>CM060915.1:883755176-888755176 GCA_030737875.1 Allium sativum | reverse complement strand
CCTTGCCAAGCACTACGACGTGGTGTTGTTCGATCGGCATCCGGTGCTCTTGATTGCGGGAAAATTCAAACCCTAGGTTCGAACAAAAATGTGAAACTGTGCAGCCTGGAAATAGAAGAAGAAGGATTAATGTAATTAATTACTTTTAATTATTTTGAATAATTATTTAATGTAATCAAATAGTTAAATGACCATAACTCGCTCAAATTGAAACAGAATTTGATGATTTTCAAAGCATTGGGACCGTAAATTCGAGATCTAAATTTCAGAAGAGACCGGAGAATTTTGGAGCCATCTACAATTTTAGACGAAATAAAAAGCAATGTGAGATTTATGAATTCAAAATAATTGAATAAAATTATATTAGGTTGCAGACGGAGTTTAGTAACTCCCAACACCGTCGTCCACAGACCATGGACGACTTGTTTGTATTGTGGTGTGAAATTGATTGCTATTGTGTGTGATTGACTGTGGTTGAAATAAAATTGATTATGATTGAGGAAAATTCACAGTGTTGTGAAAATATATTGTATTATGAAAATAAAACCCTTGTATCGTCGCGTTGCCTAGGATAGCAGAGGAGCCGTACTAGGGACGGTGCCGGTTTTAATTACCTTACCGTTATAGTGCCGAAATTTTCCGAAATATTTATGTGTTGCAATAATGATCATAGTAGAAAATGATAACATGTGAAAAATAAAAATTAGTTTTTTATTGTATAAATAGAATTTGCAAAAATGTTCATTATTGAAAGTAAAAAGCTTAACAAAAAAGGTTACATTTTTTATGTAAAAAGAATCATTAAAAATGATCATTATTGAAAGAAAAAAGTTTAACATAAAAGGTTACATTTTTATGTAAAAAGAATCATTAAAAATGATCATTATTGAAAGAAAATAGTTTAACATAAAAGGTTACATTTTTTATGTAAAAAGAATCATTAAAAATGATCATTATTGAAAGAAAATAGTTTAACATAAAAGGTTATTTTTTTTGTAAAAAGGATCATTAAAAAAACTGATCATTATTGAATAAAAATGTGTTAACATATAAAGTTACATTTTTATGTAAAGGGAATCCTTAAAAATGATCATTGTTGAGTAAAAAAATATGTTAACATTAAAAAAAAATGACATTTTTAATGTAAAGATGAATTCTTTAAAAAAAGATTCAAGTATGATAAATTTGTGTTTACATTAAAAAAGTCACAATTTTAATGTAAAGATGAATTCTTTAAAAAGATTCTAGTATGATAAAAATATGTTAACATTAAAAGTACAATTTTAATGTAAGATGAATTCTTTAAAAAAAAAAAGAATCAAGTATGATAAATTTGTGTTTGCATTAAAAAAATCACATTTTTAACGTAAAGATGAATTCTTTAAAAAGATTCTAGTATGATAAAAATATGTTAACATTAAAAAAATTCACATTTTTAATGTAAAGATGAAATATATAAAAAGATTCAAGTTTAATAAATTTGTGTTTACATTTAAAAGTACATTTTTAATGTTGGATGAATCATATAAAAAGATTCAAGTATAATAAAAAAAAGTGTTTACATTAAAAATTACATTTTAATGTAAGTATGAATATTAGAAAGAGATTCAAGTACAGTAAAAAGATTAAAGTATGATTGGGATGTGTTAACATTTAAAATTACATTTTTAATGTATAAATGGTTCAATAAAAAGATTAAAGTTTGATTAGAATATGTTTACATTAGAAGTTACATTTTGAATGTAAAGTAGGATTCATTAAAAGATTAAAGTTTGATAAAAATATGTTTACATTAAAATTTACATTGTTAATGTAAAAGTAAATCATTAATAAGGATTCATTGTTTGAAAATGTTTTTACATTAAAATTTACATTGTTAATGTAAAAATGAATCATTAAAAAGATTCTTGTTTGATAAAAATATTTCAACATTAAAAAGTTATTTTTTTTAATGTATGAATGGTCATTAAAAATATTCATAGTTTGATAAAAATGATGTAACATTAAAAAGTACATTTTTAATGTATGAATGATTCATTTAAAATATTCATAGTTTGATAAAAATGTTGAAACATTAAAAAAATTACATTTTAATGTAAGAATGATTCATTAAAATAATATTAACTATATGTTAGAGAATAAGTGGTGTTGAAATCGTTGAATGAATTATATATATATATATATATATATATATTAAAATAAAACGAATCACGCGCGGTAGTTCGCGATTTGGAATCGTAACTTTGAATGATTATACCGAAAGATTCGACCGTCGGATTTTCCCAAAACTGGAACCGTTGGGTTCGCTTTGGAAAGATCTTTTCAACGATATAAAATTTGCTAAGATCCAATGGTCGGATTTTGAGAAATGTGTAATTCAAATTTTAATAAAAACAACACTAGGGTCGTGTAATGACCTGAAGCGTCGTTTAATTGCTTATTTTTATATAAATAAAAATAGCGATAAATCGTTATAAAAAATCATAAACGATATGGAATGAAAAGAAATGATTTGAATTATATATATTCGAGAATTATTTGAAACGGCCGAGTTAAATCTCATTTCAAATAATTATACGACGATTGGAAGTCGAAGATATTAAAGGTGGTGGTTGAAGACCGGTGATCTTCACATTGAATGGATGACTACTGATGCCCTGGATTGGTTAGCTCCTAGAAAGGGGTTAAAGTGGTAGTTGTCCGGACGTACTTGTTGATTTTACGGATATGCGAGGGCCTCTCTTCCGTATTGGACATATGGAACGAGGAATAAGGTGTCTCTGGTTTCGTTCAGACCCAGAACGGACTTGTAAATGGATGTATGTTTTACATTGGATTTTATTCTGTGTTGATTGATTTATATTAAATATATATCTGTTTGGTGGCGGAGAATTTATTCTATTCCTTAACACCCTTCTCTGAGACGTACGAGCTTAGAGGTTATATATTGATAGATATCAGTCGCATGGCGTGAATTGTCAGTGTGGCATGCCAAGATGCAAATGATCGAGGCTTTTGTTGAAAAGCAGAACCTTGTGGTTGATGATCAAAGCACAACTTCAGTTAGCATAGCTTTGAGTATAGCGTTACTTCGCGAACCTCACACCCCGGTATGAACCAGAAACGGGAGAGGACTGCAGGGAGAACATGCATTTTCTTCTAGCTAGGAGTGGTGTCATGGTATGGAGCCCATACATTTTTACTTATATGGATATTGGAAAGGAGGTACCTCAATTTAAGTCCCTAGTGGCTCTACATTTACGCCCCATAGGGCAGGGAGACGTATTTTTCAGGAATTACCAATCCACTAAAGTAATTGTGGACCGACACTGAAGATCCAGGTGCAGTTGCGGCTGTATCCTGAGGCACGGGCTAGAGAGTCTCGAATTCGATAAGGATGATCCCTTGCCTTGGTTCATGATGGAAACCCAATCTCCAATACGACATTACGGTTTTGATTGTAAACCTATATATGGCAACATAGTAGGATGGGGTACTATGCCATCTATGATTGATACATTATGATTGAAAATATTTTTTAAACATATAAACACTAATAGAAATATCAAATCTGCTTTATACGTATCAAGCATATTTGACCATTATAAGGTAAAACACTATCCTCTGGTTTGTGTTGCATTGTGTGATGGGGCTTGAGTCTTATAATGGTTTCATTTTTCTAAAAAGCATTGCGTTGTTTAAATGATTTTCTTTATTTATGCACTGGCAATCCAATGGAATAAACCCGTTCCGCGTTAGCGGCGTGGTCCTGTGATTAGCCTTATTATTAAATAGATTAAGTAAGATTTCTCATACCAGTCCCATGATGACTCGTAGTTTGTTTCACTTTGCAAACTCGGGTGCCCTCTTTTCCACATGGGCAGCCTTGTATTCAGGTTTAGCAGACTCATTCTGGATAGCTATGGAGCTGAAGATGGATTCTATCATTTCTATTATGCTATTCAGACTTCATCTAGTATATCATGTTTAATTCCGCTGCAGACATTTTATATTAAGCTGAAACTGTATTATGTACTAAGTATGATCTTGTTATGCTATGTAATTCTGATGATATATTATTTCCAGTGTAGTTTGAGTTACATTATCTGCTGTAATTCTATATTTCTATTCTTCTGTTATTGTTTATGTGTTATATTCCAATGATCATCCTTGCTTACGTGACACGGGGGTTTGGGGTCATCATAGTTGGTATCAGAGCTAATGGTTAAACTTAGCTCCGGAATATAACATATTAACAAACTCGTCGAAAATAGAATCAGTAGTACTCTAAGCGAATAACTCATCATGGATAAGATTAGTAATGTCCTAGAATGAGTATAGCAGAATAAAATACACCCTCACAGATGCATTTACATTTAAATATATGTCTCTATGCTTTATAATATCTTTTCTGTTAGCCTGACTCTTTGTCTGCTATTTGCAGACATAGTAGAAAATGAGTGGCAGAAACAGAAGAAGTAATTCTTTGGTTCAGCAATCTAATGAGCCAATCATGCTCCCACAACCAGAACCGGATCTAGAAGCTCTAGTAAAGAAGTATCGAAATATGGGTGGAGTACCATTCTTGGGCAAAGGATCCGTTATTGAAACACGAGCATGGATGCGTTCTTCGGAGAGAATTTTTGAAGGCTTAAAGCTAAGAGATGATCAGAAGAGATTAACAACATCTTGGGCACTCAAAGACGAAGCTTTAATCTGGTGGGAAACTGTTAATAAAGAAAATCCAGAAGATATTATTACCTGGGATGGATTTAAAGAAATGTTCACAGAAAATTTATTCCTTCAGAAGCAACTGAGCGGCTATATGATGAGTTTTACAATCTGAAACAAGGAGATATGACCATCCAGAAGTATCAAAATAAATTTAATGAACTTTCCCTCTTTGCCCCAGAACTAATTCGAGATCCTATAAGGAAGAATCTGAGATTTATCAATGGACTTCAAAGAAGGTATGAAAGCAGAGTAAATGCTCATATGAATCTTCCCTTTTCAAAGATGATTGGCTTATCGCTATGAGTATCTTGATAAGCAACATGGTTTGGAAGATGAAGAGGAAGGCAGTTCTAGCAACAAAAGAAAGTTTGAAACTGGTAGCCCTGAGGAAAGTACAAAGCCTGAGGTCGATAAGAAGCCTGAAGCCAATGAGAAAGGAGAAAAACCTAAGAAAGGACCATTAACGGCTACCACACGCAATAACTACAATAAGAAAGGACATTTGTCGATAAATTGCAAATCTTTGAAAAAAAACGAAAGAATGATGGATCTAAATCCAATAAACAATTTCAAGAGAATAGAGAATGCAATCTTTGCCATCAATCTGGTCTTGTAAAGCAAGATTGTCGGCTTTGGAAAACGACCAAAGTGGCTCAAGTCAATAAAGTGGCAGAAACACCAACACCCTCAGCTAGTAGGGAAAGGCCGGATGTTTTGGAAGGACGCTCATTATCAACAATATTCCTGTTACAGTATTGTTTGATACGAGAACATCACAAAGCTTTATCTCAAGCAATACAGTTAAGAAGTTGAAGTTAAAACTAAGGAATCTTAAAGAATCGATTAGAGTTCATAATCTGATAGAAGGTTCTCTTGTTCTCGGTTTGTATTGTAGAGTGCCCGTTTCTTATTCTTATTACCAGTTTTCCTTTGATTTAATTGTTATGGATCTTTCTGAATTTGATATCATTTCGGGTTGGATTGGTTAACCAAATATGAAACCGAAGTTAAATGTGCTGAAAGAGTTGTTAAAGTTAAAACGAAGCTTGGAAATATTATTATACCCTGCGTAGGCTCAGATTCAAACAGAAAAGAATTTTGGGTTGCTCTTGAGGTTACCCCCACTGCTATTGAAAATATTTCTGTCGTTAAGAATTATGCGGATGTGTTTGAAGAAGTTGATAGCTTATCTCCGCGAAGAGAAATTGACTTCAGGATTGATTTAGTTCCGAATGCAAGGCTAATTGTGCATCCTATTCGAAGGAATTCATGGAAAGAGAAAGAAGAATTGAGTAACCAAACTAAATAGATTTTGTGGAAAGGTCTGATCATGCCTAGCTTTTCAAATTGGGGTGCAGCAGTAGTGTTTGTTCCAAAGTATGATAGTACTCTCAGAATATGTGTTGATTACCGAAACCTCAATAAGAAGACACTGAAGAACAAATATCCATCACCGTGTATTGATGATTTACTAGATCTCTTGAATGGAGCGCAAGTATTTTCTAGAGTGGACCTAGCTATAGGTTTCCATCAACTGCGGATTGCCGAAGAATGTGTTCCTTTGACAGCTTTTAGAGGTCCAAACATATATTATGAGTGGTTAGTAATGTCGTTCGACTTATGCAACGCTCCTGCTTATTTTGTCGATTTAATGAACAGAGTATTCTGCAATGTCTTGAATAAATTTGTGTTGGTTTTCATTGACGACATTTTAATCTTCTCTAAGTCCACTGCCAAGCATAAAAAGCATTTCGAAGAAGTTTTGCAAATTCTGAGAAAGAATGTTTTAAAGGCCAAATTTTCTAAATGCATATTCTGGCAAGAAGAAGTGAAGTTCCTCGGTCATGTAGTATCGAAGGAAAGAATTTCAGTGGATCCAAGTAAGATCACCGCCATTCGAGATTGGAAGCAGCCTAGCATGCCTACAGAAGTCAGAAGTTTTCAAGGATTGGCTGGCTATTATCAGAAATTCGTTAAAGATTTTTCGAAGCTATCTTGTCCATTGACGAAACTTACTAAGAAGCATATGAAGTTTAATTAGACACCTGAGTATGAGGCAGCTTTCCAAGAGCTGAAATTAGGGTTGACTACTGCTCCAGTGTTGACTATTATAGATGGAAATCAAGATTTGACAGTCTATACAGATGTTTCTCTTGAAGGTGTTGGTGCGATATTAATGCAAGGAGGCAAAGTAGTTGCTAATGCTAGCCGCCAGTTGAAGCCGCATGAGAAGAGATATCCTACTCATGATCTTGAGTTGTTAGCCATCATGTTTTCTTTGAAAATATGGAGGCACTTTCTTTTGGGTGAGAAGTTCGAATTATATACAGATCATAAGTCATTGAAGTATCCGTTCACCCAAAAGGACTTGAATTTGAGGCAGCAGCATTGGTTAGAATTTCTTGCGGCATATGATCTGGATATCTTGTATAATTCAGGGAAAGCCAATGTTGTAGCTGATGCACTCAGCAGAAATAATGTGATCATCGCTAATTTCATTATCACGCCTTCATTAATTGATATATTCAGATGATTAGCGAACAAGTTCGAAAGGGCGAAGCTTCAAGCTTCCAAATTGACAGCAAGGGACTCTTAGATTGCAAGGGCGAATCCGTGTGCCGGATATTCCTGAACTCAAAAGAGAAGTAATGGATAAATGTCACAAATCTAAACTTAGCATCCATCCAGGAGTAAGTAAGATGTATCATGATCTCAAGCACACATTCTAGTGGAAGGCGATGAAAAGAGACATTTCTATATATGTTAGCAGGTGTTCTACTTGCCAACAAGTCAAAAGCGACCAACAGAAACTTGTCGGTTTGTTACAACCATTAGAGGTTCCAAATTGGAAGTGTGTAACACCCCACTCCGCCAGGGTGGCTCTTGCAAGCACTCTGACTTTGGAGGGGCGTTTGAATCAGGTAAACATGCATAATGATATATCAAGGCAGAACAAGAACATATGTATATATGTAAACAGAGTAAATAAGATAAATAAAACAGCGGAAGATTTCAAACTATTTCAAAACAAGTCTGGTACAACATAATGTCAACTTTCCAAATACACAAGTCTAGATAAAAACAATATCACTGAAAAACTGAAATACATAAGTACTATCCCCAAAATAAGTGATGACCATAGCTAGCTTCATGTCAAGACCGTACATGAGCTAAAATCCCACAAGCAAGTGATCAGAAATCCAAGCTAAGCTCCAATATTCCCACCCTGAGAACCTGGGGGGGGGGGACGGAAGAAAAGAGGCGAAAGAAAAACAGGTCAGTCAAAAAGACTGAGTAAGCCCTACTACAATCAATGTAAACTGATAAAGTTAACTGGCATGAGAAGCAGGGATGAACATAAGGATAACAACATACTAGCATGATGATTAACTAACAAGGTAGATAAAGGTGTCATCGCATAATCAGGTTTAAGGTTTTTGCACCACAGGTGTACTAGCAAGCTAACATGATTTGAATAAACAAGTATTGATCCCTTGGCCCAAGCTTTGGCCCAATAACATGAAGTGAACCTAATACGAGGTCCAATAAAATGAAGTGACCCTAATACGAGGTCCAATAACATGAAATGACCCTAATACGAGGTCCAACCAAACGGTCTAGTCGATCGGCTCCCTATAAGCCTAACTCGTCACGTGTTGGTGTCAATACGGCCCAAACATAATTGTAGTCAGACTGTGCAGGGTCTCCCGTCGGGTGTATCAAGCCCTAGGGTGTCAACCCCTGGACACCATAAACATAAGTGCACAGTCTCGATCTACTGGTACCCGTGCATGTTTTCCCCGGCTTCGGACTATGTGCAAGACCATAGTCCGCTCGGAACTACACCGGGGTACCACTCTGCCATCGTTTTTGGTCACTTACCTCAAGTCCAGTAATCGTGTCCCCTCCCTAGCCTAGTCCCTAGGGTCTTAATGATACAAACTTGGGATTACTGCTGGAGTGGACCCCCATTGCTAGGATTTTTCTAGTGGGTTAAGTACGGTTTAACCCTTTTACTAATCATGGATTAACTTGGTTAAGTGTAACGATGGGTTCACGACTTAACCCCGATTAATCCACCAAGCCCAAATTGGTTAAGTATTAAGTGGACCATGACTTAACCCTAATCATGAGGCATTAATTAATTTAATGTGCCTTAACCTCTCACATTAGACCTTGTTGTGGTTACTAGTTAAGCCGGGCGGGTCCGGGTAGCTTTACACCACAACTTGGTCTAACCTCGGGTTCAAGGTACAACATGACCAACTTCTCACATTGGGTCCTATTGTTTGTAGCAACTAGTTAAGCCGGTCGGTTCCGGGTAGTTTTACGCTACAAACTCAACCCAACCTCGAGTTGGTCACACTTATATTTTCTAAGTGTCATGTCCATCATGTTTCCAAAACATATTACAAGTTTTCAAGCATTTGGGTAGACCTAACTTAATAGGTAAATTCCCAATGGGTAGACCTAACTTAATAGGTAAATTCCCAATCTTATGTTTTTATGTCTTTTAAGTTTACCCAACCCCAAACGCAATCCCATCGCTTACATATCGCAATAGCGCATAAAGGATAGAAAGAGGGAACTTGGCATAATCATGACATAAAGGTGTTGAAGCCATAAGTTTAACATGGTGGCATATGAAATGTACATATGTTCATATACTTGCACAATACATTTTTAGGCCTCAAAAGCATGCATAAAACCAAACTTAGCATATAAGTGATACATGGTGATAAATGACATGTAGAAGTTGCCATAAGTTCGCATTTAGCCTCACATGCAAGTTATCATAAGGGATATGATAACTTACATGTTGCCAAAATGCAACCTTTAGCATAAAGCTTGAAGCTTTAAGCTCATAAGCCCAAGATAAGCTTGCATAACATGGTAACATGAACAAAATGATCAACCCAAACTTGCATAACATAACTTGCATATCATATGACAAACTTGCATATCAAACTTGCATAACATAACATGATAAACTTGCATATCACAACATGGCAAACTTGCATAGCATAACATGGTAAACTTGCATATCATAACATGGCAAACTTGCATATAATGGTCAACCAAACTTGCATCATTCATTTAACTTTAGAGTTTAAATATGAAAGTAGAAAAGGGCTTACAATGCTTATGAAGACACAAAAATATGACAAAGCCCTTATGCAATCAATTAGACCCAAAATGCAAGCTCTAATAGAAAAACCCTTGAGCCAAAATGATCAAAACCCTTGCTTTATGATGTAAATATGGAAACTTGACTTGAATGCAAGCTAATGACACTCATACAAGCTTGAAAACACTTGTATGCATGGAAAATCTCTCATAGAAATAACTTAGAGTTTTATGAAGAGAGTGGAGGCCATGAGAGGAATGATTTTGCCATAGTTTAGTTACTTGAATGAATAATGATGATTTAGGGTTAGGTTAGGGGCTTATTTATAGAGATTAGGATTAGTTTCAACCTTAGGATTAAACCCTAGTTCTAATCTCAGCCCTCAAAACCGAATCTGGCCCCAAAACCTAACCAAAACCCCAAAATGGTGCACCAGGCAAAACTGCCCGGCTGAACCAAGTCGACAGCCAAGTCGACAGGGCTGTCGACTTGGGTCCAACCAAGTCGACTCCCAAGTCGACAGGGCTGTCGACTTGGGTCCAACCAAGTCGACTCCCAAGTCGACAGGGCTGTCGACTTGGGTGCTCTGGCGGGAATTTTCCCGCCTAGCCCAATCTGACCTAATTTCCAAATTCAAACTTGAATTTGAAATCTGTTTTTACTTTGAAATTTTCTGAAAACTTCGTTGGGCCTTAATCGGGTCATACGGACTCCGATTTTCGAAAACTCGGACTCTATTTCGCGTATTTTTCCGAGACGAACGCAATGGCATAGCCCGTTTCCCTTGATTCAGATTTATAAATTAAATTCTGCCTCGATTTACGTTATAACAGGTTATTGAAAATACGGGTTGTTACATTCTCCCCTCCTTAAAGGATTTCGTCCCCGAAATCTTCAAGTTAGGAAGAACGTATCCTACCATCCAACATCCATCTACTCAAAACATCATCCACGAGCAATCATTGTCCTTACAAGATTCTAAATGTTGTATGAACATATGCAAAGGTGTGTGTATATGTACTTATCTAATGCAAATATTATCAATGCAAATTATATTAGTGAAATGAATCCATATGTATGCAATTCCTAACATAATGTATAACATCTATATGTGTGCACATAACATACATCCATATGCAACATCCATGTGATAACACAAAAATTTTCATCCATGAATAAGCATAAACACTCATGCATATGCAATATGAGGAGTGTGTGAGCCGATCTAGTGCCTAATGTGTATAATGCATCCACGAGTAACCACTTGCAAACACTTGCAACCACTTGCAACCATCAAGCATAACATGTTTCAAACACATGTTTCATCCAAAGGGTTTCTACCTAAGGTTCTCATGACAAGATTAACATGATAAACTAGATAATCAAGACAAACATGGATAGCAAAAGATATGCTACAAAGAGATCGGGAAGATAAGCAGGATATACTCCTTTCGGATTACAAGAAATCCCTTCCTAACCCAACCCCAATCCTATAAAAGCCCAAAAGGTTTAGTCAACCTAACGGACCCCTTCAAACCTTGACATGTATTACTAACCGATGAGTCATACCCCCTTATGGAGTTTACAACAGAAATGGGATCGAGAGGATATATGTAAAAGATAACATGCAAGTAAGTTCCACAGGAAAACAAGGATCAAGAATATACTCTTAAAAAGAGATATGATGCGCGTATCTAGCCTTCAGTCTTCTAAGTCACGTTTCCTTGAGCTTAACTCCCCTGTGCTTTGACCGTCTTTTACCTCATGATTTCTTAGCTTCTTAACTCTTATTTCCAAATATGAGTTGGAACCCATTTCATTGTCGCCTCTCGTCTTCCTCTTTCACTTACTTTTCTATCATTCTTGGCTTAAACATAACTATGACCTCATGGTTTCATGCAAGCTCTCCAAAATTCACTAGTGAATCCTGGATCTCGTTTACTTACTATAAAGTATTCCACGCAGCAGAACTTTTCTTGGAAATACCAATCCACGTTGCCAATTGCTCTTACCACCGTGATTTTCTATAACTCATGCTTGAACGAAATGAACCATCCGCCTGCGAATGATAGGCCGTACTTAGATTCAGTTGCTTGCCCATGACTTCCCGTAGACTATTCCAAAACTGGCTAGTGAAGATTGAGTCATGGTTACTAACTATACTTTAGGGAACCTCGTGCAACCGCTTTATTTCTTGAAAGTAAACTGTCGCTAGCTATGATGCAGTCCTTTCGCTCTTTACCGGAGTGAAATGAGCACTCTTCGTGAGTCTACCTACTATGACCCACATGCTCTTATTCCCTTTCTTGATCTAGGCAGTCCATCCACGAAATCCTTCGTGACGCTTTACTACTTCCATTGCGGGGACCTCCAATGGATATAATAGCCCACCGGGCTTCTATGACTCGGCCTTTAACCTGTTGGCACAACATGCACCTTGGGACAAACTCGACCACTTCCTCGGATGATGTGCCCAAGAAATCTAACTTCTTTTCTCCAAAATGACATTTGGAGGACTTGGCTTTCAACTGATGGGCTCTAAGCGCATCCATCACCTCCTTGAGATGTCTAGCATGTTCTTCCTCGTTCTTTAAGAAAGTAAGGATACCGTCTACAAAGACTACCACAAACTCGTTCAGGAACTCCTTAGACACCCTACTCATCAAGTCCACGAAGTAGGCGGGTGCATTAGTCAAACCGAATGGCATGACCAGCCATTCTAAGAATCCATCTGGAGTTCTGAACGCAGTTTTGTCTATACTATCCTTAGCTACTCTGAGCTGATGGAATCCAGTAGCAAGATCAAGAGAAAACAGATGTTCCTACAAGCTGATCAAACAAATCATCGATCCTTGGCAATGGTTGTCTATTCTCTTTGTTTAACTCACGATAATCAACACAAAGTCGAAGAGAACCATCTGCCTTGGTAGTAAATACTACAGGCGCTCCCCATTCAGATATACTTCGTCTAATGAAGTTCTTCTCAAGCAACTCCTTGACTTGCTTTCTTAACTCTCATCTTGCGGGGCCATGTGCCTAACCGGCCACGAAACTATCTTGGCATTATTAACTAGATAAATGCGGAAATCTATCTCTCGTTTAGGGGTAACCCCCTTCACTTCACCCAAGATATCAGGATATTCTCGGACCACCCTCACCGATTGCAAACTATCGATAGACGAGTTGAGGGATTCAAGATAACACAACATGACGGGACTCATAGGGTTACTAGAAATTTTTAGGGTATTACCGAGGCGAGTCATGAGCCTCACAACCCTATGCTCAAAAATCAAGGATGGCTCCAAAACTGGACAATCGATCCATGCCCAAAATCAACCCATACCCCATGAAACCGAGAATATAAGCATCACACGAGAACTCTACACTAAAGATAGAGATTTTCAAATCCACGTAGACAAATGGGCGGAAACCCCAATTGGATTTGAAACACACACGGGATCATAAACTAGACTAGTACTTAAGTGCAAACTTTCAACTATATCAGATGAAATAAACTATGCGATGCACCAAAATCAAACAAGGTATGAACTGAAAAATCAGAAATATATACAAGGCTTTCAACCGAAATACTACCTCGATTGGGAACTGGAGCGGCATTGAGAGCATGAACTTGCCCTCCTGAAGGTCCAGCACGCTGAGTCTGACCCTGGCCTTGCCCTTGCTTCTTCGGGCAATCTTTGCTGAAATGTCCAAACTCACCACAATGAAAGCATTCACCACTCTTCCTTTTTCTCTTCCTACAATCCTTAATAAGATGCCTAACTGAACCGCAATAATGGCACTTCCTCTTATCGTTATTGCCCTTGCTATTGTTCCCCTTGTTTAGATGAGTCACGCTTCCACAAGTAAAGCACTTTTTTTCGTTCTTATCTTCAGACTTCTCCTCCTTCTTTTTCATTTCCTTTTTGGGCCCCGTTTTCTTGGTTTGAGACTCATTCACCTTGATTTCCTTCTTGCCACTCCTATTCTCTTCATTGAGTAGGGCCACATTCACCAAACTCTCGAAGGTCGCTCCAATGGGTATATGAGATATGGCCAAACTGCGCAATGGCTCGTTTAGTCCTAGAGCAAAGTGCATGGCCTTCTTCTGAGCTGTGTTAATCAAGTCTAAACCGAACCGAGCAAGTTGATTAAACTTATCCACGTATTCCCTAATGGTCATGTCCCCTTGCTTTAGTGATAGGAACCTCTCCATCTGAAGGTTCTCCTCTGCTGACGATAAAAACCTCAGTCCAAACCTTCTTTTGAACTCATCCCAAGTCTCAATTGGTCTAGTAGTGGTGGTGACTACCCACCAATAAGCAGCTTCCCCTTTCAATAACCATACCGCCAACAGAACTTTCCTACGATCATCTATATCAAAGAAGGCAAAAAGATCTTCGGTTTCTTTCAACCAATTCCTTGCCTCTACATAAGTCTCGGTTCCAATGAAATTCTTGCAACCCATCGCCTTAAAGTCTTTGCAAATCTCCGCGAAATCCGCTTGTGGATGCTGAGGGGGAGGAGGAAGAGGAACCTCAGCGACAGGAGGAGGAGGAACATTAACTACCGGAGGAGGAGGAGGAACATCGGCGGGGCCGGCTTCGGTCGCCCTAGCCTCCAAAAGTCTCCTATACCAAACAGGTACGTGCACTCCCTCCGGAATAGTAAAGTTATCGGCCATACTGAAAACGAAGAAAAAGACAGATTCAGAATGGAGAAAAACGAAGGAATTTTGCTAATGGCTTTTTGGGGAATAGCCTTTAAAATAAACTAGACTTTTCTTTGGAAAATACTTTATACTTGGTTTTGAAAATAGTTTTCCAAAAGTTTTCTAAAAACCTTTTTGTTCCTTCTCGTAAACCATATGCTCTGATACCAAATGTAACACCCCACTCCACCAGGGTGGCTCTTGCAAGCACTCTGACTTTGGAGGGGCGTTTGAATCAGGTAAACATGCATAATGATATATCAAGGCAGAACAAGAACATATGTATATATGTAAACAGAGTAAATAAGATAAATAAAACAGCGGAAGATTTCAAACTATTTCAAAACAAGTCTGGTACAACATAATGTCAACTTTCCAAATACACAAGTCTAGATAAAAACAACATCACTGAAAAACTGAAATACATAAGTACTATCCCCAAAATAAGTGATGACCATAGCTAGCTTCATGTCAAGACCGTACATGAGCTAAAATCCCACAAGCAAGTGATCAGAAATCCAAGCTAAGCTCCAATATTCCCACCCTGAGAACCTGGGGGGGGGGGGGGGGGACGGAAGAAAAGAGGCGAAAGAAAAACAGGTCAGTCAAAAAGACTGAGTAAGCCCTACTACAATCAATGTAAACTGATAAAGTTAACTGGCATGAGAAGCAGGGATGAACATAAGGATAACAACATACTAGCATGATGATTAACTAACAAGGTAGATAAAGGTGTCATCGCATAATCAGGTTTAAAGTTTTTGCACCACAGGTGTACTAGCAAGCTAACATGATTTGAATAAACAAGTATTGATCCCTTGGCCCAAGCTTTGGCCCAATAACATGAAGTGACCCTAATACGAGGTCCAATAAAATGAAGTGACCCTAATACGAGGTCCAATAACATGAAATGACCCTAATACGAGGTCCAACCAAACGGTCTAGTCGATCGGCTCCCTATAAGCCTAACTCGTCACGTGTTGGTGTCAATACGGCCCAAACATAATTGTAGTCAGACTGTGCAGGGTCTCCCGTCGGGTGTATCAAGCCCTAGGGTGTCAACCCCTGGACACCATAAACATAAGTGCACAGTCTCGATCTACTGGTACCCGTGCATGTTTTCCCCGGCTTCGGACTATGTGCACGACCATAGTCCGCCCGGAACTACACCGGCGTACCACTCTGCCGTCGTTTTTGGTCACTTACCTCAAGTCCAGTAATCGTGCCCCCTCCCTAGCCTAGTCCCTAGGGTCTTAATGATACAAACTTGGGATTACTGCTGGAGTGGACCCCCATTGCTAGGATTTTTCTAGTGGGTTAAGTACGGTTTAACCCTTTTACTAATCATGGATTAACTTGGTTAAGTGTAACGATGGGTTCACGACTTAACCCTGATTAATCCACCAAGCCCAAATTGGTTAAGTATTAAGTGGACCATGACTTAACCCTAATCATGAGGCATTAATTAATTTAATGTGCCTTAACCTCTCACATTAGACCTTGTTGTGGTTACTAGTTAAGCCGGGCGGGTCCGGGTAGCTTTACACCACAACTTGGTCTAACCTCGGGTTCAAGGTACAACATGACCAACTTCTCACATTGGGTCCTATTGTTTGTAGCAACTAGTTAAGCCGGTCGGTTCCGGGTAGTTTTACGTTACAAACTCAACCCAACCTCGAGTTGGTCAAACTTATATTTTCTAAGTGTCATGTCCATCATGTTTCCAAAACATATTACAAGTTTTCAAGCATTTGGGTAGACCTAACTTAATAGGTAAATTCCCAATGGGTAGACCTAACTTAATAGGTAAATTCCCAATCTTATGTTTTTATGTCTTTTAAGTTTACCCAACCCCAAACGCAATCCCATCGCTTACATATCGCAATAGCGCATAAAGGATAGAAAGAGGGAACTTGGCATAATCATGACATAAAGGTGTTGAAGCCACAAGTTTAACATGGTGGCATATGAAATGTACATATGTTCATATACTTGCACAATACATTTTTAGGCCTCAAATGCATGCATAAAACCAAACTTAGCATATAAGTGATACATGGTGATAAATGACATGTAGAAGTTGCCATAAGTTCGCATTTAGCCTCACATGCAAGTTATCATAAGGGATATGATAACTTACATGTTGCCAAAATGCAACCTTTAGCATAAAGCTTGAAGCTTTAAGCTCATAAGCCCAAGATAAGCTTGCATAACATGGTAACATGAACAAAATGATCAACCCAAACTTGCATAACATAACTTGCATATCATATGACAAACTTGCATACCAAACTTGCATAACATAACATGATAAACTTGCATATCACAACATGGCAAACTTGCATAGCATAACATGGTAAACTTGCATATCATAACATGGCAAACTTGCATATAATGGTCAACCAAACTTGCATCATTCATTTAACTTTAGAGTTTAAATATGAAAGTAGAAAAGGGCTTACAATGCTTATGAAGACACAAAAATATGACAAAGCCCTTATGCAATCAATTAGACCCAAAATGCAAGCTCTAATAGAAAAACCCTTGAGCCAAAATGATCAAAACCCTTGCTTTATGATGTAAATATGGAAACTTGACTTGAATGCAAGCTAATGACACTCATACAAGCTTGAAAACACTTGTATGCATGGAAAATCTCTCATAGAAATAACTTAGAGTTTTATGAAGAGAGTGGAGGCCATGAGAGGAATGATTTTGCCATAGTTTAGTTACTTGAATGAATAATGATGATTTAGGGTTAGGTTAGGGGCTTATTTATAGAGATTAGGATTAGTTTCAACCTTAGGATTAAACCCAAGTTCTAATCTCAGCCCTCAAAACCGAATCTGGCCCCAAAACCTAACCAAAACCCCAAAATGGTGCACCAGGCAAAACTGCCCGGCTGAACCAAGTCGACAGCCAAGTCGACAGGGCTGTCGACTTGGGTCCAACCAAGTCGACTCCCAAGTCGACAGGGCTGTCGACTTGGGTGCTCTGGCGGGAATTTTCCCGCCTAGCCCAATCTGACCTAATTTCCAAATTCAAACTTGAATTTGAAATCTGTTTTTACTTTGAAATTTTCTGAAAACTTCGTTGGGCCTTAATCGGGTCATACGGACTCCGATTTTCGAAAACTCGGACTCTATTTTGCGTATTTTTCCGAGACAAACGCAATGGCATAGCCCGTTTCCCTTGATTCAGATTTATAAATTAAATTCTGCCTCGATTTACGTTATAACAGGTTATTGAAAATACGGGTTGTTACAAAGTGGGATCAAATTTCCATGGATTTCATTGATGGCTTGCCTCGAACCAGGAAAGGTAATGACAGTATATGGGTGATCGTAGATCGTTTCACGAAGACCGCCCATTTTATTCCTGTCAGATCTACTAGAACAGCTCAAAGTCTGACAAAAATTTATTTCAAAGAATTGTCAGACTATATGGAGTTCCCAGTAGCATTGTCAGGGATCGTGATCTGATATTTGCTAGTGAATTCTGGGAAGCATTCCAAGAGGAGTTGGGGACAAAGTTAAATCGTAGCACCGCTTATCATCCTCAAACAGATGGCCAGACTAAGAGGGTGAACCGTATACTAGAAGAGTTGTTGCGGGCATGCATTCTTGATTTTAGCATATCGTGGGAAGATTACTTGCATTTGGTTGAGTTCTCTTATAATAACAGTTACCAAGCAAGCTTGCAAATGTCGCCATTCGAAGCATTATATGGCAGACCGTGTAGATCTCCTGCATGTTGGGTAGAACCAGGCAATAGACTAGTATTGGGTCCCGACATGATTCGTGAAGCTTTGGATAAAGTCGATTTCATTAAGAAGCAGCTTCAGACTACTCAGAGCTGACAGAAGAGCTATGTAGATTCAAGAAGAAGGGATTTGGAATTTGCTGTTGGTGATTATGTGTACTAGATAGTTTCCCCATTGAGAGGAGTAGTTAGTTTCGGGAAGACTGGGAACTTGGCGCCTAGATTCATTGGTCCATTTCCTATTCTCGAAAGGATTGGAACTCTCGCTTACAGGGTTCAGTTGCCTGACTGGTTTCCAGGGGTACATGATGTATTCCATGTGTCTTAACTTCGAAAGCATGTACATGATCCAGACTTGATTGTGGAGGAAGCTACACAACTGGATTTGGAGATTACCCCAAGCTTAGCAGTGAGAAGAGAGCCAGTGAAGATTATTGGCAAAGAAATTAGAGTTCTGAGAAACAAGAGGATCCATTTAGTCAAAGTGCAGTGGAGCGGAGATCCTAGAGACTGTACATGGGAGACTGAAGATAGCATTAAGCGGCTTATCCCCGGTGCAGAGTGGATATCTCTGATTAGCTCTTGTGTAAGGTACATTTACAATATTTTATATTTTCCGTTTTGTTTCCTACTTTACTGTCGTTTCCTTTTTGGGGACGAAAAGTTTTTAAGTGGGGGAGATTTTAACAACCCCGAAAATCAGAACCAATTTAAATTTTTTTATTTTAGCTATTTTAATGAATTTTGAATATTTAAAATGATTTATTTAAAATAATAATGATTTAAAATTTATTTAAATCGAAGTTATAATGTATAATTTTTTTTAATTATATAATGAGCCTGAAATGGCGCGGTTGTTTAAAATTTTGAATTTGAACTTTGACTAAATGTACAGGATTCAAAATAAATCGGATTTCAGTAAAACCAAAAATATTTAAATTTATTTAAAAGTATCTTTCTAACGGATGTGAAAAATTGAAATTTCATAGCGGGAATAAAAAGTTATAGCCAGTTAAATATTCAGAATAGTCGTTATGGAATTTAATATAATATATAGCTCATATAAATAGCCATTTTGCAACGACCTCCGTTTTCGACGAAACCTCTTTGGTTGGATCCGAAATGTCAATTTATTGCAAGATTCCAATTTTCATAGTTTTTGGAATTAATATGTGAGCGTGGTAAATCAAAACGTGTTTTGTCAATTTTAGTCAAATTGGATCGACCAGAAAAGGGTCATTTTTCAGACGGTCTCCAAATTTGATGAAATTAATTTTTTGTTAGGACCGTATCATCAAAACTTTGCTAGATTTATTTTCAGGGAATTTTTAGAGTCAGTATGTGGCCGCGGTAAATTAAAATGTACGATCAAATTAAATAATTAAATGGTTTATATTTTAATTTAAAGAAAAATGGGCTGAAACGATCAGATGGGCTGATGAGACCTAGTCCATTATGTCCAGAATAGAGTCATTTGGCTAGGGGCGACAGTCGTTGGGTTTGTTTTGGAGATCAGATGAGTAAACATTAATTTTTGAAATTAATAGAATTTAAAATTAAATATATATATATATATATATATATATCCCCACATTTTCGAAACCCAATTCTTCCTTTACACCAGCCGCCGCCCTTAGTAATTTCAATGGCTACAATCGCCCGTCCTTCTCCTCTAAAATTCTCCACATCCACGCTATAATCCAAGAAGCTTCTTAAGGGATTATTGAAGAAGGTCCTTAGAGCTTCACATCCAACGGTTGAGATCATCTGGAGCTGTGTCTTCGTCTCGTTTCACGCGCCCAAAGGTCCACCGCTCGCGATCGATTTGCTCCTCCATCATCAGTTCGAGCTCGACGGGGGTGGGGTCCACTGGTCCGCCTTGCCAAGCACTACGACGTGGTGTTGTTCGATCAGCGTCCGACGCTCTTGATTGCAGGAAAATTCAAACCCTAGGTTCGAACAAAAATGTGAAACTGTGCGGCCTGGAAATAGAAGAAGAAGTATTAATGTAATTAATTACTTTTAATTATTTTTAATAATTAGTTAATGTAATCAAATAGTTAAATGACCATAACTCGCTCAAATTGAAAAAGAATTTGATGAATTTTGAAGCGTTGGGACCGTAAATTCGAGATCTACATTTCAG
The DNA here is from genome assembly GCA_030737875.1 of Allium sativum. NCBI lineage: Eukaryota > Viridiplantae > Streptophyta > Magnoliopsida > Asparagales > Amaryllidaceae > Allium > Allium sativum. Next base: position 888,734,695 of record CM060915.1, on the reverse strand, counting down.
AAGAGACCGGAAAATTTATGGAGCCATCTACAATTTTAGAAGGAATAAAAAGAAATGTGAGATTTTTGAATTCAAAATAATTGAATAAAATTATATTAGGTTGCAGATGGAGTTTAGTAACTCCCGGCACCGTCGTCCACAGACCATGGACAACTTGTTTGTATTGTGGTGTGAAATTGATTGCTATTTTGTGTGATTGATTGTGGTTGAAACAAATTGATTGTGATTGTGGAAAATTCATAGTGTTGTGAAAATAAAACCCTTGTATCGCCGCGAGGCCTAAGATAGAAGAGGAGTCGTACGAGGAACGGTGCCGGTTTTAATTACTTTTCCGTTATGATGCCGAAATTTTCTGAAATATTAATGTGTTGCAAAAAAGATCATAGTAGAAAATGATAACATGTGAAAAATAAAAATTAGATTTTTATTGTATAAATAGAATTTGCAAAAATGATCATTATTGAAAGAAAATAGTAAAAAAAAAGGTTACATATTTTATGTAAAGAGAATCATTAAAAATGATCATTATTGAAAGAAAATAGTTTAACATAAAAGGTTACATTTTTTATGTAAAAAGAATCATTAAAAATGATCATTATTGAAAGAAAATAGTTTAACATAAAAGGTTACATTTTTTATGTAAAAAGAATCATTAAAAATGATCATTATTGAAAGAAAATAGTTTAACATAAAAGGTTTTTTTTTTGTAAAAAGGATCATTAAAAAAACTGATCATTATTGAATAAAAATGTGTTAACATATAAAGTTACATTTTTATGTAAAAGGAATCCTTAAAAATGATCATTGTTGAGTAAAAAAAAAATATGTTAACATAAAAAAAAATGACATTTTTAATGTAAAGATGAATTCTTTAAAAAAAGATTCAAGTATGATAAATTTGTGTTTACATTAAAAAAAATCACATTTTTAATGTAAAGATGAATTCTTTAAAAAGATTCTAGTATGATAAAAATATGTTAACATTAAAAGTACATTTTTAATGTTTGATGAATTCTTTAAAAAAAAAGATTCAAGTATGATAAATTTGTGTTTACATTAAAAAAATCACAATTTTAATGTAAAGATGAATTCTTTAGAAATATTCTAGTATGATAAAAATAAGTTAACATTAAAAAAATCACATTTTTAATGTAAAGATGAATTATATAAAAAGATTCAAGTTTAATAAATTTGTGTTTACATTAAAAAGTACATTTTTAGTGTTAGATGGATCATATAAAATGATTCAAGTATAATAAAAAAAAGTGTTTACATTAAAAATTACATTTTAATGTAAGTATGAATATTAAAAGAGATTCAAGTACAGTGAAATGATTAAAGTTTGATTGGGATGTGTTATCATTAAAAATTACATTTTTAATGTACAAATGATTCAATAAAAAGATTAACGTTTGATTAGAATATGTTTACATTAAAAATTACATTTTTAATGTAAAGTAGGATTCATTAAAAGATTAAAGTTTGATAAAAATATGTTTACATTAAAATTTACACTGTTAATGTAAAAGTAAATCATTAAAAAGGATTCATTGTTTGAAAATGTTTTTACATTAAAATTTACATTGTTAATGTAAAAATGAATCATTAAAAAGGTTCTTGTTTGATAAAAATATTTCAACATTAAAAAGTTCTTTTTTTAATGTATGAATGATCATTAAAAATATTCATAGTTTGATAAAAATGATGTGACATTGAAAAGTATATTTTTAATGTATGAATGATTCATTTAAAATATTAATAGTTTGATAAAAATGTTGAAACATTAAAAAAATTACATTTTAATGTAAGTACGATTCATTAAAATAATGTTAACTATATGTTAGAGAATAAGCCGTGTTGAAATCGTTGAACGAATTATATATATATATATATTAAAATAAAACGAATCGTGTGCGGTAGTTCACGATTTGGAATCGTAACTTTGAATGATTATACCGAAAGATCCGACCGTCGGATTTTCCCAAAACTGGAACCATTGGGTTTGCTTTGGAAAGATTTTTCCAACAATATAAAATTTTCTAAAATCCAATGGTTGGATTTTGAGAAATGTGTAATTCAAATTTTAATAAAAACAGCGCCAAGGCCGTGTAATGAGCTAAAGCGTCGTTTAATTAAAAGTGGCTTTTTTATACAAATAAAAATAGCGATAAATCGTTATAAAAAATCATAAACGATATGGAATGAAAAAAAATGATTTATATATATTCGAGAATTATTTGAAACGGCCGAGTTAAATCTTATTTCAAATAATTATACGACGATTGGAAGTCAAAGATATTGAAGACGGTGGTTGAAGACCGGTGATCTTCACATCGAATGGATGACTACTGATGCCTTAGATTGGTTAGCTCCCAGGAAGGGGTTAAAGTGGTAGTTGTCCAGATGTACTTATTGATTGTCCGGATATGTGAGGGCCTCTCTTCCGTATTGGATGTATGGAACAAGGAATAAGGTGTCTATGGTTTCGTTCAGACCCAGAACGGACTTGTAAATGGATGTATGTCTGACATTGGATTTTTATTCTGTGTTGATTGATTTCTATTAAATATATATCTATTTGGTGGCGGAGAATTTAGTCTCTTACTTAACACCCTTCTCTGAGATGTACGATCTCAGAGGTTATATATTGATAGACATCAGTCGCATGGCATGAATTGTCAGTGTGGCATGCGAAGATGCAAATGATCGAGGCTTTTATTGAAAAGTAAAGCCTTGTGGTTGATGATCAAAGCACAGCTTTAATTAGCATAGCTTTGAGTATACCGTTACTTCGCGAACCTCACACCCCGGTATGAACCGGAAACGGGAGAGGACTGCAGGGAGAACATGCATTTCCTTCTAGCTAGGAGTGGTGTCATGGTATGGAGCCCAGATTTTACTTATGTGGATATTGGAAAGCGAGGTACCTCGATTTGAGTGCCTAGTGGCTCTACATTTACACCCCATAGGGCGGGGAAACGTATTGCTCAGGAATTACCAATCCACTAAAGTAATTATGGACCGACCCTGAAGATCCAGGTGCATTTATAGCTATGTATCCCGAGGCTCGGGCTAGAGAGTCTTGAATTCGATAACGACGATCCCTTGCCTTGGTTCATGATGGAAACGCAATCTCCAAAACGACAATACAGTTTTGATTGTAAACCTATATATGGAGACATAGTAGGATGGGGTACTATGCCATCTATAGTTGATACATTATGATTGAAAATGTTTTTGAAACATATAAACACTAATAATAATATCAAATCTGCTTTATACGTATCAAGAATATTTGACCATTATAAGGTAAACTTCTATCCTCCGGTTTGCGTTGCATTGTGTGATGGGACTTGAGTTTTATAATGGTTTCATTTTTCTAAAAAGCATTGCGCTGTTTAAATGATTTGCTTTTATTATGCACTGGCAATCCAATGGAGTGAACCTGTTCCGTTTTAGCGGCATGGTCCTGTGATTACCCTTATTATTTAATAGGTTAAGTAAGATTTCTCATAACAGTCCCATGACTGACTCATAGTTTTTTTCACTTTGCAAACTCGGGTGCCCTCTTTTCCACACGAGCAGCCTTGTATTCAGTTTTACAAGACTCATTCTGGATAGCTATGGAGCTAAAGATGGATTCTATCATTTCTATTATGCTGTTCAGACTTCATCTAGTATATCATGTTTAATTCTGCTGCAGACATTTTATATTAAGATGAAACTATATTACGTACTAAGTATGATCCTGTTATACTGTGTAACTCTGATGATATATTATTTCCAATGTAGTTTGAGTTACATTATCTACTGTAATTCTATATTACTGGTCTGCTGTTATTGTTAATGTGTTATATTCCAATGATTATCCTTGCTTCCGTGACACGAGGGTTTGGGGTCATCACATGAGTTATCCTATCCTTGGTGTTCAACCTTCCTAAAATAGCAAGGTATGAGATAAATGCCATTCTTCTACTATATTTGTTATGCCAGATAACAGAGAAAATTGAATCTAATGCTTTATGAGATCTTGTGTACTCCCAAATTTTATGAAAAGAAAAGCTTCCCCCTTAACACCATTCATATACATCATGATTTAGATTAGGCTTAACTGATATAGAGCTAATTGCTACAATTAACTCTCTTGTTGCAGGATGTACTTATGGTTGGAATTCTTCATTTCTGATAATTGAGCTTACTCTTTGTTCAGACTGACCAATCATATTTAACCAATCAAAGCCTAACAAATCTACCATGCATTGGTAGTTAATCCAGGGTTCAAACCACAAACAAGTGTCCTCTCCTCTAGAAATAATTTTGTTGACTAATTGCTTTGAATTTGTTATAAGTCTAAGCATAGATTTCTAAGTGCTTAAGGCATTAATATCTGTAGCCATTGAACAGAAATGATTCCTTACAATATATGTTATGAACCCATTTGCTCCACAATGATGAATTAGATAGAAAATTCCAAAGTAATTTTATACAATCCACCTTTTTAAGATCAGTGAAGTTATTTAAACTAATACCCCCGTCACCTTTAAGTTTGCCCAAATTATTCCATGCTACTTTATGAGATGTACCTCCCCAAAAGAAATCAGCACAAAGAGACTTTAATTTGTCTAAAGTAAATTATGGGATTTGATATATAAAGAGCCAATAGAGAATTATTATGGTTATAACCAAATTAAATAATTTTGCACTTCTAGCAAAGCTAATGTAACAACCCGAAAAACTGGGCCAGTTTAAAATTTTTATTTTGGCAATTTTAGCGAATTTTGAATATTTAAAATAGATTATTTTAAATAATATCGACGAGAAATTTATTTTGAATATAATTCGACGTATATATTTATATACGTCGTCGTTAGAATATAAATAATTATATATAATTATAAATAGAATTGAAAATGGCGCGGTAGTTCGATAATTCGATTTCAAACTTCAATTGAATATACCGGGAGCAAAACAATCCGGATTTTAGTGAAACCAAAAATAATGGGATCTAATTGTGGATATCTTTCCAACGAATCCGAAAGATCAAAATTTCGTAGCGAGAATCAAAAGATATGTCCAGTTGAAAATTCTGAATAGTCGCTATGGAATTCAGGCCCTTAAAAATGGACATTTTGCAGATGACCTCGGATTTCGACGAAACCAGTTTTGTTGGGTCCGCAGTGTCAAATTATTGCTAGATTCCAAATTTCATAATTTTTCGAATCAATACGTGAGCGTGGCAAAGGAAAACGCGTTTGATCAGTTTCAGTTGATTTTAATCGACTGGAAAATGGCCATTTTTCAAACGGTCTCAGAATTCGACGAAATTAGTTTTGTTAGGACCGTATCGTCAATACGAAGCTAGAAAATATTTTTCTGGAATTTTTAGAGACTGTACGTGGCCCCAGTAAATTGAAATGTACATTTACAATTGAATATAATGATTTAAATATAAATTTAAAAGCAAACTGATCGAAACCGTGGAATTAGCCTATGACACATATCCCATTGTGTTCGGAATGGGGGTATTTAGCTAGGGACGACAGTCGTTGGGGTTGTTTTGCTGTTCGAATGTAAAACCAGTTATTTTAAATTAGAAAATAATATTAAATATTTATATAAATGGGCCAAAACCTCTAACCCTAACACACACAACTCAGGGCCGCCGTCCTTCTTCATCGAACGAATGAAATCGCCCCAATCCTTCTCCCACGAAATCGCATAATCCGTTCAATCGTTTTGAAAATTATAAAACCCAAATTGAAGCGTATGTTTGGATCTTCGATATCAGCGGTTAAGATGGGGTCTAGTTGCTCGAAGCAGGCGGATTTCCATCGCGAAGTCATGACGTTCGCTGGGGTTTTTCTGGCGGGATGAGGGGCCGAGTTCGCCAACGATGGCGCGCGCGTGGAGCAGGCGGGGCGAGCTTCGACGGGGACCCCTCCGATATGGGTCCGATCTGGTATTGGAGCGGCGGCAGGCGGAATTTCATCCTGGAGCTGAGGTTGGCATCGGTTTCTGATGGGAACGAGAAATGGGGTATTTCCAGAATAGCGACATTTTAAACCGTAAGCTCCTTTCCATCTTTATTTTGTTTATAAATTACTTAGGATTAAAATCTGAATTTTTCTAACATATTATAGTATTTTAAAAATCTGTTTTTCTTTTTTTTATTAATTGAAGTAAAGTAAAATTTAAAAATATAAAAAGAGGTTGAAATTTAAAAATATAAAAAGAGGTTAAAATTTAAAAATATAAAAAGAGGTTGAAATTTAAAAATATAAAAAGAGGTTGAAATTTAAAAATATAAAAAGAGGTTGAAATTTAAAAATATAAAAAGAGGTTGAAATTTAAAAATATAAAAAGAGGTTGAAATTTAAAAATATAAAAAGAGGTTGAAATTTAAAAATATAAAAAGAAGTTGAATTTTAAAAGTATATCTCGCATTTGTTTTGGAAAATATACCGCATTTGTTTTGAAAACATATTTCACATTAGTGTTGAAAAATAACACCTCTTTGAAAATATATATAAATCTGTTTGATTTAAAAATATCCTTGAATTGAAAAGTATAAATCTCATTGATTTGAATATGAATATCTTAGAAGAAAGAAAATTTGATTTTTAAATATTGAACTTCGAAAGAAAATTTGATTTTTAAATATTGAACTTCGAAAGAAAATTTGATTTTTAAATATTGAACTTCGAAAGAAAATTTGATTTTTAAATATTGAACTTCGAAAGAAAATTTGATTTTTAAATATTGAACTTCGAAAGAAAATTTGATTTTTAAATATTGAACTTCGAAAGAAAATTTGATTTTTAAATATTGAACTTCGAAAGAAAATTTGATTTTTAAATATTGAACTTCGAAAGAAAATTTGATTTTTAAATATTGAACTTCGAAAGAAAATTTGATTTTTAAATATTGAACTTCGAAAGAAAATTTGATTTTTAAATATTGAACTTCGAAAGAAAATTTGATTTTTAAATATTGAACTTCGAAAGAAAATTTGATTTTTAAATATTGAACTTCGAAAGAAAATTTGATTTTTAAATATTGAACTTCGAAAGAAAATTTGATTTTTATATATTGAACTTCGAATTAAAAATATGATTTTTATATATTGAACTTCGAATTAAAAATATGATTTTTATATATTGAACTTCGAATTAAAAATATGATTTTTATATATTGAACTTCGAATTAAAAATATGATTTTTATATATTGAACTTCGAATTAAAAATATGATTTTTATATATTGAACTTCGAATTAAAAATATGATTTTTATATATTGAACTTCGAATTAAAAATATGATTTTTATATATTGAACTTCGAATTAAAAATATGATTTTTATATATTGAACTTCGAATTAAAAATATGATTTTTATATATTGAACTTCGAATTAAAAATATGATTTTTATATAGTGAACTTCGAATTAAAAATATGATTTTTATATATTGAACTTCGAATTAAAAATATGATTTTTATATAGTGAACTTCGAATTAAAAATATGATTTTTATATAGTGAACTTCGAATTAAAAATGTGATTTTTATATATTGAAAAGCGAAGTAAAAATCTGATTCTTACATATGTAGTGAAAGCGGATAACGAAGGTGACAAAAAGGCGAGAACGAAGAAGCTTTATATCAAAGAAGTGCCGTGGAGCTAGGATAGCTATATGTGAGAATTTCTCACCTTTCAATTTCTTTTCTAATTATATATATATACTAGGATGCAGACGGTGCTTAGTAGCACCCGACACAATCGTCCACAGACCATGGACTTGTTTGTTTGGTTGCGTAGATTAGTTGGATTATTTGATTGAAATTGAATTGTGTGGTGAAATGAATTGATTTGATTGATATGTGAATGGCGTGGGCCTTCACTAGACCGGGGATAAGGCTAGGCCTTGTCCCGTTTCTAGTATCGTGCCGTTATGCCGCCGAAATTTTCTAAAATATGTTAGAAAAATAAAAATATCATTTTTATTGAATAAATGAATTGAATAGAAATTCATATGTTGGAATAAAATGTTTTATCGTTAAAAATATAATTTTTAACGTGAATGTGAATAAATAAATATTCATTTACAAACCAGACGGTTTGTTTATGTACACCTATTTGAATGACATTGATTGGGACGATAAATTTTACACATCGCCCAACTGCACAAATAAAATATGCGTTTGATTGTTTGAAACCCCACACGGGTGTTGGGATGAAATTTGAAGTTCACTCATCCTGATTGATTAAATGTGTCGATCGATTGATTGACAGGCTGTTATGAGCGTTGAATATCTATATTTGATGCTTATACAGTGTAGTGCACTTTGGTTGATGGTTGATTATTTTTCAATGTAATTATATACATGTGTTGTATGAAAATCCATATAATTAACTTTATATGGTAATTGATTGGGCCTCATTCCAATTTGAAAAATAAAGAATATATATAAAATAAAAGTTCATGTGTTGACAGTACTCATTCATTGAGATTGGTCATGTGTTGAACGAAATATTTTGATAATAACAACTATTTTGAAAAAGAAATATTTGAAATAGAATATTTGAAAATAGAAATTTATGAAGCCGTGTTGATTAGATTGACGCCATTTTGACGTGAACGATATTTATATCGATTTTATTCATCTTAAAAATGAATATTGAAAAGTGATTTCGAAATCGAATATTTTGAATTGAATTGAAAACGATTTTGAAATGAAATGAATTGAAAACGAATTCAAATTGAATTGAAAACGATTTCGAAATAAATTGAATTGAAAACGATTTCGAAATGAATTGAATTGAAAACGATTTCGAAATGAATTGAATTGAAAACGATTTCGAAATGAATTGAATTGAAAACGATTTCGAAATGAATTGAATTGAAAACGAATTGAAATGAATTCAAATTGAATTGAAATTTGAATTGAATAGAAATGAATTTTGAAACGAATTTATAAAGAAGAATTCAATTTTGATTTGAATTGAAAAGGAAGTTGAAATTGCTTTTGAAACGAATTTAAAACTATTTATATAATTCGTTTTAAATAGAAATCGACGAAGTATATATTATATATATTATATATATAATATAATGGCCTGAATAGAACGCGCCGCGCCGCGGCAGTTCGTGAATTTCGACCATTTATTTCAAACGGACATTGCGGGAGATCCGACCGTCGGATTCTCCTAAAACCGGAACCGTTGGGTTCGTATCGAAAAGAGCTTTCTAATGAATGTTAGAAATTTGAAATCTAACGGTTGGATTTGGAGATACGTCCAAATCAAATTCGAAAAAGGTCGCTGTAAGTGCAGTTCGATGGCCGTTAATGGAAATCGACTGTACGGGCCTTGATAAAATTATTAAAAATAGTAATAATTTGTGTAAAATCATAAGAAATGATTTGTGAAAGTTTGGGATGAAAAACTCCATATTTGAAAAGATAAAAATAGATTTTTATCGAAATGAACTAGTTTTGAACTAGAATTATAATTCTATTTATTTTTAAATAAATAAATTGAATTTGAAATGGTTTTGAAAACAACCAAAATTTCCAATGATTGCATTGGAGTGGATTTGAATCGAAATTGTCTTCGGAATATTTCGATGTTGGAATTCGTGATATTACAGGTGTTGTTATGGAAATTTGAAAGATATATATTTGTATCGTTATTTCCAATACGACATTTGTTAGTCGTAGAATTCGATATTGAATATAAGCCGATATATTTTCTATTCAGAGCCTTGTATTGAATATCGAATGTGATTTGGGTTTGTCGTGAATGGTGTCTTCACTAACACTGTTCTTGAACCCAGTTGAGAAAAGATTAAATCTTTTTATTTAGATTTAATGAAGTGTACCAATTAAATGATATTTAATTGGAATTGAATTGGTATTGATTTTTGGGTTTATCGTGAACAGTGTTTTTAAATAACACTCGTTCTTTAACCCGATAATTAATGGAATGTGACTTTGGGTTTATCGCGAACCGTGTTTTTAGATGACACTGATTCTTTAACCCAGTCACAGATTAAAACTAAGTAGAGTTTTAATGAATCTTTAATTAGATTGAAATAATCGAAATGGAGTATCACCAGTTTAGCTCCAGGCGATAGTTAAATCTTTAATTAGATTTGAACGTGAAATGGTAATTGAATTTACCGATAACACCGTGGTGTTAGATATGAAGTAAAGCCAGTTTTACTTCATGGGGTGAATAGGTTGGGATTGGGAAATTAAAACAAATGATTACTTCGGTAAGGTTCGCTAATCCCGACTAGTTTGAATTGAGATTCAAAGATAGAATAAAGAATAAATTCAAGGAATTTATCTTGGATAAAATTAATGGGAACCTTTCCCTATGAATGTGAAATTTAGAAACTAACTGTCGGTTGGCCAAGCAGAATGGTTTTCTGGATATTGATCTGATGTTGGTTTCGGCCTTCGGGGTTAATATTCGGGGAATTATTCTCTTGATTAATTTACGGTTAGCGACTAATGAATTGGAATGAGGCGTATGTTGTGTTTGTGTAACACTTTTATAATATATACGCGAGTTATTCGGAAAGACCGGGTTTATCCCATTCTGAATAACTGATACGACGATAAGTCGAAGATGAAGGCGATGGTCGAAGACCGGAAGTCTTCACGTCGTTTGGGTAATTACTGATGATCTTGATTGGGCTGTACACCCAAGAAGATGGAAACAGTTAGTGATCGTCCAGACGTACTTGGAGATCGATGGATATGCGAGGTACTAGGTGCCTCCGGTTTCGTTCAGACCCAGAACGGACTTGTAAATGGACTGTGTGTCTGACATTGGATTTTAGTCCGTGTGATTGATCTCTATTAAATATATATCTGTTTGGCGGCGGAGAATTTATTCTCTTGCTTAACGCCCTTCTCTGAGACGTACGAGCTCAGGGGTTATATATTGATGGTTATCAATCGCATGGAGTGAATTGCCTGTGTGGCATGCTAAGATGCAAATGATCAAGGCTTCTGTTGAAAAGCAGAGTCTTGTGGTGATGATCGAAGCACGGCCTTTGTGGCGTAGCTTTGTGTAACGTTGATTCGCGAGTATCACACCCGGTATGAATCAAAAACGGGAGACGGACATCAGGGAGGACCTACGTTTCTTTCTAGTTATGAGTGGCGTCAGTGCTTGAACTGGCTGACGAGTTTGACTCATGTGGATGTTACTTATTATTACTTGCTGAAAAGCGAGGCGCCTCGTGATATCGGTTTCGGCCGATGCTTCTGGTCGGCTGACGGGCCAGATTTACACCCCAAAGGGTGGGGAAACGTAGTGTTCAGGCATAATAATCCACATCGGTGGACCGGCCCTGACGATCCAAGGCTTGCCTGCGCGCTTGCCTGAGGGGCGGACTAGAGCGTCTCGAATCGGAGAGGATCTTGCCCCTAGCCTCGGTTCATACCATAAATGATAACCCAACTTCCAATACGACATTTGCGGTTTTGATTGTAAACTTATATATGGCGACATAGTGTTATGGGCCGTTCATGCCGCCTATGATTGATACTTATGATTCGAAGTGTTTTATACACTATGCACTTATAATAGTATCAAATGATTTGTTTTAAAACGTATCAAGCATTCTTTGGCTGTTATAAGGGAAAACCCTATCCTCGACTGCGTTGCATTGTGTGATGGGACCTGGGTCTTATAACAGCTTCATTCTTCTTTATTTAGCATTGCGCTGTTGTTTTATGCACTGGTATTCTTGGGAGGAAACCCGTTCCGTGTTATACGGCGTGGTCCCTTGATTTACCTAATGATTTAAAATAAAGATTAATAACTGTTTTAGTTCTCACACCAGTCACATGACTGACCTGGAGTTTATTGTTTTAACCTAAACTCTGGGTGCCCTTATTTTGACACGGGCAGCTAGTAGTTTTGGTTTTGCAGATTTATATTCACAGGATCCTGGTTTACAGCTGGAACGATATCCGGAAAGCTTTGTATCCGTATATCTCATTCTAGTTGTGTATTGTATTATTTTCCGCTGCTATGTATTTAATTGTAATTTAAATCTCTGATATTTCTGTGTAATATTCATTTGTTTATACTCTGTATATTCTTGTAATCTGATGCATTGTTGTAATATACAATGAAATGTTCTTCTGTATGCGTTCTGTTTTGTCCTGTTCTCAAACGATAGGGCGTTTCGAACGGCCTGGATCGGTTTAGCGACTGGTTCGGACCGAGCGAAATTCCTTGCCGTCACAGTTGGTATCAGAGCTTTGGTTTACAAAGCTCAGAGAACAAGGCACATTAGAACCATACGAAAGAATTCATCAGATATTGGATTAGTAATATCCAATTAGAATGACTCGTTAGAGATGGGATCAGTAGTATCCTAGAACGAGTGTGAAGTGTATATTTTTAAAATGAAAACGATTTTTGTTTTGAAAATTTAAATCAATTATTCGTATTTGATTATTTATTTTATATTGATTAGGACAATCCAAAATATAAAGATTTTTGCGTATGCGCCTGGCTAGCGTGTATTCGAAGTTTTGATATATTGGATAGATATAGAATTACACTCTAATCGCCCGGAGATGATTTTTATGATGGAGCTCCATCATTAGAATTTATATTCGAGTGACGAACGTGTAATATCTATATACTTCCTATTGACTGGTGTGAGAACCAAAATTAGATAGGGCTAATTGTTGTGATTTGGCATCAAAAACAGGATTTTTGTATATATATCAAAATTATGAATTTGAAACGTTAATCCACTAATTGATTGATGTTTGTGTTGTTTGTTTAATTGTCTGATAATTTTGAACTAGTATGCCTAATTGATCGAATATTGAATTGTATTGAGAATTGGTCGCATTTGCTTGCATATACATATATATCATTGAACAGGTCATAGCAAGGAGGCTAGAGCCAGAGAATAAAATTTGTTTGCCCGACAAATAGGTACATGTTTACTACATAATTTCCTGTTTTGTTTGGGTGATGATGATTTTGTGAGCCTATTGGCTAGCCGCTTGGCTTTTTCTTTTTCTTTTTGAGATCTGAAGGACCGGGGAAGCTATTTGAAATTCCCCGATGCTCCCGGTGCAGGGGAGGTTATGGCGAAATTTTTCAAAAATTTAGGGTGTTAGCCAAATTTTTGAAGTTTTGAAAATTCTCAGAAACTAAAGAGTTGGAGAATGGAAGCCTGATCGAACGTAGAGTTGAATAATCAAACCACTTTCGACTTTGTTCCTTTTCGGGGACGAAAAGTTTTAAGTGGGGGAGATTGTAACAACCCGAAAAACTGGGCCAGTTTAAAATTTTTATTTTGGCAATTTTAGCGAATTTTGAATATTTAAAATAGATTATTTTAAATAATATCGACGAGAAATTTATTTTGAATATAATTCGACGTATATATTTATATACGTCGTCGTTAGAATATAAATAATTATATATAATTATAAATAGAATTGAAAATGGCGCGGTAGTTCGATAATTCGATTTCAAACTTCAATTGAATATACCGGGAGCAAAACAATCCGGATTTTAGTGAAACCAAAAATAATGGGATCTAATTGTGGATATCTTTCCAACGAATCCGAAAGATCAAAATTTCGTAGCGAGAATCAAAAGATATGTCCAGTTGAAAATTCTGAATAGTCGCTATGGAATTCAGGCCCTTAAAAATGGACATTTTGCAGATGACCTCGGATTTCGACGAAACCAGTTTTGTTGGGTCCGCAGTGTCAAATTATTGCTAGATTCCAAATTTCATAATTTTTCGAATCAATACGTGAGCGTGGCAAAGGAAAACGCGTTTGATCAGTTTCAGTTGATTTTAATCGACTGGAAAATGGCCATTTTTCAAACGGTCTCAGAATTCGACGAAATTAGTTTTGTTAGGAGCGTATCGTCAATACGAAGCTAGAAAATATTTTTCTGGAATTTTTAGAGACTGTACGTGGCCCCAGTAAATTGAAATGTACATTTACAATTGAATATAATGATTTAAATATAAATTTAAAAGCAAACTGATCGAAACCGTGGAATTAGCCTATGACACATATCCCATTGTGTTCGGAATGGGGGTATTTAGCTAGGGACGACAGTCGTTGGGGTTGTTTTGCTGTTCGAATGTAAAACCAGTTATTTTAAATTAGAAAATAATATTAAATATTTATATAAATGGGCCAAAACCTCTAACCCTAACACACACAACTCAGGGCCGCCGTCCTTCTTCATCGAACGAATGAAATCGCCCCAATCCTTCTCCCACGAAATCGCATAATCCGTTCAATCGTTTTGAAAATTATAAAACCCAAATTGAAGCGTATGTTTGGATCTTCGATATCAGCGGTTAAGATGGGGTCTAGTTGCTCGAAGCAGGCGGATTTCCATCGCGAAGTCATGACGTTCGCTGGGGTTTTTCTGGCGGGATGAGGGGCCGAGTTCGCCAACGATGGCGCGCGCGTGGAGCAGGCGGGGCGAGCTTCGACGGGGACCCCTCCGATATGGGTCCGATCTGGTATTGGAGCGGCGGCAGGCGGAATTTCATCCTGGAGCTGAGGTTGGCATCGGTTTCTGATGGGAACGAGAAATGAGGTATTTCCAGAATAGCGACATTTTAAACCGTAAGCTCCTTTCCATCTTTATTTTGTTTATAAATTACTTAGGATTAAAATCTGAATTTTTCTAACATATTATAGTATTTTAAAAATCTGTTTTTCTTTTTTTTATTAATTGAAGTAAAGTAAAATTTAAAAATATAAAAAGAGGTTGAAATTTAAAAATATAAAAAGAGGTTAAAATTTAAAAATATAAAAAGAGGTTGAAATTTAAAAATATAAAAAGAGGTTGAAATTTAAAAATATAAAAAGAGGTTGAAATTTAAAAATATAAAAAGAGGTTGAAATTTAAAAATATAAAAAGAGGTTGAAATTTAAAAATATAAAAAGAGGTTGAAATTTAAAAATATAAAAAGAAGTTGAATTTTAAAAGTATATCTCGCATTTGTTTTGGAAAATATACCGCATTTGTTTTGAAAACATATTTCACATTAGTGTTGAAAAATAACACCTCTTTGAAAATATATATAAATCTGTTTGATTTAAAAATATCCTTGAATTGAAAAGTATAAATCTCATTGATTTGAATATGAATATCTTAGAAGAAAGAAAATTTGATTTTTAAATATTGAACTTCGAAAGAAAATTTGATTTTTAAATATTGAACTTCGAAAGAAAATTTGATTTTTAAATATTGAACTTCGAAAGAAAATTTGATTTTTAAATATTGAACTTCGAAAGAAAATTTGATTTTTAAATATTGAACTTCGAAAGAAAATTTGATTTTTAAATATTGAACTTCGAAAGAAAATTTGATTTTTAAATATTGAACTTCGAAAGAAAATTTGATTTTTAAATATTGAACTTCGAAAGAAAATTTGATTTTTAAATATTGAACTTCGAAAGAAAATTTGATTTTTAAATATTGAACTTCGAAAGAAAATTTGATTTTTAAATATTGAACTTCGAAAGAAAATTTGATTTTTAAATATTGAACTTCGAAAGAAAATTTGATTTTTAAATATTGAACTTCGAAAGAAAATTTGATTTTTAAATATTGAACTTCGAAAGAAAATTTGATTTTTATATATTGAACTTCGAATTAAAAATATGATTTTTATATATTGAACTTCGAATTAAAAATATGATTTTTATATATTGAACTTCGAATTAAAAATATGATTTTTATATATTGAACTTCGAATTAAAAATATGATTTTTATATATTGAACTTCGAATTAAAAATATGATTTTTATATATTGAACTTCGAATTAAAAATATGATTTTTATATATTGAACTTCGAATTAAAAATATGATTTTTATATATTGAACTTCGAATTAAAAATATGATTTTTATATATTGAACTTCGAATTAAAAATATGATTTTTATATATTGAACTTCGAATTAAAAATATGATTTTTATATAGTGAACTTCGAATTAAAAATATGATTTTTATATATTGAACTTCGAATTAAAAATATGATTTTTATATAGTGAACTTCGAATTAAAAATATGATTTTTATATAGTGAACTTCGAATTAAAAATGTGATTTTTATATATTGAAAAGCGAAGTAAAAATCTGATTCTTACATATGTAGTGAAAGCGGATAACGAAGGTGACAAAAAGGCGAGAACGAAGAAGCTTTATATCAAAGAAGTGCCGTGGAGCTAGGATAGCTATATGTGAGAATTTCTCACCTTTCAATTTCTTTTCTAATTATATATATATACTAGGATGCAGACGGTGCTTAGTAGCACCCGACACAATCGTCCACAGACCATGGACTTGTTTGTTTGGTTGCGTAGATTAGTTGGATTATTTGATTGAAATTGAATTGTGTGGTGAAATGAATTGATTTGATTGATATGTGAATGGCGTGGGCCTTCACTAGACCGGGGATAAGGCTAGGCCTTGTCCCGTTTCTAGTATCGTGCCGTTATGCCGCCGAAATTTTCTAAAATATGTTAGAAAAATAAAAATATCATTTTTATTGAATAAATGAATTGAATAGAAATTCATATGTTGGAATAAAATGTTTTATCGTTAAAAATATAATTTTTAACGTGAATGTGAATAAATAAATATTCATTTACAAACCAGACGGTTTGTTTATGTACACCTATTTGAATGACATTGATTGGGACGATAAATTTTACACATCGCCCAACTGCACAAATAAAATATGCGTTTGATTGTTTGAAACCCCACACGGGTGTTGGGATGAAATTTGAAGTTCACTCATCCTGATTGATTAAATGTGTCGATCGATTGATTGACAGGCTGTTATGAGCGTTGAATATCTATATTTGATTCTTATACAGTGTAGTGCACTTTGGTTGATGGTTGATTATTTTTCAATGTAATTATATACATGTGTTGTATGAAAATCCATATAATTAACTTTATATGGTAATTGATTGGGCCTCATTCCAATTTGAAAAATAAAGAATATATATAAAATAAAAGTTCATGTGTTGACAGTACTCATTCATTGAGATTGGTCATGTGTTGAACAAAATATTTTGATAATAACAACTATTTTGAAAAAGAAATATTTGAAATAGAATATTTGAAAATAGAAATTTATGAAGCCGTGTTGATTAGATTGACGCCATTTTGACGTGAACGATATTTATATCGATTTTATTCATCTTAAAAATGAATATTGAAAAGTGATTTCGAAATCGAATATTTTGAATTGAATTGAAAACGATTTTGAAATGAAATGAATTGAAAACGAATTCAAATTGAATTGAAAACGATTTCGAAATAAATTGAATTGAAAACGATTTCGAAATGAATTGAATTGAAAACGATTTCGAAATGAATTGAATTGAAAACGATTTCGAAATGAATTGAATTGAAAACGATTTCGAAATGAATTGAATTGAAAACGAATTGAAATGAATTCAAATTGAATTGAAATTTGAATTGAATAGAAATGAATTTTGAAACGAATTTATAAAGAAGAATTCAATTTTGATTTGAATTGAAAAGGAAGTTGAAATTGCTTTTGAAACGAATTTAAAACTATTTATATAATTCGTTTTAAATAGAAATCGACGAAGTATATATTATATATATTATATATATAATATAATGGCCTGAATAGAACGCGCCGCGCCGCGGCAGTTCGTGAATTTCGACCATTTATTTCAAACGGACATTGCGGGAGATCCGACCGTCGGATTCTCCTAAAACCGGAACCGTTGGGTTCGTATCGAAAAGAGCTTTCTAATGAATGTTAGAAATTTGAAATCTAACGGTTGGATTTGGAGATACGTCCAAATCAAATTCGAAAAAGGTCGCTGTAAGTGCAGTTCGATGGCCGTTAATGGAAATCGACTGTACGGGCCTTGATAAAATTATTAAAAATAGTAATAATTTGTGTAAAATCATAAGAAATGATTTGTGAAAGTTTGGGATGAAAAACTCCATATTTGAAAAGATAAAAATAGATTTTTATCGAAATGAACTAGTTTTGAACTAGAATTATAATTCTATTTATTTTTAAATAAATAAATTGAATTTGAAATGGTTTTGAAAACAACCAAAATTTCCAATGATTGCATTGGAGTGGATTTGAATCGAAATTGTCTTCGGAATATTTCGATGTTGGAATTCGTGATATTACAGGTGTTGTTATGGAAATTTGAAAGATATATATTTGTATCGTTATTTCCAATACGACATTTGTTAGTCGTAGAATTCGATATTGAATATAAGCCGATATATTTTCTATTCAGAGCCTTGTATTGAATATCGAATGTGATTTGGGTTTGTCGTGAATGGTGTCTTCACTAACACTGTTCTTGAACCCAGTTGAGAAAAGATTAAATCTTTTTATTTAGATTTAATGAAGTGTACCAATTAAATGATATTTAATTGGAATTGAATTGGTATTGATTTTTGGGTTTATCGTGAACAGTGTTTTTAAATAACACTCGTTCTTTAACCCGATAATTAATGGAATGTGACTTTGGGTTTATCGCGAACCGTGTTTTTAGATGACACTGATTCTTTAACCCAGTCACAGATTAAAACTAAGTAGAGTTTTAATGAATCTTTAATTAGATTGAAATAATCGAAATGGAGTATCACCAGTTTAGCTCCAGGCGATAGTTAAATCTTTAATTAGATTTGAACGTGAAATGGTAATTGAATTTACCGATAACACCGTGGTGTTAGATATGAAGTAAAGCCAGTTTTACTTCATGGGGTGAATAGGTTGGGATTGGGAAATTAAAACAAATGATTACTTCGGTAAGGTTCGCTAATCCCGACTAGTTTGAATTGAGATTCAAAGATAGAATAAAGAATAAATTCAAGGAATTTATCTTGGATAAAATTAATGGGAACCTTTCCCTATGAATGTGAAATTTAGAAACTAACTGTCGGTTGGCCAAGCAGAATGGTTTTCTGGATATTGATCTGATGTTGGTTTCGGCCTTCGGGGTTAATATTCGGGGAATTATTCTCTTGATTAATTTACGGTTAGCGACTAATGAATTGGAATGAGGCGTATGTTGTGTTTGTGTAACACTTTTATAATATATACGCGAGTTATTCGGAAAGACCGGGTTTATCCCATTCTGAATAACTGATACGACGATAAGTCGAAGATGAAGGCGATGGTCGAAGACCGGAAGTCTTCACGTCGTTTGGGTAATTACTGATGATCTTGATTGGGCTGTACACCCAAGAAGATGGAAACAGTTAGTGATCGTCCAGACGTACTTGGAGATCGATGGATATGCGAGGTACTAGGTGCCTCCGGTTTCGTTCAGACCCAGAACGGACTTGTAAATGGACTGTGTGTCTGACATTGGATTTTAGTCCGTGTGATTGATCTCTATTAAATATATATCTGTTTGGCGGCGGAGAATTTATTCTCTTGCTTAACGCCCTTCTCTGAGACGTACGAGCTCAGGGGTTATATATTGATGGTTATCAATCGCATGGAGTGAATTGCCTGTGTGGCATGCTAAGATGCAAATGATCAAGGCTTCTGTTGAAAAGCAGAGTCTTGTGGTGATGATCGAAGCACGGCCTTTGTGGCGTAGCTTTGTGTAACGTTGATTCGCGAGTATCACACCCGGTATGAATCAAAAACGGGAGACGGACATCAGGGAGGACCTACGTTTCTTTCTAGTTATGAGTGGCGTCAGTGCTTGAACTGGCTGACGAGTTTGACTCATGTGGATGTTACTTATTATTACTTGCTGAAAAGCGAGGCGCCTCGTGATATCGGTTTCGGCCGATGCTTCTGGTCGGCTGACGGGCCAGATTTACACCCCAAAGGGTGGGGAAACGTAGTGTTCAGGCATAATAATCCACATCGGTGGACCGGCCCTGACGATCCAAGGCTTGCCTGCGCGCTTGCCTGAGGGGCGGACTAGAGCGTCTCGAATCGGAGAGGATCTTGCCCCTAGCCTCGGTTCATACCATAAATGATAACCCAACTTCCAATACGACATTTGCGGTTTTGATTGTAAACTTATATATGGCGACATAGTGTTATGGGCCGTTCATGCCGCCTATGATTGATACTTATGATTCGAAGTGTTTTATACACTATGCACTTATAATAGTATCAAATGATTTGTTTTAAAACGTATCAAGCATTCTTTGGCTGTTATAAGGGAAAACCCTATCCTCGACTGCGTTGCATTGTGTGATGGGACCTGGGTCTTATAACAGCTTCATTCTTCTTTATTTAGCATTGCGCTGTTGTTTTATGCACTGGTATTCTTGGGAGGAAACCCGTTCCGTGTTATACGGCGTGGTCCCTTGATTTACCTAATGATTTAAAATAAAGATTAATAACTGTTTTAGTTCTCACACCAGTCACATGACTGACCTGGAGTTTATTGTTTTAACCTAAACTCTGGGTGCCCTTATTTTGACACGGGCAGCTAGTAGTTTTGGTTTTGCAGATTTATATTCACAGGATCCTGGTTTACAGCTGGAACGATATCCGGAAAGCTTTGTATCCGTATATCTCATTCTAGTTGTGTATTGTATTATTTTCCGCTGCTATGTATTTAATTGTAATTTAAATCTCTGATATTTCTGTGTAATATTCATTTGTTTATACTCTGTATATTCTTGTAATCTGATGCATTGTTGTAATATACAATGAAATGTTCTTCTGTATGCGTTCTGTTTTGTCCTGTTCTCAAACGATAGGGCGTTTCGAACGGCCTGGATCGGTTTAGCGACTGGTTCGGACCGAGCGAAATTCCTTGCCGTCACAGCTAAGGAGCTTTGTTTCCCACCCTTGAATTTGGTTTTGAACCCTTTGAATCAAAGAACTGCACTCTGAATAATGTAGATAATTAGAGGATAACGGAACTCCAAGATAATTAATTGGCAAGACACATTGATCAAACCCCAATATGTTAAGAATTTCTGTAAATTATTAGCTGAAGCACTGAAAAAGACCTTCGTTTTTGAAGCATTTACATTTAAACCAACATACATACTTAATATCATAAATATATTCTTTAGGGAAGATGCATTATGAACTGATGATTTGCCAAATATCATTAAATCATCTACATATAGGAGGTGAGAAATAATAGACTGAATTTGACAACTGGGCTGAAATGATTTAGACAGTGTTGGTTTATCCATTAAATATGTAAAATACTGCATTGCTATAGAAAACAAATAAGGGGATAAAGGGTTTGCCAATCTAATGCCTCTTGTAGATGATAAAAAACCCTTTGGGATGCCTTGAATGATAATAGAGAAAGTGGTAGTTGAAATACATTCATATATCAGATTTACAAAATGTGCAGGCAAATTCATTTTAGCCATAAGAAAACAAATAAATTCCCTATTTACATTATCATAAGCTTTTTGTAAATCTACTTCCACACATAATTTTGGCATCCCTTTTTCTGAAATCATGCAATGAGTAAGAAGGATATTTTCTCTAATATATGTATCCTGAATGAAAGCACTCTGATTTGCTGATATAAGAAAGGGGATAAATGGCTTTAATCTATTACACAAAACTTTTTTTTTTTGTAATAGACATTGCAGTAAGAAATTGGCCTATAATGAGCTATTTCTGATGGTCTCTTTTTTTTGGAATTAATGTGATAAAAGTATGGTTTAGAGATTTAGGCAGTTTACTTGATTGAAAAATAGTAGTGATAGCATCCAATAGATCATTCTTTATTAAATCCCAATGAACTTTAAGAAATTTTAAATTGATTCCATCTGAACCTGGGCTTGAGTCATCATGGATAGAGAATAAAGCTTCTCTGATTTCAGATAATTCAACTTTCTTTAATAAAAATTATTGTCCTTTCTGATAGATAGTTGAAATTAGGTAGAAAGTCGGAAAACCAGTAGACTTTGAACCATTAAACATAACAGAAAACGGTTTATGGCTTTTAGTTCTATCTTATTTGATTTAAACAGAAAATTTCCATTCTGATCTATCAATGCTCTTATATGATTAAAGAATCTTCTATTTGACATTCGAGAATAATTTTTTTTGAGTTTATATCACCTTGTTGTAACCAAGAAATTTTTGCTTGCTGTTTAAATCCACCGAAGTATATATGTTGTAGATTCGAAAATTCTCCTTTGGCTTGCAGATAATTATCATAGATTTGGACATCTTCGGGATTTTGATCAACATCTACTTCCAATTGTGTGACACATTGTTCAGCTTGTTTGAGGTTAGATGCATTTTTATCTCTCAATTTATTCCAGTTTTTCAACTCCTTACAATTTTGAATCTTTTGTAAAAATTGATAGCTATGAAAATCCCAAATTGTTGATTTAAATCCTTTTAAAACTTCTTCGTGATAACGAGGAAAGCTAGACCAATCATTTCTATATCTAAAAGGAAAACCTTTTGATCCTTGAGTAGGAATAAGATCAAGCATGATAGGATTATGGTCGCTTGAATTTTGAGAGAATGAAAGTGCTTTCATATATAAAAATTGCTGCAGATAAATATTATTTACCAATATTTTATCATTATGAGTTGCAATTCTCCTTCTAAGCCAAGTGAATTGAAAACCCAAAGTTTTTACTTCTATCAAACTAGTTTGAATCAAAAAAAATTGAAATCCTCTCAAATGTTGATATCGAATTGGTAGACCACCTCTTTTATCATTTGGTGATAATGCATTATTGAAATCTCCCATTAATATCCAAGCATTATTAAATGAACTTGATTCATTCACCAATGACTGCCATAAATTTTGCCTATCAGCAAAATTATTACTACCATAAATCACTGTAAATGTCATACCAAAACCACCCTTATTCAATGCATTAACTGTCAGGTGTTGGGAAGAAAAGGAAACCAAATCCAAATCTGTAACAACCCGAAAATCTGGGCCAGTTTAAAATTTTTATTTTGGCAATTTTAGCGAATTTTGATTATTTAAAATGAATTATTTTAAATAATATCGACGAGAAATTTATTTTTAATATAATTCAAACGTATATATTTATTCGAATCGACGATAGAATATAAATATTTATTTATATTTATAAATAGAATTGAAAATGGCGCGGTAGTTCGATAATTCGATTTCCAACTTCAATTGAACATACCGGGTGCAAAACAATCCGGATTTTAGTGAAACCAAAAACATTAGGATCTAATAGAGAATATCTTTCCAACTAATCCGAATAATCAAAATTTCATAGCGGGAATCAAAAGATATGTCCAGTTGAAAATTCTGAATAGTCGCTATGGAATTCAGGCCCTTAAAAATGGAAATTTTGCAAATGACCTCGGATTTCGACGAAACCACTTTTGTTGGATCCGTGATGTAAGGTTATTGCTAGATTCCAAATTTCATTATTTTTCGAATCAATATGTGAGCGTGGCAAAGGAAAACGCGTTTGACCAGTTTCAGTTGATTTTAATCGACTGGAAATTGGCCATTTTTCAAACGGTCTCAGAATTCAACGAAATTAGTTTAGTTAGGACCGTATCGTCAATACGAAGCTAGGAAATATTTTTCTGAGATTTATAGAGTTCGTATGTGACCCCGGTAAATTGAAATGTACGTTTAAATTGAATATATAAAGAATTATATTTTAAATTCAACAGAAATTGATCGAAATGATCGAATCAGCATACGATACATATCCCATTGTGTTCGGAATGGGGGTGAAACGCTAGGGGCGACAGTCGTTGGGCTCGAATAGGTGTTCGAAATAAAAACTTGCTTTTTAAAATCAAATGGAAAAAAAATAATATAATATATAAATATATATTTCCCTCTTTTCCTTCTACTCCTTCAGTCAACGCCCTTCTCAGAAATCGAAAAAAGGGAAAAGCCGATTAACCCTAACCCGCTATCGCTCCGCCCCTTCACCATCGCCCTCGTCCTCCGGCCGCCTCCCCTCTGACGTCGCCGGACCCCCACCTCGCAACCGACCCCCTCCTGAAATCGAAGACCGAACCTCAACGCCCAATCACCCCAAACCGCCACCGCATGACAAATGGGACCCGCCGCTGCACCTGCCACCCCCCTGGCCTGCGTGCGCCCCCACTGCTCCGGTGAACTCCCTCACCACCACCAACAACAGCGCTCAACCCTTCCGGCGCAATAAAACCCTAAGAAAAGCAACTGTAAGTCTTTATTTTCTTTTGTTTGATCGAATCAGATTTTTGTATAGGGTAGAGCATGAGGAATATCATATTTTTATGCTAAGGAAAATATAGATATGATTTTTAAAAATAGCATATGATTTTTTTAAAAAATAAAGATAGGATGTCTGAGATAAAATATACATTTTGTATATGAAGTAGCATATTAAAAATATGATTTTTATGAATGTAAGAGATTAAAAAATGTGATTTTTATATATCGAACATCGAAGTAAAAATGTGATTTTTATATATCGAACATCGAAGTAAAAATGTGATTTTTATATATCGAACATCGAAGTAAAAATGTGATTTTTATATATCGAACATCGAAGTAAAAATGTGATTTTTATATATTGAACATCGAAGTAAAAATGTGTTTTTTATATATTGAACATCGAAGTAAAAATGTGATTTTTATATATTGAACATCGAAGTAAAAATGTGATTTTTATATATCGAACATCGAAGTAAAAATGTGATTTTTATATATCGAACATCGAAGTAAAAATGTGATTTTTATATATTGAACATCGAAGTAAAAATGTGATTTTTATATATCGAACATCGAAGTAAAAATGTGATTTTTATATATCGAACATCGAAGTAAAAATGTGATTTTTATATATCGAACATCGAAGTAAAAATGTGATTTTTATATATCGAACATCGAAGTAAAAATGTGATTTTTATATATCGAACATCGAAGTAAAAATGTGATTTTTATATATCGAACATCGAAGTAAAAATGTGATTTTTATATATCGAACATCGAAGTAAAAATGTGATTTTTATATATCGAACATCGAAGTAAAAATGTGATTTTTATATATCGAACATCGAAGTAAAAATGTGATTTTTATATATTGAACATCGAAGTAAAAATGTGATTTTTATATATCGAACATCGAAGTAAAAATGTGATTTTTATATATTGAATAGCGAAGTAAAAATTCGATTTTTACATATGTAGTGGCTACAGCAACGAAGATGACGAAGATGCGATAACGAGGAAGATTTCTATCAAATGAAGAGTCGTGATATTGGATAGCTATCTGTGAGAATTTCTCACCTTTCAATTTCTTTTTCTAGTTATATATATATACTAGGATGCAGACGGTGCTTAGTAGCACCCGACACAATCGTCCACAGACCATGGACTTGTTTGTTTGGTTGCATAGATTAGTTAGATGATTTGATTTGAAATTGAATTGTTTGGTGAAATAAATTGATTTGATTGATGTGTGAATGGCGTGGGCCTTCACTAGACCGGGGATAAGGCTAGGCCTCGTCCCGTTTCTAGTATCGTGCCGTTATGCCGCCGAAATTTTCTAAAATATGTTAGAAAAATAAAAATATCATTTTATTGAATAAATGAACTGAATAGAGCATTCATAAGTTAAAATAAAATGTTTTGTCGTTAAAAATATAATTTTTAACGTGAATTGAATAAAATAAAATATTCATTTACAAACCGGACGGTTTGTTTATGTACACCTATTTGAAGGACATTGATTGGGACGATAAATTTTACACATCGCCCAACTGCACAAATAAAAATAAATGTTTGTTGATTTGAAACCCCACACGGGTGTTGGGATGAAATTTGAAGTTCACTCATCCTGATTGATTAAATATGTCAATCGATTGATTGACAGGCTGTTATAAGCGTTAGATATCTATATTTGATGCTTATACAGTGTAGTGCACTTTGGTTGATGGTTGATTATTTTTCAATGCTATTATACATGTGTTGTATGAAAATCCATATAATTAACTTTATATGGTAATTGATTGGGCCTCATTCCAATTTGAAAAATAAAGAATATTATAAAATAAAGGTTCATGTGTTGACTGTACTCATCCGTTGAGATTAGTCATGTGTTGAACGAAATATTTTAATAATAAAATTTACATTTTTATCAATATAAAATAAAGGTTCATGTGTTGACTGTACTCATCCGTTGAGATTAGTCATGTGTTGAACGAAATAATTTAACAAAAATAGTCACACGTGGACAGTACTCATTCGTTGAGATTAGTCGTGTGTTGACAAAAATAAATATTCATTTGTTGAATAGAATATTTGAAAATAGAAATATATGAAGCCGTGTTGTTTAGATTGACGCCATTTTGACGTGAACGATATCTATATCGATTTTATTCATTTAAAAATGAATATTGAAAAGTGATTTCGAAAACGCATATTTTGAAATGAAATTTGAATCAAATTGAATAGAAAACGAATTCGAATTGATTATATAACGAATTGAATTCGAATTGATTATAAAACGAATTTGATTTCCATTGAATATATAATGAATTTGATTCAAATAGAAAACGGAAATGAATTGAATTGAAAACGATTTTGAAATGAATTGAATTGAAAACGATTTCGAAATGAATTGAATATATAACAATTTGAAATGAATTGAATATATAATGAATTCAAATTAAATTGAAATTTGAATTGAATAGAAATGAATTTTAAAACGAATTTATAAAGAAGAATTCAATTTTGATTTGAATTGAAATGGAAGTTGAAATTGCTTTTGAAACGAAATTAAAACGATTTATAAAATTCGTTTTAAATAGAAATCAACGAAATATATATTATATATATTATATATATAATATAATGGCCTGAATAGAACGCGCCGCGCCGCGGCAGTTCGTGAATTTCGACCATTTATTTCAAACGGACATTACGGGAGATCCGACCGTCGGATTCTCCTAAAACCGGAACCGTTGGGTTCGTATCGAAAAGAGCTTTCTAACAAATATTAGAAATTTGAAATCTAACGGTTGGATTTGGAATTATGTCCAAATCAAATTTGAAAAAGGTCGCTGTAAGTGCAGTTCGATGGCCGTTGTTGGAAATCGACTATACGGGCCTTGATAAAATTATTAAAAATAGTAATAATTTATGTAAAATCACAAGAAATGATTTTAGAAAGAATTGGGGTGAAAAACTCCATATTTGAAAAGATAAAAATAGATTTTTATCGAAGTAAACTAGTTTTGAACTAGAATTATAATTCTATTTATTTTTAAATAAATAAATTGAATTTGAAAGGGTTTTAAAAATAACCAGAATTTCCATTGATTGCATTGGAGTGGATTTGAATCGAAATTGTCTTCGGAATATTTCGATGTTGGAATTCGTGATTATACAGATGTTGTTATGGAAATTTGAAAGATATATATTTATATCGTTATTTCCAATACGACATTTGTTAGTCGTAGAATTTGATATTGAATATAAGCCGATATATTTTCTATTCAGAGCCTTGTATTGAATATCAAATGTGATTTGGGTTTGTCATGAATGGTGTCTTCACTAACACTGTTCTTGAACCCA
The DNA here is from genome assembly GCA_030737875.1 of Allium sativum. Taxonomy (NCBI): domain Eukaryota; kingdom Viridiplantae; phylum Streptophyta; class Magnoliopsida; order Asparagales; family Amaryllidaceae; genus Allium; species Allium sativum. The sequence continues at coordinate 888,707,116 of CM060915.1, read as the reverse complement.
GTTGAGAAAAGATTAAATCTTTTTATTTAGATTTAATGAAGTGTACCAATTAAATAATATTTAATTGGAATTGAATCGATATTGATTTTTGGGTTTATCGTGGACGGTGTTTTAAATAACACTCGTTCTTTAACCCGATAATTGATGGAAGGTGATTTTGGGTTTACCGTGAACCGTGTTTTTAAATGACACTGATTCTTTAACCCAGCCAAAGATTAAAACTAAGTAGAGTTTTAATGAATCTTTAATTAGATTGGAATGATCGAGAATGGAGTATCACCAGTTTTGCTCCAGGCGATAGTTAAATCTTTAATTAGACTTAAACGTGAAATGGTAATTAAATTTACCGATAACACCGTGGTGTTAGATATGAAGTAAGACCCGTTTTACTTCATGGGATGAATAGGTTGGGATTGGGAAATTAAAACAAATGATTACTTCGGTAAGGTTCGCTAATCCCGACTAGTTTGAATTGATATTCAAAATAGATTAAAGAATAAATTCAAGAAATTTATCTTGGATAAAATTAATGGGAACCTTTCCCTATGAATGTGAAATTTAGAAACTAACTGTCGGTTAGCTAAGCAGAATGGTTTTCTGGATATTGACCTGATGTTGGTTTCGGCCTTCGGGGTTAATATTTGGGGAATTATTCTCTTGATTAATTTACAGTTAGTGACTGATGAATTGGAATGAGGCGTATGTTGTGTTTGTGTAACACTTATTCAAAATATACGCGAGTTATTCGGAAAGACCGGGTTTATCCCATTTTGAATAACTGATACGACGATATGTCGAAGATGAAGACGGTGGTTGAAGACCGGAAGTCTTCACATCGTTTGGATAATTACCGACGATCCTGATTGGGCTGTACACCCAAGAGGATGGAAATAGTTGGTGGTCATCCAGACGTACTTGGAGATGGATGGATATGCGAGGAAAGTGCCTCCGGTTTCGTTCAGACCCAGAACGGACTTGTAAATGGATAGTGTGTCTGACGTTGTATTCCTTTATACTATATTGGTGATCTCTGCTAAATATATATCTGTTTGGTGGCAGAGAATTTATTCTCTTGCTATACACCCTTCTCTGAGACGTACGAGCCTAGAGGTTATATATTGGCAGAAATCAGTGGTACAGTATGGACTGACAATGTGGCATGCTGAGTTGCATGGATCAAGGCTTTTGTTGAAAAGCAAAGTCTTGTGGTTGAGGATCAAAGCACGGCCTTGTGTGGCGTAGCTTTGTGTAACGTTGATTCTCGAGTATCACACCCGGTATGAACCAAAAACGGGAGACGGACATCAGGGAGGACATGCGTTTCTTTCTAGTTAGGAGTGGCGTCAGTGCTTGAACTGGCTGATGAGTTTGACTCATGTGGATGTTGCTTATTATTACTTGATGAAAAGCGAGGCGCCTCGTCATATCGGTTTCGGCCGATGCTTCTGGTCGGCTGACGGGCCAGGCTTACGCCCCAAAGGGCGGGGAAACGCAGTGTTCAGGCATTTTAATCCACATCGGTGGACCGGCCCTGACGATCCAAAGGCTTGACAGAGTACTTGCCTGAGGCTCGGACTAGACAGTCTCGAATCGGTGAGGATCTTGCCCCTAGCCTCGGTTCATACCATAAATGATAACCCAACTTCCAATACGACATTTGCGGTTTTAATTGTAGAACTAGTATGGCGACATGATATATGGTACCCATGCCGCCTAGGATTGATACTTATGATTTGAAGATGTTTTATACACTATACACTTATAATAGTATCAAATGATTTGTTTTAAACGTATCAAGCATTCTTTGGCTGTTATAAGGGAAAACCCTATCCCCCGGCTTGCGTTGCATTGTGTGATAGGACCTGGGTCTTATAACAGCTTCATTTTTCTTCATTTAGCATTGCGCTGTTTGTTTTATGCACTGGTATTCTTGGGAGGAAACCCGTTCCGTGTTATACGGCGTGGTCCCTTGATTTACCTAACTTTGAAGATAAAGATTTATAACTGTTTTAGTTCTCATACCAGTCACATGACTGACCTGGAGTTTATTGTTTTAACCTAAACTCTGGGTGCCCTTATTTTGACACGGGCAGCTAGTAGTTTTGGTTTTGCAGATTTATATTCACAGGATCCTGGATTACAGCTGGAACGATATCCGGAAAGCTTTGTATCCGTATATCTCTTCTAGTTGTGTATTGTCTTATTTTCCGCTGCTATGTATTTAAATGTAATTTAAATCTCTGATATTTCTGTGTAATATTCATTTATACTCTGTATATTCTTGTAATCTGATGCATTGTTGTAATATACAATGAAATGTTCTTCCGTCTGCGTTCTGTTTTGTGGCTTGTTCTCAAACGATAGGGCGTTTCGAACGATCTAGATCGGTTTAGCGACTGGTTCGGACCGAGCAAAATTCCTTCTCGTCACATTTGGTATCAGAGCTTTGGTTTACAAAGCTAGAGAACAAGACACATTAGAACCTTACGAAAGAATTCATCAGATATTGGATTAGTAATATCCAATTAGAATGACTCGTTAGAGATGGGATTAGTAGTATCCTAGAACGAGTGTGAAGAGTAAATTTTAAAATGAAAACCAATTTTGTTTTGAAAATTTAAAATCAACTATTCGTATTTGATTATTTATTTAAATTGATTTTGGACAATTCAGTATATAAAGAATTTGCATATACGCCTTGCAAACGTATATTCAAAGTTTTAATATACTGGATAGATATAGATTCACACTCTAGTCGCCCGAAGATGATTCTGATGATTGTAGCTACATCATCAGAATTAGTGTTCGAGAGTCAAAGGTGTGATATTTATATATTTCCAATTGACTGGTGTGAGAACCAAAATTAGATAGGGCCTATTGTTGTGATTTGGCATCAAAAATTTGATTTTTGACTATGTATCAAAGTTATCAATTTGAAAACTCTAATCCACTAATTGATTGATGATTGTGTTGTTTGTTTATTTGGTTGATAATTTTGAACCATTTAGCCTAATTGAACCAAATATTGAATTATATTGAAAATTGGTTGCGTCTGCCTGCATATACTTGTACTTACCTTGAACAGGTTATAGCAAGGAGGCTAGAGCAGAGAATAAAATTTGTTTGCCCGACAAATAGGTACATGTTTACTACATAATTTACTGTTTTGTTTGGGTGATGATGATTTTATGAGCCTATTGGTTAGCCGCTTGGCTTTTTCTTTTTCTTTTTGAGATCTGAAGGACCGGGGAAGCTATTTGAGATTTCCCGATGCTCCCATTGCAGGGGAGGTTACGGCGAAATTTTTCGAAAATTTAGGGTGTTAGCCAAATTTTTGAAATTTTTGAAAATTCTCAAAAACTGAAAAGTTGGAGAATGGAAGTCAGACCGAACGTAGAGTTGATTAGTCAAACCACTTTCGACTTTGTTCCTTTTCGGGGACGAAAAGTTTTAAGTGGGGGAGATTGTAACAACCCGAAAATCTGGGCCAGTTTAAAATTTTTATTTTGGCAATTTTAGCGAATTTTGATTATTTAAAATGAATTATTTTAAATAATATCGACGAGAAATTTATTTTTAATATAATTCAAACGTATATATTTATTCGAATCGACGATAGAATATAAATATTTATTTATATTTATAAATAGAATTGAAAATGGCGTGGTAGTTCGATAATTCGATTTCCAACTTCAATTGAACATACCGGGTGCAAAACAATCCGGATTTTAGTGAAACCAAAAACATTAGGATCTAATAGAGAATATCTTTCCAACGAATCCGAATAATCAAAATTTCATAGCGGGAATCAAAAGATATGTCCAGTTGAAAATTCTGAATAGTCGCTATGGAATTCAGGCCCTTAAAAATGGAAATTTTGCAAATGACCTCGGATTTCGACGAAACCACTTTTGTTGGATCCGTGATGTAAGGTTATTGCTAGATTCCAAATTTCATAATTTTTCGAATCAATATGTGAGCGTGGCAAAGGAAAACGCGTTTGACCAGTTTCAGTTGATTTTAATCGACTGGAAATTGGCCATTTTTCAAACGGTCTCAGAATTCGACGAAATTAGTTTTGTTAGGACCGTATCGTCAATACGAAGCTAGGAAATATTTTTCTGAGATTTATAGAGTTCGTATGTGACCCCGGTAAATTGAAATGTACGTTTAAATTGAATATATAAAGAATTATATTTTAAATTCAACAGAAACTGATCGAAATGATCGAATCAGCATACGATACATATCCCATTGTGTTCGGAATGGGGGTGAAACGCTAGGGGCGACAGTCGTTGGGCTCGAATTGGTGTTCGAAATAAAAACTTGCTTTTTAAAATCAAATGGAAAAAATAATAATATAATATAATATATAAATATATATTTCCCTCTTTTCCTTCTACTCCTTCAGTCAACGCCCTTCTCAGAAATCGAAAAAGGGAAAAGCCGATTAACCCTAACCCGCTATCGCTCCGCCCCTTCACCATCGCCCTCGTCCTCCGGCCGCCTCCCCTCTGACGTCGCCGGACCCCCACCTCGCAACCGACCCCCTCCTGAAATCGAAGACCGAACCTGTAATAACCCGGAAAATACGAGCCAATTTAAAATTTTTAAATTGATTATTTCAAAGCAATTTGAACCATTGAAATAGAATATTTCAATAAATTAGTGAGTTAAGAATAGTAAGTCAGTTTGAAAATTGATATTTTGCAAACGACCTCGGAATTCGACGAAACCACTTTTGTTGGGTCCGGGATGTCAAACTATTGTTAGGTTTCAAATTTCATAATTTTTCGAATCAATATGTGAGCGTGGCAAAAGAAAACGCGTTTGACCAGTTTCTGTTGAATTTAATCGACTGGAAATTGGCCATTTTTCAAACGGTCTCAGAATTCGACGAAACTAGTTTTGTTAGGACCGTATCGTCAATACGAAGCTAGAAAATATTTTTCTGGAATTTTTCTAGTTAGTATGTGACCCCGGAAATTTGAAATGTACGTTTAAAATTCAATATAAGGATTTAAATGTAAACTCAACGGAAACTGATTGTAACGATCAAACCAGCTTAAGATACATGTCCCATTGTGTTCGGAATGGGGGTAAAACGCTATGGACGACAGGCGGTGGGCCTCGTTTCGAGGTCATAAGTAAAAGTCAACCCTTGTGCATAATTTAATAATTTAATAATAAAAAAAAATAATAAAAAAAAAATAAACTTCTCCCCTTTTCTTCTGCCTTGGCCCCCCCCCCCCCCCGATCATTTACCAGAAAGTGAAAAAAAAAGAAAAACCTAAAAACTAATTCGAAGCCGCCGCCCGATCCTGGAAGCCACCGCCGAACCCTTCGCCGAAGCCCCTGACGCTCGAGCCGCCGACCAACCTCCTCCTCCCACCGAACGACACCTCGGAGCCCCCACCACCCTCGCAAAATCGAAGCAGCCCTCGTCGAACCCTCGAACCTCGTCGCGACGCCTCCCTGAGCCGCCCTCGACTTCCCTCCTCCCCTTCGCATACCACGGTAAGCATTTACTTTATATTTATTTTCATTTTTGTTTTATGATTTCTGATTTATAAAACGATTTAAAATTAAAACTGTATTTTTTTTTTTAGTTATAAAAACTGCATTTTTGAGGAGGAAACAAAAACTGCATTTTTATAAAATATATAAACTGATTTGTTCGAATTTAAAAACTGTTTTGTTTTTAAAGGTTTTAAAACTGTTTTTTTTAGGATATAAAAACAGAAAGAAAAAAAGTGAAGACTGATTTTTGTTTTAAGATTTTAAAAACTGAAATTTTATAAAAGATTTTAAAAACTGCATTTTTCTAAAAGGAAGGAAAAAACTGCATTTTTAATAAAAGATTTGAAAACAGATTTTTTATAAAAGAGTTTCAAAAACTGTTTTGAAAATAATTTAAAAACTGTTTTGAAAAGAAAAATAAAAACTGATTTGAAAAGGAAAAGAAAACTGATTTTATTTTAAACTTTGAAATAGAAAAAGGGTTTGATCTTTTAGTAGAAAAAGATTTGAACTTTTAAAAATAAAGATCATATTTTTAAAAAGAGAAAAGACAGAATTTTGTTAAGTAGAAAAAGTAAGATGTGATTCTTATATTTTTAAAGCAATAAAAATATAATTTTTACATCATAGGAATATTAAAAATATAATCTTTGTTTTTAAAATATGATCTTTATATATTGGATAACATAGTAAAAATGCGATTTTTATCTATGTAGAGAATACGGGAAACGAAAGCGACAAGAAGACGAAATAGGCAAAGATTTCCATATAGGAAGAGTTGTGTTAGTGGATAGCTACTGGTGAGAAATTCTCACTTTTCAATTTCTTCTTATATATATATATGTGTGTGGAAAATAAAAGTGAATTGCTATATATAAATATTTATATATATATATATATACGCCCCCTCGTCCACAAACCATGGACGATATTTATTGGTTGAAATTGTGGTGAAAGTTGGTTGATGACAAATTGTTGTTTGGGATTGTTTGTGGTTGGTATTGAATTGATTGAGGTTGAAAAATACCCGTTTGTGATTGGAAAAATATTTGGTTGAAACCACATAGGATTAGTTTGTGGTAATGGAATAAATATAAACATGCCGCCTGCGTGCGAATTAGATGCATGATCCCCATTGTCAAAAACCGCGAGGTTTTAAGGTAGAGCGAGGAGCCGTACTAGGGACGGTGCCGGTTTAACTACCCTGCCGTTATGCTGCCGAAATTTTGAATAATCTTTGTGTGTTAGAATTATCTTCATGTGTTGAAATTATTTACATGCATTGAAATTAAAACTAAATATTGAAACTATGTCCATGTGTGGAAATATTCATGTGTTGAAAAGTGTTGTGTGAAAATAAAATTCATTTGTGAATGAATGAAGTGTATAAACAATAAAAATCACATTTTTATATATATATGGAGTATGAAAAATATTCGCCTTATATAAATAGTTTCAACAATCAAAATCCCATCTTTCTAATATGAACAACATAAATAAATTGTCCATGTGTGGAAATGCTCATTTGTTGAGAAATGTGTGTAGTGGAAAAGATTCATGTGTTGAATAAAAAGATTGAACAATAAAAATTACATTTTTATTGAAACTATGAAGTGTTGAAACCATACATTGGTTGAATAAATATTTTAAATGATAAAAATATGATTTTTATCATATGTGTGATATGCTAAAGATATGCGGACGTTGAAATAAATATTTGTGATAGAAATATTATTTTTAACATGCATAAGAACTAAATAAAATAGGCATGTGTTGAAATCTACTTTAGTTCGCCAAAATTATCATCTTTGAAATATGAAGTGTTAAAAATATCCACTTGTTCAAATAAGCGTGCATGAGTTGAAATATACATTAACTAGCTAATGATATGATTTTAGCCTATGCATGCGACATTAGAATGAATGGTATTTTTAGACCAAAGCAATCAAATGTGAAGTTGAATAGAAAATGATAAATGTTAGAAATTGTATATATGTGCATGCATATCTATTGAACAGGTTAAAGCAAAAGGGGCTAGAGAAGAGGAATAAAATTTTGTGCCCGACAAATAGGTACACGTTTACAGATTTGTTTGGGTGATGATTTTATGAGCCTATTGGCTAGCCGCTTGGCTTTTTCTTTTTCTTTTTGAGATTAGAAGGACCGGGAACGCTATTTGCGATTTCCCGATGCCCCCGGTACAGGGGAGGTTATGGCGAAATTTTCCAAAATTTTAGGGTGTTAGAAAAATATTTGAAGTGAAAACGATATAGAAATTATTGAATGGACTATATTTATATAAATATATAAATATAAATATATAAATATAAATATAATTAAAACGAAACGTGGCCGTGCAGTTCATATTTTGAAACCGTGATTTCAAATGACTAGTGCGGAAGATCCGACCATTGGATTTTCCCGAAACCTCAACCGTTGGGTTCGCCTTGGAAATATCTTTCCAACGGCACCAACTTTGTGAAGATCCGACGGTTGGATTGTCTGGAATGTGTAAAACAAAATTAGTGAAAAACAGCGCCAGAAACGATTATATTTATATATATATATATAAATATAATTAAATTAAATCGAATAACGACGCTGCAGTTCGTAAATTGAAATCGTAACTTCAAATGGTTAGTGTGGAAGATCCGACCGTCGGATTTTCCTAAAACTGGAACCGTTGGGTTCGTTTTGAAAAGACCTTCCTAATGGTGTAAAATTTGTGAAGATCCAACGGTTAGATTTTCCTATATGTGTAAAACAAAATTAGTGGAAAGCAGCGCCAGTGCATCGCCACGACCTGAAACGTCGTTTAATTAATTATGGCCGTTTTAAATTAAATTAAAATGGCGATATATCGTTATAAAGCGCTATTGACGATATAGAGTGGAAATAAACCAATTCTGTTGTGTTTGCTTGATATGTGATGGTTGAATGTATTTGACGTGAAAATTATAACTAAACAACTGAAATGTGAATGTTGAATAGTTCAACCCTGTGATTAATTGGTTTGAAAATCTAAATATACGTGGGTTATTTGAAAAGGCCGAGTTTATCTCATTTCAAATAATCGATCGACGTTGAGAAGTCGAAGAGTCGAAGACGACTGAAGACCGACGATCTCCACGTTGGATGGATGGGCGCTACTGATGCTCGCGATTGGAGTAGCTACCATGAAGGAATTGAAGTAGTAACCGTCCAAACATAGTGTTGATTGTACGGATATGCGAGGAATTGGTGCCTCCGGTTTCGTTCAGACCCAGAACGGACTTGTAAATGGACTGTGTGTCTGACATTGGATTTTGTTCTGTGTTGATTGATCTCTGTTAAATATATATCTGTTTGGCGGCGGAGAATTTATTCTCTTGCTTAACGCCCTTCTCTGAGACGTACGAGCTTAGAGGTTATGTATTGACAGAAATCAGTCGCATGGAGTGGATTGCCTGTGTGGCACGCCTAAGTGGCATATGATCAAGGCTTCTGTTGCAAAGCAAAGTCTTGTGGTTGATGATCAAAGCATGGTCTGTGTGACTAGCTTTGTGTATAACGTGAATTCGTGAGCCTCACACCTCGGTATGAGTCAAAAACGGGAGACGGACCGCTGGGAGTGCACGACGTTTCTTTCTAGCTGTGGTGGTGTCAGTGACCTACCAGCCCTGACATTATATATACTTTTCACCTGTGTGGTTGTTGGAATGCGAGGCGCCTCGATTATAGGTCTGTAAGGACCGGGAAACGTGTGTTCAGGAATTGCCAATCCTCAAAAGTAAGAGAGGACCGGCCCAGCCGATTCCAAGGATCATAGTGGGGTCCTGGGACATTTGCTAGAGTGTCTCGAATCGGAGAGGAGCTTGCCCCTGGCCTCGACTCATGAAGGAATCCAATTTCCAATACGATATGTGCGGTTGTGATTGTATTACTAGTATGGCGACATAGTGGTATGGGTCATTTATGCCGCCTATGATTGATATTTATGATTGAAATCGCTTTTGAAACATATATGCACTAGTAATAATATCAAGCACTTTTGTTTATTCGTATGAAGCATCTTTGGCCATTATAAGGTAAAAACTCTATCCTCCGGCTTGTGTTGCATTGTGTGATGGGACCTGAGTCTTATAATGGCTTCATTTTAGAAAAAGCATTGCGTTGATTTAATCATTTACTTTATTTCATGCACTAGCACTCATTGGAGTAAACCCGTTCCGCGAAAGTGGCGTGGTCCTTTGATTTGCCTTATTATTGTTGTTAATAAGTTGAATAGATTTCTCATACCAGTCCCATGACTGACTCGTAGTTTGTTTCACCTTGCAAACTCGGGTGCCCTCATTTTCACACGGGCAGCCTAGTTACAGGTTTCTGACGCACCTTTTGGCTCATGGCGAGGCTTGACTACACTGTGCTGACTTGGATTTTCTCCGCCATTATTGTATCTATATTATGATTCCGCCACTGGCGATGTAGACTGATATTCCTTTTGTGTACTCTTTATGTATGATTCCGCCTCAGGAGATGGTGACTGATTATGTATCATTAAATACTAAGTTGTATCCTGTTCTGTGCTTCTCTGATGTGATGTTATCTATATGATTCCGCTGTCATATGTGTGTAAATTATTCTAATTTCTGTTTATGCTATTATCTGTGATCTGCTAATGATGATTAATGTGTTATATTCCAATGATTATCCTTAACACCGTGTCATGGGGTTTTGGGATCGTCACAGCTGGTATCAGAGCTTTGGTTAACCTTAGTTCTGGAGTCTAACACATTAAACACTTCGTCCAGATAGAATCAGTAGTATTCTAAGGCGAGTCGCTCATTAGAGATAGGACTAGTAAAGTCCTAGAATGAGCTGAGCAGAATAGCAAAAACAATTGATCAGTCCATCGTTATCTTTCCGTAGGAATTTCTGCTTAACTATGCAATAGACTATCATTCTATTAACTGACTTTTTCGTTACTTATACAGAATTTGACAAATGGCTACCAGAGGAGCCGCTGCTAGAGGAGGCCGTGCCGGCCGAGGCCGAGGAAGGGGAGAAATCCCAGCTCAAGAAGGACCTTTGATTCAACCTCCGGCAGCTCAATACTTCGAGCTCGACCGTGTAGCTAAGAGATATAAGAACTTAGGAGGCAAGACCTTCTCGGGGACCGGCACCGTAATAGAGGCCCTTGCATGGCTCAAAACATGCGAGAAAATTCTTGAAGGCCTAAGGCTAGGAGGCGAAGACAAAGCTACTATGGGCGCCTGGCTTATGCAGGAGCAAGCCGAATTATGGTGGGACTCTCTTACCGCCGGGAACAGAGAAGCTGGAAGAACATGGGACGGATTCAAAGAACTCTTCAAGGAGAAATATGTCCCAGAACAAGCTTTAGAAAGAATGCACGATGACTTCGCCAATCTCCAGCAAGGGGATCTTTCCGTGCAAGATTATCTGAACAAATTCACAATGCTGTCGCCCTATGCTCCCGAACTTGTTGCTACCGCAAAATCCAAGAATAAGAGGTTTATCTTTGGGCTGAAACGTCAATATCATGATAGAGCAATGGCCCATGTCAAGCTGGATTTCAACGAGCTAGTGGAGATGACCTGCAACTATGAAGACCTTGATCAAAGGCATCTGGAACAGGATCGCGCTAGAAGTCAAGCAGGAAACAAGCGCAAACCTACTGCAAATCAGGGCGAGTCAAGCCAAGCAGCATCTTCAAAGCCTCAGACTGGCAATCCGCCACGAGGAAATTGCTTTAATTGTGGTAAGCCGGGGCACTACTCAAATGTCTGCACAGCTCCGAAGAGGCAGAGAACAAACTCTCAAGGCTCGAGCCAAGGCTCTCAGAACCCCCGCTCGTGCTTCAACTGTCGCAAGACCGGCCATCTGGTCAAAGACTGTCCTTTGCTAAAGAAAGCTACCGTAGCTCATGTCTATGACGGGTCTAGCCCGCCAGCTGCTTCCGACGGAGCAGGTAAACCCGATGTTTTGGGAGGTACCCTTACAATTAAGAATATTCCTGTTTCTGTATTATTTGACACAGGTGCATCGCGTAGTTTTATTGCTAAAAACACAATGCACAAACTAAAGTTAAAACAGCGAGAGCTTAAAGAATCGGTTGAAGTTCATAACCCGATAGGGGGTCCTATTACTCTCGGTTCATATTGCAAAGTTCCTATTTCTTTTTCTCGATACAAGTTTCCCTTTGATTTAATCGTTATGGATTTTCCCGAATTCGATATTATTCTCGGGTTAGATTGGTTAACGAAATATGAAGCTGAAGTGAATTGTGCGGAAAGAATTGTTAAAATCCGAACGAAGCTTGGATATATTACGGTTCCTTGTCATGGTTCGAATCCGAATAGAGAAGAATTTTGGTCAGCATTAGAACTTATCCCCACTTCATTAGAAAAGATTCCGATTGTTAGCAACTATGCGGATGTGTTTGAAGAAGTTGAAAACTTACCTCCGCAAAGAGAAATAGAATTCCGAATCGATCTAATTCCTAATGCCAGACCAGTGGTACATCCAATTCGTAGAATGACTCCGAAAGAAAAAGAAGAATTAGGCGATCAAACTCGTCAACTGTTATGGAAGGGTCTAATCAGACCGAGTTTTTCTAATTGGGGTGCAGCTGTCGTGTTTGTCCCGAAGTCAGACGGTACTCTTAGATTATGTGTTGATTACCGAGACCTCAACAAACAGACGCTTAAAAATAAATATCCACTACCCCGCATTGATGATTTGCTAGACCAATTGAATGGGGCGAAAGTATTTTCCCGAATGGACCTAGCTACAGGTTTTCATCAATTGAGAATAGCAGAAGAGTGTGTTCCTTTAACCGCTTTCAGAGGTCCAGACATATTTTATGAATGGTTAGTAATGCCGTTTGGCCTTTGCAACGCTCCAGCATACTTTGTCGATCTAATGAATAGAGTGTTCAGGGGAGTTCTGAATAAATTTGTCCTCGTATTCATCGATGATATTTTAATCTACTCCAAATCAAAACCCGAGCATGAAAAACACTTAGAACAAGTATTGGAGATTCTAAGGAAGAACGTCTTCAAAGCCAAATTCTCTAAATGTGTCTTCTGGCAAGAAGAAGTTAAATTTCTTGGCCATGTCGTGTCAGGGAAAGGAATTTCTGTTGACCCAAGCAAGATAACAGCGATTCAAGACTGGAAACAACCCACTACTCCCACAGAAGTTAGAAGTTTTATGGGATTGGCTAGTTATTATCGGAAGTTCGTTAAGGATTTTTCGAAGATATCCGGTCCGTTAACGAAGCTCACAAAGAAACATGAGAAGTTTAAGTGGACTTCCGACTGTGAAGAAGCTTTCCAGGAATTGAAATCGAAGCTGACCACCGCTCCAGTGTTAACTATTGTTGATGGCAATCAAGATTTAACGGTTTGGACAGATGCTTCTATTAGAGGTCTTGGTGCAGTGTTAATGCAGAAAGGCCAAGTAGTCGCTTATGCAAGCCGCCAATTGAAACCGCATGAGAAGAATTATGTGACTCATGATCTTGAGTTGCTAGCCATCGTATTTGCCTTGAAAATCTGGAGGCATTACTTATTGGGCGAGAAATTTATACTGTATACAGATCACCAATCATTGAAGTATTTATATACCCAAAAAGATCTGAATCTGAGACAGCAGCGTTGGCTAGAATTTCTTGCAGCGTATGATCTTGATATCCTGTATACGCCGGGAAAGGCTAACGTGGTAGCGGATGCACTTAGTAGAAAAACCGCAATTGTTGCCCATCTTATAATTACACCTGGATTGATTGATAGGATATCTGTTCTTCAGAAAAGTGACAATTTTGCGAAAGAGATGGTAAAAAGGATTCAAAGGGGCGAAGGCTCCAGTTTCCAAGTGGATACAGAAGGAGTTTTGAGGCTGAATGGGAGAATTTGTGTTCCCAACCTTCCTGAGCTCAAAAGAGAAGTGCTAGATGAATGCCATAAATCCAAATTTTGCATCCACCCTGGGGTAAGTAAAATGTACAATGATATCAAACGCACCTTCTGGTGGAAGGCAATGAAAAGAGATATTTCTTTGTATGTCAGTAGATGCCCTACTTGTCAATTGGTCAAGAGTGACCAACAAAAGCTAGCTGGACTGTTGCAACCGTTGGAAGTCCCAGGCTGGAAATGGGAACAGATTTCCATGGATTTCATAGATGGTTTGCCGCGAACCAAGAAAGGTAATGACAGTATTTGGGTAATCGTAGATCGCTTCACGAAGACTGCCCATTTTATACCTGTCAGATCCAATCGAACTGCCCAAAGCCTAGCACAGATATATTTCAAAGAAATTGTTAAGCTGCATGGAATTCCCATCAGCATAGTCAGTGATAGAGATCCCCTATTTACTAGCAAATTCTGGGAGGCTTTCCAGACTGAATTGGGGACAAAACTGAATATGAGCACCGCTTATCACCCCCAAACAGATGGCCAAACTGAGCGGGTGAATAGAATTCTGGAAGATTTATTGCGGGCTTGTATAATCGATTTTGGTGGGTCATGGGAAGATCATTTGCATTTGGCAGAATTCTCATATAACAATAGCTATCAAGCAAGCTTGAAAATGTCACCATTTGAAGCATTATATGGCAGACCCTGCAGATCTCCAGCATGTTGGGTAGAACCTGGCAACAGACTGGTACTAGGACCCGATATGATTAGGGAAGCATCTGATAAAGTGGACTTCATCAAGAAGCGATTGAAAACCGCCCAAAGCCGACAGAAAAGTTATGCAGACTCTAGAAGGAGAGATTTGACATTTGCTGTTGGTGATCATGTTTATTTAAAGGTTTCTCCGATGAGAGGAGTAATCAGATTTGGTAAGACTGGGAAGTTGGCACCGAGATTTATTGGTCCCTTTCCTATACTAGAACGAATTGGAACTCTTGCTTATAGGGTTCAATTGCCAGATTGGTTGCCTGGAGTGCACAATGTATTTCACGTATCTCAACTTAGGAAACATGTGCATGATCCGGATCTTGTTGTAGAAGAATCAGCGCAACAGGATGTGGAGATAACTCCAGAATTAGCACTCAGAAGAGAGCCATTAAAAATTGTTGGCAAAGAAACTAGGGAACTCAGGAAGAAAAAGATTCATCTAGTCAAAGTGCAGTGGTGCAGTGATCCTAGAGACTGTACTTGGGAAACAGAGGAAAGCATTAAGCAAGCTTACCCCAACTGCAGAGTGGATATCTCTGACTAACTCCGGTGCAAGGTACCTTCATCATACTTTGCATTTACATTTTATTTCCTACTTTACTGTTGTTTCCTTTTCGAGGACGAAAAGTTTTAAGTAGGGGAGATTGTAATAACCCGGAAAATACGAGCCAATTTAAAATTTTTAAATTGATTATTTCAAAGCAATTTGAACCATTGAAATAGAATATTTCAATAAATTAGTGAGTTAAGAATAGTAAGTCAGTTTGAAAATTGATATTTTGCAAACGACCTCGGAATTCGACGAAACCACTTTTGTTGGGTCCGGGATGTCAAACTATTGTTAGGTTTCAAATTTCATAATTTTTCGAATCAATATGTGAGCGTGGCAAAAGAAAACGCGTTTGACCAGTTTCTGTTGAATTTAATCGACTGGAAATTGGCCATTTTTCAAACGGTCTCAGAATTCGACGAAACTAGTTTTGTTAGGACCGTATCGTCAATACGAAGCTAGAAAATATTTTTCTGGAATTTTTCTAGTTAGTATGTGACCCCGGAAATTTGAAATGTACGTTTAAAATTCAATATAAGGATTTAAATGTAAACTCAACGGAAACTGATTGTAACGATCAAACCAGCTTAAGATACATGTCCCATTGTGTTCGGAATGGGGGTAAAACGCTATGGACGACAGGCGGTGGGCCTCGTTTCGAGGTCATAAGTAAAAGTCAACCCTTGTGCATAATTTAATAATTTAATAATAAAAAAAAATAATAAAAAAAAAATAAACTTCTCCCCTTTTCTTCTGCCTTGGCCCCCCCCCCCCCGATCATTTACCAGAAAGTGAAAAAAAAAAAAAAAACCTAAAAACTAATTCGAAGCCGCCGCCCGATCCTGGAAGCCACCGCCGAACCCTTCGCCGAAGCCCCTGACGCTCGAGCCGCCGACCAACCTCCTCCTCCCACCGAACGACACCTCGGAGCCCCCACCACCCTCGCAAAATCGAAGCAGCCCTCGTCGAACCCTCGAACCTCGTCGCGACGCCTCCCTGAGCCGCCCTCGACTTCCCTCCTCCCCTTCGCATACCACGGTAAGCATTTACTTTATATTTATTTTCATTTTTGTTTTATGATTTCTGATTTATAAAACGATTTAAAATTAAAACTGTATTTTTTTTTTTAGTTATAAAAACTGCATTTTTGAGGAGGAAACAAAAACTGCATTTTTATAAAATATATAAACTGATTTGTTCGAATTTAAAAACTGTTTTGTTTTTAAAGGTTTTAAAACTGTTTTTTTTAGGATATAAAAACAGAAAGAAAAAAAGTGAAGACTGATTTTTGTTTTAAGATTTTAAAAACTGAAATTTTATAAAAGATTTTAAAAACTGCATTTTTCTAAAAGGAAGGAAAAAACTGCATTTTTAATAAAAGATTTGAAAACAGATTTTTTATAAAAGAGTTTCAAAAACTGTTTTGAAAATAATTTAAAAACTGTTTTGAAAAGAAAAATAAAAACTGATTTGAAAAGGAAAAGAAAACTGATTTTATTTTAAACTTTGAAATAGAAAAAGGGTTTGATCTTTTAGTAGAAAAAGATTTGAACTTTTAAAAATAAAGATCATATTTTTAAAAAGAGAAAAGACAGAATTTTGTTAAGTAGAAAAAGTAAGATGTGATTCTTATATTTTTAAAGCAATAAAAATATAATTTTTACATCATAGGAATATTAAAAATATAATCTTTGTTTTTAAAATATGATCTTTATATATTGGATAACATAGTAAAAATGCGATTTTTATCTATGTAGAGAATACGGGAAACGAAAGCGACAAGAAGACGAAATAGGCAAAGATTTCCATATAGGAAGAGTTGTGTTAGTGGATAGCTACTGGTGAGAAATTCTCACTTTTCAATTTCTTCTTATATATATATATGTGTGTGGAAAATAAAAGTGAATTGCTATATATAAATATTTATATATATATATATACGCCCCCTCGTCCACAAACCATGGACGATATTTATTGGTTGAAATTGTGGTGAAAGTTGGTTGATGACAAATTGTTGTTTGGGATTGTTTGTGGTTGGTATTGAATTGATTGAGGTTGAAAAATACCCGTTTGTGATTGGAAAAATATTTGGTTGAAACCACATAGGATTAGTTTGTGGTAATGGAATAAATATAAACATGCCGCCTGCGTGCGAATTAGATGCATGATCCCCATTGTCAAAAACCGCGAGGTTTTAAGGTAGAGCGAGGAGCCGTACTAGGGACGGTGCCGGTTTAACTACCCTGCCGTTATGCTGCCGAAATTTTGAATAATCTTTGTGTGTTAGAATTATCTTCATGTGTTGAAATTATTTACATGCATTGAAATTAAAACTAAATATTGAAACTATGTCCATGTGTGGAAATATTCATGTGTTGAAAAGTGTTGTGTGAAAATAAAATTCATTTGTGAATGAATGAAGTGTATAAACAATAAAAATCACATTTTTATATATATATATGGAGTATGAAAAATATTCGCCTTATATAAATAGTTTCAACAATCAAAATCCCATCTTTCTAATATGAACAACATAAATAAATTGTCCATGTGTGGAAATGCTCATTTGTTGAGAAATGTGTGTAGTGGAAAAGATTCATGTGTTGAATAAAAAGATTGAACAATAAAAATTACATTTTTATTGAAACTATGAAGTGTTGAAACCATACATTGGTTGAATAAATATTTTAAATGATAAAAATATGATTTTTATCATATGTGTGATATGCTAAAGATATGCGGACGTTGAAATAAATATTTGTGATAGAAATATTATTTTTAACATGCATAAGAACTAAATAAAATAGGCATGTGTTGAAATCTACTTTAGTTCGCCAAAATTATCATCTTTGAAATATGAAGTGTTAAAAATATCCACTTGTTCAAATAAGCGTGCATGAGTTGAAATATACATTAACTAGCTAATGATATGATTTTAGCCTATGCATGCGACATTAGAATGAATGGTATTTTTAGACCAAAGCAATCAAATGTGAAGTTGAATAGAAAATGATAAATGTTAGAAATTGTATATATGTGCATGCATATCTATTGAACAGGTTAAAGCAAAAGGGGCTAGAGAAGAGGAATAAAATTTTGTGCCCGACAAATAGGTACACGTTTACAGATTTGTTTGGGTGATGATTTTATGAGCCTATTGGCTAGCCGCTTGGCTTTTTCTTTTTCTTTTTGAGATTAGAAGGACCGGGAACGCTATTTGCGATTTCCCGATGCCCCCGGTACAGGGGAGGTTATGGCGAAATTTTCCAAAATTTTAGGGTGTTAGAAAAATATTTGAAGTGAAAACGATATAGAAATTATTGAATGGACTATATTTATATAAATATATAAATATAAATATAATTAAAACGAAACGTGGCCGTGCAGTTCATATTTTGAAACCGTGATTTCAAATGACTAGTGCGGAAGATCCGACCATTGGATTTTCCCGAAACCTCAACCGTTGGGTTCGCCTTGGAAATATCTTTCCAACGGCACCAACTTTGTGAAGATCCGACGGTTGGATTGTCTGGAATGTGTAAAACAAAATTAGTGAAAAACAGCGCCAGAAACGATTATATTTATATATATATATAAATATAATTAAATTAAAT
Source organism: Allium sativum (assembly GCA_030737875.1). Lineage (NCBI taxonomy): Eukaryota > Viridiplantae > Streptophyta > Magnoliopsida > Asparagales > Amaryllidaceae > Allium > Allium sativum. The sequence continues at coordinate 888,688,748 of CM060915.1, read as the reverse complement.
CGAATAACGACGCTGCAGTTCGTAAATTGAAATCGTAACTTCAAATGGTTAGTGTGGAAGATCCGACCGTCGGATTTTCCTAAAACTGGAACCGTTGGGTTCGTTTTGAAAAGACCTTCCTAATGGTGTAAAATTTGTGAAGATCCAACGGTTAGATTTTCCTATATGTGTAAAACAAAATTAGTGGAAAGCAGCGCCAGTGCATCGCCACGACCTGAAACGTCGTTTAATTAATTATGGCCGTTTTAAATTAAATTAAAATGGCGATATATCGTTATAAAGCGCTATTGACGATATAGAGTGGAAATAAACCAATTCTGTTGTGTTTGCTTGATATGTGATGGTTGAATGTATTTGACGTGAAAATTATAACTAAACAACTGAAATGTGAATGTTGAATAGTTCAACCCTGTGATTAATTGGTTTGAAAATCTAAATATACGTGGGTTATTTGAAAAGGCCGAGTTTATCTCATTTCAAATAATCGATCGACGTTGAGAAGTCGAAGAGTCGAAGACGACTGAAGACCGACGATCTCCACGTTGGATGGATGGGCGCTACTGATGCTCGCGATTGGAGTAGCTACCATGAAGGAATTGAAGTAGTAACCGTCCAAACATAGTGTTGATTGTACGGATATGCGAGGAATTGGTGCCTCCGGTTTCGTTCAGACCCAGAACGGACTTGTAAATGGACTGTGTGTCTGACATTGGATTTTGTTCTGTGTTGATTGATCTCTGTTAAATATATATCTGTTTGGCGGCGGAGAATTTATTCTCTTGCTTAACGCCCTTCTCTGAGACGTACGAGCTTAGAGGTTATGTATTGACAGAAATCAGTCGCATGGAGTGGATTGCCTGTGTGGCACGCCTAAGTGGCATATGATCAAGGCTTCTGTTGCAAAGCAAAGTCTTGTGGTTGATGATCAAAGCATGGTCTGTGTGACTAGCTTTGTGTATAACGTGAATTCGTGAGCCTCACACCTCGGTATGAGTCAAAAACGGGAGACGGACCGCTGGGAGTGCACGACGTTTCTTTCTAGCTGTGGTGGTGTCAGTGACCTACCAGCCCTGACATTATATATACTTTTCACCTGTGTGGTTGTTGGAATGCGAGGCGCCTCGATTATAGGTCTGTAAGGACCGGGAAACGTGTGTTCAGGAATTGCCAATCCTCAAAAGTAAGAGAGGACCGGCCCAGCCGATTCCAAGGATCATAGTGGGGTCCTGGGACATTTGCTAGAGTGTCTCGAATCGGAGAGGAGCTTGCCCCTTGCCTCGACTCATGAAGGAATCCAATTTCCAATACGATATGTGCGGTTGTGATTGTATTACTAGTATGGCGACATAGTGGTATGGGTCATTTATGCCGCCTATGATTGATATTTATGATTGAAATCGCTTTTGAAACATATATGCACTAGTAATAATATCAAGCACTTTTGTTTATTCGTATGAAGCATCTTTGGCCATTATAAGGTAAAAACTCTATCCTCCGGCTTGTGTTGCATTGTGTGATGGGACCTGAGTCTTATAATGGCTTCATTTTAGAAAAAGCATTGCGTTGATTTAATCATTTACTTTATTTCATGCACTAGCACTCATTGGAGTAAACCCGTTCCGCGAAAGTGGCGTGGTCCTTTGATTTGCCTTATTATTGTTGTTAATAAGTTGAATAGATTTCTCATACCAGTCCCATGACTGACTCGTAGTTTGTTTCACCTTGCAAACTCGGGTGCCCTCATTTTCACACGGGCAGCCTAGTTACAGGTTTCTGACGCACCTTTTGGCTCATGGCGAGGCTTGACTACACTGTGCTGACTTGGATTTTCTCCGCCATTATTGTATCTATATTATGATTCCGCCACTGGCGATGTAGACTGATATTCCTTTTGTGTACTCTTTATGTATGATTCCGCCTCAGGCGATGGTGACTGATTATGTATCATTAAATACTAAGTTGTATCCTGTTCTGTGCTTCTCTGATGTGATGTTATCTATATGATTCCGCTGTCATATGTGTGTAAATTATTCTAATTTCTGTTTATGCTATTATCTGTGATCTGCTAATGATGATTAATGTGTTATATTCCAATGATTATCCTTAACACCGTGTCATGGGGTTTTGGGATCGTCACAGAACCTCAACGCCCAATCACCCCCAAACCGCCACCGCATGACAAATGGGACCCGCCGCTGCACCTGCCACCTCCCCTGGCCTGCGTGCGCCCCCACTGCTCCGGTGAACTCCCTCACGACCACCAACAACAGCGCTCAACCCTTCCGGCGCAATAAAACCCTAAGAAAAGCAACTGTAAGTCTTTATTTTCTTTTGTTTGATCGAATCAGATTTTTGTATAGGGTAGAGCATGAGGAATATCATATTTTTATGCTAAGGAAAATATAGATATGATTTTTAAAAATAGCATATGATTTTTTATAAAAATAAAGATAGGATGTCTGAGATAAAATATACATTTTGTATATGAAGTAGCATATTAAAAATATGATTTTTATGAATGTAAGAGATAACAAAATGTGATTTTTATATATCGAACATCGAAGTAAAAATGTTATTTTTATATATCGAACATCGAAGTAAAAATGTGATTTTTATATATTGAACATCGAAGTAAAAATGTGATTTTTATATATCGAACATAGAAGTAAAAATGTGATTTTTATATATTGAACATCGAAGTAAAAATGTGATTTTTATATATTGAACATTGAAGTAAAAATGTGTTTTTTATATATTGAACATCAAAGTAAAAATGTGATTTTTATATATCGAACATCGAAGTAAAAATGTGATTTTTATATATCGAACATCGAAGTAAAAATGTGATTTTTATATATCGAACATCGAAGTAAAAATGTGATTTTTATATATCGAACATCGAAGTAAAAATGTGATTTGTATATATTGAACATCGAAGTAAAAATGTGATTTTTATATATCGAACATCGAAGTAAAAATGTGATTTTTATATATCGAACATCGAAGTAAAAATGTGATTTTTATATATCGAACATCGAAGTAAAAATGTGATTTTTATATATCGAACATCGAAGTAAAAATGTGATTTTTATATATCGAACATCGAAGTAAAAATGTGATTTTTATATATCGAACATCGAAGTAAAAATGTGATTTTTATATATTGAACATCGAAGTAAAAATGTGATTTTTATATATTGAACATCGAAGTAAAAATGTGATTTTTATATATTGAACATCGAAGTAAAAATGTGATTTTTATATATTGAACATCGAAGTAAAAATGTGATTTTTATATATTGAACATCGAAGTAAAAATGTGATTTTTATATATCGAACATCGAAGTAAAAAATGTGATTTTTATATATTGAATAGCGAAGTAAAAATTCGATTTTTACATATGTAGTGGCTACAGCAACGAAGATGACGAAGATGCGATAACGAGGAAGATTTCTATCAAATGAAGAGTCGTGATATTGGATAGCTATCTGTGAGAATTTCTCACCTTTCAATTTCTTTTTCTAGTTATATATATATACTAGGATGCAGACGGTGCTTAGTAGCACCCGACACAATCGTCCACAGACCATGGACTTGTTTGTTTGGTTGCATAGATTAGTTAGATGATTTGATTTGAAATTGAATTGTCTGGTGAAATAAATTGATTTGATTGATGTGTGAATGGCGTGGGCCTTCACTAGACCGGGGATAAGGCTAGGCCTCGTCCCGTTTCTAGTATCGTGCCGTTATGCCGCCGAAATTTTCTAAAATATGTTAGAAAAATAAAAATATCATTTTATTGAATAAATGAACTGAATAGAGCATTCATAAGTTAAAATAAAATGTTTTGTCGTTAAAAATATAATTTTTAACGTGAAGTGAATAAAATAAAATATTCATTTACAAACCGGACGGTTTGTTTATGTACACCTATTTGAAGGACATTGATTGGGACGATAAATTTTACACATCGCTCAACTGCACAAATAAAAATAAATGTTTGTTGATTTGAAACCCCACACGGGTGTTGGGATGAAATTTGAAGTTCACTCATCCTGATTGATTAAATATGTCAATCGATTGATTGACAGGCTGTTATAAGCGTTAGATATCTATATTTGATGCTTATACAGTGTAGTGCACTTTGGTTGATGGTTGATTATTTTTCAATGCTATTATACATGTGTTGTATGAAAATCCATATAATTAACTTTATATGGTAATTGATTGGGCCTCATTCCAATTTGAAAAATAAAGAATATTATAAAATAAAGGTTCATGTGTTGACTGTACTCATCCGTTGAGATTAGTCATGTGTTGAACGAAATATTTTAATAATAAAATTTACATTTTTATCAATATAAAATAAAGGTTCATGTGTTGACTGTACTCATCCGTTGAGATTAGTCATGTGTTGAACGAAATAATTTAACAAAAATAGTCACACGTGGACAGTACTCATTCGTTGAGATTAGTCGTGTGTTGACAAAAATAAATATTCATTTGTTGAATAGAATATTTGAAAATAGAAATATATGAAGCCGTGTTGTTTAGATTGACGCCATTTTGACGTGAATGATATCTATATCGATTTTATTCATTTAAAAATGAATATTGAAAAGTGATTTCGAAAACGCATATTTTGAAATGAAATTTGAATCAAATTGAATAGAAAACGAATTCGAATTGAATATATAACGAATTGAATTCGAATTGATTATAAAACGAATTTGATTTCCATTGAATATATAATGAATTTGATTCAAATAGAAAACGGAAATGAATTGAATTGAAAACGATTTTGAAATGAATTGAATTGAAAACGATTTCGAAATGAATTGAATATATAACGATTTGAAATGAATTGAATATATAATGAATTCAAATTGAATTGAAATTTGAATTGAATAGAAATGAATTTTAAAACGAATTTATAAAGAAGAATTCAATTTTGATTTGAATTGAAATGGAAGTTGAAATTGCTTTTGAAACGAAATTAAAACGATTTATAAAATTCGTTTTAAATAGAAATCGACGAAATATATAATATATATATTATATATATAATATAATGGTCTTAATAGAACGCGCCGCGCCGCGGCAGTTCGTGAATTTCGACCATTTATTTCAAACGAAAATTACGGGAGATCCGACCGTCGGATTCTCCTAAAACCGGAACCGTTGGGTTCGTATCGAAAAGAGCTTTCTAACGAATATTAGAAATTTGAAATCTAACGGTTGGATTTGGAATTATGTCCAAATCAAATTTGAAAAAGGTCGCTGTAAGTGCAGTTCGATGGCCGTTGTTGGAAATCGACTGTACGGGCCTTGATAAAAATAGTAATAATTTATGTAAAATCACAAGAAATGATTTTAGAAAGAATTAGGGTGAAAAACTCCATATTTGAAAAGATAAAAATAGATTTTTATCGAAGTAAACTAGTTTTGAACTAGAATTATAATTCTATTTATTTTTAAATAAATAAATTGAATTTGAAAGGGTTTTAAAAATAACCAGAATTTCCAATGATTGCATTGGAGTGGATTTGAATCGAAATTGTCTTCGGAATATTTCGATGTTGGAATTCGTGATTATACAGATGTTGTTATGGAAATTTGAAAGATATATATTTATATCGTTATTTCCAATACGACATTTGTTAGTCGTAGAATTTGATATTGAATATAAGCCGATATATTTTCTATTCAGAGCCTTGTATTGAATATCAAATGTGATTTCGGTTTGTCGTGAATGGTGTCTTCACTAACACTGTTCTTGAACCCAGTTGAGAAAAGATTAAATCTTTTTATTTAGATTTAATGAAGTGTACCAATTAAATAATATTTAATTGGAATTGAATCGATATTGATTTTTGGGTTTATCGTGGATGGTGTTTTAAATAACACTCGTTCTTTAACCCGATAATTGATGGAAGGTGATTTTGGGTTTACCGTGAACCGTGTTTTTAAATGACACTGATTCTTTAACCCAGCCAAAGATTAAAACTAAGTAGAGTTTTAATGAATCTTTAATTAGATTGGAATGATCGAGAATGGAGTATCACCAGTTTTGCTCCAGGCGATAGTTAAATCTTTAATTAGATTAAAACGTGAAACGGTAATTAAATTTACCGATAACACCGTGGTGTTAGATATAAAGTAAGACCCGTTTTACTTTATGGGATGAATAGGTTGGGATTGGGAAATTAAAACAAATGATTACTTCGGTAAGGTTCGCTAATCCCGACTAGTTTGAATTGATATTCAAAATAGATTAAAGAATAAATTCAAGAAATTTATCTTGGATAAAATTAATGGGAACCTTTCCCTATGAATGTGAAATTTAGAAACTAACTGTCGGTTAGCTAAGTAGAATGGTTTTCTGGATATTGACCTGATGTTGGTTTCGGCCTTCGGGGTTAATATTTGGGGAATTATTCTCTTGATTAATTTACAGTTAGTGACTGATGAATTGGAATGAGGCGTATGTTGTGTTTGTGTAACACTTATTCAAAATATACGCGAGTTATTCGGAAAGACCGGGTTTATCCCATTCTGAATAACTGATACGACGATATGTCGAAGATGAAGACGGTGGTTGAAGACCGGAAGTCTTCACATCGTTTGGATAATTACCGACGATCCTGATTGGGCTGTACACCCAAGAGGATGGAAATAGTTGGTGGTCGTCCAGACGTACTTGGAGATGGATGGATATGCGAGGAAAGTGCCTCCGGTTTCGTTCAGACCCAGAACGGACTTGTAAATGGATAGTGTGTCTGACGTTGTATTCCTTTATACTGTATTGGTGATCTCTGCTAAATATATATCTGTTTGGTGGCAGAGAATTTATTCTCTTGCTATACACCCTTCTCTGAGACGTACGAGCCTAGAGGTTATATATTGGAAGAAATCAGTGGTACAGTATGGACTGACAATGTGGCATGCTGAGTTGCATGGATCAAGGCTTTTGTTGAAAAGCAAAGTCTTGTGGTTGAGGATCAAAGCACGGCCTTGTGTGGCGTAGCTTTGTGTAACGTTGATTCGCGAGTATCACACCCGGTATGAACCAAAAACGGGAGACGGACATCAGGGAGGACATGCGTTTCTTTCTAGTTAGGAGTGGCGTCAGTGCTTGAACTGGCTGACGAGTTTGACTCATGTGGATGTTGCTTATTATTACTTGCTGAAAAGCGAGGCGCCTCGTGATATCGGTTTCGGCCGATGCTTCTGGTCGGCTGACGGGCCTGGCTTACGCCCCAAAGGGCGGGGAAACGCAGTGTTCAGGCATTTTAATCCACATCGGTGGACCGGCCCTGACGATCCAAAGGCTTGACAGAGTACTTGCCTGAGGCTCGGACTAGACAGTCTCGAATCGGTGAGGATCTTGCCCCTAGCCTCGGTTCATACCATAAATGATAACCCAACTTCCAATACGACATTTGCGGTTTTAATTGTAGAACTAGTATGGCGACATGATATATGGTACCCATGCCGCCTAGGATTGATACTTATGATTTGAAGATGTTTTATACACTATACACTTATAATAGCATCAAATGATTTGTTTTAAACGTATCAAGCATTCTTTGGCTGTTATAAGGGAAAACCCTATCCCCCGGCTTGCATTGCATTGTGTGATAGGACCTGGGTCTTATAACAGCTTCATTTTTCTTCATTTAGCATTGCGCTGTTTGTTTTATGCACTGGTATTCTTAGGAGGAAACCCGTTCCGTGTTATACGGCGTGGTCCCTTGATTTATCTAACTTTGAAGATAAAGATTTATAACTGTTTTAGTTCTCACACCAGTCACATGACTGACCTGGAGTTTATTGTTTTAACCTAAACTCTGGGTGCCCTTATTTTGACACGGGCAGCTAGTAGTTTTGGTTTTGCAGATTTATATTCACAGGATCCTGGATTACAGCTGGAACGATATCCGGAAAGCTTTGTATCCGTATATCTCTTCTAGTTGTGTATTGTCTTATTTTCCGCTGCTATGTATTTAAATGTAATTTAAATCTCTGATATTTCTGTGTAATATTCATTTATACTCTGTATATTCTTGTAATCTGATGCATTGTTGTAATATACAATGAAATGTTCTTCCGTCTGCGTTCTGTTTTGTGGCTTGTTCTCAAACGATAGGGCGTTTCGAACGGTCTAGATCGGTTTAGCGACTGGTTCGGACCGAGCGAAATTCCTTCTCGTCACAAAATCTCATACTTTAGAGTCCCAAATTAGCAAAATTCAACCATTATAAACCAAGGAATTATTTTTTAGATGTTTCTAGGAACAGGGAAGAAAAGAAGCAAATAAAACTAAATTAACTTGAGACTGCTCTGTTTCAATTAAACCAACAAGAGTTGATTTAGTTTTATTTACGAGAGTGATCATATCCTCCATACGAAAGGTTATGTTAATTCCCCCAACATTCCATGACAAAAGTGTCATTTAATTGTTGTAGAGCTCTTCATATTCCTTTTAGCAGGAGCAGGGGTAGTTACATTAGCAACTATTGGTTTTGGAACTTGTAAATAACTAGTATTCTTATCAACTACAAAGGAGACATCAACTTGTTTACCCTTTTCTATTTCATTTACTTTGTAATTTTCTTCAGTAGCATCTGCAATGTGATTTAACTCATCTGGTACTACATTCTCGGGTAATTTAGAGTTTAAAAAATCAAGATCATCCACCTTTCCTGAAGAAGATTGAGCTGGTTCATTTGAAATAGTGTTCTCTGTTGCAAGATCATCTACCTTTTCAGAGGACAGTTGAGCTTGTTCATTTGAAGAAGGATTCTCATTAACTTGCACTTCAGTGTTCTGACTGATAGAAGAATTATCAGTTACTTGAACTTCTGGATTGTCATCATGACTTTCTTCCTGTAAATCTGGAGGGATCCATCTAGGATCACTTGTATCACAATGATAATTATTATCATGTCCAAATAAACCACACTGAAGGCATTTAATGGGTACAAACTCATACTATACTGAAATAACAATCCTCTGTTCATTATGTAATAAGATGGGTATTTCTATTTTTAATTCAGTTTGATTGTCTATAGGAAGAAGAACTCTAGCATATTTTGGTAAACCTCTTTTCAATAGTGTTTTCGTCTATTAAAAGGGGTTTAGATATAAAGTTAGCTAATATTTGAATCGCCTCTTTAGTCCAAAGCTCCATGGGTAGATCTAGAAGTTTGATCCAGGTCTGAACCACATCACTTTGTTTATTATTGAAATCAAAACTAGGATGCCAAGCTTCAACAAATATTAGTCTACCAAAATATGAATAAGTTGAGCTTTCAGTGATTCGAGAATAGTCGTCTGCACTTTCAAACTGAACAACATAGTTGTAACTAGGAGAGATATGAACAATAAATGTACCCAGTGATTTCCAAAATTTAGCAATATATTCCTTCATCTTAATTGTTGAGAGTCGAAAATGGATCGGAATAAGAGCAACTATATTTACCCAAGAAATTTAAGATAGGTTATATATTTTCTCTAGAATGAATACATGTACCAAAGCGGGTTTCATAAACTCCAGCCTCCTATTATTCGCTAAAGCTTGATCTAGATTTGTAGAGGTATTAGAAGATAGATTAGTTTAAGGGATGACAGATGTTGATGATCAAGAAGGATTTGCGGATGAAGATGCAGGTTGCGATTGTGGGAGAGAGAAAATGGTTGTATTTGCATGAGTATTGTCTGCCACTGACAATAAGAAAATCGTTAAAAAGTTTCAATAATATCACTAAATTCTTAAATTTATATTTAAAAAAATATATAGTAACTAATATTTAAAATTTCATAACATATAACCTAAATTTAAAGATTTATTAAATTGGATTATCAAAATATATGCTTGAATAAAGTTGTAAATTTAGATTTCTAGAATAATTTTTATTGAATTAGAGTACATTTAAAAATTTAGAAATTACTTTTCAAAGTAGACCAATATTTTCCGTATATAATTTTCTAACTAGGCCAAGTAATACAGAGATATATCATTTGAGTCCCTTTAATATTAAATTTACATGTGTTTATCATTCCAATCTGCATCCCAATAAATACAGTTTTAATTCCTAAATTTGTACAGTGGTTCGAGTATATATCATTTCAACCCATAGTGATTTTACAAATCTAATGGGAACTTTCTATGTGAGAATAAAATAAATATAACACTACAGATATCACACATGCATCATAATGTATCACAATAATCAAATATCACATGCAAATAATTCATGTCATATATGTCAAAAGTGTGTTTCACATGCTCACAAATTTATGGCAGACAAATCAGGTTTTCTAGAGCAATCCTAATATTTCATATGTCATTTCATGATGTGTAAATTTACTAATTGAAAATGTTAACCGTGAGTGAGGAATTCTCACCTTGCATGGCCTATTAAAGGGAAGATGACGTAGGCTGATACAAACACAAATAGGGAAACTGGCACGAAACAAACAAGCATGATTGAACTAAGTGAATCAAACTACCAACTTAAATCAGATTTCCTCCATGGCAAATCAGCCCAAGCTCTAGGCACAAAATCAAAACTTTTTCTTATTTTATTATATATATATATATATATATTTGCGTGATGATATAATATTTCACACAAAATATTTCTCCAACCAACATCTATCAGGATTGTACACTAGACCTCACTCATCTCATTCTCATGCATTACCGATTCACAACAACATTTATTAATTCTAAACGCAAAACAAACACAACAAATCACACTACACCCACACACACCCACAACAGGTCGGGCTCATGGCTATATTAATGAGGTGGTCGGTGGCAGGGGTGTTTTTGCTAGGAAAGACGGATTTAGACTTTTTCCAAAACTTACAAAATTTGAATAGAATTTTTGATCATTTTGAAATTTATTTCTGGACTAGCTGACTTCATAATTTGGGAAAGTAATAAACTTAAAAGTTATTGCAAATTAGGAGTGTTAATAGTACATGATAGTCCGCGGTACGGCTCATTCCGAGAGGGTAAGTTATCCAGTCCATGTCCGTATAATTCTCTTTTAGGACATGATTTACCTGAGGGTAAGGTGTCCAGTCCGTACGATTCTCATTTAGGACAAGAAAAAGTTTTCGAAAATATTTAATGTTTTTCCATTGTCCGAAGGTTGTCTGTCCATTGTCTGGCTCGTACGAACAATGTCCAAGCTGACTCCTCGTCTAGTCCATGTATATCCAAAATTCTTATAGGACAAGACACGAACACCCCTTTGTCTGGTCCGTTCCGCAATTAACACCCCTATTGCAAATTGTTTTATAACAACCCAACTTTTTGGCTCTAGAAAATCAACACTAGTACGTCCTCCATATTCATGTATCTCAAATCAAAATTCATAAAGTTTGATACTTAAAGGAAAAGAAAGTGGATAGAAGAATAGAAGAAAGAAGATATAGAACGAAATCTCATAATGGAATGAATAATCTATAAAATAAATAATGCTCTTTACCAAAAATGAAAAACTTTATTATACATACATCAATCAGAGTACATAAAAAACAATGAACCAGCTTGAACACTTATAACAACTTGTCCTTTCAATTGCTAATACATATAATAACATACACAACGGGATAAATAAAAGGATACGAGTATACGTCTCATCATCAACTCCTTTTCTGAAGCTCCAAAGCAATCCAAGTTAGATCTGCAAATATACTCGGTTTGACCCAAGCATTATCACAAAATAGCACCCGGATCAGGCTAGGCAACCATGTGAGATAACTCAACATTTAAGTAACACATATCAATACAGTCTGAGGTCGTACGCATGTCCGTGATGGTTATCCCCTCAATAACATCCAACCATTTATTAAGAGAAGTATAATTGTATAATAGATAATGTCTAGGGTGTAGAATATAAATAAATCCACATAGAAGTAAAGGTTACAAACAAAACCCTGAAGGCACGTTCGCGTTTTGGTTTTTCCATCGAAGATCTCTCAAAATAGATCCAAACTCCATGCACAAGGACCAGAGACTACCTCGTAATATTAGGCCTACAATAAAGGACCGCTAGTATATTGGCTTACATTAAAGGATCGCTTCGTATTACAGGCCCTTTGTTTTATGTCATTTCCGATGTTGAGGCTACATTCGACATCATTCACACGAGTCTTCATCACTCGAACAAAACAAAATTCCTAACTGGGATCACATAGCACAATATATCTCAGAATCACACGTAGATTTCTCAACGGATCTTGGAATCACACAAAGATTCCCATACATCACTAGATCTTGGAATCACACATAGATTCCTTCATAGATCTCAGCATCACTACATGTATTCAGCATTTGTAACAGGTCTTGAATCACCACATAACTTCACTTCACAACTGCTTCCAAAACATAGAACACGTATACTAGTTTTGAAGTGGTTTTCGATAAGTAGAACACTTACCGTTCCCGGTCTCCTAAAAACCAGTTGCTTGGTTTAAGGTTAAGTTCTACAGTCAATTAACTGACTACAATTTACACAATAAATGATTGTGCATAGAAAACAGCCTCACTTAATTTCCATAACAAACGTAACATTCAAGTCACTAGCAAGATCACGAAGCATGATAAACTGTGAAAGTAGGGTTAACTTATATAAATAGTTTCTAATCCCTTCCCCATTTAATTAATCTTTCATTAATTAAAACTTCTTTATTAGTAAAACTTATTTTAACTAATAAAACTTCACTTGTCAAATAAGACTTCGCTTATTAATCAATAACTCATACTCCATTAATATTCTTCTATGTACTAGCGTATATATTCCACTTATACATATAAAAGGGTGTATATGTATATATTCTACTATTTCTCTATCCCTTTATAGCCTTACTACTTAAAAATGATTTTCAATATACTTATCCCTCCGATATAAGTATGATCATAATTCAATTCCAAGATTTCCTTTCTAACTTCAATACTTCAAAACGTATTCATACACTTATCCCTCCAGTATAAGTATATCCATACTTCATTTCTAAGATTTCTTAAAATATAATCAAAGAGGTTAAAATCATTGTTTAATAAAGAACCACTTCTCTTTTATAAGTTAAACATCTTATTCACTATCCTTATCCCGAAAGATTCCTATACTTGTTTCTATCCTTAAAATCGATTATTTAAAGATCTAAGTATATTCAAACTCATTATACTACATATTTCAGTTTAACTATATTCAAAGGGTTTAAAAACAAGTGTTACTAAAACACTATTTACAACAAACCCAAAATAGTTCCTTTTATAATTATCTTTAAATGTTCCTTTAAAAATTCAATTATATTTACTTTGACGATATAATCCGAGTGGGTTAAAGACGGATGTAATTAACACATTATGACGACAAACCCAAAACCATTTCTATATTTATTCACATCTTTAAAATAGTCCTTTAAAGATGTAAATATCGATGAATATTCAACAAGGTGAAATGCTAGCGATTTTTAAATCAATGATTATAACAGGCGTGTTATAATCCAAAATCGTTTCCAAATCTTATAAAACAGGCTTATTCGTTTCAAAACATATACGCAGTAAAATAATTTGAAAATAGATTTTAAACAAAAGGTTGAAATGTACAGGTTAAAAACAGGTTTTAAAATAACAAGGTAAAATGTATATATAGTAAAAATAGTTTAAAATAGGTTTTAAATTAAAAGAACAAAATTGTTTTATATTTAAAACCATTCACTTTCAGTTTCCTAATTCCTATTCTAATTCATATAATTTCTCAATTCGGTCCTATTATGCCAAACACACCAAATTGTGTGAAATAGACAAACTCAATATATGTTATATAAAATAATATATTCACCTCATCACAATTTCCACATATAATAGCGTTATATAATCAATGGGGCTCACAGTCGTGTTTAATGCACAATCAATTCACAATACTACATATGAATATAAATACGGTTACAATCGTATTGAGGAATCCTATTGGATTCCTCCAACATGTCCCTCTACATCATAATTCATATATCAGCACATATATATGCAGTACCGTTCAAATTGTACTAATTCATATATGGTGAATCTTCTGCTAACGCGGGTAGTGTCAAAAGATCATCCATTCACAGATGGGAATTTTATATATATCGACAACCACCAGTAAAGCAATAAATCACTCAAACAATCAATTGTACATATAAATATGTAAATAACAGTCAATAACTATTATATGGTAGAATAGTATAGCAATAAGCGTGAGTTAAACTCACCGTCCATTCCAATCATTGATTTAACGCTATTTTATCTTATTTCAAACATGCATTTGAAATTAGATAAAATTCCAGACTCTCTCGAATAATTCTAATCCACTTCGTACGTGAAGTATTCATCAGCGTGAGTCCAACGCAAGGTACCTTGCGCGAATCAGACATCGTATGAGCCAGATATATCGATTAAAAGTTAACACGAGATATAAAACAAACTTGAATTAATTAAATTATTTAATTAACTTTCAAAACTCACCCCTCCACGTATGTGCATTCTATTTCTTCCCTAATCTAACCTATAATAGAACCCTAGACCTAGATAATTCTTCACAACACAATCTCTTTCCCTTTTTGCTCTCTTTTGAGATGGACTTGACCTAAAAAAATTCGGAGGAAAAGATTTATTAATATATATACATACATGCACCTTTTGGAGATAAGATCTATAGATGTTACGCAGGAACGCTTTAGACCACGAGTGAGTTTGCAATTATTTTAAACTTTTTGGTAACTTAGAAAAAATAGGGTTTATAATAGTTGTAGAGAATTTCTTGTATTTTTTCTTACAATGTTTATTAGCTTTATGTAAGTTAGTGTTTTATGTAAGTCATTTTCTATAGTATTTCCAAGTTTTTTCTGATAGTTTTATTTTATTTAAGTACCATAAGATATTCTTTCAGCCTTCTTCCCTCATTCTGTGTTTATGCCTGTTGGTTATTTTATGGTTTTTATACCTATTTGTGGTTTATGCCTAAACATGCTTTGATATGTAAATTTTAGTATCTTTACGATTGATAAAATCCATTTTATTTTACGCGTGGAAAAATAGAATTAAAGAAATAATTGTTTAAACATGGATTAAACGTATAAGACTAAATTTACAAAAAGATGCACAAAATATAGATTTGTAATTAAGAAGGGATTGGATTAAAATAGACAAATCAATCTAAATTTGCAACTAAAGTATGATACAGGTTGTAAATGTAAAAGACTAAACATATTTGCAAGAGTAATATTGTAAAAATCCAGAATTTTATCGCTTTGATTTGGAATATTTAATAAATTTTAAATAATAAAAAAATTGGTTTTTACAATTAAAATTTGCTCTTTTAATTTATATTAAATGATGTGAAAATTATTTTTCAATTTGGTTTACAAAAATTATTAGTTCGAAAAAAATCTGAAAATGTGACCGGAAGAATTTTAAAATATAAATAATTAATGATCATGCAAAAGTTGTTTAAAATATTTTTAAAATTACTTAAATAACTATATAAACATACATATATTAAATAATGAACTTATACTAGTGTTAATTAAGTAATTAATTAAGTTAATAAAGTAAGATGTGATGTTAATTAAGATTAAAGAAAGAAAAGAAAAGAACAAAAGTACACCAAAAATAAGGAAAAAGTGGCACATAAGTACTTTATTGTCATAATTGAAAGTAAGGACATTAGGTGCCAAGTGAATTATAAAGAGGATGGTGAGGTGCCACTAGCTTAAGGAGAGTAAAATACAAAGGGTATAAAAGTAGTTTGACATTTTCATTATATAAAAGTGATTTTTCCTTCTTCCTTCTCATTTTAATTTTACTTTTTCATTTGTCTAAACTTCATCTTCTCCCTAAAATCTTTATAAACAAGTTTTATTGGCTTCTTAGATTTCAAATTTAATTTCCATGGTTTTAATGCTCAAATTTATTTCATTTCTTCCATTTTCAAACCTAAAAAATTATGCTTTTATTTTCAATTTTTACCCAGAATTTACCTTTATTTCTTTTGGCGGTAACTCCAAATTAAGATTTTTCTTGAAACTTAAGACCTTTATTTTGGATACAATTTTTATTTCGATCATTTTTTCTAATTTCAGGTTTTAATATGTCAAAAGTTCAATTTTTTCTGACTCATTTTCTTCCCCATATTTTAAGGTGCGAAAATGGTCCTTGCTATTTCGGCCATAACTCACTCAAAACTAAATTTAGATTTTCTTCATTTTAAACAGTAGAGGAAAGAAAATTAAAGAATGTTCTTTTTTACTATTTTTCCAAATTCCTTTGGTTTCATACCTGAAAATCAGTTTGAAAAACACTAATTTTCGAGCTTTGTGTTTGTTGATTTGTTGATATTCAAGTCCTCAAACCCTTATCGCATCACTTAGGCCAAGCCATTTTAGCTATGTAGCCTTCAAAACCCATAATTTCTTAAGGAATTGCATATACCAGTGTTGATTCAAGTTGTGGTAAAGTTTGAATATGCTTAAAGTGAGTAAAGCTCACAGCTTCAAATCAAAATTTTGATCTTTAAAATATTATGTTATTAGGTTGTTTAACTGTTATATGTTTAGATCTTTAGTTTGTTTATGGTTATAATTTGGTTGTACATGTGTTTAAGTTGTGATTGTGTATGTTATAAACATAATGTTGTGTTATATGCTAGAAAGCTAGAACCTTTATATGGTTTATGACATTGAATCCTTGGTTGAAAACATGTTATGTTTTTGAAATCTAAAATCAGTTTAAGGTTTTAAACTTTGTTTTCAGTTTATAAACATTTGCTTTATGTTTTATAAAGTTAGCTTTCTTTAGCAAGTTTCAAAATGAAGTTAGAAAGTTATGATTTTAAAATTAGTGGAAAATAGGCTGAAGGACAAACTTAGCAAAATTTTTGGTGAAAAGTATGCAAAGTTTGGAATTTATGGAGAATGACACATTTTAGTGTAAAAGGGGAAAGGATAGTGGGTCCCGTGAATTCCACTTTTGCAGTAAAATGTGTCTTTCTTCCTAATCCAAACTTTGCATATTTTTCACCAAAAAATTTGCTAAGTTTGTCCTTTAAAAGAAAATCCTCTTAAGCGATAATCGTTATAAGTGCAGTTCGTGAAAACGAACTATTTTTAAAAGCAAGTTTGTTTTCAACTTAAGTAAGTTTTGAAAATGTTTTCAAAACACATTTGAAATATAAGTAAGTAATTCTTATTATTTAATTACTTAATTTTTTAATTAATGATGATTATTTAATTTAACTTAATAGAGTGACTAGTACTTAAATACTAAGTAATTAAGTAATTTGTATGTAAGTTTAATCAAGTAAGTTTGATTTTAATTCGTTTAATTAATGAAAGTTAATTATTATATAATGACTTTAAATTTGGATTAAGTATGATTAATTACTTAATTAAGACTATTTAAATTAATTATTCAATAAGGTTTTAAATAGTTATTTATTATTTAAGAACTTAATTAAAGTTTCATAAAAGGAAACTGCTACCGTTATCTCAATGGCGACTGGGTTATAATCGCCTATTTCTCGTCGTCATCTCCCCCCTCCTCCTCCATTTATCTTTCTCCTTCGCCTCAAATCTTTACCCTTTCTGTTGTATTCTTCAATTCTATTCCTCAACCAGGGTTTCACTATTGTGGTAAAAGTACTTGCTCATTCCTCCAAACCCAGATCTACGTCCAAAAAATGCTTCTTTTTTCTCGTTCTTTCCCGACCGATCCTCTCTTATCTTGACCTGATCTCTGCATACAAGCCTCTTTATCCTCTATTATCCAGGAACCATGCCGTATAACACGGAACGGGTTTCCTCCCAAGAATACCAGTGCATATAACAAAACAGCGCAATGCTTTTTTGGAAAAATGAATCTATTACAAAACTCAAGTCCCATCACACAATGCAATGCAAGCCGTAGGATAGAGTTTTTACCTTATAATAGCAAAAAATGCTTGGTACATGAAATTTCATATTTTATTATTACTATAAGTGTACAGTGTTAAAAACAACTTCAATCATTATGCATAAATCTTAGACGGCATAAGTGCCCCATACCACTATGTCACCATACTAGGCTCTACAAATAAAACTGAAATGTCACGTATTGGAAATTGGATTTCCGTCATGAGTCGACGCAAGGGATGTAAATCGGGTTAAAGAACGAATGTTGTGAAAAACACAGTTCACAATAAACCCAATTCACATTCCATTTCAATTCCAATTAAATGTTAATTAATTGGTAATTCTTCTTCGAATCTTACTTAAAATATTTAATATTTTCGCAACTGGGTTTAAGAACAGTGTTAGTGAAGACACCGTTCACGACAAACCCAAAATCCCCTTGGATATTAAATACAAGGCTCTGAATAGAAAATATATCGGCTTATATTCAATAACAAATTCTGAAATCAACAAATATCGTATCGGAGCAACGATATATATATCTTCCAAATTGCTCCACAATGTTCGTATAATCACGGAATCCAATATCGAAATATTCCAAAGATAATTTCGATTCAAATCCATCCAATTCATATATTGGAAATTCTGGTTATTTTTAAAACCATTCACAAATCCAATTTATTTATTTAAAAATATTGGATTATAATTCTAGTCAATAACTAGTTCATTTCGATAAAAATATATTTTTATCATTTCGAATATGGAATTTTTCATCCCAATTCTTTCCAAATCCTTTTTTATGATTTTACACAAATTATTGATATTTTTAATAATTTTATCAAGGCTCGTACAGTCGATTTCCATAAACGGTCATCGAACTGCACTTACAACGACCTTTTCTAAATTTTACTTGGACATAATTCCAAATCCAACCGTTAGATTTCAAATCTCTAATATTCTTTGGAAAGCTCTTTTCAATACGAACCCAACGGTCCTGGTTTTAGGAGAATCTGACGGTCGGATCTCCCGTAACGTCAATTCGAAGTCAATGGTCGAAATTCGCGAACTGCCGCGGCGCGGCGCGTTCTATTCAGGCCATTAAATATATATAATATATATATTATATATATATTGTCGATTCCAATTTAAATCGTATTTTATAAATCGTTTTAAATTCGTTT
Organism: Allium sativum; assembly: GCA_030737875.1. Lineage (NCBI taxonomy): Eukaryota > Viridiplantae > Streptophyta > Magnoliopsida > Asparagales > Amaryllidaceae > Allium > Allium sativum. The sequence goes on along the minus strand of CM060915.1, from coordinate 888,669,617 downwards.
TCAAAACTATTTCAACTTCATTTTCAATTTTAAATCAAAATCGAATATTCCATATCATTACTACGTAAATTATAATATTTTCAAAATATTATATTTTGAAATCATTTCCTTTTCGATATTCATTATAAAAATGAATAAAATCGATATAAATATTGTTCGCGTCCAAATGACGCATATCTAATCAACACGGCTTAATATATTTTAATATTTTCATGTCCAATCAAAATCGGACATCAAAATCGGATTTTGATTCTTTTCTGAATATTATTTTGTTCAACACATGAATATTGTTAATACTTTTCTGAATATTATTTTAAAATATTCGTTATTTTCCAAACTAGAACGAGACCCAATCAATTACCATATAATGTTATTTATATGGATTCTATACAACACATGTACATAATAGCAATGACAAACAATCATTCATCATCCAAAGTGCATCACACAATTGCATAAGCATTAAATATAAATAATTAACACTTATACAATCTGTCAACCAATCGATTGACATACAACTAAACAACTGGGATTAATGAACGTCAAATATCATCCCAATACCCGTGTGGGGTTTCAATCAACAAAAACGTATTTTATTTGTACAGTTGGGCGATGTGTAAAATTTATCGTCCCAATCCATATCAGTAAAATGAGTGTACATAAACAAATCGTCTGATTTGTAAATGAATATTTATTTTATTTCAACATATAAATATATTTTATTTTATTTCAACACATGAATATTTTATTTTATTCAACACATGAATATTTATACAGTCCATTTCACATCACAAACAATTTTCACAACACAATCAAACAAACAAGTCGTTCATGGTCTGTGTACGACGGGTAACAGTTCATATATGCAGTTATGAAATAAATAACTATATAAAAATAATTTTTTTGAGAAGTTCTCACCTAGAAACTAAACCAAATGCCGCGACTCTTCATATGTAGAAAATTTTCGCCGTGCTCGCCTTTTGTCACTTTTGTCGTCCGTATTCGCTGTTTTGACTCTAACTTTTGTATACGGCCTCCAATCTTCGCCAAACATTGTCACTAGCCTAAACACGCCATTATGGACAACTTTTGCCTAGGGGACTTTATTCCAAAACTGCACCAATTCGCCGGAAATCATGAAAAACAGCAGCAGGTTCGTCAACTTCGGATGCGATTTTCGAAGAGCTCCGCAATCCAAAATAGGACTTCCATATACCAAATCGAAGAGAAAATCGTGCTCTTTGATTTTGGTATTGTGGAGTTTTGGCCAGAAGCGCACTGTTTGAGAGTTATTGGCAAAATAGTGATAGAGAGTTTTTTGCCAAACGGGATTTTTGTGAAAAATGGTTTTTTGGTGACACGGCGGACCTGATTGGACGTGGAGAGGTGCAGGTGGCGGCGCTAGGGCAGTGGGGGCCCACGACGGCTAGGGTTTGGAGGATTAGGGCTTACGGTTTGTAATTTAAAGGGAAGAGAGAGAGGAGGAGGAGGAGGAGGGGGAGGCCGGAGGTGGGTGGTGGCGCTGGTGGAGGCGGCGGCGGCAGTTGGAAGGGGGAGGCGCTGAACGAAAATGGGTTTCCCTTTTTTTAACGTGAATGTTGAATGAGAGAGAGAGAGGGAGGGTTGAATTTATATATTATTTAATTATTTAATTCAAAAAGTACATTTTCCTTCTAACTCTAAATCGAACCCAACGACTGTCGCCTCTATCTAATTACCCACATTCCGAACACAATGGGATATTTTTGATTAGTCAATTCGACTGTTTCGATTAGTTTTCATCAAAATTAAATATAAATCAATAGAACGGTCAATATTGATTTTAACATACATTTTAATTTACCGGGGCTACATATTGACTCTAAAAATTCCAGAAAAATAAATCTGGTTATGTTTTGACGATACGGTCCTAAAAAAACTAATTTTGTCGAATTTGGAGACCGTTAGAAAAATGGTCATTTTCCAGTCGATTAAAATTGACTAAAACTGTCAAAACATGTTTTCCTTTGCCACACTCACATATTGATTTCAAAAATTATGAATTTTGGAATCTAGCAATAATTTGACATCTCGGATCCAACAAAAGTGGTTTCGTTGAAAACGGAGGTCGTTTGAAAATTTTCCATTTTTAAGGGCTAAAATTCCATAGCAACTATTATGAATTTTCAACTGGGCATAACTTTTTATTCCCACTATGAAATTTTGATTTTTGGGGTTCGTTGGAAAGATATTTTCAAATAGATTCATATTTTTGGTTTTGCTAAAATCTGGTTTATTTTGAATCCTGTACATTCATTTGAAATTTGAAATCGAATTTTCAAACTACCGCACCATTTTCAATTCCTTTTGTAATTAAAATAATTATTTATATTCTAACTTCGATTTATATAAATATAAACGTTCTAATTCTATTCAGAATAAATTTCTAGTCGTTATTATTTAAAATAAATCATTTTAAATATTCAAAATTAATTAAAATTTCCAAAATAAATTTTTTAAATTGGTTCTGATTTTCCGGGTTGTTACAATCTCCACCACTTAAAATCTTTTCGTCCTCGAAAAGGAATGGAGCTGAAAGTTGTTTAACTAATCAACTCAACTTTCAGTTTGGCTTTCATTCTTCAACTTTTCAGTTTCTAAGAATTTTCCAATTCTTCAAAAATTTGGCTAACACCCTAAATTTTCGATTTTTTTTGCCATAACCTCCTTTGTACGGGGAGCACCAGGAAAATCCCCAAACCGCCACACAGGCACTCTCATCTCAAAAAGAAAAAGAAAAAGACAAGCGGCTAGCCAATCGGCTCATAAAATCATCCAAACCCAATAAACTAGTAAACATGTACATATTTGTCGGGCATACAATTTTATTCCTCAGCTTAGCTTCCCTGTTATGACCTATTCAATATATATGCATGTACTTGTATGCAATTTTAAACAATTCTCAATTCAGTTCAAAATTTGATACAATTTGGCCCAAGTTTAGCATACATCTATATGTTGGTTTAAATGAATAATCACACAACACAATCAACTATCAATTAGTTGATTATCATTTCAAACACATATCTTTAATATATATATATATATATATATATATATATATTCAAAAATCATATTTTTGATGCCAAATCACAACAATAAGCCCAATCTAGTTTTGGTTCTCACACTAGTCAATTGGAAATATATAGAAATCCCACTTTCGAAACTCGAACAAAAATGTTGATGATGCTGCAGCGATCATCAGAATCATCTCCGGGCGACTAGAATGTGATTCTGTATCTATCTAGTATATTAAATTCGAATATACGTTTGCAAGGCATATATGAAAATCTTTATATATTGGATTGTCCAAATCAATTTAAAATAAATATTCAAATACGTATAAAATGGTTTAAATTTTCAAAACAAAATTTATTTTCAATTTTACTTTAAAAACACTACACTTCACACCCGTTCTAGGACACTACTGATCCTATCTCTAACGAGTCATTCTCATTGGACATTACTAATCCAATCTCTGATGGATTCTTTCATTCAGTTCTAATGTGTCTTGTTCTCGAGCTCTGTAAACCAAAGCTCTGATACCAAACTAACATGACCCGAACTTCCCCGTAAAGGAAAGCCCGGATTGAGTTGAGAACACGACAAATCAGAACACAAACAGAAGAACATTTCATTGATTATTATAACAATTTACATTACAGTACAAGAATATACAGAGTATGAATAAATAATATACATTTGATAATTATCAAAGATTTAAATTACATTAGCAGCGGAAAAACAATGCAAAACACAACTGAAAGAAATACACGAATACAGAGCTTTTCGAATATCCCTTCAGCTGTAAACCAGGATCCTGTAATATAATATCTGCAAAACCCAACTACTAGCTGCCCGTGTGGAAAATAGGGGCACCCAGAGTTTAGGTTAAAACAATAAACTCCAGTTAGTCATGTGACTGGTGTGAGAACTAAAGTAGTTATTTAAAACTTTACTTTTAAAAATAAAGTAAATCCATGGACCACGCCGTATAACACGCAACGGGTTTCCACCCAAGAATACCAGTGCATATAACAAAAAAGCGCAATGCTTTTTGGAAAAATGAAGCTATTATAAGACTTAGGTCCCATCACACAGTGCAACGCATGCCGGAGGATAGAGTTTTTACCTTATAATAGCAAAAAATGCTTGGTACGTGAAATTTCATATTTTATTATTACTATAATTGTATAGTGTTTAAAACAACTTCAATCATAATGTATAAATCATAGATGGCATAAGTGCCCCATACCACTATGTCACCATACTAGGCTCTACAAATAAAACCGAAATGTCACGTATTGGAAATTGGATTTCCGTCATGAGTCGAGGCAAGGGATGTACTACTCGTCGGCTTTAAGACACTCTAGCAAGTGCCTCAGGGTTCGGATGCTGGCGAACCCTTGGATCCTCCAAGGCCCGCCCACACATAGCATATTAATTATACTTGAACACACGTTTCCAGGTCCTATATGACCTATCCATCGGCTCCGTAGAGACCGATATATCCGAGGCGCCTCGCAATCCAACAACCACATAGGTAAAAAATAACAATGTCGGGGTGTGCAAAACCCTAACACCACCCACAGCTAGAAAGAAACGTCATGTTCTTCTTGGGTCCCTTGTCCCGTTTTTGACTCATACCGAGGTGTGAGGCTCGTGAATTAAAGTTATACACAAAGCGGCGCTATATTACAGCTATGCTTTGATCATCAACCACAAGACTATGCTTTTTCAACAGGAGCCTTGATCATTTGCATCTTAGCATGCCACATAGGCAATTCATGCTATGTGACTGATATCTATCAATATGTAACCTCAGAGCTTGTACATCTCAAAGAAGGGCGTTAAGCAAGAGAATAATTTCTCCGCCGCCAAACAGATATATATTTAATAGAAATCAATCAACACAGAATAAAATCCAATGTCAGACACACAGTCCATTTACAAGTTCGTTCTGGGTCTAAACGAAACCGGAGGCACCTTATTCCTCGTCCCGTATGTCTAATACAGGAGAGAGGTCCTCACATATCCGATCGATCTCCAAGTACGTCTTGACGATCACCACTTATTACCTTGTCTTGGGTGTACAACCCAATCAACACATCAGTAATCATCCAAACGATGTGAAGACCTCCGGTCTTCAACCACCGTCTTCATCGTCGACTTATCGTCGAATCAGTTATTCAGAATGGGATAAACCCTGTGTTTCTGAATAATTCGCGTATATTATAAACAAGTGCTACACAAACACAACATCCGTCTCATTCCAATTCAGAATATTCTTTTATTCAAATATTCACATCATTAGGGAATAGGTTCCCATTAATTTTATCAAAGATAAATTCTTTTAAATTTATTCTTTAATCTTCCTTTGGATATCAAACCATATTAAGGTTTTCCAAACTAGTCGGGATTAGCGAACCACATCGAAGTAATCATTTATTTTTTTTCCCAATCCCAACTTATTTATCCCATGGAGAAGAACTGGTAATACTCCATATCTAACACCACGGTGTTATCGGTAAATATTAATTACCATTTCACGTTCAAATCTAGTTAAGGATTTAACTATCGCTTGGAGCAAAACTGGTGATACTCCATTCTCGATCATTTCAATCTAATTAAAGATTCAATAAAACTCCACTTAGTTTTAATCTTCCCAAAAATCAATATTAATGACTATATAACTTGGGATATCATATCCTGCTTTTAACTGGGTTAAAGAACCAATGTCATTTAAAACACGGTTCACGATAGACCCAAAATCACATTCCATCAGTCTCTAACCATAAATTAGTAAGAGAACAATTCCCTAAGTAAAGGCCGAAACCAACATCAGATCAATACCCAGGAAACCATTCAACTTAGCCAATCTCCAAATAGTTTCTAATTTTCTTAACTTCATTGGGTTTAAGAACAGTATTATTAAAGATACCATTCACGACAAACCCAAAATTCAATTCAATTCAATTCCAATTAAATGTTAATTAATTGGTAAACTTCACTTTGGAAAATCCCATTAAATCTTAATAAAAGATTTATATATTCCAAATCACATTACACTGTAAATCGGGTTAGAGAATGAATGTTGTTAAAAACACAGTTCACGATAAACCCAACTCACATTCCATTTCAATTCCAATTAAATGTTAATTAATTGGTAACTCTTCTTCGAATCTTAATTAAAATATTTAATCTTTTCTCAACTGGGTTTAAGAACAGTGTTAGTGAAGACACCGTTCACGACAAACCCAAAATCCCCTTTGATATTAAATAGAAGGCTCTGAATAGAAGATATATCGGCTTATATTCAATAACTAATTCTGAAATCAACAAATATCGTATTGGAATAATGATATATATATATATATATATATATATATTCCAAATTCCTCCACAATGTCCGTATAATCACGAAATCCAATATCGAAATATTCCGAAGATAATTTCGATTCAATTCCATTCCAATTCATATATTGGAAATTCTGGTTATTTTTAAAACCATTCACAAATCCAATTTATTTATTTCAAAATATTGGATTATAATTCTAGTCAATATCTAGTTCATTTCAATAAAAATATATTTTTATCTTTTCAAATATGGAATTTTTCATCCCAATTCTTTCCAAATCATTTATTATGATTTTACACAAATTATTGACATTTTTAATAATTTTATCACGGCCCGTACAGTCGATTTCCATAAACGGTCATCGAACTGCACTTACAGCGACCTTTTCCAAATTTGATTTGGACATAATTCCAAATCCAACCATTAGATTTCAAATCTCTAATGTTTGTTGGAAAGAACTTTCCGATACGAACCCAACGGTCCCAGTTTTAGGAGAATCTGACGGTCAGATCTCCCGTAACTTCAATTCGAAGTCAATGGTCGAAATTCGCGAACTACCGCGGCGCGACGCGTTCTATTCAGGCCATTAAATACATATAATATATATGTATATATGTATTATATTTCATCGATTCCAATTTAAAACATATTTTATAAATCGTTTTAAATTCATTTTCAAAACGATTTCAACTTCATTTTCAATTTTAAATCAAAATTGAATATTCCATATCATTACTATAAAAATGATAATATTTTCAAAACGTTATATTTTGAAATGATTTCCTTTTCGATATTCATTATAAAAATGAATAAAATTGATATAAATATCGTTACCGTCCAAATGGCGCATATCTAATCAACACGGCTTAATATATTTTAATATTTTCGTGCCCAATCAAAATCGAACATCAAAATCAGATTTTGATTCTTTTCTGTATATTATTTTAAAATATTCTTTATTTTATTTCATTTTATTCAACACATGAATATATTTTATTCAACACACGAATATATTTTATTCAACACATGAATATATTTTATTTTATTCAACACATGAATATTTATTTCATTCAACACACGAATATATTTTATTCAACACATGAATATTTATTTTATTCAACCCATGAATATTTTTAATCCTTTTCTGAATATTATTTTAAAATATTTATTATTTTCCAAACTGGAATGACCCAATCAACTACCATATATTGTTATTTATATGGATTCTATACAGCACATGTATATAATAGCAATGACAAACAATCATTTATCATCCAAAGTGCATCACACAATTGCATAAGCATTAAATATAAATAATTAACGCTTACACAATTTGTCAACTAATCGATTGACATACAACTAAACAATTGGGATTAGTGTACATCAAATATCATCCCAATACCCGTGTGGGGTTTCAATCAACAAACACGTATTTTATTTGTGCAGTTGGGTGATGTGTAAAATTTATCGTCCCAATCCATATCAATAAAATGAGTGTACATAAATAAATCATCTGATTTGTAAATAAATATTTATTTTATTTCAACACATAAATATATTTTATTTTATTCAACACGTGAATATTTTATTTTATTCAACACATGAATGTTTATACAGTCCATTTCACATCACAACCAATTTTCACAACACAATCAAACAAACAAGTCGTCCATGGTCTGTGGACGACGGGGAACAGTTCATATATGCAGTTATGAAATAAATAACTATATAAAAATAATTTTGTTGAGAAGTTCTCGTCTAGAAGCTAAACCAAACGCCGCGACCCTTCATATGTAGAAAATTTTCGTTGTGCTCGCCTTCTGTCACTTTCGTCGTCCGTATTCACTATTTTGACTCTAACTTTTGCATACGGCCTTCAATCTTCACCAAACTTTGTCACTAGCCTAAACACGCCATTCCGGACAACTTTTGCCTGGACTTTCTTCTAAAACTGCACCAATTCGCCGGAAATCGTGAAAAAAGCAGCAGGTTCGTCAACTTCGGACGCGATTTCCGGACAGGTCCGCTATCCAAAATAGGGCTTCCATATACCAAATCGAAGAGAAAATCATGCGCTTCGATTTTGGTATCATGGAGTTTTGGCCAGAAGCGCACCGTTTGAGAGTTATTGGCGAAAAAGCAAAAGGTTTTTTTTTGCAAAATGGGATTTTTGTGGAAAAATGGGGTTTTGGTGACGGGGGGCCCACGGCGGGAGATGGGTGGCCAGAGGGCGGCGGCAGACCTGATTGGACGTTGGGGAGGTGCAGGTGGCGGCACTAGGGCAGTGGGGGTCCACGGCGGCTAGGGTTTGGAGGATTAGGGCTTAGGGTTTGCAATTTAAAGAGAAGAGAGAGGAGACCAAGAGAGGAGGAGGAGGAGGAGAGGGAGGCCGGAGGTGGGCGGCGGCGTTGGTGGAGGCGTTGGTGGCAGCTAGAAGGGGGAGGTGCTAAATGAAAATGGGTTTCCTTTTTTTTTACGTGAATGTTAAATGAGAGAGAGAGGGTTGAGTTTATATATTATTTAATTATTGATTTTTTTTATTTAGCCACCTTTTATAAACTTATAACACATTTAGCCTAGCTTTAAAACTTATTACAGCCGTAGCCTGGTTTATGTCACATCAGCTGAAATCGGTTATTTTACACTAGCGTTTTTTGAAATAACGCATGCCTGCGTTATTCAGGATGACGCATGAAGGTGTTTTAAGTTTAAATCCCCTTTGAATTTCTGCTGAACCCAAGGCACGTTATCTTAAAAAACGCTCGTTCGCGTTATCCTGAATAACGGTCTTATTGAGTTTCAATTATGCTTTGAAGAACTCAGATAAAAGCGTTATTTAGGATAACGCTTTCACGCGTTATCCAAAATAACGCAAGTGTAAGATTATGTTTTTTAAGATCTCACGTTTTCTATGTTATTTGAAATAACGCTGGTACGCGTCATTTGAAATCACGCTAAGGCGTGATATACAGAGAGCTTTCACTCTCTTCCTCCTCACTTTCTTACTTTCTAAATATTGAGAAAAAGAAACCCAATACCTTAAATCAACTTCCGAAATTAAACCCTTCATTAGTTTTAGCTCCGATCCATCAGCAATTTCAGATTTGCGTCAACTGGACTCTATTCTCCGTCGTTTGATTCATCATAAGGTTTGAATTTCAAAACCCTAAATTTTAGTTTTTCTAGATCTTTAACTTTTGGTAATATATTCCTGTTTGTTGTTGTAAATTAGAATGGCTCCTAAGTTTATTGCGATAATATGCTACTTCGATGGTGAGTTGGTTATTGATGATAGAAAGTGTGGGAAATACGAAGGCGGATCTTTTAAACCTGTAAAAGTTCTCAAAGGTTGTAACTTGATGCAATTAAAAGCCTCGATAATCAAGTCAACAATGATTAATACAGAGCAATTTGATATTGAGTTAGTTTTCAACTGGCCAACTGATTCTGGTTCTAAGGAAATTAAAATTGTTGATGATGGTGATGTTGAGTTAATGTTTTCTGCCGCTTGTAAGACTATAGAGTTATTTGTTGTGAAAACGACAAGGCTAGTGGTAGAAGCACCTACTGCTTCAAGACCCATTCGAGCCGCACCGTTTCGTCCAACTCCTCTAATGCCATCACCAAATAGTATTCCTCCTTCTAACGTTTCAGAGTATGGACAACATCAAATGTTCTATGCGTACCCCCTGCACATGAATTATACACAGAATCCGCATTTTAGCTTTCCATATCCCACGCATGAAAGTATTGGATGCGTGACGCAGAGGTAAGCCCAACTTAGAAGGTTTTCTAAACATGTTATATTTTGGTTCTCTCAATTGTTGTTAATGATTGTCATATATTGTATAGTTATGGTCCTTACTACCATCATACACAAAATAATGTTGGACCGTCTACACAAGTAGCAGAACCGTTGCAGCCAACGCCATCTGAGTTATATCATATGAGTCAGAAGCAAGTATTCTTTGAAATGAATTGTTATTTGAGTCATGCATAAGTGTTTGATCAAGGTGTAATATTTTCATGATGCAGTTGTCCATAGGATTTCATGGAAGAGCAATTGCCCTTCGAAGAGAATGCATGCGATGACGCGAGTCAAGTAGATGGAAATGTAGACCTACAAACGAACCCTGGACCTGCTTTGGACAGCATGACAGTTGCTTCGATTCCCGATAATAATCACGCATGGTTTGACAACATGCAAGTAAATAATGATTCATTGAACTTTGACTTCGGAGCTGAAGAGATGGATGATGAGGATGATGAAGAAGATGGGAGTAATGACGAACCTGCAATGGAGATTCCCTTTGATGAGGACATGTGTACTGCGCAAATGTTAGCCAGATCTATTGTCGCTAACTTGCAAAGTAAGGGAGAATTATTCTCATCCTCCTGCGTTCAAAGTGGTTTTAAACCCAGTCTTATTTTTGAGAGCAAAGATAAATTTCTGCAACAAGTAAGTGAGTGGTCCATTTTACATGCTGTTTCTTTTAAGCCCATTAGGTCCAACAAAGAAATGTATACTGCCGTTTGCAATGTCGACGATAAATGCCAATGGAGAATTCATGCAATTGATTCCAAAAAATCGCAGGCTGGATTGTGGGTTGTTAAGAAGTATAGAGGGGAGCATACTTGCGTTAATCCAACAGTCAATTCAAGCAATCGACAAGCGACATCAACATTTCTAGTTCGAAGATCATGCCTTTTGTGAAGTCTGATTTAAACATAACAGCTAGAACAGTTCAAGTGTTGGTTGAAGATTTTTTTTTATTAAGATTGGTTATATGAAAGCTTGGAGATCTCTGAGCATGGCAATTATTATGTTTACGGGGATTGGGCATAGTCATATTCATTGTTACGGTCATATTTTGATGAAATTAGAAGATCAAATCCCGGTAGTGTAAGCCATATAGTAACAGATGAATATGGTGTATTTGAACGTACATTTTGGGCATTTGGCCCTTCCATTAAAGGATTTCTACATTGTCGCCCATTGCTTTGTATCGATGGCACTCATTTGTATGGAAAATATAAAGGCACACTACTCGTAGCCACTGCAACGGATGTGAATGATCAACTCTATACGTTGGCGTATGCCATTGTTGAGGCCGAATCGGCTGACTCTTGGGCTTGGTTTTTTTCCTGTATGAGACAGTTTATACATAGTGTAAACAATCGTCGTATTACTTTCATATCTGATAGAATGAAAGGAATCCCTATCGCATTGCAGGAAAGACGGGTAGAGCCACATAAGCATATATTTTGCGCGAGGCATCTAAAAGCAAATTTTCAAAAAGCCGGCTTTAGAGATCAACGTTTGACTGGTTTATTTTATGCGGCGGCATGTGCATCAGAAGAGGTTGAGTATGGTAAGCTTCGGGAGGAAATTAAGACGGCCAACGTTAGAGCTCATAACTGGATTGAGAGAAGTTTGGGCAGAAAAGAGGAAAATTGGGCTTTGTTTAAAGACGATGGCAGAAGGTTTCATGTAATGACGACAAATGCTTCTGAAAGCTTCAACGGTGTGCTAAGAGGTGCACAGTTGCTTCCAGTTAAGTCGTTGGTCGCACGTACCTTCTATAGATCGGTGGATTATTTCTGTAACAGGCGGCAAAATGTTGTTGGTTTAGTATGCAAATTAACCCCAAAGTGGGAGGCAAAAATAGCTGAAAGAGCCAAAGAAGCAAGACATTGCAGAATAGTTGGCTTCGGCGAATATGAATGGGTTTAATACACTACTACGGTGATGAATTTATAGTAAAGATAGATGGTAATACTTGTTCGTGTACATGTAACATACCAATGCAATAGCACCTTCCGTGTCTGCATGTTATGGCTGCATGTTTGGCAGTGGCAAATGGGGCCAAAAGAGCTCATCACGACTTCGCCTCCAACTGGTACACAGTTCAAAGCTATCACGCGGCTTATACACCGGAGTTTCATCCAGTTTGTGACAAGCGCTATTGGCCACAACCTTCAGGACATATGGTTTTTCAACCGCAAGCTCGAAGAGCACCGGGCAGACCTAGATATACTAGAATTAAAGGCACTATGGACGAGGGGCGGACTTCCAAAGCTAATAGGTGCAGCAAGTGTGGAGTAAATGGTCATAAGAAGAGCCGTTGTACTACAGTGACATAGACTTTACTAAGTGTCACGTAGTACCTACAAATCCTGTTTTATTACGTTGCGTACCTTTCTATTTGGTTTTATTATGTATAAGGCATATGTCGTAACTATTTATCTAGTTTGTTATTGGAGATTTATGTATAAGACATCTGTATTAACTATTTATCCTGTTGTTTTATGTTTATGGTAACATTTATCTTGGTACAACTACATTCGAACGATACATAGAATGATACATTAGAACGATACATATACCGATACATAGAACAATACATTAGAACGATACATATACCGATACATTAGAACGATACATATACCGGTACATGAATGATACATTACTCATTAGGATATCTAGGAATGGTGGACTCTAGTGAGTCATATTTTTCCCGCATTCGGTAAATTTCGGTCTTTAGTTGTGCATTCTCTTCTTGCATCTCCTGCACATACTCGTGGCCTCTTCGACATAATGGAGGATCAATCCACTCTTTGTAACGACAAGGCGTAACCAAGTGCGGCATCGATAACCAAACCGGATATCGCCCGCAACCGTAGTACCGTCGCCCAGCGTTTCCCTTACTCTTCACAACATGCACATGACAATAGACATTACAATTGCAATATTGTCGTGGTACTGCTTCCCCAATCGGTAAGGCTTTCCCCCTATTTCTCCCGCCGTTTCCATCCACCGCTACAAAGGTCTTTTGTCGCATTTCTTTAGGTATGAGAGCTTCCAAGCGTGGTTCTTTGCCCGGTCGGCGTTCGATTGATTCAAACTCATCCATGTATTTAGCTAAAGTTTCATCATCAAGTTCCCCTTGATCCATCTAAAGTATACTTGCATAAATAAAACGTACATTATGGATTAATTTTTCAAAACAAGAAACTAAAAGACAAGATGCGGTGATTCGTTGGATTACCTTCAATTGTGAGCAAATTCTCTAACAAACAAACAATATTTGGCTTGCGCAATCTAGCTTGTTTGAAAATTTGGACTTTGGAATTGTGAGATTTTTTGGGTTTGATTTGGGAAAGTAACAAATGAATGGGTGGGTTGGTGAAGATGGCACGTCTTTTAATGACACATGTTGCAGGATACCAACGTGGAGCGTTATTTCGAATAACGCGCACAGCGTTATTCCAAAAAAACGCTTGTTGCGTTATTTGGAATAACGCAGTTAGCGTTATTCCAAATAACGCTTTAGGTTGTTTACAGGTTATATTTCCTTCAGAATCATGCTTAAACCATACAACTTAAAGTCAATAAAGGTAAACGCATAGAAGCAAACTGTGGAACCTAGTATGGCAAACCAAAATGATGTCACATAAACCAAAATACCCATAGGTTACAACTCCATATCCAAGTTAACCACAACCTACAAAACAATAAACAATTTCAACATCCGAATACAAAGTCCAAGTAGCTAAAAACAACAGTTAACCTACAAACTACAACACTACCCTAAGGACGAACTACTTCAGAATCCGCTGCTGGTAAGGAGTTGCTCTCTTTTTCTTCTTATGTTTTGGGGGTACATCTTCATGCGAAGACGATGAGGAACCTTCTTGGGGCTGTGACGGACCATGCATAACCTGGGTTGGTTGAGACGACTCTGGTTCCTTACCCTTACCCTTTCCTTTGATGCCACCTTTTTCCTCCGTGACATATAAACCAAAGTAGTTGGAAGCGGAGGAATGTCGCAGACTTCTTGTGTCTCCGAAGCTTCTACGGGTGCTAAAGCTTGAGGTGGGGGAGGAGGAAGAGGCGGTGCCGGTCTAGTAAGCCTGTTCTTTCCCAAAATTGTTTGCAAAATATGCTTGATGTTAAAGCATTTTCCCTTGCTTTGTTCGGTCACCTCATGAGATAACTCATCAACCATTTGTATAGCCCGGTACACCCCATCCGCCTGCATTTTATAAGTTAGCTTACATAAAACTCAAACTTGCAAAAAAATAAATGAATTACACTTGTTAGCAAGGTTTTCATACCACATTCCTCTCAAGAGGAGCTCTAGGCGTGTACGGTTCCACTACAGCACCAAGAGGTTGCACTCTGCGAAGAATATACCGTCGAGTAATCTGCCAATACCATGTGTAATACTCATCGTCTGACAACGTAAACTCCCGCTCCTGCTGAATATGCATGTGCCGATGGTTCCATGTCTCAATGGCCCACTCGTACTCCGCGCATACTTCTAAGTTAATCCTGTAATGTGGGGCTGGTTCAGAAAGATGTTGTCAAAATGCAAACTGACGCATCACCCGGTCAGGAAGGTGATATGGTACATCGTTCAAACATATAATGGGCACACGAGCGGTCCACAGATGTAATGACACAGTACATAAAGGCGGAAGCTGTTCAAGATCCTACGCATATAGGGTCCATGTAACAACATGCGGACTAAGCATGTCGAGCTCATTGTGGTGGAAAGGTAAATTACGCCTCGGAGTCGACACAGTGTTATTCTTTCCAACCCACCTGTAATTGTGACTTGGTAAGAGATAGAAGAAAATAACTTAACACAAATAAGTTAAATAATTGACGGAATAAAAATACCTAGCCCCGTACGACAAGGAAAAATCAATATTTGATTCCTTTAATTCAAGTCTACCAAGGGGGAGATACGTCCACGACCATAACTACAAAGAAGTAAATTACAGAAATACGACATACATAAAAACAAATAATAAGCACATAAGCATACGAAAATAAAGTACCTGAATCAAAGAAGGACAACCTCCAAGATTAGTGCTCTCAGACAAAACTGTCGTGGTAAGTTCCGTATATGTGTATGCTAATGTAGCACTGCCCCAAGGATATTGTCGACAACGATCAAAATCCTCAATAAAATGCAACCACCTCAGCCACATCCGAGTATTAGAATGATCGCAGATCAGGCGCTGAGTAATGATCCAGAGTATGATAGCTCTAGCACGCTGTTCAATCTGCTCCTACGTGGCATCCTGTGGAATGTCATGCTCAAACTGCATTTTGTACCAACTTGTAATAATTTTCTCATTTCCCATCCACTGGTCCGCAAGAGGCGTAATACCTAAAAGTCGCTGGCACGTCTCCATGTAGTCTCCTGTCTCCAGATTCCTCAAAGGAGCACCATCAATAGGCACGCCTAGAAGGACCGCCACATCACCCAAAGTGATGGTCATCCCTCCACATCTAAGATGGAATGTCGATGTCTCCGGTCTCCATCTATCGACTAATGCAGTGATGAGAAAACGATCGAGTTGAACATATTCCAACTGGTGTACTAGTCTGAATCCAGCACGATCAAGCAGGGCCAATACTCCTGGATGTGTGGAGGTCACCGCGCCAACGGAAACCGTGTGATCTATAATACTAACGGGATTTTTTCCTTGTAAATGAATTTTAACAAACAAAGTAAGACATACATACAAAAAAAATAAGAAATAAGATTAGGCCAACATTCAAACACCGTACGGACATACCACCATCAAAGCATTTTTATTCGACCTATGCCTGTCTTGCAAGTACAGAACAGTATCATTTACAGGTCCCGGTTCCATCTCAATAATTTCTACACAAATCATGTTCCAAACAACATTAGTGCTACGCAAACATAGCCAAAATAACCACAAACAAAGTTGAAAACTATAGAATTCTAACAACATTGAACCCATTAAACCGCATATAAGCATATTCTAGAGTTTCCTCAATCATGGATAAACCCTAAATTTTAGAAGAAATCAATAAAATTATGAATTTTTTACCTTCCGGAGATTCTTGTGTTGATGAGCTTACCATGGTGATGAATTTCGATCAAAATAACCCACAATTTGGTGTTATGGTGAGCAATTAGGGTTAGGAGCTTTGGGTTTTCGGTTTTGGGAAAATAGGAGTTAAGAAAAGGTGAGGAGGAAGAGAGCCTGGGCTCTCTGTATATCCCGACTGTGCGTCATTTCTAATGGCGCAAATAGCGTTATTCTAAATAACGCTAACAACAAAAGAAAAATAGCCTTGAATTATTTAGAATAACGCTCCGTAGTAACAAAAATACAACATCAATTCTAACATATTTGCGTTATTCAGAATAACGCGTGCTAGCACCATCTTAAAAACCGCTTTTCCCTTCATGTAGGGAAAAGATGAAGTTTGTAACAACATAAATCTTTCGTGCGTCATCCGGAATAACATACGCATGCGTTAATTCAAAAAACGCTAGTGTAAAATAACTGATTTCAGCTGATGTGACATAAACCAGGCTACGGCTGTAATAAGTTTTGAAACTAGGCTAAATGTGTTATAAGTTTATAAAAGGTGGCCAAATCGAAAAAAAATCCTTTAATTATTTAATTCAAAAAGTTACTTTTTCCTTCCAACTCTAAATCGAACCCGACAACTATCACCACTAGCTAATTACCCCCATTTCGAACACAATGGGATATGTCTGGTTAGCCAATTCAACTGTTTCGATCAGTTTTCATCAAAATTAAAATATAAATCAGTAGAACAATCAATATTGATTTTAACGTACATTTTAATTTACCGGGCCCACATATTGACTCTAAAAATTCCAGAAAAATGAAGCTGGCTATGTTTTGACGATACGGTCCTAACAAAACTAATTTCGCCTAATTTGGAGACCGTTTGAAAAATGGTCATTTTCCAGTCGATTAAAATTGACTAAAACTGTCAAAACATGTTTTCCTTTGCCACGCTCACATATTGATTTCAAAAATTATGAATTTTGGAATATAGCAATAATTTGACATCCCGGATCCAACAAAAGTGGTTTCATCGAAAACGGAGGTCGTTTGCAAAATTTCCATTTTTAAGGGTTAAAATTCCATAGCGACTATTCTGAATTTTAAACTGGGCATAACATTTTATTCCCGCTATGAAATTTTTATTTTTCGGGTTCGATGGAAAGATATTTTCAAATAGGTTCTAATATTTTTGGTTTCGCTAAAATCCGGTTTATTTTGAATCCTGTACATTCGTTTGAAATTTGAAATCGAAATTTCAAACTACCGCGCCATTTTCAATTCCTTTTATAATCGAAATAATTATTTATATTCAAACTTAGATTTATATAAATATATATGTTCTAATTCTATTCATAATAAATTTCTAGTTGTTATTATTTAAAATAAATCATTCTAAATATTCAAAATTCATTAAAATTGCCAAAAATAAAAAAATTTAAATTGGTTCTGATTTTCCGGGTTGTTACAATCTCCCCCACTTAAAATCTTTTCGTCCTAAAAAAGGAACGGAGCTGAAAGTTGTTTAACTAGTCAACTCAACTTTCAGTTTGGCTTTCATTCTTCAACTTTTCAGTTTCTAAGAATTTTCCAATTCTTCAAAAATTTGGCTAATACCCTAAATTTTCGAAAAATTTCGCCATAACCTCCTTTGTACGGGCAGCACCGGGAAAATCCCCAAACCGCCACACGGGCCCTCTCATCTCAAAAAGAAAAAGAAAAAGCCAAGCGGCTCGCCAATCGGCTCATAAAATCATCCAAACCCAATAAATTAGTAAACATGTACCTATTTGTCGGGCATACAATTTTATTCCTCTGCTTAGCTTCCCTGTTATGACATGTTCAATATATGTGCATGTACTTGTATGCAATTTCAAACAATTCTCAATTCAGTTCAAAATTTGATACAATTTGGCCTAAATTTACCATACATCTATATGTTGGTTTAAATGAATAATCACACAACACAATCATCAATCAATTAGTTGATTATCATTTCAAACACTTATCTTTAATATATATATATATATATATATATATATATATATATATATATATATACAGAAATCATATTTTTGATGCCATATCACAATAATAAGCCCTATCTAGTTTTGGTTCTCACACCAGTCAATTGGAAATATATAGAAATCCCACTTTCGAAACCCGAACATAAATGTTGATGATGCTGCAGCGATCATCAGAATCATCTCCCGGTGACTAGAGTGTGATTCTATCTCTATCCAGTATATTAAAACTTCGAATATACGTTTGCAAGGCATATATGCAAAATCTTTGTATATTGGATTGTCCAACTCAATTTAAAATAAATATTCAAATACATATAAAATGGTTTAAATTTTCAAAACAAAATTTATTTTCAATTTTACTTTAGAAACACTACACTTCACACCCGTTCTTGGACACTACCGATCCT
Organism: Allium sativum; assembly: GCA_030737875.1. Classification (NCBI taxonomy): domain Eukaryota; kingdom Viridiplantae; phylum Streptophyta; class Magnoliopsida; order Asparagales; family Amaryllidaceae; genus Allium; species Allium sativum. The sequence goes on along the minus strand of CM060915.1, from coordinate 888,650,916 downwards.
ATCTCTAACGAGTCATTCTCATTGGATATTACTAATCCAATCTCTGATGGATTCTTTCGTTCAGTTCTAATGTGTCTTGTTCTCGAGCTCTCTAAACCAAAGCTCTGATACCAAACTGACATGACCCGAACTTCCCCGTAAAGGAAAGCCCGGATTGAGTTGAGAACACGACAAATCAGAACACAAACAGAAGAACATTTTATTGATTATTATAACAATTTACATCACAGTACAAGAATATACAGAGTATGAATAAATAATATACATTTGATAATTATCAGAGATTTAAATTACATTAGCACCGGAAAACAATACAAAACACAACTGAAATAACTACACGGATACAGAGCTTTTCGAATATCCCTTCAGCTATAAACCAGGATCCTGTGAATATAATATCTGCAAAACCCAACTACTAGCTGCCCGTGTGGAAAATAGGGGCACCCAGAGTTTAGGTTAAAACAATAAACTCCAGGTCAGTCATGTGACTGGTGTGAGAGCTAAAACAGTTATTTAAAACTTTACTTTTAAAAATAAAGTAAATCCAGGGACCACGCCGTATAACACAGAATGGGTTTCTTCCCAGGAATACCAGTGCATATAACAAAACAGCGCAATGCTTTTGAAAAAATGAAGCTATTATAAGACTCAGGTCCCATCATACAATGCAATACAAGACGGAGGATAGTTTTTACCTTATAATAGCCAAAAATGCTTAGTACTTGAAATTTCATATTTTATTATTACTATAAGTGTACAGTGTTAAAAACAACTTCAATCATAATGCATAAATCATAGACGGCATAAGTACCCCATACCACTATGTCACCATATTAGGCTTTACAAATAAAACTGAAATGTCACGTATTGGAAATTGGATTTCCGTCATGAGTCAAGGCAAGGGATGTACTCCTCGCTGGCTTCGAGATACTTTCGCAAGTGCCTTAGGGTTTGGACGTTGGCGAACCCTTGGATCCTCCAAGGCCGGTCCACACATAGCAGATTAATTATATCAGAACACACGTTTCCCGGTCCTATAGGACCAATCCATCGGCTCCGTAGAGACCGATATATCCGAGGTGCCACGTAATCCAACAACCACATAGGTAAAAATATAACAATGTCAGGGAGTGCAAAACCCTGACACCACCCATAGCTAGAAAGAAACGTCATGTTCTCCTTGGGTCCCTTATCCCGTTTTTGACTCACACCGAGGTGTGAGGCTCGCGAATGAACGCTATACACAAAGCGGCGCTATATTATAGCTATGCTTTGATCATCAACCACAAGACTCTGCATTTCAATAGGAGCCTTGATCATTTGCATCTCAGCATGCCACACAGGCAATTCATGCCATCCGACTGATATCTATCGATATGTAACCTCTAAGCTCGTACGTCTCAGAGAAGGGCGTTAAGCAAGAAAATAAATTCTCCGCCGCCAAACAGAAATATATTTAATAAAAATCAAGCAATATAAAATAAAATCCAAAGTCAGACACACAGTCCATTTACAAGTTCGTTCCGGGTCTGAAAGAAACCAGAGGCACCTTATTCCTCATCCCGTATGTCCAATACAGAAGAGAGGTCCTCGCATATCCGGTCAATCTCCAAGTACGTCTGGACGATCACCACTTATTACCTTGTCTTGGGTGTACAACCCAATCAACACATCAGTAATCATCCAAACGATGTGAAGACCTCCGGCCTTCAACCATCGTCTTCATCATCGACTTATCGTCGAATCAGTTATTCAGAATGGGATAAACCCGGTGTTTCTGAATAATTCGCGTATATTATAAACAAGTGCTACACAAACACAACATACGTCTCATTCCAATTCATAATATTCTTTTATTCAAATATTCACATCATTAGGGAATAGGTTCCCATTAATTTTATCAAAGATAAATTCTTTTAAATTTATTCTTTAATCTTCCTTTGGATATCAAACCATATTAAGGTTTTCTAAACTAGTCGGGATTAGCGAACCACATCGAAGTAATCATTTATTTTATTTCCCAATCCCAACCTATTCATCCCATGGAGCAAAACTGGTAATTCTCCATATCTAACACCACGGTGTTATCGGTAAATATTAATTACCATTTCACGTTAAAATCTAGTTAAAGATTTAACTATCGCTTGGAGCAAAACTGGTGACACTTCATTCTCGATCATTTCAATCTAATTAAAGATTCATTAAAACTCCACTTAGTTTTAATCTTACCAAAAATCAATATTAATGATTATACAACTTGGGAAATCATATCCTGCCTTTAACTGGGTTAAAGAACTAATGTCATTTAAAACATGGTTTATGATAGACCCAAAATCACATTCCATCAGTCTCTAACTGTAAATCAGTAAGAGAAAAATTCCCTAAGTATTAATCCCGAAGGCCGAAACCAACATCAGATCAATACCCAGGAAACCAATTAACTTAGCTAATCTCTAGTTAGTTTCTATTTTTCTTAACTCCATTGGGTTTAAGAACAGTATTATTAAAGATACCATTCACGACAAACCCAAAATTCAATTCAATTCAATTCCAATTAAATGTTAATTAATTGGTAAACTTCACTTTGGAAAATCCCATTAACTCTTAATAAAAGATTTATATATTCCAAATCACATTACATTGTAAATTGGGTTAAAGAATGAATGTTGTTAAAAACACAGTTCACAATAAACCCAATTCACATTCCATTTCAATTCCAATTAAATGTTAATTAATTGGTTATTCTTCTTCGAATCTTAATTAAAATATATAATCTTTTCTCAACTGGGTTTAAGAACAGTGTTAGTGAAGACACCGTTCACGACAAACCCAAAATCCCCTTTGATATTGAATACAAGGCTCTGAATAGAAAATATATCGGCTTATATTCAATAACAAATTCTGAAATCAACAAATATCATATTGGAATAACGATATATATATATATATATATTTGAAAATGGGTATAAACTTTATTAAAATCATCCCAAAAGACAAAACGTTCATATATACAAGTTAGCTCAACTTAGCCCATCAATCCAAGTCAGCCCATCTTAGCAAAGCCGCACCATTTAATTACATAAACCAGACAACATCGGCTTCAACTAAAACATTCCCAATTTGAGAAAACTTCCATAACCCTAGACTATCATGGCGGATGAAATTGGTTCGCAATATCTGGGATTCCAACGTCTCTCACCCTTCGATCCTCGTGTATCTCACCATCTACACTGCATTCCAGGGATGGTGTAAGTCTCCTCCTCAATTTCGTCTTCTTCGTGATGTTAACATCAATTAGTATGTGACGGCAAATCTCATCTGACGTTTTTCTTTTGTTGTTATGGACTCTTCTATTTCGCTCCTTCCAAATCCACCAAATAGCAGTAGTGAAGGTGATGCTGTTTACTTCAGTCACCATATCTTTACGCTTCCAACCGCTGAGCAGGTGAGTGATTAAGTTTTCAAGTTTATCTATATTGACATGCATGGTGTTTTGAATAATGAATCTGGTGTATGGAAATAAGAAAAATAAGTGGTTATGCATCTCCTCTGCATTATTACACAGAACACAATTTGGCTCCACCGTAATGCCCCATTTACACAGTCTGTCTTTAGTGGGTAATCTTTGTAAAATTGCTTTGTAACCTGCACATGCCATCTTAGGGACATTAACTGTATTCCACACAATTTTGTGCCATTCAGTAATTATATGCACATGCCTGATATTGTCGTAGGCTTTGCAGAGAATAAAACTATCATTCTGGTTCCATGTCCAAATATCTTTGTCTCGGGAGTTCATTATAGGGGTTTGTAAGATTTCATTTCTAATATCATTAGTGATAGGCAGTTGAGAACAGTTCTAATTTCCATTGCGTATAATGTCATTCACAGTCTTATTCGGGCATCCATAAGCTGAATAAGTATCCCAACCCACTCTTTCGACAATAGACTTTCCTTGTAACTAAGGATCTCTGCACAAATCTGTATCATATCCATTAGCAATATCTTTCGTACAATTTAACACCAATGAGTCACGAGCTTTAAGAATTGCTTTCCAGGTGGCCGAGGCGTTGTTGTCCATTCCCATAGTCCAAAAATTGTCCCGAATATATCTATTCCTCATCCATCTAGCCCACAAACCATGCGAAGTTATAATTTTCCATCCCATCTTAGCTGCAAAAGTATCTCTCATTACTCTAAGATTGCGTAAGCCAACACCTCCTTCTTTTTTTGGCTTGCACAAATCTGAGTATTTAATTTTATGGAGACCCCCTCTCCATATAAAATCCGCACAAACACTTTCAATTTTATTAATAGTTGCATCAGGCAGTTGAAAAGTTTGTAACCAAAAGTATATCTTCGCTTGAATAACCGTATGAACTAGTTCAATTCGTCCAGCAAAGGAAAGTAATCTAGAACTCCATCCTTGCAATCTGTCTCTTATACCAGTTAAGAGAGTAGCACATTCACTATCTATAATTTTGTTAGAGGAAGGAGGTACCCCCAAGTACTTAACTGGTAAATCGCCTTCAGAAACATTTAGAATCTTCAAAATCTCTTCTCTTCTAGAACAAAAAGAATTGAAATAACATTTTGTCTTTTGTTCATTAACTTTCAAACCAACATATCTATCAAGGTTCATAAAAATGTCCTTCACTTCTTTTGTTGCATCACAGTTAGATTTTATACATATAATAAGGTCATCAGCATATAACAAGTGACTGATTTTAGGGGGAAAATTATGGATGGTCTAAATTTTCTTGTGATGAGTGGAAATTTCCATCTGAAGGGAGAAAAATTCCATCGCAACTACAAACAGGTATGGGGATAAGGGGTCCCCTTGTCTGATACCCCGATTACTTGAAATAAAACCCTTCGGAACACCATTAATCAAAATGGAGAAGGTAGGCTTGGTAATACATTCTCTAATTAGCTCCACAAAATTATCCGGGAAACCCATACATTTAAGCATATGAATAATGAAATTTCTATTAATCTTATCATACGCTTTCTGAAGGTCAACTTTCAAGCAAAATTTGTCCGCACCTTTCTTATTAAAGTTTCTAATCAATTCGTGTGCTAGCAGAGAATTTTCAGAAATGTTCCTCCCTTTAATGAATGCACTTTGACTCGGCAATCAAGTCAGGGAGCACTTTTTTCATTCTGCTGCATATTACTTTACTCAAAATTTTATAAATGACATTGCAACATGTTATCGGTCTGTAATCCGCAATGCAAGAAGGTTTGTCCTTTTTTGGAATGAGTCATAAGTATGTATGATTGATTTCTTTGAGTAATTTACCAGATCTGAAGGCTTCTTGAATTGCTAACACTACATATTTTTCCAAGTCCCCCCAATGATTCAAGTAAAAAGCAGATCCCAAACTATCAGGACCGGGAGCAGAATCTCGATGGATGGACTTCAAGGCAGTAGTGACCTCCTCACTATCAATGTCAGCCAACAGCATGCGCCTCCCATAAATATATATATATATATATCTTCAAAATTCCTCCACAATGTCCGTATAATCACAGAATCCAATATCAAAATATTCCGAAGATAATTTCGATTCAAATCCATTCCAATTCATATATTGGAAATTCTGGTTATTTTTAAAACCATTCACAAAACCAATTTATTTATTTAAAAATATTGGATTATAATTCTAGTCAAAAACTAGTTCATTTCGATAAAAATATGTTTTTATCCTTTCTAATATGGAATTTTTCATCCTAATTCTTTCCAAATCATTTATTATGATTTTACACAAATTATTGATATTTTTAATAATTTTATCAAGACCCGTACAGTCGATTCCCATAAACGGTCATCAAACTGCAATTACAGTGACCTTATCCAAATTTGATTTGGACATAATTCCAAATCCAAACGTTATATTTCAAATCTCTAATATTCGTTGGAAAACTCTTTTCGATACAAACCCAACGGTCCCAGTTTTAGGAGAATCCGATGGTTGGATCTCCCGTAACGTCAATTCGAAGTCAATGGTCGAAATACGTGAACTGCCGCAGCGCGGTGCGTTCTATTCAGGCCATTAATTATATATAATATATATATTATATATATTTCGTCGATTCCAATTTAAAACGTATTTTATAAATCGTTTTAAATTCATTTTCAAAACGATTTCAACTTCATTTTCAATTTTAAATCAAAATAGAATATTCCATATCAGTACTATATAAATGATAATATTTTCAAAACGTTATATTTTGAAATCATTTCCTTTTTGATATTCATTATAAAAATGAATAAAATCGATATAAATATCGTTCGCGTCCAAATGGCGCATATCTAATCAACACGGCTTAATATATTTTAATATCTTCGTGTCCAATCAAAATCGGACATCAAAATCAGATTTTGATTCTTTTTTGAATATTATTTTAAAATATTCTTTATTTTATTCAACACACGAATATATTTTATTCAACACACGAATATATTTCATTCAACACATGAATATATTTTATTTTATTCAACACATGAATATTTATTTCATTCAACACACGAATATATTTTATTCAATACATGAATATATTTTATTTTATTCAACACATGAATATTTATTTTATTCAGCACATGAATATTGTTAATCCTTTTCTGAATATTATTTTAAAATATTTGTTATTTTCCAAACTGGAATGACCCAATCAATTACCATATATTGTTATTTATATGGATTCTATACAACACATGTATATAATAGCAATGACAAACAATCATTCATCATCCAAAGTGCATCACACAGTTGCATAAGAATTAAATATAAATAATTAACGCTTACACAATCTGTCAACCAATCGATTGACATACAACTAAATAATTGGGATTAGTGTATGTCAAATATCATTGCAATATTTGTATGGGGTTTCAATCAACAAACAAGTATTTTATTTGTGCAGTTTGGCGATGTGTAAAATTTATCGTCCCAATCCATATCAGTAAAATGAGTGTACATAAACAAATCATCTGATTTGTAAATGAATATTTAATTTATTTCAACACATGAATATATTTTATTTTATTCAACACATGAATATTTTATTTTATTCAACACATGAATATTTATACAGTTCATTTCACATCACAACCAATTTTCATAACACAATTAAACAAACAAGTCATCCATGGTCTGTGGACGATGGAGAATAGTTTATATATGTAGTTATGAAATAAAAAACTGTATAAAAATAATTTTATTGCGAAGTTCTCACCTAGAAGCTAAACCAAATGATTTATTTAAATTGATTTATTTAAATTGATTTATTTAAATTGATTTATTTAAAATGATTTATTTAAAATGATTTATTTAAAAGAAACTGTATAAAAATAACTGAATAAATAACTGGATATTTAAAATGATTTATTTTAAATAATTAAGATTTAAAATTTGTTTAAATCGAAGTTAGAACGTATAAATTTAATTTAATCATAAAACGAGCCTGAAATGGCGTGGCAGTTTGAAAATTCGATTTCTAATTTCAATTGAGTATCCCAGAATTCATTTTAAATCAGAATTGGGCGAAACAAGAAACATTAGAATCGATTTAACTATATCTTTCTAATGAATGTAAGAAACCAAGATTTCACTTTATAAATTATAAGTTATGTCCAGTTTAAATTTCAGAATAGTCGCTATGGAATTTATATGTATTTTAATATAATATATAGCCTTTAAAAATAGCCATTTTACAAACAACTTCCGTTTTTGACGAAACCACTTTTGTTGGATCCGGAATGTCAAATTATTTCTAGATTCCAGTTTTCATAATTTTTGGAATTAATATGTGAGTGTGGTAAATTAAAACGCATTTGGTAATTTCTATTGAATTGGATCGACCATTAAAAAGCCCATTTTTCGAACGGTCTCCAAATTTAATGGAATTAATTTTGTTAGGACCGTATCATCAAAACATAGCTTGATTTATTTTTCAGGAATTTTTGGAGTCAGTATGTGGCCCTGGTAAATTATAATGCACGTTCAAATTTAATATATATTGATTTATATTTTAATTTGAATAACTATATGAAACAGTCAAATTGGCTTATGAAACATATTCCATTGTGTCTGGAATGGGGGTATTTATTTAGGGTCGACACTCGTTGGGATTGATTTGGACTTGGTATCAACATACGGGTATTTTTGGAAAATAAATGAATTGAAATAAAATAAAAATACTTTATAAATACCCCCAAAATACACCGTATTTCGTATCCTTCCTAAACCCTAAGCAGCCGCCGCTTCTTCCTAACAAATGGCCGATTTCGCTCCAGACTTCCTTCCCTCCTAACTCCAAACCCATACAATGAAACCCGACACTTCCAAAGGCAAAGCTGAAGAGTGTAGTGAGATCAATTGTAACAACCAGGAAAATCAGAACCAATTTAAAATTTTTATTTTGGCAATTTTAATGGATTTTGAATATTTAAAATGATTTATTTTAAATAATAACGAATAAAAATTTATTTAAATCGAAGTTAGAATGAATAAATTTATTTTAATTATAAAACGAGCCTGAAATGGTGCGGCAGTTTGAAAATTCGATTTCAAATTTCAAATGAATGTAGAGGACTCAAAATAAATCGGATTTTAGTAAAACCATAAATATTTGAATGTGTTTAATTATATCTTTTCAAAATCTGTTCAATTATATCTTTTCAATGAATGTGAAAATTCCAAATTTCATAACGGGAACAAAAAGTTATGGCCAGTTTAAAATTCAGAATAGTTGCTATGGAATTTATATATATTGTATATAATATATAAGCCCTTAAAAAAAGCAATTTTGCAAACGATCTCCGTTTTCAACGAGATCACTTTTGTTGGATCCGGAATGTCAAATTATTGCTAGATTCCAATTTTCATAATTTTTGGAATCAATATCTGAGCGTGGTAAATTTAAACGTGTTTGGTCAATTCAGTTTGAATTTAATCGACTGGAAAATGACCATTTTTCAATCAATCTTCAAATTCGATGAAATTAGTTTTATTAGGACAATATCGTCAAAACATAGCTAGATTTATTTTTCTGGAATTTTTTGAGTCAGTATGTGGCCCCGGTAAATTAAAATGTACGTTGAAAACAATTTAGAAAGTTAAATTAATTTATATTTTAAATTCAATGAAAACTGACTGTAACAGTCGAATTGGCATACGGGACATGTCCCATTGTGTTCGAAATGGGGATAATTAGCTCGGGGCGACAGGCGGTGAGTTCGATTTGGAGTTCAAATGGAAAGTCAACCTAGCTGGAATTAAAATAGAAAAAAATAATAATTAAATAAATTATAAAATTCCCCTTTATCTCCCTACTCCTTCCACGAATGATTTTAGATAAAAAAAAGAAGAAGAATGACGATTGCTGAAGACGGTCGCCCCTCCACCGCCCCTTGGCGATCGTCGCCGCCTCCGGCGAGACCCACCCCCTCTCCTCCGACGCTCTCTCTCCCCGCTTCCCCCTTCTGTAACGCGAACCCTCCCAAGCCCTAACCCTCAAATTAAAACCGCCGCTCCAGCCCCAAAGACCCCCGCCGCCGCCACTAGCCTCCGCCACCCGACCGTAGCTATAACAACCCAGAAAATCAGAACCAATTTAAAATTTTTATTTTGGCAATTTTAATGAATTTTTAATATTAAAAATGATTTATTTTAAATAATAACGACTAGAAATTTATTTTGAATAGAATTAGAATGTATAAAATTATTTAGATAGAAGCTAGAATATAAATATTTATTTTAATTATAAAAGGAATTGAAAATGGCGCGGTAGTTTGAAATTTTGATTTCAAATTTCAAATGAATGTACATGATTCAAAATTAACCGGATTTTAGTGAAACCAGAAATATTTGAATCTATTAAAAAATATCTTTCCAAAGAATCTGATAAATCCAGATTTCATAGCGGGAATAAAAAGTTATGACCAGTTGAAAATTCAGAATAGTCGCTATGGAAATATTACCATTAAAAATAGCGATTTTGTAAATGACCTCCGTTTTCGACGAAACCACTTTGGTTGGATCCGGAATGCCAAATTATTGCTAGATTCCAATTATCATAATTTTTGGAATTAATGTGTGAGTGTGGCGGATTTAAACGTGTTTGGTCAATTCAGTTAGAATTTAATCGACTGGAAAATGGCCATTTTTCAAATGGTCTCAAAATTCGATGAAATTAGTTTGGTTAGGACCGTATTGTCAAAACATAGCTAGATTTATTTTTCTGGGAATTTTGGAGTCAGTATGTGGCTCTGGTAAATTAAGATGTATGTTTGAATTGAATATATACTGATTTATATTTTAATTTGAAAGAAAACTGATCGTAACGGCCGAACTGGCATATGAAACATATCCCATTGTGTTCGGAATGGGGGTAATTAGCTAGGGATGATAGTCGTTGGGACCGAATTGGAGTTCGAATGAAATACTAACTTTTGGATAATAAAATAAATAAATTAAATAAATTATAAAACCTTCCCCCCTTTCCTCCTTCATAAGTCAACAGTCAAAAAGGAAAAAAAAAGAGGAAAAAAATAAAAAGCGATCGGTCCCCAAATTCCCATTACCCCTCCCCATCGCGTCAGCCGTCGTCGAAGGCCTTCCACCCGCCGCGCCTCAGGCGAGGTCCACCTCCTCCGGTCCTCGACTCGTGCGAGAGCACCCAGACCCCCCCAAATCGATGCTCCAACCGACCATATGGCCCACCATGCCTAGCACGCAACCCTACCGTCGACGAACCACGTTGCACCCCCTAGCACCAGCAGCCACCTCCGACGCGACTTCCCCCTCGCCTCAAACCTCCAGCGCCCTTCTCGCCTAGAAAAATCAAATATAGTAAGTTTTTTTTATATATTTTTGTTTATATAAAAATCCGATTTTTTTTATATGATATCTGTTATTTTTATTTAGATAAAGATTATATTTTTATACATGAAAAGATTATATTTTTATACATGAAAAGATTATATTTTTACTTATGAAAAGATTAGATTTATACTTATGAAAAGATTTGATTTTTTTAAATATAAAGATTTGATTTTTAAAAATATAAAGATGCAATTTTTACTGATATAAAAATATAAGTTTTATACTATAAACATCGCTATAAAAATACATTTTTTATGCATATGGTTATGAAATAAAAATGTGATTTTTAACCTGAACCGCTTAAAAGAGATTACGATGAAACTGAGTGGAAGCAGAACGAAATCCAAACCGTTCAGTAATAAAGAATGGCGGAGTGGAAACACAAGGTGAGAACTCCTCACTATAATTTCTGTACAATTATTTATTTTATAACTACATATATGAACTGCTCCCAGTCGTCCACAGACCATTGACGACTTGTTTGTTTGATTGTATGGGGTTGTTGAAATTGATTATGATGTGAGATGGACTGAATAAAATATTCATGAATTGAATAAAATAATTTATCATTAAAAATATAATTTTTAACGTGTATATGAAATGAAAAAAAATATTCATTTACAAATCGGACGATTTGTTTATGTACACCCATTTGACTGATATTGATTGGGACGATATATTTTACACATTGCCCAACAGCACAAATAATATTCAGTGTTTGCTATTTGAAAACCCCACATGGGTATTGGATGATATTGGACATACACTAATCCCAATATTTAGTTGTATGTCAATCGATTGGTTGACAGGCTGTTGTAAGCGTTAATTACTTATATTTAACGCTTATGCAGTTGTGTAATGTACTCTGGATGATGGTTGACTATGTTTGATTATTGTTGTGTACATGTGTGTATGAAATCCATATAAATAAAATTATAAGGTAATTGACTGTGTCTGATTCCAGTTCGAAAAGAAAAAATATTTTAAAATAACGAATATTTTAAAATAATATTCAGTAAAAGATCAAAATCTAATTTTGAAGTCCGATGTTGGATGGACACGAAAATATTGAAATATATGTAGCCATGTTGATTAGATATGTGCCATTTGGACGCGAAAGATATTTATATCGATTTTATCCATTTTTATAATGAATATCGAAAATGAAATGATTTCAAAATCTGATATTTTGAAAATAATATCATTTTTATATTAATGATATGGAATATTCAATTTTGGATTTGAAATTGAAATTGAAGTTGAAATTGTTTTTAAAATGATTTATAAAATATGTTTTAAATGGAAATTGATGATATATATATATATTATATATATTTAATGGCCTGAAAAGAACGCGCCGTGCCGCGGTAGTTTGCGAATTTCGACCATTGACTTCGAATTGACATTACGGGAGATCCGACCGTCGGATTCTACTAAAACCAAAACCATTGGGTTCATATCGAAAAAAGCTTTCCAATGGATATAAGAGATTTGAAATTTAATGGTTGGATTTGGATTTATGTCCAAATCAAATTTGAAAAAGGTCACTGTAAGTGCATTTCGACGACCGTTTATGGAAACCGACTGTACGTGCCTTGATAAAATTATTAAAAATATTAATAATTTGTGTAAAAACATAATAAATAATTTGGAAAGAATTAGGATGAAAAATTCCATATTTGAAAAGATAAAAATATATTTTTATCGAAATGAACTAGTTATGAACTAGAATTATAATCCAATATTTTTAAATAAATAAATTGGATTTGAAATGGTTTTAAAAATAACCAGAATTTCCAATAAATGAATTGGAATGGATTTGAATCGAAATTATCTTCGGAATATTCTGATATTGGATTCCGTGATTATACAGATATTGGGTGGAATTTGGAAGATATATATATCGTTATTCCATTACGATATTTGTTGATTTCAGAATTTGATATTGAATATAAGCCGATATATTTTCTATTCAGAGCCTTATATTTAATATCAAATGGGATTTTGTGTTTTTCGTGAATAGTCTCTTCATTAACATTGTTCTTAAACCTAGCTGAGAAAAGATTAGATCTTTTAAATAAGATTTAAAGGAGTTTACCAATTAATTATCATTTAATTGGAATTGAATTGAAATTGGATTTTGGGTTTGTCATGAATAGTGTCTTAAATAACGTTGTTCTTGAACCCCGTGTGAAAAGAATAAATCTTTTAATTAAGATTATTAGTGTCTTCTAGTTAATTAACATTTAATTGGAATAAAATGGAATGTGAATTGGGTTTATCGTGAGCTGTGTTCTTAACGACATTCGTTCTTTAGCCTGATTTACAGTGAAATAGGATTTGGAATTTATTAATCTTTTTATTAAGATTTAACGGGAATTTTCCAAAGTAAAGTTTTCCAATTTAATATATTGAATTGGAATTGAATGGAATTCGATTTGATAATAATCGAAGTGAACTTCTATGGAGGAAGACTGTTAATACATATGGAATTCAAAAGGCTTTGCCGTTATTCCATTTATATTATTAGTCGGATACGGAAATTGATATCGATTATATATTGATTTGTGTTTCCGTGAAGATTCCATAACTAATGGAATGTGATTTGGGTTTATTGTGAACTGTGTTTTTAAATGACATTGGTTCTTTAACCCAGTTAAAGACAGGATTACATGTCTAACATTGGATTTCGAACTGTATGCTTGATCTCTGCTAAATATATATCTGTTTGGTGGTGGAGAATTTATTCTCTTGCTTAACACACTTCTCTAAGACGTACGAGCTTAGAGGTTGTATATCGGCAGAAATCAATAGTACGGTGTAGATTTTCGATGCGACATGTTTGTGTTTCCAAAGTTATATAATCATTAATATTGATTTTTGGGAAGATTAAAACGAAGTGGAGTTTTAATGAATCTTTAATTAGATTTAAAGGACAACTGATAATTTAAATTATCAAATTTTGGGTAATGATCGAGAATGGAGTATCACCAGTTTTGCTCCTAAAGGTAGTTAAATCTTTAATTAGATTTGAACGTGAAATGGTAATTAAATTTACAGATAACACCATGGTGTTAGATATGGAGTACGACCAGTTTTGCTCCATGGGATGAATAGGTTGGGATTGGGAAATAAAATTAATGATTACTTCGGTAAAGATCGCTAATCCCGACTAGTTTGGAAAACCTTAATATGGTTTGAATGATATCCAAAGGAAGATTAAAGAGTAAATTTTAAAGAATTTATCTTTGATAAAATTAATGGGAGCCTTTCCCAAAGGATATGAATTTTTAAATAAAAGAATAATCAGAATTGGAATGAGGCGTATGTTGTGTTTTTATAGCACTTGTTTATTATAAACGCGAGTTATTCGGAAAGGCCGGGTTTATACACATTTTGAATAACTGATTCGACGATAAGTCGACGATGAAGACGGTGGTTGAAGACCGGAGGTCTTCACATTGTTTGGATGACTACTGATGTCTTGATTGAGCTGTACACCCAAGATAAGGTAATAAGTGGTGATCGTCCCGATGTACTTGGAGATCGACCAGATATGCAAGGACCTCTCTCCTGTATTGGACATACGGGACGAGGTATAAGGTGCCTCTGGTATCGTTCAGACCCATAATGGACTTGTAAATGGACTGTGTTTCTGACATTGGATTTTATTCTGTGTTGATTGATCTCTATTAAATATATATATATCTGTTTGGCGGTGGAGAATTTATTCTCTTGCTTAACGCCATTCTCTGAGACGTACGAACTCAGAGGCTATATATCGATAGACATCAGTCGCATGGCGTGAATTGCCGGTGTGGCATGCCTGAGTGGCAAATGATCAAGGCTTCTGTTGAAAAGCAGAGTCTTATGGATGATGATCAGAGCACGACCTTAAATGGCATAGCTTTGTGTATAGAGTTACTTCGCGAGCCTCACACCTCGGTATGAGTCAAAAACGGGATAATGGACCCAAGGAGAACATGACGTTTCTTTCTAGCTATGGGTGGTGTCGGGGTTTTGCAAGCCCTGACATTATTATATTTTTACCTATGTGGTTTTTGGATTGTGAGGCGCCTCGGATATATCGGTCTCTACGGAGCCGATGGATATTGAGTCATCTGGCTCATAGACGCCCGATAGGGCGGGTTAACGTGTGTTTAGATATAACTAATCCGCTAAGTGTGGACCGACACAACCGATTCCCAGGGATCTCTGTGTGTGACCCTGAGGCATTTGCTAGAGTGTCTCGAAGTAGGTGAGGATGATCCCTTGCCTCTACTCATGGCGGAAATCCAATTTCCAATACGTGACATTTCGGTTTTTATTGTAGAGCCTAGTTTGGCGACATAGTAGGATGGGGCACTATGCCGTCTATGATTGATACATTTATATTTGAAGTCGTTTTTAAACACTTTACACTATAATAGTATCAAAATGATTTGTTTTAAAATGTACCAAGCATGTTTGGCTATTATTAAGTAAAACTCTATCCTCTGCCTTGCGTTGCATTATGTGATGGGACCTGAGTCTTATAATAGCTTCATTTTTCCAAAAAGCATTGCGCTGTTTGTTTTATGCATTGGTATTCTTAGGAGGAAACCCGTTCCGTGTTATGCGGCGTGGTCCCTTGATTTACTCCATTTTAAAGTAAAGTTTTAAATAACTATTTTAGTTCTCACACCAGTTACATGACTGACCTGGAGTTTATTATTTTAAGCTAAACTCTGGGTGCCCATATTTTTCATATGGGCAACTAGTAGTTTTGGGTTTGCAGATTTATATTCACAGGATCCTGATTTACAATTGGAACGATATTCGAAAAGCTCTGTATCCGTTTATCTCTTTCAGTTGTGTTTTGTATTATTTTCCGCTGCATTGTAATTTGTAAATCTCTGATATTTATCAAATGTACATTATTCATTCATACTCTGTATATTCTTGTACTCTGATGTAAATTGTTGTAATAAGCAATGAAATGTTCTTCTGCTTTTGTTCTGATTTGTCGTATTCTTAACTCAATCTGGGCTTTCCTTTATAGGAAAGTTTGGGTCGTTATAGTTTGGTATCAGAGCTTTGGTTTTACAGAGCTCGAGAACAAGACACGTTAGAACCAAACGAAAGAATTCATCAGAGATTGGATTAGTAATATCCAATGAGAATGACTCGTTAGAGGTAGGATCAGTGGTATCCTAGAACGAGTATAAAGAGTGTTGTTTTAAAATTAAAAAACATAAAAACAAGTATTGTTTTGAAAATTTAAACCTTATTCAACGTATTTGAATATTTATTTTAAATTGATTTAGACAATCTAGTATATAAAGATTTTGCATATATACCTTGCAACGAAGTTTTAATATACTGTATAGATATAGAATCATAGTGTAGTAGCCCAAAGATGATTCTGATGATTGAGTACTCATCATCAGAATTTATGTTCGAGTGACGAAAGTGGGATACCTATATATTTCCAATTGACTGGTGTGAGAACCAAAAACTAGATAGGGTCTATTATTGTGACTTGGCATCAAGAATGAATTTTTATATAAAAAAAGTTATGTGTTTGAAACGATAATCAACTAATTGATTGCTGGTTGTGTTGTTTGATTATTGGTTTGATTAATTAAAATTTTGAGCCATTAAGCCAAATTGAATCAAATATTGTACCGAGTTGGAAATTGTTTAGAAATGCATGCATGTATATATACACATTGTTGAATAGGTTATGGATAAACTGCTAAGAAGAGAAATAAAATTTTATGCCCGACTAATAGGTAAGTGTTTACTAGTTTTCTTTTTCTTTTAAAAGGTTTATGAGCCTAAGGCTGGCCGCTTGTCAATTTTCTTTTTCTTTTAATGATTTATGAGCCTAAGGCTGTCCGCTTGGCAATTTTCTTTTTCTTTTAAAGATTTTATGAGCCTAAGGCTGGTCGCTTGGCATTCTTTCTTTTTTGGATTGATGAGGGCCCCGCGTGGCTAGTTGAGGTTTTAAATGTCTCCCCGTACAAAGGAGGTTATGGCAAAAAATTTCAAAAATTTAGGGTGTTAGCCAAATTTTTGAAGAATTGGAAAATTCTTAGAGACTGAAAAGTTGAAGAATGAAAGCCAAACTGAAAGTTTAGTTGGTTAGTTAAACAACTTTCAGCTCCGTTCCTTTTCGAGGACGAAAAGATTTTAAGTGGGGGAGATTGTAACAACTCGGAAAATCAGAACCAATTTAAATTTTTTATTTTGGCAATTTTAAGGAATTTTGAATATTTAAAATGATTTATTTTAAATAATGACGGTTAGAAATTTATTTTGAACAGAATTAGAACATATAAAATTATTTAGATCGGAGCTAGAATATAAATATTTATTTTAATTATAACAGGAATTGAAAATGGCGCGATAGTTTGAAAATTCGATTTCAAATTTCAAATGAATGTACATGATTCAAAATAAACCGGATTTTAGTGAAACCAGAAATATTTGAATCTGTTTGAAAATATCTTTCCAACGAATCTGAAAAATCCAGATTTCATAGCGGGAATAAAAGGTTATACTCAGTTGAAAATTCAGAATAGTTGCTATGGAAATATAGCCCTTAAAAATAGCGATTTTGCAAACGACCTCCGTTTTCACCGAAACCACTTTGGTTGGATCCAGAATGTCAAATTATTGTTAGATTCCAATTTTCATAATTTTTGGAATTAATACGTGAGCGTGGAGGATTTAAACGTGTTTGGTCAATTCAGTTTGAATTTAATCGACTGGAAAATGGCCATTTTTCAAACAGTCTCCAAATTCGACGATATTAGTTTGTTTAGGACCGTATCGTCAAAACATAGCTAGATTTATTTATCTGGGATTTTTGGAGTCAGTATGTGGCCCTGATAAATTAAGATGTACGTTTGAATTGAATATATACTCATTTATATTTTAATTTAAAAGAAAACTGATCGTAACAGCCGAACTGCCTAACGAAATATATGCCATTGTGTTCGAAATGGGGGTAATTAGCTAGGGACAATAGTCGTTGGGACTGAATTGGAGTTCGAATGAAATACTAACTTTTGGATAATAAAATAAATAAATAATTAAATAAATTATAAAACCTTCTCCCCTTTCCTCCTTCACAAGTCAACGGTCAAAAAGGAAAAAAAAGAGAAAAAGCGATCGATCCCCAAATTCCCATCACCCCTCCCCACCGCGTCAGCCGCCGTTGAAGGCCTTCCACCCGCCGCGCCTCAAGCGAGGTCCACCTCCTCCGGGCCTCGACTCGCGCGAGAACACCCAAACCGCCCCTCCAAATCGATGCTCCAACCGACCATAGGGCCCACCACGCCTAGCGCGCAACCCCACCGCCGACGAAGCATGCTGCGCCCCCTAGCACTAGCAGCCACCTCCGACACGACTTCCCCCCCCCCCCCCCGCCTCAAACCTCCAGCGCCCTTCTCGTCTAGAAAAATCAAATACATCAAGTTTTTTTTATATATTTTTGTTTATATAAAAATCCGATTCTATTTATATGAAATCTGATATTTTTATTTAGATAAAGTTTATATTTTTATTTAGATAAAGTTTATATTTTTATACATGAAAAGATTATATTTTTATACATGAAAAGATTATACTTTTACTTATAAAAGATTTGATTTTTAAAAATATAAAGATGCGATTTTTACTGATATAAAAATATGAGTTTTATACTATAAACATCACTATAAAAATATGATTTTTATGCATATGGTTATGAAATAAAAATGTGATTTTTAACCTAAACCGCTTAAAACAGATTACGATGAAACCGAGTGGAGGCAGAACGAAATCCAAACCATTCAGAAATAAAGAATGGCGGAGTGAAAACCCAAGGTGGGAACTCCTCACTATAATTTCTGTATAATTATTTATTTTATAACTGCATATATGAACTGCTCCCCGTCGTCCACAGACCATGGACGACTTGTTGAAATTGATTGTATGGTGTTGTTGAAATTGATTGTGATGTGGGATGGACAGAATAAAATATTCATGTATTGAATAAAATAATTTATCGTTAAAAATATAATTTTTAACGTGTATATGAAATGAAAACAAATATTTATTTACAAATCGGACGATTTGTTTATGTACACCTATTTGACTGATATTGATTGGGACGATATATTTTACACATCGCCCAACTGCACAAATAATATTCAGTGTTTGTTTTTTGAAAACCCCACAAGGGTTGGGATGATATTGGACATACACTAATCCCAATATTTAGTTGTATGTCAATCGATTGGTTGATAGGCTGTTGTAAGCATTAATTATTTATATTTAACGCTTATGCAGTTGTGTAACGCACTTTGGATAATGCTTGACTGTGTTTGATTATTGTTGTGTACATGTGTAATGACCCGGATTCTTATGGGTTAATTTTTAATATTTAATATGGATTTAAATATTGGGTGGATAATATAAATGGAATTTTTTATTAAGTTATCAATTTAATAATCGATTTCGATTTGATATCGAATATATTAAATTGACGAATACGAAAACAATAAATAAATTCGAAGTTAAAGTTGAATCGAAATGATTCAGATAATCAGTGTCAGTTCTATTTGAATATAAAAGCGATAATAATAATTTTATTTATTGAAGAATTTATTTGTTTTAAATTTAAAATATATCGATTTAAATTAATATATGTTCCAGATGATCAAATGGGGTTTCAATACCTGTCCCAATGTGTTTAGAATAGTGGTTTTACCCTAGAATGGACAGCTGTTGGGTTCAGAAAGGAATTCGACATCATGGGTATTTAATTTAAAAGATACCGGTTCAATTCAAAGGAAAATAAAATAATTAAATAAAATTTAAGTGGATCTCCTTCTTCTAACTAACCACATACCGTGGCTCCCTTAAGTTTCAGAAATTTCATAAGGAAATAAAACAACCACGCCCCTTTCTTTTTCCTTTATAAAAACCGCTCCTCCCTTCCTCTTTTAATTCATTGATTCAATCCGAAACTGAAAGCTTCAGATAAAATCAGAAATGGCCACTTCCCAGTTTGAAAATCAAATCGAAATTAAAAGGGGCGTGGTGTAAATCGAGATGGTTATGAGGGGGTTCAGCGCGCGTTCAGAAGGGGATCGATCATCAATAATGTCGCTTGATCCTTTTCTTGTTGTGTGTATTCATACTCGAGACCAATGGAGGGCGCAGTTGATTCTGGAGCATGCAAAATGGATTCCGATTTCGATTTGGTGAGCTGAGGCACTTGCGCATCGGAAAGGAAGGGAGTGTCGTGGTTTTGGTCACAGGATCAGGGTGATGGGGTTCGACATTTACTGGTCAGTGTAGTTTCAGGCAGTGGGAGGTGCGATTGGATGGAAAGGAGTGTTGTCTGGTTGCGAATACAGTTGCGGTCAGATCTGGTGATGGGTCCAGATAGCCAGAAGTTGAGCTCTAAGTGGTGGAGTCAGTTAGGAGGGAGGAGCAGGTGATGGGAAGGTCAGTGTATTGATTTGGGGGTGCGGCAATCAGATAGAAACTGATTTGGGAAGATGGAAGTCAAGGCAACTGCAAGGTGTTCGATAGAATGTCGTAGAGGAGTTGAAGGGGGTTATGGCTCGATCCGGAGCTGCATTTGCTACTGTAGTAAATACAAGAAGGTAACAGCCTTAGAGGGTAGGAGAAGGATTTTGAAGAAAGGTCATTAAGGACTCGTGGAAAATCGTATCAAAACAACTACGCAATAGAGTCGAGTTGGGGATTTTAAGAGTAAATCAGAATCAGCTTGAGAATTTAATTTAAATCGAATATCATTCGATTTGAATTAAAATTGTATCAGATCTGCAAATTTAAAATCCTGGTGAGTAAATCTCACTCACCTTAATTAGAATTATTTTTATATCGTTAAAAATAATTGTTTGTTGCTTGTTGAATGCTTTCTGATTGTTTGAAATATATTAGTTATTTAGGGTTGACTATTATATATATATATTGGGTTGATGATTGGATTGTTCCCGTAGTCTCATTAGCGGATGCCCGCAGTTTCATAGCGGATGATTTCCCTATGCGCCCCACAAATATATATTAGTGGATGACCTTCATACCACGATATCCTGCCTTGAAGCAGGATGGGTATTACTATGTTGACTAACGTCTGTGGATGCAGGAAAACAGGTTGGAGGAATCCAACTGGGTTCCACAAAAATATATATTATCTGTTTGTTTATTTGTTTGCATATATACTGTCATATATGATGTGTTAGAAAACCTGAAATAAATAATTGGTTGTTTGGTGTTTAAATATCACTGGGCCTAAGTGTTAATTTATAAAAATACCCTGAAAGGGGTATTTGAGATTTAAAAAGGGAAATTCTATTTTTCTAAAATAGAATTTGAGTTTTTAAATAGATTTGAATATTAACTTGTTTTAAAAGAAATAAAATAAGTAGTTCTTTTATAAACGAGGTTTATAAATGAAGTGAAAAGAATTATCATTGGATAATTCAGAAATAAAAATAAAAATGTGAAATTGAAAAGGGAAATCTATTTTTTTCAAAAGTAGAAATATCGATTTCAAAAGGGATTGAAATCGAGACTTGTTTAAAGAATGAATAAAGAAAGTTTGAAATAGAATTTGAATATAGAAATTCAAATGGGGTTTGAATATAGAAATTCAAATGGGGTTTGAATATAGAAATTCAAATGGAATTAAAATATAGAATTTGAATATAGAAAATATAAAGGAATTCAAATACAGGATTTGAATATCGAAAATGAAATGGAATTTGAATATAGAAATTCAAATGGAGTTTGAATATAGAAATTCAAATGGAATTAAAATATAGAATTTGAATATGTAAAATTTGAATAGAATTGAATATAGAATATCAGAATGGAGTTTGAATATAGAAATTCAAATTGGAATTTAAATATAGAATTCAAATAAAAGTGAAAATGGAGTTTAAATCAAGAAAATTCAAATAGAGTTAAAATGGAGTTTGAATATTAGAATTCAAACAGAAATGAAATGGAGTTTGAATATTAGAATTCGAATAGAGTTAAAATGGAGTTGAATTCATTTTAACGAAGTTTAAAAGTTTATATATATAAATATAATTAAAACGAACTCGCCGCAGCGCTGCAATTCGTAAATTGGCGATTCGAACTTCAATTGAGTATACAGAATTCAATTGAAGTCGGAATTCTTTGAAACAAGAACCGTCAGGACCAGTTAGATAATAGTTTTCTAATAAAAGAGAAAAATCTGAATTTTGTCGAATAGATTTTGAGATATGTCAAAATCAAATTTCTAAAAATGCAGCGCCAAAATCGTTTAAAATCCATAAGGGTTTATATAAATATAGGGATATTTAAGCAAATAAAAATCCGAATTTCCATTTGAAAAATCTAGACTGGAGATACAAAGTAAATATGAACTCCAGTGAAGTAAGTGGAATGATTTTTGAGGCAAAAATCATATTTTTAATGGTTAAATAGAATTAACTAAATTAGAGAATAATTAGTTAAAGGAAACTTGAATCGAAGTTGGGTTTTTGAATAAGTGAAAGAGATTGAGAATTTATATTCGAAATCGAATATATAACTCGAGTTGAAAATATAATTAGATTAGTTTATAATTAAGTTGAAATATATTTGAACATGTTATATTCAAATAAAAAGGTGAAATAGGCAACCAGTTAATTTGTAAATCAATTAACGAACTAAGTTAAAAACGATTGTATTAAGTTAAAACGATTGGATTAAGTTGAAATGAATTAGAAATGTATGGATATACATAAGACATGTTTGGAATAAAGTATAGAAGTGAAATAGATAGAGTGCTCGACAAAAAGGTACGTATTTAATTCATATATGAGATTTTATGCGCCGTATCGGCAAGCCGCTTGGCTTTTTCTTTTTCTTTTGGATTGGTGAGGGCCATGGGAGGCTATTTGAAATATCCCGATGCTCCCGGTACAAAGGAGGTTATGGCGAATTTTTCCGGGAATTTAAGGAGTTAGGATATTTTTAAGATAATTTTATAGTTAGAAATCAACGTATCGATATATATAGAAGTCGATAAGGAAACGAACTAAAAAATAGAATAGTAAAATCAAAAAGGAAGACTAGGAATAAAATCTCGTAAGAATAGAAAGAGAAAGCGTATACGTGTTTAAAAGTGAATAAGTAGTTGTATGGTATTGATTATTCGAGTAAGTAGTCATATCTGTTTTGACGTTATAAATGTTATTCAGTCAAGGTCTGAGAGGTAGTTATACCCCAACTTGATTGTTTCATTATTAACAAATAAATAGTAAGATTTCAGGCTCGAAGATCAATGTTGGATAAAAGTTAGTTGAATATAGTATTTAGGTTGTCGTAACGATGTTTTACACAACATCCGTTTTAACCCAAATAAGTGTAAACTTGGAAATAGAATAATAAATATTTCCTAAGTATAGAAATAAACGAGATCGGAAAAGAGATAAGTAATTGGAATATTTTCCAATTATAACTAGCGTATATTTTCTAAGTTTAAGAAAATAAAGGAAGGCGATATTCGGAAATGTTTTCCAAATAGCACAAAAGGCTAGTATGGGTATTGAAAATATTTGGTTAACAAATATTGATAAGGAAATGGAGAAGAGATTTAATTAATGAAATATTAATTAAAGAGCCCAGTGACTTGTTTGATATATTGAATGAACACTTGTTTTCTTCGATAGTTAAATCATCGACTATCGAAACATTTGTTTTTATTCGATAGTTAAATCACAGACTATCGAAGTTTTGACCATTTTAACGTTGTTAATATGGAGAGACCAGTTGGATTATTATCCAAAGAACCACTCTGTATTGGCATAAGCGTTGTGAATCATATATGCCAAAGATAATTGAAGACGGAGTAAAGTGCAAGGGCTATTGTATAAGTCTTAGATAACAGTGCCTAAGATGGATGTACTGAATAGTGCCTTCGGTTCATCCCGTTCCTGGATGACTTGTATGGATGAATGTCTGACAGAGTATTTCCAGAAAGGTCACGTACATTGATTTCTTCAACCGTACCAAGAGTGGAAGCGGAGAAGGAAACTTTTTTAGCTAACACGTAATGTACTGTTGTAGGCGTCAATTAGTGATTTTCTATGGATCTGACAATGTGGCATTCGAAGTGAATCTGATGTGATGATAAAGCGTAGCTTCTAGCCTCACATCCGGTAAATGACAGAAATCGGGCAGGCAGCATGGCTATGTAGGTCGCACCTTTTAAGGTGTATAATCACATGATCTAAAGTTTCATTTACTTCTAAAAATATATTGTTGATGCTGTCCCATTCGGGAAACGGTTGCTGATCCCAACCGTTGGTGATATACATTCGATACACTCAAGCGAAATGAGTGGTCGATCATGTGTGGCTGAGTTGCAAGATGTTCTTGTTGAACTCGGTGTATTCTCCTCTAGAGATATACCAGCGGAAGGTGGTTCCATACCTTGTCATAGTTGGAAATCCATTACCCAATAAGTGCTTGCGGTTTTGATTGTATATTATATATGTGGAACGTGAGATGCAAACGTTCCACTAGATTGTTATTTACTTGATTTAGATATTATTATAATATCAAAAGAGTTTTGATATAAAGATTATCGTTCATTTCAAAGGGATTTTGAAAGTTAAATCAAGTGTTTGAGATTCTCATAAGGGAAAAACCCGTTCCGTGTTATATGGCGTGGTCTTATGAGATATCATTTAGTTTCTGAAACTGTTATAAACTGTTTACTCATACCAGTCCCATGACTGACCCGGAGTTTATTTTGTTTTGTTCTACCTAAACTCTTGGGTGCCTAAATTTGTACGGGTAGTCAAGTAGTACAGGATTTTACAGATCTATCTAAAGGAGCTTGGAGCAGGAGGCTTCAGCGTTAGTAATATAGAGTTTTGTTCCGCTGTGTTGTAAGTGTTGTACTCTGATAAGTGTATGTTATATAGTTGAAATTTTGTATTTCAAAATTTATAATATATTATATTTTGTTCGCTGCGATGTGAGATTCTATGTTGTTGTTTCTGTTCTTATTCTTCCTTTTTCTTCTAAAAAAAATGATTTGTATTTTTGTGATATTTGGGTTGGACGTATGATGTATATAGTCAACTAAGGTATTGCGGACTTTGCGGGCCATTACAACATGTGTGTATGAAATCCATATAAATAAAATTATATGGTAATTGACTGTGTCTAATTCCAGTTCAGAAATAAATAATATTTTAAAATAAGTATATTTTAAAATAATGAATATTTTAAAATAATATTCTGTAAAAGATCAAAATCTAATTATGATGTCCGATGTTGGATGGACACGAAAATATTGAAATATATATAGCCGTTTTGATTAGATATGCGCCATTTGGACGCGAACGATATTTATATCGATTTTCTTCATTTTTATAATGAATATCGAAAAAGAAATGATTTCAAAATTTGATATTTTGAAAATAATATCATTTTTATATTAATGATATGCAATATTCAATTTTGGATTTAAAATTGAAAATGAAGTTGAAATCGTTTTTAAAACGATTTATAAAATACGTTTTAAATGGAAATCGACGAAATATATATAATATATACATTATATATATTTAATGGCATGAAAACAACGCGCCGTGCCGTGGCAGTTCGCGAATTTCGACCATTGACTTCGAATTGACATTACGGGAAATCCGACCGTCGGATTCTCCTAAAACCTGAACCATTGGATTCGTATCGAAAAGAGCTTTCTAATGGATATAAGGGATTTGAAATCTAATGGTTGGATTTGGATTTGTATCCATATCGAATTTGGAAAAGGTCGCTATAAGTGCAGTTCGATGACTGTTCATGGAAATCGACTCTACGGGCCTTGATAAAATTATTAAAAATATTAATAATTTGTGTAAAATCATAATAAATGATTTGGAAAGAATTGGGATGAAAAATTCCATATCTGAAATGATAAAACTATATTGTTATCGAAATGAACTAGTTATGAGCTAGAATTATAATCTAATATTTTTAAATAAATAAATTGGATTTGAAATGGTTTTAAAAATAACCAGAATTTCCAATATATGAATTGGAATGGATTTGAATCAGAATTATCTTCGGAATGTTTCAATATTGGATTCCGTGATTAAACGGATATTGGAGAGGAATTTGGAAGATATATATATCGTTATTCCAATACGATATTTGTTGATTTCAGAATTTGATATTGAATATAAGCCGATATATTTTCTATTCAGAGCTTTATATTTAATATCAAATGGGATTTTGGGTTTGTCGTGACAGTGTCTTCATTAACACTGTTCTTAGACCCAACTGAGAAAAGATTAGATCTTTTAAATAAGATTTAAAGGAGTTTACCAATTAATTAACATATAATTAGAATTGAATTGAAATTGGATTTTTGGTTTGTCGTGAATGGTGTCTTAAATAACGTTGTTCTTGAACCCTATGTGAAAAGAATAAATCTTTTAATTAAAATTATTAGTGTTTTCCAATTAATTAACATTTAATTGGAATAAAATGGAATGTGAATTGGGTTAATCCTGAGTTATGTTTTTAACGACATTCGTTCTTTAGCCTGATTTACAGTGAAATGGGATTTGGAATTTATAAATCTTTTTATTAAGATATAATCGGAATTTTCCAAAGTAAAGTTTTCCAATTTAATATATTGAATTGGAATTGAATGGAATTCGATTTGATAATAATCGAAGTGAAATTATGTGGAGGAAGACTGTTAATACATATGGAATTTAAAAGGCTTTGTTGTTATTCCATTTATATTATTAGTCGGATGCGGAAATTGATATCGATTATATATTGATTTGTGTTTCCGTGAAGATTCCATAACTAATGAAATGTGATTTGGGTTTATTGTGAACTATGTTTTTAAATGACATTGGTTCTTTAACTCAGTTAAAGACAGGATTACATGTCTAACATTGGATTTCTGTAATGACCCGGAAATCCGTGCTAATTTAAAATTTTTATTTTGGCAATTTTAGTGAATTTTGATTATTTAAAATGAATTATTTTAATAGTAACGACGAGAAATTTATTTTGAATAGAATTCAAACGTATATATTTATTCGAATCATCGTTAGAATATGAATATTTATTTATATATATAAAAGGAATTGAAAATGGCGTGGTAGTTCGAAAATTCGATTTCAAAGTTCAAATGAATGTACCGAGTGCAAAATAAACCGGATTTTAACGAAATCAAAAATATTTGGAACGTATATATTTATTCGAATCGTCGTTAGAATATAAATATTTATTCATATATATAAAAGGAAATGAAAATGGCGCAGCAGTTCGAAAATTCGATTTCAAAGTTCAAATGAATGTACCGGGTGCAAAATAAACCAGATTTTAACGAAACCAAAAATATTTGAATCTATTTGAGAATATATTTCGAACGAATCCAAAAAATTGAAATTTCATAGCGGGAATAAAAAGTTACGTGTGACGATCCCAAAATCCGAGGGGCGGTATTAAGGATAATCATTGGAATATAACACATTAATCATCATAGCAGAGTACAGATAATAGCAGAAACAATAAACAGAATAATTTTACATGGATATGACAGCGGAATCACAACATGTAACAACATCAGAATAGCATAGCGTAGGATATAACTTAGTAAATAAAAGGGAAGTGATCAATCATCATCGCCAGAGGCGGAATACATACATACAGTGAGACATAATAAGGGTATCAGTCTACATCGTCGAAGGCGGTACATATACATACAATAAGAAGTACTGAAAGTAAAGCAGTCTGCATCGCCAGTTGCGGAATCATAATATAAGTACAATAATGGCGGAAAATGTCAAAGTCATCTCTGTGAAGTCAGCCTCGCCATGAGCCAAAATGCACTCTATGCAACAGTGCAGAGCCAAAAACAACCTGTCACCTGTGAACTAGGCTGCCCGTGTGAAAATAAGGGCACCCGCGTTTGCAAAGTGAAACAAACAACGAGTCATTCATGGGGACTGGTATGAGGAATCTATTTAACAGTTTAACAACAGTTATAGGCAAATCACAGGACCACGCCACTTTCGCGGAACGGGTTTACTCCAGTGATTGCTAGTGCATTTAAAACAAAGTAAATTCTTTTAAAACAACGCAATGCTTTTAAAAAGAATGAAGCCATTATAAGACTCAGGTCCCATCATACAATGCAACGCAAGTCGGAGGATAGAGTTTTACCTTATAATGGCCAAATATGCTTGATACGTATAAAGCAAAATCAATTGATATTATTACTAGTGCATATATGTTTCAAAAGCGAATAGCATCATAAATATCAATCATAGGCGGCATAGCTACCATCTACTATGTCGCCGTACTAGTTCTACAATCGAGTCCGTTATTTCGTATTGGAAATTGGATTTCCGTCATGAGTCGAGGCAAGGGGCAAGCTCCTCTCCGCTTCGAGACATTCTAGCAAATGCCTCAGGACTACGCACTCTGGGCAACCCTGGATTCAGCTGGGCCGGTCCTCTCTTACGTTTGAGGATTGGCAATTCCTGAACACACGTTTCCCGGTCCTTACAGACCTATAATCGAGGCGCCTCGCATTCCAACAACCACATAGGTGAAAAATAGATATATATGTTAGGGCTGGTAAGTCACTGACACCACCATAGCTAGAAAGAAACGCCGTGCTCTCCCAGCGGTCCGTATCCCGTTTTTAACTCATACCGAGGTGTGAGGCTCGCGAATTCACGCAATACACAAAGCCAGACCACGTAGACCGTGCTTTGATCATCATCCACAAGACTTTGCTTTGCAACAGAAGCCTTGATCACAGCATCTTGGCATGCCACATAGGCAGTCCACTCCATACGATTGATTTCCATCGATATATAACCTCTGAGCTCGTATGTCTCAGAGAAGGGCGTTAAGCAAAAGAATAAATTCTCCACCGCCAAACAGATATATATTTAACAAAGATCAATCAGTATAGAACAAAATCCAATGTCAGACACACAGTCCATTTGCAAGTCCGTTCTGGGTCTATACGAAACCGGAGGCGTCAAATTCCTCGTATATCCGTACAATCAACACATACGCTCAGACGGCTACTACTTCCGTCCCTTCATGGTAGCTACTCCTGTCAGGAACCTCAGCAGCGCCCATCCAATCGATACGAAGATCGTCGGTCTTGAATCGTCTTTGCATTTTCCAACTCGAATCGCTCGATAAATTATTTGAAATGAGGGTTAGCTCGGCCTTTTCAAATAATTCACGTCATTAGAATTTAAATCGATTCTTTCCATGGTTATATTATTCGACATCCATCTTTCAGTTCTTTGGTGTTATTTTCGTGTCAAGCACATACAACCATCAAATATCAAACAATTCAAGCCCAATTGCTTTATTTGCAATCTATGTTGTTTATAATATTTTATAATGATTTTTCGCCATTTTTATTTATTTAAAAATGGCCACATTTAATTAAACGATGTTTCAGGTCGTGCCGTGGCACTGGCGCTGTTTTCCCCCAAATTTGTTTTACACATATCGGGAAATCTAACCGTTGGATTTCTACGAAGTCTATATCAGTGGGAAGGTATTCCCAAAGCGAACCCAATGGTTCCAGTTTCGTGAAAATCCGACGGTCGGATCTCCCACACTAGTCGTTTGAAGTTATGGTTTCAAAATTCGAATTGCAGCGTCGTTATTCGATTTAATTTAATTATATTTATATTTATATATAAATATAAATGATTCTAGCGCTGTTTTTCTTCAGATTTGAATTAAACATTCCGGACAATCCAACTGTTGGATTTTTACAAGGTTGGTGCCGTTGGGAAGATATTTCCAAGGCGAACCCAGCGGTTGCGGTTTCGGGAAAATCCGATGGTCGGATTTCTCGTACTAATCGTTTCAAATTACGATTCTGAAACACGAAATGCACGGCTTCGATTCCTTTTAATTATATTTATATTTATATATATAAATATAGTTCATTCTATAATTCCAACTATAGTTCATTCTATATTTTCAACTTCGTTTTCACTTCAAATATTTCACTAACGCCTTAATATTTCGAAAATTTTCGCCATAACCTCCTTTGTACGGGGAGGGGTTTGGAAATTTATTGGGCCGTGTTAGGTACCCAATAAATCCTAAAAAGCATCCACATATTTATAGTGATATATTCTGGTGTTTACGGGGGAGTATGTACAGATAATCACTCCAGAGAATAAATTCTCGTCACTCCGTTTCCGTGTGGAAATAAATAGTCCATGTACCGTATCTAATAACTACAGCGATGTGATTATTGTCAACTCCAGACCCGTGTGGGGTTTTTATTAATCTGGCAATTTATCGTTATATTTTATATAGTCCATATCAGTCATCAGTTCAACCTGTAGTATAAAATCATCGCCATACAAGCCTCTCGCTCGTATGGTAAAACTTCCACCTCGTCACACAAGCTCCAATTGCTTATGTGGAATATGATGAAGTATGCCTATCGTCAAGAAGTATGCCATGTGGTGTAGTTCAAAATTAATTGTTACTATCCTATGGCGACATTTATTATTTCACACAGAATAACCAGCACTCCACATCCAATGGCATTCATAGGAGTTGATATAAAAATAAAATTGCGCAACCAACTCATCAAGGCTTACCTATTTGTCGGGCACGCGAATAATTTCTTTACTCTACAGCTAATCCATTTTTTCTTGTTCAACACATGTATATATATGCAGAACAAAGCTAATAATAATATTTCTAGCAACTATTATTTATTTCAACACGTGTGTATTTTTATCAAAGCGTATATATGATAAAAGAAATATTTTTATCATCAAAAATATTTATTCAACACGTGAATGTTTTTAACACTTCATATTCACAATAAAGATGTAGTTTTTATTGTCTATTCATTTTATTTTAAAATACGATAACATTCAACACATGAAATTCAACTCGACGAACGAATTTCGATTCAACACATGAATATTCTATATAGTTTGTATATATATGAAAATGTGATTTTTATCGCTAAAACTATTTGTTTAAATTCAAATAATATTCAACACATGAATTTTGATTCAACGAATGAATTTCCACTCAACACATGAATATTCGCTATAGTTTGAATATATATAAAAATGTGATTTTTATCGCTAAAGCTATTTGTTTAAATTCAAATAATATTCAACACATGAATTTCAACTCAACGAATGAATTGCAACTCAACACATGAATATTCGATATAGTTTGTATATATATAAAAATGTGATTTTTATTGCTAAAGCTATTTGTTTAAATTCAAATAATATTCAACACATGAATTTTGATTCAACGAATGAATTGCAACTCAACACATGAATATTGGTTTCAACATATGTAATTTATTTCAATGAATGAAAATTATTCTAACACATGAATATTTCAGAAAATTTCGGCAGCATAACGGCAGGGTAGTTAAAACCGGGACCGTCCCTAGTACGGCTCCTCGCTCTACCTTAAAACCTCGCGGTTTTTGACAATGGGGATCATGCATCTAGTTCGCATGCAGGCGGCATGTTTTATTTTCAATTCCATAATCCTATTCTAATTTGTTTCAACCACAAGAGGGTATTTTTCAACCACAAAGGTATTTTTCAACCACAAAGGTATTTTTCAACCACAATATCAACCACAAACAATTATTTCCAACCATTCGTCATACCATATAATATCACGTCAATCACAAGCAATAAATATCGTCCATGGTCTGTGGACGAGGTTAGTATATATATATATATTATATTATAACTCACTTGCATTTCATCACAATTCAAAGCATATATGTTTCATTCAACGCTTGTATAATTTATACATCGCTAATATAACTTATACAACACATGTACATGAGGTATACAATGCGTATATAATTTACACTTCGCTTATATAATTTATACAACGCGATTCCATTCACACAATTTAGTTTAGATTCCTCACATTGGTTATTGCAGTGCTAAAAATCGTAGGAAGATCAGAAAAATCCGCGGCTTCTTCTAGAATGTAGAGAGCCTCCTTGCGGTCACGGTGTCTCATGTTTCATCGAATTTCGTTAACGAACGAAAAAGATATTATTTTTCAAAGTTTTGCAACGCTTTATAGTGTTATTTTCATTTTAGAATAATAAAGGTCGTACCTTTATTTTTGATTCGAAACTAGGGTTGAAAAATTCGTGAACTCTATTGATCGTTGCTTCGATCAGGTGGTGCCACGTGGAAGAGCTACGAACCAGCTCCCTGTCGGTGGTGGTGCGGTTCCCTTCGGTGGTCGGAGGAAGGCGGCGCGGCGTCAGAAAGGTGGCGACTTCCTCGGTGTGGTTCAGGCGATATAGGCGATGGTGGAGGGCGGCGTTTGGTCGGATGTGAAGAAGGGACGAAGGCGAGTGGAGTGGTGGTGGTGGCGCGGCTTAGCGTCGCCTATGGCGGCGGGAAAATGAAGGGGAAGGTTCGAGCTCGAGGAACCGTCGATATCGTCTAAGGCGGCTAGGGTTTTTGAGATTTTTTTTTAAAGAAAAATTCCTATTGGTCGAGACTTTATAGGAAAATTTAAATAGTGTTTTTGCAAACGAACTCGAAATCAAATCCAACGACTGTCACCCCTAGCTAAATACCCCCATTCCGGACACAATGGGATATGTTTCGTTGGCCAATTCGACTGTTACAGTCAGTTATTTTTCAAATTAAAATATAAAACATTCAATATTTAATTTGAACGTACATTTCAATTTGCCAGGGCCACAAACTGAATCGAAAAATTCCAGAAAAATAAATCTAGCTTTGTTTTGACGATACGGTCCTAACAAAACCAGTTTCGTCGAATTCTGAGCTCGTTTGAAAAACGGCCATTTTTAGGTCGACCCATTTTAACAGAAATTGACCAATCACATTTTCTTTTGCCCCGCTCACATACTAGCTTCAAAAATTATGAAAGTTGAAACTTAGCAATTATTTGACATCCCGGGCCCAACAAAAGTGGTTTCGTCGAATTCCGAGGTCGTATGCAAAATATCTATTTTCAAGGGCTATATAGCGACCTTTCTGAAAATTCATTTGGCCATAACTTTTGATTCCCGTTATGAAACTTCGATTTTTCAGATTCGTTAGAAAGGTATTCATAAACAGATTTAAATATTTTCAGTTTCGCTAAAATCCGTTATATTTTCCACCCCGTACAGTCAGACAAAGTTTGTATTCAAAATTTCAAACTGCAATACTATACCCAATTCATTATTTTATTGAAATAGCCTATTTCAACTATTCAAATTCTTTGGTAATAACCAATTTTAAAAATTTTAAATTGGTTCACATTTTCCGGGTTATTACAATCTCCCCCACTTAAAACTTTTCGTCCTCGAAAAGGAAATAACAGCTAAGTAGGAAATAAAATGTAAATGCAAAGTATTGTAAAGGTACCTTGCACCGGAGTTAGTCAGAGATGTCCACTCTGCATTTGGGGTAGGCTCGTTTAATGCTTTCCTCAGTCTCCCAAGTACAGTCTCTAGGATCACTACTCCACTGCACTTTGACTAAATGAATCTTTTTGCTCCTTAGCTCTCTAGTTTCTTTGCCAACTATCTTTAATGGCTCCCTTCTGAGCGCTAATTCTGGAGTTATGTCTATATCCTGTTGCGCTGCTTCTTCCACAACAAGATCTGGATCATGAACATGTTTTCTGAGTTGAGACACGTGGAACACATCATGTACACCAGGCAACCAATCAGGTAACGAAACCCTATATGCAAGAGTTCCAATCCGTTCAAGTATAGGAAAGGGACCAATAAATCTCGGTGCCAACTTCCCAGTCTTGCCAAATCTGATTACCCCTCGCATTGGAGAAACTCTTAAATAAACATAATCGCCAACGGCAAATGATAAATCTCTTCTTCTCGCATCAGCATAACTTTTCTGTCGGCTCTGTGCGGTTTTCAATCGCTTCTTAATGAAATCGACTTTATCCGATGCTTCTCGAATCATATCGGGCCCTAACACAAGTCTGTTGCCAGGTTCTACCCAACATGCGGGAGATCTGCATGGTCTACCGTATAATGCTTCAAATGGAGACATTCCCAAACTTGCTTGATAGCTATTGTTGTAAGAGAATTCGGCTAAATGTAAGTGATCTTCCCATGAGCCTCGAAAATCGACAACGCAAGCCCGCAGTAAATCTTCTAGAATTCTATTCACCCGCTCAGTTTGGCCGTCTGTCTGAGGGTGATAAGCGGTGCTTAGATTCAATTTGGATCCCAATTCTGTCTGGAATGCTTCCCAGAATTTGCTAGTAAATAGGGGGTCTCTATCACTGACTATATTGAGCGGCACTCCATGTAGTTTAACTATTTCTTTAAAGTAAATCTGTGCTAAACTTTGAGCCGTTCTGTTGGATCGGACAGGTATGAAATGGGCAGTCTTCGTGAAGCGATCTACGATTACCCATATACTGTCGTTTCCTTTCTTAGTTCGAGGCAAACCATCAATGAAGTCCATCGAGATTTGCTCCCACTTCCATCCTGGAATTTCTAATGGTTGTAATAGTCCAGCTAATTTCTGCTGATCGCTCTTAACTAGCTGACAAGTGGGGCATCTACTAATATATAATGAAATATCTCTTTTCAAAGCTCTCCACCAGAATGTGCGTTTGATATCGTTATACATTTTGCTCAAACCGGGATGGATACTTAATTTGGACTTGTGGCACTCATCAAGTATTTCTCTTCTGAGCTCAGGAAGGTTTGGGATGCAAATTCTGCCCTTTAATCTAAGAACTCCTTTGTCATCGAGTCGGAAACTTGTGGATTCACCTCCTTTGACTCTCTGACTGACTCTTTGAATAAATTCATCGCCTTTCTGAAGGGTCGAGATCCTGTCTATTAATGAAGACGTGATGACAAAACTGGCGATGATTTCATTCTTTCTGCTGAGCGCATCTGCTACAACATTGGCTTTCCCCGGAGTGTATAGAATTTCAAAATCGTATGCTGTAAGGAATTCTAACCAACGCTGTTGTCTCAAATTTAGATCCTTCTGAGTGAATAGATATTTCAAGGATTGATGATCAGTAAATAGTTCGAACTTCTCGCCCAATAAATAATGCCTCCAGATTCCTAAAGCGAACACAATAGCTAATAACTCAAGATCATGAGTTGCATAGTTTCTCTCATGCGGCTTCAGTTGACGGCTGGCATATGCGATCACTTGGCCTTTTTGCATTAATACTGCGCCTAGCCCTCTAATAGAAGCGTCTGTCCATACAGTCAAGTCTTAGTTGCCTTCTATAATTGTCAATACTGGAGCGGTTGTCAACTTCAGTTTCAGCTCCTGGAAAGCTTCTTCACATTCGGGAGTCCATTTGAATTTCTCATGCTTCTTTGTAAGCTTTGTCAATACACCAGATATCTTTGAAAAATCCTGAATGAATTTCCGATAGTAACTAGCCAATCCAAGGAAACTTCGAACTTCTGTGGGGGTAGTAGGTTGTTTCCAGTTTTGAATCGCTGTAATTTTGCTTGGATCTACAGCAATCCCTTCTTTTGATACAACATGGCCTAGGAACTTAACTTCATCCTTCCAGAAGACACACTTAGAAAATTTAGCTTTCAAGACATTTCTCCTTAGAATTTTCAACACTTGTTCTAAATGTTTTGCATGCTCGCCTTCCGACTTGGAGTAGATTAAAATGTCATCGATGAAGACTAGAACAAATTTATTCAATACACCACGGAACACTCTGTTCATAAGATCGACGAAGTATGCCGGAGCGTTACACAAGCCGAATGGCATTACTAACCATTCGTAGAATAAATCGGGACCCCTGAAGGCTGTCAAAGGAACACAATCTTCTTCTATACATAATTGGTGGAAACCTGTAGCTAGGTCCATTCTGGAGAATACTGTTGCTCCATTTAATTGATCTAACAGATCGTCTATTCGGGGCAAGGGATATTTGTTCTTCAGTGTCTGCTTATTGAGATCTCGGTAATCAAAACAAAGTCTTAGAGTACCGTCTAATTTCGGGACAAATACTACAGCTGCTCCCCAAGCTGAAAAGCTCGGTCTGATCAGACCTTTCCAAAGCAATTCTCGGGTTTGACTACCCAACTCTTCTTTTTCTTTCGGGGCCATTCTTCTAATTGGATGCACTACTGGTCGAGCGTTAGGAATTAGATCTATTCTAAATTCAATCTCTCTTTGCGGCGGTAAGTTTTCTACTTCTTCAAACACATCCGCATAGTTTTTAACGACCGGTATCTTTTCTAATGAAGGGGGAGTAACTTCTAAAGAAGACCAAAATTCTGTTCTATTAATTGCTGAACCGTGGCATGGTATATATATAGGTCCAAGCTTCGTTTCGACTTTAACGATTCTCTCGGCACATCTAACTTCGGCCTTATATTTTGTCAACCAGTCCAGCCCCAGTATGATATCAAATTCAGAAATGTCCATGACAATCGAATCAAAAGGAAATCGGTATCGTGAAAAGGAAATAGGTAATTTGCAATAGGTACTGAGACTAACCGAACCTCCTATCGGGTTTTGAACTTTAATTGGTTCTCTAAGCTTTCTTCGTTTCAATTTTAACTTGTGAACAATGTTACCAGAAATGAAGCTACGTGATGCACCAGTATCAAAAAGTACAGAAACAGGAATATTTTTAATGGTAAGGGTACCTCCCAAGATGTCGGGTTTACCTGATCCATCGGTGGTAGCTGGCGGGGTCTTCCCGTCATACACATGAGCCACTTGTGCATTCTGCTTCAGAGGACAATTCCTGCTATAGTGCCCCTTCTTATGACAGTTGTAGCATTCGGCTGAGTCTGGATTTGCCTTTGGCTTCCTCGGGGCTTTGCACACATTAGAAAAATGACCTGGCTTCCCGCAGTTGTAGCAATTTCCTTTGGGGATCTTTCCAGGTTTCTGAGTAGCGGCCGCTGTAATGCTAGACTCGGCCTGATCTGCTGAAGCCTTGCGCTTATTTCCAGCTTGGCTTTTGGCGCGGTCTTGGCTGGCGTGCCTTTCATCCATATCCTCGTAATTGCAAGCCATTTCTACTAATTCTGAGAAGGAGAGTTTGATGTTTCTCATGGCTCTGTCACGGTACTTGCGCTTTAGCCCAAATATGAATCTCTTGTTCTTTGCTTTGTTGGTCATAATAAGCTCTGGAGCATAGCGCGACAACTGGGTGAATTTATTGAGGTAATCCTGGATAGAGAGATCTCCCTGCTGGAGATTAGCAAACTGCTCTCGCATCCTCTCTAAAGCCTGCTCAGGTACAAACTTCTCGTTGAACATGGTTTTGAATTGTTCCCAGGTTCTAACAGTACCTTCTGCATCCTCTGAGGTGATGGCATCCCACCACAGCTCTGCTTCCTCCTGTAGGAGCCAAATACCAAGTCGTGCTTTGTTGTTGGTTCCCAAACCCATGCCTTCAAAGATCTTTTCACAGGTCTTTAACCAAGCAATAGCTTCTGTCAGTGTACCCGTGCCAGAAAAGGGTTTTCCCCCAAGGTTCCTATACCTCTTCGCTTCTGTGTCCAGCTCGAAGTCCTCTGTAAAAACCCGTAACTTCCCCGTAAAGGAAGGCGGCGGATAATTCGAGAACAAGCCACAACAGAACGCATACGAAAGAACGTTTCATTGTATATCACAACAATGCATCAGATTACAAGAATATACAGAGTATAAATGAATAAATATTACACAGAAATATCAGAGATTTAAATT
Source organism: Allium sativum (assembly GCA_030737875.1). NCBI lineage: Eukaryota > Viridiplantae > Streptophyta > Magnoliopsida > Asparagales > Amaryllidaceae > Allium > Allium sativum. Next base: position 888,613,253 of record CM060915.1, on the reverse strand, counting down.
ACATTTAAATACATAGCAGCGGAAAATAATACAATACACAACTAGAAGGAGATATACGGATACAAAGCTTTCCGGATATCGTTCCAGCTGTAAACCAGGATCCTGTGAATATAAATCTGCAAAACCAAAACTACTAGCTGCCCGTGTCAAAATAAGGGCACCCAGAGTTTAGGTTAAAAACAATAAACTCCAGGTCAGTCATGTGACTGGTGTGAGAACTAAAACAGTTATTAATCTTTATTTTAAAGTTAGGTAAATCAAGGGACCACGCCGTACAACACGGAACGGGTTTCCTCCCAAGAATAGCAGTGCATGAAACAACAGCGCAATGCTAAATAAAGAAAAATGAAGCTGTTATAAGACCCAGGTCCTATCACACAATGCAACGCAAGCCGGGGGATAGGGTTTTCCCTTATAACAGCCAAAGAATGCTTGATACGTTTAAAACAAATCATTTGATACTATAATAAGTGCATAGTGTATAAAACAACTTCAAATCATAAGTATCAATCATAGGCGGCATGGGTACCATATATCATGTCGCCATACTAGTTCTACAATTAAAACCGCAAAATCACGTATTTGGAAATTGGATTTCCATCTGCGAACCGAGGCAAGGGATCGTCCTCACCGTCTTCGAGACAATCTAGCCCATGTCTCCGGAACAGCCGCAACTGCCCCTTGGAGTGACAGGGCCAGTCCACCGATGTGGATTATAGTGCCTGAACAATACGTTTCCCCGCCCTTTGGGGGCGTAAATGAGCCAACGAATGGCTCCATCGGACTCGGATCGTCTGATCTAACCGAGGCGCCTCGCAATAGCAACAACCACACAGGTGAAAAGTATATAAATGTCAGGGCTGGTAGGTCACTGACACCACCCTAGCTAGAAGGAAACGCATGCCCTCCCTGAGGTCCTCTCCCGTTTTTGGTTCACAACCGGGGTGCGAGACACGCGAAGTAAACGTTACACAAAGCTACGCCACAAAGGCCGTGCTTTGATCATCACCACAACACTTTTGCTTTTCAACAGAAGCCTCGATCAGTTGCCACTTAGGCATGCCACACGGGCAATTTACTCCATGCGTTTGATATCCATCAGTATATAACCCCTGAGCTCGTATGTCTCAGAGAAGGGCGTTAAGCAAGAGAATAAATTCTCCGCCGCCAAACAGATATATATTTAATAGAGATCAATCACACGGACTAAAATCCAATGTCAGACACACAGTCCATTTGCAAGTCCGTTCTGGGTCTGAACAAAACCGGAGGCACCTAGTACCCCGCATATCCATCGATCTCCAAGCACGTCTGGACGATCACCAACTGTTTCCATCTTCTTGGGTGTACAGCCCAATCAAGATCATCAGTAATCACCCAAACGACGTGAAGACCTCCGGTCTTCGACCATCGTCTTCATCTTCGACTTATCGTCGTATCAGTTATTCAGAATGGGATAAACCCGGTCTTTCTGAATAACTCACGTATATTTTAAATAAGTGTTACACAAACACAACATACGCCTCATTCCAATTCATCAGTCACTAACCGTAAATTAATCAAGAGAATAATTCCCCAAATATTAACCCCGAATGCCGAAACCAACATCAGATCAATATCCAGAAAACCATTCTGCTTAGCTAACCGACAGTTAGTTTCTGATTTCACATTCATAGGGAAAGGTTCCCATTAATTTTATCCAAGATAAATTCCTGAATTTATTCTCTAATCTTCCTTTGAATTTCGATTCAACTAGTCGGGATTAATGAACCTTACTGAAGTAATCATTTGTTTTAATTTCCCAATCCCAACCTATTCATCCCATGAAGTAAAACTGGTTATACTTCATATCTAACACCACGGTGTTATCGGTAAATTCAGTTACCATTTCACGTTCAAATCTAATTAAAGATTTAACTATCGCCTGGAGTAAAACTGGTGATACTTCATTCTCGATCTTTTCAATCTAATTAAAGATTCATTAAAACTCCACTTAGTTTTAATCGTTAACTGGGTTAAAGAATCAGTGTCATTCAAAACACGGTTCACGATAAACCCAAAATCACATTCTATTAATTATTGGGTTAAAGAACGAGTGTTATTTAAAACACTGTCCACGATAAACCCAAAAATCAATATCACTTCAATTCCAATTAAATATCGTTTAATTGTTACACTTTATTAAATCTAAATAAAAAGATTTAATCTTTTCTCAATTGGGTTCAAGAACAGTGTTAGTGAAAACACCATTCACGACAAACCCAAATCACATTTGATATTCAATACAAGGCTCTAAATAGAAAATATATCGGCTTATATTCAATATCAAATTCTACGATTAACAAATGTCGTATTGGAAATAACGATATAAATATATATCTTTCAAATTTCCATAACAACATCTGTATAATCACGAATTCCAACATCGAAATATTCCGAAGACAATTTCGATTCAAATCCACTCCAATGCAATCATTGGAAATTCTGGTTATTTCTAAAACCCTTTCAAATTCAATTTATTTATTTAAAAATAAATAGAATTATAATTCCAGTACAAAACTAGTTTACTTCGATAAAAATCTATTTTTATCTTTTCCAATATGGAGTTTTTCATCCCAATTCTTCTCAAATCATTTCTTATGATTTTACACAAATTATTACTTTTTTTAATAATTTTATCAAGGCCCGTACAGTCGATTTCCATCAACGGCCATCGAACTGCACTTATAACGACCTTTTTCAAATTTGATTCGGACATAATCCCAAATCCAACCGTTAGATTTCAAATTTCAAATATCCATTAGAAAGCTCTTTTCGATACGAACCCAACGGTTCCGGTTTTAGGAGAATCCGACGGTCGGATCTCCCGTAATATCCGTTCGAAGTCAATGGTCGAAATTCGCGAACTGCCGCGGCGCGGCGCGTTCTATTCAGGCCATTATATTATATATATAATATATATAATATATACTTCGTCGATTTCCTTTAAAAGGTATTTTATAAATCGGTTTAAATTCGTTTTCCAAACGGTTTAAATTTCATATTCAATTTCAAATCAAAATTAAATATTCCAATATAACTTCGTTTTAAATTCATTTCAAATCGATTTCAATTCAAATTGATTTCTAATTCAATTTCAGTTCGCTTTTCAATTCAATTCAATTTCAATTCGAATTTATTTCTATTTGATTTTAATTCGAATTCATTCCTATTCAATTTCAATTCGAATTCATTTCTATTCCGTTTAATTCGAATTTCAATTCTATTTCAATTTAATTCGAATTTCAATTCTATTTCAATATTCGTTGAAAAATGAATAAAATCGATATAAATATCGTTCACGTCAAAATGGCGTCAATCTAATCAACACGGTATATTCCTATTTTCAAATATTCTATTTCAAATATTTCTTTTTCAAATATGTCTTTTTCAAAACTGGAACGAGGCCCAATCAATTACCATATAATGTTAATTATATGGATTTTTCTACAACACATGTATATATCAACAACGATGAATAATCAACCATCATCCAAAGTGCATTCTACACTGTATAAGCATCAAATATAAATATTCAACGCTTATACCAGCCTGTCAATCAATCGATCGACATACAACTAAACAATCGGGATTAGTGTACGTCAAATATCATCTCAATACCCGTGTGGGGTTTCAAGCAATCAAACACAGATTTTTATTTGTGCAGTTGGGCGATGTGTAAAATTTATCGTCCCAATCAATGTCCTTCAAATAGGTGTACATAAACAAACCGTCCGGTTTGTAAATGAATATTTATTTATTCACATTCACGTTAAAAATTATATTTTTAACGATCAAACTATTTTATTCAACCTATGAATATTCTATTCGGTTCATTTATTCAATAAAATGATATTTTTATTTTTCTAACATATTTTAGAAAATTTCGGCGACATAACGGCACGATACTAGAAACGGGACAAAGCCTAGCCTAATCCCCGGTCTAGTGAAGGCCCACGCCATTCACACATCAATCAAATCAATTTCATTTCACCAAACAATTCAATTCAATCAAATAATCTAACCAACTACACAACCAAACAATTTAACAAACAAGCCATCCATGGTCTGTTGATGACGGGTGTCGGGTGCTACTAAACACCGTCTGCATCCTAGTATATATATAACTAGAAAGAAATTGAAGAGTGAGAAATTCTCACTGATAGCTATCCAATCATCTTGACTCTTCTTTGAAAGAAATCTTCATCGTTATCGCATTTTTGTCATCTTCGTTGCTGTAGCCACTACATATGTAAAAATCACATTTTTACTTCGCTATTCAATATATAAAAATCGAATTTTTACTACGCTATTCAATATATAAAAATCGAATTTTTACTTTGCTATTCAATATATAAAAATCGAATTTTTACTTTGCTATTCAATATATAAAAATCGAATTTTTACTTCGCTATTCAATATATAAAAATCATATTTTTACTTCGATGTTCAATATATAAAAATCATATTTTTACTTCGATGTTCAATATATAAAAATCATATTTTTACTTCGATGTTCAATATATAAAAATCATATTTTTACTTCGATGTTCAATATATAAAAATCACATTTTTACTTCGCTAAGTAAATAAAATTCATATTTTTAAAACCAACACCATTTAGATTTTTAAATCAAGCTACTTATTTAAAAACAATCCTTATATATTTAAATTTATAACAATGTTTTATTATTTAAAATAACTGAATTTAACCTACGTTTTACTATCTTAAAAACTGATTTTAATCTATGCTTTACTATTTTAACAGTTAAACTAAAATAAAAATCATTAAAACTCACTTTTTTCGAGCCGAAGGGGGGGGAACCCACGGCAGTGCATAGGAGGAGGAGGGAGGGTCTGAAGCGGCGCTGGTGGTCGATGCCCTCAGGTGGTGGCAGGGGCGGACGGGAGCTCGATGAAGGGAGGCTGGACTTTGCGGTGTTCGATTTGAGGGGCTCGCGGCAGGGAAGAAGACGGTGGAGGAGCTTCGAGATCGGAGAGGAGAGGAGTGAAGGAGGAGAGAGAGGAGAGAGGAGGGTTGCGGCTAGGCGTGGTGGCCATTGGGGGAGCGGCGGCGTTGATTTCGAGGGGCGACGGGGATGGGGGGTTTCTGAAAAAGAGAGGGAGGGTTACGGGTTTGGGCAAATGGAAAGGGGATAGGGGGGTTTTATAAAAATTTATATTATTATTTATTTCTCTGTTTAATTCTATAAAGTAACTTTTTATTTTGAACTCCAAACGAGGCCCACCGACTGTCGTCCATAGCTAATTACCCCCATTCCGAACACAATGGGATATGTATCGTAAGCTGATTCGACCGTTTCGATCAGTTTTCGTCAAAATCAACATACAACTCTATATATTGAATTTGAACGCGCATTTCAATTTACCGGGGTCACACACTAACTAGAAAAATTCCCGAAAAATATTTTCTAGCTTCGTATTGACGATACGGTCCTAACAAAACTAGTTTCATCGAATTCTGAGACCGTTGGAAAAATGGCCATTTTCCAGTCGATTAAAATCAACTAAAACTGGTCAAACGCGTTTTCCTTCGCCACGCTCACATAATGATTCGAAAAATTATGAAATTTGGAATCTAGCAATAACTTGACACCACGGATCCAACAAAAGTGGTTTCGTCGAAATCCGAGGTCGTTTGCAAAATGGCTATTTTTAAGGGCCTGAATTCCATAGCGACTATTCAGAATTTTCAACTGGACATATCTTTTGATTCCCGTTATGGAATTTTGATTTGTTGGATTCGTTGGAAAGATATTATCAATTAGATCCTAATGTTTTTGGTTTCACTAAAATCCGGATTGTTTTGCACCCGGTACGTTCAATTGAAGTTTGAAATCGAATTATCGAACTACCGCGCCATTTTCAATTCTATTTATAATTATATATATAATTATTTATATTCTAACGACGACGTATATAAATATATACGTCGAATTCAATTCTAAACATTTTTCTCGTCGATATTATTTAAAATAATCTATTTTAAATAATCAAAATTCGCTAAAATAGCCAAAATAAAAATTTTAAACTGGCCCAGATTTTCGGGTTGTTACAATCTCCCCCACTTAAAACTTTTCGTCCCCGAAAAGGAACAAAGTCGAAAGTGGTTTGATTAATCAACTCTATGTTCGATCTGGCTTCCTGTAATAACCCGAAAATGCGAGCCAGTTTGAAATTTTTATTTTGGCAATTTTAGCGAATTTTGAATATTTAAAATGAATTATTTTAAATAATATCGACGAGAAATTCATTTTGAATATATAATTCGACGTATATTTTATATACGTCGTCGTTAGAATATAAATAATTATATATAATTATAAATAGAATTGAAAATGGCGCGGTAGTTCGATAATTCGATTTCAAACTTCAATTGAATGTACCGGGTGCAAAACAATCCGGATTTTAGTGAAACCAAAAACCTTAGGATCTAATTGATAATATCTTTCCAACGAATCCGACAAATCAAAATTTCGTAGCGAGAATCAAAAGATATGTCCAGTTGAAAATTCTGAATAGTCGCTATGGGATTCAGACCCTTAAAAATGGACATTTTGCAAACGACCTCGGATTTCGATGAAACCACTTTTGTTGGGTCCGTGATGTCAAATTATTGCTAGGTTTCAAATTTCATAATTTTTCGAATCAATATGTGAGCGTGGCAAAGGAAAACGCGTTTGACCAGTTTCAGTTGATTTTAATCGACTGGAAATTGGCCATTTTTCCAACGGTCTCAGAATTCGACGAAACTAGTTTTGTTAGGACCGTATCGTCAATAAGAAGCTAGAAAATATTTTTCTGGAATTTTTCTAGTTAGTATGTGACCCCGGTAATTTGAAATGTACGTTTAAAATTCAATATAGTGATTTAAATGTAAATTTAACGGAAACTGATTGTAACAGCCGAATCAGCTGACGATACATATCCCATTGTGTTCGGAATGGGGGTTAAACGCTATGGACGACAGGTGGTGGGCCTCGTTTTGATGACGTATGTAAAAGTCAACTTTTAAAAATAATAAAATAATAATAAAATAAAAATAAAAATAAATAAAAACCCCTATTCCCATATCTTTCTGGCCCCCCCCTTCCTTTTTCTCATCCCCGATTAAGTAAACAAGAAAAAAAAAAACGACGACGAAAGGGATCGGAGACCCGCCGCCTCCTCCCTGGGCCACCACCGGCCATCGCTCCACCCTCCCCCCCTCGATCCTCAGCACCTCCGCCCTTCCCCCTTACGATTTCCGAAACCGCAGCCCCCTCCAAGCCCAGGATCGACGGAAGCATCCAACCCCCCCCACCATCGCCCACTGCTCCGCCTGCCGCACCCCCTGTGGCCCCCACGACCTCCGCCTGACCACCACAGCCCAACCCCGACCCCTTAGACCCCCCCCCCGGCGCCTTCCTGTAAGTTTGTTTTCTTCCTTTTTTATTATTATTATTATTTATTTTATTTATTTATTTATTTAGCTAGGCAAACTAATGTTTAGATTTTTAATTTGATAAAACTTGGATTTGTATGATAGAAGGTTTGAACTTTAAAATTGAAAAGATCGGGTTTTTAGAATAGAAAAGATCATATTTTTAAAATAGGAAAGACGATATTTTGAGAAAAGTAGTGAAATAAAAATATGATTTTTATATTTTTAAAGTATTAAAAATATGATTTTTATATTTTTAAAGTATTAAAAATATAATATTTACTATATAAAAATATTAAAAATAGGATTTTTATATTTTTAAAGTATTAAAAATATAATCTTTATAGGATAGACAATATAAAAATATCATCTTTGTATATGTAGCGAAATAAAAATCTGATTTTTATTTTATATACGTTGAGATAAAGTGGTAATTTTTATAATGATGAAATCTATAGTGATGAAAGGCGAAAACTTTATTTTTATAAAGGCGAAAACTTTATTTTTATAAAGGCGAAAACTTTATTTTTATAAAGGCGAAATCTATATTTTTATAAGGGCGAAATCTATATTTTTGAAATGGAATTTTTATCTATATAGTAGCAATGTAGAAATAGAATTTTTATATATTGAACTTCGAAATAAAAATATGATTTTTATATATTGAATAGCGAAGTAAAAATTCGATTTTTACATATGTAGAGAATACGGGCGAAAGCGACAAAGAGGCGTCGTGAAGTTGGATAGCTTTGGTGAGAACTTCTCACTCTAAATTTCTTTTCTAGTTATATATATATATACTAGGATGCAGACGGTGCTTAGTAGCACCCGACACCCGTCATCCACAGACCATGGATGGCTTGTTTGTTAAATTGTTTGATTGTGTAGTTGGTTAGGTTATTGGTTTGAATTGAATTATTTGGTGAATTGAAATTGATTTGATTGATGTGTGAATGGCGTGGGCCTTCACTAGACCGGGGATAAGGCTAGGCCTCGTCCCGTTTCTAGTATCGTGCCGTTATGCCGCCGAAATTTTCTAAAATATGTTAGAAAAATAAAAATATCATTTTATTGAATAAATGAACTGAATAGAAATTCAAGTGTTAAAATAAATTGTTTTATCGTTAAAAATATAATTTTTAACGTGAAAGTGGATAAATGAATATTTATAAACAAATCGGCCGATTTGTTTATATACACTGATTTGACTGATATTGATTGGGTCGATAAATTTTACACATCGCCCAACTGCACAAATAAAATCTGTGTTTGATTGTTTGAAACCCCACACGGGTGTTGGGATGAAATTTGAAGTTCACTCATCCTGATTGATTAAATATGTCGATCGATTGATTGACAGGCTGTTATAAGCGTCAGATATCTATATTTGATGCTTATACAGTGTAGTGCACTTTGGTTGATGATTGATTATTTTTCAAAGCTATTATATACATGTGTTGTATGGAATCCATATAATTAACATTATATGGTGATTGATTGGGCCTCATTCCAATCGGGAAAATAATGAATATTATAAAAGAAAATTCATGTGTTGAATATAAAAATAGTCATGTGTTGACGATGTTCATGTGTTGGGTGAAATATTTTATATAATAAAATTTACATCTTTATCACATTTAAAATTAGAACTACTTCCCAGTAGAAGTCTAATTAAAAATCAAACGATAAATACCATAGTTTTATAAAATATTTCACATAACAAAAATAGTGAGGTGTCGACAGTACTCATGTGTTGAGATTAGTCGTGTGTTGAAAGAAATATAGATTCATGTGTTGAATAGAACAAATATTCATTTGTTGAATAGAATAACGAATTATTGAAATATAAAGCCGTGTTGATTAGAGATGCGTTATTTTGACGCGAACGATGTTTATATCGATTTTATTCGTTTTATAATGAATATTGAAAAGTGATTTCAAAATTTAATATTTTGAAAGGAAATTCAAATTGAATTAGATTAAAATTCAAATGGAAATTTTATTGAATCAATTTGAAATGAATTCGAATCGAATAGAAAATGAATTCGATTCGAATTGAATAGAAAGTGAATTTGAATTGAATAGAAATGAATTGAATTGAAAACGATTTCGAAATTAAATTGAATTGAAAACGATTTCGAAATAAATTGAATTGAAAACGATCTCGAAATGAATTGAATTGAAAACGAATTCAAATTGAATTGAAAGTGAATTGAAATGAATTCAAATTGAATTAAAATTTGAATTGAATAGAAATGAATTCGAATTGAATTGAAATCAAATCGATTTGAAATTGAATGTAGAAGTTGAATTGTTTTAGAAACAAATTTAAAATGATTTATAAAATTCGTTTTAAATAGAAATCGACGAAATATATATTATATATATAATATAATGGCCTGAATAGAACGCGCCGCGCCGCGGCAGTTCGTGTATTTCGACCATTTATTTCAAACGGACATTGCGGGAGATCCGACCGTCGGATTCTCCTAAAACCGGAACCGTTGGGTTCGTATCGAAAAGAGCTTTCCAATAAATGTTAGAAATTTGAAATCTAACGGTTGGATTTGGAATTATGTCCAAATCAAATTCGAAAAAGGTCGTTGTAAGTGCAGTTCGATGGCCGTTGATGGAAATCGACTGTACGGGCCTTGATAAAATTATTAAAAATATCTATAATTTGTGTAAAATCATAAGAAATGATTTGGGAAAAATTGAGCTGAAGAATTCCACATTTGAAAAGATAAAAATAGATTTTTATCGAAATGAACTAGTTTTGAACTAGAATTAAAATCAATTTATTTTTGAAATAAATAAATTGAATTTGAAAGTGATTTTAAAAATAATCAATATTCCCAATAGGTGAAGGGGAAGTGGAGTTGAATCGAAATTATCTTCGGGATATTTCGATGTTGGATTTCGTGACTATACAAATATTGTTATGGGGATTTGAAAGATATATTTTATATCGTTATTTCCAATACGATATATGTTGGTTTCAGAATTTGATATTGAATATAAGCCGATATATTTTCTATTCAGAGCCTTGTATTTAATATCAAATGTAATTTGGTTTATCGTGAATTGTGTTTTAGAAGACATTGGTTCTTTAACCCAGTTAAAGACAGAATATTGATTTTTGAGAAGATTAAAACTAAGTGAAGTTTTAATGAATCTTTAATTAGATTAAAAATGTGAATTGATAATTTTAATTATCAAATTTGAAAAGTGATCGAGAGTGGAGTACCACCAGTTTTGCTCCAAAGCGATAGTTAAATCTTTAATTAGATTTGAACGTGAAATGGTAATTAATTTTACCGATAACACCGTGGTGTTAGATGTGGAGTATTACCAGTTTTCTCCATGGGATATATAGGTTGGGATTGGGAAATAAAATAAATAATTACTTCGGTGTGGTTCGTTAATCCCGACTAGTTTGAAATGATATCCAAAAGAGGATTGAAGAATAAATTTAGAAGAATTTATCTTTGATAAAATTAATGGGAACATTTCCCTAAGAATGTGATTTTGTGAATAAAAGAATATTCTGAATTGGAATGAGGCGTTTGTTGTGTTTGTGTAACATTCGTTTATTATATACGTGGGTTATTCAGAAAGGCCGGGTTTATACCCATTCTGAATAATCGATTCGACGAGATGTCGAAGATGAAGACGGTGGTCGAAGACCGGAAGTCTTCACATCGTTTGGGTGATTACTGATGATCTTGATTGGGCTGTACACCCAAGATGAGGGAAACAGTTGGTGATCGTCCAGACGTACTTGGAGATCGATGGATATGCGAGGAAAGTGCCTCCGGTTTCGTTCAGACCCAGAACGAACTTGTAAATGGATTGTGTGTCTGACATTGGATTTTATTCTGTGTTGATTGATCTCTATTAAATATACATCTGTTTGGCGGCGGAGAATTTATTCTCTTGCTTAACGCCCTTCTCTGAGACGTACGAGCTCAGAGGTTGTATATAGATGGACATCAGTCGCATGGAGTGAATTGCCAATGTGGCATGCGTAAGTGGCAATTGATCAAGGCTTCTGTTGAAAAGCAAAGTCTTGTGGTTGATGATCAAAGCACGGCCTGTGTGGCATAGCTTTGTGTATAACGTGAATTCGCGAGCCTCACACCTCGGTATGAGTCAAAAACGGGAGACGGACTGCAGGGAGAGCACGACGTTTCTTTCTAGCTAGGGTGGTGTCAGTGACCTACCAGCCCTGACATTTATATACTTTTCACCTGTGTGGTTGTTGGATATGAGGCGCCTCAGATATAGGTCTGTAAGGACCGGGAAACGTGTGTTCAGGAATTGCCAATCCTCAAAAGTAAGAGAGGACCGGCCCTGAAGATCCAAGGATCATAGTGGGGTCCTGAGACATTTGCTAGAGTGTCTCGAACGCGGAGAGGAGCTTGCCCCTTGCCTCGGCTCATGACGGAAATCCAATTTCCAATACGTGTATTGCGGTTTTAATTGTAGAACTAGTATGGCGACATGATAGATGGTACCCATGCCGCCTATGATTGATACTTATGATTGAAATTGTTTTGACACTATACACTTATAATAGTATCAAATAATGTGTTTTAAACGTATCAAGCATGCTTTGGCTGTTATAAGGGAAAACCCTATCCTCCGGCTTGCGTTGCATTGTGTGATGGGACCTGGGTCTTATAACAGCTTCATTTTTCTTTATTTAGCATTGCGCTGTTTGTTCTATGCACTGGTATTCTTGGGAGGAAACCCGTTCCGTGTTATACGGCGTGGTCCCTTGATTTACCTAACTTTAAAACCAATATTAATAACTGTTTTAGTTCTCACACCAGTCACATGACTGACCTGGAGTTTATTGTTTTAACCTAAACTCTGGGTGCCCCTATTTTCCGCACGGGCAGCTAGTAGTTTTGGTTTTGCAGATTTATATTCACATGGTCCTGATATACAGCTGGAACGATGCTCGGAAAGCTCTGTATCCGTGTATCACTTTCAGTTGAATTTTGTAGTATTTTCCGCTGCTGTGTAATTTATTTAAATCTCTGATATTTATCGAATGTAATTTATTCATTTATACTCTGTATATTCTTGTATCTGATGGAATTGTTGTAATAACAATGAAATGTTCTTCCGTATGCGTTCTATTTTGTCTTGTCCTCACAGTAATTCGTTCTTTCTCATCTCTTCGGAGACCGGGGAAGTTCGGGTCGCTTCATTTGGTATCAGAGCTTTGGTTTACAGAGCTCGAGAACAAGGCACATTAGAACCATACGAAAGAATTCATCAGATATTGGATTAGTAATATCCAATTAGAATGACTCGTTAGAGATAGGATCAGTAGTATCCTAGAACGAGTGTGAAGAGTATATTTTTCAATTGAAAACAGTTTTTGTTTTGAAAATTTAAACCATTTTAAACGTATTTGAATATTTATTTATTTTGAATATGGACAATCCAATATATAAAGATTTTGCATATATGCGTCATGAACGTATATTCGAAGTTTTAATATATTAGATAGATATAGAATCACATTCTAGTTGCCCGGAGATAATTCTGGTAATGCGGCCGCATTATCAGTATTTATGTTCGTGTTTCGAAGGTGTGATTTCTATATATTTCCATTAGACTGGTGTGAGAACCAAACTTATATAGTTAGAACACATTGTTGTGAATTGGCATCAAAAACATGATTTTTTGTATATATATCAAAATTATGAATTTGAAACTCTAATCCACTAATTGATTGATGTTTGTGTTGTTTGTTTATTTGTTTGCTAATTTTTAACCATTTAGCCTAAATTGTATCAAATATTGAATTATATTGAAAGTGGTCGCATTTGCTTGCATATACATGTATATCATTGAACAGGTCATAGCAAGGAGGCTAGAGCCAGAGAATAAAATTTGTTTGCCCGACAAATAGGTACATGTTTACTACATAATTTCCTGTTTTGTTTGGGTGATGATGATTTTGTGAGCCTATTGGCTAGCCGCTTGGCTTTTTCTTTTTGAGATCTGAAGGACCGGGGAAGCTATTTGAAATTCCCCGATGCTCCCGGTGCAGGGGAGGTTATGGCGAAATTTTTCGAAAATTTAGGGTGTTAGCCAAATTTTTGAAATTTTGGAAATTCTCAGAAACTGAAAAGTTGGAGAATGGAAGCCAGATCGAACGTAGCGTTGAATAATCAAACCACTTTCGACTTTTGTTCCTTTTCGGGGACGAAAAGTTTTAAGTGGGGGAGATTGTAATAACCCGAAAATGCGAGCCAGTTTGAAATTTTTATTTTGGCAATTTTAGCGAATTTTGAATATTTAAAATGAATTATTTTAAATAATATCGACGAGAAATTTATTTTGAATATATAATTCGACGTATATTTTATATACGTCGTCGTTAGAATATAAATAATTATATATAATTATAAATAGAATTGAAAATGGCGCGGTAGTTCGATAATTCGATTTCAAACTTCAATTGAATGTACCGGGTGCAAAACAATCCGGATTTTAGTGAAACCAAAAACCTTAGGATCTAATTGATAATATCTTTCCAACGAATCCGACAAATCAAAATTTCGTAGCGAGAATCAAAAGATATGTCCATATGAAAATTCTGAATAGTCGCTATGGGATTCAGGCCCTTAAAAATGGACATTTTGCAAACGACCTCGGATTTCGACGAAACCACTTTTGTTGGGTCCGTGATGTCAAATTATTGCTAGGTTTCAAATTTCATAATTTTTCGAATCAATATGTGAGCGTGGCAAAGGAAAACGCGTTTGACCAGTTTTAGTTGATTTTAATCGACTGGAAATTGGCCATTTTTCCAACGGTCTCAGAATTCGACGAAACTAGTTTTGTTAGGACCGTATCTTCAATACGAAGCTAGAAAATATTTTTCTGGAATTTTTCTAGTTAGTATGTGACCCCGGTAATTTGAAATGTACGTTTAAAATTCAATATAGTGATTTAAATGTAAATTTAACGGAAACTGATTGTAACAGCCTAATCAGCTGACGATACATATCCCATTGTGTTCGGAATGAGGGTTAAACGCTATGGACGACAGGTGGTGGGCCTCGTTTTGATGACGTATGTAAAAGTCAACTTTTAAAAATAATAAAATAATAATAAAATAAAAATAAAAATAAATAAAAACCCCTATTCCCATATCTTTCTGGCCCCCCCCTTCCTTTTTCTCATCCCCGATTCAGTAAACAAGAAAAAAAAAAAACGACGACGAAAGGGATCGGAGACCCGCCGCCTCCTCCCTGGGCCACCACCGGCCATCGCTCCACCCCCCCTCGATCCTCAGCACCTCCGCCCTTCCCCCTTACGATTTCCGAAACCGCAGCCCCCTCCAAGCCCAGGATCGACGGAAGCATCCAACCCCCCCCCCCCCCCCACCATCGCCCACTGCTCCGCCTGCCGCACCCCCTGTGGCCCCCACGACCTCCGCCTGACCACCACAGCCCAACCCCGACCCCTTAGACCCCCCCCCGGCGCCTTCCTGTAAGTTTGTTTTCTTCCTTTTTTATTATTATTATTATTTATTTTATTTATTTATTTATTTAGCTAGGCAAACTAATGTTTAGATTTTTAATTTGATAAAACTTGGATTTGTATGATAGAAGGTTTGAACTTTAAAATTGAAAAGATCGGGTTTTTAGAATAGAAAAGATCATATTTTTAAAATAGGAAAGACGATATTTTGAGAAAAGTAGTGAAATAAAAATATGATTTTTATATTTTTAAAGTATTAAAAATATGATTTTTATATTTTTAAAGTATTAAAAATATAATCTTTACTATATAAAAATATTAAAAATAGGATTTTTATATTTTTAAAGTATTAAAAATATAATCTTTATAGGATAGACAATATAAAAATATCATCTTTGTATATGTAGCGAAATAAAAATCTGATTTTTATTTTATATACGTTGAGATAAAGTGGTAATTTTTATAATGATGAAATCTATAGTGATGAAAGGCGAAAACTTTATTTTTATAAAGGCGAAAACTTTATTTTTATAAAGGCGAAAACTTTATTTTTATAAAGGCGAAATCTATATTTTTATAAGGGCGAAATCTATATTTTTGAAATGGAATTTTTATCTATATAGTAGCAATGTAGAAATAGAATTTTTATATATTGAACTTCGAAATAAAAATATGATTTTTATATATTGAATAGCGAAGTAAAAATTCGATTTTTACATATGTAGAGAATACGGGCGAAAGCGACAAAGAGGCGTCGTGAAGTTGGATAGCTTTGGTGAGAACTTCTCACTCTAAATTTCTTTTCTAGTTATATATATATATACTAGGATGCAGACGGTGCTTAGTAGCACCCGACACCCGTCATCCACAGACCATGGATGGCTTGTTTGTTAAATTGTTTGATTGTGTAGTTGGTTAGGTTATTGGTTTGAATTGAATTATTTGGTGAATTGAAATTGATTTGATTGATGTGTGAATGGCGTGGGCCTTCACTAGACCGGGGATAAGGCTAGGCCTCGTCCCGTTTCTAGTATCGTGCCGTTATGCCGCCGAAATTTTCTAAAATATGTTAGAAAAATAAAAATATCATTTTATTGAATAAATGAACTGAATAGAAATTCAAGTGTTAAAATAAATTGTTTTATCGTTAAAAATATAATTTTTAACGTGAAAGTGGATAAATGAATATTTATAAACAAATCGGCCGATTTGTTTATATACACTGATTTGACTGATATTGATTGGGTCGATAAATTTTACACATCGCCCAACTGCACAAATAAAATCTGTGTTTGATTGTTTGAAACCCCAGACGGGTGTTGGGATGAAATTTGAAGTTCACTCATCCTGATTGATTAAATATGTCGATCGATTGATTGACAGGCTGTTATAAGCGTCAGATATCTATATTTGATGCTTATACAGTGTAGTGCACTTTGGTTGATGATTGATTATTTTTCAAAGCTATTATATACATGTGTTGTATGGAATCCATATAATTAACATTATATGGTGATTGATTGGGCCTCATTCCAATCGGGAAAATAATGAATATTATAAAAGAAAATTCATGTGTTGAATATAAAAATAGTCCTGTGTTGACGATGTTCATGTGTTGGGTGAAATATTTTATATAATAAAATTTACATCTTTATCACATTTAAAATTAGAACTACTTCCCAGTAGAAGTCTAATTAAAAATCAAACGATAGATACCATAGTTTTATAAAATATTTCACATAACAAAAATAGTGAGGTGTCGACAGTACTCATGTGTTGAGATTAGTCGTGTATTGAAAGAAATATAGATTCATGTGTTGAATAGAACAAATATTCATTTGTTGAATAGAATAACGAATTATTGAAATATAAAGCCGTGTTGATTAGAGATGCGTTATTTTGACGCGAACGATGTTTATATCGATTTTATTCGTTTTATAATGAATATTGAAAAGTGATTTCAAAATTTAATATTTTGAAAGGAAATTCAAATTGAATTAGATTGAAATTCAAATGGAAATTTTATTGAATCAATTTGAAATGAATTCGAATCGAATAGAAAATGAATTCGATTCGAATTGAATAGAAAGTGAATTTGAATTGAATAGAAATGAATTGAATTGAAAACGATTTCGAAATTAAATTGAATTGAAAACGATTTCGAAATAAATTGAATTGAAAACGATCTCGAAATGAATTGAATTGAAAACGAATTCAAATTGAATTGAAAGTGAATTGAAATGAATTCAAATTGAATTAAAATTTGAATTGAATAGAAATGAATTCGAATTGAATTGAAATCAAATCGATTTGAAATTGAATGTAGAAGTTGAATTGTTTTAGAAACAAATTTAAAACGATTTATAAAATTCGTTTTAAATAGAAATCGACGAAATATATATTATATATATAATATAATGGCCTGAATAGAACGCGCCGCGCCGCGGCAGTTCGTGAATTTCGACCATTTATTTCAAACGGACATTGCGGGAGATCCGACCGTCGGATTCTCCTAAAACCGGAACCGTTGGGTTCGTATCGAAAAGAGCTTTCCAATAAATGTTAGAAATTTGAAATCTAACGGTTGGATTTGGAATTATGTCCAAATCAAATTCGAAAAAGGTCGCTGTAAGTGCAGTTCGATGGCCGTTGATGGAAATCGACTGTACGGGCCTTGATAAAATTATTAAAAATATCTATAATTTGTGTAAAATCATAAGAAATGATTTGGGAAAAATTGAGCTGAAGAATTCCACATTTGAAAAGATAAAAATAGATTTTTATCGAAATGAACTAGTTTTGAACTAGAATTAAAATCAATTTATTTTTGAAATAAATAAATTGAATTTGAAAGTGATTTTAAAAATAATCAATATTCCCAA
Source organism: Allium sativum (assembly GCA_030737875.1). Classification (NCBI taxonomy): domain Eukaryota; kingdom Viridiplantae; phylum Streptophyta; class Magnoliopsida; order Asparagales; family Amaryllidaceae; genus Allium; species Allium sativum. Next base: position 888,595,379 of record CM060915.1, on the reverse strand, counting down.
TAGGTGAAGGGGAAGTGGAGTTGAATCGAAATTATCTTCGGGATATTTCGATGTTGGATTTCGTGACTATACAAATATTGTTATGGGGATTTGAAAGATATATTTTATATCGTTATTTCCAATACGATATATGTTGGTTTCAGAATTTGATATTGAATATAAGCCGATATATTTTCTATTCAGAGCCTTGTATTTAATATCAAATGTAATTTGGTTTATCGTGAATTGTGTTTTAGAAGACATTGGTTCTTTAACCCAGTTAAAGACAGAATATTGATTTTTGAGAAGATTAAAACTAAGTGAAGTTTTAATGAATCTTTAATTAGATTAAAAATGTGAATTGATAATTTTAATTATCAAATTTGAAAAGTGATCGAGAGTGGAGTACCACCAGTTTTGCTCCAAAGCGATAGTTAAATCTTTAATTAGATTTGAACGTGAAATGGTAATTAATTTTACCGATAACACCGTGTGGAGTATTACCAGTTTTCTCCATGGGATATATAGGTTGGGATTGGGAAATAAAATAAATAATTACTTCGGTGTGGTTCGTTAATCCCGACTAGTTTGAAATGATATCCAAAGGAGGATTGAAGAATAAATTTAGAAGAATTTATCTTTGATAAAATTAATGGGAACATTTCCCTAAGAATGTGATTTTGTGAATAAAAGAATATTCTGAATTGGAATGAGGCGTTTGTTGTGTTTGTGTAACATTCGTTTATTATATACGTGGGTTATTCAGAAAGGCCGGGTTTATACCCATTCTGAATAATCGATTCGACGAGATGTCGAAGATGAAGACGGTGGTCGAAGACCGGAAGTCTTCACATCGTTTGGGTGATTACTGATGATCTTGATTGGGCTGTACACCCAAGATGAGGGAAACAGTTGGTGATCGTCCAGACGTACTTGGAGATCGATGGATATGCGAGGAAAGTGCCTCCGGTTTCGTTCAGACCCAGAACGAACTTGTAAATGGATTGTGTGTCTGACATTGGATTTTATTCTGTGTTGATTGATCTCTATTAAATATACATCTGTTTGGCGGCGGAGAATTTATTCTCTTGCTTAACGCCCTTCTCTGAGACGTACGAGCTCAGAGGTTGTATATCGATGGACATCAGTCGCATGGAGTGAATTGCCAATGTGGCATGCGTAAGTGGCAATTGATCAAGGCTTCTGTTGAAAAGCAAAGTCTTGTGGTTGATGATCAAAGCACGGCCTGTGTGGCATAGCTTTGTATATAACGTGAATTCGCGAGCCTCACACCTCGGTATGAGTCAAAAACGGGAGACGGACTGCAGGGAGAGCACGATGTTTCTTTCTAGCTAGGGTGGTGTCAGTGACCTACCAGCCCTGACATTTATATACTTTTCACCTGTGTGGTTGTTGGATATGAGGCGCCTCGGATATAGGTCTGTAAGGACCGGGAAACGTGTGTTCAGGAATTGCCAATCCTCAAAAGTAAGAGAGGACCGGCCCTGAAGATCCAAGGATCATAGTGGGGTCCTGAGACATTTGCTAGAGTGTCTCGAACGCGGAGAGGAGCTTGCCCCTTGCCTCGGCTCATGATGGAAATCCAATTTCCAATACGTGTATTGCGGTTTTAATTGTAGAACTAGTATGGCGACATGATAGATGGTACCCATGCCGCCTATGATTGATACTTATGATTGAAATTGTTTTGACACTATACACTTATAATAGTATCAAATAATGTGTTTTAAACGTATCAAGCATGCTTTGGCTGTTATAAGGGAAAACCCTATCCTCCGGCTTGCGTTGCATTGTGTGATGGGACCTGGGTCTTATAACAGCTTCATTTTTCTTTATTTAGCATTGCGCTGTTTGTTCTATGCACTGGTATTCTTGGGAGGAAACCCGTTCCGTGTTATACGGCGTGGTCCCTTGATTTACCTAACTTTAAAACCAATATTAATAACTGTTTTAGTTCTCACACCAGTCACATGACTGACCTGGAGTTTATTGTTTTAACCTAAACTCTGGGTGCCCCTATTTTCCGCACGGGCAGCTAGTAGTTTTGGTTTTGCAGATTTATATTCACATGGTCCTGATATACAGCTGGAACGATGCTCGGAAAGCTCTGTATCCGTGTATCACTTTCAGTTGAATTTTGTAGTATTTTCCGCTGCTGTGTAATTTATTTAAATCTCTGATATTTATCGAATGTAATTTATTCATTTATACTCTGTATATTCTTGTATCTGATGGAATTGTTGTAATAACAATGAAATGTTCTTCCGTATGCGTTCTATTTTGTCTTGTCCTCACAGTAATTCGTTCTTTCTCATCTCTTCGGAGACCGGGGAAGTTCGGGTCGCTTCACTTCCATTCTCCAACTTTTCAGTTTCTGAGAATTTTCAAAAATTTCAAAAATTTGGCTAACACCCTAAATTTTCGAAAAATTTCGCCATAACCTCCCCTGCACCGGGAGCATCGGGGAATTTCAAATAGCTTCCCCGGTCCTTCAGATCTCAAAAAGAAAAAGAAAAAACCAAGCGGCTAGCCAATAGGCTCATAAAATCATCATCACCCAAACAAAACAGTAAATTATGTAGTAAACATGTACCTATTTGTCGGGCAAACAAATTTTATTCTCTGGCTCTAGCCTTCTTGCTATGACCTGTTCAATGTAAGTATATGTATATGCAAGCAAATGCGACCAATTTTCAATACAATTCAATATTTGATACAGTTAGGCATAATGATTCAAAATTATCAAACAATTAAACAAACAACACAATCATCAATCAATTAGTGAATTAGAGTTTCAAATTCATAATTTTGATACATATACAAAAATCATGTTTTTGATACCAAATCACAACAATAAATCCTATCTAATTTTGGTTCTCACACCAGTCAATAGGAAATATATAAAAATCTCACTTTCGTAACTCGAAAAAAAATACTGGCGACGGTGCCCCATCACCAGAATTATCCCCGGGCAACTGGAGTATGATTCTATAACTATCCAGTATATTAAAACTTCGAATACACGTTTGCAAGACATATATGCAAAATCTTTATATATCGGATTGTCCCGATCAATATAGAATAAATAATCAAATACGAATAGTTGATTTCAATTTTCAAAACAAAATTTGTTTTCATTTTAAAAATATACTCTTCACACTCGTTCTAGGATTCTACTGATCCCATCTCTAACGAGTCATTCTCGTTGGATATTACTAATCCAATATCTGATGAATTCTTTCGTAAGGTTCTAATGTGTCTTGTTCTCTAGCTTTGTAAACCAAAGCTCTGATACCAACTGTAAAAACCCGTAACTTCCCCGTAAAGGAAGGCGACGGATAGTTCGAGAACAAGCCACAACAGAACGCATACGAAAGAACGTTTCATTGTATATCACAACAATGCATCAGATTACAAGAATATACAGAGTATAAATGAATAAATATTACACAGAAATATCAGAGATTTAAATTACATTTAAATACATAGCAGCGGAAAATAATACAATACACAACTAGAAGGAGATATACGGATACAAAGCTTTCCGGATATCGTTCCAGCTGTAAACCAGGATCCTGTGAATATAAATCTGCAAAACCAAAACTACTAGCTGCCCGTGTCAAAATAAGGGCACCCAGAGTTTAGGTTAAAAACAATAAACTCCAGGTCAGTCATGTGACTGGTGTGAGAACTAAAACAGTTATTAATCTTTATTTTAAAGTTAGGTAAATCAAGGGACCACGCCGTACAACACGGAACGGGTTTCCTCCCAAGAATAGCAGTGCATGAAACAACAGCGCAATGCTAAATAAAGAAAAATGAAGCTGTTATAAGACCCAGGTCCTATCACACAATGCAACGCAAGCCGGGGGATAGGGTTTTCCCTTATAACAGCCAAAGAATGCTTGATACGTTTAAAACAAATCATTTGATACTATAATAAGTGCATAGTGTATAAAACAACTTCAAATCATAAGTATCAATCATAGGCGGCATGGGTACCATATATCATGTCGCCATACTAGTTCTACAATTAAAACCGCAAAATCACGTATTTGGAAATTGGATTTCCATCTGCGAACTGAGGCAAGGGATCGTCCTCACCGTCTTCGAGACAATCTAGCCCATGTCTCCGGAACAGCCGCAACTGCCCCTTGGAGCGACAGGGCCGGTCCACCGATGTGGATTATAGTGCCTGAACAATACGTTTCCCCGCCCTTTGGGGCGTAAATGAGCCAACAAATGGCTCCATCGGACCCGGATCGTCCGATCTAACCGAGGCGCCTCGCAACAGCAACAACCACACAGGTGAAAAGTATATAAATGTCAGGGCTGGTAGGTCACTGACACCACCCTAGCTAGAAGGAAACGCATGCCCTCCCTGAGGTCCTCTCCCGTTTTTGGTTCAAAACCGGGGTGCGAGACTCGCGAAGTAAACGTTACACAAAGCTACGCCACAAAGGCCGTGCTTTGATCATCACCACAAGACTTTTGCTTTTCAACATAAGCCTCGATCAATTGCCACTTAGGCATGCCACACGGGCAATTTACTCCATGCGTTTGATATCCATCAGTATATAACCCCTGAGCTCGTATGTCTCAGAGAAGGGCGTTAAGCAAGAGAATAAATTCTCCGCCGCCAAACAGATATATATTTAATAGAGATCAATCACACGGACTAAAATCCAATGTCAGACACACAGTCCATTTGCAAGTCCGTTCTGGGTCTGAACGAAACCGGAGGCACCTAGTACCCCGCATATCCATCGATCTCCAAGCACGTCTGGACGATCACCAACTGTTTCCATCTTCTTGGGTGTACAGCCCAATCAAGATCATCAGTAATCACCCAAACGACGTGAAGACCTCCGGTCTTCGACCATCGTCTTAATCTTCGACTTATCGTCGTATCAGTTATTCAGAATGGGATAAACCCGGTCTTTCTGAATAACTCACGTATATTTTAAATAAGTGTTACACAAACACAACATACGCCTCATTCCAATTCATCAGTCACTAACCGTAAATTAATCAAGAGAATAATTCCCCAAATATTAACCCCGAAGGCCGAAACCAACACCAGATCAATATCCAGAAAACCATTCTGCTTAGCTAACCGACAGTTAGTTTCTGATTTCACATTCATAGGGAAAGGTTCCCATTAATTTTATCCAAGATAAATTCCTGAATTTATTCTCTAATCTTCCTTTGAATTTCGATTCAACTAGTCGGGATTCATGAACCTTACCGAAGTAATCATTTGTTTTAATTTCCCAATCCCAACCTATTCATCCCATGAAGTAAAACTGGTTATACTTCATATCTAACACCACGGTGTTATCGGTAAATTCAATTACCATTTCACGTTCAAATCTAATTAAAGATTTAACTATCGCCTGGAGTAAAACTGGTGATACTTCATTCTCGATCTTTTCAATCTAATTAAAGATTCATTAAAACTCCACTTAGTTTTAATCGTTAACTGGGTTAAAGAATCAGTGTCATTCAAAACACGGTTCACGATAAACCCAAAATCACATTCCATTAATTATCGGGTTAAAGAACGAGTGTTATTTAAAACACTGTCCACGATAAACCCAAAAATCATTATCACTTCAATTCCAATTAAATATCATTTAATTGTTACACTTTATTAAATCTAAATAAAAAGATTTAATCTTTTCTCAACTGGGTTCAAGAACAGTGTTAGTGAAAACACCATTCACGACAAACCCAAATCACATTTGATATTCAATACAAGGCTCTGAATAGAAAATATATCGGCTTATATTCAATATCAAATTCTACGATTAACAAATGTCGTATTGGAAATAACGATATAAATATATATCTTTCAAATTTCCATAACAACATCTGTATAATCACGAATTCCAACATCGAAATATTCCGAAGACAATTTCGATTCAAATCCACTCCAATGCAATCATTGGAAATTCTGGTTATTTCTAAAACCCTTTCAAATTCAATTTATTTATTTAAAAATAAATAGAATTATAATTCCAGTTCAAAACTAGTTTACTTCGATAAAAATCTATTTTTATCTTTTCAAATATGGAGTTTTTCATCCCAATTCTTCTCAAATCATTTCTTATGATTTTACACAAATTATTACTTTTTTTAATAATTTTATCAAGGCCCGTACAGTCGATTTCCATCAACGGCCATCGAACTGCACTTATAGCGACCTTTTTCAAATTTGATTCGAACATAATCCCAAATCCAACCGTTAGATTTCAAATTTCAAATATCCATTAGAAAGCTCTTTTCGATACGAACCCAATGGTTCCGGTTTTAGGAGAATCCGACGGTCGGATCTCCCGTAATATCCGTTCGAAGTCAATGGTCGAAATTCGCGAACTGCCGCGGCGCGGCGCGTTCTATTCAGGCCATTATATTATATATATAATATATACTTCGTCGATTTCCTTTAAAACGTATTTTATAAATCGGTTTAAATTCGTTTTCCAAACGGTTTAAATTTCATATTCAATTTCAAATCAAAATTAAATATTCCAATATAACTTCGTTTTAAATTCATTTCAAATCAATTTCAATTCAAATTGATTTCTAATTCAATTTCAGTTCGCTTTTCAATTCAATTCAATTTCAATTCGAATTTATTTCTATTTTATTTTAATTCGAATTCATTCCTATTCAATTTCAATTCGAATTCATTTCTATTCCGTTTAATTCGAATTTCAATTCTATTTCAATTTAATTCGAATTTCAATTCTATTTCAATATTCGTTGAAAAATGCATAAAATCGATATAGATATCGTTCACGTCAAAATGGCGTCAATCTAATCAACACGGCTTCATATATTCCTATTTTCAAATATTCTATTTCAAATATTTATTTTTCAAATATGTCTTTTTCAAAACTGGAATGAGGCCCAATCAATTACCATATAATGTTAATTATATGGATTTTTCTACAACACATGTATATATCAACAACGATGAATAATCAACCATCATCCAAAGTGCATGCTACACTGTATAAGAATCAAATATAAATATTCAACGCTTATAACAGCCTGTCAATCAATCGATCGACATACAACTAAACAATCGGGATTAGTGTACGTCAAATATCATCCCAATACCCGTGTGGGGTTTCAAGCAATCAAACACAGATTTTTATTTGTGCAGTTGGGCGATGTGTAAAATTTATCGTCCCAATCAATGTCCTTCAAATAGGTGTACATAAACAAACCATCTGGTTTGTAAATGAATATTTATTTACTCACATTCACGTTAAAAATTATATTTTTAACGATCAAACTATTTTATTCAACCTATGAATATTCTATTCGGTTCATTTATTCAATAAAATGATATTTTTATTTTTCTAACATATTTTAGAAAATTTCGGCGGCATAACGGCACGATACTAGAAACGGGACAAGGCCTAGCCTAATCCCCGGTCTAGTGAAGGCCCACGCCATTCACACATCAATCAAATCAATTTCATTTCACCAAACAATTCAATTCAATCAAATAATCTAACCAACTACACAACCAAACAATTTAACAAACAAGCCATCCATGGTCTGTGGATGACGGGTGTCGGGTGCTACTAAACACCGTCTGCATCCTAGTATATATATATATAACTAGAAAGAAATTGAAGAGTGAGAAATTCTCACTGATAGCTATCCAATCATCTTGACTCTTCTTTGACAGAAATCTTCATCGTTATCGCATTTTTGTCATCTTCATTGCTGTAGCCACTACATATGTAAAAATCACATTTTTACTTCGCTATTCAATATATAAAAATCGAATTTTTACTACGCTATTCAATATATAAAAATCGAATTTTTACTTTGCTATTTAATATATAAAAATCGAATTTTTACTTTGCTATTCAATATATAAAAATCGAATTTTTACTTCGATGTTCAATATATAAAAATCATATTTTTACTTCGATGTTCAATATATAAAAATCATATTTTTACTTCGATGTTCAATATATAAAAATCATATTTTTACTTCGATGTTCAATATATAAAAATCATATTTTTACTTCGATGTTCAATATATAAAAATCACATTTTACTTCGCTAAGTAAATAAAATTCATATTTTTAAAACCAACACCATTAAGATTTTTAAATCAAGCTACTTATTTAAAAATAATCCTTATATATTTAAATTTATAACAATGTTTTATTATTTAAAATAACTGAATTTAACCTACGTTTTACTTTCTTAAAAACAGATTTTAATCTATGCTTTACTATTTTAACAGTTAAACTAAAATAAAAATCATTAAAACTCACTTTTTTCGAGCCGAAGGGGGGGAACCCACGGCAGTGCATAGGAGGAGGAGGGAGGGTCTGAAGCGGCGCTGGTGGTCGATGCCCTCAGGTGGTGGCAGGGGCGGACGGGAGCTCGATGAAGGGAGGCTGGAATTTGCGGTGTTCGATTTGAGGGGCTCGTGGCAGGGAAGAAGACGGTGGAGGAGCTTCGAGATCGGAGAGGAGAGGAGTGAAGGAGGAGAGAGAGGAGAGAGGAGGGTTGCGGCTAGGCGTGGTGGCCATTGGGGGAGCGGCGGCGTTGATTTCGAGGGGCGACGGGGAAGGGGGGTTTCTGAAAAAGAGAGGGAGGGTTACGGGTTTGGGCAAATGGAAAGGGGATAGGGGGGTTTTATAAAAATTTATATTATTATTTATTTCTCTGTTTAATTCTATAAAGTAACTTTTTATTTTGAACTCCAAACGAGGCCCACCGACTGTCGTCCATAGCTAATTACCCCCATTCCGAACACAATGGGATATGTATCGTAAGCTAATTCGACCGTTTCGATCAGTTTTCATCAAAATCAACATACAACTCTATATATTGAATTTGAACGCGCATTTCAATTTACCGGGGTCACATACTAACTAGAAAAATTCCCAAAAAATATTTTCTAGCTTCGTATTGACGATACGGTCCTAACAAAACTAGTTTCATCGAATTCTGAGACCGTTGGAAAAATGTCCATTTTCCAGTCGATTAAAATCAACTAAAACTGGTCAAACGCGTTTTCCTTCGCCACGCTCACATAATGATTCGAAAAATTATGAAATTTGGAATCTAGCAATAACTTGACACCACGGATCCAACAAAAGTGGTTTCGTCGAAATCCGAGGTCGTTTGCAAAATGGCTATTTTTAAGGGCCTGAATTCCATAGCGACTATTCAGAATTTTCAACTGGACATATCTTTTGATTCCCGCTATGTAAAATTTGATTTGTTGGATTCGTTGGAAAGATATTATCAATTAGATCCTAATGTTTTTGGTTTCACTAAAATCCGGATTGTTTTGCACTCGGTACGTTCAATTGAAGTTTGAAATCGAATTATCGAACTACCGCGCCATTTTCAATTCTATTTATAATTATATATATAATTATTTATATTCTAACGACGACGTATATAAATATATTCGTTGAACTCAATTCTAAACATTTTTCTCGTCGATATTATTTAAAATAATCTATTTTAAATAATCAAAATTCGCTAAAATCGCCAAAATAAAAATTTAAAACTGGCCCAGATTTTCGGGTTGTTACATCCTCGGGTGCTGGTGGCTGAACAATAGGGCCTCCCTCAACTACGGGGATATTCCCCCGTCCTCCTGCTACTCCGGCTCGGCCTCCACGGCCTCCTCTAGCTGCTGCTGCTCGTGTAGCCGTCAGAGAGAGTACTGTATAAGCAAGAAAAGAGTCAAGCTCACAGATTTGATAATTTTCATATATGATAAAGCAGGGGAACATAAGGAAAGGTAATGATGTACTGGTCAAATTGTTTTGCTAATCTGCTTAGCTCACCCTAGGACATTGCTAATCCTATCTCTAATGAGCTACTCGCCTTAGAACACTACTGATTCTATTCTGACAAGGTGTTTAATGTGTTAGATCCCTGAACTAAGGTTAACCAAAGCTCTGATACCAACTGTGACGATCCCAAAATCGGAGGGGCGGTATTAAGGATAATCATTGGAATATAACACATTAATCATCATAGCAGAGTACAGATAATAGCAGAAACAATAAATAGAATAATTTTACATGGATATGACAGCGGAATCACAACATGTAACAACATCAGAATAGCATAACGTAGGATATAACTTAGTAAATAAAAGGGAAGTGATCAGTCATCATCGCTAGAGGAGGAATACATACATGTAGTGAGACATAATAAGGGTATCAGTCTACATCGCCGAAGGCGGTACATATACATACAATAAGAAGTACTGAAAGTAAAGCAGTCTGCATCGCCAGTGGCGGAATCATAATATAAGTACAGTAATGGCGGAAAATGTCAAAGTCATCTCTGTGAAGTCAGCCTCGCCATGAGCCAAAATGCACTCTATGCAACAGTGCAGAGCCAAAAACAACCTGTCACCTGTGAACTAGGCTGCCCGTGTGAAAATAAGGGCACCCGCGTTTGCAAAGTGAAACAAACAACGAGTCAGTCATGGGGACTGGTATGAGGAATCTATTTAACAGTTTAACAACAGTGATAGGCAAATCACAGGACCACGCCACTTTCGCGGAACGGGTTTACTCCAGTGATTGCTAGTGCATTTAAAACAAAGTAAATTCTTTTAAAACAACGCAATGCTTTTAAAAAGAATGAAGCCATTATAAGACTCAGGTCCCATCATACAATGCAACGCAAGCCGGAGGATAGAGTTTTACCTTATAATGGCCAAATATGCTTGATACGTATAAAGCAAAATCAATTGATATTATTACTAGTGCATATATGTTTCAAAAGCGAATAGCATCATAAATATCAATCATAGGCGGCATAGCTACCATCTACTATGTCACCGTACTAGTTCTACAATCGAGTCCGTTATTTCGTATTGGAAATTGGATTTCCGTCATGAGTCGAGGCAAGGGGCAAGCTCCTCTCCGCTTCGAGACATTCTAGCAAATGCCTCAGGACTACGCACTCTGGGCAACCCTGGATTCGGCTGGGCCGGTCCTCCCTTACGTTTGAGGATTGGAAATTCCTGAACACACGTTTCCCGGTCCTTACAGACCTATAATCGAGGCGCCTCGCATTCCAACAACCACATAGGTGAAAAATAGATATATATGTCAGGGCTGGTAAGTCACTGACACCACCATAGCTAGAAAGAAACGCCGTGCTCTCCCAGCGGTCCGTATCCCGTTTTTAACTCATACCGAGGTGTGAGGCTCGCGAATCCACGCAATACACAAAGCCAGGCCACGTAGACCATGCTTTGATCATCATCCACAAGACTTTGCTTTGCAACAGAAGCCTTGATCACAGCATCTTGGCATGCCACATAGGCAGTCCACTCCATACGATTGATTTCCATCGATATATAACCTCTGAGCTCGTATGTCTCAGAGAAGGGCGTTAAGCAAAAGAATAAATTCTCCACCGCCAAACAGATATATATTTAACAGAGATCAATCAGTATAGAACAAAATCCAATGTCAGACACACAGTCCATTTACAAGTCCGTTCTGGGTCTAAACGAAACCGGAGGCGTCAAATTCCTCGTATATCCGTACAATCAACACATACGCTCAGACGGCTACTACTTCCGTCCCTTCACGGTAGCTACTCCGGTCAGGAACCTCAGCAGCGCCCATCCAACCGATACGATGATCGTCGGTCTTGAATCGTCTTTGCATTTTCCAACTCGAATCGCTCAATAAATTATTTGAAATGAGGGTTAGCTCGGCCTTTTCAAATAATTCACGTCATTAGAATTTAAATCGATTCTTTCCATGGTTATATTATTCGACATCCATCTTTCAGTTCTTTGGTGTTATTTTCGTGTCAAGCACATACAACCATCAAATATCAAACAATTCAAGCCCAATTGGTTTATTTGCAATCTATGTTGCTTATAATATTTTATAATGATTTTTCACCATTTTTATTTATTTAAAAATGGCCATATTTAATTAAACGACGTTTCAGGTCGTTTCGTGGCACTAGCGCTGTTTTTCCCCAAATTTGTTTTACACATATCGGGAAATCTAACCGTTGGATTTCTACGAAGTCTATATCAGTGGGAAGGTATTCCCAAAGCGAACCCAACGGTTCCAGTTTCGTGAAAATCCGACGGTCGGATCTCCCACACTAGTCGTTTGAAGTTATGGTTTCAAAATTCGAACTCCAGCGTCGTTATTCGATTTAATTTAATTATATTTATATTTATATATAAATATAAATGATTCTAGCGCTGTTTTTCTTCAGATTTGAATTAAACATTCCGGACAATCCAACCGTTGGATTTTTACAAGGTTGGTGCCGTTGGGAAGATATTTCCAAGGCGAACCCAGCGGTTGCGGTTTCGGGAAAATCCGATGGTGAGGATTTCTCGTACTAATCATTTCAAATTACGATTCCGAAACACAAACTGCACGGCTTCGATTCCTTTTAATTATATTTATATATATATATATATATAAATATAGTTCATTCTATAATTCCAACTATAGTTCATTCTATATTTTCAACTTTGTTTTCACTTCAAATATTTCACTAACGCCTTAATATTTCGAAATTTTTTGCCATAACCTCCTTTGTACGAGGAGGGGTTTGGAAATTTATTGGGCCGTGTTAGGTACCCAATAAATCCTAAAAAGCATCCACATATTTATAGTGATATATTCTGGTGTTTACGGGGGAGTATGTACAGATAATCACTCCAGAGAATAAATTCTCGTCACCCCGTTTCCGTGTGGAAATAAATAGTCCATGTGCCGTATCTAATAACTAGAACGATGTGATTATTGTCAACTCCAGACCCGTGTGGGGTTTTTATTAATCTGGCAATTTATTGTTATATTTTATATAGTCCATATCAGTCATCAGTTCAACCTGTAGTATAAAATTATCGCCATACAAGCCTCTTGCTCGTATGGTAAAACTTCCACCTCGTCACACAAGCTCCAATTGCTTATGTGGAATATGATGAATTATGCCTATCGTCAAGAAGTATGCCATGTGGTGTAGTTCAAAATTAATTGTTACTATCCTATGGTGACGTTTATTATTTCACATAGAATAACCAGCACTCCGCATCCAATGGCATTCACAGGAGTTGATATAAAAATAAAATTGCGCAACCAACTCATCAAGGCTTACCTATTTGTCGGGCACGCGAATAATTTCTTTACTCTACAGTTAATCCATTTTTCCTGTTCAACACATGTATATATATGCAGAACAAAGCTAATAATAATATTTCTAGCAACTATTATTTATTTCAACACGTGTGTATTTTTATCAAATCGTATATATGATAAAAGAAATATTTTTATCATCAAAAATATTTATTCAACACGTGAATGTTTTTAACACTTCATATTCACAATAAAGATGTAGTTTTTATTGTCTATTCATTTTATTTTAAAATACGATAACATTCAACACATGAAATTCAACTCGACGAACGAATTTCGATTCAACACATGAATATTCTATATAGTTTGTATATATATGAAAATGTGATTTTTATCGCTAAAACTATTTGTTTAAATTCAAATAATATTCAACACATGAATTTTGATTCAACGAATGAATTTCCACTCAACACATGAATATTCGCTATAGTTTGAATATATATAAAAATGTGATTTTTATCGCTAAAGCTATTTGTTTAAATTCAAATAATATTCAACACATGAATTTCAACTCAACGAATGAATTGCAACTCAACACATGAATATTCGATATAGTTTGTATATATATAAAAATGTGATTTTTATCGCTAAAGCTATTTGTTTAAATTCAAATAATATTCAACACATGAATTTTGATTCAATGAATGGATTGCAACTCAACACATGAATATTGGTTTCAACATATGTAATTTATTTCAACGAATGAAAATTATTCTAACACATGAATATTTCAGAAAATTTCGGCAGCATAACGGCAGGGTAGTTAAAACCGGGACCGTCCCTAGTACGACTCCTCTCTCTACCTTAAAACCTCGCGGTTTTTGACAATGGGGATCATGCATCTAGTTCACACGCAGGCGGCATGTTTTATTTTCAATTCCATAATCCTATTCTAATTTGTTTCAACCACAAGAGGGTATTTTTCAACCACAAAGGTATTTTTCAACCACAATATCAACCACAAACAATTATTTCCAACCATTCGTCATACCATATAATATCACGTCAATCACAAGCAATAAATATCGTCCATGGTCTGTGGACGAGGGGAGTATATATATATATATATATAGTATATTATAACTCACTTGCATTTCATCACAATTCAAAGCATATATGTTTCATTCAACGCTTGTATAATTTATACATCGCTAATATAACTTATACAACACATGTACATGAGGTATACAATGCGTATATAATTTACACTTCGCTTATATAATTTATACAACGCGATTCCATTCACACAATTTAGTTTAGATTCCTCACATTGGTTATTGCAGTGCTAAAAATCGTAGGAAGATCAGAAAAATCCGCGGCTTCTTCTAGAATGTAGAGAGCCTCCTTGCGGTCACGGTGTCTCCTGTTTCATCGAATTTCGTTAACGAACGAAAAAGATATTATTTTTCAAAGTTTTGCAACGCTTTATAGTGTTATTTTCATTTCAGAATAATAAAGGTCGTACCTTTGTTTTTGATTCGAAACTAGGGTTGAAAAATTCGTGAAATCTATCGATCGTTGCTTCGATCAGGTGGTGCCACGTGGAAGAGCTACGAACCAGCTCCCTGTCGGTGGTGGTGCGGTTCCCTTCGGTGGTCGGAGGAAGGCGGCGCGGCGTCAGAAAGGTGGCGACTTCCTCGGCGTGGTTCAGGCGATATAGGCGATGGTGGAGGGCGGCGTTTGGTCGGATGTGAAGAGGGGACGAAGGCGAGTGGAGTGGTGGTGGTGGCGCGGCTTAGCGTCGCCTATGGCGGCGGGAAAACGAAGGGGAAGGTTCGAGCTCGAGGAACCGTCGATATCGTCTAAGGCGGCTAGGGTTTTTGAGATTTTTTTTTAAAGAAAAATTCCTATTGGTCGAGACTTTATAGGAAAATTTAAATAGTGTTTTTGCAAACGAACTCGAAATCAAACCCAACGACTGTCGCCCCTAGCTAAATACCCCCATTTCGGACACAATGGGATATGTTTCGTTGGCCAATTCGACTGTTACAGTCAGTTATTTTTCAAATTAAAATATAAAACATTCAATATTTAATTTGAACGTACATTTCAATTTGCCAGGGCCACAAACTGAATCGAAAAATTCCAGAAAAATAAATCTAGCTTTGTTTTGACGATACGGTCCTAACAAAACCAGTTTCGTCGAATTCTGAGCTCGTTTGAAAAACGGCCATTTTTAGGTCGACCCATTTTAACAGAAATTGACCAATCACATTTTCTTTTGCCCCGCTCACATACTAGCTTCAAAAATTATGAAATTTGAAACTTAGCAATTATTTGACATCCCGGACCCAACAAAAGTGGTTTCGTCGAATTCCGAGGTCGTATGCAAAATATCTATTTTCAAGGGCTATATAGCGACCTTTCTGAAAATTCATTTGGCCATAACTTTTGATTCCCGTTATGAAACTTCGATTTTTCAGATTTGTTAGAAAGGTATTCATAAACAGATTTAAATATTTCCAGTTTCACTAAAATCCGTTATATTTTCCACCCGGTACAGTCAGACAAAGTTTGTATTCAAAATTTCAAACTGCAATACTATACCCAATTCTTTATTTTATTGAAATAGGCTATTTCAACTATTCAAATTCTTTGGTAATAACCAATTTTAAAAATTTTAAATTGGTTCACATTTTCCGGGTTATTACATTACGTCCAGTTGAAAATTCAGAATAGTCACTATGAAATTCTGGCCCTTAAAAATGGAAATTTTGCAAACGACCTCGGTTTTCGACGAAACCACTTTTGTTCGATCTGTGATGTCAAGTTATTGCTAGGTTTCAAATTTCATAATTTTTCGAATCAATATGTGAGCGTGGCAAAGGAAAACGCGTTTGACCAGTTTAAGTTGATTTTAATCGACTGGAAAATGGCCATTTTCCAAACGGTCTCGGAATTTAACGAAATTAGTTTTTTTAGTACCGTATCGTCAATACAAAGCTAGAAATTATTTTTCTGGAACTTTTAGAGTTCGTATGTGGCGCCAATAAATTGACATGTACGTTTAAAATTGAATATATAGATTTATATTTTAATTTAGACGAAAACTGAACGAAATGGCCGAATCAGCTGATGAGACATATCCCATTGTGTTTGGAATGAGGGTAATTAGTCAGGGGCGACAGTCGTTGGGTTCAGTTTGGAGTGTGAAGACTAAACGAACCATTTTTGAATTAAATAAAATAATTTTATAAATATATGGGCCAAGGTATATTGGTCAACCCCCCCTCCCAACCATAACTCCCCAGCGCGGTCAACGCTGAAGAACCTCTCGACCCCCTTTTGAATAACGACGGAAATGGCTCAAATCTTTGAGCTCAATTTCCGTCCAGGCCACTCAATGATTTCAACAATTTGAAGAAGCATAACCATAGAAGGATCTTCGGTCTTCAAATACATCTAGGCGTGGCGATTCTTCATGTCCTCTTTCGCTCAAAATTGCTCCTCAAAGAAGCCGACTTTACATCAGTTTTCCCGACGCTGGGGGAGTGCGAGTTCGACCACGACTTGGGCGACTGGAGGCGATGCGGAGGTGCTTCACGTGGTGGCGGAAGATCGACTCCAGGTGCCTCGGTTTGCGAGCGGTTGGGAACCCTAGGGTTTGTGCTATGGGTTCCAGGCTGAAACGAAAACTACAGTACGTTTTTATATACAAAGAACTGATTTTTTTTATATACAAAGAACTGATTTTTTTTATATACAAAGAACTGATTTTTTTATATACAAAGAACTGATTTTTTTTCAAGTCAAAGAAGTGATTTTTTAATCAAGAAAAGACGAGATTTTTAATTTTATAAAAATATAATTTTTAAAGGATGTAGTGAATAAAAATATAATTTTTATATAGTGTAGAGAATCAAAATATGATTTTTATTATATGTCAAGATTAAAAATATGATTTTTATTATATGTCAAGATTAAAAAAGGTGATTTTTATGCATGTAGTGAATACGGGCAACGAAAGTGATGAAGAGCGAGCACGGCGAGATTTCCTACATATGAAGAGTCGTGGAGTTTGGTTAGCTAGTCGGTGAGAACTTCTCACCTTTAATTTAATTTTTCTAATTAAAATATATGCTAGGATGCAGACGGTGTTTAGTAGCACCCAGCACCCGTCGTCCACAGACCATGGACGGCTTGTATGCTTGTTTGTTTGATTTTTATGTGTAGTTGATTGTGTGATGTGATGTGAAACGAAATAAAATATTTTATAGTGGAAAATATTATATAGTTAAAAATAGAATTTTGAACGTGTATATGAAATGAAATAAATTAATATAAACAAATCGAACGATTTGTTTATATACACACATTTGACTGATATTGATTGGGACGATAAATTTTACACATCGCCCAACTGCACAAATAAAATCTTTGTTTGATTGTTTGAAACCCCACACGGGTATTGGGATGATATATGACATACATTAATCCCAATAATTAGTTGTATGTTGATCTATTGATTGACAGACTGTTATGAGCGTTAAATATTTATATTTGATGCTTATACAGTGTAGAATGCACTTTGGATGATGGTTGATTATTTGTCGTTGTTGATATATACATGCGTTGTAGAAAATCCATATAATTAACATTATATGGTAATTGATTAGGCCTCATTCCAGTTTTGAAAAAGAAATATTTGAAATAGAATATTTAAAAATAGAAATATATGAAGCCGTGTTGATTAGATTGACGCCATTTCGACGTGAACGATATTTATATCGATTTTATTCATTTTTAAATGAATATTGAAAAGTGATTTCAATAATCGAATATTTTAGAAAATGAATTCGAATGGAATATTTTAGAAAATAAAATCGAATTGAAATTGAATAGAAATGAATTGAAATTGAATAGAAATGAATTCAAATTGAATAGAAATGAATTCAAATTGAAATTGAAAAGAATTGAAATTCGAATTAAACTGAATAGAATTGAAATTCGAATTAGATTGAAATAGAATTGAAATCGTTTTGAATTGAATTTAAAACATATTGAAATTGAACTGAAAATCGATTTGAATTGAAATCAATTTGAAATGAATTTAAAACGAATTTGTAAGGGAAAATTCAATTTCGATTTGAAATTGAAAAGGAAGTTGAAATTGTTTTGAAAACGATTTATAAAATATGTTTTAAAAGGAAATCGACGAAGTATATATTATATATATATATATAATATAATGGCCTGAATAGAACGCACCGCGCCGCGGCAGTTCGTGAATTTCGACCATTGACTTCGAACGGATATTACGGGAGATCCGACCATCGGATTCTCCTAAAACCAGAACCGTTGGGTTCGTATCGAAAAGGGCTTTCCAATGAATATTAGAGATTTGAAATCTAACGGTTGGATTTGGAATTATGTCCAAATCAAATTTGGAAAAGGTCGTTGTAAGTGCAGTTCGATGGCCGTTGATGGAAATCGACTGTACGGGCCTTGATAAAATTATTAGAAATATCAATAATTTGTGTAAAATCATAAGAAATGATTTGAGAAGAATTGGGATGAAAAACTCCATATTTGAAAGGATAAAAATAGATTTTTATCGAAATGAACTAGTTTTGAACTAGAATAATAATTTGTTTATTTTTAAAATAAATAAATTGGATTTGAAATGGTTTTGAAAATAACCAGGATTTCCAATGATTGAATTGGAAGGGATTTGAATCGAAATCATCTTCGGAATAGTTTGATGTTGGGTTTCGTGATTATACAGATGTTGTTATGGAAATTTGAAAGATATATATATATATATATATATATATATATATATATATCGTTATTTCCAATACGATATTTGTTGGTCGTAGAATTTGATATTGAATATAAGCCGATATATTTTCTATTCAGAGCCTTGTATTTAATATCAAATGTGATTTGGATTTGTCGTAAATGGTGTCTTCATTAACATTGTTCTTAAGCCCAGTCGAGAAAAAGATTAAATCTTTTTATTTAGATTTATTGACGTGTACCAATTAAATGATATTTAATTGGAATCGAATTGGTATTGATTTTTGGGTTTATCGTGAACAATGTTTCAAATAACACTTGTTCTTTAACCCGAAAATTGATGGAATGTGACTTTGGGTTGTCGTGAACGGTATTTTCAATAATACTGTTCTTAGACCCAACAGAGTTAAGAAAATCAGAAACTAGCTGGAGATTAGTTATGTTGAATGGTTTCTTGGGTATTGATCTGATGTTGGTTTCGGCCTTCGGGGTTAATATTTGGGGAATTATTCTCTTGCTAATTTACGGTTAGTGACTGATGAATTGGAATGAGGCGTATGTTGTGTTTGTGTAACACTTGTTTATTATATACGCGGGTTATTCAGAAAGACCGGGTTATCCTATTCTGAATAACCGATTCGACGATGAGTCGAAGATGAAGACGATGGATGAAGACCGGAAGTCTTCACATCGTTCGGGTGATTACTGATGATCTTGATTGGGCTGTACACCCAAGAAGATGAAAATAGTTAGTGATCGTCCAGACGTATTTGGAGATCGATGGATATGCGAGGAAAGTGCCTTCGGTTTCGTTCAGACCCAGAACGGACTTGTAAATGGACTGTGTGTCTGACATTGGATATCATTTTTTGTGATTGATGGATATTGGTTGCATAGAGTGGTTTGCCCGTGTGGCATGCTGAGATGCAAATGATCAAGGCTTCTGTTGAAAAGCAGAGTCTTGTGGTTGATGATCAAAGCACAGCCTCTGTGGCATAGCTTTGTGTAACGTTGATTCGCGAGCCTCACACCCCGGTTGTGAACCAGAAACGGGAGAAGGACCTCAGGGGGGACATGCGTTTCTTTCTAGTAAGAAGTGGCGTCAGTGGTTTTACACGCCCTGACGAGTTTGACTTATTTGGTTGTTGCTGTTGCGAGGCGCCTCGGATATATCGGTGACTATGTGAAGCCGATGGAGTCATTTGTTGGCTCATTTACGCCTCAAAGGGCGGGGAAACGTAGTGTTCAGGCATTATAATCTACATCGGTGGACCGACCCTGACGATCTAAGGGGCAGTTGCGGTTGTTCCTGAGGCTCGGGCTAGAGAGTCTCGAATAGGTTGAGGACGATCCCTGGCCTCGGTTCACATATGGGAATCCAACTTCCAAATACGTGATATTTGCGGTTTTGATTGTAGAGCCTAGTATGGCGACATGATATATGGTACCCATGCCGTCTATGATTGATATTTATGATTTGAAGTTGTTTTATACACTATGCACTTATAATAGTTTCAAATGATTTGTTTTTAATGTATCAAGCATGCTTTGGCTATTATAAGGTAAAACCCTATCCTCCGGCTTGCGTTGCATTGTGTGATGGGACTGGGTCTTATAATAGCTTCATTTTTCTTTATTTAGCATTGCGCTGTTTGTTTTATGCACTGGTGTTCTTGGGAGGAAACCCGTTCCGTGTTATACGGCATGGTCCCTTGATTTACCGAACTTTAAAATAAAGATAAATAACTGTTTTATTTCTCACACCAGTCCCATGACTGACCTGGAGTTTATTGTTTTAACCTAAACTCTGGGTGCCCTTATTTTGACACGGGCAGCTAGTAGTTTTGGTTTTGCAAATTTATATTCACAGGAACCTGGTTTACAGCTGGAACGATATCCGGAAAGCTTTGTATCCGTGTATCTTCTTCAGTTGTATTTTGTATTATTTTCCGCTGATTTGTAATTTATTGTAATCTCTGATATTTATCGAATGTATTTTATTTGTTAATAATCTGTATATTCTTGTATTCTGATGAATTGTTGTAAATAACAATGAAATGTTCTTCCGTCTGCGTTCTATTTTGTCGTGTTCTCAAAACAATCAGGCGTTTCGAACGGTCTGGGTCGGTTTAGCGACTGATTCAGATTGAGGAAATTCCTTTTCGTTACATTTGGTATCAAAGCTTTGGTTTACAAAGCTCAGAGAACAAGACATGTTAGAACCAAACGAAAGAATTCATCAGAGATTGGATTAGTGATATCCAATGGGAATGACTCGTTAGAGATAGGATCAGCAGTATCCTAGAACGAGTGTGAAGAGTATATTTTCGAAATGAAAACGAATTTTTGTTTTGAAAATTTAAATCAATTATACGTATTTGATTATTTAATTTATACTGATTTGGACAATCCAGTATATATAAAGATTTTGTATATACGTCTGATCCACGTGTATTCGAAGTTTTAATATACTGAATAGATATAGAGTCACAATCTAGTCGCTCGGGGATAATTCTGATGATGCGTCCGCATCATCAGTATTTATATTCGAGTGCCAAAAGCGTGATATCTATATATTTCCAATTGACTGGTGTGAGAACCAAAATTAGGTAGGGCTTATTGTTGTGATTTGGCATCAAAAATGTGATTTTTGACTATATATCAAAATTATGAATTTGAAAAGATAATCAACTAATTGATTGATGGTTGTGTTGTTTGATTATTGTTTGATTAACTAAAATTTGAACCATTTAGCAAATTGATCAAATAGTGAATTGTATTGAAAATTATTCGCATTTGCTTGCATATACAATACTTACATTGAACAGCTAGCAAGGAGGCTAGAGCAGAAGAATAAAATTTGTTTGCCTGACAAATAGGTACATGTTTATCATAATTTACTGTTTTGTTTGGGTGATGATGATTTTATGAGCCGATTGGCTTTTTCTTTTTCTTTTTGATTAAAGAAGGCCATGGGAGGCTATATGAAATATCCCGAAGTCCCCGGTGCAGGGGAGGTTATGGCGAAATTTTTCGAAAATTTAGGGTGTTAGCCAAATTTTTGAAAAATTTGAAAGGTTCTTAGAAACTAAAAAGTTGAAGAACTTAAGCCGTAAAGAAAATAATGGAAGTTGAGTTGAATTGTTAAACAACTTTCGGCTTCGTTCCTTTTCGAGGACAAAAAGTTTTAAGTGGGGGAGATTGTAATGCCCCGGAAATCCGTGCCAATTTAAAATTTTTATTTTGGCAATTTTAGTGAATTATGATTATTTAAAATGAATTATTTTAAATAGTAACGACGAGAAATTTATTTTGAATAGAATTCGAACGTATATATTTATTCGAATCGTCATTAGAATATAAATATTTATTTATATATATAAAAGGAATTGAAAATGGCGCGGTAGTTTGAAAATTCGACTTCAAAGTTCAAATGAATGTACCGGGTGCAAAATAAACCGGATTTTAACAAAACCAAAAATATTTGAATCTATTTGAGAATATCTTTCCAACGAATCCAAAAAATTGAAATTTCATAGCGGGAATAAAAAGTTACGTCCAGTTGAAAATTCAGAATAGTCGCTATGGAATTCTGGCCCTTAAAAATAGAAATTTTGCAAACGACCTCGGTTTTCGACGAAACCACTTTTGTTGGATCCGTGATGTTAAGTTATTGCTAGGTTTCAAATTTCGTAATTTTTTGAATTAATATGTGAGCGTGGCAAAGGAAAACGTGTTTGACCAGTTTTAGTTGATTTTAATCGACTGGAAAATGGCCATTTTCCAAACGGTCTCGGAATTTAACGAAATCAGTTTTTTTAGGACCGTATCGTTAATACGAAGCTAGAAAATATTTTTCTGGAATTTTTAGAGTTCGTATGTGGGCCCGGTAAATTGAAATGTACGTTTAAAATTGAATATATATATTTATATTTTAATTTAGACGAAAACTGATCGAAACGGCCGAATTAGCTGATGAAACATATTCCATTGTGTTCGGAACGGGGGTAATTAATCAGGGGCGACAGTCGTTGGGTTCGGTTTGGAGTGTGAAGACTAAACGAACCATTTTTGAATTAAATAAAATAATTTTATAAATATATGGGCCAAGGTATATTGGTCAACCCCCCCCCCCCCCATAACTGCCCAGCGCGGTCAACGCTGAAGAACCTCCCGCCCCCCTTTTGAATAACGGCGGAAATGGCTCAAATCTTTGAGCTCAATTTCCATCCAGGCCACTCAATGATTTCAACAATTTGAAGAAGCAAAACCATAGAAGGATCTTCAGTCTTCAAATCCATCTAGGCGTGGCGATTCTTCGTGTCCTCTTTCGCTCAAAATTTCTCCTCAAAGAAGCGGCTTTGCATCAGTTTTCTCGACGCTGGGGGAGTGCGAGTTCGACCACGACTTGGGCAACTGGAGGCGATGCAGAGGTGCTTCACATGGTTGCGGAAGATCGACTCCAGGTGCCTCGGTTTGCGAGCGGTTGGGAACCCTAGGGTTTGTGCTATGGGTTCCAGGCTGAAACGAAAACTACAGTACGTTTTTATATACAAAGAACTGATTTTTTTATATACAAAGAACTGATTTTTTTATATACAAAGAACTGATTTTTTTATATACAAAGAACTGATTTTTTTCAAGTCAAAGAAGTGATTTTTTAATCAAGAAAAGACGTGATTTTTAATTTTATAAAAATATAATTTTTATAGGATGTAGTGAATAAAAATATAATTTTTATATAGTGTAGAGAATCAAAGTATGATTTTTATTATATGTCAAGATTAAAAATATGATTTTTATTATATGTCAAGATTAAAAATATGATTTTTATTATATGTCAAGATTAAAAAAGGTGATTTTTATGCATGTAGTGAATACGGGCAACGAAAGTGATGAAGGGCGAGCACGGCGAGATTTCCTACATATGAAGAGTCGTGGAGTTTGGTTAGCTAGTCGGTGAGAACTTCTCACCTTTAATTTAATTTTTCTAGTTAAAATATATACTAGGATGCAGACGGTGTTTAGTAGCACCCGACACCCATCGTCCACAGACCATGAACGGCTTGTATGCTTGTATGTTTGATTTTGATGTGTAGTTGATTGTGTGAAGTGATGTGAAACAAAATAAAGTATTTTATAGTGGAAAATATTATATAGTTAAAAATAGAATTTTTAACGTGTATATGAAATGAAATAAATTAATATAAACAAATCAAACGATTTGTTTGTATACACACATTTGACTGATATTGATTGGGACGATCAATTTTACACATCGTCCAACTGCACAAATAAAATCTATTTTTGATTGTTTGAAACCCCACACGGGTATAGGGATGATATATGACATACACTAATCCCAATAATTAGTTGTATGTCGATCGATTGATTAACAGACTGTTATGAGCGTTAAATATTTATATTTGATGCTTATACAGTGTAGAATGCACTTTGATGATGGTTGATTATTTGTCGTTGTTGATATATACATGCGTTGTAGAAAATCCATATAATTAACATTATATGGTAATTGATCAGGCCTCATTCCAGTTTTGAAAAAGAAATATTTGAAATAGAATATTTAAAAATGGAAATATATGAAGCCGTGTTGATTAGATTGACGCCATTTCGACGTGAACGATATTTATATCGATTTTATTCATTTTTAAATGAATATTGAAAAGTGATTTCAATAATCGAATATTTTAGAAAATGAATTCAAATGGAATATTTTAGAGAATAAAATCGAATTGAAATTGAATAGAAATGAATTCAAATTGAATAGAAATGAATTCAAATTGAATAGAAATGAATTCAAATTGAAATTGAAAAGAATTGAAATTCGAATTAAACTGAATAGAATTGAAATTCGAATTAGATTGAAATAGAATTGAAATCGTTTTGAATTGAATTTAAAACGTATTGAAATTGAACTAAAAATCGATTTGAATTGAAATCAATTTGAAATGAATTTAAAACGAATTTGTAAGGGAAAATTCAATTTCGATTTGAATTTGAAAAGGAAGTTGAAATCGTTTTGAAAACGAATTTAAAACGATTTATAAAATACGTTTTAAAAGGAAATCGACAAAGTATATATTATATATATATAATATAATGGCCTGAATAGAATGCGTCGCGCCGCGGCAGTTCGTGAATTTCGACCGTTGACTTCGAACGGATATTACGGGAGATCCGACCATCGGATTCTCCTAAAACCGGAACCGTTGGGTTCGTATCGAAAAGGACTTTCCAATTAATATTAGAGATTTGAAATCTAACGGTTGGATTTGGAATTATGTCCAAATCAAATTTGGAAAAGGTCGTTGTAAGTGCAGTTCGATGGCCGTTGATGGAAATCGACTGTACGGGCCTTGATAAAATTATTAAAAATATCAATAATTTGTGTAAAATCATAAGAAATGATTTGTGAAGAATTAGAATGAAAAACTCCATATTTGAAAGGATAAAAATAGATTTTTATCGAAATGAACTAGTTTTGAACTAGAATAATAATTTGTTTATTTTTAAAATAAATAAATTGGATTTGAAATGGTTTTGAAAATAACCAGGATTTCCAATGATTGAATTGGAAGGGATTTGAATCGAAATCATCTTCGGAATAGTTTGATGTTGGGTTTCATGATTATACAGATGTTGTTATGGAAATTTGAAAGATATATATATATATATATATCGTTATTTCCAATACGATATTTGTTGGTCGTAGAATTTGATATTGAATATAAGCCGATATATTTTCTATTCAAAGCCTTGTATTTAATATCAAATGTGATTTGGGTTTGTCGTGAATGGTGTCTTCATTAACACTGTTCTTAAGCCCAGTCGAGAAAAAGATTAAATCTTTTTATTTAGATTTAATGAAGTGTACCAATTAAATGATATTTAATTGAAATCGAATTGGTATTGATTTTTGGGTTTATCGTGAACAGTGTTTTCAATAACAATTGTTCTTTAACCCGAAAATTGATGGAATGTGACTTTGGGTTGTCGTGAATGGTATTTTCAATAATACTGTTCTTAGACCCAACAGAGTTAAGAAAATCAGAAACTAACTAGAGATTAGTTAAGTTGAATGGTTTCTTGGGTATTGATCTGATGTTGGTTTCGGCCTTCGGGGTTAATATTTGGGGAATTATTCTCCTGCTAATTTACGGTTAGTGACTGATGAATTGGAATGAGGCGTATGTTGTGTTTGTGTAACACTTGTTTATTATATACGCGGGTTATTCAGAAAGACCGGGTTATCCCATTCTGAATAACTGATTCGACGATGAGTCAAAGATGAAGACGGTGGATGAAGACCGGAAGTCTTCACATCGTTCGGGTGATTACTGATGATCTTGATTGGGATGTACACCCAAGAAGATGGAAATAGTTAGTTGGCGGTTTGGCTTATAGGGTTGCTTTACCGGAGAAACTTTCGGGTGTGCATAATGTATTCCATGTTTCATATATTCGCAGATATGTACATGACCCGTTAGCTATAGTCCAGCCTGCTTTATTTGAAGATATAGATGTTGAGTCAAATCTTACTATCGAAAGAAAACCACTTCGTATAGTCGATAAAGATACGAAGCAACTTAGAAAGAAGATAGTTAATCTCTTCAAAGTTCAGTGGAGTAGAGATGACCGAGATTGCACTTGGGAAACTGAGGAGAGTATCCGTGCCTCAAATCCTGAATTGTTTGCATAAGGTACCAAATTCATCTTTAATCATTCTTACGTTCCTGCTTATTCTTTATTTTTCCTTGTTCCGTTCTTTTCGAGGACGAAAAGACTTGAGTAGGGGAGAATGTAACGACCTGAGTTTTCAAATCGGAAAAAAAAAGTATTTAACGATAAATTCCTAAAAACAAACCAGCAAATAAAATAAAATGATTAAATTTAGTTATTAGAATGAATATATTCAATGTTATTGAATTTAACATAGAAATAAATATTTGTATACAAAGAATTTGAAGACAAATTTGTAATCGAAACGTTATAAGTTCGTTCCGTTAAATTCTGATAATTTAAACTGAATAAATTTAAATGACCGTTCATTTAACACGGTGAAATTAAAAATAAAAATAGAATTTTTATAAAACGTTCAAATCACTGATAACTGTGTGCCATTGTGTTCGTCTCGATGTCCTGATTACAATGGTATATTTATACTGATATTTCGGTGTCCGTAAAGACAAATGGGTAGACAGTTATTTTCATACATGTGACCCTGTAAAGTAGTGCAACATAAAATGGGACTGAAATATATGTGATCTAAAAAAAATGTTACAGACAAAACAAAAGAAAATGTAAATGTCTCCAAGAGGATAAGGTGCATTAAATGAGTGATGCTGGCTACAATCTTTTTTCTTCGTTGCATTAAATGAGTAATGGGAGGACATCATTTGGTACAGACATAATAATTCACCTACCGCCCTATTATATATGGCAGCCCAAACTCTATCTGCTCTCTCTTCATTTCACTATCTATTCTCCTTCCACAAATTCTTGCTTCGGAAAATTTCTTCTATATAAAAAAAAGAAGAAAAAAAAGAGAACAACATGAAAAAGGAACGCATGAAGTAGTAACAGCCCGCAATAGCTCCGACAGCCCGCAACAGCTCCGACAGCCTTCGTATCGAAACTCGAATGTGAGTTATCACTCACGTCTAAACTTCTTTAATGTTTTTGCTGCATACTTAAACATTGTTGAACCTTGAAAAAAATGAACCCGCAACAGAGAAATGAACATGGGGAGGTTTTCATTTTTGTTTGGACACAAACATTATTTCATTTTTCTTGCCTGGCATTTGTCACTTAATTCAATTAGATTACAGAGAAGGCCACGTTTTCCTTTTATGGGATGGATACACTTTCTAAATTATGCTTTTCATCTTTGCTGGAAAAAATTTCTTCCCACTTCTTCTTTCATGCGTTAACAGACCTCTCTTTGATTGACCATTTTTTCTCCTTCCAATACAACACAGCAAGACATTCATGGAGTTCATTTCTTTTTACACGTTCTTTTTCTCTCTGAAAACATTCACACTTTCATTCATTTGAAGACGCATAACATGGCATAGCAGCAAAGCATGCATTAGTTCATTCTATTCTTCTTTCCATTTACAAATATAGACACGTTTCCCTTCTAAAATTTTATCTCTTTCTACACTCATATTTAGCAAAAACGCATGAACATGGGGGGTTAATTCGTTTGGTTCCAAAAAGTTAATTCATTTTATTCCCAAAAAAAAAATGAAAAACGCACGGAAGGGGACTGGACACGTTATTTCCTCTCTGTTCCTTTTGCCTATTATCCATTTCTTCTTTCTAGTTGTTGCATTTGTGTATTTGTTGCATGTGCGTGTTTAAAGGTGTGCGCGTGTGGGTTTGTGCATTGATTCATGCGCAAGAAAAAGAAAAAAAAACAACGCATGGAAAAAAATGAAAGAAGCAGCATGAAAGGAAGAGGTTGTTGTCCTTGTTTGTTTGCATGATTTTGTAGCATATGAATATATGTGTCATGCATGTGTGTTTATAAATAAACATGTGTGTATTTAAAATATATGTGTGTTGTGTATGTGCTATATGTTATGTGTGCACATGCATGGATTAGTGCATATGTGTGCACGTAATATATGTTTTGTGTATTAACATATCCATCTTTTGGAGACTCAACACAGCAAGTTTCCACCTTTTTTTTCTCTTTTATCATTCTTTTCTTTCTTTCCCCTGTTTTGCATGCATGCATGTGAACTGTGTATGTATGTCTTTGAAAAAGAAAAGCTTTTAGAAATATGACTTGCGTCGGACATGGACACAAAAGTATGCATGGTTCAACCAAACATAAGCTTTGAAAAAGAAAAATTAAGTAGGTTAATAAAATAAAAATATGTCTTTTGCAGACCCAAAATATTTAGAAAAATATGTAAAATCGTAAAAGGGACACATCGAACTCAAATGGCTCTGTTTCAAAAATGAACTGTGCAAGCTTTTTCACAATTTCAACGCAAACCGAACACCGAAACTGACAAATGAATATATTTCGCTAATCAGCGCGACGAGATGGACACACCGGTATATAATTTGCAGTGTCTGCATGCTCCATTCAAAAACGCGTTATGGACCCCTTTGACGTTAAAAAAATACGGATGTGAAACAGAGGTCAAAACGTCCGATTTTCGCGAAACGAATTCCGTCGTTGGATTACTGTCAACGAATAGAATATTTTTCATGTTTATCCGAACTTGTTTTGAAGAGATTTTAAAATCGCTAAAAATTGAACTGTTATGCGCACCTTTACACTGAAAATTGCACGACCGACGACATTCAAATTTTTCGACGAAATTTTCACAGCTTCTACATTTCATTATACGTATTTCAAATTTTAAATTCCCATTTTTAATAATCATAGAATATTTTCAAATTTCGATGATTAAACTTCGGTTTAAATTATATACATAAAAAATTGATTTAAATTGATGAATAGAATATTAAGTGATTTAAATTTTATTTGAACTTATTGAAATAACCATTGTTGAACCTTTTATTAGAAAAAAAACGTTAGCCTAAATATTTAAGGAAATAAATCTCAAAATTGTAAATTTAGATACAAATTTAGTTGAGGAAAACAATTTAGTTAAATGAAGTATAATTTTGAAATTTGAGTGAAGTATTCAATAGTTGGAAATTGTAAATTTTATAAAAGAAAAATACAACCTTGATTTATTGATTTGGAACTTTGGAATTAGACACAAAGTTAAGTTTACAAGTGCAAAGGATAAAAATGTTGTTAATATTTCAAATTGGAATATTTGATAGTTCAAGTTTAAATAAGAAGTTGAAATACAAATTATGCTTTGATCTATTCGAAATTAATCAATGAAAAATAAATTGAATGACGTTAGTTGTCAAAGAGACCGGAGCCAGTTATGGACACATTCTCTGTCGATACTGGAACCACTTTGTTAACTATGTTCGTGAAGTGATTGTTCTTGGTGTACGTTTATTGGATTGAAGAAAGTGAACGATAATGGATGACCGACACTTGTGTCAAATTTGAAATGACTAAAACAGGAGCCGTGCCGGACCATTGAGGCTATCTAACTCTAGCAGACACACTTCTTCGTGTATTCTATTTTTTTGTTATTTGGTGATCACCCTTGATTTTGGAAGTGTTGTGTTGCGGTGGGCCGTTAGGGGTTACCACCAGTCCGGATCAGGCAAACTGGTAGTATCCTACCTTGGGCATTGCCTCACGTGCCTTGTCATTCGTTTTATCCTTATGCGCGACCATTACGAGTTTCTATTTAACATGTGCCTATAGGGGACTCACTGGCTACCGACGTTCTACTGGTTGTGTTACAGGACCTGCATAGACCACATTGTTTAAAAACGTGTTAAGGAGGATCAATGTAAAGCCTTAACGCTATTTTAAATATTTTATATTACTGATAGACATTACATATAATAGCGTATCATACTATATATAGATAATTTAACGGATCCTTAAGAGATGGAAAATACCGTAACATCTCTTGAGTTATTTTCATCTGAGTTTAGATCTAATCACATTAGAATGTTTAGACCTGACTCGAGTGTTTTGTATTTTTCTCATTTCGCTCGGGTCAGACTGAGTATTGCAGTGTTCTCGAGGAGCACTTTATCTGGAGCCAAAGACCTAGTCGAAGACTCCATCCTATCCAGTATTAGTTCCTATTTCCGTTTGGCTTGTATTTGCGAACTTTATGAGTCGCTATATTGTATAATTAAATTGTAACTGTTTAAGTAGCTTCATGAACTGCTTATGTATATTACTTCATTTCCGTTGCGAGATTCTGTGTTATTCTGTATATGTGATTCTATGTTCTGATTCTATTATACACCCTAAATTGATTATCTGTCAGTTTTGAATCGTTCGAGTTGGACATGTGTGGTTATATTGTCAACTTGGATTATTCAGAAAAGGTGGGTTGTCACAGATCGTCCAGACGTATTTGGAGATCGATGGATATGCGAGGAAAGTGCCTCCGGTTTTGTTCAGACCCAAAACGGACTTGTAAATGGACTGTGTGTCTGACATTGGATATCATTCTGTGTGATTGATGGATATTGGTTGCATAGAGTGGTTTGCCTGTGTGGCATGCTGAGATGCAAATGATCAAGGCTTCTGTTGAAAAGCAGAGTCTTGTGGTTGATGATCAAAGCACAGCCTGTGTGGCATAGCTTTGTGTAATGTTGATTCGCGAGCCTCACACCCCGGTTGTGAACCAGAAACGGGAGAAGGACCTCGGGGGGGAGGGGGACATGCGTTTCTTTCTAGTTAGAAGTGGCGTCAGTGGTTTTACACGCCCTGACGAGTTTGACTTATGTGGTTGTTGCTGTTGCGAGGCGCCTCGGATATATCGGTGACTATGTGAAGCCTATGGAGTCATTTGTTGGCTCATTTACGCCCCAAAGGGCGGGGAAACGTAGTGTTCAGGCATTATAATCCACATCGGTGGACCGGCCCTGACGATCTAAGGGGCAGTTGCGGCTGTTCCTGAGGCTCTGGCTAGAGAGTCTCGAATCGGTTGAGGACGATCCCTGGCCTCGGTTCACATATGGGAATCCAACTTTCAAATACGTGACATTTGCGGTTTTGATTGTAGAGCCTAGTATGGCGACATGATATATGGTACCCATGCCGTCTATGATTGATATTTATGATTTGAAGTTGTTTTATACACTATGCACTTATAATAGTATCAAATGATTTGTTTTTAACGTATCAAGCATGCTTTGGCTATTATAAGGTAAAATCCTATCCTCCGGCTTGCGTTGCATTGTGTGATGGGACCTGGGACTTATAATAGCTTCATTTTTCTTTATTTTGCATTGCGCTGTTTGTTTTATGCACTGGTGTTCTTGGGAGGAAACCCGTTCCGTGTTATACGACGTGGTCCCTTGATTTACCGAACTTTAAAATAAAGATAAATAACTGTTTTAGTTCTCACACCAGTCCCATGACTGACCTGGAGTTTATTGTTTTAACCTAACTCTGGGTGCCCTTATTTTGACACGGGCAGCTAGTAGTTTTGGTTTTGCAGATTTATATTCACAGGAACCTGGTTTACAGCTGGAACGATATCCGGAAAGCTTTGTATCCATGTATCTTCTTCAGTTGTATTTTGTATTATTTTCTGCTGCTTTGTAATTTATTGTAATCTCTGATATTTATCGAATGTATTTTATTTGTTAATACTCTGTATATTCTTGTATTCTGATGAATTGTTGTAAATAACAATGAAATGTTCTTCCGTCTGTGTTCTATTTTGTCGTGTTCTCAAAACAATCAGGCGTTTCGAATGGTCTGGGTCGGTTTAGCGACTGATTCGGATCGAGCGAAATTCCTTTTCGTTACAATTTCGAACTGTTTGGTTAATATCTGCTAAATATATATCTGTTTGGTGTTGGAGAATTTATTTTTTTGCTTAACACCCTTCTCTAAGATGTACAAGCTTAGAGGTTACATATCGGCAGAAATCAATAGTACGGTGTAGATTATTGATGCGGCATGTTTGTGTTTCCAAAGTTATATAATCATTAATATTGATTTTTGGGAAGATTAAAACTAAGTGGAGTTTTAATGAATCTTTAATTAGATTTAAAGGGGAATTGATCATTTAAATTATCAAATTTGGGAAATGATCGAGAATGGAGTATCAACAGTTTTGCTCCTAGTGATAGTTAAATCTTTAATTATATTTGAACGTGAAATGGTAATTAAATTTACCGATAACACTGTGGTGTTAGATATGGAGTACAACTAGTTTTGCTCCATGGGATGAATAGGTTGGGATTGGGAAATAAAATAAATGATTACTTCGGTAAGGATCGCTAATCCCGACTAGTTTGGAAAACCTTAATATGGTTTGAATGATATCCAAAGGAAGATTAAAGAATAAATTTTAAAGAATTTATCTTTGATAAAATTAATGGGAACCTTTCCCAAAGGATATGAATATTTAAATAAAAGAATATTTAAAATTGGAATGAGGCGTACGTTGTGTTTTTAATACACTTGTTTATTATATACACGAGTTATTCGAAAAGGCCGGGTTTATACCCATTTTGAATAACTGATTCGACGATAAGTCGACGATGAAGACGGTGGTTGAAGACCGGAGGTCTTCACATCATTTGGATGAATACTGATGTCTTGATTGGACTGTACACCCAAGACAAGGTAATAAGTGGTGATCGTCCAGACGTACTTGGAGATCGACCGGATATGCGAGGACCTCTCTGTTGTATTGGATATACGAGACGAGGAATAAGCTGCCTCCGGTTTCATTCAGACCCAGAACGAACTTGTAAATGGACTGTGTATCTGACATTGGATTTTATACTGTATTGATTGATCTCTATTAAATATATATCTGTTTGGCAGCAGAGAATTTATTCTCTTGCTTAACGCCCTTCTCAGAGACGTATGAGCTCAGAGGTTATATATCGATAGACATCAGTCGCACGGCATGAATTGCCTGTGTAGCATGCCTGAGTAGCAAATGATCAAGGCTTCTGTTGAAAAGCAGAGTCTTGTGGATGATGATCAAAGCACGGCCTTAAATGGCATAGCTTTGTGTATAACGTTAATTCGCGAGCCTCACACCTCGGTATGAATCAAAAACGGGTTGAGGGACCATAGGGAGAACGTGACGTTTCTTTCTAGCTATAGGTGGTATCAGGGTTTTGCAAGCCCTGACATTGTTATATTTTTACCTATGTGGTTGTTGGATTGGGAGGCGCCTCAGATATATCGGTCTCTACGGAGCCGATGGATATTGAGTCATCTGGCTCATAGGCGCCCGATAGGGCGGGGAAACGTGTATTCAGGTATTACTAATCTACTAAATTTGGACCGGCCCTACCGATTCCTAAGGGTCACTGTATGTGACCCGTAGGCATTTGCTAGAGTGTCTCAAAGCCGACGACGATGATCCCTTGCCTCGACTCATGACGGAAATCCAATTTCCAATACGTGACATTTCGGTTTTGGTTGTAGATCATTGTATGGCGACATAGTAGGATGGGGCACTATGCCATTTATGATTGATACATTTATATTTGAAGTTGTTTTCATACACTTTACACTATAATAGTATCAAAATGATTTGTTTTAAAACGTACCAAGCATGTTTGGCTATTATAAGGTAAAACTCTATCCTCCGGCTTGCGTTGCATTTTGTGATGGGACCTGAGTCTTATAATAGCTTCATTTTTCCAAAAAGCATTGCGCTGTTTGTTTTATGCACTGGTATTCTTGGGAGGACACCCGTTCCGTTTTATGCGGCGTGGTCCCTTTATTTACTCCATTTTAAAGTAAAGTTTTAAATAACTGTTTTAGTTCTCACACCAGTCACATGACTGACCTGGAGTTTACTGGTTTAACCTAAACTCTAGGTGCCCCTATTTTCCATACGGGCAACTAGTAGTTTTGGGTTTGCAGATTTATATTCACAGGATCCTGGTTTACAGCTGGAACGATATTCGGAAAGCTCTGTATCCGTTTATCTCTTTTAGTTGTGTTTTGTATTATTTTCCACTGCATTGTAATTTGTAAATCTCTGATATTTAACAAATGTATATTATTCATCATACTCTGTATATTCTTGTACTCTGATGTAAATTGTTGTAATAAGCAATAAAATGTTCTTCTGTTTGTGTTCTGATTTGTCGTGTTCTCAACTCAATCCGGGCTTTCCTTTATGGGGAAGTTTGGGTCGTTATAGCAGCACCTCCTCCGGCGCGCCATCCCCCCTTCATTCTAACACAACAAGTTTTTCTATTTATTTATTCATTTTTTCTTTATATATATTAAAACAATGTTTTAAAATCTGATTTTTTTTATAAATAACATTGGATTAAAAATGTGTTTTTTTAAAAGCATTGAATTTTCTTTTTGGTTTTTTTAAATAATAGCTTAGATTAAAAATGTAATTTTTATATATAATAGCATCATTTTAAAAATGAAATAGCTTCAATAAAAAATTGATTTTTATTATATAAGTAGCAAATAAAGTTATGATTTTTAAATGCATAAAGATATGATTTTTGATTACACAAAGATAGGATTTTTATGTTATGAAAAATCCAATTTTTATTCATAGAAAAAAATCCGATTTTTATTCATAGAAAAATATGATTTTTATTCATAGAAAAATATGATTTTTATATGTGTACCGAATTAAAAATTCGATTTTTATTATTTGAATAGCGATATAAAGATTCGATTTTTATTATGTGAATAGCGATATAAAAATTCGATTTTTATTATTTGAATAGCGAAATAAAAATTTGATTTTTATTTATATGAATAGCATATAAAAATATGATTTCTCTTATATGAATAACTATATAAAAATATAATTTTTTTATATATAAAGCGCTATAAAAATATAATTTTTATATATATGAAGTAGCGACATAAAAATATAATTTTTATATATGAAGTAGCGATATAAAAATATAATTTTTATATAAGAAGTAGCGATATAAAAAATTAATTTTTATATATGAAGTAACAATATGGAAATACAATTTTTATATATGAATTAACGATATAAAAATATACATTTTACATATAATAGCATAATAAAAATGTGATTATTATTATATATGTAGCAAATTAAAAATATGATTTTTTTATATGAGTAGCGAATTAAAAATATGATTTTTGTTCATATATTAACAATATAAAAATTTGATTTTTATATATATAGCGAAGAGATAAAAAAAATATTTTTATATATATAGCGAAGTGATAAAAATATGATTTTTAATATATATACCACGTGAAACAGATTGCGATGGAACGGGCTAGAGCCTGAATGGAATCCAAATCATCCGCTAAAGAATGACGGAGTGCAAACCAAAGGTGAGAACATTTTCTCACTCAAATTTTAATTAAGTTATTATATTCTAGGATGCAGACGGTGCTTAATAGCACCCGACACCTTTGATTGAAACCATGGATGTTTGGTTATTTGTTTGATTGGTTTATTTGTTTGAATTTGGTTTCGAAAGTGAAATGAATTGATTGGAATTGGTATGTGTATGGCGTGAGCCAGTATTAGGAGAGGGATAAGGCTAGACCTTATTCCGGTTCTAGTATCGCGCCGTTATGCTGCCAAAATTTTCTAAAATATGTTAGAACAATAAAAATATCATTTTTATTGTATAAATGAACTAAATAAAATTTTCATGTGTTGAATAAAATATTTTATCGTTAAAAATATAATTTTTAAAGTATATGCGAACGGTATAAAATTATCTGGAAATGAAAATAAATATTCATTTACAAATCGGACGACTTGTTTATGTACACTCATTTGACTGATATTGATTGGGACGATATATTTTACACATTGCCCAACTGCATAAATAAATTCTGTGTGTGTGTTGATTGAAACCCCACACGGGTATTGGGATGATATTCGACGTACACTAATCCCAACTGTTTAGTTATATGTCAATCGATGGGTTGACAGACTGTTGTAAGCGTTTATTATTCATAATTAATGCTTATGCAAATGTGTAGTGCACTCTAGATGATGGTTGATTATTTATCATTTTTTTTATACACATGTGTTGTATGAAATCCATATAGCTAACATTATATGGTAATTGACCGTGTCTGATTTTAATTCAGAAGGAACGAATATTTTAAAATAAAGAATATTTTAAAATAATGAATATTTTAATATAATATTCTGTAAATGATTAAAAGGTGATTTTGAAGTTCGATTTGGGATGGACATGAAAATATTTAAATATATAAAGCCGTGTTGATTAGATTAACGCCACTTTGACGTGAACGATATTTATATCGATTTTATTCATTTTTATAATGAATATCGAAAAGGAAATGGTTTCAAAATCTGGTATTTTGAAAATATTATCATTTATATGTTATAATGATAAGGAAAATTCAATTTTGATTTCAAATTCAAAATGAAGTTGAAATCGTTTTTTAAAAAGATTTATAAAATACGTTTTAAATGCAAAACAATGAAATATATAATATATATATATATTATATATATATATATTTAATGGACTGAATAGAACGCGCAGTGCCGCGACCGTTCGCGAATTTCGACCACTGACTTCGAATTGACATTATGGGAGATCCGACCATCGTATTCTCCTAAAACCAGAACCTTGGGTTCGTATCGAAAAGAGATTTCCAACGATTACAAGAGATTTTAAATCTAATGGTTGAATTTGGAATTATGTCCAAATCAAATTTAGAAAAGGTTGCTGTAAGTGCAGTTCGATGACCATTTATGGAAATCGACTGAAAGGGCCTTAATTAAATAATTAAAAATATTAATAATTTGTGTAAAATCATAATAAATGGTTTGGAAAGAGCTGGGATGAAAAATTCCATATTTGAAAAGATAAGAATATATTTTTATCGAAATGAACTAGTTATTAACTAGTATAATAATCCAATATTTTTAAAGAAATAAAAATGGATTTGAAATGGTTTTAAAAGAACCAGAAAATTCCAATATATGAATTGGAATGGAAATAATCTTCGGAATATTTCGATATTGGATTCCGTGGCTATACGGATATTGTTATGGGAATTTGGAAGAGATATATCGTTGTTCCCAATACGATATTTGTTGCTTCCAGAATTTGATATTGAATATAAGCTGATATAATTTCTATTCAGAGCCTTGTATTTAATTTCAAATGGGATTTTTGGTTTGTTGTGAACAGTGTCTTTACTAACACTGTTCTTAAACCCAGTTGAGAAAAGAATATATCTTTTAACTAAGATTTAGCGAAGTTTTCCAATTAATTAATATTTAATTAGAATTGAATAAAAGAATTGGATTTTGGGTTTGTCGTGAATGGTGTCTTAAATAACACCGTTCTTAAACCCCATGTGAAAAGAATAAATCTTTTAATTAAGATTATTAGAATTTCCAATTATACTTAGTAATTGGAATAAAATGGAATGTGATTTGGATTTATTGTGAATTGTGTTTTTAACGACATTCGTTCTTTAACTCGATTTACAGTGAAATGTGATTTGGAATTTATAATTCTTTTTATTAAGATTTAATCGGAATTTTCCAAAGTAAAGTTTTTCAATTTAATATATATTAAATTGGAATTGAATGGAATTCGATTTGATTATAATCGAAATGAGCTTCTGTGGAGGAGGACTTCCACTATATATGGAATTTAAAAGGCTTTGCCGCTATTAAGTTGATATTATTAGTCGGATATCGATTATATATATTGGTCTGTTTTCCGTGAAATTCCATAATTAGTGGAATGTGATTTTGGGTTTATCATGAACTGTGTTTTAAATAACATTAGTTCTTTAACCCAGTAAAGATAGGATTACATGTTTAACATTGTATTTCGAACTGTATTCGTTGATCTCTGCTAAATATATATCTGTTTAGTGGCGGAGAATTCATTCTCTTTCTTAACACCCTTCTCTAAGACGTACGAGCTTAGAGGTTATATATCAGCAGAAAGCAGTGGTACGGTGTAGATTGTCGATGTGACATGTTTGATTTCCCAAAGTTAAGTTATCATTAATATTGATTTTTGGGAAGATTAAAACTAAGTGGAGTTTTAATGAATCTTTAATTAGATTGAATTGTGAAGTGATAATTTAAATTATCAAATTTGGGAAATGATCGAGAATGGTGTATCACCGGTTTTGCTCCAAGCGATATTTAAATATTTAATTAGATTTGAACATGAAATGATAATTAAATTTACCAATAACACTGTGGTGTTGGATATGGAGTATTACCAGTTTTGCTCCATGGGATGAATAAGTTGGGATTGGGAAATTAAACAATTGATTACTTTGGTAAGGTTCGCTAATCCCGACTAGTTTGGATAAACCTTAATTTGGTTTAGAATTGATATCAAGATTAAAGAATAAATTTAAATATTTTATCTTTGATAAAATTAATAGGAACCTTTCCCCTAATGATGTGAATATTTGAATAAAAGAATATTCAGAGTTGGAATGAGGCGTAGGTTGTGTTTTTATAGCACTTGTTTATAAAATACGCGAGTTATTCGGAAAGGTCGGGTTTATACCCATTCTGAATAACTGATTTAACGATAAGTCGACGATGAAGACGGTGGTTGAGGATCAGAGGTCTTTACATCGTTTGGATGATTACCGATGTCTTGATTGGGCGGTACACCCAAGACAAGGTAATAAGTGGTGATCGTCCAGACGTACTTGGAGATCGACCGGATATGCGAGGACCTCTCTCCTGTATTGGACATATGGGACGAGGAATAAGGTGCCTCCGGTTTCATTCAGACCCAAAAAGAACTAGTAAATGGATGTGTGTATGACATTGTATTTTATTCTGTGTTGATTGATCTCTATTAAATATATATCTTTTTGGTGACGGAGAATTTATTCTCTTGCTTAACACCCTTCTCTGAGACGTACGAGCTCAGAGGTTATATATCGATAGACATCAGTTGCATGGCGTGAATTGTCAGTGTGGCATGCTGAGATGCAAATGATCAAGGCTTCTGTTGAAAAGCAAAGTCTTGTGGTTGATGATCAAAGCACGGCCTTAAAGGGCATAACTTTGTGTATAGCATTAATTTGCGAGCCTCACACCTCGGTATGAGTCAAAAACAGGATCGGGCCGTTGGGAGAACATGACGTTCCTTTCTAGCTATGGGTGGTGTCATGGTATGGAGCCCAGATATTTATATTTTTTACCTATGTGGATGATGGATAGCGAGGCGCCTCAGATATATAGGTTACTACAGAGCCGATGGATAGGTCCGATAGGACCAGGAAACGTGTGTTCAGGAATTGCCAATCCTCAAACGTAAGAGTGGACCAGCCCAACCGATCCAAGGGTTGCACAAAGTGTATAGTCCTGAGACATTTGCTGGAGTGTCTCGAAGCAGTGAGGAGCCATCCCCGGCCTCGACTCATAAATGGAATCCAATTTCCAATACGTGACATTTCGGTTTTGATTGTAGAGCCTAGTATGGCGACTTGATATATGGTACCTATGCTATCTATGATTGATACATTTATATTTGAAGCTGTTTCTGACACTATACATTTATTATAGTATCAAATGATTTTAAACGTACCAAGCATGTTTGGCTATTATAAGGGAAAAACCTTAACCTTCGGCTTGCGTTGCATTGTGCGATGGGACCTGGGTCTTATAATAGCTTCATTTTTCCAAAAAGTATTGTGCTGTTTGTTTTATGCACTGGAATTCTTGGGAGGAAACCCATTCCGTGTTATACGACATGGTTCCTTGATTTACTTTTGAAGTAAAAGATTTAGTAACTGTTTTTAGTTCACACACCAGTCACATGACTGACCTGGAGTTTATTGTTTTAACCTAAACTCTAGGTGCCCCTCTTTTCCACACGGTTAGCTAGTAGTTGGGTTTCTATAGATATTATATTCACAGGATCCTGGATTTACAGCTGGGACTATACTTGAAAAGCTCTATATCCGTGTATTTCTTTCAATTGTGTTATGTATTATTTTTCCACTGCATTGTAATTTTAAATCTCTGATATTTTCCAATGTGTAATATTTATTCATACTCTGTTATATTCTTATACTCTGATGTAAATTTTTGGAATAGCAATGAAATGTTCTTCTGTTTGAGTTCTGATTTGTCATGTTCTCAACTCAATCCAGGTTTTCCCGTAAGGGCGAGTTTGGGTCGTTTCATCATGGTATCAGAGCTTTCGTTTACAGAGCTTGAGAACAAGACACATTAGAACCAAACGAAAGAATTCATTAGAGATATCCAATGAGAATGACTCGTTAGAGATGGGATCAGTGGTATCCTAGAATGAGTTGAAAGAGTGCTATTTTTAAACTAAAGATGAAAACAATTTTAATTTTGAAAATTAATCTAATAATACGTATTTGACTATTTTATTTTATATTGAATTTGGACAATCAAGTATATGAAGATTTTGAATATACGTGTAATTAACGTGTATTTGAAGCCTCAAATATAATGGATAGATATAGAATCACACTCTAATAGCCCGACGATGATTCTGAAGATTGAGTACTCAGCATCAAAGTTTATGTTCAAGTTTTGAAAGTGGGATATCTATATATTTTCAATTGACTGGTGTGAGAACCAAAACTAGATAGGGTTTATTGTTGTGAATTGGCATCAAAAATATGATTTTGACTATGTATTAGAGTTATGTGTTTGAAACGTTAATCAACTAATTGATTGCTGATTGTTGATTGTGTTGTGTGATTATTCATTTAAACCAACATGTGAATGAAAGTAAATTTAGCCAAATTGTGTCAAATATTTAACTGAATCGACAATTGGTTGAAATTGCATACATGTACATATATATGTGTGAACAGGTCATAGCATGGAAGCTAAGAAGGGGAATAGAATTGTATGCCTGACAAATAGGTACATGTTTACTATATTTCTTGGGTTTTGATAATTTTATGAGCCGCTTGGCTTTTTCTTTTTCTTTTGAGATTGATGAGGGCCCTGCGTGGCTAGTTGCGATTTTAAATGTCTCTCTGTACAAAGGAGGTTATAGCGAAATTTTTTGAAAATTTAGGGTGTTAGCCAATTTTTTGAAGAATTTGGAAATTCTTAGAAACTGAAAAGTTGAAGAATGAAAGCCAGAATGAAAGTTAAGTTGGTTGGTTAAACAAATTTCAGCTCGTCTCTTTTCGAGGACGAAAAGATTTTAAGTGGGGGAGATTGTAACAACCCGGAAAATCAGAACTAATTTAAAATTTTTATTTTGGCAAATTTAATGGATTTTGAATATTTAAAATGATTTATTTTAAATAACAACTAAAAAATTATTTAAATCGAAGTTAGAACGAATAAATTTATTTTAATTATAAAACGAGCCTGCAATGGTGCGGCAGTTTGAAAATTCGATTTCAAATTTCAAATGAATGTACAAGATTCGAAATAAATCGGATTTTAGTAAAACCAGAAATATTTGAATCTGTTTAATTATATCTTTTCAACAAATGTGAAAAATCCAGATTTCATAACGGGAATAAAAAGTTGTGGCCAGTTTAAAATTCAGAATAGTCGCTATGGAATTTTTATATATTTTATATAATATATAAGCCCTTAAAAATAGCGATTTTGCAAACGACCTCCGTTTTCAACGAGACCACTTTTGTTGGATCCGGAATGTCAAATTATCGCTAGATTCCAATTTTCATAATTTTTGGAATCAATATGTGAGCGTGATAAATTTAAACGTGTTTGGTCAATTCAATTTGAATTTAATCGATTGGAAAATGACCGTTTTTCAAATGATCTCCAAATTCGACGAAATTAGTTTTGTTAGGACCATATCATCAAAACATAGCTAGATTTATTTTTCTGGAATTTTTGGAGTCAGTATGTGCCCCCAGTAGATTAAAATGTACGTTGAAATCAATTTAGAACGTTAAATTAATTTATATTTTAACTTCAACGAAAACTGACCATAACAGTCGAATTGGCGTATGTGACATATCTCATTGTGTTCGAAATGGGGGTAATTAGCTAGGGGCGACAGACGGTGAGTTCGATTTGGAGTTCAAATGGAAAGTCAACCTAGTTAGAATTAAAATAGAATAAAATAATAAATAAATAAATTATAAAATTCCCCTTTATCTCCCTCTCCTTCCACGATCGATTTCAGATAAAAAAAGAACACGATCGCTGAAGATCGTCACCCCTCCACAGCGGACAACTGCGCCCCTTGGCGATCGCCGCCTCCTCCGGCGAGACCCACCCCCCTCCTCTGATGCTTTCTCTCCCTGCTTCCCCCTTCTGAAACATGAACCCCACCAAGCCCTAACCCCCAAATTAAAACCGCTGCTCTAGCCCCAAAGACCCCCGCCGTCGCCGTTAGCCTCCGCCACCAGACCGCAGCACCTTCTCCGGTGCGCCATTCCCCCCTTTATTCCAACACAATAAATTTTTGTATTTATTTATTTATTTGTTCTTATATTTATATTTTTATATATTTATTAAAAAAATAATTTAAAATCTGATTTTTTTTATAAATAACATTGGATTAAAAATGTGTTTTTTTAAAGCATTGAATTTTCTTTTCAGTTTTTTTAAATAATAACTTGGATTTAAAATGTAATTTTTATATATAATAGTATCATTTTAAAAATGAAATAGCTTTAATAAAAATTTAATTTTTATTAAATAAGTAGCATATAAAGTTATGATTTATAAATGCATAAAGATATGATTTTTGATTATACAAAGATAGGATTTTTATGTTATGAAAAATCCGATTTTTATTCAAAGAAAAAATCCGATTTTTATTCATAGAAAAATACGATTTTTATTCATAGAAAAATATGATTTTTATATGTGTAGCGAATTAAAATTTTGATTTTTATTATTTGAATAGCGATATAAAAATTTGATTTTTATTA
Source organism: Allium sativum (assembly GCA_030737875.1). Taxonomy (NCBI): domain Eukaryota; kingdom Viridiplantae; phylum Streptophyta; class Magnoliopsida; order Asparagales; family Amaryllidaceae; genus Allium; species Allium sativum. The sequence continues at coordinate 888,551,945 of CM060915.1, read as the reverse complement.
TTTAAATAGCGAAATAAAAATTTGATTTTTATTTATATGAATAGCATATATAAATATGATTTCTATTATATGAATAACGATATAAAATTATATTTTTTATATTTAAAGCACTATAAAAATATAATTTTTATATATGAAGTAGTGATATAAAAATATAATTTTTATATATGAAGTAGCGATATAAAAATATATTTTTTATATATGAAGTAGCGATATAAAAATATAATTTTTATATATGAAGTAACGATATAAAAATATACTTTTAACATATAATAGCATAATAAAAATGTGATTTTTATTATATATGTAGGAAATTAAAAATATGAATTTTTATGTGAGTATCAAATTAAAATTTTTATTTTTGTTTATATATTAACAATATAAAAATTCGATTTTTATATACATAGTGAAGTGATAAAAATTTGATTTTTATATATATAGCAAAGTGATGAAAATATGATTTTTAATATATATACCGCGTGAAACAGATTGCGAAACGGACTAGAAGCTGAACGGAATCCAAATCGTCCGCTAAAGAATGATGGAGTGGAAACCAAAGGTGAGAACATTTTCTCACTCAACTTTTAATTAAGTTATTATATTCTAGGATGCAGACGGTGCTTAGTAGCACTCGACACCTTTGATTGAAACCATGGATGTTTGGTTGTTTGTTTGATTGGTTTATTTGTTTGAATTTGGTTTGGAAAGTGAAATGAATTGATTGTAATTGGTATGTGTATGGCGCGAGCCAGTATTAGGCGAGGGATAAGGCTAGACCTTATTCCGGTTCTAGTATCGCATCGTTATGCTGCCAAAATTTTCTAAAATATGTTAGAACGATAAAAATATCATTTTTATTGTATAAATGAACTAAATAAAATATTCATGCGTTGAATAAAATATTTTATCGTTAAAATATAATTTTTATGTATATACGAATGGTATAAAATTCTCCGAAAATGAAAATAAATATTCATTTACAAATCGGACGATTTATTTATGTACACTCATTTGACTGATATTGATTGGGACGATATATTTTACACATCGCCCAACTGCACAAATAAATTCTCTGTGTGTGTTGATTGAAACTCTACACGGGTATTGGGATGATATTCGACGTACACCAATCCCAATTGTTTAGTTATATGTCAATCGATGGGTTGACAGACTGTTGTAAGTGTTATTTATTCATAATGCAATGCTTATGCAGTTGTGTAGGGCACTCTAGATGATGGTTAATTATTTATCATTGTTGTTATACACATGTGTTGTATGAAATCCATATAACTAACATTATATGGTAATTGACTGTGTCTGATTCCAATTCAGAAGGAACGAATATTTTAAAATAACGAATAATTTAAAATAATATTCTGTAAAGGATTAGAAGGTGATTTTGATATCCGATTTGGGATGGACACAATAATATTAAAGTATATAAAGCCGTGTTGATTAGATTAACTCCATTTTGACGTGAACGTTATTTATATCGATTTTATTTATTTTTATAATGAATATAGAAAAGGAAATGATTTCAAAATCTGATATTTTGAAAATATTATAATTTATATATTATAACGATAAGGAAAATTCAATTTTGATTTAAAATTGAAAATGAAGTTGAAATCGTTTTTAAAAACAAATTTAAAACAATTTATAAAATACGTTTTAAATGGAAAATGACGAAATATATATAATATATTATATATATATATATATATTTAATGGCCGAATAAAACGCGCCGCGCCGCGACTATTCGTGAATTTCGACCATTGACTTCGAATTGACATTACGGGAGATCCAACCATCTGATTCTCCTTAAACTGGAACCGTTGGGTTCTTATCGAAAAGACCTTTCCAAGAATATAAGAGATTTGAAATCTAATAGTTGAATTTGGAATTATGTCCAAATCAAATTTGGAAAAGATCGTTGTAAGTGCAGTTCGATGACCGTTTATGGATATCGACTGAAAGGGCCTTAATAAAATAATTAAAAATATTAATAATTTGTGTAAAATCATAATAAATGATTTGGAAAGAGCTGGGATGAAAAATTCCATATTTGAAACGATAAAAGTATATTTTTATTGAAATGAACTTGTTATTAACTAGTTTAATAATCCAATATTTTTAAAGAAATAAAAATGGATTTGAAATGGCTTTAAAATAACCAGAAGTTTCCAATATATGAATTGGAATGGATTGGAATGGAAATAATCTTTGGAATATTTCGATATTGGACTCCGTGGCTATATGGATATTGTTATGGGAATTTGGAAGATATATATTTCGTTATTCCCAATAGGATATTTGTTGTTTCAAGAATTTGATATTGAATATAAGCCGATATAATTTCCATTCAGAGCCTTGTATTTAATATCAAACGGGATTTTGGGTTTGTCGTGAACGGTATCTTTACTAACACTGTTCTTAAACCCAGTTGAGAAAAGAATAAATCGTTTAATTAAGATTTAGTGAAGTTTTCCAATTAATTAATATTTAATTGGAATTGAATAAAAGAATTGGATTTTGGGTTAGTCGTGAATGGTGTCTTAAATAACACTGTTATTGAACCCCGTGTGAAAAGAATAAATCTTTTAATTAATATTATTAGAATTTCCAATTATAATTAGTAATTGGAGTAAAATGGAATGTGAATTAGGTTTATTGTGAACTGTGTTTTTAACGACATTCGTTCTTTAACCCGATTTATAGTGAAATGTGATTCGGAATTTATAAATATTTTTATTAAAATTTAATGGGAATTTTCCAAAGTAAAGTTTTCCAATTTAATATATATTAAATTAGAATTGAATGGAATTCGATTTGGTTATAATCGAAATAAGCTTCTGTGGAGGAGGACTGACACTATATATGGAATTTAAAAGGCTTTGTTGTTATTCCATTTATATTATTAGTCGGATACGGAAATTGATATCGATTATATATATTGATCTGTTTTCCGTGAAGATTCCATAATTAGTGGAATGTGATTTTGGTCTTATCGTGAACCGTGCTTTAAATAACATTAGTTCTTTAACCCAGTAAAGACAGGATTACATGTCTAACATTGTATTTCGAACTGTATTCGTTGATATCTGCTAAATATATATATATATATATCTGTTTGGTGGTGGAGAATTTATTCTCTTGCTTAACACCCTTCTCTAAGACGTACGAGCTTAGAGGTTATATATCGATAGAAAGCAATGGTACGGTGTAGATTGTCGATGCGACATGTTTGATTTCCCAAAGTTAAATAATCACTAATATTGATTTTTGGGAAGATTAAAACTAAGTGGAGTTTTAATGAATCTTTAATTAGATTGAAATGTGAATGTGATAATTTAAATTATCAAATTTGGGAAATGATCGGGAATGGAGTATCACCAATTTTGCTACAAGCGATAATTAAATCTTTAATTAGATTTGAATGTGAAATGGTAATTAAATTTACCAATAACACCATGGTGTTAGATATGGAGTATTGCTAGTTTTGATCCATGGGATGAATAGGTTGGGATTGGGAAATTAAACAATTGATTACTTCGGTAAGGTTCGCTAATCCCGACTAGTTTGGATAAACCTTAATTTGTTTTAGAATTGATATCCAAAGGAAGATTAAAGAATAAATTTAAAGAATTTATCTTTCATAAAATTAATGGGAACCTTGCCCCTAATGATGTGAATATTTGAATAAAAGAATATTCAGAATTGGAATGAGGCGTATGTTGTGTTTTTATAGCACTTGTTTATAAAATACACGAGTTATTCAGAAAGGTCATGTTTATACCCATTCTGAATAACTGATTCGATGATAAGTTGACGATGAAGACGGTGGTTGAGGACCGGAGGTCTTCACATCGTTTGTAAGATTACTCATGTCTTGATTGGGCGGTACACCCAAGACAAAGTAATAAGGGGTGATCGTCCAGACGTACTTGGAGATCGACCGGATATGCGAGGACCTCTCTCCTGTATTGGACATAAGGGACGAGGAATAAGGTGCCTCTGGTTTCGTTCAGACCCAAAATGAACTAGTAAATGGATGTGTGTCTGAATTGGATTTTATTCTGTGTTGATTGATCTCCATTAAATATGTATCTGTTTAGTGGCGGAGAATTTATTCTCTTGCTTAACACCCTTCTCTGAGACATACGAGCTCAGAGGTTATATATTGATAGACATCAGTTGCATGGCGTGAATTGTCAGTGTGGCATGCTGAGATGCAAATGATCAAGACTTCTGTTGAAAAGAAGACTCTTGTGGTTGATGATCAAAGCACGGCCTTAAAGGGCATAGCTTTGTGTATGACTTTAATTCGCGAGCCTCACACCTCGGTATGAGTCAAAAATGGGATCAGACCGTTGGGAGAACACGATGTTTCTTTCTAGCTATGGGTGGTGTCATGGTATGGAGCCCAGACATTTATATTTTTTACGTATGTGGATGATGGATAGCGAGGCGTCTCGGATATATCGGTTACTATGGAGCCGATGGATAGGTCTGATAGGAACGGGAGACATGTGTCCAGGAATTGCCAATCCTCAAATGTAAGAGAGGACTGGCCCAACCGATCCAAGTGTTGCCCAAAGTGTGTAGTCCTGAGACATTTGCTAGAGTGTCTCGAAGCGGTGAGGAGCTATCCCTGGCCTCGACTCATAGATGGAATCCAATTTCCAATACGTGACATTTCAGTTTAGATTGTAGATCCTAGTATGGCAACATGATTTATGGTACCCATGCCGTCTATGATTGATACATTTATATTTGAAGATGTTTTTGACACTATACACTTATTATAGTATCAAATGATTTGTTTTAAACGTACCAAGCATGTTTGGGTATTATACGGGAAAACCCTATCCTCCGGCTTGCGTTGCATTGTGTGATCGGACCTGGGTCTTATAATAGATTCATTTTTCCAAAAAGCATTGCGTTGTTTGTTTTATGCACTAGTATTTTTGGAAGGAAACCCATTCCATGTTATACGGCAAGGTCCCTTGATTTACTTTTAAAGTAAAAGATTTAATAGCCTTTTTTAGTTCTCACACTAGTCGCATGACTGACTTGGAGTTTATTGTTTTAATCTAAACTTTGGGTGCCCCAATTTTCCACACGGGCAGCTAGTTGTAACACCCTGTATTTATATGTTTATTAATGTAACGAATTATAGAATACTAAATTGTAAAAGCAAGAATTAAGGGAAACGGGTTATGCCATTGCGTTCGTCTCGGAATTCTGCTTGAGATAGAGTCCAAGTTTGTGTGAATCGGACTCCGTATGAAGAAGTTATGGAGTTCAGAAGATTTCATGTTTAAACAGAAAATTATATAATTAAATAATTTAATAAACAAAATATTTCGAATTTTAAAAAATCACGCGGGTCGGCTGGGCAGGAAAATTCCCACCCATAGGGGTTGACTCCCCCCGGGGGGGTCGACATAGGTGTCGACCCCCCATGAGGGATGTCGACTGGGGTGTCGACCCCCCTATAGGGGTCGACCCACTCACCCAGATCCAAACAGTGACGATTTTCTGACTTGTTGTTGAGTCACTAGGGAATAGGTGGCAATTTCTGGATAACTCTATCTAGTCTGGATGGTTCTAATTGCTCCTAGGTTGATCTAACGGCTCACATAAGTCTAAAACTCTATAAAAGCAACCCCAACCCTCAACCCTAAATCACAAAATTTCGTTCCAAGGAGCCACCATGTTGTCCATGATCGACCTAGCATAGCCACCATTCTTCTCCAACTAGGAAGCAAACTAGAAAGCAAGTTAGAAGCTACGAATCTAATATAAAATTGAGAATCGATAGTCTACGTCAAGGGATTGCTTTTCAATTTCAAAAAATAGATCCCAGAAAACAAGATTTTCTTTTGTTTGTCAGTCCTGTTATTATTTAGATGTGAACAATTAAAAGTTATGATTTGTAATAAAATGAAACTAGAGTTATGCCTAGTTGTAAGATAATGGTAATGCTGATTCATGTCTATTCTTGTAACGATTCTATCATATATGCTTATGAAACTATTGTGGTTTATTGGACTTATTATGTTGTATGTTAAACCAATCATGTATTATGTAAATTTGGTGAATTTTTCATGTTATGTTGCATGCAAGTTTTTAGGCTAAGCCATGTATATGTTTAGATCTACATCTCCTACGTTTAGATCTATGTTAATTGGATCCAAAATGCAAGTTCACATTTACATTCCTAATTGGATTTGTGTAATTCTATGTAAGCCCCCGTTCATATGCTTAAGATTCATGTTAATTGGATCCAAAATGCAAGTTCACATTTACATACCTAATTGGATTTGTCTAATTCTATGTAAGTCCCCGTTCATATGCTTAAGATTCATGTTAAAATGCAAGTTCATTGTTTTATGCCAAATTTATATATGACACATGTTTAGTTAGATCCTTATTATTTTATGTTGTGGGAATGGTACATTCTCCTTTCTTTTCCCTTTTGTATATTAGTTAGTCTAAGTTGCGAGCATATCATTCTATGCGAATTTTGCGAACGTATGACGGGGGTAACATGGGGAAAAACCTTAAATTTCAAATTATTGGCATAGTTTGGCTCATAATCATATAAATGATTAGTGGCATAAGTTGGTATAATTTATATACCTAAAAATTATGAACATGATTTAGTGGGTAAATGGGGCATGACTTGAATGGAAATAATTGTGGATAATTTACATATAAATATGAAGGGTAAATATGTAAATTAAGTAAAAGACGAATATGCCTAACCCGAGGTTAGATTGAGTTACAGTGTAAGACTGCCCGGAACCGCCCGACACATCCAGCAACCATAACAATATAGATCTAATGTGAGAGGTTAGCGCATCAAGCCCAAAAGAACCCGAGGTTAGATTGAGTTGCCGTGTAAGACTACCCAGAACCGACCGGCACATCCAGCGACCACAACAATACATATCTAATCTGAGCGGTTGGTGCTTTAATGAATGAATTAAAGCTAGGACAGGAGTGGTAGGATTAAGTTAATTGAGGCAACATTTAACCAATACAACATGTTAACTAAACTGAGGGGTGGGGTTAGGTAAATTTGAGAACACTTAACCATTTTAACATGTTGATTAGGAAACACTAGTAACGGGGACCCATTTCAGCAGTAACCCACATAGATGTATCATGGTACCCTAAACTAGGCAGGGTGGGGCACGATTACTGGGCTGATTATAAGCGGTCAAAACAACGGCGGGTAATGCGTCAATGTAGGTTCCGATGGAGTGCGGGCGTGCACGTACTCCGGAGTGGAAAAAGCAGGCACTGGGCATCAGTAGTTATACACTGTGCATTTTGAATTATGTCGGGTTGCCACCATAGGATTTGATACACCCCATGGTGGGACCAACACAGGTATCTACAATCAAGCGGGGCCGAATGACACAAGTAGAAAACGTATACGACTAGGAGCCGATCGATAAAGGGGATCATTTATCTTGAACACATGGTGCTAGTTGAAACACTTGTAAGTGGGTGCAGAGAAATAGAAATGAGTGCGATAGCATATTCAGTTTTATTATCTTATTTCTGGGGTGCTGTCCTAGGTTCAGTTTATTCATATCATGATCCTTTTTCCTGTTTACATGCTAAATAATCACTGGACTTACCAGACTCATGTCTGACCCATTTTTCTTTCGTCTTTCTTCCGTCCCCCCCCCCCCCCCGGTCCGTAGGGAGGGAGTACTTCCGCTTAGTTCAGACCATTTCCAGCTTGAAGAGAGTAGATGTATTGCTTGGATTCTCTTTCCTTGGGCTATGGCTTTGGATACTCTCTTATTGTGGATTTATGGTGCCTTACTGTTATTTTAATGCTTCTTTATGTTTTAGTTCAAGACAGAAATTTTGTTGTAATAATTGGGAAGTTGGTTTGAGACAGTTGTTGTAATGTTTTAATTGAACCACGTACTTATGAAATAAATTTAGTTTTTCCGCTGTTTATATGTCTGTCTTGTAAATTATATGTATCTTTTACCTATAATGCTCCACAGAAGTTAAGGCATTCCCTTTGTGAGTGACCTTAACGAAGGTGGGGTGTTTCACTTGGTGTCAGAGCTGATGGTTGCTAGATTAGATAAAAAATTTTGGAAATTAATTTTCAAAAAGAAGTTTAAAGAAGCATTTCCAAGAAAAAGTGTTGTTTTTATTTTAAAAGGCATAATCCCCCAAAGCCATATGCACTATCTTTCTATCCTTTGTTTTGGATCTTTTCTTTTTCGTTTCAGCATGTCCGGGGATCTTAACCTTCTAGAGGGCGTACCGGTACCTGGTTGGTTCAAAAGGTACCTAGAGGCTAGGGCTAATGATGCAGGCCCAGCAGACGTTCCTCCTCCCCCAGTTGCAGCTGTTCCTCCTCCTCCTCTCCGTGCAAATGCTTTCTCAAAGATGTGTAGAGATTTTCGAGCCATGGGTGGAAAGAATTTTAATGGGACTGAGTCATTTGTAGAAGCAAAAAACTGGCTCAAAGAAACCGAGGACTTGTTTGTTATCTTCGAAGTGGACAATAGGCAAAAGATACAGTTGGCCGTATGGTTGCTGAAAGACGAAGCCTCTTATTGGTGGGAAGTTACTAATGCTGAGAGACTAGTTGAAACTTGGGAGGATTTCAGAATGAGATTTGAAATGAAATTCCTCTCACAAGCTGAACCGAATCCTACAAATGGAGAAATTCTTAGCTCTCAAACAGGGAAGTATGTCGGTCAAGGAATACGTCAACCAATTCAACCAGCTGGCTAGATTCGGACTGGAGTTAGTGAAAACTCCCCATAAGAAGGCTCTCCGTTTTGTCAAAGGTTTGAATGTGCCACTGCACAGCCTAGCTATGTCCCATATACCTATGGGTGCGACTTATGAGAGACTAGTGGACATGGCACTGTTACAGGAGGAAGACAAGGATGGCAAGAAAGAGGCAAAGGTGGAAGTACCTCAAGATAAGAAAGTGGAGGGATCGCAGAATAAGAAGACAGATTCAAAGAAGGGCGGGAAGAAAAACAAACCCCGTGACAAAAGGAAGTGTAATTTTTGTGGCATTCCTGGACATCTGATTAAGAACTGCAGAAAGAAAAAGAGGAAGATGGGTGGTTGTTTTCACTGCGGCGAGACAGGACACATGGCTAAGGACTTCCCAAGAAATCAAGGACAAGGGCAGAGGGCTCGATCTACTTCTGGAGGGTAGGTTCACGCTCTCATAGCACCTCCGCAAGAACGAGGTAGAAATATTTCTGTTGAGAGTTTAGTTTATCTTTTTGATCAACCGGTTCGTACACTCTTTGATTCTGGCGCATCGCACTCTTTTATATCTACTGCTTTAGTTGAATCTCTACACCTAGACACCAGTATAGTATAGGATCCCTTGGTTGTTTCAAATCGAATTGGGGGCTCGACTTATTTGTCAATGATTTGTTTAGATTTGGAAATTTCTATACTAAGCATTAGACTTATGACTCGCCTCGGTAACACTCTCGAAATCTCTTGCAATCCCATGAATTTTGTTATGCTTAGCTACCTAGAATCTCTTGATGCGTCTATTGAAAACTTGCAGACTATTAGAGTAGTCCGCGAATACTCAGATGTATTTGAAGAGGTGAAGGGCTTACCTCCGAAGCGGGAGATAGACTTCCGCATATACCTTGTTGATAATGCGAAACCCATAACTCTACCCGTTAGACACATGGCTCCAAGGGAGAGAAAAGAGCTCAGCAGGAAAGTCAAAGAGATGCTCGAAAAAGGGTTTATAAGGCGGAATATTTCTGAATGGCGTGCTCCAGTAGTATTCGCAACCAAAGCGGATGGTTCACTTCACCTATTCGTTGACTATAGGGAGCTAAACAAGCTGAACAAGAAGAATAGGCACCTACTTCCAAGAATAGATGACTTGTTTGATCAGCTTGTAGGTGCATCGGTTTTCTCCCAACTAGATCTGGCTATCGGGTTTCATCGGCTAGGAGTTGCTGAAGACAGTATTGATAAGATGCGTTCAGAACCGCAGATGGTTTCTTCGAATGGCTTGTCATGCCTTTCGGCTTGACAAACGCACCCGCTTATTTCGTTGACTTGATGAGCAGTGTGTTTAGGGAGCTCCTTAATAGGTTTGTGGTGGTCTTCGTAGACGACATTTTTATTTTCTCAAAGAATGAAGAAGAGCATGCTTTGCATTTAAGAGAAGTCATGGATACTCTTCATGCACATCAACTGAAAGCCAAATTCTCCAAATGTCATTTCTGGAGAGAAGAGGTAAGGTTTCTTGGACATGTGGTGTCCAAAAAGGGGATAGCTGTGGACCCCGCAAAAGTAGTTGCGGTGCAAGATTGGAAGGTTCCACAGACTGCAACCGAAGTCCGAAGCTTTCTCGGGCTAGCGGGATTTTACCGAAAGTTCATTAAAGACTTTGCGAAAATCTCAGCCCCACTCACAAGATTGACAAAGAAGAACCTATCTTTCGCTTGGGATTTGGATTGCGATGTTACTTTCCAACGTTTGAAAAGGGCTCTAACAACAGCCCTAGTTCTGACATTGCCTGAAGGGAGCAAAATGTTTACCGTATACACAGACGCATGCGGTATATGATTAGGCGCTGTCTTGATGCAATAAGGCAAGATAGTTTGTTATGGGGGAAGGCAGTTGAAGGTACATGAGAAGAACTACCCAACTCATGATTTGGAGCTAGCTGCCATTGTTTTCGCTCTTAAGTCATGGCGTAATTACCTGCTAGAAGAAAGGTTTGAATTGTTTACAGACCATAAATCATTAAAATACCTTTACGCACAGAAAGATCTTAACTTAAGACAACAAAGGTGGATGGAATTTCTGGCCTCATACGATTTTGAGATTTCCTATACCCCTGGCAAGGGCAATGTAATAGCAGACGCCCTGAGTAGAAAGAAGCTGACCTTAAGTCCTCTCTTTGTAGAAAGGCAAAGCTTGGAGTACATAGCAAACTTTAGCTTTAGACCCTCCTCTGAATTTATACCTGGTTTGTTAGCATCGCTAGAGGTGCGGCCTACTCTTTTGGACTCAATACAAACTGCGCAACATGAAGACCCTCAGCTAGTTGATATGATGGATAAGATAATTAGGGGTGAGACTTCTAGTCACCTCAATAGATACTCTATCGATGATAAGGGTTGGTTGAGGTGGGATGGAAGACTATGCGTCCCTCAAGCAAGGGATTTGGTGAAGACGGTTCTCGAAGAAGCACACCATTCTAAACTGACCATACACCTAGGTGGAGACAAGATGTATAAAGATATAAAAAGGGTTTTCTTTTGGAATGGCATGAAGAGGGATGTAGCTGAGTTCGTTGCTAAGTGCTTGATATGCCAGCAAGTCAAAGAGGAGCAGAAGAAGCCTGGTGGTCTGCTTCATCCTCTAGAGGTCCCACAGTGGAAATGGGATAGCATTTCGATGGACTTTGTTGATGGGTTGCCTAGGTCAAGAAGGGGCAATACCAATATTTGGGTAATAGTGGAGAGGCTCACTAAAAGCGCTCACTTTATACCTGTTAAGAGTAGAAGGACTGCCTCGTCATTAGCATCCATTTATCTTAAAGAGATAGTTCGACTCCATGGGATACCCTCCAGCATAGTGAGTGATCGAGATCCTATCTTTACGAGCGAATTTTGGAGGAGTTTGCAAGAGGCTGTAGGCATACAACTATGCTTAAGCACGGCCTATCACCCCCAAACCGATGGTCAGACGGAAAGGGTGAACAGAGTATTAGAAGACCTCTTGAAATTGTGCATTCTTGACTTTGGAGGAACATGGGAGGATCATCTTCCTTTGGTGGAATTCGCTTACAACAATAGCTACCAAGCCACTATAGGCATGGCATCCTTCGAGGCTTTATATGGAAGACCATGCCGATCACCAACTTGTTGGTAGGAGTCTACAGAAAAGCTCGTATTTGGGCCAGACATGATTAGAGAAACTTCAGAAAAGGTGGACTTGATAAGAAGACGGATGAAGACTGCACAAGATAGACAGAAGTCCTACGTAGACAAAAGAAGGACTGACCGTGAGTTTGAGGTTGGAGATAGGGTGTTCCTTAAAGTATCACCTTTGAGGAATGTCATTCTCTTTGGGTCCGTAGGAAAGTTGGCACCAGGATTTGTAGGACCATTTTCTATCATTGAAAGGATTGGGACGATGGCTTACAGAGTAGAGCTACCCGAAAGACTGACTGGAGTTCATAATGTTTTTCATGTTTCTCAACTACGAAAGTGCTTACATGAATCTGCGGAAGTTGTGGAGCCAAGTATACTAGAGGAAGTAGAAGTGGAATGAGAAGCGACTGTGAGAAGAGTTCCAACTCATATCTTTGGAAAGGAAGTCAAAAAGCTACGCAATCGTGAAGTCAAGCTTGTTAAAGTTCAATGGAGTAACACTAAGGAAGACGCGACTTGGGAAACTGAGGGAAAAATACGCGCAGTCTACCCTTTTCTTTTTGAGGGTACCTCCTTGATATCTTTTTCCATAAGTTTATGCATGCTTATATCTATCTTTTAAGTATATCTCCTCGGTCCTATTCTTGATCCTTAGGTAGAAACCAGTGGATGTAAACATGTACATTAGGTACTAGATCGGCTTAGTCACTTTCATATTGCATATGCATATATGTATCTGCATATGGATTGAAACTTGGAATGTTATCATATGGACGTTGCATTTGTACGAATGATTGTGCACTCATGTAGAAAGTATGATTAGGGATAATTACATGCATAATGGACTCATGCCACTGACATAATTTGCATTAAGGAGGTCAATTGAATCAGTAGACCGCCTGATTTTGCATTAGATAAGGACATATATACACACACTATGCATACAATCATGAAAGCATTAGAAATCTTTAAGGACAATGGATGCCGGTGTCTGATGGTTGAGTAGATGGACAATTGGATGGTAGGATATACATTCTTCTTGACTGGAAGAATTCAGGGACGAAATCCTTTAAGTAGGGTAGAATGTAACACCCTGTGTTTCTATGTTTATTAAAGTAACGAATTATAGAATACTAAATTGTAAAAGCGAGAATTAAGGGAAACGGGTTATGCCATTGCGTTCGTCTCGGAATTCTGCTTGAGATAGAGTCCGAGTTTGCGTGAATCGGACTACTTATGAAGAAGTTATGGAGTTCAGAAGATTTCATGTTTAAACAAAAAATTGTATAATTAAATAATTTAATAAACAAAACAGTTCGAATTTTAAATAAATCACGTGGGTCAGCTGGGCGGGAAAATTCCCACCCATAGGGGTCGATTCCCACTAGGGCGGTCGACATAGGTGTCGACCCCCCAAGAGGGGGGTCGACTGGAGTGTCGACCCCCCCATAGGGGTCGACCCCCTCGCCTAGATCCAAATAGTGACGATTTTCTGACTTGTTGCTGAGTCACTAGGGCATAGGTGGCAATTTCTGGATAACTCTATCTAGTCTGGACGGTTTTGATTGCTCCTAGGTTGATATAACCGCTCACATAAGTCTAAACCTCTATAAAAGCAACCCCAACCCTCAACCCTAAATCACACAATTTCATTCCAAGCTGCCACCATGCTATCCATGATCGACCTAGAAAAGCCGCCATTCTTCTCTAACTAGGAAGCAAACTAGAAAGCAAGTTAGAAGCAACAAATCTAATCTAAATTTGAGAATCGATAGTCTACGTCAAGGGATTGCTTTTCATTTTCAGAAAACAGATCCCAGAAAACAAGATTTTCTTTTGTTTGTAAGTCCTGTTATTATTTAGATGTGAACAATTAAAAGTTATGATTTGTAATAAAATGAAACTAGAGTTTTACCTAGTTGTAAGATAATGGTGATTCTGATTCATGTCTATTCTCGTAACGATTCTATCATATATGCCTATGAAACTATTGTGGTTTATTGGCCTTATTATGTTGTATGTTAGACCAATCATGTATTATGTAAATTTGGTGACTTTTTCATGTTATGTTGCATGCAAGTTTTTAGGCTAAGTCATATATATGTTTAGATCTACATTCTCCTATGTTTAGATCTATGTTAATTGGATCAAAAATGCAAGTTCGCATTTACATGCCTAATTGGATTTGTGTAATTCTATGTAAGCCTCCGTTCATATGCTTAAGATTCATGTTAATTGGATCCAAAATGCAAGTTCACATTTACATGCCTAATTGGATTTGTGTAATTCTATGTAAGTCCCCGTTCATATGCTTAAGATTCATGTTAAAATGCAAGTTCCTTGTTTTATGCCAAATTTATATATGACACATGTTTAGTTAGATCCTTATTATTTTATGTTGTGGGAATGGTACATGCTCCTTCCTTTTCCCTTTTGTATATAAGTTAGGAGAGGTTGCGAGCCTAACATTCTATGTGAATTTTACGAACGTACGACGGGGGTAACGTGGGAAAAAACCTTAAATTTCAAATTATTGGCATAGTTTGGCTCATAATCATTTAAATGATTAGTGGCATAAATTGGTATAATTTATATACCTAAACATTATGAACATGATTTAGTGGGTAAATGGGGCATGACTTGAATGGCAATAATTGTGGATAATTTACATATAAATATGAAGGGTAAATATGTAAATTAAGTAAAAGACGAATATGCCTAACCCGAGGTTAGATTGAGTTACGGTGTAAGATTGCCCGGAACCGCCCGGCACATCCAGCAACCGTAACAATATATATCTAATGTGAGAGGTTAGCGCATCAAGCCCAAAAGAACCCGAGGTTAGATTGAGTTGCAGTGTAAGACTGCTCGGAACCGACCGTCACATCTTGCGACCGCAACAATACATATCTAGTGTGAGTGGTTGGTGCTTTAATGAATGAATTAAAGCTAGGACAAGAGTGGTAGGGTTAAGTTAATTAAGGCAACACTTAACCAATACAACATGTTAACTAAACTGAGGGGTGAGGTTAGGTTAATTTGAGAACACTTAACCATTTTAACATGTTGATTAGGAAACCCTAGTAACGGGGACCCATTTCAGCAGTAACCCACATAGATGTATCATAGTACCCTGAACTAGGCAGGCCGGGGCACGATTACTGGGCTGATTATAAGCGGTCAAAACAATGGCAAGTGGTGCGTCAGTGTAGGTTCCGACGGAGTGCAGGTGTGCACATACTCCGGAGTGGAAAAAGTAGGCACTGGGCATCAGTAGTTATACACTGTGCATCTTGAATTGTGTCGGGTTGCCACCATAAGATTTGATACACCCCATGGTGGGACCAGCACAGGTATATATAATAATGTGGGGCCGAATGACACAAGTAGAAAACGTATATGAGTAGGAGCTGATCGATAAAGGGGATCATTTATCTTGAACACATGGTGCTAGTTGAAACACTTGTAAGTGGGTGCAGAGAAATAGAAATGAGTGCGATAGCATATTCAGTTTTATTATCTTATTTCTAGGGTGCTATCCTAGGTTCAGTTTATTCATATCATGATCCTTTTTCCTGTTTACATGCTATATAATCACTGGACTTACCAGGCTCATGTCTAACCCATTGTTCTTTCGTCTTCTTTTCTTCCGTCCCCCCTGCCCCCATAGGTCCGGAGGGACGGAATACTTCAGCTTAGTTCGGACCATTTCCAGCTTGAAGAGAGAAGATGTATTGCTTGGATTCTCTTTCCTTGGACTATGTCTTTGGATACTCTCTTATTAGGGATTTATGCTGCCTTGCTGTTATTTTAATGCTTCTTTATGTTTTAATTCAAGAGAGAGATTTTGTTGTAATAATTGGGAAGTTGGTTTGAGACAGTTGTTGTAATGTTTTAACTGAACCATGTACTTATGAAATAAATTTAGTTTTTCCGCTGTTTATATGTCTGTCTTGTAAATTATCTGCATCTTTTTCCTATAATGCTACACCGAAGTTAAGGCATTCCCTTTGTGAGTGACCTTAACGAAGGTGGGGTGTTTCACTAGTAGTTGGGTTTCTGCAGATATTATATTCACAGGATCCTGGATTTACGGCTGGGACTATAATCAGAAAGCTCTGTATCTTTGTATTTCTTTTAGTTGTGTTATTTATTATTTTTCCGCTGCATTGTAATTTTAAATCTTTGATATTTTCCAATGTGTAATATTTATTCATACTCTGTTATATTCTTATACTCTGATGTAAATTGTTGGAATAGCAATGAAATGTTCTTCTGTTTGAGTTCTGATTTGTCCTGTTCTCAACTCAATCCGGGCTTTCCCATAAGGGCGAGTTTGGGTCGTTTCATCTATTATATCAACTGTAGTGATCGTTTTCTGATCATCAGGGTGGTGGTGGCAATCGCGACTCAAAGTGGTTGACTTCGAAGGGTTTTCTGGCACACGTGGGGGCGACGAACTGGGTCAGGTTCATGGCGAAGATGGCTCTAGTGAAGGGCTTTAACGGTGTGGAATTAGATGGTCGTCACGACGACCCTAGGGCGGCGCAGGGGTTTCTGTTGGTCGATGTTTGGGTTTCAGTTTTTACTGAACAATGGAGGTGATTAAGCTAATGATTTTATTTATTTATTTATTATTATTACTTAGTTACTTAATGTAATCAAAGATAAATAGAGTTGATTTTGAAAATATACATAGCATTGTTTTAAAATATAAAGCGTTATAAAATGAATTTTTTTATAAAAATAACATGATTTAAAAATGAAATTTTTATATGTAAAGCATTGAATAAAAAAATGGAATTTTTATATATAAAGCATTGTTTTTAGAAATGAATTATTAAAAATAAAAATAGCATTGTCTAATAATAAAAATAGCTTTGTTTTTTTTAAAATAAAAATAGATTTTTTTTTTCAAAATAAATATAGCTTTGTATTTAAAATATAAACAAAGTATGAAAATGTGATTATATATATATATATATATATATATATATATATGTATATGTATGTATATGTATATATAGCGGTTTAAAAATGTGATTTTTATTTAAATGACTTTGCTATAAAAATTTGTTTTTTATTTATAAATATCATTGATTAAAAATGTGATTTTTAATATAAACTGCGTGGAACAGATTATGTTGGAATCACGGTGAAGAATACAATGTGCTGGAGCAAATCCAAACTATTCAGAAATTCAGAAATAAAACTGGCAGAGTCGAAACCAAAAGTGAGAACTCCTTCTCACTCTATTGATTTACAGTTAAATATATATTAGGATACCGACGGTGCTTAGCAGCACCCGACACTATTCATTGTATAAACCATGATTGTTTGTTTGGACTGTATTATGTGTTGTTTGTAATGTTGAAATGTTTAACATATTAGAAATAATGTTAACATTAATGTGGTAGTTGAAATTAAATTATAAATATTTATTTATAATTTAAACAGTGAAAATTGGCTAATTAGAAAAATAAATTCAAACCGAATTAGAATTGGTTACATTTGTTAACCAATAATTTATTCACTGTTGCTGTTTGAAAACCCTACACGAGTATTGGAATGATACTTGACATACACTAATCCCAATATTTAGTTGTATGTCAATCGATGGATTGACAGTCTGTGATGAGCGTTATTAATATATTTTAATGCTCATACAGTTGCAAGTTTCACTCTGGATGTGAATGGACTGTTTAATGATTATTTTTCATTATTGTTGAGTACATGCGATGTATAAAATCCATATAATTGAAATTAAATGGTAATTGATTGAGTCGCATTCCGATTCAGAAACAAAGAATATTTTAAAATAAGTAATATTTTAAAATAAATAATATTTTAAAATAAAGATTATTTTAAAATAATGAATATTTCATATATAATATTCGTGTGTTGAATAAAATGTTTGAACAATAAAAATATCATTTTTATTTAATGTAAAAACTATATAAAGTATTCATGTGTTGAATAAAATGTTTGAACAATAAAATAAAATAGTTACGTAGTAAAACGCCATTTTTCCCCGGACGGGTTTATCGATCGATTTTACTCAATTTATAATGAACATCGAAAAGAAGTGATTTCAAAATTTAATATTTTGAAAATATTATCATTTTAATATGATAAAGTTATAGAATATTCAATTTTGATTTAAAATTGAAAATGAAATTGGAATCATTTTAAAATGAATATATAAACGATTTATAAAATATGTTTTAAATAGAAATCGACGAAATATATATTATATATATATTTAATGGCCTGAATAGAATGCGCCGCGCAGCGACCGTTCACGAATTTCGACCATTTACTTCAAATTGACATTACGGGAGATCCGACCGTCAGATTCTCCTAAAACAGGAACCATTGGGTTCGTATTAAAAAGAGATTTCCAACGAATATAAGAGATTTGAAATCTAACATTTGGACTTGGAATTATTTCCAAATCAAAATTGAAAAAGGTTGCTATGGATGCAGTTCGGTGGCCGTTATTGGAAACCGACCGTACGGGCCTTGATAAAATTATTAAAAATATGGAAAAATCATGTAAAATCATAATAAATGATTTGGAGCGATTTTGGATGAAAAATTCCAAGTTTGAAATGATTAAAATATTTTTATCGAAATGAACTAGTTATCAACTAGAATAATAATCCAATATTTCAAATAAATAAATTGAATTTGTAAATGGTTTTAACATAACCATAATTTTCCAATGCATGAATTGGAATGGATTTGAATAGAAATAATCTTCGGAATATTTCAATATTGGATTCCGTGATTATACGGATATTGTTGAGGAATTTGGAAGATATATAAATATCGTTATTCCCAATACGATATTTGTTGATTTCAGAATTTGGTATTGAATATAAGCCGGTATAATTTCTATTCACAGCCTTTTATTTAATGTCAAATTGGGTTTTGGGTTTGTCGTGAATGGTGTCTTAAATAACAGTGTTCTTAAACCCAGTTGAGAAAAGAATAAATCTTTAAATTAAGATTTAATGAAGTTTTCCAATTAATCAAAATTTAATTGGAATTAAATAAAATAAATTGGAATTTTAGATTTTTCGTGAATGGTGTCTTAAATAACACTGTTCTTAAACCCAGTTGAGAAAAGTATAAATCTTTAAATTAATATTTTGAGAAATTTACCAATTAATTAATATTTAATTGGAATTGAAATGAAAGTTAATTGTGGGTTTATCGTGAACGGTGTTTTAAACGACATTTGTTCTTTAACCCACTTAACGGCGAAAATATAATTTTGAATTTATAAATCTTTTATTAAGATTTGAATGGAACTTTCCAAAGTAAAGTTTTCCAATTTAATAGAATAAATTGGAATTGAATGGAAATCGATTGGGTAATAATCGAGATGAGCTTCTGTGGAAGAAGACCGCTACTATTTATGGAATTTAAAAGGCCTTGCTGCTATTCCATTTATATTATTGGTCTGATACGGGAATTTATATCGATATATACTGTTATGATTTCAGTGTAGATTCCATTTTGATGGAAGAGGATTTTGGGTTTATCGTGAACAATTTTTTAAATAGCATTTGTTCTTTAACCCAGTTAGAGACAGGATTTATTTCCTAAACTTGAATAATCATTAAATAATGATTTTTTAGATTAAAACGGAAATAGAGTTTTAATGATTATTTAATTAGATTAGAATGAGATAATTAAATTTATCAAATTCATGAAATGATCGAGAATGGAGTACCACCAGTTTTACTCCAAACGATGGTTAAATCTTTAATTAGGTTTAAACGTGAAATGGTAATTAAATTTACCGATAGCACATTGGGTGTTAGATATGGAGTATTACTAGTTTTGCTCCATGGGATGGATAGGTTGGGATTGGGATAATAAATAATAAATGATTACTTCAGTAAGATTCATTAATCCCGACTAGTTTTATAAACCTTAATTTGGTTTGGAATTGTTAAAAGATAAAATAAAATATTTTGAAATTGATATCCAAAGGAAGATCAAAGAATAAATTTAAAAGAATTTATCTTTGACAAAATTAATGGGAACCTTTCCTTAATATTGTGAAAATTGGAATAGAAGAATATTCTGAATTGGAGTGAGGCGTATGATGTGTTTTTATATCACTTGATATTGATTATAAAATACGTGAGTTATTCGGAAAGACCGGGTTTAACCCACTCTGAATAATTAATACGACGACCAAAAGTCGACGATGAAGACGGTGGTTGAAGACCGGAGTTCTTCACATTGTCTGGATGATTACTAATGCCTTGATTGGGCTGTACACCCAAAACAAGGTAATAAGTGGTGATCGTTCAAACGTACTTGGAGATCGACAGATATGCGAGGACCTCTCTCTTGTATTAGACATATGGGACGAGGAATAAGGTGCCTCTGGTTTCTTTCAGACCCAGAACGGACTTGCAAATGAATGTGTGTCTGACATTGGATTTCATTCTGTGCTAATTGATTTCTATAAAATATATATCTGTTTGGTGGCGGAGAATTTATTCTCTTGCTTAACACCCTTCTCTGAGACGTACGAGCTTAGAGGTTATATATTGATAGACATCAGTCGTATGGCGTGAATTGTCAGTGTGACATGCCAATATGCAAATGATCAAGACTTTTATTGAAAAGCAGAGAGTCTTGTGGTTGATGATCAAAGCACAGCTTTAATTAGCATACTTTGTGTATAGCGTTAATTCGCGAGCCTCGCTGAAACACCCCACCTCCGTTAAGGTCACTCACAAAGGGAATGCCTTAATTTCGGTGGAGCATTATAGGTAAAAGATGTAGATAAATTACAAGACAGACAATTAAAGCAGCGGCAAATAAATAAAACTTTATTTCATTGATAAACAGCTTGTACAAAGATTGTTTTACAATACCAAAAGTATCCTGTCTTGTTTAACAAAAATAAAGAAGCATAAAACGATTTCGCCAAATAAAGCATGAGCCAGCCATAGCAGTAGAAGAGAGAGTCTAAGGCAACACGTCAAAGAGTCTTCAAGCTTGGAAAGAGTAACGGTCCAAACAAACCTGAGCTATTCCCTCCCTGACTACCTTGGGGGGAACGGAAGAAAAGAAGACGAGAGAAAACGGGTCAGACAATAAGTCTGGTAAGTTCAGTGATTACTAGCATTTAAACAAAGAAAAGGGATCATGACAGGAGTAACAGAACATAGGACAATACCCTAATATAAGACAAGATAGGTTGAACATGTGATCGCACCCATTACTATAATCTCTGCACCACCTAACTAGTGTCTCAACTAGTAATTTGTATAATACGACTCCAACCCCCGCAGTTGTGGTAGCCTTCAGGTGTACATCTATATTTGAGGGTTCCACCTCAATCAGCCCAATTGCCATGAATATGTTAGATGTACCCTTACAACCCTATCGATCGGCTCCCTACCAGTATTAACTTGCCATGTGTCTGTGTCAATCGGCCCTCTCTTGCGTGTAGCTACCTTGTGCTGGTCCCACCATAAGGTGTATCAATCCTTATGATAGCGACCCCGACACGATTCAAGAATGCACAGTGTAAAACTACTGGTACCCAGTGCCTGCTTTTTCCCACTCCGGAGTACGTGCACGCCCGTAAACCGTCGGAACCTACACTGATGTACCCCCTGCCGTTATCTTTGACCGCTTATAATCAGCCCAGTAATCGTGCCCCACCCTGCCTAGTTTCAGGGTACCATGATACATCTATGTGGGTTACTGCTGAAATGGGTCCCCGTTACTAGGGTTTCCTGCTGGTTAAGTTTGTGGGCCTATATATACAAATATTACTCACCTACACGAGATGTACTTAACCCTCCCACCGATTCTAGTATGTTTTCTTAACGGTTAAGTTTGTGGGCCTATATGTACTAATATTACCCACCTACAGGAGATGTACTTAACCCTTCCATAGATTCAAGCATGTTTATTTAACGGTTTAGTTTTGTGGGCTTATATTTACTAATATTACCCACCAACCTGATGTGTACTTAACCTTCCCAAAGATTCAAGCATGTTTATTTAATGGTTAAGCTTTGTGGGCCTATATTTACTAATATTACCCACCAACCCGATGTGTACTTAACCTCCTACTCATCAAGTCGTGTTGGTTAAGTGATTCTTATTAACTTAACCTTTCTCGCTTATCTTGTTGGATTGGTTAAGTGTGATTTATTAACTTAACCCTGTTCAGTCATCAGGTTATATTGGTTAAGTATTTCCCATTTAACTTAATCCGATTCGTTCATCAAGTTATATTGGTCAAGTGTCATTAATCAATCCAAGTTAGCTTATCCCACCCACTCGTCACGCCATGTTGGTTAAGTGTTTCCTTCTGGTGTTGACTTGACCCTACCTCAAATCATGTTATATTGGTTAAGTGTTGCCCTCTCGTGTTAACTTAACCCTTTCCAGACATTATGTTATATAATTGGTTAAGTGTTTACCTCTTGTATTACTTAACCCCACCACATGTCATTATATATTTTGGTTAAGTGTTACCTTAGTTAACTTAACCCTATCATCTGCTTAATTAACATGTTACAACGGTTAAGTGTTCTAAATTTACTTAACCTCACCCACTTGTCTAATTAACATGTTGTAACGGTTAAGTGTTCTAATTTTACTTAACCTCACCCACTTGCCTAGTTAACATGTTATTACAGTTAAGTGTTCTAAATTCACTTAACCTCACCCACTTGCCTAGTTAACATGTTATTACGGTTAAGTATTCTAAATTTACTTAACCTCACCTTCTAGTCTAGTTAACATGTTATAACGGTTAAACATTTACTTAACCTTACCCACTTGTCTAGTTAACATGTTATAATGGTTAAGTGTTTCCTTAATTACTTAACCCTATCAATCCTAACTTAGCTTTAATTTATTCATTAAAGCACCAACCACTCACATTAGACAGGTCTTGTTGTGGTCACTGGATGTGCCGGTCGGTTCCGGGCAGGTTTACACCACAACTCAGTCTAACCTCGGGTTCTTTTGGGCTTGATGCACTAACCACCCACATTAGACAGGTCTTGTTGTGAGTCACTGGATATGCCAGTCAGTTCCGGGCAGTTTTACACCACAACTCAGTCTAACCTCGGGTTAGGCATATTCGTCTTTTCTAAATTCCCATATTTTCTATATATGTCTAATTCTTTATGTAAATTAATCTTAATTTAATCATGCCATAATTATCCTTTTGATTATGCTCATAATAAATGGTATATCAAATATACCAAATCTATGCCATGTAATTATCATGTTTATCCTTCATACTTATAAGTAAATTATAAATCAATTATTGTCATGGCCCACTTTTCCCCTAAATCATATTCATAATCTTTGGTATATAAAAATTATACCATTTAAATGCCACTAATCATTGGCATGTGCCAAACATGCCAATTACATATAATTTCATATTTACCCCAACGATATCCCCCGTTTGTATGTTCGCAAAATTACAAGAAATGTTAGGCTCGATATTTTAGCCTAACCTATAACCACAAAAGGGAAAAGTGAAAAACATGAAATATTCTATCAGCATAAAAATATGTGACATATAGATTTGTCATAGGATAATGAACTTGCAAATTTAGATCCGATTAATATGAATCATAGCATATAAATTTACATAGAACTACACAAATTTAACTTGTCATGTAAAGGTGAACTTGTGACTAAGTTGGATTTAATTATCATGTAAACTTGATATAGGTCTAGCATGGAGGTTTAACATACAATTTTAAACCACAGCTTAGCATATTAACTTATGTATGTCAAAACATAAGAAAACTATTATAAACATATTCGAATCACAACGTAGCATGATGACTTATGTGTGTTAAACATAAGAGAACTATTATAAATGTATTCGAATCACAACTTAACGTGATAACTTATGTGTGTTAAACATAAGAGAGCTACAAATCAAATCTTGCAACATAAATAGATTCAACTTAACATGGATCTAAATATTCATGAGTGTTGATCTAACATATAAGCATGTGTTTTAGATCATAAACTTGCAACTAATCACCAAATTATAACATGACATGTTTCACCATTCAGTTGGCATAATAAATCCAATACCCAATCATAATAGATTCCAATAACTTTCAATATAGTATGCTCATCATCACAAACATATGATCAATTGCAACGGTAGTTTGAGAATCAAACTTTATTTATCTTATACATAGGCATCATTCTATATTCGAATTACAACATGTCATGATTTCAATTAAAAGAACGTTTAAATCTACGTACTAACCAACTTACAAACTAAAAGGAATTCTTGATTTCTAAAATCTGAATTCTGAAATTGGTAAGCTCGCCTTTGATGTAGATCATTGAATTTGATTACTTTAATTTGATTTTGATTCAGGTTTTTATCTTGTCTTTGAATTGGTGACGGCTACTCCAAGTTCTCTATTGATGGCATGATAGTTCTAGGATTATTTTTTGTGTGATTTTCAGGTTTGAGCATTGGGTTGGTTATATAGAATTTCAATTTAATTTGAGCCGTCGGATGATTCTAGGGTTAACCATAACCATTCAATCAGGATAGGGTGACACCTCAGCACTAATGACTCGGCAAGGAGTCAGAAAGGACTCAGCAATGACTCACAGTATGGATCAGATCACACCAGAAAGCTGTGCAGGCTTTCTTCTCGGCCTGGGCGCACTTGGCAAGTGCGCCAGTGTATTTTTTGTACTGGCGCACTTCCC
Organism: Allium sativum; assembly: GCA_030737875.1. Lineage (NCBI taxonomy): Eukaryota > Viridiplantae > Streptophyta > Magnoliopsida > Asparagales > Amaryllidaceae > Allium > Allium sativum. The sequence goes on along the minus strand of CM060915.1, from coordinate 888,527,261 downwards.
AAGTGCGCTAGTGCAAATATTTTTTTTCTTCTGTTTTCTTTGTTCGTCCATATCTCCTTCATACGATGTCCGTTTTACGCAAACTCGGACTCTATCTCAAGCAGAATTTCGAGACAAACGCATTAGCATAACCCGATTCCCTTGATTCTCGCATTTGAAATTAAATATTCTTTGATTCGTTACTATAACGTTAACAGAAAGGGGTGTTACACTCGCACCCCAGTATGAGTCAAAAACGGAATGAGGACGACAGGGAGTGCATATATTTCTTTCTAGCTAGAAGTGGTGTCATGGTATGGATCTCAGACATTTTTACTTATGTGGATGATGGAATGAGGTGCCTCGGATAATAAGTCCCTAGTGGCTCAGAGATAGGTCCGATAGGACCAGGAAACGTGTATTCAGGAATAACTAATCCACTAAAGTATGTGTGGACCGGCCCTGCTGCTAACCAGGGCTCGCCAGCGTCCTAGTCCTAAGGCATTTGCTAGAGTGTCTCGAAATTGGTGAGGATAATTCCTTGCCTCGGCTCATGATGGAAATCCAATTTCTAATATGCGACTTTTCGATTTTAATTGTAGAACTAGTATGCGACATAGTAGGATGGGATACTATGCCGTCTATGATTAATACGTTTATATTTGAAGTTGTTTTGACACAATACACTTATAGTAATATCAAAATAATTTGTTTTAAAAGTACCAAGCATGTTTGGCTATTATAAGGTAAAACTCCATCCTCCAGCTTGCGTTGCATTATGTGATGGGACCTGAGTCTTATAATAGCATCATTTTTCCAAAAAGCATTGCGTTGTTTTATTTTAAACTGAGATTCATGTGGAGAAAACCCGTTCCATGTTATACGGCGTGGTCCCATGATTTCCCAACCTTTAAAGTAAATATTTAATAAGTGTTTTAGTTCTCACACTAGTCCCATGACTGACCTTGAGTTTATTGTTTTAACCTAAACTCTAGGTGCCTTTATTTTCCACACGGGCAGCTAGTAGTTTCGGTTTTGCAGATATTTCTTTTCCAGGATCCAGGATTTACAGCTAAAGCTATATTCGAAAAGCTCTGTATCTGTGTACTTCTTTCAGTTGTGTTATGTACTGTTTTTCCGCTGCTTTGTAATTTAAATTTCTGATATTGTATTTTCAATGTGTAATATTTATTCGTACTCTGATATATTCTAGTACTCTGATGTAATTGTTGTAATAGCAATGAAATATTCTATTGTTTGTGTTCTGATGCGTCGTGTTCTCAATTCAATCCGGGTTTTCTCATAAGAGGATGTTTGGGTCATTTCAGTTGGTATCAGAGCTTTGGTTCACATAGCTCAAGAAACAAACATATTAGAACTAAACGAAAGAATTCATCAGAGATTGGATTAGTAATGTCCAATGAGAATGACTCGTTATAGATTGGATCAGTAGTTTCCTAGAACGAGTGTGAAGAGTGTTATTTTTAAAATCAAGTCTAGTTTTAAAAATTTATATCAATTATTCGTATTTGAATATTTTATTTTAAATTGAGTTTGGACAATCTAGTATAGGGAGATTTCGAGTATATGCCGATGAGATGTATATTTGAAGCCTCAGATACTAGACAGATACAGAATCACACTCTAGTCACCCTAGGATGATTCTGATGATAGAGCATTTGTGTTTGAGTTTCGAAAGCGGGATGTCCATATATTTCCAATTGACTGATGTGAGAACCAAAACTAGATAAGGTTTATTGTTGTGATTTGCACTGAAATATGATTTTTGACTATATATAAAAATTATATATATTTGAAAAGTTAATCAACTAATTGATTACTGATTGTGTTGTGTGATTATTAGTTTGGCTAATTAAAATATTAGCATAATCAAACTAATATAGGAATGAAAGGTAATTTAGCCAAATCGGATCGAATATCGAACTGAATTGCAAATGATTGAAATTGCATGCATATACATGTATATATATGAACATGTCATAGCATGGAAGCTAAGAAGAGGAATAAAATTGTTTGCCCGACAAATAGGTACATATTTACTGTATTTATTGGGTTTTGATGATTTTATGAACCGATTGGCTAGCCGCTTGGCTTTTTCGTTTTATTTTGGATTGATGAGGGCCCTGTGAGGCTAGTCGCGATTTTAAATATCAACCCATACAAAGGAGGTTATGGCAATTTTTTTTGAAAATTTAGGGTGTTAGCCAAATTTTTGAGAAATTAGAAAATTCTTAGAAACTGAAAAATTGAAGAATGAAAGCCAGAATGAAAGTTGAGTTGGTTAGTTAAACAACATTCCCCTCCGTACCTTTTCGAGGACGAAAAGATTTTAAGTGGGGGAGATTGTAGAACCCGGGATTTCTAAACCAATTTAAAATATTTATTTTAGCTATTTTAATAGATTTTGGATATTTAAAATGATTTATTTTAAATAATTACGATTTTTTTTAAATCGAAGCTAGAACGTATAAATTTATTTTAATTATTAAATGAGCCTGAAATGGCGCGACAGTTTGAAAATTCGATTTCTAATTTTAATTGAGTATACAGAATTCATTTTAAATCGGAATTGGACGAAACAAGAAACTTTATAATCGATTTAACTATATCTTTCTAATGAATGTAAGAAACTGAGATTCACTTTATAAATTATAAGTTATGTCCAGTTTAAAATTCAGAATAGTCGCTATGGAATTTATATATTTTTTAATATAATAAATAGCCATTTTGCAAAAGACCTCCGTTTTTGATGAAACCACTTTGGTTGGATCCGGAATGTCAAATTATTGCTACATTCCAATTTTCATAATTTTTGGAATTAATATGTGAGCGTGGTAAATTAAAATGCGTTTGGTAATTTCTATTGAATTAGATCCACCATTAAAAAGCCCATTTTTCGAACGGTCTCCAAATTCGCTGAAATTAATTTTGTTAGGAATGTATCCTCAAAACGTAGCTAGATTTATTTTTCGGGAATTTTTGGAGTCAGTATGTGGCCCTAGTAAATTAAAATGTACGTTTAAATTTAATATATATTGATTTATATTTTAATTTAAAGAAAAACTATATGAAACAGTCGAATTGGCTTATGAAACATATTCCATTGTGTCTGGAACGGGGGTATTTAGTTAGGGGTGACACTCGTTGGATTGATTTGGAGTTGGTATCAGCATACGGGTATTTTTGGAAAATAAATGAATTGAAATAAAATAAAAATACGTTATAAATACCCCAAAATACACCGTATTTCGTATCCTTCCTAAACCCTAAGCAGCCGCCACTTCTTCCCAACGAATGGCCGATTTCGCTCCAGACTTCCTTCCCTCCAGACTTCCTTCCCTCCTAACTCCAAATCCATACAATGAAACCCGACACTTCCAAAGGCAAAACTGAAGAGCGTAGTGAGAACTATTAGATCAATGGTAGTGATCGTTTCTAATCATCATGGTGGTGGGAATCGCGACTCAAAGTGTCTGACTTCGAAGGGTTTTGTGGCACACGTGGGGGCCTCGAACTGAGTCAGGTTCATAGCGAAGATGGCTCTGGTGAAGGGCTTCGACGGTGTGGAGTTAGATGGTCGTCACGACGACCCTAGGGCAGTGCGTAGAGGTTTCTGTTGGTCGATGTTTGGGTTTCAGTTTTTACTGAACGATGGAGGTGACTAAGTCAATGATCTTTTATTTATTATTATTACTTAGTTACTTAATATAATCAAATATAAGTAGAGTTGATTTTAAAAATATACATAGCATTGTTTTAAAATATAAAGCGTAATAAAATGTAAATTTTTATAAAAATAGCATGAATTAAAAATGAAATTTTTATTTGTAAAGCATAGAATAAAAAAATTGAATTTATATATATAAAGCATTGTTTTTAGAAATGAATTTTTAAAAATAAAAATAGCATTGTCTAATAATAAAAATAGCTTTGTTTTTTCTTAAAATAAAAATAGAATTGTTTTTCAAAATAAATACAGCTTTGTGTTTAAAATATAAACATAGTATAAAAATGTGATTTTATATATATATATATAGCTGTTTAAAAATGTGACTTTTATTTAAATGACTTTGCTATAAAAATGTGATTTTTATATATATTGGTATTATTTAAAAATGTATTATTTTTAAAAAGATATAGCATGATTTAAAAATTTAAATAGCATTGATTTAAAAATATAAATCGCATGATTTTTGAAACAAATAACATTGTATAAAAATATGATTTTATATAAACAGCATTGAAATAAAAATATGATTTTTAATTTATATAGCAGTTAATAAAAATGTGATTTTTTTATTTATATTTAAAAATGTGATTTTTAATATAAACTGCGTGGAACAGATTACGTTGGAATCTTGGTGAAGAATACAACGCGTTGGAGAAAATCCAAACTATTCGAAATTCAGAAATAAAACTAGCGGAGTGGAAACCAAAAGTGAGAACTCCTTCTCACTCTATTTATTTTACAGTTAAATATATATTAGGATGCTGACAGTGCTTATCAGCACCGGACACTATTCATTGTACAAACCATTATTGTTTGTTTGGACTGTATTGTGTGTTGTTTGTAATGTTGAAATGTTTAACGTATTAGAAATAATGTTAACATTAATGTGGTAGTTGAAATTAAATTATAAATATTTATTTAAAATTTAAACAGTAAAAATTGGCTAATTAGAAAAATAAATTCAAACCGAATTAGAATTGATTAAATTTGTTAATCAATAATTTATTCACTGTTGTTGTTTTAAAACCCCACACGGGTAATGGGATGATACTTGACATACACTAGTCCCAATATTTAGTTGTACGTCAATCGATGGATTGACAGTCTGTGATGAGCGTTATTTATTTATTTTAATGCTCACACAGTTGAAATTTCATTCTGGATGTGAATGGACTGTTTAATGATTATTTTTTATTATTGTTGAGTAAATGCGATGTATAAAATCCGTATAACTCAAATTATATGGTAATTGATTGAGTCGCATTCCGATTCAGAAATAAATAATATTTTAAAATAAAGAATATTTTAAAGTAATGAATATTTCATATATAATATTCATGTGTTGAATAAAATGTTTGAACAATAAAAATATCATTTTTATTGAATGTAAAAACTATATAAAATATTCATGTGTTGAATAAAATGTTTGAACAATAAAAAATATATAGTTATGTAGTAAAACACCATTTTTACCTGAACGGGTTTATCGATCGATTTTATTTAGTTTATAATGAATATCGAAAAGAAGTGATTTCAAAATTTAATATTTTGAAAATATTATCATTTTAATATGATAAAGATATAGAATATTCAATTTTGATTTAAAATTGAAAATGAAGTTGGAATCATTTTAAAACGAATATATAAACGATTTATAAAATATGTTTTAAATGGAAATCGATGAAATATAATATATATATATATATATTATACATGTTTGATGGCCTGAATAGAACGCGCCGCGCAGCGACCATTCGCGAATTTCGACCATTGACTTCAAATTGACATTACAGGAAATCCGACTGTCGGATTCTCCTAAAACCAGAACCGTTGGGTTCGTATCGAAAAGAGCTTTCCAAAGAATATAAGAGATTTGAAATCTAATGGTTGGGTTTGGAATTATGTCTAAATCAAATTTGAAAAAGGTCGTTATGGATGCAGTTCGGTGGCCGTTATTGGAAACCAACTGTACGGGCCTTGATAAAATTATTAAAAATATGGAAAAAATTGTAAAATCATAATAAATGATTTGGAAAGATTTTAAGTGAAAAAATCTAAGTTTGAAAAGATTAAAATATTTTTATCGAAACGAACTAGTTATCAACTTGAATAATAATCCAATATTTTAAATAAATAAATTTGATTTGTAAATGGTTTTAACATAACCAGAATTTTCCAATGCATGAACTGGAATGGATTTGAATAGAAATAATCTTCGGAATATTTCAATATTGGATTCCATGATTATACAGATATTGTTGAGGAATTTGGAAGATATATAAATATCGTTATTCCTAATGTGATATTTGTTGATTTTAGATTTGATATTGAATATAAGCCGGTATAATTTCTATTCAGAGCCTTTTATTTAATGTCAAATCGGGTTTTAGGTTTGTCGTGAATAGCGTCTTAAATAACACTGTTCTTAAAACTAGTAGATAAAAGAATAAATCTTTAAACTAAAATTTAATGAAGTTTTCCAATTAATTAATATTTAATTGGAATTCAATAAAATAAATTGGATTTTTAGGTTTGTCATGAATGGTGTCTTAAATAACAGTGTTCTTAAATCCAGTTGAGAAAAGGATAAATCTTTAAATTAAGATTTAAAGAAATTTACCAATTAATTAATATTTAATTGGAATTGAAATGATAGTTGATTGTGGGTTTATCGTGAATTGTGTTTTAAACGACATTTGTTCTTTAACCCAATTAACGGTGAAAATATAATTTGGAATTTATAAGTCTTTTATTAAGATTTAAATGGAAATTTTCCAAAGTAAAGTTTTCCAATTTAATAAAATAAATTGGAATTGAATGGAAATCGATAGGGTAATAATCGAGATGAGCTTCTGTAGATGAAGACCGCTACTATTTATGGAATTTAAAAGTACTTGTCGCATTTCCATTTATAATATTGGTCTGATACGGGAATTTATATCGATATATACTTTTATGATTTCCGTGTAGATTCCATTTTGCTGGAAGAGGATTTTGGGTTTATCGTGAACAATGTTTTAAATAACATTTGTTCTTTAACCCAGTTAGAGACAAGATGTATTTATAAACTTGAATAATCATTAAATACTGTTTTTTTTTCAGATTAAAACAGAACTAGAGTTTTAATGAGTCTTTAATTAGATTAGAATGAGATAATTAAATTTATCGAATTCATGAAATGATTGAGAATGGAGTACCACCTGTTTTACTCTAGGTGATAGTTAAATCTTTAATTAGATTTAAAAGTAAAATGGTAATTAAATTTACCAATAGCACAGTGGGTGTTAGATATGGAGTATTACCAGTTTTTCTCCGTGGGATGAATAGGTTGGGATTGGGATAATAAATAATAAACGATTACTTCGGTAAGATTCGTTAACCCCGACTAGTTTTATAAACCTTAATTTGGTTTGGAATTGTTAAAAGATAAAATAAAATCTTTTGAAATTGATATCCAAAGGAAGATCAAAGAATAAATTTAAAAGAATTTATCTTTGATAAAATTAATGGGGACCTTTCCTTAAAATTGTGAAAATTGGAATAGAAGAATATTCTGAATTGGAGTGAGGCGTATGATGTGTTTTTATAGCACTTGATATTGATTATAAAATACGCGAGTTATTCGGAAAGACCGGGTTTAACCCATTCTGAATAATTAATACAATGACCAAAAGTCGACGATGAAGACGGTGGTTGACGACTGGAGTTCTTCACATCGTTTGGATGATTACTGATGTCTTGATTGGGCTGTACACCCAAGACAATGTAATAAGTGGTGATCGTTCAAACGTACTTGGAGATCGATGGATATGCGAGGACCTCTCTCTTGTATTGAACATATGGGACAAGGAATAAGGTGCCTCCAGTTTCGTTCAGACCCAGAACGAACTTGTAAATGGATGTGTCTGACATTGGATTTCATTCTGTGCTAATTGATTTATGTGAAATATATATCTGTTTGGTGGCGGAGAATTTATTCTCTTGCTTAACACCCTTCTCTGGGACGTACAAGCTTAGAGGTTATATATTTATAGACATCAGTTTTATGGCATGAATTGTCGGTGTGGCATGCCAAGATGCAAATGATCAAGACTTTTGTTGAAAAGCAGAGACTTATGGTTGATGATCAAAGCACAGCTTTAATTAGCATAGCTTTGTGTATAGCGTTAATTCGTGAGCCTACACCCCAGTATGAGTCAAAAACGGAATGAGGACTGTAGGGAGTGCATGCGTTTCTTTCTAGCTAGAAGTGATGTCATGGTATGGAGCCCAGACATTTTTACTTATGTGGATGATGGAATAAGGCGCCTCGGATATTGAATCCCTAGTGGCTCGGAGATAGGTCCGATAGGACTATGAAACGTGTGTTCAGGAATAACTAATCCACTAAAGTATGTGTTGACCGGCCCTACTGCTAACCAGGGCTCGCTAGCGTCTGAGTCCTGAGGCATTTGCTAGAGTGTCTTGAAATTGGTGAGGATAATTCCTAGCCTCGACTATGATGGAAATCCAATTTCCAATACGCGAATTTTCGATTTTAATTGTAGAACTAGTATGGCGACATAATAGGGTGGGGTACTAAGCCATCTATGATTAATACATTTTAATTTGAAGTTGTTTTGACACTATACACTTATAGTAATATCAAAATAATTTGTTTTAAACGTACCAAGCATGTTTGGCTATTATAAGGTAAAACTCTATCCTCCGACTTGCGTTGCATTGTGTGATGGGACTTGAGTCTTATAATAACTTCATTTTTCCAAAAAGCATTGCGTTGTTTTATTTTAAACTATGATTCATATGGAGAAAACTCATTTTGTGTTATACGGCGTGGTCCCATGATTTCCCAACCTTTAAAGTAAATATTTAATAACTGTTTTAATTCTCACACCAGTTCCATGACTGATCTGGAGTTTATTGTTTTAACCTGAACTCTGGGTGCTCTTATTTTCCACATAGGTAGCAAGTAGTTTTGGTTTTGCAGATATTTCTTTTCCATGATCCTGGATTTACAGCTGAAGCTACATTCGAAAAGCTCTGTATCCGTGTATTTCTTTCAGTTGTGTTATGTATTGTTTTTCCGCTGCTTTGATATTTAAATCTCTGTTATTGTATTTTCAATGTGTAATATTTATTCATACTCTGATGTAATTGTTGTAATAGCAATGAAATATTTTATTGTTTATGTCCTGATGCGTCGTGTTCTCAACTCAATCCAGGTTTTCTCGTAAGAGGAAGTTTGGGTCATTTCATTCCGTAAGGGCGAGTTTGGGTTGTATCAGCTTGGTACCAGAGCTTTGGTTTACAGAGCTCGAGAACAAGACACTTTAGAACCAAACTAAAGAATTCATCAGAAATTGGATTAGTAATATCCAATGAGAATGACTCATTAGAAATGGGATCAATAGTATCCTAGAATGAGTTTCGAAGAGAGTTATTTTAAAATAAAAATGAAAACGATTTGAATTTTTGAAAAATTAAATCTTTTTATTCGTATTTGAATATTTATTTTAGATTGAATTTGGGCAATCGAGTATATGAAGATTTTGAATATACGCGTAATTAACATGTATTCGAAACCTCAAATATACTAGATAGATATAGAATCACACTCTAGTCGCCCAGAGATGATTCTAATGATTGAAGCTTCATAATCAGCATTAATGGCCGAGTTTCGAAAGTAGGATATCTATATATTTCCAATCGACTAGTGTGAGAACCAAAACTAGATAGATTTTATTATTTGTGATTTGGCACTAAAAATACGATTTTGAGCATATATAAAAGTTATATGATTGAAAAGCTATTCAACTAATTGATTGTTGGTTGTGTTGTATGATTATTAATTTAACCAATTAAAATGTTGGAACAATAAAACCAATATGTGAATGAAAGTTAAATTTACCAAAATCGAATCAAATATTGAACTAAATTGAAAATTGATTAGAATTGAATATGTATACATGTATATATATTGAACAGGTCATAGCATGGAAGCTAAAAAGAGGAATAAAATTGGATGCTCAACAAATAGGTACATATTTTCTGTATTTCTTGGGTTTTGATGATTTTATGAGACGATTGGCAAGCTGCTTGGCGTTTTATTTTTCTTTTGAATTTATGAGGGCCCTGTGAGGCAAGTTGCGGTTTTAAAGATCAACCCGTACAAAGGAGGTTATGGTGAAATTTTAGGGTGTCAGCCAAATTTCTGATAAACTAGAAAAATTTTAGAAATTGAAAAGTTAAAGAATAAAAGCTAGAATGGAAGTTGAGTTGGTTAGTTAAACAACTATCATCTTCGTTCCTTTTCGAGGACGAAAAGATTTTAAGTGGGAGAGATTGTAACAACCCAAAATTTCAAAAACAATTTAAATTTTTTATTTTAGCTATTTTATTGGATTTTGAATATTTAAAATGATTTATTTTAAATAATAACGACTAAAAAATTATTTTAAATGAAGTTAGAATGTATAAATTTATTTTAATTATTAATAGAGTTTGAAATGGTTGTAGTAGTTTGAAAATTCGATTTTAAATTTCATATGAATGTACAGAATTCAATATAAATCAGATTTCAGTAAAACCAGGAACATTTGAATATGTTTAATCATATCTTTCTAATGAATGTTAAAAATTGATATTTCATATTATAAATTGAAAGTTATGTGTGGAATTTATATATATTTTAATATAGTATATAGCCCTTAAAAATAGCCATTTTGCAAACGACCTCCGTTTTCGACGAAACCACTTTTGTTGGATCCGGAATGTCAAATTATTGCTATATTCCAATTTTCATAATTTTTGGAATTAATATGTGAGCGTGGTGACTTTAAACGCATTTGGTACTTTCAGTTTGAATTTAATCGACTAGAAAATGGCCATTTTTCAAATGGTCCCCAAATTCAACGAAATTAGTTTTGTTAGGATCGTATCATCAGAATATAGGTAGATTTATTTTTTTGGAATTTTTGGAGTCAGTATATGGCCTCGGAAAATTAAAATGTACGTTTAAATTTAATATACATTGATTTATATTTTAATTTAAAGAGAAACTAATCAAAACAACAGAATTGGCTCACGAAACATATCCCGTTGTGTCCAGAATGGGGGTATTTAGCTAGGAACGATAGTCGTTGGGATCGATTTGGAGTTCATAGCGATAAAGAGGTATTTTTGGAATTAAAGAAAATTAAAATAATTTAAATATAAATACCGGCCAGACATAGAATTTTAACCTAATTTGTTTTCTCCAAAAACCTGCCAATCTCTCAATAACCAACGGCGGAATGCGATCCAAATTTTCTTCCTCATTTTCTCAAAATATATACAATAATTTCACGAAATCCAAAAGGGAAAATTATAATGCTTTTTACCCTCTATAAATCTGTATGGGTATCACCGGTTCTGGTTCAGCGAGATGGACGAGGCGGCGTTGCAAAGTCGCAGGGATCGAAGAGGGATTGAGGGAAAACGAAGGGTGCGAGTTGGCCGAGGATCATGGGGGTGGCGCGGTTCATGTAGCGGGTCGACGTGGGAGGGTCTGATCATCGTCAGGTGGAGCGACGATGTAACACTCCACACCCGCTAAGGTCACTCACTAAGGGAATGCCTTAACTTCGGTGGAGTATTTTTAAGTGAATATAGAACAGAAAAATTACAACAAGACAGATATAAATAATACTTGAAAATCTAAAACACATTTCATTGCAGCAGAAGGTAAACATGTTTAGTTACAACACCATAAAAGAGTCAAGTACCAAATATCCATCCTGATAAAAACATAAGTACATAATCCCACTACATAAACTAATAGCCATAATAGAAAAGATAAGTTGGGCTTTACATCACGGTCCAAGCTCCAAAAGATAGATAAAGAAATCTGATCAAAGCCCACTAGTGCTAGGCCCAACCTGAGGACCTGAGGGGGGAAAAGATAAAAACAACGGGGTCAGACATAAGTCTGAGTGAGCCCTATAACTTTAACAATACAATCATTAAAGTAATTAGGGTATGATATAAACTTGGTACGGTGATGACTGGGGATAAATGACCACACTAAGTAGCCAACTAGACATAGGATGAACTAAGATAATGGTAAAGACGCATCTACCCACCCAAGGGTAATTACTAACTGCACCACACCAGTCATTCCTACTTAAAGGTTGATCCCACCCAAGGACTTAGAAAATTTACCCAGTAGTTTCCTGTACCCCTAGCTGACTACATAGGTGCCATCTGCCCCTATCTCCACTAGGTGTACCCACTACTCCCCAAGCGATCGGCTCCCTACCGTAGATACCTGTGCTGGCCCCACAGTGGGGTGTATCACTCCCCAAAGTGGCAACCCGATACAACCAATGGTGCACGGCTTATACCTACATGATGCAACAACGTCTTACCTACCAGCCCGGGTCCACACACGCATATGAAACCCGTTGGACTTGCGTTGCCACCGCTAACCCGTTTTGGCCTCTTATAGTCAAGCCCAGTACGCGTGTCCCGTCCTCGACATGGGTCGAGCCCAATAAGATACATATGGGTTACTGGTTGAAATGGGCCCCCACAAGCTACCCACCTAAGCTTGTCCCTTTATCTAGTGCATCCCACTTAACCCTTTAATCATGTTTAATTACATGTTTCCACTTGGTTAAGTATTCTTATCGTATTTTCTATTGCCACCCAAGGCAACCCACTAGATTTCCACATGCCACCCAAGGCACTTACTAGATTTCCACATGCCACCCAAGGCACCCACTTAACCCCTCATGCCCCACTACATGCTTATCCGGTTAAGTGTTTCTTAATTGATTAAGAACGTAACCGTTGTAAAGACCTCTCACATTAGACTATCTTTTATGGCAGCTGGATTTGCCGGTCGGGTCCGGGCAGCCTTACGCCATACCGAGTCTAACCTCGTGTCTTTACACTTGTCACGTATTTAGTTTATGCCTAAGACCTCTCACATTGGGCCAATCATTTGTAGCCGCTGGATTTGCCGGACGGTTCCGGGCAGTCTTATGCTACAAAAGGGTCCAACCTCGTGTCTTAGTCGATTAATTACACCTAATTAATCACCCCCATAATTTGTATTAATTATCCCTAATTAATTACAAATTTAACGATGTACATAATTGACTCAATTATGTCCATCCACTTTATGGTATGCATAATCATCCCAACTTCACACCATTTCATTAACATGAATATTAACCCCATCGTTCCCCACGTAATTCGCTAACATGACATACTTAAAAGGGAAGATTCATCACACATACAATGGGTTCAACTTGCATAACATTAGCATCAACATGGGTTTTAAAGGTGTCAACATGCATATAGCATCAAACCCAACTAGCATAAATAACCAACCCAAACTTGCATGAATCACATATGTCATAAAGAAGGTAACTTGCATAAGCTACTTATGTCATACAAAGGGGTAAACTTGCATATGTATGTATGACATACAAAGGGGTTAACTTGCATATGTATGCATATCATCCAAAGGTGTAAACTTGCACATGTTACTTGCATATAATCAAACACCAAACTTGCATAACATGTCATATATGAACTTGCATATAATCAAACACCAAACTTGCATAACATATCATATATGAGCTTGCATATAATCATACACCAAACTTGCATAACCATGGTGTCATAATGGATCAATGTTTATCATAGTGATTTGCATAACTAGCATCATGAACTCATAGCATATGACTTGCATAACTTGCATAAAATCATGATCACATAGCATATGACTTGCATAACTTGCATAACATCATGAACACATAGCATATGACTTGCATAACTTGCATAACACATAGCATATGACTTGCATAACTTGCATACATCATGAACACATAGCATATGACTTGCATAACTTGCATAACACATAGCATATGACTTGCATAACTTGCATAACATCATGAACACATAGCATATGACTTGCATAACTTGCATAACTTGCATAACATCATGAACACATAGCATATGATAACATAACTTGCATTGATCCACATTCATAGCCATAACCTCATTATATCCTATCATAATCATCTCAACAATTGGTCATTAAGGCTATAGAAACTCACAACTTGTTGATTAGCACTCCTATGAAGAAGATTAAGTTGCTAGAGTTGATTAGAGGTTGATTTGAGAGGCTATCTTCTTCTACAATTTGATGGAGGCTCCTTCAAGTTGCATTTTGACGGCATAACGACATTGTATCTATTTTTAGTATGAATTAGGGTAGTCTTAGGGTGTATTTATAGAATTAGGATTTACATTAGGCCCTTAGATTAACCCTAATTTAGATTAGAGCCGTCAGATTTCGTCACTAGCCACCAAGCACAGCCCAAAAGCCAAAATGGTGCACCCAGGTCACACAGACCGACAGGGGGGGTTGACCCCTGGGTCGACCCCTAGGGAGGGGGTCGACACCCATGTCGACCCTAGGGTCGACACCCTCTGCCTGGCGGGAATTTTCCCGCCTCTTCTGAAATGTGAAAAAAAAATTGTATTTAAATCTGTTTTGAGTTTTCTGAAAACTTCTTCGGGCCTTAACTGGGTCATACGGACTCCGATTTTCGAAAACTCGGACTCTATTTCGCGTATTTTTCCGAGACGAACGCAATGGCATAGCCCGTTTCCCCTGATTCAGATTTTAAAATTTAATTCTGCCCTGATTTATATTATAACAAGTTATTCAACATACGGGGTGTTACATTCTCCCCTACTTAAAGGATTTGGACCCCGAAATCTCTAAGTCAAGAAGAACGTATCCTACCAACCAAACAACCATCTACTCAAACCATCAAACACTGGCATCCATTGTCCTTAGAGTTTCTAATGCTGTATGAACATATGCAAAGAGTGTGTGTATATGTTCCCTGTCTAATGCAAAATCAGGCGGTCTACTGATTCAGTTGACCTCCTTAATGCAAACCATGATAGTGCCATGCATCCAATATGTATGCGAAAGAACCCTATCGACACATACTATTCCTACATGAGTGCACAATCATTCACCAAAATGCATCATCCATATGATAGCACAACCATTATACATCCATTAATATAGCTAACTACACACAGTTATATGCAATATGCAATATGAAGTGACTGAGCCGATCTAGTGTCTAAAGTGTGTGTATATGCATCCACGAGCAACCACTAGCAAACACTTGCATCCACACGCATCCATCTATCATAACATGTTCCAAACACATGTTTCAACCATAGGTTTACCCTATCTAAAGGTCAAAGGTACTAATGAGAGGACATACTAAAGATAAGATAAGTACTAGACAAACGATAAAGGAGAAGTTAAAAGACATACCCTCAAAAAGGAATGGGTACAATGAACGCATCTTCGCTTCTGTCTCCCAAGTAGCATTGCTCTCATCCTCTCCCCATTGCACTTTGACTAGTCGAACCTCTCTGTTTCTCAACTTCCTAATCTCTGACCCAAGGATGCCGGTAGGAGCTCGTCGAATAGTCGCATCACGCTCTACCTCCACTTCTCTAAGCAAGCTCGGCTCTACCACCTCTGCGGTCTCATGTAGGCACTTCCTCAAATGTGAAACATGGAATACGTCATGTACCCCACTAAGTCTCTCGGGTAAATCCACTCTATATGCCATCCGTCCAATCCTTTCCTTAATAGGAAACGGTCCTACAAATCTTGGTGCTAACTTCCCAACGGACCCAAAGCGAACAACATTCCGTAATGGAGATACTTTAACAAAGACCATGTCCCCAACATCAAACTCCAGATCCATCCTCCTCTTATCCGCGTAAGATTTCTGCCTATCTTGCGCTGCTTTCATCCTTCTTCGAATCAAATCAATCTTTTCCGAAGTCTCTCTAACCATATCAGGCCCAAGCAAGATCTTATCCGTAGATTCCCACCAACATGTAGGTGATCGACAAGGCCTTCCATAAAGAGCTTCGAAAGGAGCCATACCAATACTAGACTGAAAGCTGTTATTATACGCGAACTCCACCAATGGAAGATGCTCTTCCCATGTACCTCCAAAATCCAAGATACAAAGCCTCAAAAGGTCTTCCAGAACACGATTCACCCTCTCAGTCTGGCCATCCGTCTGAGGATGATATGCGGTGCTCAAACACAACTGAGTCCCTACCGCCTCTTGCAAACTCTTCCAAAACTCGCTAGTGAAGATAGGATCTCGATCGCTCACTATGCTAGAAGGTACACCATGCAACCGAACTATCTCTCGAAGGTAAATTGAAGCTAGCCATGGAGCAGTCCTCTTACTCTTCACGGGTATGAAATGGGCACTCTTAGTAAGTTTGTCTACCACAACCCAAATTCGCGTATTACCCTTCCTCGATCTCGGTAACCCATCAATAAAATCCATCGAGACGCTATCCCACTTCCATTGCGGAACTTCCAATGGGTGAAGCAACCCACCGGGTTTCTTCTGCTCCGCTTTCACTTGTTGGCACACCAAGCATCTAGCGACATACTCGGCCACATCTTTCTTCATACCGGCCCAAAAGAAAACTCGCCTCATGTCCTGGTACATCTTGTCCCCACCGGGATGAATGGTCATCCTAGAACGATGTGCATCATCAAGTATAGCCTTCCTCAAACCCTCGTCTTGCGGTACACAAAGTCTACCGTCTCTACGCAACCACCCCCTATCGTCTAGGGTGTACCTACTCAAATGGCTGGACGACTCCCCCCTTATGAGCCTCTCTACCAACTCAACCAACTGTGGGTCGTCCCGCTGTGCCTCGCCAAGCCGTCCCAAAAGAGTAGGTCTGACCTCTAAGGATGCTAGCAAACCGGGTACAAAGTCAACGGAAGGTCTAAAATCAAACATCGAGATAAATTCCAAGCTTCGTCGTTCCACGAACAATGGACTCAAGGACAACCTTTTTCTGCTTAAGGCGTCCGCCACCACGTTACCCTTGCCAGGGGTATACGCTATCTCGAAATCATAGGATGCTAAGAACTCCATCCACCTTTGTTGTCTTAAGACTATGCGCTCGAAGAGTCTCCAACACTTCCCTAAGATGTAGGGCATGCTTTTCTCCACTTCTAGAGAAAACCAGGATATTCTCCTATGCAAAATCGTCACAACTATCCATCTCTCACGCAGACCATCCTAGTCGAACTCGATATCCCCCAAGTGCAAGCCCCAAAGGCCTAAACCAATATTAGACAAACACCCAAGGGATACCTCCTTCGAATTCAGATGACCTACGTGAGATGATACTAGTAAAAACGGCTAAATAATTAAGCACTTGTCCAACTCTGGATGTCCTTGCCAGTCTCGCTCCAAAACCACCGTTGATCAAATAACTGGCTTTGCTTAACCTATTAAGCACATACGAAAACTTATTTCTCTCTTAGAAAAGACCAAGATGTCATCCATAAAGACCACTACGAAGTTATTTAGGTACTCCCTGAACACCCTACTCATCAAATCAACAAAGTATGCAGGGGCGTTCGTCAAACCAAATGGCATCACAAGCCACTCATAGAAACCATCCGGAGTCCTAAAGGCAGTCTTGTCTATGCTATCCTCAGCCACTCTCAACTGATGAAACCCCGTGGCCAACTCCAACTGCGAAAACACTGAGGCGCCAACCAACTGATCAAAGAGATCATCAATCCTCGGCAATGGGTGTCTATTCTTCTTTGTGAGCTTGTTGAGTTCTCTATAGTCTACACAAAGTCTGAGGGACCCATCCGCCTTCGTGGCAAAAACTACTGGAGCACCCCACTCCGATATACTTCGTCTTATGAACCCCTTCTCAAGCAACTCCCCTACTTGCTTATGAGTTCCCTCCTCTCACGAGGAGCCATGTGGCGCACCGGTAAAGATACTGGTTTAGCATTGTCAACCAGATATATTCGGAAGTCTATCTCCCGCTTCGGAGGTAAGCCCTTCACCTCCTCAAACACATCCGAGTATTCCCGGACCACTCTAACAGATCGCAAACTCTCGAACGAAGCGTCGAGCAATTCAAGATAACTTAGCATAACAGAATCCATGGGATTACAAGAGATCTCGAGAGTGTTCCCCAAGCGGGTCATGAGCCTAACAACTCTCCTTTCGCAATCAAGAACGGCATCATTACTAGATAACCAGTCCATGCCCAAAATCAACCCATAGCCTGTGAAGCCCAAAACAAAAGCATCACATCTAAACTCAACGCTAAGTATGGAAATCTTCAAACCCAAACATATCATGGACAAATAAGTGGAGCCCCCAATTGGGTTTGAAACAAACAAGGGATCATCTACTAGACTGGTGTCTAAGTGTAGTGACTCAACTAATGATGATGAGATAAACGAATGCGATGCGCTAGAGTCAAACAAAGTACGGACAAGATGATCAAACAGAAAAACCAGACTTTCAACGGAAATAGTTCTACCTCTTTCCTGAATCGGTGGAACCGCGAGAGCCTGAACTTGCCCCCTTGCCTGACCTGGTGCCATAAGAGCTTGCACCTGTCCTCCTGAGGTAGATCCCGTCCTTTGCCCCTTCTTAGGGCAGTCCTTCACTAGATGCCCTGCTTCGCCACAGTGGAAGCAGCCAGTCTTCTTCTTCTTCCGACAATCTTTGCTTAGGTGGCCTGGTGTCCCGCAATTGAAGCACTTCTTCTTTCCCTTGCCACCATTGCCTTTCCCACCCTTGTTTTGCTGTTGAGGTCTCTTCTGACCTCCTTTCTTCTCGGGTGCCTTATTAGCATTGGGACCCTTCTCTTCCTCATGCATGAGTGCCATGTCTACTAGCTTCTCAAAGGTGGCCCCCATAGGGATGTGAGTCATAGCCAATCCATGCATCGGTTCATTCAAGCCCTTAACGAACCTCAAAGCCTTCTTCTTCGGTGTATTCACCATGTCTATGCCAAACCTTGCCAATTGATTAAACTTGTTGACATATTCCTTCACTGATAGGTTTCCTTGCTTTAGAGTCAAGAACCTTTCCATATACAAGTTTTCCTCCGCCCTTGAGAGAAACTTTGCCAAAAACCTTTGCCTGAAATCCGCCCAAGAGTCAACAGGGCGCTCTCCATTAGTGACCTCCCACCAGAACGAGGCCTCTCCCATCATTAACCAAGCAGCTAACTTGACTTTCTTTCCTTCTTCCATCTCAAAGATATCTATCAACTCTTCCACCTCCTTAAGCCAATCTCTAGTCTCCACAAAAGTTTCTGATCCTTGAAAAGGTTTCCCTCCCATAGCCTTAAATTCCTTGCAAGTCTTAGCAAAAGTATCCGTGCGAGGAGGAGGAGGAGGAGGAAGATCGGGTGTTACTGTTGGTGGAGGAACATTTGCTAGACCCGCAGTGGCGGCCCTAGCCTCCATCAATCTCCTATACCATACTGGTATCGCTACACCCTCCGGAAAGTTAAGATCTTCAGCCATGCTGAAACGAAACAGGAAAGATTCAAAACGGAGAATTCGAAAGATAAAGATATGGCTATTGGGGATTATGCTTTTCTTTCAAAAACTTTTCTCTTAAAAGACATGTTTTTGAAAATACTTCTTCCAAAAATGTTTTTAGAAAAATAGTTTTCTAAAATTTTTATCTGTTTCGGTAACCTTCAGCTCTGATACCACGTGTAACACCCCACACCCGCTAAGGTCACTCACTAAGGGAATGCCTTAACTTCGGTGGAGTATTTTTAAGTGAATATAGAACAGAAAAATTACAACAAGACAGATATAAATAATACTTGAAAATCTAAAACATCATTTCATTGCAGCAGAAGGTAAACATGTTTAGTTACAACACCATAAAAGAGTCAAGTACCAAATATCCATCCTGATAAAAACATAAGTACATAATCCCACTACATAAACTAATAGCCATAATAGAAAAGATAAGTTGGGCTTTACATCACGGTCCAAGCTCCAAAAGATAGATAAAGAAATCTGATCAAAGCCCACTAGTGCTAGGCCCAACCTGAGGACCTGAGGGGGAAAAAGATAAAAACAACGGGGTCAGACATAAGTCTGAGTGAGCCCTATAACTTTAACAATACAATCATTAAAGTAATTAGGGTATGATATAAACTTGGTACGGTGATGACTGGGGATAAATGACCACACTAAGTAGCCAACTAGACATAGGATGAACTAAGATAATGGTAAAGACGCATCTACCCACCCAAGGGTAATTACTAACTGCACCACACCAGTCATTCCTACTTAAAGGTTGATCCCACCCAAGGACTTAGAAAATTTACCCAGTAGTTTCGTGTACCCCTAGCTGACTACATAGGTGCCGTCTGCCCCTATCTCCACTAGGTGTACCTACTACTCCCCAAGCGATCGACTCCCTACCGTAGATACTCGTGCTGGCCCCACAGTGGGGTGTATCACTCCCCAAAGTGGCAACCCGATACAACCAATGGTGCACGGCTTATACCTACACGATGCAACAACGTCTTACCTACCAGCCCGGGTCCACACACGCATATGAAACCCGTTGGACTTGTGTTGCCACCGCTAACCCGTTTTGGCCTCTTATAGTCAAGCCCAGTACGCGTGTCCCGTCCTCGACATGGGTCAAGCCCAATAAGATACATATGGGTTACTGGTTGAAATGGGCCCCCACAAGCTACCCACCTAAGCTTGTCCCTTTATCTAGTGCATCCCACTTAACCCTTTAATCATGTTTAATTACATGTTTCCACTTGGTTAAGTATTCTAATCGTATTTTCTATTGCCACCCAAGGCAACCCACTAGATTTCCACATGCCACCCAAGGCACTTACTAGATTTCCACATGCCACCCAAGGCACCCACTTAACCCCTCATGCCCCACTACATGCTTATCTGGTTAAGTGTTTCTTAATTGATTAAGAACGTAACTGTTGTAAAGACCTCTCACATCAGACTATCTTTTATGGCAGCTAGATTTGCCGGTCGGGTCCGGGCAGCCTTACGCCATAACCGAGTCTAACCTCGTGTCTTTACACTTGTCACGTATTTAGTTTATGCCTAAGACCTCTCACATTGGGCCAATCATTTGTAGCCGCTGGATTTGCCGGACGGTTCCAGGCAGTCTTATGCTACAAAAGGGTCCAACCTCGTGTCTTATTCGATTAATTACACCTAATTAATCACCCCCATAATTTGTATTAATTATCCCTAATTAATTACAAATTTAACGATGTACATAATTGACTCAATTATGTCCATCCACTTTATGGTATGCATAATCATACCAACTTCACACCATTTCATTAACATGAATATTAACCCCATCGTTCCCCACGTAATTCGCTAACATGACATACTTAAAAGGGAAGATTCATCACACATACAATGGGTTCAACTTGCATAACATTAGCATCAACATGGGTTTTAATGGTGTCAACATGCATATAGCATCAAACCCAACTAGCATAAATAACCAACCCAAACTTGCATGAATCACATATGTCATAAAGAGGGTAACTTGCATAAGCTACTTATGACATACAAAGGGGTAAACTTGCATATGTATGTATGACATACAAAGGGGTTAACTTGCATATGTATGCATATCATCCAAAGGTGTAAACTTGCACATGTTACTTGCATATAATCAAACACCAAACTTGCATAACATGTCATATATGAACTTGCATATAATCAAACACCAAACTTGCATAACATATCATATATGAGCTTGCATATAATCATACACCAAACTTGCATAATCATGGTGTCATAATGGATCAATGTTTATCATAGTGATTTGCATAACTAGCATCATGAACTCATAGCATATGACTTGCATAACTTGCATAGCATCATGATCACATAGCATATGACTTGCATAACTTGCATAACATCATGAACACATAGCATATGACTTGCATAACTTGCATAACACATAGCATATGACTTGCATAACTTGCATAGCATCATGAACACATAGCATATGACTTGCATAACTTGCATAACACATATCATATGACTTGCATAACTTGCATAACATCATGAACACATAGCATATGACTTGCATAACTTGCATAACACATAGCATATAACTTGCATAATTGCATAACATCATGAACACATAGCATATGATAACATAACTTGCATTGATCCACATTCATAGCCATAACCTCATTATATCCTATCATAATCATCTCAACAATTGGTCATTAAGGCTATAGAAACTCACAACTTGTTGATTAGCACTCCTATGAAGAAGATTAAGTTGCTAGAGTTGATTAGAGGTTGATTTGAGAGGCTATCTTCTTCTACAATTTGATGGAGGCTCCTTCAAGTTGCATTTTGACGGCATAACGACATTGTATCTATTTTTATTATGAATTAGGGTAGTCTTAGGGTGTATTTATAGAATTAGGATTTAGTTTAGGCCCTTAGATTAACCCTAATTTAGATTAGAGCAGTCAGATTTCGTCACTAGCCACCAAGCACAGCCCAAAAGCCAAAATGGTGCACCTAGGTCACACAGACCGACAGGGGGGGTCGACCCCTGGGTCGACCCCTAGGGAGGGGGTCGACACCCATGTCGACCCTAGGGTCGACACCCTCTGCCTGGCGGGAATTTTCCCGCCTCTTCTGAAATGTGAAATTTTTTTTGTATTTAAATCTGTTTTGAGTTTTCTGAAAACTTCTTCGGGCCTTAACTGGGTCATACGGACTCCGATTTTCGAAAACTCGGACTCTATTTTGCGTATTTTTCCGAGACAAACGCAATGGCATAGCCCATTTCCCCTGATTCAGATTTTAAAATTTAATTCTGCCCTGATTCATATTATAACAAGTTGTTCAACATACGGGGTGTTACAGACGAAGCGACAAACTTCAACCTAGGTTGGAAGCACAGTCGAACTCGGTCAGAATGAAGAAGAAACATTATTTTAACTAATTATTTTATTAATTAATAAATTTTGTAGATAGCAGTAAATGATTTTTTTTATATATAGATAGTTTGTAATAAAAATGTGATTTTTATTTAAATGACTTTGTAATAAATATGTGATTTTTATTTAAATGACTTTGAAACAAAAATGTGATTTTTATTTAAATGACATCGTATTAAAAATATGATTTTTATATAAATAGCAGTGTTAAAAATATGATTTTCAATATAAACTGCATGAAACAGATTGCGTTGGAATCACTGGGAAGGACACTACGAGATGGGAATGACTGGAAACAAAACGGAATCCAAACCGTCCAATAAAGAATGATGGAGTGGGAACCGAAGCTGAGAACTCCTTCTCACTCTAATTATTTTACAGTTAAGTATATACTAGGATGCAGATGGGGCTTAGAAGCCCCCGACACTATTTATTGTACAAACCATGGTTGTTTGTTTGGATTGTATTGTGGAAAATTTGGATTGTGTTGACTAAAATGTTTGAACAACAAAAATATCATTTTTATTGAATGTATAAACTATATAAAATATTCATGTGTTGATAAAATGTTTGTACAATAAAAACATCATTTTTATTGAATGTATGAACTATATAAAATAGTCAAGTGTTGACATAAATATTTTATTGTTAAAAATAATTTTTTTAACGTATATATGAACGGCATAAAATTCTCCTGAAATGAAAATAAATATTCATTTACAAATCGGACGATTTGTTTATGTACATCCATTTAACTGATACTGATTGGGACGATAAATTTTACACATCGCCCAACTGCACAAATAATATTCAGTATTTGTTGGTTGAAACCCCACACGGGTTTTGGGATGATATTTGACATACACTAATCCCAATTGTTTAGTTGTATGTCAATTGATTGGTTGACGGACTGTTGTAAGCGTTAATTATTTATATTTAATGCTTATGCAGTTGTGTAATGCACTCTTGATGATGGTTGATTATGTATAATTATTGTTGTGTATATGTGCTGTATGAAATGCATATAAATAACATTATATGGTAGTTGGTTGGATCTGATTCCAATTCAGAAAGAAAGAATATTTTAAAATAACGAATAACTTAAAATAATATTCAGTAAAGGATTAAAATGTGATTTTGATGTTCGATGTTGGATGGACACGAAAATATTGAATGTGTGAAGCCGTATTGATTAGATATGTGCTATTTTGACGTGAACGATATTTATATCGATTTTATTCATTTTTATAATGAATATCGAAAAGGAAATGATTTCAAAATCTGATATTTTGAAAATATTATCATTTATATATTATAATGGTAAGGAGTGTTCAATTTTTATTTAAAATTGAAATGAAAGTGGGAATCGTTTTAAAATGAATTTATAAATGATTTATAAAATGCGTTTTAAATGGAAATCGACGAATATATATAATATATAATATATATTATATATTAATGGCTTGAGTAGAATGCGCCACACTGCGACCATTCGTGAATTTTTTGACTTCAAATTGACATTACGGGAGATCCAACTGTCGGATTCTCCTAAAACCAGAACCGTTGGGTTCGTATCGGAAAGAGCTTTCCAATGAATATAAGAGATTTGAAATCTAACAATTGGATTTGGAGATACGTCCAAATCAAATTTGGAAAAGGTCGCTATGGATGCAGTTAGGTGGCCGCTATTGGAAACCGACTGTACAGGCCTTGACAAATTTATTAAAAATATTAATAATTTGTGTAAAATCATAATAAATGATTTGGATAGAATTTGGATGAAAAATTCCATGTTTGTAAAGATAAAAATATATTTTTATCAAAATGAACTAGTTATTGACTAGAAAGATAATCCAATGTTTTTAAATAAATAAATTGGATTTGAGAATGGTTTTAATCTTACCAGAATTTTCCAATGTATGAATTGGAATGGATTTGAATAGAAATAATCTCCATAGTATTTCGATATTGGATTTCGTGATTATACGGATATTGTGGAGGAATTTGGAAGATAGATATATATCGTTATTCCCCATACGATATGTGTTGGTTTCAGAATTTGGTATTGAATGTAAGCCGATATAATTTTTGTTTAGAGCCTTATATTTAATATCAAAGTGGATTTTTGGTTTTTCGAGAATGGTGTCTTTATAAACACTATTCTTAAACCCAGTTGATAGAAAAATAAATCTTTTAATGAAGATTTAATGAAGGTTACCAATTAATTAATATTTAATTGGAATTGAATTGAAATTGGATTTTTGGGTTTATCGTGAATGGTGTTTTAAGCAACACTTGTTCTTTAACCCGATTAAAAGTGAAGAGATGATTTTGAATTTATAAATCTTTTATTAAGATTTAATGAAAATTTTCCAAAGTAAAATTTTCCAATTTAATAAAATAAATTGGAATGGAATGGAATTCGATTTGGTAATAATCGAAGTGAGCTTCTATGAAGAAAGACCGTTACTATATATGGAATTTAAAAGGCTTTACCATTATTGCATTTATATTATTGGTTGGATACGGAAATTGATATCGATTATATATTGATTTGTTTTCCGTGAAGATTCCATAATTAATGGAATGAGATTTTGGATTTATCGTGAACTGTGTTTTAAATGACATTAGTTCTTTAACCCGGTTAAAGATAGGATTACATGTCTAACATTGGATTTCGAACTATATTGTTGATCTCTATTAAATATATATCTGTTTGGTGGTGGAGAATTTATTCTCTTGCTTAACACCCTTCTCTGAGACGTACGATCTTAGAGGTTATATATCGGCAGAAAACAATGGTATGGTGTAGATTGTCGATGCAGCATGTTTGATTTCCTAAAGTTAAATAATCATTAATAATGATTTTTGGGAAGATTAAAACTAATTGGAGTTTTAATGAATCTTTAATTAGATTGAAATGTGAACGTGATAATTTAAATTATCAAATTTGGGAAATGATTGAGAATGGAGTATCACCAGTTTTGCTCCAAGCGATAGTTAAATCTTTAATTAGATTTGAACGGGAAATGGTAATTAATTTTTACTGATAACACAATGGTGTTAGCTATGGAGTATCACCAGTTTTTCTCCATAGGATGAATAAGTTGGCATTGGGATAATAAAAGAAATGATTAATTCGGTATGGCTCGTTAATCCCGACTAGTTGGATAAACCTTAATTTGGTTTAGAAGTGAAAAGATAATGAAATCTTTAGAAGTGATATCAAAAGGAAGATTAAAGAATAAATTTAAAACAATTTATCTTTGATAAAATTAATAGGAAACTTTCCCTAAAAGATATGAATATTTGAATAAAAGAATATTCTGGATTGGAATGAGGCGTATGTTGTGTTTTTATAGCACTTGTTTATAAGATACGTGAGTTATTCGGAAAGACTGGGTTTATCCCATTCTGAATAACTGATACGACGATAAGTCGACGATGAAGACGGTGGCTGAAGACCGGAGATCTTCACATCGTTTGGATGATTACTGATGTCTTGATTGGGTCGTACACCCAAGACAAGGTAATAAGTGGTGATCGTCCAGACGTACTTGGAGATCGATCGGATATGCGAGGATCTCTCTCCTGTATTGGACATATTGGACGAGGAATAAGGTGCCTCCGGTTTCGTTTAGACCCAGAATGAAGTAGTAAATGGATGTGTTTCTGACATTGGATTTTATTCTATGTTGATTGATTTCTATTAAATATATATCTGTTTGGTATTAGAGAATTTATTCTCTTGCGTAACACCCTTCTCTGAGACTTACGAGCGTAGAGGTTATATATAGATAGACATCAGGCGCATGGCGTGAATTGCCAGTGTGGCATGCTAAGATCCAAATGGTCAAGGATTCTGTTGAAAAGCAGAGTCTTCTGGTTGATGATCAAAGCACGACTTTAAATAGCGTAGCTTTGTGTATAGCGTTAATTCACGAGCCTCACACCCCGGTATGAAATAGAAATGGGAGAGGACTGTAGGGAGAACATGCGCTTCTTTCTAGCTAGGAGTGGTGTCACGATATGGAGTCTAGACATTTTTACTTATGTGGATGGTGGAAAGCGAAGTACCTCAGATATATCAGTCACTACAGGGCTGATGGATGATATGGTTGACATACTGACCGGATTTACGCCCCATAGGATGGGGAAACGTATTGTTCAAGAATTACTAATCCACAAACGTAAGGGTGGACCGACCCTGAAGATCCAGGTGCAATTGCGGCTGAATCCTGTGGCTCGGGCTAGAGAGTCTCGAATTCAGTAAGGACGATCCCTTGCCTTAGTTCATAGATGGAATCCAATTTCTAATATGTGACATTTTGGTTTTAATTGCAGAACTAGTATGGTGACATAGTAGCATGGGATACTATGCGGTCTATGATTGATACATTTATATTTGAAGTTGTTTTGACACTATACACATATAGTAATATCAAAATGATTTGTTTTAGACGTACCAAGCATGTTTGGCTATTACAAGGTAAAACTCTATCCTCCGGCTTGCGTTGCATTGTGTGATGGGACCTGAATCTTATAATAGCTTCATTTGTCGAAAAGCATTGCGTTGTTCGTAAACTGTTTTATGCACTGGTATTCTTTGGGGGAAAACCCGTTCCGTGTTATACGGCGTGGTCCCTTGATTTACTTTATTTTGAAAGTAAAGTTTTAAATAACTGTTTTAGTTCTCACACCAGTCCCATCACTGACCTGGAGTTTATTGTTTTAACCAAAACTCTAGGTGGCCCTATTTTCCGCACTGGCAGCTAGTAGTTTTGGTTTTGTATATTTCTATTTTACAGGATCCTGATTTACAACTGGAGCTATATTCGGAAAGCTTTGTATCCGTATATCTCTTTCAGTTGTGTTATGTATTATTTTTCCGCTGCTATGTAATGTATTTTAAATCTTTGATATTTTTCTGATGTATATTATTTATTCATACTCTGTTATATTCTTATACTCTGATGTAATTGTTGTAATAGCAATGAAATGTTCTTCTGTTTGCGTTCTGATGTGTCGTATTCTCAACTCAATCTAGGCTTTTCCATAAGGGAGAGTTCGGGTCGTGTCAGGACTGGTATGAGTAACTCCAACCACTTGGTTTAACTTTAAAAAATCCTTTTTAAAAGAAAGGATAATCGTAAGACCGATCCACACATAAACACATATGGATTTTACTATACGATAACCCAAAAAATTCTTTGAATCAATATTATTCTGATATTATAATAGTGTCTAAATCAAGTAAATAACAATCTAGCGAAATGCTTGCATCTCACGCTCCACATGCATAGTATACAATCAAAACCGTGGGCTCTTATTGGATAATGGATTCCAACTGGCAAGGTATGGGACCACCTTCCGACAGTGTATCTCTAGAGAGGAATACACGGGGTACAACAAGATAATCTTGCAACCCAGGCTAAATATGACCGGCCACACACTTCGCTTGAGTGTACCAAATGTATTATCACCAATGATTGGGATCCGCAACTGTTCCGAAGCATACAACAGCGATAGAAAAAAGAAGCAAATGGATTTTCTTTAGATCGGGTGATAACACGCACTAACTGGGGGCGACCCACTTAGTCATGCAATCTACCCGGTTTTATACCATTTCCCGGTTGTGAGGTCTGAGGCCGCGCCTTACCCTTCTTAATATCACAGTATCATTCACTTTGAATGTAACATTGTAACGGGCCGCAAATCCGTAATATCACAGTGGACTACATACATCATACATCCAACCCAAATATCACGAAAATACAAATTATTTTTTTTAGAAGAAATAGGTAGAAGAAGAACAGAAACAACAACACAGAAGCTCACCTCGTAGCGGAACAAAATATCATATATCATAACTTTTGAAATACAATTTTTTTTTGTATACACATATCATTATACGAGTACAGTACTTACAACACAACGGAACAAAACTCTATATAACTAATACTAAAGCCTCCTGTTCCAAGCTCCTTTAGATAAATCTGTAAAATCCTGATCTACTTGACTGCCCGTACAAATTTAGGCACCCAAGAGTTTAGGTAAAAAAAAACCCCGGGTCAGTTATGGGACTGGTATGAGTAAACAATTTAAAACAGTTTCAGAAACTAAATGATATCTCATAAGACCACGCCGTATAACACAGAACGGGTTTTCCCCTTATGAGAATCCAAACCACTTGATTTAACTTTCAAATCCTTTTGAAAGAAAAGGATAAACTTTATATCAAAACTCTTTTGATATTTTAATAGTGTCTAAATCAAGTAAATAACAATCTAGTGGAACGTTTGCATCTCACGTTCCACATATATAATATACAATCAAAACCGCAAGCACTTATTGGGTAATGAAATTCCAACTATGACAAGGTATGGAACCACCTGCCGCTGGTGTATCTCTAGAGGAGAATACATCGAGTTCAACAAGAACATCTTGCAATTCAGCCACAAATGACCGACCACTCATTTCGCTTGAGTGTATCGAATGTATATCACCAACGGTTGGGATCAGCAACCGTTTCCCGAATGGGACAGCATCGAATAGAATAAGGAATTAAATGAATCTCTAGATAGGTGATGATACACCCTAATCGAAGCTACCCACATAGTCATGCTGCCTGCCCAATATTTGTCATTTCCCGGTTGTTGAGGCCTGAGGCTATGATTACTTCTCTCCTTGATAACACAATTACTTTGAATGCCACATTATCAGATCTGTTAATCATTAATTGGTTTACACAAATATTCTGGATTTTATGCTAAGGGAATAAATCCGTTGCAACCATATATATTTATACAGACCAACCCATGCGATCGTTGGAAATACTTTATCAGACATTCGTCCATTTACGTTCGTTCTGGGATTGAAGAAACCGAAGGCACAATTTCAATTAATAGAAAAAGTCCTTGCACTCTACTCTGTAACACCCCGGATTTTTGAATAATCGAATTAACTAAAATTAAAGAATAATTAATCTCAGACGTGAGAATTATGGGAATGGGGTTGCGCCATTGTGTTCGTCTCGGAGTTATGGTTGAAATAGAGTCTGAGTTTGCGGGAAACGGGTATCAGATGAAGGAGTTATAGACGAACGATTTTGGTGGCAATAAAGAAAAAAAAAATTATCGCACTGGCGCACTTGGGAAGTGCGCCAGTACAAATTTACATTGGTGCACTTCTCAAGTGCGCCCAGGCCGAGGAAAAACCTGCACAGCCTTCTGGTTCAGTCTGACCCATGTTCTGACCCATTGTTGAGTCCTTTCTGACAACTTGCTGAGTCATTAGGGCTGACTTGTCACCCTATCATGACTGAATGGTTTTGATTAACCCTAAGATCATCTGGTGGCTTAAATTAATTCAAAACTCTATAAAAAGACCCATAGACTCAAACCCTAAATCAGAATTAAAACTGAAACTATGGCCGTCATGCTGTTGTCTTGAACCCTAGAGCAGCCGCCACCAAATTAAAGAGGAAGAGCAGCAAATCAAATCAGAACTATTCAACACTGACAATGAATCTTCTTCAAAGGAGAGCTAATACAACTCCAGAAATCAGAATTCAGAACTCAAGACCGCTTTTGAGTAGTGAGTTCGATCACCTTAACAAAATAATTGCTAAATCAATTATGATGTGATATATGTTGGATTATAGGTTGTGGTTGTGAATCTAATTCATATGTTTAATCATGTATGTTAACTTGATTCATATATGATGTTATGCAAGTTTTATATATGATGTTATGCCAGTTTCACATATGATGTTATGCAAGTTTTATATATGATGTTATGCCAGTTTCACATATGATGTTATGCAAGTTTTATACATGATGTTATGCCGGTTTCAC
The DNA here is from genome assembly GCA_030737875.1 of Allium sativum. Taxonomy (NCBI): domain Eukaryota; kingdom Viridiplantae; phylum Streptophyta; class Magnoliopsida; order Asparagales; family Amaryllidaceae; genus Allium; species Allium sativum. The sequence goes on along the minus strand of CM060915.1, from coordinate 888,496,787 downwards.
ATATGATGTTATGCAAGTTTTATATATGATGCTATGTCGGTTTCACATATGATGTTATGCAAGTTTTATATATGATGTTATGCCAGTTTCACGTATGATGTTATGCAAGTTTTATATGTGATGGTATGCAAGTTTTGTATATGATGTTATGTAAGTTTGGATCTAAAATATATGCTAGTAGTTCATGATGTTAACTTGTGTCAACGAATCCCTTTTTATAATCCAATCAACTAGGTTTATAACATCAGTTTTTATGCGAATATGGATGTGGAACATATGCTTGTTCGTATAGGTATTATGTTCATATGCAAGTTTAAGTGATAATTGGATTCATATATATATATATATATATATATATATATATATATAAGTTCACACCTTTAAAGTTTAGATCCATATTCAAGTTGACATTTTTATGTTGAATCTATGACATGCCTAGTTATGCAAGTTTACACCTTTATGTGGATCCGTAGTTTACTCAAGTTAACACCTTTATTGGATCCATCGTTATGCAAGATGACACCTTTATGTTTAGGTTGACGACATACACAGTTTATGTAAGTTTGTGATAATTACCTAGGCTAGTTGGGTGTAAAACTATGTTCATACATGCAAGTTCACACCTTTTTTAGATCTATGATTTTTGGATCCTTGTTAATACAAAGACTATGCGAGTATGTTGTAATTCTTAATTGCAAGTTAGATGCAAATTAGATGTATTATTGTGTGTATGTGACTTTGTGACGTTTATTCCCTTTTTTTTAGTATTAGACTATTTGTTAGTCTAATATGTATATGTCATGTTAAGCGAACGAATGACGGGGGTACGATGGGGATAATATTGGATATACACATATTGTGAATTTGGCATGTAATGGCCTAAAAAGGCATGTAATTAATTTTAAGGAATAAAATTAATTAGTAATGAAATTGGTATAATTTATATACCATAAATAGATGAGCATAAATGCCTTAAAAGGCATAAGATATAATTGTGGTGAAAATTGGTATGATTTTACATACCATAAATGGATGGACATAATTGAGTCAATTATGGACATCATTAAATTTGGAATTGATTGATAATTTGAATAGGGAAAGTAATTCAAATTGGGGAATGACTAATTAGGAGTAATTAATCATCTAAGACACGAGGTTAGGCTCTTTTGTGGTGTACGACTGCCCGGACCCGCCCGGCAAATCCAGCTACCACAAATGCCAGTCTAATGTGAGAGGTCTTAGGCACAAATTAAATACGTAACAGTTGTAAAGACACGAGGTTAGGCTCGTTTGTGGTGTAAGACTGCCCGGACCCGCCCGGCAAATCCAGCTGCCACAAATGCCAGTCTAATGTGAGAGGTCTTTATGAGGTTACGGTCTTAATGAATTAAGAAACACTTAACCATATAAACATGTAGTAGGACATGAGGGAGTTAAGTGGGTGCCTTAGGTGGCATGTGGGATCTAGTGGGTGCCTTGGGTGGCATGAGGAAATACGATTAGTAACACTTAACCAAGGTAAAACATGTAAGTGGGACATAGGGGTTAAGTGGGTGCCTTGGGTGGCATATGGAATTACTAATGGAAACCCTTAACCAAATTTAAAACATGTAATTGAAATGGGTTAAGTGGGATGTACTAGAGGGGACCAAGCTTAGGTGGATAGCTTGTGTCAAGTAATGGGGGCCCTTTTTAGTCCAGTAGCCCATTAAGTATCTTTGTGAGCTCGACCCAAGTCGAGGACGGGACACGCCTACTGGGTCTGATTGTTAGAGACCAAATCGGATTAGCGATGGCAACGCAAGTCCAACGGGGTCACGTGTGTGCGTGGGTCCGGGCTAGTAGGTAAGACGTTGTTGCATCGTGTAGGTATAAGCCGTGCATCATTGGTGGTATCGGGTTGCCACTTTGGGGAGTGATACACCCCACTGAGGGGCCAGCACGGGTATCTATGAGTTAGGGAGCCGATCGAATGGGGCAGGGTAGTGGGTACACCTAGTGGAGATAGGAGCAGGCGGCACCTATGTAGTCAGCTAGGGGTACACGAAGCTACCACCATTATTAATAATTATTAAGGGGGTACATCTAGTGGATATAGGAGCAGGCGGCACCTATGACGTAATATAGGAGTACATAGAATTACCATTATTACTTATTGAAGGGGTACATCTAGTGGGGATAGGTACACGCTGGGTACCTATGATAGCAACTAGAGATATACAGTCAAACATGGAGGATAGTGGGTACATCTAGTAGTACACGAAGCTATCATCGTTCTATTTAGCCAAGAGGGTTCAAATTTCTAGAGTGACTAGTAGGGGTGCAGTTAGTGTTAGTACAGTACAGTATGGTACAGTACGGTAGAGTATAGTAATTATCCTATATCAATTCGGAAGCGCCATTTACGTTATCTCTGTTTCTCTTGATTGCCTTGCCATACCCGTGTGGTTCACACAGTCATTAGCTTATTCTCCAGCTTATATCTTATCATATTGCTTTAATAATTATGTTGTTAGAGTTATCGCACTCGCCAGACTTTATGATTGACCCCCTTTGTTTCCACCTCTTTTCTTCCTCCCCCCCCCCCCCCTAAGGTTCTAAGGGTGGGACTAGTACTAGTGGAGATTGATTGGGATCTCTTTGGGAGCACTTGGATTTGGATTTCCGAAGTAAAGTCCAGCCTATCATTTTCTTTATGGTTATTTGTAGTAATGGGATTATGTACTTTGTTTTATCAAGATGGATATTATGTACTTGACTTTAGTTTATGGTTTTTAATGATGTAACCAAACATATTTACCTTCTGCTGCAATAAATAAAGTTTTAAATTTTCAAGTACTACTTTATATTTGTCTTGTTGTGATTTTCTGTTCTATATTCACTTAAAACGCTCCACTGAAGTTAAGGCATTCCCTTTGCGAGTGACCTTAATGGAGGTGGGGTGTTACACGTGGTATCAGAGCAGAAGGTTACCAGAGGAGATAAGATATTTTGAAAAACTATTTTTCAAAAGCTTTTTTATAAAGAATACTTTCAAAAATATGTTTGTAGAAGAGTATTTTTGAAAGAAAGGTTTATTTTAAGAACATAATCCCCAAGAGCCATATATCCATCCTTCGATTCTCCGTTTTGAATCTCTTCCTCTTTCTCATTTTGAGTTTTTCCCCCTCCGCGTATAGATGCTTTTTCTAAGATAAATAAGGACTTCTGTATGAAGGACGGAAAACCACTTCAAGGGACTTAGACGTTTGTTGGGCTAAAAGTTAGTCCAAGGAAGTGGAGGGCTTGTTGGTACCTTTAAGATAGACGATGGGAGGAAGGTTCAAATAGCTGTTTGGTTAACAAAGGATGAAACCTCATCTTGGTGGGAGGTCATGAATGGAGAATGTGAAGAAGAAGGCTAGTTTTTTTGGAGAAATAGGACACCTTAGGATTGTGTAAAGACCCGCAACTTCCCCGTAAAGGAAAGCGTCGGATAGTTCGAGAACAAGCCACAACTGAACTCATATAAAAGAACGTTTCATTGTATATTACAACAATGCATCAGATTACAAGAATATACAGAGTAATAATGAATATTACACAGAAATATCAGAGATTTAAATTATATTGCAGCGGAAAATAATACAATACACAACTAGAATGAGATATACGGATACAAAGCTTTCCGGATATCGTTCCAGCTGTAAACCAGGATCCTGTGAATATAAATCTGCAAAACCAAAACTACTAGCTGCCCGTGTCAAAATAAGGGCACCCAGAGTTTAGGTTAAAACAATAAACTCCAGGTCAGTCATGTGACTGGTGTGAGAATTAAAACAGTTATTAATCTTTATTTTAAATCATTAGGTAAATCAAGGGACCACGCCGTATAACACGGAACGGGTTTCCTCCCAAGAATACCAGTGCATAAAACAACAGCGCAATGCTAAATAAAGAAAAATGAAGCTGTTATAAGACCCAGGTCCCATCACACAATGCAACGCAGCCGAGGATAGGGTTTTCCCTTATAACAGCCAAAGAATGCTTGATACGTTTAAAACAAATCGTTTGAAACTATCATAAGTGCATAGTGTATAAAACAACTTCAAATCATAAGTATCAATCATAGGCGGCATGAATGCCCCATACCACTATGTCGCCATATATAGGTTATACAATCAAAATCGCAAAGTCACGTATTTGGAAATTGGATTTCCGTCTGCGAACCGAGGCCAGGGATCGTCCTCTACCGATTCGAGACTGTCTAGCCCGAGCCTCAGGAACAGCCGCAACTGCCCCTTGGATCGTCAGGGCCGGTCCACCGATGTGGATTATTATGCCTGAACACTACGTTTCCCCGCCCTTTGGGGCGTAAATGAGCCAACGAATGACTCCATCGGACCCGGATCGTCCGATCAAACCGAGGCGCCTCGCAACAGCAACAACCACATAGGTGAAAAGTATATAAATGTCAGGGATGGTAGGTCACTGACACCACCCTAGCTAGAAAGAAACGCATGCCCTCCCTGAGGTCCTCTCCCGTTTTTGGTTCACAACCGGGGTGCGAGGCTCGCGAATTCACGTCACACAAAGCTGTGCCACACAGGCTGTGCTTTGATCATCACCACAAGACTTTGCTTTTCAACAGAAGCCTCGATCAATTGCCACTTAGGCATGCCACACAGGCAATTCACTCCATGCGTTTGATATCCATCAATATATAACCCCTGAGCTCGTACGTCTCAGAGAAGGACGTTAAGCAAGAGAATAAATTCTCCGCCGCCAAACAGATATATATTTAATAGAGATCAATCACACGGACTAAAATCCAATGTCAGACACACAGTCCATTTACAAGTCCGTTCTGGGTCTGAACGAAACCGGAGGCACCTAGTACCCCGCATATCCATCGATCTCCAAGTACGTCTGGACGATCACCAACTGTTTCCATCTTCTTGGGTGTACAGCCCAATCAAGATCATCAGTAATTACCCAAACGACGTGAAGACCTCCGGTCTTCGACCACCGTCTTCATCTTCGACACCACGTCGAATCAGTTATTCAGAATGGGTTAAACCCGGTCTTTCTGAATAACTCGCGTATATATTATAAAAGTGTTACACAAACACAACATACGCCTCATTCCAATTCAGAATATTCTTTTATCCAAATATTCCCATTAATTTTATCCAAGATAAATTCTTTAAATTTATTCTTTAATCTTCTTTGAATATCAATTCAAACTAGTCGGGATTAGCGAACCACACCGAAGTAATCATTTATTTTATTTCCCAATCCCAACCTATTCATCCCATGAAGTAAAACTGGTAGTACTTCATATCTAACACCACGGTGTTATCGGTAAATTCAATTACCCTTTCACGTTCAAATCTAATTAAAGATTTAACTATCGCCTGGAGCAAAACTGGTAATACTCCATTCTCGATCATTTCAATCTAATTAAAGATTCATTAAAACTCCACTTAGTTTTAATCGTTATCTGGGTTAAAGAATCAGTGTCATTTAAAACACGATCCACGATAAACCCAAAATCACCTTCCATTAATTATCGGGTTAAAGAACAAGTGTTATTTAAAACACTGTTCACGATAAACCCAAAAATCAATATCACTTCAATTCCAATTAAATATTATTCAATTGGTACACTTCATTAAATCTAAATAAAAAGATTTAATCTTTTCACAACTAGGTTCAAGAACAGTGTTAGTGAAGACACCATTCGCGACAAACCCAAATCACATTTGATATTCAATACAAGGCTCTGAATAGAAAATATATCGGCTTATATTCAATATCAAATTCTACGACTAACAAATGTCGTATTGGAAATAACGATATAAATATATATCTTTCAAATTTCCATAACAACATCTGTATAATCACGAATTCCAACATCGAAATATTCCGAAGACAATTTCGATTCAAATCCACTCCAATGCAATCATTGGAAATTTTGGTTATTTTCAAAACCCTTTTCAAATTCAATTTATTTATTTAAAAATAAATAGAATTATAATTCTAGTTCAAAACTAGTTCATTTCGATAAAAATCTATTTTTATCTTTTCAAATATGGAGTTTTTCATCCCAAATCTTCACAAATCATTTCTTATGATTTTACACAAATTATCACTATTTTTAACAATTTTATCAAGGCCCGTACAGTCGATTTCCATCAATGGCCATCGAACTGCACTTACAGCGACCTTTTTCAAATTTGATTTGGACATAATTCCAAATCCAACCGTTAGATTTCTAATTTCTCACATTTGTTAGAAAGCTCTTTTCGATACGAACCCCAACGGTTCCGGTTTTAGGAGAATCCGACGGTCGGATCTCCCGTAATGTCCATTTGAAATAAATGGTCGAAATTCACGAACTGCCGCGGCGCGGCGCGTTCTATTCAGGCCATTATATTATATATATAATATATATATAATATATTTCGTCGATTTCTATTTAAAACGAATTATGTAAATAGTTTTAAATTCGTTTCAAAGGCAATTTCAACTTCCTTTTCAATTCAATTTGAATTCACTTTCAATTCAATTCATTTCGAAATCACTTTCAATTCAATTCATTTCGAAATCACTTTCAATTCAATTCATTTCGAAATCACTTTCAATTCAATTCATTTCGAAATCGTTTTCAATTCAATTCATTTCGAAATCGTTTAAAATCGATATAAATATCGTTCACGTCAAAATGGCGTCAATCTAATCAACACGGCTTCATAAATTTCTATTTTCAAATATTCTATTTCAAATATTTCTATTTCAAATATTTCTATTTCTAAACTGGAATGAGGCCCAATCAATTACCATATAAAATTAATTATATGGATTTTCATACAACACATGTATATAATAGCATTGAAAAATAATCAACCATCAACCAAAGTGCACTACACTGTATAAGCATCCAATAAAGATATCTAACGCTTATAACAGCATGTCAATCAATCGATCGACATATTTAATCAATCAGGATGAGTGAACTTCAAATTTCATCCTAACACCCGTGTGGGGTTTCAAACAATCAAACACATATTTTATTTGTGCTGTTGGGCGATGTGTGAAATTTATCGACCCAATCAATATCAGTCAAATCAGTGTATATACAAACAAATCGGCCGATTTGTTTATAACTATTCATTTATTCACATTCACGTTAAAAATTATATTTTTAACGATAAAACATTTTATTTCAACCTATGAATTTCTATTCAATTCATTTACACAATAAAATGATATTTTTATTTTCTAACATATTTTAGAAAATTTCGGCGGCATAACGGCACGATACTAGAAACGGGACAAGGCCGAGCCTTATCCCCGGTCTAGTGAAGGCCCACGCCATTCACACATCAATCAAATTCACCAAACAACCAAATTCAAATCAAAATCATATAACTAAGCTATGCAACCAAACAAACAAGTCCATGGTCTGTGGACGATTGTGTCGGGTGCTACTAAGCACCGTCTGCATCCTAGTATATATATATAACTAGAAAATGAAATTGAAAGGTGAGAAATTCTCACAAATAGCTATCCTAGCTCCACGGCACTTCTAATGCAGGAAATCTTCGCCAACTCGCCTTTTGTCGCTTACGTTGTCCGCTTTCACTACATATGTAAAAATCGAATTTACTTTGCTATTCAATATATAAAAATCATATTTTTATTTCGAAGTTCAACACATAAAAATCCTATTTTTATTTCGAAGTTCAATATATAAAAATCATATTTTTATTTCGAAGTTCAATATATAAAAATCATATTTTTATTTCGAAGTTCAACATATAAAAATCATATTTTTATTTCGAAGTTCAACATATAAAAATCATATTTTTATTTCGAAGTTCAATATATAAAAATCATATTTTTATTTAGAAGTTCAATATATAAAAATCATATTTTTATACTACTATGTTGTATAGATAAAAATTATATTTTTATCACGCTATTTTCCATATAAAGATTTCGCCTTTTCTAAAATAAAGATTTCGCCTTTATAAAAACATGGACTTCGCTTTTTCAAATTTAAAGATTTCATCTTTATAAAAATCTCATTTTTATTTTTCTACACATATAAAGATGACATTTTTAATATCCCGATCATGTAAAAATTATATTTTTAACTCTTTACATAAACAAAAATCATATTTTGACATCACCTATATAGTAAAGACAATATTTTTAATACTTTAAAAATATAAAAATCATATTTTTATTATTTTAAAAATATAAAAATCATATTTTTATTACTTCTACAATAATAAAGACTATATTTTTACCACTTTAAAAATATATAAATCATTTCCTTATCTAACTAAAATTCTAATCTTATCATCACACAATGTCTTAACATTAAAACCGTAGTTAAAATCAAATCAAAATAAATAAAATAAAGAAATAATTAAAACTTACAACGAGTTCAAGGGGAGAGGGGAATGGTGCTCGCTGGTCCGAGGAGGCGGGGGTGCTGAGGGGGTCGGAGGATGGTGCGGTTGGCGGTTTCAGGTGGGGGTGGTCTCGCGTCGCCGAGCAGCAGGGGGGGTTTGGGCGCGGGATCTCTGAGGAAGAGGAGGGTGAGCGCGAGAGGAGGGGAGGAGATAGGGGAGGTGGGCGGCGAACGGAGGAGGCAGGCGGTGGATGAACGGTGGCTTCGCCCCTCTGGGTTTTTTTTTCTTTTTTTCTTCTTTCTGAATCGAACGAATGAAAGGAAAAGGGGGGGGGGCAGCGGGTTAAAGGGGGAGATTTTTTTTTTATTAATTTAATTATTTTATTTTAATTCAAAAAGTCAACTTTTTCAAATGACCTCTAAACGAGGTCCACCGCCTGTCGTCCATAGCGTTTTACCCCCATTCCGAACACAATGGGATATGTATCGTAGGCTGATTCGACTGTTACAATCAGTTTCCGTTAAATTTACATTTAAATCACTTTATTGAATTTTAAACGTACATTTCGAATTACCGGGGTCACATACTAACTCTAAAAATTCCCGAAAAATATTTTCTAGCTTCGTATTGACGATGCGGTCTTAACAAAACTAGTTTCGTCGAATTTTGAGACCGTTAGAAAAATGGCCATTTTCCAGTCGATTAAAATCAACGGAAACTGGTCAAACGCGTTTTCCTTTGCCACGCTCACATATTGATTCGGAAAATTATGAAATTTGGAATCTAGCAATAACTTGACATCACGGACCCAACAAAAGTGGTTTCGTCGAAATCCGAGGTCGTTTGCAAAATGTCCATTTTTAAGGGCCTGAATTCCATAGCGACTATTCAGAATTTTCAACTGGACATATCTTTTGATTCCCGCTATGACATCTTGATTTTTCGGATTCGATGGAAAGATATTCACTATTAGATTCCATTATTTTTGGTTTCACTAAAATCCGGATTGTTTTGCACCCGGTACATTCAATTGAAGTTTGAAATCGAATTATCGAACTACCGCGCCATTTTCGATTCTATTTATAATTATATATAATTATTTATATTCTAACAACGACGTATATAAATATATACGTCGAATTCAATTCTAAACATTTTTCTCGTCGATATTATTTAAGATAATTCATTTTAAATAATCAAAATTCGCTAAAATTGCCAAAATAAAAATTTTCAAACTGGCTCGCATTTTACGGGTTGTTACAATCTCCCCCACTTAAAACTTTTCGTCCCCGAAAAGGAACAAAGTCGAAAGTGGTTTGATCAATCAACTCTACGCTCGATCTGGCTTCCATTCTCCAACTTTTCAGTTTCTGAGAATTTTCAAAAATTTCAAAAATTTGGCTAACTCCCTAAATTTTCGAAAAATTTCGCCATAACCTCCCCTGCACCGGGAGCATCGGGGAATTTCAAATAGCTTCCCCGGTCCTTCAGATCTCAAAAAGAAAAAGAAAAAGCCAAGCGGCTAGCCAATAGGCTCATAAAATCATCATCACCCAAACAAAACAGTAAATTATGTAGTAAACATGTACCTATTTGTTGGGCAAACAAATTTTATTCTCTGCCTCTAGCCTCCTTGCTATGACCTGTTCAATGATATATATGTATATGCATGCAAATGCAACCAATTTCAATACAATTCAATATTTGGTTCCATTAGGCTAAATGGTTCAAAATTAGCAAACAAATAGACAAACAACACAAACATCAATCAATTAGTGAATTAGAGTTTCAAATGCATAACTTTGATATATATTCTGAAAATCATGTTTTGATGCCAATTCACAACAATGTATTCTAGCTATATAAGTTTTGGTTCTCACACCAGTCTAATGGAAATATATAGAAAATCACACCTTCGTCACTCGAACATGAATACTAATGACAACTAGTCAATCATCAGAATCATCTTCGGGCCACTAGAGTATGATTCTATATCTATCCAGTATATTAAAATTTCAAATACACGTGGATCAGACGTATACGCAAAATCTATATATACTGGATTGTCCACATCAATATAAATAAATAACCAAATACGAATAATTGATTTATATTTCAAAACAAGATTTGTTTTCATTTTCAAAAATATACTCTTCACACTCGTTCTAGGATACTACTGATCCCATCTCTAACGAGTCATTCCCGTTGGATATTACTAATCCAGTTTCTGATGAATTCTTTCGTATGGTTCTAATGTGTCTTGTTCTCTAAGCTTTGTAAACCAAAGCTCTGATACCACGTGTAAAGACCCGCAACTTCCCCGTAAAGGAAAGCGTCGGATAGTTCGAGAACAAGCCACAACTGAACTCATATAAAAGAACGTTTCATTGTATATTACAACAATGCATCAGATTACAAGAATATACAGAGTAATAATGAATATTACACAGAAATATCAGAGATTTAAATTATATTGCAGCGGAAAATAATACAATACACAACTAGAATGAGATATACGGATACAAAGCTTTCCGGATATCGTTCCAGCTGTAAACCAGGATCCTGTGAATATAAATCTGCAAAACCAAAACTACTAGCTGCCCGTGTCAAAATAAGGGCACCCAGAGTTTAGGTTAAAACAATAAACTCCAGGTCAGTCATGTGACTGGTGTGAGAACTAAAAACAGTTATTAATCTTTATTTTAAATCATTAGGTAAATCAAGGGACCATGCCGTATAACACGGAACGGGTTTCCTCCCAAGAATACCAGTGCATAAAACAACAGCGCAATGCTAAATAAAGAAAAATGAAGCTGTTATAAGACCCAGGTCCCATCACACAATGCAACGCAGCCGAGGATAGGGTTTTCCCTTATAACAGCCAAAGAATGCTTGATACGTTTAAAACAAATCGTTTGAAACTATCATAAGTGCATAGTGTATAAAACAACTTCAAATCATAAGTATCAATCATAGGCGGCATGAATGCCCCATACCACTATGTCGCCATATATAGGTTATACAATCAAAATCGCAAAGTCACGTATTTGGAAATTGGATTTCCGTCTGCGAACCGAGGCCAGGGATCGTCCTCTACCGATTCGAGACTGTCTAGCCCGAGCCTCAGGAACAGCCGCAACTGCCCCTTGGATCGTCAGGGCCGGTCCACCGATGTGGATTATTATGCCTGAACACTACGTTTCCCCGCCCTTTGGGGCGTAAATGAGCCAACGAATGACTCCATCGGACCCGGATCGTCCGATCAAACCGAGGCGCCTCGCAACAGCAACAACCACACAGGTGAAAAGTATATAAATGTCAGGGCTGGTAGGTCACTGACACCACCCTAGCTAGAAAGAAACGCATGCCCTCCCTGAGGTCCTCTCCCGTTTTTGGTTCACAACCGGGGTGCGAGGCTCGCGAATTCACGTCACACAAAGCTGTGCCACACAGGCTGTGCTTTGATCATCACCACAAGACTTTGCTTTTCAACAGAAGCCTCGATCAATTGCCACTTAGGCATGCCACACAGGCAATTCACTCCATGCGTTTGATATCCATCAATATATAACCCCTGAGCTCGTACGTCTCAGAGAAGGACGTTAAGCAAGAGAATAAATTCTCCGCCGCCAAACAGATATATATTTAATAGAGATCAATCACACGGACTAAAATCCAATGTCAGACACACAGTCCATTTACAAGTCCGTTCTGGGTCTGAACGAAACCGGAGGCACCTAGTACCCCGCATATCCATCGATCTCCAAGTACGTCTGGACGATCACCAACTGTTTCCATCTTCTTGGGTGTACAGCCCAATCAAGATCATCAGTAATTACCCAAACGACGTGAAGACCTCCGGTCTTCGACCACCGTCTTCATCTTCGACACCACGTCGAATCAGTTATTCAGAATGGGTTAAACCCGGTCTTTCTGAATAACTCGCGTATATATTATAAAAGTGTTACACAAACACAACATACGCCTCATTCCAATTCAGAATATTCTTTTATCCAAATATTCCCATTAATTTTATCCAAGATAAATTCTTTAAATTTATTCTTTAATCTTCTTTGAATATCAATTCAAACTAGTCGGGATTAGCGAACCACACCGAAGTAATCATTTATTTTATTTCCCAATCCCAACCTATTCATCCCATGAAGTAAAACTGGTAGTACTTCATATCTAACACCACGGTGTTATCGGTAAATTCAATTACCCTTTCACGTTCAAATCTAATTAAAGATTTAACTATCGCCTGGAGCAAAACTGGTAATACTCCATTCTCGATCATTTCAATCTAATTAAAGATTCATTAAAACTCCACTTAGTTTTAATCGTTATCTGGGTTAAAGAATCAGTGTCATTTAAAACACGATCCACGATAAACCCAAAATCACCTTCCATTAATTATCGGGTTAAAGAACAAGTGTTATTTAAAACACTGTTCACGATAAACCCAAAAATCAATATCACTTCAATTCCAATTAAATATTATTCAATTGGTACACTTCATTAAATCTAAATAAAAAGATTTAATCTTTTCACAACTAGGTTCAAGAACAGTGTTAGTGAAGACACCATTCGCGACAAACCCAAATCACATTTGATATTCAATACAAGGCTCTGAATAGAAAATATATCGGCTTATATTCAATATCAAATTCTACGACTAACAAATGTCGTATTGGAAATAACGATATAAATATATATCTTTCAAATTTCCATAACAACATCTGTATAATCACGAATTCCAACATCGAAATATTCCGAAGACAATTTCGATTCAAATCCACTCCAATGCAATCATTGGAAATTTTGGTTATTTTCAAAACCCTTTTCAAATTCAATTTATTTATTTAAAAATAAATAGAATTATAATTCTAGTTCAAAACTAGTTCATTTCGATAAAAATCTATTTTTATCTTTTCAAATATGGAGTTTTTCATCCCAAATCTTCACAAATCATTTCTTATGATTTCACACAAATTATCGCTATTTTTAACAATTTTATCAAGGCCCGTACAGTCGATTTCCATCAATGGCCATCGAACTGCACTTACAGCGACCTTTTTCAAATTTGATTTGGACATAATTCCAAATCCAACCGTTAGATTTCTAATTTCTCACATTCTTTAGAAAGCTCTTTTCGATACGAACCCAACGGTTCCGGTTTTAGGAGAATCCGACGGTCGGATCTCCCGTAATGTCCGTTTGAAATAAATGGTCGAAATTCACGAACTGCCGCGGCGCGTTCTATTCAGGCCATTATATTATATATATAATATATATATAATATATTTCGTCGATTTCTATTTAAAACGAATTATATAAATAGTTTTAAATTCGTTTCAAAGGCAATTTCAACTTCCTTTTCAATTCAATTTGAATTCACTTTCAATTCAATTCATTTCGAAATCACTTTCAATTCAATTCATTTCGAAATCACTTTCAATTCAATTCATTTCGAAATCACTTTCAATTCAATTCATTTCGAAATCGTTTTCAATTCAATTCATTTCGAAATCGTTTAAAATCGATATAAATATCGTTCACGTCAAAATGGCGTCAATCTAATCAACACGGCTTCATAAATTTCTATTTTCAAATATTCTATTTCAAATATTTCTATTTCTAAACTGGAATGAGGCCCAATCAATTACCATATAAAATTAATTATATGGATTTTCATACAACACATGTATATAATAGCATTGAAAAATAATCAACCATCAACCAAAGTGCACTACACTGTATAAGCATCCAATAAAGATATCTAACGCTTATAACAGCATGTCAATCAATCGATCGACATATTTAATCAATCAGGATGAGTGAACTTCAAATTTCATCCTAACACCCGTGTGGGGTTTCAAACAATCAAACACATATTTTATTTGTGCTGTTGGGCGATGTGTGAAATTTATCGACCCAATCAATATCAGTCAAATCAGTGTATATACAAACAAATCGGCCGATTTGTTTATAACTATTCATTTATTCACATTCACGTTAAAAATTATATTTTTAACGATAAAACATTTTATTTCAACCTATGAATTTCTATTCAATTCATTTACACAATAAAATGATATTTTTATTTTCTAACATATTTTAGAAAATTTCGGCGGCATAACGGCACGATACTAGAAACGGGACAAGGCCGAGCCTTATCCCCGGTCTAGTGAAGGCCCACGCCATTCACACATCAATCAAATTCACCAAACAACCAAATTCAAATCAAAATCATATAACTAAGCTATGCAACCAAACAAACAAGTCCATGGTCTGTGGAAGATTGTGTCGGGTGCTACTAAGCACCGTCTGCATCCTAGTATATATATATAACTAGAAAATGAAATTGAAAGGTGAGAAATTCTCACAAATAGCTATCCTAGCTCCACGGCACTTCTAATGCAGAAAATCTTCGCCAACTCGCCTTTTGTCGCTTACGTTGTCCGCTTTCACTACATATGTAAAAATCGAATTTACTTTGCTATTCAATATATAAAAATCATATTTTTATTTCGAAGTTCAACACATAAAAATCCTATTTTTATTTCGAAGTTCAATATATAAAAATCATATTTTTATTTCGAAGTTCAATATATAAAAATCATATTTTTATTTCGAAGTTCAACATATAAAAATCATATTTTTATTTCGAAGTTCAACATATAAAAATCATATTTTTATTTCGAAGTTCAATATATAAAAATCATATTTTTATTTCGAAGTTCAATATATAAAAATCATATTTTTATACTACTATGTTGTATAGATAAAAATTATATTTTTATCACGCTATTTTCCATATAAAGATTTCGCCTTTTCTAAAATAAAGATTTCGCCTTTATAAAAACATGGACTTCGCTTTTTCAAATTTAAAGATTTCATCTTTATTAAAATCTCATTTTTATTTTTCTACACATATAAAGATGACATTTTTAATATCCCGATCATGTAAAAATTATATTTTTAACTCTTTACATAAACAAAAATCATATTTTGACATCACCTATATAGTAAAGACTATATTTTTAATACTTTAAAAATATAAAAATCATATTTTTATTATTTTAAAAATATAAAAATCATATTTTTATTACTTCTACAATAATAAAGACTATATTTTTACCACTTTAAAAATATATAAATCATTTCCTTATCTAACTAAAATTCTAATCTTATCATCACACAATGTCTTAACATTAAAACCGTAGTTGAAATCAAATCAAAATAAATAAAATAAAGAAATAATTAAAACTTACAACGAGTTCAAGGGGAGAGGGGAATGGTGCTCGCTGGTCCGAGGAGGCGGGGGTGCTGAGGGGGTCGGAGGATGGTGCGGTTGGCGGTTTCAGGTGGGGGTGGTCTCGCGTCGCCGAGCAGCAGGGGGGGGGGGTTTGGGCGCGGGATCTCTGAGGAAGAGGAGGGTGAGCGCGAGAGGAGGGGAGGAGATAGGGGAGGTGGGCGGCGAACGGAGGAGGCAGGCGGTGGATGAACGGTGGCTTCGCCCCTCTGGGTTTTTTTTTCTTTTTTTCTTCTTTCTGAATCGAACGAATGAAAGGAAAAGGGGGGGGGGCCAGCGGGTTAAAGGGGGAGAATTTTTTTTTTATTAATTTAATTATTTAATTATTTTATTTTAATTCAAAAAGTCAACTTTTTCAAATGACCTCTAAACGAGGTCCACCGCCTGTCGTCCATAGCGTTTTACCCCCATTCCGAACACAATGGGATATGTATCGTAGGCTGATTCGACTGTTACAATCAGTTTCCGTTAAATTTACATTTAAATCACTTTATTGTACCGGGGTCACATACTAACTCTAAAAATTCCCGAAAAATATTTTCTAGCTTCGTATTGACGATGCGGTCTTAACAAAACTAGTTTCGTCGAATTTTGAGACCGTTAGAAAAATGGCCATTTTCCAGTCGATTAAAATCAACTGAAACTGGTCAAACGCGTTTTCCTTTGCCACGCTCACATATTGATTCGGAAAATTATGAAATTTGGAATCTAGCAATAACTTGACATCACGGACCCAACAAAAGTGGTTTCGTCGAAATCCGAGGTCGTTTGCAAAATGTCCATTTTTTAGGGCCTGAATTCCATAGCGACTATTCAGAATTTTCAACTGGACATATCTTTTGATTCCCGCTATGACATCTTCATTTTTCGGATTCGATGGAAAGATATTCACTATTAGATTCCATTATTTTTGGTTTCACTAAAATCCGGATTGTTTTGCACCCGGTACATTCAATTGAAGTTTGAAATCGAATTATCGAACTACCCGCCATTTTCGATTCTATTTATAATTATATATAATTATTTATATTCTAACAACGACGTATATAAATATATACGTCGAATTCAATTCTAAACATTTTTCTCGTCGATATTATTTAAGATAATTCATTTTAAATAATCAAAATTCGCTAAAATTGCCAAAATAAAAATTTTCAAACTGGCTCGCATTTTACGGGTTGTTACAGATTGTCCAAGGAAGCAAGGACAAAGTACAGGATCTTCTGGAGGGTAGTTGTATTCCCTCACGACTGGTATACCTGATGGAGGTAGGACCGTCTAGGTTGAAATTTGGTTTTCTTTATCATCCTGTTTGAACTTTGTTTGATTCTGGCGCTTCATTCTCGTTATTATCTGCTTCGTTAGTTGAAACACTGCACCTAAATACTAGTCTAATTAAGGATCCCATCCTAGTCTCAAATCCTGTTGGTGGTTTGGCTCATCCTTCAATGGTTTGTCGGGATTTGAGAGTGTCTATCTTGGGCATTGGATTTGAATGCAACGCCTTCGTCCTTGGTTTCACGGGCCATAGTTTGATTCTAGGGGTGGATTGGCTAGCCAGGCGGGGTGCCATCCTAGATTGTGAAAGGAGGGTAGTTAGACTATTGATTCGTTATGGAAAGACCCTCATATTTCTTGTGACCTTAGGGGCTCAGTGATGCTTAGCTGCCTAGAATCTTCTGACGCATCCAATGATGATTAGGGGTTTGTTTATGTGGTCCGTGAGTATGGAGACGTCTTTGATAAAGTGCAGGGTTTACCCAGAGGCGCGAAATAAGTTTTCGTATGTGCTTAATAGATTAAGCAAAGCCAGTTATGTAATCAGCGGTGGTTTTGGAGCAAGACTGGCAAGGACAGCCAGAGTCGGTCAAGTGCTCAATTGGTTGGCCGTCTTACTAGTATCATCTCACGTAGGTCGTCTGAATTCGAAGGAGTTATCCCTTGGGTGTTTGTCTGATATTGGTTTAGGCCTTTGGGGCTTGCACTTGGGGGATGTCGAGTTCGACTAGGATGGTCTGTGTGAGAGACAGATAGTTGTGACGATTTTGCATGGGATAATATCCTGGTTTTCTCTAGAAGCAGAGAAGAGCTTGCCCTACATCTTAGGGAAAGCTTAGGGACCCTAGAAGTGCACCAGCTTAAAGCTAAGTTCTCCAAAATACCATTTTTGGAGGAAAGAAGTGAGGATTTTAGGGCATGTTGTCTCTAGGTAAGGGTGATTTATTATGGTGGATGGAGTTCTTGGCGTCCTACGATTTCGAGACAGCATATACCCCTGGCAAGGGTAACGTGGTGGCAGATGCTTTAAGTAGAAAAAGGTTATCCTTGAGTCCGTTGTTTGCTGAGCGGCGAAGTTTAGAGTTCATCTCTACGTTTGACTTTACACCTTTCATTGACTTGGTACCTGGTTAGCTAGCATCCTTGAGGTCAGACCTACGCTTTTGGGACGGGTTGGAGAGGCACAACGTGATGACCCACAGTTGATGGAGTTAGTAGAGAAGCTCATAAGAGGGGAGTCATCAAGCCACCTAAATAGGTATACCCTAGATGATAAGGGTTGGTTGCGTAGGGACGGTAGACTTTGTGGACCAAAAGACGATGACCTAAGGAAGACCATTCTTGATGATGCACATCGTTCGAAGATGACCATCCATCCCGGCGGGGACAAGATGTACATGGACATGAGACGAGTTTACTTTTGGGCCGGTATGAAGAAGGACGTGGCCGAGTTTGTCGCTAGATTCTTGGTGTGCCAACAAGTAAAAGCAGAGCAAAAGAAGCCCGGTGGATTGCTTCACCCATTGGAGGTCCCACAATAGAAGTGGGAAAGTGTTTCGATGGACCTTGTTAACGGATTACCGAGATCGAGGAAGGGTAATACGGGGATTTGGGTCTTGGTAGACAGACTTACTAAGAGCGCTCATTTCATTCCCGTGAAGAGTAAGAGGACTGCTCCATGGTTAGCCTCCGTATACATTCGAGAAATAGTTCGTTTGCACGGTGTTCCTTCTAGCATAGTGAGCGACCGTGATCCTATCTTCACCAGCAAATTTTGGAAGGGCTTGCAAGAGGCGGTAGGGACTCAGTTATGTTTGAGCACCGCATATCATCCTCAGACGGACGGCCAGACCGAGAGGGTGAATCGTATTCTAGAGGACTTATTGAGGTTTTGTGTCTTAGATTTCGGAGGTACATGGGAGGAACATCTTCCTTTGGTGGAGTTCGCATATAATAACAGCTTTCAGTCTAGCATTGGCATGGCACCATTCGAGGCTCTTTATGGACGGCCGTGTCGTTCGCATACATGTTGGTGGGAGTCTACAGACAAGGTCTTGCTTGGACCCGATATGATAAGAGAGACTTCGGAAAAGATCGATTTGATTCGAAGGAGGATGAAGACGGTGCAAGATAGACAGAAATCTTATGCGGACAAGAGGAGGTCCAATCTTGAGTTTGATATTGGGGACATGGTCTTTGTCAAGGTGTCTCCATTACGGAACGTCATTCTCTTTGGGTCCGTTGGAAAGTTAGCACCATGGTTCATAGGGCCGTTTCCTATTAAGGAAAGGATTGGGAAGATGGCGTATATATTGGAGTTGCCCGAGAGACTTAGTGGTGTACACGATGTATTCCATGTATCATATTTGAGGAAGTGCTTGCACGAGACCGCAGAAGTGGTAGAGCCGAGCTTGCTTAGAGAGGTGGAGATCGAGCGTGATGCGACGATTCGACGAGCTCCTACGTGCATTCTTGGGTCGGAGATTAAGAAGTTGAGGAATCAAGAGGTCAAACTAGTCAAAGTGCAATGGGGAGATGATGAGAGCAATGCTACTTGGGAGACGGAAGCGAAGATGCGTTCATTATACCCTTTTCTTTTCGAGGGTATGTCTTTTAATTTATCCTTTATCGCCTACCTTGTACTTATCATATCTTTAGTATGTCCTCTCGCTAATGTCTTTGACCTTTAGATAGGGTAGTCCTATGGTTGAAACATGTGTTTGAGACATGTTATGTACGATGGATGCACGTGGATGCAAGTGTTTTCTAGTGGTTGCTCGTGGATGCATATATACACACACTTTAGGCACTAGATCGGCTCAGTCACTTCATGTTGCATATTGCATATAAATGTGTGTACATATTTAAGTAATGGATGTATAATGATTGTACCATCATATGGATGTTGCATTTTGGTGAATGTTGTGCACACATGTAGAAATAATATGTATCGATAAGGTTTTTTCGCATACATAATGGACGCATGGCACTCTCATGGTTTGCATTAAGGAGGTCAACTGAATCAGTAGACCGCCTGATTTTGCATTAGATAAGGAACATATACACACACTTCTTGCATATGTTCATACATCATTAGAAATTTTATAAGGACAATTGATGCCTCTGTTTGATGGTTGAGTAGATGGTTGTTTGGATGGTAGGATATGCATTCTCCTTAACTTGAAGATTTCAGGGGTGAAATCGTTTAAGGAGGGGAGAATGTAACACCCCAGATTTTTGAATAATCGAATTAACTAAAATTAAAGAATAATTAATCTCAGACGTGAGAATTATGGGAATGGGGTTGCGCCATTGTGTTCGTCTCGGAATTCTGGTTGAAATAGAGTCCGAGTTTCCGGGAAACGGGTACCGGATGAAGGAGTTATAGACGAACGAAGTTTGGTGGCAAGAAAGAAAAAAAATATTATTGCATTGGCGCACTTGGGAATTGCGCCAGTACAAATTTACATTGGTGCACTTCCCAAGTGCGCCCAGGCCGAGGAAAAACCTGCACAGCCTTCTGGTTCAATCTGACCCATGTTCTGACCCATTGTTGAGTCCTTTCTGACTCTTTGCTGAGTCATTAGGGCTGACTTGTCACCCTATCATGACTGAATGGTTTTGATTAACCCTAAGATCATCCGACGGCTTAAATTAATTCAAAACTCTATAAAAAGACCCATAGACTCAAACCCTAAATCAGAATTAAAACTGAAACTATGGCCGTCATGCTGTTGTCTTGAATCCTAGAGCAGCCGCCACCAAATTAAAGAGGAAGAACAGCAAATCAAATCAGAACTATTCAACCCTAACAATGAATCATCTTCAAAGGAGAGCTAATACAACTCCAGAAATCAGAATTCAGAACTCAAGACCGCTTTTGAGTAGTGAGTTCAATCACCTTAACAAAATAATTGCCAAATCAATTATGATGTGATATATGTTGGATTATAAGTCGTGGTTGTGAATCTAATTCATATGTTTAATCATGTATGTTAACTTGATTCATATATGATGTTATGCAAGTTTTATATATGACGTTATGCCAGTTTCACATATGATGTTATGCCAGTTTTATATATGATGTTATGCCAGTTTCACATATGATGTTATGCAAGTTTTATACATGATGTTTTGCCGGTTTCACATATGATGTTATGCAAGTTTTATATATGATGTTATGCCAGTTTCACATATGATGTTATGCAAGTTTTATATGTGATGTTATGCAAGTTTTGTATATGATGTTATGTAAGTTTGGATCTAAAATATAAGCTAGTAGTTCATGATGTTAACTTGTGTCAATGAATCCCTTTTTATAATCCAATCACCTAGGTTTATAACATCAGTTTTTATGCGAATATGGATGTGGAACATATGCTAGTTCGTATAGGTATTATGTTCATATGCAAGTTTAAGTGATAATTGGATTCATATATATATATATATATATATATATATATATATATATATATAAGTTCACACCTTTAAAGTTTAGATCCATATTCAAGTTGACATTTTTATGTTGAATCTATGACATGCCTAGTTATGCAAGTTTACACCTTTATGTGGATCCGTAGTTTACTCAAGTTAACACCTTTATTGGATCCATAGTTATGCAAGATGACACCTTTATGTTTAGGTTGACGACATACACAGTTTATGGAAGTTTGTGATAACTACCTAGGCTAGTTGGGTGTAAAACTATGTTCATACATGCAAGTTCACACCTTTTTTAGATCTATGATTTTTGGATCCTTGTTAATACAAAGACTATGCGAGTATGTTGTAATTCTTAATTGCAAGTTAGATGCAAATTAGATGTATTATTGTGTGTATGTGATTTGTGACGTTTATTCCCTTTTTTTTAGTATTAGACTATTTGTTAGTCTAATATGTATATGTCATGTTAAGCGAACGAATGACGGGGGTACGATGGGGATAATACTGGATATACACATATTGTGAATTTGGCATTTAATGGCCTAAAAAGGCATGTAATTAATTTTAAGGAATAAAATTGATTAGTAATGAAATTGGTATAATTTATATACCATAAATAGATGAGCATAAATGCCTTAAAAGGCATAAAATATAATTGTGGTGAAAATTGGTCTGATTTTACATACCATAAATGGATGGACATAATTGAGTCAATTATGGACATCGTTAAATTTGGAATTGATTGATAATTTGAATAGGGAAAGTAATTCAAATTGGGGAATGATTAATTAGGAGTAATTAATCGTCTAAGACACGAGGTTAGGCTCTTTTGTGGTGTAAGACTTCCCGGACCCGCCCAGCAAATCCAACTGCCACAAATGCCAGTCTAATGTGAGAGGTCTTAGGCACAAATTAAATACGTAATAGTTGTAAAGACACAAGGTTAGGCTCGTTTGTGGTGTAAGACTGGTCGGGACCCGCCCGGCAAATCCAGCTGCCACAAATGCTAGTCTAATGTGAGAGGTCTTTATGAGGTTACGGTCTTAATGAATTAAGAAACACTTAACCAGATAAACATGTAGTGGGACATGAGGGGGTTAAGTGGGTGCCTTGGGTGGCATGTGGAATCTAGTGGGTGCCTTGTGTGGCATGAGGAAATACGATTAGTAACTCTTAACCAAGGTAAAACATGTAAGTGGGACATAGGGGTTAAGTGGGTGCCTTGGGTGGCATATGGAATTACTAATGGAAACCCTTAACCAAATTTAAAACATGTAATTGAAATGGGTTAAGTGGGATGTACTAGAGGGGACCAAGCTTAGGTGGATAGCTTGTGTCAAGTAATGGGGGCCCTTTTCGGTCCAGTAGCCCATTAAGTATCATTGTGAGCTCGACCCAAGTCGAGGACGGGACACGCCTACTAGGTCTGATTGTTAGAGGCCAAATCGGATTAGCGGTGGCAACGCAAGTCCAACGGGGTCACGTGCGTGCATGGGTCCGGGCTGGTAGGTAACACGTTGTTGCATCGTGTAGGTATAAGCCGTGCATCATTGGTGGTATCGGGTTGCCACTTTGGGGAGTGATACACCCCACTGTGGGGCCATTACGGGTATCTACGAGTTAGGGAGCCGATCGAATGGGGCTGGGTAGTGGGTACACCTAGTGGAGATAGGAGCAGGCGGCACCTATGTAGTCAGCTAGGGGTACACGAAGCTACCACTATTATTAATAATTATTAAGGGGGTACACCTAGTGGAGATGGGAGCAGGCGACACCTATGACGTCAGCTAGGAGTACATAAAATTACCATTATTACTTATTGAAGGGGTACATCTAGTGGGGATAGGTACACGCTGGGTACCTATGATAGCAACTAGAGATATACAGTCAAACATGGAGGATAGTAGATACATCTAGTAGTACACGAAGCTATCATCGTTCTATTTAGCCAAGAGGGATCAAATTTCTAGAGTGACTAGTAGGGGTGCAGTTAGTGTTAGTACAGTACGGTAGAGTATAGTAATTATCCTATATCGATTAGGAAGCTCCATTTACGTTATCTCTGTTTCTCTTGAAAGCCTTGCCATACCCATGTGGTTCACACAGTCATTACCTTATTCTCCAGCTTATATCTTATCATATTGCTTTAATAATTATGTTGTTAGAGTTATCGCACTCGCCAGACTTTATGTCTGACCCCATTTGTTTCCACCTCTTTTCTTCCTCCCCCCTCCCCCCAGGTTCTAAGGGTGGGACTAGTACTAGTGAAGCTTGATTGGGATCTCTTTGGGAGCACTTGGATTTGGATTGCCGAAGTAAAGTCCAGCCTATCATTTTCTTTAAGGTTATTTGTAGTAATGGGATTATGTACTTTGTTTTATCAAGATGGAAATTATGTACTTGACTTTAGTTTATGGTTTTTGATGACGTAACCAAACATATTTACCTTCTGCTGCAATAAATAAAGTTTTAAATTTTCAAGTACTGCTTTATATCTGTCTTCTTGTGATTTTCTGTTCTATATTCACTTAAAACGCTCCACCGAAGTTAAGGCATTCCCTTTGCGAGTGACCTTAATGGAGGTGGGGTGTTACATACTCCGTCTTCGATTATCTTCATATAATCCGATTCGCAACGCTACTACAAATACGGAGTGGTTCTTTGGATAATGATCCAACCGGTCTCTCCATATTAATAACGATGGTCAAAACATCGATAGTCTGTGATTTAACTATCGAATAAAAACAAGTGTTCATTCAACATATTAGACAAATCAATGGGCTCTTTAATTAATATTTCATTAATTAAAACTCTTCTCCATTTCTTTATCAATATTTGTTAACCAAATATTTTCGATAATCATCTTGGCCTTTTACGTTAATTGGAAAACATTTCCATATATCGTCTTCTTTTATTTTCTGTACTTAGAAAATATCTTCTATTTATAATTGGAAAATATTCCAATTACTTATCTCTTTCCTGAACTTGTTTATTTCTATACTTAGGAAATACTTATTGTTCTATTTCCAAGCTTACACTAATTTGGGATAAAACGGATGTTGTGTAAAACATCGTTACGACAACCCAAATACTATATTCAACTAACTCTTATTCAACGTTGATCTTCGAGCCTGAAATCTTACTATTTATTTGTTAATAATGAAATCAATCAAGTTGGGGTATAACTACCTCTCAGACCTTGACTGAATAACATTCATAATGTCAAAACAGGTAAGACTACTTACTCGAATAATCAATACCATACCACTAATCATTCACTTTTAAACACATACACTTTCTCTTTCTATTCTTACTAGATTTTATTCTTAGACTTCCTTTTCGATTATACTATTCTATTTTTAAGTTCGTTTCCTTATCGACTTCTATATATATTGATATATAGATTTCTAGTTATCAAACTTCTTAAAAATATTCTTACTCTTTAAATTCCCGGAAAAATTCGCCATAACCTCCTTTGTACGGGGTTACCAAAAAACATCAAACCTTGCCACACAGGCCCTCTCCAATCCAAAAAGAAACAGAAAAGCCAAGCGGCTAGCCGATACGACGCATAAAAACCCATATGTGAATTAAATACATACCTTTTTGTCGAGCATTCTAAATATATCTCTTCTAACACTTCATTCCAAACCTGTCTAATGTATATCCATACATTTCTAATTCATTTCAACTCAATTCAATCATTTATCTCAATTTGTTAATTAATTTGTTAATTAATTCTTTTCCTGTTTCACTTTTTCATTTGAAACTACATTTCCAAATATAATTCTAACTTGCTTATAAGCTAATTGAATTCCAATTTCAACTTACGTTTCATATTCAAATTTCGAAATCTAAGTTCTCAAATCCTATTTACCTTTCAAAGCTCAACTTCAATTAAAAATTCCATTAACTAATTTCTAGTTATCTTTTTTGCCTATTTCCCCCTTTCATTTGAATATAACATATTCAAATATAAGTTTAACTTATATATCAACTAGTTGGATTCCGTTTTCAATTCACCTTCCATATTCGATTTTGAAAATCAATTTACAAGTTTAATCTACTTATTCAAAGTTGAACTAAATCTTAAACTTTATCAACTAATTCTTCTTTTGCTTTAGTTAATTCTATTCAACAAATCGAAAATAAAATTTCTGTTTCAGAAGTCATTTCATTTACCTCACTTGAGTTCATATTCATATTATAACTCAATTCCGGATTTATAAAATAAAAACCTAAGTTTTTATTTTCTTAAAATCCTTTTATTTATTAAAAAAAACAGTTTTTAAAACGATTATGGCGCTGTTTTTCTAAAAACTTGATTTTGACTTAACTCAAAATCAATACGACGAAATCTAGTTTTTTCTCTTCCATTTGAAAACTATTATTTAATCAGTCCTGACATTTCTTGTTTCACAGGATTCTGACTTAAATTGTGTTCTATATACTCAATGGAAGTTCGTAGTGCCAAATCATGAACTACCGCGCCGCGGCGAGTTCGTTTTAATTATATATATAAATATAAACGTTTAAACATCGTTTAAAATTTATATTTCAATCTCGTTCGAATATATATCTATAAATATATATTCAAGTCTAGTTTTCAAATCTTACTTAACATTTCTAGTTATTCTTACTTGTTGATTATTTCCCTACTCAGTTATAATTCCATTTATAACTCTATCTCTTATAATATATTCCAATTCCTTTATAAATTATTTATAAAGTTCGATATATCGAGTTCTAATTATAAATCCTTCGATTTAACTTAACTCATTTTATATTCCGAATTCCGGGATATAAATCTATTGTTCTACTTCCAATCGCTTCCCAATTCATCCTTTAAATTCATATTCGAATTTAAATCTCCAAATTATCTAACGATATTTTATTTCACTTAATTTATAAACAACGTTTATAAGTTTACTTGTTTATTATCTATTTAAACCAAGTTTTCATTTCAAATCTAATTGAAACTAAATTCCTTTAATATTCCGAATTTCGGAATAAACCTGTCCTCCCCATTTTGAAACGATTCCCAATTAAATTTATAAATTCATGCGTGAATTTAAACTTCTAAATTATCTAACGATAATTTATCTCACTAAATTATAAAACATCGTTTATAATTTAACTTCCTTGTTTTATAAAGTTAAAACAAGTTTCCAATTCGAAATCTATTTTAAACCAAAACGTTATTTTGGAGTATTCTATTTCTTATAACTTATCTATATAAATATAGATCTATTTTTATGTCTTATCTCAGTTTCTATTTAAACTAAATTTAAATATCTCATTTGGGAATAATCTATTTTTTTTAAATCCGACATAGTCGAATTTAAACATAAATCCTAAGGATTTATTCAACTTTATTTATATTCCGAATATCGGAATAAAGTTAATCATTTATTATTTAAACCGATTTTAAGTTCTCACTTTAAATTCACTTTTGATTTTAAATGTTTAAATTATCCAAATGATCATTTTTCACCTTTCTATTTAAACTACCATTATTAAACGAGTCTCGCTTTCAAATAAAATATTTCTTCTTTGGAAAAATATATTTCCCTTCCCAAAGTCACACTTGTATTTCTATTTTCTGAATTATCCAATGATAATTCATTTCACTTTATTTATAAACTTCGTTTATAAATGGACTACTTGTTTTTATTCTTTAAAACAATTTAATATTTCTATTCTATTCAAATTTCAAATTCTATTTTAGAAAAATAGAATTTCCATTTTAAATTTGAAAAATTCCTTTTCATGATATTTTTAAATATCGATATTTAGGCCCAGTGATATTATAACATACAAACAACCAATTATTTATTTCAGGTTTTCTAACACATCATATAGCACAATATATGCAAACAAATAAACAAACAGATAATATATTTTTGAGGGATCCAGTTGGATCCCTCCAACCTGTTTTTCCTGCATCCAAATATGTTAGTCAACATAAATAATACCCATCCTGCTTCAAGGCAGGACATCGCGGTATGAAGGTCATCCACTAATATATATTTGTGGGGCGCATAGGGAAATCATCCGCTATGAAACTGCGGGCATCCGCTAATGAGACTACGGGAACAATCCAATCATCAACCCAATATATATATATATAATAGTCAACCCTAAATAACTAATATATATTTAAAACAGTCAGGAAGCATCCAAACAAGCATAGACAAGTATTTTTAACGGAAAAATAACAATTCTAAATAAGGTGAGTGAGATTTACTCACCAAGCTTTTATTCCTTCGAATATCCAATTAAAATCCCATATCGTCTCCTCTACGAATCTACTCCAATCGATTTATCTTGCACCTATGAGTATTCGATTTTATTTATCGGTTAAACAACTATTTATTTAAATTAACTTAAAAGATAAATAAATAAATATATGTATTTCAAATCATTAAACCTTTTATCTAATTAATGCTTTCTTAAATAATTAAATAACACTTTAATTACCTTTTATCCATTTTTTCCCTAATGAAAATCATGGTTTCATTTCCAATCCAATTGGGCGCAACTAGCTTCCTTTCCTGTCTGTGTTTTGCCATTTCCAGTCTTCTCGAATATCAACTCCACCTCTAACTAGCTACTGACCAATTCCACTTACCTCTCCTCCTTGTTCTCCCTTCACACACTGTCTTTCATTTCTCTGTCTTCACCCTTATTCTCCACTTTGTCTTCTATACGTCGAGTCTTGCACACAACCAGGAAGTCATGCCCTGTAGCTTAGTTAGCTACAGTAGAATCTCGCCGCCCCCTGACAGCATCGCACCTCACCAGAAAACCATCAGAGCTGCTCTTCGATGTCAGAACCCCAAACCAACGCGGTCCTTCCAGAACTCGCATCCCCACTTCACTTTCCATAAATCAAGACCTTACTTCACCGTTTACTCCACTGAAATCGACGCCCTCACATCCCCCATCGAACCCTTAACAGTACATCGCAATCCACTCAGTTATAATTCGAACTAACACCGACCATTCTTGAAAGATGCAGCAACCTCCGCAACCCTCAACAAGGTTTCTTCGAACACCATCTCCCCCAACGCGAGCGTCTCTATTATGGATTCAAGCTTCAAAGGACTTGGCGACTCCAGATGATTTCGAGTTTCAACAGCCTTTGAAACTTATAAATTTCGATTCGCGATTTTTGATTCTAAAGCAGTGGCAATTTTCGTTTTTTGTTTTGAGGCTTATGGTATTTGTTTTCTGAGGACATCGAATTGATTTTAGGAGATAGGAGGGATTGCGATTATATAGAAGAGAAGGGAACAGATGTGCACCAT
The DNA here is from genome assembly GCA_030737875.1 of Allium sativum. Taxonomy (NCBI): domain Eukaryota; kingdom Viridiplantae; phylum Streptophyta; class Magnoliopsida; order Asparagales; family Amaryllidaceae; genus Allium; species Allium sativum. The sequence continues at coordinate 888,468,036 of CM060915.1, read as the reverse complement.
TCTGCTTCGTTCGTTTAATGAGCAATGAGGAAGGGGACAAGCTGTTTTATTTTGTGGTGAGGAAAGGAAGACGTAGTGTTCTCTTGTCCTTTCATTTAGGTTATATATATATATATATTGATATACATATATTTTGATTTAACCGATATCATTAAATTCACAATACTCCGTGATCCCAAGCCCCTCTCTGAACCCCACAACTGACAGTCTTAGGGTTATCCCTATATTCTGAACACACCGGGACAGGCTACGAAGTCTAATTTTATCATCTGAAGGAGATATTAATTTAAATCAGTATATATTAATTTTAACACAATTTATTTCCTCGAAAATAAATAAATATTATTATTCCAATTCAAACAGAATTTCCTATTGATTATCTGAACTGTATTAAATTCAGTTTTAAATTGGAATTCAGTTAACTTCGAATTCGATAACTTAATATAAAAATTGATTTATATTATCTACTCAATATTTAAATCCATATTAAATATTTAAAATTAGTTGATCGAAAACCCGGGTCATTACAATCTTTCCCCCTTAAAAGAATTTTGTCACCGAAATTACTAAGGTAGGAACATGTAACGATCGGGTATTCCGCTCGATCTGAATCGATCGCTAAACCGATCAAGACCGTTCGAAACCCCTGATTGTTTTGAGAACACGACAAATTGGAACGCAAACAGAAGAACATTTCATTGCTTATTACAACAATTCCATCATAATACAAGAATATACAGAGTATAAATAAATATTACACAATAGAAAAATATCAGAGATTACAATACAATACCTAGCAGAGGAAAATCAATACAAAACACAACTGAAAGTAATACACGGATACAGAGCTTTTCGAGTATCGTTCCAGCTGTAAACCAGGATCGTGTGAAAATAAATCTACAAAACCAAAACTACTAGCTGCCCGTGTCGAAAATAAGGGCATCCAGAGTTAAGGTTAAAACAATAAACTCCAGGTCAGTCATGTGACTGGTGTGAGAACTAAAACAGTTATTAATCTTTATTTTAAAGTTAGGTAAATCAAGGGACCATGCCGTATAACACGGAATGGGTTTCCTCCCAAGAAGACCAATGCATAAAACAAACAGCGCAATGCTAAATAAAGAAGAATGAAGCTATTATAAGACCCAGGTCCCATCACACAATGCAACACAAGCCGAAGGATAGGGTTTTTACCTTATAATAGCCAAAGAATGCTTGATACGCCAAAATTTCATCTTTTATTATTACTATAAGTGTATAGTGTATAAAACAACTTCAAATCATAAGTATCAATCATAGACGGCATAAGTGTCCCATACCACTATGTTGCCATATATAGGTTATACAATCAAAACCGCAAAGTCACGTATTGGAAGTTTGATTTCCATCTGCGAACCAAGGCAAAAGATAGTCCTCAACCGATTCAAGACTCTCTAGCCCGAGCCTCAGGACCCAGACACAGGTGAGCCCTTGGATCGTCAGGGCCGGTCCACCGATGTGGATTAAAATGCCGGAACGCTGCGTTTCCCCACCCTTTGGGGGGTAAATGAGCCAAATGACTCCATCGGCTCCACACAGTCACCGATATATCCGAGGCGCCTCGCAACAACAACAACCACATAAGTCAAACTCGTCAGGGCGTGTAAAACCACTGACGCCACTTCTAACTAGAAGGAAACGCATGCCCACCCTGAAGTCCTCTCCTGTTTCTGGTTCACAACCGGGGTGTGAGGCTCGCGAATCAATGCTACACAAAGCTATGCCACACAGGCCGTGCTTTGATCATCAACCACAAGACTCTGCTTTTCAACAAAAGCCTTGATCATATTGCCACTTAGGCATGCCACACAGGCAATTCACTCCCTGCATTTGATATCCATCAATATATAACCTTTGAGCTCGTACGTCTCAGAGAAGGGCGTTAAGCAAGAGAATAAATTCTCCGTCGCCAAACAGATATATATTTAATAGAAATCAATCACACAGAATAAAATCCAATGTCAGACATACAGTCCATTTACAAGTTCGTTCTGGGTCTGAACGAAACCGGATGCACCTGGCACCTCGCATATCCATCGATCTCTAAGTACGTCTGGACGATCACTAACTGATTCCCTCCTCTTGGGTGTACGGCCCAATCAAGATCATCAGTAATCACCCAAACGACGTGAAGACCTCCGGTCTTCAACCACCGTCTTCATCCTCGACACCACGTCGAATCAGTTATTCAGAATGGGATAAACCCGGTCTTTCTGAATAACTCGCGTATATAATAAACATGTGTTACACAAACACAACATACGCCTCATTCCAATTGAGAATATTCCTTTATTCAAATATTCTCATACTTTGGGAAAGGTTCCCATTAATTTTATCAAAGATAAATTCGTTAAATTTATTCTTTAATTTTCTTTGAATATCAATTCAAACTAGTCGGGATTAGCGAACCACACCGAAGTAATCATTTATTTTATTTCACAATCCCAACCTATTCATCCCATGAAGTAAAACTGGTAATACTTCATATCTAACACCACGGTGTTATCGATAAATTCAATTACCATTTCACGTTCAAATCTAATTAAAGATTTAACTATCGCCTGGAGCAAAACTGGTGATACTCCATTCTCGACCATTTCAATCTAATTAAAGATTCATTAAAACTCCACTTAGGTTTAATCTTCACAGAAATCAATATCCTGTCCTTAACTGGGTTAAAGAGCCAATGCCGTTTAAAACACGGTTCATTATAAACCCAAAATCACATTCCATTAATTATCGGGTTAAAGAACAAGTGTTATTTAAAATACCGTTCATGATAAACCCAAAAATCAATTTCAAATTCAATTCCAATTAAATACCATTTAATTTGTACACTTCATTAAATCTAGAATAATTTTTTTTAATCTTTTTCTCTACTGGGTTTAAGAATAGTGTTAATGAAGACACCATTCACAACAAACCCAAATCATATTTGATATTAAATACAAGGCTCTAAATAGAAAATATATCAGCTTATATTCAATATCAAATTCTACGACCAACAAATATCGTATTGGAAATAACGATATAAATATATCTTTCAAATTTCTATAACAATACCTGTAAAATCACGAAATCCAACATAGAAATATTCCAAAGATAATTTCGATCCATTCCAATTCAATTATTGGAAATTCTGGTTATTTTCAAAACCATTTCAAATCCACTTTATTTATTTTAAAAATAAATAGAATTATAATTCTAGTTCAAAACTAGTTCATTTCGATAAAAATCAATTTTTATCTTTTCAAATATGGAGTCTTTCATCCCAATTCTTCACAAATCATTTCTTATGATTTTACACAAATTATTACTATTTTTAATAATTTTATCAAGGCCCGTACAATCGATTTCCATCATCAGCCATCGAACTGCACTTAAAGCGACCTTTTCCAAATTTGATTTGGACATAATTCCAAATCCAACCGTTAGATTTCAAATCTCTAATATTTGTTAGAAAGCACTTTTCGATACGAACCCAACGGTTTTGGTTTTAGGAGAATCCGACGGTCGGATCTCCCATAATATCAATTCGAAGTCAATGGTCAAAATTCGCGAACTGCCGCTGCGCGGCGCGTTCTATTCAGGTCATTCTATATATATAATATATATATTATATATATTTCATCGATTTCCTTTCAAAACGTATTTTATAAATCCTTTTAAATTCGTTTTCGAAACGATTTCAACTTCATATTCAATTTCAAATCAAAATTGAATAATCGACATCATCGATATGCAAATGATAATATTTTCAAAACGTTATATTTTGAAATCACTTTCTTTTTCGATATTCATTATAAAAACGAATAAAATCGATATAAATATCGTTCACGTCAAAATGGCGTCAATCTAATTAACACGGCTTTTATTCAACACATGAATGTTTATTCTATTCAACACATGAATTTATTTTATATTCAACACATGAATTTATTTTATATCAACACATGAATATATATTTTATTTCAACACATGAATATATATTTTCAATTGAACACATGAATTTATTTTCAATTCAACACATGAATTTATTTTCTAAATTGGAATGAGGCCCAATCGATTACCATATAATGTTGATTATATGGATTTTCTACAACACATGTATATAATAGCTACGATAAATAATCAACCATCATCCAGAGTGCACCACACAACTGCATAAGCATTAAATATAAATAATTAACGCTTACACTGTTTGTCAACCCATCGATTGACTTACAACTAAACAATCGGGATTAGTGTACGTCAAATCTCATCCCAATACCCGTGTGGGGTTTCAAATCAACAAACACATATTTTATTTGTGTGGTTGGGCGATGTGTAAAATTTATCGTCCCAATCAATATCAATCAAATCAGTGTATATAAACAAATCTCCGATTTGTTTATAATTTTTTTTATATACATGTTAAAAATCATATTTTTAACTATAAAATATTTTCCACTATAAAATATTTTATTTCATTTCACATCACACAATCAAGTTTCACAACACAGCAATCAAACAAACAAGTCATCCATGGTCTGTGGACGACGAGTGTCGGGTGCTGCTAAGCACCGTCTGCATCCTAGTATATATTTCAAACTATTAAAATAAAGGTGAAGAGTTCTCACCGAGGGATCCACTCCTCCATATTATATTTCTGAACGGTTAGGATTCCGATTTGTTTTCAGTCAGATCCATCATCATCTGTATCACGTAGTTGCTTATTAAAATCACCTTTTTAATATGATGATCATGTATTCAAAAATCACACTTTTATATCGCTAGAACTCATATTTTTATCGCTTTATTCAAACAAATAAAAATCGTGTTTTTAATATGCTACTTATATAAAAACCATATCTTTTACTCCAAATTTCTTCATATAAAAATCGCACTTTTATATTTTGAAAATCATATCTTTTCCTTATACAAAAATATAATCTTTTCACATATAAAAACCACTTCTTTAATCCGCCACTTCATAATACAAAAATCACAATTTTATTTCACTTCTTATATAAAAGATCGTATTTTTATTACTCTAATTAAATAAAAATCATATTTTTTTATTCTAAAAATATAAAAATCATATTTTTAATTCTCTACATAAGTAAAAATCATATTTTTATTATCTACATTATATAAAAATCACATTTTCATCTTCTAAAAATTATATTTTTACATAGCTAAAAATCATAGCTTTTCAGTGTTAACCACCATTTCTTTCTATAGAGAAAAATCATTTCTTTTTATAGTGAAGTTATACGAGTAAAATTATATATTTACCCCCTAAAAATCGCCAGTTTATATAATGCTACATATGAATAAAAATACTGAAAATAGAAATTAATTTAAATTCACTTACATTGAAAATTAGGCGGAGGGGGTGGAGCTCGCGCTCGCTGGAGGTGAAGGGGGTGGCTGCTGGTGGAGGCACGGCCTCAGGTGGCGGGTCCGGGAACTTCGGCAGCCTGCGGTCTTCAGGGGAAAAGGTTTTTTTTTTTGTAATGGGAAAGGGAGTAGCGAAGAGGGAGAGTCGAGATCGGAGCAAGGAGGGAGGGGGTGTCGGAGATAGGGTGGCGCACGGTCCTCCGGTGGCGGCGACTAGGTTGGGGAGGGCGGCGACTTCGAACGTCGAGGGTTTTATTTTGTTTTTTTTTTCTTTTGGAAAGTGAACGGGGAAAGAGAAAACCCAGGGGAGGGGGTTTATTTATAAATATATATATTATTTTAATTTATTTTCAAAGAGGGTTGACTTTTTGTTCGGACTCCAATCAAGACCCAACGGCTGTCGCCCATGGCTAATTACCCCCATTTCGAATACAATGGGATATGTATCGTAGGCTGATTCGATCGTTTCGATCAGTTTTCATCAAAATCAAAACATAAATCTATATATTGAATTCGAATGCACATTTCAATTTACAGGGTCCACATACGGACCTTAAAAATTCCCGAAAAATATTTTCTAGCTTCGTATTGACGACGCGGTCCTAATAAAACTAATTTCGTCAAATTCTGAGACCGTTTGAAAAATGGCCATTTTCCAGTCGATTAAAATCAATTGAAACTGGTCAAACGCGTTTTCCTTTGCCACACTCACATATTGATTCAAAAAATTACGAATTTTGAAACCTAGCAATAATTTGACATCCCGGTTCCAACAAAAGTGGTTTCATCGAAAACCGAGGTCATTTGCAAAATTCCCATTTTTAAGGGCCAGAATTCCATAGCGACTATTCTGAATTTTCAACTGGGCATAACTTTTGATTCCCGCTATGAAATTTGAATTTTTCAGATTCGTTGGAAAGATATTCTCAATTAGATTCTAATATTTTTGGTTTCGCTAAAATCCGGTTTATTTTGCACCCGGTACATTCATTTGAACTTTGAGATCGAATTTTCAAACTACCGCGCCATTTTCAATTCCTTTTATAATTATAAATAAATTATTTATATTCTAACGACGATCTATATAAATATATGCGTTCGAGTTCTATTCAAAATAAATTTCTCGTCATTATTATTTAAAATAATTCATTTTAAATAATCAAAATTCACTCAAATTGCCAAAATAAAAATTTTAAATTGGCTCAGAATTTCCGGGTTATTACAGAACATTTCTACAAATCTATTAACCTTTCCACTTATGCTGAACTCAACTTTTATATTTCAACTAATTTAGTTCTAACCAAAACTTTTGGTTTTCATTCACATTGAAGATCAAATATGCTTATATTCATTTTATCTGAACGGTTTACAATCATGTTATTCGTGCTCAATTCATATTCCATTCATATGTATTCCAATTTTATTTTAAATTGATTCTGATCAATTTATTCACTTCGGTCTATTTAACTTAATTAAGTTAAATTTAATTTCAATCATTCAAATTCCTGGGTTCTTATTTCAAATATTCTTTGAAATAATATAAATATATACATGTATTTATATATATCTCAAATTCAAAACATTTGAATTTTCAAACTAACTTGTTTTCCTTTAAAACAAATTTCCATCCAAAACTTTTCTAAGGTAGCAATTGAACACTGATGATGTTTGCAATCATCGTCAGAATTATTTTCCAGCCACTGAAGTGAGTTCAGTTCTTAATTACTTTCAAAACCCATTCAAAAATGGTTTTTATTCACAAATCCTTTCACAACAAAGCACTATTGCTTTAATATACTTTGGAAAATATTTTCCTAACTTCCCAGGATTTTAAATTCTGAATTCTGGTTGGAATTCAATTTCAATTTATCACATTTGTATATTTTATTTTTATACAAATTATATTTGGTTATAGATAACCATTCCAATTTTATAATCTAATTTGATTATAATATTAACATCCAACACATCCATATATTATAATAATTTCAGAAAATTATTCTTCTTTTATCAAAAATAGAATTTTTAGGTAAAATTATTTCATTTACCCACTTAAAAACAATATCATGTCGAAATTTTCTGTTCAAGTGTTTAGAAATTCCTATCGACTTCGTGGCGTCCCACGATTCGAACTGAATTCATAAACCACTCAACAGACTAGCCAACACAATATAAAATAGTTTGTATATCAAATAACAAATACGCGCTCCCGTATATACACTCAACTCATCCTAGGGTACAACTGACCATATCTCTAATGAGCACATGACACACAAGCCTAGGTATTCGCTCAACCTAAGCTCTGATACCAAGTGTAACGGGTCTAGGCTTTCCAACCATCAACCACTAGACTAACCTCCCAGCGTGGCACTACAAAGATACCTCAGAACTGCTTTTACGGCCAGCCTCGCGACTTGACCAACCCGCTATATTGCAGGATCTGTAGGGGTAAGAGTCTCCCGTTCGCCACTAAACCACGAAGCGAGAACTCCCTATCTGACGTACCAGTTAAGCAACCAGCTCTAATACCAAGTGTAACGGCCCGCAAATCTGTAATATCAGAGTTGACTACATACATCATACATCCAACCCTAATATCACGAAAATACGAATCATTTTTTTTAGAAGAAAAATGTAGAAGAAGAACAAAAACAACAACACAGAATCTCACGTCGCAGCGGAACAAAATATCATATATCGTAACTTTTGAAATACAATTTTTTTTTGTATACACATATCATTATCAGAGTACAGTACTTACAACACAGCGGAATAAAACTCTATATAACTAATACTGAAGCCTCCTGTTCCAAGCTCCTTTAGATAAATCTGTAAAATCCTGAACTACTTGACTGCCCGTACAAATTTAGGCACCCAAGACTTTAGGTAAAACAAAATAAAATAAACTCCGGGTCAGTCATGGGACTGGTATGAGTAAACAATTTAAAACAGTTTCAGAAACTAAATGATATCTCATAAGACCACGCCGTATAACACGGAACGGGTTCCAAACCACTTGATTTAACTTTCAAATCCTTTTGAAAGAAAAGGATAAATTTTATATCAAAAATCTTTTGATATTATAATAGTGTCTAAATCAAGTAAATAACAATCTAGTGGAACGTTTGCATCTCACGTTCCACATATATAATATATAATCAAAACCGCAAGCACTTATTGGGTAGTGAAATTCCAACTATGACAAGGTATGGAACCACCTGCTGCTGGTGTATCTCTAGAGGAGAATACACCGAGTTCAACAAGAACATCTTGCAACTCAGCCACACATGACCGACCACTCATTTCGCTTGAGTGTATCGAATGTATATCACCAACGGTTGGGATCAGCAACCGTTTCCCGAATGGGACAGCATCGAATTGAATAAGGAATTAAATGAATCTCTAGATAGGTGATGATACACCCTAATGGAAGTTACCCACATAGTCATGTTGCGTTCCCGATTTTTGTCATTTCCCGGTTGTTGAGGCCTGAGGCTACGATTACTTCTCTCCTTGATAACACAATTACTTTGAATGCCACATTATTAGATTCATTAATCATTAATTGGTTTACACAAATACTATGGATTTTATGCTAAGGCAATAAATCCGTTGCAACCATATATATTTATGTAGACCAACCCATGCGATCATTGGAAATACTTTGTCAGACATTCGTCCATTTACGTTTGTTCTAGGATTGAACAAAACCGAAGGCACAATTTCTATTAATAGAAAAAGTCCTTGCACTCTACTCCATCATCGATTATCTTCATATAATCTGATTCACAATGCTACTGCAAATATGGAGTGGTTCTTTGGATAATAATCCAACCGGTCTCTCCATATTAACAACGATGGTCGTAACTTCGATAGTCTGTGATTTAACTATCGAATAAAAACAAGTGTTCATTCAACATATCAGACAAATCACTGGGCTCTTTAATTAATATTTCATTAATTAAATCTCTTCTCCATTTCCTTATCAATATTTGTTAACCAAATATTTTCGATAATCATCTTGGCCTTTTACGTTAATTGGAAAATGTTTACATATATTGTCTTCTTTTATTTTCTGTACTTAGAAAATATCTTCTATTTATAATTGGAAAATATTCTAATTACTTATCTCTTTCCTGAACTTGTTTATTTCTATACTTAGGAAATACTTATTGTTCTATTTCCAAGCTTACACTTATTTGGGTTAAAACGGATGCTGTGTAAAACATCGTTACGACAACCCGAATACTATATTCAACTAACTCTTATTCAACGTTGATCTTCGAGCCTGAAATTTTACTATTTATTTGTTAATAATGAAATCAATCAAGTTGGGGTAGTGGTATAACTACCTCTCAGACCTTGACTGAATAACATTCATAACGTCAAAACAGGTAAGACTACTTACTCGAATAATCAATACCATACCACTAATTATTCACTTTTAAACACGTACACTTTCTATTCTTACTAGATTTTATTCTTAGACTTCCTTTTCGATTATACTATTCTATTTTTATGTTCGTTTCCTTATCGACTTCTATATATATTGATATATAGATTTCAAGTTATCAAACTTCTTAAAAATATTCTAACTCTTTAAATTCCCGGAAAAAATCGCCATAACCTCCTTTGTATGGGGTTACCGGAAAACATCAAACCTTGCCACATAGGCCCTCTCCAATCCAAAAAGAAAAAGAAAAGCCAAGCGGCTAGCCGATACGGCGCATAAAAACCCATATGTGAATTAAATACATACCTTTTTGTCGAGCATTCTAATTATATCTCTTCTAACACTTCAATCCAAACCTGTCTAATGTATATTCATACATTTCTAATTCATTTCAACTCAATTCAATCGTTTATCTCAATTTGTTAATTAATTCGTTAATTAATTCTTTTCCTGTTTTACTTTTTCATTTGAACCTACATTTCCAAATATAATTCTAACTTGCTTACAAGCTAATTGAATTCCAATTTCAACTTACGTTTCATATTCAAATTTCGAAATCTAAGTTCTCAAATCCTATTTAACTTTCAAAGTTCAACTTCAATTAAAAATTCCATTAACTAATTTCTAATTAACTGTTTTGCCTATTTCCCCCTTTCATTTGAATATAACATATTCAAATATAAGTTTAACTTATATATCAACTATTTGGATTCCATTTTCAATTCACCTTCCATATTCGATTTCGAAAATCAATTTACAAGTTTAATCTACTTATTCAAAGTTGAACTAAATCTTAAACTTTAGTAACTAATTCTTCTTTTGCTTTAGTTAATTCTATTCAACAAATCGAAAATAAATTTTTCGTTTCAGAAATCATTTCATTTACCTCACTTGAGTTCATATTCATATTATAACTCAATTCTGGATTTATAAAATAAAAACCTAAGTTTTTATTTTCTTAAAATCCTTTTATTTAATTAAAAAAACCGTTATCGTTTTTAAAACGATCATGGCGCTGTTTTTCTGAAAACTAGATTTTGACTTAACTCAAAATTAATACGACGAAATCTAGTTTTTTCTCTTCCATTTGAAAACAATTATTCAATCGGTCCTGACATTACTTGTTTCACAGGATTCTGACTTAAATTGTGTTCTATATACTCAATGGAAGTTCGAAGTGCCAAATCACGAACTATCGCGCCGCGGCGAGTTCGTTTTAATTATATATATAAATATAAACGTTTAAACGTCGTTTAAAATTTATATTTCAATCTCGTTCGAATATATATCTATAAATATATATTCAAGTCTAGTTTTCAAATCTAAATTAACATTTCTAATTATTCTTACTTGTTGATTATTTCCCTACTCAGTTATAATTCCGTTTATAACTCTATCTCTTATACTATATTCCAATTCCTTTATAAATTATTTATAAAATTCGATATATTGAGTTCTAATTATAAATCCTTCGATTTAACTTAACTCATTTTATATTCCGAATTCCGGGATAAAAATCTATTATTCTATTTCCAATCGCTTCCCAATTCATCCTTTAAATTCATATTCGAATTTAAATCTCCAAATTGTCTAACGATAATTTATTTCACTTAGTTTAAAAACAACATTTATAATTTTACATGTTTATTATCTATTTAAACCAAGTTTTCATTTCAAATCTAATTGAAACTAAATTCCTTTGATATTCCGAATTTCGTAATAAAACCCGTCCTCCCCTTTTTGAAATGATTCCCAATTAAATTTATAAATTCATACGTGAATTTAAACTTCTAAATTATCTAACGATAATTTATCTCACTAAATTATAAAACATCGTTTATATTTTAACTTCCTTGTTTTATAAACCTAAAACAAGTTTCTAATTCGAAATCTATTTTAAACCAAAACGTATTTTGGAGTATTCCATTTCTTATAACTTTTCTATATAAATATAGATCTATTTTTATGTCTTATCTCAGTTTCTATTTAAACTAAATTTAAATATCTCGTTTAGGAATAATCTATTTTTTTTAAATCTGACATAGTCGAATTTAAACATAAATCCTAAGGATTTATTCAACTTTATTTATATTCTGAATATCGGAATAAAGTTAATCGTTTATTATTTAAGCCGATTTTAAGTTCTCACTTTAAATTCACTTTTGAATTTAAATGTTTAAATTATCCAAATGATAATTTTTCACCTTTCTATTTACAACTACCATTATTAAACGAGTCTCGCTTTCAAATAAAATATTTCTTCTTTGGAAAAATATATTTCCCTTCTGCTGATGTCAAAAGTTGGTCACTAGTGACAATCAACCCCCAATCGTGTGATCTACACACGAATAAAGATAAAATATGCAATAAAAAAGTGAAAGAACGGGGAGCACACACAGAATTTTTATAGTGGTTCGGCAAAGACAATGCCTACGTCCACTTTATATATTATTTCTCTCTCTCTTTTTTATTACAAATACAATGCTTTTTCTGTTTGGGGAAAAGAAAGAAAATGACTATTTTCCTTTCTTCCTTTTTAGAGATTAAGATTCTGGAGGAGAGTAGAGATGAAAAGTTTGAAGGAAGCCATCTGGCCAAGAGAAGTCGTCCTTTTCCTCTTTAAGCTTAGAGGTATTTATAGGTGGAAAATGCTGCTTGGGCTGTTGCGAAATGGTCCAGCCATTTCGGGAAGGTCCAGATACGTGGAATCCATCCATTGGCTCGAATTGCGGCTGGAAGACTGATTCCACTGCTCATAAATAGTATCCTCGAAAGTTGTGGCCGATGTGGCATCCGTGGAGAGGTATATCAAAAGCAGAGCTTTGCCCGCATATGGTTGACCTCCTTTATCTCCTTGGAAGTCGGGATATTGAGTGGACTGGCTCTGTAGAAATTCTCCACGTTGGTCTGAGATAATCGGTCGACGAGTTCCTCCTGAAAGCGAGAAACTCGGTCGCCCTGGTGAGCGATTTTTCAGGTAATGCGCAGTCAGTCCGACTGAGTTGGATTTGGGCCAATATGCCTTTGCTTGATGTAGCGCCACTGATGGGCCTCTTGGAGCGCAACTTGTATTTGGTTGTGCGTTTGGGCTTTGGTTTTGGCCCGATAAGATTAGTGCCAAAAAGAAGGCTAACACTTTGCCCCTCAGAATATATCTTCATCGACAGAGGGAGGTGTATTCTGAAATCTGAACTGAAGCACAAACGCTCGAGCAGCTATGGTCGCGCCGGACCATATCAAGGCCAGAAAACCGACGGTCCGATGTTGTATTAAGACCAGAAATCCGACGACCATGCCAGGTCGTATTAAGGCCAGAAAACCAACAACTATCGGAAACTGTATTAAGGCCGAGGTGATGATCGCCACTGGTACAAAAGTTGATTCCTGCAAATACAAAACAAACCATGGGTCGAGCACTTTATTCCACTTGGCTTTAGAGGGTGGCGAGCATAAACCATACTCGGCTTTGTGGCGAGCATAAACCATACTTGGCTTAGTGGCGAGCATAAACCATACTCGGCTTAGTGGCGAGTATAAACCATACTCGGCTTAGTGCAAGTGTCTCTCATGCTCAACTCATGTTGGGTTAGTTAGTTTAACGAGCTATGCATTCTCGTGGTGTAAAGAAAGAGAGTGTAATCCACACTCGTGTTTAAGAGAAAGCGACCTGTCTCACTTGAAAGAGTAGGTGTTTGAAGTAGTGGTGGGCTTTCGCGCTAACCACATAGAACAGGGGGGCGAGCATTAACCATGCTCGGCTTAATGGCGAACACTAATCTGGTTCGGCTTAGAAATTTTACAACAGTCGATCTACTTTTGCAAAAAGTAAAGTTCATAACTGCTAAGCATCTATTACAAAGAAAATCTACGAGGACAGCGATTGATTACATAGCATCAAAGCATCCCTATTATTGAAAGAAATACATCGAGAGAAAAGATAAAAAATCTAATTAATGATAATCCCGCGAGTGCTAGTCTCAGGGTCCTTTCCATTTCTAGGAGCTTGCGGACCAGCCTGAGGAGCTTGGGCAGAAGGTCGCGGCGACATGGCCGGGGCGCGATTTTTGACATACTCAGTGAGTTCCCCTTTTCTGACTCGCCCTTCGATGAGATCGCGCAGATGTCGGCAATCATTTGTATTATGTCCAGCTACGTTGTGGAATATACAATGCTTGCCAGAGTCAAGTTCCATCTGGGTCAGTTCTCGTTGAGGTGGCCTTGGAGTGGGGAAGGACTCGCGCATATCGAGATAGATATCGAGCAAAGAGGAATTGAGCTCGGTGTACTGATTATATTCGTTTTCATTTCGAGGTCGTACATTGCGTTTATCCTTTTCCGGGGCCGTTCCTCTTCCTTTATTCTGGCCATTGCTGTTGAGTGGACCTTGTTGTTTGGCTACTAAAACTTCAAGGCTCTCCATCTCAAGGCTGGCATCCTCTTGTCGGAGGAATCTTTCGGCCTCGGAATAGAAATCATCCATATCTTTGGGAGGATCCCTAGTTAAGGAGTTCGAGAATTCTGATCTCTTCTGAACTCCCGCGATGGCTCCCATCAACACCATCGATGGCTCGGGCCGATCGACAGATGCTACGACCACGTTGAACCTTTCGAGGAAGGATCTTAGCGTCTCTCCGGACCGCTGTTTGATGGTAGATAGAAACATGACACTTTTCGGTTGAGAGATATGCACTCGAAACTGCTTGATGAAGCGGGTGACCAGAGTATTCCAACTACTGATCGACTCCGTTGTTAGCTACTGAAACCACATACCGGCTATATCTGTGAGAAAGAGTGGAAAGCACTTAGCCATGAAGCCAGTCGATGCACCAAGTACTTCCATATGTCGCATGTATCGCATAAGATGAATGGCCGGGTCAGTGCGACCGTTGTATGGTTCGATGGCAGGGAACCTGAAGTCCGGAGGGTTTCGAGAATTTCTGATTTCTCTAGTGAAGGGGCTGCGATTGACATTGTCTATGTCTTGCTGCGAAGAATTGCCCCGAGTGAAACGTCGGATGATGCTTGCAAGCTGACTCCCATCTCTGAGGAGTCATTGCCATGAACTTAACTCTGCATCCTGAGGGGGTTCTGTACGAGGATCCGGCAAAAGCATGCTCGGAAGGGTGGTCGTTGGCTGGGCTTGACCTCCGAGAGTTGAGTGAAGGTGTGAGGGAAGGTGAGATCTGGCAGGTTGTTCTGGGTAGAATGGCCCCTCTGAACCTGATGAGTTGTGGATCGAGCCATATTGGTAGCTAAAGGTCTAGGCTGATCCAGCATAGCATGTGATGTTCGGGGGCCAAGGTTGCCCCCGTTTGAAGCGAGGTTAGGAGGGTCTAAGGTAGCGTTTTCTTCCGCTACGGTGAGGACCGGCATGGTAGGGTGGCTCCCCTCGTTCGAAGGGAAGGCTACTCCAATTCTTCGTTAAAGAGGAAGAGTGGTTAGACTTGTCTGCGGCAAGATCCCGGGTTGTAATGGGAATGGCGTTGATTTTGAGGGACCCGGGGGTAGCTCGACTGATTCGATAGGTCGAGATGTTCGAAAGAGTGGAGGCATATTTGTCAGACGACCTAGATCTTGGTCGCCTGCCTCCTGAGGTTCTGTTGTTGCAGCCGCGCTGGTCGCTGGAAGCGATATTCTCGGGTGGGATCGATCGGTTGGTGGAACCAAACCAGGATGAAATAAAGGTGTAGCCTGATTAGTGGCCTGCTTTCGTGCAGACCGAAGATCGGTTATTGCCCCAGCTTCGGTCGATGGAGGAATTGATGTTGAAGCGTTCAACCCTGTTTCTAGTCGACCGAGAAGGTGATCCATCAACTGCTGTTGTCGTTCGAGGACTTTACCCTGAGATGTCATATGGTTTCTGAGTTCGACCATGATTTTATCTATGTCGTCCCGAGTAAGGAATCAGGACATGTTGTCATGAGAGGAAACTTCGTGGCTTGCTTCTGCAGCATCGGCATCAGCTGCATCGGCGTTTGCGGGACGAGAGGATGTTGCATCTTTCTTTCATTTGTTCGCCATGACCTGGGATAAGCAGGAGCTCGATGGCGGTGTCGGTGCATTGCCCCTACCTGGCGCGCCAAAGTGTTGACGTCAAAAGTTGGTCACTAGTGACAATCAACCCCCAATCGTGTGATCTACACACGAATAAAGATAAAATATGCAATAAAAAGGTGAAAGAACGGGGAGCACACACAGAATTTTTATAGTGGTTCGGCAAAGACAATGCCTACGTCCACTTTATATATTATTTCTCTTTTTTTTATATTACAAATACAATGCTTTTTCTGTTTGGGGAAAAGAAAGAAAATGACTATTTTCCTTTCTTCCTTTTTAGAGATTAAGATCCTGGAGGAGAGTAGAGATGAAAAGTTTGAAGGAAGCCGTCTGGCCAAGAGAAGTCGTCCTTTTCCTCTTTAAGCTTGGAGGTATTTATAGGTGGAAAATGCTGCTTGGGCTATTGCGAAATGGTCCAGCCATTTCGGGAAGGTCCAGATACGTGGAATCCATCCATTGGCTCAAATTGCGGCTGGAAGACTGATTCCACTGCTCATAAATAGTATCCTCGAAAGTTGTGGCCGATGTGGCATCCGTGGAGAGGTATATCAAAAGCAGAGCTTTGCCCGCATATGGTTGACCACCTTTATCTCCTTAGAAGTCGGGATATTGAGTGGACTGGCTTTGTATAAATTCTCCACGCTGGTCCGAGATAATCGGTCGACGAGTTCCTTCTGAAAGCGGGAAACTCGGTCGCCCTGGTGAGTGATTTTTCAGGTAATGCGCAGTCAGTCTGACTGAGTTGGATTTGGGCCGATATGCCATTGCTTGATGTAGCGCCCCCGATGGGCCTCTTGGAGCGCAACTTTTATTTGGTTGTGCGTTTGGGCTTTGGTTTTGGCTCGATAAGATTAGTGCCAAAAAGAGGGCTAACACCTTCCCAAAGTCACACTTGTATTTCTATTTTCTGAATTATCCAATGATAATTCATTTCACTTTATTTATAAACTTCGTTTATAAATGAACTACTTGTTTTTATTCTTTAAAACAAGTTAATATGTTTATTCTATTCGAATTTCAAATTCTATTTTAGAAAAATAGAATTTCTTTTTTAAATCTAAAAAATTCCTTCTCATGATATTTTTAAATATCAATATTTAGGCCCAGTGATATTTAAACATACAAACAACCAATTATTTATTTCAGGTTTTCTAACACATCATATATCACAGTATATGCAAACAAATAAACAAACAGATAATATATTTTTGAGGGATCCAGTTGGATCCCTCCAACCTGTTTTTCCTGCATCCAAATATGTTAGTCAACATAAATAATACCCATCCTACTTCGAGGCAGGACATCGCGGTATGAACGTCATCCACTAATATATATTTGTGGGGCGCATAGGTAAATCATCCGCTATGAAACTGCGGGCATCCGCTAATGAGACTACGGGAACAATCCAATCATCAACCCAATATATATATATAATAGTCAACCTTAAATAACTAATATATATCTAAAACAGTCAGGAAGCATCCGAACAAGCACATACAAGTATTTTTAATGGAAAATAATAATTCTAAATAAGGTGAGTAAGATTTACTCACCAAGCTTTAATTCCGTTGAATATCCAATTAAAATCCCATATCGTCTCCTCTACGAATCTACTCCAATCGATTTATCTTGCACCTGTGAGTATTGGATTTTATTTATCGGTTAAAAAACTATTTATTTAAATTAACTTAACAGATAAATAAATAAATCTATGTATTTCAAATCATTAAACCATTTATCTAATTAATGCTTGCTTAAATAATTAAATAACACTTTAATTACCTTTTATCCATTTTTTTCCCTAATGAAAATCATGGTTTCATTTCCAATCCAATAGGGCGCAACTAGCTTCCCTTCCTGTCTGCGTTTTGCCATTTTCGGTCTTCTCGAATATCTACTCCACCTCTAACTAGCTACTGACCAACTCCACTTACCTCTCCTCCTTGTTCTCCCTTCACACACTGTCGTTCATTTCTCTGTCTGCACCCTTATTCTCCACTTTGTCTTCTCTACGTCAAGTCTTGCACGCAACCAGGAAGTCGCGCCCTGTAGCTTAGTTAGCTACAGTAGAATCTCGCCAACCCCTGACAGCATCGCACCTCACCAGAAAACCATCAGAGCTGCTCTTCGATGTCAGAACCCCAAACCAACGTGGTCCTTCTAGAACTCGCATCTCCACTTCACTTGCCCTAAATCGAGACCTTACTTCACCGTGTACTCCACTGAAATCGACGCCCTCACATCCCCTATCGAACCCTTAACAGTAAATCGCAATCCACTCAGTTACAATTCGAACCAACTCCGACCCTTCTTGAAAGCTGCAGTGAGACGACCCGAACTTCCCCGGTATGGAAAGCCCGGATTGACTTTGAGAACAAGACTAATCGGAACACAAACAGAAGAACATTTCATTGCTTATTACAACAATTTCATAAGAATACAAGAAATTACAGAGTATGAATAAAAATTACACATTTACTAAATATCAGATATTACAATACATTACGTAGCAGCGGAAAAATAATACAAACCCAACTGAAAAAGATACACGGATACAGAGCTTTCCAAATATCATTCCAGCTGTAGCAGGACCCTATGAATATAAATCTACAAAACCAAAACTACTAGCCGCCCGTGCGGAAAATAAGGGCACCTAGAGTTTAGGTTAAAACAATAAACTTTAGGTCAGTCATGTGACTGGTGTGAGAACTAAAACAGTTATTAATCTTTATTTTAAAGTTATGTAAATCCAGGGACCACGCCGTATAACACGGAACGGGATTCCTCCCAAGGATACCAGTGCATAAAACAACAGCGCAATGCTAAATAAAGAACAATGAAGCTATTATAAGACCCAGGTCCCATCACACAATGCAACACAAGCCGGAGGATAGGGTTTTTACCTTATAATAGCCAAGAATGCTTGGTACGTGAAATTTCATATTTTATTATTACTATAAGTGTATAGTGTCAAAACAATTTCAATCATAAGTATCAATCATAGACGGCATAAGTGCCCCATATCACTATGTCGCCATATATAGGTTCTACAATCAAAACCGCAAAATCATGTATTGGAAGTTGGATTTCCATCTGTAAACCAAGGCAAGGGATCGTCCTCACCGCTTCGAGACTCTCTAGCCCGAGCCTCAGGTCAGAGATCGAGTGACCTTTGGATCGTCAGGGCTAGTCCACCGATGTGGATTAAAGTGCCTGAAAACTGCGTTTCCCCGCCCTATGGGGCGTAAATGAGCCAAATGACTCCACCGGACCCGGATCGTCTGATCTAACCGAGGCGCCTCGCTATCCATCATCCACATAAGTAAAATGCCAGAGCGTGTAAAACACTGACACCACTCCTAGCTAGAAAGAAACGCATGCCCTCCCTGATGTCCTCTCCCGTTTCTGGTTCACAACCGGGGTGTGAGGCTCGCGAATTAACGCTACACAAAGCTATGCCACACAGGCGGTGCTTTGATCATCAACCACAAGACTGTGCTTTTCAAAAGAAGCCTTGATCATTTGCATCTCAGCATGCCACACAGGCAATTCACGCTATGCAACTGATATCAATCACATAGAATGAAATCCGTTGTCAGACACACATCCATTTACAAGTCCGTTCTAGGTCTGAACGAAACCGGAGGAACCTTATTCCTCGCATATCCATCGATCTCCAAGTACGTCTGGACGATCACCAACTGATTCCCTCCTCTTGGGTGTACAGCCCAATCAAGATCATCTGTAATTATCCAAACGATGTGAAGACCTCCGGTCTTCGACCAACGTCTTCATCCTCGACACATCGTCAAAACAGTTATTCAGAATGGGATAAACCCGGTCTTTCTGAATAACTCGCGTATATAATAAACAAGTGTTACACAAACACAACATACGCCTCATTCCAATTCAGAATATTCTTTTATTTAAATATTCACATCTGTATGGAAAGGTTCCCATTAATTTTATCAAAGATAAATTCTTTTAAATTTATTCTTTAATCTTCTTTTGGATTTCAATTCGAACCAAATTATGGTTTATCCAAACTAGTCGGGATTAGCGAACCTTACCGAAGTAATCACTTGTTAAATTTCCCAACCCCAACCTATTCATCACATGAAGTAAAACTGGTCATACTTCATATCTAACACCACGGTGTTATCGGTAAATTCAATTACCATTTCACGTTCAAATCTAATTAAAGATTTAACTATCGCCTGGAGCAAAACTGGTGATACCCCATTCTCGATCATTTCAATCTAATTAAAGATTCATTAAAACTCTGCTTGGTTTTAATCTTCTCAAAAATCAATATAAATGATTGTTTAACTTGGGAAATCATATCCTGTCTTTAACTGGGTTAAAGAACCAATGTCATTTAAAACACGGTTCACGATAAACCCGAAATCACATTCCATTTACAATGGAATCTTCATGGAAAACAAATCGATATATATAATCGATATAAACTTCCATATCCGACTTATAATATAAATAGAATAACGGCAAAGCCTTTTAAATTCCAAATATATTAGTTGTCTTCCTCCACAGAAATTCACTTCGATTATTAACAAATCGAATTCCATTCCAATTTATTTTACTAAAGAAAACTTTACTTTGGAAAATCTCCTTTAAATCTTAACAAAATATTTATAAATTCCAAATCACATTTCACTGTAAATCGGGTTAAAGAACGAATGTCATTAAAACACAGTTCACGATAAACCCAATTCACATTCCATTAATTATCAGGTTAAAGAACAAGTGTTATTTAAAACACCGTTTAGGATAAACCCAAATCCCATTTGATATTAAATACAAGGCTCTGAATAGAAAATATATCGGCTTATATTCAATATCAAATTCTACGACCAACAAATATCGTATTGGAAATAACGATATAAATATGTCTTTCAAAGTTCCATAACAATATCTGTATAATCACAAAATCCAACATTGAAATATTCCAAAGACAATTTCGATTCAAATCCATTCCAATTCAATTATTGGAAATTCTGGTTACTTTTAAAACCCTTTCAAATCCAATTTATTTATTTCAAAAATAAATGGATTATAATTCTAGTTCAAAACTAGTTCATTTCGATAAAATTCTATTTTTATCTTTTCAAATATGGAGTTTTTCATCCCAATTCTTTCCAAATCATTTCTTATGATTTTACACAAATTATTTCTATTTTTAATAGTTTTATCAAAGCCCGTATAGTCGATTTCCACAAACGGCCATCGAACTGCACTTACAACGACCTTTTCCAAATTTGATTTGGACATAATTCCAAATCCAACCGTTAGATTTCTAATTTCTCATATTCATTAGAAAGCTCTTTTCGATACGAACCCAACGGTACCGGTTTTTAGGAGAATCCGATGGTCGGATCTCCTGTAATGTCCATTCGAAGTCAATGGTCGAAATTCGCGAACTGCCGTAGCGTGGCGCGTTCTACTCAGGCCATTATATATATTTCATCGATTTCCATTTAAAATATATTTTATAAATTGTTTTAAATTCGTTTTCAAAACGATTTCAACTTCATATTCAATCTCAAATCAAAATTGAATACTCCATATCATCGATATATAAATGATAATATTTTCAAAACATTATATTTTGAAATCAATTCTTTTTTCGATATTCATTATAAAAATGAATAAAATCGATATAGATATCGTTCACGTCAAAATGGCGCATATCTAATCAACACGGCTTGATATATTTCAATAACTTCGTTATTCTATTCAACAAATGAATATTTTCTTTAACACATGAATTTTCTTTTATTCAACACATGAATATATATTTTATTCAACACATGAACTTTCTTTTATTCAACACATGAATATATATTATATTCAACACATGAATTTTCTTTTATTCAACACATGAATATATATTTTATTCAACACATGAACTTTCTTTTTTTTCAAATTGGAATGAGGCCCAATCAATTACCATATAATGTTATTTATATGGTATCTATCCAACACATGTATATAATAGCAATGATAAATAATCAACCATCATCCAAAGTGCACCACACAACTGCATAAGCATTAAATATAAATAATTAATGCTTACACAGTCTGTCAACCCATCGATTGACACACAACTAAACAATCGGGATTAGTGTATGTCAAATATCATCCCAATACCCGTTTGGGGTTTCAGTCAACAAACACAGATTTTTATTTGTGCAGTTGGGCGATGTGTAAAATTTATCATCCCAATCAATATCCTTCAAATGGGTGTACATAAACAAACCGTCCGATTTGTTTATAAATATTTATTTTATATACACATTAAAAATTATATTTTTAACTATAAAATATTTATTCAATCCACATCACACAATCAATTTTCACAACACACAAATCAAACAAACAAGTCATCCATGGTCTGTGGACGACGGGTGTCGGGTGCTGCTAAGCACCGTCTGCATCCTAGTATATTTTTCCACTAGAAAATAAATTAAAAGTGAGAAGTTCTCATCGAGAAGTTAAACCAATTCACCGCGACTCTTCTAACGTAGAAAATCTTCGCCGCTCGCCTTTTGTCACTTTCGTCGTCCGTATACGCTACATATATAAAAATCACATTTTTATTATGCTATGGTATAAATAAAAATCATACCTTTACATAACCAAAAATCTAATCTTTTCTTATTTAAAAATATAATCTTTTCTATTTCAAAAAAAATGTTCTTTTCTATAACAAAAATTCGATCTTTTCTATTATAAAAATTTGATCTTTTCTATTATAAAAAATTCGATCTTTTCTATTATAAAAATTCGTATTTTTACTTTGCTAAATATATATAAAAATCATATTTCATTAATCTGTTTGTATAAATTAGTTTTATTATCAACATTAACTAACATACAAATTGAATTAATTTAAATTACCTTCATGTTCATCGTTAGTCACTGCCTCAGGTTTCGAACGGAAGAAGGAGCTACCAGCACCGCTGCGTGGTTCGTCGGCGCGGAGGTAGGGAGGCGGCGGCCTAGCGCAGTGGGTCAGGGGTGGCGCTGGAGGCGGCTAGGGTTCAGGCTACACGGGTTTGGGGGTTACGGCCAAAATCAGAAGAGGAGGGTGGAGAGAAGCTACAGGGAGGAGGAGAGGAAGGGGGAGAGGTCCGGTCATCGGCGACGGGGGCCAGGGCAGGCGCGCACGCCACTAGCGGCGGCGGTCGTGGCTTGAGCGGGGCGATTTAAGGTTCGATTCATTTTTTTCGTTTGAATGAGAATAAACGGGGGGGGGCATTGACTTGGAAAAGAGGGGAGGGAGGGTGTATATAAAAATTTATATATTTTATTATTTTTAAATTTCAAAAAGCAACTTTTTATTTCGAACTTGAAATCAAACTCATCGACATTCGTCCATAGCTAATTACCTCCATTCCGAACACAATGGGATATGTATCGTAAGTTGATTTGATGGTTTCGATCAGTTTCTGACAAAATCAAAATATAAATCAATATATTGAATTTGAACACACATTTCAATTTACCGGGGCGACATACGAACCCCAAAAATTCCAAAAAAATATATTCTAGCTTCGTATTGACGATACGATCCTAACAAAACTAATTTCGTCAAATTCTGATACCTTTTGAAAAATGGCCATTTTCTGGTCGATCAAAATTGACTAAAACTGGTCAAACGCGTTCTCCTTCGCCACGCTCACATATTGATTCAGAAAATTATGAATTTTGAAACCTAGCAATAATTTGACATCCCAGATCCAATAAAAGTGGTTTCGTCGAAAACAATGGTCGTTTGCAAAATTTCCATTTTCAAGGGCTATACTTTCCATAGCGACTATTCTGAATTTTCATCTGGGCATAACTTTTTATCCCCGCTATGAAATTTCAATTTTTCAGATTCGTTGGAAAGATATTTTCAAATAGATTCAAATATTTTTGGTTTCGCCTAAATCCGGTTTATTTTAAATCCTGTACATTCATTTGAAATTTGAAATCAAATTTTCGAACTACTGCGCCCTTTTCAATTCCTTTTATGATTAAAAATAAATATTTATATTCTAACGTCGATCTATATTAATATATACGTTCTATTTCTATTCAAAATAAATTTCTCGTCGTCATTATTTAAATAAATCATTTTAAATATTCAAAATTCACTAAAATTGCCAAAATAAAAATTTTAAATTGGCTCGGATTTCCGGGTTATTACAATCTCCCCTACTTAAAACTTTTCGTCCCCGAAAAGAAACAAAGCTGAAAGTTGTTTAACTAATCAACTCAACTTCCAGTATTTTCATTATGGCTTCAGTTCTTCAACTTTTCAGTTTCTAAGGACTTTTCAATTTTTCAAAAAATTGGCTAACACCCCAAATTTTCGAAAAATTTCGCCATAACCTCCCCTGCAAGGGAGCACCGGGAAAATCCCAAAATTGCCATACAGGCCTCTCCAATCCAAAAAGAAAAAGAAACAGCCAAACGCCTAGCCAATCGGCTCATAAAATCATCCAAACCCAAGAAATACAATAAACATGTACCTATTTGTCAGGCAAACAATTTTATTCCTCTTCTCTAGCCTCCTTGCTATGACATGTTTAATGGATACACATGTATATGCCTGCAATTTCAAACAATTTTCAATTCAGTCCAATATTTGATACAATTTGGCTAAATGGTTCAAATTTTAATTAATCAACAAATAATCAAACAACACAACCAGCAATCAATTTGTTGATTAGCTTTTCAAATTCATAATTTTGATACATAGTCTAAAAATCAGATTTTTGATGCCAAATCACAACAATAAGCCCTATCTAGCTTTGGTTCTCACACCAGTCAATTGGAATCATATAGAAATCCCACTTTTGAAACTCGAACATAAATACTGATAACGCTGCAACATTATCAGTATCATCCCCGGGCGACTAGAGTGTGATTCTATATCTATCCAATATATTAAAACTTCGAATACACGTGGATCAGACATATACGCTCAATCTTTATATACTGGATTGTCCAAATTCAATATAAAATAAATAATCAAATACTAATAATTGATTTAAATTTTCAAAACAAAAATTGTTTCCAATTTTATAAATATACTCTTCACACTCGTTCTAGGATACTACTGATCCTATCTCTAACGAGCCATTCCCATTGGAATTACTAATCCAATCTCTGTTGAATTCTTTCGTATTGTTCTAATGTGTCTTGTTCTCGAGCTCTGTTAACCAAAGCTCTGATACTAGCTAAGATGACCCGAACTTCCCCGGTAAGGAAAGCCCGGATTGACTTTGAGAACAAGACTAATCGGAACACAAACAGAAGAACATTTCATTGCTTATTACAACAATTTCATAAGAATACAAGAAATTACAGAGTATGAATAAATATTACACATTTACTAAATATTAGAGATTACAATACATTACATAACAATGGAAAAATAATACAAACCCAACTGAAAAAGATACACGGATACAGAGCTTTCCAAATATCATTCCAGCTGTAGCAGGACCCTATGAATATAAATCTGCAAAACCAAAACTACTAGCTGCCCGTGCAGAAAATAAGGGCACCCAGAGTTTAGGTTAAATCAATAAACTCCAGGTCAGTCATGTGACTGGTGTGAGAACTAAAACAGTTATTAATCTTTATTTTAAAGTTAGGTAAATCCAGGGACCACGCCGTATAACACGGAACGGGTTTCCTCCTAAGGATACCAGTGCATAAAACAACAGCGCAATGCTAAATAAAGAACAATGAAGCTATTATAAGACCCAGGTCCCATCACACAATGCAACACAAGCTGGAGGATAGGGTTTTTACCTTATAATAGCCAAGAATGCTTGGTACGTGAAATTTCATGTTTTATTATTACTATAATTGTATAGTGTTAAAACAATTTCAATCATAAGTATCAATCATAGACGGCATAAGTGCCTCATACCACTATGTCTCCATATATAGGTTATATAATCAAAACCGCAAAATCACGTATTTGAAGCTAGATTTCCATCTGTGAACCGAGGTAAGGGATCGTCCTCACCGCTTCGAGACTCTCTAGCCCGAGCCTCAGGTCAGATCTCGAGTGACCTTTGGATAGTCAGGGCCGGTCCACCGATGTGGATTAAAATGCCTGAACACTGCGTTTCTCCGCCCTATGGGGCGTAAATGAGCCAAATGACTCCATCGGACCCGGATCGTCCGATATAACTGAGGCGCCTCGCTATCCATCATCCACATAAGTAAAATGCCAGAGCATGTAAAACACTGACACCACTCCTAGTTAGAAAGAAACGTATGCCCTCCCTGGTGTCCTCTCCCGTTTCTGGTTCACAACCGGGGTGTGAGGCTCGCGAATTAACGCTACACAAAGCTATGCCACACAGGCGGTGCTTTGATCGTCAACCACAAGACTTTGCTTTTCAACAGAAGCCTTGATCATTTGCATCTCAACATGCCACACAGGCAATTCACGCTATGCAACCGATATCAATCACACAGAATGAAATCCGATGTCAGACACACTTCCATTTACAAGTCCGTTCTAGGTCTGAACGAAACCGGAGGAACCTTATTCCTCGCATATCCATCGATCTCCAAGTACGTCTGGACGATCACCAACTGATTCCCTCCTCTTAGTGTACAGCCCAATCAAGATCATCCGTAATTATCCAAACGATGTGAAGACCTCCGGTCTTCGACCACCGTCTTCATCCTCGACACATCGTCGAATCAGTTATTCAGAATGGGATAAACCCGGTCTTTCTGAATAACTCGCGTATGTAATAAACAAGTGTTACACAAACACAACATACGCCTCATTCCAATTCAGAATATTCTTTTATTTAAATATTCACATCTGTATGGAAAGGTTCCCATTAATTTTATGAAAGATAAATTCTTTTAAATTTATTCTTTAATCTTCTTTTGGATTTCAATTCAAACCAAATTATGGTTTATCCAAACTAGTCAGGTTCACTTATTAAATTTCCCAACCCCAACCTATTCATCCCATGAAGTAAAACTGGTCATACTTCATATCTAACACCATGGTGTTATCGGTAAATTCAATTACCATTTCACGTTCAAATCTAATTAAAGATTTAACTATCTCCTGGAGAAAAACTGGTGATACCCCATTCTCGATCATTTCAATCTAATTAAAGATTCATTAAAACTCCACTTGGTTTTAATCTTCCCAAAAATCAATATTAATGATTGTTTAACTTGGGAAATCATATCCTGTCTTTAACTGGGTTAAAGAACCAATGTCACTTAAAACACGGTTCACGATAAACCCGAAATCACGTTCCATTTACAATGGAATCTTCATGGAAAACAAATTGATATATATAATCGACATAAACTTCCGTATCCTACTAATAATATAAATGGAATAACGACAAAGCCTTTTAAATTCCAGATATATTAGTTGTTTTCCTCCACAGAAATTCACTTCGATTATTACCAAATCGAATTCCATTCCATTCCAATTTATTTTATTAAATTGGAAAACTTTACTTTGGAAAATCTCGTTTAAATCTTAACAAAAGATTTATATATTCCAAATCACATTTCACTGTAAATCGGGTTAAAGAACGAATGTCGTTAAAACAAAGTTCACGATAAACCCAATTCACATTCCATTAATTATCAGGTTAAAGAACAAGTGTTATTTAAAACACCGTTCACGATAAACCCAAATCCCATTTGATAATAAATACAAGGCTCTGAATAGAAAATATATCGGCTTATATTCAATGTCAAATTCTACGACCAACAAATATCATATAGGAAATAACAATATAAATATATCTTTCAAAATTCCATAACAATATCTGTATAATTACGAAATCGAACATCGAAATATTCCAAAGACAATTTCGATTCAAATCCATTCCGATTCTATTATTGGAAATTCTGGTTACTTTTAAAACCCTTTCAAATCCAATTTATTTATTTCAAAAATAAATGGATTATAATTCTAGTTCAAAACTAGTTCATTTCGATAAAAATCTATTTTTATCTTTTCAAATATGGAGTTTTTCATCCCAATTCTTTCCAAATCATTTCTTATGATTTTACACAATTTATTGCTATTTTTAATAGTTTTATCAAGGCCCGTACAGTCGATTTCCATAAACGGCCATCGAACTGCCCTTATAGCGACCTTTTCCAAATTTGATTTGGACATAATTCCAAATCCAACCGTTAGATTTCTAATTTCTCATATTCGTTAGAAAGCTCTTTTCGATACGAACCCAACGGTTACGGTTTTTAGGAGAATCCGACGGTCGGATCTCCCGTAATGTCCATTCGAAGTTAATGGTCAAAATTCGTAAACTACCGTAGCGCGGCGCGTTCTATTCAGGCCATTATATATATATATAATATATTATATATATTTCGTCGATTTCCATTTAAAACATATTTTATAAATCGTTTTAAATTCGTTTTCAAAACGATTTCAACTTCATATTCAATTTCAAATCAAAATTGTATACTCCATGTAACAACCTTGAATTTTGGGGTAAATTTAAAAATTTATATTAAGTAATTTTAATGAGTTTTTGATATTTAAAATAATTTATTTAAAATAATAATGATTAAAAATTGATTTAAATCGAAGTTAGAATGAATAATTTAATTTTAAATAATTTTGTTAGAAAATACGTAAGAATTTAAAAATTCCATTTTTTTATTATTGAATTTAAAATGATATTTACATATATAAATTTTAAATTGTTATTAATGAATGATTCCAAATTAATTTTATATAGGATGAATTGTAAGACACTGAGTGTTAAAGGTATATAATGTATGTTTTAACTATCGCGGTTAATTAAATTAATGTTAACATTTATAAAAAAAAAAATATAAAAGAAAACAAGCAAAACATAAAATATATTTATTGTCCAACCTTTCCATGTATTCTTAATGTATTATTGCATTTATTTTAGTATTGAAGTCAAAAGGGTTATTTAATCTGTAGGCCCTTTATTATGTATAAAACAAAGAGGCCATGCATTGCCTACCTTTTTTTAATGCATGCATGCACTGTAAATTTTAAACTATTATATTTTCAACATATGCATTATTTTTCTAAACGGACAACGTTTCAAACAGTAATATACATGCGGTGGTAAAAACCTTCATCTCTTCCAATTTATTACTTTATTTTTCTCCTTTCCACTTTTTCTTAAATTTGAGTCATTCAAAAAAAAAATGTCTTAGGTACTTTAATGACATTTAGTAATTTATTGATTGAAAATAATGTGTAGGTTATAAATGAAATAAATTTTAACTATATGTATATATTAATATATATATATATGTATGTATATATATGTACATATCTTTGGCTGTCTTCTTAAATATTTCCCCTGTCAATTCAAGTTTAACTTTTAGAAATTAAAAATGTAGATTACATGTTCATAAACAAATAGCATTAAGCTAGCATTAGTTCTTTCCTTTTTTTCCACTCTCTCTCTCTCTCTTTTATTGTCATCTACTTTTGAAATTTGAATAATAGAAAAATAAAATAAATGGGTCATAATAGCATGTAATCAGGGGGGATGTAAGGAAACATAAATGAAAAGTAAATGTACCACCTCAGCCTTAGTCAGCAATTCATGGATAAATGGGCTTTTTTGTAAATTAAATAATTTAATAATTATGATATTATAAATATCCTAAATAGTTAGAAATCCAAACCCTAATCTAATTCTTCATAGCCCCCGCCTTCTATTCAAATGAATGGCCACCATTCAGTGAATTTAATCCCCAAATCTCTCTCATCATGTTATGAATTACATCACAAATCCAAAAATAAAAAAAATCAATGCTCTCAACATGCTCTTGTTTTCAATGGGCATGATCAATATCCTCTTCATGGATTGTTTGATTTTGTCGCTCAAAGATCCGCCGTTCATTGACGTTGACATGCGAATAGGATGGTGTCCACGCAATGTTGAAGGAGGAAGAAGGTTTAAAAATCCTTAATTAATTTGCTAATTTAATTTCAAAATTATTATCAATCTAAATTTAGCCATAACAAATTCATATGAACTCAGAATAACGTGATTACAGAAGCGTTGTGATTATACGGCAAAGATCTACGCTCCTAGGCTGGAAAGAGTCAATTCCGAGCAGTTGGAATTTTGACAAATTTGCGAATCAGAATAAACCGACTGTGAGATTTCCTTTGTTTTAAATTAATTAATTAATCCAGTTATTTCATCCGCCATATGATGACTGTATATATATATAATTTAGATCTGTTTGTGCTGAAAATTGGATGATGTTTGATATGTTGTTATGATGGATAATTATAGATCCATAGTTGTTAGTCAAATATCATGATTCATTCTTTTTATTTTATTTGAATTGATCTAGTTTATCAATTCATAATAATAATATGATTTGTCATTTTTATGGTATCACTTTTGTTTGATTTGGATTGATCTAGTTTATCAATTCATAATAATAATATGATTTGTCATTTTATGTTATCACTTTTATTTTATTTGAATTGATCTAGTTTATCAATTCATTAACATAATAAAAAAAATTATTTCATGTGAATTGATTTAGTTTATCAATTCAACATCAAAAATAAAAATTTTCATTTATATTGATTTGATCCAGTGTATCAATTCAACACCAAATAAAAGTTGTACATTTTATTTGCGTACTCTCACGCAAATATAATCACTTAGAAATAAAAGTTCACCTTTTTATTTGCATTTCACAATGCAAATATTAAATAGAGAAATAAATTAACTTTTTATTTGTGTTCTCTAACGCGAATTAAACTTAGAAATAAAAGTTCACCTTTTTATTTGCATTTCACAATGCAAATATTACATAGACAAATAAGTTCAT
This sequence comes from Allium sativum, assembly GCA_030737875.1. Classification (NCBI taxonomy): domain Eukaryota; kingdom Viridiplantae; phylum Streptophyta; class Magnoliopsida; order Asparagales; family Amaryllidaceae; genus Allium; species Allium sativum. The sequence goes on along the minus strand of CM060915.1, from coordinate 888,437,216 downwards.
TTTTTTTCGTGTTCACAATGCAAATATAACAGGAAATAAAAAGAGTAGTAAAAGAATCATATTTTACTATGAAATAGGATTTACATTAAAAACACACTTTTAATATTAATCATAAAAAGAATAGTAAAAGAATCATATTTTATTAAGTAATATGATTTACGTTTAAAAACACATTTTTATTAAGAAATATGTTTACATTAAAAACATATCCTTAATGTAATATTAGAAAACTGAGAAAAGAATCATATTTCATTATGAAATATGATTTGCATTAAAACACATGTTTAATGTTAATATTAGGGACATAGAAAAAAACATATTTCATATGAAATATGTTTTACATTAAATGTAATATTAGAAAACTTAGAAAAGAATCATATTTCAGTATGAAATATGATTTGCATTAAAAGCACATTTTTAATGTAATATTAGAAAACTTAGAAAGAATCATATTTTTATTAAGAAGTACGTTTTACATTAAAAATACATTTTTAATGTAATAGTAGAAACATAGTAGGATGAGGTTACAATAAAAAGAAAAAGTTAGAATTTAAAAAGATTACATTTTTAATTGTCAATATGTTAAATTAAGAAGATTTGTTTTCAAAACGTTATCAATCTTGAATTAAAGAAATGTTTTTATTTTATATTCAATTAATGGAATTAATTGACGTTGATTTAGAAAGATTACGTCTTTATTGTCTAAAATTTACAATAAAAGGATTCAATTAAAAAGATTACATCTTTGGTGTTAATATGTTAAAGTAAAAAAAATTATGGTTTCAAAAATTAAACATCTTGAAAAGGTTGTTATTACAAAATCATAATAATATGGAAAGTTATAATTCATATTAAGATACTTGAAATCAAGATATTTAGAAATAAAGAATATCTTAAAATTAAGATTCCTTAATGGAAAGGATAATTTCAAATAATATGTTTTTGGAAAAATTAATTATAATTATAAATTATAATTGTGCTTGGACACGAGGTTAGGTTACATTTGTGGTGGAAGTCTGCCTGGAACCGACCGGCATATCCAGCAGCCACAAATGTTGAACCTAATGTGAGAGGTCCAAGTGCACAAATACGAAACAGGCCATGACACGAGGTTAAGTCCAACTTGTGGAATAAGTCTGCCCGGAACCGACCGACACATCCAACATCCACAAGTCGTAGGCTTAATGTGAGAGGTCTAGCCCATTATAAAATACAAATGGATAAGAAAATGAGTTAGGCTATTTAATCCGATTTAAAAATACCAACGCATTTTTAAAAACCTGAACGAGTTTATCGAATTATTTTATCCATTTTATAATGAATATTAAAAGAGAAATTTCAAAATTAATATTTTGGAAAATAATATTATTATAAAAGGATAACATATAGAATAATCAATTTTTAGATTATAGTTGGAACCATGAAAATGCATATGAAAATGAAATCATGGTTTTTAGTGCAACATGAGATCATAAGAAATAAATATAATCATTTGTTTTAATGTCATTTAATTGCATATGAAAATAAAATCATATTTAGGAGTAGCGTTAAAGTATATGAAAATAAAATCATGTTTGGAGTAGCGTTAATGCATATGAAATAAAAACATATGTTGGAATCATGTGAATGCATATGAAATAGCTTCATATTTTAAAGTCATGTTAATTATATGAAGTATAATCGTATTTTTAATGTTATGTTAATACATGAAATTTAAAACATATTTCAGTGTTATGTTATTATCTTAAAAATAAATATATTTTTAAGATCATGTTCATATATTGAAGATGAAACATGTTTTTAGTGTCATGTTCATATATTAAAATGAGGCATAATTTTTAGTGTCATTTTCATTGGAAAGAATTAAACGTTTAAGGACTTCAATTTAATATAAGTTGACTCCAATAAAAAGATAGTAATTGAATAAAAGTAAAAGTTACATTTTTCATGTAATTGAATTAAAGCGAAATTACATTTTTCATGTAAAAGAACAACAGTATGAAATTTACATATTTATGTAAAAAGATTTTCAGTAAAGATTATAACGATGAAATGTACATTTTAATGAATAGGTTTTCATTAAAGAAAATAAGGATTAGAAATGTACATTTTAATGAATGGATTTTCATTAAAAAGAATAAGGAAACAAAATATACATTTTGTGTAATTTGAAAGATGAAAGAAAAATGTACATTGTTGTGTATAGTATATGAATGTGAATTATAATAAAAATAAAACATTATTTTGTGTCATGTTATACCTTGATACTATATATACAAATAGGGATATTTGTTGTTAGCAAAATATATGGATGAAGGAATTATATATAATTATATATATAGAAATTAAAATCAAACGAATCGAGCGTGATAGTTCGCATTTTGGAATCATGCCTTTAAACGCTTATACCGAAAGATCCGACCGTCGGATTTTCCCAAAACTGAAACTGTTAGGTTCACCTTGGGAAGATCTTTCCAACGATATGAATTGTGTTAAAATCCAACGGTTAGATTTATAGAAATGTGTAAAACAATTTTGGGTGAGAACAGCGCCAAGGTCGCCTATTCACATGAAGTGTTGTTAAATAAAATTCAATTATTTTTATATAAATAAAAATAGAGATTAATCGTTATAAATTAATATTAACGATAAGAAATTATTTTAAATTATATATACGCAAGGATCATTTGGAAAGTCCGAGTTCAATCTCATTTCAAATGATCATCCGTCGATCTAAGTCGAAGAGTTGAAGACGGTGATTGAAGACCGACGATCTTCACGTCGAATGGATGAGTTACCATTGACCCCCATGATTGGAGTAGCTACCTTGAAGGGGATACAATGGTGACCGTCCAGACTACTTGTTGATTGTTCGGATATGCGAGGTATAAGGTGCCTCCGGTTTCGTTCAGACCCAGAACGGACTTGAAAATGGATTGTATGTCTGACGTTGTATTCCTTTATACGGTATTCGTTGATCTCTGCTAAATATATATGTGTTTGGTGTTTAACACCCTTCTCTAAGACGTACGAGCTTAGAGGTTATATATTGGTAGGAATCAATGGTATGGTATGGATTGACAATGTGGCATGCTAAGATGAAAATGATCAAGGCTTTTGTTGAAAAGCAGGCCTTGTGGTTGATGATCAAAGCACAGCCTGTTTAGGCGTAGCTTTGTGTATAGCGTGACTTCGCGAGCCTCACACCCCTTTTGAGTCTAAAATGGAGCAAGGGAACGCAGGGAGAGCTGCACGTTTCTTTCTAGCTATAAGTGGTGTTTGGGTTTTACACGGCCCGACATTTTACTTATATGGATGATGGAATGAGGCGCCTCGGATGTTAGGTCCTATAGGACCGGGAAACGTGTGTTCAGGAATAACTAATCCACAAACCGTAAGTGTGGACTGGCCCTGCAGCTATCCAAGGTTCACTCGAGCTCTGATCCTGAGACATTAGCTAGAGTGTCTTGAATCGGTAAGGAGATCGTTCCTAGCCTTGACTCATGATGAAAACCCAATTCCCAATACGACCCTACGGACTTGATTGTATTACTAGTATGCAGGCATAGTATATGGTAGCTATGCTTCCTAGGATTGATACATTAACTTTGAAATGTTTTTAAAACGTATATACATTAGTAGTAATATCAAATTCGCTCTTATCGTACCAAGCATGTTTAATCATCATAAGGTAAAACTCAATCCTCTGGTTTGCGTTGCATTGTGTGATGGGACATGAGTCTTATGATGATTCCATTTTTCTAAAAAGCATTGCGTTGTTTAACGATTTATTTTAATTTATGCACCGGCAATCCATTGGAAAAAACCCGTTCCGCGTTAGCGGCGTGGTCCTTGGATTTGCCTTATTGCTATTAGTTATATTAGTTAAGAATTCTCACACCAGTCCCATGACTGACTCGTAGTTTGTTTCACTTTGCAAACTCGGGTGCCCTCTTTTCCACACGGGCAGGCGAGTAGCTTTTTGCAGATATTTATCTCTTGAGCAGGATTCTGGATCGAAGCCTAAAGCTGTGTCCAGAGCATAGAAGTCTTCCGCTGTTTATTGTATTTAATTTATTGAAATTTATCTTCCGCTATAATTTTATTCAGTGTACTCTGATATGTTCTGTACTCTGATGTAACATTATTGTAATGTTTATAAAAGTCTGCTGTTATTGTTCTGATGTTGTTGTATTCCCAGAGTTAACGTATTCGGGTTTTGAACAGTCTTAGTCGATTTTGCGATCGATCAGGTCAGGCGAAACCCGGGCCGTTACAGTTGGTATCAGAGCTCTGGTTAGCTCAAATCTTTGGGGTACAACTCGTTAGAACTGAACAAAAGACTCATCAGAGATTGGATTAGTAATATCCAATAAGAATACTCATTAGAGATAGGATCAGCAGTATCCTAGAATGATAAAACTCATTAGAGATGGGGTTAGTAATGCCCTAGAATGAGTTGAGAGTGCCTAGTTCATAATTAACGTATTTTGATTATATATATAATCCGCTATTAGGAATTATGATTTTGAATATATAAAAGTTATATATATTTTAAAAGTTAATCAACAAATAAAATTATTCAAGATAGGATACTTAAACAACTTTTAGCTTCGTTCCTTTTCGAGGACGAAAAGTTTTTAAGTGGGGGAGACTGTAACAACCCTAAATTTTGGTGTAAATTTAAAAATTTATATTAAGTAATTTTAATGAGTTTTTGATATTTAAAATAATTTATTAAAAATAATAATGATTAAAAATTGATTTAAATCAAAGTTAGAATGAATAATTTAATTTTAAATAATTTTGTTAGAAAATACGTCAGAATTTAAAAATTCCATTTTTTTATTATTGAATTTAAAATGATATTTACATATATAAATTTTAAATTTTTATTAATGAATGATTCCAAATTAATTTTATATAGGATGAATTGTAAGACACTGAGTGTTAAAGGTATATAATGTATGTTTTAACTATCGCGGTTAATGAAATTAATGTTAACATTTATAAAAAAAAAAATATAAAAAAAAACAAACAAAACATAAAATATATTTATTGTCCAACGTTTCCATGTATTCTTAATGTATTAGTGCATTTATTTTAGTAATGAAGTCAAAAGGGTTATTTAATCTGTAGGCCCTTTATTATGTATAAAACAAAGAGGCCATGCATTGCCTACCTTTTTTTAATGCATGCATGCACTGTAAATTTTAAACTATTATATTTTCAACATATGCATTATTTTTCTAAACGAACAACGTTTCATACAGTAATATACATGCGGTGGTAAAAACCTTCTTCTCTTCCAATTTATTACTTTATTTTTCTCCTTTCCTCTTTTTCTTAAATTTGAGTCATTCAAAAAAAATGTCTTAGGAACTTTAATGACATTTAGTAATTTATTGATTGAAAATAATGTGTAGGTTATAAATGAAATAAAATTTAACTATATGTATATATTAATATATATATATATATATGTATATATGTATAAATATGTACATATCTTTGGATGTCTTCTTAAATATTTCCCCTGTCAATTCAAGTTTAACTTTTAGAAATTAAAAATGTAGATTACATGTTCATAAACAAATAGCATTAAGCTAGCATTAGTTCTTTCCTTTTTTTTCCTCTCTCTCTCTCTCTTTTATTGTCATCTACTTTTGAAATTTGAATAATAGAAAAATAAAATAAATGGGTCATAATAGCATGTAATCAGGGGGGATGTAAGGAAACATAAATGAGAAGTAAATATACCACCTCAGCCTTAGTCAGCAATTCATGGATAAATGGGCTTTTTTGTAAATTAAATAATTTAATAATTATGATATTATAAATATCCTAGATAGTTAGAAATCCAAACCCTAATCTAATTCTTCATAGCCGCCGCCTTCTATTCAAATGGACGGCCACCACGCAGTGAATTTAATCCCCAAATCTCTCTCATCATGTTATGAATTACATTACAAATCCAAAAATAAAAAAAATCAAAGCTCTCAACAAGCTCTTGTTTTCAACGGGCATGATCAATATCCTCTTCATGGATTGTTTGATTTTGTCACTCAAAGATCCGTCGTTCGTTGACGTTGACATGCGAATAGGATGGTGTCCACACAATGTTGAAGGAGGAAGAAGGTTTAAAAAACTTTAATTAATTTGCTAATTTAATTTCAAAATTGTTATCAATCTAAATTTAGCCATAACAAATTCATATGAACTCAGAATAACGCAATTTCAGAAGCGTTGTGATTGTACGACAAAGATCTACGCTCCTAGGCTGGAAAGAGACAATTCCGAGCAGTTGGAATTTTGACAAATTTGCAAATCAGAATAAACCGACTGTGAGATTTCCTTTGTTTTAAATTAATTAATTAATCCAGTTATTTCATCCACCATATGATGACTGTATATATATATATTTTTTAGATCTGTTTGTGCTGAAAATTGGATGATGTTTGATATGTTCTTATGATGGTTAATTATAGATCCATAGTTGTTAGTCAAATATCATGATTCATTCTTTTTATTTTATTTGAATTGATCTAGTTTATCAATTCATAATAATAATATGATTTGTCATTTTTATGGTGTCACTTTTGTTTGATTTGGATTGATCTAGTTTATTAATTCATAATAATAATATGATTTGTCATTTTATGTTATCACTTTTATTTTATTTGAATTGATCTAGTTTATCAATTCATTAACATAATAAAATTTGTTATTTCATGTGAATTGATTTAGTTTATCAATTCAACATCAAAAATAAAATTTGTCATTTATATTGAATTGATTCAATGTATCAATTCAACACCAAATAAAAGTTGTACATTTTATTTGCGTCCTCTCACGCAAATATAATCACTTAGAAATAAAAGTCACCTTTTTATTTGCATTACACAATGCAAATATTACATAGAGAAATAAATTAACTTTTTATTTGTGTTCTCTAACACGAATTAAACTTAGAAATAAAAGTTCACCTTTTTATGTGTATTTCACAATGCAAATATTACATAGACAAATAAGTTCATTTTTTTTCGTGTTCACAACGCAAATATAACAGGAAATAAAAAGAGTAGTAAAAGAATCATATTTTACTATGAAATAGGATTTACATTAAAAACACACTTTTAATATTAATTTTAAAAAGAGTAGTAAAGGAATCATATTTTATTAAGTAATATGATTTACATTTAAAAAAATATTTTTATTAAGAAATATGTTTGCATTAAAAACATATCCTTAATGTAATATTAGAAAACTGAGAAAAGAATCATATTTCATTATGAAATATGATTTGCATTAAAAACACATCTTTAATGTTAATATTAGAGACTTAGAAAAAAAACATATTTCATTATGAAATATGTTTTACATTAAATGTAATATTAGAAAACTTAGAAAAGAATCATATTTCATTATGAAATATGATTTGCATTAAAAGCACATTTTTAATGTAATATTAGAAAACTTAGAAAGAATCATATTTTTATTAAGAAGTACGTTTTACATTAAAAATACATTTTTAATGTAATAGTAGAAACATAGTAGGATGAGGTTACAATAAAAAGAAAAAGTTAGAATTTAAAAAGATTACCTTTTTAATTGTCAATATGTTAAATTAAGAAGATTTGTTTTCAAAACGTTATCAATCTTGAATTAAAGGAATGTTTTTATTTTATATTCAATTAATGGAATTAAGTGACGTTGATTTAGAAAGATTACGTCTTTATTGTCTAAAAGTTACAATAAAATGATTCAATAAAAAGATTACATCTTTGGTGTCAATATGTTAAAGTAAAAAAAATATGGTTTCAAAAATTGAACATCTTGAAAAGGTTGTTATTATAAAATCATAATAATATGGAAAATTACAATTTATATTAAGATACATGAAATCAAGATATTTAGAAATAAAGAATATCTTGAAATTAAGATTCCATAATGGAAAGGATAATTTCAAATAATATGTTTTTGGAAAAATTAATTATAATTGTGATTGGACACGAGGTTAGGTTACATTTGTTGTGGAAGTCTGCTCGGAACCGACCGACATATCCAGCAGCCACTAATGTTGAACCTAATGTGAGAGGTCCAATTGCTCAAATACGAAACGGGCCATGACACGAGGTTAAGGCCAACTTTTGGAATAAGTCTGCCCGGAACCGAGCGGCACATCCAGCATCCACAAGTCGTAGGCTTAATGTGAGAGGTCTAGCCCATTATAAAATACAAATGGATAAGAAAATGAGTTGGGCTATTTAATCCGATTTAAAAATAGGAACGCATTTTTAAAAACCCGAACGAGTTTATCGATTTATTTTATCCATTTTATAATGAATATTAAAAGAGAAATTTCAAAATTAATATTTTGGAAAATAATATTATTATAAAAGGATAACATATAGAATAATCAATTTTTAGATTATAGTTGGAATCATGAAAATGCATATGAAAATGAAATCATGTTTTTTAGTGTAACATGAGTGCATAAGAAATAAATATAATCATTTGTTTTATTGTCATTTAATTGCATATGAAAATAAAATCATATTTAGGAGTAGCGTTAAAGTATATGAAAATAAAATCATGTTTGGAGTAGCGTTAATGCATATGAAATAAAAACATGTGTTGGAATCATGTGAATGCATATGAAATAGCTTCATATTTTAAAGTCATGTTAATTATATGAAGTATAATCGTATTTTTAATGTTATGTTAATATATCAATTTTAAAACATATTTCAGTGTTATGTTATTATCTTAAAAATAAATATAATTTTAAGATCATGTTCATATATTGAAGATGAAACATGTTTTTAGTGTCATGTTCATATATTAAAATGAGGCATAATTTTTAGTGTCATTTTCATTGGAAAGAATTAAACGTTTAAGGACTTCAATTTAATATAAGTTGACTCCAATGAAAAGATAGTAATTGAATAAAAGTAAAAGTTACATTTTTCATATAATTGAATTAAAGTGAAATTACACTTTTCATGTAAAAGAACAACAGTATGAAATTTACATATTTATGTAAAAAGATTTTCAGTAAAGATTATAACGATGAAATTTACATTTTAATGAATGGGTTTTCATTAAAGAGAATAAGGATTAGAAATGTACATTTTAATGAATGGATTTTCATTAAAAAGAATAAGGAAACAAAATATACATTTTGTGTAATTTGAAAGATGAAAGAAAAATTTACATTGTTGTGTATAGTATGTGAACGTGAATTATAATAAAAATAAAACATTATTGTGTGTCATGTTATACCTTGATATTATATATACAAATAGGGATATTTGCTGTTAGCAAAATATATGGATGAAGGAATTATATATAATTATATATATAGAAATTAAAATCAAACGAATCGAGCGTGATAGTTAGCATTTTGGAATCATGCCTTTAAACGCTTATACCGAAAGATCCGACCGTCGGATTTTCCCAAAACTGAAACCGTTAGGTTCGCCTTGGGAAGATCTTTCCAACGATATGAATTGTGTTAAAATCCAATGGTTAGATTTAGAGAAATGTGGAAAACAAATTTGGGTGAGAACAGCGCCAAGGTCGCCTATTGACATGAAGTGTTGTTAAATAAAATTCAATTATTTTTATATAAATAAAAATAGAGATTAATCGTTATAAATTAATATTAACGATAAGAAATGATTTTAAATTATATATATGCAAGGATCATTTGGAAAGTCCGAGTTCAATCTCATTTCAAATGATCATCCGTCGTTCTAAGTCGAAGAGTTGAAGACGGTGATTGAAGACCGACGATCTTCACGTCGAATGGATGAGTTACCATTGACGCCCATGATTGGAGTAGTTACCTTGAAGGGGCTACAATGGTGACCGTCCAGACTACTTGTTGATTGTTCGGATATGTGAGGTATAAGGTGCCTCCGGTTTCGTTCAGACCCAGAACGGACTTGAAAATGGATTGTATGTCTAACGTTGTATTCCTTTATACGGTATTCGTTGATCTCTGCTAAATATATATATGTTTGGTGTTTAACACCCTTCTCTAAGACGTACGAGCTTAGAGGTTATATATTGGTAGGAATCAATGGTATGGTATGGATTGACAATGTGGCATGCTAAGATGCAAATGATCAAGGCTTTTGTTGAAAAGCAAGCCTTGTGGTTGATGATCAAAGCACAGCCTGTTTAGGCGTAGCTTTGTGTATAGCATGACTTCGCGAGCCTCACACCCCGTTTGAGTCTAAAACGGAGCAAGGGAACGCAGGGGGAGCAGCACGTTTCTTTCTAGCTAGAAGTGGTGTTTGGGTTTTACACGGCCCGACATTTTACTTATGTGGATGATGGAATGAGGCGCCTCGGATGTTAGGTCCTATAGGACCGGGAAACGTGTGTTCAGGAATAACTAATCCACAAACGGTAAGTGTGGACCAGCCCTTCAGCTATCCAAGGGTCACTCGAGCTCTGATCCTGAGACATTAGCTAGAGTGTCTTGAATCGGTAAGGAGATCGTTCCTAGCCTTGACTCATGATGAAAACCCAATTCCCAATACGACCCTACGGACTTGATTGTATTACTAGTATGCAGGCATAGTATATGGTAGCTATGCTTCCTAGGATTGATACATTAACTTTGAAATGTTTTTAAAACGTATATACATTAGTAATAATATCAAATTCGCTCTTATCGTACCAAGCATGTTTAATCATCATAAGGTAAAACTCTATCCTCTGGTTTGCGTTGCATTGTGTGATGGGACTTGAGTCTTATGATGATTCCATTTTTCTAAAAAGCACTGCGTTATTTAACGATTTACTTTAATTTATGCACCGGAAATCCATTGGAATAAAACCTGTTCCACGTTAGCGGCTTGGTCCTTGGATTTGCCTTATTTCTATTAGTTATATTAGTTAAGAATTCTCACACCAGTCCCATGACTGACTCGTAGTTTGTTTCACTTTGCAAACTCGGGTGCCCTCTTTTCCACACGGGCAGTCGAGTAGCTTTTTGCAAATATTTATCTCTTGAGCAGGATTCTGGATCGAAGCCTAAAACTGTGTCCAGAGCATAGAAGTCTTCCGCTGTTTATCATATTTAATTTATTGAAATTTATCTTCCGCTGTAATTTTATTCAATGTTGTGACGACAAGGAATTTCGCTCGGTCCGAACCAGTCGCTAAACCGACCCAGACCACTCGAAATGCCCTATCGTTTTGAGAACAAACAGAACGCATAAAGAAGAACATTTCATTGTATATTACAACAATGCATCAGAATACAAGAATATACAGAGTATAAATGAATATTACACAGAAATATCAGAGATTTAAATTACATTTAAATACATAGCAGCGGAAAATAATACAATACACAACTAGAAGAGATATACGGATACAAAGCTTTCCGGATATCATTCCAGCTGTAAACCAGGATCCTATGAATATAAATCTGCAAAACCAAAACTACTAGCTGCCCGTGTCGAAAATAGGGGCACCCAGAGTTTAGGTTAAAACAATAAACTCCAGGTCAGTCATGTGACTGGTGTGAGAACTAAAACAGTTAATCTTTATTTTTAAAGTTAGGTAAATCGAGGGACCACGCCGTATAACACGGAACGGGTTTCCTCCCAAGAATACCAGTGCATAAAACAAACAGCGCAATGCTAAATAAAGAAAAATGAAGCTGTTATAAGACCTAGGTCCCATCACACAATGCAGCGCAGCCGAGGATAGGGTTTTCCCTTATAACAGCCAAAGAATGCTTGATACGGTTAAAACAAATCATTTGATACTATTATAAGTGCATAGTGTATAAAACAACTTCAAATCATAAGTATCAATCATAGGCGGCATGAGCGCCCGATCCCACTATGTCGCCATATATAGGATTACAACTAAAACCGCAAAGTCACGTATTTGGAAATTGGATTTCCATCTATGAACCGAGGCAAAAGATAGTCCTCAACCGATTCGAGACAATCTAGCCTACCATGTCTCATGGTCAGAGCTCGAGTGACCCTAGGAGCGACAGGGCCGGTCCACCGATGTGGATTAAAATGCCTGAACACTACGTTTCCCCGCCCTTTGGGGCGCAAATGAGCCATCAAATGACTCCATCGGTTCGAGAACGACCGATCAATCCGAGGCGCCTCGCAACAGCAACAACCACATAAGTCAAACTCGTCAGGGCGTGTAAAACCACTGACGCCACTTTTAGCTAGAAAGAAACGCAAGTCCTCCCTGAGGTCCGTCTCCCATTTTTGGTTCATACCGGGTGTGAAACTCGCGAAGTAAACGTTACACAAAGCTACGCCACAAAGGCCATGCTTTGATCATCAACCACAAGACTTTGCTTTTCAACAGAAGCCTCGATCAATTTCCACTTAGGCATGCCACACAGGCAATTCACTCCATGCGTTTGATATCCATCAATATATAACCCCTGAGCTCGTACGTCTCAGAGAAGGGCGTTAAGCAAGAGAATAAATTCTCCGCCGCCAAACAGATATATATTTAATAGAGATCAATCACACGGACTAAAATCCAATGTCAGACACACAGTCCATTTACAAGTCCGTTCTGGGTCTGAACGAAACCGGAGGCACCTAGTACCCCGCATATCCATCGATCTCCAAGCACGTCTGGACGATCACCAACTGTTTCCATCTTCTTGGGTGTACAGCCCAATCAAGATCATCAGTAATCACCCGAACGACGTGAAGACTTCCGGTCTTCGACCATCGTCTTCATCTTCGACTTATCGTCGTATCAGTTATTCAGAATGGGATAAACCCGGTCTTTCCGAATAACTCGCGTATATTTTAAATAAGTGTTACACAAACACAACATACGCCTCATTCCAATTCATCAGTCACTAACCGTAAATTAATCAAGAGAATAATTCCCCAAATATTAACCCCGAAGGCCGAAACCAACATCAGATCAATATCCAGAAAACCATTCTGCTTAGCTAACCGACAGTTAGTTTCTAAATTTCACATTCATAGGGAAAGGTTCCCATTAATTTTATCAAAGATAAATTCCATGAATTTATTCTTTAATCTATTTTTGAATATCAATTCAAACTCGTCGGGATTAACGAACCTTACCGAAGTAATCATTTGTTTTAATTTCCCAATCCCAACCTATTCATCCCATGAAGTAAAACTGGTAATACTTCATATCTAACACCACGGTGTTATCGGTAAATTCAATTACCATTTCACGTTCAAATCTAATTAAAGATTTAACTATCGCCTGGAGCAAAACTGGTGATACTCCATTTTCGATCTTTTCCATCTAATTAAAGATTCATTAAAACTCCACTTAGTTTTAATCTTTAACTGGGTTAAAGAATCAGTGTCATTTAAAAACACAGTTCACGATAAACCCAAAATCACATTCATTAATTATCGGGTTAAAGAACGAGTGTTGTTTAAAACACTGTTCACGATAAACCCAAAAATCAATATCAATTTAATTCCAATTAAATATTATTTAATTGTTACACTTCATTAAATCTAAATAAAAAGATTTAATCTTTTCTCAACTGGGTTCAAGAACAGTGTTAGTGAAGACACCATTCACGACAAACCCAAATCACATTTGATATTCGATATAAGGCTCTGAATAGAAAATATATCGGCTTATATTCAATATCAAATTCTACGATTAACAAATGTCGTATTGGAAATAACGATATAAATATATATCTTTCAAGTTTCCGTAACAACATCTGTATAATCACGAATTCCAACATCGAAATATTCCGAAGACAATTTCGATTCAAATCCACTCCAACGCAATCATTGGAAATTCTGGTTATTTTTAAAACCCTTTTCAAATTCAATTTATTTATTTAAAAATAAATAGAATTATATTTCTAGTTCAAAACTAGTTCATTTCGATAAAAATCTATTTTTATCTTTTCAAATATGGAGTTTTTCATCCCAATCCTTTCTAAATCATTTCTTATGATTTTACACAAATTATTACTATTTTTAATAATTTTATCAAGGCCCGTACAGTCGATTTCCAACAATGGCCATCGAACTGCACTTACAGCGACCTTTTTCGAATTTGATTTGGACGTATCTCCAAATCCAACCGTTAGATTTTGAATTTCTAATATTCGTTAGAAAGCTCTTTTCGATACGAACCCAACGGTTCCGGTTTTAGGAGAATCCGACGGTCGGATCTCCCGTAATGTCCGTTTGAAATAAATGGTCGAAATTCGCGAACTGCCGCGGCGCGGCTCGTTCTATTCAGGCCATTATATTATATATATAATATATATAATATATATTTCGTCGATTTCTATTTAAAACGAATTATATAAATAGTTTTAAAATCGTTTCAAAAGCAATTTCAACTTTCTTTTCAATTCAAATCAAAATTGAATTCTTCTTTATAAATTCGTTTTAAAATTCATTTCTATTCAATTCAAATTTCAATTCAATTTGAATTCATTTCAATTCGCTTTCAATTCAATTTGAATTCGTTTTCAATTTAATTCAATTCCAAAGTCGTTTTCTATTCGACTCAATTCAAATTGGTTTTCTATTCGATTCAATTCAAATTGGTTTTCTATTCGAATCAAAATCGTTATATATTCAATTCATTTCGAAATCGTTATATATTCAATTCATTTCGAAATCGTTATATATTCAATTCATTTCGAAATCGTTATATATTCGATATAAATATCGTTCACGTCAAAATGGCGTCAAACTAATCAACACGACTTCATAAATTTCTATTTTCAAATATTCTATTTCAAATATTTCTTTTTCAAAATAGTTGTTATTATCAAAATATTTCGTTCAACACATGACCAATCTCAATGGATGAGTACTGTCAACACATGAATTTTTATTTTATATCGATAAAGATGTAAATTTTATTATCAAAATATTTCGTTCAACACATGACCAATCTCAATGGATGAGTACTGTCAACACATGAACCTTTATTTTATATCGATAAAGATGTAAATTTTGTTATCAAAATATTTCGTTCAACACATGACCAATCTCAATGGATGAGTACTGTCAACACATGAACCTTTATTTTATATCGATAAAGATGTAAATTTTATTATCAAAATATTTCGTTCAACACATGACCAATCTCAATGGATGAGTACTGTCAACACATGAACCTTTATTTTATATTATTCTTTATTTTTCAAATTGGAATGAGGCCCAATCAATCACCATATAATGTTAATTATATGGATTTTCATACATCACATGTATATAATAGCATTGAAAAATAATCAACCATCAACCAAAGTGCACTACACTGTATAAGCATCAAATATAGATATCTAACGCTTATAACAGCCTGTCAATCAATCGATCGACATATTTAATCAATCAGGATGAGTGAACTTCAAATTTCATCCCAACACCCGTGTGGGGTTTCAAACAATCAAACACAGATTTTATTTGTGCAGTTGGGCGATGTGTAAAATTTATCGACCCAATCAATGTCCTTCAAATAGGTGTACATAAACAAACCGTCTGGTTTGTAAATGAATATTTATTTATTCACATTCACGTTAAAAATTATATTTTTAACGATAAAACATTTTATTCCAACATATGAATTTCTATTCAGTTCATTCTTTAAATAAAATGATATTTTTTTTATTTTTCTAACTTATTTTAGAAAATTTCGGCGGCATAACGGCACGATACTAGAAACGGGACGAGGCCTAGCCTTATCCCCGGTCTAGTGAAGGCCCACGCCATTCACACATCAGTCAAAATCACCAAACAACCAAATTCAAATCAAATCATATAACTAATCTATGCAACCAAACAAACAAGTCCATGGTCTGTGGACGATTGTGTCGGGTGCTACTAAGCACCGTCTGCATCCTAGTATATATATATAAATAGAAATGAAATGGAAAGGTGAGAAATTCTCACCGAAAGCTATCCAACATCTTGACTCTTCTTTGATATAAATCTTCTTTGTTCTCGCCTTTTTGTTACCTTCGTTGTCCGCTTTCACTACCTATGTAAAAATCGAATTTTTACTTCGCTATTCCATATATAAAAATCATATTTTTATTTCGAAGTTCAATATATAAAAATCATATTTTTATTTCGAAGTTCAATATATAAAAATCATATTTTTATTTTGCTATTCAATATAGATAAAATTTCGCCTTTTCAAAAATAAAGATTCCACCTTTTCAAATTTCAAAAATCTAATCTTTACTATTTTAAAAATCTAATCTTCTCTATTGTTTTCATATGAATGAAAATCACATTTTGAACTCACTACTTATATAAAGATCACTCCTTTTTGTTTTCAAAACCCAAATCTTTTGGTTAGAAAAAATCAAATCTTTTAGCCATTCAAAATCAGGTTTTAATGAAATAAAAATAAATAAATTAGAAAAACTCACGTTCATGCGTTGGTCTCGATCGCTGGAGCAAGGGAGTTCGCGCACGACAGAAAGAAGGTGCTGCAGTGGCGGATTCAGGCGATGGTAGGGGTGCTGGGGTTTCAGCTTTGGACGAGGAAAGGGAGGTCGTGGGGTTGAAGGAGGAGCGGAGGGCGCGTCGAGGCCTGAGGCGGCGTCGTCGTCGTGGGGAGGGTGGCCGGTTAGGGGTCGCGACAGTGGGGTTTGGGTCGTTCGATTTGACGTGGAGGAAGAGGACAGGCGGACGGGAAGAAGAAGGGGGAGGCGCTCGAACGAGCGGCGGTGGTGGGGCTCCGCCGCCGGTGGTGGCATCGCGATCCTCCGCGGTTTTTTCCTTTTTTTTTTAATCTGACTTGAAAATGATTTCAACGGGGGGGGGGGGGCTGGTTAAGGAGAAAAAGGAAAGGGGGGAATATTATTTAATTAATTTATTTTCAAAAAGCAACTTTTTCATACGACCTCTAAACGAGGCCCACCGCCTGATGTTCATAGCATTTTACCCCCATTCCGTACACAATGGGATATGCCACGCAAGCTGATTCGGCTGTTACAATCAGTTTCCGTTAAATTTACATTCAAATCACTATATTGAATTTTAAACATGCATTTCAAATTACCGGGGTCACATACGAACACGAAAAATTCCAGAAAAATATTTTCTAGCTTCGTATTGAAGATACGGTCCTAACAAAACTAGTTTCATTGAATTCTGAGACCGTTAGAAAAATGGCCATTTTTCAGTCGATTAAAATCAACTGAAACTGGTCAAACGCGTTTTCCTTTGCCACGCTCACATATTGATTCGAAAAATTATGGAATTTGGAATCTAGCAATAACTTGGCACTGCGGACCCAACAAAAGTGGTTTCGTCGAAATCCAAGGTCGTTTGCAACATGTCCATTTTTAAGGGCCTGAATTCCATAGCGACTATTCAGAATTTTCAACTGGACATATCTTTTGAATCCCGCTATGAAATTTCGATCTTTCGGATTCGTTGGAAAGATATTATCAATTAGATCCTAATGTTTTTGGTTTCACTAAAATCCGGATTGTTTTGCACCCGGTACATCCAATTGAAGTTTGAAATCGAATTATCGAACTACCGCGCCATTTTCCATTCTATTTATAATTGTATATAAATATTTATATTCTAACGACGACGCGTATAAATATATACATTCGAATTATATTCAAAATAAATTTCTCGTCGATATTATTTAAAATAATTCATTTTAAATAATCAAAATTCGCTAAAATTGCCAAAATAAAAATTTTAAACTGGCCCAGATTTTCGGGTTGTTACAATCTCCCCCACTTAAAACTTTTCGTCCCCGAAAAGGAACAAAGTCGAAAGTGGTTTGATCATTCAACTCTACGCTCGATCTGGCTTCCATTCTCCAACCTTTCAGTTTCTGAGAATTTTCAAAAATTTCAAAAATTTGGCTAACACCCTAAATTTTCGAAAAATTTTGCCATAACCTCCCCTGCACCGGGAGCATCGGGAAATCTCAAATAGCTTCCCCGGTCCTTCAGATCTCAAAAAGAAAAAGAAAAAGCCAAGCGGCTAGCCAATAGGCTCACAAAATCATCATCACCCAAACAAAACAGGAAATTATGTAGTAAACATGTACCTATTTGTCGGGCAAACAAATTTTATTCTCTGCTCTAGCCTCCTTGCTATGACCTGTTCAAGGTAAGTACAAGTATACGCAAGCAAATGCGACCAATTTTCAATATAATTCAATATTTGGTTCAATTAGGCATAATGGTTCAAAATTATCAAACAAATGAACAAACAACACAAACATCAATCAATTAGTGAATTTAACGTTTCAAATTGATAATTTTGATATATATAAAGAAAATCATGTTTTGATGCCAAATCACAACAATGTATTCTAGCTATATTAGTTTTGGTTCTCACACCAGTCTAATGGAAATATATAGAAAATCACACCTTCGAAACTCGAACATAAATGTTGATGATGCGATCGCTATCATCAATATCATCTTCGGGCGACTAGAGTGTGATGCTATATCTATCCAATATATTAAAACTTTGAATACACGCGGATCAGACGTATACGCAAAATCTATATATACTGGATTGTCCACATTAATATAAATAAATAACCAAATACGAATAATTGATTTAAATTTTCAAAACAAAAATTTGTTTTCATTTTAAAAATTTACTCTTTACACTCGTTCTAGGATACTACTGATCCCATCTCTAACGAGTCATTCTCGTTGGATATTACTAATCCAATATCTGATGAATTCTTTCGTATGATTCTAATGTGTCTTGTTCTCTGAGCTTTGTAAACCAAAGCTCTGATACCAACTGTGACGACAAGGAATTTCGCTCGGTCCGAACCACTAGCTAAACCGACCCAGACCGCTCGAAATGCCCTATCTTTTTTAGAACAAGACAAAACAGAACGCATACAGAAGAACATTTCATTGTATATTACAACAATGCATCAGAATACAAGAATATACAGAGTATAAATGAATATTACACAGAAATATCAGAGATTTAAATTACATTTAAATACATAGCAGCGGAAAATAATACAATACACAACTAGAAGAGATATACGGATACAAAGCTTTCCGGATATCATTCCAGCTGTAAACCAGGATCCTGTGAATATAAATCTGCAAAACCAAAACTACTAGCTGCCCGTGTCGAAAATAGGGGCACCCAGAGTTTAGGTTAAAACAATAAACTCCAGGTCAGTCATGTGACTGGTGTGAGAACTAAAACAGTTAATCTTTATTTTTAAAGTTAGGTAAATCGAGGGACCACGCCGTATAACACGGAACGGGTTTCCTCCCAAGAATACCAGTGCATAAAACAAACAGCGCAATGCTAAATAAAGAAAAATGAAGCTGTTATAAGACCCAGGTCCCATCACACAATGCAACGCAGCCGAGGATAGGGTTTTCCCTTATAACAGCCAAAGAATGCTTGATACGGTTAAAACAAATCATTTGATACTATTATAAGTGCATAGTGTATAAAACAACTTCAAATCATAAGTATCAATCATAGGCGGCATGAGCGCCCCATCCCACTATGTCGCCATATATAGGATTACAACTAAAACCGCAAAGTCACGTATTTGGAAATTAGATTTCCATCTATGAACCGAGGCAAAAGATAGTCCTCAACCGATTCGAGACAATCTAGCCTACCATGTCTCAGAGTCAGAGCTCGAGTGACCCTAGGAGCGACAGGGCCGGTCCACCGATGTGGATTAAAATGCCTGAACACTACGTTTCCCCGCCCTTTGGGGCGCAAATGAGCCATCAAATGACTCCATCGGTTCGAGAACGACCGATCAATCCGAGGCGCCTCGCAACAGCAACAACCACATAAGTCAAACTCGTCAGGGCGTGTAAAACCACTGACGCCACTTTTAGCTAGAAAGAAACGCAAGTCCTCCCTGAGGTCCGTCTCCCGTTTTTGGTTCATACCGGGTGTGAAACTCGCGAAGTAAACGTTACACAAAGCTACGCCACAAAGGCCATGCTTTGATCATCAACCACAAGACTTTGCTTTTCAACAGAAGCCTCGATCAATTGCCACTTAGGCATGCCACACAGGCAATTCACTCCATGCGTTTGATATCCATCAATATATAACCCCTGAGCTCGTACGTCTCAGAGAAGGGCGTTAAGCAAGAGAATAAATTCTCCGCCGCCAAACAGATATATATTTAATAGAGATCAATCACACGGACTAAAATCCAATGTCAGACACACAGTCCATTTACAAGTCCGTTCTGGGTCTGAACGAAACCGGAGGCACCTAGTACCCCGCATATCCATCGATCTCCAAGCACGTCTGGACGATCACCAACTGTTTCCATCTTCTTGGGTGTACAGCCCAATCAAGATCATCAGTAATCACCCGAACGACGTGAAGACTTCCGGTCTTCGACCATCGTCTTCATCTTCGACTTATCGTCGTATCAGTTATTCAGAATGGGATAAACCCGGTCTTTCCGAATAACTCGCGTATATTTTAAATAAGTGTTACACAAACACAACATACGCCTCATTCCAATTCATCAGTCACTAACCGTAAATTAATCAAGAGAATAATTCCCCAAATATTAACCCCGAAGGCCGAAACCAACATCAGATCAATATCCAGAAAACCATTCTGCTTAGCTAACCGACAGTTAGTTTCTAAATTTCACATTCATAGGGAAAGGTTCCCATTAATTTTATCAAAGATAAATTCCTTGAATTTATTCTTTAATCTATTTTTGAATATCAATTCAAACTCGTCGGGATTAACGAACCTTACCGAAGTAATCATTTGTTTTAATTTCCCAATCCCAACCTATTCATCCCATGAAGTAAAACTGGTAATACTTCATATCTAACACCACGGTGTTATCGGTAAATTCAATTACCATTTCACGTTCAAATCTAATTAAAGATTTAACTATCGCCTGGAGCAAAACTGGTGGTACTCCATTTTCGATCTTTTCCATCTAATTAAAGATTCATTAAAACTCCACTTAGTTTTAATCTTTAACTGGGTTAAAGAATCAATGTCATTTAAAAACACAGTTCACGATAAACCCAAAATCACATTCATTAATTATCGGGTTAAAGAACGAGTGTTGTTTAAAACACTGTTCACGATAAACCCAAAAATCAATATCAATTTAATTCCAATTAAATATTATTTAATTGTTACACTTCATTAAATCTAAATAAAAAGATTTAATCTTTTCTCAACTGGGTTCAAGAACAGTGTTAGTGAAGACACCATTCACGACAAACCCAAATCACATTTGATATTCGATATAAGGCTCTGAATAGAAAATATATCGGCTTATATTCAATATCAAATTCTACGATTAACAAATGTCGTATTGGAAATAACGATATAAATATATATCTTTCAAATTTCCGTAACAACATCTGTATAATCACGAATTCCAACATTGAAATATTCCGAAGACAATTTCGATTCAAATCCACTCCAACGCAATCATTGGAAATTCTGGTTATTTTTAAAACCCTTTTCAAATTCAATTTATTTATTTAAAAATAAATAGAATTATATTTCTAGTTCAAAACTAGTTCATTTCGATAAAAATCTATTTTTATCTTTTCAAATATGGAGTTTTTCATCCCAATCCTTTCTAAATCATTTCTTATGATTTTACACAAATTATTACTATTTTTAATAATTTTATCAAGGCCCGTACAGTCGATTTCCAACAATGGCCATCGAACTGCACTTACAGCGACCTTTTTCGAATTTGATTTGGACGTATCTCCAAATCCAACCGTTAGATTTTGAATTTCTAATATTTGTTAGAAAGCTCTTTTTGATACGAACCCAACGGTTCCGGTTTTAGGAGAATCCGACGGTCGGATCTCCCGTAATGTCCGTTTGAAATAAATGGTCGAAATTCGCGAACTGCCGCGGCGCGGCGCGTTCTATTCAGGCCATTATATTATATATATAATATATATTTCGTCGATTTCTATTTAAAACGAATTATATAAATAGTTTTAAAATCGTTTCAAAAGCAATTTCAACTTTCTTTTCAATTCAAATCAAAATTGAATTCTTCTTTATAAATTCGTTTTAAAATTCATTTCTATTCAATTCAAATTTCAATTCAATTTGAATTCATTTCAATTCGCTTTCAATTCAATTTGAATTTGTTTTCAATTTAATTCAATTCCAAAGTCGATTTCTATTCGACTCAATTCAAACTGGTTTTCTATTCGATTCAATTCAAATTGGTTTTCTATTCGAATCAAAATCGTTATATATTCAATTCATTTCGAAATCGTTATATATTCAATTCATTTCGAAATCGTTATATATTCAATTCATTTCGAAATCGTTATATATTCAATTCATTTCGAAATCGTTATATATTCGATATAAATATCGTTCACGTCAAAATGGCGTCAAACTAATCAACACGGCTTCATAAATTTCTATTTTCAAATATTCTATTTCAAATATTTCTTTTTCAAAATAGTTGTTATTATCAAAATATTTCGTTCAACACATGACCAATCTCAATGGATGAGTACTGTCAACACATGAACTTTTATTTTATATCGATAAAGATGTAAATTTTATTATCAAAATATTTCGTTCAACACATGACCAATCTCAATGGATGAGTACTGTCAACACATGAACCTTTATTTTATATCGATAAAGATGTAAATTTTATTATCAAAATATTTCGTTCAACACATGACCAATCTCAATGGATGAGTACTGTCAACACATTAACCTTTATTTTATATCGATAAAGATGTAAATTTTATTATCAAAATATTTCGTTCAACACATGACCAATCTCAATGGATGAGTACTGTCAACACATGAACCTTTATTTTATATTATTCTTTATTTTTCAAATTGGAATGAGGCCCAATCAATCACCATATAATGTTAATTATATGGATTTTCATACATCACATGTATATAATAGCATTGAAAAATAATCAACCATCAACCAAAGTGCACTACACTGTATAAGCACCAAATATAGATATCTAACGCTTATAACAGCCTGTCAATCAATCGATCGACATATTTAATCAATCAGGATGAGTGAACTTCAAATTTCATCCCAACACCCGTGTGGGGTTTCAAACAATCAAACACAGATTTTATTTGTGCAGTTGGGCGATGTGTAAAATTTATCGACCCAATCAATGTCCTTCAAATAGGTGTACATAAACAAACCGTCTGGTTTGTAAATGAATATTTATTTATTCACATTCACGTTAAAAATTATATTTTTAACGATAAAACATTTTATTCCAACATATGAATTTCTATTCAGTTCATTCTTTAAATAAAATGATATTTTTTTATTTTTCTAACTTATTTTAGAAAATTTCGGCGGCATAACGGCACGATACTAGAAACGGGACGAGGCCTAGCCTTATCCCCGGTCTAGTGAAGGCCCACGCCATTCACACATCAATCAAAATCACCAAACAACCAAATTCAAATCAAATCATATAACTAATCTATGCAACCAAACAAACAAGTCCATGGTCTGTGGACGATTGTGTCGGGTGCTACTAAGCACCGTCTGCATCCTAGTATATATATATAAATAGAAATGAAATGGAAAGGTGAGAAATTCTCACCGAAAGCTATCCAACATCTTGACTCTTCTTTGATATAAATCTTCTTTGTTCTCGCCTTTTTGTTACCTTCGTTGTCCGCTTTCACTACCTATGTAAAAATCGAATTTTTACTTCGCTATTCCATATATAAAAATCATATTTTTATTTCGAAGTTCAATATATAAAAATCATATTTTTATTTCGAAGTTCAATATATAAAAATCATATTTTTATTTTGCTATTCAATATAGATAAAATTTCGCCTTTTCAAAAATAAAGATTCCACCTTTTCAAATTTCAAAAATCTAATCTTTACTATTTTAAAAATCTAATCTTCTCTATTGTTTTCATATGAATGAAAATCACATTTTGAACTCACTACTTATATAAAGATCACTACTTTTTGTTTTCAAAACCCAAATCTTTTGGTTAGAAAAAATCAAATCTTTTAGCCATTCAAAATCAGGTTTTAATGAAATAAAAATAAATAAATTAGAAAAACTCACGTTCATGCGTTGGTCTCGATCGCTGGAGCAAGGGAGTTCGCGCACGACAGAAAGAAGGTGCTGCAGTGGCGGATTCAGGCGATGGTAGGGGTGCTGGGGTTTCAGCTTTGGACGAGGAAAGGGAGGTCGTGGGGTTGAAGGAGGAGCGGAGGGTGGTGGCATCGCGATCCTCCGCGGTTTTTTCCTTCTTTTTTTTTAATCTGACTTGAAAATGATTTCAACGGGGGGGGGGGGGGGGGCTGGTTAAGGAGAAAAAGGAAAGGGGGGAATATTATTTAATTAATTTATTTTCAAAAAGCAACTTTTTCATACGACCTCTAAACGAGGCCCACCGCCTGATGTTCATAGCATTTTACCCCCATTCCGTACACAATGGGATATGCCACGCAAGCTGATTCGGCTGTTACAATCAGTTTCCATTAAATTTACATTCAAATCACTATATTGAATTTTAAACATGCATTTCAAATTACCGGGGTCACATACGAACACGAAAAATTCCAGAAAAATATTTTCTAGCTTCGTATTGAAGATACGGTCCTAACAAAACTAGTTTCATTGAATTCTGAGACCGTTAGAAAAATGGCCATTTTTCAGTCGATTAAAATCAACTGAAACTGGTCAAACGCGTTTTCCTTTTCCACGGTCACATATTGATTCGAAAAATTATGGAATTTGGAATCTAGCAATAACTTGGCACTGCGGACCCAACAAAAGTGGTTTCATCGAAATCCGAGGTCGTTTGCAACATGTCCATTTTTAAGGGCCTGAATTCCATAGCGACTAATCAGAATTTTCAACTGGACATATCTTTTGAATCCCGCTATGAAATTTCGATCTTTCGGATTCGTTGGAAAGATATTATCAATTAGATCCTAATGTTTTTGGTTTCACTAAAATCCGGATTGTTTTGCACCCGGTACATCCAATTGAAGTTTGAAATCGAATTATCGAACTACCGCGCCATTTTCCATTCTATTTATAATTATATATAAATATTTATATTCTAACGACGACGCGTATAAATATATACGTTCGAATTATATTCAAAATAAATTTCTCGTCGATATTATTTAAAATAATTCATTTTAAATAATCAAAATTCGCTAAAATTGCCAAAATAAAAAATTTAAACTGGCCCAGATTTTCGGGTTGTTACAAATGTACTCTGATATGTTCTGTTCTCTGATGTAACATTATTGTAATGTTTATAAAAGTTTGATGTTATTGTTCTGAAGTTGTTGTATTCCCAGAGTTAACGTATTCCGGTTTTGAACGGTCTTAGTCGATTTTGCGATCGATTGGGTCCGGGCAATTCCGAGTCGTTACACTCCATATCATCGATATATAAATGATAATGTTTTCAAAACATTATATTTTGAAATCAATTCTTTTTTCGATATTGTAACGACCCAGAAATTTTGACGTTAGAAAATATAAATTGTACATAGAATTAACATTAAAATAAATATTTTGAATTTCAATTTAAAATTTGGACCTTTAGTTATTTTGGAACATGGTACATACCTATGTATGGAAATTCTTTTCGACGAACGGCTTGTCGAAGACAAATGTTACGAACATTATAACTAATTTGGGATTTCTTTGAATAGTTAAAAACCCAAGTTGAATGGAAGAAAATAAATCTTATATAAGTCCAACTTTAAATTTTAATAATTGAATGTAATTAGTTTAGTTAAATTATATGTATTAATGTTTTAAAAAAAAAACTAAATTGACTTTAGTCTTATAAATGCATTTTTTCGTAAATTTAATTTTTATGTGAACGTTTTGTTAATAGAAACGTATTAACTTCGAAATATAAATTTGTAATTAAGATACAAATTACCCTTGCTCGTCGGCAAATTTGATAAGTGGCATTAATAAGTTAAAAATTTAAACTTGAAATTTATTTATAATATTGTGTGTATACATACATTGTATAATAATGGAAATCTACACTTAAATATATATTTGTATTGTGTATATATACTTTTGTGTTGTGTATATACATTGTAGTCAAATGGTATATACTCCTTTAAATTTTGTTTAATATTTGTATTGCCGGTTGTGAAATATTTTACACTTGTCCTGAGTAAAACGTTTGTTTTAACACTTGTCCCTTTACATTCTATCCTTCGTACGCGTGTCCCTATTATTCACCGCGTGTCCCTCACTTTGTCTCCATCTCTTTTTATTTTCCCTTACAAACCGTATGTTGGTCCTTCTATTTCATTTTTCTCGGATCAGCTAGCAAAATAGATCCCTTCCTATTTTCATTTCTCCTTTGTTTCGTTTTCGAAATCCCTAGCTCCCAAAATCAGAGGAAAAATGTCCACCGCCTTCTCCAAATCGTTGCTCCACCTTCCACTTTCCTTTAACCAGAAACCGCTCCTGTTCCCAAATCGCTCTGCTGTTTTGTCCTTCGCCGTGAGCCAAACCCAATCCACAGCCACCTACTCGTGGCCGAGCACCATCACCGCCAAGCCTGAGCGCCGCGAAGTTTGCCTCCGGATCCCTGACAAGCACCAGCGACGTTCCGCACTTGTTTGTCCACAGCGAGGACTGCCAATCTGTTGTTCTTGGCTGCCATATGCCACGGTCCCCTGCTTGTCTTTTTGCTGTTCGTTCTCACCAATAATTGTAAGTCTTCTTACGATTATACTTATTTTAAGTTCGTTACTTCGGATGGCCACTAAGTATGATTTCGTTGGCTGTTTTACTACTGTATGTTTGATTGTTGGGCTTTAGGTCTGTTGCCGTGTTATGTTGATGATATTTTGCTGCCTTACTTGGGTAACTGGCCACATATAGTGGAACGTATTTACTTGTAACAGTGTAAAAATATATGCATGAACTGCTGTTAGTACATAGGACTTGTCAACCGGTTAGACAAATATGTTGATATGTATATACATGTCTTGAAATGTTAGATTTGGGTTGAAATAATCATACTTATCTTGCCACACACATAGGAAATATATAGCATACTCAGTTACATGATTTAGCTGGTTCGAAGAATGTTAATTAGGCCTTGTTGATTTCCGAGCCTTAACTCATTTCTGTGATTCACTAAGAAGGCCTTGCTGAGGAACCACTTATACGTTGAATATACTAGGGATACCATACTATAATTATCGAATTTAGATCCATGATTATTTAATGAATTGGCCTCCTTCCACAAGTTAATATTGTGACTTGTTCCACTTGACCGTTGCATGCTTCATGCTCGCTGTAAGTTTAGATTTTGTGTTATATATATTGTCAAGCCTTGTGTCCAAAGTGGTTTGCATGCCTGCCACTGACTATGATTTTGTATTGGCCATGTTTTGAGCGTGCATGTATTTAGCTGGACTGTAAACAATTGTCTGCCTCACTTGAAGCTGTCACGAGCCAAACTATTTACCTGTTGACACAAATTTGATTTACTACCTGCCGCACTGAAACTACAAATGCATTAGTGTATTGAAATCAAAAGTAAATGTATTCTTGCTATCTCTTGTTACCAATCTTTATTTATTAGTCAATGCCCACCTAAATAACATACCATACAACTATGGTAAATATGTATATATGTATAGTTGATTGGGAATGTTGGGTTAAGTCTTGGTATGTGTATGTGTCATTATAGGTTTGTGACAGTAGTATGAAAACATTATCTGTAATTTAGATCTGAAATAACTATATACATACAGAACCTTTGGGGTCACTTTATATGAGGATATGTATAGATATTCCCATCTGTTGCTGACTAAATACTTGAAGCATATACACCTTTAGCTACACCTTGGACTGGTAGCGCCTCATGCATGTGTCCATTCCTAATGATACTATTTACCCTTCAAAAGAAGCTTTGAATGCTCTTTATGTTATGTCGGACTCGCTGAACCTTTACACTGACCGATATACAACCTTGCCTGCCTGCCTGCTTAGATGTTTCATGCATGTTGCCATGGATTTACAGTATGTCTTGAACCAAAGTTACTCTGGTTTGCTTTATATATGCATGGACGGTGGACACTTATCCTTTCTATTGTTGACCTCGTGATATTTGCGGATTTATGACCTGCTATTAATTTTGGCACATTTTACCATATATGTGGTTGCTAGATCATGTCCTATGCCTCTACTCATTAGTACATATATCAATCGCATGCTACTCTATCCTATAATGTTCTGGGTGTTTCGGCAGTTCATCGTTACCATGCTCAAATCTTTAATGACTAACAAATTATACTTATGTGTTTATTACGAAGTGTGCTAACTTGAAATAAGTATAATCCTGACTCGGGTGTTTTGTGTATTTTGCATGGGACACTCGGGTCAGGTCCTAAGTGTTCCAGGCTTAGAGTTCAGCTCGCAAAAGAGGAGAGGAACGTGAAGATGACACACAAAGATGCATGCCGCGCTACGCTCGCGCTACACTCGATAAAGGTGTAAATATGTTCATTAAAAATTTATGTATAAATTTACATTATTCTTCTGCTGTGTAAATCAATTGTAAAACTCTGATATTTTTATGAAATTTTGTTCCGCTGCAATATTGTACTCAGTGATTCTGCATTTATTCTATTTAAACTGTGTAAGCCAAATAACAATCTGTCGTTTTGATCGTTTCACGTTGGTTTAAATATCGACTTGGAGCGGGCAAAAAGGCAGGTCGTTACAGTTGGTATCAGAGCCAGGTTCATACAAAGCTTGGCTTACTCGGTTTAAAAACTCATTAAAGATAAGGTAGAAATACCTTAGAATGAGCAGAATGATGCTAGAATCAGCGGATTTTGAAAAATAAATATTTTGGAAGAGATTTCAGAAATAAAATATTTTTGGAAAGATTTGGTAATAAAATATTTTTAAAAGAAATATATTTTTGAAAATAAAAGCTTCTTTTGGCCGTGCGGTAAAAATTTCGAAATCAATCGTTGAGTGTTCAGAATCATCAACAAGGATAAAATGGAAAATGAATCAGTTTCCAAGTGGTTGAAATCTTCGAATGAATATTAAAGAGATTTTCGAAAAGGAAAAAAATAAAAATATGAAGTATGGATTCCTGTATGTACGCGGAAAAAGGGGGTTTTGTGAAGAAAAAAAATTTGGAATTTCAAGATAATGGAAATGAAAGTTTGAAGCTTATATGTGGACAATTTATAACATGGGAACTATAGAAAAAAAATTTGGTGAAAGAATCTAAGATGGATCCTAAGTATAGACTTCTAGAAAGGGCGCTAAAAACTTGGTAAAATGTAAACTTGACGATACGTGAACGGTTGGTGAAACGAGAGATGAAACGAGACAGGTAGTATTGGATCGGATTGAGATTTGGTATTTATATGTTCGTTTAAACCAGTTCATTTAAAAATAATCTAGTTTTTCCTATTATGCCGATCTAATACTATATCGTTCATTGTTCTGCTTAAATTCTTTTATATTTAACCATTTATTCTATACGTTAAATTATCTTGACCTAAGTTTCAATTTTCTTAAATAATACTTTAGCTAGTATCTACTCCTAAATGATTTATATATAACCGTTTTATTTGAACTAAGTATTTGTATTTAACAATTTTCTATTTTATTTAACCTTACTTGAATTTATTTTATCAAGCCTATATTCTTACTATATTTCTACAAACATCTTTCGGTTTACCTGTTTTATACTAAAAATATTTATTTATTCTATTCAAATTTATTTTTACTGTTTTACTTTAACTATGTTTCTAAAATTATCTTATACTTAAACTATTTTTCTAAATTATTTTGTGCTTAATTATTTTAACTATCGTATGTAAACCTATTATCTTCTATTTCAAACCTATTTTTACTTCAAACTTAATATTTCATTTACCATTTGATAAAGATCCGAACAAGTTTAGTCCGAGTAGTTGATAGTGAGAATATAATTGATGATAGTCAAGATGTGTAATCCAAACCAAAGAAGAAGTTTGAAAGTCGGTTTGCAAATATGAATGAATAGGAATATCTGAATCGAGTTAAACCATAACGGTACGGAATAGTGAATCGATTTATAGGTCATGATAACTTTCAGAATTGAGATAAAGATTTCGAGGAAATTAAGATTGGAATAAGAAATTCCAGATGATAATCAAGATGTAAGTTTTCGAAACTTATTTATGAACATAAGGAAGCGATTAATTCGGAAACGATGGTTTTGAAAGGAATTCGACATGAAATGGAATCTTATACATAGGAATTACATGTTGAATTGTTATGGACATTTGATAGGAATTTTGTTCGAAGCTTATATATGAAAATTTATATAAGAATGTTGTAAATTCGGAAATTTTAGATTTAGTAAGAAATTAAAATGTAATGAAAATAGTTGCGAGTATTCATTTGACGTCAAGGTTGGACTATCAAGTATGTAAGGATTTTGCATATACGCCTAGCTAACGTATATCCAAAGTCCGAGAAGTACATGATAGATATAGAATCACATTCTAGTTGCTTGAAGATGATATGGTTATGTTGCGCCTAGCTAACGTACATCATCAGTATTATTTTTGAGTTTCGAAAGTGGGATGACTATATGTTGCTGATTAAGACGTCGAGTAAGGCTTAAACTGTTTTGATAAAGGTTTGGAAATGTTAAATGAATAAGCATACTTAACTTGGATAATGAGAGATAAGTGCAAATCAATTATTTGTCGATAACTGGAAAGACATGTTTAGAGGTGAATCTCACTTAAAGAATTGAAGGTGAAATTTAAGGAATGCACGTAAGTGAGTTATTGAGAAATCTTATTTAAGATATGTTGAGAATTTTCCTCACATTTCAAATTTTGACAATCGAATTATACCAAATAATCTAAGTGGGGAGAAGATTTAATTACCCCACTTGAAACTATTATGTATGAATTGGACGTAAATTAATTAACAAGTAATCGGTTATGATGTAAAGGAAAATGAAAATTTTGAAGTCAGGATTACTCAAGAGAAAAATGGATGAAAAATAAATGAAACCGAGTATCCCATGATTGAACTGCTGATACTTGTATCCTTGTAAGTATTTGACTTTCCTATCTTGGCACTGTTTGAATATCTGAACCTGGAATATTTGGTCCCAATTAGTTTTATCTTGCGACCTTAGGCGTGTATCCTGAACTTAGACCATCGTGCTTTTTCCCGTCCTTTCTGACACTAAGCTCTTTTAGCTTGCCTTGACTGGAGCACATGGAATTTGACTTGGTTCATGAATGTATGCCCTTTTGCCGTATGTTGAACGATACCAAGAATGAATTCAAACTAGATAATTTGATTATCCAAGATGTTATGTAATGGAACCTCAATAAATGAGCTTTTCATAGCAATTAAAAGTGTTTGGAACATAGAATCCAACGTATGTTAGAAAAATGAAATTTGAAATGTTAATTTTGAGGATTTGGTTTCGAAATTTTTTAAATCAATGTTTTGGAAGGTTTTGCCCATACTAGTTTGAATATATGCATAATCAGTGTGCGTAGCGGAAGCGTGAGGGTATTTTAAATATGTTACGAGAGATTTTTTTTCCAACGGTAGGAAAATATGAACTTTTCAAACAAGATGTGATATTTGGAATAAGATATGTTTGAATGTTGGTAAAACAATGTGAGTTGAAATGAATTTTAAGATATTGACCGAAGCAATTGAAAATTTTAGAATGTGAAATTTATTTGGAAATCTTAGAAATATTCGAAGTTATAATTTTTTTTTGAAATTTGATCTAACGAAAATTTGATATAAGTAGTATGGAACGATTTTCCTAAGCTTTAAAATTTGAAAGGCTTATTTGATTTGAAAGGATAATAAGAAAATTGTATTGATCAAATTTGATTTCCAATTATTAAAGGAAAATTTATGGCAATTTGAGTCTCTTAGAAGATATCAACTTATGTATAATGGTGGAAATGATATTTCGAAATAAATTTGAAGTTTATCTTCGTGAAGCTTGATATGATATATAATGAATCATAAAGTTGTTGATATAGAGAATTAGAAAGGCTTGAAATGTTCGAATAAGATCATTGATTTCGAAATATAAAGCATAAGTTGTATGTTTAGAAGTTGAAAAATGTTATTTCAATAGTTCGGAATTGTTTTCCAAATTATTTTGGATATGATGAATAGTTTATAAATAAATTATGCACTAAGAAATTTCGATGACTTGAATCCCAATATTTGAAATGTTTGAAAGACAACAATACTATGATTGAAAGAATTTGCGAATTATTGTTGCGAAATGATTTATGGCTTCGGGATATGAAATGATTTGATATTTTTCATGGATTCGGGGGACCCGTGACTAAAAGAAGGACGTGTATGATTTAGGGTGAGCAACCTAGGCATATACGGTGTCCGTGTCTGGATGAAAAACCGAGTTATATGTGCTTCGCGATTTTTGTACTTGGAGGTCCGTGTCTGGACGAAAGCCGTGATGTACACTTCGCTTGGGATCCCTCGATGATGGTATTTGGGAAGAGCAACCTAGGCATATACGGTGTCCGTGTCTGGACGAAAACCGAGAGATATATGTGCTCCGCGATTTTGTGCTTGGGGGTCCATGTCTGGAAGAAAACCGTGATGTACACTTCGCTTGAGAACCCTCGACGATGGTCTGCTTTAGGTGTCCGGAGCGACCTTAATTATCTATATTAGTGCGTACGATAGGCTGCCCTTAGGCCTTGTCATGGGAAACTTGAGGAAATGAACAAAATTTTTGATGAGAAGTTGAAACAAGTAAATTTAGTGCTTGTATATTTTAGTCATGCGCCTGATCAACGCATGTCTAAAGTTTGCAAGGACGACGATGGACTTGTTAGGCTTCGAGTCATCATATATGTTCGAAGTTTTGAAAGCGATTTTTGGTTTTGAAATCCCGAAGTAAAGTATGATTTTTTTATATGAAAAAAATGTATAGTATTTCAATGGTTTGGAATTTAAAAAAAAAAGGGGATTCTAAGTTCGGAGAAATCGTTTAAGGCTTTCAAATGTTTTGCAATTATGACTTCGGAATATAGCAAATTTCCTTTATCTTAAATTTGTGTAAATAAAGGTTCGATATAAAAAGTTTACAAATGTAAATATATGAAGTTTTATATTCCTTTGACTATTTGACAAAATTTCAAGTTACTAAAGATAATAAGTAATTTGTTTCGATACCTTTTATATAAGATTTAATTTACTTAAGCGTAATTTTACAACTCTCCTTTTCGAGGACGAAAAGCTTTAAGTGGGGGAGATTGTAACGACCCAGAAATTTTGACGTTAGAAAATATAAATTGTACATAGAATTAACATTAAAATAAATATTTTGAATTTCAATTTAAAATTTGGACCTTTAGTTATTTTGGAACATAGTACATACCTATATATGGAAATTCTTTTCGACGAACGGCTTGTCGAAGACAAATGTTACGAACATTATAACTAATTTGGGATTTCTTTGAATAGTTAAAAACCCAAGTTGAATGGAAGAAAATAAATCTTATATCAGTCCAACTTTAAATTTTAATAATTGAATGTAATTAGTTTAGTTAAATTATATGTATTAATGTTTTTTTAAAAAAAAAAACTAAATTGACTTTAGTCTTATAAATGCATTCTTTTCGTAAATTTAATTTTTATGTGAACGTTTTGTTAATAGAAACGTATTAACTTCGAAATATAAATTTGTAATTAAGATACAAATTACCCTTGCTCGTCGGCAAATTTGATAAGTGGCATTAATAAGTTAAAAATTTAAACTTGAAATTTATTTATAATATTGTGTGTATACATACATTGTATAATAATGGAAATCTACACTTAAATATATATTTGTATTGTGTATATATACTTTTGTGTTGTGTATATACATTGTAGTCAAATGGTATATACTCCTTTAAATTTTGTTTAATATTTGTATTGCCGGTTGTGAAATATTTTACACTTGGCCTGAGTAAAACGTTTGTTTTAACACTTGTCCCTTTACAT
The DNA here is from genome assembly GCA_030737875.1 of Allium sativum. Taxonomy (NCBI): domain Eukaryota; kingdom Viridiplantae; phylum Streptophyta; class Magnoliopsida; order Asparagales; family Amaryllidaceae; genus Allium; species Allium sativum. Next base: position 888,403,160 of record CM060915.1, on the reverse strand, counting down.
TCTATCCTTCGTACGCGTGTCCCTATTATTCACCGCGTGTCCCTCACTTTGTCTCCATCTCTTTTTATTTTCCCTTACAAACCGTATGTTGGTCCTTCCATTTCATTTTTCTCGGATCAGCTAGCAAAATAGATCCCTTCCTATTTTCATTTCTCCTTTGTTTCGTTTTCGAAATCCCTAGCTCCCAAAATCAGAGGAAAAATGTCCACCGCCTTCTCCAAATCGTTGCTCCACCTTCCACTTTCCTTTAACCAGAAACTGCTCCAGTTCCCAAATCGCTCTGCTGTTTTTCCTCCGCCGTGAGCCAAACCCAATCCACAGCCACCTACTCGTGGCCGAGCACCATCACCGCCAAGCCTGAGCGCCGCGAAGTTTGCCTCCGGATCCCTGACAAGCACCAGCGACGTTCCGCACTTGTTTGTCCACAGCGAGGACTGCCAATCTGTTGTTCTTGGCTGCCATATGCCGCGGTCCCCTGCTTGTCTTTTTTCTGTTCGTTCTCACTAATAATTGTAAGTCTTCTTACGATTATACTTATTTTAAGTTCGTTACTTCGGATGGCCACTAAGTATGATTTCGTTGGCTGTTTTACTACTGTATGTTTGATTGTTGGGCTTTAGGTCTGTTGCCGTGTTATGTTGATGATATTTTGCTGCCTTACTTGGGTAACTGGCCACATATAGTGGAACGTATTTACTTGTAACAGTGTAAAAATATATGCATGAACTGCTGTTAGTACATAGGACTTGTCAACCGGTTAGACAAATATGCTGATATGTATATACATGTCTTGAAATGTTAGATTTGGGTTGAAATAATCATACTTATCTTGCCACACACATAGGAAGTATATAGCATACTCAATTACATGATTTAGCTGGTTCGAAGAATGTTAATTAGGCCTTGTTGATTTCCGAGCCTTAACTCATTTCTGTGATTCACTAAGAAGGCCTTGCTAAGGAACCACTTATACGTTGAAATACTAGGGATACCATACTATAATTATCGAATTTAGATCCATGATTATTTAATGAATTGGCCTCCCTCCACAAGTTAATATTGTGACTTGTTCCACTTGACCGTTGCATGCTTCATGCTCGCTGTAAGTTTAGATTTTGTGTTATATATATTGTCAAGCCTTGTGTCCAAAGTGGTTTGCATGCCTGCCACTGACTATGATTTTGTATTGGCCATGTTTTGAGCGTGCATGAATTTAGCTGGACTGTAAACAATTGTCTGCCTCACTTGAAGCTGTCATGAGCCAAACTATTTACCTGTTGACACAAATTTGATTTACTACCTGCCGCACTGAAACTACAAATGCATTAGTGTATTGAAATCAAAAGTAAATGTATTCTTGCTATCTCTTGTTACCAATCTTTATTTATTAGTCAATGCCCACCTAAATAACATACCATACAACTATGGTAAATATGTATATATGTATAGTTGATTGGGAATGCTGGGTTAAGTCTTGGTATGTGTATGTGTCATTATAGGTTTGTGACAGTAGTATGAAAACATTATCTGTAAATTAGATCTGAAATAACTATATACATACAGAACCTTTGGGGTCACTTTATATGAGGATATGTATAGATATTCCCATCTGTTGCTGACTAAATACTTGAAGCATATACACCTTTAGCTGCACCTTGGACTGGTAGCGCCTCATGCATGTGTCCATTCCTAATGATACTCTTTACCCTTCAAAAGAAGCTTTGAATGCTCTTTATGTTATGTTGGACTCGCTGAACCTTTACACTGACCGATATACAACCTTGCCTGCCTGCCTGCTTAGATGTTTCATGCATGTTGCCATGGATTTACAGTATGTCTTGAACCAAAGTTACTCTGGTTTGCTTTATATATGCATGGACGGTGGACACTTATCCTTTCTATTGTTGACCTCGTGATATTTGCGGATTTATGACCTGCTATTAATTTTGGCACATTTTACCATATATGTGGTTGCTAGATCATGTCCTATGCCTCTACTCATTAGTACATATATCAATCGCATGCTACTTTATCCTATAATGTTCTGGGTGTTTCGGCAGTTCATCGTTACCATGCTCAAATCTTTAATGACTAACAAATTATACTTATGTGTTTATTACGAAGTGTGCTAACTTTAAATAAGTATAATCCTGACTCGGATGTTTTGTGTATTTTGCATGGGACACTCGGGTCAGGTCCTAAGTGTTCCAGACTTAGAGTTCAGCTTGCAAAAGAGGAGAGGAACGTGAAGACGACACGCAAAGATGCATGCCGCGCTACGCTCGCGCTACACTCGATAAAGGAGTAAATATGCTCATTTAAAATTTATGTATAAATTTACATTATTCTTCTGCTGTGTAAATCAATTGTAAAACTCTGATATTTTTATGAAATTTTGTTCCGCTGCAATATTGTACTCAGTGATTCTGCATTTATTCTATTTAAACTGTGTAAGCCAAATAACAATCTGTCGTTTTGATCGTTTCACGTTGGTTTAAATATCGACTTGGAGCGGGCAAAAAGGCAGGTCGTTACAGATATTCATTATAAAAATGAATAAAATCGATGTAGATATCGTTCACGTCAAAATGGCGCATATCTAATCAACACGGCTTTATATATTTCAATAACTTCGTTATTCTATTCAACAAATGAATATTTTCTTCAACACATGAATTTTTTTTTATTCAACACATGAATATATATTTTATTCAACACATGAACTTTCTTTTATTAAACACATGAATTTTCTTTTATTCAACAAATGAATATATATTTTATTCAACACATGAACTTTCTTTTTTTTTCAAATTGGAATGAGGCCCAATCAATTACCATATAATGTTATTTATATGGATTCTATCCAACACATGTATATAATAGCAATGATAAATAATCAACCATCATCCAAAGTGCACCACACAACTACATAAGCATTAAATATAAATAATTAACGCTTACGCAGTCTGTCAACCCATCGATTGACATACAACTAAACAATCGGGATTAGTGTACGTCAAATATCATCCCAATACCCGTGTGGGGTTTCAGTCAACAAACACAGATTTTTATTTGTGCAGTTGGGCGATGTGTAAAATTTATCGTCTCAATCAATATCCTTCAAATGGGTGTACATAAACAAACCATCCGATTTGTTTATAAATATTTATTTTATATACACGTTAAAACTTATATTTTTAACTATAAAATATTTATTCAATCCACATCACACAATCAATTTTCACAACACACAAATCAAACAAACAAGTCATCTATGGTCAGTGGACGACGGGTCTCGGGTGCTGCTAAGCACCGTCTGCATCCTAGTATATATTTCAACTAGAAAATAAATTAAAAGTGAGAAGTTCTGACCGAGTAGCTAAACCAATTCACCGCGACTCTTCTAATGTAGAAAATCTTCGCCGCTCGCCTTTTGTCACTTTCGTCGTCCGTATACGCTACATATATAAAAATCACATTTTTATTGTGCTATGGTATAAATAAAAATCATACCTTTACATAACTAAAAATCTAATCTTTTCTTATTTAAAAATATAATCTTTTCTATTTAAAAAAAATATATGATCTCTTCTATAACAAAAATTCGATCTTTTCTATTATAAAATTTCGATCTTTTCTATTATAAAAATTCAATCTTTTCTATTATAAAAAATTCGATCTTTTCTATTATAAAAATTCGTATTTTTACTTTGCTAAATATATATAAAAATCATATTTCATTAATCAGTTTGTATAAATCAGTTTTATTATCAACATTAACTAACATACAAACTGAATTAATTTAAATTACCTTCTTGTTCATCGTTAGTCACTGCCTCAGGTTTCGAACGGAAGACGGAGATACCAGCGTCGCTGCGTGGTTTGTCGGCGCGGAGGTAGGGAGGCGGCGGCCAGGCGCAGTAGGTCAGGGGTGGCGCTTGAGGCGGCTAGGGTTCAGGCTACATGGGTTTGGGGGTTACGGCCAAAATCAGAAGTGGAGGGTGGAGAGAAGCTACGGGGAGGAGGAGAGGAAGGGGGAGAGGTCCGATCATCGGCGATGGAGGCCAGGGGAGGCGCGCACGCCATTAGCGGCACCGGTCGTGGCTTGAGCGGGGCGATTTAGGGTTCGATTCTTTTTTTTTCATTTGAATGAGAATAAACGGGGGGGGGGGGGGCGTTGACTTGGAAAAGAGGGGAGGGAGGGTGTATATAAAAATTTATATATTTTATTATTTTTAAATTTCAAAAAGCAATGTTTTATTTCGAACTTGAAATCGAACTCACCGACTGTTGTCCATAGCTAATTACCCCCATTCCGAACACAATGGGATATGTATCGTAAGCTGATTCGATCATTTCGATCAGTTTCCATCAAAATCAAAATATAAATTAATATATTGAATTTGAATGCACATTTCAATTTACCGGGGCCACATACGAACCCCAAAAATTCCAGAAAAATTATTTCTAGCTTTGTATTGACGATACGATCCTAACAAAACTAATTTCGCCAAATTATGAGACCTTTTGAAAAATGGCCATTTTCTGGTCGATCAAAATTGACTGAAACTGGTCAAACGCGTTTTCCTTTGCCACGCTCACATATTGATTCAGAAAATTATGAATTTTGAAACCTAGCAATAATTTGACATTCCGGATCCAACAAAAGTGGTTTCGTCGAAAACAGAGTTCGTTTGCAAAATTTCCATTTTCAAGGGCTATACTTTCCATAGCGACTATTCTGAATTTTTATCTGGGCATAACTTTTTATCCTCGCTATGAAATTTCAATTTTTCAAATTCGTTGGAAAGATATTTTCAAATAGATTCAAATGTTTTTGGTTTCGCCTAAATCCGGTTTATTTTGAATCCTGTACATTCATTTGAAATTCGAAATCGAATTTTCGAATTACCGCGCCATTTTCAATTCCTTTTATAATTAAAAATAAATATTTATATTCTAACGTCGATCTATATAAATATATACGTTCTATTTCTATTCAAAATAAATTTCTCGTCGTCATTATTTAAAATAAATCATTTTAAATATTCAAAATTCACTAAAATTGCCAAAATAAAAAATTTAAATTGGCTCGGATTTCCAGGTTATTACATGCAGCAACCTCCGCACCCCTCAAAAAGGTTTCTTCGAACACCATCTCCCCCAACGCGAGCGTCTCTATCATGGATTCAAGCTTTAAAGGACTTGGTGACTCCAGATGATTTCGAGTTTCAACAGCCTTTGAAACTTATAAATTTCGATTCGTGATTTTTGATTCTAAGGCAGTGGCCATTTTCGATTTTTGTTTTTGAGGCGTACGTTATTTGTTTTCTGAGGACATCGAATTGATTTTAGGAGATAGGAGGGATTGTGATTATATAGAAGAGAAGGGAACAGATGTGCACCATTCTGCTTTGTTCGTTTACTGAGCGATGAGGAAGGGGACAACGCTGTTTTATTTTGTGGTGAGGAAAGGAAGACGTGGTGTTCTCTTGTCCTTTCATTTAGGTTATATATATATATATACATATATTTTGATTTAACCAATATCATTAAATTCACAATACTCTGTGATCCCAAGCCCCTCTCTGAACCCCACAACTGACAGTCTTAGGGTTATCCCTATATTCTGAACACACCGGGACAGGCTACTAAGTCTAATTTTATCATCTGAAGGAGATATTAATTTAAATCAATATAAATTAATTTTAACACAATTTATTTCCTCGAAAATAAATAAATATTATTATTCCAATTCAAATAGAATTTCCTATTGATTATCTGAACTGTATTAAATTCAGTTTTAAATTTGAATTCAATTAACTTTGAATTTGATAACTTAGTATAAAAATTGATTTATATTATCTACTCAATATTTAAATCCATATTAAATATTTAAAATTAGTTGACCGAAAACCCGGGTCATTACAAACATCGACAAACCTCCCAAATCATTAATTGAATTCCCCAAAAATATCATGGGGATAAACCTAAGAGAAACAAATTCCTCCGCCTCCAAACATAAATACTTTTGAAGAGATCATGTATATATCTGTTAGGCATACTTTGTCAGACATTTGTCCATACAAGTTGTCTTGGGACTGGACAAAGCGAAGGCACTATTTAATCCATCTTAGGCAATTTTCTACCTTGGATTAACAAAATAAAAGCCCTGTACTTTCTTTGTCTTTGGTTATCTTCAATATAACCTGATTCGAAATGCTTATGCCTATACAGAGTGGTTTTCGAATAATAAATCCAACCAGTCTCTCCGTATTGAGAATGATGGTATTAGATTAACCAATACTTCGATAGTCGGTTATTTAACTATTGAAGAAACAAACATACAGCCAAAGATCTTATTTTCAAATGGAAATATTATTGTTTAACACTAAACAATCACTGAACCCTTTTTTATTAATATTCAATTAATTAAATCGTTTCCGGATTTATCGTAAATATCCTTACCGATATGTTTTTCAAACTGTTTTCCCCACGAACCCATTCATTTTCTATACTTAGAAATTATTCCTCGTTTTACTTGGAAAACGTTTACAAATCACATTTACTTGGGTTAAAATGAATGTTACGTAAAACATCGTTACAACAAACCAAAATACTGCATTTAACTAGTTGTACTTTAATCTCGTATTAAATCATAATTGTTTTCTTTTCGGAAATCATTTATTATACTTTTCTATTTTAAGGACAACAACTATTGCAGCACTTTAAATTTTATTAACCAATTTGGTTTCAAATTTTATATATAATCGATTATCGATTTCTAATTATCAGATTCTTTTTCTTAAATTTTTCTATCTTCTTAAATTTCCGGAAAATTTCTCTAGCGTCTCCTTTGTACATGTTACTCGGTAAAACTACAGATCACCTCTCTAGGCCCTTTCCATTCAAAAAGAAAATCGAAGAGTCAAGCGACTTGCCAAATAGGCTCATAAAATCTCATATCTAATTAAATATGTAGCTTTTTGTCGGGCATTCAAATTATTTTCATCCATTAGCTTCATATCATATCTGTTTAACCTATACCCAACCATTTCCAATTATATTCCAACTCAATTCAATCGTTTTTAACTCAATCCGCTAATTCATTCTCTAATCAGCTCTTTTGCCTATTTCACTTTTAATTTGAACATATCACGTTTATATATATGTTTAATTTGCTTATAAACAATCGAATTCCATTTCCAACTCAAGTTTCATATTCGATTTCGAATTTAAATTCACAAATCTCATTCGCTTATACAAAATTAAACTTGATCCAAAACTAGATTAACTAACTATTCTTCTACTTAGTTAATTCTATTCAAAAATAAAAAAATATGATTTTTGTTCCAAAAATCAATTAATTTACTTCACTTGAGTTCATATTTATTTTATAACTCAAGTCTTGACCCGTCACCCAAGGAGATTTTTCACGCTTCCTTGACATGCTCCAAAGTACTATGGAGGCATTGGAAGCCCATAGGCGTGACAGTCTTCGCATGCAAGAAAACATGATCACTATGAGTAGAGAACTCCAAGAGCTCTGGAGGCAAAAGACACATTCCCCAACATGCCGCCTTGCTGTAGACGATTCATCTTCTTCAGATGAGGGACGTCCTCGTGAAAGAAGACCGCTAGAGCGAACTCAGAACCTTGATCAGCTAACTTTTGGATCTTTAGGATCCCGCGAAGACTGTGCTCGTGTGTTAGGGCATGATGACCCAAGCTTGAGAGAGCCTATGCTGTTGCCCATGCGTGGATCCCACGTTCTACCTAGGGATCCTAACATTACTAATCCTACGCAACAGCAGCTTCTTCAGCCCCTCCCTCCTGAGATCGACCAGGAGCATAGGGAGAAATGTAGAGCAGTCGCTGCTAGAAACAGGAGGTTATCCCCCAATCAGGAGCCTAGGGGTAATCCGAATATTAGACCTAGAGAACCGGTGCAGACATTAACAAATGCCGATGTATGGGCAATGGTGTGTCAAATTATGTCCGAAAGTCGGCGGTACACTAATGAGGACTGGGGTATTGAGCGAAGTCATACTCCCTTCACAGATGATATATTGGATTTCCAGTTCCCTCGGCGGTTCAACTTACCTCAGAAGGATCAGTATTCAGGAAGAACATACCCGGGGCAGCATCTGATGAGGTATGCATGGTTCATGAATGCTGCAGCAGCTCCAGATGTTGTAAAATGCAAAGCCTTTCCAATTTATCTTGAAGACGTGGCTTTAATGTGGTTCACCCGACTCCCTCCTCGGTCGATATCGAATTTCACAGAATTGAGTGAGTGCTTTATGAACCAGTTTCGACTTCACGCCCGAAAGTCCAAGAGCATCATAGAGTTGTCATGGATTAAACAGGCCCCAGGAGAATCTTTGAAGTCATATTTAGACCGCTTTAACCTAGCCGTCACCGAAGTTAGTGACCCACACGAGCCCACTATTCTGATGGCCTTGATAGAAGGAGTTGATCCTGACACAGAATTCAGGGATTACTTGTTTGGGAAACCGCCTCCAACCAGAGAATTGTTCTATGAAAAAGCTAACTTTCGCTTGAGACGAGAAGAATCTCATGCAAATAGGAAGAGAAAGTCCGAAGGGGCCTCGAGGGAAGGTGTCCAAAGTAATGTTGTTGTGAAACAATCTGGTGACGGTTCAGGGAAGGTTGAAGTAAACGTTGGCAACCAGAGCGGGAGTAATAGCAACATGAATGGGAACGGCAATAGAAGGAACAGAAACCGAGGGAATAGCTCTAGTAAAAGACCCAGATTCCAGACTTTTGAAAACTATACGCCGTTAAATGATACGTTGGAGAATATTTACTTGGATACATATAGCATATTGCAGTACAAAAAACCACCACCTAGAGACTCCACTAAGAAAGAGATCGCAACGGGAAAGTTTTGTTTATTCCATGTAACCCATGGTCATTCCACCAACGAATGCCGTCATTTGAGAGATATAGTCGAAAGCTTGATGCGGGAAGGGAAGTTGGACGAGTACAAGGTAGCCCCAAGGGACAGGGGGCAAGGAGGACAAGCCCCGGACCAAAACTAGCCTACATTAAAACCCACAGCCCAACAGAAAGGTAAGGGGATCGTTATCAATACCATTATAGGCGGACCCCACCTAGCTAGTCGTAGTTTTAAAGCGATGGATCGGTACATCAATGCCGCTAAGCATTTTGAGGTAGGAGAATGCAGTAACCTCGAAGACATCACTCCAGTGAAACAACAAAAGATGATGTCAAACGACGTCATATTCCGTAGTAAAGATGATTCCGGAATTCAATCCCCAACTAAAGATCCACTAGTAATTACCATGACTATCGGCCCTGCTTTAGTCCATAAAGTGTTGGTGGATAACGGAAGCTCTGTTAACATCCTCTTCAAGAAAGCTTTTGAGCAAATGAGACTTGAAGCAAAAGATCTAAAGCCAAGCGAAGGATGGATACGTGGCTTTAACGGAGCATCGACGGCTCCGATGGGCTAAGTAGAATTACCAGTGACATTAGGGCAGGGAGATCGCTAGAGAGTGAGGATCCTACCGTTTTTTATTTTGGATATGGAGTCGCCATACAATGCCTTCCTAGGCCGACCGGCCCTAGTCGAGTTTAGGGAATGTATTGCACCTTGGTGCTTGCTGCTTAAATTCCCGACTGACGCAGGAATTGGAGTGATGAGAGGCGACCGAGCTACGGGACGAGCTTGTTACACGACGGAGTTGAAGATGCTAATGAAGGGGTTGAATATAGAAACTAAGGACGATTCTGCCCCTCCGAAGGAGAACTCAGCATAGCAATTAAGGGGTCCAACCCCAAAAGAGTCGCCCTTAGATGTGCTCGAGGATATAGATCCCAGAGAGGATAAAGAACCCGAGGATGGGAAGGCGACTCAAAACGAGATAACAGTAGATATACCAATTGATGAGACAAATTCGACAAAAGTACTAAAGATCGGCTCGCAACTAGATCCAGTTCGAGCGAAAGTGTTGGCTGATTTTTTAAGGGAAAATCTGGATGTGTTTGCCTGGACTCACGCTAACATGTGTGGGATTTCTCCTGCCATTATGAGCCACTCTTTATGTATTAATCCAAAGCACCCACCAGTCAAACAGAAAAGACGGATGTTAGGCCCAGAGCGTTCAGCAGCTTTGAAAGAAGAGGTAGAGAAATTAAAAGATAATGAATTCATTAAGGATTCGAAATACCCCGACTGGATATCGAATCCTGCCCTGGTCAAAAAGTCTAACGGAAAGTGGCGTACATGTATTGACTTTTCTGATTTGAACAAGGCCTGCCCGAAGGATAGCTTTCCTCTCCCCAGAATTGATCAGCTAGTAGATTTGACGGCTGGGCATGAGCTTTTATCCTTTATGGATGCCTATTCTGGGTACAATCAAATTCCCATGCACATACCAGATCAGGAGCATACAAGTTTCATCACAGACTTGGGGTTATATTGTTATGTGGTAATGCTATTTGGGTTAAAGAATGCAGGAGCCACGTACCAGCGCTTGGTCAACCGTACGTTCTATAATCTAATCGGGAAAACCATGGAGGTTTACGTGGATGACATGATTGTGAAGTCTAAACAATCTTCCAACCATACAAAGGACTTAGCTGAAATGTTTGATATTCTTCGAAGGTATGGAATGAAGTTAAACCCCCTAAAATGCTCATTTGGGGTCGCATCTGGAAAATTCCTTGGGTTTATTGTGAGTTCTCGAGGAATTGAGATAAATCCTAGCCAAATAGCAGTAATAAGGAATATTGAAGAACCACGAAAGATCAAAGATGTTCAAAGCTTAGCCGGAAAAGTTGCTGCATTGAGCAGGTTTATCTCCAAAGCTACAGATAGATGTGTACCTTTCTTCGATCTAATAAAACGAGGAAAGCAAAATTTTGAGTGGACCCCCGATTGTGTGGAGGCGTTCCAGAATTTATTAGACTTATTAGAAAAGCCTCCAATATTATCAAAACCCGTGGAACATGAGGATTTGTTTGTCTACTAGCGGTATCGTCTCATGCCGTCAGTACAGCATTGGTACGTGAAGAGGATAAAGTCCAGAGGCATGTATACTATGTGAGCAAAAAGCTAGCTGCTGCAGAACGTAATTATCCGAAGATAGAAAAGCTTGCTTATAGTCTCCTGATTGCTTTCCGCAAGCTTCGTCATTACTTTCAGGCTCACCCAATAGTTGTATACACCGATCAACCTTTTAGACAAGTGTTGCAAAAACCCGAAGCATCGGGGTGGTTACTTAAATGGAACATCGAGCTGAGTCAATTTGATTTAAATTTTCAACCGCGGAAATCAATAAGAGGGCAGGCATTAACCGACTTTATAGCTGAATTCACAATTCCCGAAGAGGAAACGGTGGGTGACAAGCTAGTTACTTTGGACCAAGAGTTAGAGCTTAGTCCGTGGAAGCTATATACGGACGGAGCCAAAAATGATCGAAGGTCCGGCGCCGGAGTTGTTTTAATAACTTCTGAAGGAAGATCTATTTACTATGCATTACGATTAGAGTTTTCTGCTACTAATAACGATTCCGAGTATGAAGCCTTGATTGATGGGCTGAAACTCGCCAGAGAATTGGTAGTGAAGACACTGGATATATGTTGCGATTCCAAGATAGTTGTATGCCAGGTTCGGGTGGAATTTATTGCTAAAGGGCCTCGACTCGTTACTTATCTCAAAAAGGTAAAAGAGTTGCTGGGTAGTTTGGAGCATTACAGCATAACTCATATTCCAAGAACGGAAAATTAGAAAGCAGATCGGCTGGCAAAGCTAGCAAGTTCTGATAACCCCGAAGAAACTGAAATGGTTCTGATAGAGGTTTTGGGATCACCAAGTTTCGACCTGATGGAAGTGGAACTAGCCTTGCAAGTCGACCCAGAGAGAGAATCATGGATGACACCGATCAAGAATTTTCTCAAGAATGGAACCCTCCCGTTAAAAAAGGGCGAAAGACGAGCTGTAAGACGTAAGGTTGTATGATACATTTTACAGGACGACGTCCTTTATCGCCAAGGGTTTTCAATGCCCCTACTACGGTGTATCGCACATGACGACATCAAACGTGTACTGCAAGAAGTACATGAAAGTGAGTGTGGGGACCACACCGGGGGCCAAACCCTAGCAAAGAAAGTATTACGGTACAGATATTTCTGGCCTACCGTGAATAAAGACACGGCTGATTATTCACGACGATGCGACAGATGTCAATGATTTGCCAAGATTCCCAGAGCGCCTCTAACTCAGCTCAAGTCGATGGTAAGCCCATGGCCGTTCGCCATGTGGGGGATTGACATTATTGGAGTGTTACCTATTGCCAGAGGAGGAGCTAAGTACGCGATCGTCGTCGTGGACTATTTCACAAAATGTGTGGAAGCTGAACCTTTAACAACAATCACGGCGAGAAAGGTGGTCAGTTTTGTGGTCAGAAACATTATTTGTCGATTAGGGATACCGAAGACCATCATAACTGATAATGGGACACAGTTTGACAGCGTCAAATTTAGAAACTTCTGCCAGAAGTACAAGATTGATAAACGATACACTGCAGTAGCTCACCCGTAGTCAAATGGCCAGGTCGAAGCAATAAACAAGGTCATTAACTATATTCTGAAGAAGCGATTGGAGCGGGCCAAAGCCAAAGGGGTAGACGAGTTGCCAATAGCTTTTTGGGCCTACAGGACAACCTTTAAGACGGCTACCGGCCATACTCCCTATTCACTGTCCTTTGGGTCAGAAGCAGTGATCCCGGTAGAATTGGAAGTCCCTTCTCATCGAATCGCGTATTATTACCCGATGAAAAATAGAACACTCCTCCTAGAGTCTCTAGATATGATTGAAGAAAAAAGAGATGAAGCATTCTTACGTGCCTCGAGACATCGACATCAAGTAGCACGTTATTATGACCGGAAAGTTCGCTTCAAAACCTTTGAACCAGGAGACCTAGTACTGAAACGAGTCTTCCCGCCTTCGACCCAATTGGGTCCAAAATGGGAAGGGCCATACACCATCGAACGGAAGCTTGATACAGGAGCATTCAAGCTAACGACCGTGGACGGTAGAGAGATTCCCAGAGCTTGGAACGCTCAGCACTTACGACGATATCTGAGCTAAATATGAAATGTCTTCCTTTTTGTTTTCATAAGCTGTGCAAAAAGGCACAACTTGCCTTAAAAAGTCTGTTTATATGAACAAAGAATTATGAAGTGGATGTAGGCTACGACTTATGTAACACCCCGGATTTTTGAATAGTCAAATTAACTAAATTAAAGAATAATTAATCTCAGACGTGAGAATTAAGGGACACGGGTTGCGCCATTGTGTTCGTCTCGGAATTCTGGTTGAGATAGAGTCCGAGTTTGTGTGAATTGGACTTCGTATGAAGAAGTTATGGCGATCGGAAGTTTCAGAAAATTCAAAACAGATTTCAAATTTCAAAAATTCAGAGTCAAACAGGCTAGGTGGGAAAATTCCCGCCAGGGCCAGGTCGACCATAGGGTCGACCTGGGGGTTGACCTACCCTGACCAGGTCGACCATAGTGTCGACCTGCCCCCCCCCTCCCCGGCGGGCAGATTTGAATGATGACCTATTTGTGACTAGATGCTGACTCATTAGGGTTTCTGATATGCTCTGATTGGATGGGATTAATTCTGGGTTGATCGGACGGCTTAAACTAATCCTAAACTCTATAAAAACACCTATAGACCCAAATCCTAAAATCAAAATAAAATTGGATTCATGGCCTCCATGTCGTCACCTAGCAACTCAGCATAGCCGCCACCAATTAGAGAGGGAGTAAGCAAATCAAATTCAATCCTTTTCAACTCTAATAACGAATCTTCATCAAAGGAGCGCTAATTCAACTCCAGAAATCAGAATTCAGAACTCAAGACTGCTTTTGAGTTGTGAGTTCGATAGTTTTAGCAAGATAATTAATAAATGAATTGGATTGAGTTATAATGCGGATAATTTGGATGTGATATGAATTGTTGATTTCATGTTGTAATTATGTTGTAGAATTATGTTGTAATTTCTATGATATTATGTTATGATGCTATCATCTATGATGCAAAGTTATGATGCTATCACCCATGTTATAATCCTATGATTGGCTTATGTCTAGTTGAATCATCATGTTTCTTATGCTAGTTTGTTATATTGACTCATATGATAAAACTTATGTATGCAAGTTTAGACTTTGATTCAAACATGAATCATATACAAGTTGGGTAGAATTAAATGTGAACTTACATGATTATGACACCTAGTTTACGTGAGAATTTAGTTGAAAGTTAGGCTATGACATATGCTAAATTCTACATGATTCTCTACATGTCTACACCATTGTTGCGATGTATGAATAACATATGTAAGTTTATGAGTTGGATATGAATTATGTTATGCAAGTTTAGGATTATTACCTATGCAAATATAGAACTATGACATATGTTATTTATGCAAGTTTGTGGCCATTATTTCATCAAGTTCACACCTTAGATTTGGATCCATGACATATGATGTTTATGCAAGATTGTGGCCATTATTTCATCAAGTTCACACCTTTAGATTTGGATCCATGACATATGTTATCTATGCAAGTTTTAGATGTAGAACATCATTCACATATGCAAGTTCACCCCTATGTTAGATTTGTGATGTTTTCTTTTATTTTATAAGTTAGACTATTCGAGTCTAACGTATATTTTTACGTTAAACGAACAAACGTACTACGTGGGGAAAAAGGGGATAATATTAAAAATATTTAATTGGCAGAAATGCCTTAAAAGGCATAGAATATAATTGTGGTGAAAATTGGTATGATTTTACATACCATAAATGGATGGACATAATTGAGTCAATTATGGACATCGTTAAATTTGGAATTGATTGATAATTTGAATAGGGAAAGTAATTCAAATTTGGGGGAAGATTAATTAGGAGTAATTAATCGTCTAAGACACGAGGTTAGGCTCTTTTGTGGTGTAAGACTGCCCGGACCCGCCCGACAAATCCAGCTGCCACAAATGCCAGTCTAATGTGAGAGGTCTTAGGCACAAACTAAATACGTAACAGTTGTAAAGACACGACGTTAGGCTCTTTTGTGGTGTAAGACTGCCCGGACCCGTCCGGCAAATCCAGCTGCCACAAATGTCAGCCTAATGTGAGAGGACTTTATGAGGTTACAGTCTTAATGAATTAAGAAACACTTAACCAGATAAGCATGTAGTGGGACATGAGGGGGTTAAGTGGGTGCCTTGGGTGGCATGTGGAATCTAGTGGGTGCCTTGGGTGGCATTTGGAAATACGATTAGAAACACTTAACCAAAAATTGAAACATGTAATTGAAACATGAATAAGAAGTGGGTTAAATGGGATGTACTAGAGGGGACCAAGCTTAGGTGGATAGCCTGTGTCAAGTAATGGGGGGCCGTTTCCACCAGTAACCCATACGTATCTTTGTGAGCTCGACCCAAGTCGAGGATGGGACACGCATACTGGGCTTGACTGTAAGAGAACAAAGTGGGTTAGCGGTGGCAACGCAAGTCCAACGGGTTCATATGCGTGTGTGGACCCGGACTGGTAGGTAAGAGGTTGTTGCATCATGTAGATATAAGCCGTGCATTCTTTGTTGTATCGGGTTGCCACTTTGGGGAGTGATACACCCCACTGTGGGGCCAGCACGGGTATCTACGAGTTAGGGAGCCGATCGTTTGGGGGTGGTGGGTACACCTAGTGGAGATAGGGGCAGACGGCACCTATGAAGGTAGCTAGGGGTGCACGAAACTACCAATATCATTATTAAGTCTGTAGGCGGGATCAACCTTAAGGTGACTAGTGGTGGTGCAGTATACTAGTGGCGGTGCAGTATAGTAATTATCCTATAGTGTTGGTGTAGTTTAGTAAATTTATCTTAGTGGGTTATGTGCGCTTTAATGATATCGTTGTTCATCTTGTTTCCTTGTTTACTCTAACATACTCAAGGGTTCATGATCATTTCTTTATTTTCCAACTTATGCCTTAGCCTAGTTACTTTGTAAATTATATTGTTAGAATTATCGCACTCGCCAGACTTTATGTCTGACCCCCCTTTTTCCATCTCTTTCCTTCCCCCCCTCCCCCCCATAGGTGCTCAGGTAGGAACTAGCACCAGTGGAGCTTGATTTTGGACTGCTTTTAGAAGATTGCTTGGATCGCTGAAGTAAAGTTCAGCTTCTCTTTATTTATGGCTATTTTGATGTTGGGGATTATGTCTTTCAGTTTATGTACTTTGTTTTATCAAGATGGATATGATGTACTTGACTTTGCTTTATGGTTTTGATGATATAACCAAACATATTTACCTTCTGCTGCAATAAATGATGTTTTAAATTTTCAAGTACTGCTTTATATCTGTCTTGTTGTGATTTTCTGTTCTATATTCACTTAAAATGCTCCATGGAAGTTAATGCATTCCCTTTGTGAGTGACATTAATGGACGTGGGGTGTTACACGTGGTATCAGAGCTGAAGGTTACCAGAACAGATAAGATATTTTGAAAAAACTATTTTTCAAAGCAATTTTTATAAAGAAGTACTTTCAAAAGTATGTTTTAAGGAAAGTATATTCAAGAGAAAAGTATATTTTAGAAAGCATAACCCCAAGAGCCATATATCTTTCCTCCAGTCCTTTTTGTATTGAATCTTTCCTTTTTCGTTTCAGCATGTCTGAAGCATCTGAGATACCAGAGGGCATTCGTGTACCCGGTTGGTTTCGTCAATATCTTGAGGCTAGGGCCGCCGCCGCAGGTCCAGCAAATCCTCCTCCTCCTCCACCTCCTCGTGTCGATAATTTCGCAAAGATATGTAAGGACTTTAGAGCAATGGGTGGAAAACCTTTTCACGGGACGGAGACATTTGTTGAAGCTCGTAACTGGCTAAAGAAGGTGGAAAAATTGTTTAGAATCTTTGAAGTAGATGATGGAAGGAAAGTCCAGCTAGCTGCGTGGCTAATGAAGGATGAGACCTCGTTTTGGTGGGAGGTCACTAATGGGGGATGTCCAGTCGATACGTAGCCAGATTTTAGGCAAAGGTTTGAGGCGAAATTTCTCTCACGGGCTGAAGAGAATCTATACATGGAAAGAATTTTGTCGCTGAAGCAAGGGAAACTATCGGTGAAAGAGTACGTTAACAAATTCAACCAATTGGTAAGGTTTGGCTTAGACTTGGTGAACACCCCAGAAAAGAAGGCTCTAAGATTTGTTAAGGGCTTAAACGAGCCGCTTCATGGGTTAGCTATGACCCACATTCCCATGGGGGCTACCTTTGAGAGGTTAGTTGACATGGCACTCATGCATGAAGAAGAGAAGGGCGCCAATGCTAATAAGTCACCCAAGAAGAAAGGGGATCAAAAGAAGACGCAACAACAACAAGGGAACAAGAAAGGTGGCAAAGGCAACAATGCTAAGGGGAAGAAGAAATGCTTTAACTGTGGGACACCCGACCATCTAAGCAAAGATTGTAGAAAGAAAAAGAAGACTGGTTGTTTCCACTGTGGCGAAGCGGGACATCTTATTAAGGACTGCCCAAAGAAAGGGCAGAGGGCAGGGTCTACCTCAGGAGGACAGGTGCAAGCTCTTATGGCACCCGGGCATGCAAGGGGACAAGTTCAGGCTCTCGTGGTTCCACCGCTGCAAGAACGAGGTAGAGCAATTTCCGTTGAAATTTTAGTTTTTCTATTTGACCATCCTGTCCGTACTTTATTCGATTTTGGCGCATCGCATTCGTTTATTTCAACATCATTAGTTGAAACACTACACCTTGATACTAGTTTAGTTACTAATCCCTTAGTAGTCTCAAATCCTATTGGTGGTTCGGCTCATCTTTCTATGATCTGTCGGGATTTGAGAGTGTTTATCTTGGGCGTTGAGTTTGAATGCAACGCCTTTGTTCTGGGCTTTATGGGCTACGGCTTGATTCTAGGTATGGATTGGCTAACTAGATATGGGGCCATCCTAGATTGTGAAAGAAGGGTAGTTAGATTGTTGACTCGTTCTGGAAAGACCCTTGATATTTCTTGTGACCCTAGAGGTCCAGTAATGCTTAGTTACCTAGAGTCCCTTGACGCATCCGATTATGATTTACATTCTGTTCCCATAGTCCGTGAATATGCTAATATCTTTGATGAGGCGAGGGGTTTACCCCCAAAACGTGAAATCGACTTTCGAATATATCTAGTAGACATTGCAAAGCCGGTTGCATTGCTAGTGCGCCACATGGCTCCAAGAGAGAGAAGGGAACTTAGTAAGCAAGTGAAAGAATTGCTTGAGAAGGGGTTCATCAGACGTAATATATCGGAGTGGGGTGCTTCAGTAGTGTTTGCCACGAAGGCGGATGGGTCCCTTAGACTTTGTGTGGACTATAGAGAACTCAATAAGCTTACTAAGAAGAATAGACATCCACTGCCGAGGATTGACGATCTCTTCGATCAGTTGGTTGGCGCCTCAGTGTTTTCGCAGTTGGACTTAGCCACTGGTTTCCATCAGTTCAGAGTGTCTGAGGATAGCATAGACAAGACTGCCTTTAGAACTCCAGACGGTTTCTTTGAGTGGCTGGTGATGCCCTTCGGTTTGACAAACGCCCTCGCATACTTTGTTGATTTGATGAGTAGGGTGTTTAGGGAGTACCTTAATAAATTCGTGGTAGTCTTTGTAGATGACATATTGATCTTTTCTAAAAGCAAAGAAGAGCATGCCCTACATCTTAGGGAAGTGTTGGAGAATCTTCAAGCGCATAGCCTTAAAGCTAAGTTTTCTAAATGTCACTTTTGGAGAAAGGAAGTGCGATTCTTAGGGCACGTGGTTTCCAAAGAAGGGATAGCCGTGGATCCCGCGAAGGTAGTGGCCATCCAAGATTGGAAGGTTCCTAAAAATGCTACCGAGGTGAGGAGTTTCTTAGGGTTGGCTGGATACTATAGGAAGTTCATCAAAGACTTCGCAAAAATATCAGCTCCATTAACACGCTTGACGAAGAAGAATTTAGTTTTCACATGGGACGTAGATTGTGATGATGCGTTCCAACGTTTAAAGAGAGCTTTGACCACAGCCCTAGTCTTAGTGTTGCCAGATGGGAGTAGGCCATTTACCGTTTATACCGACGCTTGTGGGACAGGACTAGGCGCTATCTTAATGCAAGAGGGAAGGGTAATAGCCTATGGTGGAAGGCAGTTGAGAGTGCATGAAGGAAATTACCCTACACATGACCTAGAGTTGGGCGCTATTGTTTTCGCGCTTAAGTCTTGGCGTCATTATCTTCTTGGCAAAAAATTCGAATTGTTCACTGACTATAAATCGCTAAAATACTTATTCTCTCAGAAGGACTTGAACTTAAGGCAGCAAAGGTGGATGGAGTTCTTAGCATCCTACGACTTCGAGATATCATATACCCCTGGCAAGGGTAACGTGGTGGCAGATGCCTTAAGTAGAAAAGATTATCCTTGAGTCCGTTGTTTGTTGAGCGGCGGAGTTTAGAGTTCATCTCTACGTTTCACTTTAAACCTTCCATTGACTTTGTACCTGGTTTGCTAGCATCCTTAGAGGTCAGACCTACGCTTTTGGGACGGATTGGCGAGGCACAGCAAGACGACCCACAGTTGGTTGAGTTAGTAGAAAAGCTCAAAAGAGGAGAATCATTGAGCCATCTCTGTAGGTATACCCTAGATGATAAGGGTTGGTTACGTTGGGATGGTAGACTTTGTGTACCAAAAGACGATGACCTAAGGAAGACCATTCTTGATGATGCACATCGTTCGAAGATGACCATCCATCCCGGCGGGGACAAGATGTACATGGACATGAGACGAGTTTACTTTTGGGCCGGTGTGAAGAAAGACGTGGCCGAGTATGTCGCTAGATGCTTGGTGTGCCAACAAGTAAAAGCAGAGCAAAAGAAGCCCGGTGGATTGCTTCACCCATTGGAGGTCCCACAATGGAAGTGGGAAAGCATCTCGATGGATTTTGTTGACAGATTACCAAGATCGAGGAAGGGTAATACGGGGATTTGGGTCGTGGTAGACAGACTTACTAAGAGCGCCCATTTCATTCCCGTGAAGAGTAAGAGGACTGCTTCATGGTTAGCCTCCGTATACATTCGAGAAATAGTTCGTTTGCACGGTGTTCCTTCTAGTATAGTAAGCGACCGCGATCCCATCTTCACTAGCGAGTTTTGGAAGAGCTTGCAAGAGGCGGTAGGGTCTCAGTTATGTTTGAGCACCGCATATCATCCTCAGACGGACGGCCAAACCGAGAGGGTGAATCGTATTCTAGAGGACCTATTGAGATTATGTGTCTTAGATTTCGGAGGTACATGGGAGGAACATCTTCCGTTGGTAGAGTTCGCATATAATAATAACTTTCAGTCTAGCATTGGCATGGCACCGTTCGAAGCTCTTTATGGACGGCCGTGTCGTTCGCCTACATGTTGGTGGGAATCTACGGATAAGATCTTGCTTGGACCCGATATGATTAGAGAAACTTCGGAGAAGATCGATTTGATTCGAAGGAGGATGAAGACGGCGCAAGATAGGCAGAAATCTTATGCGGACAAGAGGAGGTCAGATCTTGAGTTTAACGTTGGGGACATGGTCTTTGTCAAGGTGTCTCCATTACGAAACGTCGTTCGCTTTGGGTCCATTGGGAAGTTAGCACCAAGGTTCATAGGGTCGTTTCCTATTAGAGAAAGGATTGGGCAAATGGCGTATAGAGTGGAGTTGCCCGAGAGACTTATTGGTGTACACGACGTATTCCATGTATCACATTTGAGGAAGTGCTTGCACGAGACCGCGGAAGTGGTAGAGCCGAGCTTGCTTGGAGAGGTGGAGATCGAGCGTGATGCGACGATTCGACGAGCTCCTACGCGCATTCTTGGGTCGGAGACTAAGAAGTTGAGGAATCGAGAGGTCAAACTAGTCAAAGTGCAATGGGGAGACGATGAGAGCAACGCTACTTAGGAGATGGAAGCGAAGATGTGTTCATTATACCCTTTTCTTTTCGAGGGTATGTCTTTTAATTTCTC
This sequence comes from Allium sativum, assembly GCA_030737875.1. Lineage (NCBI taxonomy): Eukaryota > Viridiplantae > Streptophyta > Magnoliopsida > Asparagales > Amaryllidaceae > Allium > Allium sativum. Next base: position 888,382,084 of record CM060915.1, on the reverse strand, counting down.
CTTTATCGCTTATCTCGTACTTATCTTATCTTTAGTATGTCCTCTCGTTAGTATCTTTGACCTTTAGATAGGATAGTCCTATGTTTGAAACATGTGTTGAAACATGTTATGTATGATGGATGCAAGTGTTTGCTAGTGGTTGCTCGTGGATGCATATACACACACTTTAGGCACTAGATCGGCTCAGTCACTTCATACTGCATATTGCATATAAATGTGTGTACATATTTAAGAAATGGATGTATAATGGTTGTATCATCATATGGATGTTGCATTTTGGTGAATGGTTGTGCACACATGTAGAAATGATATGTATCGATAGGGATCTTCGCATACATAAAGGATGCATGACACTATCATGGTTTGCATTAAGGAGGTCAACTGAATCAGTAGACCGCCTGATTTTGCATTAGATAAGGAACATATACACACACTCCTTGCATATGTTCATACAGCATTAGGAATTTGTAAGGACAATGGATGCCCGTGTTTGATGGTTGAGTAGATGGTTGTTTGGATGTTAGGATATGCATTCTCCTTAACTTAGAGATTTCGAGGGCGAAATCCTTTAAGGAGGGGAGAATGTAACACCCCAGATTTTTGAATAGTCAAATTAACTAAATTAAAGAATAATTAATCTCAGACGTGAGAATTAAGGGAAACGGGTAGCACCATTGTGTTCGTCTCGGAATTCTGGTTGAGAAAGAGTCCGAATTTGCGTGAATTGGACTTCGTATGGAGAAGTTATGGCGATCGGAAGTTTCAGAAAATTCAAAACAGATTTCAAATTTCAAAAATTCAGAGTCAAACAAGCTAGGCGGGAAAATTCCCGCCAGGACCAGGTCGACCTGGGGGTCGACCAACCCTGACCAGGTTGACTATAGTGTCGACCTGCCCCCCCCCCCCCCCCGGGCAGATTTGAATGATGACCTATTTGTGACTAGATGCTGACTCATTAGGGTTTCTGATATGCTCTGATTGGCTGGGATTAATTCTGGGTTGATTGGACGGCTTAAACTAATCCTAAACTCTATAAAAACACCTATAGACCCAAACCCTAAAATAAAATAAAATTGGATTCATGGCCTCCATGCCGTCACCTAGCAACTCAGCATAGCCGCCACCAATTAGAGAGGGAGAAAGCAAATCAAATACAATCCTTTTCAACTCTAACAATGAATCTTCATCAAAGGAGCGCTAATTCAACTCCAGAAATCAGAATTCAGAACACAATATTGCTTTTGAGTTGTGAGTTCGATAGTTTTAGCAAGATAATTAATAAATGAATTGGATTGAGTTATAATGCGGATAATTTGGATGTGATATGAATTGTTGATTTCATGTTGTAATTATGTTGTAGAATTATGTTGTAATTTCTATAATATTATGTTATGATGCTATCATCTATGATGCAAAGTTATGATGCTATCACCCATGTTATAATCCTATGATTGGCTTATGTCTAGTTGAATCATCATGTCTCTTATGCTAGTTTGTTATATTGACTCATATGATAAATCTTATGTATGCAAGTTTAGACTTTGATTCAAACATGAATCATATACAAGTTGGGTAGAATTAAATGTGAACTTACATGATTATGACACCTAGTTTATGTGAGAATTTAATTGAAAGTTAGGCTATGACATATGCTAAATTCTACATGATACTTTACATGTCTACACCATTGCTGCGATGTATGAATCACATATGTAAGTTTATGAGTTGGATATGAATCATGTTATGCAAGTTTAGGATTATTACCTATGCAAATATAGAACTATGACATATGTTATTTATGCAAGTTTGTGGCCATTATTTCATCAAGTTCACACCTTAGATTTGGATCCATGACATATGATGTTTATGCAAGATTGTGGCCATTATTTCATCAAGTTCACACCTTTAGATTTGGATCCATGACATATGTTATCTATGCAAGTTTTAGATGTAGAACATCATTCACATATGCAAGTTCACCCCTATGTTAGATTTGTGATGTTTTCTTTTATTTTATAAGTTAGACTATTCGAGTCTAACGTATATTTTTATGTTAAACGAACAAACGTACTACGTGGGGAAAAAGGGGATAATATTAAAAATATTTAATTGGCAGAAATGCCTTAAAAGGCATAGAATATAATTGTGGTGAAAATTGGTATGATTTTACATACCATAAATGGATGGACATAATTGAGTCAATTATGGACATCGTTAAATTTGGAATTGATTGATAATTTGAATAGGGAAAGTAATTCAAATTTGGGGGATGATTAATTAGGAGTAATTAATCGTCTAAGACACGAGGTTAGGCTCTTTTGTGGTGTAAGACTGCCCGGACCCGCCCGACAAATCCAGCTGCCACAAATGCCATTCTAATGTGGGAGGTCTTAGGCACAAACTAAATACGTAACAGTTGTAAAGACACGAGGTTAGGCTCTTTTGTGGTGTAAGACTGCCCGGACCCGTCCGGCAAATCCAGCTGCCACAAATGTCAGCCTAATGTGAGAGGTCTTTATGAGGTTACAGTCTTAATGAATTAAGAAACACTTAACCAGATAAGCATGTAGTGGGACATGAGGGGGTTAAGTGGGTGCCTTGGGTGGCATGTGGAATCTAGTGGGTGCCTTGGGTGGCATTTGGAAATACGATTAGAAACACTTAACCAAAAATTGAAACATGTAATTGAAACATGAATAAGAAGTGGGTTAAGTGGGATGTACTAGAGGGGACCAAGCTTAGGTGGATAGCTTGCGTCAAGTAATGGGGGGCCGTTTCAACCAGTAACCCATACGTATCTTTGTGAGCTCGACCCAAGTCGAGGAAGGGACACGCATACTGGGCTTGACTGTAAGAGGCCAAATCGGGTTAGCGGTGGCAACTCAAGTCCAACGGGTTCATATGCGTGTGTGGACCCTGGCTGGTAGGTAAGACATTGTTGCATCATGTAGGTATAAGCCATGCATTCTTTGTTGTATCGGGTTGCCACTTTGGGGAGTGATACACCCCACTGTGGGGCCAGCACGGGTATCTACGAGTTAGGGAGCCGATCGTTTGGGGGTAGTGGGTACTCCTAGTGGAGATAGGGGCAGACGACACCTATGAAGGTAGCTAGGGGTGCACGAAACTACCAATATCATTATTAAGTCTGTAGGCGGGATCAACCTTAAGGTGACTAGTGGTGGTGCAGTATACTAGTGGCGGTGCAGTATAGCAATTATCCTATAGTGTTAGTGTAGTTTAGTAAATTTATCTTAGTGGGTTAAGTGCGCTTTAACGATATCGTTGTTCATCTTGTTTCCTTGTTTACTTTGTCATACTCAATGGTTCATGATCATTTCCTTATTTTCCAACTTATGCCTTAACCTAGTTACTTCGTTAATTATATTGTTAGAATTATCGCACTCGCCAGACTTTATGTCTGACCCCCCCTTTTCCATCTCTTTCCTCCCCCCCAGGTGCTCAAGTAGGAACTAGCACCAGTGGAGCTTGATTTTGGACTGCTTTTAGAAGATTGCTTGGATCGCTGAAGTAAAGTTCAGCTTCTCTTTATTTATGGCTATTTTGATGTTGGGGATTATGTCTTTCAGTTTATGTACTTTGTTTTATCAAGATGGATATGATGTACTTGACTTTGCTTTATGGTTTTGATGATGTAACCAAACATATTTACCTTCTGCTGCAATAAATGAAGTTTTAAATTTTCAAGTACTGCTTTATATCTGTCTTGTTGTGATTTTCTGTTCTATATTCACTTAAAATGCTCCATGGAAGTTAATTCATTCCCTTTGTGAGTGACATTAATGGACGTGGGGTGTTACAACTTAGCTGAACCACTATAAAAATATTGTGTGTCTTTTACTTTCCTGCATTATTTATATCTTCGACAATTATTCTATCATGACCATGAAACACAAAACATTAAATTAAATCTGGAAAATTGGAGATAACCTATGTGCAAGAGTGAACAAAATGACCGCTTGCATGATAAAATGCAAAAGAATGGGAAGATGACATTCTTAACTCTAACTCTCATGAATCGAAAGAGAGTATAAAGGACGGGAAGACAACGTCCCTTGGGGCGTGAAGGTGCACCCAGATAAGAGACCGCCTCAATAATACTCTAACCTGGTTATGAGACAGGAGAGTATAAATATGCTAGAAAGAATAGGCATCAATGACGAAAGGAATATGGCCCCATCGGAGAATCATGAGAAATTGGATTTTGAATTTAATCAATCTTGAATAATTCTTGCTCAATTATCCAAGATTGATTGGGGGCATATCTATGTACACATGTTCCCCTCAACAATGACTTTATTATATAACTATAATATGATATGCTGTCTATTTGCATTTTTACTTAAGTGCTAAACTTATAACTCTCAGACATTGCAGGAAATAAACTATTTTATTTACAAACATGTGAGTTTGTACAGGGAAATCAAGCAAAAGATGCGAGGGCCGCACTCGCTGCGACAATTGCGGACCAATTGAACATCAAAATAAAATAAAACAAAGCACATCATCACTTGGGCTTTGGAGCAGACTTGGATTTTTTGGCAGCCTTAAGAGCATTTCTAGCCTCTTTTTCAGCATCAGACATAAGACATTTTGGCCTTTTCTTCTCTGTAGTTGAAGTTCCAGAGTCGGTGGATTTCTTCCCAGGAGTCGGAACACTGGAATCAAGAGAAATTTTTTTAGCAAGCTCTTCTGTAATAGATCTAGTTAAAGCTTAACAACTAACCTTGATCCAGGAACCACCACTGCAAGGGGCTTAAGGCTTTCGGGGTTCAAGTCTTCAACTTTCAGCTGCATGCGCTTGTCTTGTTCGGCTTTCATTTCAGCCAAAGTAACGTCATCAACACTTTTTGAATCCCCAATTATAGCCACATCAGAATCTTTTTCACGCCCCTCATTACCATCGTCGTCTTTTAAGGCATCTATCATCTCGTCATCATGAGAAGTGTCGTCCTTAGACAGTTCAACTCCCCCTCCGAATTTGACGACGGTAGCCTCATCCTGTCCTCCCTGAGCCTTTTTCACGAATTCTTCTCTAATAGAGGCTCCTCGAGGCTCACCAATCTTCTCGGCTGGTCCAGCACCTACAGAATGAGAAGCAACAGTTATCAACTCAAGAGAAAATAAAGGATCCTCGATCGATTGCCCAATGATGTGATGAAAGGTGGAGACGGCCTTGACGAATTGAGGTGAAAAGGTAGAAATACCTTTCGATGATTTCTCAATTGGGGCGGTTACCGTCTCTGACGCTGACTCGGGTATAGGAGATAAAGAGACGCTTTAGAAATTCCCGGATTCTCGGGATCATATCCCTCAACTTCGGTAGTTTCAGCGGTAGCAGAAGAAGAACCAACTTCAGGGATATTCTTTTATTTGGCCAGGTGTTTCTCCTCCTCCATAGCAGCAGCAATGAGGCGACGCCCCTCGGCCAGGCGTGCCGGTTCATCATCTCTCAGATACTTCTCTATAAGTTTATCTTCGTCAACGAAGTCTACCTTAAGTTCCTCTTTCTCCCATTCGATGATTTGACTCCATACATGAACTAAGGTAGTCGGATAGTCTTCAATCCAAGAGATGTTTCGGCGACGAATTATGTGTGCAAAGAATTCAATCAATAGTTCGCCAAAACCGTGCACTTCTTTCTGAGCTTCTAATAGTGGTTTACGGGTCTCTTCAGCAGACTTAATGGCGTTATCCACATTCCCCTCAGCTAGGGAAGCCCTATTCTCGGCTTCCATTAACTTGGACTCCAAGTCAGCGTTTCGTTTCTCCAGTTCAGCATTTTTTCTCGCTAACTCGCATTTTTCTTGCTCAAGAGTATTATAAGCCAGTTGCATTTTGACACTGTCTGACTTAGCGTCTTCCGCTTGTTTCTTCAACTCCAAACGCTCTTGACTATGAGATTCCAGCAAGTCATGATAACGCTTCTGTAACTCCTCAAATTGCTGTTTGAAGTTGTTGGCGTCTCGTTGAGCGATGACGAGTTGAGCCTGTGTGTCTTCCAGGTCCTTCTCCAAATTTTTCAAGGCATTCTCATCGGAATCCGCAGCCTTTTTCATTGAATCAACGTCTGTAATTAAGGCCCGAATAATTCTGGAAAGATTACGTGAATATTTGTACATCTCCGAGTATTGCTTCTCAACTGTGTCAATCTTTGCTTTAGCCTCATCTGCCCACTTTGAAGAAATAGGCTCAAGTGCGGGTAAAAAAGTTAGATTCTCAATGTAGTGATCTGGGAACTACTTCTCCAGATATGCCAGCTTAACTTTGGAATCAACATCCAGTGGTGGGGGCTTACAGTAAGATAGTTCAATGTGTTTCCGCTTAGTGGGGACGATGGCTGCATCACCTTTTCCAGATCCCTTCTCAGAAACTTTGTGTTTGTCTCGTGAATCGGTATGTTTCGATGGACTTTTTTCCCAACTATATTTGTCTTGAGGAGAAGTTCGATCTTTGGATTGTGACGTTTCTTCTCCACGACGACTCTGGTGGCTCTTATACCTGTCTGGATCTGACCGGACAGGGGAACGAGAGCATGAGGTATGTCGTCGATGAGAATCATAAGGCCTTCTGTCATCTCTGCTCCGGCTCTCACGACGATCATGCTCGATGTCGGAAGGAGGTCTAGACATGCTACGGCGCATTTTTCTGACATCATAGTAAGGGTGAAACATTGTACCTGCGCAATAATATGAGTGGAATTCAGAATCAATATTCACATAAGACATGAGTGTTGTGATGTGTGGTGCTAATGTGTTATGTGCATCCTAAGTGTTGTTTCCCCCCCAACAAACCCGAGTCTGAAGCTAGACTAGCATGAGCGGGCTCTTTGGTCTTCACGGGAGTGGTCTCCTCTGAAGAAGTGAAAGTTAAAGGATTCTTGCCAAAGTCCTCTGAAGTATAGATGGTTTTAGGCAGGGGAAGGTTTCCTAAACCCTTAAATGTGGAATCATCGGTAGTAGGAGCATCTGTTGGCAGCTCTTTAGGGGATGTTGACATCTCACGAGAAATAGCGTCGTCATGGACGGTATACCCTTCTCTGTGCTTTTCAGCTATGTTGGCTAACTCATCGTCCTGAGTCGAAGATGGAGAAGGTAAAGTCCGAAGAGGTATTGTTGGACCTTTTGAGCCCTCGCCCGTCTCAGGAATAATGTCTACCGGGGGTATGTACACATATGGACCCGTCCCATGACCTATACTACGGGTAATAGATAGTAACCCGTGATGATGGAGATACTCGTCCTTAAGAACTTTGTCGATGGTTAGGAATTTTTTATCGCCATTAAGAAGCCGATGATTGGTCCGATTTTTGCTTTGGGTTATCAACTGCGAATGAAAAAGAAAGCAAGTTAATGTGTTGACATGAGCATTTAAAATTGAGATCTAGAATGTCGGTGCTTTACTTGATTTGGTCCATCTTCTGGCGCACCCCGGTTGCTGTCTAATATAAAACCATTCAAGCTTAGAATCGCCAGCCTTGCTGCTAAATGGAACAGTAATAATTTTCCTTTTCGGAACTGACTCAAATTATGAGAAGGAAGGAGTCTCTTGAGTCCGATGCTTGAAATTATAAAAAAAGTGAACATCATCAAAGGTAGGCTCTATACCTAAAACTTCTTTGTATGCTGTATACAAGGTGTACAAATAAGCATAAGAGTTGGGATGCAATTGCATGGGGGCAATCCGCATCTGTCTTAGAAAATCAACAACAAAAGGCAGAAATAGTGGAATACCCCAACCAGGCACATCAACTGGGTAATTGCCATGAATCCTTCCGGTGGATTGTGGGGGCAATCTGTTTTCGATGGCACTAGGGTATCTCTTTTTAGTATTCCATGCTTTAGACATATTCGAACAAGTCTGTCATCATCGATCATCGATTCAACAGAATCTTTGGGTAGCTCCAATATAGTGGCCAGATTCAAACTCATCAGGAGCACGATTATCTCCTATCCCTCCTTCCTCTTCATTGCCAAGAGAAACTTCACTATCAAAAGGTATTTCACTATTATGTGCTTCTACTTCATAATCTGGGCTCTCATTGTCCCATTCAGGGTCTGATGGAGAGGATATATCATCAAGAGTGAATCTCTTGGAAGTTTCTGCAGTTTCTCTCTTCTCTGCTAACCTAGACGAACTTCTCTCTACCATGATCGCTAAACTATTGAAGAAGCAATAACATAAGTTAGAGTAAGATAGCCCGTATCCCCCCGTGTATGTGTGTGAACTAAAGTGTGTGCTATGTGTGAAAAGGATGCAAAGTAAACACATAAGAGCGTAATGCAAAGGTTCGATAAAGCAGTAATGTTCGGAATAGTTCTTGATGCTCGTTTATGTTCGTAAGGCACTATCCTAACTGTTCTTTAAGTTGAAGGTTATGTCAAGTATTGATTTGGCCAGTTGAACAAATTCTTGTGCATTGAGTAGGACTGCTTCGGTTCGGTTCGGATGTAAGTGTTGGGATCGGATCGGGGGGAACTATGTTTTAGTCTGAAGCAAACGTTCGCAACCAGCCAGCAAAACTGGATCAGTTCGGAAGTAGGCATTTGGAGCGGTCCGGATTGACTTAAGTATCCATGCCTCTCTTCCTCTTTGTTTCTTACTCCGACACAATCTGTTCATAGGAACCTCTTCCCCTTCCCTTCACTCTAACATTTCTCCATCCGAACCGATCTCAGCTCCTCTCTTTCTATTTTTCTTCTCCATTTTCCATCTCACTCAACAAACACCGAACCCAACTCCAGCTTAAAAACCCCTATTGAGATCGATCACTTATATGCCCAAATGTCCAATAATGGATCCTAATCCCATCTCCTAACATCTCGAGGTGATAATGGAGTCACTGACGATGGCGAGGGAGAAGGAGGCCACGGCGTCGAAGCCGAGCAAAAACCAGAATCAAACCATTCAAATTAACCACAAATACTAGCTGAAATCGATTATTACAAGGATAATCGAAGTTTTAAACCTACTTACGAGTTTGATTTGAAGATTAACGAGAAGGATTTTTGGAGTTTATAAGAGTTAGGGTTTTGGTCCAAAATCTGGAAAGTGAAGACAATAATAGAAACGAAGGAAAGAAAGAGAAGGGGTAGTGAGTTTATATAGATATATCGCGGCCCTTTGTATTCCCAGCCTTTCACCCCGTTTCGGACCAGAGTTTAGGCCCACGAATGTGCTCTGGCCTGTTGATCTGATACTAAGCAAAACCGAAGACAGAAGTTGTTCGGGTCAGAATCCGAACCAAATGGAATCTCATACATCGAAGTGGTATGTAAATCAAAAACGAAGGAAAATAAAGAAAAAGTTTACCTAGAGGAACTGCTGGACATCAAGAAGAGTTCTTAAATTTGTTTAAAAAAATGAGGAAGGTAATTCATATGCGTCATGGTGTATATATAGACGGCAAGAGACACAATTTTATGAAGCAACACATCCCTATGAACGAACGGAAGTGACTATTTAACGATTCAAATTCAAAAACCAATTAACAGACGATGTCAAGGGACGCTCCATCTTCGATAGAAGCATCCCTTGAGGGGGCAAAATGTTAGCCTACTTTGTGAACTAGGCTACACAAAGTTAAGACTTAAACAATGAAGAGCACCCTGCCAGATAACCGGATCGGATCGGGTTTCCTTGGGCAGAGATAGATCAGCACAAAGCAGAAAGGGAAGGAAAACAAGCCGGATCGGATCGGAAGGAACGGAGCCGATCCGAACCCCATACACAAACATATCCGATCCGATCCCAGAATCGCAGCAGCTTCCACCCCACGTTTTCCTTAATACTCGAGACGGTTACGCACACAATCTACCCACGTTTGCCACTAACCTAGTGTGTTGTCATCATCAGATTCCATCCGAACCCGATTGTGGCGGGATTGATGCCACGTGGATCCGAGCCGATCCCACTCCAGGGAGATTTTGCACCTATAAGTACAACATCAAGAGGTATTTTGAAGGATCTTTTGGCATTTTCAGAACTCAAACTTCTTTGCAATCCGAATTCTATCATCTCTTTCAGACTACAATCATCTTTCAAACAATATTTTAGATAATTTTGAGTGAATTAATGTATTGTATAAGTGGAAGAGAGTGAAGATCATCATTGTACTTGCATTTGAATTATCAATTCGAAGAGTAGAAAGTGGACGTAGGCTACTTGATGCCGAACCACTATAAATTGTGTGTTTTCGTCGTTTTTGATCTCATTTCATTAGAATCTTTACTAGTTTGGGTGTTAGAGCCAATTTTGGATCTAACAAACTCAATTTCTTTTCATTTTATTCGAATATATTTTAATGGTATTTTAAATACCAATACCTAGGGCCAGTGCTATTCAAACATCCAAAACACACAATCATCAATCATAGATTTTCTAACACATCATATATCATAATATATACGGAAACAATCAAATAAATAAATTTGAGGAATCTAATTGGATTCCTCCAACCTATTTTTCCTACATCCACAGATGTTAGACAACACAAATAATACATATCCTACTTCAAGGCAGGATATTGCGATATAGAAGGTCATCTATTATATATTTTGGGGCACATAGGGTGTCATCCTCTAATGGTACTGTTGGAAATATCAATATCCAACCACCAAGCCTAAATATAACTAATATGTATTAAAACCACAATTGATCAACAATTATTCAATGCATCCAAGCAACCAATAAACAACATATATAAATTATATATTAAATAAAAATTCGTTTATAATAAATTATAAATGAATCCAGAGAGTGAGTTTACTCATCTTGATTTTTCTTTGCTGAAAATCCCGTTTGATTCCGTATATTAAAATCACAATCTACTCGAGTGAATTTTGTACCTACGATTATTATTTTATTTATCGATTAAACGATTATTAATTTGACTAAACTATTAAATTAAAAAAATAATTTATTCTATGCATTTTAGATTTCATAAAATGTATACCTACTGCCTCAACCAACCATGAATCATATCCTCAAAATTTTGATTCACTTCTACTGCTAACAGCTCTAAAAACTGCCTAACCCACTTCGACATTTCATCAAATACTTCACAAACCATTTTGCCATCTCCTTGCTAACACCGTACCCCACTACTTTGCTGAAGCTACATCACCAAACGGATTCCAACACCATTGGCAGTCCCAGTTTCAGTCACTAATCCTATTCCTAACTACCATCTCCATCGGACCAAAACTTGCCACTCACCACCACTGTAATACCTTAAGTCACAACCCTTAGGTCAACATTGTAAGAACCCAAAATTTTATGACCCAAAATTATACTGATTACAGTTAAATCTATATATAAGTAGGGTGAACAAAATGAATAGATCATGTGTATGTATATGATGTAAAATATAAAAATTGTACATGTTTAATATTGTGAATAAATATGCATGTATATTGGTGTATTGTGTGTAACCAAAAACTTGCTTAAATGTGTTACAACAATTGGTTTAAAGGGCTGTATAGAGCTAGTAAAAGAATCCCAAGGGAAAAGTTGGAATTAACAAGACTAAAACCCTAATAAGTTAACCTAGAAAACTAATTGGCCACCATTCAAGCATTCTCTAGTTCAACAAAAAAATAAAAGAAAACATAAAATGGCCAGAGCCCTAGTTGATCAAAATTTAGGTAAAACTAATAAATTGATCACTACACATCAGATCAAAGATAGATTCGCAAGGGGGATGGAATCTAAAGGGAGGCAATAGCAATTTTAAAGGCTTCAAAGCCAAATCGGTATCTCAAAAGGTATAAAATCGAGTAATAACACCTCGATAAGTGTATTTTTATTTTATTTGGCAATAAGTCCTTTATAGGAAGCCATTTCACTTTGCTGTAAGATCATCAGAAGTAAATAGAAATGTCGGTTGTGTGATTTACGATTTAATTTGGCTGATTGCTGTGGATGGATGATTTACTGGTTTGAATAGCATGTTGATACACTTAGAAATTAATACATGTCCTAATTGTTTTCTGGTTGCATAAATCTGGATATCTTTACTAATAGTTGGAATAGGTTTGGTGTCACACTTTTTTGGTGTACACGCAAACTACCGAAAATGCCCTTTACCTGCAAGTCATATCTTTTGAGCACCTTGATCATTTTCAATTAAATCATAAATCATGCGGCGAGAATTATGGCACATGTAAATGCGTTCAATTTTGAACATTTATTATTATTAATTAATAGAATTATGGTAGGATTTATTTTCAATTGGTATATAATAAATGGATTATTTTATACATGATATTTTTAAATTGGTACATCTATAATTAGTAGGAATGTAAATGGATTCTCAAATGGTAGACATAATTGAGTTGTAAACCTTTGGTACTATATTTGGAATTCAAATATAGTATGAAATACCAATTCAAATATAGAATAAATGGATTGTTTCATAATTGGTAGAATTAAATCAGTAATACAAATTCTACCAAATATAGTATTATTTCAATATAAGATTGTATTATGGTACATATTTGGTAATACAGATTCTAACATATTTGGCACCATAATCCAAATATACAATTCAAATTTTGAGTTGTGTATATAGTTAACCAAATTAAATTGAATTGTAGGTTATTATGGATTTTTGGTATTATGGTAGGATTTATGTATAATAATTCTACCATAGAATTATGGTAGGATTTATTCCCAATTGGTATATAATAATTGGATTATTGTATACATGATAATTTTAAATTGGTACATCCAAAATTGGTAGGATTGAAAATGGGTTCTCAATTGGTAGACATAATCGAGTTGTGAACCTTTTGGTACTATATTTGGCATTCAAATATAGTATGAAATACCAATTCAAATATAGAATGAATGGATTGTTTCATAATTGCTAGAATTAAATCAGTAATACAAATTCTACCAAATATAGTATTATTACAATATAAGTCTTTATTATGGTACATATTTGGTAATACAAATTCTACCATATTTGGTACCAAAATCCAAATATACAATTCAAATGTTGAGTTGTGCATATATTTAATCAAATTAAATTGAGTTGTAGGTTATTACAGATTTTCAGTATTATGGTAGAATTATGGAAGGATTTATGTATACCGATTCTACCAATTATGATTATCTCATAGTATATTTACATGTAAATGTATTCTCAATTGATAATGTATATATCATTAAAATTATCATCTATAAAATAATCCAATTTAGATTTTAGTACTTTAATTCGATGGTAAATAGTGCATATATTTTATTGCATTCCTAAAATGCACTGTCTTATCTTGCTGATATGTACGCTTTCTCAATTATAAATATGACACTGTATCTTTCTTCCTCGCCTCACAAAATCAATTGCCCTCTTCATTCCTCCATTTTCCTCTACAGTCATTTAAACTGTTTACTACTCTCAGGATCTCCAGCTTTAGATTACAGTGGGAAAGCTTCTGATTTCAAGACAGGTACTTTATATTATTCTATACATTTACCTACTTTGGTTTGCATCAGTATTCAGTTGTGTCTTTTCGGATTTATCTGCTTGGTTTGCATCAGTATTTGGTTTTCAATAGTTTGCACCAAACCTATATAAGACTGCAAACGCCTATGTGATCCGCAACACCATGTAACTGCGCAGCAATCAAAAGAACCCGTTAGTAGATGAGTACGGTTGAGATGCAAGTTTCATGTCTAAGTTGGTAAGCTGCACTCAAATATATAATTTATAAAATAAAAAAAATATCCATTATTCAATTGTACTATCTAGTCATATTTTTTTTCTTTACAGGTAAAGCATATGGAAGAAAATGGATGGTGACAATGAAGAACCAAAATGAATATTTTATTAATAAATAAATTTTATCATTTTTAGTATGATAATTGTATATTTTTAGCATTATCATAATATATGGTTTATAGTTAGATTTTTTTAATTTACATTTGCATTCATTAACAATTGATATTGCATTTGAATTTATTTATATTGTACACTATTTTATTTCTTGGAATGATAATTTATTAACAATGCAACATTAGAATAAATCATTTTTCCTTGCATTTGTAAAATACACAATATCTTTACTAATAATTGAACTAGGTTTGGTATCTCACTTTTTTGGTGTACACCTGAACTGACGAAAATACCCTTTAACAATTTAGAAAAGTACTGATTGAATTCAAAAAAAAGAGGATCTGCGTACATTCAAAGTATACGGCTGATATTTTCATTTTATTCTTTGAAAACTTAATTTTAGTAAGCGGCTAATATTACTCCTAGAATATCGAGTATGATTTAATTAAAAAAAAGGATCTGCACAAATGCTGATATTTTCGTTTTTTCCCTAAAAACTTCATCATTTAAATATGCGGATGGTATTTTTACTCATGAATAACGAGATATCTCCTGTAATTGCACTCTTTTATTTCTTTCCTCTTTCCAATTTATTTTCCAAATTTTCGCACAATTTATGTTCGTCTTTCAATTTCCTTCCAATTTAAGTAAGCGGCTAATATTTCTCCTCATTGAATAACGCGATATCTCCTGTAATTGCATAGTATTTCGTCTATAAATTTACATGGTCTTCTTTTTCTTTCTCAACCGCTGGGAACAACACATTTCTTTCTTTTATCCTTCCATAATCTATGAAAGCTTCTAATTTCAGGTAAAACTCACTTTATATATTTGTTTCCCAATATTTTTGAACTCCTCGATATATGCCTTTATCTCACTACCATAAAACAACAATCTTTCATGCAGGAATCTATAACTTGGATGCTTTCTCTGTTTCTTTTTTTTGTGTTCCATGTTTCATGTTTTTTCCCCTTCAATACAAAGGAAAAAATAAGATTAATTTTGCTTAAATATGTACTATACTGATTGCAATGCTTCGCCTTGACTGTAATGCTTCCGCTTCATGTATTTCCATTCATTAAGTAGGGCTATATATGTACTATAATTGCAATAATGCTTTGCACTCATTAAATATGCATTGGACTATATTGCTTTGCCATATGAGTATTACTTGAAGCTGACATGCAATGTTGGTGTGTAAGGTCTACCTGATTGTACAACATGTGTAGTGTGCAGCTACAAATAATTTCGGGGCACCATTGCAAATAGTTTTCTGCACCAAGATTGAATTTAACTGTCGTAATATGTTCCTAAAATTGAATTATTTTTGTTGTTTTTATCATTTTTTGCTTATCAAATACTCTCTTTTTTATAGAAAAAAAGAAAACAAATCATGATGAATTTTAAAAGGCAAATTTTTGTTGCCCTCATTTCCATTCTTTGCCTGCCAAATATGTTATAATTAATAACCCAAATTTTCTTAACTTCGTATTTATGCTACTTTTACTCATTTAAATTTTGCTATATTTAGTCATTTAAATATGCTGCTGCGCATACCTAAGTCTACTAATTCAAAGGTGAGCTTGCAGTATATTTATACACTCAAAATGCTTAGATCCATATGCTTCTTGATGTGCCCACACAATTCTAAATCTCTCTACCTACCTGTACTTAATATGTATTCGGATATATATTTATACTAATAAAATATTAAAACAAAGTAATATATTTACCATGTTGACATATTCAAATATGCATTCTACATCTCCTTACATATATAAACTACACAATATTTGAGGAATAACAATCCACGCGCGAAGGGCATGCCATTATCACGCGCGAAGCGCGTGCCACGACCACGCGCGAAGCGCGTGCCTTTATCATGCGCGAAGCGCATCCCGTGATGCTCGTAAAAATATATATAGATTTGTTTGTGAATGATGTACTGTTGAATGATTATATGGCTGATTTCCTTATGTATGATTTTCTGTATAAATATTTAATTAGTTTCATAGTTATGTACAATTTGCGGTTACTCACTTATAAATCTGAGGTATAAAGTAAATGGTGACACTAAAACAGGATAGGACCGAGCTGTAGAAATGCAAGTAGGGTAAAACTAAAAAAAAAGTTGTAACAACCCGGAAAAAACGAGCCAATTTAAAAAAAAAAATTGGTTATTTTCAAAGAAATTAAACAATTGAAATAGAATATTTCAATAAAATAATGAATTGGAAATAGCGTGGCAGTTTGAAAATTTGAATTCAAACTTTGACTGACTGTACCGGGTGGAAATTATAACGGATTTTAGTGAAACCAAAAATATTTAAATCTATTTAGGAATACCTTTCTAACGAAACTGAAAAATCGAAGTTTCATAGCGGGAATCAAAATTTATGGCCAAATGAATTTTCAGAAAGCTCGCTATAAAGAATATATAGCCCTTCAAAATAGACATTTTGCAAACGACCTCGGAATTCGACAAAACCACTTTTGTTGGATCCGGGATGTCAAACTATTGTTAGGCTTCAAATTTCATAATTTTTGAAGCTAGTATGTGAGCGTGGCAAAAGAAAATGTGATTGGTCAATTTCTATTAAATTGGGTCGACCAGAAAATGACCATTTTTCAAACGATCTCAGAATTCGACGAAACTAGTTTTGTTGGGACCGTATCGTCAAAACATAGCTAGATTTATTTTTCTGAAATTTTTCGAATCAGTTTGTGGCCCTGACAAATTGAAATGTACGTTCAAAATAAGTATTTAATGTTTTATACTTTAATTTGAGAAATGACTGACTGTAACAATCGAATTGGCCTACGAAACATATCCCATTGTGTCCGGGATGGGGGTATTTAGCTAGGGGCGACAGTCGTTAGGTTGAAATTGGTGTTCGTTTAAACAAGAAGATATTTTTGAATTTAAAATAAATTAAAAATAAAATATAATGGGCCAATCCCCCTCTTTCTCTCTCACTTCTTGTTAACCGGTCAAACCCGATTAACCCCACCCCCCCACGAATGACGGAAGTTATTCCCATCTTCCCGACCTAATCGCCACCGCCACGTCCATCTTCAGCCCCACCTCCAGTTGAGTTTTTTGTTCGCCTCACCCTCCTCTATAAATCCATACAACTTTCTCCTGCTATAGTGGGATATTTTCGTCGAATTACCTCAAGGAAGGCGTTGACTTTGGAGCTCTGTCGTGAGCTACAGGGACCACCGAATTGGGTGCAACCACCGGTGCTGGAAACCCTGTTCGAAGCTCTTTGACGCTGCAGCACCTGATCGAGACAACACTTCACGGATCGAGCGAAAATTTAAAACCTAGTTTCGAAGGTTTACAGAGGTGAACGACTTTAATTTTTCTGAATTGAAAATAACACTTTTAAGTGTTGCAAACTTTGAAAAATCATATCTTTATGATGTATTAACGAAATTCGATGAAACAGAAAACATCGTGACCGCAAGGAGGCTCTCTACCATCTAGAAGAGAATGCGGATTTTTCTGAGCTATCTACGATTTTTAGCACCTCGAAAACCAATGTGAGAAATCTAAATTAAATTGTGTGAATGAAATCGTGTTGTATAAATTATATAAGCGAAGTGTAAATTATATACGCATCGTATACCTCATGTACATGTGTTGTATAAGTTATATAAGCGATGTATAAATTATACAAGCGTTGTATGAAACATATATGCTCTGAATTGTGTTGAAATGAAAGTGAAATAAAATATATATATACTCCCCTCGTCCACAAACCATGGACGATATTTATTGCTTGTGATTGGCGTGAAAATATGTAGTATGACGAATGGTTGAAAATAATTGTTTGTGGTTGATATTGTGGTTGAAAAATACCTTTGTGGTTGGAAAATACCTTTGTGGTTGAAAAATACCCTCTTGTGGTTGAAAAAAATTAGAATAGAATTGTGGAAATGAAAATAAAACATGCCGCCTGCGTGCGAACTAGATGCATGAATCCCCATTGTCAAAAACCGCGAGATTTTAAGGTAGAGCGAGGAGCCTTACTAGGGTCGGTCCCGGTTTTAACTACCCTGCCGTTATGCTGCCGAAATTTTCTAAAATATTCATGTGTTAGAATAATTTTCATTTGTTGAAATTATTTTCATATGTTGAAACCGCATTCATGTGTTGAATAGAAATTCATTCGTTGAATAAAAATTCATGTGTTGAATGGCGTTCGTATTTTAAATAAATAGCTTTAACGATAAAAATCACATTTATATATATATATATACAAACTATAAAGAACATTCATGTGTTGAATAGAAATTCATTCGTTGAATAGAAATTCATGTGTTGAATGGCGTTCGTATTTTAATTAAATAGCTTTAACGATAAAAATCACATTTATATATATATATATATATAAACTATAAAGAACATTCATGTGTTGAATAGAAATTCATTCGTTGAATAGAAATTCACGTGTTGAATGGCGTTTGAAATTTAAAAAAAAAGCTTTAACGATAAAAATCATATTTTGTATATATATATACAAACTATAAAGAACATTCATGTGTTGAATAGAAATTCATTCGTTGAATAGAAATTCATGTGTTGAATGGTATTCGTGTTTTAAATAAATTGATTTAACAATAAAAATTACATTTTTATTGTGCATATGAAGTGTTAAAAACATTCACGTGTTGAATAAATATTTTTGATGAAAAAATATTACTTTTATCATGTATACGCCTCGCTAAAAATACACACGTGTTGAAATAAATATTTGTTCGTTAGAAATATTATTATTAGCATTGTTCTGCATATATATATATATATATATATATACACATGTGTTGAACAGAGAAAATGGATTAGCTGTTGAGTAAAGAAATTATTTGTGTGCCCAACAAATAGGTAAGCCTTGATGAGTTGGCTACGCAATTTTATTTTTATATCAACTCCTGTGGCGGAGTGCTGGTTATTCTATGTGTAATAATAAACATCGCCATAGGATAGTAACAAATAAATTTTGAACTACACTACATGGCATACTTCTTGACGATAGGCATACTTCATCATATACCACATAAGCATTTGGAGCTTGTTTGACGAGGTTGAAGATTTACCATACGAGCGAGAGGCTTGTATGGCGATGATTATATATTACAGGTTGAACTGATCACTGATATGGACTATATAAAATATAACGATAAATTGCCAGATTAATAAAAACCCCACACGGGCCTGGAGTTGAGAATAATCACGTCTCTCTAGTTATTAGATACGGCACATGGATTATTTATTTCCCACACGGGACGAGGTAACGAGGATTTATCCTCTGGAGTAATTAAAAATACACACTCCCTCAGGCTTAGACAGGATGACGAGAATTTATTCTTTGGAGTTATTATCTATACACGCTCCCCTGTAAACACCAGAATATATCACTATAAATATGTGTATGCTTTATAGGATTTATTGGGTACCTAATACGGCCCAATAAATTTCCAAACCCCTTCCCGTACAAAGGAGGTTATGGCGAATTTTTTTGAAATATATAGGCGTTAGTGAAATATTTGAAGTGAAAACGATATTGAAATCACAGAATGAACTATATTCATACATATATATATATATAAATAGAATTGAAAGGAATCGAGGCCGTGCAGTTCGTGTTTTGAAATCGTAACTTCGATCGATTAGTACGAGAGATCCGACCATCGGATTTCCCCAAAACTGCAACTGTTGGGTTCACCTTGGAAATATCTTTCCAACGGCACCAACTTTGTAAAGATCCAACGGTTGGATTGTCTGGAATGTTTAATTCAAATCTGAAGAAAAACAGCGCCAGAATCGATTATATTTATATATAAATAAAAATATAATTTAATTAAATCGAATAACGACGCTGTAGTTCGTATTTTGAAACCGTAACTTCAAACGACTAGTGTGGAAGATCCGACCGTCGGATTTTCATGAAACTGGAACCGTTGGGTTCTCTTTGGGAATATCTTCCCAGTGATATAAACTTTGTAGAAATCCAACGGTTAGATCTCCCGATATGTGTAAAACAAATTTGGGGGAAAACAACGCCAGTGCCATGGCACGACCTGAAACGTCGTTTAATTAAATATGGCCATTTTTAAATAAATAAAAATGATGAAAAATCATTATAAAATATTATAAGCGTCATAGAATGGAAATAAACTAATTTTGCTTGGTTTGCTTGATATTTGATGGTTGTATGTGTTTGACATGAAAATTTTACTAAAGAAATGAAATGTGAATGTCGAATAATATAACCATGGAAAGAATTGATTTGAATTCTAATTATACGTGAATTATTTGAAAAGGCCGAGCTAACCCTCATTTCAAATAATTGATCGAACGATTCAAAGTCGAAAATACGAAGACAGTTCAAGACTGACGATCTTCGCATCGGATGGATGGGCGCTGCTGAGGTTCCTAATTGGAGTAGCTACCTTGAAGGAACGGAAGTAGTAGCCGTCTGGACGTATGTGTTGATTGTACGGATATACGAGGAATATGGTGCCTTCGGCTTCGTTCAGACCCAGATTGGACTTGTAAATGGACTGTGTGTCTGACATTGGATTTTGTTCTGTACTGATTGATCTCTGTTAAATATATATCTGTTTGGCGGCGGAGAATTTATTCTCTTGCTTAACGCCCTTCTCTAAGACGTATGATGTAACAACCCGTATTTTAATAACATGTTATAACCATAAATCAAGGCAGAATTAAATTTTAGAATAAGAACCAAGGGAAACAGGTTACGCCATTGCGTTCATCTCGGAATTCTTCATGAAATCGAGTCCGAGTTTTCGAAAATCGGAGTTCGTATGAACAAGTCATGACCCTCAGAAGTTTCAGGAATTTGAATAAAATAAAACAGCTCGAAAATAAAGCCAGAAATTCGAAATTCAAACCCAGAGAAGGCTGGCGGGAAAATTCCCGCCCATATACCCCGGTCAACTGGGGAGTCGACCCCCCCCCCCCCCCAACCAGGTAGACTGGGGAGTCGACTTGGGTGTCGACCTCCCCATGACCAGGTCGACCCTATGGTCGACCGGGTGCCAAAACCTGGTTTTCAGCCTGGGTTCATTCTGATGTATTTGGACCAATTTTCTGACTAGATTCATGATCCTAAACCTATATAAGCAGCCTCCTAGCCTCATTCTCTCTACACCAATTCTTTCTGTCCTTATGCTACCTTTGTGAAAATCAATATGATAATATTTAAATTAAAAGAGACTATTTCTGCTTCGTCAAGACAACATCTAGGAATTGCAAATTGGGGGTTTTCAACTAGAACAAGACTGAACAAATAGAGATTCAACAACTACAATAACCGTTTCCAGAATCAAATCTCTGCACTCTAATTCTCGATCCACGCTCTGTAAGTTCTAGTTGTTTTTAGATTTAAACATTTAATTATAATGTGGCCATGGAATAAAGTGGAATTGGATTTTAAGTATGTTTATCGATTCTGATCTATTTCAGTTGCTCCTTTAATCTTGTGTTTTGGGACTTGTATATCTTTATGCTCATGACAAGTTTATGATCTATTCAGCAGTTTTCTTGATTCGTAATGACGTTATCATCAAGTTGTAATATTTAAGCCTATGATGATGTTTTCCTCTGATCTCATTTTTATTCAATTTCTATCTCCCCCAATTTATTTTCTTTCATGAACCTTGGTCAATTTCGGACCATGGCCTAAGGTCGCGATTTGCGTACGATATGATACGGGGGAATTATGGGATTATTGCCTATATGAATATGATGTAATAATTGGCAACATGAAATTGGATATTATCATTGTATTTGCAAGTTTGGGCTTGATCTGTAAATTTTGGTGTAATCTTGTTATGAAAAAAATTGCATAAATATTATATACATGGAATTTGGCACAAATAGGATCTATGTAATGTAACATGAGATTTGGTATACATAACATGTATGTAATTTGGCATGTAAATTAAACCACGAGTTCGGGCCTATGTAAATTAAATCAAAAGATTGGGCTTATGTTAGTTAGGCATATATAGAATTGGGAATTTGAACATGAAAGCAATTGTAAATTTGATAATTGGCATAAACATGTATTATGAACTTGGGCAACTGACATGTATTGTAATAAAAAGATTATAGTTTGGGATAACTACATCATGAATCATGATTTGGGTTTATTGGGTATAAAACTTGATACATGTAATTTTGGCTAGAACTTGATATGGTAAAATGGCATAAAAATTGGCATACATGTAAAATGGCATGAATTAAACATATGTAAATTTGGTATGAATTGGGCATATGTAAAACTGACATGTAACCTAGAACTTGGGCATATGTTAATTATGTAAAATTTGGAGTAGAACCATATATGATAATTTATGACTTGGAGAAAGTTTAATATGAACGCGCCTAAGTTGGGTTTTGGGTAGTTGGTATGTATTGGACATCTAGACGGCATGTAAGCATGCTTATGAACTTGAAACATGAATTGGTTATGAATATGAATCATTAACTTGATAATAGGCATAAGTGAAAACATGAAACTTAACATGAAACTCGCTATGAAACTAGACACGAACTTGACATGAAACTTGAACATGGACATGACATTAGAATAAACATGAAAATGGCCAACTCGAGGTTGGGTTGAGTTTGCAGTGTAAATCTGCCCGGAACCGCCCGACAAATCCAGTTACTGCAAACAATAGGATCCAATGTGGGTAGTTGGTCATATCACACTTGAAACCCGAGGTCAGACTGAGTTGTGGTGTAAATCTTCCCGGAACCGCCCGGCATATCCAGTGACCACAACAACAGGTCTGATGTGAGAGGTTGGGGTGCATTAATGAATTAATGCCACATGATAGGGTTAAGTCATGAACCGCTTGAATATACTTAACCAATTTGACACGATGATTTGATAGGGTTAAGTCATGAACCGCTTGAATATACTTAACCAATTTGACACGATGATTTGATAGGGTTAAGTCATGAACCGCTTGAATATACTCAACCAATTTGACATGATGATTTGATAGGGTTAAGTCATGAACCGCTTGAATATACTTAACCAATTTTCCAAGATGATTTGATAGGGTTAAGTCATGAACCGCTTGAATATACTTAACTAATTTGACACGATGATTTGATAGGGTTAAGTCATGAACCGCTTGAATATACTTAACCAATTTGACACGATGATTTGATAGGGTTAAGTCATGAACCGCTTGAATATACTTAACCAATTTGACATGATGATTTGATAGGGTTAAGTCATGAACTTGAACGACAACACTTAGCCAATTTGACATGACACGTAGGCGGGTTAAGTCACGAACTTGAATGACAACACTTAACCAACTTGACATGCTAGACTGATGGGGTTAAGTCTTGAATTTAAATGACAACACTTAACCTACTGGACGGAAACCCTAGTTGCGCGGTCCTTTTCAGCAGTAACCCACTAGATGTATCACGGTACCCTGGAACTAGGCAGGGTGGGGCACGATTACTGGGCTGATTGTAAGCGACCAGAACGACGGCTGAGTTGGTGCGCCATTGTAGGTTCAGGCGGACTATGGTCGTGCACGTAGTCCGGAGTTGGAAAAGTAGGCATTGGGCACCAGTAGGTTTACACTGTGCGTGCTTGATTCGTGTCGGAGGTTGGCACCCTAGGGCTTGATACACCCTATGGTGGACCTAGCACAAGTGACTACATTTCGTGGTTGGGCCGTATGACACAGACACATGAACGAGCTAGGACTTGTAGGGATCCGATCGATTAATAGATCGTTACGTGGAAAAAGGGTGTTGTTCGTTAGGTAGCATAATCCATAGTGGTACTAGGTGGCATAAACCCTAACCGAATCTAGAAAACGTTCAATAGGTAGCATAATCCCTAGTGGTCCTAGGTGGCATAAATCCTAGTTGAACACGCGATAGTTCATGATAAGGAAACCTAGCCAGAACAAGGGTGGCAGTCCAAATGATTTCAAGAATGGTGGCACTACGTTGAAGTAGTATAGAAATACGTGATGAAACCCGTACGATAAACGGCAAGGGACTGTACATATACATGGAAAGGATGATACGGGTTGGGTACTAGTATAGTTGGTGCAGAGAATATAGGAAATCAAAGAAAATAGTGGAACGTTGAAGCTTAGAAATCTTGCGATGTTATACTTAATAGAAACCTTGCAATGTTATACTTGATTCATCGTGCCTGTAGCTTACCTTGTCATCATGCTTATGTTTACTTTCAGTTTATTCATGCTGTATTATCTTCACCTGATTTTATGCTGAAAGCCACTAGTACTTACTCAGTCTTTATGACTGACCCAGTTTGTTTCGCCTCTTTTTCTTTCGTTCCCCCCCCCCCCGGTTCGCAGGGTGGGAATACAGCTTAGTTCGGATCTTACCAAGCTTCAACGCTCTTTCATGTACTGCTTGGATTTCTGTTGGCTATGGCTTGCTTTGCTGTTTTACTTGGGGAATGATTTATGACTATGGTTTTATGCTTCTTTACTATTGCAAGACAGATTTCAATGTAATGGATTTAATAGCATTTTGATGTAAAAGGCTTTAGACCTTTCTAGATTTTAAAGTAATGAAATTTGGTTCTTCTTCCGCTGTTTTATATGTTCTGTCTTGTAATATTTCTGTGTATGTTTACCTAGATAATGCTCCACCAAAGCTAGTGCATTCCCTTTGTGAGTGACCCTAGCGGAGGTGGGGTGTTACATATGAGCTCAGAGGTTATATATCAATAGAAATCAGTCGTATGGAGTGGATTGCCTGTGTGGCATGCCAAGATGCAGTGATCAAGGCTTCATTTGCAAAGCAAAGTCTTGTGGTTGATGATCAAAGCACGGCCTACGTGGCTTGGCTTTGTGTATAGCGTAGATTCGCGAGCCTCACACCTCGGTATGAGTTAAAAACGGGATAAAGACTGCAGGGAGAGCACGACGTTTCTTTCTAGCTAGCGGTAGTGTCAGTGCTTAAACTGGCTGACATTTATATTATTTTTACCGATGTGGATGTTGGATTGAGGCGCCTGGATTTTAGGTCTGTTAGGACCAGGGAACGTGTGCTCAGGAATAATTAATCCTCAAATGTAAGGGAGGACCGGCCCTGAAGATCCAAGGGTTACCCACAGTGTGTAGTCCTGGGGCATTTGCTAGAGTGTCTCGAAGCAGAGAGGAGCTTGCCCCTTGCCTCGACTCATGACGGAAATCCAATTTCCAATACGAGATAACGGATTTGATTGTAGAACTAGTATGGCGACATAGTAGATGGTAGTTATGCCGCCTATGATTGATATTTATGATGATATTCGTTTTAGAAACATATATGCACTAGTAATAATATCAAATGATTTTGCTTTGCACGTATTAAGCATATTTTGGCCATTATAAGGTAAAACTCTATCCTCCGGTTTGCGTTGCATTGTGTGATGGGACTTGAGTCTTATAACGGCTTCATTCTTTTTAAAAAGAATTGCGTTGTTTTAAAGAATTTACTTTGTTTTAAATGCACTGGCAATCACTGGAGTAAACCCGTTCCGCGAAAGTGGCGTGGTCCTATGATTTGCCTTATTACTGTTGTTTAACCAGTTAAGTAGATTTCTCATACCAGTCCCATGACTGACTCGTTGTTTGTTTCACTTTGCAAACTCGGGTGCCCTTATTTTCACATGGGCAGCCTAGTTGACAGATGACAGGTTGTTTTGGCTTAGCACTGCAGTACGGAGTGCGCTTTTGGTTTGATGGCGAGGATTAGATTTGTATTTTGGCTATTGACTTTCCGCTATCCTTATCTTATGTATATGATTCCGCCTATGGCGATGCAGACTGTTTTACTCCCAGCATTTATTATCTTATGTATATGTACCGCCTCAGGTGATGTAGACTGATACCTTTATTATGTCTCACTGTATGTATATATTCCTCCTATGGCGATGTTGACTGATCATTCTCCTTTTATTTACTAAGTTATATCCTACGTTGTGCTATTCTGATGTTGTTACATGTTATGATTCCACTGTCATATCTATGTAAAATTATTCTATTTATTGTTTTTGCTATTATCTGTACTCTGCTAATGATGATTAGTGTGTTATATTCTAATGATTATCCTTAACACCGTCGCACGGATTTCGGGATCGTCACAGTTGGTTTCAGAGCTTTGGTTAACCTTAGTTCTGTAATATAACACATTAAACGCCTCGTCAGAATAGAATCAGTAGTGTTCTAAGGCGAGTGGCTCATTAGAGATAGGATTAGTAATGTCCTAGAATGAGCTAAGCAGAATAGCAAAACAATTTGATCAGTACATCATTACCTTTCCTTATGTTCTCCTGCTTTATTGTATATGAAAGTTATCATTTCTGTGAGCTTGACTCTTTTCTTGCTTATACAGAACTTGACTTGATGGCTACACGAGCAGCTGCAGCCAGAGGCGGCCGAGGAGGCCGAGCAAGCAGAGCTGGAGGGCGGGGGAATATCCCCATAGCTGAACATGGGCCTATGATACAGCCACCAGAACCTCAGAACTTCGAGCTTGACCGAGTAGCAAAGAGGTATAGAAACCTAGGAGGCAAACCCTTTTCTGGCCTTGGCACCGTGACAGAGGCTATTGCATGGCTGAAGACATGCGAGAAGATTTTTGGTGGCATGAGACTTGGAACCCACGACAAAGCACTTTTGGGTGCTTGGCTCTTACAGGAGGAGACCGAGATGCGGTGGGATGCCATCACCTCTGAGGATGAGGAGGATATTGTAAGGACCTGGGAAGAGTTCAAGACCTTGTTCAAGGGGAAGTTCATCCCCGAGCAAGCATTAGAGCGTATGCATAATGAGTTTGCTAATCTCCAGCAGGGAGACCGTTCTATTCAAGACTATCTCAACAAATTCACACAGTTATCACGTTATGCTCCAGAGCTTGTTTTGACATCAAAAGCAAAGAACAATAGGTTCATATTGGGGCTGAAACGCAAGTATCAGACCGGGCCATGAGGAACATCAAACTTTCATTTTCAGAAATAGTAGAGATGGCCTGCAACTACGAAGATTTGGATGAGAGGAACTCCAATCTAGACCGCGCTAAAAGCCAAGTTGGAAACAAGCGCAAAGCTTCAGGAGATCAGCCCGAGTCTAGCAATGCAGCAGCCGCTACTCAGCAAGCTGGTAAGATACCCAAAGGAAGCTGCTACAATTGCGGAAAGAAGGGGCATTATTTGAATGTGTGCACCGCCCCAAAGAGACTGAAGGCAAATCCAGAAAGCTCAAATCCGAACCCCCGCAGCTCAGCTGAATGCTATAACTGCCGCCAGAAGGGGCAGTATAGCAGGAATTGTCCTTTGAAGAAGAATGCACAGGTGGAACATGTTTATGACGGGGAAAACCCGCCAGCTATCACCGATGAATCAGGTAAACCCGATTTCTTGGGAGGTACCCTTACAATTAAAAATATTCATGTTTCTGTACTTTTTTACACTGGTGCGTCACGTAGCTTCATTTCTAGTAACACTGTTAGTAAGTTAAAGTTAAAATTAAGAGATCTTAAAGAATCAATTAGAGTTCAAAATCCGATAGGAGGCTCTCTCGTTCTCAGTTCGTATTGCAGAGTGCCTATCTCTTATTCTTGTTACAAGTTTCCCATCAACTTAATCGTCATGAATTTTTCTGAATTTGATGTAATTCTCGGTTTGGAATGGTTAACAAAATATAAGGCCGAAGTTAGATGTGCCGAAAGAATCGTTAAAGTCAAAACAAAACTTGGGCATATCACTATACCATGTCTCGGCTCAGAAACCGATAGAAAAGAATTTTGGTCTGCTTAGGAAGTTACTCCCACTTCATTAGAAAAGATTCATGTCGTTAAAAACTATGCGGATGTGTTTGAAGAAGTCGAAAACTTACCTCCGCAAAGAGAAATTGAATTCAGAATAGATCTAATTCCGAATGCCCGACCAGTAGTACATCCAATTTGAAGAATGGCCCCGAAAGAAAAAGAAGAGTTGGGCAGCCAAACTCGAGAATTACTTTGGAAAGGTCTGATCAGGCCAAGCTTTTCAGATTGGGGAGCAGTAGTAGTATTTGTCCCGAAATCAGACGGTACTTTACGACTTTTTGTTGATTACCGAGATCTCAATAAGTAGACACTGAAGAATAAATATCCATTGCCGCGAATAGATGATTTGCTAGATCAATTAAATGGGGCGAGGGTATTCTCCAGAATGATCCTAGCTACAGGTTTCCACCAATTACGTATAGCCGAAGACTGTGTTCCTTTGACAGCCTTCAGGGGTCCCGATTTATTCTATGAATGGTTAGTAATGCCGTTCAGCTTGTGTAACGCTCCAGCATACTTCGTCGATCTTATGAACAGAGTGTTCTGTGGTGTCTTGAATAAATTTGTTCTGGTCTTCATTGATCACATCTTAATCTACTCCAAGTCAGAAGGCGAGCATGCAAAACATCTAGACCAAGTGTTGGAAATTCTAAGAAGAAATGTCTTGAAAGCTAAGTTTTCCAAGTGTATCTTCTGGCAAGATGAAGTTAAGTTCCTTGGCCATGTAGTATCAAAAGAAGGGATTGCTGTTGATCCAAGCAAAATTTCAGCAATCCAGGACTGGAAACAACCTACTACCCCCACGGAAGTTCGAAGTTTCCTTGGGTTGGCTAGTTACTATCAGAAATTCATTAAGGATTTTTCGAAGATATCCGGTGTATTAACAAAGCTTACAAAGAAGCATGAAAAATTCAAGTGGACTCCAGAATGTGAGGAAGCTTTCGGAGAACTGAAATTGACAACTGCTCCAGTATTAACAATTATAGATGGCAACCAGGACTTGACTGTATGGACGGATGCTTCTATTAGAGGGCTTGGCGCAGTATTAATGCAAAGAGGCCAAGTGGTCGCTTATGCTAGCCGTCAGCTGAAGCCGCATGAAAGGAACTATGCAACTCATGATCTTGAGTTGTTAGCCATCGTGTTTTCTTTGAGAATCTGGAGACATTATTTGTTGGGTGAAAAGTTCGAGCTGTTTACTGATCATCAATCATTGAAGTATCTATTCACTCAGAAAGATCTAAACTTAAGACAATAGCATTGATTAGAATTCCTGGCAGCATAAGATTTTGAGATTCTGTACACTCCAAGGAAAGCCAATGTTGTGGCGGACGTGCTTAGCAGAAAGAATGAAATCATCGCCAGTTTTATCATTATGTCTTCATTGATTGACAAGAATTCAGTCCTTCAGAAAGACGATGAATTTATTCAGAGGATCAGTCAGAGAGTCAAGGGAGGTGAATCCACAAGTTTCCAGCTCGATGACAATGGAGTTCTTAGATTAAAGGGAAGAATTTGCATCCCAAATCTTCCAGGGCTTCGAAAAGAAGTCATGGATGAATTCCATAAGTCCGAACTCAGCATCCATCTCGGTGTGAGAAAAATGTATAACGATATCAAGCGCACATTCTGGTGGAGGGCATTAAAAAGGGACATTTCAATTTATGTTAGCCGGTGTCCCACCTGTCAACAAGTTAAGAGCGATCAGCAGAAATTGGCTGGATTATTACAACCATTAGATATCCTAGGATGGAAGTGGGAGCAGATTTCCATGGACTTCATAGATGGGTTGCCTCGAACTAAGAAAGGAAACGACAGTATTTGGGTGATCGTAGATTGCTTCACGAAGACTGCCCATTTCATACCTGTCAGATCCAACAGAACAACTCAAAGTTTAGCGCAGATTTACTTCAAAGAAATAGTTAAACTGCATGGAGTACCGCTCAGTATAGTCAGTGATAGAGATCCACTATTTACTAGCAAATTCTGGGGAGCATTCCAGACAGAATTGGGAACCAAATTGAATCTAAGCACCGCTTATCACCCTCAAACAGATGGCCAAACTGAGCGGGTGAATAGAATTCTAGAAGATTTACTGTGGGCTTGTATTATCGATTTTGGCGGGTCATGGGAGGATCACTTACATTTGGCAGAATTCTCTTATAACAATAGCTATCAAGCAAGTTTGGGAATATCGCCATTTGAAGCATTATACGGTAGACCGTGCAGATCTCCCACATGTTGGGTAGAACCTGGCAACAGACTTGTGTTGGGGCCCGATATGATTCGAGAAGCATCAGATAAAGTCGATTTCATCAAGAAGCGATTGAAAACCGCACAAAGCCGACAGAAAAGTTATGCAGATTCTAGAAGAAGAGATTTATCATTTGCCGTTGGTGATTATGTGTATTTAATAGTTTCTCCGATGAGGGGAGTAATCAGATTTGGCAAAACTGGGAAGTTGGCACTGAGATTTATTGGTCCCTTCCCTATACTTGAACGAATTGGAACTATTGCTTATAGGGGTTCATTACCTGATTGGTTGCCTGGGGTGCATGATGTGTTCCACGTATCTCAACTCAGAAAACATGTGCATGAACCGGATCTTGTTGTAGAAGAAGCAACGCAACAGGACTTGGAAATTACTCCAGAATTAGCAGTCAGAAGAGAGCCATTTAAGATTGTTGGCAAAGAAACTAGAGAGCTAAGGAGCAAAAAGGTTCATTTAGTTAAAGTGCAGTGGAGTAGTGATCCTAGAGACTATACTTGGGAGACTGAGGAAAGCATTAAGCAAGCTTACCCCAATTGCAGAGTGGACATCTCTAACTAACTCCGGTGCAAGGTACCTTTACAATACTTTGCATTTACATTTTGTTTCCTACTGTACTACTGTTTCCTTTTCGGGGACGAAAAGTTTTAAGTAGGGGAGATTGTAACAACCCGGAAAATAAGAGCCAATTTAAAAAAAATTATTGGTTATTTTCAAAGAAATTAAACAATTGAAATAGAATATTTCAATAAAATAATGAATTGGAAATAGCGTGGCAGTTTGAAAATTTGAATTCAAACTTTGACTGACTGTACCAGGTGGAAATTATAACGGATTTTAGTGAAACCAAAAATATTTAAATCTGTTTAGGAATACCTTTCTAACGAATCTGAAAAATCGAAGTTTCATAGCGGGAATCAAAAGTTATGGTCAAATGAATTTTCAAAAAGGTAGCTATAAAGAATATATAGCCCTTCAAAATAGACATTTTGCAAACGATCTCGGAATTCGACGAAACTACTTTTGTTGGATCCGGGATGTCAAACTATTGCTAGGTTTCAAATTTCATAATTTTTGAAGCTAGTATGTGAGCGTGTCAAAAGAAAATGTGATTGGTCAATTTCTGTTAAATTGGGTCGACCAGAAAATGGCCATTTTTCAACCGATCTCAGAATTCGACGAAACTAGTTTTGTTGGGACCGTATCGTCAAAACATAGCTAAATTTATTTTTCTGGAATTTTTCGAATCAATTTGGGGCCTTGACAAATTGAAATGTACGTTCAAATTAAGTATTTAATGTTTTATACTTTAATTTGAAAAATGACTGACTGTAACAATCGAATTGGCCTACGAAACATATCCCATTGTGTCCGGGATGGGGGTATTTAGCTAGGGGCGACAGTCGTTAGGTTGAAATTGGTGTTCGTTTAAACAAGAAGATATTTTTGAATTTAAAATAAATTAAAAATTAAATATAATGGGCCAATCCCCCTCTTTCTCTCTCACTTCTCGTTGACCGGTCAAACCCGATTAAACCCCCCCCCCCCCGAATGACGGAAGTTGCTCCCATCTTCCCGACCTAATCGCCGCCACCACGTCCATCTTCAGCCCCACCTCCAGTTGAGTTTTTTGTTCGCCTCACCCTCCTCTATAAATCCATACAACTTTCGCCTGCTATAGTGGGATATTTTCGTCGAATTACCTCGAGGAAGGCATCGACTTTGGAGCTCCGCCGTGAGCTATAGGGACCACCGATTTGGGTGCCACCACCGGCGCTGGAAACCCTGTTCGAAGCTCTTTGACGCTGCAGCACCTGATCGAGACAACACTTCACGGATCGAGCGAAAATTTAAAACCTAGTTTCGAAGGTTTACAGAGGTGAACGGCTTTAATTTTTCTGAATTGAAAATAACACTTTTAAGTGTTGCAAACTTTGAAAAATCATATCTTTATGATGTGTTAACGAAATTCGATGAAACAGGAAACATCGTGACCGCAAGGAGGCTCTCTACCATCTAGAAGAGACTGCGGATTTTTCTGAGCTATCTACGATTTTTAGCACCTCGAAAACCAATGTGAGAAATCTAAATTAAATTGTGTGAATGAAATCGTGTTGTATAAATTATATAAGCGAAGTGTAAATTATATACGCATCATATACCTCATGTACATGTGTTGTATAAGTTATATGAGCGATGTATAAATTATACAAGCGTTGTATGAAACATATATGCTTTGAATTGTGTTGAAATGAAAGTGAAATATAAAATATATATATATATATATACACTCCCCTCGTCCACAAACCATGGACGATATTTATTGCTTGTGATTGGCGTGAAAATATGTAGTATGACGAATGGTTGAAAATAATTGTTTGTGGTTGATATTGTGGTTGAAAAATACCTTTGTGGTTGGAAAATACCTTTGTGGTTGAAAAATACCCTCTTGTGGTTGAAACAAATTAGAATAGAATTGTGGAAATGAAAATAAAACATGCCGCCTGCGTGCGAACTGGATTCATGAATCCCCATTGTCAAAAACCGCGAGGTTTTAAGGTAGAGCGAGGAGCCGTACTAGGGACGGTCCCGGTTTTAACTACCCTACCGTTATGCTGCCGAAATTTTCTGAAATATTCATGTGTTAGAATAATTTTCGTTTGTTGAAATTATTTTCATATGTTGAAACCGCATTCATGTGTAGAATAGAAATTCATTCGTTGAATAAAAATTCATGTGTTGAATGGCGTTCGTATTTTAAATAAATATCTTTAACGATAAAAATCACATTTATATATATATATATATATATATTCAAACTATAAAGAACATTCATGTGTTGAATAGAAATTCATTCGTTGAATAGAAATTCATGTGTTGAATGGCGTTCGTATTTTAAATAAATAGCTTTAACGATAAAAATCACATTTTTATATATATATACAAACTATAAAGAACATTCGTGTGTTGAATAGAAATTCATTCGTTGAATAGAAATTCATGTGTTGAATGGCGTTCGTAATTTTAAAAAATAGCTTTAACGATAAAAATCACATTTTATATATATATATACAAACTATAAAGAACATTCATGTGTTGAATAGAAATTCATTCGTTGAATAGAAATTCATGTGTTGAATGGTATTCGTGTTTTAAATAAATTGATTTAACAATAAAAATTACAGTTTTATTGTGCATATGAAGTGTTAAAAACATTCACGTGTTGAATAAATATTTCTGATGAAAAAATATTACTTTTATCATGTATACGCCTCGCTAAAAATACACACGTGTTGAAATAAATATTTGTTCGTTAGAAATATTATTATTAGCATTGTTCTGCATATATACATATATATATATACATGTGTTGAACAGAGAAAATGGATTAGTTGTTGAGTAAAGAAATTATTTGTGTGCCCAACAAATAGGTAAGCCTTGATGAGTTGGCTACGCAATTTTATTTTTATATCAACTCTTGTGAATGCCATTGGATGCGGAGTGCTGGTTATTCTGTGTGTAATAATAAACATCGCCATAGGATAATAACAAATAAATTTTGAACTACACTACATGGCATACTTCTTGACGATAGGCATACTTCATCATATACCACATAAGCATTTGGAGATTGTGTGACGAGGTTGAAGATTTACCATACGAGCGAGAGGCTTGTATGGCGATGATTATATATTACAGGTTGAACTGATCACTGATATGGACTATATAAAATATAACGATAAATTGCCAGATTAATAAAAACCCCACACGGGTCTGGAGTTGAGAATAATCACGTCTCTCTAGTTATTAGATACGGCACATGGATTATTTATTTCCCACACGGGACGAGGTAACGAGGATTTATCCTCTGGAGTAATTAAAAATACACACTCCCTCAGGCTTAGACAGGGTGACGAGAATTTATTCTCTGGAGTTATTATCTATACATGCTCCCCTGTAAACATTAGAATATATCATTATAAATATGTGTATGCTTTATAGGATTTATTGGGTACCTAATACGGCCCAATAAATTTCCAAACCCCTTCCCGTACAAAGGAGGTTATGGCGAAATTTTTTGAAATATAAAGGCGTTAGTGAAATATTTGAAGTGAAAACGATATTGAAATCACAGAATGAACTATATTCATACATACATATATATATATATATATAAATAGAATTGAAAGGAATCGAGGCCGTGCAGTTCGTGTTTTGAAATCGTAACTTCGATCGATTAGTACGAGAGATCCGACCATCGGATTTCCCCGAAATTGCAACCGTTGGGTTCACCTTGGAAATATCTTTCCAACGGCACCAACTTTGTAAAGATCCAACGGTTGGATTGTCTGGAATGTTTAATTCAAATCTGAAGAAAAACAGCGCCAGAATCAATTATATTTATATATAAATATAATTTAATTAAATCGAATAACGATGCTGTAGTTCGTATTTTGAAACCGTAATTTCAAACGACTAGTGTGGAAGATCCGACCGTCGGATTTTCACGAAACTGGAACCGTTGGGTTCGCTTTGGGAATATCTTCCCAGTGATATAAACTTTGTAGAAATCCAACGGTTAGATCTCCCGATATGTGTAAAACAAATTTGGGGGAAAACAGCGTCAGTGCCACGGCACGACCTGAAACGTCGTTTAATTAAATATGGCCATTTTTAAATAAAAAAAATGACGAAAAATCATTATAAAATATTATAAGCGTCATAGAATGGAAATAAACCAATTTTGCTTGGTTTGCTTGATATTTGATGGTTGTATGTGTTTGACATGAAAATTATACTAAAGAACTGAAATGTGAATGTCAAATAATATAACCATGGAAAGAATTGATTTGAATTCTAATTATACGTGAATTATTTGAAAAGGCCGAGCTAACCCTCATTTCAAATAATTGATCGAACGATTCAAAGTCGAAAATAGGAAGATAGTTCAAGACCGACGATCTTCGTATCGGATGGATGGGCGCTGCTGAGGTTCCTGATTGGAGTAGCTACCTTGAAGGAACAGAAGTAGTAGCCGTCTGGACGTATGTTTTGATTGTACGGATATACGAGGAATATGGTGCCTCCAGCTTCGTTCAGACCCAAAACGGACTTTTAAATGGACTGTGTGTCTGACATTGGATTTTGTTCTGTACTGATTGATTTCTGTTAAATATATATCTGTTTGGCGACGGAGAATTTATTCTCTTGCTTAACGCCCTTCTCTGAGACGTATGAGCTCAGAGGTTATATATCGATAGAAATCAGTCGTCTGGAGTGGATTGCCTATGTGGCATGCCAAGATGCAGTGATCAAGGCTTCTGTTGCAAAGCAAAGTCTTGTGGTTGATGATCAAACCGCGGCGTACGTGGCCTGGATTTGTGTATAGCGTGGATTCGCGAGCCTCACACCTCGGTATGAGTTAAAAACGGGACAAGAACTGCAGGGAGAGCACGACGTTTCTTTCTAGCTATCGGTAGTGTCAGTGCTTAAACTGGCTGACATTTATATTATTTTTACCGATGTGGATGTTGGAATGAGGCGCCTCGATTTTAGGTCTGTTAGGACCGGGGAACGTGTGCTCAGGAATAATTAATCCTCAAACGTAAGGGAGGACCGGTCCTGAAGATCCAAGGGTTACCCAGAGTGTGTAGTCCTGGGGCATTTGCTAGAGTGTCTCGAAGCGGAGAGGAGCTTGCCCCTTGCCTCGACTCATGACGGAAATCCAATTTCCAATACGAGATAACGGATTTGATTGTAGAACTATTATGGCGACATAGTAGATGGTAGCTATGCTGTCTATGATTGATATTTATGATGATATTCGTTTTTGAAACATATATGCACTAGTAATAATATCAAATGATTTTGCTTTGCACGTATTAAGCATATTTTGGCCATTATAAGGTGAAACTCTATCCTACGGAATGCGTTGTATTGTGTGATGGGACTTGAGTCTTATAACGGCTTCATTCTTTTTAAAAAGCATTGCGTTGTTTTAAAGAATTTACTTTGTTTTAAATGCACTGGCAATCACTGGAGTAAACCCGTTCCGCGAAAGTGGCGTGGTCCTATGATTTGCCTTATTACTGTTGTTTAACCAGTTAAGTAGATTTCTCATACCAGTCCCATGACTGACTCGTTGTTTGTTTCACTTTGCAAACTCGGGTGCCCTTATTTTCACACGGGCAGCCTAGTTGACAGATGACAGGTTGTTTTGGCTTAGCACTGCAGTACGGAGTGCGCTTTTGGCTCTATGGCGAGGATTAGATTTGTATTTTGGCTATTGACTTTCCACTATCCTTATCTTATGTATATGATTCCGCCTATGGCGATGCAGACTGTTTTACTCCCAGCATTTATTATCTTATGTATATGTACCGCCTCAGGCGATGTAGACTGATACCTTTATTATGTCTCACTGTATGTATATATTCCGCCTATGGCGATGTTGACTGATACCTTTATTCTATTTATTGTTTTTGCTATTATCTGTACTCTGCTAATGATGATTAATGTGTTATATTCTAATGATTATCCTTAACACCGTCGCATGGATTTCGGGATCGTCACAAAAGTAAACTCGAAATGTACTTAATATAGGAATCATTTGACATTCGCTAAAGTGATTGTCTAAGTATATAGTGGCATATATGGATAATATATTGCTATGTGGTGATGGTTGTTCTTGCATAATTTAGTCGTAGCAGATAGTTTTGCATAAATAGAGGTGTGAATGTTGGAACTTACCTGGGTATTCATTCCAGTTTTGTGGAATGAATACAACGGGGAATAAGGGAGGACCATATATATAAACTTCAAAATACATAGCTATAGACAGGATTAAATGATTCATTCTTTGAAACCGGAATTTGGGTATGGGTTATGTGTTCATTCTTGGTTATGAGATTGCATTAGTGATTCATTATAAAATGCACTAATATTGGCTGGTATAAGCACACAGTAGCTTCTAAAATAAAAATTGATTATATATATACATATGAAAATGTGTGTGTGTGTGTATATATATATTTATTTTAGTAATAATCTATTATATGGTTCTGAAATTAGGGTGATATATATGTATACATATATAAAATATTGTGTGTGTATATTTATAACAGAAGACGAATTGCCTGGAGAGTGAGGTGTTTTGTTTATTTGGTTGCTAATCTGAAACACAAAAGTCAGCAAGTGACATTGATATGTTATTAAAATAAAGTGAGTGTCAGGTATAAGGTATAGAGGTGATAAGCATAGATTAAACTTAGAAATGTATTCCCAGTATTGAATGCATCCTTTATTATTATAGATGGGGATATGAATGTAATTATTAGGAAATGATTTGCTTAGTCAAAAATTAGATGGTTTAGATAGCATGACCATCTCACTACTAGAAAAGGTCCAAAATAGCGACAAAAATTTACAACAATTTGTTACGCCATTCCAACGCCATGCCTTTTTTGGCGTCGGAATTATCAGAAATTGTCGTCACTATTCTGCACCTTTTCTAGTAGTGTCTATAATGCTTCAGATATATATATATATATGTGTGTGTGTGTGTGTGTACATAACAGGTCACATATTAGTTTAGACTGTTAATGATGTGTGTGTTGTTTGAAGACACATAATCAGTTATTTATACACTTGGTTAGGCAATTTAAAAATGCTTAATGAATCTGGTTTATACCCTTATTGATGACTTTTGTAACATGCACTTTGTAAATATTCAGTTAAACTGAATGATTTGCCTTCCTATATCTATAGGCAAGAAACATATGACCATCTAATATATATATATATATATATATATATATATGTTTAGACAGTTTGACTAACACAAATGTGTTTGTTTAGTAAGCCCCTGATCTGTTATATATAAATCGTTTAGACAGTTGTATATGTATGGGCTTTGTAAAGTGACCCTTTAACTTACAATGATACTATGTAGGTAGTTTTTAACATGTTATTAAACAATTGCTTAAACTATGATGAATTAACAGTATACATTGAACACCATACACTATAAAATACACTCATACCAGACGTGTTATGTCTAACCCTGTTGATTGCCAAGGAAATCCCTTGGGGTGCCTTATTCAAACAATGTAGTTCAGAGAGTTTGTTTTTCAGGTATTGGTGCATGTTTCAGCTCCTAGATGGACTAGAGATTGGACCATTAGTTGCTTAGAAGTTATTAACCGAGAACATTGTTATTCATCGGAGCATCTGCATAAATTTAACTGTGTTACGTAGTCTGTACTTATAGGTTGCATTCAAACATTGTGCCATTATGTATTCAGTGATGTAGTAAACTAGTTGAAAGCTGGTACCCATGTATGTTTGTTGTAATTATTGCTAAGTCCAAACATGTTCTGTATAAATAAACATATGATCAAAATCTAGGTTATGTGATTAATGGAAATATGTGACTGTGTGTACTCACTATGTATTAAATTTCCATTCTGTTATTGGATGTATTTGAGGAGGGGGGCTGAAGGCCGTGTCCTGCCATACACTTAATATATGGTTAGGGCATCGAGTCAAAATAGCCGTAATGTGTTGTATGTGATATACATGAGTCATACTAAAAAGAAAAAAGTGATTACTGGATGTAAATTACTATTTTAAATATATTAATACTACTGCGGTCTAGAGTGGATATGCATACAAATAAGGTACGCACATGACAACTTTGTTACCCATCAAGTATTTGTACATATATCTGAAGAGTCTAGAAATGATATTGTAAAATGAGATCCATTTAGTGTCTAAGTTAAAACCATTCGAAATGTAAGGCTCTAAATATTGTGAGTTAGAATGTTCTGAGTATAAGAGTAAAGAGGTATTCAGAAACCAAGTTAATGGTCTTTCTTTTATATGCTTGCGTAAAAATGAGATACATAGGGATGTTGTAGGAGTATGTGTGTATGCATGATATATGTATATATAAGAAGAAATACAATTTTAACCTGTATTACAAGACATGATTCCATTTGTTGAAATGTTGGAATGAGTATTTAGCAATTTTAGTAATATGGAATAATATTAAATTACCTGTTATCAAATGAAGAGATTTACTAGAGAAGACAAGCTATTCCAATCCTTGTTTAAGCCGTGCAGTGACCAATTATTATTTTAATTAATTTGATGACCTTTACTATTCAATTCAACATTGATATAAGTAAAGGAATTTTGTATATCATCATATTTACAAATTAATAATTCGAATTAAATGATATCTTTATATTGATGTTGAGTGATCCTGAAGTTGAAGGGTTATAAGAGGATAACCCTTGAGTAGAGGACCTAGGGTATTTTAATTTGTAATCTGATAAACGAAAATTTGTTTTGAAAAATACTGGGGTCCTTTCAAACATCAACTCAAACACCACTACAAACCTCCCGTCGACATCCATTTCCACTATGCATGCGTCCACTATCAAAAATATCAAATTGAACTCTCCCCTACCTTCCCACTGTCGTACCCAAACTCAATCCATCCACAAACATCGCATTACCCAATTCAACCACGTCTATTGTCGAGCCCTAAATCATCCATTTCTGCACCCCCTCAATCACTCAGTCCATCCATTTATACAGTCGTCCCTTCGAAAATGTGAAAATGGACAAACTTCGACCTTTTAGAAATTGCAATGACCCTCCAATCACACCCAATTCGCGAGTGCTCCAGCGTTGTCGATTTTGAGCTTCATAGGATTCGTGGTTTTTGATCACGTTGATGAATGGAAATCACGATTTCTATTTTCTATCTTTTTTATAATATAATTCGGTGGTTTGATTTCGCGAATGATAGAAAAATGAACGAAGAGGAATTGAAATGAATTGGTTTCGGAAGGGGAAAATTAATGAAGGCGTTGGTTTATCATATAAGCGTGAATGAGAGACATAAGTACACCGCCATTAAATCGTGTTTTCCTTCGTAGTGAAAGTGGGGAAACATCGTACACGAATTGAAAAAGAAGGCAGCTATAGCTATGGGTAGGTTCTCAGAATTACTATGGCTGAAAGAAATAGGTAGGCCTTATATATATATATATATATATACTAAACTTTTGATTTGGATCGATATGGTTTCAATCCCTTTAATTCAAAATATCTCGGGATTTTGAACTCCTATTTGAGCGCAACAACCAGCATTCCTAGGGTAATACCACTATTCTGAACACATTGGAATGGGTTTTGAAATCTAATTCGATTATATGGAGAAAATACCAATTTAAATTGAGGATTTTAAATTAAATTAAATTTAATTATTTCTGAGCGTTTCCAACCATACAATCAAACAATAAATCCAAATGCTACGAAATTAAAACCCAATAATAATACACTATTATAGATCCAATAGAATTGGTTTCGTTGAATTCCAAGGTCATTTGTAAATTTATTATTCTGAAATTCTGTATTATATTGATATAATATTATTTAAATTCAAAATAAACAATTCCTCGATAATATATTATTGTTATCGTTTATATTCCAAACAAAATTTATATTGATTATCTGAATCGTTTTGATTTAGTGTTAACTCGAATTCTTTTATAATGGGTTTTTGTCTTACGATAATTAAATATATTCGAAATTAAATCATTAAAATTCATGTAAAAATCCGTTTATATTACTAACTCAACATTTAAAACAATATTAAATGTTTAAATTAACTGACCAAAATCCGGGTCGTTGCATCCCCCCCCCCCCCTCCCCCAAAAGAATTTCGTCCCCGATATTACTAAGGTACGAAAAATGTTACAAACCCATTAACTTTTCAAAATCCATATATGTTAAAACTCAACTCTAAACATTTCTACAATTTTAGTTCTACCAAACCCTTTGGTTTTCATATACATTACATAATATATATGCTAACATTCATTTTATTCGAATGATTTACAACCAATACATTTACATCCAATTCATAATTCATTCATATGCATTCAAATTGATTCTAATCGATTTATTTACTTTGTTTACAATAAACAAAAAATTTCAATGCATATTTGGTATTATCCGGTTAATAAAATAGCCACTTATATCTCCGGCTAATTTAAGTTGATTCCAAATAAATCTATCCATTTCAATCCATTTAACTTGCTTAAATTAGATTTGAATCCAACATTTAAATTCCTGGGTTTTCATTCCTAATCCTTTAGAAATCACATAAATATATACATATATTTATAACCATCTTAAATTCAAAACCTTTGAATTTTCAAACAAAGCTATTTTATTCCAAACAAATTTCCATCAGAAAATTTTCTAAGGTAGCAATCGATCAATTAGAAACTTGAAAATGAACATGTATGATGTTGTAGTCATCGTCAGAATTACTTTCTAGCTACTGAAGTGAGTTCAGTGCTTTATCATTTTCAAAATCCATTCAAAAATGGTTTTCATTCAAATTTCTCAAAGTAATTCTATATTACTTTATGTTCATTCAGAAAAATATTTTTTCAAACACCCAGGATTTTAAATTCTTAATTCTGGTTTGAATCCAACTTTAATTCATCTCATTTGTATATTTCATTCATGTTCAATTTATATCTGGTTATATATGATCATTCCAATTTTATAATCTCATCGGATTATA
This sequence comes from Allium sativum, assembly GCA_030737875.1. Classification (NCBI taxonomy): domain Eukaryota; kingdom Viridiplantae; phylum Streptophyta; class Magnoliopsida; order Asparagales; family Amaryllidaceae; genus Allium; species Allium sativum. The sequence continues at coordinate 888,340,485 of CM060915.1, read as the reverse complement.
ATATTAACATCCAACATATCCATATATTATAATAATTTTTGAAAGTTATTCCTTCTATTTCAAAATAGACTTCTGGGTAAAATTATTTCATTTACCCACTTTAAAACAACATCGTGTCGAATTTCTCTGCTCAACTGTTTAGAAACATCTATTGATATAGTTGTACTTTCTGTATTGACCAGAATTCATAAACAACTCGCTAAACCAATCAACACAATATGAAACAGTTTTTATATAAACTAACAAATACGCACTCTTGTATATATACACTCAACTCGTTCTAGGATACTACCGACCCAATCTCTAATGAATAAACCCTACCAAAGCCTAGGTATTTGCTTAACCTAAGCTTTGATACCAAATGTAATGTCCTAAATTTCCATACCATTTGAGTTGACTAAACACACCACATGTCCAACCTAATTTGCACAGAAATACAAATCATTATGAAAAAATAAGAATAAGATAGAAGTATAATAGAAACAACAACACATAATCTCACATCGCAGCGGAATAAAATATATTATATATAACAGAATTTGAAATACAAAATTGTACTTACATACTTCATCAGAATACACTACATATACAACACAATGGAATAAACTCTATATATCTAACACTAAATCCTCCTTCTCCAAACACCTCCATATGTATCTGTAAATACCAAAACTATTGGTTGCCCATACAAATTTGGACACCCAAGAATTTAAGGTAAAACAAAACAAAATAAACTCTGGGTCAGTCATGAGACTGGTGTGACTAAACTCCAACCATTTGGTTTAACTTTTAAAAATTCTTTTTAAAAGAAAGGATACTCGTAAGACTGATCCACACATAAATACGGATGGTTTTTACCATACAATAACCCAAAACATTTTCTGAATCAATATTATTCTGATATTATAATAGTGTCTAAATCAAGTAAATAGCAATCAAGAGGAACGCTTGTATCTCACGCTCCACATACATAGTATACAATCAAAACTGCATACTCTTATTAGATAATGGATTCCAACTGGAAAGGTATCAGACAACCTTCTGACAGTGTATCCCTAGAGAGGAATACACCAGGTTCAACAAGAACATCTTGCAACCTAGGCTAAACATGATCGACCACTCACTTCGCCTAAGTGTGCATAATGTATTATCACCAATGGTTGGGATCAGCAACCATTCCAAAAGCATACAACAGCGATAGAATAAAGAAGAAAATGGATTTTCTCTAGATCTGGTGACAACCTAATTGGGAGCAACCCACTTAGCTATGCGACCTACCCGATTTTATACCATTTCTCGGTTGTGAGACTTGAGGCTACATCTTACCTTTTTAATATCACATCATCATTCATTTTGAATGTCACATCATCAAACCCACCAAATCATTAATTGACTTCCCCAAAAATATCACGGGCATAAAGCTAAGAGAAACGAATTCCTCCGCCACCAAACATAAATACTTTTGAAGAGATCAATGTAGATGATCTGTTGGGTATACTCTATCAAACATTCATCCATACAAGTTGTCTTGGGACTGGACAAGCCGAAGGCACTATTTCTATTAACCTATCTTAGGCAATTTCTACTTGGGATTAACAAAAAAACCTATCTCCGTCTTTGATTATCTTCAATATTATCTGATTCACAACGCATATGCCTATACAAAGTGGTTTTTGAATAATAAATCCAACCAGTCTCTCTGTATTGACAATGATGGTATTAAATTAACCAATACTTTGATAGTCGGTTATTTAACAACCAAAGAAACAAACATACATCCAAAAATCTTATTTTCAAATGGAAATACTATTGTTTAACACCAAAAAATCACTGAGCACTTTTTTTATTAATATTTAATTAATTAAATCATTTCCCGATTCATTGTAAATATCCTTATCGATATTTTTTTCAAACTATTTTCCCCACAAACCCATTCATTTTCTATAATTAGAAAATATTCCTCATTTTATTTGGAAAACATTTCCAAATCACATTTATTTCGGTTAAAACGAATGGTACGTAAAGCATCATTACAACAACCCAAAATACTGCATTTAACTAACTATATTTAAATCTCGTATTAAATCTTAATCGTTTTCTTTTCAAAAATCATTTATTATAATTTTATATTTTAATCACGATGTCTATTACAACACTTTAAATTTTATTAACCAATCTGGTTTCAATTTCTATATATAATCGATAATCGATTTCTAATTATCCGATTTTTCTTAATTTTTTCTATCTCCTAAAATTTCTGAAAATTTCGCCAACATATCCTTTTACGGGTTAATCGCTACACCTACAAATCGCCTCTCTAGGCCCTTTTCATTCAAAAAAAAATCTAAAAGCCAAGCGGCTTGCCGGGTAGGTACATGAGATCTCATATCTAATTAAATACGTACCTTTTTGTTGAGCATTCAATTTATTTTCTTCCATTAGCTTCATCTCTTACCTGTTTAACATATATCCAACCATTTATCCAATTTTATTCCAACTCAATTAGATTGATTCATATGAAAATTAATAAAAATATTGTGATGACCCAGATTTGGGTATCCTTTTATTCGACTGGATACAACTCAAGTCCAACCCGAAGTATACTAAAACCCAGAAGTCGAAGGAAAAAATTAGAAGGTGTGAATAGATAAGATAGAAAAGTTAAATGCAAGAAAAGAAGAACACAACATAACAGAATCAGAGTAACACGAATCTCATAGCGGAATGGATAAAATATAACATATATATGAAAATCTTTCGAATACAAACTGTAGTTGAACTTACATACATCATCAGAGAACAATACATATACATCACAACAGAAATAAACTCTATATATCTATCGTTGAAGTCTTCTGCTCCAAGCACCTTCCATGAATCTGAAAAAAATCCTGAACTACTTGACTGCCCATACAAATTTGGGCACCCAAGAGTTTAGGAAAAGCATAGAAAAATAAACTCTGGGTCGGTCGTTGGACTGGTGTGAGTAAACGATTTTAAAACAGCTTGATTTTAACTTTCAAAAACCTTTTGAAAGAAAAGATAATCACAAGACCGATCCACACATAAATACAGATGGTTTTTACCTTACGATAACCCAAAGCATTATTCGAAAACAATATTATTCCGATTTTATAATAGTGTCTAAATAAAAATAAATAGCAATTTAGCAGAACGCTTGCATCTTACGCTCCACATACATAGTATACAATCAAAACCGTGGGCGCTTATTGGAGAATGGATTTCCATGCCAAGGTATGGGCAACCACCTTTTACGACAATGTACCTCTAAAGATGAATACATTGGGGTTCAACAAGAACATCTTGCAACCCAGGTTAAACATGACCGGCCCCTCGTTTCGCTTGAGAGTACCGAATATATCATTACCACGGTTGGGGGCCAGCCAACCGAACCTATAACATACAAATAAAGGGACAACCAAAGGCATTTGAATTCTCTAGATCAAGTAATGATATACCCTTTTGATGGAAGCAACCTACATAGCCATGCGACCTACTCGATTTTATACCGTTTCCCGGTTGATGAGGTTTGATGTCTGAAAATACCTTTAGACATATCACATCTTCATTTACTTTGAATGCCACATCGTCAAACCCATCAAATCACAAACTGATTTCCTCAATACCACGGGTATAAAGCTAAGCGAAACGAATTCCTCTGCCACCAAACATAGTTTGAAGAGATCAATCGTATAATCTGTTAAGTATATTTGTCATACATTCGTCCACTCAAGTTGTCCTAGGACTGGACAAACCGAAGGCACTATCCTGTAAATCCATCTTAGGCAATTACTACCTAGGATTATCGAACAGCCCTTTCATAAAATCCATCTTTAATAATCTCAGACTTGAAACGTATTGATCGAATCGAAGTGGAATTGGATTATGGACTCTTTGAAACGACAACGTAAAAGGTCAAGATTTGATAATCGGTGATTTAACTTTCAAATATAAAAAAAATGAATATAGTTATTTTCACTAGATCTGCTAAGCTGTATTTAGATAATCTTCGATTATTTAAATTCAAATATTAACTTCTTCATACTTATCTGAAAACATAAGTATTTCTTAACTTAGAAAACTTTGATTAAAAATCTTATGTGCTAATCTCATTCTTGAATATAGGTTTCATAGCTGAAGACGATATTCAACCTAACACTTATTTCGAATACAAACTAATACTATCTATTGGACAATGGTGAAATTGTTCAAGTTGGGGTATTTAAATTACCTCTCAGACCTTGAGTCGAAAGCATTCTATCATCAAGATTCGTAGGAGTTCGATATTCAAAATATCTGTAATGACCCGCATTCGCAGAGGGTATTATAATTAATTTATTTAATTATATAAATAGTGATATAGTGAATTAAATGGTCGTGGAATTAAATAATGATGAATATTTAATTAAAATAATAAATTAAATAATATTTTTAATTCTGAAATAATCAGAATTGGTTGAAACGACGATATGGTGTGAACCGGATCATCTGTGATATTTAATTCAGCATGGAATTGAATTTGAATAACGAATATATTATATAAACGACAGTGTGAACATAGAATTATTATATAATTAAAATGTAGCTTGAAATGGCACTGCAGTTTGTAAATTGGCGATTCGAACTTCAACTGAATGTACAGGATACGTTTTAAGCCGGATTTCTGTGAAACAAGAAACGTGTGGAGCTGGTGGAGTATATCTTTCTAGTGGAAGAGAAAAATCGGGATTTCGTCGTGTAGATTTTGATTCACGTCCAAATCAAATTTCAGAAAAGTCGCTGTGGAATTCCTTTATAATGTATAAAGGAATTATTTATATTCTAAAAAGGAATTTCAATATAAATCGAATATCGGGTTGACCCAGATTTGAAATATCGAGTTAGAAATCCATATAGGGTTTTCTGAGCTGTATGGTATTCCACTGTGAATATATATGATAATATTTATTTATAAATATTTAATTTAATTATATTTAAATATATTTATATATTTAAATGGGTCATCCAGAGCTTTAAAAATGGCCACTTTTGCAAACGAAGTCGGAATTCGACAAAACTAATTTTGTTGGATCCGCAATGTCTAATAGTTGTTAGATTTCCAATTTCGTGATTTTTAGAGTCACTGTGTGGTCGTACGGATTTTTAGAGTGGAAAACAGTCAGTATTTTGACAGTTAAAAATACACTGTGTGAGCATACGAAGTCGGAATTCGACGAAACCAGTTTTGTTGGGACCGTAATGTCGAACTGTAGCTACATGACCATTTTCGTAATTTTTGGATATTGTATGTGACCGTAGGAATTTTTAGAAGTCGGAAAAATGAGAGTTTGACTGAAAAGAAAATATCTCCTCAAAATATCTAGATATTATTTCTTCCTATAAATAGCCTAACATTTTCCTAAACCTAATTTTCAACTTCATTTCTCTGTTGAAATTTGGTGCGCCGTCACTTTTCATTTTTTACAGTAAAATATCCTCCTTTTAAAAATCCAAACAAACGGAAGAATTTTCTATAAATCACATGAGGTATATAATCAGAATCGTTGAAGGGAGAGCTTCAATATCTTGTTGGTTTTATTGGGTTCGAATTTGTTTCGTTCACTGGTTGTTTTAGGATAGCGAACCTAGCGTTCGACTGTTATGAAGATTGAGGCGCCGATCTTCTAATTCGAATTTGTATTTGGATCTAGAGCATGAATTATCATCTATACGCGAAAGATTGGGGGTTTCGGTGAGGTTTTTCATCGATACCTGCTATGGGGAGGCCGACGACGGGATGAACAGAACGAGCTCGAGTTGAGCATTTTGGGGATGAGGAGAGAGAGGTTGGGAAGGAGAGTGAAATGGTGATTTTAGTTCTTGAACTCATGAGGTGGTTTGTGAGTTATGGGTGATTAAAGGATCGGTAATGGCTTGCGTCGTGTGTACAGGAGGAGTACACGATGGAGGAAGAAAGAAAGGAGATGGGCCGTGGTATTTCAAAGGGGTAATGGGCCGTGAGAAGGGTAAAGCCCGTTTGTATTTAAATTCATGATTTAATTCAATTTCTATATGTGTTAACTTCAAATTGACATAACTTTGTCATACGATAACGAAATTCAGCGAAACTGGTTGCGTTGGGACCGTATGGATGAGAGCTTCACAATGAAGCTGACTGGAAGTGGATTGGAGCTCGTTTGAAATTATGGCGAATTAAATTGTTTGATTCAAATCAAACAAACAGTTTATCATTCTTTAACGATGAACTGCAAATGTGAGTAAATCTCACTAACTCTGAACAGTTTATAATTTCATGTTGTATTTTTAGAACTGTTAAATATTGGCTGATTGACTGTGTGTTGAATGTTTGATTGAACTACTAGTCAGTTAGTTGAATTTCTATATTGATTCTGTTTAACAGAATATATCATATGGAACTGAAAGTGATGTTGATTTTATTGTGTAACATCTGTGGATGCAGGGAAACAGGTTGGAGGAATCCGACTGGATTCCTCAACAGTTATTTTACTATTTTTCATATATTGTGATATATGATGTGATATATAATCTGTTGTCGATTATATGTGTTTGAACGATACTGATCATCGTGATTTGATATGTTGAATACCATAACATACCAAAATGTTGATAAGGGAATATTTTCAAAGTGATATTTGAAAATAAAATATTTATAAATGGAATATTTATAAATAAGAAATATTTATAAATTGGAATATTTATAAATAGGAGATATTTAGAAAAGGGAAATTATAAAATCAAAGAATAGATTTGAAAAGGAAATATTTGCAAACCATTTGCAAATAGAATAATAGAAAAGGAGGTATTTGTAAAACCATTTACAAATAGAATTAAAAAGGAAATATTTAGAAAATAAATAGAGTTATAAAAAGGAAATTTGTTTATAACCGAATAGGATGTTATAAAAAGGAAAACGTTACTAAAAAGGAAATCATTTGTAAAGTGAAGAACCGTTACTAAAAGTAAATCTTTATAAATGAATAGTTTATTCGAAAAGGGATTAATTGAATTTAGTTATTCGAAGGGAGTTAATCGAATATGGTATTCGAAAGTTAGTCAATCGAACATGGTATTCGAAAGTTAGTAAATCGAATATGTTATTCGAAAGGGGTTAGTCGAGAGGAGTTAAGTAAAAAGAGTTAATCAGTTAGAGTTAATCGAATATAGTTTATTCGAATAGAATCATTTGAGTTAATCGAATATTAGTGATTCGAATAAAGTAAAAGGAGTTATCGAATATTAGTTATTCGAATAAGAGTTAAATAGAGTTATCGAATATTAGTTATTAGAATAGAGTTAAATGGAGATAAAAGGAGTTAATCGAATATAGTTTATTCGAATAGAGTTAAAGGAGTTATCGAATATAGTTTATTCGAAAGGAGTTAAGTGAAACGAGTAAATCGATTAGAGTTAAATCAAATAGAGTTAATCCAATGGCGTTAGTCCAATAGAGTTAATCCAATAGCGTTAGTCCAATAGAGTTAATTGATAAGGGTTAATCGAATAGAGTAAATTGAATAGAGTTATCAAATATACCTTATCGAAGGAAAGAATTATCGAATAGAGATGATTTGAAAGAGAGTTACGTAAGGAAGTTTGTTAAAGAATTAAAAGGTGAACTTTGTCTATTGCAAGGTTAGAAACGTTGTTCAATTAAGGTCTGAGAGGAAGTATTACCCCAACTTGATTGACTTCATTTTTAACTAAGGAATGGTTAAGGTTCGATAGTGAAGGAGGGTTAAAGGAATTTAGTTAATAAGCGTAATGGTTTGAGTTGGCATCGCGATGGTTTGTTTAAACACCTGTCTAAGTCCAATGAAGGAGTTTTGGAAATGTTTTCCAACTAAGAACCATAAATGTTTTCTGATATAGAAAACAAGAAATGGAAATGTTATCCAATGGTAATAACATATATTTTCTAAATTTAGAAAATAAGAAATGTTGAATATAGGGAAACAGGAGATAAGTAAACTAATGAAATAAAGAGATAATTGTTGAATGATGATTGATCGATATAATTTCCTCCTGGAAATAATGTCGTTGTTTGCACACCTGTTTTTCTTTGATGGTTAAATCACAGACTATCGAAGTTTTGACCATTTTAACGTTGTTAATATGGAGAGACCGGTTGGATTATTATCCAAAGAACCACTCTGTATTGGCATAAGCGTTGCGAATCATATATGCCAAAGATAATTGAAGACGGAGTAAAGTGCAAGGGCTGTTGTATAAATCTTAGATAACAATGTCTAAGATGGATATACTGAATAATACCTTCGGTTCATCCTGTTCCTGGATGACTTGTATGGATGAATGTCTGACAGAGTATTTCCAGAAAGGTCACGTACATTGATTTCTTCAACCGTACCAAGAGTGGAAGCGGAGAAGGAAACTTCTTTAGCTAACACATAATGTACTGTTGTAGACGTCAATTAGTGATTTTCGATGGATCTGACAATGTGGCATTCGAAGTGAATCTGATGTGATGATGAAGCGTAACCTCAAGCCTCATCAACCGGTAAATGACAGAAATCGGGCAGGCAACATGGCTAAGTCGGTCGCTCCGAAGTAGGGTGTATAATCACCTGATCTAGAGTTTCATTTACATCTAAAAATCTATTGTCGGTACTATCCCATTCGTGAAACGGTTGCTGATCCCAACCGTTAGTGATATACATTCGATACACTCAAGCGAAATGAGTGGTCGGTCATGTGTGGCCGGGTTGCAAGATGTTCTTGTTGAACCCAGTGTATTCCTTTCTAGAGGTACACTAGCGAAAGGTGGTTCCATACCTTGTCATAGTTGGAAATCCATTACCCAATACGTGCTTGCGGTTTTGATTGTATACTATATATGTAGAACGTGAGATGAAAGCGTTTCTGCTAGATGATTATTATATTGTGGTTGATAGACATTATTATAATATCAAAAGGTTTTTGATATAAAGATATTTTGGATTCTCATAAGGGAAAAACTCGTTCCGTTATACGGTGTGGTCTTATGAGATATTGTTTACTTGTTCAAAACGTTTAAAACTGTTTTTACTCATACCAGTCCCATGACTGACTCGGAGTTTATTTTGTTTTGTTTTCCCGAAATTCTTGAGTGCCCAATTTTGTACGGGCAGTCAAGTAGTCATGATTTACAGATATACTGGAAGAGCTGGAGCAGGAGGCTTCAGGATCATATAGCTATAGTTTATTTCCGCTGTGTTGTAAGTGTTGTACTCTAAAAATGTTATTGTATACATACACTGATTTTATCTCAAGGATATATTATCTATTTTATGTTATTCGTTCCGCTGTGAGGTTCGTGTTACTCTGATGTTCTGTTTCTTCTTCTTATATTCTAAGTTTCTATCTTATCTTTCCTCACCCTCTAATTTCTTTCATTAATGACCGGTATTTTCGATCCTTGGATTTTCGATATGTGTTGTATATCGGATAACCAAGATCGCATTTTTCCAGGTCGTTACAGTTGGTATCAGAGCTTAAGTTAAGCGATTTACCTTGGCTCTGTGGCGTGACTCGGTAGAGATAGGGTTAGTAACACCCTAGATTGAGTTTGAGTGTATATATACGAGTGCGTATTTGTAAATTGATATAAAGTGGTTTTATATTGTGGAGATTCATTCATTGAGTTGTTTATGGGTTCTCGTCGTATCAGTTATTCAGAATGGGATAAACCCGGTCTTTCTGAATAACTCGCGTATATAATAAACAAGTGTTACACAAACACAACATACGCCTCATTCCAATTCAGAATATTCTTTTATTCAAATATTCTTATTCTTTGGGAAAGGTTCCCATTAATTTTATCAAAGATAAATTATTTAAATTTATTCTTTAATCTTCTTTTGAATATCAATTCAAACCAAATTATGGTTTATCCAAACTAGTCGGGATTAACGAACCTTACCGAAGTAATCAATTGTTAAATTTTCCAATTCCAACCTATTCATCCCATGAAGTAAAACTGGTAATACTTCATATCTAACACCACGGTGTTATCGGTAAATTCAATTACCATTTCATGTCTAAATCTAATTAAAGATTTAACTATCGTCTGGAGTAAAACTGGTGGTACTCCATTCTCGATCTTTTCAATCTAATTAAAGATTCATTAAAACTCCACTTAGTTTCAATCTTTGACTGGGTTAAAGAATCAGTGTCATTTAAAACACGGTTCACGATAAACCCAAAATCACATCACATTTCAATCAGTCCCTAACCGTAAATTAGCAAGTAAGAAGTTCCCTAAATATTAACCCCGAAGGCCGAAACCAACATCAGATCAATACCCAAGAAACCATTCAACTTAACTAATCTCCAGTTAGTTTCTGATTTTCTTAACTCTGTTGGGTCTAAGAACAGTATTATTGAAGATACCGTTCACGACAACCCAAAATCACATTCCATTCATTATCGGGTTAAATAACAAGTGTTATTTAAAACACTGTTCACGATAAACCCAAAAATCAATACCAGTTCAATTCCAATTAAATATCATTTAATTGGTACACTTCATTAAATCTAAATAAAAGATTTAATCTTTTTCTCAACTGGGCTTAAGAACAGTGTTAATGAACACACCATTCACGACAAACCCAAATCCCATTTGATATTAAATACAAGGCTCTGAATAGAAAATATACCGGCTTATATTCAATATCAAATTCTACGACTAACAAATATCGTATTGGGAATAACGATATTAATATATCTTTTAAATTCCCATAACAATATCTGTATCATCACGAAATCCAAACATCGAAATATTCCGAAGACAATTTTGATTCAAATCCATTCCAATTCAATTATTGAAAATTCTGGTTTCTTTTAAAACCATTTCAAATTCAATTTATTTATTTTAAAAATAAATAAATTATTATTCTAGTTCAAAACTAGTTCTTTTCGATAAAAATCTATTTTTATCTTTTCAAATATGGAGTTTTTCATCCCAATTCTTCACAAATCATTCCTTATGATTTTACCCAAATTATTGATATTTTTAATAATTTTATCAAGGCCCGCACAGTCGATTTCCATCAACGGCCATCGAACTGCACTTACAACGACCTTTTTCAAATTTGATTTGGACATAATTCCAAATCCAACCATTAGATTTCAAATTTCTAATATTCGTTAGAAAGCTTTTTTCGATACGAACCCAACAGTTCCGGTTTTAGGAGAATCCGACGGTCGGATCTCCCGCAATATCCATTCGAAGTCAATGGTCGAAATTCACGAACTGCAGCAGCGCGGCGCGTTCTATTCAGGCCATTATATCATATATATAATATATACTTCGTCGATTTCAATTCAAAACGTGCTTTATAAATCGTTTTAAATTCATTTTCAAAACGGTTTCAACTTCATATTCAATTTCAAATCAAAATTGAATATTCCAATATAAATTCGTTTTAAATTCATTTCAAATCGATTTCAATTCAATTCCAAATCAATTTCAATTTGAATTCAATTCCTTTCAATTTCAATTTGAATTCTATTCCTTTCAATTAAATTCGAATTTTGATTATTTTCAATATAATTCAAATTTCGAAAACACATTCAATATACATTGAAAATTGAATAAAATCGATATAGATATCGTTCACGTCAAAATGGCGTCAATCTAATTAACACGGCTTCATATATTTCTATTTTCAAATATTCTATTTCAAATATTTCTTTTTCAAAACTGGAATGAGGCCCAATCAAATACCATATAATGTTAATTATATGGATTTTCTACAACACATGTACAAAATAACAACGATAAATAATCAACCATCATCCAGAGTGCGTTCTACATTGTATAAGCATCAAATATAAATATTTAACGCTTATAACAGCCTGTCAATCAATCGATCGACATACAACTAATTATTGGGATTAGTGTATGTCATCTATCATCCCAATACCCGTGTGGGGTTTCAAACAATCAAACACAGATTTTATTTGTGCAGTTGGGCGATGTGTAAAATTTATCGTCCCAATCAATATCAATCAAATCAGTGTATATAAACAAATCTCCGATTTGTTTATAAATATTTATTTTAAATACACATTAAAAATTCTATTTTTAACTATAAAATATTTTCCACTATAAAATATTTTATTTCATTTCGCATCACATCACACAATCAACTACACATCAAAATCAAACAAACAAGCATACAAGCCGTCCATGGTCTGTGGACGACGGGTGTCAGGTGCTACTAAACACCGTCTGCATCCTAGTATATATTATTAACTAGAAAACAAAATTAAAAAGTGAGAAGTTCTCACCGACTAGCTAATCCAAACGCCACGACTCTTCTTATGTAGAAATCTCCGCCGTTCTCGCCTTTCGTCAATTTCATCGTCCGTAACCACTACATATATAAAAATCACATTTTTACTTCGTTATTCAATATATAAAAATCGAATTTTTACTTTGCTATTCAATATATAAAAATCAAATTTTTACTTTGCTATTCAATATATAAAAATCGAATTTTTACTTTGCTATTCAATATATAAAAATCGAATTTTTACTTTGCTATTCAATATATAAAAATCGATTTTTTACTTTGCTATTCAATATATAAAAATCAAATTTTTTACTTTGCTATTCAATATATAAAAATCGAATTTTTACTTTGCTATTCATTATATAAAAATCGAATTTTTACTTTGCTATTCAATATATAAAAATCGAATTTTTACTTTGCTATTCAATATATAAAAATCGTTCCTTTTATATTGTTACACTTCATATATACAAACCGATTTTCATTTATGCTAAAACCTGATTTTTAAATTCATAAAAACAATTACATGAAAAATAAAACAAATAAAAATAGATATGAAAACTTACAGTTTTTAATCGGAAATGGGAGGGCTGGTGTTGTGCATTGGAGGTGGAGGAGGCGCTGACCGTCGGAAGTGGACCAGCAAGGGGGAGCGGCGGCCTTGGTTGGTGGCGGTTGTCTGGGTTTGAGGGGGTTGTGGCTAGGGATGAAAATGGGGTGGATAATATGCGGAGAATACATCATCTGCCTCCATCCCTACTACTCATTTATGTCCTCCGTACCCACCACATCCCCGCTTAATACCTAACGGAATCGGGTAGGGGAATACCCAACGGTTATGGAGGACTGGTCGGATAACCAATAACCGTTAACGCAAGTGTATAACAGTCCACTTAAATGTTAAAGGAATGGTCTAGACAATGTCAATGTCACATCAACAACTTAGTAAAAGTGGTAAAATGATGTATATTTATGCCATGCATGCATGTATGTTTATCCTTGTTCGTGTGTTATAAGAAAATAAAAAGAAAAAATATAGTGTTTTATTACTTTTGTTACCTTGTACATTTCCCGGCATGTATAATTATGCCATGCATGCATGTATATTTGTCCCTATTCTTGTGTTTATAAAAAAAAGTATAGTGTTTTGTTACATGCGTATGTTTTCAAATATGTATATTTATGCCTGCATATTTGAAATGAATGGTTTACAACTTTACATCATATAGCACCACGACTAGATTCTTTACTGTAACATTAAATTGCCGAATGGTTTCTTTTCACACTTCAAATTCCAAGTACAAAGCAACTTCCATATGCGTAAAACATCAAATTCCAAATTTTTTCCAAGTTGGGCACAACAATCTATGTTTCTACTTAATGTATATATGCCTAATGTACACGTTCTTTAACACAAAATAGATATCGGGTCGGATATGGGGCAAATAGTATTACCTCCGTATCCGCCCCGTACCCGCTTCAGGTATTAAAATCATCCTCCGCCCCCGCCCCATTACCTGCTAAGTCGGGGAATCCCCACCCGATTAAGCGCGGGTCTCCGCGGGTACCCATCCCCACGGATTAAATTTCCATCTCTAGTTGTGGCTATCGAGGAAAGTGTGGGGGTTTAAAGAAGAGAAGGGAGGAGAGGGAAGCTCGACGGTGCAGAAAAGGGGGCGCGTGCCTGAAAGGGGGCTCGTGGTCTTTGATTAGGGAGCAGGCAGAGGTGAACTCGGCAGTGGGAGGCGCGGCAAGGGGGAGGGGGTCCTGCGCGATGGCGTCGCCTGGAGGAGGGGCGTCGCTCATCGTCAACGGGGGTTTTTTAATTTAATTTTCTCAGATCCGAAAATTAGGGAGAGGGAAAGGAAAGAGGTAGGAGTTATATATATAAAAATATTTTATTTAATTATTTAATTTCAAAAAAAGCAACTTTTATTTTCGACCTCTAAACGAGACCCACCGCCCGTTGTCCATAGCTAATTACCCCCATTCCGAACACAATGGGATATGTATCGTAAGCTGATTCGATCGTTTCGATCAGTTTTCGTCAAAATCAACATATAACTCTATATATTGAATTTGAATGCACATTTCAATTTACCGGGGCCACATACTAACTCGAAAAATTCCCGAAAAAATATTTTCTAGCTTCGTATTGACGATACGGTTCTAACAAAGCAAATTTCATCGAATTCTGAGATCGTTTGAAAAATGGCCATTTTCCAGTTGATTAAAATCAACTGAAACTGGTCAAACGCGTTTTCCTTTGCCACGCTCACATATTGATTCGAAAAATTATGAAATTTGAAACCTAGCAATAACTTGACATCGTGGATCCAACAAAAGTGGTTTCATCGAAATCCGAGGTCGTTTGCAAAATGGCTATTTTTAAGGGCCAGAATTCCATAGTGACTATTATGAATTTTCAACTGGGAATATCTTTTGATTCCCGCTATGAAATTTTGATTTTTCGGATTCGTTGGAAAGATATTCTCAATTAGATTCAATTATTTTTGGTTTCGCTAAATTCCGGTTTATTTTGCACCCGGTACATTCATTTGAATTTTGAAATCGAATTATCGAACTACCACGCCATTTTCAATTCCTTTTATATATATAAAATAAATATTTATATTCTAAAGACGATTCGAATAAATATATACGTTCGAATTCTATTCAAATTAAATTTCTCGTCGATATTATTTAAAATATTTCATTTTAAATAACCAAATTCGCTAAAATTGCCAAAATAAAAATTTTAAATTGACTCGGATTTCCGGGTTATTACAATCTTCCCCACTTAAAACTTTTCGTCCCCGAAAAGGAACGAAGCTGAAAGTTGTTTAACTAATCAACTCAACTTTCATTATTTTCATTACGGCTTAAGTTCTTCAACCTTTCAGTTTCTAAGAACCTTTTAAATTTTTCAAAAATTTGGCTAACACCCTAAATTTTCGAAAAATTTCACCATAACCTCCCCTGCACCGGGGACTTCGGGATATTTCATATAGCCTCCTATGGCCTTCTTCAATCCAAAAGAAAAAGAAAAAGCCAAGCGGCTCATAAAATCACCCAAAACTCAAGAAATACAATAAACATGTACCTATTTGTCGGGCAAACAATTTTGTTCCTTTTCTCTAGCCTCCTTGCTATGACCTGTCAATGTAAGTACATGTATATGCATGCAAATGCGACAAACTTTCAACACAATTCACTATTTGGTACAATTTGGCTAAAGGTTCAACATTTAATTAATTCAAACAATAATCAAACAACACAACCAGCAATCCATTTGTTGATTATCATTTCAAATTCATAACATTGATATATAGTCAAAAATCACATTTTTGATGCCAAATCACAACAATAGGCCCTATCTAATTTTGGTTCTCACACCAGTCAATAGGAAATATATAAATATCACACCTTCGAAACTCGAACACAAATATGTCGCGACATCACCAGAATTATCCCCGAGCGACTACAGTGCGATTTTATATCTATCCACTATATTAAAATGTTGAATACCCGTGGATCAGACGTATATGCAAAATCTTTATATACTGGATTGTCCAAATCAATATAAATAAATAATCAAATACGAATTATTGAATTTAAACTTTCAAAACAAAAATTGTTTTCAATTTTAAAATATATTCTTCACACTCGTTCTAGGATACTACTGATCCCATCTCTAGCGAGTCATTCCCATTGGATATTACTAATCCAATATCTGATGAATTCTTTCGTATGGTTCTAATGTGTCTTGTTCTCTGAGCTTTGTAAACCAAAGCTCTGATACCAACTGTAAAGACCTGTAACTTCCCCGGTAAGGAAAGTGCGGATAGTTCGAGAACAAGCCACAACAGAACACAGACGGAAGAACATTTCATTGCTTATTACAACAATTCCATCAGAATACACGAATATACAGAGTATGAATGAATATTACACATTCGATAAATATTAGAGATTACAATAATTTACAGAGCAGCGGAAAATAATACAAAGCACAACTGAAGGAGATATACGGATACAAAGCTTTCCGGATATCGTTCCAGCTGTAAACCAGGATCCTGTGAATATAAATCTGCAAAACCAAAACTACTAGCTGCCCGTGTCGAAAATAAGGGCACCCAGAGTTTAGGTTAAAACAATAAACTCCAGGTCAGTCATGTGACTGGTGTGAGAACTAAAACGGTTATTATTCTTTATTTTAAAGTTAGGTAAATCAAGGGACCACGCCGTATAACACGAAACGGGTTTCCTCCCAAGAATACCAGTGCATAAAATAACAGCGCAATGCTAAATAAAGAACAATGAAGCTATTATAAGACCCATGTCCCATCACACAATGCAATGCAAGTCGGAGGATAGGGTTTTCCCTTATAATAGCCAAAGCATGCTTGATACGTTTAAAACAAATCATTTGATACTATAATAAGTGTATAGTGTTTTAAAACAATTTCAATCATAAGTATCAATCATAGACGGCATAGGTACCATATATCATGTCGCCATACTAGGCTCTACAATCAAAACCGCAAAATGTCGTATTTGGAAGTTGGATTTCCAACTGTGAACCAGGGCAAAAGATAGTCCTTACCGACTTCGCGACTCTCTAGCCCGAGTCACAGGGTCAGAGCGCATCGACCCTTGGATCATCAGGGACGGTCCACACGGAGTGGATTAAAATGCCTGAACATGCGTTTCCCCGCCCTTTGGGGCGTAAATGAGTCCACTGACTCCATCGGTTCGAGAACGACCGATGTATCCGAGGCGCCTCCAATTTCCAACAACCACATGAGTCAAACTCGTCAGCCAGTTCAAGCACTGACGCCACTCCTAGCTAGAAGGAAACGCATGCCCTCCCTGACGTCCTCTCCAGTTTTTGGTTCACACCGGGGTGTGAGGCTCACGAATTAACGCTACACAAAGCTACGCCACAAAGGCCGTGCTTTGATCATCAACCACAAGACTCTGCTTTTCAACAGAAGCCTTGATCATTTGCATCTCAGCATGCCACACAGGCAATTCACGCTATGCAACCGATATCAATGACACAAAATGAAATCCGATGTCAGACACACAGTCCATACAAGTTCGTTCTGGGTTTGAACGAAACCGGAGGCACCTTGTACCTCGCATATCCATTGATCACCAAATACGTCTAGACGACCACAAACTATTTCCCTCCTCTTGGGTGTACAGCCCAATCAGGATCATCAGTAATTATCCAAACGATGTGAAGACCTCCGGTCTTCGACCACCGTCTTCATCTTCGACTTCTCGTCGTATCAGTTATTCAGAATGGGATAAACCCGGTCTTTCTGAATAACTCGCGTATATAATAAACAAGTGTTACACAAACACAACATATGCCTCATTCCAATTCAGAATATTCTTTTATTAAAATATTCTTATTCTTTGGGAAAGGTTCCCATTAATTTTATCAAAGATAAATTATTTAAATTTATTCTTTAATCTTCTTTTGAATATCAATTCAAACCAAATTATGGTTTATCCAAACTAGTCGGGATTAACGAACCTTACCGAAGTAATCAATTGTTAAATTTTCCAATCCCAACCTATTCATCCCATGAAGTAAAACTGGTAATACTTCATATCTAACACCACGGTGTTATCAGTAAATTCAATTACCATTTCATGTCTAAATCTAATTAAAGATTTAACTATCGTCTGGAGTAAAACTGGTGGTACTCCATTCTCGATCTTTTCAATCTAATTAAAGATTCATTAAAACTCCACTTAGTTTCAATCTTTGACTGGGTTAAAGAATCAGTGTCATTTAAAACACGGTTCACGATAAACCCAAAATCACATCACATTTCAATCAGTCCCTAACCGTAAATTAGCAAGTGAGCAGTTCCCTAAATATTAACCCCGAAGGCCGAAACCAACATCAGATCAATACCCAAGAAACCATTCAACTTAACTAATCTCCACTTAGTTTCTGATTTTCTTAACTCCGTTGGGTCTAAGAACAGTATTATTGAAGATATCGTTCACAACAACCCAAAATCACATTCCATTAATTATCGGGTTAAATAACAAGTGTTATTTAAAACACTGTTCACGATAAACCCAAAAATCAATACCAATTCAATTCCAATTAAATATAATTTAATTGGTACACTTCATTAAATCTAAATAAAAGATTTAATCTTTTTCTCAACTGGGTTTAAGAACAGTGTTAATGAAGACACCATTCACGACAAACCCAAATCCCATTTGATATTAAATACAAGGCTCTGAATAGAAAATATACCGGCTTATATTCAATATCAAATTCTACGACTAACAAATATCGTATTGGGAATAACGATATTAATATATCTTTCAAATTCCCATAACAATATCTGTATCATCACGAAATCCAAACATCGAAATATTCCGAAGATAATTTCGATTCAAATCCATTCCAATTCAATTATTGGAAATTCTAGTTTCTTTTAAAACCATTTCAAATTCAATTTATTTATTTTAAAAATAAATAAATTATTATTCTAGTTCAAAACTAGTTCTTTTCGATAAAAATCTATTTTTATTTTTTCAAATATGGAGTTTTTCATCCTAATTCTTCACAAATCATTCCTTATGATTTTACACAAATTTAAGATATTTTTAATAATTTTATTAAGGCCCGCACAGTCGATTTCCATCAACGGCCATCGAACTGCACTTACAGCGACCTTTTTCAAATTTGATTTGGACATAATTCCAAATCCAAATTCCAAATCCAACCGTTAGATTTCAAATTTCTAGTATTCGTTAGAAAGCTCTTTTCGATACGAACCCAACGGTTCCGGTTTTAAGAGAATCCGACGGTCGGATCTCCCGCAATATCCATTCGAAGTCATTGGTCGAAATTCACGAACTGCCGCAGCGCAGCGCGTTCTATTCAGGCCATTATATTATATATATAATATATATAATATATACTTTGTCGATTTCAATTCAAAACGTGCTTTATAAATCGTTTTAAATTCATTTTCAAAATGGTTTCAACTTCATATTCAATTTCAAATCAAAATTGAATATTCCAATATAAATTCGTTTTAAATTCATTTCAAATCAATTTCAATTCAATTCCAGTTCAATTTGAATTCAATTCCTTTCAATTAAATTCGAATTTCGATTATTTTCAATATAATTCAAATTTCGAAAACACTTTCAATATACATTGAAGATTGAATAAAATCTATATAAATATCGTTCACATCAAAATGGCGTCAATCTAATCAACACGGCTTCATATATTTCTATTTTCAAATATTCTATTTCAAATATTTCTTTTTCAAAACTGGAATGAGGCCCAATCAATTACCATATAATGTTAATTATATGGATTTTCTACAACACATGTACAAAATAACAACGATAAATAATCAACCATCATCCAGAGTGCGTTCTACACTGTATAAGCATCAAATATAAATATTTAATGCTTATAACAGCCTGTCAATCAATCGATCGACATACAACTAATTATTGGGATTAGTGTATGTCATCTATCATCCCAATACCCGTGTGGGGTTTCAAACAATCAAACACAGATTTTATTTGTGCAGTTGGGCGATGTGTAAAATTTATCGTCCCAATCAATATCAATCAAATAAGTGTATATAAACAAATCTCCGATTTGTTTATAAATATTTATTTTAAATACACGTTAAAAATTCTATTTTTAACTATAAAATATTTTCCACTATAAAATATTTTATTTCATTTAACATCACAACACACAATCAACTACACATCAAAATCAAACAAACAAGCATACAAGTCGTCCATGGTCTGTGGACGACGGGTGTCGGGTGCTACTAAACACCGTCTGCATCCTAGTATATATTATTAACTAGAAAACAAAATTAAAAAGTGAGAAGTTCTCACCGACTAGCTAATCCAAATGCCACGACTCTTCTTATGTAGAAATCTCCGCCGTTCTCGCCTTTCGTCAATTTCATCGTCCGTAACCACTACATATATAAAAATCACATTTTTACTTCGTTATTCAATATATAAAAATCGAATTTTTACTTTGCTATTCAATATATAAAAATCGAATTTTTACTATGCTATTCAATATATAAAAATCGTATTTTTACTTTGCTATTCAATATATAAAAATCGAATTTTTACTTTGTTATTCAATATATAAAAATCGAATTTTTACTTTGCTATTCAATATATAAAAATCGAATTTTTACTTTGCTATTCAATATATAAAAATCGAATTTTTACTTTGCTATTCAATATAAAAATCGTTCCTTTTATATTATTACACTTCATGTATACAAACCGATTTTCATTTATGCTAAAACCTGATTTTTAAATTCATAAAAACAATTACATGAAAAATAAAACAAATAAAAATAGATATTAAAACTTACAGTTTTTAATCGGAAATGGGAGGACTGGTGCTGTGCAATGGAGGTGGAGGAGGCGCTGACCGTCGGAGGTGGACTAGCAAGGGGGAGCGGCGGCCTTGGTTGGTGGCAGTTGTTTGGGTTTGAGGGGGTTGTGGCTATCGAGGAAAGTGTGGGGGTTTAAAGAAGAGAGGGGAGGAGAGGGAAGCTCGACAGAGCAGAAAAGGGGGCGCGCGCCTGAAAGGGGGCTCGTGGTCTTTGATTAGGGAGCAGGCAGAGGTGAACTCGGCAGTGGGAGGCGCGGCAAGGGGGAGGGGGTCCTGCGCGATGGCGTCGCCTGGAGGAGGGGCGTCGCTCATCGTCGATGGGGGTTTTTTTTATTTAATTTTCTCAGATCCGAAAATTAGGGAAAGGGAAAGGAAAGAGGTAGGAGTTATATATATATATATATAAATATTTTATTTAATTATTTAATTTCAAAAAAAGCAACTTTTATTTTCGACCTCTAAACGAGACCCACCGCCCGTTGTCCATAGCTAATTACCCCCATTCCGAACACAATGGGATATGTATTGTAAGCTGATTCGATCATTTCGATCAGTTTTCGTCAAAATCAACATATAACTCTATATATTGAATTTGAACGCACATTTCAATTTACCGGGGCCACATACTAACTCGAAAAAATATTTTCTAGCTTCGTATTGACGATACGGTCCTAACAAAACAAATTTCATCGAATTCTGAGATCGTTTGAAAAATGGCCATTTTCCAGTCGATTAAAATCAACTAAAACTGGTCAAACGCGTTTTCCTTTGCCACGCTCACATATTGATTCGAAAAATTATGAAATTTGAAACCTAGCAATAACTTGACATCGCGGATCCAACAAAAGTGGTTTCATCGAAATCTGAGGTCGTTTGCAAAATGGCTATTTTTAAGGGCCAGAATTCCATAGCGACTATTCTGAATTTTCAACTGGGCATATCTTTTGATTCCCGCTATGAAATTTTGATTTTTCGGATTCGTTGGAAAGATATTCTCAGTTAGATTCTATTATTTTTGGTTTCGCTAAATTCCGGCTTATTTTGCACCCGGTACATTCATTTGAATTTTGAAATCGAATTACCAAACTACCACGCCATTTTCAATTCCTTTTATATATATAAAATAAATATTTATATTCTAACGACGATTCGAATAAATATATACGTTCGAATTCTATTCAAATTAAATTTCTCGTCGATATTATTTAAAATATTTCATTTTAAATAATCAAAATTCGCTAAATTTGCGAAAATAAAATTTTTAAATTGGCTCGGATTTCCAGGTTATTACATAGACTAAAGAGTTAATTAACAAATTAATTAACGAGTTGAGTTAAAACGATCAGGTATAGTTAAAATAGATTGGGCAGGTATAAATATACACGAGATAGGTATGGATAAGGTATGAAGGTATATAAACAGAATGCTCGACAAAAAGGTACGTATTTAATTCATATATGAGATTTTATGCGCCGTATCGGCTAGCCGCTTGGCTTTTTCTTCTTCTTTTGGATTGGTGAGGGCCATGGGAGGCTATTTGAAATATCCCGATGCTCCTGGTACAAAGGAGGTTATGGAGAATTTTTCCGGGAATTTAAGGAGTTAGAATATTTTAAAGATAATTTGATAGTTAGAAATCAACGTATCGATATATATATATATATAGAAGTTGATAAGGAAACGAACTTAGAAATAGAATAGTAAAATCAAAAAGGAAGACTAAGAATAAAATCTAGTAAGAATAGAAAGAGGAAGCGTATACGTGTTTAAAAGTGAATAAGTAGTTGTATGGTATTGATTATTCGACTAAGTAGTCATATCTGTTTTGACGTTATAAATGTTATTCAGTCAAGGTCTGAGAGGTAGTTATACCCCAACTTGATTGATTTCATTATTAACAAATAAATAGTAAGATTTCAGGCTCGAAGATCAATGTTGAATAAGAGTTAGTTGAATATAGTATTTGGGTTGTCGTAACGATGTTTTACACAACATCCGTTTTAACCCAAATAAGTGTAAGCTTGGAAATATAATAAAGAATATTTCCTAAGTATAGAAATAAACGAGATCGGAAAAGAGATAAGTAATTGAAATATTTTCCAATTATAAATAGCATATATTTTCTAAAGTTTAGAAAATAAAGGAAGGCGATATCGGAAATGTTTTCCAAATAACAAAAAGGGCCAATATGGTTATTGAAAATATTTGGTTAACAAATATTTATAAAGAAATAGAGAAGTGATTTAACTAATGGAATATTAATTAAGGGCTCAGTGACATGTTCAAAAAGGAGATATTTGATTTTGAAAAGCAAAGCTGTTAAAAATTCCCAGGAATAGATTGTTGAATTAAAAAGACAAATTAAATAGGAATTTGTAAAAGCAAATTGGAATTAAAGTAAAGCCAGTTAAGTGGTAATAGAAATTGATTTGAAATGATATTGTGTTGGTGAGTTAAGGATTCGGGATCAAGAACGAAACTTGAGTTTGAAATGAAAATTTGGCTTGGTAAAAAGCGAATGGTTGTGTTAGAGATAAAAGTGATTTCAGAAATTGATTGGGATAACATTGCTATATGCTGAGTTGATAGCATATGGAAGTGATAGAGTTGATATGCCCGACAAAAAGGTACAAGTTTATATTTCATATGGGGTATGAGATTTATGAGCCGATTTGGCAAGCCGCTTGGCTGTTTGATTTTCTTTTGGGTTGGAGATGGCCCAGAGTGGCGAGTTGGAGTTTGACCTATTGACCGGTACAAAGGAGGTGCTGGCGAAATTTTTCGAAGAGTTAAGGCGTTAGAAAATTTTCAGGATTTTTGAAAATTTTCGTTGATAAGAATTAATTAATAATTTAATTGAAATTAAATTGGTTCAGTTGAAACTGAAGTTAAGAAGTGAACAAATATGTTCTAACCAGTCGATAGGGTCGTTCTCTACCTTAGCAATTTCGAGGACGAAATTATTTTAAGTGGGGAAGAATGTAATGACCCGCATTCGCAGAGGGTATTATAATTAATTTATTTAATTATATAAATAGTGATATAGTGAATTAAATGGTCGTGGAATTAAATAATGATGAATATTTAATTAAAATAATAAATTAAATAATATATTTAATTATGAAATAATCAGAATTGGCTGAAATGACGATATGGTGTGAACCGGATCATCTGTGATATTTAATTCAGCTTGGAATTGAATTTGAATAACGAATATATTATATAAACGAAAGTTTGAACATAGAATTATTATATAATTAAAATCGAGCTTGAAATGGCGTTGCAGTTCGTAAATTGGCGATTCGAACTTCAACCGAATGTACATGATACGTTTTAAGCTGGATTTCTGTGAAACAAGAAACGTGTGGAGCTGGTGGAGTATATCTTTCTAGTGGAAGAGAAAAATTTGGATTTCGTCGTGTAGATTTTGATTCACGTCCAAATCAAATTTCAGAAAAGTCGCTGTGGAATTCCTTTATAATTTATAAAGGAATTATTTATATTCTAAAAAGGAATTTCAATATAAATCGAATATCGGGTTGACCCAGATTTGAAATATCGAGTTAGAAATCCATATATGATTTTCTGAGCTGTATGTTATTCCATTGTGAATATATACGATAATATTTATTTAAAATATTTAATTTAATTATATTTATATATTTAAATGGGTCATCCAGAGCTTTAAAAATAGCCACTTTTGCAAACGAAGTCGGAATTCGACGAAACTAATTTTGTTGGATCCGCAATGTCAAATAGTTGTTAGATTTCCAATTTCGTGATTTTTAGAGTCACTGTGTGGTCGTATGGATTTTTAGATTGGAAAACAGTCAGTATTTTGACAGTTAAAAATACATTGTGTGAGCATACGAAGTCGGAATTCGATGAAACCAGTTTTTTTGGGACCGTAATGTCGAACTGTAGCTACATGACCATTTTCGTAATTTTTGGATACTGTATGTGACCATAGGAATTTTTAAAAGTCGGAAAATTGAGAGTTTGACTAAAAAGAAAATATCTAAAATATCTCCTCAAAATATCTAGATATTATTTCTTCCTATAAATAGCCTAACATTTGCCTAAACCTAATTTTCAACTTCATTTCTCTGTTGAAATTTGGTGCGCCGTCAGTTTTCATTTTTTACAGTAAAATATCATCCTTTTAAAAATCCAAACAAATGGAAGAAATTTCTATAAATCACATGAGGTATATAATCAGAATCGTTGAAGGGAGAGCTTCAATATCATGTGGGTTTTATTGGGTTCGAATTTGTTTCGTTCGCTGGTTGTTTTAGGACAGCGAACCTAGGGTTCAACTGTTATGAAGATTGGGGCGCCGATCTTCTAATTCGAGTTCGTATTTGGATCTAGAGCATGAATTATCATCTATACGCGAAAGATTGGGGGTTTCGGTGAGGTTTTTCGTCGATACCTGCTATGGGGAGGCCGACGACGGGATGAACAGAACGAGCTAAAGTTGAGCATTTTGGGGATGAGGAGAGAGAGGTTGGGAAGGAGAGTGAAATGGTGATTTTAGTTCTTGAACTCATGAGGTGGTTTGTGAGTTATGGTTGGTTAAAGGATCGGTAATGGCTTGCGTCGTGTGTACAGGAGGAGTACACGATGGAGGAAGAAAGAAAGGAGAAGGGCCGTGGTATTTCAAAGGGGTAATGGGCCGTGAGAAGGGTAAAGCCCGTTTGTATTTAAATTCATGTTTTAATTCTATTTCTATATGCGTTAACTTCAAATTAACATAACTTTGTCATACGATAACGAAATTCAGCGAAACTGGTTGCATTGGGACCGTATGGATGAGAGCTTCACAATGAAGCTGATTGGAAGTGGATTGGAGCTCGTTTGAAATTATGGCGAATTAAATTGTTTGATTCAAATCAAACAAACAGTTTATCATTCTTTAATGATGAACTGCAAATGTGAGTAAATCTCACTAACTCTGAACAGTTTATAATTTCATGTTGTATTTTTAGAACTGTTAAATATTGGCTGATTGACTATGTGTTGACTGTTTGATTGAACTGCTAGTCAGTTAGTTGAATTTCTATATTGATTCTGTTTAACAGAATATATCATATGGAACTGAAAGTGATGTTGATTTTATTGTGTAACATCTGTGGATGCAGGGAAACAGGTTGGAGGAATTCGACTAGATTCCTCAACAGTTATTTTACTATTTTTCATATATTGTGATATATGATGTGATATATAATCTGTTGTCGATTATATGTGTTTGAACGATACTGATCATCGTGATTTGATATGTTAAATACCATAACATACCAAAATGTTAATAAGGGAATATTTTCAAAGTGATATTTGAAAATAAAATATTTATAAATGGAATATTTATAAATAAGAAATATTTATAAATTGGAATATTTATAAATAGGAGATATTTAGAAAAGGGAAATTATAAAATCAAAGAATAGATTTGAAAAGGAAATATTTGCAAACCATTTTCAAATAGAATAATAGAAAAGGAGGTATTTGTAAAACCATTTACAAATAGAATTAAAAAGGAAATATTTAGAAAATAAATAGAGTTATAAAAAGGAAATTTGTTTATAACCGAATAGGATGTTATAAAAAGGAAAACGTTACTAAAAAGGAAATCATTTGTAAAGTGAAGAACCGTTACTAAAGTAAATCTTTATAAATGAATAGTTTATTCGAAAAGGGATTAATCAAATTTAGTTATTCGAATATGGTATTCGAAAGTTAGTCAATCGAATATGGTATTCGAAAGTTAGTAAATCGAATATGTTATTCGAAAGAGGTTAGTCGAGAGGAGTTAAGTAAAAAGAGTTAATTAGTTAGAGTTAATCGAATATAGTTTATTCGAATAGAATTAAATGAGTTAATCAATTATAGTTTATTCGAATAGAATCAATTGAGTTAATCGAATATTAGTGATTCAAATAAAGTAAAAGGAGTTATCGAATATTAGTTATTCGAATAAGAGTTAAATAGAGTTATCAAATATTAGTTATTCGAATAGAGTTAAATGGAGATAAAAGGAGTTAATCGAATATAGTTTATTCGAATAGAGTTAAAGGAGTTATCGAATATAGTTTATTCGAAAGGAGTTAAGTGAAACGAGTAAATCGATTAGAGTTAAATCGAATAGAGTTAATCCAATAGCGTTAGTCCAATAGAGTTAATCCAATAGCGTTTGTCCAATAGAGTTAATTGATAAGGGTTAATCGAATAGAGTAAATTGAATAGAGTTATCGAATATACCTTATCGAAGGAAAGAATTATCGAATAGAGATGATTCGAAAGAGAGTTACGTAAGTAAGTTTGTTAAAGAATTAAAAGGTGAACTTTGTCTATTGCAAGGTTAGAAACGTTGTTCAGTTAAGGTCTGAGAGGTAGTATTACCCCAACTTGATTGACTTCATTTTTAACTAAGGAATGGTTAAGGTTCGATAGTGAAGGAGGGTTAAAGGAATTTAGTTAATAAGCGTAATGGTTTGAGTTGGCATCGCGATGGTTTGTTTAAACATCTGTCTAAGTCCAATGAAGGAGTTTTGGAAATGTTTTCCAACTAAGAACCATAAATGTTTTCTGATATAGAAAACAAGAAAGGGAAATGTTATCCAATGGTAATAACATATATTTTCTAAATTTAGAAAATAAGAAATGTTGAATATAGGGAAACAGGAGATAAGTAAACTAATGAAATAAAGAGATAAATGTTGAATGATGATTGATCGATATAATTTCCTCCTAGAAATAATGTCGTTGTTTGCACACCTGTTTTTCTTTGACGGTTAAATCACAGACTATCGAAGTTTTGACCATTTTAACGTTGTTAATATGGAGAGACCGGTTGGATTATTATCCAAAGAACCACTCTGTATTGGCATAAGCGTTGCGAATCATATATGCCAAAGATAATTGAAGATGGAGTAAAGTGCAAGGGCTGTTGTATAAATCTTAGATAACAGTGTCTAAGATGGATATACTGAGTAGTACCTTCGGTTCATCTTGTTCCTGGATGACTTGTATGGATGAATGTCTGACAGAGTATTTCCAGAAAGGTCACGTACATTGATTTCTTCAACTGTACCAAGAGTGGAAGCGGAGAAGGAAACTTCTTTAGCTAACACATAATGTACTGTTGTAGACGTCAATTAGTGATTTTCGATGGATCTGACAATGTGGCATTCGAAGTGAATCTGATGTGATGATGAAGCGTAACCTCAAGCCTCGTCAACCGGTAAATGACAGAAATCGGGCAGGTAGCATGGCTAAGTCGGTCGCTCCGAAGTAGGGTGTATAATCACCTGATCTAGAGTTTCATTTACATCTAAAAACCTATTGTCGATACTGTCCCATTCGGGAAACGGTTGTTGATCCCAACCGTTGGTGATATACATTCGATGCACTCAAGCGAAATGAGTGGTCGGTCATGTTTGGCCGGGTTGCCAGATGTTCTTGTGTAACCCAGTGTATTCCTTTCTAGAGGTACACTAGCGAAAGGTGGTTCCATACCTTGTCATAGTTGGAAATCCATTACCCAATACGTGCTTGTGGTTTTGATTGTATACTATATATGTAGAACGTGAGATGAAAGCGTTTCTGCTAGATGATTATTATATTGTGGTTGATAGACATTATTATAATATCAAAAGGTTTTTGATATAAAGATATTTTGGATTCTCATAAGGGAAAAATCCGTTCCATTATACGGCGTGGTCTTATGAGATATCGTTTACTTGTTCAAACCGTTTAAAACTGCTTTTACTCATACCAGTCACATGACTGACCCGGAGTTTATTTTGTTTTGTTTTCCCTAAACTCTTGGGTGCCGAATTTTGTATGGGCAGTCAAGTAGTCAGGATTTACAGATATACTGGAAGAGCTGGAGCAGGAGGCTTCAGGATCATATAGCTATAGTTTATTTCCGCTGTGTTGTAAGTGTTGTACTCTGAAAATGTTATTGTATACATATACTGATTTTATCTCAAGGATATATTATCTATTATATGTTATTCGTTCCGCTGTGAGGTTCGTGTTACTCTGATGTTGTGTTTCTTCTTCTTCTATTCTAAGTTTCTATCTTATCTTTCCTCACCCTCTAATTTCTTTCATTAATGACCGGTATTTTCGATCCTTGATTGTTCGATATGTGTTGTATATCGGATAACCAAGATCGCATTTTTTCGGGTCGTTACAATATCTGATAAACCAAAATTTGTAAATCTAATTGATTTTCGAGTCTTAAACCATTTTTAAAACCACATTGTCAGTTTGAACACATTCACCAATTTAACTTGATTAACTTAATTATTTAAAACCAAGGAATTTAATTGAATTAATTCCCTTTTCCTTTTTATAATTAAACTAACTATAAAACTTAATTAAGTTAAAACATTTATCTTGGATCATTTATCAACCTCTCTATTTAACTGCCAATTACTTGACCAAATTCTGTTAATTAAAATATTAATTAGTTTTTGATAAAGTATTTCCAAGTTTAACAATTACTTGTTAAAAATCATTCTATTAAATTAATTGGAACAGTTTAAATTAATAATCAATTTTCATTTAAAACAGTTGATGTATACCAACCTAAACAATCTGATTTAACAAATTACAGTTAATCTTTCTTTTTAAATTAATTAATAATGTAATTAAAAAATACTTTTAATTGTTTCTTAAAACAAATTTTCAAACTGTTAATAGTTTAAATTAATTTCGGATTTACTTTACAGAAGTTATCACTTAGCAGATGTTATGGCATATAACAGTTCTTTTAATGGATGACATTCAAGTAATTAACACAAACAATCGTACAATTCAATATTATTAATATAATATATCAAGAACATATAGATTTTTTGATAAAATATGTCAAATTAATATAATAGCAGAACGGTGTCTATTACTGCTAAACAGGGTGTCCAAACAATTTAGTCAATACAGTTTATAGTGGAACAGTGTCTATTTCCACTAACGGATGTCAAAATACAATATATAAGTACAGTTACGTAATTTAACACAACTCAATTAATTAAATAAATAAATAAATAAATAAACAATCTAAAGTTTTCTGAATTATGGATCATTATAGATCAATTATTAACCATTTACGTTAATTTTAGTTTACGACTAAATTTACGTTTATTATATTATCAACGATTTTTATACTTTAATTATTTAATTTGAAAAATTAATTATTTAAACTCAACCAATTAGTTGCACTGCTTCTACCAAATAAGCACTTGCTCTCTTCCTTTTATTCGAGCGAATTCGACTATCACACCCACTTATCTATATACGTATATAGTAAGTTAAGCATATATATGTTTTCCCTTTTTTCCTTTATCTTCTTCTTTCTCTTTTTCTTATATTGTCTTCTTTATTTATTTATATCTTTTCTTTTCTTATTTTTCCTATTTCTTTTCCTTGGCCCAAATTTTTTTGGCCCACATTCCCTTTTCTTTCCTTATTCACTACGGCCCGTACTCCTCTTCCTTCTATTTACTTCAACCACGCTCCCCTTTTCTGCCACTTTTTTCCTTGTTTTCTTCATTTCTCCTACAGCCCATACCTATACACACTCAATTCCCCAAGTGAATCAAACTCAAAGCTAAACGTGAATTTGGCTACAAGCAAGTAATCACGAAAATGATGATCCACCCTCTTCGAACCTCTCTTTCCTCCACTGTCACCTGCTACTCCTTCCTTCTTCAACTTGCACACATGTGTTGTGTGCACGTGCACATCTCACCGACCTGACGTTCATCCACCCTGTCCCATCCACAAATGCATCTCCACTCTATGAACACATCGCAAAGGCCAGATCCTCCTCCAATCAACTGCATTGAAATCCGATGCTTTACCCAGACACTCCCAAATAACCATTTCCACTTTTCCGACTAATTCCGCTACTATAGTGCTTTGATCATCATTATAACTTCGTCAAAGAAAGTTGACACCCTGCTCCGACAATTTCCCCTGGTGTGCACCTCCCTTGAGTCCCCAAGGCGGCTTAGTTCTTGTTCAAAAACCAACGTTCAACACGTACACAATAACCCTAGGTTGACCTTAAACTTGAAATTCGCCCATTTGAAAATTCATCTAGGATTTTTTCTAGATCCACAACCCCTCACCCTACTCCAGACTGAATGCCAAGGCCTCTCGTCGACGATGATGCCGGAATTTGACAAAAATACAATTTCTGGTTAACTTGTACATTCTCATTATACACACCACTAAAGACAATGACATTAACGTTAAAACTCATCGTTTCCAGAGATATACACGCGCGTATAATTGAATTACAAAATTAAAATGTTCGAATTTTTGAGTTTAAAAGCCTCATATCGTATGTTTATCTAAAACTGTATTTATACAGTAGTATTTGAGTGGCAAATATTTTTATACTATACTACATATATGTATAACAATAGCCATGTAAAGCGTGAATCCTATAACTCCTTAAAATCATAGTTTATGGATTTTCTAAGGTAATAGAGATGTGTGTTTTTTTACTAGTTTAAACGTACTACTATGTTTCAATGGACTAACATAGCTTTTAACTCCATATACTCAAATGTTTGCAATATAAATGACACACAATGTCAGTAACTGGCAGATGCAGTGTATACATGTCATTATATAGTAAAATAGTTAAATGTGATTCAATGTAGAGATATAGAGAGTGAGGTCTACTCACTGAAAATAATCCCTTATTCTTAACATTTTCTTGTTTCCAGGTTATCCACATTCAGCTGAACGTACATTCGTTTGAATACATTCATATGCATATGTATTATTCTAGATATATCTGTCAGTAATAGTGTAACAACCCGAAATTTTAGAACCAATTTAAAATTTTTATTTTAGCAATTTTAGTGGATTTTTATATTTAAAATAATTTATTTTAAATAATAACGATTAAATTTTTTATTTAAAATGTAGTTAGAATATAATAATTTATTTTCATTATAAAAGGAGTTAGAAATAACGTGGCAGTTTGAAAACTCGATTTCAAATTTCAAATGAATGTATATGATTCAAAATAAATCGAATTTTAGTAAAACCAGAAATATTTGAATCTTTTTGAAAATATCTTTCTAATGAATGTAAGAAACTGAGATTTCACTTTATAAATTGTAAGTTATGTCCAGTTTAGAATTCAAAAAAGTCGCTATAGAATTTATATATTTTTTAATATAATATATGGCCCATAAATATAGCCATTTTGCAAACAATCTCTGTTTTCGACAAAACCACTTTTCTTGGATCCGGAATGTCAAATTATTGCTAGATTCCAATTTTCATAATTTTTGGGATTAATATGTGAGCGTGGCAAAAGAAAACGTGTTTTGTCAATTTCAGTCAATTTGGATTGACTAGAAAATGACCATTTTTCAAATGGTCTCCAAATTCAAAGAAATTAATTTTGTTAGGACCGTATCGTCAAAACATAGCTATATTTATTTTTCGGGAATTTTTGGAGTTAGTATGTAGCCCCGGTAAATTTAAATGTACGACTAAATTAAATAATAAATGTTTTATATTTTAATTTAAAGAAAAATGCGCTGAGATGATCAAACGAGCTGATGGGACCTAGTCCATTGTATCCGGAATAAGGGTATTTGGCTGGGAGAGACATTCGCTGGGCTTGAATCGGAGTTAACAGTGATAAACAAATAAAGTTGGAATTAAATATTAATAAATTAAATAAAATAATATAAATAGGCCCTAAAACTCTTAACCCTAACCCTATAAACAGAAACCGCCACTCCTCTAAATTAGATGGCTGAAAAGCTACGAAATTAATCCCTAAATTACCCCAAATCCAAGCAGCAATTGAAGGAAAATCCAAAACAAAAACCGAAGATCTCACTGAGTTCTCGACGGTGAGCGGTGGTGATGGGGTATGAGTTTGTCGTTGGGGAGTAATTGATGTGGGAACCAGCGCCGTTTAAAGCCGTATGTGCCAGGCTTTTGAAGCCACCGAGTTTCACGAAACTGAGGGGGGAGGGGCGCTACTCCTAGCCGGACGTCGGGGAAGGAGGAGATCGGCCTCCGATAGTCCGTAGAGGCGTAGGTGGGCAACCCTAGTTGCGAAGCATGGGTCTGAAGGTTTCAGGAAGAAGAATGATGATCAGATGGTAATTGGTGATTAAATAATAAACTAATTATTTTAATTTAAATTAAAAGTTGTAATTGCTATAACTTTGTCACATAAACTCAGAAATGGACAAACAAGGGTGCATTGGAACCGAAATTTCGAGATCTACAACATGGAGAAGACAACAATGATAAAAATAGTGAGTTTTCCTTTATGTAATTAATTTAGTTAATTTTGTAAGAAAAAAGTATGTATTGTTTTTAAATAAAAATATTGTTTTAAAATATAAACAGCAAATGGTTTTATAAATAAAATTAACAAAAGTTTTTAATGATAAAATATACATTGTTTTTAATCATAAAATATACATTGTTTTTAACCATAAAATATACATTATTTTTAAATTATAAAATTTGCATTATTTTTAAATAATAAAATTGATATTACTTTTAAACAATAAAATTATCATTCTTTGTTAAAATGAAAATATCATTGTTTTTGTAAAAAGAAAATAATATTGTTTGAATTATAAATAACTTTAATAAAGAATGTGATATTTATCATGGCATAGTTTTAAATAAAAGTATGATTTTTAAAAATAAATAACATGATTTTTAAATATAAATAGCATTATATAGAAAATTAGATTTCTATATAAACAGCAACTATATAAAAATATGATTTTTATATATATGGTAGCAATATAAAAATATGACTTTTATATAAATAACATTGATTTAAAAATATGATTTTTATTTATAAATAGCACTGTATTAAAAATATTATTTTTGATATATATACCGCGTGAAACAGATTGCGATGGAACAGACTGAAAGCAGAATAGAATCCAAACCGTACAGTTAAAGATTGACGGAGTGGAAACCAAAGGTGAGAACTCCTCACTAGAAAATTTGGCACAGTTATTTATTTATTTTCATAACTGAAAATATATATTAAATTGCCAGTGTAGATTTTTATCAGTTTAATCACTATAAATTGTACACAGTACCTGTTAGATCACCTTCCTCGTCCACAAACCATGGACGATTTAAATTGACAGTATTGCATGTTGGTTGTGATGTGAAATGTTTAACACATTAAAAATGTTAATATTAAGGTGATAGTGAAATTAGGTTATAAATATTCATTTATAATTTGAACAGTGAAAATTAGTTAAATTTCTTAACTAATAATTTATTTAAATAAACTGTTCTTGTTTGAAAACCCCATATGGGTATTGGAATGATATTTGACATACATTAGTCCCAATGTTTAGTTGTATGTCAATCGATGGATTGACAGTCTGTGATGAGCGTTATTTATTTATTTTAATGCTCACACAGTTGTAAATTTCACTCTGGTTGTGAATGGACTGTCGGTTGATTACTTATCATTATTGTTGTATGCATGCGATGCATGAAATCCATATAACCGAAATTATATGGTAATTGATTGAGTCGCATTCCGATTCAGAAATAAATAATATTTTATAAAAAGCACATTTTTATGTAAAAGAACATTTTTATGTAAAAGAACATTATATGTAAAAAGAACATTTTTATGTAAAAGAACATTATTGTAAAAAGAACATTTTTATATAAAAGAACATTTTTACGAAAAAGAACATTTTTATGTAAAAGAACATTATATGTAAAAAGAACATTATATGTAAAAAAACATTTTCATGTAAAAGAACATTATATGTAAAAAGAACATTTTTATGTAAAAGAACATTATATGTAAAAAGAACATTATATGTAAAAAGAACATTATATGTAAAAAGAACATTATATGTAAAAAGAACATTTTTATGTAAAAGAAAATTATATGTAAAAAGAACATTTTTATGTAAAAGAACATTATAATGAAAAAGAACATTTTTATGTAAAAGAACATTATATGTAAAAAGAACATTTTTATGTAAAAGAACATTATATGTAAAAAGAACATTTTTATGTAAAAGAACATTATAATGAAAAAGAACATTTTTATGTAAAAGAAATTTATATGTAAAAAGAAAATTTTTATGTAAAAGAACATTATAATGAAAAAGAACATTTATATGTAAAAGGACATTTCAAGGTAAAAGATCATTTTAATGTAAAGAATATTTTCAAATAAAGAATATTTTACATAAAGAATCCTTTAAAATAAAGAATATTTCAAAAAGAACGAATATTTTAAAATAATATTCAGTGAAGAATAAACTCATGATTTCGATGTCTGTTTTTAGATGGACACAAAAATATAAAAATATGAAGCCGTGTTAAGTAGCAAACGCCATTTTAACCCAAACGGGTTTATCGATCGATTTTATTCATTTTATAATGAATATTGAAAAGAAGTGATTTCAAAAATTAATATTTTGAAAATATTATCATTTTAATGTGATAAAGATATAGAATATTCAATTTTTACTTAAAATTGAAAATGAAGTTGAAATCATTTTGAAATGAAATTATAAATATTTTATAAATACAATTTAAATGGAAATCGACAATGTATATATAATATTATATATATATATATATTTAAATGGCCTGAATAGAACGCGCCGCGCTGCGACCGTTCGTGAATTTCGACTATTAACTTCAAATCAATGTAATATGAGATCTGACCTTCGGATTCTCCTAAAACCGGAACCGTTGGGTTCGTATCGAAAAGAGCTTTCAATGAATATAAGAGATTTGCAATCTAACGGTTGGATTTGGAATTATGTCCAAATCAAATTTGAAAAAGGTCGCTATGGATACAGTTCAGTGGCCGTTATTGGAAACCGACTGTACGGGCCTTAATAAAATTATTAAAAATATGGAAAACTTATGTAAAATCATAATTAATAATCTGGAAAGATTTTGGATGAAAAATTCCATATTTAAAAAGATCAAAATATATGTTTATCAAAATGAAATAGTTATTTACTAGAATAAATCTTTAATTAAGATTCAATGTAGTTTTCCAATTAATTAATATTTATTTGGAATTAAATAAAATAAATTGGATTTTGGGTTTGTCGTGAATGATGTCTTAAATAACACTGTTCTTAAAAACCCATGTGAAAAGAATGAATCTTTTAATTAAGATTTAGAGAACTTTACTAATTAATTAATGTTTAATTAGAATTGAAATGAAAGTTGATTGTGGGTTTATCGTGAACTATGTTTTAAACGACATTTGTTCTTTAATCCCAATTAACAGTGAAAATATAATATGAAATTTATAAATCTTTTATTATGATTTAAATGGAATTTATAAATCTTTTATTGAGATTTATATGGAGGTTATAAATCTTTTATTAAGATTTAAATGGAAATTTTTCCAAAGTAATGTTTTCCAATTTAATATATTGAATTAGAATTGAATGGAATTCGATTTGGTAATAATCGAGATGAGCTTCTGTGAATGAAGACTGTTACTATATATGGAATTTAAAAGGCCTTGCCGTTATTCCATTTATATTATTAGTCTGATACAGAAATTTATATCGATTATATATTGATCTGATTTCTGTAAAGATTCCATATTTAATGGAAGATGATTTTGGGTTTGTCGTGAACTGTGTTTTTAATGACATTGGTTCTTTAACCCAGTTAAAGATAAGATTAATTTCTTAAATTTGAATAATCATTAAGTAATGACTTTTGGAGATTAAAATAAAATTGGTGTTTTAATGTATCTTGTTAATTTCACGAATATTAGAGAATAAATTTAAAAGAATTTATCTTTAATAAAATTAACGGGAATCTTTCCCTAATAAATATGAATATTTTATTAAAAATATATTCTGAATCGGAATGAGGCATATGATATGTTTTTAAAGCACTTGATTATAAAATACGCGAATTATTCGAAAAGACCGGGTTTAACCCATTCTGGACAATTAATACGACAACTAAGAGTCGAAGATGAAGATGGTGGTTGAAGACCGAAGATCTTCACATCGTTTGGATGATTACTGATGCCTTGATTGGGCCTTACACCCAAGAAAAGGTAATAAGTGGTGATCGTCCAAACGTACTTGGAGATCGACAGATATGCGAGGACCTCTCTCCTGTATTGGATATATGGGACGAGGAATAAGGTGCCTTCGGTTTCGTTCAGACCCAGAATGGACTTGTAAATGGATGGTATGTCTGACGTTGTATTCCTTTATGCTATATTCATTGATCTCTGCTAAATGTATATCTGTTTGGTGACGGAGAATTTATTCTCTTGCTTAACACCCTTCTCTGAGATGTATGAGCTTAGAGGTTATATATTGCCAGAAATCAATGGTATGGTATGAAATGACAATGTGGCATGCTAAGGTGCAAATGATCAAGGATTTTATTGAAAAGCAGAGCCTTGTGGTTGATGATCAAAGCACGGCTTATTTAGCATAGCTTTGTGTATAGCGTTACTTCGCAAGCCACACACCCCTGTATGAACCAGAAACGGGAGAAGGACCCCAGGGAAATGGACATATGTTAGTTTCTTGCTAGGAGTAACATCATGGTATGGAGCCCAGACTGTTTACTCATGTGGATGTTGCTTACTACTTGATGGATAGAGAGGCGCCTTGGATATATATATATATATATATATATCGATAGATGTTCTGGTTGACATTACTGGCCAGATTATTTTATGCCCCATAGGGCAGGCTAACATATAGTTTATGGTATTGCCAATCATCGACGGATGACAGGCCCTGGCGCTCCTAAGGACTTGACTGAGTACTTGTCCTAAGGCTCGGGCTAGAGAGTCTCAAATTCGGTAAGGACGATCCCTTGCCTTTGTTCATAGATGGAAACCCAACTTCCAATATGACATCATGCGGTTTTGATTGTAGAACTAGTATGGCAACATGATATATGGTACTCATGCCGTCTATAATTGATACATTTATGTTTGAAGTTGTTTTAAACACTATGCACTTATATTAATATCAAAATGATTTGTTTTATATGTATCAAGCATGTTTGGATATTATAAGGGAAAATTTTATCCTCCGGCTTGCGTTGCATTGTGTGATGGGACCTGAGTCTTATAATAGCTTCATTTTTTCAAAAGGAATTGCGTTGTTTTATTTTAAACTAAGATTCATGTGGAGTAAACCCATTATGTGTTATACGGCGTGGTCCCATGATTTACCCAACTTTAAAATCAAGCTAATAACTGTTTTAGTTCTCACGCCAGTCCCATGACTGACCTGGAGTTTATTGTTTTAACCTAAACTCTGGGTGCCCATATTTTCCACACGGGCAGCTAGTAGTTTAGTTTTGTAGATATTATATTCACAGGATCCTGGTTTACAGCTGAAGCGATATTCGGAAAGCTCTGTATCCATGTATTCCATCCAGTTGTATTATGTAATATTTTCCGCTGCTTTTCAAATGTAATTTAAATATCTGATGTTGTATTTCCAATGTGTAATAATTATTCATACTCTGGAATATTCTTGTACTCTGATGTAATTGTTGTAATAAGCAATGAAATGTTCTTCTTTTTGTGTTCTGATTTGTCATGTTCTCAATTCAATTCGGGCTTTCCCGTAAGGGGAAGTTTGGGTCGTTTCATTTGGTATCCGAGCTTTGGTTTACAGAGCTCGAGAACAGGACACATTAGAACCGAATGAAAGAATTCATCGGAGATTGTATTAGTAATATCCAATGAGAACGACTCGTTAGAGATAGGATCAGTATTATCCTAGTGTGAGTCGGAAGAGTGTTATTTTAAAATAAAAATAAAAACAAAATTAATTTTGAAAATTTCATCTTAAAATATGTATTTGAGTATATTATTTTATTTTAATTTGGACAATTGAGTATACACAGATTTTGAATATACGCGTAATTAACGTATATTCGAAGTTTTAATATACTGGATATATATGGAATCACTCTCTAGTCGCCCGGAGATGATTCTGATGATTGCTAGCGTCATCAGTGCTTATGTTCGAGTTTCGAAAGTGAGATATCTATATATTTCCAACTGACTGGTGAGAACCAAAACTAGCTAGGATTTATTGTTGTGATTTGGCATCAAAACTATGACTTTTGACTATATATAAAAGTTATATATATTTGAAAAGGTAATCACCTAATTGATTGCTGGTTGTGATGTTTGATAATTAGCTTAACTAATGAAATTATTGGAATGATAATTAATAAAACCAATATGAGAAAGAATGATAAATTTAACTAAATCGAATTTAATATTGAACTGAATTGAAAATTGATTAGAACAGAAAGTTGGGTTGTATAGTTAAGCAACTTTCAGCCACGTTCCTTTTCGAGGACGAAAAGATTTTAAGTGGGGGAGATTTGTAACAACCCGGAATTTTGGAACCAATTTAAAATTTTTATTTTAGCAATTTTAGTGGATTTTTATATTTAAAATAATTTATTTTAAATAATAACGATTAATTTTTTTTATTTAAAACGAAGTTAGAACGTAACAATTTATTTTAATTATAAAAGGAGTTAGAAATAATGTGGTAGTTTGAAAATTCGATTTCAAATTTCAATTGAATGTATAGGATTCAAAATAAATCGAATTTTAGTAAAACCAGAAATATTTGAATCTGATTGAAAATATCTTTCTAATGAATGTAAGAAACTGAGATTTCACTTTATAAAATGTAACTTATGTCCAGTTTAAAATTCTGAAAAGTCACTATAGAATTTATATATTTTTTAATATAATATATGACCCTTAAATATAGCCATTTCGTAAATGATCTCCATTTTCGACGAAACCACTTTTGTTAGATCCGGAATGTCAAATTATTGCTATATTCCAATTTTCATAATTTTTGGAATTAATATGTGAGCATGGCAAAAGAAAAAGTGTTTTGTTAATTTCAGTCAATTAGGATCGACCAGAAAATGACCATTTTTTCAAACGGTCTCCAAATTCGATGAAATTAATTTTGTTAGGAATGTATCATCAAAACATAGCTAGATTTATTTTTCGGGAATTTTTGGAGTCAGTATGTGGCCTGGGTAAATTTAAATGTATGACCAAATTAAATAATTAAATAATTAAATTTTTTATATTTTAATTTAAAGAAAAATGTGCTGAGACGATCAAATGGGCTGAGGGGACCTAGTCCATTGTGTCCTGAATAAGGGTATTTGGTTAGGGGAGACATTCTCTGGGCTTGAATCGGAGTTAAAAGTGATAAACAAATAAAGTTGGAATTAAATATTAATAAAATAAATAAAATAATATAAATAGGCCCTAAAACTCTTAACCCTAACCCTATAAACAGAAGCCGCCGCTCCTCTAAATTGGATGGCTGAAAAGCTACGAAATTAATCCCCAAATCCAAGCAGAAATTGAAGGAAAATCCGAAACAAAAACTGAAGATCTCACTGAGCCCTTGACGGTGAGCGGTGGTGATGGGGTATGAGTTTGTCGTTAGGGAGTAATTGACATGGGAACCGGCGTCGTTTGAAGCCGTGTGTGCCAGGCTTTTGAATCCACTGAGTTTCACGAGACTGAAGGGGGAGGGGCGCTGCTCCTAGTTGGTCGTCGGGGAAGGAGGAGATCGGCCTCTGATTATATGTAGAGGCGTAGGTGGGCAACCCTAGTTGCGAAGCGTGGGTCTGAAGGTTTCAGGAAGAAGAACGATGATCAGATGGTAGTTGGTGATTAAATAATTGTAACGAACTGGAATTTTCGACTCCGAAAATCAACACAAAACTACCATGTTGACTATTCAGACATCGGAAATACCTAATCATTAATAGAAAGAAGTTAGAGGGTGAGAATAGATAAGATAGAAAATTAGAGTAGGAGAAGAAGAACATAATCAGAGTAAACACGAATCTCACAACGGAACGAATAAAATATAATACATAACTTTGCAATAAAACAATGTGTGTATATATATAATAACATTATCAGAGTACAACACTTACACACAACGGAAATAACAATAGCTATATAGTATACAAACAAAACCACGGGCGCTTATTGGAGATTGGATTCCAACTATGACAAGGTATGGGACCACCTGCCGATAGTGTATCTCTAGAGGCAAATACACTGGGTTCAACAAGAACATCTTGCAACCCGACCCACACATGACCGACCACTCATTTCACTTGAGCGTATCAAATGTATATCACCAACGGTTGGGTGCTACCCACCGATTCCTGAAAAGGAACAACATCGATAATAGATATAAAAAAATGAAATGGATTTTCTCTAGATAGGTGATATACACCCTAATGGGAGCGACCCACCTAGCCATGCTGCCTGCCCGATTTCTGTCATTTCCCGGTTGATGAAGCTTGAGGTCATAACGTATCTTTGATACACCTGACCACCATTCATTTTGAATGCCACATCGTTATACCCGCCAAATCACACATTGATTT
The DNA here is from genome assembly GCA_030737875.1 of Allium sativum. Lineage (NCBI taxonomy): Eukaryota > Viridiplantae > Streptophyta > Magnoliopsida > Asparagales > Amaryllidaceae > Allium > Allium sativum. The sequence goes on along the minus strand of CM060915.1, from coordinate 888,299,235 downwards.
TCCCAAAAATACCACGGGTATAAAGATAAGAGAAACGAATTCCTCCGCCACCAAACGTAAGTACGTTTGAAGAGATCAACTTACGTGATTCGTCAGATATACTCTGTCAGACATTCGTCCATTCACGTTTGTCCTGGGACTGGACAAACCTAAGGCACTATTCTATAAACAGGATAGCCCTTGCATAACTCCGTCTTCAATTATCTTCATCATATTTAATTGCAACGCTAACGTCCATAGAGAGTGGTTTTCAGATAATGAATCTGACCCCGGTCTCTCTGTATTAACGACGTAAAAATGGTCAAAAACTTCGATAGTCGGTGATTTAACTATCAAAGAAAAATAGGTGTACAACCAACGATCTTATTTCCAGATAGAAATTCGATCGATCAATCATCAATCAACACTTATCTCTTTTAATTAAATTAATCATTAATTTATTCATTTACCATTTCTATATATTCGTAAATCCTTATTTTCTAAATTTAGAAAATGTACTTTATTAATCATTCGAAACATTACCGTTTTTGCTCCATTCTTTATTTTCTATATTAGAAAACATTTCTGATTCTTATTTGGAAAACATTTCCAAAACTCCTTCATTTGATTTAAACAGATGTTTAAATAAAACATCACTAAGCCAATTCAAACCATTACACTCATTAACTAAATTCACTTAACCAACCTCCACTATCGAACCTTACCCATCCCTTAGTTAAAAACGAAGTCAATCTAGTTGGGGTATAATTACCTCTCAGACCTTAACTGAACAACATTCCTAACCTCGAAATAGACAAATTTCACCCTTTTAAATCTTTAACAAACTACCTTACATAACTTGGATTCTATTTACGAATCCACTTCTTTTACCAAAATCATTTGATTATAACAATAGTGTTCAAATCCCTATTTCTGAAATATCTAACTTCAAATTATAACTTTTATTCCTTAATTTAACTAAATAGACAATTTATAAAGAAATCATTAAATCTTGATTAAAAACGGAAAGTGTACTTTCCCGAATTCGATATAATCGAATTCCAACGTATAACTCTTTTTTGAAAAATCTCTATTGGCTAACTCCTTTTCGAATAAACTATATTCGATAACTCTTTCTTCGAATAACTATATTCGATAACTCTTTCTTCGAATGATTTACATTCGATTAATTCTCTTTGAATGATTTACATTCGATTTACTTTCTTCGAATGATTTACATTCGATTAACTCTCTTCAAATGATTTACATTCGATTAACTGTAACAACCCGGAAAATCTGAGCCAGTTTAAAATTTTTAATTTGGCTATTTTAGTGGATTTTAAATATTTAAAATAAATTATTTTAAATAATAACGACGAAAAGTATGTTTGAATCGATGTTTGAAAATAAATATAATTATTTCTAATTATGAACAAGGCTTGAAATGGCGCGGCAGTTTCGAAATTTGAATTCAAACTTTGACTGACTGTACCAGGTGCAAAATAAAACAGATTTTAGTGAAACCAAAAATATTTAAATCTGTTAGTGAATATCTTTCTAACGAATCTGAAAAATCGCAGTTTCATAGCGAGAATCAAAAGTTATAGCTAAATGAATTTTCAGAAAGGTCGCTATAGAGAATATATAGCCCTTGAAAATAGACATTTTGCAAACGACCTCAGAATTCGACGAAACCACTTTTGATGGATCCGAGATGTCAAATTATTGCTAGGTTTCAAATTCCATAATTTTTGAAGTTAATATGTGAGCGTGGCGAAGGAAAATTTGTTTGGTCAATTTCAGTTAAATTGGATCGACCAGAAAATGGCCATTTTTCAAACGGTCTCAGAATTCAGTGAAACAAGCTTTGTTGGGACCGTATCGTCAAAACATAGCTAGATTTATTTTTCTGGAATTTTTAGAATTAGTATGTGGCCCCGGCAAATTAAAATGTACGTTAAAAACAGAATTTGAATGTTTTATATTTTAATTTGAAGAATAACTGACTGTAATAGTCGAATGGGCCTGCAAAACATATCCCATTGTGTTCGAAATGGGGGTATTTAGCTAAGGGCGACAGTCGTTGGGTTTGGATTGGAGTCCGTATGGAGAAACACTATTTTAAAAATCAAATAAGGCACGGGCCAATAGGAAAATTCCTTCATAAATTTAAAAGTATAAAAAAATCCTGAAACCCTCGTTACTCTTCACGATCGAGGGCGGAAACCCGTTCGCCACTTCCAAGCTATATTCCGGCTTCCACGATCATCGTTGACCCCTACTCCTTTGCAACTTTTTGAAGAGCTCTCCTCCCTCGTCAAATCCATATAAGCTACCCCCTCTATCATCTCGTCTACGTCGAGTTTCGGGTCCCCAAAGTTCCGGTCTTTGACCCGCCGCCCCTATCACCTCAGGCAATCGATCCATGCCGGACCACCCTGCGCACGTGCGCCACCCCTAGCTCCTCGACGTGGTACAAGTTGATCGTTGTATCGTGCTACGGATTTTGTGAAATCAGCAAACCTAGTTTTGAAGAATTTTAGAAGGTAACAGCTGAACTATTTTAAACTTTTTAATAGCAATTTAAAGCGCTACGGTTTATGATTTCACAATAAAAATCATATATTTTTGCTGTGTGATCGAAATTCAGTGAAACAAGAGACACCGGGACCATGAGGACGTCTTCTACATTTTAGAAGAGACCAGATATTTTTCTGAGCCTTCTGCTATTTTTGGTGGAGTGGAAGCCAATGTGAGATTTCTAATTTATAAACGATCTGGAAAACAACGATGTATAAATTATATAGTCGATGTATGAGTTATATAAGCGTTGTACACCTCATGTATAAGCGTTGTATAAGTTTTATGTTCGATGTATAAGTTATATATGCATTGTAAAAAAGTATATATGCGTTGAAATAAATTGAAATGATGTTGAAATGAAATTAAAATATAGTTATACACGTATATATATATATATATATATACTCCCCTCGTCCACAGACCATGGACGATATATATTGGTTGTGATATTGTTTGGATTATTGGTTGATGTGAAATTTGGTGAATATCATGAATGGTTGATTTGAAATGATTGATTGTGGTTGAAATCCCAATAGGATTAGTATATGGGAAAATTCGTCTGCGTACGAACTAGATATTGAAAATCCCCATTGTCAAAAGCTGCGAGGCTTTAAGGTAGAGCTAGGAGCCGTACTTGGGACGGTGCCGGTTTTAACTACCCTGCCGTTATGCTTTCGAAATTTTCAATAATATTCATGTGTTAGAATTATTTTCATGTGTTGAAACTATATTCATGTGTTGAATAGAAATTCATGTGTTGAATAGAAATTCATGTGTTGAATGAAGTTCATGTATTGAATAAATTCTTTGAAAGATAAAAATAACAATTTTATTATATATATAGACTATATAAAATATTAGTATTTTAAATAAATTGTTTTAACACCAAAAATAACATTTTTACCTTATGTATGAACTATATAAAATAATCGTATTTTGAAATAAATTGTTGTACAATAAAAATAACATTTTTATTATATATATATAAACTATAGAAAATATTCATGTGTTGAATAAAGGACTAGCACGATAAAAATCATATTTTTATCGTATGTGTGAAGTCAAAAACATTCATGTGTTGAATATATAGATTGAATAATAATATCTACATTTCTATTGTGAATATGAAGTGTTAAAAATGGTGATGTGTTGAAATAAATATATGTTGGATAAAAATATCATTTTTATCAAATATACGAAGTGAATATGGTTTTGAAATCGAAGAATGAATTATATTCATATATATATATATAATTAAAATAAATCGAATAACGAAGCTGCAGTTCGTGTTTTGAAACCGTGATTTCAAACGATTAGTGCGGGAGATCCGACCATCGGATTTTCCCGAAACCGCAACTGTTGGGTTCGCTTTGGAAATATCTTTCCAACGGCACCAACTTTGTAAAGACCCAACGTTTGGATTGTCTGGAATGTTTAATTCAAATCGGAAGAAAAACAGCGCCAGAATCGATTATATTTATATATATATATATAATTAAATTAAATCGAATAACGAAGCTGCAGTTCGTATTTTGAAATTGTAACTTCAAACAATTGTACCGGGAGATCCGACCGTCGAATTTTCCCAAAACTGAAACCATTGGGTTCGTTTTGAAAAGATCTTTCTAATGATATAAAATTTGTTAAGATCCAACGGTTAGATTTTCGTATATGTGTAAATCAAATCTGAAGAAAAACAGCGCCACGGCCGCGTTATGGCCTAAAGCGTCATTTGAATGAATTGGCTATTTTTAAATAAATAAAAATAGCGATAAATCGTGATAGAATATTATAAACGATATGGAATGGAAATAAACTGAATTTGCTCAGTTTATGTGATATTTGATGATTGAATGTGTTTGGCGTGAAAATTACATTAAAGAACAGAATTAGTGATATCGAATAATTTAACCATTGAAATGAATTGATTTGAAATTCTAAATATACGTGAATTATTTGAAAAGGCCGAGTTAATTCTCATTTCAAATAATTAATCTACGATTGAAAGTCGAAGCTATGAAGATGGTGCAAGACCGATAATCTTCACGTCGAATGGAGGGGTGCTACTGATGCTCATGATAGGAGTAGCTACCTTGAAGGGGCTGAAGTAGTAGCCGTCCGGACGTACTTGTTGATTGTGTGGATGTGCGAGGTATTAAGTGCCTCCGGTTTCGTTCAGACCCCGAACGAACTTGTAAATGGACTGTGTGTCTGACATTGGATTTTGTTCTGTGCTGATTGTTCTCTATTAAATATATATCTGCTTGGCGGCGGAGAATTTATTCTCTTGCTTAACACCCTTCTCTGAGACGTACGAGCTCAGAGGTTATATATCGATAGAAATTAGTCGCATGAAGTGAATTGCCTGTGTAGCATGCCTAAGTGGAAGATGATCAAGGCTTCTGTTGAAAAGCAAAGTCTTGTGGTTGATGATCAAAGCACGGCCTGTGTGGCATAGCTTTGTGTATAGCGTTGTTTTGCGAGCCTCACACCCCGGTATGAGCCAGAAACGGGAGAAGGACTTCAGGGAGGACATGCGTTTCCTTCTAGCTAGGAGTGGTGCTTTGGGTTTTGCACGCCCAGGTATTTTACTTATGTGGATGATGGAAAGCGAGGCCTTGGTTTGCTTCGGTCTCTTCAGAGCCGATGGTGTGGTCGGATATGACCAGTGACGCCACATAGGGCGGGGAAACGCTGTGTTCAGGAATTTTAATCCACATCGGTGGACCGGCCCTGACGATCCAAGGCTTGCCTGCGCGCTTGCCTGAGGGGCGGGCTAGAGCGTCTCGAATTCGGTAAGGACTATCTTTTGCCTTGGTTCATGACGGAAATCCAATTTCCAAATACGACATCGTGCGGTTTTGATTGTATATATATATATGGCGACATGATATATGGTACCCATGCTGTCTATGATTGATAGTTATGATTGAAATTGTTTTTGAAACATATAAACACTAGCAATAATATCAAATGATTAGTTTTGCTCGTATCAAGCATATTTTGGCCATTATAAGGTAAAACTCTATCCTCTGGTTTGTGTTGCATTGTGTGATGGGAACTGAGTCTTATAATGGTTTCATTTTTATAAAAAGCATTGCGATGTTTAAAAGATTTACTTGTTTTAAAGCACTGGCAATCCAATTGAGTAAACCCGTTCCGCGAAAGTGGCGTGGTCCTGTGATTGGCCATATTGTAAAATGTGTTAAGTAGATTTCTCATACCAGTCCCACGATTGACTCGTAGTTTGTTTCACTTGCAAACTCGGGTGCCCCTTTTTCTATATGGGCAGCCTTGTATTCAGGTTTTAGCAGGCTCTTTCTGGATAGCTAGAGCTGAAGATGGATTCTATCATTTATCTCTTTTTATGTTGTTCAGCTCATGTTGTACATATTATGTTTTCTTTTCCGCTGTAGACATTTTATGTAAAGCTGAACTGTATTTTGTACTAAGTATGATCTTGTATACTGTGTAACTCTGATGATTATGTTTATCCAGTGTATTCTATTGTACATTATCTGGTGTATTTATTTATTTATGTTCTGCTGTTATTTGTTTATGTGTTATATTCCAAAGATTACCCTTGCCACCGTTGTACGGGGTTTGGGGTCGTCACATTAACTCTCTTCGAATAAGCTATATTTGATTAACTCCCTTAATTCTATTCGAATAAAATAGTTCGAATAACTCCTTTAATTAACTCTACGTTTACTCAGTATTAAATATCGATGTTGAAATCGATTCTTACTTCTCTATATAAGTCATGACTTATATATTCTATTTATCCAATGATAAACACTTTATTTAATTTATAAAATATTATTTATAAATTTACCTTCTCAATATATTGGTTGGAATAGATTCTATTTAAAATCTTTGCTTTAAATCCATATCATGTTATACCCGTGTGCGAAGCATGGGTTTAAACCTTTCAAATATAAATTTCTCTTTTATACAATTCTAGTCACTTTTCAAGTATTTCCTTTTATAATCTATTTATTTACAAAATAAATCCCTTTTGATAATTATATTTATTTTATAAAATATTTTCTTTTTATATAAAATCCATTGATTTTATAAGTAATTTCTTTTATAATCTAACTATTTTCTTTTCTATTTGTTTTACAAATATTTCATCTTTCTATTCTATTTATTTTTCAAATAAATATTCCTTTTCAATTATATTTGTAAATAGTTTACAAATATTTCTTTTTCAATTCTATTTGTAAATGTTTTACAAATATTTCCCTTCAATTCTATCTATTTGATTAACAAATAAATATTCTATTTTAATCTATTTATTTTCTAAATAAATATTTTCTTTTTATAAAATCCTTTGATTTTATAAATATTTCTTTTTCAATATAACATTGAAATTTTCCTTTTTTAACATTCCAATATTCCTTATGATATTTAACGTACTATATAACAATGATCGGTATCATTCCAACATACAAAATCAACAACAAATTTCATATCACATCATATAACACAATATATGAAAAAAAAGTAAAATGAATGTTGAGGAACCCAGTTGGGTCCCTTCGACCTGTTTCCCTGCATCCACAGATGTTAAACAATAAAATTAACATCAATTTCATTTCACTATGAAATATTCTGCTAAAAAGAATCAATATTTGATTAACGATTTATACTTATATCATTATCTATATTTTCAATCAACTAACTAGCACTTCAACCAAACAGCCAATACACAGCAAACAACCATTATCTATCAGTTATAAAAATACATTATAAAAATATAACTAAGAAGAGTTAGTGAGTTTTACTCACATTGGACGATTATTGTTAAATAACGATAATTGGTCGTTGATTTGATCTAGGCGTTTAATTCCACCATAAATCCAAATGAGCTCTAATTCACTCCCGGTCAGTTCCATGGTGTAGCTCCCATCCATACGATCCCAGCGGATCTCGTTTTGCTCAATTCTGATCATGTATGACGAAGTTACTAAATTTAGAAGTTTATAACATTTAAATTAAATTTTAAACCAGCCATTTACTTTAAACGGGCCTCACCCCTTTTCAAATATCATGGCCCATCCACTTCCATTTAATCCCATAACTACACCTCTTCTTCCCCAAATAAAATGCGCCTCCTTCCTGTAACACCCCACTCCCGCTATGATCACTCACTAAGGGAATGCCATAGCATCGGTGGAGTATTTTAGTGAATATAGAACAGAAAAATTACAACAAGACAGATATAAGTAATACTTGAAAATTTTAAAACATCATTTCATTGCAGCGGAAAGTAAAACATGTTTGGTTACACCAAAGCCATAAATAAGAGTCAAGTACATAATATCCATCCTGATAAAAACGAAAGTACATAATCCCATTACATAACCTAATAGCCATAATAGAAAAGATAAACTGAGCTTTACATCCACGGTCCAAGCTCCAAAAGATAGATAAAGCAGTCTGATCAAAGCCCACTCGTACTGGGCCCACTCTGATAACCTGAGGGTTGGGAAAAAAGATAAAAACAACGGGGTCAGACATAAGTCTGAGTGAGTCCTATAACCCTAACAAAACAATCATTAAAGTAATTAGGGTATGATATAAACAAGGTACGGTACCTCTGGGGATAATGACTACACTAAGTAGCCAACTAAACACATGATGTACTAAGATAACCGAAAAGACGCATTTATCCTCCCAAAGATAATTACTGGATTACACCACCCCAGATCTACCCACCCAAGGGTAATTCCTACACTGCACCGCACTAGTCATTCCTAACTTAAAGGTTGATCCCACCCATGGACTTATAAAATTAACTTAATAGTTCTTGCGTACCCCTAGGTGACTAAGTAGACGCCACGGGGCCCTACAATCCACTAGGTGTACACACTACTCCCCATTCGATCGGCTCCCTAACGTAGATACCCGTGCTGGCCCCACCGTGGGATGTACCATTCCCCAGCGTGGCAACTTGATAAAACTAACGGTGCACGGCTTATATCCACACGATGCAACAACGTCTTATTTACCAGCCCGGGTCCACACATGCATATGAAACCCGTTGGTCATGCGTTGCCACCGCTAACCCATTTGTCCTCTTATAGTCAAGCCCAATATGCGTGTCCCGTCACTCGACTAGAGTCGAGCCCACTAAGATACGTTTGGGATATTGGTTGAAATGGGCCCCCCACAAGCTACCACCTAAGCTTGTTATTTTATTTAGTGTATCCCACTTAACCCCTTTTATAATCATGCCCACCTACATGTTAAGGTTTGGTTAAGTCATCTAATCCTATTTCAATTGCCACTTAAGGCCCCCACAAGCTACTACTTAAGCTTGTCATTTAATTGTATTTCAATTGCCACTTAAGGCACCCACTAGATTTCCGCATGCCACCCAAGGCACTTACTTGACCCTTTAATCATGTTTAATTACATGTTCCACTTTGGTTAAGTATTCTAATCGTATTTTCTATTGCCACCCAAGGCAACCCACTAGATTTCCACATGCCACCCAAGGCACCCACTTAACCCCTCATGTCCCTCTACATGCTAATATGGTTAAGTGTTTCTTAATTAATTAATTAAGATCATGACCTCATAAAGACCTCTCACATTAGACCGTCTTTTATGACTGCTGGATATGCCGGTTGGGTCCGGGCAGCCTTACGTCATAAGAAGGGTCTAACCTCGTGTCTTTACTTTAATCACGTATTTAATTTGTGCCTAAGACCTCTCACATTGGGCTAACATTTGTAGCAACTGGTTAAGCCGGTTGGGTCCGGGCAGTTTTACGCTACAACTGAGTCCAACCTCGTGTCTTAGTCGATTAATTACACCTAATTAATCACCCTCCTAATTTATATTAATTATCCCTAATTAATTAATCATGTTTTCCGGAATATGGGTAGACCTAACTCAATAGGTAAATTCCCAACTCCGTAGTATGGGTAGACCTAACTCAATAGGTAAATTCCCAACTCCATAATATGGGTAGACCTAACTCAATAGGTAAATTCCCAATTATGTCCATTTAATTTATGTTACTCTTAAGCATATCCATTCCACATCATTTTATTAACATGCATATTAACCCCATCGTTCCCCACGTAATTCGTTCTCGTAACGTGACATAATAAAAGGGAAGATTCATCACAAATGTCATGGGTTTAGCCAACATAGCATGTAACTTTATCATGGGTTCAAAAGGTGTCAACTTGCATATATGAACATACATTAAACCCAACTAGTAATCAACCCAAACTTGCATTATGCATATCATAAAAGAGACAACTTGCATATGTACTTGCACATAAACTTGCATATGAACTTGCATCATAACTTGCATATGAACTTGCATCATAACTTGCATATGAACTTGCATCATAACTTGCATATGAACTTGCATCATAACTTGCATACGAACTTGCATCATAACTTGCATATGAATATGTATCATAACTTGCATATGAACTTGCATCATAACTTGCATATGAACTTGCATCATAACTTGCATATGAACTTGCATCAGAACTTGCATATGAACTTGCATCATAACTTGCATACGAACTTATATCATAACTTGCATATAAACTTGCATCATAACTTGCACATGAACATGTATCATAACTTGCATATGAACTTGCATAACATCAAATACTTAGCATGCATAAAACCAAACACTTAGCATGCATAAAATCAAATACTTAGCATGCATAAAATCAAATACTTAGCATGCATAAAACCAAACACTTAGCATGCATAAAACCACATGCATAACTTGCATATCATGTTACATATAACTTGCATATACTCTCACATATAGTTTGCATAACATGTTACATATGCATAAATGTTCAACATAGTGTTTTGCATCATAAAACATGGCATTAAACTTGCATATAGCATAAAACTTGCAAATCACATATCATACAAACTTGCATAAACACATTTATCCACAAACATAGCCATGTCTTATCACATCCTACCATAATCAATTTAACAATTGATTATTAAAGCTATAGGAACTCACCAAAACCAAGATTAGCAAACTTATGAAGTAGAACTAGTTGCTAAATATGAAGAAGATGATGATTAGAGGTTGATTAGCTTGCAACTTCCTTCATAAACTAGTGGAGGCTCCTCTTAGGTTTGATTTTGGCGGCATGATGGTATCATTTCTATTTTTAGTATGGATTAGGCTTGCATTAGGGTGTATTTATAGGATTAGGGTGTGTTTTAGACCATAGGATTAACCCTAGGTTAGATTAGGTCCGTTAGATTTAGGAAATCTCTAGAACCCAGCCTAGCCCTAGCCAGAAAACCAGACCTGGTGCACCCAGGCCCTCTGGCTCGACACGCCGTGTCGACAGGCAAGTCGACCCCCCAGTCGACAGGCCTGTCGACAGCCCTGTCGACATGGTTAGGGCGGGAACTTTCCCGCCTGGCCCCGCTGGTTCTATTTTAAAATCTGAATTTGAATTTTTAAATCTGTTTTTAGCTCTGAATTTTCTGCAACCTTCATTGGGCCATAACTGGGCCATACGGACTCCGATTTACAAAATTTCGGACTCTATTCTGCGTATTTTTCCGAGACGAACGCAATGACGCAGCCCGTTTCCCCCAATTCTCACATTTGAGATTAATTATACTTTAATTTGTGAATTTTAGCATTAACCGAAATTCGGGGTGTTACATTCTCCCCTCCTTAAAGGATTTCGCCCCCGAAATCTCTAAGCTAAGGAGAATGCATATCCTACCATCCAAACAACCATCTACTCAATCCATCAAACACGGGCATCCATTGTCCTTAAAACAGTTTCTAATGATGTATGAGCATATGCAAAAAGTGTGTGTATATGTTCCCTATCTAATGTATGAACATATGCAAACCATGATAGTGCCATGCATCCATTATGTATGCGAAAGAACCCTATCGACACATACAATATCTACATGAGTGCACAATCATTCACCAAAATGCATCATCCATATGATAACACAATCATTATACATCCATAAATATAGCTTCCTACACACAATTTTATGCAATATGCAATATGAAGTGATTGAGCCGATCTAGTGCCTAAAGTGTGTATACATGCATCCACGAGCAACCACTAGCAACCACTTGCATCCACATGCATCCACCAAACATAACATGTCTCAAACACATGTTTCAACCATAGATTTACCCTATCTAAAGGTCATAGGTACTAGCGAGAGGATATACTAAAGATAAGATAAGTACTAGACAAGCGATAAAGGAGAAGTTAAAAGACATACTCTCAAAAAGAAACGGGTACAAAGAACGCATCTTCGCTTCCGTCTCCCAAGTAGCATTTGCCCTCGTCTTCTCCCCATTGCACTTTAACTAGCTGAACTTCTCTGTTCCTCAACTTCCTAGTTTCTGACCCAAGGATGCGAGTAGGAGCTCGTCGAATCGTCGCATCACGCTCTACCTCTACATCTCTAAGCAAGCTCGGCTCTACGACCTCTGCGGTCTCATGTAAGCACTTCCTCATCATGAACACCACTAAGTCTGTCGGGCAACTCCACCCTATATGCCATCCGTCCAATCCTTTCCTTAATAGGAAACGGCCCAACAAACCTCGGTGTTAACTTCCCAACGGACCTAAAGCGAACATCATTTCTCAACGGAGATACTTTGACAAAAAACCATGTTCCCAACCTCAAACTCAAGATCTGTCCTTCTCCGATCCGCATAAGATTTCTGTCTAACTTGCGCTGCCTTCATCCTTCTTCGAATCAAATCAATCTTCTCTGAAGTCTCTCTAACCATATCTGGCCCAAGCAAGATCCTATCCGTAGATTCCCACCAACATGTAGGAGATCGACAAGGCCTTCCATAAAGAGCTTCGAAAGGTGCTATGCCAATACTAGACTGAAAGTTGTTATTGTATGCGAACTCCACCAAAGGAAGATGTTCTTCCCATGTACCTCCAAAATCCAAGATACAAAGCCTCAAGAGATCTTCTAAGATACGGTTCACCCTCTCGGTCTGACCGTCCGTCCGAGGATGATATGCGGTGCTCAAACACAACTGAGTCCCTACCGCCTCTTGCAAACTTCTCCAAAACTCACTAGTGAAGATAGGATCTCGATCACTCACAATGCTGGATGGTACGCCATACAATCTAACAATCTCTCTAACATAGACTGAAGCAAGCCATGGAGCGGTCTTCTTACTCTTCACGGGTATAAAATGGGCACTCTTGGTAAGTCTGTCTACCACAACCCAAATTCCCGTATTGCCTTTCCTCGATCTCGATAATCCATCGAGACACTATCCCACTTCCATAGCGGAACTTCCAAATGGGTGAAGCAACCCATCGGGTTTCTTCTGCTCTGCTTTCATTTGCTAGCACACCAAGCATCTAGCGACATACTCGGCCACATCTTTCTCCATACCGGCCCAAAAAGAAAACTCGCTTCATGTCTTGGTACATCTTGTCCCTACCAGGATGAATGGTCATCTTCGACCGATGTGCATCATCAAGTATAGCCTTCCTCAGACCCTCGTCTTGCGGTACACAAAGTCTACCGTCTCTATGCAACCACCCCTTACCATCTAGGGTGTACCTACTCAAATGGCCGGACGACTCCCCCCCTTATGAGCTTCTCTACTAACTCAACCAACTGTGGGTCGTCTCGCTGTGCCTCGCCAATCCGCCCCAAAAGAGTAGGCCTAACCTCCAAGGAGGCTAGCAAACCGGGTACAAAGTCAACGGAAGGTCTAAAGTCAATCATAGAATTAAACTCTAAGCTCCGCCATTCCACGAACAATGGACTCAAAGACAGCATTTTTCTGCTCAAGGCGTCTGCCACCACGTTACCCTTGCCAGGGGTATACGCTATCTCAAACTCATAGGATGCTAGGAATTCCATCCACCTTTGTTGTCTTAAGACAATGCGCTCAAAGAGTCTCCAACACTTCCCTAAGATGTAGGGCATGCTTTTCTCCACTTCTAGAGAAAATCAGGATATTCTCCCATGAAAAATCGTCACAACTATCCATCTCTCACGCAGACCACCCTAGTCGAGCTCGACATCCCCCAAATGCAAGCCCCAAAGGCCTAAACCAATATCAGACAAACACTCAAGGGATATCTCCTTCGATTTCAGACGACCTACGTGAGATGATACTAGTAAAAACGGCTAAATAATTAAGCCCTTGTCCAACTCTGGATGTCCTTGCCAGTCTCGCTCCAAAACCACCGTTTATCCCATAACGGGCTTTGCTCAACCTATTGAGCACATACGAAGACTTATTTCGCTCCTAGAAAAGACCAAGATGTCATCCACCAAGATCATCACGAACTTATTTAGGTACTCCTTGAACACCCTTCTCATCAAATCAACAAAGTATGCGGAGGCGTTCGTCTAACCAAATGGCATCGCCAGCTACTCATAAAACCATCCGGAGTCCTAAAGGCAATCTTCTCTATACTATCCTCAGTTACCCTCAATTGATGAAACCCCGTGGCTGAGTCCAACTTGCGAAAATACTGAGGCGCCAACCAACTGATCAAAGAGATCATCAATCCTCGGCAATGGGTGTCTATTCTCTTTTGTGAGTTTATTTAGTTCTCTTTGACCTACACAAAGTCTGAGGGACCCATCCGCCTTCATAGCAAAAACTACTGGAGCACCCCACTCCGATCTACTTTGTCTTATGGACCCCTTCTCAAGCAACTCCCCTACTTGCTTATGGAGTTCCCTCCTCTCGCGAGGAGCCATGTGGCGCACTGGTAAAGATACAGGTTTAGCATTGTCTACCAGATATATTCTGAAGTCAATCTCCCACTCCGGAGGTAAGCCCTTCACCTCCTCAAACACATCCGAGTATTCCCGGACCACTCTAACAGATCGCAAACTCTCGACCGTCGTGTCAAGCGATTCTAGATAACTTAGCATAACAGATTCCATGGGATTACAAGAGATCTCGAGAGTGTTACCCAAGCGGGTCATGAGCCTAACAACTCTCCCTTCAAAATCAAGAACGGCACCCCTACTGGATAACCAGTCCATGCCCAAAACTAACCCATAGCTCGTGAAGCCCAGAAAGCATCACATCTACTCTCAACGCTAAGTATAGCAACTTTCAAACCCAAACACTTCATGGAGCCCCAATTGGGTTTGAAACAACTAAGGGATCATCTACTAACTGGTGTCTAAGTGCAGTGACTCAACTAACAATGATGAGATAAACAAACTCGATGCGTCAGAATTAAATAAAGTTCGAACCGTAAAATAAAGAAATCCTAATTCCAACCTAGACGGTCTATCCCCATTTGGTACCCTAGTCGTGAGGGAATACAACTACCCTTTAGGAGATTCTGTACCTTGCCCTTGCCTCTTTGGACAATCCTAATAAGGTGTCCTATTCCTCCCAAAAGGATAACTACCCGCCTTCTTCATCCCATTCTCCACTCGTAACCTCCCACCAATGAGGTTTCATCCTTCATTAACCAAACAACTATTTGAGCCTTCCTCCCTTCGTCTATCCAATAGATACCTACCAGTCCTCCTCCTTCTTGAACCAACTTCTAATCTGACTAACGTCTAAGTCCCTTAAAGTGGTTTTCCGTTCTTATCTATCTTAGAAAGGTCATCTATACGCGGAGGGGAAACTCAAAACGAGAGAGGAAGAGATTCAAAACGGAGAATTCGAAAGATATAGATATGGCTATTGGGGATTATGCTTTTCTTTCAAAAACTTTTCTCTTAAAAGACATGTTTTTGAAAATACTCCTTTCAAAAATATTCTTAGAAAATAGTTTTTCTAAAAAATTTATCTGTTCTGGTAACCTTAAGCTCTGATACCACGTGTAACACCCCACTCCCGCTATGATCACTCACTAAGGGAATGCCATAGCATCGGTGGAGTATTTTAGTGAATATAGAACAGAAAAATTACAACAAGACAGATATAAGTAATACTTGAAAATTTTAAAACATCACTTCATTGCAGCGGAAAGTAAAACATGTTTGGTTACACCAAAGCCATAAATAAGAGTCAAGTACAAAATATCCATCCTGATAAAAACGAAAGTACATAATCCCATTACATAACCTAATAGCCATAATAGAAAAGATAAACTGAGCTTTACATCCACGGTCCAAGCTCCAAAAGATAGATAAAGCAGTCTGATCAAAGCCCACTCGTACTGGGCCCACTCTGATAACCTGAGGGTTGGGAAAAAAGATAAAAACAACGGGGTCAGACATAAGTCTGAGTGAGTCCTATAACCCTAACAAAACAATCATTAAAGTAATTAGGGTATGATATAAACAAGGTACGGTACCTCTGGGGATAATGACTACACTAAGTAGCCAACTAAACACATGATGTACTAAGATAACCGAAAAGACGCATTTATCCTCCCAAAGATAATTACTGGATTACACCACCCCAGATCTACCCACCCAAGGGTAATTCCTACACTGCACCGCACTAGTCATTCCTAACTTAAAGGTTGATCCCACCCATGGACTTATAAAATTAACTTAATAGTTCTTGCGTACCCCTAGGTGACTAAGTAGACGCCACGGGGCCCTACAATCCACTAGGTGTACACACTACTCCCCATTCGATCGGCTCCCTAACGTAGATACCCGTGCTGGCCCCACCGTGGGGTGTACCATTCCCCAGCGTGGCAACCTGATAAAACTAACGGTGCACGGCTTATATCCACACGATGCAACAACGTCTTATTTACCAGCCCGGGTCCACACACGCATATGAAACCCGTTGGTCATGCGTTGCCACCGCTAACCCATTTGGCCTCTTATAGTCAAGCCCAATATGCGTGTCCCGTCACTCGACTAGAGTCGAGCCCACTAAGATACGTTTGGGATATTGGTTGAAATGGGCCCCCCACAAGCTACCACCTAAGCTTGTTATTTTATTTAGTGTATCCCACTTAACCCCTTTTATAATCATGCCCACCTACATGTTAAGGTTTGGTTAAGTCATCTAATCCTATTTCAATTGCCACTTAAGGCCCCCACAAGCTACTACTTAAGCTTGTCATTTAATTGTATTTCAATTGCCACTTAAGGCACCCACTAGATTTCCGCATGCCACCCAAGGCACTTACTTGACCCTTTAATCATGTTTAATTACATGTTCCACTTTGGTTAAGTATTCTAATCGTATTTTCTATTGCCACCCAAGGCAACCCACTAGATTTCCACATGCCACCCAAGGCACCCACTTAACCCCTCATGTCCCTCTACATGCTAATATGGTTAAGTGTTTCTTAATTAATTAATTAAGATCATGACCTCATAAAGACCTCTCACATTAGACCGTCTTTTATGACTGCTGGATATGCCGGTTGGGTCCGGGCAGCCTTACGTCATAAGAAGGGTCTAACCTCGTGTCTTTACTTTAATCACGTATTTAATTTGTGCCTAAGACCTCTCACATTGGGCTAACATTTGTAGCAACTGGTTAAGCTGGTTGGGTCCGGGCAGTTTTACGCTACAACTGAGTCCAACCTCGTGTCTTAGTCGATTAATTACACCTAATTAATCACCCTCCTAATTTATATTAATTATCCCTAATTAATTAATCATGTTTTCCGGAATATGGGTAGACCTAACTCAATAGGTAAATTCCCAACTCCGTAGTATGGGTAGACCTAACTCAATAGGTAAATTCCCAACTCCATAATATGGGTAGACCTAACTCAATAGGTAAATTCCCAATTATGTCCATTTAATTTATGTTACTCTTAAGCATATCCATTCCACATCATTTTATTAACATGCATATTAACCCCATCGTTCCCCACGTAATTCGTTCTCGTAACGTGACATAATAAAAGGGAAGATTCATCACAAATGTCATGGGTTTAGCCAACATAGCATGTAACTTTATCATGGGTTCAAAAGGTGTCAACTTGCATATATGAACATACATTAAACCCAACTAGTAATTAACCCAAACTTGCATTATGCATATCATAAAAGAGACAACTTGCATATGTACTTGCACATAAACTTGCATATGAACTTGCATCATAACTTGCATATGAACTTGCATCATAACTTGCATATGAACTTGCATCATAACTTGCATATGAACTTGCATCATAACTTGCATATGAACTTGCATCATAACTTGCATACGAACTTGCATCATAACTTGCATATGAATATGTATCATAACTTGCATATGAACTTGCATCATAACTTGCATATGAACTTGCATCATAACTTGCATATGAACTTGCATCAGAACTTGCATATGAACTTGCATCATAACTTGCATACGAACTTATATCATAACTTGCATATAAACTTGCATCATAACTTGCACATGAACATGTATCATAACTTGCATATGAACTTGCATAACATCAAATACTTAGCATGCATAAAACCAAACACTTAGCATGCATAAAATCAAATACTTAGCATGCATAAAATCAAATACTTAGCATGCATAAAACCAAACACTTAGCATGCATAAAACCACATGCATAACTTGCATATCATGTTACATATAACTTGCATATACTCTCACATATAGTTTGCATAACATGTTACATATGCATAAATGTTCAACATAGTGTTTTGCATCATAAAACATGGCATTAAACTTGCATATAGCATAAAACTTGCAAATCACATATCATACAAACTTGCATAAACACATTTATCCACAAACATAGCCATGTCTTATCACATCCTACCATAATCAATTTAACAATTGATTATTAAAGCTATAGGAACTCACCAAAACCAAGATTAGCAAACTTATGAAGTAGAACTAGTTGCTAAATATGAAGAAGATGATGATTAGAGGTTGATTAGCTTGTAACTTCCTTCATAAACTAGTGGAGGCTCCTCTTAGGTTTGATTTTGGCGGCATGATGGTATCATTTCTATTTTTAGTATGGATTAGGCTTACATTAGGGTGTATTTATAGGATTAGGGTGTGTTTTAGACCATAGGATTAACCCTAGGTTAGATTAGGTCCGTTAGATTTAGGAAATCTCTAGAACCCAGCCTAGCCCTAGCCAGAAAACCAGACCTGGTGCACCCAGGCCCTCTGGCTCGACACGCCGTGTCGACAGGCAAGTCGACCCCCCAGTCGACAGGCCTGTCGACAGCCCTGTCGACATGGTTAGGGCGGGAACTTTCCCGCCTGGCCCCGCTGGTTCTATTTTAAAATCTGAATTTGAATTTTTAAATCTGTTTTTAGCTCTGAATTTTCTGCAACCTTCATTGGGCCATAACTGGGCCATACGGACTCCGATTTACAAAATTTCGGACTCTATTCTGCGTATTTTTCCGAGACGAACGCAATGACGCAGCCCGTTTCCCCCAATTCTCACATTTGAGATTAATTATACTTTAATTTGTGAATTTTAGCATTAACCGAAATTCGGGGTGTTACATTCTCCCCTCCTTAAAGGATTTCGCCCCCGAAATCTCTAAGCTAAGGAGAATGCATATCCTACCATCCAAACAACCATCTACTCAATCCATCAAACACGGGCATCCATTGTCCTTAAAACAGTTTCTAATGATGTATGAGCATATGCAAAAAGTGTGTGTATATGTTCCCTATCTAATGTATGAACATATGCAAACCATGATAGTGCCATGCATCCATTATGTATGCGAAAGAACCCTATCGACACATACAATATCTACATGAGTGCACAATCATTCACCAAAATGCATCATCCATATGATAACACAATCATTATACATCCATAAATATAGCTTCCTACACACAATTTTATGCAATATGCAATATGAAGTGATTGAGCCGATCTAGTGCCTAAAGTGTGTATACATGCATCCACGAGCAACCACTAGCAACCACTTGCAT
Source organism: Allium sativum (assembly GCA_030737875.1). Taxonomy (NCBI): domain Eukaryota; kingdom Viridiplantae; phylum Streptophyta; class Magnoliopsida; order Asparagales; family Amaryllidaceae; genus Allium; species Allium sativum. The sequence goes on along the minus strand of CM060915.1, from coordinate 888,279,812 downwards.
CCACATGCATCCACCAAACATAACATGTCTCAAACACATGTTTCAACCATAGATTTACCCTATCTAAAGGTCATAGGTACTAGCGAGAGGATATACTAAAGATAAGATAAGTACTAGACAAGCGATAAAGGAGAAGTTAAAAGACATACTCTCAAAAAGAAACGGGTACAAAGAACGCATCTTCGCTTCCGTCTCCCAAGTAGCATTTGCCCTCGTCTTCTCCCCATTGCACTTTAACTAGCTGAACTTCTCTGTTCCTCAACTTCCTAGTTTCTGACCCAAGGATGCGAGTAGGAGCTCGTCGAATCGTCGCATCACGCTCTACCTCTACATCTCTAAGCAAGCTCGGCTCTACGACCTCTGCGGTCTCATGTAAGCACTTCCTCATCATGAACACCACTAAGTCTGTCGGGCAACTCCACCCTATATGCCATCCGTCCAATCCTTTCCTTAATAGGAAACGGCCCAACAAACCTCGGTGTTAACTTCCCAACGGACCCAAAGCGAACATCATTTCTCAACGGAGATACTTTGACAAAAAACCATGTTCCCAACCTCAAACTCAAGATCTGTCCTTCTCCGATCCGCATAAAATTTCTGTCTAACTTGCGCTGCCTTCATCCTTCTTCGAATCAAATCAATCTTCTCTGAAGTCTCTCTAACCATATCTGGCCCAAGCAAGATCCTATCCGTAGATTCCCACCAACATGTAGGAGATCGACAAGGCCTTCCATAAAGAGCTTCGAAAGGTGCTATGCCAATACTAGACTGAAAGTTGTTATTGTATGCGAACTCCACCAAAGGAAGATGTTCTTCCCATGTACCTCCAAAATCCAAGATACAAAGCCTCAAGAGATCTTCTAAGATACGGTTCACCCTCTCGGTCTGACCGTCCGTCCGAGGATGATATGCGGTGCTCAAACACAACTGAGTCCCTACCGCCTCTTGCAAACTTCTCCAAAACTCACTAGTGAAGATAGGATCTCGATCACTCACAATGCTGGATGGTACGCCATACAATCTAACAATCTCTCTAACATAGACTGAAGCAAGCCATGGAGCGGTCTTCTTACTCTTCACGGGTATAAAATGGGCACTCTTGGTAAGTCTGTCTACCACAACCCAAATTCCCGTATTGCCTTTCCTCGATCTCGATAATCCATCGAGACACTATCCCACTTCCATAGCGGAACTTCCAAATGGGTGAAGCAACCCATTGGGTTTCTTCTGCTCTGCTTTCATTTGCTAGCACACCAAGCATCTAGCGACATACTCGGCCACATCTTTCTCCATACCGGCCCAAAAAGAAAACTCGCTTCATGTCTTGGTACATCTTGTCCCTACAGGATGAATGGTCATCTTCGACCGATGTGCATCATCAAGTATAGCCTTCCTCAGACCCTCGTCTTGCGGTACACAAAGTCTACCGTCTCTATGCAACCACCCCTTACCATCTAGGGTGTACCTACTCAAATGGCCGGACGACTCCCCCCCTTATGAGCTTCTCTACTAACTCAACCAACTGTGGGTCGTCTCGCTGTGCCTCGCCAATCCGCCCCAAAAGAGTAGGCCTAACCTCCAAGGAGGCTAGCAAACCGGGTACAAAGTCAACCGAAGTGCTTCAACTCCGAGGAAATAGGAACCCTAGGTCAACGGTGGTGTATACGAGTTCCAGGAAATAGCATCGCTCTTCACGATTTTCACACCAGAATAAAGCTCTTCCTACTTTGAACAAATATATATGTTTTAGAATTTATATATTTATTTTTGATTTCCTTCTGATTTTTGAAAGAGGGATTTTCACGGTCTGAAGAAGAGATAATAACGGCGGAACCTATTGACCACCGAATGAAATGAATTAGGTTTTAGAAAGTTTAGGGTATTATATAGGATAGGTATATTAATTTTTTATTCGCTTAATATATTTATATTTAAGCAATCGCTATTTACATTTGTACTCTAAAATTCCTATGATCACATACGATACCCAAAAATCACGAAAATGGACACGTAGCTACAGTTTGACATTGCAGACCCAATGAAACTGGTTTTGTCGAATTTCGACTCCGTTTGCTCCCACAGCATATTTTTAAAGTTAGAAAATTGACTGTTTTTCACATTAAATTCCTGTACGGCCACATACTGATTTCAAAAATCACGAAAATTGAAATATAACAATAATTTGACATTACGAATCCAACAAAATTAGTTTCGTCAAATTTCGACTTTGTTTGCAAAAGTGGCTATTTTTAAAGCTCTAATTAACCCTTTTAAATATACAAATATATTTAAAAATAAATAAATAAAATATTTATAAATAAATATTATCGTATATATTCACAATAGAATACCATACAGCTCCAATTGGATTTATAACTCGATATTTCAAAGTTCCCAGTTATATCGATATTCGATTTATATATAAAATCCTTTTATAATATAAATATATACTTATAAATTTCAAAGGAATTCCATAGCGACTTTTCTAAATTTTGTTTTGGACATAACTCAAAATCTATACAATGAAATCCCGATTTTTCTCTTCCACTAGAAAAATATACTTCACCAGCTCCTAACGTTTCTTGTTTCACAAAAATCCGATTTAAAACGAATCCTGTACATTCAGTTGAAGTTCAAATTGCCAAATTACGAACTGCAACGCCATTTCGAGCTCGATTTTAATTATAATATAATTATACGTTCAATTGTCGTTAAAATAATATATTCGTTATTCTAATTCAATTCTAAACTGAATTAAATATCACAGATGATCCAATTCACACCATATTGTGAATTCCACTATTTCTGATTATTTCAGAAATTAAATATATTATTATATTATTTATTTTAATTAAATATTCAATATTATTAAATTCTGGTCATTTTAAATAACCAAACCATTATTTAAATAATTAAATAAATTATTTATATACCATAAAAATACAGGTCGTTACAATAATAAACTAATTATTTTAATTTAAATTAAAAGTTGTAATTGCTATAACTTTGTCATATAAACTCAGAAATGGACAAACAAGGGTTAGTTGGAACTGAAATTTCGAGATCTACAACATGGAGAAGACAACAATGAAAAAAATAGTGAGTTTTTCTTTATGTAATTAATTTAGTTAATTTTGTAAGAAAAAAAGTGTGTATTGTTTTTAAATAAAAATATTGTTTTAAAATATAAACAACAAATGGTTTTATAAATAAAATTAACAAAAGTTTTTAATCATAAAATATACATTGTTTCTAATCATAAAATATACATTGTTTTTAAAATATACATTGTTTTTAATCATAAAATTTGCATTGTTTTTAAATAATAAAATTTGCGTTGTTTTTAAATAATAAAATTGACATTACTTTTAAACAATAAAATTAGCACTCTTTTTGAAAATGAAAATATCATTATTTTTATAAAAAGAAAATAACATTGTTTTAATTATAAATAACTTTAATAAAAAGATGTGATTTTTATCATGACATAGTTTTAAATAAAAGTATGATTTTTAAAAATAAATAACATGGTTTTTAAATATAAATAGCATTATATAGAAAATGCGATTTTTATATAAATAGCAGCGATATAAAAATATGGTTTTTATATATATGGTAGCAATATAAAAATATGATTTTTATAAAATAACATTGATTTAAAAATATGATTTTTATTTATAAATTGCACTGTATTAAAAATATGATTTTTAATGTATATACCGCGTGAAACAGATTGTGATGGAACAGACTGAAAGCAGAACAGAATCCAAACCATACAGTTAAAGATTGACGGAGTGGAAACCAAAGGTGAGAACTACTCACTTGAAAATTTTGCACGGTTATTTATTTATTTTCATAACTGAAAATTTATATTAAATTGCCAGTGTAGATTTTTATTAGTTTAATCACTATAAATTGTACACGGTACCTGTTAGATCACCTTCCTCGTCCACAAACCATGGACGATTTAAATTGACAGTATTGCATGTTGGTTGTGATGTGAAATGTTTAACACATTAGAAATGTTTATATTAATGTGATAGTGAAATTAGATTATAAATATTCATTTATAATTTGAACAGTGAAAATTGGTTAAATTTCTTAACTAATAATTTATTTAAATAAACTGTTGTTGTTTGAAAACCCCATACGGGTATTGGGACGATATTTGACATACTCTAGTTCTAATGTTTAGTTGTATGTCAATTGATGGATTGACAGTCTGTGATAAGCATTATTTATTTATTTTAATTCTCACACAGTTGTAAATTTCACTCTGGTTGTGAATGGACTATTGGTTGATTACTTATCATTATTGTTGCATACATGCGATGTATGAAATCCATATAACCGAAATTATATGGTAATTGATTGAGTCGCATTCCGATTCAGAAATAAATAATGTTTTATAAAAAGAACATTTTTATGTAAAAGAACATTTTTACGTAAAAGAACATTTTTACGAAAAAGAACATTTTTATGTAAAAGAACATTATATGTAAAAAGAACATTATATGTAAAAAGAACATTTTTATGTAAAAGAACATTATATGTAAAAAGAACATTTTTATGTAAAAGAACATTTTTATGAAAAAGAACATTTTTATGTAAAAGAATATTATATGTAAAAAGAACATTTTTATGTAAAAGAACATTATATGTAAAAAGAACATTTTTATGTAAAAGAACATTATGATGAAAAAGAATGTTTTTATGTAAAGGAACATTTTTATGTAAAGAACATTATATGTAAAAAGAACATTTTTATGTAAAAGAACATTATAATGAAAAGGAACATTTATATGTAAAAGGACATTTCAAGGTAATAGATCATTTTAATGTAATGAATATTTTCAAATAAAGAATATTTTACATAAAGAATCCTTTAAAATAAAAAATATTTAAAAAGAACGAATATTTTAAAATAATATTCAGTGAAGAATAAAATCATGATTTCGATGTCCGTTTTTAGATGGACACAAAAATATAAAAATATGAAGCCGAGTTAAGTAGCAAACGCCATTTTAACCTGAACGGGTTTATCAATCGATTTTATTCATTTTATAATGAATATTGAAAAGAAGTGATTTCAAAAATTAATATTTTGAAAATATTATCATTTTAATATAATAAAGATATAGAATATTCAATTTTTATTTAAAATTGAAAATGAAGTTGAAATCGTTTTGAAATGAAATTATAAATATTTTATAAATACAAATTAAATGGAAATCGAAGATATATATATAATATATTATATATATATATATATATTTAAATGGCCTGAATAGAATGCGTCGCGCTGCGACCGTTCGCGAATTTCGACCATTAACTTCAAATCGATGTAATAGGAGATCTGACCGTCGGATTCTCCTAAAACCGGAACCGTTGGGTTCATATCGAAAAGAGATTTCCAATGAATATAATAGATTTGAAATCTAACGGTTGGATTTGGAATTATGTCCAAATAAAATTTGAAAAAAGTCGTTATGGATGCAGTTCGGTGGCCATTATTGGAAACCGAATGTACGGGCCTTAATAAAATTATTAAAAATATGGAAAAATTATGTAAAATCATAATTAATAATCTGGAAAGATTTTGGATGAAAAATTCCATATTTAAAAAATAAAAATATATGTTTATCAAAATGAACAAGTCATTTACTAGAATAAATCTTTAATTAAGATTTGATGGAGTTTTCCAATTAATTAATATTTATTTGGAATTAAATAAAATAAATTGGATTTTGGGTTTGTCGTGAATGGTCTCTTAAATAACACTGTTCTTAAAACCCCATGTGAAAAGAATGAATCTTTTAATTAAGATTTAGAGAAGTTTACTAATTAATTAATGTTTAATTAGAATTGAAATGAAAGTTGATTGTGGGTTTATCGTGAACTATGTTTTAAATGACATTTGTTCTTTAATCCCAATTAACAGTTAAAATATAATATGGAATTTATAAATCTTTTATTAAGATATAAATGGAATTTATAAATATTTTATTGAGATTTATATGGAGGTTATAAATCTTTTATTAAGATTTAAATGGAAAATTTTCCAAAGTAAAGTTTTCCAATTTAATATATTGAATTGTAATTGAATGGAATTCGATTTGGTAATAATCGAGATGAGCTTCTATGGATGAAGACTGTTATATATATGGAATTTAAAAGGCCTTGCCGTTATTCCATTTATATTATTAGTCTGATACAGAAATTTATATCGATTATATATTGATCTGATTTCTGTGAAGATTCCATATTTAATGGAAGATGATTTTGGGTTTGTCATGAACTGTGTTTTTAATGACATTGGTTCTTTAACCCAGTTAAAGATAAGATTAATTTCTTAAATTTGAATAATCATTAAGTAATGACTTTTGGAGATTAAAACCAAATTGGTGTTTTAATATATCTTGTTAATTTCACGAAGATTAAAGAATAAATTTAAAAGAATTTATCTTTAATAAAATTAACGGGAATCTTTCCCTAATAAATGTGAATATTTTATTAAAAGAATATTATGAATTGGAATGAGGCGTATGATATGTTTTTAACACACTAGATTATAAAATACGCGAATTATTTGGAAAGACCGGGTTTAACCCATTCTGGATAATTAATACGATGACCAAGAGTCGAAGATGAAGATGATGGTTGAAGACCAGAGATCTTCACATCGTTTGGATGATTACTGATGTCTTGATTGGGCCGTACACCCAAGACAAGGTAATAAGTGGTGATCGTCCAAACGTACTTGGAGATCGACGGATATGGGAGGACCTCTCTCCTGTATTGGACATATGAGACGAGGAATAAGGTGCCTCCGGTTTCGTTCAGACCCAGAACGGACTTGTAAATGGATGGTATGTCTAACATTGTATTCATTTATGTTGTATTCGTTGATCTCTGTTAAATATATATATATATATCTGTATGGTGGAAGATAATTTATTCTCTTGCACAACACCCTTCTCTGAGACGTACGAGCTTAGAGGTTATATACTGGCAGAAATCAATAGTAAGGTATGGACTGACAATGTGGCATGCTAAGATGCAAATGATCAAGGCTTTTGTTGAAAAGCAGAGCCTTGTGGTTGATGATCAAAGGACAACTTATTTATGCATAGCTTTGTGTATAGCGTTACTTCACGAGCCTCACACCCCGGTATGAACCAGAAACGGGAGAAGGACCCCAGGAAAATGGACATATGTTAGTTTCTAGCTAGGAGTAACGTCATGATATGGAGCCCAGATTGTTTACTTATGTGGATGTTGCTTATTACTTGATGGATAGAGAGGCGCCTCGGATATATATATATATATATATATATATATATATATATATATATATATCGATAGATGTACTGGTCGACATTACTGACCAGATTATTTTATGCCCCATAGGGCAGGCTAACATATAGTTTATGGCATTGCTAATCATCGACGGATGACCGGCCCTGGCGCTCCTAAGGGCTTGACCGGGTACTTGTCCTGAGGCTCGGGCTAGAGAGTCTCGAATTCGGTAAGAACGATCCCTTACCTTGGTTCATAGATGGAAACCTAACTTCCAATACGACATCATGTAGTATTGATTGTAGAACTAGTATGGCGACATGATATATGGTACCCATGCCATCTATGATTGATACATTTATATTTTAAGTTGTTTTAAACACAATGCACTTATAATAATATAAAAATGGTTTGTTTTATAAGTATCAAGCATGTTTGGCCCTTATAAGGGAAAACTCTGTCCTCTGGTTTGCGTTGCATTGTGTGATGGGAGCTGAGTCTTATAATAGCTTCATTTTTCCAAAAGGATTGCGTTGTTTTATTTTAAACTAAGATTCATGTGAAGTAAACCCGTTACGTGTTATACGGTGTGGTCCCGTGATTTACCCAACTTTAAAATCAAGCTAATAACTGTTTTAGTTCTCACACCAGTCCCATGACCGACCTGGAGTTTATTGTTTTAACCTAAACTATGGGTGCCCATATTTTCCACATAGGCAGCTAGTAGTTTTGGTTTTGTAGATATTATATTCACAGGATCCTAGTTTACAGCTGAAGCGATATTTGGAAATCTCTGTATCCATGTATTCCTTCCAGTTGTATTATGTATTATTTTCCACTGCTTTTCAAATGTAATTTAAATCTCTGATGTTGTATTTCCAATGTGTAATAATTATTCTTACTCTGGAATATTCTTATACTCTGATGTAATTGTTGTAATAAGCAATGAAATGTTCTTTTGTTTGTGTTTTTGATTTGTCATGTTCTCAATTCAATTCGGGCTTTCCCGTAAGGGGAAGTTTGGGTCGTTTCAAATAGATTCAAATGGGAGCAAGAAGAGTTAACTCACAAAATTGATTTACTGTTCTTCACTCTCGGTTCCATTTTTTTTCTTTTCTTATTTCCGGTTATATATTGAAATAAAATAGACTAACACAGCATATATCAACCTATATATAGACATGGTATCACTATATCTAACAATCAGTATGTATATGGGAAAATTTTATTCACATATCACTCATTGTTCCAGATTTTCTTTCCAGGATTTCTCAGGCTTTGCTTCAGCTTAAAACTCTCTATTTTGCTGCCATTTTCTACTCAAGTTTTCTCTAATTTCATATTCATAAGTTTACACTTTCTTTTATTCCCATTCTTTAGCTTTTGTTTTCCAGTTGCTTATTTTATCTTCAGGCCTTATGTTTGTTTTGCCATTTTTGTTCTACGTTTTGTTTGAATATAGAATGAATGCATGTATTTATAGAAACAAGGAAATATAAAATAATGTGGTCTTCAGGCTTTTAGTATGTGAAATGAATAAAACTGCAGCTATGATTGGATGAAATGTAGTTATGCATAGGTGTATTGGAAAGATAAGTTATGTTATGCAACCCTATATTTGTAGTTTTGTTCTAATTTTTTTTTCAAATGACAAATCATACCGTCCAATAAAAATGTATTACTTATAAACATCTATGGCCATGTGTAAGTTTAGATGTGTGTCCTATTCTTGCTTCATATCTCAATGCATGGCAGCGACCTATATACATGTTCCTAGCCTAGAAAAGGGATGCACAGCATGTCATATTGATTTACATAGGTTTGTACTAGCCATGTGTGTATTCCAGCATACATAAAGTTACAAAATAATGTGCTTGAGTTGATTAGAATGTGTGAAACAATGTTATAGCTGTGTTGTTTTTTATTGGAAAAGGATGCAGCTATAGTTTATAGTTGTGTTGTTGTGTGATTTAATGGAATGTCATTGAAATGGTTCGCACCCAAATCTTTCTTGAAGATGTATAAATGCTTGGCCATGTGCCTATGTAAATCTATATGCAGATTTTATCCAAAATTTTGTGCCAAGCTATGTATACAGAAGTATTATATATATATATATATATATATATGTGTGTGTGTGTGTGTGTGTGTGTGTGTAAATGCTAAGTTGCGGAGAAATCCCAATAAATAATGTTCATATATTTGTATGTATCACCATTTTATGTTTAACCCTAAGTACAAAGAGTTACATCCTGATTAATGAATTTTTTTTTGCATATGAAGTAATTTATATTTTACTTATATTATTTAAATTAAATTTTCCTTAGATGAGATCTATTTTTAATTCGCATAAGTTTAAAACCATTATAAATATATATAAAACAAAACAAAACAAAACACTACATACATATTTATATTCACACCTATACATATTTTTTAATGATCTAAAAATATAAATGATTATATACATATAGGATTTTTTATAAAATAATTAATTAATTTTCTCAAATAATCAAATACAATTTATTTAATTATATTAATTACTCAATATAATCAACAAATTATTGTTTAACGAAATCAACCAAGAACCGGGACATTATTGTAACAAACCGGAAAATCAGAACCAATTTAAAAAAATTATTTTGGAAATTTTAATGATTTTTGAATATTTAAAATGATTTATTTTAAATAATAACGACAAGAAATTTATTTTGAATAGAATTAGAACGGATATATTTATTTGAATGGAAGTTAGAATATAAATATTTATTTTTAATTATAAAAGGAATTGGAAATGGCGCGGTAGTTTGAAAATTCGATTTCAAATTTCAAATGAATGTACATGATTCAAAATAAACCAGATTTTGGTGAATCCTAAAATATTTGAATCTATTTGAAAATATCTTTCCAACGAATCTGAAAAAATTGAAATTTCGTAGCGGGAATAAAAAGTTATGCCCAATTGAAAATTCAGAATAGTCGCTATGGAAATATAGCCCTTAAAAATGGAAATTTTGCAAACGATCTCCGTTTTCGACGAAACCACTTTTGTTGGATCCGGGATGTCAAATTATTTCTAGATTCAAAAATTCATAATTTTTGGGAGTTATATGTGAGCATGGTAAAAGAAAACGTGTTTTGACAGTTTCAGTCAATTTGGATTGATCAGAAAATGACCATTTTTCAAAGGTCTTCAAATTTGACGAAATTAGTTTTGTTAGGACCGTATCGTCAATACGAAGCTAGAAATATTTTTTCTGGAATTTTCAGAGTCAGTATGTGGCCCCGGTAAATTAGAATGTGTGTTCAAATTGAATATATATTGATTTACATTTTGATTTTGACGAAAACTAATCGTAATGGCCAAATTGGCTTACGAAACATATCCCATTCTGTTCGGAATGAGGGTAATTATCTAGGGGCGATAGTCGTTGGGTCTTGTTTGGAATCCGGAGATAAAGTCAACTTTCTTTTGAATAATAATAATAATAATAATAATAATAATTAAATATATAAACTAGCCCCTCCCCCCCCCCCAATATCTCTCCCGTTCATTTACCAGAAAAAGAAAAAAAAAGAAAACCCAAACCCGCCGTCGTTCTGCCCTGACCCATCGCCACCCACATCGCACCACCCCCGCGCTCTGACGTCGCCACCTCCACCAACTTCGGCATCCCCTACTCCTTCTCCCTCTGATTCCTCCACTCCCCCTTTCTACGACCAAACGCTGTTGTTTCCCCCCCAAACCCTGCACCCAAATCAAGAAACCGCGAGCCCTTCCACCACCATCGAACGCCAGCCACACCACCCCCTGCCTCCACCGCCAGCAGTAGAACCCCCCTCTTCGATCCACGCGCAGCACCTCCTTCGACCACCCGAGACCCTAAATTTCATGTAAGTCCTCTGATTTTTATTTATTTTTAGATTAGAAAGATATAATCTTTTTGTTTGTAAAAATATAAACCTTACGTTTGTAAAAATATAATCTTTATGTTTATAAAAATATATTCTTTATTTATATAAAAATATAATTTTGGGTTAAAAGAAAATATAAATTTTTGTTAAACAAGATATGAAGTTTAGTCGTATAAAAATACGATTTTTATAATATTTTCATAGTTATAAAAATACGATTTTTATAATGTTTTCATAGCGATAAAGATTCGATTTATATATATATATATATATATATATGAAGTAGCAATAAATATATGATTTTCAACACGGTAAAAGTTGGATTTTTATATATGAAGTAGTGCTGTAAAAATTCGATTTTTAAACATGAACTAGCATTATAAAAAAAATTCAATTTTTATATATGTATTAGCAAAATAAAATACGATTTTTATACAGGTAGTGATATAATAAAAATGTGATTTTTACAAATAAAGATTTGATTTTTATTTATATGTATAACATAAAAAGAAGTGATTTTTAATATATACATAATGATATAAAAATATGATTTTTACATATGTTGTAGAGATATAAAAATGTTATTTTATCTTTATAGCGTTAGAAGAAAATTGTGATTTTTAATATAAAAATCGTGTGAAACAGATTGCACTACAATCAGAACAGCGAATCTGAGCGACAGTAAAGCACGGCGGAGTGGAAACCAAAGGTGAGAACTCCTCACTATAATTTTCTTTGTACAGTTATTTATTTTGTATCTGCATATATGAACTATTTCCCGTCATCCAAAGACTTGTTTGATTGTTTGGTCTGGTTGATTTATTTGTTTGGATTGGTTTGGGATGTGAAATGAATTGATATGATTTGGTTTGTTTATGGCACGAGCCATTATTAGGCAAGGGATCTAGTATCGCGCCGCTATGCCGCCAAAATTTTCTAAAATATGTTAGAACAACAAAAATATCATTTTTATTGTGTAAATGAACCGAATAAATATTTTATAGTTAAAAATATATTTTTAAAGTGTATATGAATAAAATAAATATTCATTTACAAATCAGACGATTTGTTATGTACACCCATTTGACTGATATGGATTGGGACGATAAAATTTTACACAAAGCCCAACTGCACAAATAATATTTAGTATTTGTTGATTGAAGCCCCACATGGGTATTGGGATGATATTTGACGTACATTAATCCCAATTGTTTAGTTGTATGTCGATCGATTGGTTGACAGACTGTTGTAAGCGTTAAATATTTATATTTAATGCTTATGCAGTGTAGAATGCACTATGGATGATGGTTGATTGTGTATCACTATTGTTGTATACATGTTTTGTATGAAATCCATATAAATCACATTATATAGTAATTGACTGTGTCTGATTCCAGTTCAGAAAGAAGGAATATTTTAAAATAACGATAATTTTAAAATAATGAATAATTTAAAATAATATTCAGTAAAAGATCAAAATCTGATTTTGATGTCCGATTTGGGATGGACACGAATATATTTAAATGTATAAAGTCGTGTTGATTAGTTATGCGCCATTTTGATTCGAACGATATTTGTTTCGATTTTATTCATTTTTATAATGAATATCGAAAAGGAAGTGATTTCAAAATCTGATGTTTGAAAATATCATCATTTATATATTAATGATATAGAATGTTCAATTTTGATTTAAAATTGAATATGAAGTTGAAATCGTTTTGAAAACAAATTTAAAACGATTTATAAAATACTTTTAAAAGGAAATCGATGAAATATATATAATATATATATTATATATTTATATTTAATGGACTGAATAGAACGCGGCACGCCGCGGCAGTTCGCAAATTTCGACCATTGACTTCAGATTGATGTTATGGGAGATCCGACCGTCGGATTCTCCTGAAACGGTGACTGTTGGGTTCGTATCGAAAAGAGCTTTCCAACGAATATAAGAGATTTGAAATCTAACAATTGGATTTGGAATTATGTCCAAATCAAATTTGGAAAAGGTCGCTGTAAGTGTAGTTCGATGACCGTTTATGGAAATCGACTGTACAGGCCTTGATAAATCTATTATAAATATTAATAATTTGTGTAAAATCATAATAAATGATTTGGAAAGAATTAGGATGAAAAATTCCATATTTGAAAAGATAAAAATATTTTTATCAAAATGAATTAGTTATGAACTAGAATTATAATCCAATTATTTTTAAATAAATATATTGGATTGAGAATGGGTTTTAATATAACCAGAATTTCCAATATATGAATTGGAATAGATTTGAATCGAAATTATCTTCGGAATATTTCGATATTGGATTCCGCGATTATACGGATATTGTGGAGGAATTTGGAAGATATATATATCGTTATTCCAATACGATATTAGTTGATTTGAGAATTTGATACTGAATATAAGCCGATATATTTTCTATTCAGAGCCTTGTACTTAATATCAAATTGGATTTTGGTTTTCTCGTGAATGGTGTCTTCAGTAACACTGTTCTTAAACCCAAATGAGAAAAGAATAAATCTTTAAATAAGATTTAAAGGAGTTTACCAATTAATTGATATTTAATTGGAATTGAATTGAAATTGATTTTGGGTTTATCGTGAACGGTGTTTTAAATAACACTTGTTCTTTAACCCGATTAACAATGGAATGAGATTTTGGGTTTGTCGTGAATGTTATCTTTAATAATACGGTTCTTAAACCCAATGGAGTTAAGAAAATTAGAATCTAACTGGAGATTAGCTAAGTCGAATGGTTTCCTGGGTATTGATCTGATGTTGGTTTCGACCTTCGGGATTAATACTTAGGGAATTGTTCTCTTACTAATTTATGGTTAGAGACTGATGGGATGGGGTCTTCAGTAATACTGTTCTTAAACCCCGTGTGAAAAGTATAAATCTTTTAACTAAGATTTAAAGAAGAATTACCAATTAATTATCATTTAATTGGATTTGAAATGGAATATGAAATGGGTTTATTGCGAACTGTGTTTTTAACGACATTCGTTCTTTAACCCGATTTACAGTGAAATGAGATTTGGAACTTATAAATCTTTTTATTAAAGATTTAGTGGAGATTTTCCAAAGTAAAGTTTAGTAACGACCCGCATTCTACGCATCGAAGGATTGTAGAATATTTATTTCTTTCACATACGAAGTCGTATGGTTATGTAACTTTGGAAGATGACTATTGGGGTCATTTCCCATGTTCATGATTTTTGCCGATTTTTAAATGACCATTTTACCCCTAGCCGATACTGTTTTGGCCATAACTTTTGATTGGAAAGGAGTTTTGACCTGAAACCACTTCAATTGGCTCCGGATGATGGTTTACAATTCCGTAGAGTGGTCACATTAGCCAAACGGACTTACCGTTTTGGAGATATGGCTGAAAAAAGTTTCAGATGGTGAAAAACAGCTTAATTGGGCTTAACCGGGTAATTAACAGCTAGGCCCAATGGGGAATTTCGGGATTATGGTTATGAGGAGGCTGAAATCAGTTAGAGAACAATCTTATTTTCATTTTTCAGCCGCCACTTTCATTCTTGAACCCTAACAATGGCCGCCAACATCTAGAAACATCCCCATATCACTTTCTAATCAAAGATTAAGCTTAGCAACATCAAATCAAGGAGAAATTGCACCAAATCAGTATTAGAGCTGATGTTAGACATCAGTATTCACCCAAACCAGCGAGGTTTCAGTTCTGAAAATTTTATTTGTGGCCAAGGTGAGTGATTAGCATTGTTTTGACACTAATTACAGTTAATTAAGGGTAATTAGTGAAGATTAGCGAATTTATGCATTAATAAATTCTGGAAAAATATTTATAAATTCTATAATAATATTTTAGACCTCTGTTAGAAATTTGGTTTAATTTGATTAAGTTTTGCTAATCATATCATTAGTTTTTCTAAACATGCTTAAGGGAAAATATAGGATTTTGGGTATGTTTGATCCATTTCACATGTTAAGATTGTTGTTTTGGTGTTTGAGGTCACTTCTATTTGTTGCCATGACTGTTTGGAATGATTTGTGGTTGTTTAGAAAAGTTAGATTGGTCGAAAACGTCGTCGAATGGCGTAAACAAGTCGCTTGAAAAGTTGCAGAAAGTTGTGCAGGGTTTCGGATCGGATCGGGTTAGGGGCTCGGATCGGATAGGAGAGCTGGGCAAGGAATCCGAACCGAACTGAAGTCTGGCATAAAGGAAGTTGGGCAGGAAGGAAGGCCATTGTTTAGAGTTGGAGTTGGATAGAGGATCGGATCGGAGCTAGGGAGCGGATCGGAGCAGGCAAGCGAGCGGGATCGGATCGGAGCAGGCAAGCGAGCGGGATCGGATCGGAGCAGGCAAGCTGGAGCAGGAGGGACGAACCGAACCGAATGGAGCATGGCACCAGAACCGAACCGAATGGAGCGTGGTACCCGAACTGAACCGGATGAGGACAACCTAACCGAACCGAGGCTGGAACACTTGAACACGTCCGAACCGAACCGGATGGCCAAGAAGTGGAGTGAGCCGAACCGAACTGGGGAAGAACAACCGAACCGAACAGGACTGGAGCTACGATTACGCGACGACTCTTTTGAAGACCAACTCCAATTCGACCAAAACTCGAGATGCAAAGGAAGCCCAAATAGGAAGTAGAACTCAGGATCCAGTTGGGAACCAACGAGTCGACTTCATGAGTTAGGCTTTGCTGCGGGACGTGTGCCAAGGGGCTGTCGATGTCTATGACTTTGGATCACTATGTATGGGAGGTACGTGGACGAATTCAGGGCCACAGTGGCCTAGGTACGACTAAAGGGCTATAGACCAATGAAGTGGGGTCATTTGTAAAGATTTGGTCATGACTCCACGTGGTAAGCTTGGTAGTAGCAGTAGTTGTACAAGTTGAACTCCGTCACTACTTCGATGGGTCTAGTGATTGACAGTGGTGGACATCGTATGCTTTACGCACTGAGTGAGAGATGTGAGGATGGTTGTTATGCTTGATTTTTTTTTCCATCATTATGACATGCACACCCCACCCCCGTATTCTTTACACTATTTGTTATGGCACCTTAGAGTATTGTACGGTATATAGTGCTAACTCTTTGGTTGCAGGTCCAGGTTCAGGTATGGTTTCGTATACCTGTTATTGTTCTGTTTAGCTGCTTATCGCTCATACCAGACTTTTTGTCTGACCTAGAGTTTTATGTCTCTTCTTATTACTCTGGGTGCTCTCACGAGCAGACTAGAGACAGGTTAGCTGGGTATGCACGAGTAGCTGATTCGGAGACGAGCAGGAGGCTTCCACGTATGATACATATAGTATTCTCCCTATGTTGTTGAAGATCACTGCTTGGGCATTAGTAGTGCATCTTCTACTTTAGCTTTCTTTTGTTTTAGAGACAGTAAATTTGGAAAGTTGTAATAAGTTGTATTTGGATTTCCGCTGCTATGTTGGTTTAGTTTTCAGCTTATGCACTATCTCGCCTATTTTATGTCAAGATTATGTTATTATTATATTTTGTTCCATGCGCTGTGAGACATTCTATAGGTTCCTTGTTAGTTCATCCTCTTCTTTTCTTTCTTTGGCGACCGTTCCGTGCTAATCGAGCATGTGTACAGCGCACCTTCGGAGGAAATGCAGGCTGGTGCGGGGCGGGCCGTCACATTTGGTTCAGAGCTGTAGGTTGCGTAGTTAACCTGGGGAAGTCATCAAGGAGAGATAGTATACGTATATGAGAGCGCGTATTTGTTATTATTTTGGTTTTCAAAAGCTATATATATACTATTAGTATAGCTAAGGATGAAATCGCACTGCATTAGCACCACCATAGAAATGGTTAATCGTTTCTCTTTACAGATTGAACGATGAGGTACGCAAGAGGTGCCGGTAGAGGAGCCAATAATGGGAATGCTGCTGACATGAGGACGATGTTTACTGACCTCATAGAGAGATGCTTAGGGATGTGCTGAGGGAAGCTCCTAATGGTGGTAATGGTGGTGGTCCAATAGTGCAAGCGCCTAGGGCCGATTTCGCCAAGCTGAATAAGGATTATACTAGTCTTTGTGGGAAGCCTTTCCACGGAACGGAGTCGGCCACGGATGTTCAGGATTGGTTGGATAGCTGCGAGCATATCTTCGAAGATTTGGGTATCGAGGATGCGATGAAGAGAAGGCTAGCATCCCGTCAGCTGCAAGGACGGGCAATGAATTGGTGGAATGCTATAAAGGCAGCTACTCCTGAGGATCAGATTACCTGGGAGCAGTTTAAGGTTCGCTTTAGCGAGAAGTTCATTCCAGCTGCTCAGAAGTCAGTGTTGTTTAAGAAATTCTTGGAGCTCAAGTAGAATGGCAGAGCTGTCTTGGAGTATATTGCTGAATTCGACACTTTGTCGAAATACGGGTTATCTCTTATTGATACTACCGAGAAGAAGAATGAGAAGTTCATAACCGGCTTGGATCAATACTTGGGGGAAAGGCTTATTAACCACATCGATGAGACGTTTAAATCGATCATGGGGAAAGCATTAAGGTCAGAGAGTCTTCACCCTAAGCCGAAGACTGAGGCTGCATCTGCAGAGGAATCGAAACCGCAAGCAAGCGGTGGAGGTAAGAATGGTTCTCAGAATAAGAGAAACCAGAATCAGACTAAGGATGGCCAGAAGAAAAGGAATAAGCAAGATGTTGAGTGCTTCAGTTGTGGTAAGAAGGGCCATTATGCTAGTAATTGTCGGGCCAAGCCAGCGGATAGGAAGTGCTTCAACTGTGGCTAAGTGGGACATCACAAGGACAAGTGTTTGCAACCCCCTAAAGAAAAGCAAATGGTGAAAGCATATGCCCTTAATGCTATTCCTTCTTCG
Source organism: Allium sativum (assembly GCA_030737875.1). Taxonomy (NCBI): domain Eukaryota; kingdom Viridiplantae; phylum Streptophyta; class Magnoliopsida; order Asparagales; family Amaryllidaceae; genus Allium; species Allium sativum. The sequence goes on along the minus strand of CM060915.1, from coordinate 888,261,731 downwards.
TCGAATGCCCCAACTGCAGCGGAGAAGGGAAAGAATGTCGTCATTCAAGGTATGCTTTCTGTTTATGATGTTCCTGTTAGAGTTTTGTTTGATACCGGAGCTTCCAGTTCTTTCATATCTAGTGACCTGGTAGATAGGTTGGGATTGGAGCCCGAGATTGTCGATAGACCTTCAGTAGTGACGAACCCGATTTGTGGTTCGACTAACCTTAGCATGATTTGTCGTAATGTGGTCTTATTGAGTCATGGATGCATGTTTATTTGTGATTGCTTTGTTTTGGGCTTTACTGGGTTTGGCATTATTTTGGGAGTCGATTGGCTCCAAAGATACGGGGTGGTGGTAGACTGTGAGGGCTTTTTGGTGACAGCTAGAGCGGATGATGGGCAGAGGGTTGTGTTTGGTGGTCTACCTAGTGATGGGGTAATAGCTAGTTTTCTAAATTCCCTTGACATCCCGCATAGTGAGTTGTTAGGTTTGCCCGTGGTTGGCCAGTATCCGGATGTCTACGAGGAAGTGACCGGGCTTCCACCACATCGAGAGATTGAGTTCCGTATTGACTTGGTGAAAGATGCCATACCTATAGTGATGCCACTTCGTCGTATAGCACCAAGGGAGCAACGAGAGCTCGAGGAGCAAGTCAACGATCTTTTGAAGAAGGGATTTATCAGAAGGAGTGTTTCTGAATGGGGAGCACCAGTTGTGTTTGCTACCAAGGAGGATGGTTCCCTTCGTTTGTGTGTAGACTACCGTGAGTTGAATAAAGTGACGAGGAAGAATAAGTATCCTCTACCGCGGATAGATGATTTGTTTGATCAGTTGAGTGGCGCGAGAGTATTCTCCTAGTTGGATCTCGTGACAGGATTTCATCATCTTAGAGTGGAAGCTGAGAGTATAGCTAAAACGGCCTTTCGAACGCCGTCTGGATTTTATGAGTGGTTGGTCATGCCATTCGGGCTGACCAATGCCCTAACATATTTTGTGGATCTTATGAATAGGGTATTCATAGATCAGTTGAATAAGTTGGTCCTTGTGTTCGTGGATGATATTTTGGTCTACTCGAGGACAGAGGAAGAACACAAGGAACATTTAAGAATAGTGATGGAGGTGTTGAGAAAACACCAATTGAAGGCAAAGTTTTCTAAGTATCACTTCTGGAGGAGGGAAGTGAGATTCTTGGGCCATGTTGTTTCAGAAAATGGTATTGCCGTGGATCCTGCAAAGATGGCTACGGTACAAGATTGGTCTACACCCAAGAATGCAACGGACATAAGAAGTTTCTTGGGGTTAACTGGATATTATCGTAAGTTTATCCAAGACTTCTCCAAGATAGCAGCACCGTTGACCCAGTTGAACAAGAAGAATCAAGCTTTTGTCTGGGACGAAAGGTGCGAGAATGCATTCAAGAGTCGAAAGGACAAGTTGACATGTGCACCAGTGTTGGTCATTCCTAAGGGGAATGAAGAGATGACGGTATATACGGATGCATGTGGCACAGGACTAGGTGCTGTGTTGATGCAAGGATGTAGGGTTGTAGCTTATGCAAATCGGCAATTGAAATCGCATGAGAGAAGATACCCTACCCATGATTTGGAATTGGCAGCAATCGTGTTTGCATTGAAGATGTGGAGACATTATCTCTTGGGAGAAAGATTCGAGTTGTTTATCGATCATAAATCGTTAAAGTATCTCTTCTCTCAGAAAGATCTAAATCTCCGGCAACAAAGGTGGTTAGAATTCTTAGCTTCCTATGATTTCGACATCGTGTATACACCGGGAAAGGGCAATGCGGTGGCTGATGCATTAAGTAGGAGACATGCCAGTTTAGGGGCTATGTTTCTAGAATGGAAGCAACTGGAGTACATCGCTGGGTATGATTTCGGGCCAAAGTGCGAATTGGATCGAGAAATGTTAGCAAGTTTGACGATCAGACCCACTTTAATTAAGCGGATTGGTTCCAGTCAGAGGAGCGATCCTAACTTATTGGAAGTCATCTCCAAGTTAGAGATGGGTATCGACGAGGAGATGAACAAGTATGGGCTTGATCGAGATGGACGGCTTAGAAAGAATGGAAGACTAGTTGTACCCAATGTCAATGGATTGAGAGATGAAGTGCTTAGAGAATGTCATCACTAAAAACTGACTATACACCCCGGTGGTAACAAGATGAACCGAGACATGAAGCAGACCTACTACTCGGAAGGGATGAAAAGAGACATTGGGAGGTTTATATCCGAGTGCATGAACTGCCAGCTAGTTAAAGCTGAGCAAAAGAGGCCTAGTGGTCTGCTACAACCATTAGAAATTCCAGAATGGAAATGGGAACAAGTGTCAATGAATTTCATTGATGGGTTACCAAGGACTAGATCGGGCCATGATAGCATTTGGGTGATTGTGGACCGACTGACTAAGAGTGCAAGGTTTATACTCGTCAAGTCAAACAGGACGGCAGCTAAGTTAGCGGAACTGTATATAAAGTGGGTAGTGAGATTTCATGGAATACCCAAAGGCATTGTGAGTGACCGAGATCCGTTGTTCACTAGTGGATTTTGGAAGAGCTTACAAGAGGCGTTAGGATCAGAATTCCATCTCAATACCGCGTATCATCCTCAAACCGACGGTCAAACAGAGAGGGTGAATCAAGTATTGGAAGACCTCTTGAGAGCCTGTGTATTGGATTTTGGTGGATCATGGGATGACCATTTGCATCTAGTAGAGTTTGCATATAATAATAGTTATCAATCCAGTATCGGTATGGCTCCGTTTGAAGCTTTGTACGGAAGACCGTGCAACTCGCCGTCATGTTGGGTAGAAACTGGTGAGAAGTTTGTGCTTGGACCCGATGTGATAAGAGAAACTTCAGCTAAGATTAAGATTATCCAACAGCGAATGAAGGCTGCCCTAGATTGGCAAAAAAGTTATGCTGATAAAAGGAGAAGAGAATTAAGGTTCTCCATTGGCGACTTGGTGTTTGTCAAGATATCTCCGTTAAAGAGCGTGATACGATTTGGCAGGAGATGCAATTGGTCCATTCCCAGTTCTTGAGCAAATTGGGAATTTGGCATATAGAGTTGAATTACCAGAGAAGATGGCAGGAGTTCACAACGTGTTTCATGTTTCCCAGTTAAGGAAGTTCGTGCACGACCCAGATGTGACTATTTCACCTGATCAGTTGGATGATACCGAAGTTGAACCCGAGGCGGTTGGGAACCGCAAGCCTATGCGTATTGTTGGGAACGATACGAAGCAACTTCGAAGGAAAGCGGTGAATCTAGTCAAAGTCCAGTGGGGCGAGAATGAGAATGACTGTACTTGGGAGACAGAGGAGAGCATTAGGAAGACGTATCCAAGATTTTAACTTCGATTTAGTCTTTCCGTATGCTAGGATAGGCTTGTTTGTTTGTTTTGCATGCTTGATTGTTGTATGTGGCTGGTAGGCATACGGGATCCTTTGTATGTTTTGGGTTAAGGAATTTCGGGGACGAAATTTCTTAAGGGGGGAGAGTGTAACGACCCGCATTCTACGCATCGAAGGATCGTAGAATATTTAATTCTTTCACATACGAAGTCGTATGGTCATGTAACTTTGGGAGACGACTATTGGGGTCATTTCCCATGTTCATGATTTTTGCATATTTTTAAATGACCATTTTACCCCTAGCCGATACTGTTTTGGCCATAACTTTTGATTGGAAAGGAGTTTTGACCTGAAACCACTTCCATTGGCTCCGGATGATGGTTTACAATTCCGTAGAGTGGTCACATTAGCCAAACAGACTTACCGTTTGGGAGATATGGCAGAAACAAGTTTCAGATGGTGAAAAACAGCTTAATTGGGCTTAACCGGGTAATTAACAGCTAGGCCCAATGGGGAATTTCGGGATTAGGGTTATGAGGAGGCTGAAATCAGTTAGAGAACGATCTTATTTTCATTTTTCAACCGCCATTTTCATTTTTGAACACTAACAATGGCCGCCAACATGTAGAAACATCCCCAAATCACTTTCTAATCAAAGATTAAGCTTAGCAACATCAAATCAAGGAGAAATAGCACCAAATCAGTATAAGAGCTGCTGTTAGACATCAGTATTCACCCAAATCAATGAGGTTTCAGTTCTGAAAATTTTATTTGTGGCCAAGGTGAGTGATTAGCACTGTTTTGACACTAATTACAGTTAATTAAGGGTAATTAGTGAAGATTAGCGAATTTATGCATTAATAAATTCTGGAAAAATATTTATAAATTCTAAAATAATGTTTTAGACCTCTGTTAGAAATTTGGTTTAATTTGATTAAGTTTTGCTAATCATATCATTAGTTTTGCCTAAACATGCTTAAGGGAAAATATGGGATTTTGGGTATGTTTGATCCATTTCACATGTTAAGATTGTTGTTTTGGTGTTTGAGGTCACTTCTATTTGTTGCTATGACTGTTTGGAATGATTTGTGGTTGTTTAGAAAAGTTAGATTGGTCGAAAACGTCGTCGAATGGCGTAAACAAGTCGCTGGAAAAAGTGGTAGAAAGTTGTGCAGGGTTTCGGATAGGATCGGGTTAGGGGATCAGATAGGAGAGCTGGGCAAGGAATCCGAACCGAACTGAATTCTGGCATAAAGGAAGTTGGGCAGGAAGGAAGGTCATTGCTTAGAGTTGGAGTTGGACAGAGGGTCGGATCGGAGCTAGGGAGCGAATCGGATCGGAGCAGGCAAGCGAGCGGGATCGGATCAGGCAAGCTGGAGCAGGAGGGACGAACCGAACCGAATGGAGCATGACACCCGAACCAAACTGAATGGAGCGTGGTACCCGAACCGAACCGGATGGGGACAACCTAACCGAACCGAGGCTGGAACACTTGAACACGTCCGAACCGAACCGGATGGCCAGGAAGTGGAGTGAGCCGAACCGAACTAGGGAAGAACAACTGAACCGAACAGGACTGGAGCTACGATTACGCGACGACTCTTTTGTAGACCAATTCCAATTCGACCAAAACTCGAGATGCAAAGGAAGTCCAAATAGGAAGTAGAACTCAGGATCCAGTTAGGAACCAACGAGTCGACTTCATGAGTTGGGCTTTGCTGCGGGACGTGTGCCAAGGGGCTGTCGATGTCTATGACTTTGGATCACTATGTATGGGAGGTACGTGGACGGATTCAGGGCCACAGTGGCCTAGGTACAACTAAAGGGCTATAGACCAATGAAGTGGAGTCATTTGTAAAGATTTGGTCATGACTCCATGTGGTAAGCTTGGTAGTAGCAGTAGTTGTACAAGTTGAACTCCGTCACTACTTCGATGGGTCTAGTGATTGACAGTGGTGGACATCGTATGCTTTACGCACTGAGTGAGAGATGTGAGGATGGTTGTTGTGCTTGATTTGTTTTCCATCATTATGACATGCACACCCCACCCCCGTATTCTTTACACTATTTGTTATGGCACCTTAGAGTATTGTACGGTATGTAGTGCTAACTCTTTGGTTGTAGGTCCAGGTTTAGGTATGGTTTAGTATACCTGTTATTGTTCTGTTTAGCTGCTTATTGCTCATACCAGACTTTTTGTCTGACCCAGAGTTTTATGTCTCTTCTTATTACTCTGGGTGCTCTCACGAGCAGACTAGAGACAGGTTAGTTGGGTATGCACGAGTAGCGATTTGGAGACGAGCAGGAGGCTTCCACGTATGATACATATAGTATTCTCCTTGTGTTGTTAAAGATCACTGCTTGGGCATTAGTAGTGCATCTTCTACTTTAGCTTTTTTTGTTTTAGAGACAGTAAATTTGGAAAGTTGTAATAAACTGTATTTGGATTTCCGCTGCTATGTTGGTTTAGTTTTCAGCTTATGCACTGTCTCGCCTGTTTTATGTCAAGATTATGTTATTATTATATTTTGTTCCATGCTCTGTGAGACATTATACAGGTTCCTTGTTAGTTCATCCTCTTCTTTCCTTTCTTTGGCGACCATTCCGTGCTAATTGAGCATGTGTACAGCGCACCTTCGGAGGAAATGCAGGCTGGTGCGGGGCGGGCCGTCACAAGTTTTCCAAATTAATATATTGGAATGGAATAGAATCCGATTTGATAAAAATCGAAGTGAGTTTCTGTGGAAGAAGACTATTAATATATATGGAATTTAAAATGGCTTTGCCATTATTCCATTTATATTATCGGTTGGATATGGAAGTTCATATCGATTATATATATTGATTTGTATTCCGTGAAGATTCCATTGTTAATGGAATGTGATTTTGGATTTATCGTGAGCTGTGTTTTAAATGACATTAGTTCTTTAACCCAGTTAAAGATAAGATTAATTTCTTAACTTTGAATAATCATTAAGTAATGATTTTTGGAAATTAAAACTGAATTATAGTTTTAATGAATCTTTAAATAGATTAAAAGGTGAATTTGTTAACTAAAATTATCAAATTCAAGAAATGATCGAGAATGGAGTATCACCAGTTTTGCTCCAAGCGATAGTTAAATCTTTAATTAGATTTGAACATGAAATGGTAATTAATTTTATCGATAACACCGTGGTGTTAGATATGAAGTATTACCAGTTTTACTTCATGGATGAATAGGTTGGGATTGGGAAATTAAACAAATGATTACTTCCGTAAGGTTCGTTAATCCCGACTAGTTTGGATAAACCATAATTTGGTTTGAATTGATATCCAAAGGAAGATTAAAGAATAAATTTAAAGAATTTATCTTTGATTAAATTAATGGGAACCTTTACCAAAAGATATGAATATTTAAATAAAAGAATATTCAGAATTGGAATGAGGCGTATGTTGTGTTTTTATTGCACTTGTTTATAATATACACGAATTATTTGGAAAGACCGGGTTTATCCCATTCTGAATAACTGAATCGGCGATGAGTCGACGATGAAGACGGTGGTTGAAGACCAGAGGTCTTCACATCATTTGGATGATTACTAATGTCTTGATTGGGCTGTACACCCAAGACAATGTAATAAGTGGTGATCATCCAGACGTACTTGGAGATCGACCGGATATGCGAGGATCTCTCTCCTGTAGTGGACATATGGGACGAGGAATAAGGTGCCTCCGGTTTTGTTCAGGCCCAGTACGAACTTGTAAATGGATGTGTGTCTGACATCGGATTTCATTCTGTGTGACTGATAGATATCAGTTGCATAGCGTGAATTGCCTGTGTGGCATGCTGAGATGCAAAGGATTAAGGCTTCTATTGAAAAGCAGAGTCTTGTGGTTGATGATCAAAGCACAACTTTAATATAGCATATATTTGCGTATAGCGTTGATTCATGAGCCTCACACCTTGGTGTGAACCATAAACGGGAGAGGACATCATGGAGGACATGCAATTCCTTCTAGCTAGGAGTGGTGTCTGGGTTTTGCACACCTAGACGTCTTACTTATGTGGATGATGGATAGTGAGGCGCCTCGGATATATTGGCACTGCGGGGCGGATGGATGGTATGGTCTTTATACAAACCAATTTTACACCCCATAGGGCGGGGAAACGTAGTGTTTAGGAATTTTAGTCCACATCGAGTGGACCGGCCCTGACGATCCAAAGGCTTGACTGAGTACTTGCCTGAGACATGGGCTAGGTTGTCTCAAAGTGGGAAGGACGATCCCTTGCCTTGGTTCACAGACGGAAATCCAACTTCCAATATGTGACATTTCGGTTTTATTGGTATAGCCTAATATGGAAGCATAGTGGGATGGGGCACTATGCCGTCTATGATTGATACATTTATATTTGAAGTTGTTTTCATACACTTTACACTATAATAGTATCAAAATGATTTGTTTTAAACGTACCAAGAATGTTTGGCTATTATAAGGTAAAACTCTATCCTCCGGCTTGCGTTGCATTATGTGATGGGACCTGAGTCTTATAATAGCTTCATTTTTTTCAAAAAGCATTGCACTGTTTTGTTATATGCACTGGTATTCTGGGGAGGAAACCCATTTCGTGTTATACGGCTTGGTCCCTTGATATATCTGATTTTAAAGTAAAGTTTTAAATAATTGTTTTAGTTCTCACACCACTCACATGACTGACCTGGAGTTTATTGTCTTAACCTAAACTCTGGGTGCCCCTATTTACCACACGGGTAGCTAGTAGTTTTAGTTTTGCAGATTTATATTCACAGGATCCTGGTTTACAGCTGGAATGATATTCGGAAAGCTCTGTATCCGTATATTCTTTTCAGTTGTGTTTTGTATTATTTTCCGCTGCATTATAATTTGTAAATCACTGATATTTATCAAATATATAATATTTATTCATACCCTGTTATATTCTTGTATTCTGATGGAATTGTTGTAATAAGCAATGAAATGTTCTTCTGTTTGTGTTCTTATTCGCCTTGTCCTCAAAGCAATCTGGGCTTTCCTTTACCGGGAAGTTCGGGTCGTTACAATTACCATCTACCCCCCTTAAAAGAATTTTGTCCCCGAAATTAAAGAGGAACGAGGAAACTTCACTTATATTTAAAGCCATAGATTATAATAAACATAAACATGGGTTATCCCCTAATGATCACAACAAACATGGCATCAAAACACACAGGTTACATATCAAAACATTTCACAGCAACCAAAACATTCAATACAAAAACATTCATCAGTCCCTAACAGTGAATCGGTAAGAAAACCATCCTCTAGATATCAAACCCGAAGATCGAAATTAACATCAGATCAACACTTAGAAAATCATTCAATTTAACAAATCTTAAGTTAGGCTCTGATATTTTACTCCATATCCTAATTCCCATATTACCATATTTTCCATTTTAGAAGATATCCTTGATTACATTTGGAAAATAATTCTAAAATCGTTTATTTCGTTAATTTGAATTAAACTTGTACAAATATATTTATCTGCTTTAAATTCTCTTTTTAAACTCCTGAAACGACCCGAACTTCCCCGGTAAGGAAAGCCCGGATTGAGTCGAGGACAAGCCACAAAAGAACGCAGACAGAAGAACATTTCATTGTTAATTACAACAATTCATCAGATTACAAAAATATTGCAGAGTATGAATAAATATTACACAGAAATATCAGAGATTACAATTACATTTAAATACATCGCAGCGGAAATAATACAAAACACAACTAGAAGGAGATATACGGATACAAAGCTTTCTGGATATCGTTCCAGCTGTAAACCAGGATCCTGTGAATATAAATCTGCAAAACCAAAACTACTAGCTGCCCGTGTCAAAATAAGGGCACCCAGAGTTTAGGTTAAAACAATAAACTCCAGGTCAGTCATGGGACTGGTGTAAGAACTAAAACAGTTATTAATCTTTATTTTAAAGTTCGGTAAATCAAGGGACCACGCCGTATAACACGGAACGGGTTTCCTTCCAAGAATACCAGTGCATAAAACAACAGCGCAATGCTAAATAAAGAAAAAAGAAGCTATTATAAGACCCAGGTCCCATCACACAATGTAACGCAAGCCAGAGGATAGATTTTTACCTTATAATAGCCAAGAATGCTTGGTACGTGAAATTTCATGTTTTATTATTACTATAAGTGTATAGTGTCAAAACAATTTCAAATCATAAGTATCAATCATAGGCGGCATGAATGCCCCATACCACTATGTCGCCATATATAGGTTTACAACTAAAACCGAAACGTCACATATTGGAAGTTGGATTTCCATTTGTGAACTGAGGCAAGGTATCGTCCTCCACCGAATTCGAGACGCTCTAGCCCGTGTCTCAGGCAAGTACTCAGTCAAGCCTTTAGATCGTCAGGGCCGGTCCACCGATGTGGATTAAAATGCCTGAACACTGCGTTTCTCCACCCTATGGGGTGTCAATGAGCCAACGAATGACTCCATCGGTCCCGGATCGACCAATATAACCGAGGCACCTCGCAACAGCAACAACCACATAAGTCAAACTCGTCAGGGCGTGTAAAACCACTCACGCCACTTCTAGCTAGAAAGAAACGCATGTCCTCCCTGAGGTCCTTCTCCCGTTTCTGGTTCACAACCGGGGTGTGAGGCTCGCGAATCAAGTTACACAAAGCTATGCCACACAGGCTGTGCTTTGATCATCACCACAAGACCTTGCTTTTCAACAGAAGCCTTGATCAATTGCCACTTAGGCATGCCACACAGGCAATTCACCCCATGCGTTTGATATCCATCAATATATAACCTCTGGGCTCGTACGTCTCAGAGAAGGGCGTTAAGCAAGAGAATAAATTCTCTGCCGCCAAATAGATATATATTTAATAGAAATCAACCACACAGACTAAAATTCAATGTCAGACACACAGTCCATTTACAAGTTCGTACTAGGTCTGAACGAAACCGGAGGCACCTAGTACCCCGCATATCCATCGATCTCCAAGTACGTCTGGACGATCACCAACTGTTTCCATCTTCTTGGGTGTACAGCCCAATCAAGATCATCAATAATTATCCAGACGACGTGAAGACCTCCGGTCTTCAACCACCGTCTTCATCTTCGACACCACGTCAAATCAGTTATTCAGAATGGGATAAACCCGGTCTTTCTGAATAACTCGCATATATAATAAACAAGTGTTACAAAAACCCAACATACGCCTCATTCCAATTCAGAATATTCTTTTATTCAAATATTCTTATACTTTGGGAAAGGTTCCCATTGGATGATCATTATATGCAAGTTTGGTTGATCATTATATGCAAGTTTGGTTGATCATTATATGCAAGTTTGGTTGATCATTATGCAAGTTATGTTCTTTACAGCTTGCTTACTGGATTTGCTCATGTACGGTTTTGGACATTGAGCTAGCTATGGTTTATCACTTCATTTTGGGGATAGTACTTTATGTATTTCAGTTTTTCAGTTTATGCTTTTATCTAGACTTTGTTGTTGGAAAATAATGACCAAGTACTTTGTTGTAGCATGATTATGGTTTTGAAATGCTAAGTTTTATCCGCTGCTTTACTACTCTGTTTTACTTATATGTTCTGTCTTGTGATATCTGCATGCATGTTTACCTTATTTAACGCCCCTCCAAAGCTAATGTCCTTGCAAGAGTGGCATTGGCGGAGGTGGGGTGTTACATTTTTATCAAAGATAAATTCTTTAAATTTATTCTTTAATCTTCTATGAATATCAATTCAAACTAGTCGGGATTAGCGAACCACACCGGAGTAATCATTTATTTCCCAATCCCAACCTATTCATCCCATGAAGTAAAACTGGTAATACTTCATATCTAACACCACGGTGTTATCGGTAAATTCAATTACCATTTCACGTTCAAATCTAATTAAAGATTTAACTATCGCCTGGAGTAAAACTGGTGATACTCCATTCTCGATCTTTTCAATCTAATTTAAGATTCATTAAAACTCCACTTAGTTTTAATCCTTAACTGGGTTAAAGAATCAGTGTAATTTAAAACACGGTTCACGATAAACCCAAAATCACATTCCATTAATTATCGGGTTAAAGAACCAGTGTTATTTAAAACACCGTTCACGATAAACCCAAAAATCAATCCCAATTCAATTCCAATAAAATATTATTTGATTGGCACACTTCATTAAATCTAAATAAAAAGATTTAATCTTTTTCTCAACTGGGTTTAAGAATAGTGTTAATGAAGACACCATTCACGACAAACCCAAGTCACATTTGATATTAAATACAAGGCTCTGAATAGAAAATATACCGGCTTATATTCAATATCAAATTCTACGACCAACAAATATCGTATTGGAAATAACGATATTAATATATCTTTCAAATTCCCATAACAATATCTGTATCATCACGAAATCCAACATCGAAATATTCCGAAGACAATTTCGATTCAAATCCCTTCCAATTCAATTATTGGAAATTATGGTTATATTTCAAAACCGTTTCAAATTCACTTTATTTATTTCAAAAATAAATGAATTATAATTCTAGTTCAAAACTAGTTCGTTTCGATAAAAATCTATTTTTATCTTTTCAAATATGGAGTTTTTCATCCCAATTCTTCACAAATCATTTCTTATGATTTTACACAAATTATTACTATTTTTAATAATTTTATCAAGGCCCGTACAGTCGATTTCCATCAACGGCCATCGAACTGCACTTACAGCGATCTTTTCCAAATTTGATTTGGACATAATTCCAAATCCAACCATTAGATTTCTAATTTCTCACATTCGTTAGAAAACTCTTTTCGATACGAACCCAATGGTTCCGGTTTTAGGAGAATCCGACGGTCGGATCTCCCGCAATATCCCTTTCGAAGTCAATGGTCGAAATTCGCGAACTACCGCGGCGCGGCGCGTTCTATTCAGGCCATTATATTATATATAATATATATAATATATACTTCATCGATTTCCTTTTAAAACGTATTTTATAAATTGTTTTAAATTCGTTTTCGAAACGATTTCAACATCATATTCAATTTCTAATCAAAATTGAATATTCCAATATAAATTCGTTTTAATTTCATTTCAAAACGATTTCAATTCAATTTCAATTTAATTCGAATTTCAATTCATTTCATGTAAAGACCCGTAACTTCCCCGGTGAGGAAAGCACGGATAGTTCGAGAACAAGCCACAGAATAACGCAGACGGAAGAACATTTCATTGTATATTACAACAATGCATCAGATTACAAGAATATACAGAGTATAAATGAATAAATATTACACAGAAATATCAGAGATTACAATATATTACATAGCAGCGGAAAATTATACAATACACAACTAGAAATGGATATACGGATACAAAGCTTTCCGGATATCGTTCCAGCTGTAAACCAGGATCCTGTGAATATAAATCTGCAAAACCAAAACTACTAGCTGCCCGTGTCGAAAATAAGGGCACCCAGAGTTTAGGTCAAAACAATAAACTCCAGGTCAGTCATGTGACTGGTGTGAGAACTAAAATAGTTAATATTTATTTTTAAAGTTAGGTAAATCAAGAGACCACGCCGTAACACGGAACGGGTTTCCTCCCAAGAATACCAGTGCATAAAACAAACAGCGCAATGCTAAATAAAGAAAAATGAAGCTGTTATAAGACCCAGGTCCTATCACACAATGCAACGCAAGCCGGGGGATAGGGTTTTCCCTTATAACAGCCAAAGAATGCTTGATACGTTTAAAACAAATCATTTGATACTATTATAAGTGCATAGTGTATAAAACAACTTCAAATCATAAGTATCAATCATAGGCGACATGAGCGTCCCATGCCACTATGTCGCCACATATAGGTTTACAATCAAAACCGCAATGTCGTATTGGAAGTTGGGTTATCATTTATGGTATGAACCGAGGCTAAAGATAGTCCTCAACCGATTCGAGACTCTCTAGCCCGAGCCTCAGGAACAGCCGCAACTGCCCCTTGGATCGTCAGGGCCGGTCCACCGATGTGGATTATTATGCATGAACACTACGTTTCCCCGCCCTTTGGGGCGTAAGCCTGGCCCGTCAGCCGACCAGAAGCATCGGCCGAAACCGATATCACGAGGCGCCTCGCTTTTCAGCAAGTAATAATAAGCAACATCCTCATGAGTCAAACTCGTCAGCCAGTTCAAGCACTGACGCCACTCCTAACTAGAAAGAAACGCATGTCCTCCCTGAGGTCCGTCTCCCGTTTTTAGTTCATACCGTGTGTGATACTCGCGAATCAACGTTACACAAAGCTACGCCACACAAGGCCGTGCTTTGATCATCAACCACAAGACTTTGCTTTTCAACAAAAGCCTTTATCCATGCAACTCAGCATGCCACATTGTCAGTCCATATTGTACCACTGATTTCTGCCAATATATAACCTCTAGGCTCGTACGTCTCAGAGAAGGGTGTATAGCAAGAGAATAAATTCTCTGCCACCAAACATATATATATTTAGCAGAGATCACCAATACAGTATAAAGGAATACAACATCAGACACACTATCCATTTACAAGTCCGTTCTGGGTCTGAACGAAACCGGAGGCACTTTCCTCGCATATCCATCCATCTCCAAGTACGTCTGGACGACCACCAACTATTTCCATCCTCTTGGGTGTACAGCCCAATTAGGATCGTCGGTAATTATCCAAACGATGTGAAGACTTCCGGTCTTCAACCACCGTCTTCATCTTCGACATATCGTCGAATCGGTTATTCAGAATGGGTATAAACCCGGCCTTTCCGAACAACCCGCGTATATTAAAAATAAATGTTAATAAACACAACATACGCCTCATTCCAATTCATTAGTTACTAACCGTAAATTAATCAAGAGAATGATTCCCCAATTATTAACCCCGAAGGCCGAAACCAACATCAGATCAATATCCAGAAAACCATTCTGCTTAGCTAACCGACAGTTAGTTTCTAAATTTCACATTCATAGGGAAAGGTTCCCATTAATTTTATCCAAGATAAATTTCTTGAATTTATTCTTTAATCTATTTTTGAATATCAATTCAAACTAGTCGGGATTAGCGAACCTTACCGAAGTAATCATTTGTTTTAATTTCTCAATCCCAACCTATTCATCCCATGAAGTAAAACTGGTTATACTTCATATCTAACACCACGGTGTTATCGGTAAATTCAATTACCATTTCACGTTCAAATCTAATTAAAGATTTAACTATCGCCTGGAGCAAAACTGGTGGTACTCCATTTTCGATCTTTTCAATCTAATTAAAGATTCATTAAAACTCCACTTAGTTTTAATCGCTAATTGGGTTAAAGAATCAGTGTCATTTAAAACACGGTTTACGATAAACCCAAAATCACATTCCATTAATTATCGGGTTAAAGAACGAGTGTTATTTAAAAACACTGTCCACGATAAACCCAAAAATCAATATCAATTCAATTCCAATTAAATATTATTTAATTGGTACACTTCATTAAATCTAAATAAAAAGATTTAATCTTTTCTCAACTGGCTTCAAGAACAGTGTTAATGAAGACACCATTCACGACAAACCCAAATAACATTTGATATTAAACACAAGGCTTTGAATAGAAAATATACCGGCTTATATTCAATATCAAATTCTAAGACTAACAAATATCGTATTGGAAATAACGATATATATATCTTTCAAATTCCCATAACAATATCTGTATCCTCACGAAATCCAACATCGAAATAATCCAAAGACAATTTCGATTCAAATCCATTCCAATATAATTATTGGAAATTCTGGTTATTTTTCAAAGCCATCTCTAATCCAGTTTATTTATTTTAAAAATAAATAGAATTATAATTCTAGTTCAAAACTAGTTCATTTCGATAAAAATCTATTTTTATCTTTTCAAATATGGAGTTTTTCATCCCCATTCTTTCTAAATCATTTCTTATGATTTTACACAAATTATTACTATTTTTAATAATTTTATCAAGGCCCGTACAGTCGATTTCCATCAACGGCCATCGAACTGCACTTACAGCGACCTTTTTCAAATTTTATTTGGACATAATTCCAAATCCAACCGTTAGATTTCTAATTTCTAATATTCCTTAGAAAGCTCTTATCGATACGAACCCAACGGTTCCGGTTTCAGGAGAATCCGACGGTCGGATCTCCCGTAATGTCCGTTTGAAATAAATGGTCGAAATTCACGAACTGCCGCGGCGCGGCGCGGCGCGTTCTATTCAGGCCATTATATTATATATATAATATATATAATATATATTTCGTCGATTTCTATTTAAAACGAATTATATAAATAGTTTTAAATTCGTTTCAAAAGCAATTTCAACTTCCATTTCAATTCAAATCAAAATTGAATTCTTCTTTATAAATTCGTTTTAAAATTCATTTCTATTCAATTCAAATTTCAATTCAATTTGTTTCCAATTCAATTCGAATTCGTTTTCAATTCAATTCGAATTCGTTTTCAATTCAATTCGAATTGGTTTTATATTCAATTCAATTCAAATTCGTTATCTATTCAATTCAATTCGAATTCGTTTCGTTTGCTATTCAATTGAAATCAAATTCGTTTTCCATTCAATTCGAATTCATTATATATTCAATTCATTTCGAAATCGTTTTATATTCAATTCATTTCGAAATCGTTATATATTCAATTCATTTTGAAATCGTTATATATTCAATTCATTTCGATTTCATTATATATTCAATTCATTTCGATTTCATTATATATTCAATTCATTTCGAAATCGTTATATATTCAATTCATTTCGATTTCATTTCAAAATATGCGTTTTCGAAGTCACTTTTCAATATGCATTTTAAAATGAATAAAATCGATATAAATATCGTTCACGTCAAAATGGCGTCAATCTAACCAACACGGCTTCATATATTTCTATTTTCAAATATTCTATTCAACAAATGAATATTTATTTTTGTCGACACATGACTAATCTCAACGAATGAGTACTGTCCATGTGTGACAATTTTTTTTTGTTAAATTATTTCGTTCAACACATGACTAATCTCAACGAATGAGTACTGTCAACACATGAACTTTTATGTTATAATATTCTTTATTTTCTAAATTGGAATGAGGCCCAATCAATCACCATATAAAATTAATTATGTGGATTTTCATACATCACACGCATATAATAGCATTGAAAAATAATCAACCATCAACCAAAGTGCACTACACTGTATAAGCATCAAATATAGATATATAACGCTTATAACAGCCTGTCAATCAATCGATCGACATATTTAATCAATCAGGATGAGTGAACTTCAAATTTCATCCCAACACCCGTGTGGGGTTTCAAACAATCAAACACAGATTTTATTGTGCAGTTGGGCGATGTGTAAAATTTATCGACCCAATCAATATCCTTCAAATAGGTGTACATAAACAAACCGTCCGGTTTGTAAATGAATATTTTATTTTATTCACTTCACGTTAGAAATTATATTTTTAACGATAAAACATTTTATTTAACACATGAATTTCTATTCAGTTCATTCTTTAAATAAAATGATATTTTTATTTTCTAACTTATTTTAGAAAATTTCGGCGGCATAACGGCACGATACTAGAAACGGGACGAGGCCTAGCCTTATCCCCGGTCTAGTGAAGGCCCACGCCATTCACACATCAATCCATTTCATTTCACCAAACAATTCAATTCCATTTCAATTAATCTAACCAACCACACGAGTCAAACAATTTAACAAACAAGCCATCCATGGTCTGTGGATGACGGGTGTCGGGTGCTACTAAGCACCGTCTGCATCCTAGTATATATATATATATATATATAACTAGAAAAAGAAATTTAGAGTGAGAAGTTCTCACCGATAGCTATCCTAACTCCACGGCTCTTCTAATGCAGGAAATCTTCACTGTTCTCGTCTCTTATCACTTTCGTTGCCCGTAGTCACTATATATAAAAATCACATTTTTACTTCGATGTTCAATATATAAAAATCACATTTTTACTTCGATGTTCAATATATAAAAATCATATTTTTACTTCGATGTTCAATATATAAAAATCATATTTTTACTTCGATGTTCAATATATAAAAATCATATTTTTACTTTGCTAACTTTCATATAAAATTATATTTCTAGCTTACCACTCGAATAAAAATTATATTTTTAGCCTTTCTATAATATAAAAATTATATTTTGAATCTTCCTATAATGTAAAAAATATATTTTTATCATTAAAAATCTTATTTTTATACCATACTATATAAATAAAGATCATTTACTTCCTTATTACTTTCATACAACATGTAAAACTGATTTTAAACTATGTTACTTATATAAATTAAACTGATTTTTAAAATCTATATTTTATATAAATTAAAACTGAATTTTAACAAGGGTTTCATGCAAAAGAAAATCACCTTCTCCTATATGCTGCCTTCACCCTCAACGTAGTAGCCACCTTCGAACCTAGGGCACCAGAACGGCCACCAACGTCCAGCCAGACCCCAATCGGATGTGCCCACGTGGAGGACCATGGCGAGCCGAGCCTCCTCCAGCAACCGCGGTGAACTCGCGCTCCTAGGGCGGCGGCAAAAGGGCTTCGAACGGCTAGGGTTTTGAAGAGGGAGGGGCTCGACGGGGTGGCTGACGATCGAGGGAAGGGTGCGACGGCCAGCGGTGGTTCTGGCGATGGAGCGGTGGGGCGGGCGGAGGTCTGGAAGGGGAGGGCGACGACAATTTGAGGAGTAGCGGGTTTTTTTTTTTCGTGCGTTGACCAGAAGTGAGAAGAGATAGAGAGAGGGAGAGGGAAATATATATTTATGTATTATATTATTTAATTTAATTAATTTCAAAAAGCAACTTTTATTCTCGACCCCGAAACGAGACCCACCGCCTGTCGTCCCTAGCGTATTACCCTCATTCCGAACACAATGGGATATGTATCATAAGCTGATTCGATTGTTACAATCGGTTTTCGTCAAAATCAACATATATCTCTATATATTGAATTTGAACGCGCATTTCAATTTACCGGGTCACATACTAACTAGAAAAATTCCCGAAAAATATTTTCTAGCTTCGTATTGACGATACGGTCCTAACAAAACTAGTTTCGTCGAATTCTGAGACCGTATGAAAAATGGCCAATTTCCAGTCGATTAAAATCAGCTGAAAACGGTCAAACGCGTTTTCCTTTGCCACACTCACATATTGATTCGAAGAATTATGAAATTTGGAATCTAGTAATAACTTGACATCACGGACCCAACAAAACTGGTTTCGTCGAAATTCGAGGTCGTTTGCAAAATGACTATTTTTAAGGGCCTGAATTTCACAGCGACTATTCAGAATTTTCAACTGGACATATCTTTTGATTCCCGCTATGAAAATTTGATTTTTCGGATTCGTTGGAAAGATATCATCAATTAGATCCTATTATTTTTGGTTTCACTAAAATCCGGATTGTTTTGCACCCGGTACATTCAATTGAAGTTTGAAACCGAATTATCAAACTACCGCGCCATTTTCAATTCTATTTATAATTATATATAATTATTTATATTCTAACGACGAAAATATATACGTTCGAATTCGATTCAAAATAAATTTCTCGTCGATATTATTTAAAATAATTCAATTTAAATATTCAAAATTCGCCAAAATTGCCAAAATAAAAATTTTAAACTGGCCCAGAATTTCCGGGTTATTACATTTCAATTTAATTCGAATTGATTTCTATTCAATTTCAATTCGAATTCAATTCTATTCAATTCTATTCAATTTATCAGATTTTGATATCACTTTCGATATTCATTGAAAAATGAATAAAATCGATATAAATATCATTCGCGTCAAAATGGCGTCAATCTAATCAACACGGCTTCGTATATTTCTATTTTCAAATATTCTATTTCAAATATTTCTATTTCAAATATTTCTATTCAAATATTTCTATTTCAAATATTTCTATCTCAAATATTTCTATTTCAAATATTTTTATTCAAAACAGGAATGAGGCACAATCAATTACCATATAATGTTAATTATATGGATTTTCTACAACACATGTATACAATAACAACGATGAATAATCAACCATCATCCAAAGTGCATTCTACACTGTATAAGCATCAAATATAAATATTCAACGCTCATAACAGTCTGTCCATCAATCGATCGACATACAGCTAATTATTGGGACTAGTGTATGTCATATATCATCCCAATACCCATGTGGGGTTTTCAAACGATCAAACACAGATTTTATTTGTGCAGTTGGGCGATGTGTAAAATTTATCGTCCCAATCAATATCAATCAATCAGTGTATATAAACAAATCTCCGATTTGTTTATAAATATTTATTTTAAATACACGTTAAAAATTCTATTTTTAACTATAAAATATTTTCCACTATAAAATATTTTATTTCATTTCACATCACATCACACAATCAACTACACATCAAAATCAAACAAACAAGCATACAAGCCGTCCATGGTCTGTGGACGACGGGTGTCGGGTGCTACTAAACACCGTCTGCATCCTATTATATATTTATATAACTAGAAAATAAAATTAAAAGGTGAGAAGTTCTCATAGAAAAGCTAAACCAAACGCCACGACTCTTCTTGTGTAGAAAAATCTAGCCGTGCTCGCCTTTTGTCACTCCCGTTGTCCGTGCTCGCTACATAAATAAAAATCACATTTTTATATTATCACTCCATGGATAAAAATTATATTTTTTTATGATCTCGACTATATAAAAATCATATCTTTAATATGCCACTAGTATAAAAATTATATTTTGAACTTTTCTATATTATAAAAATTATATTTTTAACCTTTCTATATTATAAAAATTATATTTTTAACCTTTCTATATTATAAAAATTATATTTTTTTTCTAATAAAAATCAAATCTTTTTATGGGTTAAAAATCTTAACTTTCACCATTTAAAAATCATCACCTTTCTTGTATTAAAAATCAAAACTTTATACGATTAACAATCGCTCCTTTGTATGATAAGAATCACTACTTTTATATGATAAAGATCGCTACTTTTATATTCAAATCAACGCTATTTTTATTTTCAAACCAATGTTATTTATATTTAAAAACAATATACATTTATAATAAAAACTGAAAAGAGAAATCAATGTACTTCGTGTTTAAAAACGAAAAAGAAAATCAGTAAATAACTCACTGTTTTTCCTTGAACGGGGAAAGAAGGCGTCGAAGGGGACTGGAGGTTGGAGAGGGTGGGTGCGCAGGTGGTGGCGCTGAGGTGACGGGTGTTCGCGTCCTGGCCAGCAGCGTCGGTGGGACTGTTGGGGCCAAAGGTGGTCTCGATTTGGAAGCAAATCGAAGTGGGCGAGAGGTGGTCGCGGCCTCTGGCGTAGGTGGGGGGGAAGGGGAAAGTCGCGTGCCGACGGAGGCGATCTGTGGGAGGTCGGCGGTCTCCTCCGGTGGCGGCTGCGTCCTCGTAGGTTAGGTTTTTTTTTCTTTTTTTTCCAGAAAAGAATTGTCGGGGAGAGAGAAAACAGAGAAGGGGGGTTATAAGGTTTTATAAATATATATTTTATTTAATTAAATTCCAAATAGTTGACTTTTATTTCGACCTCAAAATTGAACCCACCGACTGTCGTCCCTAGCGTATTACCCACATTCCGAACACAATGGGATATGTATCGTAAGCCAGTTCGGCTGTAATGATCAGTTTCCGTCAAAATCGACATATAACTCTATATATTGAATTTGAACGCGCATTTCAATTTACCGGGTACTAACTCGGAAAATTCCAGAAAAATATTTTCTAACTTCGTATGGGCGATACAGTCCTAACAAAACTAGTTTCGTCGAATTCTGAGACCGTTTGAAAAATGGCCATTTTCCAATCGATTAAAATCAACTGAAACTGGTCAAACGCGTTTTCCTTTGCCACGCTCACATATTGATTCGAAAAATTATGAAATTTGAAACCTAGCAATAATTTGGCATCGCGGATCCAACAAAAGTGGTTTCGTCAAAAACCGAGGTCATTTGCAAAAATGGCTATTTTTAAGGGCCAGAATTCCATAGCGACTATTCTGAAATTTCATCTGGGCATAACTTTTTATTCCCGCTATGAAATTTTGATTTTTCGGATTCGTTGGAAAGATATTCTCAATTAGATTCAAATATTTTTGGTTTCGCTAAAATCCGGTTTATTTTGCACCCGATACATTCATTTGAATTTTGAAATCGAATTATCGAACTACCGCGCCATTTTCAATTCCTTTTATAATTATAAATAATTATTTATATTCTAACGACGATCTATACAACTATATACGTTCTAACTTCATTCAAAATAAATTTTTTGTTGTTATTATTTAAAATAATTCATTTTAAATATTCAAAATTTATCGAAATTGCCAAAATAAAAAATTTAAATTGGCTCAGAATTTCCGGGTTGTTACAACTCCAATCCAATTTAACTTACCCATTTCAATTTTAAAAATTCCAGAATCCAAATTTTAGGTTTTTATTCTAAACCAGTTTGAAATTACATATCTCCATTCCATTGAAAATTTAAAATCTTTGAATTTTCCCATAACATTTTGTTTTACTCAAACAAATTTCTAGCTTGTCTTATTTGTATATCTTATTTTTATACAAATTCAATCAGGTTTAATATAACCATTTTAACTTACAGTCATATTTGATTATAATAACAATCATCGACATTTTCATATATAATAATAATTTCAGAAAATTACCCTTTTTATAATAAAATATAACTCTGGGCAATATTATTTCATTTACCCAACTTTTAAAAAACCGTGTCGAATTACTCTATTCAAGAGTTTAGAAAATCTTTTTGATGCAGTGTTTGACTACTATAGCAACCATAATTTTTAAACCACTCGACAAACCAATCAACACAATATAAAACAGTTTTTATATCAAGTAATAAATAAGCGCTCATATATATCCACTCAAACTCAATATAGGGAATTACTAACCCCATCTCTATCGAGTAACGCCACAGAGCCAAGGCAACTATTCAACCTCAAGCTCTGATACCAAGTGTGATGACCCAGATTTCAGTATCCTATTAGTCGACTGAATACAACTCAAGTTCAACCCGAAGTATACTAAAACCCAGAAGTCGAAGGAAGAAATTAGAAGGTGAGAATATATAAGATAGAAAAGTTAGAATGGAAGAAAAGAAGAACACAACATAACAGAATCAGAGTAACACGAATCTCATAGCGGAATAGATAAAATATAACGTATATATAAAAATCTTTCGAATACAAATTGTAGTTGAACTTACATACATCATTAGAGCATAATACATATACATCACAACGGAAATAAACTCTATATATCTATCGTTGAAGCCTTCTACTCCAAGATCCTTCCATGAATCTAAAAAAATCCTAAACTACATGGCTGCCTATACAAACTTGGGCACCCAAGAGTTTAGGAAAAGCATAGAAAAATAAACTTTGGATCAGTCGTGGGACTGGTGTGAGTAAATATTTTAAAACAGCTTGATTTTAACTTTCAAAAATATTTTGAAAGAAAAGATAATCATAAGACCGATCCACACATAAATACGGATGGTTTTCACCTTACGATAACCCAAAGCATTATTTGAAAATAATATTATTCCAATTTTATAATAGTGTCTAAATACAAATAAATAGCAATTTAGCAGAATGCTTGCATTTCATGCTCCACATACATAATATACAATCAAAACCGCGGGCGCTTATTGGAGAATCGATTTCCATGGCAAGGTATGGGAAACCACCTTTTCCGACAATGTACCTCTGGGGATGAATACATTGGGGTTCAACAAGAACATCTTGCAACCCAGGTTAAACATGACCGGCTCCTCATTTCGCTTGAGAGTACCGAATATATCATTACCATGGTTGGGGGCCAACCAACCGAACCTATAGCAAACAAATAAAGGGACAATCGAAATCATTTGATTTCTCCAGGTCAAGTAATGATATACCCTTTTGATGAGAGCGACCCACATAGCCATGCAACCTACTCGATTTTATACCATTTCCTGGTTGATGAGGTTTAAGGTCTGAGCATACCTTTAGACATATCACATCTTCATTCCTTGAGTCCCCACGGCAGCGTAGTTCTTGTTCAAAAAACAACGTTCAACACATACACAAGAACCCTGAGTTGACCTTAAACTCGAAATTCACCCATTCGAAAAATCATCTAAAAAATTTCCTAAGATCCACAACCCCTCACCCTACTCAAGACCCAATGCCAAGGCCTCTCGTTGACGACGATACCAGAATTTGACAAAAATACAATTTTCGGTTAACTTGTACATTCTCATTATACACACCACTAAAAATAATGATATTAACGTTAGAACTCATGGTTTCTAGAGATATACACGCTCGTATAATTGAATTATAAAATTAAGTTGTTCGAATTTTTGAGTTTAAAAGCCTCATACTGTATGTTTATCTAAAACTGTAAATATACAGTAGTATTTTAGTGGAAAATATTTTTATGCTATACTACATATATGTATAACAATAGTCATGTAAAGCATGAAACCTATTACTCCCTAAAATCACAGTTTACGGATTCTAAGGTAATAAGGATGTGTGTGGTTTTTTACTAGTTTAAACATACTGCTATGTTTCAGTGGACTAACAGAGCTTTTAACTCCATATACTCAAATGTTTGCAATATAAATGACACACAACATATGTAACAGGCAGATGTAGTGTATACATGTCATTATATAGTAAAATTGTTAAATGTGATTCAATATTGAAGTATAAAGAGTGAGGTCTACTCACTGAAAATAATCCCCTGTTCTTAGCATTTTCCAGTTTCCAGGTTATCCACATTCAGATGAACATACATTCATTTGAATACGTTTAGATGCATAAGTATCATTCTAGATATATCTATCAGTAATAGAATCAAATGGGAGCAAAAAGAGCTTACTCATAAAATTGATTTGTTATTCTTCGCTTTGGTACCGGGTTTCTTTTCTTTTCTTATTTCAGGTTATATATGGAAATCAAATAGACTAACACAACATATATCTACCTATATATATAGGCATGGCATCACTATATCTAACAATCAGTATGTACATGGGAAAAGTTTACTCACATATCACTCATTATTCCGTATTTTCTTTCTAGGATTTCTCAGGCTTTGCTTCAGGTTAAAACTCTCTGTTTCGCTACCATTTTCTACTCAAGTTTTCTCTATTTTCGTATTCACAAGTTTACACCTTCTTTTGTTCCCATTCTTTAGTTTTTGTTTTTCTAGTTGCCTATTTTATCTTCAGGCCTTATATTTGTTTTTCAATTTTTGTTCTAAATTTTGTTCGAATATAGAATGAATGCATGTATTATAGAAACAAGGAAATATAATGAAACACCCCACCTCCGTTAGGGTCACTCTCAAAGGGAATGCCCTAATTTTGGTGGAGGTTTATAAGTATAAGTCACAGATATACAAGACAGATATAAGAACACATATTTTTGAATAGCGGAAAAACAACAACATCTTTTATTTCATCAAAATACGTGTTCACAAAAACATGCCATACTTGTCTTACAATTCTTCCAAAAACATAACATCTTCATAACTATCTTGATTACATTATTAAAGAAGCATAAAGAAAACATAAATAAACTGCAAAAGTCCATAATTGCTGCCCAAAGCCATAGTCCAAAACGGAAAAAGGTCCAAGCAATACATTCTTTCTCTTCAAGCTGGATGTGAAAGTTGGTCAAGCTGCGGTATTCCCTCCCTGTGGACCTGAGGGGGGGAAACGGAAGAAAAGAAGACGAAAGAAAAGTAGAGTCAAATATAAAGCCTGAGTAAGTCTAGGACTATTCAGTCTATGAATAAAAAACTGGGTATGATAAGCATAAACTGGAAATGGGGAAAGCACCATAAACTAAGTTAAGTTGTCTAGGGTCGAATATACTATCGTACCCCATATTAATCTCTGTACCCATATAAACTAGTTCCCAACAGGCACCCCATAATCAGGGTGAAGTGATCCATTTCTGATGATCGGCTCCTACTCACATAGTTACATGTGTCTTACGCCCCCCCCCCCCCCGATGTTGTAGTTACCTATGCTGGTCCCACCGTGGGGTGCATCAAGTCCCATGGTGGCGGCCCGACACAAATCTAGAATGCACAGGTATGCTACTGGTGCCTAGTGCCTTATTTTTCTGCGCCGGAGTGTGTGCACGCCCGCACCCCGTTAGAACCTACACTGCTGCACCACCGCCGTCGATTTTGACCTCTTACAGTCAACCTAGTAATCGTGCCCCACCCTGCCTAGTTCAGGGTATCCTGATACACCTTGTAGGGTTACTGCTGAAAAGGGTCCCCCGCTACTAGGTTTTCTATTTCTAGCCAACATGCTAAGTTGGTTAAGTGTTTAATAAACCTAACCCCCAATCAGTCTGTTTAGTTTAGCATGTTCCATTTTGATTAAGTATTAATATAATTTACTTAATCCAATCAATCCTGACTCAGCCTTAATTGTCTTATTAAAGCCTCGACCTCTCACATTAGACATGTATTGTTGTGGCTGCCTGTTGTCGGTTGGGTCCGGGCAGTCTTACGCCACAACTCGGTCTAACCTCGGGTCCTTATTGGGCTCCGTGTTTAACCACCCACATTGGATAGGTATTGTTGTGACTACTGGACATCCGGGCGGTTCCGGGCAGGTTTACATCACAACTCAATCCAACCTCGGGTTAAACACATCGTATTTTCTACATTTACATATTTTGTCTCTTTTCTTTTTATATGTAAATATTTGCGGCCCATTATTCAAATTTATCTTTATTGGTTAAAATTTATTTATGCCACTAAATTGGTTTTTCAAGGTTTTTGGCATGCGTCAAACATGCCAACACATATGTTCTATATTTTAACCCAAACGTCATTACCCCCGTTTTACACGTTCGCTACAATGTAAGATGTGTTGGGTTTAATATTTAAACCCAACTTAGCCATATGAAAAGGGGAGGCTTATAACATGATGTTTATGAGGTGACATAAAAAGGGGAGTGTGAACGCATGAACTTGCAACATAACGATTCAATTAACTTGCAATTGTAACAGCATATAATCATGGCATAAATAATACTTAAACATGAATCATTTTATTCATATAATCATGGCATAAACAATAATTAAACATGAATCATTCTATTCATATGATTATGGCATAAACAATACTTAAACATGAATCGTTCTATTCATATAATCATGGCATAAATAATACTTAAACATGAATCATTCTATTCATGTAATCATGACATAAATAATACTTAAACATTAATCATTCTATTCATGTAATCATGGCATAAATAATACTTAAACATGAATCATTCTATTCATGTAAACTTGCAATTTGGAATGTA
The DNA here is from genome assembly GCA_030737875.1 of Allium sativum. Classification (NCBI taxonomy): domain Eukaryota; kingdom Viridiplantae; phylum Streptophyta; class Magnoliopsida; order Asparagales; family Amaryllidaceae; genus Allium; species Allium sativum. The sequence goes on along the minus strand of CM060915.1, from coordinate 888,234,869 downwards.
AATCTAACTTAATTATGTCACATATATCACCATATGGTTTTGATAACAACTTAGGCCTAAAACATGTTTCAACTAAGCATAATACCAAACATAGTTTAGTCATGTTCATAAAGGTGCTTACTTTTGTTTCTTATACAAAAGTATGATTTGCTAATTCCAACATAGATTCATATAAACTATAGTACTTAGTCGTATCCAATTACACACTAAAAGTGATCATAAAAGTATGTACATCATATTGGCATAATAGTGAATCACATACTTGCATGAATTCCAATTAAAATTCCACAACATATGGTTGTCAACATAAATCATATACTTGTATGAATCCAATCGTATACCATAGCATTTCCAAATCGTTTAGAATCAAAATAACATACAAATATAGATTATCATCGCCAGAATTCCATTTCGTTGTTAACTTCCAACGCAAATCACATTCTTGCAAATATCCAATCGTATACCATAACATTCCCAAATCGTTTAGAATCAAAATAACATACAAATATAGATTATTATCGCCACAATTCCATTTCGCATTTTACACAAATCAAACGCAATTAATTATTCACATCGGAATAGCACTCTACTTACAACGTATGATGAATCTTCAATTCAGGAATCTGAATTCTGAATTTGGAGATGCTATCCTTTGTTGTAGGCGTTGTTTTGATTCAATTAACGTTGCTTTAAGCTTTTGATTTATCTCCTAATTGTCTCTCAATTTCTGACGGCTATCTCTAGTCTCTCCTCAGCAGCATGACGGTCTCATCTCCAATTTTGTTTGTGTGTATTAGGGTTAGTCTTAGGTCCTTTTTATAGAGTTTGTGAGTTGATTTAGACCGTCGATGAAGCTTGGTTTAATAATATCCGTTCGTTCAAAGGAGAGACCAACCAGGAGCTGACACCTAGCCCTAGTGACAAGGCAAGGCTCAGAAAATCGACCAAACACAGACTAGGCCAGCCAGGGTAGGCTGGGTTCGACCTGGCTCAGGGGCCAGGTCGACACCCCAGTCAACACCGTGTCGACTTGGCAGTCGACACGGGTTACCCAGGTCGATTGCCCAGTCGACCTGGCTAGCCCCAGGTCGACTGCCAAGTCGACCTGGGTGCCTTGGGCGGGAATTTTCCCGCCCTGGCCAATTAGGCCCGATTTTTGAATTTGAATTAGTTTCTCTGAGCTGTTTTGGTCTGTTTTGAATTTTAAACTGAATTCTGAAACTTCCGGAGGCCATAACTCCTTTATACGGAGTCCGTTTTACGCAAACTCGGACTCTATCTCAAGCAGAATTCCGAGACGAACGCAATGGCATATCTTGTTTCCCTTAATTCTTTGATTTGAAATTAGTTATACTTTAATTTGTGAATTTCACTATTATAGAATACACGGGGTGTTACATTCTCCCCCACTTAAAAGGATTTCGTCCCCGAAATCTTCAAGTTCAGGAAGAATGTATATCCTAACATCCAAACATCCATCTACTCATCCATCAAACACGAGCATCCATTGTCCTTAAAAGACTTCTAATGCTTCATGATCATATGCGAAGTGTGTGTGTACATGTACTTATCTAATGCAAAATCAGGCGGTCTACTGATTCAGTTGACCTCCTTAATGCAAATTATGTGAGTGCCATGAATCCATTATGTATGCAAATTTTCCTATTCATGATTCTACATGAGTGCACAATCATTCATACAAATGCAACATCCATATGACAACACATTAAAGTTCAACCATATACGAATATAAATACATTTATGCATATGCAATATGAAGTGACTGAGCCGATCTAAAACCTAGATTGTGTGTGTATATGCAACCACGAGCAACCACTAGTAATCACTAGCAACCACTTGCGACCATCATCCATAACATGTTTCAATCACATGTTTTCATCCAAAGGGTTTCTTCCTAAAAGATAAGGTCGAGGAAATATACCTAAAAAGATAAACGCGCAAATTAAGGAAAAAGGAAAGATCAAAGGTGTACCCTCGAAAAGAAAAGGGTAGGCTGCGCGTATTCTAGCTTCAGTTTCCCAAGTTGCATCTTCTTCGGTGTTGCTCCACTGAACTTTGACGAGCTTGACTTCGCGGTTCCGTGGCTTCTTAACTTCCGTTCCTAATATGCGGGTTGGAACTTTCCTTACGGTTGCTTCGCGTTCCACTTCAGCTTCTTCTAGGATATTTGGCTCTACCACTTCAGCAGACTCATGTAGACATTTTCGGAGATGTGAAACGTGAAAGACGTTGTGAACTCCGGCCAATTTTTCGGGTAGCTCTAATCTATAGGCCACTTTCCCAATTTTCTCGATGATAGGGAATGGCCCTATGAACCTTGGTGCTAGCTTTCCTGTGGTTCCAAAACGAACAACGTTCCTTAGCGGAGATACCTTAAGAAAAACTCTGTCCCCAACCTCAAATTCAAGGTCGGTCCTTCTCTTGTCGGCGTAGGACTTTTGTCTGTCTTGGGCCGTCTTCATCCTTCTTCGTATTAAGTCTACTTTCTCTGAAGTCTCTCGGATCATATCTGGTCCAAGTATGAGCTTATCAGTAGACTCCCACCAACAAGTGGGCGATCGGCACGGTCTTCCATATAAAGCTTCGAAGGGCGCCATTCCGATGGTTGCTTGATAGCTGTTGTTGTAGGCAAATTCCACCAAAGGAAGATGGTCTTCCCACGTTCCTCCGAAGTCAAGGACGCACAGTCTTAAAAGGTCCTCCAAAACTCTGTTCACTCTTTCTGTTTGGCCGTCGGTTTGGGGATGATAGGCTGTGCTCAAGCATAACTGTGTGCCTACCGCTTCTTGCAGACTCCGCCAAAACTCACTTGTGAAGATAGGGTCTCGGTCACTAACAATGCTGGATGGTATTCCATGGAGTCGAACAATTTCCTTGAGGTAAAGAGATGCTAGGGATGAGGCAGTTCTTTTACTCTTAACAGGTAAAAAGTGGGCGCTTTTAGTAAGCCTATCCACTATTACCCAAATGCTAGTGTTGCCTCTCCTAGACCTAGGCAGCCCATCAATGAAGTCCATTGAGATGCTATCCCACTTCCACTGCGGGACCTCTAGAGGATGGAGCAGACCGCCAGGCTTTTTCTGTTCCGCCTTAACCTGTTGGCATACCATACACTTAGAAACGAAATCTGCCACGTCCTTCTTCATGCCATTCCAAAAGAAAGTCCTCTTTATGTCCTTGTACATTTTATCTCCGCCCGGATGTATCGTCATCTTGGAGTGATGCGCTTCCTCGAGAACCTTCTTTACTAAATCCCTTGTCTGTGGGACGCATAGTCTTCCGTCTCGCCTTAGCCAACCCTTATCGTCGATGGAGTATCTGTTGAGGTGACTTGAAGTCTCACCCCTCATTAGCCTATCAAACGTCTCCACAAGCTGAGGGTCCTCACGTTGTGCTATCCCTATCGAGTCCACTAAAGTCGGGCGTACTTTGAGAGATGCTAGCAAGCCTGGTACAAAATCGGAGGAGGGCCTAAAGTCAAAGCTGGCTATAAACTCTAGGCTTTGTCTTTCAACAAACAGCGGGCTTAGGGTCAGTTTCTTTCGGCTCAACGCGTCTGCCACTACGTTGCCTTTGCCCGGAGTATAGGAGATCTCGAAATCATACGAGGCAAGAAACTCCATCCATCTCTGCTGCCTCAAGTTAAGGTCCTTCTGCGAGAAAAGGTATTTCAACGATTTATGGTCAGTGTAAAGTTCGAACTTCTCACCTAGGAGATAGTGTCGCCAAGACTTGAGTGCAAAGACGATGGCAGCTAACTCAAGATCATGGGTCGGGTAGTTCTTTTCATGCACTTTCAATTGCCTCCCGCCATAAGCTACTACCCTTCCTTCTTGCATTAAGACAGCGCCTAGCCCTGTCCCACATGCATCTGTATAAACGGTGAACATCTTGCTTCCATCTGGCAACGTCAAAACTGGGGCTGTTGTAAGAGCCCTTTTCAGTCGCTGGAAAGCAAACTCGCAATCCAAGTCCCAATGGAACACTAGATTCTTCTTGGTCAACTTTGTGAGCGGAGCTGATATCTTTGCGAAGTCTCTGATGAATTTTCGATAGAAGCCTGCTAGCCCGAGAAAGCTTCGGACCTCTGTTGCGTTCTTTGGCGTCTTCCAATCCTGCACCGCTACTACCTTAGCAGGGTCCACCGCTAACCCTTCTTTGGATACTATGTGCCCAAGGAACCTCACTTCTTCTCTCCAAAAGTGGCATTTGGAGAATTTGGCTTTTAGATGATGGACTCGCAGAGTTTCCATGATTGCCCTTAAGTGCTGAGCGTGTTCCTCTTCACTCTTTGAGAAGATAAGGATATCGTCTACGAAGACCACTACGAACTTATTGAGGAAATCTATGAATACCCTACTCATCAAGTCCACGAAGTAAGCAGGTGCGTTTGTCAAGCCGAAAGGCATGACAAGCCATTCAAAGAAGCCGTCTGGGGTTCTAAATGTCGTTTTATCGATGCTATCTTCAGCCACCCTTAGCTGATGAAAATCGGTCGCTAAATCGAGTTGGGAGAAAACAGACGCTCCTACAAGCTGATCAAACAGATCGTCAATTCTGGGGAGAGGGTGCCTATTCTTTTTCGTTAGCTTGTTGAGCTCCCTATAGTCAACACATAGACGGAGTGAACCATCCGCCTTTGTAGCGAACACCACTGGAGCGCCCCATTCTGAAATGCTTCTTCTAATGAACCCCTTCTCTAGAAGCTCTTTAATCTGTTTACTGAGCTCTTTACTTTCCCATTGAGCCATGTGTCTAACGGGAAACGCAACGGGCTTTGCATTATCTACAAGATATATGCGGAAGTCTATCTCCCGCTACGGAGGCAAGCCCTTCACCTCTTCGAAGACATCCGGATATTCCCGGACCACTCTAAGTGATTGCAAATTGTCGACAGAGGCATCTAGCGATTCAAGATAACTAAGCATAACCGCATACGAGGGATTACAAGAAATTTCCTAAGTGTTACCGAGCTGGGTCAGGAGCCTAACAACCCTTTTCTCACAATCAAGGATGGCCCCATTACTGGATAGCCAATCCATGCCCAAAATCAAACCATATCCTGAAAAGCCCAAAACAAAGGTACTACATTTAAATTCTACGCTTAGAATAGAAATTTTCAATCCCACACAGATCATAGACAAATGAGCCGGGCCCCCAATTGGGTTTGAAACAATTAAGGGGTCCTCTACCATACTAGTTTTTAGGTGCAGAGATTCTACTAAAGCAGACGAGATAAAGGAGTGTGATGCGCCAGAATCAAATAAAGTGCGAACGGGGTGATCATAAAGATAAACTACACTTTCTACAGAAGTATTTATACCTCGCTGTTGCAGAGGTGGCGCTTCTAGCACATGAACCTGTGCCCCTGAGGTGGATCCAGCCCTCTGCCCCTGTCCTCGTTTCTTTGGGCAGTCCTTTGCCATGTGGCCTATCTCACCGCAAGAAAAGCACCCGCCATTCATCTTGGCCTTCTTTTTCCGGCAATCTTTTACTAAGTGCCCCACTTTGCCACAGAAATTACACTTCCTCTTCTCTTTGTTATCTTTCCCGCCCTTCTTAAAGTCTGTCTTCTTAGGCTGCAAACCCTCTTTCTTCCCTTGAGAGCTTTCTGCCTTTGTCTCCTTCTTGCCCTTATCCTCTTCGTTCAGCAATGCCATCTGTACCAACCTTTCATATGTAGCTCCCATAGGTATATGGGTCATGGCCAAACTGTGTAATGGCTCATTCAACCCTTTGACAAAACGGAGAGCCTTCTTGTGCGGGGTGTTGACTAAGTCCAGTCCGAACCTAGCCAGCTCATCGAACTGATTAACATACTCTTTGACTGTCTTGTTCCCTTGCTTAAGAAATAAGAATTTTTCCAACTGCAAACTCCTTTCCGCGTCTGAGAGAAATTTTGCCTCAAACCTTGCCCTAAAGTCCTCCCATGTTTCCACTGGTATTTCTGCATTAGTGACTTCCCACCAGTAGGAAGCCTCACCTTTTAGTAGCCACACTGCCAGTTGTACCTTCTGCCTATCTTCTACCTCAAAGATGACGAATAAGTCCTCTGTTTCTTTCAGCCAATTTATAGCTGCCACGAAGGACTCAGTTCCATGAAAATCCTTTCCTCCCATAGCTTTAAAATCTTTACATATCTTAGCAAAAGTGTTTCCCCACGGAGGAGGTGGAGGAAGAGGTGCTGCTGCAGCTGGATGATTTCCTGCAGCTGGGGTAGGAGGAACGGTAGGACCTGGCTGAGTGGCCCTTGCTTCTAAGAACCGTCTAAACCAACCAGGTATTGGTACACCCTCTGGCAAGTTAAGTTCTTCGGACACGCTGAAACAAAAAGGATAGATTCAAAACGAAGGATAAGAGATAGTACATATGGCTTTGGGGACTTTGCCTTTTTAAAATAAAATAATATTTTATCTTTTAAAAATGCTTCTTTAAATTTCTTTTTGAAAAATAAATTTTCAAAACTTTTTATCTTATCTGGTAAACCTATGCTCTGATACCAAGTGAAACACCCCACCTCCGTTAGGGTCACTCTCAAAGGGAATGCCCTAATTTTGGTGGAGGTTTATAAGTATAAGTCACAGATATACAAGACAGATATAAGAACACATATTTTTGAATAGCGGAAAAACAACAACATCTTTTATTTCATCAAAATACGTGTTCACAAAAACATGCCATACTTGTCTTACAATTCTTCCAAAAACATAACATCTTCATAACTGTCTTGATTACATTATTAAAGAAGCATAAAGAAAACATAAATAAACTGCAAAAGTCCATAATTGCTGCCCAAAGCCATAGTCCAAAACGGAAAAAGGTCCAAGCAATACATTCTTTCTCTTCAAGCTGGATGTGAAAGCTGGTCAAGCTGCGGTATTCCCTCCCTGTGGACCTGAGGGGGGGGGGGGAAACGGAAGAAAAGAAGACGAAAGAAAAGTAGAGTCAGACATAAAGCTTGAGTAAGTATAGGACTATTCAGTCTATGAATAAAGAACTGGGTATGATAAGCATAAACTGGAAATGGGGAAAGCACCATAAACTAAGTTAAGTTGTCTAGGGTCGAATATACTATCGTACCCCATATTAATCTCTGTACCCATATAAACTAGTTCCCGACAGGCACCCCATAATCAGGGTGAAGTGATCCATTTCTGATGATCGGCTCCTACTCGCATAGTTACATGTGTCTTACGCCCCCCCCCCCCCCCGATGTTGTAGTTACCTATGCTGGTCCCACCGTGGGGTGCATCAAGTCCCATGGTGGCGGCCCGACACAAATCTAGAATGCACAGGTATGCTACTGGTGCCCAGTGCCTTATTTTTCTGCGCCGGAGTGTGTGCACGCCCGCACCCCGTTAGAACCTACACTGCTGCACCACCGCCGTCGATTTTGACCTCTTACAGTCAGCCCAGTAATCGTGCCCCACCCTGCCTAGTTCAGGGTATCCTGATACACCTTGTAGGGTTACTGCTGAAAAGGGTCCCCCGCTACTAGGTTTTCTATTTCTAGCCAACATGCTAAGTTGGTTAAGTGTTTAATAAACTTAACCCCCAATCAGTCTGTTTAGTTTAGCATGTTCCATTTTGATTAAGTATTAATATAATTTACTTAATCCTATCAATCCTGACTCAGCCTTAATTGTCTTATTAAAGCCTCGACCTCTCACATTAGACAGGTATTGTTGTGGTTGCCTGTTGTCAGTTGGGTCCGGGCAGTCTTACGCCATAACTCAGTCTAACCTCGGGTCCTTATTGGGCTCCGTGTTTAACCACCCACATTGGATAGGTATTGTTGTGACTACTGGACAGCCGGGCGGTTTCGGGCAGGTTTACATCACAACTCAATCCAACCTCGGGTTAAACACATCGTATTTTCTACATTTACATATTTTGTCTCTTTTCTTTTTATATGTAAATATTTGCGGCCCATTATTCAAATTTATCTTTATTGGTTAAAATTTATTTATGCCACTTAATTGGTTTTTCAAGGTTGTTGGCATGCGTCAAACATGCCAACACATATGTTCTATATTTTAACCCAAACGTCATTACCCCCGTTTTACACGTTCGCTACAATGTAAGATGTGTTGGGTTTAATATTTAAACCCAACTTAGCCATATGAAAAGGGGAGGCTTATAACATGATGTTTATGAGGTGACATAAAAAGGGGAGTGTGAACGCATGAACTTGCAACATAACGATTCAATTAACATAAAGTAGGCACATGTGAACTTGCAATTGTAACAGCATATAATCATGGCATAAATAATACTTAAACATGAATCATTTTATTCATATAATCATGGCATAAACAATACTTAAACATGAATCATTCTATTCATATGATTATGGCATAAACAATACTTAAACATGAATCGTTCTATTCATATAATCATGGCATAAATAATACTTAAACATGAATCATTCTATTCATGTAATCATGGCATAAATAATACTTAAACATTAATCATTCTATTCATGTAATCATGGCATAAATAATACTTAAACATGAATCATTCTATTCATGTAAACTTGCAATTTGGAATGTAAATCTAACTTAATTATGTCACATATATCACCATATGGTTTTGATAACAACTTAGGCCTAAAACATGTTTCAACTAAGCATAATACCAAACATAGTTTAGTCATGTTCATAAAGGTGCTTACTTTTGTTTCTAATACAAAAGTATGATTTGCTAATTCCAACATAGATTCATATAAACTATAGTACTTAGTCGTATCCAATTACACACTAAAAGTGATCATAAAAGTATGTACATCATATTGGCATAATAGTGAATCACATACTTGCATGAATTCCAATTAAAATTCCACAACATATGGTTGTCAACATAAATCATATACTTGTATGAATCCAATCGTATACCATAGCATTTCCAAATCGTTTAGAATCAAAATAACATACAAATATAGATTATCATCGCCAGAATTCCATTTCGTTGTTAACTTCCAACGCAAATCACATTCTTGCAAATATCCAATCGTATACCATAACATTCCCAAATCGTTTAGAATCAAAATAACATACAAATATAGATTATTATCGCCACAATTCCATTTCGCATTTTACACAAATCAAACGCAATTAATTATTCACATCGGAATAGCACTCTACTTACAACGTATGATGAATCTTCAATTCAGGAATCTGAATTCTGAATTTGGAGATGCTATCCTTTGTTGTAGGCGTTGTTTTGATTCAATTAACGTTGCTTTAAGCTTTTGATTTATCTCCTAATTGTCTCTCAATTTCTGACGGCTATCTCTAGTCTCTCCTCAGCAGCATGACGGTCTCATCTCCATTTTTGTTTGTGTGTATTAGGGTTAGTCTTAGGTCCTTTTTATAGAGTTTGTGAGTTGATTTAGACCGTCGATGAAGCTTGGTTTAATAATAGTCGTTCATTCAAAGGAGAGACCAACCAGGAGCTGACACCTAGCCCTAGTGACAAGGCAAGGCTCAAAAAATCGACCAAACACAGACTAGGCCAGCCAGGGTGGGCTGGGTTCGACCTGGCTCAGGGGCCAGGTCGACACCCCAGTCGACACCGTGTCGACTTGGCAGTCGACACGGGTTACCCAGGTCGACTGCCCAGTCGACCTGGCTAGCCCCAGGTCGACTGCCAAGTCGACCTGGGTGCCTTGGGCGGGAATTTTCCCGCCCTGGCCAATTGGGCCCGATTTTTGAATTTGAATTAGTTTCCCTGAGCTGTTTTGGTCTGTTTTGAATTTTAAACTGAATTCTGAAACTTCCGGAGGCCATAACTCCTTTATACAGAGTCCGTTTTACGCAAACTCGGACTCTATCTCAAGTAGTACTTATAAACATCTATGGTCGTGTGTAAGTTTAGCTGTGTAGCCTATTCTATTCTTGCTTCAAATCTCAATCCATGGCAACAACCTAGATACATGTTCATAGCCTAGAAAAGGGATGCACAACATGTCATATTAAGGTACATAGGTTTGTACCAGCCATATGTGTATTCCAGCATACATAAAGATATAAAATAATGTGCTTGAGTTGATTAGAATGTGTGAAACAATGTTATAGCTGTGTTGTTATGTAGATATAGTTTATATCTGTGTTGTTGTGTGATTTAATGGAATGTCAATCAAATGGTTCACACCTAAATCTTTCCTGAAGATGTATAAATGCTTAGCCATGTACCTATGTAAATTTATATGCAAATTTTATCCAAAATTTCGTGCCAAGCTATGTATACATAATTATTATATATATATATATGTATGTATGTATGTATGTATGTGTGTATGTGTGTGTGTGTATATATGCCAAGTTGCCAAGAAATCTCAATGAATAATGTTCATATATTTATATGCATCACCAATCTATGTTTCAATCTTAAGTACAAAGAGTTACATCTTGATTAATGAAATATTTTCTTCAATATGATGTAATTCGTATTTTATTTATATTATTTACATTAAATTTTACTTAAATGAGATCTATTTTTAGTTTGCATAAGTTTAAAACCATCATAAATATATATAAAACAAAATAAAACACTACATACTTATTTATATTCACACCTATACATATTTGTTTATGAGCTAAAAATATAAATGATTATATAAATATAGGATTTTTTCTAAAAAATATATTTAATTATATTAATTACTCAATATAATTTATAAATTATTGTTTAACAAAATTAACCAAGAACCAGGACATTACAAATATAGTTAAGATTGTGATTACAATAGCCTTATAACTCTGATTTGCACTTTTATCTTGATAGATTGTGGAGAGGATGATGGAAAATCAAAAACTAAGTAGAATTAGATTGATTCACATGAAAATATAGTAGGATATAGTTAAGATTTTAATTAGAAATGGTAGAGAAGAAAAGGAGTGAAGAAGATGAAATCGGTTAAAAAATCGTTTGAAACATCTGCTGTTTATAGAGAATTAACGGTCATGTCTATCGTGAAAGATGCGAAGAAACAACACTTCTTTAAAAAAAATCTGAATTTTGAAAATAAACGCTAGTATGTCGACATGCTTAAGTTGACTATGTCGACATAATCCTTTGTAGAATTTGAATTTCTTATTTTGAATTTTTTTTGAAAATATAAAATTATATATTTTAACATGAAACTTATGGGAACTATTATACATGGTAAAAGAGAAATTCAGACATAAAAATACTTAAGAAAAATTATCAAGAAAATTTAAATAATTTAAACTTAAATATATACTATATAATCAAAATCAATTTATAAATTAAATTTAAAATCAAAAACTAAATATTCAAAACTATAAAGATAGTAATATGTATAGCACAAATAATATCAAACTACAAACATAAAGTAAAGATTAAAATATAATATCAAATATAATGCAAATTAAAATATTAAATAAATATAATATCAAATATCACATATATCAAATATAATTAACATTAAAATAATAAATAGATATAATATCAAGTATAAAAATTAATTTAGACTCAAATTTTAAAGACAATTATATATGCTTTAAAAATTACTTCAAAAAATTTAATAGGTAAAAATCAAATTTGAAAATCACTTGAAAAGAGATCAAACGAGTGCAATCGAGTTTTTGCATATACAAATAAGATTGTGATACATATCTTCACTATTCTTAAATTCATGAACACTTAGTAACTCATGAGACTTAATTTGCATCAGCAGTCTTAATCAATATCTCTATAGCATCACAAACAGTCTTATTACTATACAATCTTGACTGTCAACACCTTTTATAAAACCTGTACTATGCACTACATATATCATAATTGTTAACCCCACTAAAATGTGTGCTTTAGATTGTTTATACGATAGGTCGTTCACTCCATACATAATGGATCGCATGTCCTCATAACCATGGATTGGTTCTCGATTAATAGGCGGTGCCACGTCAGCTCAAGCCTATGGATAATTCACTCAATCCATTCATACGGTTAGACAATGCCATGATATGGCAAAGAAACATTGCAAAGCGATGTCAGCATATATGATGCTATGTGGTTGACCTCTTGAATTCAATAAAATAATACATGGATCATTTGTCAATGGAACATTGGATTAGCATATTTAAAATGATGGATTGTGCAAAGTGTAAGTGATACATGAAGTATATATATGTCAACGGTGGAGAGCCAATATAAATGATAGACCGTATGTGGACTAAGTTGTTGACCGCCATATATATGGTGTACAAATGGAATCATGCGTCGGTTTAAGAACTGGCACATTGGATCGTTCACCATATATTAAACAGGTCGTTATAAGCAGTACAAATCATTCAGCTCACATGGTCGTTAGCATGCGAGGGTCGTTCACATATGTGCATGGCTCGTGACAGATTGTTTATTATATAAAATACATGGAGTACACATGGCAAGGGTTGTTAACTATTCTCGTGAGCCACAAGTGAATGCAAGAAGTTGGTTATGTGGCCTTATGAATTGCATGAAAACAGATACACTGGGTACTTCAGATTGGTGTTTGCATAATGGGTCGGTCACATTAAGTAAAACTTTGGTCAACAATAGTTGGGTCATGCATATAAACATGACGACTTGGTGGGTCGTGCATATAAACATGATGAGCTAGTACTGAAAGTATTTAAGCAGGGTTTATTTAACTTCGAGGATAAATAAGACGTTGGGTCGTTTATATACAAATGGCGGGAAGCACAGATATGGTTCGTGAGTTGTTAATAAGAGACAACTGGCAACATTTGGGGCGCATGAAAACAGATCGCACACACTTATACATAGGTCGATGGCTATATAACGTTGCACAGGTCGTTCCAAAATCAGGTCGTTTGCTGACCCATGAACTCGGGTCGTTAACTGACCCGAAGAGTCAGGTCATTGGACAACCTGATTGCCTATGCACACTATTTTTAGCCTTTACCACTTGCAACCTCAACTATAAATACCCCACAATTTCATACATGATGGGGACCGATTTCTCCAACCACGAAGTGCTTCCATTTTCATTCTCCACCATCCTAAACCATTCTCAAACTCCATTAAAGCTCTTTCAAGCTAAGATCCATCATCTCAACCATCGACAAACATCTAAAGATCATCCAAGTGCAAGATTACTGAAGATTCATCTCAATAATCTCCACATCCAGGAAGATCTAAGTGTTTCCATAGTGAATTGAAGAGTCGCAGAAAGAGAAGAGGAATTTTTTGTATAAAGAGAAAAGATGTATGAAATGATAAAAAAATGTGTACCTTGTTTTGTATATGACGTAGTTGTATACACAATTATATGATTTTTGTTTGATGATAACAACCAAATAAATATTATTTTAATGTGTTTGCAATTGTACTGTTTCATATATTCATCACAGACAGGAATATAATATTTATATTCAAACAGAATACATCTATACAGAAATTCAAATATCTATACAGTATTTTGTTTAAATATAATATTTTATTTCAATATTTAAAACAGTACAGATATATAACTCCGCTATTTGTATATATTCACTGATATACAATTTCATATACATTTCAATAAATTCTTTTTCAGTACACAGTTCCTCTCTACAACACTCACACTCAGTTATATATACATCCACTCATATACACATTTTCACACTGTTCTTGACTTCAATCTTCTATCTTCACTGTCAGTCTAGTCATCATCTGCTTACCAGTCACATGAAACACACACACAATACACTGCAATAGAAATAAAATTGTATACGCGCAAATATAAAATTAAATTTTAAAATTTTATTTGCCTCAGATTTCTGGTGTGTTTCTCATCATTTTTCATGACTTGATCTGATTCATCTGTGTCTAGACAGCTTGTGATATTCACAGTGACATTGTAAATACCACAAGGCAGACAATTTGTATATGTACAGGGACAGGAAACTTTGCTGATGGTCTACAAATACACACGTGCATATATATATATATATATATATATATATATATATACACGTGTGCACTGCCTCGCCAATCAGTGTAGCAACTGAGGAGCAGCCACGTGGACTAACTCGACTCAGTTCTCACATATACGATCAACTTGCATAACTAACAAAGCATGGAAAAGCATAAAACAGTGCAAGTGTTCAAGTCAACATGATCAGTTCAAACATGGTCGAGGCATGCAAATGACAGCTCAACAAGACTACATGGAGCACATGCAAAAATGAAATAGTGCAACAAGAATGGGTGCAGATACACAAGTTCAACAAAGTGGCATGTTTCAGCATGACCAAATGAGCAAGTACAAGGCAATGGCAACTACATAAGGGCCAGCAATAAGTGAAATGCAGCAGTTTCAAGTGCAAAATAGGCATGGCATGTTTCATAGTTTCAGTTTCAAAGAATGGAAAGTCACAATGGGAAATTACACAAGTTTGTGCACATACACGTATACATATACATGGCTGTATACGAAACTGCATTGATGACCAACAAAATCAAGAAGAACACAACAATAGAGCCAGCATCAAATATTGGTCAAGAACATATGGTCAAGACAATGCAGAAGATTGGTGTACATCAGCAAAGTCATGAATCATGGCAAGAAACATATATGGCATGATTTTAAATGTTTTCCAGAATTCAACAATTCAGGTTTCAAATTTTGCAGAGATGTTGTGGGCAAGCATCAGTGTTCACATTCAAGGCATTTTTTTATATTTAACAAGAGTTTAAAATCATGCAAAGGTAAAAATCAACTCCAGTATATTTCCAGAAGTGAATATGTTTAGAGCAGAAATCATGGAAGGAATTAACTACAGTATCAATCAAGAATTCATGAATATATGTTTCCAGTTTTCTCAATGTACAAGAAATTTGCCGCAGAAACCAGAATGCCATCAAGTCTAAACTTTAGCCGAGAATCAAAAGGAGAAAGCATCAATATGTTTCCGGTTTTAAAACAAAATTATGTATGATTCATCACGGGAATTTGGGACTTTTCAAATTTAAATTTACAGAGTGGTTATTTCAGGAAACAAATATTTTATCATTCAATTTGTTTCCAAAAATCAAAAACATTTTTTTAAGGCAACAAATGAGGCAAATTGATTATGGGTTTACAAACCATTCACGGCATTTTTATCAAGGCAGAAAAATTCAACTTCAACCGAGAATTTTCGAAAGAGGAAAGCACACAAAATCATCTCAAGTCACATGGTTGAAATTAGAGTTATTCGAGGGTTTGTTAACCCTATATATTATCACCATATCTTCATCGACAGTGAGAATCGAATCCAAAAACCAACAAATTTCAAGCATAAAAGAAACTCATAGAAACTCACTATTTTCAGAGAGATTCGATCAGTCTCCTAATCAATCGAGCAAGGAATAAGAAGCATCATAGCAACCGTGGACATCACTACATCACTTTCAGCAATCATCGATCGATATAGGGATTAAAGAGAAAAACCTAGAATTTTTCTCCAAAGCCAGCCGACATTTTTCAAGAGACAAAGTGATCGGATATAAAGGAAGGGTGGACCAAAACTAAAGTGGCTGGCCTATTTTTCTAAAGTGGTTTAAAGGGAGTTTAATATTCCTTTTATTTTTTAAACTAAGGTTTTGGCTTTGTTTTTATTGTATTTTCAATTTCTTTTGTAAAATCGACAAAACAATTAATAGAGTCTGTAAATTCTAGGAAACCAGTTAGGGTGTTAACTGGAAGTTTACTAGAGTTTGTAAAATCTAGGGTTACGAGTTTGTAATCCGGGAAAATCTGGTCGAGGGGATATCAGTCAGTCTAGGGTTTTGAGCATAGGGTTAGAATAGGAGCGAGGGGTTCGCGAGTTTACATGGTCTTGTGGGCGGGATCTGTTCTATCACCTAGTAGAAACCTTAGGAATGAAGCAGTAGGCAGGGGTTTGCCGAAGCTGGGTATATCTTATGTCATTTACTTTCTGCATTTCTATTTCTGCTATATTCTGTGATTTGTGATTTTTTTAATAACTCGCTAAAATTCAATAAATCCTATTCACCCCCCCTCTTGGGTTAATCTAGATCCAACAAGTGGTATCAGAGCCTGGTAATTTCATTAACTCTATAGTCATGGGTCATCCTGGTTGTCAGTCTTTTGAGAGTCAGTCCAGTGATATTCCAATTATTTTCAATGGAATAGATTTTTTTAATATGGAAATCAAAATTCAAATTATATTTGAAATATGTTAATTTGGAATATTGGAATATTATTGAAAATTTGGGAGATATGTTAGATAAGAAGAATAAGGTTTTGAATGCTCGTGTTATGCATATTATTTATTCCTATCTTGATAATGATCAATTAAAATTTATCTCTCATTGTCTAACTACGCAGGATATCTGGAAAACTATCAACACGTTGTATGGAAAATCTAGCAGATGCTCAAAACCCTTAACAGCCAAATCAGATTCAGATGTGTGCTTAACTGGAGCCATTAATGATGATTCAGACGATGGAGATTTTTCATATGAAAAACAAACTTCTGAGATAAAAAAATAGTGATTTGATTAACAAAAACAATATGTTGGAATTAAAACATGAAAACTCCGATTGCAAGAATTGTTTCAATTTGAAAAATGGTTTAACTCATCTAAATAAAAATCTTTAGAAATTTGAAAAAGAAATTATCATTTTAAAACAAAATGAAGATGAGCTAATTTATAAAAACGATTCTTTGCAAAAGGAGTTGGATAATATTATTTCCAAACATAAGATTTTTGAAAATCAAAATTTACAGAAATCTGAATCAGTTTGAGTGAGCTAGAAATTGAGTTTGTAAAACTCAAGAATTTTGAATTTGAAAGTCGAAAACATTTTGAATTTGAAATTGCTGAATCCCAAACCAAAATTAAATTACTTAAATCTAAAAATTTGGTTTTGAAACAATATGATGCTAAAAGAAAGATCACTAGTAACCGCTGTTCAGATTTAATAAAAGAGAACGGCGATCTTAAATTCAAAATTCAACGACTAGAGTCTACTTTGACAAATTTTCTGATAGTGAAAAATCTTTGAATATGTTGTTGAAAAACCAGTTTTCTGTTGGACATAAACGAGGTCTTGGTTTTGGAAAAACAAGTGGTTTTGAAAAATTGAATTCTTGTGATTTTAAAAATCCTACAAATATCTTTGAAAACAATCGATTTAAAATTTTAAATTCTGATAATTTCAAAGGATTTTTAAATCATAATCGAAATGTGAATTTGTTTTATAATAATCCATTTTGGATCCCAAAAAGAAATAGAGTGAAACAATTTTGGGTTCCTAAAGGCACAAAGATAGATTCGAATGGGTTGTTATACAAAACAGATTTGGGTACCGAAAGATGTTAACAAAACTACTACTGGTTTTACAAATTTTGTTAAACCACTTGTCTCTAAACTTTTAGGTACCGAAGGAGGCTGAGGAACCACTGTGCAAAAGATATTAGAACTTCAAGTTATTCTTTATTCCAGTATCATTTGGACCTCCTTGGCCAAGTCTTTTTGATCTAGAGATTCATTTGCTCACATCATTTTCAGGTATAATCACTAGACTCACTATTTTTGTATATTCTTTGTTTTTACTCTTTTGTCTGATTTTTTTTCTTCTACCCCCTCTATGTATATTTTCTATTTTGGTTTATCACTGTCATATCATTGTAACTTCTTGGGCTTTCTTAAACTTCCAATTGTACAATTCATATTTTCTGGAAATTCACTTCATTTGTATAAAACTCTAATGTTTTTAATTATTTCCAGATCTTGAATTTATTTTTGTAAATATCTGCAATTGATTTGAAGTTTGTTTTCTGATTCTCTGAATTCATAACAGTTTTGATGTATTCTTGTCATATCTTGAACACTGTTGATTCGAATTCTAAATTTTTGAAGATCTGAAAGTTTTGTGGAATTTCACACACCTTTGTTGTTTTGAGTCTCTTCTAATTCATTTTGGAAAGTCTTGAAAATTTATACTCATTACAGCACTTTGTTATTTACCAGTTGTGATAATTTCAGAAATTTTCAGACTGGCTTGAATATTTTAAATTGTCTTGAATCAGTGATACATCTTGAAAATTCATCTTTATTCATGATTATTATGGTTGAAATTAGTTTTATTTGAAATCATGTGAAATTCTTGAAATTTTGAATATCACACACCACTTTAATTTGAAATTATCAATCTCGTGTGAATAATTCATTATATCTCAAACTTGACATTGATTTAAGTGAATTCAAATAAATTATTTTTAATTTTTTGGATCATGAATACCTCTCAAACTTGATGTGAATGATCTGAAATTACTCATGTACTTGTCAGAAATACTTATGAAAATTTCTCTAAAAATATGGTCATAAAATTCACGATTATTACATGATTGTTTGATTTGAATATCTGTTCGTTTAAAATCATTTGAAATTATCGATTTATTGAATCACATACATATCTTGAATTTGAAATTTATAATTTGGTGTGATTGATTCTTTGAATCCTGATATTTTCATATTCCATCAAATGATTTAAAATAAATGATATTTTTAATCTTGGATCATGAATCATCTTATGTGACCGTCATCCTGACGAGTTTTGATTTGAAAATGATCTTTTTTGTGTTGCTCTAATACTATTTTCAGATAGCTGCTTGTTTTGGTATGTCTACTGCTCTGATAAATATGTCTAATCTGTTTGTCTTGTCTGCTTAGTCTTTGTATTAAAATTATGTTGTCTGAATTATCCTTGTTTGTCTCTAGTGTCATTTATAAAATCTTCATTAATAGAGACATCAAGTGATATCAGTTTAGAAGTGCTGATTTGTTTATTCTCGTCATGTATATATTTTTAATCTATCATGTCTTGTATAGATCTTTTCATTTTCCTCTTGTAGTTGATTTTCAATTTTAAAATTATTTATTGATTATTCATTCAGAAATTGAAATCAATAACCAAACTGATCTATATTTATAATTCATTAAATTTATTATCAGATTTTGAAATTGTAATTAATAGTGACTACAGTATATTTCAAAACAAGAGGAGATTTTATTTAAATTTACATGATGGTTGAATATTTATTATAATATCTTTGAATAGGCGATTATTTCACGATCATCTTCTTTATCTACCATTATTTTGCCATCCATTATGCTTTTTATATTAATGTGGAGAGTTTAATATTTAAAAAAAAATCATCTTGAATAAACAGCGAAAATATCTGTGATGGAATTGTGTTTATATTATTTTTCAGAATTAGTGACAATTGAAAATTTTCATTGATCGCGGTGCATTTGATCATATTTCATAATATAATTAATTTAGAAATTTATTTCACAGTCCATTTCTATACCTACCACATTTCTATCATTCATATTGGTTTTATATACTGAGGAGTTTTCCTTTTGAAGCTGAAAATGATAAAAATATAATGTTCATAAGTGTTTCTCTAACCTTATTTAAAAATCCAAGCTCTGGTTATGCATGGTTATGAGATTACTTATATTTAAGCTGCAACTGATCTCATTTAAAAATCCAAGATCTGGTTATGCATGGTCAGTGTGCTCTTAAATTAAAAGAAAAAGAAAAGAAAATAAATTGAATGAATAAGAAATTATATGAATTTCTCCTTGGTATGTAAAAATCAACCTATCAATCCATTTTCTATTTTGTGAAATGTGTTAATATTTTATGAAGTATTATGATTTGTTGATTGATAGCTATTGGGATTTGAGATTATATGATTTTGTCACTTAATTTTAATTATTAATTATAGTCCAATTCCATCACTGTTTTTGTACTTCATTTTTAAAAATTCTTTTGGAAAATAATTGGAAATATATGTCTTTGAAACTCTCTCCATAATATATAGAATTCATTGTAAATCCATCATTCTCTACAATGTGAAATATGCCACTAGTTCTTAGTTTATTATGATTTTTGTTTGGCTGATTGAGATTTATGATGACCATTCTTCCTCGTAAGCTGAAATTATATTTTTACTCATTTTTCATCCATATTTTAAGTTCTGAATTCTTTTGATGATAACAAAAGGGGACGAATGGATTGAGATTTTGATTTATGAGTGAATATTTTATAAATATTTTTAATTTTGAAAATTTATTATTATTCATTCATTTCACTCATGCACAGTTATAGGGGGAGTTGTCTGTTGTAGGGGAAGCTAATAAATAGGGGGAGTTCAATATTCACTGTCAAACACATTTATTGTGCTCAAAATCTTTTATCTGTTTGTCATCATCAAAAGGGGGAGATTGTTGTATATGACGTAGTTGTATACACAATTATATGATTTTTGTTTGATGATAACAACCAAATAAATATTATTTTAATGTGTTTGCTATTGTACTATTTCATATATTCATCACAGACAGGAATATAATATTTATATTCAAACAGAATACATCTATACAGAAATTCAAATATCTACACAGTATTTTGTTTAAATATAATATTTTATTTCAATATTTAAAACAGTACAGATTTATAACTCCGGTATTTGTATATATTCACTGATCTACAATTTCATATACATTTCAATACATTCTTTTTCAGTACAAAGTTCCTCTCTACAACACTCACACTCAGTTATATATACATTCACTCATATACACATTTTCACACTGTTCTTGACTTCAATCTTCTATCTTCACAGCATCTTCACTGTCAGTCCAGACATCATCTGCTTACCTGTCACATGAAACACACACACAGTACGTTGCAATAGAAATAAAACTGTATACGCACAAATATAAATTTTAATTTAAAAAATTTATTTGCCTTAGATTTCTGGTGTGTTTTTCATCATTTTTCATGACTTGATCTGATTCACCTATGTCTAGACAGCTTGTGATATTCATAGTGACACTGTAAATACCACAAGGCAGACAATTTGTATATGTACAGGGACAGGAAACTTTTTGATGGTCTGCAAATACACACGTGCATATATATACACGTGTGCACTGCCTCGCCAATCAGTGTAGCAACTGAGGAGCAGCCACGTGGACCAAATCGACTCAGTGCTCACATATACGACAACTTGCATAACTGACAAAGCATGGAAAAGCATAAAATAGTGCAAGTGTTCAAGTCAACATGATCAGTTCAAACATGGTCGAGGCATGCACATGACAGCTCAACCAGACTACATGGAGCACATGCACAAATGAAACAGTGCAACAAGAATGGGTGCAGATACATAAGTTCAACAAAGTGGCATGTTTCAGCAAGACCAAATGAGCATGCACCAGGAAATGGCAACTACATAAGGGCCGGAGTTAAGTGAAATGCAACAGTTTCTAGTGCAAAACAGGCATGATATGTTTCATAGTTTCAGTTTCAAAGTATGGAAAGTCACAATGGGAAATTACACAAGTTTGTGCACATACACATATGCATATACATATACATGGTTGTATATGAAACTGCATTGATGACCAACAAAATCAAGAGGAACACGACAATAGAGCCAGCATCAAATATTGGTCAAGAACATATGGTCAAGACAATGCAGAAGATTGGTGTACATCAGCAAAGTCATGAATCATGGCAAGAAACATATATAGCATAATTTTAAATGTTTCCTAGAATTCAACAATTCAGGTTTCAAAATTTGCAGAGATGTTGTGGGAAAGCTTCAGTGTTCACATTCAAGGCAGTTTTTATATTTGCCAAGAGCTTAAAATCATGCAAAGGTAAAAATCAACTCCAGTATATTTCCAGAAGTGAATATGTTTTGAGCAGAAATCATGCAAGGAATTGACTACAGTATCAATCAAGAATTCATGAATATATGTTTCCAGTTTTCTCAATGTACAAGAAATTTGCCTATCAAAAATCAGAATTCCATCAAGTCTAAACTTAAGCCGAGGATCAAAAGGAGAAAGCATCAATATGTTTCCAGTTTCAAAACAAAATTATGTATGATTCACCACGGGAATTTAGGACTTTTCAAATTCGAATTTACAGAGTGGTTATTTCAGGAAACAAATATTTTATCATTCAATTTGTTTCCAAAAATCAGAAACATTTTTTTAAGGCAATAAATGAGGCAAATTGATTATGGGTTCACAAATCATTCACGGCATTTTTATCAAGGCAGAAAAATTCAACTTCAACCGAGAATTTCAATAGAGGAAAGCACACAAAATCATCTCAAGTCACATGGTTGAAATCAGAGTTATTCGAGGGTTTGTTAACCCTATATACTATCACCATATCATCATCGACAGTGAGCATCGAATCCAAAAACCAACAAATTTCCGCATAAAAGAAATTCAGAGAAATTCGCTATTTTCAGAGACATTCGATCAATCTCCTAATAGATCGAGCAAGGAACAAGAAGCATCAAAGCAACCGTGGACATCACTACATCACTTTCAGTAATCATCAATCGATTTAGGGATTAAAGAGAAAACCCTAGAATTTTTCTCCAAATCCAGCCGACATTTTTCAAGAGACAAAGTGATCGGATATAAAGGAAGGGTGGACTAAAACTAAAGTGGCCGACCTATTTTTCTAAAGTGGTTTAAAGGGAGTTGCATATTCCTTTTATTTTTTAAACTAGGGTTTGACTTTTTTTTAACCGTATTTTCAATTTCTTTTGTAAAATCGACAAAACAGTTACTAGAGTTTGTAAAATTCTAGGAAACCAGTTAGGGTGTTAACTGGCAGTTTACTAGAGTCTATAAAATCTAGGGTTATGGCTTTGTAATCCGGGAAAATCTGGTTGAGGGGATATCAGTCAGTCTAGGGTTTTGAGCGTAGGGTTAGAATAGGAGCGAGGAGTTCGCGAGTTTACATGGTGTTGTAAGCGGGATCTATTCTATCACCTAGTAGAAACCTTAGGAATGCAGCAATAGGCAGGGGTTTGCTGAAGCTGGGTATATCTTGTGTCATTTGCTTTCTGCATTTCTATTTCTGCTATATTCTATGATCTGTGATTTTTTAATAACTCGCTAAAATTCAATAAACCCTATTCACACCCCCCCTCTAGGGTTAATCTAGATCCAATACCTTGTAATCAAGATGATAATGAAATCCACCATTGAAGTGGATGTAGGTCAAAATTGAGGCTAAACCGCTATAATTGCTCTTTGTCTTTACTGCTTTTGTGTGTGATTTCCCCTAATCTAGATCTAAACAACTTGAAGGTGTGCACACACCTCTCGGGGTGCTAGTGTTCATTTTTTAACATTAACATTTTTAGCGCCTACCGCTGGGCCACATCCAATGGTCAAGATCTTTGTAAGGGACGTTGAAGTTTGAAGTCTGCTTTTATGATAGATCTGCATGATCTATAAATCAAGACCATCCAAAGGATATCTACGAAGATTCGAGAGTTGTTCGATATAATGGAACCATCGAAGGAAAGTAGTAAGTCTGCTAGAGTTTTTGGAAATGTTGCTAATGATGTTGCAACCACTTCTCAAACTAATCATCCAAATATTGCTCAAACTCCGGGAGCTGGTGTAACTCAGGGTCAATTGGATGCAGATGTCGCCAACTTGAATCAGAAAATGCAAGCCTCAAATAAAGCCTTGATGGACAAGCTAGTGCTCTTCTTACCGCTCAAGCAATTCCTACCAAACCTAGAATCGAGATTGATCTAATGAGAGTGCTCACTCTTCGGCTTCAGATCGCAATCGTAATGACTTCGCAGAGGAAATGGATGGTTGGTCGAGTGGTAAAGACGTAGCTGATATCGAAGACTCCAAGGTGAATGTAGAAGTTCTCAAACTAGCCTCATCGAGAGTGAATCACTCTAGAAGACATGCTGCTCGGAATACGGCAAGTCCCACTAAAGGGGCAATCCTCCAAACTGACGTCCTCCTCATAGCACGATGCAATGATGAGGAGCATACTTCGAAGATGATCATGAAAATCATAAAGGAAAACTTAGCTAGTAATGAAGATGAGAGTGAATGGGACTTCGCTCCAAGCAAGACTCTGTTTACGGAAGGATCCGAAAGGCTGGGCATCCTAAGAGGTTCGTTCCTCCAACTATCCCAGCATATAATGGAACCGCAGACCCTAACCAGTTTCTATGCAAGTATGAGTGACACATGAATGCTGTGAGAGCAACTGACGAGATCAGGTGTTTACATTTTCCTTTCTATTTGGAGGGAGTCGCATTGCTCTGGTTCACTAAGCTGCCACCCAGTTCTGTAAACCAATTCTCCAACTTGGCCGAAAGTTTAAAGAACGGTTCAGATTTCATGCTTCAAAGGCTAAGGATGTCATGTCGCTATCCAACCTGAAGCAAAATCCGAGAGAGCCATTAAAAGCTTTTCTTACTCGTTTCAATGTTGTTGTGGTAGAAGTTGAGATCCGGAGCCCGGGATGGTGTTAATGGCACTAGTTCGAGCTGTGAATAAGAAAACTAAGTTCGGGAAATGGGTGAAGATGAGAAAGCCCAACACATTCGAAAGATTCTACAAGAAGGCTGAAGAGTTCATCAAAACGGAGGCAGATCCATCTACCCAGAATGTTGTTGAAAGCAGCACTGCAGAAGATAAGAAAAGCAGAAAATGAGGACAATGGAAAAGGGGAGAATGATAACAGATGATTCTGCTTTATCAAATCTGAAGAGTTAACTCCTTTAAATAATACCCTGGAGAACATCTTTTTGGCTACCAAAGATGCAGGATATTATCCAACTCCATGACCAATAAAAGTAAACGATAAGGCAGTTGATTTTGGAATGTTCTATCGCTACCACAACCATCTTGGTCACGATACTAATGAATGCAGATACTTAAAAAGCCTAACTGAGAAATTGATTAGGAATAATAAGCCGCAGCAGTATGTGAAATGACCATTAGCACCTAACACCGCGTCAGCTGTTCAATGACAAGTTCAAGCTAATGACAAATGATAGAGCTCAAATGCCCAAAGCATGGAATAAAGACTGCTTGCGTCAATATTCCACACAAAACACTGCTCAGTTCTAATGAAAAGTCGTTATAATTTCTTTTACAATTGTAAACCCTCCATGGTAAAAGGGGCGTTGTAATTGAACGCCGTCTCTGTTACAGAAAACATGCCTACTTATCTCAATCATATATTTGCAAATTTTTGATTAAATAATTCAAAAATTTCTTAATATCGATTTAACATTGCAGGTTGCCTAGAGAGCGCCCGCTTCATTGAAGTCCCACAAGAACTGGCGACCTTTACAACACATCCCGACGATGACATCTCAAGTGTCGAGTGCTTCAGCCGTCATTCTACGCAAGTACAAGGGTGTAATGCACCGCCATGTAAATCGAATGGGGGAGTCATTGAGAGTCAAACGGCGAGAGAAGGACCAAGCAAGCACAAAGGACAAAGAGCCTCCCCACGCAAGGCACTCAACAAGATCGTAAGAGCCAGATTGATTTGACCGGACTACGGCAAATGTTGAGCGAAAGAAAAAGTCTTCCTTACACGAAGACCAAACCAAACGTCTTCCTTACGCAAAGGCGCCCAGTCAAGTCTCTGATGCGATTACTTTGCCGGATGAGACAAACGTTGGGGCAAACCAAACGTCTTCCTTACGCGAAGGAACCCAGTCAAGTCTCTGACACCATTACTCGGTCGGATGAGATGAATGCTAGGGCAAATCCAAAGCCTTCCTTAAGCGAAGGCAAATTCAAAGCCTTCCTTATGCGAAGGTGAACCCAAAACCTTCCTTACGAAAAGGTGAACCCAAATTCTTCCTTGCGGGAAGCGTAACAACCTGGATCTTGACAGATCGATTTTTTTTTCCTTTCAAAAAACCAATCCATTGAAACCCATGTTGGTTTGCTCTGGTATCCTGCAGAAAAAGACAGAGACATAAACCATATCAGAATTCGGAAAACATCTCACAGCAGTAGGAACAAAATATAATATAATCAAAACATAGCTTTACCTTAATAAATAATACTGCCTAACCAATATCCAAAGCTATAACATCTCTATCTCAAGCCTAACCTGCAATTGTGTTATGAAGAGGGGGTCAAAACATAAGTTCAGTGTGAATGAATTTAAAGTACACACTTTGGATAATCCTACATATACCGTTCAGTTACATTTTCTTATTTATTAGGTTATTGGTGTCAACAACGCTCCATGCTTACACACACACACTCGTTGTACCCATCTACTCCCTAGTAACCTAATATAATATATATGTAGCTACCCCCAAATTAAGGTACACCCCATGGTACCCCACTCGCACGGTCCTCACCGTATCATCGTAGGAATATATGCAGTCCCTCATTCTACGTCCTAGTGACGTACGGATCTCTGTATATAACGACGCTACGTCTACATGGAACCATTATAACTACATTACGTAGGCGTAATGACTGCCATCATTGAATAATGCTGTAACACCCTGAATTTTCTATGGCTATTAAAAGAACGAATTTAAGAATACTTAATTGTTAAATTGAGAATTAAGGGAAACGGGTTACGCCATTGCGTTCATCTCGAAATTCTGCTTGGGATAGAGTCCAAGTTTTCGTAAATCGGACTTCGTATGAGGAAGTTATGGCCCTCGGAAGTTTCAGTAATTTAAATAAATTAATAACAGTTCAGAATTAAAATTCAAATGAGAAGCGGGCTAGGCGGGATTTCTCCCGCCCAAGGCCAGGTCGACCAGGGACTCAACCTCCCTTATACAAGTCGACCTGAGGGTCGACCTACCCCCCGGGGCAGATCTGAAATCAGACGATTCTGACTTGTTGATGAGTCTTTCCTGACCTGTTGCTAAGTCACTAAGGCATAGGTGGCAATTCTGGATAACTCTATCTAGTCTGGACGGTTATGATTGCTCCTATGATAATCTAACGGCTTATGTTGAATTAAACTTCTATATAAGCACACATAGACTCTGTAACACCCCACGTCCGTTAGTGTCACTCACAAAGGGAATGCACTAAGTTCTGTGGAGCAATTAGGGTAAAAGATGCGGATAAATTACAAGACAGATAGAATTTAAACAGCGGAAAATAAAACTTTGCTTTATTGATAAAATAGTTTGTACAAAGATTTCTTTACAATATCAGAGTGTCATCTGTCTTACAAAATAAAGAAGCATAAAAATACATTTATATTCCCCAATGTGGCAAGAACCAGCCATAGCATCTGAAAAGAGGATCCAAGCAAAACTTCGACAAATCTTTAAGCTGGGAAAGAGTGACAGTCCAACTTAACCTGAGTTATACTACTCCCTCCTCTACTACCTGGGGGGGAACGGAAGAAAAGAAGACGAAAGGAAAACAGAGTCAGACATAAAGCCTAAGTAAGTTCAATAACTTCTAGCATGTGAACATGGAAAAACAAAACGACATGAATTAACTGAATACAAGATTACACCATGACCATAGGGTCAGCAGGATTAGACATGATAATCACAAGATATGCTAAGATAAGATAAACAGGATATGCTCTAATACTTTTGCCGCTTCGCTATTTTCTTGTCATACTGGTTTCTATATCTCTGCACCACCTAACTCGTGTTCCAACTAGTAATGATAACGTGATCCCAACCCCTGTAGTTTCCATTGCCTTCAGGCATACATTTATTATTTATTACCTAGATCTAATCTAGGGTTTTCTATCAAGTGCTTTCTAGATTTAACTAGAGTTTACGCTATCTTCCGAACGCTTCTCGAGTTCAGGGTTTATGCCACCTAGTCCAACTAGGGAATACGCTACCTGTCGAATGATGCCCCCAAGTCTAGGACACACTAACTAGAGTGGTATATGTTCCTATACTTCCCCACGCATGTATCGCGAATCGTTATCGCTTGTCTAGATGCACATGTCCTGTAATGTGCGGTCCGAGTCCTGTGACAGGGAAAATTAAGGAATACAGAACTCGGTCGGGAGCTTTTAGATATCTGCCGATGCAGATGCTAAGGTCTGTTTTTATTCTAGTGGCTATGGTCCCACTTGACCCCTCCCTCAACTAATGAAAGGCACCCTTTGTAAAATGAGAACTATATGTAACACCCCGAATTTCAGTAATACTAATATGCATATATAAAAATAATAATAAGTGAGTAAAAGGGGGGATGTATCTAATATGCATATATAAAAATAATAATAAGTGAGTAAAAGGGGGGATGTATCTAACATGTATATAAAAACAATAATAAGTGTGTAAAGGGGGGGGATGTATCTAATGTGTACATTGTAGAATATATATATATATATATATGGGCAGTTAATGCAAACATGAATAGAAGTTTATTAATTTGCTGAGTGTTTGCTGAGTCACTTCTGACTCATTGCTGAGTCAACAAGATAAACCCCATCTTGTCTGAACGGCTGCGGTTATTTCTAGGTTAAATCTAATGGCCTAAATGCATTCTAAAATCTATAAATAAGTGGGTAGACCCTAAACCTAAATCACTTGTAAAATTAGAGAAGCTACCGTCATGCTGCTGCCATGGAGTTCAGCGTAGCCGTCACAAACTAAGAAGAGGAAGCCTAATCTACTACAACTAAATTCTACTCAACAAAACAAATCAAACCAAAGAAATCTCTCTCTAATTCTCTTCTTTTGTTGGTGAGTATGATGAATCTCACAATGGTATTATAAAATAATTTGATTAAGTTGTAAACGGATCACAAGAAAGTGATATGATTGTAATTATAAATTCTATGTATTGTGAATCTCTTGTTATGATTTTATGTCGTCATATGATGTAAATTATGTTGTAAATCATGTTATGATACTATGCTATGCTATGTTGTAAATCATGATATCATGCTATACTATGTTGAAAGTCTCATATATGTCATAGATCTCATATTATCACCCATGTTGGAATCCATATGTTATATGATTATGATATCATGTTAAGTTGGGTTGAATCATGCAAGTTGTAAAATCATGATGTGGTTATTTATGTGAATTGGATCATGTCTAAGTTTATGTTTTTTTTAAATTAAATGGATCATGTTTATGGGAATTTGCCTATTGAGTTAGGTGTACCCATAAATATGAATCTATGTTTTTATAGATCTTGGTTATGGGAATTTGCCTATTGAGTTAGGTGTACCCATAAACATAGATCTATCACTAAATAAAACTTGATTATGGGAATTTGCCTATTAAGTTAGGTGTACCCATATTAAACCATATTTTTAAGTTGGATAATGTTGATTCACACATGTTTCTATGCAAGTTTATGAAATTGAATGAAAGTCATATAATGTGAATCATGAATAAGTTGACACGTTTAGATCCAAGATGTGTGTAACCTTATGCAAGTTATAATTTGAGACATATGCAAGTTTCTTCCCCTACTATGATTTATTTAGTCACATATACATGTTGTTGTGATGATAATTCCTTTTATGTTATAGTCTAACATATACTCTGCGAATAAACGTTCAAACGTGGGGTAGGGGAAATATTAGGAATTAATAATTGGGTGCAATCTTGTATGGTTTTGCATACCATGAATGGATGCCCATAATTGAGTCAATTATGGACATCATTAAATTTATGAATAAACTATAAATTTGAATAGGGAAGTTAATTCAAATTTAGGAGGGATTAATTAATTACAATTAATCACTTAATTAATCAACATTCTTTCTATCTACATACACCAGAAGGTTCTAGGGTGACAGAGAGGATAGTGTCTAGGCTTGGGTTTGGAAAACCAGTTTCCTGCCCTCCCTGGCTATCCCTAACTGACCCAATGAACGGGATGGTCTTGTATTTAGAAAGAAAAACATGTGGTGGGACATGGGAATTTAGTGGGTGCCTTGGGTGGCATGAGGAATCTAGTGGGTGCCTTTAGTGGCATTTGAAATACGATCAGAAAATGGAGTAATTTGAATATAAACAATTATGACATGTAATTCAAATTATTGGATAAAATAGGTATTGACACCTATAAAGGGAAAGGTATTAATTAATTGATTAATTAATTAAAATGGGCATGGTAAACGAAATGGACTACTTAACCAAATCTGATCCTTAAGGATTGTATGAACTTAAGTTTAAGTTGGGTGTTAAGTAAACTGGGTTATATGGAATGAGTGGGTTAAGACTTGGGTAGGTGGGTAATATTAGTATATATAGGCCCACAAACTTAACCGTAAATTAAATATATCTGAACCAGTGAGAGGGTTAAGTAAATCTTGGATAGGTGGGTAATATTTGTGTATATAGGCCCACAGACTTAACCAATGCAACCCGTTAATTAAACCAAAGGGTGAGACTAGGTTATATTAGAAAACACTTAACCAAATTTATACATGTAAGTGGACATGGGGTTAAGTGGGATGTATTAGAGGGGACCAAGCCTAGGTGGGAAGCTTGGTGGGGGCCGTTTTCAGTCCAGTAGCCCATTAAGTATCTTTGGGAGCTCGACCCAAGTCGAGGACGGGACACGCATACTGGGTCTGATTGTTAGAGGTCAAAACGGGGTAGCGGTGGCAACGCAAGTCCAACGGGGTCATGTGCGTGCGTGGGCCCGGGCTGGTAAGTAAGACGTTGTTGCATCGTGTAGGTATAAGCCGTGCATCTCCGTTGTATCGGGCTGCCACTTTAGGGGAGTGATACACCCCACTGTGGGGCCAGCACGGGTATCTACGAGTAGGGAGCCGATCAAATAAATGGGAAGTGGGGCACACCTAGTGGAGATAGGGGCAGGCGGCACCTATGTAGTCAGCTAGGAGTACGTAAAGCCATTAAGAAGTTTCTAAGTGAAGCTAAGTGGGATCAACCTTTAGGGTGACTGGTGTAGTGCAGTAAAGTGTTTATCCTTTAGTAATTAGGAGCGCCTATAACGTTGCCTTTAGCAATTGTCTATGTCTTTCATCTGTTCCTTCATAGACATTTCCTTGTTTTCCAGCTTATGTCTTAGTCCAGTTATTTTGATAATAGTATTGTTAGAATTGTCATACTCGCCAGACTTTATGTCTGACCCCCTCTTTTCCATTCTTTTTCCCTTCAGGTCCTCAGGTTGGGCCAAGTTCTAGTGGAGTCTAGTTGGATCGCTTATCTCTTGGGAAGCTTGGACTGCTGAAGTAAAGTCCAGCTTGTTATCTTTCTTTTAATGGCTATTTTATTTGTAATGGGATTATGTACTTTGGTTTTATAAAGATGGATATTGTACTTGGTTATGATCTATGGTTTTGTGATGTAACAGACACGTTAATTTCCGCTGCAATAAAATGAAGTTTTAATTTCCAAGTATTATTTTATATCTATCTTCTTGTAATTTTTCTGTTCTATATTCACCTAAAACCTCCATGGAAGTTAATGCATTCCCTTTGTGAGTGACATTAATGGACGTGGGGTGTTACACGTGGTATCAGAGCTTAAGGTTACCAGAACAGATGAAATTTTTAGAAAAACTATTTTTCTAAAGTATTTTTTTGAAAGAAGTGTTTTCAAAAACATGTCTTAATGAATAATTTTAAGAGGAAAGTTTTATGAAAAGCATAATCCCCAAATAGCCATATCCTTATCCTTCGATTCTCCGTTTTGAATCTTTTCCTCTTTCTCTTTTTGAATTTCCCCTCCGCGTATAGATGCTTTTTCTAAGATAAATAAGGACTTCCGTACGAAGGACGGAAGAACCACTTCAGGGGACTTAGACGTTTGGCGGGCTAGAGGTTAGTCTAAGGAGGTGGAGGGCTTGTTGGTATCTTTAAGATGGACGATGGGAGGAAGGTTCAAATAGCTCTTAGGTTAACAAAGGACGAAACCTCATCTTGGTGGGAGGTCACGAATGGAGAATGTGAAGAAGAAGGCTAGTTGTTTTAGAGAAATAGGACACCTTATTAGGATTGTCCAAAAAGGCAAGGGCAAAGTACAGGATCTTCCGGAGGGTAGTTGTATGTACTCACGGCCGGTATACCTGATGGGTGGTAGGACCGTCTAGGTTGAAATTTGGATTTCTCTATCATCCTGTTCGAACTTTGTTTGATTCTGGGGCTTCATACTCGTTAGTATCTACTTAGTTAGTTGAAATACTGCACCTAAATACTAGTCTAGTTAAGGATCCCATCCTAGTCTCAAATCCCATGGGTGGTTCGGCTCACTTATCTATGGTTTGTCGGGATTTGAGAGTGTCTAGCTTGAGCATTGGGTTTGAATGCAACACCTTTATTTTTGGTTTAGTGGGCTATAATCTGATTCTAGGTTTGGATTGGCTAGTCAGACTTGGTGTCATCCTAGACTATGAGAAAAGGGTAGATAGACCATTGACTTGTTGGGGGGGGGGGGGAAAGACCCTTGATATTTCTCGCGACCTTAGAGGTTCAGTGAGGCTTAGCCGCCTGGAATCTTTTGATGCATCCAATAATAATTTGGAATCTGTTTGAGTGGCTCATTAGTAGGATGTCGTTTTTGAAAAAGTTCGGGGTCTACTCCGAGGCGCAAGAATAGACCTCCGTACATACTTAGTAGATGATGCAAAGCTAGTTATGCAACTAACGATAGTCGTGGGGCAAGATTGGCGAAGATAGCCAAAGTCGGTTAAGTGCCCAATTATTTGTTTTGCTAGTATCATCCCACGTAAATTGTCTGCAATCGGAGGAGGTATCCCTTGGGTGCTTGTCTGATATTGGTTTAGGCCTTTGGGGCTTGTGCTTGGGGGATATCAAGTTCGACTAGGATGATTTGCGTGGGAGATGGATAGTTGTGATGAGTTTACATGGATAGTATCTCGATAGATTTTGTTGGTGGTTGCCAAGATCGAGAAAGGGTAATACGGGGTTTGGGTTGGGGTAGACAGACTTACTAAGAGCGCCCATTTCATTCCCGTAAAGAGTAAGAGGACTGCCCCGAGGTAGACTCGATAGAGTTATGAGGTGAATCGAGAGGGAATCGAGAAAAAGGTCAAGTAATGGATTATTTAGGACCCTATGTTGATACCATTTTGGGAGAAGTCCATAAAGAACTGTGTAAAGATATTACCTTCACGGTTGACGAAGGAAAAACTTAACTTTTTGGGAATGGGAGACTTTGCGAGGTCTTAGGGAAGGCGAACCTTGAAGAAGCACATCATTCTAGGATGATCTAACATAGGATTGGTTGGGTTGAGTAATTCTCCGAGTGTCAATCTGATGTTGATTTCGGTCTACGGGGTTGATGCTTAGGGAGTTACTCTCTTAACCGATATTTATGTGAGTTAAGATGTGCCTAATTTTAAATCGGGTAGAACATGTTCGATCGAGATTCCATTCTCACATATGAATTTTGGGGAGCTTGCATGAACCCATGAGTACGCAGTTATGTTTAAGCCAAGTATGCTAGAAGGAGAATAAGTAAAAGTGGAGCGAGGGGCAACAGTGAAATGAGATCCAACTCATATTTTGGAAATAAGAATCAAGAAGCTACGAAATTGTGAAGTTAAAGACAGACAAAACACAATGGAGTTAAGCTCGAGGAAATGCGACTCAGAAGATTGAAGACTAGATACGCGCATCAAATCTCTTTTTAAGAGTATATCCTTGATTCCTCTCTCTTCCTGTAGAGCCTACTTGCATGCTATCCTTTAAGTATATCCTCTCGGTCCTATTCTCAATCCTATTTCTGTTGCAAACCCCATAGGTAGTATGACTCATCTGCTAGTAATACATGTTGGGGCTTGAGGGTGTCCGTTGGGTTGACTAAAGCCTTTAGGTTTGTTAAGATATGGGTTGGTTTTAGAAGTCCATCATGTTTAGTTTCTTAGAATCACACATATATTGGTTGGATTAAGAATTTCTTTGGGTGTCAGTCTGATGTTGATTTCGGTCTTCGGGGCTGGTGCCTAGGGGGTTCTCCTCCAAATCAGTATATATGTGACGTAGATTTCCAGTTCAGATATTGCCTGATGGGCACAAAGTTTTTACTTGCTTCTATCATTCGACTA
Source organism: Allium sativum (assembly GCA_030737875.1). Taxonomy (NCBI): domain Eukaryota; kingdom Viridiplantae; phylum Streptophyta; class Magnoliopsida; order Asparagales; family Amaryllidaceae; genus Allium; species Allium sativum. The sequence continues at coordinate 888,200,984 of CM060915.1, read as the reverse complement.
TATCTTTAGGTAGAAACAATTGAGTGTAAACATGTGTTTGAGACATGTTATGTATGATGGATGCATAATGGATGCAAGTGATTGCTAGTAGTTGCTCGTGGATGCATATACACACACTATTAGGCACTAGATCGGCTCAGTCACTTCATATAGCATATTGCATATATATGGATGTATTTAGTAAAATGGATGAACGATGGTTGTATTATCATGTGGATGCTGCACTCAGATGATGGCTGTGCACACATATAGAAGTATTATATAGCATTAAGAATCTTTTGCATACATAATGGACGCATGGCACGATCATAGTTGCATTAAGGAGGTCAACTGAATCAGTGGACCGCCTGATTTTGCATTAGATACGGACATATACACACACTGTGCATTTAAACGTAAAAGCATTAGAAGTCTGTAAGGACAATGGATGCCTGTGTATGATGGATGAGTAGATGGACGTTTGGATGGTAGGATATACATTCTTCCAGACTTGAAGATTTCGGGGACGAAATCCTAAAAGGAGGGGAGAATGTAACACCCCGAATTTCAGTAATACTAATATGCATATATAAAAATAATAATAAGTGAGTAAAAGGGGGGATGTATCTAATATGCATATATAAAAATAATAATAAGTGAGTAAAAGGGGGGTTGTATCTAACATGTATATAAAAACAATAATAAGTGTGTAAAGGGGGGGATGTATCTAATGTGTACATTGTAGAATATATATATATATATATGGGCAGTTAATGCAAACATGAATAGAAGTTTATTAATTTGCTGAGTGTTTGCTGAGTCACTTCTGACTCATTGCTGAGTCAACAAGATAAACCCCATCTTGTCTGAACGGCTGCGGTTATTTCTAGGTTAAATCTAATGGCCTAAATGCATTCTAAAATCTATAAATAAGTGGGTAGACCCTAAACCTAAATCACTTGTAAAATTAGAGAAGCTACCGTCATGCTGCTGCCATGGAGTTCAGCGTAGCCGTCACAAACTAAGAAGAGGAAGCCTAATCTACTACAACTAAATTCTACTCAACAAAACAAATCAAACCAAAGAACTCTCTCTCTAATTCTCTTCTTTTGTTGGTGAGTATGATGAATCTCACAATGGTATTATAAAATAATTTGATTAAGTTGTAAACGGATCACAAGAAAGTGATATGATTGTAATTATAAATTCTATGTATTGTGAATCTCTTGTTATGATTTTATGTCGTCATATGATGTAAATTATGTTGTAAATCATGTTATGATACTATGCTATGCTATGTTGTAAATCATGATATCATGCTATACTATGTTGAAAGTCTCATATATGTCATAGATCTCATATTATCACCCATGTTGGAATCCATATGTTATATGATTATGATATCATGTTAAGTTGGGTTGAATCATGCAAGTTGTAAAATCATGATGTGGTTATTTATGTGAATTGGATCATGTCTAAGTTTATGTTTTTTTTAAATTAAATGGATCATGTTTATGGGAATTTGCCTATTGAGTTAGGTGTACCCATAAATATGAATCTATGTTTTTATAGATCTTGGTTATGGGAATTTGCCTATTGAGTTAGGTGTACCCATAAACATAGATCTATCACTAAATAAAACTTGATTATGGGAATTTGCCTATTAAGTTAGGTGTACCCATATTAAACCATATTGTTAAGTTGGATAATGTTGATTCACACATGTTTCTATGCAAGTTTATGAAATTGAATGAAAGTCATATAATGTGAATCATGAATAAGTTGACACGTTTAGATCCAAGATGTGTGTAACCTTATGCAAGTTATAATTTGAGACATATGCAAGTTTCTTCCCCTACTATGATTTATTTAGTCACATATACATGTTGTTGTGATGATAATTCCTTTTATGTTATAGTCTAACATATACTCTGCGAATAAACGTTCAAACGTGGGGTAGGGGAAATATTAGGAATTAATAAATTGGGTGCAATCTTGTATGGTTTTGCATACCATGAATGGATGCCCATAATTGAGTCAATTATGGACATCATTAAATTTATGAATAAACTATAAATTTGAATAGGGAAGTTAATTCAAATTTAGGAGGGATTAATTAATTACAATTAATCACTTAATTAATCAACATTTTTTCTATCTACATACAACAGAAGGTTCTAGGGTGACAGAGAGGATGGTGTCTAGGCTTGGGTTTGGAAAACCAGTTTCCTGCCCTCCCTGGCTATCCCTAACTGACCCAATGAACGGGATGGTCTTGTATTTAGAAAGAAAAACATGTGGTGGGACATGGGAATTTAGTGGGTGCCTTGGGTGGCATGAGGAATCTAGTGGGTGCCTTTAGTGGCATTTGAAATACGATCAGAAAATGGAGTAATTTGAATATAAACAATTATGACATGTAATTCAAATTATTGGATAAAATAGGTATTGACACCTATAAAGGGAAAGGTATTAATTAATTGATTAATTAATTAAAATGGGCATGGTAAACGAAATGGACTACTTAACCAAATCTGATCCTTAAGGATTGTATGAACTTAAGTTTAAGTTGGGTGTTAAGTAAACTGGGTTATATGGAATGAGTGGGTTAAGACTTGGGTAGGTGGGTAATATTAGTACATATAGGCCCACAAACTTAACCGTAAATTAAATATATCTGAACCAGTGAGAGGGTTAAGTAAATCTTGGATAGGTGGGTAATATTTGTGTATATAGGCCCACAGACTTAACCAATGCAACCCGTTAATTAAACCAAAGGGTGAGACTAGGTTATATTAGAAAACACTTAACCAAATTTATACATGTAAGTGGACATGGGGTTAAGTGGGATGTATTAGAGGGGACCAAGCCTAGGTGGGAAGCTTGGTGGGGGCCGTTTTCAGTCCAGTAGCCCATTAAGTATCTTTGGGAGCTCGACCCAAGTCGAGGACGGGACACGCATACTGGGTCTGATTGTTAGAGGTCAAAACGGGGTAGCGGTGGCAACGCAAGTCCAACGGGGTCATGTGCGTGCGTGGGCCCGGGCTGGTAAGTAAGACGTTGTTGCATCGTGTAGGTATAAGCCGTGCATCTCCGTTGTATCGGGCTGCCACTTTAGGGGAGTGATACACCCCACTGTGGGGCCAGCACGGGTATCTACGAGTAGGGAGCCGATCAAATAAATGGGAAGTGGGGCACACCTAGTGGAGATAGGGGCAGGCGGCACCTATGTAGTCAGCTAGGAGTACGTAAAGCCATTAAGAAGTTTCTAAGTGAAGCTAAGTGGGATCAACCTTTAGGGTGACTGGTGTAGTGCAGTAAAGTGTTTATCCTTTAGTAATTAGGAGCGCCTATAACGTTGCCTTTAGCAATTGTCTATGTCTTTCATCTGTTCCTTCATAGACATTTCCTTGTTTTCCAGCTTATGTCTTAGTCCAGTTATTTTGATAATAGTATTGTTAGAATTGTCATACTCGCCAGACTTTATGTCTGACCCCCTCTTTTCCATTCTTTTTCCCTTCAGGTCCTCAGGTTGGGCCAAGTTCTAGTGGAGTCTAGTTGGATCGCTTATCTCTTGGGAAGCTTGGATTGCTGAAGTAAAGTCCAGCTTGTTATCTTTCTTTTAATGGCTATTTTATTTGTAATGGGATTATGTACTTTGGTTTTATAAAGATGGATATTGTACTTGGTTATGATCTATGGTTTTGTGATGTAACAGACACGTTAATTTCCGCTGCAATAAAATGAAGTTTTAATTTCCAAGTATTATTTTATATCTGTCTTCTTGTAATTTTTCTGTTCTATATTCACCTAAAACCTCCATGGAAGTTAATGCATTCCCTTTGTGAGTGACATTAATGGACGTGGGGTGTTACACTATACGCCGGCCCCCCGGTGCCCCCACTATCCTATGGCCATCCTCATCCATAACTTGATAGCAATTATGGTCTTTTGGAGTTCTTCGTCTTTCCGCTTCACGTATCTCGACTGACTCAAGATGGATGGTAGACGACGAGTTGCTATCACAGGGCTACCGTTTTCTCGCCGAATCACGCCGGTCCATCCTAGTCTTTAGGTTGCCATATATATTGCAACCAAGGCATACCCCTGGTTCTTCTACGCAGACCTTAACCTCTGTGAGCCCAGGAGGATCATCTGCAGTCTCACAGAGGGATACCAAGAGTATTCTCACGTCCCCTCGAAGCCTCGGGCTTCGTAACCCAATTCGTTGGAGCCTTCTCAGATGGACATTCGCTCCTTCCCGTGTTATACTAAGAATTACTACTTAGTTTTACTAACTAAGATTTACCACTTAGTTTCCAGAATCGTTGTTTTCTTAACTAAGGTTTACTACTCAGTTCCCTTTCCCGCCAATTTGGTTTGGTTAAGTGTCATTAGTCAATTCAAGCTATCTTAACCCTCTTCATTTATCCTGTCAAACTGGTTAAGTGTTATCAGTGATTCATGTTGACTTAACCCGACCACAAACCCAGTTTTATTGGTTAAGTATTTCTTATTACTTAACCCTACCCATTCGTCCTGTATTGGTTAAGTGTTACTTTTTTTTAACTTAACCATCCCCCGTCTGTTTTAACTAACATGTTATTAATGGTTAGGTATTATCCCTTCATGTTTTAGACTTAACCTTATTCTTTTATCACAATCTGATGGTTAAGTGTTCAAGTTTACTTAACCCTACAGTCTAGCCCAGCTAACATATCAAATTGGCTAAGTGTATTTACTTAACCCCAACCTCTAGTCTAGTTAACATGTTAATTTGGCTAAGTGTATTAACTTTACTTAACCCCACCTTCTAGTCTAGTTAACATGTTAATTTTGGCTACGTGTTTTCTAAGTTACTTAACCCCTACAAATCTTGTCTTGTTACCATGTTAAGTTTGGTTATGTGTCCCTATGGACTTAGCCCTCCCATTCCAGCTTAACTGTATTAAGTTGGCTAAGTGTTCCTATGGACTTAACCCTCCCATTCTAGCTTGACTGTGTAGACTGTCTGTATGGACTTAGCCGCACCCATTGGTTTGGTTATCATGTTGAATTGGTTAAGTGTCTTAGTTAACTTAACCCTACCATTCATGCTTTAACTAAATTAAAGCCACGACCACTCACATTAGACAGATATTGTTGCGAATACTGGATGTGTCGGTCGGTTCTGGGCAGGTTTACATCGCAACTTAGTCTGACCTCGGGTTAGGCATATTCGTGTTTTCTAAGCTCAAAGGGTTTAATTTTCAAATCAGGTTTTGAAAACAATCATCCCGTCCGTCGAATCAGTTAGGGATAGCCAGGGAGAGCAGGAAACTTGTATTTTCCAAACTCAAGCCTAGACACTATCCTCTCTGTCACCCTAGAACTTTCTGGTGTGTTATTAAATGAGATGTCGTTAATAAACCTTTAATTTGTCTAAATTTACATTTCCTTATTTAGGACAAATTCCATTTACTTATTTCCTAATTACTCTTTTAATGTAAATTGTCGACATTTATTCTTATGTCCCATTTTCCCCTCTATAACATGTTTATGCTTTTTGGTATGTAAACCATACCAAATGAAGTGTCACTAACCATGATTTTGCTAATCCTGACAATTACTCCCAATTATGGCCAATTTCAAGTTTATGCCAATATACTTATCGAGCCAAATTAGCTAATCCAATTCTGATTTAACATTCTAATTCATGTCAAACTAGACTTATTACTCTAGTTCACAATTCATGTAAATGCTAGATTTACATGTCAATACTAGATTCAAATTACACATCCTATAATTCGTGTCAAATTTATCCCATTTGCATTTCTATGAACATGCCATAGTACATGTCCCCAATTTATGCCGAGTTTATAACTACGTTTTAGTAAATTTTATATTTTGCCCCAAATCGCATTCCCATCGTTCGTATAATCGTGTTTCAATCTAGATTATAGATAAATCTAGATTCGTAGCAAATAGGGAATGAACCAAAGATGCTATGCGAAAGATAGACATACTAACTGGCATAAAAAGGGTTGAATAACGATGTCGGTTCAAGAACATGGGTAGACCTAACTTAATAGGTAAATTCCCAAGGTCTAAAACCAAGAATAGACAGAGTAGGTTCAAGAACATGGGTAGACCTAACTTAATAGGTAAATTCCCAATGTCTAAAACCAAAGAAAACCAAGGACAGGCAGAATAAATAATCGGGTTTAGACCCAATCTCATAATCACAAAACTTAAGCAACACTTTCCTTGTCATGAATCATAGGTGTTTAATCCCAGACGTCCTTGTTATGTCATAGGTAATAGTTTATGTTTTCTAATCAAAGGCATAGGTTTAGTCAAGGAAATAATCCTCATAGTCACAGTCACAGTCATAGGCAATGTTCGTAGTCATAGGCAATGTCCATAGTCATAGGCAATGTTCGTAGTCGTAGGCAATGTCCATAGTCATAGGCAATGTTCATAGTCATAGGCAATGTTCATAGTTCCAAGGCATATGGTTCCAAAGTCCATAGTTTCACAGTCACAGTCTTATTCGTCATCGAATCACAACAGTTCTTAATTAGGTCCAAAGGTACAAGCACTGATTCAAGTAGAAAGATTAGGCATAGTCTTTTATCCCTTTAATTTCATGTCACGAATAAAAACAAAACGTTCAAATCTAAAAATAACCGACTCACAGAGATTAGATTAGAACAGAAAGATGGCATTGCTAAGATTTGTAGAAAAACAGTCGTTGAAGTCGTTTGGACCTCCTCTTGAATCCTAGCTTGACTTGAATCCTAGCTTGACTTGAACCCCTTCTTGAAAATCTTTTAGCAACATTTCCTCGTCTTGGTTTATTTTATATTTATTTATATATTTTAGAGGAGGAAGAGAAGCCATGTCTAACAAGAATCTTTGCAGCATAAAGGTAGAAAAGAATTGTGAATAGAGAAGAAGACCAGGGTTGTTTATATAGTGTTAGGCGGACGAACCTGGTCAGAAAACGTGACCAAATACAGCAGAATGAACCAGGTGCAGAAAGCTGGAAAAAGCGGGCAGGTCGACACCCGTGTCGACTGGGCAGTCGACATGGGGGGTGGTGTCGACTGTGTAGTCGACACCCCTGTCGACTTGACCTGGGCGGGAATTTTCCCGCCCTGCCCCTGCGCGTTTGAATTCGAATTTAACTCTAGTTTAAACTGTTTTGAACTTGGAATTTTCAGAAAACTTTGATGGGCCATATCTTGGTCATACGGACTCCGATTTTCGAAAACTCGGACTCTATTTCACGTATTTTTCCGAGACGAACGCAATGGCGTAGCCCATTTCCATTGATTTTGATTTTAACTCTTAATTGTGCCTTGATTCGTGAATCTTAGTGTTACAGAATTACGGGGTGTTACATTCTCCCCCACTTAAAAGGATTTCGTCCCCGAAATATCCAAGTTAGGAAGAATGTGTCCTACCATCCAATCACCCATCTACTCAACCATTCAATCACCGACATCCATTGTCCCTAAAAGATTTCTAATGCCTTCATGTTCATATGCATAGTGTGTGTATATGTCTTTATCTAATGCAAAATCAGGCGGTCTACTGATTCAGTTGACCTCCTTAATGTGAATCATGTCAGTGCCATGCGTCCAACCATGTATGCAAGCATTCCTAGTTATGTAAATACTACATGCATGCACAACCATTCATCCATATGCAACATCCATATGATAACATATCAAGTTCAACTTACAAACAAATACATATCTGTAAATGCAATATGAAAGCGTCCGAACTTGATCTAGTGCCTAATGCGTATGCATATGCATTCACGAGCAACCATTTGCAACCACTTGCAACCATTCAACCATAACATGTTTCATATACATGTTTACATCCATTGGCTTCTACCTAAGGATCGATGATATGTCCTAGAGGATATACTTTGGAAAGAGAGGAACAATTAGGTGTAAAGCTCCTACAACAAAAGAAATCAAGGATGCACCCAAGAAAAAAAGGGTATGATGCTAGTATCTAGCCTTCTTAAGCTTTACTCCACTGTATCTTAACTAATTTAACTTCACGATTGTGAAGTTTCTGACTTCCATCTCTAAAGTAAACAGATGTCAACTATGATACCAAGTGTATGTACTAAGATGATTAGAGGTCTCTCCTCTTAGCTTATCCATCACGCTATAACTATGAGGGTAAAAAGGTCACTATGCACTTTCTAGAGTGCCTGCCACAACTATTCATTTCTCACGCAAACCACCCTATTCGAACTCGACATTCCTCAAGTACAAGCCCCAAAGGCATAAACCAATATCAGACAAGCATCTAAGGAATATTGCCTCCGAATTTAGACGACCTACGTACGATGATATAAGAAAACTCGATAGCTATCCTCAAATCCCTAAAAATAGACTGGTCGGACCACCAATTGGATTTGAGACTCTAGTGGGATCTTTCTACTATACAAGTACTATGGTGCAGAGACTCAACTAAGGAAGTGGATATAAACAAATGCAAAGTGCTAAATCCAAAGGAAAGAGTACGAACAACACAACTAGACTCTGCCAACAGAACTTTTACTACCTTTCTCCTAGGTTCGCTTGGTGGTGAAAGTATGTACTTGCCCTTCTGAAAATCTTGTTCCTCATTCTTGCCCTTGTCCCTAATTATATGCCCTATCATACACTAGTAAAGATACTCCCTCTTGTCTTAGGTTTTATGATTTCTTCCTCCTTTATGAGCTAAATCTACATCCATGAATTCCTCATCCTCGGGTTGTGCTCCTTAACCAAACTCCTCATCCCCTTCTGTGTGTAGTCATGTTGACAAATCCCTCGAAAGCTGCCTCCATCGTACGGAAAACCCTACTAAGCTTGGAAGAAAGCTAACCGCGGGTGAAACTACTACGGTTATAGATGGAAGTCGGGCACTACTTCGCCCATCGATGAGGTTACCTCCCAGAAAGCCAGGAGCCCCATAGACTCAAGAAAGAAGGAGACAAGAATTCAAACAGAGGAAGAGAAGACAATGCGTATGGCTTTGGGGAATATGCCTTTAAAACAAATCTTTTCTCTTGAAAATGCTTCTTTTAAAACCGTTTCGAAAATAATTTTTCAAATCTTTTATCTGATCCGGTAACCTTCAGCTCTGATACCACGTGTAACACCCCACGTCCATTAGTGTCACTCACAAAGGGAATGCACTAAGTTCTGTGGAGCATTTAGGGTAAAAGATGCGGATAAATTACAAGACAGACAGAATTTAAACAGCGGAAAATAAAACTTTGCTTTATTGATAAAATAGTTTGTACAAAGATTTCTTTACAATATCAGAGTGTCATCTGTCTTACAAAATAAAGAAGCATAAAAATACATTTATATTCCCCAATGTGGCAAGAACCAGCCATAGCATCTGAAAAGAGGATCCAAGCAAAACTTCGACAAATCTTCAAGCCGGGAAAGAGTGACAGTCCAACTTAACATGAGTTATACTACTCCCTCCTCTACTACCTGGGGGGGGGGAACGGAAGAAAAGAAGACGAAAGGAAAACAGAGTCAGACATAAAGCCTGAGTAAGTTCAGTAACTTCTAGCATGTGAACATGGAAAAATAAAACGACATGAATTAACTGAATACAAGATTACACCATGACCATAGGGTCAGCAGGATTAGACAAGATAATCACAAGATATGCTAAGATAAGATAAACAGGATATGCTCTAATACTTTCGCCGCTTCGCTATTTTCTTGTCATACTGGTTTCTATATCTCTGCACCACCTAACTCGTGTTCCAACTAGTAACGATAACGTGATCCCAACCCCTGTAGTTTCCATTGCCTTCAGGCATACATTTATTATTTATTACCTAGATCTAATCTAGGGTTTTCTATCAAGTGCTTTCTAGATTTAACTAGAGTTTACGCTATCTGTTGAACGCTTCTCGAGTTCAGGGTTTATGCCACCTAGTCCAACTAGGGATTACGCTACCTGTCGAATGATGCCCCCAAGTCTAGGACACACTACCTAGAGTGGTATATGTTCCTATACTTCCCCACGCATGTATCGCGAATCGTTATCGCTTGTCTAGATGCACATGTCCTGTAATGTGCGGTCCGAGTCCTGTGATAGGGCAAATCAAGGAATACAGAACTCGGTCGGGAGCTTTCAGATATCTGCCGATGCAGATGCTAAGGTCTGTTTTTATTCTAGTGGCTATGGTCCCACTTGGCCCCTCCCTCAACTAATGAAAGGCACCCTTTGTAAAATGAGAACTATACGCCGGCCCCCCGGTGCCCCACTATCCTATGGCCATCCTCACCCATAACTAGATAGCAATTATGGTCTTTTGGAGTTCTCCGCCTTTCTGCTTCACGTATCTCAACTGACTCAAGATGGATGGTAGACGACGAGTTGCTATCACAGGGCTACCGTTTTCTCGCCGAATCACGCTGGTCCATCCTAGTCTTTAGGTTGCCATATATATTGCAACCAAGGCATACCCCTGGTTCTTCTACGCAGACCTTAACCTCTGTGAGCCCAGGAGGATCATCTGCAGTCTCACAGAGGGATACCAAGAGTACCCTCTTGTCCCCTCGAAGCCTCGGGCTTCGTAACCCAATTCGTTGGAGCCTTCTCAGACGGACATTCGCTCCTTCCCGTGTTATACTAAGAATTACTACTTAGTTTTACTAACTAAGATTTACCACCTAGTTTCCAGAATCGTTGTTTTCTTAACTAAGGTTTACTACTCGGTTCCCTTTCCCGCCAATTTGGATTGGTTAAGTGTCATTAGTCAATTCAAGCTATCTTAACCCTCTTCATTTATCCTGTCAAACTGGTTAAGTGTTATCAGTGATTCATGTTGACTTAACCCGACCACAAACCCAGTTTTATTGGTTAAGTATTTCTTATTACTTAACCCTACCCATTCGTCCTGTATTGGTTAAGTGTTCCTTTTTTTAACTTAACCTTCCCCGTCTGTTTTAACTAACATGTTATTAATGGTTAGGTATTATCCCTTCATGTTTTAGACTTAACCTTATTCTTTTATCACAATCTGTTGGTTAAGTGTTCAAGTTTACTTAACCCTACAGTCTAGCCCAGCTAACATATCAAATTGGCTAAGTGTATTTACTTAACCCCAACCTCTAGTCTAGTTAACATGTTAATTTGGCTAAGTGTATTAACTTTACTTAACCCCACCTTCTAGTCTAGTTAACATGTTAATTTTGGCTACGTGTTTTCTAAGTTACTTAACCCCTACAAATCTTGTCTTGTTACCATGTTAAGTTTGGTTAAGTGTCCATATGGACTTAGCCCTCCCATTCCAGCTTAACTGTATTAAGTTGGCTAAGTGTTCTATGGACTTAACCCTCCCATTCTAGCTTAACTGCGTAGACTGTCTGTATGGACCTAGCCCCACCCATTGGTTTGGTTATCATGTTGAATTGGTTAAGTGTCTTAGTTAACTTAACCCTACCATTCATGCTTTAACTAAATTAAAACCACGACCACTCACATTAGACAGATATTGTTGCGAATACTGGATGTGCCAGTCGGTTCCGGGCAGGTTTACATCGCAACTCAGTCTAACCTCGGGTTAGGCATATTCGTGTTTTCTAAGTTCAAAGTGTTTAATTTTCAAATCAGGTTTTGAAAACAACCATCCCGTCCGTCGAATCAGTTAGGGATAGCCAGGGAGAGCAGGAAACTTGTATTTTCCAAACTCAAGCCTAGACACTATCCTCTCTATCACCCTAGAACTTTCTGGTGTGTTATTAAAAGAGATGTCGTTAATAAACCTTTAATTTGTCTAAATTTACATTTCCTTATTTAGGACAAATTCTATTTACTTATTTCCTAATTACTCTTTTAATGTAAATTGTCGACATTTATTCTTACGGCCCATTTTCCCCTCTATATCATGTTTATGCTTTTTGGTATGTAAACCATACCAAATGAAGTGTCACTAACCATGATTTTGCTAATCCTGACAATTACTCCCAATTATGGCCAATTTCAAGTTTATGCCAATATACTTATCGAGCCAAATTAGCTAATCCAATTCTGATTTAACATTCTAATTCATGTCAAACTAGACTTATTACTCTAGTTCACAATTCATGTAAATGCTAGATTTACATGTCAATACTAGATTCAAATTACACATCCTATAATTCTTGTCAAATTTATCCCATTTGCATTTCTATGAACATGCCATAGTACATGTCCCCAATTTATGCCGAGTTTATAACTATGTTTTAGTAAATTTTATATTTTGCCCCAAATCGCATTCCCATCGTTCGTATAAACGTGTTTCAATCTAGATTATAGATAAATCTAGATTCGCAGCAAATAGGGAATGAACCAAAGATGTTATGCGAAAGATAGACATACTAACTGGCATAAAAAGTGTTGAATAACGACGTCGGTTCAAGAACATGGGTAGACCTAACTTAATAGGTAAATTCCCAAGGTCTAAAACCAAGAATAGACAGAGTAGGTTCAAGAACATGGGTAGACCTAACTTAATAGGTAAATTCCCAAGGTCTAAAACCAAAGAAAACCAAGGACAGGCAGAATAAATAATCGGGTTTAGACCCAATCTCATAATCACAAAACTTAAGCAACACTTTCCTAGTCATGAATCATAGGTGTTTAATCCCAGACGTCCTTGTTATGTCATAGGTAATAGTTTATGTTTTCTAATCAAAGGCATAGGTTTAGTCAAGGAAATAATCCTCATAGTCACAGTCACAGTCATAGGCAATGTTCGTAGTCATAGGCAATGTCCATAGTAATAGGCAATGTTCGTAGTCATAGGCAATGTCCATAGTCATAGGCAATGTTCATAGTCATAGGCAATGTTCATAGTTTCAAGGCATATGGTTCCAAAGTCCATAGTTTCACAGTCACAGTCTTATTCGTCATCGAATCACAACAGTTCTTAATTAGGTCCAAAGGTACAAGCACTGATTCAAGTAGAAAGATTAGGCATAGTCTTTTATCCCTTTAATTTCATGTCACGAATAAAAACAAAACGTTCAAATCTAAAAATAACTGACTCACAGAGATTAGATTAGAACAGAAAGATGGCGTTGCTAAGATTTGTAGAAAAACAGTCGTTGAAGTCGTTTGGACCTCCTCTTGAATCCTAGCTTGACTTGAACCCCTTCTTGAAAATCTTTTAGCAGCATTTCCTCGTCTTGGTTTATTTAATATTTATTTATATATTTTAGAGGAGGAGGAGAAGCCATGTCTAACAAGAGTCTTTGCAGCATAAAGGTAGAAAAGAATTGTGAATAGAGAAGAATACCAGGGCTGTTTATATAGTGTTAGGCGGACGAACCTGGTCAGAAAACGTGACCAAATACAGCAGAACGAACCAGGTGCAGAAAGCTGGAAAAAGCGGGCAGGTCGACACCCGTGTCGACTGGGCAGTCGACATGGGGGGGTGGTGTCGACTGTGCAGTCGACACCCCTGTCGACTTGACCTAGACGGGAATTTTCCCGCCCTGCCCCCTGCGCGTTTGAATTCGAATTTAACTCTAGTTTAAACTGTTTTGAACTTGGAATTTTCTGAAAACTTTGACGGGCCATATCTTGGTCATACGGACTCCGATTTTCGAAAACTCGGACTCTATTTCGCGTATTTTTCCGAGACGAACGCAATGGCGTAGGCCGTTTCCCTTGATTTTGATTTTAACTCTTAATTCTGCCTTGATTCGTGAATCTTAGTGTTACAGAATTACGGGGTGTTACAGACTCAAGCCCTAAACCTAAACTAAATTAGTCTCTTGGCCTCCATGCTGCTGTTAGGATAGTTCTTCTTCCTAAAGCATAGGGATTTGCAAGTCAGAATTTTAATACAAACGACGAATGAATTATTCTCCTCTCTAACCTGTCTTTGTGAGTACAATTTCTTTCACAAAATAATTAATAAATTAATTATGATGAGTTATAATTTGGATTATCAGAACATGTATGTTAAATCATATGCTAGTTCGTTTGTGAATCTTAAGCAAGTTTGGGATGTTAAATTATATGCTAGTTTGTATGTGAATCTTATGCAAGTTTGGGATGTTAAATCATATGCTAGTTTGTATGTGAATCTTATGCAAATCTGTTTTTACATATGCTAGTTTTATGTGAATCTTATGCAAGTTTAGGATGTTAAATCATATGCTAGTTTGTATGTAAATCTTATGCAAGTTTGTTTTTACATATGCTAGTTCGTATGTGAATCTTTTGCAGGTTTGTGATGTTAAATCATATGCTAGTTTGTATGTGAATCTTATGCAAGTCTATTTTTACATATGCTAGTTCGTATGTGAATCTTATGCAAGTTTGGGATGTTAAATCATATGCTAGTTTGTATGTGAATCTTATGCAAGTCTGTTTTTACATATGCTAGTTCGAATGTGAATCTTATGCAAGTTTGGGATGTTAAATCATATGCTAGTTTGTATGTGAATCTTATGCAAGTCTGTTTTTACATATGCTAGTTCGTATGTGAATCTTATGCAAGTCTGTATGCGGATTATACACAAGTTTGTACGTGAATCAAGTATATACATATTCTAGTTTATATGTAAAACATGTGATATTAGTTTACATGTTTAAATTTATATGCAAGTTTGTAGGAATTCATATGCAAGTTTAGGTGAAAACTATATTCAATATATGCAAGTTTAGGTGAAACCCATATGCATATATGCAATTTCATGTTTAGATCTGTATTTAGATCCATGGTAGTTTATGCAAATTTATGTTCTACATGTCCATTGCCTATGCAAGTTATTGGCTATGCAAACTTATGTTATAATTCTTATTTGCAAGTTAGATCTATTTTATGTGTTATGCAAGTTCTGATGTTTCTTTTCTTTTTATGAGTTAGACTATTTGCAAGTCTAACATGTATCATATTAAAACGAACGAATTGCGTGGGGACAATGAGAAAATATTAATTTTGCAAATTGTGAATTGGCATAAAATGGCTTTAAGGCATATAATTAAATTGAGACATTAATTGGTATAATTTATATACCTAAAAAGTATGGACATAATTTAGGTGACAATTATGGACATAGTTAATTTGGAAATTATTGACAATTTGAATAGGGATAATTAATTCATATTGGGGCAAAATAATTTGTAATAATAAACGCCTAAGACATGAGGTTAGACTCGTTTGTGGTATAAGACTGCCCGGACCTGTCCGACAAATCCAGCAACCACAAACGGTAGTCTAATGTGAGAGGTCAAAGGCATAAATTAAATGCATAACAATTATAAAGACACGAGGTTAGACTCGTTTGCGGTATAAGACTGCCCGGACCCGCCCGGCAAATCCAGCAACCGCAAACGGTAGTCTAATGTGAGAGGTCTTACAAGGTTACGGTTATAATAAATTAAGTAACACTTAACGAGGATAAACATGTGGTGGGACATGGGGGTTAAGTGGGTGACATGGGTGACATGTGAAATACGATTAGAAACACTTAACCAAATTGAAACATGTAGGAAGACATGAATAAGAAGGGGTTAAGTGGAAATCTTAGTGGGGACCAAGCATAGGTGGAAAGCTTGTGTCAAGTTTGGGGGACCCTTTTCAAACCAGTAACCCATTAAGTATCTTTGTGAGCTCGAGTTAGATCGAGGACGGGACACGCTTACTGGGTTTGATCGTAAGAGGTCAAAACGGGTTAACGGTGGCAACGCAAGTCCAACGGGGTCATGTGCATGCATGGGCCCAGGCTGGTAGGTAAGACGTTGTTGCATCGTGTAGATATAAGCTATGCATCTTGAGTGGTATCAGGTTGCCACTTTGGGGAGTGATACACCCCACTGTGGGACCAGCACGAGTATCTACGAGTTAGGAGCCGATCGCATGGGGGTAGTGGGTACAACTAGTGGAGATAGGGGTAGGCGACACCTATGAAGACAGCTAGGGGTACACGAAACTACCATTATGACTATTATGTTTAGTAGCCGGGATCACTTTTAGGGTGACTAGTAATGGTGCAGTATAGTAATTATCCTATAGTGATTAGGAGCGAGATTAACGCCAGAATATTCCTCTTGTTGGTTTTGTCTTGCCCACTTGTTTCACAGTCACTCCTTGTTTTACCAGTTTATGCCTTATCCTAATTATTTTAATAATTATATTGTTAAAGTTATTGGACTCGCCAAACTTTATGTCTGACCCCCTTTGTTTTCGCCTCTTTTCTTCCTTTTCCCCCGCAGGTTCTCAGGGTAGGACTAGTGCTAGTGGAGCTTGATTTGGATCTCTCTCTCTTTTGGAAGTGCTTGGATTGTTGAAAGTAAAGTTCAGCTCATCTCTTTTATGGCTACTTATGTTGGGGTTATGCTTTTTTACTTTATGTACTCAGAAAACAATTTGTCAAGATGGATATTAAGTGTACTTGGTTTTATTGTTGGTTTTTGACGTTGTTGTAACCAAACTATTTCTCCGTTGCAATAAAAGTTATTTTAAAATTTTCAAGCACCAATATATGTATCTGTCTTGTTATATTCTGTTCTATACACCAATAATACTCCATGAAAGTTAATGCATTCCTTTTGAGAGTGACATTAATGGACGTGAGGTGTTACACGTGGTATCAGAGCCAGGTTACAAGAACAGATAAGAGATTTTGAAAAACTGTTTTTCAAAAGCATTTTATAAAGAAATACTTTCAAAAATATGTTTTAAGTAGAGTATTTTCAAGAGAAAGGTTTGTTTTAAAAACATAACCCCCAAGAGCCATATATCTTTCTTTCGATTCTCTGTTTTGAATCTCTTCCTTTTTCTTTTCAGCATGTCTGGGTTACCCGAGATACCCGAGGGGATACCGATACTAACCTGGTTCAGAAGGTATATAGAGGCTAGGGCCACCGCTACAGGCCCAGCAGACATTCCTCCTCCCCCAGCTGTAGCCGCTCCTCCTCCCCCTCCCCGCGTTGATACTTTTTCGAAGATATGCAAAGACTTTCAAGCAATGGGCGGGAAACCTTTTCACGGATCAGAGACGTTTGTTGAAGCTCGAAATTGGCTTAAGGAGGTGGAAGATTTGTTTGGTATCTTCAAGATAGAAGATGGAAGGAAGGTCTAATTAGCTGCTTGGTTAATGAAGGACGAAGCCTCATTTTGGTGGGAGGTCACGAATGGAGAGCGTCCAGTGGAGACATGGATAGATTTCAGACATAGGTTCGAGATGAAATTTCTCTCACGAGTAGAAGAGAATTTATACATGGAGAGGTTCTTGGCATTGAAGCAGGGGAATTTATCAGTAAAGGAGTACGTCAACAAGTTCAATCAGTTGGCGAGATTTGGCTTAGACTTGGTGAACACACCTGAAAAGAAGGCCCTGAGATTTGTTAAAGGTCTAAACGAGCCGCTACAAGGGTTGGCTATGACCCACATTCCTATGGGGGCTACCTTTGAGAAACTGGTTGACATGGCGCTTATGCATAAAGAGGAGAAAGGCGCTAATGCTAATAAGGCACCGGAAAAGAAAGGGGATCAAAAGAAGTCACAGCAACAACCTAAGAAAGGTGGTAAGGGTAACAATAGTAAAGGAAATAAAAGGTGCTTTAATTTTGGAACACCAGGCCATCTGAGCAAGGACTGTAGGAAGAAAAAGAAGACTGGCTGCTTTAATAGTGGTGAGGCAGGACATCAGATTAAAGACTGCCCGAGAAGGCAAAGGCAGAGGACAGGGTATACTTCTGGAGGGAAGGTTCAGGCTCTAATGGTACCAGGGAAAGCAAGATGGAAGGTTCACGCTCTCATGGCACCGGGACAGGAGAGAGGTAGAAACATTTCTGTTGAAAGTTTGGTTTTTCTGTTTGATCAACCTGTTCGTACTTTGTTTGATTCTGGCGCTTCACACTCGTTTGTATCTGCTTCGTTAGTTGAAACACTGCACCTAAATACTAGTCTATTTACGGATCCCATAGTAGTCTCAAATCCTATTGGTGGTTCGGCTCATCTTTCAATGATTTGTCGGGATTTGAGAGTGTCTATCTTGAATGTTGAGTTTGAATGCAACGCCTTCGTTCTTGGCTTCACGGGCTATGGGTTGATTCTAGGCATGGATTGGTTATCCAGTAATGGTGCCATCCTTGATTGTGAAAAGAGAGTAGTTAGACTTATGACTCGCCTCGGCAACACTCTCGAAATCTCTTGTAATCCCATACATTATGTTATGCTTAGCTACCTAGAATCTCTTGATGCGTCTGTTGAAAACTTGCAGTCGGTTAGGGTAGTCCGTGAATACTCAAATGTATTTGAAGAGGTGAAGGGCTTACCTCCGAAGCAGGAGATAGACTTCCTCATATACCTTGTTGATAATGCAAAACCCGTAGCTCTATCGGTTAGACACATGGCTCCAAGGGAGAGAAAAGAGCTCAGCAAGTAAGTCAAAGAGTTGCTCGAAAATGGGTTTATAAGGCGGAGTATTTCTGAATGGGGTGCTCCAGCAGTATTCGCAACCAAAGCGGACGGATCACTTCGCCTATGCGTTGATTATAGGGAGCTAAACAATCTGACCAAGAAAAATAGGCACCTACTTCCAAGAATAGACGACTTGTTTGATCAGCTTGTAGGTGCGTCGGTTTTATCCCAACTAGATCTGGCCATCGGGTTTCATCAGCTAAGAGTGGCTGAAGACATCATTGATAAGACCGCGTTCAGAACCCCGGATGGTTTCTTCAAATGGCTTATCATGCCTTTCGGCTTGACAAATGCACCCGCTTACTTCGTTGACTTGATGAGCAGGGTGATCGAAGAGTTCCTTAATAAGTTTGTGGTGGTCTTTGTAGACGACATTTTGATTTTATCGAAGAATGAAGAAGAGCATGCTTTGCATTTAAGGGAAGTCATGGATACTCTTCGTGCACATCAGCTGAAAGCCAAATTCTCCAAATTCCATTTCTGGAGAGAAGAAGTGAGGTATCTTAGACATGTGGTGTCCAAAGAGGGGTTAGCTGTGGACCCCGCAAAATTAGTTGCGGTGCAAGATTGGAAGGTTCCACGAAATGCAACCGAAGTCCGAAGCTTCCTCGGGCTAGCAGGCTTTTACCGAAAATTCATTAAAGGCTTTGCAAAAATCTCAGCCCCACTCACAAGATTGAAAAAGAAGAACCTAACTTTCGATTGGGATTTGGATTGCGATATTGCTTTCCAACGTTTGAAAAGGGCTCTAACAACAGCCCCAGTTCTGACATTGCCTGATGGGAGAAAAATGTTTACCGTATACACAGACGCATGTGGTACAGGGTTGGGCGTTGTCTTGATGCAAGAAGGCAAGGTAGTTTGTTATGGGGGAAGGCAATTGAAGGTACATGAGAAGAACTACCCAACGCATGATTTGGAGCAAGCTGCCATTGTTTTCGCTCTAAATTCATGGCGTCATTACCTACTAGGAGAAAGGTTCTAATTGTTTACTGACCATAAATCATTAAAGTACCTTTTCTCATAGAAAAATCTTAACTTAAGACAACAAAGGTGGATGGAATTTCTGGCCTCATATGATTTTGAGATTTCCTATACCCCTGGCAAGGGCAATGTGGTAGCAGACGCCTTGAGTAGAAAGAAGCTGACCTTGAGTCCTCTCTTTGTAGAAAGGCAAAGCTTGGAGTACATAGCAAACTTTAACTTTAGACCCTCCTCTAAAACTGTGCCTGGTCTGTTAGCATCGCTAGAGGTGCGGCCTACTCTTTTGGACTCAATAGGAACCGCGCAACGAGAAGACCCACAGCTAGTTGATATGATGGATAAGCTAGTAAAGGGTGAGACTTCTAGTCACCTCAATAGATACTCCATCAATGATAAGGGTTGGTTGAGACGGGATGGAAGGCTATGCATCCCACAAGCAAGGGATTTAGTAAAGACGGTTCTCGAAGAAGCACACCATTCTAAGTTGACCATACACCCAGGCGGAGACAAGATGTATAAAGATATAAAAAGGGTTATCTTTTGGAATGGCATGAAGAGGGATGTAGCTGAGTTCGTCGCTAAGTGTTTGATATGACAGCAAGTCAAAGCGGAGCAGAAGAAGCCTAGTGGTCTGCTCCATCCTTTGGAGGTCACACAGTGGAAGTGGGATAGCATTTCGATGGACTTTGTTAATTGGTTGCCTAGGTCAAGAAGGGGCAATACCAGTATTTGGGTAATAGTGGACAGGCTCACTAAAAGCGCTCACTTTATACCTGATAAAGTAGAAGGACTGCCTCGTCCCTAGCATCCATTTATCTTAAAGAGATAGTTCGACTCCATGGGATACCCTCCAGCATAGTGAGTGATCGAAATCCCATCCTTACGAGCGAGTTTTGGAAGAGTTTGCAAGAGGCTGTAGGAACACAATTATGCTTAAGCACGGCCTATCACCCCCAAACCTATGGTCAGACGGAAAGGGTGAATAGAGTTTTGGAAGACCTCTTGAGATTGTGCATTCTTGACTTTGGAGGGACATGGGAGGATCATCTTCCTTAAGTGGAATTCGCTTACAACAATAGCTACCAAGCCACCATAGGCATGGCGCCCTTCGAAGCCTTATATGGAAGACCATGCCGATCACCAACTTGTTGGTGGGAGTCTATAGACAAGCTCGTACTTGGGCCAGACATGATTAGAGAAACCTCAGAAAAGGTGGACTTGATAAGAAGACGGATGAAGGCTGCACAAGATAGACAGAAGTCCTACGCAGACAAAAGAAGGACCGACCTTGAGTTTGAGGTTGGAGATAGGGTGTTCCTTAAAGTATCTCCTTTGAGGAATGTTATTCGCTTTGGGTCCGTAGGAAAGCTAGCACCAAGATTTGTAGGACCATTTCCTATCACTGAAAGGATTGGGACGATGGCTTATAGAGTAGAGCTACCCGAAAGACTGGCTGGAGTTCATAATGTTTTTCATGTTTCTCAACTACGAAAGTGCTTACATGAGTCTGCGGAAGTGGTGGAGCCAAGTATACTAGAGGAAGTAGAAGTGGAACGAGAAGCGACTGTGAGAAGAGTTCCAACTCGTATCTTGGGTACGGAAGTCAAAAAGCTACGCAGCCGTGAAGTCAAGCTTGTTAAAGTTCAATGGAGTGACACTGAGGGAGACGCGACTTGGGAAACTGAGAGAAAAATACGCGCAGCCTACCCTTTTCTTTTTTAGGGTACCTCCTTGATCTCTTTTTCCATAAGTTTATTTATGCTTATATCTATCTTTTAAGTATATCTCCTCAGTCCTAATCCTTAGGTAGAAACCAATGGATGTAAACATGTATTTGAAACATGTTATGATTGATGGTTGCTCGTAGATGCATGTACAAACTTATTAGGCACTAGATCGGCTCAGTCACTTTCATATTGCATATAAATATGTGCATATTTAAATTAATGGATGTATAATGGTTGTGTTATCATATGGATGCTGCATTTTGATGAATGGTTGTGCACACATGTAGAAGTAATATGTATCGTTAGGATTATTTCGCATACATAATGGACGCATGGCACTATCATGATTTGCATTAAGGAGGTCAACTGAATCAGTGGACCACCTGATTTTGCATTGGATAAGGAACATATACACACACTTTTTGCATATGTTCATACGGCATTAGAAATCTTGTAAGGACAATGGATGCCTGTGTTTGATGGTTGAGTAGACGGATGATTGGATGTTAGGATATACATTCTCCTTAACTTGGAGATTTCGGGGGCGAAATCCTTTAAGGAGGGGAGAATGTAACACCCTGAATTTTCTGTGACTATTAAAAGAACGAATTTAAGAATACTTAATTGTTAAAGTGAGAATTAAGGGAAACGGGTTACGCCATTCGTTCGTCTCGAAATTCTGCTTGGGATAGAGTCCAAGTTTTGGTAAATCGGACTTCGTATGAGGAAGTTATGGCCCTCGAAAGTTTCAGTAATTTAAATAAATTAATAATAGTTCAGAATTAAAATTCAAAATTCAAAAGAGAAGCGGGCTGGGCGGGATTTCTCCCGCCCAAGGCCAG
Organism: Allium sativum; assembly: GCA_030737875.1. Taxonomy (NCBI): domain Eukaryota; kingdom Viridiplantae; phylum Streptophyta; class Magnoliopsida; order Asparagales; family Amaryllidaceae; genus Allium; species Allium sativum. The sequence goes on along the minus strand of CM060915.1, from coordinate 888,179,007 downwards.
GTCGACCAGGGGGTCGACCTCCCCTATACAGGTGACCTAGGGGTCGACCTACCCATCGGGGCAGATCTGAAATCAGACGATTCTGACTTGTTGCTGAGTCTTTCCCAACCTATTGCTGAGTCACTAGGGCATACGTGGCAATTCTGGATAACTCTATCTAGTCTGGACGGTTATGATTGCCCCTATGATAATCTAACGGCTTATGTTGAATTAAACTTCTATATAAGCACGCATAGACTCAAGCCCTAAACCTAAACTAAATTAGTCTCTTGGCCTCCATGTTGCTGCTAGGATAGTTCTTCTTCCTAAAGCTTAGGGATTTGCGTGTCAGAATTCTAATACAAACGACGAACGAATTATTCTCTTCTCTAACCTGTCTTTGTGAGTACAATTTCTTTCACAAAATAATTAATAAATGAATTATGATGAGTTATAATTTGGATTATGAGAACATGTCTATTAAATCATATGCTAGTTCATATGTGAATCTTAAGCAAGTTTGGTATGTTAAATCATATGCTAGTTCATATGTGAATCTTATAAAAGTTTGGGATGTTAAATCATATTCTAGTTTGTATGTGAATCTTATGCAAGTCTGTTTTTACATATGCTAGTTCCTATGTGAATCTTATGCAAGTTTGGGTAGTTAAATCATATGCTAGTTTGTATGCGAATCTTATGCAAGTCTGTTTTTACATATGCTAGTTCGTATGTGAATCTTATGCAAGTTTGGGATGTTAAATCAAATGCTAGTTTGTATGTGAATCTTATGCAAGTCTGTTTTTACATATGCTAGTTCGTATGTGAATCTTACGCAAGTTTGGGATGTTAAATCATATGCTAGTTTGTATGTGAATCTTATGCAAGTCTGTTTTTACATATGCTAGTTTGCAAGTCTGTATGCGGATTATACACAAGTTTATATGTGAATCAAGTATATACATATGCTAGTTTATATGTAAAACATGTGATATTAGTTTACATGTTTAAATTTGTATGCAAGTTTTTAGGAATTCATATGCAAGTTTAGGTGAAAGATATATTCCATATATGCAAGTTTGGGTGAAACCCATATTCATATATGCAAGTTCACGATTTCATGTTTAGATCTTTATTTAGATACATGGTAGTTTATGCAAATTTATGTTTTATGTGTCCATTGCCTGTGCAAGTTATTGGCTATGCAAACTTATGTTATAATTCTTATTTGCAAGTTAGATCTATTTAATGTGTTATGCAAGTTGTGATGTTTCTTTTCTTCTTATGAGTTAGACTATTTGCGAGTCTAACATATATCATATTAAAACGTACGAATAGCGTGGGGACAATGGGAAAATATTAATTTTGCAAATTGTGAATTGGCATAAAATGGATTTAAAGGCATATAATTAAATTGAGACATTAATTGGTATAATTTATATACATAAAAAGTATGGACATAATTTATGTGACAATTATGGACATAGTTAATTTGGAAATTATTGACAATTTAAATAGGGATAATTAATTCATATTGGGGTGAAATAATTTGTAATAATAAATGCCAAAGATACGAGGTTGGACTCGTTTGTGGTATAAGACTGCCCGGACCCGCCCGGCAAATCCAGCAACCACAAACGGTAGTCTAATATGAGAGGTCAAAGGCATAAATTAAATGTGTAACAATTGTAAAGACACGAGGTTAGACTCGTTTGCGGTATAAGACTGCCCGGACCCGCATGGAAAATCCAGCAACCGCAAACGGTAGTCTAATGTGAGAGGTCTTACAAGGTTACGGTTATAATGAATTAAGTAACACTTAACGAGGATAAACATGTGGTGGGACATGGGGGTTAAGTGGGTGACATGTGAAATACGATTAGAAACACTTAACCAAATTGAAACATGTAAGAAGACATGAATAAGAAGGGGTTAAGTGGAAATCTTAGTGGGGACCAAGCATAGGTGGAAAGCTTGTGTCAAGTTTGGGGGACCCTTTTCAAACCAGTAACCCATTAAGTAACTTTGTGAGCTCGAGTTAGATCGAGGACTGGACACGTTTACTGGGTTTGATCGTAAGAGGTCAAAACGGGTTAACGGTGGCAACGCAAGTCCAACGGGGTCATGTGCGTGCGTGGGTCCGGGCTGGTAGGTAAGACGTTGTTGCATCGTGTAGATATAAGTCGTGCGTCTTTAGTGGTATTGGGTTGCCACTTTGGGGAGTGATACACCCCACTGTGGGACCAACACGGGTATCTATGAGTTAGATAGCCGATCGCATAGGAGTAGTGGGTACAACTAGTGGAGATAGGGGCAGGCGGCACCTATGAAGACAGCTAGGGGTACACGAAACTACCACTATGATTATTATGTTCAGTAGGCGGGATCAACTTTTAGGGTGGCTAGTAATGGTGCAGTATAGTAATTATCCTATAGTGATTAGGAGTGAGATTAACGCCAGAATATTCCTTTTTATTGGTTTTGTCTTGCCTACTTGTTTCAAAGTCATTCCTTATTTTACCAGTTTATGCCTTATCCTAATCATTTTAACAATTATATTGTTAAAGTTACTGAACTCGCCAAACTTTATGTCTGACCCCCTTTGTTTTCGCCTCTTTTCTTCCTCCCCCCCAAGGTTCTCACGGTGGGACTAGTGCTAGTGGAGCTTGATTTGGACCTCTCTCTCTCTCTTGGATGTGCTTGGATTGCTAAAAGTAAAGTTCAGCTCATCTCTTTTATGGCTACTTATGTTGGGGTTATGCTTTTTACTTTATGTACTCAGAAAACAATTTGTCAAGATGGATATTAAGTGTACTTGGTTTTATTGTTGGTTTTTGATGTTGTTGTAACCAAACTATTTCTCCACTACAATAAAAGTTGTTTTAATTTTTTCAAGTACCAATATATGTATCTGTCTTGTTATATTCTGTTATTGTTAGACCGAAATCTGGGCCTAACACCCAAACTCTATGTGAAAACCTCACAATCATAGAATAAATGCAGAAAAAGCAGTAAACTAAGAGGAGACACACGATATTTTTATAGTGGTTCGGCTCAATCCAAGCCTACGTCCACTTTATAGTTTCTTAAATCCTAAGAAGCTATTACAATGTTGTTTGTTTGCAGTTTATACACGAAATCCTCGTGTTTACAATGAAGAAGAGGAGATTAAAGGGGAGATTATACACGAAATCCTCATGTTGTAATGTGGAATTCGACTTCTAGGTTATGCAATAGCCTTGCGAAGAACCATATTTGAAGCCATGAAGAGTTAAAGTTCCAAAAGGTCCCCCGAAATGACCATCTCCTGGTGTATTTATAGGCGTAGAGAAGCAGCTAGGTGCTCTGAATTGGATTGGATCGGAGGGGCACGTGGCAGGCCATGAGGTGATCTCGGAAGTAGTGGAGAAATGGTCTTCAGATCGTGCTAGGACAGGTGTAAGCCGATCCGGATAAATAGGAGGTGGTTACGCTTGAAGAACAGGTCAAAGCTGTTGCGTCTGAGCGGATGCAGGGGGGTCGGTTCGGACTTCTGATCCGAACCGAGTTGGTGTCTTCGATCCGAAGACTTCATGTGCCAGTGTGCTCGAAGGTGAAGCGGATCGGGTTTGCCCCTTCCGATCCGGTCCGGACTGATGAGAATGGGAGCTGTGACAAGCTAGTGTGCCAGAGACGTTCGGATCGGGTCCTCCGTCCTTTCGAGCCGATCCGGAGCACTCCAACCGAAGGCGTGACGTGTTGCTGCATATCTGGTGCAAGGTGGGTCGGGTCGGACTGCCTCTCTTCGATCCGAACCGAGGTGCCTGTATAAGAGCTAAGTTTCAAAATCATGTGAGGTGATTGGACATGATGGGATCGGGTTTGCTTCCTCCGATCCGAACCGTTAAGGGGTGATGCTAATTCCAGAATTCATGTCTCCGGTTCTGCATGCGTGCACGGAAACGGGCATAACCTTCAAACCGTAAGCCTGATTGAGCCAAACCAAAGCTCAAACTGAAGCTGATTCAGAGATCTACAAGAGTTATGGAGCTTAGCTCCGTAATCGCTGTTTACGGGCCCAAAAAAGGTCATCTGGTAGGAGTTCCGGACCTTTCTTTGTTTGTGATGCGATTTCGACCAAATCGATGCTTGTCTTCTGACGATGTTTCCAATACTCTAGTGTGTTGTTTATCAGAGATTCCATATGTGACTGCTTTGACTAAAAAGCGGGTCAACATTCTGCCCCCCAGAACATATCTTACTGGTTGAAGGAAGATGTGTTCTGGATAATCCAAGGCCACGTCGGGCCTGCCAGCTGCAAGTATAATCCATACCTGCGAAGAAGAGAAAGCAAACAGGTATGTCAAAACCTAACAAAACCGATTACACTTTCGAGCATAAACCATGCTTGGGCGTTTGTTTGAGCATAAACCACACTCAAGACACGTTCGAATCATCCTGCCAAAACCTGACGAAGGACCTAACCCTCCGGGTATAAGCCATACCAGGAAGTTCAAACTGAGCATAAACCATACTCGAGTTTTATTGAGTTCCTTTGCCAGATCCTGACAAAACAATAAGCCGTTCCAGAGTACAATCCATACTTAAGAATCCTAGTGAGTACAATCCACACTCATGTCGGGATAGAGCTATGCTTGCCAAAACCTGACAAGACAGTCTGTCCCTAGGCATAATCCATGCCTAGGGGTCCGAGATAAGTATAAGCCATACTTTAGTTGAGATTGAGAATCCTGCCACAACCTGACAAGAAACTTATATTGCCAAACATAATCCATGCTCGGAAAGTCCTTCCTTATTCAATTCAAAGTACAAAACCAAAGCAAATCCTGATTGGTTTGTCATCGAGCCCAGAGCACGCTTTGGAGCTAAATCCTAACCCCAAACGTGTGTACTCCGATTTATCCAATCAGAAAACCTAAAGAAAGCAAAGAAACATATCTTAAATCCTAAGAAATGCAGGAAATCCAGGCTGATCTCATCCAGATCAGTTGATGATGAGCCCGCGAGAGCTCAATCCAGGGTCATTCCCTCTCCGGGGAGCAGGTGGTGGTAGCAGAGGTGCTGGCGCCGTTGGTTGTTTCACATACTCGGGTAGCTCTCCACGTCTAACCCGTTCCTCAATCAGATCTCGCAAGTGTCTACAGTCATTTGTGTCATGACCGTCCATATCTTGAAATATGCAATATTTCCCAGAATCGCGTTCTCTTTGCGATGGCTCCCTCCTGGGAGGCTTTGGATAGGAGACGTCACCGTTTGTGTTCACGTAGATGTCGGTTAGTGAAGAATTGAGTTCTGTGTACTTTTCATATCTGGGCCCTCCCCGGGGCTGAGCGTTGCGGTCATTCTTGACGGCAGCTTTTACTTTGCCTTTACCAGAATCAAACGGTTCTCCGTCTTTGAGCATGTTAACATCGAGAATTTTCTTTTCAGACGAAGCGTCTTCTTCACGCAAAAACCTATCCGATTCAAGATAGAATTCGCTGAGATTCCTTGGTGGGTCTCGGTACAAGGATTTTTTGAACCCCGAATTGTCTAGAACACCGGATACTGCCGCCATCAATACCATAGATGGCTCAGGTCGATCAACTGATGTTGCTGCAACGTTGAACCTTTCCAGAAATGACCGCAGAGTTTCTTTAGGCCTCTGCTTGATAGTAGTTAGTGACATTACATTCTTGGGTCGAGCGATATGGACCCGAAACTGTTCAATAAAGCGAGCGACCAACATGTTCCAACTGTTGATCGATTCAGATTCCAGCTGCCGAAACCACATAGCAGCAATATCAGTCAAAAAGAGGGGAAAGCATTTAGCCATGACGTTTTCGGACGCCGATTGAACTTCCATATGCCGTTTATAGCGCATTAGGTGCACGGTAGGATCTGCCCTGCCGTTGTAGGGTTCCAGTTGTGGAAGTTTGAAATCTGGAGGATTGCGGGAATTCCTGATTTCCTGTGTGAATGGATTGTGATTGACATCATCCATGTCATTCTGATAAATGCGGCCTCTCGAAAGGCGTTCAATGAGATTGGCGAGCTGGTCGCCTTCAAAGAGTTGTTGCAAGTTGCCTAGTTCGGAGCTGGTGCCCCCAGCGTTGAGCCCAGAAGAGTTCAGAGAGGTATAGGGAGCTTGGAAGGCCATCCGGTTCGGTTCGGAGGTGCCCCCTTGCTGCGGCTCGGAGAGGTGCACGGTTCGGATCGGATGTGCTGATCCGATCAGGTTCTCCCGTTCCGAACCGGGGAGCTTGATGCTGAAGCTGTGTGGAATTACCGATCCGAACCGGTGCAGAGGTAGGTCGTGCTGGAACGAAGTCTTGATTTCCAGAGGGGAGGCTGCTGCCCCCAAGCTCATGTAAGGTGGCGGTTCGGATCGGATCCGAACCGATCCGGTAAAGATTGTCCCCCATTTCCATCTGCGTTTGATTCAAGTTTTGGCCCTCGGTTCGGATCGGATCCGAACCGATCCGGTTTGCAGCTGCTGCTGGGGCTATTTCCGTGCTATTTCCAGTGAGTTGTGTGTTGCCACTCGGCCTACCTTCCATCCGAGCGAAGAATTGGTCGATCATCTCCTGTTGTTTGCGGAGGAGATCATCTTGCCTACCCATCTGGGTTCTCAATTCATCGAGAACGTCATCCATCTCTTCTCGCATCAAGTATGCTGATGGATTTTCATGAGAGGAAGCTTCATGGCTTGCTTCGTTTCTCGTGCTTTCGCCTTCAACACGGGAAATCTTTTGCTTAGCCATCGATCCAATAGCCAAATAATCCAAGCAGACGTTGAAGTTGTCGTGTGCCCCCTACCTGGCGCGCCAAAATGTTAGACCGAAATCTGGGCCTAACACCCAAACTCTATGTGTAAACCTCACAATCACAGAATAAATGCAGAAAAAGCAGTAAAATAAGAGGAGACACACGATATTTTTATAGTGGTTCGGCTCAATCCAAGCCTACGTCCACTTTATAGTTTCCTAAATCCTAAGAAGCTATTATAATGTTGTTTGTTTGCAGTTTATACACGAAATCCTCGTGTTTACAATGAAGAAGAGGAGATTAAAGGGGAGATTATACACGAAATCCTCGTGTTGTAATGTGGAATTCGACTTCTAGGTTATGCAATAGCCTTGCGAAGAACCATAGTTGAAGCCATGAAGAGTTAAAGTTCCAAAAGGTCCCCCGAAATGACCATCTCCTGGTGTATTTATAGGCGTAGAGAAGCAGCTAGGTGCTCTGAATTGGATCGGATCGAAGGGGCACGTGGCAGGCCCTGAGGTGATCTTGGAAGCAGTGGAGAAATGGTCTTCAGATCGTGCTAGGACAGGTGTAAGCCGATCCGGATAAATAGGAGGTGGTTACGCCTGAAGAACAGGTCAAAGCTGCTGCGTCAGAGCGGGTGCAGGGGGGTCGGTTCGGACTTCTGATCCGAACCGAGTTGGTGTCTTCGATCCGAAGACTTCATGTGCCAGTGTGCTCGAAGGTGAAGCGGATCGGGTTTGCCCCTTCCGATCCGGTCCGGACTGATGAGAATGGGAGCTGTGACAAGCTAGTGTGCCAGAGACGTTCGGATCGGGTCCTCCGTCCTTTCGAGCCGATCCGGAGCACTCCAACCGAAGGCGTGACGTGTTGCTGCATATCTGGTGCAAGGTGGGTCGGGTCGGACTGCCTCTCTTCGATCCGAACCGAGGTGCCTGTATAAGAGCTAAGTTTCAAAATCATGTGAGGTGATTGGACATGATGGGATCGGGTTTGCTTCCTCCGATCCGAACCGTTAAGGGGTGATGCTAATTCCAGAATTCATGTCTCCGGTTCTGCATGCGTGCACGGAAACGGGCATAACTTTCAAACCGTAAGCCCGATTGAGCCAAACCAAAGCTCAAACTGAAGCTGATTCAGAGATCTACAAGAGTTACGGAGCTTAGCTTTGTAATCGCTGTTTACGGGCCCAAAAAAGGTCATCTGGTAGGAGTTCCGGGCCTTTCTTTGTTTGTGATGCGATTTCGACCAAATCGATGCTTGTCTTCTGACGATGTTTCCAATACTCTAGTGTGTTGTTTATCAGAGATTCCATATGTGATTGTTTTGACTAAAAAGCGGGTCAACAGTTATATACACCAATAGTACTCCATGAAAGTTAATGCATTCCCTTTGAGAGTGACATTAATGGACGTGGGGTGTTACAAATGCCTGTTAGTCTACGATACACCACCCAAAGCAGACATGTGTGTACCTAGACTTTCCCACGTATGTATGCCAAACGTATTCGATGCCTAACCTACACACCTATCATGTTTGCGTGCCCGAGTTCCGTGGCAGGGCTACACACAGAACTCGGTCGGAAGCTTTCCTTATATTTTTGCAGGCCCGCCTTTAAGAGCCTTTCACACAAATATCCCTAGGGTCTGTTTTTCTATGGTGGCTATGGCCCTACCTCGGCCCCTCCCTTAACTAGTACAGACTACAAGAGCTAAGCGACAAGCCCCTAAGCAAACAATCTAAACACCCATGTGGCATCTACACTCAACCACTGCCTTGATAATGAAAGGTCGATGACCTCTTGGGTTAAACTCTAATCTTTCCGCATCTCACTGGCTGCCGATGACAGGTTCTCGACGACCTATACTATCTTCATTGGTCCTGACCCTCCGCATCCGAAGTGAGGCAGCCGCCGAGCTACCCTTAATGTCACCATGTCACAGCATTCTGACTGCCCATACTTGTGCAGTCAAGGCCCACCCACCTGATAGTTACGCGCAGACCCAACCTCTGTGAGCACAGTCCGAAACTACACAACCACAGAGGACTACCAGGAGCACCTTTTACGTCTCAGGAAGCTGCGTGCTTCCCCTTCCAGTCCATCGGAGCCGCCAGAATAATCAGATTAATGTGCACTCCCCTCATATCTTACAACACCATGATGATCTACCCCATTTGGTTATTCATCCTCTAACATACGGACTATCCTAAGTGCCTCGGTTTACTATGTCATTAGATCCTATGTCTAATCATCAATTACGCGCTTGCTCCACCTCGACAGATTTCCCATTAACTTGGTTGTTTCCATTTTCCCTTGACTTCTTCTTCAAGTTACCAAGTTTCTCTTGCTTATTAACCTCATTCATAACTTAATTCATTTGAGTTCATTAATAAGCCTACAACATGTTATTTTCTATATTGTAATTCAATATTCATAATTCATTCTCTTTACACTACTCTCTGTCCCATCTCATGGTTGCCATAACATGTTCTACTTAATTTATAATTAAGTACATCTTAATTTACATGTTTTATGTCATTCAACATTTATGATCAAATACAACTTACTTATCTCCATAAGTTTGCCTTCTTCTTTCTCATATAATCATAATCTCGTCGTACACCCTCATTACAATTTATCATAATTTACTTATTAACTTAGTTCTCTTAACTAAGGTTTACTAATAAGTTTTCCTTTTCCTTCATATAACTTATGTTATCCTCATTTATTGATTTGTTCTTATTCTCGCTAATTACTTAATCTTCGATTAAGTACAACTTTATTACATAATTTATTTCATCTTCCCCTATCGTTCATTATAACTTACCTTATTTCTTAAGTTATAATTCTCCACTTGTCCCTAGGACAAGCCTACCTATTATCTTTCCTCTTCTTATTCAAGTTCATTCATAATAGGTTGTTATCATTCCCCATTTTGGCGTTAATTAAGATTTACTTTATCCTTCCCACTTCTTTAACAAGTTTACTTAACCCCTACTCAATTGAATTGGTTCGTAATACTGCTACAGATTTAATTAGGTTAAGTATTCCAATTTAACGAATTATCCATGCTACCCACGTTACCCACTTAACCCTTTATTATTCCCATGTCTTACCACATTTCTTATCTTGGTTAAGTGCTTATCATTAATTCATTATACCCGTAATTGTGCAAGACCTCCCACATTAGATTTCTGTATGTGATTGCTGGATATGTCGGGCGGTTCCGGGCAGACTTCTACCGCAATCCAAATCTAACCTCGTGTCTTAGCACTATTACGCATCTAATTTCTGCCTTCGACCTCTCACATTAGATTACCATTTGTGAATGCTGGATATGTCGGGCGGTTCCGGGCAGACTTATACCACAATCCGAATCTAACCTCGTGTCTTAGGCATATAAGTTCTTATTATAACTTATACCCATAATTCAAATCTTGGATTATAATATATGTCAATTACCCATACACCCCAATTAACGTTTATGCTTATAATCCTATCCATAGATTATGCCTATAATCCCAATTCAACTTAAAATCCCAATTTTCATATTCATAATTCCAATTTGATTTGTATTCATAAATCCCACCATAGTTGTATTCATAATTCCAATTTGATTTGTATTCATAAATCCCACCATAGTTGTATTTATAATTCCAAGCATAGTTATGCCCATAACCCCCTTATAAGTTATGCCCCAAACCTCCCAATCCCATGTTATACCCAAATCAACCTTTTCACTTTTTTTTCCGATATCGTTTCAGTTGCATAAATCCGCAATAGACGTAGGCTCGAAGATAGCCTAGCTATAAAAATAAAAATAAAAAAGGAAGAAAGAAAGGAGGAAAATAAGCATAGGAATAAACAACTATTCATAATAACAAGTTAAATATACGATGATAAAATTAGGCATAGGTGAATTCTAGATCTGATCTACAAACTATGGTGAACTGATATGATTCTAGTCCAAATCTTAGTTCCAATTACTTATTAGGTATTTTAATCTATAAGTACCACAAACTCACTTTATCGGATTAGCTCTTCAATATGTTTATTATGTATGTAAATGGGGAATGGCGAACGATAGATCTACTATTATACAAAAAATGTATTTTAAATCCACTCACTTGTATGATTTCACACTTCTAGATCTGATCCATGGTTTTCTCCCTTTTTGCACAGCATAGATCTAGGCATCTGAATTCTTTTATTTTATTTTGGAGTAAAGGAATCCTAGATCTATCTTTTTATTTTAAGAAGAGATTTGGAGAGGAAGAGATTAGATCTAAGAATTGCTTGGGGAAGAAGAAGAATCTGAATTATTTTAGGTTGGAGCAGCATCATGGCGTCGCCATTAATTTAGGTGAGAAAAACAATGAGATTAGGGTCCATTATATAGCTTAGGATTCACAAATTAAGTCATCAAAACTATCCAGGTTCACAAAAATGAATTCAATACAAATCTGGTCGAGTGGGTCTACCCCTGTGTCTACCCCTTTAAGGGGGGTTGACACCTATGTCGACACCCCTATAGGGGGGTCGACATCTATGTCGACACACCTTAGGGGGGGTCGACACCCTTTGAGCGGGATTTTCCCCGCTCACCCGCTTTGGCTGTTTTTGAATATTTTTGAATTCTGGAGATATTTTGTATATATATATATATATGAGCCTTATATGTATACAAACTTCTAAAGCTCATAACTTCTTCGTACGTTGTCCGTTTTATGCAAACTTGGTGTCCATCCGAACCAGAATTCCAAGGTAGACGCAATGGTGATGTCCGTTTTACTTAATTCTGATAATTAAATTAAGCATCTTTATTTTATTATCTTTTCTGTTACATACATTGTTAGGGTATTAATTTCCTTTCTCTTCAATGTATGTATTAATCTAAACTGCGCATCACCATTATTTATATGTCCATGCATATAAATATATTTAATTATATTAAAAAATGCGGGGTGTTACATTCCCCAACTCTTAAAGAATTTCTTCCCCGAAATTCTTTAGGGGTAAAATAGATAATCCCTCGAATAATATCCAACCATCATGTGTGCATCCAATTTTTTGCAAGCATTGTGTACATGTGCAAAGTGAAGTACATCATAGTAATGCATGTATGCCTAATTTGGTACCACCTATATGTATGAAAACTTTTCAAAAACTCTTTCAAAACATGATGCTCACATCCTAAATATACTTGCAGTTATATATGAATGCAATATTTTTGAAAAATCAAAACATTATTCACCCAAATTTTCCCACACACTTATAGAGTAAGAGCATAGTTCATCCAAATGTTGCATCGAAAACCCTACCAACCATCATTAAATTCGAAATTTAGAAAAAACTAATTTTCTAAATTCGATTTCTTATGTTACAAAAAGGTATAAAACGGAAGAATTTACATTTTCCGTTTTTCTTTTATGTACCTTTTTAATTGTACTTGGATTTTATGTAACTACTCTATAAAGATCCCCAACTTTCCTATCCAAGCACAACCCACATAAGAAAACTTCTTTTTCTTTTTCAACTTATCTTGGAAAAAGATTTCATTCTTATTTGTCTTTTCTTAAGATTTTCATTTTCTTTTCCCGTCACATATGTTGCTTTTCTGAGTTTATTGTTTTCTTTTTAGTTAGGCTATTTTTCTTTCTTAGCTTATTTTACTTAATCCCATGATTTAAGTTTATTTTCAAATAAGCCTTTTCATCATCCTACACACCTGCTACTAAAGGCCAAGAATTATAAGAATATTTCACTAAAGAAAAGTCCAACAACAAACCCTCAACGCTCACTTGCCCTTCTTATCTAGTAGTTACTACTAGTCCTTGCTATGTATTACTAGCCTATACTTTTTTTTTCTCTCAAGCAACAATCCTAGGCTTTACAATGCTTATGCATTCTATGGGAATTTTTATTAGTTCAACATTAGCTTATCTCTGACCGTAAATTGGTAAGAGAATAACTCCCTAAGTATCATCCCCGAAGACCGAAATCAATATCAAATTGATACTCAGAGAATCACTCAACTCAACCAATCTCCAGTTGGTTCCAATTATTTAATTTCTTATCTCAATTCTTTCTAGGCATTATTCCTTACCTACCCCATTCTTTTTAAAACATGGTTTGGCCTCATTTTTTTTTAATAACATTTTTCTTCCAAAAATTAAAAGTACTAAAACTTTATTTTTCTTTCCAAAACTTACTTTTGCCAAACTGTAAAACATGTTGCAACATAAAAATGCAAAAAAAAAAAAAAAAAAAATCAAATCACAAAAATGGAGCAGACAAGGACAACTATTGGGTTTACATTGTTTCTACTTACAATGTTAATTTGGCTCCTATCTACAAGGTGCAAACATCTACTCTATTCTTACTTTCTACAACTTATTTTGTCCACCCAACAAAATTTCTTTTCAAAATAGAATAGAAATTTCAAAACTTCTTTTACAAAATGAAAAACTTTGTATGCTTTATTTCTTAATCCTTTCATATATTATAATATGAAAACTAGTGAGTTGTATACTTTTTCATGAGAGAATTCTTTTTAAAATAAGTAATCATTGTTTTACCAAATATATCCCACTTTACTTTAAAACCCAACATGCACTAAATATGTTCTTTGCATAATTTTCCTCAAAAATACTTTTAAGATTAAAACTTGAAAAACATCACAAACTCTTTAGCTAAAACTTTTTTTTATATAAATTCACGTCCTTAAAAGTTAATCATTGGGTTAGACTCAAAGTGGGTCTTTTCAAAACAACTAGGCTTTCCTAGGCACTTTCAATTCTCTAAACTATATATATATTCCTAATCCATTTTCCACTTTCTAACCTTTTTCTAATTTATAAGGTTTCACTTCTAAACCCACTAATCTGAAATATTAACATTTCAGTTTCTATCGTAGGGGATGCTTTCTTTTTCCAATACCAAATCATATTGTACACTTCTAACTAAACCACCTAAGCATCTCAAAATTTCTAGGTTCATTCCTTTAGTGCACAAACCAGTATCCCAACTCTTCCCATATTTTACTCCTTCTATTTAGTGGGCTCCTTATGGATCTAGGTTTATATATATTTATATTTTTGAAAATACAAATATGCTAACTCATTATCTCCCTAAGATCTCTAAACCGAAGCTCAGATACCAGATGTAACTACCCGGATCTCGATAGACCGATTTTTTTTCTTTTTAAAAAACCAATCCATCAAAACCCGTGTTGGTTTGCTCTGGTATCCTACAGAAAAAGACAAAGACATAAAACATGTTAGAGTTCGGAAAACATCTCACAGCGGAAGGAACAAAATATAATATAACCAAAACATAGCTTTACCTCAATAAATAATACTGCCTAGCCAGTATCCAAAGTTATAACATCTCTGTCTCAAGCCTAACCTGCAACTGTGTTATGAAGAGGGGGTCAGAACATAAGTTCTGTGTGAATGAATTTAAAGTACACACTTTGGATAATCCTACATGTACCATTCAGTAACGATTTCTTATTTTTTAGGTTATTGGTGTCAACAACGCTCCACGCTTACACACACACTTGTTGTACCCATCTACTCCCTAGTAACCTAATATAATATATGTAGCTACCCCCAAATTAAAGCACACCCCATGGTACCCCACTCGCACGGTCCTCACTGTATCATCGCAGAAATATATGCAGTCCCTCATCCTACGTTCTAGTGACGAACGGATCTATGTATATAATGACGCTACGTCTGCATGGAACCATTATAACTATATTGCGTAGGCATAATGACTGCCATCATCGAATAATGCCCTCTAGTCTACGATACACCACCCAGAGCAGACAAGTGCATACCTAGACTTTCCCACGTACGTATCGCCAAACGTATTCAATGCCTAACCCGCACACCTATCATGTGTGCGTGCCCGAGTTCCATGGCAGGGCTACACACGGAACTCGTTCGGGAGCTTTCCTTATATTTTTGTAGGCCCGCCTTTAAGAGCCTCTCACACAAATATCCCTAGTGTCTGTTTTTCTATGGTGGCTATGGCCCCACCTCGGCCCCTTCCTTAACTAGTAAAGACTACAAGAGCTAAGCGACAAGCCCCTAAGAAAACAATCTAAACATCCATGTGGCGTCTACCCTTAACCACAGCTTCGATAGTGAAAGGTCGATGGCCTCTTGGGTTTAGCTCTAGCCTTTCCGCATCTTGCTGGCTGCCGATGAAAGGTTCTCGACGACCTATACTATCTTTGTTGGTCCTGACCCTCTGCCTCGGAAGTGAGGCAGCCGCCGAGCTACCATTAATGTCACAACGTCACAACATTCCGACTGCCCCCTACTTGTGCAGTCAAGGCCCACTCACCTGATAGTTACGCGCAGACCCAACCTCTGTGAGCACAGTCTGAAACTACACCACCACAGAGGACTACCAGGAGAACTTTCACGTCTCAGGAAGCCGTGTGCTTCCCCTTCCAGTCCGTCGGAGCCGCCAGAATAATCAGATTAATGTGCGCTCCCCTCGTGTCTTATGACACCACAATGATCTACCCCATTTGGTTATTCATCCTCTAGCATACGTACTATCCCAAGCGGCTCAGTTTACTGTGTCATTAGATCCTCTGTCTAATCATCAATTACGCTTGATCCACCTCGACAGATTTCCCATTAACTTGGTTGTTTCCATTTTCCCTTGACTTCTTCGTCAAGTTACCAAGTTTCTCTTGCTTATTAACCTCATTCATAACTTAATTCAT
Organism: Allium sativum; assembly: GCA_030737875.1. Taxonomy (NCBI): domain Eukaryota; kingdom Viridiplantae; phylum Streptophyta; class Magnoliopsida; order Asparagales; family Amaryllidaceae; genus Allium; species Allium sativum. Next base: position 888,163,534 of record CM060915.1, on the reverse strand, counting down.
TTAAGTTCATTAATAAGTATACAACATGTTATTCTCTATATTTTAATTCAATATTCATAATTCATTCTCTTTACACTACTCTTTGTCCCATCTCATGGTTGCCATAACATGTTCTACTTAATTTATAATTAAGTACATCTAAATTTACATGTTTTATGTCATTCAACATTTATGATTAAATACAACTTACTTATCTCCATAAGTTTGCCTTCTTCTTTCTCATTTAATCATAACCTCGTCGTACACCCTCATTACAATTTATCATAATTTACTTATTAACTTAGTTCTCTTAACTGAGGTTTACTAATAAGTTTCCCTTTTCCTTCATATAACTTATGTTATCCCCATTTATGGATTTATTCTTATTCTCGCTAATTACTTAATCTTCGATTAAGTACAACTTTATTACATAAGTTATTTCATCTTCTCCTATCGTTCATTATAACTTACCTTATTTCTTAAGTTATAATTCCCACTTGTCCCTAGGACAAGCCTACCTATTATCTTTCCTCTTCTTATTCAAGTTCATTCATAATAGGTTGTTATCATTCCCCATTTTGGCGTTAATTAAGATTTACTTTATTCTTCCCACTTCTTTAACAAGTTTACTTAACCCCTACTCAATTGAATTGGTTCGTAATACCGCTAAAGATTTAATTAGGTTAAGTATTCCAATTTAACGAATTATCTATGCTACCCATGTTACCGACTTAACCCTTTATTATTCTCATGTCTTACCACATATCTTATCTTGGTTAAATGCTTATTATTAATTCATTATACCGTAATTGTGCAAGACCTCCCACATTAGATTTCCGTTTGCGTTTGCTGGATATGTCGGTCGCTTCCGGGCAGACTTCTACCGCAATCCAAATCTAACCTCATGTCTTAGCACCATTACGCATCTAATTTCTGCCTTCGACCTCTCACATTAGATTACCGTTTGCGATTGCTGGATATGTCGGGCGGTTCCAGGCAGACTTATACTGTAATACGAATCTAACCTCGTGTCTTAGGCATATAAGTTCTTATTATAACTTATACCCATAATTCAAATCTTGGATTATAATATATGTCAATTACCCATACACCCCAATTCACGTTTATGCTTATAATCCTATCAATAGTTTATGCCTATAATCCCAATTCAACTTAAAATCCCAATTTTCATATTCATAACTCCAATTTGATTTGTATTCATAAATTCTACCATAGCTGTATTCGTAATTCCAATTTGATTTGTATTCATAAATCCCACCATAGTTGTATTCATAATTCCAAGCATAGTTATGTCCATAACCCCCTTATAAGTTATGCCCCAAACCTCCCAATCCTATATTATACCCAAATCAACCTTTTCCCTTTTTTCCAATATCGTTTCAGTCGCATAAATCCGCAATAGACGTAGGCTCGACGATAGCCTAGCTATAAAAATAAAAATAAAAAGGGAAGAAAGAAAGGAGGAAAACAAGCATAGGCATAAACAACTGTTCATAATAACAAGTTAAATATATGATGATAAATTTTGGCATAGGTGAATTCTAGATCTGATCTACAAACTCTGGTGAACTGATATGATTCTAGTCCAAATCTTAGATCCAATTACTTATTAGGTATTTTAATCTATAAGTACCATAAACTCACTCTATCGGATTAGCTCTTCAGTATGTTTATTATGTGTGTAAATGGGGAATGGTGAACGATAGATCTACTATTATACAAAAAATGTATTTTAAATCCACTCACTTGTATGCTTTCCCACTTCTAGATTTGATCCATGGTTTTCTCCCTTTTTGCACAGCATAGATTTAGGCATCTGAATTCTTTTCTTTTGTTTTGGAGTAAAGGAATCCTAGATCTATCTTTTTATTTTAAGAAGAGATTTGGAGAGGAAGAGAACAGATTAGATCTAAGAATTGCTTGGGAAAGAAGAAGAATCTGAATTATTTCAGGTTGGAGCAGCATTATGGCATCGCCATTAATTTAGGTGAGAAAAACAATGAGATTAGGGTCCATTATATAGCTTAGGATTCACGATTTAAGTCATCAAAACTGTCCAGGTTCACAAAAATGAATTCAACACAAATCTGGTCGAGGGGGTCTACCCCTATGTTTACCCCCATGAGGGGGGTCGACACCTGTGTCTTCCCCCTATTGGGGGGTCGACACCTATGTCGACACCCCTATGGGGGAGTCGACACCTATGTCGACACCCCTTAGGGGGGGTCGACACACTTTGAGCGGGATTTTTCTCGATCACCCACTTTTGAATGTTTTTGAATATTTTTGAACTCTGGAGATATTTTGTGTGTATATATATATGAGCCTTATATGTATACAAACTTCTAAAGCTCATAACTTCTTCATACGTTATCGTTTTACGCAAACTTGGTGTCCATCTGAACCAGAATTCCGAGGTAGACGCAATGGTGATGTTCGTTTTACATAATTCTTGATATTTAAATTAAGTATCTTTATTTTATTATCTTTTATGTTACATACATTGTTATCGTATTAATTTCCCTTCTCTTCAGTGTATGTATTAATCTAAACTGCGCATCACCATTATTTATATATCCATGCATATAAATATATTTAATTATATTAAAAAATGCGGGGTGTTACACAAAGACGAAACCAAAACCTTCCTTACATAAAGGCGAAACCAATATCTTCCTTGCTTGAAGGCACCCGATCAAGTCTCTGACGCCATTACTCAACACGATGAGATGAACACTGGGGCAAAACCGAAAACTTCCTTACATGAAAACAAAACCAAACGTCTTCCATATGTGAAGGCGCACGGCCAAGTCTCTGATGCCATTACTCGGCTGGATGAGATGAACGCTGGGTCAAACTAAAGTCTTTCTTACACGAAGGCATCCAACAAGGTCTCCGACGCCATTACTTGGTCGGATGAAACAGACGTTGGGGGAAACAAAATGTCGTTCTTACGCGAAGGCACCCAGTCAACTCTCTGATGCCATTACTCAGCCGGATGAGATGAACGTTAGGGCAAAATCAAAGCCTTCCTTACGCAGAGGTGAACCCAAAACCTTCCTTATGCTAAGGTGAACCCACAGTTTTCCTTATGCGAAGACAAAACCAAAACCTTCCTTATGCGAAGACGAAACCAATGTCTTCCTTACGTGAAGGCGCCTGGTAAAGTCTCCGAAGCCATTACTCGGCTGGATGAGATGAACGCTGAGGAAAAAATCAAAGTCTTCCTTACGCGAAGACAGAACCAAACGTCTTCCTTACGTGAAGGCGCACGGTCAAGTCTCTGATGCCATTACTCAACTGGATGAGATGAATGACGGGGAAAACTAAAGTCTTCCTTATGCAAAGGCATTCTGCCTAGTCTCCAACGCCAATACTCAACCGGATAAGACGAACATTGAGTTACCTCCCACTAGTGAGGCACCCAATGAAGTCTCTAATGTCAGAACTAATGGGCGTGAGTAGATGAACATTGGGGTATTCGAAGATATTGACAAAAAAGATATGCTCGGTATGTTGATAAGATTCACTGCATCGATGAAGATCAACCTTGGAAATCCAACTGGTTATCATTGAATGGTTGTGATCTTCATAAAGAAGAAAAGGTGGATACATCGGTTGAGTCTAATTAAAATACAATCTCTTACTATAATGAATTCCTTCATTGGGAAAACCTAGAGTCTCTCAATGCAAAGGCTTCCTCGTTAGTAAAGCTTCAACCGTAAATAACTCAAAGAACCTGATGGTATTCCGCTTCAAACCTGAGGACAGGCGATGTTTAAAAGGTGACTGTGCAGATATGGCATAGTTCGAATCCAGTAGAGCAGTAATGCTTTCCAAGGAATTGAAGCTAATACCCATCAACGGCGTCAACATGATTTATAAAAGGAAGATTGAGCAGTAGTCATGCACTAGGACAACTGGTCATGAAGTTGAGATTCAAAGTTTTTTACATCCCGAGATGATCCATAATATCAAATGCTATTGGAAGAGATAACAATACCGCGAGGTTGCAATATACAAAAGACCATCATAGAATACGGAAAAGTCAACATATGTTAGAACAGGAATAACGCAAGAAGCGATTCATTTATGTACGACATTCAAATTTCAAGACCTAGCTCCAAGATTTTTCTCAGGATAGATGCTGCAAAAGAAAAAGGTAAAATGCTAACTTAGCACAACTTATTAAGCAATGTACATAAGCTACACAGTTTCCCGAAAACCTTGCTAATAATTGTACGGGGCTGACTAGAATCAAAATTTTAGCAGAAAATTGTTATGTGCACACCTTTCATAAATATTGAATCTGGTGCAGTAACAATTCAAAAAGAGGATGCTTAGAAGTCGCAATCCAAAATGTAGGCTAATGAATCTTAAGTATCATCGACAAGAAAATAAAGTGTTTTACTAATGTAAACTACGTCTAGTGAGTCATAAACTCTCAGATGACAGTCTTACATTGATAACACATTTGAGTTTGTAATAATCTGTTTCCTTTTTTCGGACTAACCCATTGTCGTCTCGAGCAATCGACAACGAATTTTCCGCCAAATGCGCGCAAAAGCTCTTCATTACAGGTTCTCTGGATGAGCATATATGCCAAGAGACACTCTCTAATAAAACTGGGTCAATGTTGCACCATCGTTCATCGAAATAAGGCAATAGGTCAAAACGAGTCCAGTGTGCATCGTCAACTAGTTCAAAAGCCATGTGCAAGTTCAAACCCGAATTTTTGAGACCAACAAATATCGTGAAACCTGGAGACTGCTTTAGCAAAGTCTCCAGGCAGATGATCAGCAAATTTCAGTTTCCCCGACAATTTTGCACCAAATTCGGGAATGCCAAACTGAATGCATGCTTGATTAAAAACATATTGAGGTAACACAAAATGGCATTTCTCCAGGGGGTTGTAAATGTTATGTAATGGGAAAGGATCTACTTCTGACCATGAAATTGCAACTGCTCTGACCTCATTAACTCAATTGAAAGCTCCAATTTGAGCAGAAGTGACTTCCCTTCAAGAACGGTAATTAGTCGTCTGCCTGGTATTTACTTTGCACATGGAATCTCGTTTTTAAATAAATTACAAGTACGCGTTTCATACCATATGAACCATCGTATAAGATTATATAGATCATTAAAAGGCGAGGATTGAAATCTGTAGTCAGCATATACCCATTAGCAAATCTCAAGCATCGTTGTGAAATCGAATAAGAGTGACGCGTCTATGCAAGCAATGTTCGAAAAATTATAAATGATTGAATGAATTGATTTTGTGTAGGTGCTTCATTTAGTTCAAACCAGTAAATTCGCTATAATTCGTTTTTAATGATTAAACTAATTTGTTATCGATGTGGGAAGTCGATGGTAAAATATTCTCCTAGAAAAGTGCAAATGTTTTTGTTGTTACGATATAGATTGTAGTAGCAAAAAAGGCATGTGTAGCTTATCATTTACAGGTTCAAGTTGTGATCGTTTGCTTTAGAAAAGTGTGTGTTGCTTAAAAAAGGTTCAATGTCCAAGCAAATCTCCAAGACAAATGATCCAATATGGATCTGGCATGACCGATCCAATGTGAATCAGACACAATCGATCCCTCACGGATCTAATTTGTTTCACGCATTCAAGCCATGTCTAAAATTGGAGCATTCATATACTAGCGCAACAACAAAACAACATGCACAAACTGGAGCAAGTGGTTGTAACACCCCGTAATTTTAAAGAAAATTATAATGATAGACTAACGGATACCTAATTAAATATTGGAAATTAAGTTAAACGGAATGCACCATTGCGTTCATCTCGGAATTCTGCTTAAGATAGACTCCGAGTTTACGTAAAACAGGTATCGTATAAGAAGTTATTAAGCTTAGAAGTTCGTATATGTATAAGAGAATTATATATAAACAAAACCAGTCCAAAAATCAAAATCAAAGAGCGGGAAGACACGCGGGAAATCGACCCGTTAGGGGTCGACCCATGCCCCATGGGGGTCAACCCTAGGGTCGAGCCTGCTGCCGACCCTACCCAGATCCAGGGCAGATTCATTCTCTGCACCTGGACTTGTTCCTTGACCTGATTCGTTAGCTTGAGGCTATAGATAGGACCTCATTTATATTGTTTTATTCATTAAAAACAATGGAGACAACGAGATTTTCCCTAGCTTGGATTGAAATAACCTATTCTTCTGCAACAACGACTTATACGTATACAAGAATCTCTGCTACGACATCAACACTCTTTTCTCAGTTCTTTAGATCCAGTCTCTGTGAGTTCATGTTGCTTTTAAATATAAACATTTAATAAGTAATCCTGACATGTTTAGAAGTTTGGATATAAACATATGCTTGTTAATAACCTTAATCATAACTAAACAGATCTTCCATTACGTATACACCTGATCTACTGTTCATTTTTCATATGCTTATTCCTGATATGCATATTTCATTCATCATATGCCTACTCCTGATATGCCTATTTCTGTCACCATATGCTTATTCTGTTATTATGCCTATTTCTGCCATCATATGCCCGTTTTGTTATTATGCCTATTTCTGTTCTCTTCTCTCCCTCTTTCCCTTTTTTATAGCCTAGGCTACCTTCGAGCCTAGGCCTATCGCTGAAATATGCGAACGGACGAAATTGGGAATGGTTGGGAAAAATAAATTGGGGCATAACTTGTATCGTGAATCAGGACTAGGATTTGGGGGCGTAACCTATGATGAACATGAATAATTGTTTAAAAATGAATAATCCTAAATTCACAGTAGATAGAAACTATAACCGCACTTAGACACGAGATTAGATTACACTTGTAGTAGAAGTCTTCTCAGAACCGACTGACAAATCCAGCATCCACGTGTGGTTAATTTAATGTGAAGGGTCTAGTGCGTAAATGTACACGTAACGGTGCTAAGACATGAGGTTAAATCCAAACTTGTGGTATAAGTCTACCCGGAACCGCCCGTCATATCCAGCATCCAAATGTGGTCGACATAATGTGAGAGGTCTGGTACATTAACATACATGAACGAGAAATGATAATAACCTGTTAACCTATAGTACTTTACCTGTTTAAATCTGTGGGGGGTTATATGAACCTATCAAATTGTGTAAGGGTTAAGTAAACTTGTTTGAATCAATGGGGGGTGAAGTAAATCTGTTAAATCTGGGGGCGTTATACGAACCCGACAAACTTAACCTGTTTTGTATGTTGGGGTTATGCGGGCTTGAAAATCTGTTAGGCATAACTTGTTAAAATCCTAGTAGTGGGGATACAAGCCTAGGGGGTGGCTTGTATCATCTGTTGTGTGGGACCCGTATTAGTTAGTAACCCATACTGGTATCAAAAAGAGGACCCCGAACTAGGTAGGGGTCAGGGCACGCTTACTGAGCTGATTATAAGAGGTCCATATGGGTGGAGGTGTCTGGTTGCGCGTTCCAACGGAGCCATGTGCGTGCATGGATCCGCTTACTTGGGAAATAAGATATTATAGCACCAGTAGATATGGTTGTGCCTATCGGGAAAAGAGGTTGCCACTTTAGGAAGTGATACATCATACTGTAGGGCCAGCACAGGGTATCTACGGGATAGGGAGCCGATCGATTGGGGTAGTAGTTAGGGTACATCTAGTTCTGCCTATTTAGGATCCCGTTAATATCGTTTGTGGTGACACTCGTTATTTCTGTTGTGTTGCCTGTTATTATCGTTGGAGGTAAAACCCGTCACTAGAAGTACACCTAAGTCTACCATTATGTTTCTGTTGGAATCATTCTGTTTCTATTATACCAGTATTGGTGTAGAGAAAAGTATTTGGAAAGTGTAATATATTCTGTTCTGTTTATTCTGCTTATCCTGCTTAGTCTACTATACATGTCTTCCTCCCTTCCCCCCCCCCCCCCCCCCAAGGTTCCCAGGGTGGGAATACTCTGGCTTGATTAGGATTCTCACTGCTGTTTCTACTTGGAGCTGCTTAGATGTACCACTTTGATTGCCTATATACATTGCTATCGCTATTTTTGGGGACTATAATTTTATATTACTATACTTTGATGATTTTAGTATAAGGAAGATATTTTAATTTGATGTAATGGGTTTTCTGTACTTCAGACTTATGTTGTAACTGGATTTTCGACCACAATGTTTTATGTTTGAAGAATAAAGTTTTAAATTTCGCTGTTATTTTTATATTTGTTTTGTGATGTTTCTATTCATGTTTACCTATAACGCTTTACAGAACTTAATGCATTCTGATACAGGGTGACATTAATGGATGTGGGTGTCACATTTGGTATCAGAGCTGAGGTAGCAAGATCGAATAAAAGATTTTGAAACTTGTTTTCAAAAGGTTTTAAAAGAAAGCATTTTCGAAAGAAAAAACTGTTTTGAAAAACATATTCCCCAAAGCCATATAAAATATCTCTGGATTCTCTGTTTGAATTCTGTTTTCCTTTTCTTTTCAGCCTGTCTAGGGAACCGAATATTCCCAAAGGCGTTTAGATACCGGCTTGCTTCCGTAGATATCTCAATGTTACGCCACCAGCCGGAGGTTAAGCAACCGCCCCTCCCCCAACTGCAGCCATTGTCCCTTCTCCTCCATGAGCGGATAATTTCTCCAAGATTTGCAAGGATTTCTGTGCGATGGGAGGAAAGCCTTTCTAAGGAACTGAAGCTTTTGTAGTAGCAGGGAATTGGCTTAAAGAGACGGAGGATTTATTTTGGATTTTTGAAGTTGATCACTGTCGGAAGATTAAGTTGGCCATTTGGCAGCTGAAAGATGAGGCTTTATTCTGGTGGGAAGTCACGCAAGCAGGGCATCTAGTTGAGACTTAGGGTGATTTCCGACAGAGATTCGAGATGAAATTTCTTTCTCAGGCAGAAGAGAGTATGCAAATGGAAAGGTTTCTAGCACTTAAGCAAGGAGGCATGTTTGTCAAATAGTATGTCAACTAGTTCAATCAATTTGCGAGGTTTGGTTTGGAACTACTGAATACCCTGCACAAGAAAGCTTTGAGGTTTGTAAGAGGGTAAAAGAACCCCTCCATAGGTTGGCTATGTCTCATATTTCAAAGGAGGCAACTTTCGAGAAACTCATTGATATGGCATTAATGCATGAAGAAGATAAAGGCGAAAATAAAGAGGCTAAGATTGATGAGACACAAAACAAGAAAGTGTGGCCCAAGAAAGAACAAAAATCGCAAAAGAAGGGCAGAAAGAATGACAAAGCCCGAGACAAGAGGAAATGTCAAAGTTGTGGACGCCTGGGTCATATGAGCAAAGACTGCAGAAAAAGGAAGAATGCTCATTTCCACTGTGGTGAGGTCGGACAATTTACTAGGGAGTGCCCAAAGAAGCAAGGACAGGGCCAAAGGGCAGGATCATTTGGAGGGCAGGTGCATGCTCTCGTGGCCAGTGTATCGGATAGAGATAGTAAAGTTTATGTTAAAGGTTTGATTTCTCTTTCCGATCATCATGTTAGAACTCTTTTTTGATTATGGCGCTTCACATTCTTTTATATATGATTCTATGGTTGAGTCTATGCACCTTAATACTAGTATGTTTTGGATACCATTGTTGTCTTAAACCCCGTTGGGGGCACGGCTCATCTGTGTATGATTTGTCGGGGTTTGTGGATATCTTGTTGGATGTCGAGTTTGGGTGCAACGCATATGTGCTTGGTTTCATGGGCTATGGTTTGATTCTAGGGATGGACTGGCTAGCCATATATGGTGCCATTCTAGACTGTGAGAGGGGGTCGTTAGGCTTTTGACTTGCCATGAGAGGACTCTTGAGATTTCTTATGACCCTAAGGGGTCTGTTATGCTAAGTTTCCTAGAATCGCTTGATGCTTCTGTCGATGATTTACGATCTGTACCAGTAGTCTGTGAGTATTCAGATGTTTTTGAGGAGGTTAAGGGCTTACCCCCGAGGCGCGAGATTGATTTCTGGATATACTTCATGGATAATGCAAAGCCATTTACATTGCATGTGCGCCACATGGCTCTGAGAGAAAGGAGGGAGCTCAGCCAGCAAGTAGGGGAGCTACTTGAGAAAGGGTTTATTAGGCGAAGCACATCTGAATGGGGTGCTCTGGTCGTATTCGCAACTAAGGCGGATGGCTTGCTTCGCTTATGTGTGGATTACAGGTAGTTGAATAAGCTCACTAAGAAAAATAGGCACCCACTTCGGAGGATGGATGATCTGTTTCACCAGCTTGCTGGTGTATCTGTTTTCTCTTAGTTAGACTTGGCCACAGGGTTTCATCAGTTGATAGTGGCCGAGAACAATATAGACAAGACCGCTTTTAGAACTCCAGATGGTTTCTTCGAGTGGCTCGTCATGCCTTTTGGGTTGACGAATGCACCCACCTATTTTGTGGATCTGATGAGTAGGATGTTTTGGGAGTTTCTGAATAAGTTCATTGTGGTCTTTGTAGAGTACATTCTGATCTTCTCAAAAAGCGAGGAAGAGCATGCCCTACATTTAAGGGAGGTTTTGAAGACTCTCCGAGCGCACCAACTTAAGGCAAAATTCTCCAAATGTCATCTTTGGAGAATGAAAGTGAGATTTCTAGGGCATGTGGTCTCTAAGGATGGGTAGCAGTGGATCCCGCGAAAGTAGTAGCAGTTCAAGATTGGAAGATTCCAAAGAATGCAACGGAAGTGAGGAGTTTTTTTTGGTTTAGCAGGCTATTATGGAAAGTTCATTAAGGACTTCGCGAAGATATCAGCTCCACTCACCATACTGACGAAGAAGAATCTGGCCTTTTCTTGGGATATTGACTGTGAGGTTGCTTTTCAGCGATTGAAGAGGGCTCTGACAACAGCCCTAGTCTTTGTTGTATCTAACAATTCTATGATTTTTGTTTAATGATAACACACATATATTTATTATTATAAATGTGTTTGTAATTGTACCGTTATACTACATCACAGACAGAAATATAATATTTATATTTAAATATAATACCACTATACAAGAATTCAAATATTCAAACAATATTTTATCTCACCATTCCAACAGTACAGATTTATAACTTCACTATTTGAATATTTCACTGAAATAACAACTCAATCACTCAAACTATACGATTTCATTTCATACAATGCTCTTCACTACAGTTTATTCAGTCACTCACTTTTATACAGTGTCTCCTCACTACAACACTCAGTCACTCTTTGTACAATTTCATATATAAATATATATATATATATATAGACACTCACTGGTACATACACTCATTGACACTATCACTTTTGTCTTCTGTCTTCACAGCTTTAAATCTGTCCAGTCATCCACACCTGTCACATATAGAAACACACACATAGTATCTCGAACAAAAATAATATTTTAAATTCTAGCAGATATATTTTTTATTTTAAAAATTTATTTACCTCAGAATTTTGGTGTGTTTCTCATCATTTTTCATGACTTGATCTGATTTATATATATATGTGTGTGTGTGTGTGTGTGTGTGCCTGGAAATTTTTTGATATTCACAGTGATACACTGTAAATACCACAAGGTAGACTGTATATCTCTAGTGCTAACAGATCAGCCTCAACACACTACACTACTCTGCTGATTAGAACCAACGTCAAAATTAGCTGATTCTGAATAGCCATAACACAGTTGTAGCAGTCTGCTGATAATATATTCATGTCTGACATTTTTGAAGAGCCACACACACACACACACACACACACATATATATATATATATATATATATATATGGTACAAGAAAACTGGACAGATTAGTACAAGCTCAAACATGGACACAACAAAGAATTGGTCAAGTGACAAGCATACATGGTGCAACAAGTCAGCATATACACATGCACAAGTATATTGATCAAGTCGGCATGGTGTACAATCATGTCAAAGCAGGAAGACGTCAACAAGAACATGCATTGTTTCATCAAGATCATAATACACAATGTCAAACAACTCAAAACAGGTCAGGTTCATATATGTGTGGACAAGTTTCAGAATACAAGAAACCATGCAAGCCAGTGTGAAAGTGCAATTCAAATATACATAACATGTAAGTGGAACATATATACAGCATGATATGATTATATACATACTTTCATACATGAACAAAAACAACATGGGTGTGTTCAACTCAGTGCAAGCATATTGGTATGCTCATATATATATATATATATATATATATATATATATATATCAAAATGGTCAAGAAGAAATTTTACATGGTCAAGCCAGTATACAGTGATGAACAAACATAATACAACTGCATGGATAAGGATCCATGAATCAAGGCAAACTGATCAAGGTCAACTCAAGATGCAAGTTTCTCAAACACAAGGGTACATGGACAAACAAAAGTGGTCGGGTGTTCATGCAGTAATGAAAATGAACACATGGCAGGGGCAACACAACTAAGGGTGATCATATGCAAGAAGCATAAGTGCTTAAATAGTTTATACTAGATTCAGGTTACAAACACAAGGTGAACAAATTTGTTAAGGTGGTTATATGCAAAACAGAGAGAATGTCAACACTGCAGTGCATAGACAATATAGCCAAACAAAGCGTAACCAACAAGAGGAGCATGTCGAGGTACAGTTGTAACTAGAACAACCAAAAGAAGAACATCACAAAATCAGTAAAGTCTAAATACAAGTGACATAATGGATCCAAGAAAAACTGCAACATGTTTGAAAATAAGTAAAATATCATGCACAACAACATGATGTCACAAGAACACAAGTACCAAAAGCAATGACATGAATGGTTCATGTCTGTTCTAGCAAGGACCACAAATACAAATTCCCTGATTTCTAGAAACAAGTGTTTGGTAAGAAATTGGTTTCGAATTTTAATGTTTCCAATATTTGTGGCAATACTTTCTAAAGACTTATGGGCAACTGCTTAATGGAATTGCATAAGTCATGTTAAAGAATCAACTAATATTTCTGGGAAAGTCATTATTAATGAAATCGTAGTGTCCATCTTTGGCAATAGTTTCTTTTTGATTCAAAGCATTTCAGATATCACGAATTACAAAGGGGTAATAAATCTCAGCATCCTTTGCTTTGGGCAAAAACCATTTTATTTTGTTTCCAAAATTAAACCAGATTTCACGACAAGTATTCATGGAAAACAATATCATTTGTTTCCTGAAAATCACGTAGGTGTTTCTCAGCAACAAACTTATTCCGATCTTAAAATTCCATCTCAAAGCCGATTCAATCAGAAAGTTACAAGGCCAAAAATCCTGCAAGAAGAGGAACAATTCAGGCAACAAACATCACGCATAATCAGATGAGTCATATATGGAAATCAGAGTAATTAATAGGATTATCCTATTTAAACACGAATCATCATCAGCATTTTGGTATGATCGAAACTAGCAACAATTCGAAAGCAAGTCAAAGAAGAACAATTCAGAGAACTCATAAATAGTTTCGATCACAAGAGATGCAAATCGATGAGCATCATTTAATTCAAAGCACAGAAAATAAATTCTAGGAACAATCGACTGCGATTTTGGAGAACAAGACGAACCCAAATTTGGGATCGACCGATATCCATTTTGAAGCAAATGAAGATGGAATTATAAAATGGGCCTAGTTTTGTTTGATAAGGGGGTCCTTTTTGGTTTTAATTTATTCCATTGTATTGTTTTTTGTTCTTTGAAAACCGTCCCAAATCTAAGTTTTCTAGTTTGTCTGTAAACTATGGTTTTTGTTACAGGGTTTGTAACGAGGAAAAATCCGATTTTGGGGTTAAATCGGTATAGGGTTTTCAGCGTAGAATTGGTACAACTAGAGCGATATTGTGTGACTTTTTGTGTAGCAACTAGTAGAAACTTGGGGATAAGTTTTGAGCATAGGTTTAGGACATTTAGGCTAGGAATTGTCGCGAGTTTACATGTATTGTAAGCGTTGTAATAACTGACTAATATCTAGTAGAAACCTTGGGGAATGCAGCGGTAGGCAGGGTTTGCCGAAGCTAGATAAAAACTGTGTTATTTATTTCTGTATTTATTTCTTATCTGCTGCAATATGTTCTGTGATATTTTAATATCTCGAATTAAATTCAATAAACCCTATTCAGCCCCCTTCTAGGGTTAATCTAGATCCAGCGTGGTATCAGAGCGGGTTATTCTTTAACTCTAAAGTCATGGTGTAACAACCCAGAATTTCTAAAGCAATTCTAAATTTTAATTTTAGCTATTTTAATGGGTTTTGAATATTTAAAATGATTTATTTTAAATAATAACGACTAAAAAATTTATTTAAATCGAAGTTAGAATGAAGAAATTTATTTTAATTATAAAACAAGCCTGAAATGGCGCGGTAGTCTGAAAATTAGATTTTAAATTTCAATTGAACTAATAGGATTCAAAACAAATCGGATTTCAGTGAAACGAGAAATGTTGGAATATTTTGAACTGTAATTTTCTAACGAATGTAAGAAACTGAGATTTCACTTTATAGATTGAAAGTTATGTCCACTTTAAAATTTAAAATAGTCGCTATGGAATTTATATATATTAATATAATATATAGCCCTTAAAAATAGCCATTTTGCAAACGACCTCCATTTTCGATGAATCAACTTTTGTTGGATCCGAAATGTCAATTTATTGTTAGATTAAAAATTTCACAATTTTTGAAATTAATATGTAAGCGTGGTGAATTTAAGTGCTTCTTCAGTTTTAATTGTAAATTTAATCGACTGGAAAAAGGCCATTTTTTGAACGGCCTTCAAATTCGATGAAATTAATTTTGTTAGGACTGTATCATCAAAACATAGCTAGATTTCAATATTCATAATTTTTGGAGTCAGTATGTGACTGTGCGGGATTTTAATGTGAAATAGTCAATAATTTGACTTTAAAAATTCGTTGTTTGTGCAAATGACTCGGAATTCGATGAAACTAGTTTTGTGGGGTCTGCAATGTTAGACAGTAGCTGCATGTCAATTTTCATCGAAAACGGAATCCGTAGGCAATCACACGGATTTTTAAACGATGAAAATGAACGATATTTGAGTATAATAAAATATAAAATTAATAAAAACAATAATTTACCCCTCCTATATAACATCCTTACTTCTCATAACCCTAAGCTAATTCATCCATCTGTCAAATACTCCAAGCCGCCGTCTTCTATCCAAAAATAAATGAAAACATGAATTCTAAAATCGATTAAAAATCAAATAAAACTCCATAAATAGCAAGACCAATATATTTGTGATTCTGGCGAGTTACTCTTCAATTTGGTATACCTCATGTAGGGTTCGATGTCCATTGGTTTGTTGGGAAAAATCACAGCGCATGGTTTATCTTTTAGGGTTGAGGAATGGAGGAATTTGAAGCTTTGATTCTTGTTTTAAGTATTGTTTCTGAGTTCAGGACATCGATTATTGCTTGTCTGCAAATTCTTGGAGCATTCAAAGGGTTTTCATGTCGTTCCGTATACTCTCATTCGAATGAGTGCTGTCGAACGCATCCCTCATGGTGAGATCGAACTGGAAATATTTAAGGGTACAGGGTTGAAGAGATTTTAGCGAGAAAATTTATGATATTTTTTATTGAATTAATAATGAAGTGGTGATAAAGAAAAAGGGGATGAGAGAATCGAAAATGGCCTGGAGGTGTTGTGTAGTCGGGTTCGGTTATACGGGTGAAGAAGGAAGATGAGGGAATGATTAACAAGCTAATTAAGGTGTTAATTATATTATTAATTTAATGACCGTGTAATATGTTCGAACTTGAAAAATACATAACTTCTCCATACTTTATCAAAATTGAACGAAACAGGATCCGTTGGAACCATATTGACGAGAGCTTCGCAATGAAACTGATTTGGAGCGATTTGGAGCTAGCTACAATTTTTGACTGAATTAAATGCACTGTTTAATTTAATAAAAACAATTGTTCCATAACAATTTCAAAACTGATCAAGGTGAGAACTCTCTCAGTAAAATATTTGTACAATTATTTAATTTATTTCATAACTATAAAAATATAGAAATTGCCAGTATTGATTTTTATCAATTAATATTATAAAATGTTGTGCTGTATATGTTAGTTCACCTCACTGTTGATTTCAAACCATAGATGAGTTGATTGATTGTATTACATTCCGGCTGTGATTTTGAAATGTTTAATATGTTAGAAAAATAATTATAAAATTATTGTGATAGTTAAAATGCACACGAATATTCATTTATATATTTGACAGTGAGATTTCTAAATTCAACTGAAATGGAAAATAATATATATATATATATCTGTGTGTGTTGTATAATATATATATATATATATATGTGATGTGAAAAATATATATGCGTTGTATAAAATATAAATATGCATTGTATAATATATACATGTGATGGGAAAAATATATATGTGTTGTATAAAAATGAAATGCGATAAAATTGATTGTGTTGTGGAATAAAATTATGGAAAATCGGTTTGGCAACCCTATTATTGATTATTGGATAAAAAGGTTGCGTAAGGCGCGAGCCTAGTCAGGAGAGGGATAATGCTAGACATTATTCCAGTTCTACAAATAGCACCGTTATAATGGCGAATTTCTGAATTACCAATGAATAAAATAGTCATGTTATGAAATGAATATTTGTTGGTTAAAAATATAATTTTTAACATAAATATGCACTGTATAAAATAGTTATGTTATGAAATAATTATTTCTTGGTTAAAAATATAATTTTTAACATAAATATGCATTATATAAAATTGTCATGTAATAGAATAATTATTGGATTGATAAAAAAATAATTTTTAACATATATATGCACTGTATAAAATTGTCATGTAATAAAATATTCAATTTTGATTAAAAATTGAAATGGAAATTGGAATCATTTTTAAAACAAATTTATAAATGATTTATAAAATACATTTTAAATGAAAATCAACGATATATATATTATATATATTTAATGGCTAGAATAGAACGCGCCGTGCAGCGACTGTTCGCGAATTTCAACAATTGACTTCAAATTGATTTAACGGGAGATCCGACCACCGGGTTCTCCTAAAACCGGAACTGTTGGGTTCATATCAAAAAGAGCTTTCCAATGAATATAAGAGATTTAAATTTGAACGGTTAGATTTGGAAATATGTCCAAATCAATTTCAGAAAAGGTCGCTATGGATGCAGCTCGGTGGCCGATATTGGAAGCCGATTGTAAGGGCCTTAATAAAATTATTAAAAATATGGAAAAAATACGTAAAATAATAATTAATGATTTGGAAAGATTTTGGATGAAAAATTTCAAGTTTTGAAAAAATAAAAGATATTTTTATCCGAATGAACTAGTTATTAACTAGAATAATAATCCAATGTTTTTAAATAAATAAATTGGATTTTAAATGGCTTTTGAAATAACCAGAAATTTCCGGCATATGAATTGGAAAGGATTTAAATGGAAATAATCTTCGGAATATTTCTATATTGGATTCCTTTATTATATGGATATTGTTAAGGAATTTGGAAGATATAGATATTGTTATTCGGAATACGATATCCGTTGGTTTCAGAATTTGATATTGAATATAAGTCGATATGATTTCTATTTAGAGCCATGTATTTAATATCAAATTGGGTTTAGGGGTTCGTCATGAATGATGTCTTCAATAACACTGTTCTTAAACCCAGTTGAGAAAAGAAAAAATCTTTTAATTAAGATTTAACGGAAATTTTCCAAAGTAAAGTTTTCCAGTTTAATAAACTAAATTGGAGTTGAATGGAATTCGATTTGATAATAATTGAGATGAGCTTATGTGAATGAAGACCGTATGGAATTTAAAAGGCTTTGTCGTTATTCCGTTTATAGTATTAGTGCGATACGGAAACTTATCAACTATATACTGTTATGATTTCCGTGAAGATTCCATTTAACGATTCAATAACACTTCACGATTTGACTACGAGATGTGTAGCGATGTTGTTGAGTTCATTTCAAATTTAATGAAATGATTTTGAAATGATATTTTTCTTAAGTGAAAAGAAATGTATTCCCGATTTTGGATAGGGAATGTTTTATAAAACAGAAAAGATTTCGAGGGCTAAACCCGATGTTTCTAAAATGATTTAGAAAGGTATTATGGTTTTACATTGTAATTCAACACATAACCGATCAGATGCTATTGATGATATATCTGTTTGGTGCAGAGAATTTATTCTCTTGCTTAACACCCTTCTTTGAGACGTACGAGCTCAAAGGTTATATAATTAATAGTGACTGATCACATGTGTGAATTGCTAATGTGAAGTACTATAGTTTGAAAGCACTTGTGATTATTATGTTGTGAAATGATTTTCCCTACTTCGGGATATGAAATGGTTTAGTATGTGGCTAAAGATTTGGGTAACCCTGAGGACTAAAAGTATAGGTGAGATGGCGGTGTATTTTTCCCCGAGGGCATGGGATGGTGCATTATCAGTGTAGCCTGCTCCATCGTGGGAGATGCACATATATATATTGAGTTGGTAAGGTACGTACCCTTTGCCTTGTCGACGGGAGAAACCTCCCGATATTTGGTTGCATACTTATTTGTATGCATTGTGATATTTTGGAATTCATTATTTTCAAATGTTTTTGGTTTGAGATCCCGAAGTGAAATCTACTTTGATATAAAGCTAGATATGTATTTCAAATGATTTGAAATAAGAATTAGGGAGTAAAGTCCAAAGAAATAATTTCTGCAAAGTGAATTGGATTTCGAAAAATCTAAATTTGGGATTAAACCTAAATGGTTAGATTGAGGAATTGCATGTTGTATGATGCATTGTAGATCCATATGTCTATTATTGGCGTAGTTTGTTTATGGTATTTGTAACACCCCGTATTTCTGTTAACACTAATGTTCACAAATTAAAAAATAACTAATCTTAGATGTGAGAATTAAGGGAAACGGGTTGTGCCACTGTGTTCGTCTCGGAATTCTGGTTGAGATAGAGTCCGAGTTTGCGTGAATTGGACTTCGTATGAAGAAGTTATGGCCATCGGAAGTTTCAGAAAATTCAAAACAGATTTCAGAAAATTCAAATTTCGGAGTCAGATAGGCTAGGCGGGAAAATTCCCGCCAGGGCCAGGTCGACCATAGGGTCAACCTCCCCCCCCCCCCCCGGGCAGATTTGATTGATGACCTGTAAATGACTATGTGCTGACTCATTAGGGTTTCTGATATGCTCTGATTGGATGGGATTAATTCTGGGTTGATCGGACGGCTTAAACTAATCCTAAACTCTATAAAAACACCTCTAGACTCAAACCCTAAAATCAAAACAAAATTAGATTCATTGCCTCCATGTCGTCACCTAGCAACTCAGCATAGCCGCCACCAATTAGAGAGGAAGAAAGCTAGTCTAAATCAATCCTTTTCAACTTTAACAACGAATCTTCTTCAAAGGAAAGCTTTTACAACTTCAGAACTCAGAATTCAGAACTCAAGACCTTCTTTGAGTTGTGAGTTCGATAATTTTAATAAAATAATTAGTAATTTAATTGGATTAAGTTATGATGTGGATTATATGGATTTGATGTGAATTATTGACTGCATGTTATAATTATGTTGTAAAATTGTGATGTTATCGTCCATGTTGTAAAGTTATGATGCTATCATCTATGTTGTAATTCTATATAATCAAATCATCATGTTGTTCATATGCTAGTTGGTTATGTTGATTTATATGATAAATCATAAGTATGTATGCAAGTTTAGATATTGATTTGGATGTGGATCATATGCAAGTTAGTAAATTTTATGCATTACTTTACATGTTTCATGACACCTATTTGATGTGAATTGGATCTAAAAGTTAGGCTATGACATGTGTGAGTTATATGCTAAATCCTACATGCTAGTTTACATGTTTAGATGTAAGTTTTCACCATCATTATGTTGCATAAATCACATATGCAAGTTTATATGAATACATGTGTTTGAATAGGAATCATGTTGTGCAAGTTTACACCTTTAGATGTAGATCTATGACATACATGATTTATGCAAGTTTATGACTATTGCCTAAACAAGTTCACACCTTTAGAATTGGATCTATGACATATGTAGTTTATGCAAGTTGTAACTTTGGCCTATGCAAATTTTAGATGTAGAACATCATTCACACATGCGAGTTCACCCCTATGTTTAGATCTAAATTTTAATTATGTGTATGTTGTGATGTTTTCTCTTTATTCCATGAGTTAGACTATTCGAGTCTAACGTATATTTTACGTTAAATGAAGGAATGTACAACGTGGGGGTAAAGGGGATAATATTAAAAGATTTAATTGGCATAAAATAAATTTATGGTGAAAATTGGTATGATTTTACATACCATAAATGGATGGACATAATTGAGTCAATTATGGCCATAGTTAAATTTGGAATTAATTAATAATTTGAATAGGGAAAGTAATTCAAATTGGGGAATGATTAATTAGGAGTAACTAATCGTCTAAGACACGAGGTTAGGCTCTTTTATGGTGTAAGATTGCCCGGACTCGCCCGGCAAATCCAGCTGCCACAAATGCCAGTCTAATGTGAGAGGTCTTAGGCATAAATTAAATACGTAACAATTGTAAAGACACGAGGTTAGGCTCGTTTGTGGTGTAAGACTGCCCGGACCCGCCCGGCAAATCCAGCTGCCACAAATGCCAGTCTAATGTGAGAGGTCTTTATGAGGTTACGGTCTTAATGAATTAAGAAACACTTAACCAGATAAACATGTAGTGGGACAAGAGGGCGTTAAGTGGGTGCCTTGGGTGGCATGTGGAATCTAGTGGGTGCCTGGGGTGGCATTGGAAATACGATTAGAAACACTTAACCAAAATTTGAAACATGTAATTGAAACATGAATAAGAAGTGGGTTAAGTGGGATGTACTAGAGGGGACCAAGCTTAGGTGGATAGCTTGTATCAAGTAATGGGGGCCCGTTTCAAACAGTAACCCATACGTATCTTTGTGGGCTCGACCCAAGTCGAGGACGGGACACGCATATTAAGCTTGACTGTAAGAGGTCAAAACGGGTTAGCGGTGGCAATGCAAGTCCAACGGGTTCATATGCATGTGTGGACTCGGGCTGGTAGGTAAGACGTTGTTGCATCGTGTAGGTATAAGCCATGCATTGTTGGTTGTATCGGGTTGCCACTTTGGGGAGTGATACACCCCACTGTGGGGCCAACACGGGTATCTACGAGTTAGGGAGCCGATCGCTTGGGGGTAGTGGGTACACCTAGTGAAGATAGGGGCAAGTGGCGCCTATGAAGGCAGCTAGGGGTGCACGAAACTACCAATATCATTATTGAGTTCTGTAAGCGGGATCAACCTTAGGGTGACAAGTGGTGGTGCAGTATAATAGTAGTGGTGGTGCAGTATAGTAATTATCTTATAGTGGTTAGGGTGCGCTTTAACGATATCGTTGTTCATCTTGTTTCCTTGTTTACTCTGTCATACTCAATAGTTCATAGTCATTTCCTTATTTTCCAACTTATGCCTTAGCCTAGTTATATTGGTAATTATATTGTTAAAGTTATCGCACTTGCCAGACTTTATGTCTGACCCCCTTTGTTTCCTCCTTTTTTCTTCCTTCCCCCCCCCCCCCTAGGTGCTCAGGTTGGAACTAGCACCAGTGGAGCTTGGTTTTGGACAGTTGTATTTCTTGCTTTTAGAAGATTGCTTGGATTGCTGAAGTAAAGTTCAGCCTCTCTTATTTATGGCTATTTTGTATTGGGGATTATGTCTTTCTATTTATGTACTTTTATTTAGTCAAGATGGATATTATGTACTTGACTCTGGTTTTGATGATGTAATCAAACTTATGTATTTTCCGCTGCAATGAAATAAAGTTTTTTTTCAAGAACTATTTATATTTGTCTTGTTGTTAAGTTTCTGTTCTATACTCACTTAAAACGCTCCATAGAAGTTAATGCATTCCCTTTGTGAGTGACATTAATGGAACTGGGGTGTTACACGTGGTATCAGAGCTGAAGGTTACCAGAACAGATATGAATTTTGAAGAGCTGTTTTTCAAAACCATTTTTATAAAGAAGTACCTTTAAAAGTATGTTTTAAGGAAGGTATTTTCAAGAGAAAAGCTTATTTTAGAAAGCATAACCCCAAAAGCCATATATCTTTCCTTCGGTTCTATTGTATTGAATCTTTCCTTTTTCGTTTCAGTATGTCTGGAATTCCCGAGATACCCGAAGGAATAACGATACCAGGATGGTTTAGGAGGTATTTGGAGACTAGGGCCACCACTGCAGGTCTAGTAAATGCTCCTCCTCCTCCTCGTGTCGATACTTTCGCGAAGATATGTAAGGACTTTAGGGCAATGGGTGGAAAACCTTTTCACGGGACGGAGACATTTGTTGAGGCTCGTAATTGGCTAAAGGAGGTGGAAGAATTGTTTGGAATCTTTGAAGTGGATGATGGAAGAAAAGTCCAGTTAGCTGCCTGGCTAATGAAGGATGAGGCCTCGTTTTGGTGGGAGGTCACTAATGGAGAACATCCAGTTGATACATGGCCAGATTTTAGGCAGAGGTTTGAAGCGAAGTTTCTCTCACGGGCTGAAGAGAATATATATATGGAAAGGTTTTTGGCGCTGAAGCAAGGGAAACTATCGGTGAAAGAATACGTCAACAAGTTCAATCAGTTGGCGAGATTTGGCTTGGACTTGGTGAATACACCAGAAAAGAAGGCCCTAAGATTTGTTAAGGGTTTGAACGAGCCGCTTCATGGGTTAGCTATGACCCACATCCCCATGGGGGCCACCTTTGAGAGGCTAGTCGACATGACGCTTATGCATGAAGAGGAAAAGGGCGCCAATGCTAATAAGGCACCCGAGAAGAAAGGGGATCAAAAGAAGCCGCAACAGCAACAACAGAACAAGAAAGGTTGTAACAACCCGTATTTCGATAACACGTTAAAACAAGAAATCAAGGCAGAATTAAATTTTAAAATTGGAATCAGGTAAAATGGACTTCACCATTGCGTTCATCTCGGAAAAATACGCGAAACAGAGTCCGAAATTTCATAAATCGGAGTTCGTATGACCGAGATATGGCCTCACAAAGTTTCACGAAAATTCAAATCCGAAAACAGATTTGAAATTCAGCCCAATTAAGACACCACTCCATTTTTAGGCCTGGTTAAGACACCACTCCATTTTTTAGACTTGACTTATTCCCCAAGACATGCTTTGGAAGGCTAGGATTGGTTCTAGGGTTTATCCTATGGCTAAAACTATCCTAGTCTTCTATAAAAAGACCCCTAACCCTCTCCTAAAACCCTCATTATTCATTCTAGTAACTAAACTATGGCAAAATCAATCCTCTCATGGCCTCCACTCTCTTCATAAAATTCCTAAATAAATTTCTAAGTGATTTTCCATGCATACAAGTGTTTTCAAACTTGTATGAGCATCATTAGCTTGCATTCAAGTCAAGTTTCTATATTTGCGTCATAAAGAAAGAGTTTTGATCATTTTGGCTCAAGGGTTTTTTATGTTAGAGCTTGCATTTTGGGTCTATTTGATTGCATAAGGGCTTTGTCATATCTTTTGTGCCTTCATAGCAATGTAAGCCCTTTCCCTACTCTTAGATATTAACTATGAAGTTAAATGTTCATGTTGCAAGTTTGGGTTTGATCATTGAGTATGATACATGTTATCATGTCATGCAAGTTTATGAAGTCATTATCTTGATCTTGTGGGCTAAAAGCTACAACCTTTATGTTGAAATGTTGCATTATGCAACATGAGAACCCTCATAACCTTTATGTCAACTTGCATATGAAGTCATAACCCTTATATGATGATATATGCGAGTTACTAGTCATCATTCCATGTCTTTTGTCACCATGATTCGCTTATGTGCCAAGTTTGGGTTTATGCATGTTTTTGAGGCTTAAGAATGTAACATGCAAGTTAATGAACACATTTGTGCCTCATTTGCCACCATGATTAACTTGTGGCTTAATATCCATTTTTGTCATGCCTTTTCCAAGTCTCTTCTTTTAATCCATTACGTTGTTGCGAACGTATATGCGAGTTTAAAAGCGTTGGGTTATGTTATGGGTAATTTCTAGTGATATGAAAATATAACTTGAAAATATGACTTGAAATATAACATGGAAGTTGACATGTAAGTATGCATAAAAACATAAGCTTGGGAATTTACCTATTAAGTTAGGTCTACCCTTTGGGAATTTACCTATTAAGTTAGGTCTACCCAAATGCTTGAAAACTTGTAACATGTTATGGAAACACGATGGACATGACACTTAGATAATATAAGTGTGGCCAACTCGAGGTTGGGTTGAGTTTGCAACGTAAAACTACCCGGAACCGACCGGCCTAACTAGTAGTTGCAAACAATAGGACCCAATGTGAGAAGTTGGTCATGTTGTGCTTGAACCCGAGGTTAGACCAAGTTGTGGTGTAAAGCTACCCGGAACCGACCGGCTTAACTAGTAACCACAACAAAGTCTAATGTGAGAGGTTGAGGTGCATTAAGTAATTAATGCCACATGATAGGGTTAAGTTAATTTGATTAATGACTCTTAATCAAATATGACATGGACAAATGGGTTAAGTAATTTGATTAGGCTAATGATACTTAACAAAACATGGCAAGGTTGGGTAGGTTAAGTAATTTGATTTGCCTAATGACACTTAACCATTTTTATACGACTAGTGGACGGGGTTAAGTTAACCAACACTTAATCAATCCAACACGATAACTTGGTAAGGTTAAGTAAGTTTTCTTAATGACGCTTAACCGAAAAATACAGTTAATGGATGGGGTTAAGATTGGACTCAACTAGTCTAAGCATGGAAATCGGATGGGGTTAAGTTAGCCTAGACTTAATTAATCCCACTTGGTAGTTTAATGGAGTTAAGTTAAACACTTAACTAATCTAACATGATGATTTGAGGTGGTTAAGTGACCTATACTTAACCAATCTAACTCGTGAATTTATTGAGGTTAAGTTAACCTATACTTAACCAATCTAACGTGAAAACATGATAAGGCTAAGTAACGAATCGCTTAAATACGCTTGACCGATTTGACTCAGTAATTTGATAGGGTCAAGTTAATATATACTTAACCAACTTGAGCATGGTTTGTAGGGTTAAGTCTTGAACTTGGATACTTAGCCAATTTTGACATGATTTGTAGACGGGTTAAGTCATGAACTTAAGTGACACTTAATCCATTATGTAAACCCTAGTTCTGAGGATTAGGTGGATAACCGTAGTTAACAAGGATAACGGGAATAAGGCTAAGTGGTAAACCTTAGTTGAAGAATAACTAAGTAATGATTCTTAGTCAAGAAAATTTAGACCAGTTCATAGATAGATGAGTAACCTGATACGGTAGGTCATCGTTTAAGCACACGAGTAGGAGCAAGTTATCTGATTTAGATAAAGGCTCCAGCGAACTGGGAAACGAAGCAGCGGCTTCGGGGAACGTGAGGATATTCTTGGTATCCCTCTGTGAGCTGCCAGGTCATCATACTAGGCTCATGAGAGGTTAAGGTCTGCGTTAGAAGAACCAAGAGTATGCTTTGGTTGCTATATGAGCGACCTAAAGACGGGGATGGATAGGGGATAGTCGACGATACACGGTCGTGCCCTAGATAGCATTTCGTCAGGCTACCTACCATCTTTGGTCAAGCGTGTACGTACGGAAAGGCAGAGAACACCCAAAAGACCATAATTGCTATCTAATTATGGGTGCGGTAAGGCTTGGATGTGGGTTGGCCAGTGTTGTGTTCTCATACAGGATTTATCCTGTCTTGTCTTTCACTAGTTGAGGGAGTGGTCTCGTGGGACCATAGCCACGTATAGGAAAAACAGACCTTAGCATCTGCATCGGCAGATAAATCGAAAGCTCCCGACCGAGTCCTGTATTTCCTGGTATGCCCTGTGACAGGACTCGGATGGCACGATGTGATACATGTGCATACAGTCTTGGAAAAACGATTCACGATGAATGCGTGGGAAAAAGGGCGCGGTTGACGGTTAGCGTAAATCCTAGTGGCCCTGGGTGGTTGAACCAAAACCGAGATACGAAAACGTGCAATAGGTAAGCATAATCCCTAGTAGTCCTAGGTAGCATAAGTCCTAGTTGTACAAACGATAATTCATGTTGGAAGACCCTAGCTAGGTTTAGGGTAACAGTCCAAACCGATCTTAAGGATCATGGAACTATGTTAAAGTAGTATAGAATCTCATGAGAAAGCCCGTATGGTCTACGGCAAGGGACTGAACATTTACATGGAATAAAACATACGAGTTGAGTAACCTATATATGCGATATATTAGGTTGACATGGACCATTACACGGCTTTTGAGTAAGGGTCATTCATGGTTAACACATGATACGGTGGGGATACTAGTACGGTAGGTGCAGAGCGGATGTACAGGATAGATACCATGGGACGTTATACGTGATAGATATCTTGGGGATATTATACTTGATAGAAACCTGACGGAGGGATACCTTGTTTTATCTTGACATTGTAATTTATCATGACACCTTAGTTTATCTAAGTTCAGTAGTTCATCATGTTATTTTGATTTAGCTTATCTATCTTGTTATCATGCTTATGTTCATCTCAGTTTCTCATGTCAGTTAACTTTACTAGTTTTTATGCTGATAGTAGATAGGGCTTACTCAGTCTTTTTGACTGACCCTTTTGTTTCGCCTCTTTTCTTCCGTTTCCCCCCCCCCCAGGTTACAGGGAGGAAATACTGTTGTTTAGTTCGGACTTCTTCTGCTTGAAGGTCATCATGGATGGCTTGGACTTTTCTTGGCTATGGCTACTTTACTGTTTTACTTGGGGAATAATATATGAAAAAGTCTTTATGCTTCTTTACTATTGCAAGACAGGTTTTGATGTACTCTGATGTAAAAGGCTTTAGACCTTAATTATTGATGTTTATGAAAGTTCGATTTTACTTCCGCTATTTTATATGTTCTGTCTTGTGATATTTCTGTGCATGTTTACCAATAATGCCCCTCTAAAGCTAGTGCATTCCTTTGCGAGTGACCCTAGCGGAGGCGGGGTGTTACAAAGGTGGTAAAGGCAACAATGCTAAAGGAAAGAAGAGATGCTTTAACTGTGGGACACCCGGCCATCTAAGCAAAGATTGTAGGAAGAAAAAGAAGACTGGTTGTTTCCACTGTGGCGAAGCGGGACATCTTATTAAGGACTGCCCAAAGAAAGGGCAGAGGGCAGGGTCTACCTCGGGAGGACAGGTGCAGGCTCTTATGGCACCAGAGCAGGCGAGGGGACAAGTTCAGGCTCTCGTGGTCCCACCGCTGCAAGAACGAGGTAGAGCAATTTCCATTGAAAGTTTGGTTTTTCTGTTTGATCATCCTGTCCGTACTTTATTCGATTCTGGCACATCACATTCGTTTATCTCTACATCATTAGTTGAAACACTGCACCTAGATACTAGTCTTGTTACTGATCCCTTAGTAGTCTCAAATCCTATTGGTTGTTCGGCTCATCTTTCTATGATTTATCGGGATTTGAGAGTGTTTATCTTGGGCGTTGAGTTTGAGTGCAACTCCTTTGTTCTTGGCTTCATGGGCTACGGCTTGATTCTAGGTATGGATTGGCTAACTAGATACGGGGCCATCCTAGATTGTGAAAGAAGGGTAGTTAGATTGTTAACTCGTTGTGGAAAGACCCTTGATATTTCTTGTGACCCTAGAGGTCCAGTAATGCTTAGCTACCTAGAATCCCTTGACGCGTCCGATGATGACTTACATTCTGTTCCCATAGTCCGTGAATATGTTGATGTCTTCGATGAGGTGAGGGGTTTACCCCCCAAAACGTGAGATAGACTTTCGAATATATCTAGTAGATAATGCAAAGCTAGTTGCATTGCCAGTGCGCCACATGGCTCCAAGAGAGAGAAGAGAACTCAGTAAGCAAGTGAAAGAATTGCTTGAGAAGGGGTTCATCAGACGTAGTATATCGGAGTGGGGTGCTCCAGTAGTATTTGCCACAAAGGCAGATGGGTCCCTTAGACTTTGTGTGGACTATAGAGAACTTAATAAACTTACTAAGAAGAACAGACACCCACTACCAAGGATTGACGATCTCTTCGATCAGTTAGTTGGCGCCTCAGTGTTTTCGCAGTTGGACCTATCCACGGGTTTCCATCAGTTGAGAGTGGCTGAGGATAGCATAGACAAGACTGCCTTTAGGACTCCAGACGGTTTCTTCGAGTGGCTTGTGATGCCCTTCGGTTTGACAAACGCCCCTGCATACTTTGTTGAATTGATGAGTAGGGTGTTTAGGGAGTACCTTAAAAAATTCGTGGTAGTCTTTGTGGATGACATCCTGATCTTTTCTAAGAGCGAGGAAGAGCATGCCCTACATCTTAGAGAAGTGTTGGAGACTCTTCGAGCGCATAGCCTGAAAGCTAAATTTTCTAAATGTCACTTTTGGAGGAAGGAAGTGCGATTCTTAGGGCACGTGGTTTCCAAAGAACGGATAGTTGTGGATCCCGTGAAGTAGTTGCCATCCAAGATTGGAAGGTCCCTAAAAATGCTACCGAGGTGAGGAGTTTCTTAGGGCTGGCTGGCTACTATAGGAAGTTTATCAAAGACTTCGCAAAAATATCAGCCCCATTAACACGCTTGACGAAGAAGAACCTAGTTTTCACATGGGACGTAGATTGTGATGATGTGTTCCAACGTTTAAAGAGAGCTTTGACCACAGCCCCAGTCTTAGTGTTGCCAGATGGGAGTAAGACATTTACCATTTATACTGATGCTTGTGGGACAGGACTAGGCGCAGTCTTAATGCAAGAGGGAAGGGTAATAGCCTATGGTTGAAGGCAGTTGAGAGTGTATGAGAGAAATTACCATACACATGACCTAGAGTTGGCCGCTATTGTCTTCGCGCTTAAGACTTGGCATCATTATCTTCTTGGCGAGAAATTCGAATTGTTCACTGACCACAAATCGCTAAAATATTTGTTCTCTCAGAAGGACTTGAACTTGAGGCAGCAAAGGTGGATGGAATTCTTAGCGTCCTACGATTTCGAGATAGCATATACCCTTGGCAAGGGTAACGTGGTGGCAGATGCCTTAAGTAGAAAAAGGTTGTCCTTGAGTCCGTTGTTTGTTGAGCGGCGAAGTTTAGAGTTCAACTATACGTTTGACTTTAGACCTTCCGTTGACTTTGTACCCGGTTTGCTAACATCCTTAGAGGTCAGACCTACGCTTTTGGGACGGATCGGCGAGGCACAGCGAGATGACCCACAGTTGGTTGAGTTAGTAGAGAAGCTCAAAGGAGGGGAGTCATCGAGCCGTCTTCGTAGGTATACCCTAGATGATAAGGGTTGGTTGCGTAGGGACGGTAGACTTTGTGTACCATGGGACGAGAATTTTAGGAAGACCATTCTTGATGATGCACATCGTTCGAAGATGACCATCCATCCCGGCGGGGACAAGATGTACATGGACATGAGACGAGTTTACTTTTGGGCCGGCATGAAGAAGGATGTGACTGAGTATGTCGCTAGATGCTTGGTGTGCCAACAAGTAAAAGCAGAGCAAAAGAAGCCTGGTGGATTGCTTCACCCATTGGAGGTCCCACAATGGAAGTGGGAAAGCGTCTCAATGGATTTTGTTGACGGGTTACCGAGATCGAGGAAGGGTGATACGGGAATTTGGGTCGTGGTAGACAGACTTACTAAGAGCGCCCATTTCATTCCCGTGAAGAGTAAGAGGACTGCTCCATGGTTAGCCTCTGTATACATTCGAGAGATAGTTTGTTTGCACGGTGTTCCTTCTAGCATAGTGAGCGACCGCGATCCTATCTTTACTAGCGAATTTTGGAAAAGCTTAAAAGAGGCGGTAGAGACTCAGTTATGTTTGAGCACCGCATATCATCCTTAGACAGACGGCCAGACCGAGAGGGTGAATCGTATTCTAGAGGACCTATTGAGGTTATGTGTCTTAGATTTCGGAGGTACGTGGGAGGAACATCTTCCGTTGGTGGAGTTCGCATATAATAACAGCTTCCAGTCTAGCATTGGCATGGCACCATTCGAGGCTCTTTATGGATGGTCGTGTCGTTCGCCTACATGTTGGTAGGAGTCTACAGATAAGATCTTACTTGGGCCCGATATGATTACAGAGACTTCGGAAAAGATCGATTTGATTCGAAGGAGGATGAAGACGGCGCAAGATAGGCAGAAATCTTATGCGGACAAGAGGAGGACAGATCTTGTGTTTGATATTGGGGACATGGTCTTTGTCAAAGTGTCTCCATTACGGAACGTCGTTCGCTTTGGGTCCATTGGGAAGTTAGCACCAAGGTTCATAGGGCCGTTTCCTATTAAGGAAAGAATTGGGCAGATGGCGTATAGAGTGGAGTTGCCTGAGAGACTTAGTGGTGTACACGACGTATTCCATGTATCACATTTGAGGAAATGCTTGCACGAGATCGCGGAAGTGGTAGAGCCAAGCTTGCTTAGAGAGGTGGAAATAGAGCGTGAGGCGACGATTCGACGAGCTCCTACGCGCATTCTTGGGTCGGAGATTAAGAAGTTGAGGACGAGAGGTCAAGCTAGTCAAAGTGCAATGGGGAGATGATGAGAGCAACGCTACTTGGGAGACGGAAGAGAAGATGCGTTCATTGTACCCTTTTCTTTTCGAGGGAATGTCTGTTAATTTCTCCTTTATCTCTTAGCTTGTACTTATCTTATCTTTAGTATGTCCTCTCGCTAGTATCTTTGACCTTTAAATAGGATAGTCCTATGGTTGAAACATGTGTTTGAGACATGTTATGTATGATGGATGCACGTGGATGCAAGTGTTTGCTAGCGGTTGCTCGTGGATGCATATACACACACTTTAGGCCCTAGATCGGCTCAGTCACTTCATGTTGCATATTGCATATAAATGTGTGTACATATTTAAGTAATGGATGTATAATGGATGTTGCATTTTGGTGAATGGTTGTGCACACATGTAGAAATAATATGTATCGATAGGATTCTTTCGCATACATAATGGACGCATGGCACTATCATGGTTTGCGTTAAGGAGGTCAACTGAATCAGTAGACCGCCTGATTTTGCATTAGATAAGGAACATATACACACACTTCTTGCATATGTTTATACAGCATTAGGAATTTTATAAGGACAATGGATGCCTGTGTTTGATGGTTGAGTAGATGGTTGTTTGGATGGTAGGATATGCATTCTCCTTAACTTGGAGATTTCGGGGGCGAAATCCTTTAAGTAGGGGAGAATGTAACACCCCGTATTTCTGTTAACACTAATGTTCACAAATTAAAGAATAACTAATCTCATATGTGAGAATTAAGGGAAACGGGTTGTGCCATTGTGTTCGTCTCGGAATTCTAGTTGAGATAGAGTCCGAGTTTGCGTGAATTGGACTTCGTATGAAGAAGTTATGGTCATCGGAAGTTTCAGAAAATTCAAAACAGATTTCAGAAAATTAAAATTTCGGAGTCAGACAGGCTAGGCGGGAAAATTCCCGCCAGGGCCAGGTCGACCTGCCCCCACCCCCCCCCCCCCCCCCGGCAGATTTGATTGATGACCTGTAAATGACTATGTACTGACTCATTAGGGTTTCTGATATGCTCTGATTGGATGGGATTAATTCTGGGTTGATCGGACGGCTTAAACTAATCCTAAACTCTATAAATACACCTCTAGACTCAAACTCTAAAATCAAAACAAAATTAGATTCATGGCCTCCATGCCGTCACCTAGCAACTCAGCATAGCCGCCACCAATTAGAGAGGAAGAAAGCTAGTCTAAATCAATCCTTTTCAACTTTAACAATGAATCTTCTTCAAAGGAAAGCTTTTACAACTTCAGAATTCAGAACTCAAGACCTTCTTTGAGTTGTGAGTTCGATAATTTTAATAAAATAATTAGTAATTTAATTGGATTAAGTTATGATGTGGATTATATGGATTTGATGTGAATTATTGACTGCATGTTATAATTACGTTGTAAAATTGTGATGTTATCATCCATGTTGTAAAGTTATGATGCTATCATCTATGTTGTAATTCTATATAATCAAATCATCATGTTGTTCATATGCTAGTTGGTTATGTTGATTTATATGATAAATCATAAGTATGTATGCAAGTTTAGATATTGATTTGGATGTGGATCATATGCAAGTTAGTAAATTTTATGCATAACCTTACATGTTTCATGACACCTATTTTATGTGAATTGGATCTAAAAGTTAGGCTATGACATGTGTGAGTTATATGCTAAATCCTACATGCTAGTTTACATGTTTAGATGTAAGTTTTCACCATCGTTATGTTGCATAAATCACATATGCAAGTTTATATGAATACATGTGTTTGAATAGGAATCATGTTGTGCAAGTTTACACCTTTAGATGTAGATCTATGACATACATGATTTATGCAAGTTTATGACTATTGCCTAAACAAGTTCACACCTTTAGAATTGGATCTATGACATATGTAGTTTATGCAAGTTGAAACTTTGGCCTATGCAAGTTTTAGATGTAGAACATCATTCACACATGCAAGTTCACCCCTATGTTTAGATCTAAGTTTTAATTATGTGTATGTTGTGATGTTTTCTCTTTATTCCATGAGTTAGACTATTCGAGCCTAACGTATATTTTACGTTAAACGAACGAACGTACAACGTGGGGTAAAGGGGATAATATTAAAAGATTTAATTGGCATAAAATAAATTTATGGTGAAAATTGGTATGATTTTACATACCATAAATGGATGGACATAATTGAGTCAATTATGGCCATAGTTAAATTTGGAATTAATTGATAATTTGAATAGGGAAAGTAATTTAAATTGGGGAATGATTAATTAGGAGTAATTAATCGTCTAAGACACGAGGTTAGGCTCTTTTGTGGTGTAAGACTGCCTGGACCCGCCCGGCAAATCCAGCTGCCACAAATGCCAGTCTAATGTTAGAGGTCTTAGGCATAAATTAAATACGTAACAATTGTAAAGACACGAGGTTAGGCTCGTTTGTGGTGTAAGACTACCCGGACCCCCCCCCCCCCCCAGGCAAATCCAGCTGCCACAAATGCCAGTCTAATGTGAGAGGTCTTTATGAGGTTACGGTCTTAATGAATTAAGAAACACTTAACCAGATAAACATGTAGTGGGATATGAGGGGGTTAAGTGGGTGCCTTGGGTGGCATGTGGAATCTAGTGGGTGCCTGGGGTGGCATTGGAAATACGATTAGAAACACTTAACCAAAATTTGAAACATGTAATTGAAACATGAATAAGAAGTGGGTTAAGTGGGATGTACTAGAGGGGACCAAGCTTAGGTGGATAGCTTGTGTCAAGTAATGGGGGCCCGTTTCAACCCGTAACCCATACGTATCTTTGTGGGCTCGACCCAAGTCGAGGACGGGACACGCATATTGGGCTTGACTGTAAGAGGCCAAAACGGGTTAGCGGTGGCAACGCAAGTCCAACGGGTTCATATGCGTGTGTGGACCTGGGCTGGTAGGTAAGACGTTGTTGCATCGTGTTGGTATAAGTCGTGCATTGTTGGTTGTATCGGGTTGCCACTTTGGGGAGTGATACACCCAACTGTGGGGCCAGCACGGGTATCTACGAGTTAGGGAGCCGATCGCTTGGGGGTAGTGGGTACACCTAGTGGAGATAGAGGCAGGCGACGCCTATAAAGGCAGCTAGGGGTGCACAAAACTACCAATATCATTATTGAGTTCTGTAGGCGGGATCAACCTTAGGGTGACTAGTGGTGGTGCAGTATAATAGTAGTGGTGGTGCAGTATAGTAATTATCTTATAGTGGTTAGGGTGCGCTTTAATGATATCGTTGTTCATCTTGTTTCCTTATTTACTCTGTCATACTCAATAGTTCATAGTCATTCCCTTATTTTCCAACTTATGCCTTAGCCTAGTTATATTGGTAATTATATTGTTAAAGTTATCGCACTCGCCATACTTTATGTCTGACCCCCTTTGTTTCCTCCTCTTTTCTTCCTCCCCCCCCCCCTTAGGTGCTCAGGTTGGAACTAGCACCAGTGGAGCTTGATTTTGGACAGCTGTATTTCTTGCTTTTAAAAGATTGCTTGGATCGCTAAAGTAAAGTTCAGCCTCTCTTATTTATGGCTATTTTGTATTGGGGATTATGTCTTTCTATTTATGTACTTTGATTTATTCAAGATGGATATTATGTACTTGACTCTGGTTTTGATGATGTAATCAAACTTATGTATTTTCCACTGCAATGAAGTAAAGTTTTTTTTCAAGTATTGTTTATATCTATCTTGTTGTTAAGTTTCTGTTCTATACTCACTTAAAACGCTCCATAGAAGTTAATGCATTCCCTTTGTGAGTGACATTAATGGAATGGGGTGTTATAGTATTCTTGAGTGGAAACCCGTTCCGTGTTGTACGGCATGGTCCCTTGATTTACCCAATTTTATGTAAAGTTTAATAACTGTTTTAGTTCTCACACCGATCCCATGACTGACTCGGAGTTTATTGTTTCTACCTAAACTTTAGGTGCCCATATTTTCCGCACGGGCAGTCAGTAGTTTTGGTTTTGTAGATTATTTCATTTAGCAGGATTCTGGATCGAAGCTTAAAGCTGTGTACAGAGCATTGATAGTCTTCCGCTGTGTTAGTTCATTTATTTCCGCTGCATTGTATTACATTTATTATAAATTTATTTTCTGCTGTATATTTATTTGAACTCTGATATCCTGTACTTTGATGTAACATTATTATGATGTTTATAAAAGTCTTATGTTGTTTGTTCTGATGTGTTGTGCGCCCAAAGTTAGCGTATCCGCCTTTTTGGTTTGATTTAAGTCGGTTTAACGATCGATTAGGATCAACACAGAAGGAGGGTCACTACACATGGTGATCCCTAGTTGTCAGTCCATAGAGAGTCAATCCAGTCGTATTCCAGCTATTTTAAATGGTATAGATTTTTTAAAATTGGAAATCAGAAATAAAATCCTATTTAAAATCTGGTAATATTAAAAATTGGGATATTATTATGAATGGAGATAATGATGCAGACAGGAATGACATTGCAATGAATATTATTTATTCTTACATTAATATTGATCAGTTTAATCTTATTTCTCATTGCTTATCTACACAGGATATTTGGAGAACTCTCGACGCGTTGTATGGAAAAGACGGCAACTGCTAAAAACCTCAGAAGAACTACTCAGATTCAGATCTATGCTTAACAGGTCGTTCAGATAAAATTTCAAATGAATCGGACGTTGGAGACTCAACAGACGATAAAATAGGAAATTTCACTTACAAAAATTTAATTTATATGTGTGCTGATTTAACTAAATTTGTTGATAAACTCCAACTGAAAAAAAAATTCTTTGAAATTTAAAATTCTTGAGTTAACCAGCAAAAATAAAAGTTTGGAGTTAAAACTTGAAAACGTCAGAAAATTTGAAAATTCTGATTGTAAAAATTGTTTGAAATTGAAAACCGAACTCGTTCATCTCAATAAAAATATTCAAATGCTTGAAAATGAAATACTGATCCTAAAAGAGAACAATATTGAGTTATTAAGTTCGAATAATTTTCTACAAAAAAAATTTGAAAATTTCAAGACTCACAAAAACTCCAAACATGAAATTTTTGAAAAAGAAAGCCAGTTGAAAACTGAACCTGTTCTGAAAGGGCTTGAAAACGAGATTGAAAAATTCAAGAGTTTAGAGGAACAACAATTTGAAAAACAAATTCAGTTTGAATCTGAGATTTTTGAGACCAAAACCAAAATCAAATTGCTTGAAAATGATAACCTGGTTTTGAA
Source organism: Allium sativum (assembly GCA_030737875.1). Taxonomy (NCBI): domain Eukaryota; kingdom Viridiplantae; phylum Streptophyta; class Magnoliopsida; order Asparagales; family Amaryllidaceae; genus Allium; species Allium sativum. The sequence continues at coordinate 888,127,662 of CM060915.1, read as the reverse complement.
ACAAAATGGTACTGAAAGGAGAAAGATCAGCATTAACCGTTATTCAAATTTGATGAAAGAAAATTCTGATCTTAAATCCAAAATCAACAATCTTGAATTGAGTTTAAAACGATTTTCAACAGGAGAAAAATCTTTGAATATGTTGTTGAAAAATCAACTTTCCCTAGGAAATAAAAATGGTCTTGGTTTTGAAAAAAAAATGTTTTGAAAAACTGAATTCTTGTGATTTTAAAAATCCTTTAAATTGCTTTAAGAAGGGTTATTCTGAAAATTTGAACTCTGAAAATTCCAAAAGATTTTTGAATCACAAACGGGATAAGAATTTGTTTGATAACAATTTATTTAATCCATTTTGGACACCAAAAAGAAATAAAGTGAATTCGTCTAAATTCAAAACAAGTTTGGATTCCTAAGGGTACAAAAGCAAATTCGGATGGATTGTTATACAAACAAGTTTGGGTACCAAAGCATGTGAATGAAACATTGAGTGGTTTTACTAATTTTGTTAGACCACTCGATTCTCAAAATTCTTAGGTACCGGGGTTAAGCTGAGGTGTTGCTTCGCAAAACTGAAACTTCGTTCAAGTTATTCCATATCTTTGATACATTCAAAGTTCCTTAGCCAAGATTAGTTTGATTTAGGGAATCAACGTTGTCTTCTGAAAATCTGGTACAATCTCTAAACTCATCTCTGTAAATATTCTCAATTTTTTTTTTTTGTTATTTAATTCCTCCTTCTACCCCTTCCATTTTTATTTTATTTTTATTTTTTTAGTTGTCCCATCCATATCATTTTTATTTTATTTTGAGCTTTCTTAACTTCAGATTGAAGAATTCATGATTTTCTGGAAATTCGCTTTATTTGAATAAAACTCTCATGTTTTAATCATTTCCAGATCTTGAATTCAAAATTGTAAATTTCTGTAATCATTTTGAAGATGAATTCTTTTCTTATTTCTGAATTCCTAACAGTGCTGAAGTATTCATGTCATATCTTGAACACTGTTATTTTTGAATTCAAAATTTTTGAAGATCTGATAAATTAATGAAATTTCACACACCTCTGCTGTTTTGAGATTCTTCCAATACATTTTGGAAAGACTTGAGATATTAGACTCATTACAGCACATTAGTATTTTTCAGTTGTGATAATTTCATTGGTTTATGGATTGGCTTTAATATTTTTGAACTGGATAACATTTGGCTTGAATCACTGTGGTACATCTTGAAATTCATTATTATTCATGATCATCTCTTGTTGAACATTTGGTTGTTTGAAATCATCTAAAATTTATGATATTTTGAATCTCACACACTTCTTAGATTTGAAATTATTAATCTTGTGTGATTGATTCATCATATCTCAAAATTCACATTTATTTAAGTGATTTCAAATAAATTATTTTCTAATTTTGGATCATGAATATCTCCTAAACTTGACGTAAATATTCTGAAATTCTCTTGACAAGTCTGCTTTGAAATCAACAGTTGTGCTGCTATGATAAAAGAAATCATTTTGAAATGTTTTTAGGTAAATGCTTGTTTGTGCTGTTCTGATAAAAGGTTCATAGATTTTATGATTGACTTAACTACTCTGATTTGAAAATCTTTCTTGTACTACATCCTGAAATTCATTCTGAAACCATGATCACTTACTTGAATATTGTTTTGTTTGAAATCATTTGATATTGTTTAATATCTTGAATCTCACACACTCCTTAGCTTTGGTATTAATAACATTATATGATCAATTCATAGAGCCTTGAAGTTTCCACATTCCTTCAAGTGATTTCAAATAAACCAATTCTTTAAATCTTGGATCATGATTTGTTTTCTTGAACCTGTTGAAATTTTTCTGAAAACTCTCTTGTGAAACTTATTTTGGATTTGTCTTACTGCTCTGAAAATTCGAACTGAATTGTGAAATGTTTGCTTGGGCTTTGTGATTGGATACTAGTCTCTGAGATATCTTTGTTAGCCACCAGTATTGTATTAAAATCCCCATTATATAGAGACAACAAGTGGTATCAGAAGTGCTTCAAATTTTCTCACTCGCTTGTTTTGATTCCGTATTCTGATTCTCGTCTTGTATAGATTCCTCATACCTTTTTTGTCTTGTATAAATATGTTTAAATTCCTCTTGTATAAATCTTTTTGATTCCCTCTTAAATTTGATTTTTCAATTTTAAAATCATTTATTGATTATTTATTAAGAAATTGAAATCAATAACTAAAATGAACTATGTTTATAATTCATCAAAATTATTATCAGGTTATTGAAATTATGATGAGTTATGACTACTGTATATTTCACAACAAGAGGAGATTTTATTTAAATTTTCATGATGATTGAACGATTGTTATAATATCTTTGAATTGAGACTAATTTCACAAACATTTTCTTTATCTAACATCATTCTGCCATCCATCATGATTTTATATTAATGTGGAGAGTTTAATATTTTTTAGAAAATCATTTTGAATAAACAGTAGAAATATTTATGATGGAATTGTGATTGAATTATTTTTTCAGAATTAGTGATAATTAAAAAAATTCAAGAATCCCGGTACAGTTGAGCATATTTCATAATATTATTAGTTTAGAAATTTATTTCAGAAACCATTTCTGTACCTACCATATTTATATCATCCATATTGGTTTTATATACTAAGGAGTTTTTTTTGAAACAGAAAATAATAAAAATATAATATTCATAAGTGTTTCTCTAACCTCATTTAAAAATCCACTGGTTATGCATGGTTATGAGATTACTTATTTTTAAGCTGCAACTGAACTCATTTAAAAATACAAGATCTGGTTATGCGTGGTCAGTGTGCTCTTAAATAAAAAGAAAAGAAAAACAAGGGACATAAATAAATTTTTATATGAAATTCTCCTTGGTGTGGAAAAACCAGCCTATCAACCCATTTTCTAATTTGTGAAATGTGTTAATATATTATGATTTGTTGATTGATAGCTATTGGGATTTGAGATTATTTGATGGCGTCACTTAAATTGAATTTATAATCGTAATCCAAAGCCATCACCATTTCTTATGCTCAATTTTTAAAGTTTTATTGGAAAATAGTTGGAAATCATTATTTATAAAACTCTCTCCATTTTTATAAAATTCATCGTAAATCCATCATTCTATAATGTGAAATTTGCCACTAGTTCTTAGAATATTATGATTTTTGTTTGACTGATTGAGATTTATGGCGATCGTTCTTCCTCTTAAGTTGAAATTATAATTTTCATCAATTTTTTCATCACTATTTTAATTATTGTACCCTTTTGACGATAACAAAAGGGGGAGAATGGGTTAATATTTTGATCCATGAGTGAATATTTTATAAATATTTTAATACTGAAATTTCAATTCAATTATTCTTTTCACTCATGCACATATTTAGGGGGAGTTTTGTTGTAGGGGGAGTTCAATAATTCACTGTCAAACACATTTACTATAATACTATATTTAAAATCTTATTTTATGTTTGTCATCATCAAAAGGGGGAGATTATTGTATCTAACAGTTCTATGATTTTTGTTTGATGATAACGAACATATATTTATTATTATAAATGTGTTTGTAATTGTAGTGTTATACTACATCACAGGCAGGAATATAATATTTGTATTTAAATAGAATACTACCGTACAAGAATTCAAATATTCAAACAGTATTTTTTTAAATATAATATTTTATTTCACCATTTCAGTAGTATAGATTTATAACTTTGCTATTTGTATATTTCACTGTAATAACAACTCAATCACTCAGACTACACAATTTCATTTCATACAATGCTCTTCACTACAGTTATTCAGTCACTCACTTCTATACAGTGTCTCCTCACTACAACACTCTATCACTCAGTCGCTCTTTGTACAATTTCATATATACAGAAACTCACTGGTACATACACTCACTGACACCATCACTTATGTCTTCGGTCTTCACAGCTTTCTGTAACACCCTGCATTTTTTAACTTAAGATAATAAAGTAAGGATAACTTAATTAAATATTCAGAATTAAGTAAAATTGACTGCGCCATTGCGTCCGTCTCAAAATTCTAGTCAAGATAGACACCTGGTGTAACACCCCAAAATTTTAAATATTAAAGTTAACAAATTAAAGAGTACTTAATTTCAAATGTGGGAATTAAGGGAAACGGGTTGCGCCATTGCATTCGTCTCGAAATTCTACTTTAGATAGAGTCCGAGTTTGCATAAAACGGACACCGTATGAAGGAGATATGGACGAACGAAGATAGGCAGAAAAACCGGAAACAGAACAAGAATGCACTGGCGCACTTGCGAAGTGCGCCAGTACAAAAATGCACTGGCGCACCTGCTAAGTGCGCCCAGGTCGGGCTAAAAGGCTACACAGATTTCTGGAGTGTTCTGATCCGAACAGTGAGTCATTGCTAAGTCACTAGGGCTTAGGTGGCTATCTGAATGGTTCTGATTATTCCTAGATTAATCCAACGGCTCGTAATTAATTAATCTTCTATAAAAACACCTTAAACCCCTAACCCTAATCACACAAATTCATACCAAGAGCCGCCATGCCGTCAATGGAGAACCTAGAGTAGCCGCCATACACTTTCAACCCTAAAGCAAGATAGAGTCTTGAATCAAAATCAAATCAAATCTAAATAACAACTAAGTCTACATCAAAGGCGAGCAATTCAATTTCAGAATACAGATTCCAGAAAGACAAGACTATTCTTTTTGATTGTGAGTATGATCGCTTTCACAAAATAATTCAATAATTTAATTATGATAAGATATAATTGGGATCATAAGAATATGATTTTGAATCATGTGATGTAAATTATATGTATGTTTGTGGTGTTGAATCATATGTTAGTTTTTATGTGAATTCTATGCAAGTTGGATCATATGTTAGTTCTTATGTGAATTTTATGCAAGTTGGATCATATGTTAGTTCTTATGTGAATCCTATGCAAGTTGAATCATATATCTTATGCAAGTTTGTTGTGATTGGATCATATATTCTTATATGAATCTTATGCAAGTTTGGGTTGTTAAAATATATGTGAAAAATGTATATGCATATGCTAGTTTATGTGACATTAATCTATATGTTTAGATCCATATGCAAGTTCACACCTTTATGATTAGATCCATAAGCAAGATTATATCTTTATGTTTAGATCTATATGCAAGATTACATCTTTATATCCATATGCAAGTTCACACCTTTATCATTAGATCCATATGCAAGTTCACACCTTTATGTTTGGATCTATAGCAGTACATAAGTTATGCAAGTTTTCGCCCATCACCTATGCTAGTTTGAATGAAATTCATATGCAAGTTATTGGCTATGTAATCTTATGTCATGATCCTTAGATCTATTTTATGTGTTATGTGATGTTGTTTTTCTTTTTATGAGTTAGACTATTTGCGAGTCTGACATACGTCATATGAAAACGTACGAATAGCGTGGGGATGATGGGATGATATTGAATATACATAAAAATTGTGAATTGGCATAAATGGCCTTAAAAAGGCATATAATTAATTTGAGACATTAATTGGCATAATTTGTATTTATGGACATAATTTTAAGAGATAATTATGGACATAAATAAATTTGGAATTTATTGACAAATTTAAATAGGGATATTAATCCAATTTGGGTTAAATAAAGATGTGTAATAATAAACCGCTTAAGACACGAGGTTAGACTCTTTTGTGGTGTAAGACTGCCCGGACCCGCCCGGTAAATCCAGCAGACACAAATGCCAGTCTATTGTGAGAGGTCAAAGGCACGAATTAAATGCATAACAGTTGTAAAGACACGATGTTAGACTCGTTTTCGGTATAAGATTGCCCGGACCCGCCCGGAAAATCCAGCAACTGCAAATGCCAGTCTAATGTGGGGGGTCTTTACAAGGTTATGGTTCTAATGAATTAAGTAACACTTAACCAGATAAACATGTGGTGGGACATAGGGGGTTAAGTGGGTGCCTTGGGTGGCATGTGAAATTAAGTGGGTGCCTTGGGTGGCATGTGAAATACGATTAGATCCACTTAACCAAGTTGAAACATGTAAGAAGACATGAATAAAAATGGGGTTAAGTGGGAAACCTTAGTGGGGACCAAGCATAGGTGGAAAGCTTGTGTCATGCATGGGGGGCCCTTTTCAAACCAGTAACCCATTAAGTATCTTTGTGATCTCGACCTAAGTCGAGGACGGGACACGCTTATTGGATTTGATTGTAAGAGGTCAAAACGGGTGAGCGGTGGAAACGCAAGTCCAACGGGGTCATGTGCGTGCGTGGGCCCGGGCTGGTAGGTAAGACGTTGTTGCATCGTGTAGATATAAGTCGTGCATCTTTAGTGGTATCGGGTTGCCACTTTGGGGAGTGATACACCCCACTGTGGGACCAGCACGGGTATCTACGAGCTAGGGAGCCGATCGAATGGGGGTAGTGGGTACAACTAGTGGAGATAGGGGCAGACGGCACCTATGAAGGCAGCTAGGGGTACACGAACTACCATTATCATTATTAAGTTCTGTAGGCGGGATCAACTTTTAGGGTGACTAGTGGTGGTGCAGTATAGTAATTATCCTATAGTGACTAGGAACGAGATTAACGCCAGAATATTCCTCTTATTTGCTTTGTCATGCCCACTTGTTTCATGGTCATATCTTATCTTACCAGTTTATGCCTTATCCTAGTTACTTTAATAATTATATTATTAAAGTTATTATACTCGCCAGACTTTATGTCTGACCCCCTTGTTTTCGCCTCTTTTCTTCCTTCCTCCCTCCCCCCCCCCCCCCGGGTTCTCAGGGTGGGACTAGTACTAGTGGAGCTTGATCTTAGATCTCTTTCTCTCTCTTTTGGAAGTGCTCGAATTGTTGAAAGTAAAGTTCAGCTCATCTCTTCTATGGCTACTTGTGTTGGGGTTTATGCTTTTTATTTTATGTACTCTAAAACAATTTATCAAGATGGATATTAAGTGTACTTGGTTTATGAAGTTGTTGTAATCAAACTATTTCTCCGCTGCAATAAAAGTTGTTTTAAATTTTTCAAGTACCATTATTTATATTTGTCTTGTTATATTCTGTTCTATACACTAAATACGCTCCATGTAAGTTAATGCATTCCCTTTGTGAGTGACATTAATGGACGTAGGGTGTTACATGTGGTATCAGAGCTGAAGGTTACCAGACCAGATATGAATTTTGAAAAACTATTTTTCGAAAATAATTTTATAAAGAAATGCTTTCAAAAGTATGTTTTAAGGAAAGTATTTTCAAGAGAAAAGTTTGTTTTAAAACATAACCCCTAAGAGCCATATATCTTTCTTTCGAATTCTCCGTTTTGAATCTCTTCATTTTCTTTTCATCATGTCTAGAATTCCCGAGATACCCGAGGGGATACCGATACCAGGATGATTTAGAAGGTATCTGGAAGCTAGGGCCAATGTCGCAGGTCCAGCAAATGCTCCTCCTCCTTCCCGTGTTGATACTATTGCGAAAATATGCAAATATTTTAGATTAATGGGCGGGAAACCTTTTCACGGATCAGAGACGTTTGTTGAAGCTTGAAATTGGCTTAAGGAGGTGGAAGATCTATTTGGTATTTTCGAAGTAGAAGATGGAAGGAAGGTCCAATTGGCTGCTTGGTTAATGAAAGACGAAGCCTCGTTTTGGTGGGAGGTCACGAACGGAGAGCGTCCGGTGGAGATATGGATGGATTTCAAGCGTAGGTTCGAAATGAAGTTTCTCTCACGAGCAGAAGAGAATTTATATATGGAAATATTCTTGGCGTTGAAGCAAGGGGATTTATCAGTAAAGGAGTACGTCAACAAGTTCAATCAGTTGGCGAGATTTGGCTTGGAATTGGTAAACACACCTGAGAAGAAGGCCCTAAGGTTCGTTAAGGGTTTGAATGAGCCACTACATGGGTTAGCTATGACCCACATTCCTATGGGGGCTACCTTTGAGAAATTGGTTGACATGGCGCTTATGCATGAGGAAGAGAAAGGTGCCAAAGCTAATAAGGCACCGGAGAAGAAAGGGGACCAAAAGAAACCACAACAGCAAAATAAGAAAGGCGGGAAGAACAATAAAGGAAAAGGAAAGAAGAAATGCTTTAATTGTGGGACACCAGGCCATCTGAGTAAAGACTATAGGAAAAAGAAGAAGACTGGCTGTTTTCACTGTGGAGAGGCAGGTCATCTAGTTAAGGACTGCCCAAGGAAACAGGGGCAAGGACAAAGAACTTCTGGAGGGCAGCTCCAATACTCCTATAAATAAGACCCTAGACCTAACCCTAAATCTCATAATTCGGTAGCTACGCTGGAATTCTGCCATTACACTCCCTCTCTTCTCAAATCTATTCTGAAAATTAAAATATTAGCTTAGAAAAATTATGAATGCAGATCTGGAAGAGAGAATCAACATTAATAAAAAGATTATTGAATCATGAAAGCAAGGTAAACTTCTAAGACCAATCTATTTAAATTATTTCTCTTTCCCTTCTCTTTTCATGAAAATAAATAATCCATGGTCGTTAGGTTTCAAATCAAATTAAAAGGAAAAAACCATGGAAGAATAGATCTGGATCAGATTCAAGATTTGGAAGGCTTTTAGGTGAGTGGGTTTAAAAAATACTTTTTGAATGATAGTATATTTATCGTTTTCCATTCCCATTAACATACACAATGAACATATTGGAAGATTTAATTTGGTGAAATGAATTATTGCGCTAAAATGGATAATGTGCTCAATTAGTTAATATGTTGAGATGTACATGAATACTGTTGTAAAGATCAATTTTATGAACTTGTCAATTGAGATAATTGAGATTTTGGGTAAATGATACATTATTGGAGAATTAAACTTTATTTTAAATAAAGTTAATTACATGTAGAAAGACATGCGGCACATATTGGGAGTTAGGGCATAATTTGTAATGGGATTTTGGAACATAACATATATTATGTTTTGAGACTTTAATTTAGGAGCGCAATTTGATATGAATATAGATGATTGAATGAAGATGAATATGCCTAGGATTTTAGTTAGAAATTGTCACTGCACTTATGACACGAGGTTAAGTTGCGTTAGTGGCGGAAGTCTGCCCGGACCCGACCGGCCTATCCAGCAGCCATTGATGTTGAACCTAATGTGAGAGGCCTAAGTGAAAAATTAAAAACATGTAATGGTGCTAAGACACAAGGTCAAGTCAACTTGTGGTAGAAGTCTGCCCGGACCCGCCCGGCAAATCCAGCGTCCACAAGTGTAGGCTTAATGTGAGAGGTCTAGTGCTTATATATATACATAACAAGATATGAATAAATGGCAACGATGATAATTAAGTGTCTAACTATGAAATTAAGAAAGGAAGAGTTGTAATGAACTGAGTTAGTGTGATGAGAAGGAAAAGTGATGTATTTCCCTAAATGGCCTATTTCTGATAACGCTATTGCAAGTAAGCCACAGTAAATAAAGAAAAGTAAAGAAAATACTTACTACCACGGATTTAGACGGGAATATCTTATGAAAATAAATCGTTGATTTCTTCTGTCAAACTGATAAGGTGCATGAAGTTTTTTCCTTAATATAATAAGGAATATATATATATACACACATTACAGTGAATGAAGAATAATGGTTTGCAACAGTAAAAGGTTTAAACGGGGAATGATAATGACCTATTATAATAAATAACATTAATGAAAATGTTGTATAATAGGTAGATGTCCTGGGGACAAAGGAATATTATAACTTAGGTTATAATAAACTAGTAAGGGAATGGGATAACTGGTGAATTGAGTTAAGGGACACTTAATTGTAAATTAAGTAATCAGAAAAAGGGGGAAACCAGAAACCAGTTAAGAAAAGGGAGAATATATATTGTACTTAATTATAAATTAAGTAATTCGTAAACTAGGAGGTTTGAAACCCACTGATAAGAATAACATGTTCAGACTTGTCCTATGGACAAGGGGAAATTATAACATAGATTATAATAAATGGGTAGAGAAACTTATTAATGGGCCTTAGTCAATAGAACTAAGTTAATAAGTAAACAACGATAGTTGTATTGACGATGCAAAGTGGAGTTATGATTAAATGAGAAAGGATGAGGAGAACTTATAAAATGGAATAAGATATATTTAATCATAAATGGTAAGTGACATGTTAATTGGAAAACATGTGAATTAAGAAATACTTAATAACATATTAAGTATAACATGTTATTGTGACCTTGAAATCAAACAAGAATATAAAAGAGATTGTGGATTACAGACCTTGGGCCACAATCTGGAGAATAACATGTTGTGGGCTTATTAATAAACTAAAATGGATTAAGTTATAACTAAAATTAATAAGCAAGAGAAACTTGGTAATTTGAATAAGAATTCAATGTGAATGGGAATAACCAAGTTAAAAGGAAACCTGGTAAGGAAAATCAAGCGCGCAAAAGAATGTTTAGGCGTAGGGTCTAACAACATATTAAAGTGCGGCACTTGGACTAGTCCGTACGTTTGAGGGTGAATAACCCAACGGGGTAGATCATCGAGGTGTTGTAAGGCACGAGGGGAGCGCACATTCATCCGATTGTTCTGACGGCTCCAAAGGACTGGAAGGGGAAGCACGCGGCTTCCTGAGGTACGGAAGGTGCTCCTAGTAGTCCTTTGTGCGGTGACAGATGTCTTAGGCCGTGCTCGTAGAGGTTAGGTATGCGCGTAACTACTAGGTGGGTGGGCCTTGGCTGCAGAAGTAGCTATGCAGTCAGAATGTTGTGACGCGGTGAAACCAGAATGATTCGGCGGTTGCCTCAACGGGGAGGTAGAGGGTCACGACCAACAAGGATAGTTGATCGTCGGATACCCATCATCGACAGCCAATGGGATGCGAAAAGACTAGTGCTAAACCCAAGATACCATTCACCCTTCATTATCGGATAAGGGGTTGAGGGGAGATGCCACATAGATGTTTAGATTGTTTGCGTAGGGGTAGTCTCTTAGATCTTGTAGTCTTTACTAGTTGAGGGAGGGGCTGAGGTAGGGCCATAGCCATCATGAAAATAGACCCTAGGTATATCTGTATATATAGGCTCTTTAAAGACGGGCCTATACAGATATGGAAAAGCTCCCGACCGAGTTTCGTGTTTCTTGTATCGCCCTGCTACGGAACTTGGTGCACATTAGAGGACATGCGATTGAGGCATCGAGCAACAATTAATAGTATGTACGAGGGACAGTCTAGATACATGCATATCTGCTCTGGGTGGTGTATCATAGACTTGAGGACATTACTTCGGTATGAGATCTGATTCAATCGAGGGTGGCAGCCCGTACGCTTATGTAGCATAGTGATGGCAGATATATGTTGATCGTTACATTGTTATGTAGAGATCTGTACGTCACTCCGGAGTAGGATGAGGGACTGCGAGCATTCAGTGGCATTACGGTGGAGACCGTAAGAGTGGGGTACCATGGGGTGTACCTCGATATTGGGGGTAGCTACACATATACTGTATTAGGTTAATCCACTAGGAAGTAAATGGGTGCAACGTGTGTGTAAGCCTTGAGCGCTGTTAGCCCAAGTAACCTAATAAATAAGAAAATATGACTGAGCGGTATATATAGGATTATCCAAAGTGTATAGATTAAATACAGTCACCAGAACTTGTGTTCTGACCTCCTCCTCATAACATACTCGCAGGTAAGATTTGTGGCAGGGACATGATAGCCTTGGATACTAGTTAGGCAGTATTATTAATACGGTAAGGCTATATTTTGATTATATTATATTTTATCCATTCCGCTGTGAGATAATTTCTGAGCTCTAACATGTTTTATGTCACTGTCTTTTCTGCAGGATACCAGAGCAAACCAATCCAAGTTTCGATAGATTGGAATTTTGAAAAAAATCCGGTCTGTCGAAATTGGGGTTGTCACACTTTCAACCAGTCCGGTCATCCACACCTATAACATACGGAAACACACACACATTATCTGGAACAGAAATAATATTTTAAATTCTAGCAGATATAATTTTTATTTGAAAAAATTATTTACCTCAGAATTTTGGTGTGTTTCTCATCATTTTTCACGACTTGATCTGATTTATATATATATATATGTGTGTGTGTGTGTGTGTCTGGACAACTTGTAATATTCACAGTGATACACTGTAAATAGCACAAGGCAGACTGTATATATCTAGTGCTAACAGATCAGCCTCAACACATTACACTAGTCTACTGATTAGAACCAGCATCAAAATTAGCTGATTCTGAACAGCCACAACACAATTGTAGCAGTATATTGATAATATATTCATGTCTAACATTTTTGAAGAGCCGCACATATGTATGGTACAAGAAAAGTGGACAGATCAGTACAAGCTCAAACATGGGCACTACAAAGAATTGGTCAAGTGACAAGCATATATGATGCAACAAGTCAACATATACACATGCACAACTATAGTGATCAAGCCAGCATGGTGTACAAGCACGTCAAAGCAGGAAGAAGTCAGCAAGAACTTGCATTGTTTCAGCAAGATCATAATTCACAATGTCAAACAGCTCAAAACAGGCCAGGTTCATATATGTGGACAAGTTTCAAAATACAAGAAATCATGCAAACCAGAGTGAAAGTGCAGTTCAAATATACACAACATGCAAGTGGCACATATATACAGCATGATATGATTATATACATACTTTCATGCATGAACAGAAACAACATGGGTATGTTCAATTCAGTGCAAGCATATTGGTGTACTCATATATGTATCAGAATGGTCAAGCCAGTATACAATGATGAAAAAACATGATACAACTGCATGGATGAGGATCCATGAATCAAGGCAAACTGATCAAGGTCAACTCAAGATGCAAGTTTCTCAAATACAAGCGCACATGGACAAAAAAAAGTGGTCGGGTATTCATGCAGCAATGAAAATGAACACATGGTAGGGGCAACACAACTAAGGGTAATCATATGCAAGAAGCATAAGTGCTTAAACAGTTCATACCTGATTCAAGTTACAAACACAAGGTGCACAAATTTGTTTAGGTGTTTATATGCAAAACAGAGAGAATATCAACACTACAGTGCATAGACAAGATAGCCAAACAAAGTGTAACCAGCAAGAGGAGCTGTAACAACCCGTAAAATCTGGGCCAGTTTAAAATTTTATTTTGGCAATTATAGCGAGTTTTGATTATTTAAAATGAATTATTTTAAATAATATCGACGAGAAATTTATTTTGAATAGAATTCGAACGTATATAGTATACGCGTCGTCGTTAGAATATAAATAATTATATATAATTATTTATATAGAATTGAAAATGGCGCGGTAGTTCGATAATTCGATTTCAAACTTCAATTGAATGTACCGGGTGCAAAACAATCCGGATTTTAGTGAAACCAAAAATAATGGAATCTAATTGTGAATATCTTTCCAACGAATCCGAAAGATCAAGATTTCGTAGCGAGAATCAAAAGATATGTCTAGTTGAAAATTCTGAATAGTCGCTATGGAATTCAGGCCCTTAAAAATGGACATTTTGCAAATGACCTCGGATTTCGACGAAACCAGTTTTGTTGGGTCCGTGATGTTAAGTTATTGCTAGGTTTCAAATTTCATAATTTTTCGAATCAATATGTGAGCGTGGCAAAGGAAAACGCGTTTGACCAGTTTCAGTTGATTTTAATCGACTGGAAATTGGCCATTTTTCAAACGGTCTCAGAATTCGACGAAACTAGTTTTGTTAGGACCGTATCGTCAATACGAAGCTAGAAAATATTTTTCTGGAATTTTTCTAGTTAGTATGTGACCCCGGTAATTTGAAATGTACGTTTAAAATTCAATATAAAGTTTTAAATGTAAATTTAATGGAAACTGATTCAAACAGTCGAATCAGCTTGCGATACATATCCCATTGTGTTCGGAATGGGGGTAGAACGCTATAGACGACAGGCGGTGGGCCTCGTTTAGAGGTCGTATTTGAAAGTCAACTCTTTAGGATAAAATAAATTAAAAAAAAAAAAAAAAAATTTCTCTCCCTTAAAACCTTTTGGCCCCCCCCCCCGATCATTCTTCTGTAAAGGATAAAAAAGAAAAAAAAAAAAAACCCCAGACATCGTCGAACTTCCGCCGCCGCCCTCCTCTCAGCGCGCCGCCACTGGCGCGACAACCCTCCCCCAAGTCAACCTCCGGCGCCGCTTCCTCCCACTAGCCGCAACCCCCGATCGAACCCCCCTCTCCTCCGCAGTCCCCTTTCCCCCTCGAAATAGCCGACGCAACCCCTTCATCCCCCCCCCCCCCCGCGCCACCGCACTGGAAGCCGCTCCACCCCTCCTCCTCCCTCTTCGTACAATAACAGTAAGTTTTTTTCTTAATTTCGTTTTTATTTTAATTCTTTAAAGCATTTAAAAACTGATTTGTATTCATTTTAAAACTGATTTTTATTCATTTTAAAAACTGATTTTTATTCATTTTAAAAACTGATTTGTATTCATTTTAAAACTGATTTAAGGAAAATATAAAATCAAAATTTTAAAAGTAATTTGAAACTGATTTTTGAAAGGTGAAAACTTTTAATTTAAAAAGGTGAAAACTTTTAATTTAAAAAGGTGAAAACTTTTAATTTAAAAAGGTGAAGACTTTAATTTAAAATGGTGAAAACTTTTAATTTAAAAAGGTGAAGACTTTAATTTAAAATGGTGAAAACTTTATTTTTATAAAGGCGAAATCAATATTTTTGAAATGAGATTATTGTCTATATATTAGCGGAATAAAAATTCGATTTTTAAGTATTGAACTTTGAAATAAAAATTCGATTTTTAAGTATTGAACTTTGAAATAAAAATTCGATTTTTAAGTATTGAACTTTGAAATAAAAATTCGATTTTTAAGTATTGAACTTTGAAATAAAAATTCGATTTTTAAGTATTGAACTTTGAAATAAAAATTCGATTTTTATATATTGAACTTTGAAATAAAAATTCGATTTTTATATATTGAACTTTGAAATAAAAATTCGATTTTTATATATTGAACTTTGAAATAAAAATTCGATTTTTATATATTGAACTTTGAAATAAAAATTCGATTTTTATATATTGAACTTTGAAATAAAAATTCGATTTTTATATATTGAACTTTGAAGTAAAAATTCGATTTTTATATATTGAACTTTGAAATAAAAATTCGATTTTTATATATTGAACTTTGAAATAAAAATTCGATTTTTATATATTGAACTTTGAAATAAAAATTCGATTTTTATATATTGAACTTTGAAATAAAAATTCGTTTTTATATATATAGTGGCCTTGGGCAACGAAGGTGACAAAAAGGCGAAACGACGAAGACTTCTGCAAAAGAAGAGTCGAGATGGTTGGATAGCTAAAAGTGAGAATTTCTCACCTTTCTATTTTATTTCTAGTTATATATATATACTAGGATGCAGACGGTGCTTAGTAGCACCCGACACAATCGTCCACAGACCATGGACTTGTTTGTTTGACTGTTTGGTGATTGATTGCGATATTGGTTTGAATGTGGTTTGTGGTGTGAAAAATCGAATCGATAAATTGGTTAGGATTAGACGTGCGCCGTTATAAGGCGAAGGAGTAAGGCTAGGTTAGATCCTTACTTCAAAGTTTGTGGTTTGCATAACGAATTGATTTGATTGATGTGTGAATGGCGTGGGCCTTCACTAGACCGGGGATAAGGCTAGGCCTTGTCCCGTTTCTAGTATCGTGCCGTTATGCCGCCGAAATTTTCTAAAATAAGTTAGAAAAAAAAAAATAAAAATAGCATTTTATTTAACGAATGAACTGAATAGAAATTCATATGTTAAAATAAAATGTGTTATCGTTAAAAATATAATTTTTAACGTGAATGTGAATAAATAAATATTCATTTACAAACCAGACGGTTTGTTTATGTACACCTATTTGAATGACGTTGATTGGGTCGATAAATTTTTCACATCGCCTAACTGCACAAATAAAATATGTGTTTGATTGTTTGAAACCCCACACGGGTGTTAGGATGAAATTTGAAGTTCACTCATCCTGATTGATTAAATATGTCGATCGATTGATTGACAAGCTGCTATAAGCGTTAAATGTCTATATTTGATGCTTATACAGTGTAGTGCACTTTGGTTGATGGTTGATTATTCATCGTTGTTGATATATACATGTGTTGTAGAAAATCCATATAATTAACATTATATGGTAATTGATTGGGCCTCATTCCAGTTTCAAAAAAAAAAAAAAAAAGAAATATTTGAAATAGAAATATTTGAAATAGAAATATTTGAAATAGAATATTTGAAAATAGAAATATGTGAAGCCGTGAGGATTAGATTGACGCCATTTTGACGTGAACGATATTTATATCGATTTTATTCATTTTAAAATGAATATTGAAAAGTGATTTCGAAATCGAATATTTTGAAATGAATTGAAATCAAATATTTTGAAATGAATTGAATAAAACGATTTCGAAATGAATTGAAAATAAAACGATTTCGAAATGAATTGCATTGAAAACGATTTCGAAATGAATTGAATTGAAAACGATTTCGAAATGAATTGAATTGAAAACGATTTCGAAAAGAATTGAATTGAAAACGAATTGAAATGGATTCAAATTGAATTGAAATTTGAATTGAATAGAAATGAATTTTGAAACGAATTTATAAAGAAGAATTCAATTTTGATTTGAATTGAAAAGGAGGTTGAAATTGCTTTTGAAACGAATTTAAAACTATTTATATAATTCGTTTTAAATAGAAATCGACGAAGTATATATTATATATATTATATATATAATATAATGGCCTGAATAGAACGCGCCGCGCCGCGGCAGTTCGTGAATTTCGACCATTTATTTCAAACGGACATTGCGGGAGATCCGACCGTCGGATTCTCCTAAAACCGGAACCGTTGGGTTCGTATCGAAAAGAGCTTTCTAATGAATGTTAGAAATTTGAAATCTAACGGTTGGATTTGGAGATACGTCCAAATCAAATTCGAAAAAGGTCGCTGTAAGTGCAGTTCGATGGCCGTTGTTGGAAATCGACTGTACGGGCCTTGATAAAATTATTAAAAATAGTAATAATTTGTGTAAAATCATAAGAAATGATTTGTGAAAGTTTGGGATGAAAAACTCCATATTTGAAAAGATAAAAATAGATTTTTATCGAAATGAACTAGTTTTGAACTAGAATTATAATTCTATTTATTTTTAAATAAATAAATTGAATTTGAAAAGGGTTTTGAAAATAACCAAAATTTCCAATGATTGCATTGGAGTGGATTTGAATCGAAATTGTCTTCGGAATATTTCGATGTTGGAATTCGTGATTATACAGGTGTGGTTATGGAAATTTGAAAGATATATATTTATATCGTTATTTCCAATACGACATTTGTTAGTCGTAGAATTCGATATTGAATATAAGCCGATATATTTTCTATTCAGAGCCTTGTATTGAATATCGAATGTGATTTGGGTTTGTCGTGAATGGTGTCTTCACTAACACTGTTCTTGAACCCAGTTGAGAAAAGATTAAATCTTTTTATTTAGATTTAATGAAGTGTACCAATTAAATAATATTTAATTGGAATTGAATCGATGTAGATTTTTGGGTTTATCGTGAACAGTGTTTTAAATAACACTTGTTCTTTAACCCGATAATTAATGAATGTGATTTGGGTTTGTCGTGAATGGTGTCTTCACTAACACTGTTCTTGAACCCAGTTGAGAAATGATTAAATCTTTTTATTTAGATTTAATGAAGTGTACCAATTAAATAATATTTAATTGGAATTGAATGAATATTGATTTTTGGGTTTATCGTGAACAGTGTTTTAAATAACACTTGTTCTTTAACCCGATAATTAATGAATGTGATTTGGGTTTGTCGTGAATGGTGTCTTCACTAACACTGTTCTTGAACCCAGTTGAGAAAAGATTAAATCTTTTGATTTAGATTTGATGAAGTGTACCAATTAAATAATATTTAATTGGAATTGAATGAATATTGATTTTTGGGTTTATCGTGAACAGTGTTTTAAATAACACTTGTTCTTTAACCCGATAATTAATGGGATGTGACTTTGGGTTTATCGTGAACCGTGTTTTAAATGACACTGATTCTTTAACCCAGTCACAGATTAAAACTAAGTGGAGTTTTAATGAATCTTTAATTAGATTGAAAAGAATCGAGAATGGAGTATCACCAGTTTTGCTCCAGGCGATAGTTAAATCTTTAATTAGATTTGAATGTGAAATTTAGAAACTAACTGTCGGTTAGCCAAGCAGAATGGTTTTCTGGATATTGATCTGATGTTGGTTTCGGCCTTCGGGGTTAATATTTGGGAAATTATTCTCTTGATTAATTTACGGTTAGTGACTAATGAATTGGAATGAGGCGTATGTTGTGTTTGTGTAACACTTTTATAATATATACGCGAGTTATTCGGAAAGACCGGGTTTATCCCATTCTGAATAACTGATACGACGATAAGTCGAAGATGAAGACGATGGTCGAAGACCGGAGGTCTTCACGTCGTTTTGGGTAATTACTGATGATCTTGATTGGGCTGTACACCCAAGAAGATGGAAACAGTTAGTGATCGTCCAGACGTACTTGGAGATCGATGGATATGCGGGGTACTAGGTGCCTCCGGTTTCGTTCAGACCCAGGACGGACTTGTAAATGGACTGTGTGTCTGACATCGGATTTCATTCTGTGTGACTGATATCGGTTGCATAGGATGGTTTGCCTGTGTGGCATGCTAAGATGCAAATGATCAAGGCTTCTGTTGAAAAGCAAAGTCTTGTGGTGATGATCAAAGCACGGCCTTTGTGGCGTAGCTTTGTGTAACGTTTACCTCGCGTGTTTCACACCAGGTATGAACCAAAAACGGGAGACGGACCTCAGGGAGGACTTGCGTTTCTTTCTAGCTAAAAGTGGCGTCAGTGGTTTTACACGCCCTGACGAGTTTGACTTATGTGGTTGTTGCTGTTGCGAGGCGCCTCGGATTGATCGGTCGTTCTCGAACCGATGGAGTCATTCGTTGGCTCGTTTGCGCCCCAAAGGGCGGGGAGACGTATTGTTCAGGCATAATAATCCACATCGGTGGACCGGCCCTGACGATCCAGGGGGCAGTTGCGGCTGTTCCTGAGACATGGTAGGCTAGATTGTCTCGAATCGGTAGAGGACGATCCCTGGCCTCGGTTCATAGACGGAAATCCAATTTCCAAATACGTGACTTTGCGGTTTTATTTGTAAACCTATATATGGCGACATGATATATGGTACCCATGCCGCCTATGATTGATACTTATGATTTGAAGTTGTTTTATACAATATGCACTTATTATAGTATCAAATGATTTGTTTTAAACGTATCAAGCATTCTTTGGCTGTTATAAGGGAAAACCCTATCCCCCGGCTTGCGTTGCATTGTGTGATAGGACCTGGGTCTTATAACAGCTTCATTTTTCTTTATTTAGCATTGCGCTGTTTGTTTTATGCACTGGTATTCTTGGGAGGAAACCCGTTCCGTGTTATACGGCGTGGTCCCTTGATTTACCTAATGATTTAGAATAAAGATTAATAACTGTTTTAGTTCTCACACCAGTCACATGACTGACCTGGAGTTTATTGTTTTAACCTAAACTCTGGGTGCCCCTATTTTTGACACGGGCAGCTAGTAGTTTTGGTTTTGCAGATTTATATTCACAGGATCCTGGTTTACAGCTGGAACGATATCCGGAAAGCTTTGTATCCGTATATCTCTTCTAGTTGTGTATTGTATTATTTTTCCGCTGCTATGTAACTTATTGTTAATCTCTGATATTTCTGTGTAATATTTATTCATTTATACTCTGTATATTCTTGTAATCTGATGCATTGTTGTAATATACGATGAGATGTTCTTATGTATGCGTTATGTTGTGGCTTGTTCTCGAACTATCCGACGCTTTCCCTTACGGGGAAGTTGCGGGTCTTTACACGTGGTATCAGAGCTTTGGTTTACAAAGCTCAGAGAACAAGACACATTAGAACCATACGAAAGAATTCATCAGATGTTGGATTGGTAATATCCAATGGGGATGACTCGTTAGAGATAGGATCAGTAGTATCCTAGAACGAGTGTGAAGAGTATATTTTTCAAATGAAAACAAATTTTGTTTTGAAAATTTAAATCAATTATTCGTATCTGATTATCTATTTATATTGAATTTGGACAGTCCAGTATATATATAGTCTTTGCGTATGCGTCTGATCCACGTGTATTTGAAGTTTTAATATACTGGATAGATATAGAGCCACACTCTAGTCGCCCGGAGACGATTCTGATGATAGTCTAGACATCATCAGAATTGGTATTCGAGTTTCGAAGGTGTGATTTTCTATATATTTCCATTAGACTGGTGTGAGAACCAAAACTTATATAGCTAGATTTATTTGTTGTGATTTGGCATCAAAAATCTGATTTTTGACTATGTATCAAAGTTATGAATTTGAAACTCTAATTCACTAATTGATTGATGTTTGGGTTGTTTGTTTAATTTTTTGATAATTTTGAACCGTTTAGCCTAATTATATCAAATATTGAACGATATTGAAAATTGGTCGCATCTGCTTGCATATACATATATATCTTTGAACAGGTCATAGCAAGGAGGCTAGAGCAGAGAATAAAATTTGTTTGCCCGACAAATAGGTACATGTTTACTACATAATTTCCTGTTTTGTTTGGGTGATGATGATTTTGTGAGCCTATTGGCTAGCCGCTTGGCTTTTTCTTTTTCTTTTTGAGATCTGAAGGACCGGGGAAGCTATTTGAAATTCCCCGATGCTCCCGGTGCAGGGGAGGTTATGGCGAAATTTTTCAAAAATTTAGGGTGTTAGCCAAATTTTTGAAATTTTGAAAATTCTCAGAAACTAAAGAGTTAGAGAATGGAGGCCGAATCGAGCGTAGAGCTGATTAATCAATCCACTTTCGACTTTGTTCCTTTTCGGGGACGAAAAGTTTTAAGTGGGGGAGATTGTAACAACCCGTAAAATCTGGGCCAGTTTAAAATTTTATTTTGGCAATTATAGCGAGTTTTGATTATTTAAAATGAATTATTTTAAATAATATCGACGAGAAATTTATTTTGAATAGAATTCGAACGTATATAGTATACGCGTCGTCGTTAGAATATAAATAATTATATATAATTATTTATATAGAATTGAAAATGGCGCGGTAGTTCGATAATTCGATTTCAAACTTCAATTGAATGTACCGGGTGCAAAACAATCCGGATTTTAGTGAAACCAAAAATAATGGAATCTAATTGTGAATATCTTTCCAACGAATCCGAAAGATCAAGATTTCGTAGCGAGAATCAAAAGATATGTCTAGTTGAAAATTCTGAATAGTCGCTATGGAATTCAGGCCCTTAAAAATGGACATTTTGCAAATGACCTCGGATTTCGACGAAACCAGTTTTGTTGGGTCCGTGATGTTAAGTTATTGCTAGGTTTCAAATTTCATAATTTTTCGAATCAATATGTGAGCGTGGCAAAGGAAAACGCGTTTGACCAGTTTCAGTTGATTTTAATCGACTGGAAATTGGCCATTTTTCAAACGGTCTCAGAATTCGACGAAACTAGTTTTGTTAGGACCGTATCGTCAATACGAAGCTAGAAAATATTTTTCTGGAATTTTTCTAGTTAGTATGTGACCCCGGTAATTTGAAATGTACGTTTAAAATTCAATATAAAGTTTTAAATGTAAATTTAATGGAAACTGATTCAAACAGTCGAATCAGCTTGCGATACATATCCCATTGTGTTCGGAATGGGGGTAGAACGCTATAGACGACAGGCGGTGGGCCTCGTTTAGAGGTCGTATTTGAAAGTCAACTCTTTAGGATAAAATAAATTAAAAAAAAAAAAAAAAAAATTTCTCTCCCTTAAAACCTTTTGGCCCCCCCCCCCGATCATTCTTCTGTAAAGGATAAAAAAGAAAAAAAAAAAAACCCCAGACATCGTCGAACTTCCGCCGCCGCCCTCCTCTCAGCGCGCCGCCACTGGCGCGACAACCCTCCCCCAAGTCAACCTCCGGCGCCGCTTCCTCCCACTAGCCGCAACCCCCGATCGAACCCCCCTCTCCTCCGCAGTCCCCTTTCCCCCTCGAAATAGCCGACGCAACCCCTTCATCCCCCCCCCCCCCCCGCGCCACCGCACTGGAAGCCGCTCCACCCCTCCTCCTCCCTCTTCGTACAATAACAGTAAGTTTTTTTCTTAATTTCGTTTTTATTTTAATTCTTTAAAGCATTTAAAAACTGATTTGTATTCATTTTAAAACTGATTTTTATTCATTTTAAAAACTGATTTTTATTCATTTTAAAAACTGATTTGTATTCATTTTAAAACTGATTTAAGGAAAATATAAAATCAAAATTTTAAAAGTAATTTGAAACTGATTTTTGAAAGGTGAAAACTTTTAATTTAAAAAGGTGAAAACTTTTAATTTAAAAAGGTGAAAACTTTTAATTTAAAAAGGTGAAGACTTTAATTTAAAATGGTGAAAACTTTTAATTTAAAAAGGTGAAGACTTTAATTTAAAATGGTGAAAACTTTATTTTTATAAAGGCGAAATCAATATTTTTGAAATGAGATTATTGTCTATATATTAGCGGAATAAAAATTCGATTTTTAAGTATTGAACTTTGAAATAAAAATTCGATTTTTAAGTATTGAACTTTGAAATAAAAATTCGATTTTTAAGTATTGAACTTTGAAATAAAAATTCGATTTTTAAGTATTGAACTTTGAAATAAAAATTCGATTTTTAAGTATTGAACTTTGAAATAAAAATTCGATTTTTATATATTGAACTTTGAAATAAAAATTCGATTTTTATATATTGAACTTTGAAATAAAAATTCGATTTTTATATATTGAACTTTGAAATAAAAATTCGATTTTTATATATTGAACTTTGAAATAAAAATTCGATTTTTATATATTGAACTTTGAAATAAAAATTCGATTTTTATATATTGAACTTTGAAGTAAAAATTCGATTTTTATATATTGAACTTTGAAATAAAAATTCGATTTTTATATATTGAACTTTGAAATAAAAATTCGATTTTTATATATTGAACTTTGAAATAAAAATTCGATTTTTATATATTGAACTTTGAAATAAAAATTCGTTTTTATATATATAGTGGCCTTGGGCAACGAAGGTGACAAAAAGGCGAAACGACGAAGACTTCTGCAAAAGAAGAGTCGAGATGGTTGGATAGCTAAAAGTGAGAATTTCTCACCTTTCTATTTTATTTCTAGTTATATATATATACTAGGATGCAGACGGTGCTTAGTAGCACCCGACACAATCGTCCACAGACCATGGACTTGTTTGTTTGACTGTTTGGTGATTGATTGCGATATTGGTTTGAATGTGGTTTGTGGTGTGAAAAATCGAATCGATAAATTGGTTAGGATTAGACGTGCGCCGTTATAAGGCGAAGGAGTAAGGCTAGGTTAGATCCTTACTTCAAAGTTTGTGGTTTGCATAACGAATTGATTTGATTGATGTGTGAATGGCGTGGGCCTTCACTAGACCGGGGATAAGGCTAGGCCTTGTCCCGTTTCTAGTATCGTGCCGTTATGCCGCCGAAATTTTCTAAAATAAGTTAGAAAAAAAAAAATAAAAATAGCATTTTATTTAACGAATGAACTGAATAGAAATTCATATGTTAAAATAAAATGTGTTATCGTTAAAAATATAATTTTTAACGTGAATGTGAATAAATAAATATTCATTTACAAACCAGACGGTTTGTTTATGTACACCTATTTGAATGACGTTGATTGGGTCGATAAATTTTTCACATCGCCTAACTGCACAAATAAAATATGTGTTTGATTGTTTGAAACCCCACACGGGTGTTAGGATGAAATTTGAAGTTCACTCATCCTGATTGATTAAATATGTCGATCGATTGATTGACAAGCTGCTATAAGCGTTAAATGTCTATATTTGATGCTTATACAGTGTAGTGCACTTTGGTTGATGGTTGATTATTCATCGTTGTTGATATATACATGTGTTGTAGAAAATCCATATAATTAACATTATATGGTAATTGATTGGGCCTCATTCCAGTTTCAAAAAAAAAAAAAAAAAGAAATATTTGAAATAGAAATATTTGAAATAGAAATATTTGAAATAGAATATTTGAAAATAGAAATATGTGAAGCCGTGAGGATTAGATTGACGCCATTTTGACGTGAACGATATTTATATCGATTTTATTCATTTTAAAATGAATATTGAAAAGTGATTTCGAAATCGAATATTTTGAAATGAATTGAAATCAAATATTTTGAAATGAATTGAATAAAACGATTTCGAAATGAATTGAAAATAAAACGATTTCGAAATGAATTGCATTGAAAACGATTTCGAAATGAATTGAATTGAAAACGATTTCGAAATGAATTGAATTGAAAACGATTTCGAAAAGAATTGAATTGAAAACGAATTGAAATGGATTCAAATTGAATTGAAATTTGAATTGAATAGAAATGAATTTTGAAACGAATTTATAAAGAAGAATTCAATTTTGATTTGAATTGAAAAGGAGGTTGAAATTGCTTTTGAAACGAATTTAAAACTATTTATATAATTCGTTTTAAATAGAAATCGACGAAGTATATATTATATATATTATATATATAATATAATGGCCTGAATAGAACGCGCCGCGCCGCGGCAGTTCGTGAATTTCGACCATTTATTTCAAACGGACATTGCGGGAGATCCGACCGTCGGATTCTCCTAAAACCGGAACCGTTGGGTTCGTATCGAAAAGAGCTTTCTAATGAATGTTAGAAATTTGAAATCTAACGGTTGGATTTGGAGATACGTCCAAATCAAATTCGAAAAAGGTCGCTGTAAGTGCAGTTCGATGGCCGTTGTTGGAAATCGACTGTACGGGCCTTGATAAAATTATTAAAAATAGTAATAATTTGTGTAAAATCATAAGAAATGATTTGTGAAAGTTTGGGATGAAAAACTCCATATTTGAAAAGATAAAAATAGATTTTTATCGAAATGAACTAGTTTTGAACTAGAATTATAATTCTATTTATTTTTAAATAAATAAATTGAATTTGAAAAGGGTTTTGAAAATAACCAAAATTTCCAATGATTGCATTGGAGTGGATTTGAATCGAAATTGTCTTCGGAATATTTCGATGTTGGAATTCGTGATTATACAGGTGTGGTTATGGAAATTTGAAAGATATATATTTATATCGTTATTTCCAATACGACATTTGTTAGTCGTAGAATTCGATATTGAATATAAGCCGATATATTTTCTATTCAGAGCCTTGTATTGAATATCGAATGTGATTTGGGTTTGTCGTGAATGGTGTCTTCACTAACACTGTTCTTGAACCCAGTTGAGAAAAGATTAAATCTTTTTATTTAGATTTAATGAAGTGTACCAATTAAATAATATTTAATTGGAATTGAATCGATGTAGATTTTTGGGTTTATCGTGAACAGTGTTTTAAATAACACTTGTTCTTTAACCCGATAATTAATGAATGTGATTTGGGTTTGTCGTGAATGGTGTCTTCACTAACACTGTTCTTGAACCCAGTTGAGAAATGATTAAATCTTTTTATTTAGATTTAATGAAGTGTACCAATTAAATAATATTTAATTGGAATTGAATGAATATTGATTTTTGGGTTTATCGTGAACAGTGTTTTAAATAACACTTGTTCTTTAACCCGATAATTAATGAATGTGATTTGGGTTTGTCGTGAATGGTGTCTTCACTAACACTGTTCTTGAACCCAGTTGAGAAAAGATTAAATCTTTTGATTTAGATTTGATGAAGTGTACCAATTAAATAATATTTAATTGGAATTGAATGAATATTGATTTTTGGGTTTATCGTGAACAGTGTTTTAAATAACACTTGTTCTTTAACCCGATAATTAATGGGATGTGACTTTGGGTTTATCGTGAACCGTGTTTTAAATGACACTGATTCTTTAACCCAGTCACAGATTAAAACTAAGTGGAGTTTTAATGAATCTTTAATTAGATTGAAAAGAATCGAGAATGGAGTATCACCAGTTTTGCTCCAGGCGATAGTTAAATCTTTAATTAGATTTGAATGTGAAATTTAGAAACTAACTGTCGGTTAGCCAAGCAGAATGGTTTTCTGGATATTGATCTGATGTTGGTTTCGGCCTTCGGGGTTAATATTTGGGAAATTATTCTCTTGATTAATTTACGGTTAGTGACTAATGAATTGGAATGAGGCGTATGTTGTGTTTGTGTAACACTTTTATAATATATACGCGAGTTATTCGGAAAGACCGGGTTTATCCCATTCTGAATAACTGATACGACGATAAGTCGAAGATGAAGACGATGGTCGAAGACCGGAGGTCTTCACGTCGTTTTGGGTAATTACTGATGATCTTGATTGGGCTGTACACCCAAGAAGATGGAAACAGTTAGTGATCGTCCAGACGTACTTGGAGATCGATGGATATGCGGGGTACTAGGTGCCTCCGGTTTCGTTCAGACCCAGGACGGACTTGTAAATGGACTGTGTGTCTGACATCGGATTTCATTCTGTGTGACTGATATCGGTTGCATAGGATGGTTTGCCTGTGTGGCATGCTAAGATGCAAATGATCAAGGCTTCTGTTGAAAAGCAAAGTCTTGTGGTGATGATCAAAGCACGGCCTTTGTGGCGTAGCTTTGTGTAACGTTTACCTCGCGTGTTTCACACCAGGTATGAACCAAAAACGGGAGACGGACCTCAGGGAGGACTTGCGTTTCTTTCTAGCTAAAAGTGGCGTCAGTGGTTTTACACGCCCTGACGAGTTTGACTTATGTGGTTGTTGCTGTTGCGAGGCGCCTCGGATTGATCGGTCGTTCTCGAACCGATGGAGTCATTCGTTGGCTCGTTTGCGCCCCAAAGGGCGGGGAGACGTATTGTTCAGGCATAATAATCCACATCGGTGGACCGGCCCTGACGATCCAGGGGGCAGTTGCGGCTGTTCCTGAGACATGGTAGGCTAGATTGTCTCGAATCGGTAGAGGACGATCCCTGGCCTCGGTTCATAGACGGAAATCCAATTTCCAAATACGTGACTTTGCGGTTTTATTTGTAAACCTATATATGGCGACATGATATATGGTACCCATGCCGCCTATGATTGATACTTATGATTTGAAGTTGTTTTATACAATATGCACTTATTATAGTATCAAATGATTTGTTTTAAACGTATCAAGCATTCTTTGGCTGTTATAAGGGAAAACCCTATCCCCCGGCTTGCGTTGCATTGTGTGATAGGACCTGGGTCTTATAACAGCTTCATTTTTCTTTATTTAGCATTGCGCTGTTTGTTTTATGCACTGGTATTCTTGGGAGGAAACCCGTTCCGTGTTATACGGCGTGGTCCCTTGATTTACCTAATGATTTAGAATAAAGATTAATAACTGTTTTAGTTCTCACACCAGTCACATGACTGACCTGGAGTTTATTGTTTTAACCTAAACTCTGGGTGCCCCTATTTTTGACACGGGCAGCTAGTAGTTTTGGTTTTGCAGATTTATATTCACAGGATCCTGGTTTACAGCTGGAACGATATCCGGAAAGCTTTGTATCCGTATATCTCTTCTAGTTGTGTATTGTATTATTTTTCCGCTGCTATGTAACTTATTGTTAATCTCTGATATTTCTGTGTAATATTTATTCATTTATACTCTGTATATTCTTGTAATCTGATGCATTGTTGTAATATACGATGAGATGTTCTTATGTATGCGTTATGTTGTGGCTTGTTCTCGAACTATCCGACGCTTTCCCTTACGGGGAAGTTGCGGGTCTTTACAGGAGCATGTCGAGGTACAGGTATAACTAGAACAACCCAAAGAAGAACATCACAAATTTGGTAAAGTCTAAATAAAAGTGACATAATGGATCCAAGAAATACTACAACATGTTTGAATATAAGTAAGATATCACGCATAGTAACATGATGTCACAAGAACACAAGTATCAAAATCAATGACATGAATGGTTCATGTCTGTTCAAGCAAGGGCTAGAAATACAAATTCCTTGATTTCCAAAAACAAGTGTTTGGTAAGAAATTGGTTTCGAATTTTAATGTTTCCAAAATTTGTGGCAATACTTTCTAAAGATTTTTGGGCAACTGCTTAATGGAATTGCATAAATCATGTTAAAGAATCAACAAACATTTCTGGAAAAGTCATTATTAATGAAATCGAAGAGTCCATCTTTGGCAACAGTTTCTTTTTGATTCAAAGCATTTGCAGATATCACGAATTACAATGGGGTAATAAATCTCAGCATCTTTTGTTATGGGCAAAAACCATTTTATTTTGTTTCCAAAATTAAACCAGATTTCACAACAAGTATTCATGGGAAACAATATTATTTGTTTCTTGAAAATCACGTAGGTGTTTCTCGGCAAAAAATTTATTCCAGTCTTAAAATTCCATCTCAAAGCCGATTCAATCAGAAAGTTACAAAGCCAAAAATCTCGCAAGAAGAGGAACAATTCAGGCAACAAATATCACGCAAAATCAGATGAGTCATATGTGGAAATTAGAGTAATTAATAGGATTTAATTATCCAATTTAAACACAAATCATCATCGGTATTTTGGTACAATCGAAACTAGCAACAATTCGGAAGCAAGTCAAAGAAGAACAATTCAGAGAATCACAGATAGTTTCCATCACAAGAGATTCAATTCACTGAGCATCATTTAATTCAAAGCCATAGAAAATAAATTCCAGGAACAATCGATTGCGACTTTGGAGAACATGAAGAACCCAAATTTGGGATCGACTAATATCCTTTTTGAAGCAAATGAAGATGAAATTATAAAATGGGCTGGCCTAGTTTTATTTGATAAGGGGGTTCTTTTTTGTTTTAATTCATTCCATCGTATTGGTTTTTATTCTTTGAAAACCATCTCAAATCTAAGTTTTCTAGTTTTTCTGTAAATTAGGGTTTTTGTTAAAGGGTTTGTAACGGGAAAAATCCGATTTTGGGGTTAAATCGGTACAGGGCTTTGAGGGCAGAATTAGTACAACTAGAGCAAGATTGTGAGGCCTTTTTGTGTGGCACCTAGTTGAAACTTGGGGATAAGTTTTGAGCGTAAGGTTAGGACATTCATGCTAGGAATTGTCGTGAGTTTACAAGTGTTGTAAGTGTTGTAAGTGTTGTAATAGTTGACTAATATTTAGTAGAAACCTTGGGGAATGCAGCAGTAGGCAGGGTTTGTCGAAGCTGGATAAAAACCATGTTATTTATTTCTTATCTGCTGCAATTTGTTCTATGTTTTAATATCTCGAATTAAATTCAATAAACCCTATTCACCCCCTCCCTCTAGGGTTAATCTAGATCCAACAAGTGGTATCGGAGCTGGTTATTCATTAACTCTAGAGTCATGGTAATCCCTAGTTGTCGGTCCATAGAGAGTCAGTCCAGTTGTATTCCAACTATTTTTAATGGTAAAGATTTTTTAAAATGGAAATCAGAAATGGAATCCTATTTAAAATTTGGTAATATTAAAAACTGGGATATTATTATGAATGGAGATAATGATGCAGATAGGAATGACATTGCAATGAATATTATTTATTCTTATATTAATATTGATCAGTTTAATTTTTTCTCATTGCTTATCTGCACAGGATATCTGGAGAACTCTCGACGCGTTGTATGGAAAAAACGACAACTACTCAAAACCTCATAAGAACTACTCATATTCAGATCTATACTTAACAGGTCGTTCTGATAAAATTTCAAATGAATTGGACGTTGGAGACTCAACAGACGATGAAACGGGAAATTTCTCTTACGAGGATTTTATTTATATGTGTGCTGATTTAACTAAATCTGTTGATAAACTCCAACTGAAAAGAAAAAATCTTTGAAATCTAAAATTCATGAGTTAACCAGCAAAATAACTATTTGGAAATAAAAATTGAAAACATCAGAAAATTTGAAAATTTTGGTTGTAAAAATTGTTTGGAATTGAAAACCGATCTCGTTCATCTCAATGAAAGTATTCAAAAGCTTCAAAATGAAATACTGATCCTAAAAGAGAACGAGATTGAGTTATTAAGTTCGAATAATTTTCTGCAAAAGGAATTTGAAATTTTCAACACTTCCAAAAAATCCAAACATGAAATTTTTGAAAAAAAAAGCCAGTTGAAAACTGAACCTGTTCTGAAAGAGCTTGAAAACAAGATTGAAAAATTCAAGAGTTATAAGAAACAACAATTTGAAAAACAAATTCAGTTTGAATATGAGATTTTTGAATCCAAAACCAGAATCAAATTGCTTAAAAAGGAAAATTTGGTTTTGAAACAAAATGATACCGAAAGGAGAAAGATCAGCATAAACCATTGTTCAAATTTGATGAAAGAAAATTCTGATCTTAAATCCAAAATCAATGATCTTGAATTGAGTTTAAAATGATTCAATAAGAGAAAAATCTTTGAATATGTTGTTAAAAATTAACTTTCTCTAGGAAATAAAAATGGTATTAGTTTTGGAAAAACAAATGATTTAGAAAAACTGAATTCTTGTGACTTTAAAAATCCTTTAAATTGCTTTAAAAAGGGTCGTTCAGAAAATTTGAACTCTGGAAATTCCAAAAGATTTTTGAATCACAAACGGGATAAGAATTTGTTTGATAACAATTTATTTAATCCATTTTGGACCCCAAAAAGAAATAAAGTGAATTCGTCTAAATTCAAACAAGTTTGGGTTCCTAAGGCTACAAAAGTAAATTCGGATGGATTGTTACACAAACACGTCTGGGTACCAAAACCTGTGAATGAAACATTGAGTGGTTTTACTAATATTGTTAGACCACTCGATTCTCAAAATTCTTAGGTACCGGAGGAGGCTGAGTAGCTGCTTTGCAAAACTGAAACTGCGTTCAAGTTATTCCATATCAAGATACATTCAGAGTTCCTTGGCCAAGATTAGTTTGAGTTAGAGAATTAACATTGTCTTCTGAAAATGGGGTATGATCTCTAAACTCATCTCTGTAAATATTCTCAATTTTTTTTGTTATTTAATTCCTCTTTCTACCCCTTCTGTTTATTTATTATTATTATTTTTGATTTTTCACTACCATATCATTTTTATTTTATCTTGAGCTTTCTTAACTTCAAATTGCAGAATTCACGATTTTCTGGAAATTCGCTTTATTTGGATAAAACTCTAATGTTTTAATCATTTCCAGATCCTGAATTCAAAATTGTAAATTTCTGTAATCATTTTGAAGATGAATTCTTTTCTTATTTCTGAATTCCTAGCAGTGCTGAAGAATTCGTGTCATATCTTGTTATTTTTGAATTCTAAATTTTTGAAGATCTGATAAATTAATGAAATTTCACACACCTCTGCTGTTTTGAGATTCTTCCAATACATTTTGGAAAGACTTGAGATATTAGACTCATTACAGCACGTTATTATCTTTCAGTTGTGATAATTTCATTGGTTTTTGGATTGGCTTGAATATTTTTGAACTGGATAACATTTGACTTGAATCACTGTGTTACATCTTTTGAAATTCATTATTATTCATGATCATCTCTTGTTGAACATTTGGTTGTTTGAAATCATCTAAAATTTATGATATTTTGAATCTCACACACTTCTTAGATTTGAAATTATTACTCTTGTGTGATTGATTCAATATATCTCAAAATTCACATTTATTCAAGTTATTTCAAATAAATTATTTTCTAATTTTGGATCATGAATATCTCTTAAACTTGATGTATATATTTTGAAATTCTCTTAACAAGTCTGCTTTGAAATCAACTGTTGTGCTACTCTAATAAGAGAAATCATTTTGAAATATTTTTAGGTAACTGCTTGTTTGTGCTATCATTTGCTGTTCTGAGAAAAGGTTCATAGATTTTCTGATTGACTTAACCACTCTGATTTGAAAATCTTTCTTCTGCTACATCCTGAAATTCATTCTGAAACCATGATCACTTATGTAACGACCCGGTGGTTTTCGACTCCGAAAATCGACACAAAACCCAGCGTCGACTATTCAGACATCGAAAATAACGGATCATTAATAGAAAGAAATAAGAGGATGAGAAAGATAAGATAGAACTAATAGAATAGAAGAAAAAGAACACAACTGAGCAGAATCAGAGTGAACACGAATCTCACAGCGGAACGAATACAATATATTATATAACATAACTTTGCAATACAAATCTGTTTTGTATATCCATACCATTATCAGAGTACAATACATCATATCACAGCGAAAGTAATCTCTAAATAACTAACAGTGGAGCCACCTGCTTCGAGCTCCTCCAAGTGAATCTGCAAAATCCTGAAACACTTGACTGCCCGTACAAATTTGGGCACCCAAGAGTTTAGGGAAAACAAACAAAATAAACTCTGGGTCAGTCATGGGACTGGTGTGAATAAATTCCAACCATACGGTTTAACTTTGAAAATCCTTTTGAAACAAAAGGATAATAGTAAGACCAATCCACACATAAACATGGACGGTTTTAACCTTACTATAACCCAAACCATTTTGATATCAAAATCCAGTGGTATTATAATAATGTCTAATCAAGTAAATAACCAAATAGCAGAATGCTTGCATCTCACGCTCTACATACATAGTATAAAATCAAAAACCGCAGCGCGCTTATTGGAGATTGGGTTCCAACTATGACAAGGTATGGGACCACCTGCCGCTCGTGTATCTCTAGAGACAAATACACTGGGTTCAACAAGAACGTCTTGCAACCCGGCCCACACATGACCGACCACTCATTTCGCTTGAGTGTATCGAATGTATATCACCAACGGTTGGACTCAAACCACCGTTTCCCGAAAAGGGACAGCATCGATAGATTAAAGAAACAAAAGGAATTTCTCTAGATAGGTGATTATATACCCTAATGGGAGCGACCCACATAGCCATGCTGCCTGCCCGATTTTTTGTCATTTCCCGGTTGTGAGGCTTGAGGCTACGTCTATCTTTTAGAAATATCTGGCCACCATACACTTTGAATGCCACATCGTCAAACCCATCAAATCACTAGTTGATCTTCCCAAAAATATTACGGGTATAAAAGCTAAGAGAAACGAATTTCTCTGCCAACAGACGTAATACCTTGAAAAGATCGTCTTATGTGATCCGTTAGGAATACTTTGTCAGACATTCGTCCATACAAGTTGTCCTGGGACTGGACAAACAGAAAGCACCATTCTGAAACAGGACGACCCTTGCATTTTGCTCTGTCTTCAATTTTTCTTCAGCATAATCAAATTCGCAGCGCTTATGCCTATACGGAGTGGTTTCCGGATAATATATCCAACCGGTCTCTCCGTATTGACAACGATGGTCAAAACACTTCGATAGTCGGTTATTTAACTTTCGAAGTAAAAACAAACATTCATACAAATGTTCAACTAACATCACACAACCATGGCTACTTTCTATTTAACATTTGTTCTTATATTTCTTTGGACAAAAGTTGTTACTTATTACTTTAGAATAAGTGGATTTCAAACAAACTGTTTCCATTCCCTAGGGAGTAGTGCTATATATAAAAATCACGCTTAAGCTTAACCAATAGCGTTAATTTAACGTTATAGTTCAAAACTTGTCATACGCTGTAATATTCCTATTGATAACAAATCTCGACATAACAGTCATGCTTAAGCCTAGTCAACAGCGTTATTTTATCGTTGTAGTTCAAATACTTGAAATATGCTGCTATATTCCACCTTATACTGATCTTGACATCTCTTACCGTTACAAAAATCTTGACATCTCTTTCCGTCTCAAAAATCTTGACATCTCTTTCTGTTATAAAAATCTTAACATCTCTTTCTATTACAAACAAATATCATCCCTCGACAATTGTGAAGCCATTCAAGTTGGGATATTTTAATTACCTCTCAAACCTTGATCGACGACATTCTTACCTTAGAATAGATATAAGTTTTCAATGCTAACTCCTTATTGTTAATAATATCGATTAAACAATATTTCTTGTTTCATTTTAAAATATGGTTTTATAAAGACATATCTTTATTTTGAAAACTTGGTTATTTATAATCATTTACTTTATAAAAACTAACTACAGAATATTTATAATAGAACTTCTATTATAATTTTAACTTTGCCTAAATTATAAAATATAATTTTTATAATTTAACTTCGTTGATTCGTCTAGCGACGATTCAACGTCTTAACAAAAAAGATGTATTTATGGTCGTCGGCCGCCACTTTCTTAATTGATATAGTCTATTTATTAAATCAAAATAACGTTTGAATTTCCATTCAACGCTAATATCAACACAAGGTTTCAAATGCCTTTTGGGTTAAAACAGTGCACACATATAAAACAATTAGTACACATAAATACTGAGGAATCCGGTGGGATTCCTCCAACCGATTACCTGCATCCACCGATGTTAGTCAACAATCAACACGGATTCCATACCAGGGAATATTTTAATCGACGAAATCAATATCCATCCAATGATATGTATATATACAACGATATTCAACCAGTTTAATTATAATCTACCGAAGCGACCATCACACACAATCCAACCAATATTATAATATTTTAAAATAGATCAAAGTCAGTGAATTTACTCACCTTGGAGCGTTAACCGTTAAATAACGATTTGCGTCAGTTGATTATACCCGACGTTCAGTTTTGCCATAAATTTTGTAACGATCTCCAAAACATTTCAAGTCAGCTTCATCTATAGCGTACTTCCATTCGGTTTCCAACGTGATAAATGGTTCCCTCGGCCAACTCAAATTCTCAATGCTACCCGTTTTAAAACCGTATCCGTATCTTCCATTATATCGCTACACCTTCAAACTGAAACCGAACTACCACCTTCAATCTTGCCTTCGTTCTGCAAACCTTCACCATACATACAAGACACAAAACACGCATGCTCCAAACCTCAGTACTCTTCGTTCAACAACTTATACAAATTCAACCGCCGGCTACTGTTAAATTCCTCCATATGCGCATAGTCCCTCTTCCGCCCTTCATAAACCATGCATACGAAAAGACTCTCCAGCACCACCCTTGCTTACGTTTCCCCATTTCTCCCCAAGTTCCGTCCATACAAGCCGCTCCATTTCACCATTGGTTTGTCCTAATTCCTGCTGCTCCTTTGTCAACCTCACATCCGCACCATGCAAATGAAACTCGCACACTACTTCATACCGAACTCACGCTCCAAACAAGTATCCGCATGTACCCTTATTGAATCCATCCACAAGCAAATCCCCGAACTCCACAAACTCCTTCTATGTAAACAATGAACCCCCCCTCTAACCCAAGACAAAACACCATGCCTTTCTCCTAAGAACGCATCGTCTCCCTTCCATTTGTACTCATGCACTACTTTACGTGTAGCATCCCTCTCCTTTTTCAGTTTTGTCCGCAACCAACTACCTTCCTCCATTTGTTTCTTCCTTCCACTGGAATGCGAGAAGCTCCACAAACCAGTCCCTTAACCCTTCGACAAAACCCCTCTATACACTACACTTCTTCCATTTTCATGCACTGACCGAAACGAGTACAGGTGAGAGCGAATAAGAGGAAAAGGATAAGTGGTTTAAGGTTTTAGGCTTGCGTTAAACGCTTTATGAGTGGGAGAATAACGAACGGTTTATAAAGGAAGAGAAAGATCGCTTTTTCACTGGTTTGTGAAGGTTTGGGTTCTCTGTTTTGTTTTGCTGCAAAGAAGAAGTATACCGTGTATTTATAGCTTTAAATTCCTTGGTTGCCAAGGAACTGCGCAAGTAGGATGTACGTCCCTAAAACAAGGCTTGCAGCTTTGCTTTGATAAGTCTTAACACTGCCTTAGTTGGATGTTGAAAACACGGTCTGTTTGAAAGGGATGGTTTATAGATTAGGGTAGTTTTTATTTTCAAAATATAGCTGATGGATTAGAAAACACATGGTAGAGGAGATGGGTCACATTTCTTAGGTTTGCAGTTCAAGACAGTGTGCATGTGCCTTGTTTGCCAGAGGATATTATGTGGGGTATGGGAAATATACAAAAGATAACATTGGCAGATGACAATTCATGGTATAGGGTATGCTAGCACGTTGGGCTTGCAGTATGATAGGATTTAACCTGGCTGAACATTAAATAAGAAGATGCACCGTGATTTCATTTTACTGTATGCCTGCTATAGGCAGTGTGCAATTTATATTTTGATGTGAATACAAAAGATTCACTGAATTGTCATTCATAAATCAGTTCAATAAGCAATTTCTTATTCTATGATGGAACGGTTGGAGTAATTTAGTTTCTTCCTTCTTCTTTTTATTTTAATAATCCTATGCTTTTTACTTAGAAGAATGGCATTTCATAAACTTGTGCTTACGTGAAGTAGAGTTCAAGAAAATTATTGACTACAAGGAATTTTGTTTATTTATCGACTACTACGGACAGAGATAAGAATACCGTTGAGATGAGCAACGTGGCACGGTTTCAAAAATATAATATTATTGGTAGGTTAACTCATATTTTGAAATCCCAAAATATTGATATAGGGTGCAAAATACTCCAAATAAAAAGTTGCGTATTTAATTAATTAAAAATTTCAGTAAAATTCTAAAAATTAAATTATAACTACGCCTCAAAGGAACCTTGTCCAGATTCGCAACCGATATCTAGTTATATCGAATAAACCGTTACGGTCGTTAAACGATTTCATAGCGACTATTTGAATATTTGATTTGGATATAATTCACAATCTATAACGCGAAAACTTGATTTTTCACTTCTGTTAGAAAGATACAGTTCAACAGATTCCAGCGCTTCTTGTTTCGCAGAAATCCGACTTATAATGGATCCTGTACACTCAGTTGAAGTTCAGAATGTTAAATTACGAACTGCCGCGATATTACAGGCTCGATTATATTTAATATATATATTTTTATACGTTCAACTTCGTTTTAATTAATATATAAATCCATTTATATTACAAATTCTATATTTAAACTGATTTAAATATTCAAATACAAACCGATAAAAACGCGGGATGTTACATTCCTTCCCCCTTAAAATAATTTCGTTCTCGAAATTTCTAAGATGGGGAAAATGCTACAATCTCTGTTGTAAACAGGTTAAAAATCTTTTTGGTTTACCTCATAATTTCAGTTTCAACTGAACTGATTAATTCCAGTTAAATATTAATTCCTTCTTATTTCGAATATTTTCAAAATTCTGAAAATATTCCCACACTTTAAAATCCCGAAAAATTTTGCCAGCATCTCCTCTGCATGGCTAAATTGATACAACTCGCTTCTCTGGGCATTCTCCAATCCAATCTTTTGCTTTTTCCCAAGCCAATATTTCATTTCAATCTCCAATTCCAAATGATCATTCAACAATCCAATTCCATAACCAGACTTGGTTCCAATCCAATATCTCATTTCACAAATTCTCTTACTTCACCAAGTTTAATTCTATTCCAATACGATTTCCACTTACTTGGTTTTAATTCAACTCCAATTTGATTTGACTTAGTTAAATTCTCTGTTTATTTACTTCATAAGTAAATTTTAAATTTCAAAAATAAATTCCTGGGGTTTTCATTTCAAATCAGTTTGAAATCATACATTATTCAAAACTTTTGAATTTCTGACAATGTGTTTTCTCAAAACACTTCAAAACAAAATCCTTTTGGTAGTAATCCGTCACTTAGAACTCGAAAATGAACACCGATAATGGTCGACTTCATCATCGGAATTTATTTCCCAGCGATCAAAGTGAGTACAATATTATATCACTTTCAAAACTCATATTCAAATACTTTTATTTGAAATTTACTTCAAAAATATCTTTTCAAAACTTGGATAATATTTCAAAAAATTTCCCCAGGATCTTAAAATTCCATATATTTAATCCTTTTCCAAGTTTCCAAGGTTTATTTCAATTCTGGATTTAAATTTGGATTTAATCCATTAAATTTCACCAATTACCTTATACAAGTTTTGATGGGTTATTTACGTAACCATCTTAACCATAATGTTATTCGATAATAATAATAACAAACATATCCCATATATTAAATAATTCCAATAATATATACTTTCTATATATCAAAATATATTTTTGGGTAAAATATTTCATTTACCCAACCTTTATAAACAATATTGTGTCGAATTACTCTGTTCAAGAGTTTAGAAACACCTATCGATACAGTTTGTGTAACAACCCGTATTTCGATAACATGATTAAGACGAGAATCAAGGCAGAATTTAATTTTAAATTCTGAATCAAGTGAAACGGGCTATGCCATTGCGTTCGTCTCGGAAAAATACGCGAAATAGAGTCCGAGTTTTCGGAAATCGAAGTCCGTATGACCAAGATATGGCCTCGCGAAGTTTCACGAAAAATTCCCAAATTAAAGTATACTTAATTAAGTGAAATGGGTTGCGCAGAGAAATATATATATTGATATATATATATATATATATATATATAATTGAAGATTAAATAAATAAATATGCAAAAATGTTCAAAACAGCGAATTAGGAGAGGGGAATAACCGAACCGGCCGATTTTTGAGGTCGACCCGAGCCTGCTGGGTCGACTAGGGGTTAATCCAGGGTGTTTGGCTGTCAACCCGTGGGCCGATTCGCTCAAATGCAGATTTTGCATTTGGATGGTTCTCATGGTTCATCTTTAATCTAAAGGCCCTAGATGGTTCCTACACTTGACTTCTTCCCCAAGACATGCTTTGATGGCTTGGATTGAATCTAGGTTTAATCCTATGGCCTAAAACACTTGCCTAATCTATAAATAAGCCCCTAAACCCCCCTAATCCCTCATTATTCTCTCATGTAACTAAACTATGGCCAAATTTCTACTCTCATGGCCTCCACTCAACTATCCTAGCCTCCACTTCATTCCTATGAAAGGTTTCATGATCATGAGAGTGTTAGAGAGTCCCTATGTTAGTATGAGAGCTTCTCAAGTTGGTTTCAAGGCAAAAGCTTTGATCTTTGTTCATAAAGAGAGTGTTTTTGTTGATTTGGAGGGTTCATCTTTGGGGTTTTGGGTGATGGCATGCATAGGCTTCATCATAAGCTTTGGTTTAATCGATTTAGGCCTTCATAGCAAGGTAAGCCCTTCCCTACTCTTAGGTATTAACTATGAAGTTAAAAGTTCATGTTGAAAGTTTGGGTTTGATCATTGAGAATGATGCATGCTATCATGTTATGCAAGTTTATGAAGTCATTATCTTGATCTTATGAGCTAAAAGCCACAACCTTTATGTTGAAATGTTGCATTATGCAACATGAAAACCTTCATAATCATTATGTCAACTTGCATATGAAGTCATAATCCTTATATGATGATATATGCGAGTTTCTAGTTATCATTCCATGTCTTTTGTCACCATGATTCGCTTATGTGCCAAGTTTGGGTTTATGCATGTTTTTGAGGCTTAAGAATGTAACATGCAAGCTAATGAACACATTTGTGCCTCATTTGCCACCATGATTAACTTGTGGCTCAATATCCATTTTTGTCATGCCTTTGTCAAGTCTCTTCTTTTAGTCCATTACGTTGTTGCGAACGTATATGCGAGTTTAAAAGCGTTGGGGTCACATTATGGGGAAAACATAATGACATGAACATGATTTGGGTAAATGGGTAGAAACATGACAACATGTAACGTTAAATATGACATGTGTTTATACTTGAAAACATAACTTGAAATGTAACATGGAAGTTGACATGTAAGTATGCATAAAAACATAAGCTTGGGAATTTACCTATTAAGTTAGGTCTACCCATTGGGAATTTACCTATTAAGTTAGGTCTACCCAATTGCTTGAAAACTTGACGAACATGACACTAGACTAAACATGAAGGTGGCCAACTCGAGGTTGGGTTGAGTTTGCAACGTAAAACTACCCGGAACCGACCGGCCTAACTAGTAGTTGCAAACAATAGGACTCAATGTGAGAAGTTGGTCATGTTGTGCTTGAACCCGAGGTTAGACCAAGTTGTGGTGTAAATCTACCCGGACCCGCCCGGCTTAACTAGTAACCACAACAAAGTCTAATGTGAGAGGTTGGGGTGCATTAAATAATTAATGCCACATAATAGGGTTAAGTTAATTTGATTAATGAGGCTTAACCAAATATGACATGGACAAATGGGTTAAGTAATTTGATTAGGCTAATGATACTTAACAAAACATGACAGGGTTGGGTAGATTAAGTAACTTGATTTGCCTAACGACACTTGACCATTTTTATACGACGAGGGGACGGGATTAAGTTAACCAACACTTAATCAATCCAACACGATAACTTGATAAGGTCAAGTGAATTTTCTTAGTAACACTTAACCGTTTAATACAGTTAATGGATGGGGTTAAGGCAACTCAGACCTAACTAATCTAAACATGGTAATTGGACGGGGTTAAGTTAATTTACACTTAACTAATCCAACTCGTTAGTTTGATATGGTTAAGTGATCTATACTTAACCAATCTAACGTAAAAACATGATAAGGCTAAGTCACGAATCGTTTCGAATATGCTTGACCGATTTGACTCGGTAATTTGATAGGGTCAAATTAATATATATACCTAACCAATCTAAAATGATAATTAGACGAGGTTAAGTCATGGATTGCTTGATATACTTAACCAACCTGACACATGGTCTGTAGGGTTAAGTCTTGGACTTGGACACTTAGCCAGTTTCGACATGTTTTGTAGACGGGTTAAGTTGTGAACTTAAGTGACACTTAACCCATTAGATAAACCCTAATTCGGAGGATTAGGTAAATAACCATAGTTAACAAGGATAATGGAAATAAGGCTAAGTGGTAAACCTTAGTTAAGGGAAACTAAGTAATAATTCTTAGTCAAAGGAATTCGGACCACTTCTTAGATAGATTAGTAACCCGATACGTTAGGTCAACATTTAAGTATGCGTGTAGGAGCAGGCTATCTGATTTAGATAAAGGCTCCAACGAA
Organism: Allium sativum; assembly: GCA_030737875.1. Taxonomy (NCBI): domain Eukaryota; kingdom Viridiplantae; phylum Streptophyta; class Magnoliopsida; order Asparagales; family Amaryllidaceae; genus Allium; species Allium sativum. The sequence goes on along the minus strand of CM060915.1, from coordinate 888,086,470 downwards.
CTGGGTAACGAAGCAGCGACTTCGGGGAAACGTGAGGATATTCTTGGGATCCCTCTGTGAGCTGCCAGGTCATTATACTAGGCTCACGAGAGGTTGAGGTCTGCGGTAGAAGAACCAAGAATATGCCTTGGTTGCTATGCGAGCGACCTAAAGACTGGGGTGGATAGCAGTGAGTCGACGAATACCCAAGGTGCCCGAGATAGCAAGTTCGTCGATCATCTACCATCTTGAGTCAAGCGTGTACGTACGGAAAGGCAGGGAACACCCAACAGACCATGATTGCTATCTAATTATGGGTGAGGTAGGCCGTAGGATGTGGGCTGGCCGGAGTGTAGTTCTCATGCAAGATTTTCTCTTGTGTTGCCTTTCACTAGTTGAGGGAGGGGTCTCGTGGGACCATAGCCACGTGTAGAAAAGCAGACCTTAGTATCTGCATCGGCAGATAAATCTAAAGCTCCCGACCGAGTCTTGTATTTCTTGTTTTGCCCTGGGACAGGACTCGGATGGCACGATGTGATACATGTGCATACAGTTATAGAAAAACGATTCACGATGAATGCGGGAAAAAAAAAAGGGCGCGGTTGAGGGTTAGCGTAATCCCTAGTGGCCTAGGTGGTTTAACCCAAACCGAAATACGAAAGCGTGCAATAGGTAAGCGTAATCCCTAGTGGTGCTAGGTGGCGTAAGTCCTAGTAGTTCAAACGATGATTCATATGGAAGAGCCTAGCTAGAACAAGGGTGACAGTCCAAACGATTTCAAGGATAATACGACATGAGGAAGCCCGTACGAGGTACGGCAAAGGACTGAACTTATATACATGGAAAGAAACATATGATTTGAGTAACCTATATATGCGATATATTAGGTTGACATGGACCATTACATAACATTGGGCAAGGGACATTCATGGTTAACATATGACGCGGGTTGGGATACTAGTACGAGAGGTGCAGAGCAAAAATACATGTTAGAACCAGGAAGAATATACGAAACAGATACCTTGGGATGTTAGACGGGGTAGATACCTTGGGATAGTATACTTGATAGAAATCTGACGATGGGATACTTTGATTTATCATGATGCCGTAGTTTATCGCGATACCTTAGTTTATCTAAGTTCAATAGTTCACCCTGTTATTTTGATTTAGCTTATCTATCTTGTTGTCATGCTTATGTTCATCTTAGTTTCTCATGACAGTTAGCTTTACTAGTTTTTATACTAATAGTAGATAGGGCTTACTCAGTCTTTTTGACTGACCCGTTTTGTTTCGCCTCTTTTCTTCCGTTCCCCCCAGGTTACAGGGAGGAAACAATGCTGTTTAGTTCGGACTTCTTCTGCTTGAAGGTCATCATGGATGGCTTGGACTTTTCTTGGCTATGGCTACTTTACTGTTTTTACTTGGGGAATAATTTATGAAAAAGTCTTTATGCTTCTTTACTATTGCAAGACAGGTTTTGATGTACTCTGATGTAAAAGGCTTTAGACCTTATTTATTCATGTTATGAAAGTTCGATTTTACTTCCGCTATTTTATATGTTCTGTCTTGTGATATTTCTGTGCATGTTTACCAATAATGCCCCTCTAAAGCTAGTGCATTCCTTTGCGAGTGACCCTAGCGGAGGCGGGGTGTTACACTTGGTATCAGAGCAGAAGGTTACTAGACTGGGCAAAAGTTTTTAAAGACCTTCTGAAAAATTATTTGAAAAACCGTTTACAAAGAAGCATTTTTCAAGAAAATTTTCTTTTAAAAAGAAAAAGGCTATTCCCCAAAGGCCATTAGCATCATCCTTGTTTCCTTGATTTAATCTCTTTTCCTTTCTTCCCTCCATCTGTAGTCACAGTGGTTTTGACTGCGACTAGTCTTTCTAGCTGCGTAAGTGTTTCCCGTACGATGGAGGTGGTTTTCGAGAGACCGTTGCAGAGATATGCAAGAAAGGATAGTAAGAACAAGGATAAAGGATACGAGCTCAGGGATAAGCAACATGTAGGTATGGCTGAGTCCTAAAAGGAGGGAGAAAGATGAACAATGAAACCCATGATGAGAGAGTACCTTTGGCATGGTGAAACGGGACGGATAGTTAAGTATCATGGAACAGGGACCAGATCATTCAGAGGGCAGTAGTATGCTCTCATTTCTAGGGTACCTCGGAAGGAGGGTAACGATCTTGTTAAAGGTTTAGCTTTTCTTCTCTATCATCCCGTTAGGACTTTGGTTTGATCATCGTATCATTTAAGTCTGCTTCGATAGTTGAGTCTCTGCACCTTAAGTACTAGCGTATTAGAGAATCCCATTTTTGTCTCAAGTCCTGTGGAGAATCGGTCCATTTATTCATGACTTGTTTTGGATTTGAGAATGACATGCCTCGGTTATGGATGGATTCTAGGGATGAAGTGGTTATCCAGTAAGGGGTGCCACTCTCGGTTTTGATAGGAGGGTAGTTAGACTCTTGACTAGACTTGGTAATACCCTCGAAGTCTCGTGGAACCTTTTTGGGTTCGGTTATGATTAGTTACCTAGAATCCCTTGATACCTTTATTGGAAATTTGAAGCCCGATCGAGTGGTGTTCGCCAATAAGACGGATGGTTTATTTCACTTATGCATGGGTTATAGAAATCACCCTAGTAAGTGCGCTTAACCTGGTTGGCATCTGTTTACTTTCAAGAGAAAGTTCTTCTATGTGGAATACCTTATGGTACGAGGTCCGAGATTCACTAGTGAATTTTGGAAAGCTTGCATGAGATCATGGGTACGCAGTCATGTTTGCGTCAAGTATTCTAGGAAAAGGATAAGTGCAAGAAAAACGAGAGGCGACGAGGAAATGAGTTCCAACTCATGTTATGGAAACAGGAAATAAGAAGCTACGAAATCGTGAAGTAAAAGGGGCGGTCAAGGCACGATGGAACTAAGCTCAAGGTAATGCGACTCAGGAGACTGAAGACTAAATACGCGCATGATATCTCTTGTTGGGAGTATATCCTTGATCCCTGTTTTCCTGTAGAGCTTGGTTGTAGGCTATCTTTTGTGGACATCTCCTCGGTCCTATTTTCTGTTACAAACCCCGTAAGGAGTTTGTCTTGTTTATCTTCTCGACCCTGTTTCAGGGAATCCTAGGTAGAACCCTATGGATGTAAACATGTATTTGAAACATGTTATGATTGATATGGTTGCAAGTGGTTGCTCGTGGATGCGCGAATACACATTAGATACTAGCTCGACTCGGTCACACTTCATATTGCATATGCACGAGTATTTATACTTGTTTATGGATGAAATCGAATGTATTATCATGCGGTTGTGGCATATGGATGAATGATTGTGCACGCATATAGTATCTATATGACTAGGACTATTTGCATACATGTTGGATTCATGGCACTATACATATTTTTGCATTAGAAAGATTATTCAGGCCTGATCATTAGCATTAGCTAAGGAACATGTACACACACGTTTTGCATATATTCATACAGCATTAGAAATCATCTAAGGAAAATGGTTGCTTGTGGATGATGTTTTGAGTAGATGGATGATGGATGGTAGGATATGTTCTTCCTAACTTGGAGATTTCGGGGACGAAATCCTAAAAGGTGGGGAGAATGTAACAACCCGTATTTCGATAACATGATTAAGACGAGAATCAAGGCAGAATTTAATTTTAAATTCTGAATCAAGTGAAACGGGCTATGCCATTGCGTTCGTCTCGGAAAAATACGCGAAATAGAGTCCGAGTTTTCGGAAATCGAAGTCCGTATGACCAAGATATGGCCTCGCGAAGTTTCACGAAAAATTCCCAAATTAAAGTATACTTAATTAAGTGAAATGGGTTGCGCAGAGAAATATATATATTGATATATATATATATATATATATATATATATAATTGAAGATTAAATAAATAAATATGCAAAAATGTTCAAAACAGCGAATTAGGAGAGGGGAATAACCGAACCGGCCGATTTTTGAGGTCGACCCGAGCCTGCTGGGTCGACTAGGGGTTAATCCAGGGTGTTTGGCTGTCAACCCGTGGGCCGATTCGCTCAAATGCAGATTTTGCATTTGGATGGTTCTCATGGTTCATCTTTAATCTAAAGGCCCTAGATGGTTCCTACACTTGACTTCTTCCCCAAGACATGCTTTGATGGCTTGGATTGAATCTAGGTTTAATCCTATGGCCTAAAACACTTGCCTAATCTATAAATAAGCCCCTAAACCCCCCTAATCCCTCATTATTCTCTCATGTAACTAAACTATGGCCAAATTTCTACTCTCATGGCCTCCACTCAACTATCCTAGCCTCCACTTCATTCCTATGAAAGGTTTCATGATCATGAGAGTGTTAGAGAGTCCCTATGTTAGTATGAGAGCTTCTCAAGTTGGTTTCAAGGCAAAAGCTTTGATCTTTGTTCATAAAGAGAGTGTTTTTGTTGATTTGGAGGGTTCATCTTTGGGGTTTTGGGTGATGGCATGCATAGGCTTCATCATAAGCTTTGGTTTAATCGATTTAGGCCTTCATAGCAAGGTAAGCCCTTCCCTACTCTTAGGTATTAACTATGAAGTTAAAAGTTCATGTTGAAAGTTTGGGTTTGATCATTGAGAATGATGCATGCTATCATGTTATGCAAGTTTATGAAGTCATTATCTTGATCTTATGAGCTAAAAGCCACAACCTTTATGTTGAAATGTTGCATTATGCAACATGAAAACCTTCATAATCATTATGTCAACTTGCATATGAAGTCATAATCCTTATATGATGATATATGCGAGTTTCTAGTTATCATTCCATGTCTTTTGTCACCATGATTCGCTTATGTGCCAAGTTTGGGTTTATGCATGTTTTTGAGGCTTAAGAATGTAACATGCAAGCTAATGAACACATTTGTGCCTCATTTGCCACCATGATTAACTTGTGGCTCAATATCCATTTTTGTCATGCCTTTGTCAAGTCTCTTCTTTTAGTCCATTACGTTGTTGCGAACGTATATGCGAGTTTAAAAGCGTTGGGGTCACATTATGGGGAAAACATAATGACATGAACATGATTTGGGTAAATGGGTAGAAACATGACAACATGTAACGTTAAATATGACATGTGTTTATACTTGAAAACATAACTTGAAATGTAACATGGAAGTTGACATGTAAGTATGCATAAAAACATAAGCTTGGGAATTTACCTATTAAGTTAGGTCTACCCATTGGGAATTTACCTATTAAGTTAGGTCTACCCAATTGCTTGAAAACTTGACGAACATGACACTAGACTAAACATGAAGGTGGCCAACTCGAGGTTGGGTTGAGTTTGCAACGTAAAACTACCCGGAACCGACCGGCCTAACTAGTAGTTGCAAACAATAGGACTCAATGTGAGAAGTTGGTCATGTTGTGCTTGAACCCGAGGTTAGACCAAGTTGTGGTGTAAATCTACCCGGACCCGCCCGGCTTAACTAGTAACCACAACAAAGTCTAATGTGAGAGGTTGGGGTGCATTAAATAATTAATGCCACATAATAGGGTTAAGTTAATTTGATTAATGAGGCTTAACCAAATATGACATGGACAAATGGGTTAAGTAATTTGATTAGGCTAATGATACTTAACAAAACATGACAGGGTTGGGTAGATTAAGTAACTTGATTTGCCTAACGACACTTGACCATTTTTATACGACGAGGGGACGGGATTAAGTTAACCAACACTTAATCAATCCAACACGATAACTTGATAAGGTCAAGTGAATTTTCTTAGTAACACTTAACCGTTTAATACAGTTAATGGATGGGGTTAAGGCAACTCAGACCTAACTAATCTAAACATGGTAATTGGACGGGGTTAAGTTAATTTACACTTAACTAATCCAACTCGTTAGTTTGATATGGTTAAGTGATCTATACTTAACCAATCTAACGTCAAAACATGATAAGGCTAAGTCACGAATCGTTTCGAATATGCTTGACCGATTTGACTCGGTAATTTGATAGGGTCAAATTAATATATATACCTAACCAATCTAAAATGATAATTAGACGAGGTTAAGTCATGGATTGCTTGATATACTTAACCAACCTGACACATGGTCTGTAGGGTTAAGTCTTGGACTTGGACACTTAGCCAGTTTCGACATGTTTTGTAGACGGGTTAAGTTGTGAACTTAAGTGACACTTAACCCATTAGATAAACCCTAATTCGGAGGATTAGGTAAATAACCATAGTTAACAAGGATAATGGAAATAAGGCTAAGTGGTAAACCTTAGTTAAGGGAAACTAAGTAATAATTCTTAGTCAAAGGAATTCGGACCACTTCTTAGATAGATTAGTAACCCGATACGTTAGGTCAACATTTAAGTATGCGTGTAGGAGCAGGCTATCTGATTTAGATAAAGGCTCCAACGAACTGGGTAACGAAGCAGCGACTTCGGGGAAACGTGAGGATATTCTTGGGATCCCTCTGTGAGCTGCCAGGTCATTATACTAGGCTCACGAGAGGTTGAGGTCTGCGGTAGAAGAACCAAGAATATGCCTTGGTTGCTATGCGAGCGACCTAAAGACTGGGGTGGATAGCAGTGAGTCGACGAATACCCAAGGTGCCCGAGATAGCAAGTTCGTCGATCATCTACCATCTTGAGTCAAGCGTGTACGTACGGAAAGGCAGGGAACACCCAACAGACCATGATTGCTATCTAATTATGGGTGAGGTAGGCCGTAGGATGTGGGCTGGCCGGAGTGTAGTTCTCATGCAAGATTTTCTCTTGTGTTGCCTTTCACTAGTTGAGGGAGGGGTCTCGTGGGACCATAGCCACGTGTAGAAAAGCAGACCTTAGTATCTGCATCGGCAGATAAATCTAAAGCTCCCGACCGAGTCTTGTATTTCTTGTTTTGCCCTGGGACAGGACTCGGATGGCACGATGTGATACATGTGCATACAGTTATAGAAAAACGATTCACGATGAATGCGGGAAAAAAAAGGGCGCGGTTGAGGGTTAGCGTAATCCCTAGTGGCCTAGGTGGTTTAACCCAAACCGAAATACGAAAGCGTGCAATAGGTAAGCGTAATCCCTAGTGGTGCTAGGTGGCGTAAGTCCTAGTAGTTCAAACGATGATTCATATGGAAGAGCCTAGCTAGAACAAGGGTGACAGTCCAAACGATTTCAAGGATAATACGACATGAGGAAGCCCGTACGAGGTACGGCAAAGGACTGAACTTATATACATGGAAAGAAACATATGATTTGAGTAACCTATATATGCGATATATTAGGTTGACATGGACCATTACATAACATTGGGCAAGGGACATTCATGGTTAACATATGACGCGGGTTGGGATACTAGTACGAGAGGTGCAGAGCAAAAATACATGTTAGAACCAGGAAGAATATACGAAACAGATACCTTGGGATGTTAGACGGGGTAGATACCTTGGGATAGTATACTTGATAGAAATCTGACGATGGGATACTTTGATTTATCATGATGCCGTAGTTTATCGCGATACCTTAGTTTATCTAAGTTCAATAGTTCACCCTGTTATTTTGATTTAGCTTATCTATCTTGTTGTCATGCTTATGTTCATCTCAGTTTCTCATGACAGTTAGCTTTACTAGTTTTTATACTAATAGTAGATAGGGCTTACTCAGTCTTTTTGACTGACCCGTTTTGTTTCGCCTCTTTTCTTCCGTTCCCCCCAGGTTACAGGGAGGAAACAATGCTGTTTAGTTCGGACTTCTTCTGCTTGAAGGTCATCATGGATGGCTTGGACTTTTCTTGGCTATGGCTACTTTACTGTTTTTACTTGGGGAATAATTTATGAAAAAGTCTTTATGCTTCTTTACTATTGCAAGACAGGTTTTGATGTACTCTGATGTAAAAGGCTTTAGACCTTATTTATTCATGTTATGAAAGTTCGATTTTACTTCCGCTATTTTATATGTTCTGTCTTGTGATATTTCTGTGCATGTTTACCAATAATGCCCCTCTAAAGCTAGTGCATTCCTTTGCGAGTGACCCTAGCGGAGGCGGGGTGTTACAGTTTGCGATCCAGTATCGACCAGAATTCATAAACCACTCGCCAAACCAATCAACACAATATAAAACGGTTTTTATATAAATTTACAAATACGTTCACTCGTATATGTACACTCAAACTCAATCTGGAGTATTACTAACACCATCTCTATTGAGTTACGCCACAGAGCCAAGGTAATCAGTTAACCTTTAGCTCTGATACCAACTGTAACGACCCGGAGGTTTTCGACTCCGAAAATCGACACAAAACCCAGCGTCGACTATTCAGACATCGAAAATAACATATCATTAATAGAAAGAAATAAGAGGATGAGAAAGATAAGATAGAACTAATAGAATAGAAGAAAAAGAACACAACTGAGCAGAATCAGAGTGAACACGAATCTCACAGCGGAACGAATACAATATATTATATAACATAACTTTGCAATACAAATCTGTTTTGTATATCCATACCATTATCAGAGTACAATACATCATATCACAGCGAAAGTAATCTCTAAATAACTAACAGTGAAGCCACCTGTTTCGAGCTCCTCCAAGTGAATCTGCAAAATCCTGAAACACTTGACTGCCCGTACAAATTTGGGCACCCAAGAGTTTAGGGAAAACAAACAAGATAAACTCTGGGTCAGTCATGGGACTGGTGTGAATAAATTCCAACCATACGGTTTAACTTTGAAAATCCTTTTGAAACAAAAGGATAATAGTAAGACCAACCCACACATAAACATGGACGGTTTTTACCTTACTATAACCCAAACCATTTTGATATCAAAATCCAGTGATATTATAATAATGTCTAATCAAGTAAATAACTAAATAGCAGAACGCTTGCATCTCACGCTCTACATACATAGTATAAAATCAAAAACTGCAGGGCGCTTATTGGAGATTGGGTTCCAACTATGATAAGGTATGGGACCACCTGCCGCTCGTGTATCTCTAGAGACGAATACACTGGGTTCAACAAGAACGTCTTGCAACCCGGCCCACACATGACCGACCACTCATTTCTCTTGAGTGTATCGAATGTATATCACCAACGGTTGGACTCAAACCACCGTTTCCCGAAAAGGGACAGCATCGATAGATTAAAGAAACAAAAGGAATTTCTCTAGATAGGTGATTATACACCCTAATGGGTGCGACCCACATAGCGATGCTACCTGCCCGATTTTTTGTCATTTCCTGGTTGTGAGGCTTGAGGCTACGTCTGTCTTTTAGAAACATCTGGCCACCATACACTTTGAATGCCACATCGTCAAACCCATCAAATCACTAGTTGATCTTCCCAAAAATATTACGGGTATAAAAGCTAAGAGAAACGAATTTCTTTGCCACCAGACGTAATACCTTGAAAAGATCGTCTTATGTGATCCGTTAGGAATACTTTGTCAGACATTCGTCCATACAAGTTGTCCTGGGACTGGACAAACAGAAAGCACCATTCTGAAACAGGACGACCCTTGCATTTCGCTCTGTCTTCAATTTTTCTTTAGCATAATCAAATTCGCAGAGCTTATGCCTATACGGAGTGGTTTCCAGATAATATATCCAACCGGTCTCTCCGTATTGACAACGATGGTCAAAACGCTTCGATAGTCGGTTATTTAACTATCGAAGTAAAAACAAACATTCATACAAATGTTCAACTAACATCACACAACCATGGCCTCTTTCTATTTAACATTTGTTCTTATATTTCTTTGGACAAACGTCGTTACTTATTACTTTAGAATAAGTGGATTTCAAACAAACAGTTTCCATTCCCTAGGGAGTAGTGCTATATATAAAAATCACGCTTAAACTTAACCAACAGCGTTAATTTAACGTTATAGTTCAAAACTTGTCATACGCTGTAATATTCCTATTGATAACAAATCTCGACATAACAGTCACGCTTAAGCCTAGTCAACAGCGTTATTTTATCGTTGTAGTTCAAATACTTGAAATATGCTGCTATATTCCACCTTATACTGATCTTGACATCTCTTACCGTTACAAAAATCTTGACATCTCTTTCCGTCACAAAAATCTTGACATCTCTTTCTGTTATAAAAATCATAACATCTCTTTCTATTACAAACAAATATCATCCCTCGACAATTGTGAAGTCGTTCAAGTTGGGGTATTTTAATTACCTCTCAGACCTTGATCGACGACGTTCTTACCTTAGAATAGATATAAGTCTGCAATGCTAACTCCTTATTGTTAATAATATCGATTAAACCATATTTCTTGTTTCATTTTAAAATATGGTTTTATAAAGACATATCCTTATTTTGAAAACTTGGTTATTTATAATCATTTACTTTATAAAAACTAACTACAGAATATTTATAATAGAACTTCTATTATAATTTTAACTTTGCCTAAATTATAAAATATAATTTTTATAATTTAACTTCGTTGATTCGTCTGGCGACGATTCAACGTCTTAACAAAAAAGATGTATTTATGGTTGTCGGCCGCCACTTTCTTAATTGATATAGTCTATTTATTAAATCAAAATAACGTTTAAATTTCCATTCAACGCTAATATCAACTAAAGGTTTCAAATGCCTTTTGGGTTAAAACAGTGCACACATATAAAACAATTAGTACACATAAATACTGAGGAATCTGGTGGGATTCCTCCAACCGGTTACCTGCATCCACCGATGTTAGTCAACAATCAACACGGATTCCATACCAGGGAATATTTTAATCGACGAAATCAGTATCCATCCAATGATATGTATATATACGACGATATTCAACCAGTTTAATTATAATCTACCGAAGCGACCATCACACAGCATCCAACCAATATTATAATATTTTAAAATAGATCAAAGTCAGTGAATTTACTCACCTTGGCGCGTTAACCGTTAAATAACGATTTACGTCCGTTGATTATACCCGGCGTTCAGTTTTGCCATAAATTTTGTAACGATCTCCAAAACATTTCAAGTCAGCTTCATCTGTAGCGTACTTCCATTCGGTTTCCAACGTGATAAATGGTTCCCTCGGCCAACTCAAATTCTCAATGCTACCCGTTTTAAAACCGTATCTGTATCTTCCATTATATCGCTACACCTTCAAACTGAAACCGAACTACCACCTTCAATCTTGCCTTCGTTCTGCAAACCTTCACCATACATACAAGACACAAAACACGCATGCTCCAAACCTCAGTACTCTTCGTTCAACAACTTATACAAATTCAACCGCTGGCTACTGTTAAATTCCTCCATATACGCATAGTCCCTCTTCCGCCTTTCATAAACCAGGCATACGAAAAGTCTCTCCAGCACCACCCTTGCTTACGTTTCCCCATTTCTCCCTAAGTTCCGTCCATACAAGCCACTCCATTTCACCATTGGTTTGTTCTAATTCCCGCTGCTCCTTTGTCAACCTTACATCTGCACCATGCAAATGAAACTCGCACACTACTTCATACCAGAACTCACGCTCCAAACAAGTATCCGCATGTACCCTTATTGAATCCATCCACAAGCAAATCCCCGAACTTCACAAACTCCTGCTATGTAAACAATGAACCCCCCCCCCTCTAACCCAAGACAAAACACCATGCCCTTCTCCTAAGAATGCATAGTCTCCCTTCCATTTGTACTCATGCACTACTTCACGTGTAGCATCCCTCTCCTTTTTCAGTTTTGTCTACAACCAACTCCCTTCCTCCATTTGTTTCTTCCTTCCACTGGAATGCGAGAAGCTCCACAAACCAGTCCCTTAACCCTTCGACAAAACCCCTCTATACACTACACTTCTTCCATTTTCATGCAGTGACCGAAACGAGTACAGGTGAGAGCGAATAAGAGGAAAAGGATAAGTGGTTTAAGGTTTTAGGCTTGCGTTAAACGCTTTATGAATGGGAGAAAAACGAACGGTTTATAAAGGAAGAGAAAGATCGTTTTTTCACTGGTTTGTGAAGGTTTGGGTTCTCTGTTTTGTTTTGCTGCAAAGAAGAAGTATACCGTGTATTTATAGCTTTAAATTCCTTGGTTGCCAAGTAATTGCGCAAGTAGGATGTACGTCCCTAAAACAAGGCTTGCAGCTTTGCTTTGATAAGTCTTGACACTGCCGTAGTTGGATGTTGAAAACACGGTCTGTTTGAAAGGGATGGTTTATAGATTAGGGTAGTTTTTATTTTCAAAATATAGCTGATGGATTAGAAAACACATGGTAGAGGAGATGGGTCACATTTCTTAGGTTTGCAGTTCAAGACAGTGTGCATGTGCCTTGTTTGCTAGAGGATATTATGTAGGGTATGGGAAATATACAAAAGATAACAGTGGCAGATGACAATTCATGGTATAGGGTATGCTAGCACGTTGGAATTGCGGTATGATAGGATTTAACCTGGCTGAACATTAAATAAGAAGATGCACCGTGATTTCATTTTACTGTATGCCTGCTATAGGCAGTGTGCAATTTATATTTTGATGTGAATACAAAAGATTCACTGAATTGTCATTCATAAATCGGTTCAATAAGCAATTTCTTTTTTATGATGGAACAGTTGGAGTAATTTAGTTTCTTCCTTCTTCTTTTTATTTTAATAATCCTATGCTTTTTACTTAGAAGAATGGCATTTCATAAACTTGTGCTTACGTGAAGTAGAGTTCAAGAAAATTATTGACTACAAGGAATTTTGTTTATTTATCGACTACTACGGACAGAGATAAGAATACCGTTGAGATGAGCAACGTGGCACGGTTCCAAAAATATAATATTATCGGTAGGTTAATTCATATTTTGAAATCCCAAAATATTGATATAGGGTGCAAAATACTCCAAATAAAAAGTTGCGTATTTAATTAATTAAAAATTTCAGTAAAATTCTAAAAATTAAATTATAACTACGCCTCAAAGGAACCTTGTCCAGATTCGCAACCGATATCTAGTTGTATCGAATAAACCGTTACGGTCGTTAAACGATTTCATAGCGACTATTTGAATATTTGATTTGGATATAATTCACAATCTATAACGCGAAAACTTGATTTTTCACTTCTGTTAGAAAGATACAGTTCAACAGATTCCAGCGCTTCTTGTTTCGCAGAAATCCGACTTATAATGGATCATGTACACTCAGTTGAAGTTCAGAATGTTAAATTACGAACTGCCGCGATATTACGGGCTCGATTATATTTAATATATATATTTTTATACGTTCAACTTCGTTTTAATTAATATATAAATCCATTTATATTACGAATTCAATATTTAAACTGATTTAAATATTCAAATACAAACCGATAAAAACGCGGGACGTTACAACTTACTTGAATATTATTTTGTTTGAAATCATTTGATATTGTATAATATCTTGAATCTCATACACTCCTTGGATTTGGTATTAATAAAATTGTGTGATCGATTCATAGAACCTTGAAGTTTCCACATTCCTTCAAGTGGTTTCAAATAAACCATTTCTTTAAATCTTGGATCATGATTTGTTTTCTTGAATCTGTTGAAAACTTTCTGAAAACTTTCTTATGAAACTTATTTTGGATTTGTCTTGCTGCTCTGAAAATTGGAACTGAATTGTTAAATTTTTGCTTGGGCTTTGTGATTGGATATTAGTCTCTGAGATATCTTTGTTAGCCACCAGTGTTGTATTAAAATCCCCGTTATACAGAGACAACAAGTGGTACAGAAGTGCTTGAAATTTTCTCACTCGCTTGTTTTGAATCCTTATACTGATTCTCATCTTGTATAGATTTCTCATACCCTTTTATGTATTGTATAAATATGTTTAAATTTCTCTTGTCTTGTATTAATCTTTTTGATTCCCTCTTAAAATTGATTTTTCAATTTTAAAATCATTTATTGATTATTTATTCAGAAATTGAAATCAATAACCAAAATGAACTGTATTTATAATTCATTAAAATTATTATCAGGTAATTGAAATTATGATGAGTTGTGACTACAGTATATTTCACAACAAGAGGAAATTTTATTTAAATTTTCATGATAAATTGAATGGTTGTTGTAATATCTTTGAATTGAGACTAATTTCACGAACATCTTCTTTATTTAGCATCATTATGCCTTCCATCATGATTTTATATTAGTGTGGAGAGTTTAATATTTTTTAGAAAATCATTTCGAATAAACAGTGGAAATATTTGTGATGGAATTGTGATTGAATTATTTTTTCAAAATTAGTGGTAATTGAAATTTTTTAAGAATCCCGGTACAGTTGAGCATATTTCATAACATTATTAATTTAGAAAATTATTTTCACAAACCATTTCTGTACCTACCATATTTCTATCATCCATATTGGTTTTATATACTGAGGAGTTTTTTTCTTTGAAATAGAAAATAATAAAAATATAATATTCATAAGTGTTTCTCTAACCTCATTTAAAAATCCACTGGTTATGCATGGTTATGAGATTACTTATTTTTAAGCTGCAACTGATCTCATTTAAAAATCCAGGATCTGGTTATGCATGGTCAGTGTCCTCTTAAATAAAAAGGAAAGAAAAGAAAATGGACATAAATAATTTTTTATATGAAATTCTCCTTGGTGTGGAAAATCCAACCTATCAATTCATTTTCTAATTTGTGAAATGTGTTAATATATTATGATTTGTTGACTGATAGCTATTGAGATTTGAGATTATTTGATGGTGTCACTTAAATTGAATTTATAATCGTAATCCAAATCCATCACTATTTTTTGTGCTAAATTTTTAAAGATTTATTGGAAAATAATTGGAAATCATTTTTTATAAAACTCTCTCCATTTTTATAAAATTCATCGTAAATCCATCATTCTACAATGTGAAATTTGTCATTAGTTCTTAGAATATTATGATTTTGTTTGACTAATTGAGATTTATGGTGATCATTCTTCCTCTTAAGTTGAAATTATAATTTTAGTCTATTTTTGTGACGGCCTTCCCTGTACCAGCCGACATTTTCCCCGAAATGCGTTGTGCCAATGCCCAACTAGCACGGGATGGACATCAAAAGAAAGGGATTTGAAACTATGAGTCATCAAGAGCTATAGTATATCTCACAGCGCATGGAATAAAATATAATAATAACATAACTTGATATAAAACAGGCGAGACAGTGCATAAGCTAAAAACTAAACCATATCCATCAGAGTAGCGGAATCCAAAATACAGCTTATGATCCAAATCATTATTACAAATTCAAAATACCGTCTCTAAAAAAAGAAATAAAAGAGGTACACTACTAATGCTAAAGCAGTGACCAATAGCAACACAGGGAGAATATATGTATATAGTACGTGGAAGCCTCCTGCTCATCTCCGTGCAGCTACTCGTGCACAACCAACTAACATATATCTAGTCTGCTCGTTTAGGAGCACCCAGAGTAATAAGAAGAGACATAAAACTCTGGGTCAGACAAAAGTCTGGTATAAGCGATAGCAGCAAAATAAAACAGTAACAGGTATAAATAATCATACCTGACCTGGACCTGCAATCAAAGAGTTAGCACAACAAGATGTACAGTACTCTAAGATAGCGCTAACATATAGTGTAAAAATAGGAGTTTGTGTGTCATAGTGATGGCAAACATCAAACATAGCAATCATTCTCACATCTCTCACTCAGTGCGTAAAGCATACGATATCCACCAATTTGATCACCAGAACTATTGGGGCCATGACGGAGTCCAACTCTGTACAACTATCACTACGACCACTTTTCCCTTTGGGACCCTGATGGAGTCCGGCTCCATACAACCTCTGACGCTACTGCACTGGTCCATAGTCAATGCCCCCTCTCTCAATAGTGAACCAAAGTTATTGATATCGATAACCCCTTTGCACACATCCCACAACAAAGCCCAACTCTAGATTATAACTCATTGGTTCCCATCTGAATCCTGAGTAATAACTTCCCATTTGGACTTCCTTTTCATCTCGGGTTTTGGTCAAATTGGAGTTGGTCTTCAGAAGAGTCATCGTGTGGTAGTAGAGATTCAAATCTGGTTTGGCTCGGGTCCTTCACTTCGGTTCGGTCCGGTTCCTCCGGTTCTGTTCGGGTCCTCCAGTTCGGTTCGGTTCGGGTCCTCCATTTTGGTTCGGTGCTTCATGTCCGGTTCAGTGCTTCCTCCTCATATCCAGATCTCGGCACAGTTCGATGCTCCCCGTCCGGTTCGGTTCGGTGCTCTGATCTGGTCCTATGCCAAGCTTTAGTCCGCTCTACTCTAGTTGGATCTAACTCTAGCTCCACTCCAACTTGATCCGGACCGAGCCTTCCTTGTTGCTCTTGTATTTGCGCGTTGCTGAAGATGCCACCACTCCGGTTCGGTTCGGTTCGGTTATCCGACCCGATCCGATCCCTTTTATCCGATCCGAATTGGTTCCCTGTAGAATTTCCAACAAGCTTGTTTCGTCCATTCTCTCCATACGACGGCATTTTTAACCATTCAACTTTACTAAAAAATCATAAAGCATCCCAAACAGTAGTAATAGCATGTGTAATCAATCAAAAACATTGAAACATCAATCACATGTGTTATTTAGGATCAAACACACCCAAATCCATGATTTTCCCCTTAATCCCCTTAACCATATCTAACAATCGGATTAGCAAACTTGATCCAAATTAACCCAAATTTTTACCAGTGACATAAAATAATATTTTAGAATTTTTACATATTTTTCCGAGTCATAATTTCGCTAATTATCACTAATCACCCATAATTAGCCATAATTAGTGAATAAACATGCTAATCACTCACCTTAGCCACAAATGAATTATAGATTTGAAAACTCCACTGATTTAGCATGAATTCCTATGTGCAGCAGCAGCTCTATCTCTGATTTGATGCTAATTTGACTTAATTTGATGTTGATTTGCTTAATATGTGATAAGAAAGCAATTATAGGGAGATTTAGAAGATGGAGGCCATTACTAGGGTTTAGGAAATGTTTGTGGCAACTGGAAAAATGAAAAGGAATGTTTCTCCAGACCCTTTCAGCCCTCCCATAACCCTAATCCCGAAATGGGTGATGTAGTTTTTGTTCACTCACGTCCAACAGTAATACCTTCAGAAAGAAAAAATAGTGGAAATGACAAGTAAATACAGTGTTCTGAACAGTAATAATACATGTTAAATTATAGGTTGCGTAAGGGGCATGGGTTAGCATATTATCAATTTTATGAATTTTGAAGTGCTTGATAAACAGACGTGCATGGAGATGATATGGACAGAGAGTTCACACGGATGGGTCCAACTACCTTCTGTCCAAATGAAATTGAATTTATTATTGAATTTTTTTTGTAAAAAATGTTATTATATACGATTACTTTTATTTATAAAAAGTTTTAGAATAATACACACTCACATAACCATTTTGACTTTTACACACATAAATTTGGATGATCGTAAAATTTGATCTGTGTTTAACATACTATCTATCATTAGAAAATCCACGAAGTTTGTCGTTTAATGATGAAAATGATTTTTCGTTTTGTCCTTTTTGAAAAGATCCATCACACTCCTAAGATTGAAGGAAATAAGTTAGTGAAATTAGATGTTGGACTTGTAAATACCATGAATTCCTTGTGTATATAATATGCATATAAGGTTAAGTTCCTGTAGTTTCATTAATAATATGGATACAGAGATTCAGGGAAACTGATGGCGGTCTTCTAGTTTTCAAAGTCGCCACCGAAGTATCAGTGGCAGCGGATTGCGTCGTGCCTCCTTCATTGTCTGACATAGACGTAGAGCCTGTTTGTGGTCCGTATCTTATTTCTTCGGGTTTGGCTTCCTCAGTTCCAACCATCAAAAGTTGTAAAGCAATGCTCATAGGTGGTTCTCAGCCTTTCGGATTGGGTAAATTGTGTTTAATTTACTTAATCTAGGACTATTAATGATAAGCGCCGAGCATTTGTATCTGAAACTATGCTTTGAAAGTCTATAGATAGATGTGCTAATCACCCTGTTAAGCCCGATTATGATGTTTTTCATCTTCCAAACCTTATTTCAGCCATATCTCCCAAATGGTAAGTCCGTTTGATTAATGTGACCACTCTACGGAAAAGTAAACCATCATCTAAATACGATGAAAGTGGTTTCAGGTCAAAAATCTTTACCAATCAAAAGTTATAGGCGAAACAAGATTCGCCATGGGCAAAACGGTCATTTAAATTTCGGCAAAAATCGTGCATGTGGGAATTGACCCCAATAGTCGTTTCCCAAAGTTATACGACCATATGACTTCGCATGAGAATAAAATAAATATTCTACGATCCTTGGGTACAAAGAATGCGGGTCGTTACAATTTTCCATCACTATTTTAATTATTGTACCCATTTGATGATAACAAAAGGGGGAGAAAGGGTTAAGATTTTGATCTATGAGTGAATATTTTATAAATATTTTAATATTGAAATTTCAATTCATTTATTCTTTTCACTCATGCACATATTTAGGGGGAGTTTTGTTGTAGGGGGAGTATTCAAATAGGGGGAGTTCAATAATTCATTGTCGAACACATTTATTATAATATTATACTCAAAATCATATTTTATGTTTGTCATCATCAAAAGGGGAAGATTGTTGTATCTAACAATTCTATGATTTTTATTTGATGATAACAAATATATATTTATTATTATAAATGTGTTTGTAATTATACTACTATACTACATCACAGACAGGAATATAATATTTGTATTTAAATAGAATACTACTATACAAGAATTCAAATATTTAAATAGTATTTTATTTAAATATAATATTTTATTTCACCATTTCAATAGTATAGATTTATAATTTCACTATTTGTATATTTTACTAAAATAACAGCTCAATCACTCAAACTGTACAATATCATCTCATACAATGCTCTTCACTACAGTTTATTCACTCACTCACTTCTATACCATGTCTCCTCACTACAACACTCTATCACTCAGTCACTCTTTGTACAATTTCATATATACAGACACTCATTGGTGCATACACTCACTAATACCATCACTTCTGTCTTCTGTCTTCATAGCTTTCAGTCAGTCCGGTCATCCACACCTGTAACATACAGAAACACACACGCATTATCTGGAACATAAATAATATTTTAAATTCTAGCAGATATAATTTTTATTTTAAGAATTTATTTGCCTCAGAATTTTGGTGTGTTTCTCATCATTTTTCATGACTTGATCTAATTTATATATATACCTATCTATGTCTGGACAACTTGTGATATTCACAGTGATACGCTGTAAATACCACAAGGCAGACTGTATATTTCTAATGCTAACAGATTAGCCTCAACACACTGCACTAGTCTGTTGATCAGAACCAGCGTCAAAATTAGCTGATTCTGAACAGCCACAACACATTTGTAGCAGTCCGCTGATAATATATTCATGTCTGACTTTTTTGAAGAGCCACTGATAACATATTCATGTCTGACATTTTTGAAGAGCCATACATATATATGGTACAAGAAAACTGGACAGATCAGTACAAGCTCAAACATGGACACAACAAAGAATAGGTAAGTGACAAGCATACATGGTGCAACAAGTCAGCATATACACAAGCACAAGTATAGTGATCAAGCCAGCATGGTGTACAAGCATATCAAAGCAGGAAGAAGTCAACAAGAACATGCATTATTTCAGCAAGATCATAACGCACAATGTCAAAGAGCTCAAAACAGGCCAGGTTCATATATGTGGACAAGTTTCAGAATATAAGAAACCATGCAAACCAGTGTGAAAGTGCAATTCAAATATACACAACATGCAAGTGGCACATATATACAGCATGATATGATTATATACATACTTTTATACATGAACAGAAACAACATGGGTGTGTTCAATTCAGTGCAAGCATATTGGTGTACCCATATATATATATATATGTATATGTATATGTATGTATATATATATATGTATGTATGTATATATATATATATGTATGTATGTATATATATCAGAATGGCAAGAAGAAATTTTACATGGTCAAGCCAGTGTACAGTGATGAACGAACATGATACAACTGCATGGATAAGTATCCATGAATCAACGCAAACTGATCAAGGCCAACTCAAGATGCAAGTTTCTCAAATACAAGTGTACATGGACAAACAAAAATGGTCTGGTATTCATGCAGCAATGAAAATGAACACATGGCAGGGGCAACACAACTAATGGTGATCATATGCAAGAAGCATAAGTGCTTAAACAGTTCATACCAGATTCAGGTTACAAATACAAGGTGCACAAATTTGTTCAAAATATGCAAAACAGAGAGAATGTCAACACTACAGTACATAGACAAGATAGCCAAACAAAGTGTAACCAGCAAGAGGATCATCTCGAGGTACAGTTTTAACTAGAACAGCCCAAAGAAGAACATCACAAATTCAGTAAACTCTAAATACAAGTGACATAATGGATCCAAGAAATAATGCAACATGTTTGAAAATAAGTAAGATATCATGCACAATAACATGATGTCACAAGAACACAAGTACCAAAAGCAATGACATGAATGGTTCATGGTTGTTCTAGCAAGGGCCACAAATACAAATTCCCTGATTTCCAGAAACAAGTGTTTGGTAAGAAATTGGTTTCGAATTTTAATGATTCCAAAATTTATGGCAATACTTTCTAAAGATTTTTTGGCAACTTCTTAATGGAATTGCATAAATCATGTTAAAGAATCAAATAACATTTCTGGGAAAGTCATTATTAATGAAATCGAAGAGTCCATCTTTGGCAACAGTTTCTTTTTGATTCAAAGCATTTCCAAATATCACGAATTACAGTGGGGCCATAATTCTCGGCATCTTTTGTTTTAGGCAAAAACCATTTTATTTTGTTTCGAAAATTAAACAGATTTCATGACAAGTATTCATGGAAAACAATATTATTTGTTTCCTGAAAATCACATAGGTGTTTCTTGGCAACAAATTTATTCCAGTCTTAAAATTCCATCTCAAAACCGATTCAATCAAAAAGTTACAAAGCCAAAAATCACGCAAGTAGAGGAACAATTCAGGCAACAAACATCACACAAAATCAGATGAGTCATTATGTGGAAATTATAGTAATTAATAGGATTTAATTATACTATTTAAACACAAATCATCATTGGCATTTTGGTATGATCGAAACTAGCAACAATTCTAAAGCAAGTAAAAGAAGAACAATTCAAAGAACTCACAAATAGTTTTGATAACTAGAGATTCAAATCGTTGAGCATCATTTAATTCAAAGCCATAGAAAATAAATTCCAGGAACAATCGATTGCGATTTTGGAGAACAAGAAGAACCCTAATTTGGGATCGGCTGATATCCATTTTGAAGCAAATGAAGGTGGAATTATAAAATGGCTCGGCCTAGTTTTATTTGATAAGGGGGTTTCTTTTTTGTTTTAATTTATTCCATTGTATTGTTTTTTATTCTTTGAAAACCGTTTCAAATCTAAATTTCTAGTTTGTCTGTAAACCAAGGTTTTTGTTACAGGGTTTGTGTAATGGCCTAGATTTTTTGCTGTTAATTTTAAAACATTTAAATTAATTTTAAATGTTGTATTGGTAATATAAATTGATTTTTATAAGGAATTTATTAAATTAAACAAAATTTTAATGTGTAATTTATTATATAATTTAAAACGAGCTCGAAATAGTCGTGGTAGTTCGTAATTTAACGTTTTGAACTTTAACTGAATATACAGAATTCAATGAAATAAGAAACGTTAAGATTTATTTGATTATATTTTTCTAATAAAAGTGAAAATTTGAAATTTTGTCTTATAGATTGTGAGTTATGGCCAAATCAAAATTTCAGAAAGTTGTTATGGAATCGTTTATATATTATAATGATTTATAAAATAAATGAATCGATTTAAATTAATATGAATATTGTTTTAATTTGAAATATCGAGTCATAAATTCAAATTAGATTGTTTGAAGCTATATGTATATATTTAGATTGGATATATATTTTATTTGTTTATTTTGAAATTGATTCAATTAAATTTCCAAACGATATCGGATTATAACAAAATTAATTTTATAAAATCCGAAATAGATTATTATTACAAGATTTTTGAAATGTAGTTATAATTTAATGTATAGGATTTTTCTGTAATTTTTATTCTGAAAAATAAGCAACTTTTTATTGAAGTATTTTACACCCTATATCAGCATTGTGGGATGTCGCAATATAAGTTAACTTGTCTATATTATTATATTTTTGGGACCGTGACGCCTTGTCCGTCATAACGGTATTTTTAGTTTGTCAATAATGGTCCGTAAGTAAACATAATTTGCATGATGAACATACATTTGATATAACATTGAGATTTATAGGTCATTTATACCACATAGAATTATCAAATTATCCCAACTCAAATTAAAAGTCAGGGACATAGACAGTGTGATCTTCTTTTGATATATTAAGGTAAAGCATTCATGTAAACATCGAGAATAATATTTCAAAAAGAAGATAATACAGAGTTGTGCTTCAGTGGTATTAAGACTTTGAACAATACCTTGATAACAAGATAACTTCAAATGAAATTACTAGTAATTAAGGTGTTATAGGCATCGACAATTACAAAAAATGAATGGCATTATAACACTTCCAAGTTTCATAACGAAAAACTCAACTATCAAAATTCCTACGCTGAATGCATATGACGTGGACATATGCACATCCTTGTGCTTGTTCTCTGCACCCTATGTCTCCTGTAACAGCACATGCCTAAGCTCTTTGCCTTGTAAGATTCATACAGCGTGCTCCCTACGCCATTTTATTTCCGTGCATATCACGCCATCTTATTTCCGTGTAACCCAAGGTAGCTTTCTTTTAAATACTGGATGCTTCTTCTTCTCAGTACAAAAGGAAAAAACCATTAGTTGAGAATTTATATAAAATAAGACAAAAATGCTAAATTAACAAAGTATATATTTGCACTCCTCATCAATTTCTCTTCACACCGATGCCATTGGTTTCGAGTTCGACATACATTAATTTTCGCTCTAGAATTTATCCGCAACAATAGCATTAAGAGATTCCAGAATTTGAGGCGTAGAATGGAGAAAATGAGGTCACATTTGGATTAAGGATACAAAATGAAGCATGCATGAAAGTTTTAAGGCATTTCAGTGGAATAAATTCTTCGCATGGTTCACTGTAGCTGTGTCGAAAGACCTATAGACGGGATGCAAATGGTGGCTTCGAGTTGAATGCTTGGATGTGATGGGGTGTTATGGACTCCAGCAAACCAGAGGTGACACTGTTTGGAATAGAATGGGGCAGGGTCCCTTGCTTTGGGATTTGGTTCGCTATTATGGGTTTAACGGGTGAGAGGAGAAATCGAAGGCACTTGAGTTAATCAAGGGAGGTGAGTAGGGTGGCGGGGTCGTCACGTTGATGGACTGACCACCTCCGGCGCAGTGCAGTGGCGTAGAGAAGAACTGGGGTGGAATCAGTGTTGGTAGTGGAACTTTTATGATGGTAGGAGGACATGACGCAAGGAGTTATAGCGTATACATGAAATTGGAGAGCATTAGCATGGAACGCATGCAAGAAAGGGAAAATTGAGGATCTGTAAATGCATGGATGATAATGGCCCAACATGGCTTGGCTTAAAGAAAAGCATTTAACCATTCAAGTTGAGAAAAAGAAAAGGAAAAAAAGAAAAGGAGGTGAGAGCTGAGTTGCGTACATCCGGGTATGCATGGACTGAAGTAGCTGAGTTGTTGGACACGAGGCCTTCAAGGGTAGTATGAGCCGTGTGGGGGACAAGGGCGTTTGGGTTGAAGTTTTACAGGGAAAGAAAAGAGGGCGGAGGTGTTCGTTTGAAATTCAAGGAAGAAGTGAGTTTAGAAATTGAAAAAGAAAATATAACGGCAATGGGAGATGCAGCTTTGAACAGAACGAAGGGAAGCTAATGAGCAGTAAGTTTAAACGGTAATTAGTGTTTAAGAGTTAATTAAGATTTTTAATTACTTATAAGTAGTTAAGGATAAATCAATATATATATGTGTGTGTGTGTGTGTGGGTGTGTGTGTGAACCTGTAAGACTAATAAATTTCCCATACGTTATCAGAATCAAGTAAAACAAAAATCATTGAGACCGTACAGACAAGTACTACAAACCTGTGGGATTTGGAATGATTGGGAGCTTGTGAGGATTTTTGGAAAATTGAAACGTCTGACTCGATTAGTCAGAAATAAATCGTTATTCAATGATTGCTGACCGAGGTGAGTACACTCACTAACTCTGGCTCATTTATATTTTTATATAAACGAGTTTTAAATTTATTTATAGTAATTTTATACTGTTTGATGGTTGGTAAAATTGGTTGAAATAGTTGATATAGTATATAGTTGATCGGTTATTGATTCTGTTCAATATGATATTCCATGTTGATGTGAAATTAATGGTTATTGATGTTATTATGTTGATTAACATCTGTGGATGCAGGGAAACAAGTTGGAGGGATCCAACTGGATTCCTCAATATTTATATTACTGTTTTTTATTGATTGTGTTATTTGATGTGATATATAATTGGTGATTGATTATGTTGTGTTTAAATTACACTGGCCCTTGGATTTTGATATTTAAATACCGTAAATATTTTTCGAATAAAGAAAAGGAATTCAAATTTTAAAAAGGAAATTCATTTCCAAAAATAGAAATTTAATTTCGAATAGAGTTGAAATTAAAAACCTGTTTAATGGAGAAAACATGAAGTGGTTTATAAATGAGTTTACGAATTAAGTGAAATTTTTATCATAGATAAATAAAAATAAAAATTCAAGTTTGAATATATATAGAAAAATGGAAATTTGTTTTGAAACCGGTATGTGAAAAGAGATTTGAACTTAGCAATTATAAGGAAAATTTTGAACAAAGGTATAAATAAATGGAATAGAAATAAGATATTTTTTTTGAACAATTATACAATAGGGGTTAATAAAGAGAATTAGGATTTTTAAATATTATTTAAAAATATGGAACTATGTGGATTGATTATATTAAAGAATATATTCACGATTAAAGTGAATAATGGTTTAAAGGAAATATTTTGCAAATGAAATATCTCTAAAGGAAATTTCGATTTGAAATATGAATCCAAATTGGAAATTGAATGAAAAGGGAAATAAGTAATCGTTTTAAAAGAAAACAATGAGTTTTAGTTCAAAACTCGGAATATAAAATAAAGTGTGATAATGTTTTGTAGACTGGAATGGTTATAAAAAAAATTGGTAATGATTTGGAAAGGATAAGTTCAAAAGTGAATTTGGAACTTGAATTAACCTGAAATGGTAGATAAATTCCGAAGTCTGGAATATAAATAGAATATAGATTATTCGAGAGAGAGTTATTTATTGAAATTCGATTATATCGAATTTAGGGAAGTAGTTATTTTTTACTTTCCATTTTGAATCAAAACTAATTATTAATTTATTTATTGAAATATAAGTACAAGTTATATTTTTATAAACCAAATATTTGGAAACAACGATTATAAAGCTATCGTTATAATAAATGTTTTGTAAATCTAAACAGCGATTATAATGTTGCTGTTATAATAAATGTTTTGTAAATCTAAACAGCGATTTTAAAAAGTTAATCATGACCTCAAGCCTCATCAACCGAGAAATGACAGAAACCGAGCAGGCAGCATGGCCATGTGGGTCATTCCCATTAGGGTTATTATCACCTGATCTAGAGAAAATTCATTTTCTTCTCATTCTATTCGCTGCTGTATGCTTTTGGTAACGGTTGCTGATCACAACCATTGGTGATAATATGCTCGATACACTCAAGCTAAATGAGTGGTCATCCATGTGTGGGCCGGGTTGCAAGACGTTCTTGTTGAACCCAGTGAATTCCCCTCTAGAGATACACTATCGGAAGGTGGTTCCATACCTTTCATGTTGGAAATCCAATCTCCAATAAGCGCCCTGCGGTTTTTGATTTAATATTATATATGGAGCGTGAGATGCTAGTGTTCTGCTAGATTTCTATTTATTTGATTTAGACACTATTATATTATCATTGGATTTGATATCAAAAATATTTTTTGTCATCGTAAGGTAAAAACTATCAGTGTTTATGTGTGGATCGGTCTTATGATTATCATTTCTTTCGAAAGGATTTTGAAAGTTAAACAAATGGTTGGAGTTTACTCACACCAGTCCTATGACTGACCCAGAGTTTATTTTGTTTTTTTCCCTAAACTCTTGGGTGCCCAAATTTGTACGGGCAGTCAAGTAGTCGGGATTTTACAGATTCACTTGAGGAGTTTGAAGCAGAAGGCTTCACCAGTTAGCTATAGACTATCATATATTCCGTTGTGTACTATGTTTGTATCTGGAAACATGTGTTTATAACTGTTCCAGAAATAGATGTTGTGCTCGGATAATGGTATGTATATAAATTTACTGAATTGTATTTCAAAGTTTATGTTACCTAATATATTTTATTCGTTCCGCTGTGAGTTTGTGATCTTCATTTTGTTCTATTCTAATATTTCTTTCTATTCTCATCCTCTAACTTCTTTCTAATAATGATTCGTATTTCTGTGCAATCTGGGTTGGACGTGTGGTGTTATTAGTCAACTTAAAAAGTACGGAAATTCGGGCCATTACAGTTTGTAAAGGGGAAAGAAATCCAATTTTGGGGTTAAATCATTACAGGGTTTTGAGCGTAGAATTAGTACAACTAGAGCGAGTTTGTGAGGCCTTTTTGTGTGGCACCTAGTAGAAACTTGAGGATAAATTTTGAGCGTAGGGTTAGGACATTTAGGTTAGGAATTGTCGCGAGTTTACAAGTGTTGTAAGCGTTGTAATAGTTGACTAATATCGAGTAGAAACCTTTGGGAATGCAGCAGTAGGTAGGGTTTGCCGAAGCTGGGTAAAAACTGTGTTATTTATTTCTTATCTGCTGCAATCTGTTCTATGATATTTTAATATCTCAAATTAAATTCAATAAACCCTATTCACCCCCTCCCCTTCTAGGGTTAATCTAGATCCAACAGTCTTGACTTTGCCTGACGGGAACAAGATGTTCACAGTATACACTAATGCATGCGGCACAGGGCTTGGTGCTGTTTTGATGCAAGAGGGAAGGGTAGTTTGTTACGGTGGTAGACAGTTGAGAGTTCATGAGAATAACTACCTTACCCATGACTTAGAGTTGGTTGCCATAGTATTCGCGTTTAAGACTTGGCTTCATTATCTGCTTGGATAGAAGTTCGAGTTGTATACCGATCATAAATCTCTGAAGTATTTGTTCTCATAGAAGGATCTTAATTTGAGGCAATAGAAATGGATGGATTTCCTAGCATCCTATGATTTTGAGATTTCTTATACCCTGGCAAGGGTAATGTGGTGGCGGATGCATTGAGTAGGAAGATAATGACTTTAAGACCACTACTCGTAGAGAGGTGAAGCTTGGAGTATATATCGACCTTCGATTTTAGGCCACCTACGGATCTTATACTTGGTTTGTTGGCATCCTTAGAGGTGCGACCTACTCTTATGGATCAGATGAGAACTTCGCAGCGAGAGGACCCACATATAGCATAAATCTTGGATAGGCTCAGTAGAGGGGAGACTTCTAGCCACCTCAGTAGATATTCCATGGATGATAGAGGGTAGTTGGTACGAGATGGAAGGCTTTGTGTTCCCATAGTCGGGAGTTTGTTGAAGACAGTCCTTCACGAAGCCCATCATTCTAGGATGACCATCCATCCAGGCGGTGATAAGATATATAGAGGTATAAAGAGGGTTTTCCTTTGGACTGGGATGAAAAAAGACTAGCGGAGTTTGTTTCTCGATGTTTGATTTGCCAGCAAGTCAAAGCTGAGCAAAGGAGGCCCGACAGTTTACTTTATCCTTTGGAGGTCCCATAGTGGAAGTGGGAGAGAGTCTCTATGGATTTCATTGATGGTTTTCTTAGATCGAGGAAAGGCAACACCAGTATTTGGGCTACATTTGACAGGCTTACTAAGAGCTCTCATTTCATTCCTTTTAAGAGTAAGAGGACGACAACATGGTTGGCAGCAGTTTATCTTTGTGAGACAGTCCGTCTACATGGAGTACTTTCTAGAATAGTGAGTGATCATGACCCCATATTCACCAGTGAGTTTTGGAGGAGCTTGCAGGAGGCATTAGGTACACAGTTGTGTTTGAGCACCGCTTATCACCCTCAGACCGATGGGCAGACGGAAAGGGTGATTAGAGTTCTTAAGGATCTTTTAAGACTGTATATCCTGGACTTCGGAGGGACATGGGAGGAGCATCTTCCATTAGTGGAATTCGCCTACAACAATAGTTATCAGGTTAGTATTGGCATGGCACCGTTTGAGGCATTGTATGGACGATCTTGTAGATCATCGACTTGTTGGTGGGAGTCTACAGATAGGCTTCTACTTGGACCTAAGATGATTAGAGAAACTTCAGAGAAGATTGATCTTATCTGCAGACATATGAAGACAGCTCAGGACAGGCAGAAGTCCTATACAGATAAGAGAAGGACTGGTATTGAGTTTGAGGTGGAAGACATGGTTTTCATCAAGGTATCACCTTTGAGGAATGTGGTTCGCTTTGGATCTGTAGGGAAACTGGTACCAAGGTTAGTAGGGCCATTACCCATAATAGAAAGGATAAGCCAAATGGCTTATAGGGTGAAGTTACCAGAGAGATTGGCAGGTGTTCATGATGTTTTCCACGTTTATCATTTGCGGAAGTGTCTGCACCATACAACAGAGGTAGTTGAGCCGAGTATGCTTAAGGAAGTAGAGTTGGAATGGGAGGCGACATTTAGATGAGTTCCTACCCGTATTCTTGGATCAAAGGTTAGGAAGCTATGCAACCTAGAGGTTAAGTTGATGAAAGTTCAATGGGGAGAAGACCGTGAAGATGCAACTTGGGAGACCAAAGACAAGATTCGCGCTTCGTACCCTTTTCTTTTCAAGGGTATGTTCTTAACTTTTTTTTCCAAAGCTTTTATTCGTAATTGCTTCTGTCTATAAGTATATCCTATCGATCGATTTTTCGACCTTTAGGTAGGAAACCAATGGGTGTAAACATGTGTTTGAGACATGTTATGTTTGATGTATGCAAGTGATGCAAGTGTTTGCTAGTGGTTGCTCGTGGATGCATACACACACACGACACTAGATCGGCTTAATCACTCTCATACTACATATGGATGCATGTGCATATTTTTCTTTATGGATGGAAATGGGTGTATCATTACATGAATGTTGCATTTGGATGGACAATGGTGCATGCATATAGCATTTACATGATATATTAGGACTATTTGCATATAAGTTGGATTCATGGCACTGACATACATTACATTAAGGAGGTCGACTGAATTAGTAGACCGCCTGATCTTTCGCATTAGTATAGAGACATATACACACACCTTTGCATATATTCATATAAGCATTAGAAATCTTTTAAGGAAAATGGATGCCTGTGATTGGTGGATGAGTAGATGGATGATGGATGTTAGGATATACATTCTTCTTAACTTGGAGATTTCGGGGACGAAATCCTTTAAGTAGGGGAGAATGTAACACCCCGTAATTTTAAAGAACGTCATAATGATAAACTAAAGAATACCTAATTAAATATTGGGAACTAAGTAAAACGGACTGTACCATTACGTTCGTCTCGGAATTTTGCTTAGGATAGACTCCGAGTTTGCATAAAACGGACGTCGTATGAAGAAGTTATTAAACTTAGAAGTTTGTATACGTATAAGAGAATTATATATAAACAAAAACAGTCTAGAAATCAAAATCGAAGAGCAGGAAGACACACGTGAAATCGACCCGTTGGGGGTCGACCCATGCCCCATGGGGGTCGACCCTAGGGTCGACCCACACAAGGGGTGTTGATCCTAGGGTCGACCCCACCTAGATCCGAGGCAGAATCATTCTCTGCACCTGGACTTGTTTCTTGACCTGATTCGTTTGCTTGAGGCTATAAATAGGACCTCATTTCTACTATTTTATTCATAAAAAACAATGGAGACAACGAGATGCTGCCCCAGCTTGGATTGAATTAGCTTATTCTTCTACAACAACAACTTATACGTATACAAGAATCTCTGCTACAACATCAACACTCTTTTCTCAGTTAAGAGAATTATATATAAACAAAAACAGTTTAGAAATCAAAATCGAAGAGCGGGAAGACACACGTGAAATCGACCCGTTGGGGGTCGACCCATGCCCCCATGGGGGAAAATCGAAGAGCGGGAAGACACACGTGAAATCGACCCGTTGGGGGTCGACCCATGCCCCATGGGGGTCGACCCTAGGGTCAACCCACACAAGGGGTGTTGATCCTAGGGTCGACCCCACCCAGATCCGAGGCAGAATCATTCTCTGCACCTGGACTTGTTTCTTGACCTGATTCGTTTGCTTGAGGCTATAAATAGGACCTCATTTCCACTATTTTATTCATTAAAAACAATGGAGACAATGAGATGCTGCCCCAGCTTGGATTGAATTAGCTTATTCTTCTACAACAACAACTTATATGTATACAAGAATCTCTGCTACAACATCAACACTCTTTTCTCAGTTCTTTAGATCCAATCTTTGTGAGTTTATGTTGCTTTTAGATATAAACATTTAATAAGTAATCCTGACATGTTTATAAGTTTGGATCTAAGCCTATGCCTGTTAATAACCTGAATTAAAACTAAACAGATCTGCCATTACGTATACACCTGATCTACTGTTCAGTTTTCATATGCCTATTTGATTCCTGATATGCATATTTCTGTCATCATATGCCTATTTTGTTATTATGCCTATTTTTGCATCATATGCACGTTTTATTATTATGCCTATTTCTGTTCTCTTCTCTCCCTTTTTCCCTTTTTATTTTTATAGCCTAGGCTACCTTCGAGCCTAGGCCTATTGCTGAAATATGTGAACGGACAAAATTGGGAACGGTTGGGAAAGATAAATTAAGGCATAACTTGTATCATGAACCAGGACTAGGATTTGGAGGCGTAACCTATGATGAACATGAATAATTGTTTAAGAATGAATAGGCCTAAATTCACAATAGATAGAAACTGTAACCGCACTTAGACATGAGGTTAGATTACACTTGTGATAGAAGTCTGCCCGGAACCGCCCGACAAATCCAGCATCCACGAGTGGTTAATTTAATGTGAGGGGTCTAGTGCGTAAATGAACACGTAATGGTGCTAAGACATAAGGTTAAATCCAAACTTGTAGTAGAAGTCTTCCTGGAACTGCACTGTGACGGCCCGCCCCGCACCAACCGACATTTACTCCAAAAGTACGTTGTACACATGTCCAGTTAGCATGGGACGGTCGTCAGAAGGAAAGGAAAGAAGTAAATGAACTAATCAAGAACCTGTAGAATGTCTCACAGCGCATGGAATAAAATATAATAGTAACATACTTGACATAAAACAGGCGAGACAGTGCATAAGCTGAAAACTAAAACCATCATCATCATAACAGCGGAAATCCAAAATACAGCTTATGATCCACATCATTTAATTATTACAACTTTTCAAACTGTCTCTAAAAGCAAAAGCAAGATAAGGGAGGTACACTACTAATGCCCAAGTAGTGACCACCAACGACACAGGGATAATATCTATATATATCATACGTGGAAGCCTCCTGCTCGCCTCCAGATCAGCTACTCGTGCATCACCAGATAACTTGTCTCTAGTCTGCTCGTGTGAGCACCCAGAGTAATAAGAAGAGACATAAAACTCTGGGTCAGACAAAAGTCTGGTGTGAGCGATAAGCAACAAAACAGAACAATAACAGGTATAATCCAATCATACCTAAACCTGGACCTGCAACCAAAGAGTTAGCACTACATACCGTACAATACTCTAAGGTGCCACTAACATACAGTGTAAGAGATACGGGGGTGGGGGTGTGCATGTCATAGTGATGTCAATCAATCAAGCATAGAAATCATCCTCACATCCTCACTCAGTGCATAAAGCATACGATATCCACTACTTTGGTCACCTAATACTTTGGGCCATGACGGAATCCAATCCCGTACAACTACCACTACAAGCCCACTATCCATCCCTCAGCGGTGAACCAAAGTTATGAATACCGTCAACCTCTTTGCACACGTCCCGCAGCAAAGCCCAATCATGAAGTGAACTCATTGGTTCCCATCCGGATCCTGAGCTCTAACTTCCAACTTGGACTACCTTTGCATCTCGGGTTTTAGTCATCATCTTCATCCGGATCGGTCTCCACTTCACCTTGCTTCGGATCGTGGTCATCACCCTCGCTCGGGTCGGATCGTGACTCGCGGATCGCCCATGGTGTCAGCTCGTGCTCCTTCCATTGGATCGGGTCGTGGTGCTCCACCTGGTTCGAATCGCGATGACCCCATCGGATCGGGTCGGGCTCCAGTGCTTCGCGGCTCCACCATCTGTTCAGATCGTGCTCCATGCTTCATGGTTCGGATCGTGATGGAGCTTTCATCGGATCGGGTCGAGGCAACTGCACGGGTTCGGGTCGTGATACCCCACTGGTTCGTGGCTCCTTCTCTCGTGGCGCTTCGCGATGGTCC
The DNA here is from genome assembly GCA_030737875.1 of Allium sativum. Lineage (NCBI taxonomy): Eukaryota > Viridiplantae > Streptophyta > Magnoliopsida > Asparagales > Amaryllidaceae > Allium > Allium sativum. The sequence goes on along the minus strand of CM060915.1, from coordinate 888,053,828 downwards.
TTCACGATCGGAACGTGATGGCCTCTGGATCAATTCGTGGCCCTCAACATGAAGTGGCTCGTGAATGCATGCTCGCGATCGGGTCGAGTCGGAGAAGAAAGGGGGCGATCCGATCCGGTTTCCTGCATATTTTCCTGCAACTCTTCCAGCGACTGTTTACGCCATACGACGGCGTTTTCGACCATTCTAACTTTTCTAATCAATCACAAAGCATATCATACAGTCATAGCAACATGTATAAACATCCACAAACAGCAAAACAACAATATGATATGTCAAAACGGATCAAACATACCCAAAACCCATATTTTCCCCTTAATCCCCCAAATTCCGGGATTTGCAAAATTAGTCGAAATTAACCCAAATTCATGTCAAAGGCATAAAATGATGTTTTAGAATTTTAGGAATTTTTCTAGAATTTTCTGAGCCATAATTTCGCTAATCTTCGCTAATTACCATAATTAGCCGTAATTAGTGAAAAACAATGCAAATCACTCACCTTTGCCACAAAGTAAACTATAGATCTGAAATGATTCTCTGTTTGGGTCGAATTCTAATGTGTTCCAGCAGCTCTAATCTTGATTTGGTGAAGATCTCCCTTGATTTGATGTTGCTAATCCCAATCTTCAAGTTGTAGGTGATTTGGAGATGTTTTGAAGAGATTTAGAGAGTGGAGGCCATGGCTAGGGTTTCAAGAATGAAAGTGGCAGCTCAAAAACTGAAATGAAATGATTTCCCAAACCCTATCAGCCTCCCCATAACCCTAATCCCGAAATGGGTTATGGGCCTAGCTGTTAACTACCTGGTTTAGCCCAATTAAGCTGTTTTTCACCTTCTAAACCTTGTTTCAGCCATATCTCCCAAATGGTAAGCCCGTTTGGCTAATGTAACCACTCTACGGAAAGAGAAACCATCATTCGAATCCAATGGAAGTGGTTTCAGGTCAAAAGTTATGGACGAAACAAGATCAACTAGGGGCAAAACGGTCATTTAAAAATCGACAAAAATCATGAACATGAGAAATGACCCCAATAGTCGTTTCCCAAAGCCACATGACCATACGACTTCGTATAAAAAATAAATAAATATTCTACGATCCTCCGATGCGTAGAATGCGGGTTGTTACATTCTCCCCCCTTAAGAAATTTCGCCCCCGAAATTCCCTAACCAAAACACACAAAGGGTCCCGCATGCCTATCAGCCCCAAAACAACAATCAACATGCAAAACAAGTCTATCCTAGCATGCGGTTTACTAACAAGGGAAGAAACTATCACTACCAAAACCTTACCAGGCAAAGATCTGAATACTTCTTCCTTATGTTCTCCTCTGTTTCCCAAGTACAGCCTTCCTCATCACCACCCCACTGAACTTTGTCTAGTTTCACCACCTTCCTTCGAAGTTGCTTCGTATCATTCCCAACAATACGCAAAGGCTTGCGGTTCCCAACCGCCTCGGGTTCAACTTCGATGTTATCCAACTGATCAGGTGAAATAGCCATACTAGGGTCGTGCACGAATTTCCTTAACTGGGAAACATGAAATACGTTGTGAACTCCCGCCATCTTGTCAGGTAGCTCTACTTCATACGCCAAATTCCCAACTTGCTCGAGGACTGGAAATGGGCCAACAAATCTTGGTGCTAACTTACCTCTCCAACCAATCTGAATCACATTCTCAATGGAGAGATCTTGACGAACACCAAGTCGTTAACGAAGAATTCCAAATCTCTTCGTCTCTTATCGAGATAAGTCTTCTGCCTATCTTGGGTAGCCTTCATTCTCTAATATACAATTCACTCAAATACCATCATGACCTGACCTAGTCCTTGGTAAACTATCAATATAATCCATTCGAGACTTGTTCTCATTTCCATTTAGGAATTTCTAATGGTTGTAACAAACCACTAGGCTTCTTTTGCTCAGCTTTTACTAACTGGCAATTTATGCATTTGGACATAAACTTCCCAACGTCTTTCTTTATCCTTTCCCAGTAGTAGATATGATCCATGTCTCAATACATCTTGTTACCACTGGGATGTATAGTCAATTTCGGGTGATGATATGTTCTAAGCACTTCATCTCTCAGTCTATCTACGTTGGGTACAACTAGTCCCTTATTCTTTCGAAGCCACCCTTCTCGATCAAATCCTTACTTGATCATTCTCTTTCCATCGATACCCATCTCTACCCTAGAGATGGTTTCCAATAGATTAGGATCGTCCTTCTAACTGGAACCAATCCACTCAATCAAAATCGATCTAATCGTCAAGCTTACTAGCGTTTCTGAATCCAATTCACTCTTGGGCCTGAAATCATATCCTGTGATATACTCTAGTTGCTTCCATCCTAGAAACAAAACCCCTAAACTGGCATGTCTCCTACTCAATGCAACTATTACCGCACCCAAATCCTTTACTATGATCACTCTGCCCCATGGAGTCATGGCGACTCCACTGCACTGATCCATAGCTACTAGTCCTTTGTTATGTCCACTCTGCCCCATGAAGTCATAACAACTCTACTGCACTGGCTCATAGCCTTACTAATCCTTTACTATGTCCACTTTGCCCCTCGAGTCATGACGACTCTACTGCACTGGCTCATAGTCCTACTACAATCACTTTGTTCCCCATCGCTGGAACCCTACAGGTGATAGTCTACTCAAGGGAAGAAAAATAGGAACAACATAGCAACCATAACATCCATCAAACAAGTCCTACCTATCACCTGCTAAATTCATAAACACATCGACACCTACATGATTGGTCTAACCAATCCCAACATGTCGATTCTTGTATGTCTGGTCCAACCAACATCAATAACTCATGGAAGCCCAGCCTCCATACATACACCGATGCCTACTTGACTGGTCCAACCAATCCCAGGCCAATGGAAGCCCCGCCTCCCTACGGACTACCGTACGTCCAACGTACGTTTATCCTCCAAGGATAACTAGATCACGTCCAACGGATCCATGGTAACGGGCGTCCCCAGATACCCCTGCTTTTAGTCCGCCTAAAATACTTGAGTCCAACCCAAGTCTATCCATTGTCTTGCTGCCCTCTCGAGTCCAACTCAAGCCGAATCCAATTCCTTGCAGCCTTCTCGAGTCCAACTCGAGTCAATCTATAACTCAGACCCAGTCTTGAGTATCCATTACCGACAAACTCTAGTCCAACGTGAGTCGTCTCCCTATTCGTTGCATCTCCAAGATCAACGAACGCCCTTTTTCTTTTTACGAGTTCAAGTCCAACTTGAATCGCCCTAATCTTCGTTGTATCCTCCATGATCAACGAACACATCCTATTCCTTCAAAGTCCTACTATCCAAAGAGAACATCAACATAGGGTTCTAAACAATCCATTACTTTGCATCTTTCTCGAGTCCCAGTCGAGCAATCTCATAACCCTATCGAGTCTAACTCTGGGCAGTCTATACCATTGAACAGTCTTATCATGTTCCGTCTTCCCATCACTCCTCGAGTAAACCAAGATATCATCCAATGAAAAATCACAACAACTATTTACCCCTCACGCAAACCATCCTAGTCGAAATCGACATTCCCCAAGCACAATCCCCAAAGGCCTAAACCAATATCAGACAAGCACCCAAGGAACATCTCCTCTGAGTTCGGACAACCCACGTGAGGTGATACTAGCAAAACAATCTAGCACTGGAGTACTCATTTGCCTCCCAGAGACAACTAGAACTTATTACAACGATAACCTCTTAACTTCCTTAACTCCAGTTACTATCGCCATCACTAGGTAGGTACCTAATACCACTCTATTCCTTTGGAGTAGATCGACTCCCCAAAATAATGCTAAACCCAGTAAAGCCCAAAACAAAGCAATCACAACAAACATACATCCATGACTCGATAAGACCACATTACAACAAATCATGCCAAAACTAGTCGAACCACCAATCGGGTTCGTCACAACTAGAGGTCTATCGACTATCTCGGGTTTGTCAAACAATACCCGAACAGAAACATCTTAAATAGAAAGCATACCTTTTATAACGACACTCTTTCCCTTCTGCGCCGCACTTGGAGCATTCGACGAAGAAGGAACAGCGTTGATAGCATACGCTTTCACAATCTGCTTCTCCCTAGGAGGTTGTGGGCAATCATCCTTGTGATGTCCCGCCTGGCCGCAGTTAAAGCACTTCCTTTCCCCAGGATTTTCTCGACAATCTCTGGCATAGTGGCCCTTCTTGCCATAACTAAAGCATTCGCCATCTTTCTTATTTTTCTTATTCTGACCATCCATGGTTTGGTCTTGTTTCCTCTTATTCTGAGAAGTCTTCTTGCCTTCAACGCTTGCTTGCGGCTTCGGCTCCTCTGGAGATGCAATAGCAACCTCAGTATTCGACTTAGGGTAAAGATTTTCTGATCTCAAAACTTTCCCCACAATCGATTCAAACGTCTCATCGATGTGGTTAATAAGCCTTTCCCTCAAGTATCCATCCAAGCCAGTTATGAACTTCTCGTTCTTCTTCTCGGCAGTATCTATTAGGGACAATCCATATTTCGATAGAGTATCAAATCCAGCAATATACTCCGAGACAGTTCTACCATCTTGCTTAAGCTCCAAGAACTTCCTAAATAATTCTGATTTCTGAGCAGCTGACATAAACTTATCACTGAAACGAGTTCTAAACTGATTCCAAGTGATCTGATCCTCTGGAGTAGCTGTCTTAATGGCATTCCACCAATTCATCGCTCGCCCTTGCAGCTGACGAGACGCTAGCCTTCTCTTCATCGCATCCTCAATACCCAAGTCGTCGAAGATACGATCACAGCTATCCAACCAATCCTGAACATCTGTGGCTGACTCCGTTCCGTGGAACGGCTTCCCACCAAGGCTAGTATAATCCTTATTCGGCTTGACGAAATCGGCCCTAGGCGCTCGCACTACCGCACCATTACCATTAGCAGCATTAGGAACGGCTCCCCGAGCATCCCTAAGCATCTCTCTCATGAGGTCAGTGAACATAGTCCTCATGTCAGGAGCATTACCATTATTGGCTCCTCTACCAGCACCTCTCAAATTTCGGCTCATCGTCAAATCTGTAGAGAGAAAACGATTAACCATCTCCATAGTGGTGTCAGTGCAGTACGACTTCATCCTTAGCTATACTAATAATATATATAGATATAGCTTTTGAAAACCAAAATAATCACAAATACGCGCTCTCATATACGTACTATCTCTCTCTGGTGTCTTTCCCTAGGTTAACTATGCAACCTAGAGCTCTGATACCAAATGTGACGGCCCGCCCCGCACCAACCGACATTTACTCCAAAAGTGCGCTGTACACATGTCCAGTTAGCACGGGACAGTCGTCAGAAGGAAAGGAAAGAAGGAAATGAACTAATCAAGAACCTGTAGAATGTCTCACAGCGCATGGAATAAAATATAATATTAACATACTTGACATAAAACAGGCGAGACAGTGCATAAGCTGAAAACTAAAACCATCATCATCATAGCAGCGGAAATCCAAAATACAGCTTATGATCCACATCATTTAATTATTACAACTTTTCAAACTGTCTCTAAAAGCAAAAGCAAGATAAGGGAGGTACACTACTAATGCCCAAGTAGTGACCACCAACGACACAGGGAGAATATCTATATATATCATACGTGGAAGCCTCCTGCTCGCCTCCAGATCAGCTACTCGTGCATCACCATATAACATGTCTCTAGTCTGCTCGTGTGAGCACCCAGAGTAATAAGAAGAGACATAAAACTCTGGGTCAGACAAAAGTCTGGTGTGAGCGATAAGCAACAAAACAGAACAATAACAGGTATAATCCAATCATACCTGAACCTGGACCTGCAACCAAAGAGTTAGCACTACATACCGTACAATACTCTAAGGTACCACTAACATACAGTGTAAGATATACGGGGGTGGGGGTGTGCATGTCATAGTGATGTCAAACAATCAAGCATAGAAATCATCCTCACATCCCTCACTCAGTGCGTAAAGCATACGATATCCACTACTTTGGTCACCTAATACTTTGGGCCATGACGGAATCCAATCCCGTACAACTACCACTACAAGCCCACTATCCATCCCTCAGTGGTGAACCAAAGTTATGAATACCGACAACCCCTTTGCACACGTCCCGCAGCAAAGCCCAATCATGAAGTGAACTCATTGGTTCTCATCCGAATCCTGAGCTCTAACTTCCAACTTGGACTACCTTTGCATCTCGGGTTTTAGTCATCATCTTCATCTGGATCGGTCTCCACTTCACCTTGCTTCGGATCGTGGTCATCACCCTCGCTCGGGTCGGATCGTGACTCGAGGATCGCCCATGGTGTCAGCTCGTGCTCCTTCCATTGGATCGGGTCGTGGTGCTCCACCTGGTTTGGATCGCGATGACCCCATTGGATCGGGTTCGGGCTCCAGTGCTTCACGGCTCCACCATTTGTTCAGATCGTGCTCCATGCTTCATGGTTCGGATCGTGATGGAGCTTTCATCGGATCGGGTCGAGGCAACTGCACGGGTTCGGGTCGTGATACCCCACTGGTTCGTGGCTCCTTCTCTCGTGGCGCTTCGCGATGGTCCTTCACGATCGGAACGTGATGGCCTCTGGATCAATTCGTAGCCCTCAACATGAAGTGGCTCGCGAATGCATGCTCGCGATCGGGTCGGGTCGGAGAAGAAAGGGGGCGATCCGATCCGGTTTCCTGCATATTTTCCTGCAACTCTTCCAGCGACTGTTTACGCCATACGACGGCGTTTTCGACCATTCTAACTTTTCTAATCAATAACAAAGCATATTATACAGTCATAGCAACATGTATAAACATCCACAAACAACAAAACAACAATATGATATGTCAAAACGGATCAAACATACCCAAAACCGATATTTTCCCCTTAATCCCCCAAATTCCGGGATTTGCAAAATTAGTCGAAATTAACCCAAATTCATATCAGAGGCACAAAATGATGTTTTAGGATTTTAGGAATTTTTTTAGATTTTTCTGAGCCATAATTTCGCTAATCTTCGCTAATTACCATAATTAGCCGTAATTAGTGAAAAACAATGCAAATCACTCACCTTTGCCACAAAGTAAACTATAGATCTGAAATGATTCTCTGTTTGGGTCGAATTCTAATGTGTTCCAGCAGCTCTAATCTTGATTTGGTGAAGATCTCCCTTGATTTGATGTTGCTAATCCTAATCTTCAAGTTGTAGGTGATTTGGAGATGTTTTGAAGAGATTTAGAGAGTGGAGGTCATGGCTAGGGTTTCAAGAATGAAAGTGACGGCTCAAAAACTGAAATGAAATGATTTCCCAAACCCTATCAGCCTCCCCATAACCCTAATCCCGAAATGAGTTATGGGCCTAACTGTTAACTACCCGGTTTAGCTCAATTAAGCTGTTTTTCACCTTCTAAACCTTGTTTCAGCCATATCTCCCAAACGGTAAGCCCGTTTGGCTAATGTAACCACTCTACGGAAAGAGAAACCATCATTCGAATCCAATGGAAGTGGATTCAGGTCAAAACTCCTTTCCAATCAAAAGTTATGGACGAAACAAGATCAGCTAGGGGCAAAACGGTCATTTAAAAATCGGCAAAAATCATGAACATGGGAAATGACCCCAATAGTCGTTTCCCAAAGCCACATGACCATACGACTTCGTATAAGAAATAAATAAATATTCTACGATCCTCCGATGCGTAGAATGCGGGTTGTTACATACACAGCATATCCAACATCCACAAGTGGTCGACTTAATGTGAGAGGTCTGGTGTATTAACATACATGAACGGGACTAGGATTTAGAGGCATAACCTATGATGAACATGAATAATTGTTTAAGAATGAATAGGCCTAAATTCAGAATAGATAGAAACTGTAACCGCACTTAGACATGAGGTTAGAATACACTTGTAATAGAAGTCTGCCCGGAACCGCCCGACAAATCTAGCATCCACGAGTGGTTAATTTAATGTGAGGGGTCTAGTGCGTAAATGAACATGTAACGGTGCTAAGACACAAGGTTAAATCCAAACATGTAGTAGAAGTCTTCTTGGAACTACATAGCATATCCAGCATCCACAAGTGGTCGACTTAATGTGAGAGGTCTGGTGCATTAACATACATGAACGGGAAATGATAATAACCTGTTAACCTGTAATACTTAACCTATTTAAATATGTGGGGGGTTATATGAACTTGTCAAATTGTGTAAGGGTTAAGCTAACTTATTTGAATCAATGGGGTGTTAAGTAAATCTGTTAAATCTGTGGGGGGTTATATGAACCCGATAAACTTAACCTGTTTTATATGTTGGGGTTATGCGGGATTGAAAATCTATTAGGCATAACCTGTCAAAATCCTAGTAGTGGAGATGCAAGCCTAGGGGTGGCTTGTATCATCTGTTGTGTGGGACCCGTATTAGTCAGTAACCCATACGAGTATCAAAAGGAGCACCCCGAACTACGTAGGGGTCAGGACATGCTTACTAAGCTGATTATAAGAGGTCCATATGGGTAGAGGTGTCTGATGGCGCGTTCCGACGGAGCCATGTGCATGCATGGATCCGCTTGCTTGGGAAAATAAGACGTTATAGCATCAGTAGATATGGTTGTGTCTATCAGGAAAAGGGGTTGCCACTTTAGGAAGTGATACATCCTACTATAGGGCCAGCACAGGGTATCTACGGGATAGGGAGTCGATCGTTTGTGGTAGTAGTTATGGTACATCTAGTTCTGCCTGTTTAGGAGCCCGTTATTATCGTTTGGGGTGACGCCTGTTATTATCGTTTGGGGTGACGCCTGTTATTTCTATTGGGCTGCCTGTTATTATCGTTGGGAGTAAAACCCGTCAGTAGAAGTACACCTAAGTCTACCATTATGTTTCTGTTGGGATAATTCTATTTCTGTTATACTAGTATTGGTGCAGAGAAAAGTATTTGGAAAGTGTAATCTATTCTGTTCTGTTTATTCTGCTTATCCTACTCAGTCTGTTATACCTGTCTTATGATTCTGTCATCTCTCTCATCCAGTTTATATGCCTGTCATGATGCTTTTACTTATTTATATTCTAAAAGTAAATGGACTCGCCAGACTTTATGTCTGACCCGTTTTGTTTCCTTTTCTCTTTCTTCCTTCCTCCCAGTTCTCAGGGTGGGAATACTCCGGCTTGATTAGGATTCTCTCTTCTGTTTCCACTTGGAGCTGCTTAGAAGTACCACTTTGATTACCTGTCAACTTTGTTATGGCTATTTCTGGGGACTATAATTTTATATTACTATACTCTGTTGATTTTAATACAAGGCAAGTATTTTAGTTTGATGTAATTAGTTTTCTGTATTTCAGACTTATGTTGTAACTGGATTTTGGACCACGATGTTTTCGGTTTGAAGAATAAAGTTTCAAATTCCGCTGCTATTTTTATATATGTCTTGTGATGTTTCTATTATTTTTACCTATAACGCTTCACAGAACTTAATGCATTCTGATAAAGAGTGGCATTAACGGACGTAGGGTGTCACAATGGTCGATCACAGATTAGTGTACAAGCATTTCAGAGCTCAAAGTTTATCTTCCTAAACAACTCAAATGGCAAGATTGCTGAACTTGAGAAATCTAGGTGTCGATCAACAAAATATTCGTGTGTTAAGCTCAGTTTGATACGTAGCAAATCATGTTCAAAGTATTGGAAAGCGTTCAATCAACCAAATTTATACACACTTCGCCACGAATCAACAAAATCTGATTGGTTTGCCAAACTATCAAGATCAACACGCAAATGAGCGAAATTCAAATTAGCGTATTCATCAGTAGAATGAATCAACAATCAAAGTTCAATTGCCACAAAGAATACCTTTCCAAATCCATGTTCAATAGCCCATGATTCATCATAAATGAGCGATCATAGAAAATGCATATAAAAGTTCACTCGTCTATCAAAGTACAAAAATCCACATACAATTTTTTTGATCAAATCCAAATGACAAGGTACACAGCAAGCACTGAAGCTCAAGTCAGCACTAAACTTACAATTGATCAAGTTTTAGATTCTCTGTAAAATTCAAGCAATAAGGAATGTATGCAGTTCAAGCCCACTGTATTTAATTTGATGCTGAAATTTGAAATCAAACGTAGATGGGATTTCAACAAGATCTGGTCTCGAATATAAAATATCGAAGTCAGTGTACATACAAATTTTGGATCTGAAGCATACAATCGCTGTCAACATTCACAGAAAAACCCTAAACACCCACACTTAATTCGACATAAGATCCAAAAGATCATTGCCAACAACAATTCCAAGTAAATTGAATCTAACGGCAAGAGCCTTGAACTGATTCGGGACAAAGGTTGACATGATGACTTGATTTCGGAGCTGGAAGGGAAGAAACTCACACCGAATGTCAAATCGAACAGATCTAAGAAGTGTTTGGATTTGAACCAGAGGATGAGAGTCTTAGGCGATCGGTTGCTGTTGAAGGTGCACAAAGGTACATTAAATGTAAAATTAAATATTTTAAAATTAATAAGTTATAATTCACACATCATTTGTGTAGAAGAAACTAATATCTATTAATCTTATATAATAAAATCAAAGAATATCATGGTTACACACACTAGAATTGATGACTATAATAGACTTCTACCATATATTAGACACTTATGTGTTAAAATTATCTTTTTACACTAACTTTGTTGATTTTTTTAAAAAGAGAACTAGCCAAATCAAGCTTCGTATATTAATACTGCTAAAGCAGGTGCTATAAAGCATTGATTTAGCGGGTGTAGCGGAAGGTAGCAGGGCATAAAACAGATCTACTATTCATCAATGCTAAATAGAAATAACGTAGAGGTTGAAGGGCATTACGGGCTATAGCCAGAATTTTGCGGGGCTTTAGTGGGGATTTAATTGCAAAGCCATAAGGATAGTTACCTTGGAATAACCACCATTAGTTTTTCAGTTAGGTCATGAAAGTGTTAATCGTATGACGAAGGTTTGAAACTTCAATGAATATAGATTATTGATTTGTTGTCCTTACAGCAAATGGGAACCCAAGACAATAAGGATTAATTAAGATTGAGTGTCCGATAATTTTTTATTTTTCATGTGCTCTATGTAAAAGTAAGAACATAGTTGACATTAACTTCTTGACTTTTCATATTAGAATTTTTGGAATGGAAGCATTGGAAATACATGTAGCTTCTATGGAGATACCTTGTAGTGTGTTATAGTGAGATCTCTAAGCACAGGGAAGTCGGGGTGAGCAATATTCGGTTCAAACTGAATTAACCAACCAAATCGGTTCGGTTCGTTTTAAATCTAAATCGGTTTGCAAATTTTTTTTGGTTACCGGTTTAACCGAATTAACCAAACTTTTAATTTATTATCTAATTTTATGGTATTGTTGTACCTTAAATAATTAGTTTAGTTATATAATACAAAGACATTTTTTGCAAACATATCAAATCTAATCATAAACATAAAATTTACTATAGAAAATTTCTCTAAACATGAATTTATGTTTTCTTTGAGTGAATCCATCATTTAAATAATAATAAATCCTTCAAGTTCGGTTAAATCGGTCACCGATCGAATTAACTGAAATCAATTCGGTTCGTTTTGAAAAAAAATCACTTCTAAGTTGGTTTTAGTTTTTTTATGTCTAAACTAACTGAATCGACCGAACGCTCACCCCCTACAGGGAAGAACCACGAATTAGTCTAAACATAACAATTAGAATTTGAAAAGATTTAACATTGAAGTATACCTTGAAATTTTGATAAGATATGAGGAAGAATTTCACTGTTAGTTATGATTCAATGATCGAGAGTTCGGTGCTCATCAAGGTTATGTCATCTGGGCATGAGACGAGGATCCTAGAAATTCCGTTTGAAGAAAACGACTTATAAGGATAAGTTGATACCTAATTATAAGAATCAATTTAATAGAATAGAAGTTATAGATAATAAGCTTAGTTAGCGGATAAGCGATGGATGTTTATATAAAAGGATATAAAAATTTGAAATGGATTAATGAGAGGGTGAATAATTTTGTTTCAAGAAAAGTTTTTTTTTTAAAGAAGGGTACTTTGAGGAAATAGGAAACTTTAGGTCCACTTGGAGTCTAAACCCCACATATACATATATAAATATGGTTTCAAAAATATAAATTTAAAGGGACAATATGTTTTGTTATGAAATTCGTATTTTTTGGAATTTTATGAGAATAACTATATATACTAAAAGAAATTGATTTGTTACCCTATGAATAATAAGTCTTCTTACTAAGTTTTTTCAAATGAGATTTGAAAAGATGGAAAAAAAACCAAATTTTGGAAAATATTTATAAATAGAAAGTTTAAAAAGAAGTATGTCCTTATGGGGTTGAACAATATAAGTGGAAAAAATAGAGAAGTACAAGACCTTAAAGGCAAAGACATAAAATTGGAATATAGATATGGTAAAAGTAACTCTACTTAGAAGGTAGAGTAGGCACTAGAATTTTAAAACCAAGTTGTGACAATGTCTTAGCCATGTTAAACTAGTTTAAAGAGGAAGAGGAAGATAAATGGATAACATAACTGGAAGGTTTCTTGCGAAAGTATTTAGGGTGGGTAAGACGGTAGAGCTTTGCGGTAAATTTGTTTAGGATGACCCAAACGTTACAAGTGAAATCATTCAGACTGGTAGTTTGGAGAAATAGTACGAGTCACTAGCGAGTCATCTTGTGATGAAGCATTAACAAATTCAGTTGTGAAATCTTTCATCTTATAGCGAAAACTTCTAGCTACATCAGCTTATGTCTTCGAAGAATTCAAGTTTCTTACCTATGTTTTTTTAACGAAGATTTCCTTTTGGACATTCTATCATTTGCTTTTTCTTTTAATTAGGATCTTTCTTCTAAGTATCCTTGGGAAGGGAGGATCTTAATATTAAGCCTATGGATGGTTGGATTGATTGTAAACATGTTGGCATAACATGTTATGTATGATGTACGTAAGTGGTTCTGATTGTTTGCAAGTGGATGCATATACACATACTAGGCACTATTGGCTATCGGCTAACTAGGACACTAACATATGCATATGGATATTTGTGCAATTTTACTTTATTTGCATGATTGATATAGTGGATTATTATCAAATGATTGTTTCATATGAATGATGTTTGAAGCACAAATATATAACTATTCGTTATCATTAGGATTTTTGCATAAATATGGATACATCACACAAGGATAATTGTATAAAAGGGAGGTCAACTGAATCAATGGACCGCCTAATCTTTTGCATTAGTTAGGGACATAAATAACACTACAAATCTTAAAGACAATGGATGTGAATGGATGATATTTGAGTAGATGGTTGTAGATATTTGTATGAAAATACTTATATTTGTTAACCCCGTTGTGAACCGTGGTTCGAAAAAGTGACATGTCGACTGTGTAGTAACGCAGTAGATCGGTTGTATAGCTAACGATGATGTATCAGCTCATTATTCAAATAAGACGACGTAGCAAATGCGTACAACTGGGTCGTTCAACTCAAATACAAATCATATGTGTCAGCATGGTCTACAAATAATATGGTTCTATGAATCCTTGATATATTAATACATTATGTTAAGAATGAGGCTATTTAAGCCACACGGGATTAACATGCATAACTCAAGCATTGAAAATGTTTGAATGGACAACCTTTTGCAAGCCATGCATTGTCATATTGGTATCTGGACAAGTCACATATATAAAGTATATAATGGATTGGTTATAGTTTCATAAAACGTCTTCTCCTAATCTATAAATTGACATGCTTTGCTACTATGGATCGAGCATGTGTATAAGGCATATATGAATCGTATTGATAAAATCATAATCAAGTTCCATGATTCCATCATCATGATAGTACAAGTTAGGCTCGAATCAAAGTGTTTGCATTGTAGCAAACATTTATAGAACAGTGAAAAACTCTCATCAACATATATCCAAACATAAAGTGTGCATGAAATCCCACGTGAAGCAACAACACTACGGGTCAAGCAGAGTCTTCATCATGGGGTCGAACATCTTGGCCAAAGGCAAGGTCAGTCATTATTAGGAAGGCCACTGATCGAGCGTCTTTGGTCGAGAAGTCATTTTGAAACAGGCTAGTCGATTAACTTTATCGGCTACAGGTTAAGCACGTTCAAAAATAGAACGGTTTGGCTGTAAACTTGTTCTAGGCAAATATAGCAATGGCATGGGTGTAAACAGAGGCTCGGTCAACATATATTTGTATTTGGAACGAGCACCATGTTAGATCGTTCACCATTTTCATCGTGCATGGCTTTTATGGTCGTACATATATATCAGGTCGAGCATGCATTAAAGGAAATCTAAAGTCGTACATTATAATATAAAGAATATGGCATAGTGATAAATAAATGGTTCCGTCATATGCAGTGGCAAAGTATTTATGTAGGGGTCGCTCACTAATGAATTGAAGGGTCAGTCACTCGTTATTGCATGGGTCGAGCAGCTAAAACAAATACAGGTCGCTCAGATGGTTTAGCACGTGGATCGCGCATACAGTTGGAAGATAGGGTACGCGCATGTTTCTGCTCGCACATACGTTCAGCTCGTGCAGTGTTTTCCTAGTCATGCATTCCCTTGGGCTCGGTCGTACAACCATGTACAGCTGTCCAGTTGCAGTTTCGTAAATACATGTGTGAACGACCCAAACCCTGCACACCATAATTACAACTCTGCCACTGCCCTCAAATTACGCTTATAAATAGTCCGCTCCTCCACCATTCAAGGGACCAATTTTTCCACCTCGAAGGGCTGTCTAAATCAATTTTCCACCACTCTCACGCACTCCAAGCTCCATTAATGGCTTCTCAAGCTCACTCCACCATCCTTTAACTACAAAGTAACCAAATCTTCTCTGATCTCTATTAGAAATCTCTCAAACTCAACTCAAGTGATCCCGAATCTCCATTAATTCTCTCTAAAGCTTAGATCCAACAAAAATTCACCATGAAACTAACAAAGATTGCCTAATTGATCAAGTGATTGAAGATCAACACAACCATCATCACAAATCAAGAGATCTCACCGTTTTCTCCATGAATTCAAGTAAAATCAAAAGCTAAAAAGAGAGAAGAAGTAGAAGATCATTGTTAAAGAGAGAAATGAGAGATATGAGAGAATTAATGCATGTTGTGAATCCAAAAGAGATAATGAATAGTGCTTCCATAGTGGACGTAGGTCTAAACTGACCGAACCACTCTAAAAATTCCCTGTTCTTTACTTTTTGGTCTTTATTTTGTGTTTGTGGCTCCGTAATTTCTAATCCTACCATTTGGTGAAGTGCTCCAAGAGCACCTTTCGTGTTGTGGTCATTTTTTAACTTTAACATTTGACGCCCACCGTGGGGCTCGAACCCACGACCACAAGGTTAAAAGCCTTGCATTGAAGTTGTAAGCCTGCTTCTACTCTAGATTCCATAAATTCAAGATCTAGGCCAAATGACGAACTCTCTTCCAAGTTCAAAACTGTGTCCGAGATAATGGTTAGATCTAAGAAATCTGCGAGTAAAAACGTTGGAGAAGCCAACAATGTTGCTAATGATGCTACACCACTTACTAATTGCTTTGAAATTGGCCAAAGCTCTACAGGCAGATCTGGAATAACTAGAGCCGAGTTAAACGTCGTTATCACCAATTTAAACCAACGGGTGGATAGTTCTACTAAGCCTTTCATGGACAAGTTGGATGCGGTTCTCAGTGCTTGACCAAATCCATCCCCTCAAAAGGTCCATGTTGGTCTTGATGAAAATGACGATGTCTCCGCCACTTCTCAAACTAATAATCCGACTATTGGCCAAGTCCCGAGGGATATTGTATCTCGAGAAGAGTTCAACAATGCTATGGCTGGTTTACATCTAAAAATCGATGCTTCGAATGAGATTTTTTGAACCATCTTTATGTTCTCAAAGCCGCTCAAGCCGATCTTGTGAATCGCCTAACAAATATTGGTTTGGAAGGAAACGCATATTCCTATTCTTCGGGTTTTCACAAAGGGAGTGTATTTACCGTGGTCAAGAGGAAGTTGAGCCTAAGCAACCTTTCTTTCCCGTCAATTTGGAGGATAATCAGAAAAATACTCAGGGGCAAAAATGCGTCAACGATGGAAAGAGCAACAAAGAATATAAGAAAATTCGCCTTGTCAACCCACCAGAACTGATGCCTTTGAATGACACCCCTGAAAATATCTATCTTGCAACGAAGCATTCTGAAGAATATGCGGAACCAAAACCAATAAGGATCGGCGATAACGCAGCAATGCCTGGAAGTTTTTGCCGCTATCACAATCATCCTGGCCATGATACCAATAGATGCAGACATCTAAAAAGCTCAATTGAAATGTTGGTTAGAAGGGACAAGCTGCAGCAATATGTCAAGAAATCGCATGCAATAAATTCTCTTCCAATTTCCCAGGGGCAGAGCATACCCATCAATCAACTAGGCTCAGATGTAAAGGCTCCAACAGCAAATAGTTCTTGCTCAGCCGATAAAAGATGGGAGAAGATGCAAAGCAACGCGAATGCTCAGGAGTACAGTCCAACAGAAGCAATGACTCCTATGGAATTAAAAGCTCCCGTTCATCCAATGATCGGCAGGCACTTCCATACCAAAGCTCAGTAAAGGTAGTGTTGGATTATTTGATCCTAGTTGGCAGGGGTTATGTGTCATTAGTAAAAAGCTTCTAGATTGCATCTACAAATTTTCAACCCTTGACAGAATCTCAATACCAAGAATCTGGAATAACGACCGCTTGTGTCAACATTCTGCATAAAAGCACTACTCAGTGCTTATGAAAAATTGATATACTTTCTTTTACAAATATAAACCTCCCTTTGAGGAGCGATTATAATACAATATCATATCTACTATTGAAATCATAAATTTGCGTTAATTCAAAATTTGCTTAAAGTTGAGTTCATATTGCAGGCTACCCATCGAGCCCTCGTTCCATAAAAATCCGATGAAACATGGCTACCCCAACAACGCTAGTTCAAGCGCCAAATCCTGTGAATATCAACATGCACGGATGAAGAGAAAGAAAAACACCACCTTGGAAAGTGAATGGGAAGAGTCGCAAAGATTCAAACAACGAACAAGCGCCATGACAAACAAACGAGAGGGCTGTAACTTTTTTCAAAGAGGCATTTACCCCAAATGAGAGGTTCAAAGCCCCAACTCCTAAACTGAGATAGCTGCCAAGTTAAATGTCTGACAAAGGAACTGGTGCCTGCCCCGTGGAACGACACAACAACTGTTCAATTCATTTGCATAGCATTTGATAATCTCAGATGTGAAGAATGATCAATTCATTTGCATATTATCTGAAATCTAAGATGTGAAGAATGATCTAAATTCATTTGCATAGCATCTGAAATCTCAGATGTGAAGAATGAGCAATTCTTCTGCATAGCATCTGATAATCTCAGATGTGAAGAACGACGAAATCCATTTGCGTGGCATTTGATTATCTTAAATGTGAAGAGCCTCCAATTAACTCGCGTAGTGTCTGAATATTCTCAGATGTGATGGGTGTTGGACATTAACTGATTAACTCGCGTAGTGTCTGAATATCTCAGATGCGACGAGTATTGGACATTAACCAATTAACTCACGTAATGTATGAATATCTCAGATGCAATGGGTGTTGGACATTAACCAACTAACTCGCGTAGTGTCTGAATATCTCAGATGCGACGGGTGTTGGACATTAACCAGTTCACTTGCGCATTATCTGAATACCCTAGACGCGATAAGTGTAAGATTCTAGCCCAAGCAGGGGCACGAAATTAAAAGTCCTTCCCAAGTAGGGGCATAACAACTAAGTCCTTTTCATAGAAAGGGTAACTTCTCTATAGCACAGATCAACGATACTCAGTGAAGTCTATCATGTTGATTCAATCGACAAAGAAGATGAACATCGAGCACTAAAATACTTCCCACAGTGAAGGACAGAGACCTCCCAGATAGGGGCACAAATATTCAAGACTTCTCCAAAAGTAAGCAAAAAAAAATCATGGATACGTATTTCCTAAATATGAAATATCGTATACCATCATATAAGTCGTTGAAATGACGACGCTTGACAATCACGGTCGGCTTGTATCGATTAGTTGATCTCAAGCGTCAATGCGGATTCGAATTAGAATATTGTGTTTGTGCAGATAATATTCAACGAGTTATAAACCGTTGAATAAAACAGTTGTGTATAGACACTTCATTCAATTCAAAACTAAAATTCGCCATAATTAAAAAAAATTAACTGACTAATCTGTTGTCGATATGGGCAGTCGATACCAAAATATTCGCCCAGAAACGTGCAATGTTTTTATTATTGCAAAACAGGTTGCAGCAGTGAGAAAAGGAAAGTATAGCACGACAGTGACTAGTTCCATTTGTTGTCATTTACTTCAAAAGGATGTGTCTTGTTTTGGTAAAAGTTCAGCGGCTAAGCGAGTTCGTAAAACAAGAAAATTAGCGTGAATTGGCCACGACCGTTTCAACGAAAATTGAGTATGACCAATCCATCACAAATTTTACTTGTTTCACACACTCTAGCCTGAGCTGAAACCAAGGCATCCACACATTAGCACAGCATTATCAACTATAGATTATGAACTCAAAACTGAAGCATCTATTGACATGACAAGGTTTGAGCAACAAAGCATTTCAAAAATGAATTTGAGTTTGAGTCATCACAAACAAGCTTTCAAGTGCTCAGTAAAACTTGGATCAGAATGCAAGTTCCATATGCAAATCAAACAAGCAAAACTATTATCAACAACAATGTTCATTTCGAAGCCCGCATTTTTCACAAGCAAAAAACTACAAGATTCAAGGGGCAAATGTTAACCCCGATGTGAAACGCGGTTTGGAAAAGTGACATGTGACTGTGTAGTAATGTAGTAGATCGGTTGTATAGCTAACGATGATGGATCAGCTCATTCTTCAATAAGACGATGTATAAAATGCGTACAACTGGTCCGTTCAACTCAAATACAAAGCATACATGTCAGCATGGTCTACAAATAATACGTTCTGTTAATCCTTGATATATTAATACACTATGTTAAGAATGAGGCTATTTGAGCCACACAGGATTAGCATGCATAACTCAAGCATTGAAAATGTTTGAATGGACAACCTTTTGCAAGCCATGCATTGTCATATTGGTATCTGGACAAGTCACATATATAAAGTATACAATGGATCAGTTATAGTTTCATAAAATGTCTGCTCCTAATCTATAAACCGACGTGCTTTGCAACTATGGATCGAGCATGTGTATAAGGCATATATGAATCGTATCGATAAAATCATAAACAAGTTCCATGATTCCATCATCATGATAGTACAAGTTTGGCTCATATCAAAGTGTTTGCATTGTAGAAAACATTTATAAAATAGTGAAAAACTCTCATCAGCATATATCCGAGCATAAAGTGAGCATGAAATCCCACGTAAAGCAACAACACTTATGGTCGAGCAGAGTCTTCATCATGGGGTCGAACATCTTGGCCAAAGGCAGGGTCGGTCACCATCAGGAAGGCCATTGATCAAGCATCTTTGGTTGAGCAGTCATTATGAAACAGGTTGGTCGATTAACTTCATCGACTATAGGTTAAGCACGTTCAAAAATAGAATGGTTTGGATGTAAACTTGTTCTAGGCATATATAGCAATGACATGGGTGTAAACATAGGCTCGGTCAGTATATATATGTCTTTGGAACGCACACCATGTTAGATAGTTCACCATTTTCATCGTGCATGTCTTTTCTGGTCGTACATATATATCAGGTCGAGCATGCATTAAAGGAAATCTGAAGTCGTACATTATAATATAAAGAAGATGGCATAGTGGTAAATAAATGGTTTTGTCACATGCAGTGGCAAAGTATTCATGTAGGGGTTGCTCACTAATGAGTTGAAGGGTCAGTCACACGTTATTGCATGGGTCGAGCAGCTAAAACAAATACAGGTCGCTCAGATGGTTTAACACATGGATCGCACATACAGTTGGAAGATAGGCGACGCGCACGTTTCTTCTCGCACATACGTTCAACTCGTGCAGTGTTTTTCTGGTCATGCATGCTCTTGGGCTCGGTCGTATAGCTATTGCCAGCTGTGTACAGCTGTCCAATGGTAGTTCGTAAATACATGTGTGAACGACCCAAACCTTACACACCATAATTACAGCTCTGCCACTACCCTCAAATTACACCTATAAATAGCCCACTTCTCCACCATTCAAGGGACCGATTTTTCCATCCCGAAGAGCTGCCTAAATCAATTTTCCACCACTCTCAAGCACTCCAAGCTCCATTAATGGCTTCTCAAGCTCACTCCACCATCCTTCAACAACAAAGTAACCAAATCTTCTCTGATCTCCATTAGAAATCTCTCAAACTCAACTCAAGTGATCCCGAATCTCCATTAATTCTCTATAAAGCTTAGATCGAACACAAATTCACCATGATATTAACAAAGATTCCTAATTGACCAAGTGATTGAAGATCAACACAACTATCATCACAAATCAAGAGATCTCACCGTTTTCTCCATGAATTCAAGTGAAATCAAAAGCTAAAAAGAGAGAAGAAGTAGAAGATCATTATTAACGAAAGAAATGAGAGATATGAGAGAATTCATGTATGTTGTAAATCCAAAAGAGAAATGAATAGTACTTTCATAGTGGACGTAGGTCTAAATTGACCGAACCACACTAAAAATTCATTGTTCTTTACTTTTTGGTCTTTATTTTGTGTTTATGGCTCCGTAATTTCTAATCCTACCATTTAAAGAAGTGCTCCAAGAGCACCTTTGATGTTGTGGTCATTTTTTGACCTCAACAATATCATTCTGCAGACCTTAGAGATTTTGGTGATGAAATCCTTTAAGGGAGGAGAATGCAACAATCCAAAATTATAAGACATGGTAATAAATTAAAGAATTAATTAATAAAATAATAAGTTGTCAAAATTACCATAATTTAGCCGTGGAAGTTGCACCAATACGTCCGTGGTATTTTTCTGATTGATTTGTATATAAGGTTTGTAAAAATCACAGCTAATATGGAAATGTTATAAAATAAACAAGTTATTAGTATAATTTTGAAACTAACAAAAGAAGCTAAAAAGATTTTTTTTTTTTCTTGCAAATGACCGAATTCAGCTATGGATAAACATTATATATACGAGTATATAGGCACTCCCAGGTGAGCTTGCATTTAATCATAATATGTATGGATTGGTTCAACCATGTGTGGACTATCTATAGTAAACCTGAATGATGTGATATGAAAATTTTCAAATCAAACTTTAATTTATTTCCAAGCAAACATCTTTTTTGTAACTACATGTATGTACCCCATGCCGATGGCACGGATTAAGGTTTTGCTTGACATAACTTGCAGTGCATTGGGTATGTACAATATGATTGTTATTAAAATTATTCACTGTTTATTCAATGGTAAATTTAACCATCTATCAAGGATAAAAAACTACTTGGAAAACTTTTTACATAATTTTTATTACATATGTCGGACTTAAGTTTATGTCAAATATTGAAAGAAGATATTGTTGTTGTAAGGAGGGAGCATACACCTTAATTTAGATGTAAGCAAGGTAGAACAACAAAAAATTTACTATGAATTAATAATTACCAGTCATTAATATTAACTATTAAATAACAAATATTAAATATGAATTATAATTTATGAACTACAAATCGTTGATTGCTTATTATTATAAAAGAAAATATACTACATTAGAGAAGAAAATATATAATTACTTGCTTCGTATCCAATGTCTAGCTGCACTCCAATAATATTCTTTTATGAAAGGTCATGACTCATGATATTATGATGTAATTTACTTGGAACTCACTCTCATCCAAAAAAAAAAAGTCCATGCCCTCTGTTTATATATGAACTGCAATAAAATAAGAAAATTACATCTTACTGTTAGAAATCTGCTATTAGAAACTGCAATAAAACGTTTCATTTACCTTTAACGTTATGCAGTTTCTAATCTTAATGTGGCCGTATTAATTTGGTCATAAATGGAACGTTTCATTTTTCATTATGCATTTTCTAATCTTAATGTGACTCGATTAATTAGGACATAAATAGACCGTTTATATTCAAAACGTTAGGTCTATGATTAGTTTAAAGCGTTGAATTGGTATATGATGGGCGTACTAGATTTAGAGTTAAATGTTATATAAAGAATTGGGTCTTTTCTCTTCTTGAAGCATAAAGCTCCGATTTGAACAAAATATGAGCAGATTATACCGACCAATATAAATTTACGAACAGATCATACCCATCAATACAAATTGTAATCTTCATAGATACAAAGTTCAAATAAACAACTCATACTTAATTAGCACAAATATAACATGTCCAAACTAAAAACTACAAAATTCAACTTCAATTCACATTGTCGATAGGCATCAATAATTCAAGTTACAGACTCTTGCTTCAAAGTTCAATTATGTCTATTTGCAAATTAACACACTCAAAAAGCATGATAGTTCATTTTTCATTCCTTTCTCTTTCACATGATAAAGGAAAAACCGCCAAAGCTCCACTGAAAGCATCAACTTCAAACAACTGAAACCTTCCTTATTGCATTGCATGTTCACCCTGCAACACATTCAGCAATTAACATACTAAACAACTGAAAATATATTTTATTACATCTTTGCACAATTAACATCTTAATTATCCATACGTTTCATTATATGTCAGAAAACTTAGCTCTTCTCACTCTATAACATATGTGGTACAGCTACAAAGACAGCAATTGGAGTTTTATTAGGATTGCAAATCTAGAAAATACACTAGCAAAACCCCTCCCCCCTCTCTTCCTTCAAAGCATGATTCTTAATAGTTCAAAAAGAGTCGTATCATATTTTATTAGGAATAAAGTCAGCTGATCTAAAAGGCCATAACAATGTAACTAAATTTATTATAGTTTTGTTAATACTTCATTTAAACAAATGTATGAAAAACATTCAGCACTCAGTGTATATGCAAAACTGCCAGCATTCAATGCGTCATTAAAGGATAATAAAAACAGTTTCTCTCAAACAACAACGTAAATTAACCTTTGATTAGTATAGTCATGTCTTGTTGATGCTTCATTTACAGACATAAAAAAATGCTAGCATTCAACGTATATGCAAATTTGCCAGCAATCAATTCATAATTTAAGAATGGTAAAGTCATAGTTGCTCTCAAAGGTCGTAATAATGTAAGTTAACCTATGACTAGTATAGTCTTATTAATGCTTCATTCAAAGAAAATAAAAACTGCCAGCACTCAATGTATATGCTCAATGCATTATTTAAGGACAAAAAAAATCTCAAAGGCCATGACAATACAAGTTACGTGTGGGTTTTGTATTCCAAGAGCTGATCCTAAAAGCCAAACTTCCAGCACTAAATATGTGATTATTATTTTATTTAATGACCTATCTAAACCTTGAATACCATCTTAAGTAATTTAATTACTACAAAATTCTTGCACTTAAATCATGCAATTGAGTGACGGGGAGCTTTGACTCATAACCAATCAATGGTTAAAGCAGGTAGTAAATAGTAAAGATTTCCAAAAAAATAGCAAAAAGGCATAGCAAGATAGCAAGGAGCTCTACTTTGATTCTTAATAGTTGAACAAACTTCTTATATCTAAATAGTTGGATAGGTCAAAAGTTTCTTATTAAAATGCAAAAGGAGTTCCAGTTGAGTTGTTGAAATGTCAACGAGTAAATGGACGTAGTGTTTGAAGTTTACACGTCCTTTAAGAGTAGTGTTTATCCGAAAAAATATTGTTTCTAACTGTAAGTTTCATACATGAATATTCTATCAACCCGGTTATCATACTATGATAGTATAACAATATGGCTAAAGCCCTTCCTTTTCTTTATGATTGACAAATCATTTACTTAAACAAACTTCTAAATATATTGAATACATAGTTCAACCGTCTAATATAGTAGTAACCCTCAACATATGTTGATATTGTGAATGATGAAAAATCATTAACTAAATGCAAAATTGAACTATGTTTATTGTGTTATATTAGTTGTATACTAGTCTCCAGGTACAGAATACAGTGCTGTCAAAATAATAAATTAGTAAGATATATGGAATACATATACTAGGCTATTCAATCCACACAATTGTGTGGATGGATCAAACTTATCTTACTTGTGTGTGTATGTAGCGACTAGTATTCATATAATTAGTTCAAACTGATAGAGTGATTTAACCCTGCATGATTGTTTTCCATAATATCATGCCTTAACTTTTATATATAATTATGCAGTTACTAATTTGTTTCAACTGAAAAGGAAACAAAAGGAAGGAAGTGAACATGACTAGGCATTTTTTTTTTCCCTTTTTAATTCAATTGGCATGCATTGTCAAACAATAATGGCAGTTGTTATTGAATGCATTTGTAATGACTTGAAAGCAAGGGTTAGTTATGTAAAATAATTCCAGGCAAGGCCTAATGATGCAATAAGCTTTTTCTAGACATCATTTCTGAAATGAGCCCTCAATTTTAATATAAAACTGTCGAAACCATGTGTTACATCTTTAAACACTGGTAGCGTTTGGTTTAGATTTTTCATTTTTGAGTTTTCACACATACAAAAACACTAACAATGCACATATATCATGAAAAATGACCGTTTTACAAAACAGAGTTAACACACAAAACCGAAAACAACTTTTTATTATTTTTCATATTTTAAGAAATAAGGGAATGACAATAACACATCCGTCTATCCACCATTCCCGCGGTCCCCTCCGTCACTCTCATTCCCTTTGATCCATCACCACCGCTACACTTAAAATCTTCACAACTTTCATAATTAACGCCGAAAACTAAAAATGCAAAACACAAAATAAACCAAACGCTATCTAAACTTTGTGGAACTTTCCACCAACAGAAAATTGATTAGAATCTGTTAAACATCTTTTAATTAACAAACAATCAACCTACACACATAGGAAAAACTGGAAGACATTTTGTACAGCGCAGCAACACAAAAATGGCAAGAAGCTACATGAGTTGAAAGTGGTTCTAACCATAGTTTTGTTTTGCAACGTATTAAACTAAAAGCAAAATTGTCAAAACAGGTTGCTATGGGTTTAGAGAATACAAATGCTAGAAATAGGAAATGGGTCATGGATGTGAAGTTTTATGGTATTATTCAATAACAAATATGCATCACAAGTGTTTAATGTATTAATGTGTGACTTGGGTAGTTAACTCAAATGAGTTGGGTGGTAATGTGTTCTAATGTAATGTAATATATTCTGGAAAATGAATAAAGAACGAACCGATTTCAATCGTTTTCAAATCAGAACAAAACGATACACCCAGGTATATTTGACAAGAAAATTAATAAAAAGGAGAAAAGCAAAAGTCAAGGTTCATTAAAGCTGTTTGGTGGTTGCAAATGTAACACGTTCAAACCAATCCATACAATTGTCCATAATGGTACAAGACCGAGCAACCAAAAGAGGGGTCACACTACAGGCTCCATTCTCATGTAAATAAAAGGAAAAATATATAAGAAAGAATATGCAAAAATACAACACAATATGATATGCATGAATAAAGTACAATATGTAAAAGCTTACTGTGCATTTCTCAAAGGCCAAACTGCTAGACTACCATAATTAACAATGAAAGTTAATTACTAAACATTGATATTAAAAAGGAAAAATGTTAACCAAAATATAATGGTTGATTAAATACTGCTATACATGCCATTGTATCCATAAACTTTTTACCTTCCAATGCTCGATTCATTTTGTTCAACAACACTGATAGGCCTTCAGTTATGCCACCTAAGAATATGTGGTCGTATGCTCTTAAAACCACTAATTATTTGTTGAATAGGGTTCCTAGTAAAGCTGTTCAAAATACTTCCTTTGAATTATGGACTAACAGGAAACCTAGCTTAACACACCTGCATGTTTGAGGTTGTCCAGCGAAAGCGAGAATTTATAATCCACATGAAAATAAATTAGATTCTCGAATGATTTGTGGGTACTTCTTAGGTTACCCTGAAAAATCTAAAGGGTATGTGTTTTACTGTCCTAATCATGGTCCAAGAATTGTAGAAACTAATAATGATAGATCATTGATATTGGTGAAGTTAGTGGGAGTACCAGAAGAGAAATAGTAGAAATAAAGAAAACAAGGGTAAATGTTACACTGCCTAGAATAGTTTCTCCATCTATTATTACTCCAAATGTTGTTCCGGCTGTTGAAGAACAACATGATGATGAACAACAAATAAATGAAGAAGTAATTCCTAAAGGAAATGACTTACATAATGCCAATATGCATGAACCACAACAAGTAGCATAAAGAAGATCCCAAAGAGATCGTAGGCCAACTATTTCTAATGATTATGTGGTTTATTTGCAAGAATCAGATTATGATATAGGAATCAATAAGGACCCAGTTTCGTTTTCACATGATATATAAAGTAAAGAGTCAAAGGAATGTATTAATGCCATGAAAGAAGAACTGAAATCCATGCAACAAAATGAAGTTACAGATCTCGTTGAGTCACCACATGGGTGTAAAAGAGTCGAATGCAAGTGGGTTTTTAAAACCAAACACGACTCTAGTCGTAATATCGAGCGGTATAAAGCTAGACTTGTTATTAATGGTTACACTCTAAAAGATGGTGTTGACTACAAGAAGAAATTTTCTCCTGGTTCGAAAAAGGACTCACTAAGAGTTATTATGGCATTAGTAGCTCATTATGATTTGGAATTGCAACAAATGGATGTGAAAACAGCTTTTCTAAATGAAGATCTTGATGAGGAAGTTTATATGGATCAACCTGAGGGTTTTCCTGTAGAAGGTAAAGAACAATTGGTGTGTAAACTTAAGAAGTCAATATATGGACTTAAACAAGAATCCCGACAATGGTATATTAAGTTCAATACCATTATTACGTCTTTCGGTTTTAAGGAAAATACGGTTGATCACTGTTTATACCAAAAGATCAGTGGTAGCAAGTTTATTTATCGAGTCCTTTATGTTGATGACATTTTGCTTGCTACAAATAATTTAAGCATATTGCAAGAGACTAAGAAATTTCTCTCAATGAAATTTGAAACGAAAGACATGGGAGAGGCATCCTATCTGAATGGAACAGAAATATTTCGTGATCGATCACAAAGAATACTGGGATTGTCTCAAAAAGGATTCTAGAGAGATTTGAAATGAGTAAATGTTCGCCTGGGAAAGTTCCTGTACAGAAAGGTGATAAATTCAATCTCATGCAATGTCCTAAGAATGATGTTGAATGAAAGGAAATGGAATCAATTCCATATGCGTCTGTGGTTGGTAGCCTAATGTATGCTCAAACCTGTACTAGACCGGATATCAGTTTTGCGGCGGTATGTTAGGGAGGTATCAAAGTAATCCAGGAAGGGAACATTGGCAAGCTGCAAAGAAAGTTTGAGGTACTTATAAGGCACAAAAGATTACATGCTCATGTATAGTAGATCCAATGAATTGGAGGTAATTGGATATAGCGATTCAGATTTTGCTGGATGCATCGATACTAGAAAATCGACTTTCAGTTACCTGTTTATGTTTTCTCAAGGTGTCGTGTCACGGAAAAGTGCGAAACAAACTATCGTTGCTTTATCTACTATGGAGGCAGAATTTGTGGCATGTTATGAAGCCACAATTCAAGCATTATGGCTGCGGAACCTTATTTTAGGACTTGCGATTGTCGACACCAATAGCAAGCCGCTGAAAATTTATTGTGATAACTATGCAATAGTATTTTTCTCAAAGAACGACAAGTACTCTAAAGGTGCCAAACATATGTAACTAAAATATCTTGTTCTGGAAGATGAGGTTCAGAAACAAAGAGTGTCAATCATGCACATCAAGATAGAACTTATGATTACAGACCCTTTGACAAAAGGGACAGCCAAAACAATTTAAGGAACATGTTCAAACAATAGGTCTTGGTTGTATTAATAATGATTGATGTGTGACATTCTAAGATCTTTTATGCGTTTCTGATATACAATTATCAGTCTTTTGTTTTAATGTGATAGTACGTACTTTATTTAATTTTAAACAAGAAAGAGTCTTATAAAGATATTATGTTTAATCATTATGATATAAGACATTATGTGCACCATTATGTTGTTTTATATAAATTACGAGTGCAAATTGATGGATTGTTGGTATTGTAGTATATGGAAGGGAATGCATTGAATTAATAATGCACAACCACCATAACTCTCAGCAATTTATCATAGTATGATGTTCAATACTTGGTATTATGAATAATCGGGTCAAGTGGGAGAACGTTAGAAATCTACTATTAGAAACTGCAATAAAACGTTTCATTTACTTTTAAAGTTATGCGGTTTGTAATCTTAATGTGACCTTATTAATTGGGTCATAAATGGAATGTTTCATTTTCCATTATGCATTTTCTAATCTTAATGTGACCCGATTAAGTAGGACATAAATAGACCGTTCATATTTAGAATGTAAGGTCTGTGATTAATTTTAAGCGTTGAATTGGTATATGATGGACCTACTAGATTCAAAGTTAAATGTTATATAAAGGATTGGGCCTTTTCTCTCCCCAAGTCAAGAGTTGTATTCTTCTCCATCTAGAAACACATAAGGAAATAGGGTAAGAGAGAGAAACCGAATTCTGAGAAGAAGAGTAAACATTAGAAGTCAAAAAAAGAAGATGATAGCCATTACATCTTCCGTTGTTAATCAAGGTACGTCAATTTAAACAATCGATCATATTAAGTTTCTCCCTTTTTGTTTGTGAAATATTCGGTGTTGATGATCCTAGGACTTTCAATTGTATTGTACATCATTAATCATAAAAGATTGAATAATTAAGAAATTTCTAACACTTACATCTTCCAATATCCTTCTAATTCCCGCTACCTCGGATAGGTAATGACATTTTTATCCACAAAAAGCTAGAATAATCTATGACCAAGTGCAAAGTTCATTGAAATAAATCATATAATGGAGAGAGAAAAATATATGTAAATTTGATATCTCTAATTAATCATAAATGAAAAATACGGAGGAACTGCATCATTAATGAAAAACGTTTGGTTTGGATTCACATGCCATTTTAAGTTATTGGAATATAAATTGTCCACTTTGTTTAATCAAAGGATCATTCAAAGTAATTACTAGTTATTACCACATTCAATATTAAATTCAGTTTTCAATTCAATACAACCAAACATGATACAAAAAAATCCACTATGAAAATGCAAAGCTGAACCTGCCTCATATAGCAAAAAAAAAAGCTGAAATGTCATGTTTGCAGGTAGTATTTATCAGTAATAGTTTTACAAATCCAGTTTGATATATTCAGATCTTAAAAGAATCACTGTTATTAACTTTGATGATATAACCATTACCTAGAGCATGCTAAATTACAAATTAGTAATTGAATGCTATGCTACTTCAAAAACTCCAGGACTTCTCATCTCCTGCCACAAAAAAGCAACATACATATTTTCGTCTAGATTTTAGTTAACAATCTCTCCTAGTAGAAAAGTTTTTCTATTACTTTACATTTTTTAACTATAAGTTCAATCTATCTTGCTTCTTAACATTTTTACTCACCCTGCATCACATCCATCAGGTAGCTGCATGTAAGATACATTGTGAATAATACTAAAAGAAGGCAGAGAAAGCTACCATTCTGATAGCTGCATTTATTTTATCCTATCTACCTCATAAAATAAACAATAAAGAGTTGTATATTAAAAATATCATACATGGTGTAAATGACAGCTGATTCAATTTTTTTTTAAGTATATGGAAGTAGGTATCTATACAGAATAACATGTTTCGCTTGTCAATCCCTTGTACCCTCATGCTCATTGTATGTTATATAGTAGCTATCTCATGCGTTGCAAGGGTTTAAAATTAGTTTCGTATTAAGTTAGTGTGATGGTATGAACACCTACCTTTATGTTATGGTATTTTTATTATTTTCTATTTATATTGCGGTCCACGGTTAACCATTGGTCCAAACACTGCTTAGGTCAGCGGTTAACCGACGACAATCGAAGTAGCCTAAGTAATCTTTTATTTACTTAGAAAAAAAATGAATATTAACAACAATGTTGTGTCAAATGCACCCCAAAATGACTCATTTAACGATTACAATGTCTTAGATGTTTGATGTATACTACAGTGGAAAGTATGTTTATCTTCAATCCTATACGATAAAAGGAGACAATTTTTCGATTGTTGGTGTGCTGTAGATAAAAGATATATTGTTGACTTCCAACAACAACAGAGAGCAATCTTTCGTCTCTTCCACAGTTGCTTTCTCACCAGAAAATATAAAATCAAAAACTACTTTGTCATCTCTTTGCATTACTAACTCTACAGTACAGAAAACAACAATAAAATCCAACAACCAGAAGAGCTGTTATGCTGCTCCTTTAGACAAACCTGGTTCTCTGTTAGTTCACTGTGGAGTTGTGCTATCTACAGTAAAGCAAAATCCTATCTTTACTGTTTATTTCATGCTTTTATGATATTGTATGTAATGGGTTTTCGATGAACTTCTAGTCAGTTTGAAACCCCGGCTGCATTGGCGGTTACAAGAGAGAATGGAGGAGATGATCTCCTGACTACAGTCATATATCTAGTGGAGTTATCGTTTTTTCTATTTATTTGTTATTCCAGTGAGTTCAAATTAATGATTCATGTTTAGTATTGTTCTGTTTATGAACAAACAGATGGTTGTTTGCCTAATGAACTTGCAGCCTATTCTTATGGACTGGATGAGGATGAGGTGATTCAAACGCATGTTCTTGGAGATGTACTTACGGTTCACGTTTCTCTTCATATTTGTCCCTGGGTATACGCACAATTCGTCCTTTGATTCATATGTATAATTCATGGTGCTTTCTGGTTCATATTTGTGATGATTTGATGCATTTGTTTAGTGTGGTAATGAACTTAATGGCTTGTGTTTTTGCAGAATGAAGTATCCCTGGTCTACACTAAAAGACGATATCCCGATGTACAAAAGATGAATGTGTGTGTATATATATGAATCAAAGTCTACGTATATGCGTGCAGTTATGAAAAGCATGTGCACGGTAGCTGGATATATCTTAACAATGACAACACATATATTTTCGTCTAGTCTTACTCTATATGACATGTCGACACATGAGGAACAAGTTTGAGGGAGTGTATACTTTGTGATTAAGAACCATGTGAGCCAACTTCGGTAAAATGGAGCAAAAGAAGCAACGAAGATACCATTAAAAATAGTGTGGTGCCAAGAGCACCCCAATATATTCTTCCTAATACCGCAATTAAAAAAAATAAAGTTCATTAAATTTTGTATGCTTCCTAATATCATATTACCTTTCCATTCTGATCTCTCACTCAATCATTATTTGTCGAATGAGTCACGTACTAAGATAATCCAAAAACCCTAGTTTCTTGTAATGCTATCTTTTTCGCATCTCTCGCGGGAAAATTCAAATTTGTATGGTAATCTCTTAATTGTTTGGTGATCTAAAAACCCTAATCTCTCACTTCCTCTTCTAGTTTGCTTAATTCAAACCTTATTCACGGCTATTGTATATTACTCGGCATTACGGCATCGAATTCGTTGATCGATTATAGATATAGGGTTTAGCTCGTTGATCGGTTTTAAATATGACGACGAACGAATATCGAACGAAATAGAAATAGGATAAAATAGTGCGGTAGCCCCTATTTTTTAAGTGTGTGGTATTAAGAAGAGTAATACTAATTCTTGTGGTATTAAGAAGAGTAATACTAATTCTTATGGTATTTTTTAGTCGCGGTATTAGGAAGAACATGTTGGGGTGCCCTTAGCACCACACTAAAAATATGCAAACATGTAGAAATAAAATATACTCGTGAGAAATGCTAAAGTGACCAAACAAAGGAGGGCCTAGAAGGATGCAACGGGTATATACCAGGAATAGATCTAAAGGCTTGAGTTGCAGCCTCAATTCCTGACAAATTTTCTGAAATCAAAACTGAATACACCTTAAGAATATGGATGGTACAGAATAATATCCTCTTGTTGTTTCGACTGGAACTTCCAGCCAGGCCTTCGATCTTGTCCTTCATCGGTCGGTCTTCTGCAACATGCTCCAGCACTATTTAGTTTATCTGTCTTTGGCCGCCAATGGGACACCGCTCGCAACCCCAGGTCAACCCAATCAGCTAAAATCTCCAAACTGCACCTCCTCCAATTCAAAACCGACATCTTCTTCCCCAGAATCGTGAACTCCACATCCGTGCCTTCTGCTGCAATCACCCCCTCACACTCCTATGTGTAGCAGAGCAGTAATGGAGACTACCGGTAGTTAGGGTTCGAAATAGGGTTAGCGATTTCTTGGGAAATAGGCCAACCTATAGGTCGACCCGCCCTATTAATGGGGTACAAATCGTGTCCATACAAGAGACAATGAGCTGAACATTGTTTTTGCACATAACATTGTTGAGTTATCTTCTTTTAATTGGTTTGTTTAAAAATCTTTACTAATTTAGCTTGTT
Organism: Allium sativum; assembly: GCA_030737875.1. Classification (NCBI taxonomy): domain Eukaryota; kingdom Viridiplantae; phylum Streptophyta; class Magnoliopsida; order Asparagales; family Amaryllidaceae; genus Allium; species Allium sativum. Next base: position 888,021,135 of record CM060915.1, on the reverse strand, counting down.
TTTTGTTGGTCGTGTGACGTGGTTGGCCTAAATTTAATCCATAAATCCAATGGTCTAAGATCCCTAACCTAACATATAACTAAACCTCTAGACCACATTCACTCCTCACAACACAATCTCTTCCCCTTTGGGTTCTTTTTTTTTTTTTTTTTTTGAGATGGACCTGACCTAAATTTTTAGGAGAAAATATTTATTAATATATATATATAGAGAGATATTCATATTTATATATACACACACACACATTCTTTTTGGAGATGAGATTTACAAAGGGCGTGGAGGAACTCTTTGACCACAATGAATTTGTAATTATTTAGATTTTTGATAATTTAGGGAAATAAGGTTTCTAATAGTTGTAGAGTTTATGTAGTTTTTATTTACAATTTTTCTTATTGTTTTTCTTATAGTTTTTGTTTATTTTGTGTAAGTTAGTAGTTTTCTATAGGTTTATTTCTACAAGATATTTCTACAGTTTTTCAGTTTTTTCTTACACTTTTATTTAATTCATTTTTAAATAATGTAAGATATCTTCTTAATCTTCTTCTCCCTTTCTACGCCAGATAGTAATGTACAGTTCTATGTTTATTTTTGATTATATTCAAAAGCATATGAATCTGTAAATAATAACATATTGACGATTAATTTATACGAATGATCTATGGTTAAGTCTAGATATAATCCTTTTATTTTGCGCGCATGGAAAATAGAAATAAAGTAAAATTGTACAAATGTGGATTAAAAGATTAAAGCTAATTTTATAGATAATGAACACAGAATAAAAGTCTGTAATTAAAAAAGGATTTGGACTGAAATAGGCAAGCTTAGTAGGATTTGCTATTAAATTATGACATAGGTTATAATTTTTTTTTTTTTTTTTTTTTTTTTTTTGCAAGGCTTACAGGGTTGAGTGGACATTTACTACTTTTATTGAAGAACCGATGAGAAAAGAGAAAAAAACAACGCACACAAGAATACATAGAAACATGGCTCTTCAAGCACAAGAAGACGAACAGTACACAAGATACAAATGTTAATAAGGCTATTCAAAATCCTGGGATCGAAGGTGTAGCTTAACTGCCGAATTCCTTCTCTGACATCCGTGCGCACATATCTACAAAATTGATTATTTGACTTCACTTTACTTGCATCAAACGCATACATATTTCTCTCTCTCCAAACATTGTACAAATACTTTTTAAGGACAAAGCCGAGAATTCTACCCTTCGAACTCTTTCTACTAGTTTGGTTGAGCAAGATATTCCATTATATCGTAGCATTTTGATTGGCATCGGACCTTCCAATATTATTCATCAGTTCACGCCAAATAGAAAAGAGCAAGTAACACTGAAAGAACAAGTGCTCAGTTGTCCCATTATCGATATTGCAGAACCCACATATTTGATCACACAGCACACTCCTAGTTAAAAGCTTGTCCTTGGTAAAGATTGAGCCGTTGATAACTTCCCACAATAGTAGGTTTTCACGCTGGCAGTTGTCAGTTGTCCAAATTTTCTTATATCAACTACAATTTGACATGTTCTTGTTTCCAGTGAGGCACTCGTATGAGTTCTTAATGCGGTAATCACTCCTGCTGTTGCACCACACAGTAATATGTTCACCATATCCTATTGTCTTCACATGTTTAGCAATATTCCACATATTGTTTACTTTAGAAACGCAAGCAGTTGTTAAACTTATCTTCCCATCAATTACATAGTCAGCGACTTTAACATTGGGATTAATTCCAGTTGACAGTATTTCAAGATGTGTAAATGCATTGTTTAGTATGAGACCATTCTCAATCCAGGGATCATCCCACAAACGCACCCGAGAATCAGGAGAGATCGAATATTTAAACCATGGAAGAATGATTGGTCGCAACTTAAAGAAGCTTCTCCATGTCGAGCTTAAATTTTGGGGTTGCTGCATATTTCAGAAATTTCTATCTTTTACAACATTGATCTTCGACCATTGAACCCACAAATTGTCGGAGTTATTTAGAAAGTCGTTAATATGCTTTATAAAAGCAGCTCTGTTCCACTGTTTAAGATCAACAATTCCAAGGCCACCCTTACTAATTAGACGTACAACTTTCTTAAAAGCGATGGGAGATAAATATCGACCGTCATTCTTACCTTTCCACAAATAACGCATAAACATCGAGCGGATCATCTTAACCAGTTTTGTGGGTAGAACGAATGTCCTTGACCAATAAACTTGGAAAAAATGACCAACTTAATCAACGTCAGTCTTCCAGCTTGGCTCAATGTAATGACCCGTACTCTACACATCATAGGATTGTAAAGTATTTATTTCTTTCCCGTGTGAAGTGGTATGGTCATGTAACTTTAGGAAACATTTATTAGAGTCATTTCCCATGTTCATGATTTTTGTCGATTTTTAAATGACCATTTTGCCCCTAGTTGGTACTGTTTTGACCATAACTTTTGATTGGAAAGGAATTTTGACCTGAAACCACTTCCATTTGATTCGTTTGATGGTTTCTCTTTCCGTAGAGTGGTCACATTAGCCAAACGGACTTACCGTTTGGGAGATATGGCTGGATCAAGGTTTGGAGGGTGAAAACTGCTTAACCGGGCCAAATCGGGTGATTAGTGAGTAGGCCCATAACCCATTTCGGGATTAGGGTTATGGGAGGGCTGAAATGAGATGGAGAATCATTCCATTTCAGTTTTCTAGCCTCCACTTATCACCAAGGAACCCTAAAAATGGTCTCCAACCTCTAAATCACCTCCAAATCACCTTTAGGTTAAGGATTTGGCTTAGCAACCCCTAATCAAGAAGGATCTTCACCAAATCAACAAAGGAGCTGCTGTTTGGTATTGAAATTCGCATCAAATCAGAGAATCATTTCAGATCTTAGTTTATTTTGTGGCTAAGGTGAGTGATTTGCTTAGTTTTGCACTAATTATGGCTAATTAGGGGTGATTAGTGTTAATTAGCGAATTTAAACATGATAAAATTCTGGAAAAATGTTTATAAAATTTGGAATGATGTTTTAGACCTCTGGTATGAATTTGGGTTAATTTGGTTAAGTTTTGATAATCCTATCATTAGTTTCACCTAAGTATGCTTAAGGGGAAATTTGGGATTTTGGGTATGTTTGATCCATTTTAGCCTATCATGTTGATGTTTTGATGTTTGGGGTTGATTATGTATGCTGCTATGACTATATGGTATGCTTTGTGATTGTTTAAAAGTGTTAGTTTGGTCAAAAACGTCGTCGAATGGCGTAAACTGCTCGTTGGAAGGACTGTAGGAAGTTGCAAGTGGGATCGGATCGGACTTCCCGACCCGAACCGATCGTGGACATATGCCACGATCCGATCCGAAGACAGCGATCCGCATGTTCACCCCCGATCGCGAATCCTCTCCACGATCCGATCCAGATTGATGAGGCGCAACGATCCGAAGGGAGGAGCACGAACCGATCCATTTCAGAAGTTCACGAGCTGACCATCTGGGAAGTTGCACCCGACCCGATCCGACCAACGGGGAAAGCACGAATTGATTTGAAGGAGGAACCCCGACCCGACCCGGATGAAGCAACCCGATCCGATCCGAAGGGGTGACGCCGATCCGAATTAGGAAGAGGAGCCACGAGCTGGAGGACCACGACCCGATCCGATGCAAGAGGCGCGACCCGATCCGAATGCAGAGGCCGATCCGATCCGATGGTGATGACCAATAACCCGAGATGCAAAGGTAGTCCAAATGGTAGTTAGAGCTCAGGATCCCGGAACCAGTTGGGAACCAATGAGTTCACTTCATGGTTGGACTTTGCTGCGGGACGTGTGCTAAGGAGTTGTCGACGTTCATAACTTCGATTCACCACTAAAAAGGAATGATGGGCTACTCATCAGTGCAGTAGGGTCATTACGACCTGAGGGGCAAGGTGATGGTAGCAAGACTACGTTATCAGTGCAGTAGGGTCATTATGACCTGAGGGGCAAGGTGATGTGTAGTAAGACTATGAGCCAGCGCAGATGGGGTGAATAACTCCATGGGGCAAGTGGACATAGTAAGGATTAGTAAGACTATGAGCCAGCGCAGATAGGGTGAATAACTCCATGGGGCAAGTGGACATAGTAAGGATTAGTAAGGCTATGAGCCAGCGCAGATGGGGTGAATAACTCCATGGGGCAAGTGGACATAGCGAGGAATTAGTGGCTACGTTATCAGTGCAGTGAAGCCATTTATGACTTCATGGAGCAAAGTGATCGTAGCAAGGAATGTTGGGTGATCGAAGTGGTGGATATCGTATGCTTTATGCACTGAGTGAGAGATGTGAGGATGGATGCTATGCTTGATTGTTTGCCATCATTATGACATGCACACCTCCCCCACCTCCGTATCTTTACACTGTTTGATATGATACCTTAGAGTGTTGTACAGTATGTAGTGCTAACTCTTTGGTTGTAGGTCCAGGTTCAGGTATGTTTTAGTCTACCTGTTATTGTTCACTTTAGATGCTTATCGCTCATACCAGGCTTTATGTCTGACCCAGAGTTTTATGTCTCCTCTTATTACTCTGGGTGCTCACACGAGCAGACTAGAGACAGGTTAGCTGGTGATGTGCGAGTAGCTGATCCGGAGGCGGGCAGGAGGCTTCCACGTAATATATATATATACACACATTCTCCCTGTGTCGTTGATGGTCGCTACTTGGGCATTAGTAGTGTACATCATTTAGCTTGCTTTTGCTTTGAGACAGTTTGAAAATTGTAATAAGCTGTATTTTGGATTTCCGTTGCTATGATGTTTAGTTCTGATTTTCAGCTTATGCACTGTCTCTCCTGTTTTATGTCAAGTATGTTATTATTATATTTTGTTCTATGCGCTGTGAGACATTCTACAGGTTCTTTGTATGTTCATTTCCTTCTTCCTTTTTCCTCCTGGCGACCCGTTCCGTGCTAACTGGACATGCATACAGCGCACTTTTGGAGTAAATGTCGGTTGGTGCGGGGCGGGCCGTCACACTTGGTATCAGAGCTCTAGGTTGCGTAGTTAACCTAGGGAAAGACACTAGGGAGAGTTAGTACGTATATGAGAGCGCGTATTTGTGATTACTTTGGTTTTCAAAAGTTATGTATATATATACTATTTAGTAGTATAAGAATGAAGTTGCACTGCACTAGTACCACTATGGGGTCGTTGATCGTTTTTCTTTTTCAGATTGACGATGAGCCGACATGTTAGAGGTACCGGTAGAGGGACCAATAATGGGAATGCCGCTGACATGAGGGCGATGTTTACCAACCTCATGAGGGACATGCTTAGAGAAGTGCAAGGGGCAGTTCCCAATCCCGGAGTTGGTGTTGGCCCAGTAGTGCAGGCGCCTAGGGTCGATTTCGCCAAGTTGTGCAAAGATTACACTAATCTTGGTGGGAAGCCGTTCCACGGAACGGAGTCGGCCACAGATGTTCAAGACTGGATGGATAGCTGCGACCGTATCTTCGATGACTTGGGTCTTGAGGATGCGATGAAGAGAAGGCTAGCGTCTCGTCGGCTGCAAGGGCGAGCGATGAATTGGTGGAATGCTATTAGAACAGCTACTCCAGAGGACCAGGTTACTTGGGTTCAGTTCAAAGCTCGCTTTAGCGAGAAGTTTATTCCAGCTGCCCAGAAGTCGGTGTTGTTCAAGAGGTTCTTGGAACTCAAGCAGAATGGGAGGGCAGTTTCTGATTATATTGCTGAGTTCGACACTTTGTCGAAGTATGGACTGTCTCTTATTGATACTCCTGAGAAGAAGAATGAGAAGTTCATTACTGGTTTGGATGGGTACTTGGGGGAAAGGCTTATCAACCACATCGATGAGACTTTTGAATCGGTCGTGGGGAAAGCTTTGAGATCAGAGAGCCTTTACCCTAAGTCAAAGACCGAGGCTGCATCTGCAGAAGGGCCAAAGCCGCAAGCAGGCGGTGGAGGCAAGAATAGCTCTCAGAATAAGAGGAAGCAGGACCAATCAAAAGGTGGCCAGAAAAAGAGCAAGAAGGATGTTGAGTGCTTCAGCTGTGGAAAGAAAGGCCATTATGCTAAGGAATGTCGGGCCAAGCCAGCGGAAAGGAAGTGCTACAACTGTGGTCAAGTGGGACATCAGAAGGACAAGTGCCCGCAACCTCTTAAGGAGAAGCAGATTGTGAAAGCATATGCTCTTGATGCTGTTCCTTCTTCGTCGAATGCCCCAACTGCGGCGGAGAAAGGAAAGAATGTTGTTATTCAAGGTATGCTTTCTATTTATGATATACCAGTTCGAGTTTTGTTTGATACTGGGGCTTCCCGTTCCTTCATATCTAGTGACCTGGTAGATAGGTTGGGACTGGAACCCGAGATAGTCGATAGACCATTGATTGTGACGAACCCGATTGGTGGTTCGACTAGCCTTAGTATGATTTGCAGGAATTTGGTCTTATCGAGTCATGGATGTATGTTTGTATGTGATTGCTTTGTTTTGGGCTTTACTGGGTATGGCATTATATTGGGGGTCGATTGGCTCCAAAGATACGGGGTGGTGGTAGACTGTGAGGCCTTTTTGGTGACAGTGAGGGCGGATGATGGGCGGAGGGTAGTGTTTGGTAGCTTACCTAGTGATGGGGTTATGGCTAGTTTTGTAAATTCCCTCGACATCCCGCAGGATGAGTTGTCAGATGTGCCCGTGGTTGGCCAGTATCCGGACGTCTTCGAGGAGGTGACCGGGCTTCCACCACACCGAGAGATTGAGTTCCGTATTGATTTGGTGAAAGATGCCAGACCTATAGTGATGCCACTTCGTCGTATGGCACCAAAGGAGCAGCGAGAGCTCGGGGTGCAAGTCAGCAATCTTTTGAAGAAGGGATTTATTAGAAGGAGTGTCTCCAAGTGGGGAGCACCAGTTGTATTTGCCACTAAGGCAGATGGTTCCCTTCGTTTGTGTGTGGACTATCGCGAGTTGAATAAGGTGACGAGGAAGAATAAGTATCCTCTACCGCGGATTGATGATTTGTTTGATCAGCTGGAAGGAGCAAGAGTGTTCTCCCAGTTGGACCTCGCGACAGGATTTCATCAGCTTCGAGTAGCAGATGAGAGTGTTCCGAAAACGGCATTTAGGACGCCGTCTGGATTTTATGAGTGGTTGGTCATGCCGTTTGGGTTGACCAATGCACCAGCCTACTTTGTGGATCTTATGAATCGAGTATTCAGAGATCAGTTGAATAAGTTTGTTCTTGTGTTCGTGGATGATATCCTTGTTTATTCAAGGACAGAGGAGGAACACAAGGGGCACTTGAGGATAGTGATGGAGGTGTTGAGGAAACACCAATTGAAAGCGAAATTCTCTAAGTGTCATTTTTGGAGAAGGGAAGTAAGATTCTTGGGTCATGTTGTTTCAGAGTGTGGTATTGCCATGGACCCTGCGAAGGTGGCTATGGTACAAGATTGGCCTACGCCCAAGAATGCTACAGATGTAAGAAGTTTCTTGGGATTAGCCGGATATTATCGTAAGTTTATCCAGGACTTCTCCAAGATTGCAGCACCGTTGACTCAGTTGACTAAGAAGAATCAGTCCTTCGTCTGGGACGGAGTGTGTGAGGATGCCTTCAAAAGTCTAAAGGAGAGGTTGACGCGTGCGCCAGTGTTAGTCATTCCTAAAGGGAATGAAGAGATGATGGTATACACAGATGCTTGTGGTACCGGATTGGGTGCAGTATTGATGCAAGGAGGTAGGGTTGTAGCTTATGCTAGTCGACAGCTAAAGCCGCATGAGAAGAAGTATCCTACCCATGATTTGGAATTGGCAGCGATTGTATTTGCGCTGAAGATGTGGAGACACTATCTCTTGGGAGAAAGATTTGAGCTATTTACCGATCACAAATCGTTAAAGTATCTCTTCTCTCAGAAAGATCTGAATCTCCGTCAGCAGAGATGGTTAGAGTTCTTGGCTTCGTATGATTTTGATATCACGTATACACCTGGGAAGGGTAATGCGGTAGCCGATGCCTTGAGTAGGAGACATGCCAGCTTAGGGGCAATGTTTCTTGAATGGAAGCAACTGGAGTATATCGCGGGGTTTGATTTCAGACCAAGGTGCGAATTGGATCCAGTTATGCTAGCTAGTTTGACGATCAGACCCACTTTGGTAGAGCGGATTGGTTCCAGTCAGAGGGACGATCCTAATCTATTGGAAATCATCTCCAAGTTAGAGATGGGTATCGATGAGGAGATGAATGTGTATGGGCTTGATCGAGATGGATGGCTTCGAAAGAATGGGAGACTAGTTGTGCCCAACATAAATGGATTGAGGGATGAAGTGCTTAGAGAATGTCATCACTCAAAACTGACTATACACCCCGGTGGTAATAAGATGTATCGGGACATGAGACAGACTTACTACTGGGAAGGGATGAAAAGAGACGTTGGGAAGTTTATATCCAAATGCATGAATTGTCAGCTAGTTAAAGCCGAGCAAAAGAAGCCTAGTGGGTTGTTGCAACCATTAGAAATTCCCGAATGGAAATGGGAGCAAGTCTCGATGGATTTCATCGATGGTTTACCAAGGACTAGATCGGGATATGATAGCATTTGGGTAATTGTGGATCGATTGACTAAGAGCGCAAGATTTATACCAGTCAAATCGACCAGAACGGCAACCAAGTTGGCAGAATTGTATATGAAGTGGGTAGTGAGATTTCATGGAGTACCCAAAAGCATTGTGAGTGACCGAGACCCGTTGTTCACTAGTGGGTTTTGGAAGAGCTTACAAGAGGCTCTAGGGTCAGGATTACATCTCAGTACCGCATATCATCCTCAGACCGACGGTCAGACGGAGAGGGTGAATCGTATATTGGAAGATCTCTTGAGAGCGTGTATATTGGATTTTGGTGGATCATGGGATGATCATTTGCATCTAGTAGAGTTTGCATATAATAATAGCTACCAATCCAGTATCGGTATGGCTCCATATGAAGCTTTGTACGGAAGACCGTGCAACTCACCATCATGTTGGATAGAGACTGGCGAGAAGTTTGTGCTTGGACCAGATGTGGTGAGGGAAACTTCCGATAAGATTAAGATCGTTCAACAACGAATGAAAGCTGCTCAAGATAGGCAGAAAAGCTATGCCGATAAGAGGAGAAGAGACTTGAAATTCTCCGTTGGTGACTTGGTGTTCGTCAAGATCTCTCCGTTGAAGAGCGTGATTCGATTTGGCAGGAAAGGCAAGTTGGCACCAAGATTTGTTGGCCCATTCCCTGTTCTTGAACTAGTCGGGAATTTGGCGTATAGAGTTGGCTTACCAGAGAAGATGACGGGAGTTCACAATGTGTTCCATGTTTCCCAACTAAGGAAGTTCGTTCACGACTCAGATGTGACTATTTCACCTGATCAGTTAGAGGACTTCGAGGTAGAACCTGAGGCGGATGGGAACCGCAAGCCGATTCGTATTGTGGGGCACGATACGAAGCAACTTCGAAGGAAGTCGGTGAAGCTAGTCAAGGTTCAGTGGGGCGAGAACGAGAATGATTGTACTTGGGAAACAGAGGAGAGCATTAGGAAGACGCACCCAGAACTCTTTGCCTGGTAAGATTTACTTTGCGATTTAGTTTTCCGCATGCTAGGATAGACTTGCTTTGCTTGTTTGCATGTTTGATTGTTGTTTTATGATTGATAGGCATGCGGGAACCTTTGTGTATGTTTTGATTAGGGAATTTCGGGGGCGAAATTTCTTAAGGGGGGAAGAGTGTAATGACCCGTACTCTACACATCATAGGATTGTAAAGTATTTATTTCTTTCCCGTGTGAAGTGGTATGGTCATGTAACTTTAGGAAACATTTATTAGAGTCATTTCCCATGTTCATGATTTTTGTCGATTTTTAAATGACCATTTTGCCCCTAGTTGGTACTGTTTTGGCCATAACTTTTGATTGGAAAGGAATTTTGACCTGAAACCACTTCCATTTGATTCGTTTGATGGTTTCTCTTTCCGTAGAGTGGTCACATTAGCCAAACGGACTTACCGTTTGGGAGATATGGCTGGATCAAGGTTTGGAGGGTGAAAACTGCTTAACCGGGCCAAATCGGGTGATTAGTGAGTAGGCCCATAACCCATTTCGAGATTAGGGTTATGGGAGGGCTGAAATGAGATGGAGAATCATTCCATTTCAGTTTTCTAGCCTCCACTTATCACCAAGGAACCCTAAAAATGGCCTCCAACCTCTAAATCACCTCCAAATCACCTTTAGGTTAAGGATTTGGCTTAGCAACCCCTAATCAAGAAGGATCTTCACCAAATCAACAAAGGAGCTGCTGTTTGGTATTGAAATTCGCATCAAATCAGAGAATCATTTCAGATCTTAGTTTATTTTGTGGCTAAGGTGAGTGATTTGCTTAGTTTTGCACTAATTATGGCTAATTAGGGGTGATTAGTGTTAATTAGCGAATTTAAACATGATAAAATTCTGGAAAAATGTTTATAAAATTTGGAATGATGTTTTAGACCTCTGGTATGAATTTGGGTTAATTTGGTTAAGTTTTGATAATCCTATCATTAGTTTCACCTAAGTATGCTTAAGGGGAAATTTGGGATTTTGGGTATGTTTGATCCATTTTAGCCTATCATGTTGATGTTTTGATGTTTGGGGTTGATTATGTATGCTGCTATGACTATATGGTATGCTTTGTGATTGTTTAAAAGTGTTAGTTTGGTCAAAAACGCCGTCGAATGGCGTAAACTGCTCGCTGGAAGGACTGCAGGAAGTTGCAAGTGAGATCGAATCGGACTTCCCGACCCGAACCGATCGTGGACATATGCCACGATCCGATCCGAAGACAGCGATCCGCATGTTCACCCCCGATCGCGAATCCTCTCCACGATCCGATCCAGATTGATGAGGCGCAACGATCCGAAGGGAGGAGCACGAACCGATCCATTTCAGAAGTTCACGAGCTGACCATCTGGGAAGTTGCACCCGACCCGATCCGACCAGCGGGGAAAGCACGAATTGGTTTGAAGGAGGAACCCCGACCCGACCCGGATGAAGCAACCCGATCCGATCCGAAGGGGTGACGCCGATCCGAATTAGGAAGAGGAGCCACGAGCTGGAGGACCACGACCCGATCCGATGCAAGAGGCGCGACCCGATCCGAATGCAGAGGCCGATCCGATCCGATGGTGATGACCAATAACCCGAGATGCAAAGGTAGTCCAAATGGGAGTTAGAGCTCAGGATCCCGGAACCAGTTGGGAACCAATGAGTTCACTTCATGGTTGGACTTTGCTGCGGGACGTGTGCTAAGGAGTTGTCGACGTTCATAACTTCGATTCACCACTAAAAAGGAATGATGGGCTACTCATCAGTGCAGTAGGGTCATTACGACCTGAGGGGTAAGGTGATGGTAGCAAGACTACGTTATCAGTGCAGTAGGGTCATTATGACCTGAGGGGCAAGGTGATGCATAGTAAGACTATGAGCCAGCGCAGATGGGGTGAATAACTCCATGGGGCAAGTGGACATAGTAAGGATTAGTAAGGCTATGAGCCAGCGCGGATGGGGTGAATAACTCCATGGGGCAAGTGGACATAGCGAGGAATTAGTGGCTACGTTATCAGTGCAGTGAAGCCATTTATGACTTCATGGGGCAAAGTGATCGTAGCAAGGAATGTTGGGTGATCGAAGTGGTGGATATCGTATGCTTTATGCACTGAGTGAGAGATGTGAGGATGGATGTTATGCTTGATTGTTTGCCATCATTATGACATGCACACCTCCCCCACCTCCGTATCTTTACACTGTTTGATATGATACCTTAGAGTGTTGTACAGTATGTAGTGCTAACTCTTTGGTTGCAGGTCCAGGTTCAGGTATGTTTTAGTCTACCTGTTATTGTTCACTTTAGAAGCTTATCGCTCATACCAGGCTTTATGTCTGACCCAGAGTTTTATGTCTCCTCTTATTACTCTGGGTGCTCACACGAGCAGACTAGAGACAGGTTAGCTGGTGATGTGCGAGTAGCTGATCCGGAGGCGGGCAGGAGGCTTCCACGTAATATATATATATATATATATACACATTCTCCCTGTGTCGTTGATGGTCGCTACTTGGGCATTAGTAGTGTACCTCATTTAGCTTGCTTTTGCTTTGAGACAGTTTGAAAATTGTAATAAGCTGTATTTTGGATTTCCGCTGCTATGATGTTTAGTTCTGATTTTCAGCTTATGCACTGTCTCTCCTGTTTTATGTCAAGTATGTTATTATTATATTTTGTTCTATGCGCTGTGAGACATTCTACAGGTTCTTTGTATGTTCATTTCCTTCTTCCTTTTTCCTCCTGGCGACCCGTTCCGTGCTAACTGGACATGTATACAGCGCACTTTTGGAGTAAATGTCGGTTGGTGCGGGGCGGGCCGTCACACTCAATAACCTGGAAGTCCAAGTATTTAGTCTTTTCGTAATCTTGTTAAACAGCAGTTGGCATTGACTAACAGTAATCCTTGCAGTAGTTAGAGGGAATCCGAGGTATGATAAGGTTTCAGGCAAGTTAGTAAGACCAGTTCGTACCTGAATGGCTTGGATGATACTTTGAGAAATGTCTGCGGCTTTCATGTTCGACTTCTGTAGATTGACTTTTAGTCCAGACATCTCGTAGAACTCATTTAAGGTGTTGAAGATGGCATTTATGGTTTGCTCAGTGGGATTACAAAATATAACAAGATCGTCCGCGAACATTAAAGAAGAGACTCTTGGTTCTTGACACTTAGGAGGTAATTTGAACATGCCATTGTCAATCATTTTATTAAGCATTTGCGAAAGAACCTCCATTACTACAATGAATAAGTATGCCGATATCGGGTCTCCTTGATGAATTCCTTGCTTGCTCTTGAAGTATCCAGCTGCAAATCCATTGATGAGAAGTGCGGAGTTGAGATGCAAGTATAAATCCAGGAGACGAAGTGATGTGGAAAGTTCATATACCCAAGAATTCGAACAATAGTGTCCCACCGGATCATGTCGAAGGCTTTCATAATATCAAGTTTGAACATTGCTCTTGGACTTATATTAGAGTGAGTGTAACCATTTAGAAGTTCGTGAGAAAGGAGAACATTGTCCAGAATGTTGCGTCCGGGTAAGTATGCAGCTTGGTTTGGAGATATTATGGATGGAAGCACTGTTTTGAGCCTTGTCGCAATAATTTTTGCAATGCATTTGTAGAGGGTGTTGCAACACGAGATGGGTCTAAAGTCAGAAACCGCAGTGGCATTTTTCATCTTTGGTATAAGAGCGATGTTGGTAGAGTTAAAAGAAGGTAACATTTTTGATTTAAGGAAAACATGTCTCATAGATTTACACATATCATGTTCAATTATCTCCCAGCAAATAGAATGAAAGAATGCATTGAAGCCGTCAGGACCACCGACTGAGTTTTTATTGAGGGATAACATTGCATGTTTGACTTCTTGATCGGTAACCTCATTACATAGAGACTGATAATCCAAAGCAGATAATCTTGGAAGAATGTAAGGATCTACTAAATAAAGGTTAAGTGAAAAGTTTTCAAAATTACCAAACAATTCAGAAAAGTGTAATAAAAAAGCTCTTTCAACATTACCTTGATTCTCCTTAACAACACCGTTCTTATCAACAATACGAACAATATTATCCTTGCCTTGATTATTCTTGAGCGAAGCATGGAAATAAGCACTGTTTTTGTCACCATCAAGCTTTGAAACACTCCACCTCCGTTAAGATCACTCACAAAGGGAATGCGTTAACTTTGGTGAAGCATTTTAGGTAAAAGGCACAGATAATTTACAAGACAGACATATGAATAGCAGAAAAATGAAATCATTTCATAAATAGCGTGGTTCAGTCAAAACATTACAAACATTTTCTCAAAACCCAACTTCTAAATTATTACAATAAAACATCTATCTTGATTTAAAAATCCAAGTACATAAAGAAGCATAAATCAGTAGTAAAGCAGCATAAATCCCCAACAAAAGTGTAACCACAGCCATAGCCCAAGAAAAGAGAATCCAATTAATACATCTACTCTCTTCAAGCTGGAAAAGGTCTACACTAAGCTGAAGTATTCCCTCCCTGCGGACCTTGGGGTGGGGGGGGGGGGGACGGAAGAAAAGAAAGCGAAAGAAAACAGGTCAGACATAAGTCTGGTAAGTCCAGTGATTATTCAGCATGTAAATAGGTAAAAGGATCATGACATGAATAAAATGGATATAGGACAATACCTTAGAAATAAGATTACATAAGATAGGCAAGATAAACTGAATATACTATTGCACTCATTTCCATTTCTCTGCACTGACTAACGAATGTTTCAACTACCATCATGTGTTCATAACAAAGTGATCCCTTTCTCGAACGGCTTCTACTCGCATGCATTTCTTACTTGTGTCATTCGGCCCCGCTTGATTGTAGATACCTGTGCTGGTCCCACCATAGGGTGTATTAATTCCTATGGTGGCAACCCGACACAAATTCTAGATGCACAGTGTATTCTACTGATGCCCAGTGCTTGCTTTATCCACTTTGGAGTACGTGCACGCCCATACTCCGCCGGAACCTACACTGCTGCACCACCCGCCGCTATTTTGACCGCTTTTAATCAGCCCAGTAACTGTGCCCCACCCTGCCTAGTTTAAGGTACCATGATACATCTATGTGGGTTACTACTGAAATGGGTGCCCGTTACTAGGGTTTCCTAATCAACACATTATAACGGTTAAGTGTTCTCAAATTTACCTAGCCCCACCCATCAGTTTAATTAACATGTTGTATTGGTTAAGTGTTGCCTTAATTAACTTAACCCGACCATTCTTAGTCTGTCTGTTCCTTAGCTTTAATTCATTCATTAAAGCACCAACCTCTCACATTAGGCGGTTCCGGGCAGTCTTACACCGTAACTCAATCTAACCTCGGATTTTTGGGCTTAATGTGCTAACCTCTCGCATTATATCTATATTGTTGCGGTCGCTGGATGTGCCGGGCGGTTCTGGGCAGTCTTACACCGCAACTCAATCTAACCTCGGGTTAGGCATGTTCATATTTAGCCAATTTACATATTTGTCATATGTGTCAAAGTTTATGTCTTTTAATGCCAATATTTCCCAAGTGTAGTTAGTACAAGTTTTATGCCACATTCATATGCTATGCACAAAATTTACTCAATTAAATTATACCCAATTTTCCCCGTGTTATAATCGCACGTACATTGAGATTCAATTTAAGTTCCGAATGAACTTAGTATTCACAAAAGCAAGCAAAAAGGGAAAAAATAGAGAAGGAGCATAAGGATTGACATAAGGAAAAATAGGCATGTAAAGGTGTACCCAATTCAAGAATCAGGTTTCAATAGACATGTTGGACATTAATAATAAGTTTGGGCAAGCTAAGCAATTTACACCATAGGTATAAAGATTAGGTAGAATTGGACTTAAGAGAATCACTAATTTTGATGTACAACATGATAAGTCCCATTATATCAATCACAATAGTCTCATAGGCATAGGATGTACAACATGATAGGTTCCATCATATAAATTACAACAGTCTCATAGGCATGATAGGTTCCATTATGTCAATATCAACCGTCTCATAGGCATGGTAAGTTTCATTATGTCAATCACAATAGTCTCATAGACACGATAGGTGTCATTACATAAATCATAATAGTCTCGTAGGCATAAGATGTACAACATGATAGGTTCCATCATATAAATCACAATAGTCTCGTAGGCATGATAGGTTCAATTATGTCAATCTCAACCGTCTCATAGGCATGATAAGTTTCATTATGTCAATCACAATAGTCTCATAGATACGATAGGTGTCATTACATAAATCACAATAATCTCATAAGCATAGGCAATTCAGTTTTGACAAAAGGATAGGCATGAATCAGAATTAGGCATAGTTCTAGATCAGATTATTGCAGTCGTGATTTCTATTAGGTGTTTAAATCGGAATAATAACTAAACTTACAGAAAAAGGACGGATCTTGTATTTTGGGATCTGATTTCTGAATTTATTAAGCTATCCTTTGATGTAGACGTTTGATTCTCTAGTTTGGATTTGGTTTGGAGCTTTCTAACTTGATTTCTAATTTGGAGAAG
This sequence comes from Allium sativum, assembly GCA_030737875.1. Taxonomy (NCBI): domain Eukaryota; kingdom Viridiplantae; phylum Streptophyta; class Magnoliopsida; order Asparagales; family Amaryllidaceae; genus Allium; species Allium sativum. The sequence goes on along the minus strand of CM060915.1, from coordinate 888,005,011 downwards.
ATGGAGGCTAGGCTAGCTTAGGGATGGACAGCATGACGGCTTCATAGAATGTGATCATGGGGTTTAGGGTTAAGGTTTGTGGTAGTTATATAAAAGTCTAGGATTAATTCTAGCCTTTAGATTAGTCTAGGAGTAATCAGATCCATTCAAACCAAAGAGATGTGTCATCCAGCCAACCATAGCACAACACATAAGCCTTAATACCTCAGAAATTAGTCATCGGCCAATCAGAGAAGGCCACACCAGCTTGGGGATATAAAAGTTCATCACAAGAATTGGATCTCAAAGGGGTCGAATCCTTACGGGGGGTCGACACCTATGTCGACACCCCTATAGGGGGTTCGACACCTATGTCGACTCCCCATGGGGGGGTCGACACCCCTGAGCGGGAAATTTCCCGCTCAGCTATTTTGGCTGATTTTCGAATTTTAAACTATTTTCTGACTTTTAATTTAATTTCTGTTTTTACTTGAAATCTTCTGGACTCATAACTTCTTCATACGGAGTCCTATTCATGCAAATTCGGACTCTATCTCAAGTAGAATTCCGAGACAAATGTAATTGAATAACCCGTTTCCCTTAATTATTCTTCTAAAAATTAAGCGTTCTTAGATTTGTTAATTTAAATATTCATAGAAAATACGGGGTGTTACATTCTCCCCTCCTTAAAGGATTTCGTCCCCGAAATATCTAAGTTAAGAAGAATGCATCCTAACATCCAACATCCATCTACTCAACCATCAATCACAGGCATCCATTGTCCTTAAAAAGATTTCTAATGCTTTCAAGATCATACGCATAGTGTGTGTGTATGTCCATATCTAATGCAAAATCAGGTGGTCTACTGATTCAATTGACCTCCTTAATGCGAATCATGTCAGTGTTATGAGTACATCATGTATGCAATTATTCCTAATGGTATTTTGTAACTTCTACATGAGTGCACAATCATTCATACAAATGCAACGTCCACATGATAACACATCAAGTTTCAATCCATATAAATACATATATGCATATGCAATATTAAAGTGACTAAGCCGGTCTAGTACATAGTGTGTGTGTATATGCATCCACGAGCAACTATTTGCAACCACTTGCAACCATCAATCATAACATGTTTCAAATACATGTTTACATTCATTGGTTTCTACCTGAGGATCAAGAATAGGACCGAGGAGATATACTTAAGAGATAGATACAAGCATGCATAAATTTATGGAAAAAGAGATCAAGGATGTACCCTCAAAAAGAAAAGGGTAGGATGCGCGTATCCTGTCTTCGGTCTCCCAAGTCGTGTCTTCCTCAGTATTACTCCATTGTACTTTAACTAGCTTGACCTCATGATTGCGTAGCTTTTTAACTTCTGTACCCAAGATACAAGTCGGAACTCTTCTCACCGTTGCTTCTCGTTCCACTTTTGTTTCCTCTAGTATGCTTGGCTCCACAACTTTCGCAGACTCATGTAAGAACTTCCGTAGATGAGAGACATGAAAGACATTATGTACTCCAACCAATCTTTTGGGCAGCTCTACTTTATAATCCATTTTCCCAATCCTCTCAATGATGGAAAATGGCCCTACAAATCTTGGTGCCAATTTTCCTACGGACCCAAAGCGAACGACATTCTTCAAAGGAGATACTTTAAGAAAAACTCTGTCTCCAACCTCAAACTCAAGGTCAGTCCTTCTTTTATCAGCGTAGGACTTCTGTCTATCTTGTGCGGTCTTCATTCGTCTTCGTATCAAGTCCACCTTCTCTGAAGTTTCTCTGATCATGTCCGGCCCAAGTACGAGCTTGTCTGTAAACTCCCACCAACAAGTTGGTGATCGGCATGGTCTCCCATACAAGGCCTCAAAAGGTGTCATGCCTATGGTGGCTTGGTAGCTATTGTTGTAGGCGAACTGCACCAAAGGAAGGTGATCCTCCCATGTTCCCCCAAAATCAAGAATGCACGATCTCAAAAGATCTTCCAATACTCTGTCCACCCTTTCCGTCTGACCATCGGTTTGGGGGTGATAGGCGGTGCTTAAGCATAGCTGTGTGCCTACAGCCTCTTGCAAACTCTTCCAAAACTCGCTCGTAAAGATAGGATCCCGATCACTTACTATGCTAGAGTGTATCCCATGCAGTCGAACTACCTCTTTAAGATAAGTGGATGCTAACGATGAGGCAGTCCTCCTATTTTTAACAGGTATAAAGTGAGTGCTTTTACTGAACCTATCCACTATTACCCAAATACTGCTGTTGCCCCTTCTTGACCTAGGAAACCCGTCAATAAAGTCCATCGAAATGATTTCCCGTTTCCACTGTGGGACCACTAGAGGATGAAGAAGACCACCTGTCTTCTTCTGCTCTGCCTTGACTTACTGGCATATCAAGCATTTAGAGACAAACTCAGCGACATCCTTCTTCATGTCATTCCAAAAGAAAACCCTTTTAATGTCTTTATACATCTTGTCCCCACCTGGGTGTATGGTCAACTTAGAATGGTGTGCTTCTTCGAGAACTGTTTTCACCAAATCCCTTGCTTGTGGGACGCATAGTCTTCCATTCCGTCTCAACCAACCCTTTTCATCGATGGAGTATCTATTGAGGTGACTAGAAGTCTCACCTCTAATTAGTTTATCCATCACATTAACTAAATGAGGGTCTTCACGTTGCGCGGTTCCTATTGAGTCCAAAAGAGTAGGTCGTACCTCTAACAATGCTAACAAACCAGGTACAAATTCAAAGGAGGGTCTAAAGTCAAAGTTTGCTATGTACTCCAAGCTTTGCCTGTCTACAAAGAGAGGACTTAAGGTTAGCTTTTTCTACTTAAGGCGTCTGCTACAACATTGCCTTTGCTAGGGGTATAAGAAATCTCAAAATCATAGGAGGCAAGAAATTCCATCCACCTTTGTTGTCTTAAGTTAAGATCTTTCTGTGAGAAAAAGTACTTTAATGATTTATGGTCAGTAAACAATTAAAACTTTTCTCCTAGCAGGTAATGATGCCATGACTTAAGAGCGAAAAAAATGGCAGCTAGTTCTAAATCATGAGTTGGGTAGTTCTTCTCATGTACCTTCAACCGCCTTCCTCCATAACAAACTACTCTGCCCTCTTGCATTAAGATAGCGCCCAATCCTGTACTGCATGCACCTGTGTAAACAGTAAACATCTTACTCCCATCAGGCAATGTCAGAACTGTGGCTGTTGTCAGAGCCCTTTCCAGTCGTTGAAAGCAATATCCCAATCCAAATCCCAGGAAAAAGTTAGGTTCTTCTTCATCAACCTAGTAAGTGGGGCTGAGATCTTCGCAAAGTCCTTAATGAACTTTCTGTAAAAGCCCGCTAGCCCGAGAAAACTCCATACTTCGGTTGCATTCCGTGGAATCTTCCAATCTTGCACCGCAACTACTTTTGCAGTATCCACAGCTATTCCCTCTTTGGATACCACATGTCCAAGAAACCTTACTTCTTCTCTCCAAAAATGGCATTTGGAAAATTTTGCTTTCGGTTGATGTGCACGAAGAGTATCCATGACTTCCCTTAAATGCAAAGCATGTTCTTCCTCATTTTTTGAGAAAATCAAAATGTCGTCCACGAAGATCACTATAAATTTATTAAGGAACTCTCTGAACACCCTACTCATCAAGTCTACAAAGTAGGCGGGTGCGTTTGTCAAGCCGAAAGGCATGATAAGCCATTCGAAGAAACCATCCGGGGTCCTAAACGCGGTCTTATCTATGTTGTCCTCAGCCACTCTTAGCTGATGAAATCCGGTGGCCAGATCTAGTTGGGAGAAAATTGAGGCACCTACGAGATGGTCGAACAAGTCATTTATTCTAGGAAGTGGGTGTCTATTCTTCTTGGTCAGCTTGTTTAGCTCCCTATAGTCCACGAACAGGCGAAGTGAACCATCCGCTTTGGTTGCAAACACCACTGGAGCACCCCATTTAGAAATACTCCGCCTTATGAACCCCTTTTCAAGAAACTCTTTAACTTGCTTGCTGAGCTCTTTCCTTTACCTTGGAGCCATGTGTTTAACGGGTAAAGCAACAGGTTTTGCATTATCAACAAGGTATATGTGGAAGTCTATCTCTCGCTTCAGAGGTAAACCCTTCACCTCTTCAAAGACATCCGAATATTCACAGACTACTCTAACAGATTGCAAGTTTTCAATAGACGCATCAATAGATTCTAGGTAGCTAAGCATAACAAAATTCATGGAATTACAAGAGATTTCGAGAGTGTTACCACGGCGAGTAATAAGTCTAACCACTCTCTTTTCACAATCGAGGATGGCACCATTACTGGATAACCAATCCATGCCTAGAATCAACCCATAGCCCGTGAAACCCAAAACATAAGCATTACATCTAAACCCAACACTTAGAATAGAAATATCCAAATCCAAACAAATCATTGATAAATAAGCCAAACCCCCAATTGGATTTGAAACAACCATGGGATCCTCTACTATACTAGTATCTAGGTGCAGAGATTCAACTAAAGCAGTAGATATAAAAGAGTGCGATGCGCCAGAATCAAAAAGTGTATAAACTGGAAGATCAGAAAGATAAACTAAACTCTCAACAGAAATATTTCTACCTCTTTCTTGCGGAGGTGCAATGAGAGCGTGAATCTACCCTCCAGAAGTAGATCCATTCCTCTGCCCTTGCCTTCTTGGGCAATCTTTAGCCATATGTCATGTCTCGCCGCATTGAAAGCAACCACCCATCTTCCTCTTCTTCTTCCTGCAGTCTTTAATTAGATGTCCAGGTATGCCACAAAATTTACACTTCCTCTTGTCACGGGGTTTGTTATTCTTCCCGCCTTTCTTGGAATCCATCTTCTTATTCTGCGATCCCTCCACTTTCTTGTCTAGAGGTTCTTCCACCTTTGCCTCTTTCTTTCCATCCTTGTCTTCCTCATGTAACAGTGCCATGTCCACCAGTCTCTCAAAAGTCGCACCCATAGGTATATGGGACATAGCTAGGCTATGCAGTGGCTCATTCAACCCTTTAACGAATCGGAGAGCCTTTTTATGTGGAGTGTTCACTAACTCCAGTCCAAATCTAGCCAGCTGGTTGAATTGGTTGACGTATTCCTTAACCGATAGACTTCCATGTTTGAGTTCTAAGAACTTCTCCATCTGTAGGCTTCGTTCAGCTTGTGAGAGAAACTTCATTTCAAATTTCATCCTGAAATCCTCCTAAGTTTCAACTGGTCTCTCAGCATTGGTAACTTCCCACCATAAAAAGAGGCTTCGTCCTTAAGTAACCACACAGCCGATTGTATTTTCTGCCTATCGCCCACTTCGAAGATAACAAACAAACCTTCTGTTTCCTTGATCCAGTTTCTTGCTTCCACAAATGACTCATTCCCATTAAAGTTCTTTTCACCCATAGCTCGAAAGTCTCTACATATCTTCGAGAAAGTGTTCACAAGCGGAGGAGGAGGAGGAACGACTTTAATCGGTGGAAGAGGAACGTATGTTGGGCCTGCGTCATTAGCCCTAGCCTCCAGATACCTTCTGAACCATCCAGGTATCGGTATGCCCTTGGGAAGATTAAGATCCCCAGACATGCTGAAACGAAAAGAAAAGGTTCAAAACAAAGGATAGAAAGATAGTGCATATGGCTTTGGGGATTATGCCTTTAAAATAAAAAATCACCTTTCTTGAAAATGCTTCTTTAAATTCCTTTTTGAAAAATAGTTTTCAAAAACTTTTATCTGATCTGGTAAACCATCGCTCTGATACCAAGTGAAACACCCCACCTCCGTTAAGGTCACTCACAAAGGGAATGCATTAACTTTGGTGAAGCATTTTAGGTAAAAGGCACAGATAGTTTACAAGACAGACATATGAACAGCGGAAAATTGAAATCATTTCATAAATAGCGTGGTTCAGTCATAACATTACAAGCATTGTCTCAAAACCCAACTTCTAAGTTATTACAATAAAACATCTGTCTTTATTTAAAACTCCAAGTACATAAAGAAGCATAAATCAGTAGTAAAGCAGCATAAATCCCCAATAAAAGTGTAACCACAGCCATAGCCCAAGAAAAGAGAATCCAAGCAATACATCTACTCTCTTCAAGTTGGAAAAGGTCTACATTAAGCTGAAGTATTCCCTCCCTGCGGACCTAGGGGGAGAAACGGAAGAAAAGAAAGTGAAAGAAAACGGGTCAGACATAAGTCTGGTAAGTCCAGTGATTATTAAGCATGTAAACAGGTAAAAGGATCATGACATGAATAAACTGGATATAGGACAATACCATAGAAATAAGATAACATAAGATAAGGCAAGTTAAACTGAATATACTGTCGCACTCGTTTCAATTTCTCTGCACCTACTAATGAATGTTTCAACTACCATCATGTGTTTATAACAAAGTGATCCCATTCCCGATCGGATTCTACTCGCATGCATTTCTTACTTGTGTCATTTGGCCCCGCTTGATTGTAGATACCTATGTTGGTCCCACCATAGGGTGTATCAATTCCTATGGTGGCAACCCGACACAAATTCTAGATGCACAGTGTATGCTACTGATGCCCAGTGCCTGCTTTATCCACTTTGGAGTATGTGCACGCCCATACTCCGCCGGAACCTACACTGCTGCACCACCCGTCGCTATTTTGACCGCTTATAATCAGCCCAGTAATCGTGCCCCACCCTGCCTAATTCAGGGTACCGTGATACATCTATGTGGGTTACTGTTGAAATGGGTCCCCGTTACTAGGGTTTCCTAATCAACATGTTATAACGGTTAAGTGTTCTCAAATTCACCTAACCCTACCCATCTGTTTAATTAACACGTTGTATTGGTTAAGTGTTGCCTTAATTAACTTAACCCTACCATTCTTAGCCTATTTGTTCCTTAGCTTTAATTCATTCATTAAAGCACAAACCTCTCACATTAGATCTATGTTGTTGCGGTCGCTGGATGTGTCGGGCGGTTGTTGGCAGTCTTACGCCGCAACTCAATCTAACCTTGGGTTTTTGGGCTTAATGTGCTAACCTCTCACATTAGATCTATATTGTTGCAGTCGCTGGATGTGCCGGGCGGTTCCGGGTAGTCTTACACCCCAACTCAATCTAACCTTGGGTTAGGCATGTTCATATTTAGCCAATTTACATATTTGTCATATGTGTCAAAGTTTATGTCTTTTTATGCCAATATTTCCCAAGTGTAGTCAGTACAAGTTTTATGCCACATTCACATGCTATGCCCAAAATTTACTCAATTAAATTATACCCAAATTTCCCCGCATTATAATCACACGTACAACGAGATTCAATGTAAGTTCCGAATGAACTTAGTATTCACAAAAGCAAGTAAAAAGGGAAAAAATAGAGAAGGAGCATAAGGATTGACATAAGGAAAAATAGGCATGTAAATGTGTACCCAATTCAAGAATCATGTTTCAATAGGCATGTTGGACATTAATAATAAGTGTGGGCAAGCTAAGCAATTTACACCATAGGTATAAAGATTAGTAGAATTGGACTTAAGAGAATCACTAATTTTGATGTACAACATGATAAGTCCCATTATATCAATCACAATAGTCTCATAGGCATAGGATGTACAACATGATAGGTTCCATCATATAAATCACAACTGTCTCGTAGGCATGATAGGTTCCATTATGTCAATCTCAACCGTTTCATAGGCATGATAAGTTTCATTATGTCAATCACAATAGTCTCGTAGACACGATAGGTGTCATTACATAAATCACAATAGTCTCATAGGCATAGGATGTACAACATGATAGGTTCCATCATATAAATCACAACAGTCTCATAGGCATGATAGGTTCCATTATGTCAATCTCAACCATCTCATAGTCAAGATAAGTTTCATTATGTCAATCACAATAGTCTCATAGACACGATAGGTGTCATTACATAAATAACAATAGTCTCATAGGCATAGGCAATTCAGTTTTGACAAAAGGATAGGCATGAATCAGAATAAGGCATAATTCTAGATCCGATTATTACGGTCATGATTTCTATTAGGTGTTTAAATCGGAATAATAACTGAACTTATAGAAAAATGACGGATCTTGTATTCTGGGATCTGATTTCTAAATTTGTTAAGCTATCCTTTGATGTTGACGTTTGATTCTCTAGTTTGGATTAGTTTTGGAGCTTTCTAACTTGATTTCTAATTTGGAGAAGATGGAGGCTAGGCTAGCTTAGGGATGGACAGCATGACGGCTTCATAGAATGAGATTGTGAGGTTTAGGGTTATGGTTTGGGGTGTTTATATAGAAGTCTAGGATTAATTCTAGCCTTTAGATTAGTCTAGGAGTAATCAGAGCCATTCAAACCAAAGAGATGTGTCATCCAGCCAACCATAGCACGACACATAAGCCCTAATACCTCAGAAATTAGTCATCGGCCAATCAGAGTAGGCCACATCAGCTCGGGGATATAAAAGTTTGTCACAGGAATTGGATCTCAAAGGGGTCGACTCCTTACGGGAGGTCGACACCCCTATAGGGGGGTCGACACCCCTATAGGGGGGTCGACACCCCTGAGCGGGAAATTTCCCGCTCAGCTATTTTGGTCGATTTTCGAATTTTAAACTGTTTTCTAACTTTTAATTTAATTTCTGTTTTTACTTGAAATCTTCTGAACTCCATAACTTCTTCATACGGAGTCCGATTCACGCAAACTCGGACTCTTTCTCAAGCAGAATTACAAGACAAATGCAAATGGCATAACCCATTTCCCTTAATTCTTCTTCTAAAAATTAAGTGTTCTTAGATTTGTTAATTTTAATATTCATGGAAAATACGGGGTGTTACAAGCTTCCATCTGATTCGTGCTTTTTGTTTAATCATCGCGTCTTCATGTTTTAGTGCATTTTGATAATGTCTTGTTGTAATGCTTTCAGTTTCTAGGCGAATGGGATTAGTTGGATCTTCCATCATTTTTATTTGAATTTGTCTAAGCTTTTCTCTCCATTGGGAACTCTGCTTGCTGTCATTTCCAAATTTTTGCTTTGCCCATCCTCTAAGATTGACTTTCAACTGTCGAAGCTTTTCCTGCATGATAACAAGAGGGTTACCAAAAAATGGTTTCACCCAAGTTCCTTTGACTAAACATTGGAAATCAGGGTCATCAACCCAGTTATTAAAAAATTTAAAACTTGATTTTCCTTTCATGTCAAGCTCGCGCAGATGGAGAATGATGGGTGAATGGCCGGACAGAAGGGGGTGGCATGATACAGTGAAGGGCTGACCAAATGGTGAAGGAATTGACTGTACAAAAAGCATGATCAATCAGTGAATATGTTCTCGGACCATCACGCTTTTTATTGTTCCAAGAGAACGACATTCCGGTACATTTTATGTTAATTAGATCGGCTTGCTCAAGAGTATTTCTAAGCGGTAAAATTTCAGAGTTCGAAAGGGAATTGCCTCCAATTCTCTGAGAGGTTTCAAAACAGCAGTTGAGGTCACCAAGTAAGAACCAAGGATGAGTTGTTTGTCTTAGAGAGAGGATTGATTTGAATAGGTTGAGTCTGGAAGGTAGGCTATTGGCAACATATATGAAAGTATAGTAATAGGATGTCTGGCCATGAATGTTTAAGGCGTGACAGTGGATGTGCTGGTCGGACATATGTAGAGGTTTCAAGGTAACAGAGTTTGGGTTAAAGAGGATAAGAATTCTTCCATATGGAGCTTGAACTAAATTATGAATGTAACTCCAATATGGATTGATATATTTAGCTGCTCTAATTTTTAACTCAAGGTTTAGCTTCGTCTCAACAATTGCAAGAATGCTTAACTTGTTATCAGAGATTAAAATTTTGCACTGATTAAATTTTGTATCGTCGTGGCAAGCCCGGATGTTCCACACGCATACAGTTTTCACCATTAATTAAACTATAAGAGTCAGGGCACTTCTATATTTCGTGCTCCATAACGAGTACTGCTTTTTAGCTGAATGAGGAGGTTTAAACTTGGTACTGTTTGCGTCTTCTCGGGTGGCACAAGCGAGAAGGAATCTGATGGGGGGACTTTGAATGCTGGAGGAGGTTGAATGTTGGAGTATACATTCACGTTGAAAGGAGGTGGAGGACTAAACAGATGGTATGGTGGTTTGGGAGGATTTGGGTTTGAGATATGCGGCAAGGAGTTCTGCATGCATGCATTAATGATAAAGGAGGTTTCCTGTGTTGAAAATTTGTTTGGTGATTGGTTGACATCAATTAAAGCAGGTGGGTGTTCACTTGTCATGACATTATGTTGTCCATCCTCTACATTTAGATACTCATTGATTGTTCCGTCTACTTTTGCTTTACCTTGTTTGATTTCCCTTCTTCTATCTTTTAAGCACTCTTTCATTATCAACTCACGAAAAAAATTATGCACTTCAACTTCAGCAGCTAATTCCTCATTAAATTTGGCAGGAACAACAATTTCTGGTATTGGTTCTAACTTGTGTTTTTCTTTGCTTGCCAACAAACTATCCAGCATGGGCATAGGAATATTGGCTATATCTTGAGTGTCTAAGTTCGCAAATTCATCTTCACTATCATTACTTTCCTCGATCTGTTCTATGTCATCACCGATTTCTCCATCTTCAAGGACATTGAAGCTATTTTCCTTTTGTATTTCCTCAATCGAGTTTGTAACTTTCCTTACCCAGCTACCATGTTCTGGATAACCATTACTTGTTTCCAGTGGCATAGCTAGAACTTTTTGCTGGCGAGGCCATAAAAATTCATGATTTGAAGACAGTGTTCGCAAAAAATGGATGCTGAAACATTAATACTAATGTTGCTCCTCAATTTTGCTGAAATGTTGTTGCTAATTTGTAGAAATTTGAAAATTTCAAGGTTATATAAACATATGTTGAAGTATAAAGAGTATTAATATTGTATGTTACTTTCTCTAGGTGCCTCTTTGACTTGTGTGTTGATGTGTCTCTTTGGTCTATGTGCCTTTTTCATAAAAACCTGAAGTACTTTAAAGAATATTAATATTGTTGTCTAGGTCATGCGGTTATGTTTGGATATTTATATCCTTGTAGTACTTTATCTTCATGCAATGCTAATGAAATAGAAAGCTTACTGCAGCCTCTGCAGGTCTAAGTCCCTTCAGAAAGTTGTACTAGTTTATCTTTTTGAATAGCATACACAACGAAAAGAAAAAAATGAAGGAAACGTTGAATCCTGGGAGGGGCAGGTGCCCTCCTCAGAATCAACATGGTTCCGCCAGTGCTTGTTTCTCTATTGCCATGTGCATTTTTATTCCTCATGTTACTCACCTATTGCCAATTATCCTTTTCTCTATTGATTTGCGTCAGGAATTTGCTCTGTACCGTACTTCTTGTATTAGTTTGAGGAACTTCTCTTGCATTACTCTGATTGTTTAGTTGCTGTCTTATGTTCTCTTCAACACTCGCTTTGTGACGGCCCGCCCCGCACTAGCCGACATTTCCTCCGAAAGTGCGTTGTACACATGCCCAACTAGCACAGAACGGTCGCCAAAGAAGGGAAAGAAGAGAATGAACTAATCGAAAACCTGTAGAATGTCTCATAGCGCATGGAACAAAATATAATAATAATGTACTTGACATAAAATAGGCGAGACAGTGCATAAGCTGATAACTAAAACTAACATCAACATCAGATTAGCGGAAGTCTAAATACAGCTTATTACAGCTTTTTAAATTACTGCCTCGAACAAAAAGAAAGGAAGAGTGCATTACTAATGCCTAAAGTAGTGACCAGCAGCGACACAGGGAGAATATCTATATATGTATCATACGTGGAAGCCTCCTGCTCGTCTCCGGTACGGCTACTCGTGCCTCACCAGCTAACCTGTCTCTAGTATGCTCGTGAGAGCACCCAAAGTAATAAGAAGAGACATAAAATTCTGGGTCAGACAAAAAGTCTAGTATGAGCGATAAGCAGCTAAACAGAACAATAACAGGTATACTAAACCATACCTGAACCTGGACCTGCAACCAAAGAGTTAGCACTACATACCGTACAATACTCTAAGGTGCCACTGAACAGATGGTGTAAAGATAATGGGTGTGAGGGTGTGCATGTCATGATGATGGCAAACAAATCAAACATAGCAACCATCCTCACATCTCTCATTTAGTGCGTAAGGCATACGATGTCCACCACTGTCAATCACTAGACCCATCGAAGTAGTGACGGAGTTCGACTTGTACAACTACTGCTACTACCAAGCTTATCCCATGGAGTCATGACCAAATCTTTACAAATGACCCCACTTCATTGGTCTATAGCTCTTTAGTTGTACCTAGGCCACTATGGCCCTGAATCCGTTCACGTACTCCCTACACATAGTGATCCAAAGTTATAGACATCGACAACTCCTTAGCACACGTCCCGCAGCAAAGCCGAACTCATGAAGTTAACTCGTTGGTTCCCAACTGGATCCTGAGGTCTACTTCCTATTTGGACTTCCTTTGCATCTCAGATTTTGGTCGAATTGGAGTTGGTCTTCAGAAAAGTCGTCGCGTAATCGTAGCTCCAATCCGGTTCGGTTGTACATAGTGCTCCAGTCCTCATCGGTTGGGTTCGGATGCCTCTGCCTCGGTTCGAGTCGATGGTTGCTCCCACGTAGATGTCCCGATCCGATTCGGGGCTTTGCTCCAACTCCAGCTCCAAGCTTGGTCCTCTGATCCGATCCCACTTCCTGACTCTAGTCCGATCCGATCTCCACGCTCTTGCTTCCGATCTGATCCTCTGTTGGTCTCTCCGATCTGATCCCCTGTTCGTCTCTCCGATCCGATCACCTGCCCAACTCCAACGCTAAGAAAATGGTCTTCCTTCTCGCCAAGCCCTTTATGATAAGTTCCAATCCGAATCGAGTCCACTTGCTCGGTTCTCCTATCTGATCCGAGCCCAAAAATCCGATCCGATCCGGTTTGAAACCCTGCACGTTTCCTGCAACTTTCCAGCGACTGTTTTACGCCATATGACGGCATTTTCGACCATTCTAACTGTTCTAATCAATCACAAAGCATATCATATAGTCATAGCAACATAGAAAATCAACTATAAACACCAAAACAACAATATGATGTATTAAAATGGAACAAACATTGCCAAAAGTCCATATTTTCCCTTAATCATGTTTAGGCAAATCTAATGATATGATTAGCAAAACTTAACCAAATTTCTAACAGAGGTCTAAAACATTATTTTCGAATTTATAAATATTTTTCCAAAATTTTATCATGTCTAATTTCGTTAATCTTCACTAATTACCCTTAATCAACCGTAATTAGTGCAAAACTATGCAAATCACTCACCTTGGCCACAAATAAAATATCAAATCTGAAATAAATCTCTATTTAGCGTTGTTCCCAATGCAACACAGCAGCTCTAACCTTGCTTTGGTGCTATTCCTTCTTAATTTGATGTTGCTAAGCCTAATCTTTGGTTAGAAAGTGATTTGGAGGTGTTTTAGAGGTTGGAGGCCATTGTTAGGTTGAAGAGAGAGTTTGTGGCGACTGGAAAATGATTGAAAAACTGAAATCCTAATCCTAGAAGCCCTTAAATACCTCTAATCCCGAAATCCCCCATTGGGCCTAGCTGTTAATCACCTGGTTAAGCCCAATTAAGCTGTTTTTCACCATCTGAAACTTGTTTCAGCCATATCTCCCAAACAGTGAGTCCGTTTGGCTAATGTGACCACTCTACGAAATTTTAAACCATCATCTGGATTCAATGGAAGTGGTTTCAGGTCAAAACTCCTTTCCCATCAAAAGTTATGGCTAGAACAAGATCAGCCAGGGGCAAAATGGTCATTTAAAAATCGACAAAAATCATGAACATGGGAAATGACCCCAATAATCGTCTCCCAAAGTTACATGACCATATGACTCCGTATGTAAAAGAAATAAATATTCTACGATCCTATGATGCGTAAAATGCGGGTCGTTACACTCTCCCCCCTTTAAGAAATTTCGTCCCCGAAATTCCTTAACCCAAAACATACAAAGAATCCTGCATGCCTACCAGCCACAAACAACAATCAAACATGCAAAACAAGCAAGACAAGCCTATCCTAGCATGTGGAAAACTAAACCGAAAATGAAATCTTACCAGGCGAAGAGTTCTAGATACGTCTTCCTAATGCTCTCCTCTGTCTCCCAAGTACAGTCATTCTCATTCTCACCTCACTGAACTTTGACTAATTTCACCGCCTTCCTTCGAAGCTGCTTCTTGTCGTTCCCAATAATACGCATAGGCATGCGGTTCCCAACCGCCTCGGCTTCAACTTCGATATCATTCAACTGATCAGGTGAAATAGTCACATCTGGGTCGTGTACGAACTTTCTTAACTGGGAAACATGAAATACGTTGTGAACTCTTCCATCTTCTCTGGTAATTCAACTTTGTATGCTAAATTCCCAATTTGCTCAAGAACTGGGAATGGACCAACAAATCTTGGTGCTAACTTGCCTCTCCTGCCAAATCGTATCACGCTCTTCAACGGAGAAATCTTGACAAACACCAAGTCGCCAATGAAGAACTTTAATTCTCTTCTCCTCTTATCAGCATAACTCTTCTGCCTATCTTGGGCAGCCTTCATTCGCTGTTGGATAATCTTAATCTTAGTTAAAGTTTCTCTTATCATGCCGGGTCCAAGCACAAACTTCTCACCAGTTTCTACCCAACACGACGGCGAGTTGCATGGTCTTCCGTACAAAGCTTCAAATGGAGCCATACCAATACTGGATTGATAACTATTATTATATGCAAACTCTACTAGATGCAAATCGTCTTCCCATGATCCACCAAAATCCAATACACAAGCTCTCAAGAGGTCTTCTAACACTCGATTCACCCTCTCTGTCTGTCCGTCGGTTTGAGGATGATACGCGGTACTGAGATGCAATTCTGATCCTAATGCCTCTTGTAAGCTCTTCCAAAATCCACTAGTGAACAACGGATCTCGGTCACTCACAATGCCCTTGGGTATTCCATGAAATATCACTACCCACTTTATATATAGTTCCGCTAACTTAGCTGCCATCCTGTTTGATTTGACGGGTATAAAACCTTGCACTCTTAGTCAATCGGTCCACAATCACCCAAATGCTATCATGGCCCGATCTAGTCCTTGGTAACCCATCAATGAAATCTATTGACACTTGTTCTCATTTCCATTATGGAATTTCTAATGGTTGTAACAAACCACTATGCTTCTTTTGCTCAGCTTTAACTAGATGGCAATTCATGCATTTGGATATAAACTTCCCAATGTCTCTTTTCATCCCTTCCCAGTAGTAGGTCTGCTTCATGTCTCGATACATCTTGTTACCACCGGGGTGTATAGTCAGTTTTGAGTGATGACATTCTCTAAGCACTTCATCTCTCAATCCATTGACATTGGGTACAACTAGTCTTCCATTCTTCCTAAGTCATTCATCTCGATCAAGCCCATACTTGTTCATCTCTTCGTCGATTCCCATCTCTAACTTTGAGATGATTTGCAATAGGTTAGGATCGTCCCTCTGGCTGGAACCAATCTGCTCAATCAAAGTGGGTCTGATCATCAAACTTGCTAACATTTCTGGATTCAATTCGCACTTTGGTCTGAAATCATACCCAGCGATGTACTCTAGTTGCTTCCATTCTAGAAACATAGCCCCTAAATTGGCATGTCTCCTACTCCATGCATCATCTACCACATTGCCCTTTCCTGGTGTGTATGCGATATCGAAATCATAGGAAGCTAAGAATTCTAACTACCTTTGTTGTCGGAGATTTAGATCCTTTTGAGAGAAAATATACTTTAACGATTCATGATCGGTAAACAACTCGAATCTTTCTCCCAAGAGATAATGTCTCCACATCTTCAATGCAAACACGATCGTTGCCAATTCCAAATCATGGGTAGGGTATCTTATCTCATGCGGTTTCAGTTGCTGACTTGCGTAAGCTACAACCCTACCTCCTTGCATCAATACAACACCTAGCCCTATGCCAC
Source organism: Allium sativum (assembly GCA_030737875.1). Classification (NCBI taxonomy): domain Eukaryota; kingdom Viridiplantae; phylum Streptophyta; class Magnoliopsida; order Asparagales; family Amaryllidaceae; genus Allium; species Allium sativum. The sequence goes on along the minus strand of CM060915.1, from coordinate 887,989,013 downwards.
ATGAATCCGTATATACTGTCATCTCTTCATTCCCCTTAGGAATGACTAACACTGGTGCACATGTCAACTTTTCTTTTAGGCTCTTGAATGCATTCTCGCACTTTTCGTCCCAGACGAAAGCTTGATTCTTCTTGGTCAACTGAGTCAATGGTGCTGCTATCTTGGAGAAGTCTTGGATAAACTTACGATAATATCCAGCTAACCCCAAGAAACTTCTTATGTCTGTTGCATTCTTGGGCGTGGACCAATCTTGTACCGTAGCCACCTTCGCAGGGTCCACAGCAATACCATTCTCTGAAACAACATGCCCCAAGAATCTCACTTCCCTCCTCCAGAAGTGACACTTAGAGAATTTTGCTTTTAACTGGTGTTTTCTCAACACCTCCATCACTATCCTCAAATGTTCCTTGTGTTCTTCCTCTGTCCTCGAATAGACCAAAATATCATCCACGAACACAAGGACAAACTTATTCAAATAATCTTTGAATACCCTATTCATAAGATCCACAAAGTATACTGGGGCAATGGTCAGCCCGAATGGCATGACCAACCACTCATAAAATCCAGATGGTGTCCGAAATATCGTTTTAGCTATACTCTCAGCTTCCACTCTAAGCTGATGAAAATGCGAGATCCAACTGAGAGAATACTCCCGCGCCACTCAACTGATCAAACAAATCATCTATCTGCGGTAGAGGATACTTGTTCTTCCTCGTCACTTTATTCAACTCGCGGTTGTCTACACACAAACGAAGGGAACCATCCGCCTTGGTAGCAAACACAACTGGTGCTCCCCATTCAGAAACACTCCTTCTGATAAATCTCTTCTTCAAAAGATCGCTGACTTGCACCCCGAGCTCTCGCTGCTCACTTGGTGCCATACGACGAAGTGGCATCACTATAGGTCTGGCATCTTTCACTAAATCAATACGGAACTCAATCTCTCGGTGTGGTGCAAGCTCGGCCTTTCCTCGAAGACGTCCGGATACTGGCCAACCACGGGCAAACCTGACAACTCACTATGCGGGATGTCGATGGAATTTAGAAAACTAGCCATTACCCCGTCACTAGGTAGACCACCAAACACTACTCTCTGCCCATCATCCGCTCTAGCTGTCACCAAAAACCCCTCACAGTCTACCACCACCCCATATCTTTGGAGCCAATCGACTCCCAAAATAATGCCAAACACAGTAAAGCCCAAAACAAAGCAATCACAAACAAACATACATCCATGACACGATAAGACCACATTACGACAAATCATGTTAAGGTTAGTCGAACCACCAATTGGGTTCGTCACTACTAAAGGTCTATCGACAATCTCGGGTTCCAATCCCAACCTATCTACCAGGTCACTAGATATGAAAGAACTGGAAGCCCCGGTATCAAACAAAACTCTAACAAGAACATCATAAACAGAAAGCATACCTTGAATAACGACATTCTTTCCCTTCTCCGCTGCAGTTGGGGCATTCAACGAAGAAGGATTAGCATTAAGGGCATATGCTTTCACCATCTTCTTTTCTTTAGGGGGTTGCAGACACTTGTCCTTGTGATGTCCCACTTGGCCATAGTTGAAGCACTTCCTATCCGCTGGCTTGGCCCGACAATTACTGGCATAATGGCCCTTCTTACCACAGCTGAAGCACTCAACATATTTCTTATTATTTTTCTGTCCATCCTTATTCTGGTTCTGCTTCCTCTTATTCTAAGAACCACTCTTGCCTCCACCACTTGCTTGCGGCTTTGGCTCCACTGCAGATGCAGCCTCAGTCTTCGACCTAGGGTAAAGACTCTCTGACCTCAATGCTTTCCCCATAATCGATACAAACGTCTCATCAATGTGGTTAATAAGCCTTTCCCCCAAGTACTGATCCAAGCCAGTTATGAACTTCTCGTTTTTCTTCTCGGTAGTATCTATTAAGGATAACCCATATATCGACAAAGTGTCGAATTTGGCAATATACTCCGAGACGGCTCTGCCATTCTGCTTGAGTTCCAAGAATTTCTTAAACAACACTGACTTTTGAGCAGCTAGAATGAACTTATCACTAAAGCGAGCCTTAAACTGCTCCCAAGTAATCTGATCCTCGGGAGTAGCAGCCTTTATAGCATTCCACCAATTCATTGCCCGTCCTTGTAGCTGACGGGATTCTAACCTTCTTTTCATCGCATCCTCGATACCCAAATCTTCAAAGATACGTTCGCAGCTATCCAACCAATCCTGAACATCCGTAGCCGACTCCGTTCCATGGAACGGCTTCCCACCAAGACTAGTGTAGTCCTTATTCAACTTGGCGAAATCGGCCCTAGGCGCCTGCACTATTGGACCACCACCATTGCCATTATTGGGAGCTGCCCTCTGCACATCTCTAAGAATCTCTCTCATGTGGTCAGTAAACATCGTCCTCATGTCAGCAGCATTCCCATTATTGGCTCCTCTATCGGCACCTCTTGCGTATCGGCTCATCGTTCAATCTGTAAAGAAAAAACGATTAACCATCTCCATAGTGGTGCCAATGCAGTGCGACTTCATCCTTAACCATACTAATAGTATATGTATAGCTTTTGAAAACCAAAATAATCACAAATACGCGCTCTTATATACGTACTATCTCTCCCTGGTTTCCTTCCCTAAGTTAACTACGCAACCTAGAGCTCTGATACCAAGTGTGACGGCCCACCCCACACTAGCCGGCATTTCCTCCGAAAGTGCGTTGTACACATGCCCAACTAGCACAGAACGGTCGCCAAAGAAAGGAAAGAAGAGAATGAACTAATCGAAAACATGTAGAATGTCTCACAGCGCATGGAACAAAATATAATAATAATATACTTGACATAAAACAGGAGAGACAGTGCATAAGCTGATAACTAAAACTAACATCAACATCAGAGTAGCGGAAGTCAAAATAAAGCTTATTACAACTTTTCAAGTTACTATCTCTAACCAAAAGAAAGGAAGAGTGCATTACTAATGCCCAAAGTAGTGACCAGCAGCGACACGGTGAGAATATCTATATATGTATCATACGTGGAAGCCTCATGCTCGTCTCCGGTACGGCTACTCATGCATCACCAGCTAACCTGTCTCTAGTCTGCTCGTGAGAGCACCCAGAGTAATAAGAAGAGACATAAAACTCTGGGTCAGACAAAAAGTATGGTATGAGCGATAAGTAGCTAAACAGAACAATAACAGGTATACTAAACCATACTTGAACCTGCACATGCAACCAAAGAGTTAGCACTACATACCGTACAATACTCTAAGGTGCCACTGAACATATGGTGTAAAGATAACGGGGGTGGGGGTGTGCATGTCATGATGATGGCAAACAAATCAAACATAACAACCATCCTCACATCTCTCACTCAGTGCGTAAGGCATACGATGTCCACCACTGTCAATCACTAGAACCATCGAAGTAGTGACGGAGTTCGACTTATACAACTACAGCTACTACCAAGCTCATCCCATGGAGTCATGACCAAATCTTTACAAATGACCCCACTTCATTGGTCTAAAGCTCTTTAGTTGTACCTAGGCCACTGTGGCCCTGAACCCGTTCACGTACTCCCTACACATAGTGATCCAAAGTTATAGACATCGACAACCCCTTAGCAAACGTCCCGCAGCAAAGCCCAACTCATGAAGTTAACTCATTGGTTCCCAACTGGATCCTGAGCTCTACTTCCTATTTGGACTTCCTTTGCATCCCGGGTTTTGGTCGAATTGGAGTTGGTCTTCAGAAAAGTCGTCGCGTAATCGCAGCTCCAATCCGGTTCGGTTCGGTTGTGCATAGTGCTCCAGTCCTCATCGGTTCGGTTCGGATGCCTCTGCCTCGGTTTGAGTCGATGGTTGCTCCCTCCTAGATGTCCCGATCTGATTCGGGGCTTCGCTCCAACTCCAGCTCCAAGCTTGGTCCTCCGATCCGATTCCGCTCCCTGACTGTAGTCCGATCCGATCTCCACGCTCTTGCTTCCGATCCGATCCTCTGTTGGTCTCTCCGATCTGATCCCCTGTTGGTCTCTTCGATCTGATCCCCTGCCCAACTCCAACTCAAAGCAAATGGCCTTCCTTCTCTCCAAGCCCTTTATGCTAAGTTCCAATCTGAATCGAGTCCACTTGCCCGGTTCTCCTATCCGATCCGAGCCCAAAAATCCGATCTGATCCGGTTTGAAACCCTGCACGTTTCCTGCAACTTTCCAGCGACTGTTTTACGCCATACGACGGCATTTTTGACCATTCTAACTGTTCCAATCAATCACAAAGCATACCATACATTCATAGCAACATAGAAAATCAACTATAAACACCAAAACAACAATATGATGTATTAAAATGGACCAAATATTGCCAAAAGTCCATATTTTCCCTTATTCATGTTTAGGCAAATCTAATGATATGATTAGCAAAACTTAACCAAATCAAACCAAATTTCTATCAGAGGTCTAAAACATTATTTTCGAATTTATAAATATTTTTCCAAAATTTTAACATGTCTAATTTCGTTAATCTTCACTAATTACCCTTAATCAATCGTAATTAGTGCAAAACTATGCAAATCACTCACCTTGGCCACAAATGAAATACCAAATCTAAAATAAATCTCTATTTGGCGTTGTTCCCAATGCAACACAGCAGCTATAACCTTGCTTTGGTGCTATTCCTTCTTAATTTGATGTTGCTAAGCCTAATCCTTGGTTAGAAAGTGATTTGGAGGTGTTTTAGAGGTTGGAGGCCATTGTTAGGTTGAAGAGAGGGTTTGTGGCGGCTGGAAAATGAGTGAAAAACCGAAATCCTAACCCTAGCAGCCCTTAAATACCTCTAATCCCGAAATCCCCCATTGGGCCTAGCTGTTAATCACCCGGTTAAGCCCAATTAAGCTGTTTTTCACCATCTGAAACCTGTTTCAGCCATATCTCCCAAACGGTGAGTCCGTTTGGCTAGTGTGACCACTCTACGGAATTGTAAATCATCATCCGGATTCAATGCAAGTGGATTCTGGTCAAAATTCCTCTCCCATCAAAAGTTATTGCCAGAACAAGATCAGCCAGGGGCAAAATGGCCATTTAAAAATCGTCAAAAATCATGAACATGGGAAATGACCCCAATAGTCGTCTCCCAAAATTACATGACCATACGACTCCGTATGTGAAAGAAAGAAATATTCTACGATCCTATGATGCGTAGAATACGGGTCGTTACACTTCTCCATTTTTATCCTCTTTATCACAATTTTCGCAAACATGACCAAAAGAATTACAAAGACCACATATGTCTGGTTTCCAAAGATATTCTACATAAATACGCCGCACTCCTCCTTCAACAGTCTCAACAAGGGTCGTTCATTAATTCCTTGTCTGGTTTCATCTCTATCAAAAATTAAGCATACTCTAATCTCCTTCTACTTTCCGTCATTTCATCCATACAAAGAAGATTCCCTAACATACTACTTATCCAGTTGATTCCAAAATTAGACCAAGCAACAATCGGTATATTATAAAACTTCACCCATACAGGAACCTATCTCACATTTCTGCATACATTACTGATAGAGGGGTCAAACTTTTTAATTATAAATAACTTGTTATTCATAATTATGGGATTGGCTTGCAAGATTCTATTTCTGTCTTCATCACAGGTAAATTTGAGCAAGTACGGCATACCATCAGATTTTACCTTCATCGAGCCTTTCAGTCTCCAGAGGGAATTCAGTTTCGCCACAAGCGCTGAATAAGAAAGTGGTTTATCCAAGAAAAAACCAACAACAGAATCACTCCAGACCTCAATGCCTACTTCAAAAACTCCTTTAATCAATTTCAAGGTGCCATTTTTGATTGTTGGAATTAACTCAACAGGAATGTACTTTCCAGCGTTTAATGGCTTACGCTTGAACAGGAAAGAAGTTTATGGTTGTTGAATTACTGAGTCTCTAACTTGGGTTGGGACGGACGAAGAGGGAATGGATGAATTGATGGCTGGAGGGGGGTCAGATGGGGTAAGGGGAGGGTCAGACGGTGGAGGGGAGAAGGGCATTTGGCTCGAAGGGATGGATTGGATAGGATCGGTGATTGGATTGGGCGGGAAAGGATGAGGGGCGTGGGCTGCCATGAAAGGTGCGAGGGTTAGTATATTTTTTTTTTATAGTTTGATATTTTGAAAATTTGACATAGGTTATAATTGAAACTGACTGAACATATTTGCATAAAAAATATTAAGATATATTTTATAAACACACAAAGAATCATAATGAACAAATTTGATGTAGTTGTAGGTATAATTATAACATGAGGTTATAGTTGAAGGAAATGACTTATTATTGTTACTATGAACTAACTAATGTTAATTTTAATAAGAATATATTAGTGGTGGTCCATATATCGATGATATGGGCTGATTGAGGAAAATATGTGGCCAATGGTTAATCCTTAGTTCACGGGAAATCTGGACAGGAGCGCAAATTAGTATATTTATTTGCTAGGACACGTACCGGTAGCATTTCTTTTCAGGTTTATCAATGATGGTCGCACAGATGATGCATGTTGGAGGCTGGGCTCGCTTACGCTGATTAGGGGTAAATAACGGGACAACAGATACAAGACTGTGTGTATGGTGTGTTCCGACAAAGCAATGAGCGTGCGTGTGTACCGACGAGGAAAAACAAGTCACTACTGCAACCACCAGTTATTAGTCATGTTTTTACTGATGGATCTGGTCGGATAAATCCCGAGATCCATGGTGACATAAGCTACAATGTAAGATGGTAGACTAGTAGCGGATCGACCAATAGTATTAGGAATATATCCTCATTATGTTTACTACATTCAGCAATTAATAAAGTGCAAACAACAAGGATCAATTGAACTAGATGAACAATCGAATAAATATTTACCCGTTCAATTCAGTATATTTATTTGTATATTATTCTAGTTTGTTCACCTTTGTAGTTGTGCACGAACACTTGCCCTAATTGACACTAGGACTATTACCGAGTTTATCTTTCCTCTGTTACTCATTCATGTTAGTAATTCAACACTCACCAGGTTTTATGTCTGACTCACTCCTGTTCTTTCCTTTTTCTTTTTCCACAGTAGGCTCATAAGGCAGAGATTTGATTGGTTCTAACAGCTTGGGAAGATTACCATTGAAGATCCCATTTTTCTTTCTTTTTGATATACTTAATTTTATGACAACCTATTTGTCATAATCTGCATTTGCTTGAGAGGGGAAATTATTTATTTGTAAACTCTGACTTGAGCTAAGATTATTTAAGACACGTGTTTTGTATTAAACTATATTGTGTAAAGTATTGTTTTGAAATGATAAGTTACTAAAAAATAAATATTTCCGCCATTTTAGTTTTTATGTCTTATGAATCGTAGTCTTTGTGATTAATTTATTTGTACCTAAAACACTTTACATTTCTTAATATGACCTTGGTTGGGAATATTAAAGAGTGCGAAGTGTTTCAAGAGGGAAGAGGGAACGATTAAAAATTGACTGTTGCCTTTAGCCAGTTATGGGACAATGATCAACTTTTTTATTGTTTCCATAAGGGTGTCATAGCCATTTAAAATATAACCAACTATACATTTTACAACTAAGGCCTGGTCGTCAAAGCAACTCAAAATAAAGCAGTTATAGAGCAATCCCACCCTACATTAGGATTGTTCTTATAATAATGTAGCTAACTGATTTTCCTACAACATTTCAACACAACAAAAATCTAAATAACCTTACAATAATCATGTTAAAATAAAATAACAACATATAACATATCAGTTAAAAAAACATGTAAGTACTACAATTTCAAGTGCAAAACTCTACTTATGGTTTCAACCAAGATAAAAATTAGAGTTAAACTAAATCATACATGGTACAAAAGAACAACATTAAATTCGTCAAATAAAGCAACATGAAAAAAACATATATTTTATGGGGGTTCAACAACATCTTATTGTGTTCACGCTAAAATGAAAGACTGCAATTTAATATGTTGATTAAAACAAAATTCAAACACTACAAAGTCAATAGTTAAACCCCATTTCGAAAGCACCCTGAAAATTTCGTTGTTGAAAACAGTAAAATATGAAGCAACTTTTTTACCACTTATTAAGCTTTCCTAACAAATTAATCGACATAACAACTACAAATTAAGTATAAAATAATCTATGATTTTTACCACCAGCAGGCCTAGACTAGTGAATCGAATTTAAGAAGCAGACGCAGGGAACAAAATTGATGGTGAAATCTATGTACTTACAATGAAGTTCAAAGCCCAGGATAGAGCATTCGAGGAAAAAAGGATAAAATATAGCGAGAAGTAGAAATAAAATAAAAGGAAAAAATGTTGATGAACTCATTTCTAGTAAAATTATTTTTATTAAAGTTGATAAAAGGGAAAGAATGTTAAAATAAAGCACGTCGGCCCAAACACTAATACAGAATCAATATTTATTAGCTTAGCCTAATTTGTACATATAATTTTCGTTGATTTCATTTTTATATTTTAGCTATGCTTAACAGGAAAAATACATTCATTTTGATTTTCTAAGATTGAAAAATAAAAGAAAATAATTATTATATTGTACCGAGGTTAAAGACTTTGCATCGTGGTAACAGCGGCGTAGGTTCGAAACCCGGAATGACATGCTAAGAGCTTACCATGTGCATACGCTAAGATCAGCCACTTACGTTGTGCTCGCGGGCCATGCTAGGTGCACTAGGAAGGGTTTTACGACTCCGTCCGGTTTTCCTCCTGAACAAATTCAAAAAAAAAAAAACTGTACTGAAACATAGCATATGTCATTGATAGTGTAATATCCAACGGTTATATATATATATGTTTGTATGTACGTACGTATATGTAACCTTTTCGTTTGAATAATAAATTTAGTTAAGTGACAATTTGGCTATGGTCCATGTTAAGTTTCAAAATATATGAAAACTTCATATATTTTGAAACTTTGTAAATTAGATCAATTTTTTATTCGAAAAGCAGAAAAGAACATAAAAAGTCAACATAAAAGGGGAAAAAATTGAGAAGGACAAAAAGTCTAAATTTTTAATCCAAAAGGACAGGCCGCTAAAAATTTAACGTAAAGGACAAAAAGCCCAGTCCACTTAATCGTTCTCTCAAAAAACGTTTTCGTCCGTTTATTTTCTCTTTTATTTTCATTCCTATTTACTTCACAAAAAGTTTAAATTGAAAAATGTCATTCGAAAACCCTATTGAATCATCTGAGAATTTGAATATAGAAAAAGCACAAACTGTCGACAGAAATTATACCTCAAATGCCATTTGATCAAGTTCAGACGCATGCCGAAACCATTGAAATCCCAAATAATCAAGTCGATTTGAATGTTGGAACCGTAGAAATCGACGAGCAAGAAGGAGAGGCCAATCTTCATACGGAAGGGCAAAAATCCATGACTGCAAAGCCTAGAGAAATAGTCGAAGCTTCTACTTCACAACAATTAGATTGTTGAAGAAACCCTAGAATAGATGCAACAAAAAATAGTTCAATAGAGAGAAAGAAGGAGCAAAAAAATAAATGATAGAAAAAGTGCTATAAAGATCAGAGAACTAGTGGAAAGAAGGTTGAAGAGGTTAAAAGAGGAGAAGAAAATTCGGTAGTAATATTCCATAAAAACTTATAGTTAGAACGTTGTTTAAGAAATGATACCACAGTGTTTAAAAATATGGTACCGGAATTCTTTGAAAATTGGTACATTACCTTCAGTATCAAACTGATACTAATTAATTTGGAAAACTGATACCATAATTAAAAAAATCAGAATTATAGTAACATAACTGATACCACTTAGCATGTATAACTTATACCACACATGTTCAAAGAGAATCTGAGTATAAAAACGGATGCCAGTGAGCTTTCATTTTGAAATATTGTATTAAAAATATTATATGATGTAATTCATTATGAAATATTGTATAAAAGTTGATGGTTAGGAATGTTAAAACTGATACTATGTTGTAATTTGTATAAAACTAAGCTTTGAAAAACAAATTTTATTCAAGTTAAAAACAGATACTATGTTAAACTCAAGTAGAAATATTCTATGAAAAATTATAGTTATTGATTTGTAGATATCAGTTATTAATTGTGTTTGTATGATTTATATCTTAAATGTTGTAATATAGTTTATCATGGTATCAATCATAAAAGCACACAGGTATCAGTGTTGATAATAAAATTCTGTTTGCATGAAATTGGTATCTGTTATGGAAGCACACTAGTATCAGTTATGGTAATAAAATTTTGTTTATGTGAATATGGTATCAGTTCTGCAAGTTAACTGGTATCAATTTTGATATTGAGATTAATAGTACAATTTTTGAAAGCATTTTGGTATTAGTTTTGAATCCAATATGGTATCAGTATTATTACTAAGTTTCTATTTATATGAATATGGTGTCATTTTTTAATCTAAATAGGAATGTATCAGTTTTCAATAATGTTTCTATTTTACATTAGGACGATGATTTTGCTAATCCTGGTCACGAGAAACAAGAGATAAAACAACCGCAAAAGCCGCAAAGGTCAAAACTGAAACTGCATATAGATGTGGGCTACAACCGTCTTATAAAATCATAAAACTTGTGAAGGAGAAAAAATATTAAGCAAAAAACAAGTAGAATTATTGAAAAGATCACCATTCTTCAACCTCTTCAATGTTATCTATGAAGGAAAAATAAATTTGAAGGAATGTAAGAAATATACAGAAATTTTGGATGTAATTTACAAGTGTTATTCAGTGGAAGAAGGAGCTTTTATCTTTGGCAAAGAAAAAAATAACAGTAACGACCAAAGATATTAGCTTACTTTTTGGGTTGCTGATGCTTGGAAATAATATAGAGCCTCCCAAAATGATGACTAACAAAACAATTCCATCGGCTTGTAAAATTATATGCTTCATGGAATTTTGGATCATTGGCATATATTACAAGACCTTTGATTGAAGATAGAATAAAGAAAGTGGCAAATAAAAAGAAGAAGCAAAACGAGGAAGACTTGCCTACTCTTCTTATCATGGACGTTGTACTTACTTTTTTCTTCCCCAATAATCAACAGGAAATGAGATGAGAACTTCTGCAGTACTTGTGTGATTTGGAAAAAATGAAAATAGTTTCTTGGCCGTTAACCATTGAAAAGAATGTCCACAAATTTGTTAAAAAATTCATTCATAATCCAAGAAATATGTCTGGATGTGCAATGCTTTCGCTGGTAATTTATTTGATTTTTTTCTAACATTTGTGAATTTGTTATAACTTCTATTATTATTATTATTTTGACAAAGTATTGCATATGTAGAAAAATGAAGATAATAAAGCCACGATGCACAGTTAGCGAGATATACCCAAGATTTGCTACATGTGATCTAAGAGGCTTGAAGGAATATGTTACCAAAAAGTTCCTGGATGACGTCAAAGAAGGAGAGGTATATGTTTTTTTTTATTTCAGTTGAAAATATCAGTTTTAGGATTATGGTAGTATCATTCCTTATGATTTCTTGTTAAAATAAAATTTCAAGTCTTTATGTAGTATCAGTTTTTCTAGCCTGATGGTATCATTTTTTTTGAGTTTTAGTTGAAATTTAATTTTGCATTTTCTTGTATCAGTTATAGGAGACTGGTAGTATCGTTTTTTTTAGTTCTGCTTAAAAATTATTTTTCCGATATATTGATATCAGTTTTACTAGCCTGGTGGTATCAGTTACTTTAAGTGCTAGTTAAAAAATTATTTTTCCAGTAGCATTGTACCAGTTTTATTATGATGGTAGTATCAATTTTTCTTATTGTTTATTAAAATTTAATTTTTCACATTCTCGGTTTCATTCTTAAGTGTCGGGTAGTATTATAACTTTAACATTCTTATTATCAAAACCGATATTATTTTGTTAAACAACAATTTTGATTCAAAACAAATTTATTTTTGTAGGTTCAAGAAATTTCAGACATACGGCCACATGAATCGAAAATATTGGAAACAGCGGCTGAAATTTCTTCTAAATCAAAGAAAGCAAAAGAGCGCCCAGCAACAAAAAAACATCAAGAAGAGCAAACACAAGTGGATTCTTTTGAGGATGACATGAGTATGAGAGTGTTGAAGATTCATACTGACAGAATTGAAGCTGAAAACACGAAACTGAGAAAAGATTTGAAAAATGAAAGATTTTTGAGAAGAGAAGTAGAGAAAAATGTTTATATTTTGGAACAACAGTTGCAAGGAAGAAATACAGATTTTGAATAAATGGAACTTCCGAAATCAGATTCGGAAGAGACTAAAAGTGATTCACCTTCTAGACATAATGAAGAAGAAGAAGGAAAAAAGACAATGAGAATGTGGAGAATGAAAATCAATGCAAAATTCAAGTTGAGAAAGAAAAATGTGAAAAAAAGGAAAATTTTGAAACTGCGGAAAAAACAATCCCAGCTGAATAAAACTCAAAAATCAGCAAAAATGTATCGGTCGAAGTCAGTCCGCCCAACTTCGACTTTGGTATCACACAAATTATTAAGGAAATACAACAAGAAACAAAATCATCCCAGCAAGAAAGAAAAAAAATGCCAATAGAAGATGAACCGCCTTCATATTTAGACAGAATAAAAAAGAAAGAAAGGAAAAAGACAAGAAGTAGAGATTCATTTGACTATCCGACAATTTTGAAAAAAAAGGAAAGAAAACAAATATTGATGCAAGAAATAATAGGGAAGATCAGCCTAGAGAAGAATCAGAAAATGAAAAAAAGCAAGAGCAGCTGCATGAAGAAAAACAAAGTGCGAAAACAGAGAAAAATCTAGAGCAAGAATCAATTATAGTTGAAAAGCCGCTAGCTATTTTGGAACCATCATGGGCATAATTGAATTTGTCGCATTGCGAGAGTGTTAAATATCTGAATAAAGAACAATAAGCCGTGGTTAACAAAAAATTCTCTGTTGCAAAAGCAAGAAATTTGTAAGTACACATTTTTTTATCGATATTAATAGATATTTGTTAAAACTTAACTATAATTTTCATTTCTACAAAACAGGGATGTTATGATAAATGATGACACAATTTTAGGTGGTTGCATCATAACGAAACATATGCTTGTTCATGTTCTGCAAGGGGACTTCATGGATGGATAGCTACCATATATATGTTGTTAAAATTAACTTTTTCAATATGTAAGTACAAGCATGGTAGTATCAGTTTTTTTGAGTTTTAGTTAAAATTTATTTTTGTAATTTCTTGGTAAGTGTTTTCAATGCCTGGTAGTACCATTTTTTTTTTTTGAGTTTTAGTAAATATTTATTTTTCCAGTTTCTTGGTATCTGTTTTCATAGCCTGGTAGTATCAGTTTTTTTAATTTCTAGTAAATATTTATCTTTCCAGTTTCTTGGTATCTATTTTAATAGCCTAGTAGTACCAGTTTTTATAATTTCTAGTTAAAAGTTATTTCTAGTAAATTTTAGCTGGCTCTTGATTTTTACTGACCTATACTTTATCCCGTTCATAATATTGTCTAGCTAATGAGCATCTCTGTTTTTGATAGTGATCTTCTTGTACATGCATTGTGTGCATGTTTGATTGTGCACGTGTTTATGTTGAGATGATGCACATGTATGTGTATACTCACATTAATTAATATGAACTTGTCCTGTTTGTGTATTGTTGCACCTGTGTCTGGTTGTGATGCTTTACCACCCTATTTTCAATATTGCATGCTTTTTCTGCACTCTGGTTCACACTTTAACCTGACCTAGCCATTTCGTTATGCAATTGAATTATAGGTGTCCATACTGTTGAATTGCTTGGTGCATTAATTTATCTAGGACTTTGATTTCATTTGACCTTTCTTTTAAGTTATACTTGTACTTTCATCTTAGTGCATTAATTTATCTAGGACTAAACCTGCATCAGTTTTAACATATCGGATTTTATAGACTGGTAGTATCAGTTTTTTTTTATTTCTAGTTAAAAATTATTTTTCCAATATCGTGATATCAAATTTCATAGACTGGTAGTATCAGTTTTTTTTTATTTCTAGATAAAAATTATTTTTCTAGTATCTTGATATCAGTTTTCATAGTCTGATAGTATCATATTTATTTCGCAATATCATATGCCTTCTTATATACATGTGTATAGGTATTACAGATTATCGATTGGTTTACAAGATATTGTGCTTTAACTGAGAACAATTACGCAATGCCAACAATGGGAACAGTAAGTAAAATTTCAGGTCACTTTTGTGCGACATTATTTCTTAAATTAGTAAATAACAATAATAATATTATTTATGATTAGAAAGCACTCGTTGACAAAATTGAATCACTTATAAAGACAGTAGCTCTTCCCATTTTCGAAAAAGCTGTGAAAACGAGAACACGGAGATTATTTACTTTCCATTGCATTATCAAAGTCACTGGACGCTAGTGACTTTCACATATGCAAATATGCAGTGGCACATTTCGACTCCAATCGGCCTAGAAGATCAAACCCGAACAATAATGAAAGTTTGAAAGTTGCACTAACATTGGTATGAAATACTTCTAAAAAAACAAAACAATATAAAACTTTTATATTTATAAATACGAAATCACTACTTGTATATGCTTGAAACTACTGCCGCAGTTATGGCACTAACATACATACATACATACATACATACATACATACATATATATATATATATATATATATATATATATATATATATATTACAGAGAGTTGTAGTTGAGGAACTATTGCCGCAGTTATGGCAAAAAAAAATGTTACAAATAAGCAGCTCAGCACATCTAAATGGTTCAAGAAGAGTGCACACAACAAGACTATGACACATAATTCTTTACCATATATTAATTTTTCATACCTAGCATGCATGAGTATTCATACAACTAACACCATGATTTCCTTTGTACATGCTTGATTGTGGGATATATGTTATGATATTTGTAATATCAATGAACAGGAAAGAGATTCCTCTAAAGGTTGCCAAGAAGAACATATTGAAACGTAGAGCGCAACTAGTGTATGAAATTTTGGCAAACAAGGGTTATTGTTGGGATTTAGGAGACTTTATGTCTAATCTTTTTTTGGAGGAAAATTGATTATAGTTGGTAGTTGAAATTGGTTGGTTGTTAGAAATGTAAATATGATGATATTAGTTTCAAAACAACTTGTTTTACGCTGTTGTATATGACGTCAAATGTTGCAAATGTTCAACATTTCTTGTGGGGGAAAATGTTTTTTTAATGTGATGATATGATATTAGTTTGAAATTGCTGGGCTGTTACAAATGAGTTTTATGCTGTCAAAATGTATTGTATCATGTGTTGTGAACTGTTTTACGGTTGTGTCTATGAAACTGATAT
The DNA here is from genome assembly GCA_030737875.1 of Allium sativum. Lineage (NCBI taxonomy): Eukaryota > Viridiplantae > Streptophyta > Magnoliopsida > Asparagales > Amaryllidaceae > Allium > Allium sativum. The sequence continues at coordinate 887,973,627 of CM060915.1, read as the reverse complement.
CTCATTTTTTTCCAAATGCATACATTTAAAAAAAAAGACTGATACCAACATTAACACATAACTAATACCAACTTACTACAATTTTAACAAAACATGATAAAAAGAGAAAATCAGATACCAGATTTGGTTCAAAACAGATACCCTAGTGCTGTTAAATATAATAATCCAAAGTTGATAATAGTATGAATGAAAAACAGATACCATGACTTCTACCATGTGATTTGTTATATGCACGATCATGCGCTCGGTCATGTGCTTGGTTATGATCTCAGTTATGTTCTCGGTCATGAGCTCGGTTATGTTCTCAGTCATGTGCTCGGTCATGGGCTCGGTCATGTGCTCGGTCATATGCTCAGTCAAGTTCTCGGTCATGTGCTCGATTATGAGATCGGTCAAGGGCTCGGTTATGTTCACGGTCATGTGCCCGGTTATGGACTCGGTTATGGGTTCGATCAAGTGCCCGGTCATGGACTTGGTTATAGACTCGATCATGGGCTCAGTTATGTTCATGGTCATGTGCTTGGTCAAGTACTCGGTTATGTATCCGGTCATGGGCTCTATTGTGGTCTTGGTCATAGGCTCGGATATGGGTTCAATCATGTGCCCGGTCATGGGCTCAACAATGGGCTCGGTCAAAGGCTCAGTTAAGTTCACGGTCATGTGCTCGGTCAAGTGCTTGGTCATATGCCCGGTCATGGGCTCGGTTATGGGTCATGTTCTCGGTCATGCGCTCGGTTATAGGCTCGGTCATGGGCTCGGTGATCATTAAATCATGTGCCCGGTCATGTGCTCGGTTAAAGGCTCAGTCATGGGCTCGGTGATGATCATGATCATGTTCTCGGTCAAGTGCTCGGTCATGTGCCCGGTCATGGGCTGGGTTATGGGTTCGATCATGTGCCCGGTCATGTGCTTAGCTATAGGCTCGGTCATGGGCTCAGTTATGTTTATGGTCATGTGCTCGTTCATATGCTCTGTCATGTGCCCGGTCATGGGCCTGGTCATAGGCTCAGTTATGGGTTCAATCATGTTCCCGGTCATGAGCTCGGTTATGGGCTCGGTCAAGGGCTTGTTTATGTTCACGGTCATGTGCTCGGTCAAGAGCTCAGTCATGTACTTGGTCATGTGCATGGTTATGGGCTCGGTTATGAGCTCGGTTACGATATCTTTATACTGTTATTAAAAAACTGATACTAGAATGCATGTAAAACTGATGCTAGTGTGCTCCAAGATTAATATCTTTACATCATTATAAAAAAAACTGATACAAGAATGTATGTAAAGATGATACCAGAATGCTACCAAGATTGTTATATTACATTGTTATTTAAAAACTAATACTATAGTACATAAAATAATGATACCAGAGTATACCAAGTTTTTTATCTTTACATTGTTATAAAAACTACTATTAGAATGCATATAAAGCTGATACCAGTGTGATACCAAGACTTCGCACGCAAGGCCTAATCAGGTACTCCAGCAACGATTCTATACCCAGTAGGAACTAGTTAACCGAGTAGTTACCGTGACACGTAAAAGACTTCAGCACGCAATGCCTAATCGGGTACCTATGACACGTTAAAGACTTCTGCACGCAAGGCCTAATCGGGTACTCCAGCAACGATTCTATACCCAGTAGGAGTTAGTTAACCAAGCGGGTACCCGTGACACGTAAAAGACTTCAGCACGCAATGACTAATCGGGTACATATGACACGTTAAAGACTTCCGCACAAAATGCTTAATCGGGTACTCCAGCAACGATTTTATACCCTGTAGGAATTACTAAACCGAGCGGGTACCCATGACACGTAAAAGACTTCTTCACGCAATGTCTAATCGGGTACATATGAAATGTTAAAGACTTTCTCACGAAATGTCTAATCGTGTACTCCAGCAACGATTCTATACCCAGTAGGAATTAGTTAACTGAGCGGTTACCCGTGACACGTAAAAGACTTTAGCACGTAATGCCTAATCGGGTACCTATGAAACATTAAAGACATCTGCACGCAAGGCATAATCGGGTACTCCAGCAACGATTCTTTACCCGGTAGGAATTAGTTAACCGAGCGGGTACCGTGACACGTAAAAGACTTCAGCACACAATGCCTAATTGGGTACCTATGACACATTAAAGACTTCCCTACGCAAGGCCTAATCGGGTACTCCAGCAACGATTCTATACCCAGTAGGAATTAGTTAACCGAACGGGTACTCGTGACACCTAAAAGACTTCAGCACGCAACGCCTAATCGAGTACCTATGACACGTTAATGACTTCCGCACGTAAGGCCTAATCAGGTACTCCAGCAATGATTCTATACCCAGTAGGAATTAGTTAACCGAGCGGATACTCGTGACACGTAAAAGACTTTAGCACACAATACCTAATCGGGCACCTATGACACGTTAAAGACTTCCGCACGCAAGGCCTAATCGGGTACTCCAACAACGATTCTATACCCAGTTGGAATTAGTTAACCGAGCGGGTACCCGTGACACGTAAAAAACTTCAGCACGCAATGCCTAATCGGGTACCTATGACACATTAAAGACTTCAACACGCAAGACCTAATCGGGTACTCCAGCAACGATTCTATACCTAGTAGGAATTAGTTAACCGAGCGGGTACCCGTGACACATAAAAGACTTCAGCACGCAATGCCTAATCCGGTACATATAACACATTAAAGAATTCCGCACGAAATGCCTAATCGAGTACTCCAGCAATGATTCTGCATCCGGTAGGAATAAGTTAACTGAGCAGGTACGGTGACACGTAAAAGACTTCAGTACGCAATACCTAATCGGGTAACTATGACACGTTAAATACTTCCGCACGCAAGGCCTAATCGGGTACTCCGACAATGATTCTATACCGAGTAGGAATTAGTTAACCGAGCGGGTACCCGTGACATGTAAAAGACTTCAGCACGCAATGCCTAATCGGATACATATGACACGTTAAAGACTTCTGCACGCAAGGCCTAATCGGGTATTCCAGCAACGATTCTATACCCAGTAGGAATTAGTTAACCGAGCAGGTACCCGTGACACGTAAAAGACTTTAACACGCAATGCCTAATCGGGTACCTATGACATGTCAAAGACTTCTGCTCGAAATGCCTAATCGGGTACTCCAGCAACGATTCTATACCCAGTAGGAATTAGTTAACCGAGCGGGTACCCGTGACACGTAAAAGACTTCAGCACACAATGCCTAATCGAGTACCTATGACACGTTAAAGACTTCCGCACGAAATGCCTAATCGGGTATTCCAGCAACGATTCTATACCCAGTAGGAATTAGTTAACCGAGTGGGTACCCGTACTGTGAAGACCCGTAACTTCCTCGGTAAGGAAAGAGCGGATACGTCGAGAACAACCCACAAAAGAACGCAGACAAAAGAACATTTCATTGTATATTACAATAATTCCATCAGAATACAAGAATATTACAGAGTATGAATAAATATTACATAGAAAATATCAGAGATTTAATTACATTACTGCAGCGGAAAAATAATACAAAACATAACTGAATAGAATACACGGATACAGAGCTTTCCGAGTATAATTCAGCTGTAAATCAGGATCCTGTGAATACAAATCTGCAAAACCAAAACTACTAGCTGCCCGTGTCAAAATAAGGACACCTAGAGTTTAGGTTAAAACAATAAACTCCAGGTCAGTCATGTGATTGGTGTGAGCACTAAAACAATTATTAATCTTTATTTTTAAAGTTAGGTAAATCAAGGGACCATGCCGTATAACACGGAACGGGTTTCCTCCTAAGAATACCAGTGCATAAAACAACAGCGCAATGCTAAATAAAGAAAAATGAAGCTATTATAAGACCCAGATCCCATCACACAATGCAACGCAAGCCGGAGGATAGAGTTTTTACCTTATAATAGCCAAAGAATGCTTGATACGCTAAAACAAATCATTTGATGCTATTATAAGTGTATAGTGTATAAAACAACTTCAAATCATAAGTATCAATCATAGACGGCATGAGTGCCCCATCCTACTATGTCGCCATACTAGGCTCTACAAATAAAACCGCAAAGTCACGTATTGGAAGTTGAACTTCCATCTGTGAACCGAGGCAAATGTTGTATATAACGGTGTTGTATACACAATTATATGATTTTTGTTTGATGATAACAACCAAATAAAGATTATTTTTAATGTGTTTGTTACTGTACTGTTCTATATTTACATTACAGACAGAAATATAATATTTATATTTGAATAAAATATAGCTGTACAGAAATTCAAATTTTCAACAGTATATTGTTTAAATATAAATATTTTATTTCAATCATTCAAACAGTACACATTTTATAACTCCACTATTTGTTTATCTTGGTAATATATCACACTTCATTTCACTGATGTACATTTTTCATCTATACATACATTGTTACATATATACACTGACACTCTGTGTTCCTGTCTTCTATTGTCTTCAGTCTTCACAGCATTCACACAGTCAGTCCAGTCTTCATACCTGTCACATAAAAATAGAAACACACAGTACACTGCAACAGAAATTTTAAATTGAATATATGCGAATATAAATTGTATTTTTAAAAATTTTATTTGCCTTAGATTTCTGGTGTGTTTCTCATCATTTTTCATGACTTGATCTGATCTGTGTCCAGTCAGTTTGTAAATATATAATACAGGGACAGGAAAACTGGTTTGATCGACTGCATATACACACGTGTATAAATATACACGTGTGCATTGCCTCGCCAATCAGCGAGCAACTGAGGAGTAGCCACATGGACCATCTCGACTCAGTGCACACATGAAAACAACTCAATATAAAGTCAACAGCAAGCTCAAGGGTCGAGCAACAAAGTCAACACAGCAAATCATGGTCCAAATCAAAAGTCAAGATACAAGGCATGAGTGATCGAGAAATAAGTTCAAATCAATATAGCAACTAGACAGCAAACATGGCTCGACAAATACAAAACTATAAGTCAGTTTAAGCATGAGTGCATATTGCAAATCAGTCTACAAAGTTCAAAAAATAACATGAATGGCAGCAGACAACATGAGTTAAACTGCATGGTGTATGGGTGCATGGTCGAGCATGGTCGAGAGTGTGAAACACAATGATGGACTCGGTGGAAAAACTGGTGCACACAGCAAAAATGATAAGTTTGCATGGGTTTAAGTAACTAAACAATGGCCAGCATACATGAAGCTGTACATGAGTGTGCATCGAGCAAATGGTGTGTGCAAAAATCAGTTTCAACATGTGAATATAATGGTAACATGTTCAAGAAAGAATTCATGGTGCAACAGTATGGCATGGAAGTATGGCTCATGCTCATGCCGCAAACAAGTCAAAACTGGTGGTGCAAGGGTCAAACTAGAACATGGTTCAACACAAATGTACACAGGTTGCAAGTTCAAGTAAATATCAATGGTGAAAAGCAAAGTGATCAAGTGTCGAGCAAATCTCAGCAATATAAACAAAGTGCCAAATGGACAAGTCAAAGCATTTCAAGCATTTCAGTTTAAAAGTGTCAAGACAGTTCAAGTGCAAAAGTGGTCGAGACAGTGGCAATTAACATGATGGTTCAAATGCAAACAAGCAAGTGCAAAATTTCATTTCAGAAATTTCAGAAAACAATTTTTCATGGAAAGAATGCATACAGAATTGTGCATTCAAATTGTTTGGCTAAAATCAAGTTTCATGTCAATGGTGATAACACAAATATGATGGATATGTGAAAAACAGTAAAGCATCAAGGTAATACATATGAGCGTACAAGGAACAACTCAGTGTAAAGATCATTTCAGGTTCAGCATTGAAATCACAAGTGTGAAAGTGGCAAGTCAAAGAAATTCCTGAATCTCAGCAAATCAATTCATATATGGACAAAAAGAGAAAAATTGCAAATCTCTTTCCAGTAATGCTCATGTCAAATTCAAAGAATTCATAAAATCATTTTTGGCAAGCAATACAATCATGCAAGGGAATTCTATTAAGGGCAATGCGATTTTCAATTTGGTTCCATTTTTTAAATTGAAAAACTTTCCAGAAATATAGTTGCATACTTGGCAACTGGTTTTTAATCAAGCAAATACAGTGATCCATTTTTTTTTTGGATAAGAAATCAGGGAACAAATCAAGCAATGAATTCAGACTGCTACGGAAAGTTTTCAAGACCACAAATATATATTGTTGTTCCAGAATTGAATTATTCAATTAATGGCGAGATGTGCAAAAATTATCAAGGGACCATATATTATTCTTTTCCAGAATTTGTCAAAGCTAATCATGCATGGAATACAAAGTAGAAGACAAACAGACTGATTTCAAACATGGCAAGTATTTTCAAATTCAATCAGAAAGGAAAATCGCATGAACAATCTTGGCAAGTTATCTTATACACAAAGAATCAATTTGGAAAAGGTTTTAATCTCGGCAAATTCCAAAATTCAATCAAGGGAACAATATCCAAATTCATCAAGTCATTTGTACACGTAAGAAACAATTTTTATCAGAATTTCAAAAAGGAAAAACCGCAATCTCAGACCAAGCCACATACACGAAATCAGAGCTCAATTAAAGGATTTCCTAAATCCTATAATAATCACACCAATTCATCAAAGGCTTGTATTAAAATCATACATCAAAAAAAAATTCAGAGCAATCGCTTTTTAAATCAGAGAACTTACAAAGTGTTTTGATTGATATCTCAAGCCAAAGCAACCGAAGAATGGAACCATCATTGCATTCGATTCTACAGAGGAATTCCAGAAACAAAATCATCAATTTCAATTTGATTTGGAAGATTTCAGAAACCCTAGGAAGCGGCCACCATTTTTAATTTCCAGAGCAAAAGAGAGAAGGGTGGGGACACAAATGAAAAGCGTGCAACGCTAACTTAGTGCGCTGGCTAAGTGAACTCAACTAAAAAGGGGATGACCCCTCATCTTTTAACTCCTTTATTCAACTAGGGTTTTAAGTTTCCTTGTTTAATTTGTTTTGTTTTTTAATTGTTTTACTTTTGAATTTGATTTGTAATCGATCAAACAGTTTCTAGTCTGTAAAACTAGGGTTACTGGCTACGGGGTTGTAGGCAGGGCAAATCTGATCTTGGGGACAAAGATCAGTCAGGGTTTTCAGTATAGGGTTAGTACAGCAGCAGGTATTGCGAGTGTATAAAACTGTATAGGCGGTTAGCGAGGGTCGCGAGTCTGTAAGTTTGTGTATGCGGGAGTCTGTATAATTCTATAATAAAACCTTGGGGAATGCAGCAGTAGGCAGGGTTGCCGAAGCTGGGTATATCTGTGTGTTATTTATTTACAGCATCTATTTACTCTGATCATTATTTGTGCTGTGATATTTTTTAATATTATATACTCAGTTAAAAACTGAGATTAACCCTATTCACCCCCCCTCTAGGGTTAATCTAGATCCAACAGCAAAAGATAGTCTTCACCGATTCGAGACAATCTAGCCTACCATGTCTCAGGATCAGAGCTCGAGTGACCCTTGGATCATCAGGGCCGGTCCACCGATGTGGATTAAAATGCCTGAACACTACGTTCCCCCGCCCTTTGGGGCGAAAATGAGCCAAATGACTCCATCGGCTCCACACAGTCACCGATATATCCGAGGCGCCTCGCAACAACAACAACCACACAGGTGAAAATAATATAAATGTCAGGGCTGGTATTTCACTGACACCACCCTAGCTAGAAGGAAACGCATGCCCTCCCTGATGTCCTCTCCCTTTTTTGGTTCACAACCGGGGTGTGAGGCTCGCGAATCAAAGTTACACAAAGCTATGCCACACAGGCGGTGCTTTGATCATCAACCACAAGACATTGCTTTTCAACAGAAGCCTTGATCAATTGCCACTTAGGCATGCCACACAGGCAATTCACTCCATGCGATTGATATCCATCAATATATAACCTCTGAGCTCGTACGTCTTAGAGAAGGGCGTTAAGCAAGAGAATAAATTCTCCACCGCCAAACAGATATATATTTAATAGAAATCAATCGCACAGAATAAAATCCAATGTTAGACACACAGTCCATTTACAAGTCCGTTCTGGGTCTGAACGAAACCGGAGGCACCTTGTACCTCGCATATCCATCGATCTCCATGTACGTCTGGACGACCACCAACTGATTCCCTCCTCTTGGGTGTACAACCCAATCAAGATCATCAGTAATCACCCAAACAATGTGAAGACCCCCGATCTTCGACCACTGTCTTCATCCTCGACACCACGTCGAATTAGTTATTCAGAATGGGATAAACCCGACCTTTCTGAATAACTCGCGTAAATAATAAACAAGTGTTACACAAACACAACATACGCCTCATTCCAATTCAGAATATTCTTTTATTCAAATATTCATATACTTTGGGAAAGGTTCCCATTAATTTTATCAAAGATAAATTCTTTAAATTTATTCTTTAATCTTCTTTGAATATCAATTCAAACTAGTCGGGATTAGCGAACCACACCGAAGTAATCATTTATTTTAATTTCCCAATCCCAACCTATTCATCCCATGAAGTAAAACTGGTAATACTTCATATCTAACACCACGGTGTTATCGGTAAATTCAATTACCACTTCATGTTCAAATCTAATTAAAGATTTAACTATCGCCTGGAGCAAAACTGGTGATACCCCATTCTCGATCATTTCAATCTAATTAAAGTTTCATTAAAACTTCACTTGGTTTTAATCTTCCCAAAAATCAATATTAATGATTGTTTAACTTGGGAAATCACATCCTGTCTTTGACTGGGTTAAAGAGCCAATGCCATTTAAAACACGGTTCACTATAAACCCAAAATCACATTCTATTAATTATCGGGTTAAAGAACAAGTGTTATTTAAAACACCGTTCACGATAAACCCAAAAATCAATTCAAATTCAGTTCCAATTAAATACCATTTAATTGGTACACTTCATTAAATCTAAATAAAAAGATTTAATCTTTTTTCTCAACTGGGTTTAAGAACAGTGTTAATGAAGACACCATTCACGACAAACCCAAATCACATTTGATATTAAATACAAGGCTCTGAATAGAAAATATATCGGCTTATATTCAATATCAAATTCTACGACCAACAAATATCGTATTGGAAATAACGATATAAATATATCTTTCAAATTTCCATAACATTATCTGTATAATCTCGAAATCCAACATCGAAATATTCCAATGATAATTTCGATTCAAATCCATTCCAATTCAATTATTGGAAATTCTGGTTGTTTTCAAAACCATTTCAAATCCGCTTTATTTATTTTAAAAATAAATAGAATTATAATTCTAGTTCAAAACTAGTTCATTTCGATAAAAATCTATTTTTATCTTTTCGAATTTGGAACTTTTCATCCCAATTCTTCACAAATCATTTCTTATGATTTTACACAAATTATTACTATTTTTTAATTTTATCAAGGTTCGTACAGTCGATTTCCACCAATGGCCATCGAACTGCACTTACAACGACCTTTTCCAAATTTGATTTGGACATAATTCCAAATCCAACCATTAGATTTCAAATCTCTAATATTCGTTAGAAAGCTCTTTACGATACGAACCCAACGGTTCCGGTTTTAGGAGAATCCGACGGTCGGATCTCCCGTAATATCCATACGAAGTTAATGGTCGAAATTCGCGAACTGCCGCAGCGTGTTCTATTCAGGCCATTCAATATATATATATATATATATTATATTTCGTCGATTTCCTTTCAAAACGTATTTTATAAATCGTTTTAAATTCGTTTTCAAAACTAATCATGCATGGAATACAAAGTAGAAGACAAACAGACTGATTTCAAACATGGCAAGAATTTTCAAATTCAATCAGAAAGGAAAATCGCATGAACAATCTTGGCAAGTTATCTTATACACAAAGAATCAATTTGGGAAAGGTTTTAATCTCGGCAAATTCCAAAATTCAATCAAGGGAACAATATCCAAATTCATCAAGTCATTTGTACACGCAAGAAACAATTTTTATCAGAATTTCAAAAAGGAAAAACCGCAATCTCAGACCAAGCCACATACACGAAATCAGAGCTCAATTAAAGGATTTCCTAAATCCTATAATAATCACACCAATTCATCACAGGCTTGTATTAAAATCATACATCAAAAAAAAAATTCAGAGCAATCGCTTTTTAAATCAGAGAACTTACAAAGGGTTTTGATTGATATCTCAAGCCAAAGCAACCGAAGAACGGAACCATCATTGCATTCGATTCTACAGAGGAATTCCAGAAACAAAATCATCAATTGCAATTTGATTTGGAAGATTTCAGAAACCCTAGGAAGCGGCCGCCATTTTTAATTTCCAGAGCAAAAGAGAGAAGGATCGGGACACAAATGAAAAGGGTGCAACGCAAACTTAGTGGGCCGGCCAAGTGAACTCAACTAAAAAGGGGATGACCCCTCATCTTTTAACTCCTTTATTCAACTAAGGTTTTAAGTTTCCTTGTTTAATTTGTTTTGTTTTTTAATTGTTTTACTTTTGAATTTGATTTGTAATCGATCAAACAGTTTCTAGTCTGTAAAACTAGGGTTACTGGCTACGGGGTTGTAGGCAGGGCAAATCTGATCTTGGGGACAAAGATCAGTCAGGGTTTTCAGTATAGGGTTAGTATAGTAGCAGGTATTGCGAGTGTATAAAACTGTATAGGCGGTTAGCGTGGGTCGCGAGTCTGTAAGTTTGTGTATGCGGGAGTCTGTATAATTCTATAATAAAACCTTGGGGAATGCAGCAGTCAGGGTTGCCGAAGCTGGGTATATCTGTGTGTTATTTATTTACAGCATCTATTTACTCTGATCATTATTTGTGCTGTGATATTTTTTAATATTATATACTCAGTTAAAAACTGAGATTAACCCTATTCACCCCCCTCTAGGGTTAATCTAGATCCAACATTTGGTATCAGAGCTTGGTTTTTGATTAACTCTAGAATCATGTTTTCCCCTTGTTGTCAGTCTTCTGAGAGTCAGTCCAGTTCATCTCCAAATATTTTCAATGGAACAGATTTTTCAAACTAGAAATCTGAAATAGAATTTTATTTAAAATCTGTTAATATTAAATGTTGGGATACTGTTATCAAAGGGAGTGATATGTCTGATAATAGAAACATTGTTTTCGATTCTCGTGCTATGAATATCATATTTGATTATCTCATTACAGAACTGTTTATTAACGTATCTTACTGTTTGACTGCGCAGGATGTCTGGAGAACTCTCAACAAGCTCTATGGAAAAACCGACGACTGCTCAAAACCCCAGAATATCAACTCAAATTTAGATCTGTACTTAAAAGGAGAAACAGATGGATCAAACGATGAAGAATCAACAGATGTTGAAACTGAAAATCTCACATACGAAGATTTGGTATATATGTGCACTGATTTAACTAAATCTGTTGATAAACTCAAATCCAAAAACAAATCTCTGAAATCTATGAATTTTGAGTTAACTGGCAAAATTGATGATTTGGAATCACAACTTAAATCGTTTAAAAACTCTTCAAAGTCTGATTGTAAAAATTGTCTGAAATTGGAAACCAATCTTGTTCATCTCAATAAAAATATTCAAAAGTTTGAAAAAGAAATCCTTATCTTAAAAGAAAACAAGATTGAGTTATCAAGTTTGAATAATTTTTTACAAAAGGAATTTGAAATTTTTAAGACTGATATAAATTCCAAGTTTGAAATTGCTGAAAAAGAAAACTTGTTGAAATCCGATTTGATTTTGAAAGAACTGGAAAACAAGATTGAAAAATCCAAGAAATTTGAGTTTGAAAAACAAAAACGATTTGAATCTGAAATCATGGAATCCCAAGCCAGAATTAGAACTCTTAAAGATGAAAATTTGTTTTTAAAATCAGATTTTGATAGATGTAAGATCACTGAAAATCATTGTTCAGATTTAATGAAAGAGTACCGTGATCTTAAAACTAAAATTCAAAAACTTGAGTCAACTTTGACTAAATTTTCAACAAGTGAGAAATCTTTGAATATGTTGTTGAAAAATCAACTTTCTCCTGGAAGTAAAAATGGTCTTGGTTTTGGAAAAACAAATGGCTTTGAAAATTTGAATTCGTGTGATTTTAAAAAACCTTTAAATTGCTTCAAAAAGGATCTTTCTGAAAATTTGAGCTTTGGAAATTCCAAAAGGTTTTTAAATCACAACCGAGATGTGAAGTTATTGTATAACGATTCATTTAGACAATCCTGGACCCCAAAAGGAAATAAAACAATTTTGTCTAAATTCAAACAGATTTGGGTTCCTAAGGGTACAAAGGTAAATTCAAATGGGTTGTTGTATAAACAGATTTGGGTACCAAAAGATGTGAACAAAACTGTGAGTGGTTTTACAAATTTTGTTAGACCACTTGATCATCTCAGTTGTTAAGTACCGGAGGAGGCTAAGGAACTGCTAGGCAAAAGAGAATTGGATTCGTGTTGCTTCATCATTCAGAGTTCCTTAGCCCAAGATTGTGTTGAGTTAGAGATTCTGATTTTCATTGGATTCTGGTATGATCTCTAAACTCACCTATGTAAATATTTTCTGTTTTGATTTTTTTTCTTTTGTTTATTTCTTCTTCTTCTCCCTTCTATCTCTTTCTTCTGTCTATTCTAATTAGATTTATCACTGCCATATTTTTTTTGTGTGCTTCTTAAATTCCACTTACATAATTCATGATCTTCTGGAATCTCGCTTCATCTTGAATAAAACTATGATGTTTTTAAATCACTTCCAGATTTTGAATTCAGTGTTGTAATTTTTTTTCTGTAATTGATTTGAAGTTTATTGTCTGTTTTCTGAATTCACAACCGTATTGATATATTCTCGTCATATCTTGAACACTGTTGATTTTGAATTCTAATTTTTTGAAGATCTGAAAATTTTATTGAAATTTCACACACCTTTGCTGTTTGAGTTTCTTCTAATTCATCTTAGAAAAACTTGAAATGTTTATACTCAGCACACTGCTATCTACCAGTTGTGATAATTCCATTAATTTTCAGATTTGCTTGGAAATTTTAATTTGTCTAGTGATACATCTTAAAATTCTTTTCATTTTATGATCATTATGGTTGAAAGTTATTTGTTTGAAATCATCTGAAATTCCTGATATTTTGAATCTCACACACCTCCTAAATTTGATATTATCAACCTTGTGTGACTGATTCATTATATTCCAAAACTTGACATCGATTCAAGTGATTTCAAATAAATTATTATGGGATCATGAATATCTCTCAAATCTGATGTAAATGATCTGATATTATTCTTGTACTTGTCAGTGATACTTGTGAAAAACTCTTTGAAAATCTGGTCTTAAATCTCATTGTAATTTCATGATTATTTGTTTTGAGTATCAGTTTGTTTAAAATCATTTGAAAATTATTGATTTATTGAATCACACACATACCTTAGATCTGAAATATATAATCTGGTGTGATTGATTCATTGAATCTTAAGATCTACATATTTCCTCAAATGATTTCAAATAAACTGTATTGTTAATCTTGAATCATATTTTATGATCATCAGAAACATCGTCAGACAAGTCTGTTGTGATATTGTTTTTTCTGTGCTGCTCTGATACTTTTTTTCTGCTTGTCTTTGTATATACCGTTTGCTGATTTGACAAATGTGCCAAATTTATTTGTCTTATCTTCTTATGATCTGAGTTTGGATATCATTGTCTAGGATACCTGTGTTAACCACCCATGTCATGTTAAAATCCTCATTAATAGAGACACCATGTGGTATCAGAAGTGCTTATATTTGTTTCACCCATCTGTACTGAGATTCAAATTTTCACCTTGTATAGATCCACACATATTTTTTTTCTTTATACAAATAAATGTGCTAAATTTGTCTGGCTAAGTTTGTGTTTAAGTTTCTTTGGTCTGAGATGTCCATGATAGTCCATCAGGGTGAAATTAAATTCCTCGATAAAGGAGACTACAATTGGTATCAGCTTTTCCATCCATTTGTTTTTAAACTTTCACCTTGTATAGACACCATACACATTTTTTTCCCCTTAAATTCCTCTTGTAATTGATTTTCAATTTTAAAATTATTTATTTTTTATTCATTCAGAAATTGAAATCAATATCCAATTTGTGTTGTGTTTATAATTCATCAAAATTATTATCAGTTTTTGAAATTGTGATGAATTGTGACTGCAGTATATTTCACAACAAGAGGAGATTTTATTTGGATTTTCATGATGGTTGAATATTTACTATAATATCTTTGAACTGGCAATTATTTCACGACCATCTCCTTTATCTATCACCCGTCTGCCATCCATCATGATTTTATATCAATGTGGAGAGTTTTTTTAAAAAGGAAAAATCATCTTGTTTTAAAACAGTGAAAATTATTTGTGATAGAAATGGGACTATATTATTATTCAGAATTAGTGAGAATTGAAAATTTTCAATAATCCCTGTACAGTCGAGCTTATTTCATAATATAATTAATTTAGAAATTTAGTTCACAGTCCATTTCTGTGCCTACCACATTTCTATCATCCATATTGGTTTCATATACAGAGGAGTTTTTTTTTATATAAAGCTGAAAATGATAAAAATATAATTAATATATAAGAGTGTCTCTAACCTCATTTAAAAATCCAAGCTCTGGTTATGCATGGTTATGAGACGTCTTATAATTTAAGCTGCGACTGATCCCATTTAAAAATCCAAGCTCTGGTTATGCGTGGTCAGTGTGCTCTTAAATAAATAAATAAAAAAAGGGGAAAAAGTGCTAAAAATAGAAATAAATTTGAAATTCTCCTTTGAGTATAATAACCAGCCTATCAATCCATCTTCTAATCTGTGAAATGTGTTAAAATCTTATGACGTATTATGATTTGTTGATTGATAGGTATTGGGATTTGAGATTATTCGATTTTCTCACTTAAGTTGAATTATTAATTATAGTCCAAATCCGTCATTTTTTTTGTTTTTTTATAAAATTCCTTGAAAATAAATTGGAAATCATTTTTATAACTCTCCCCGTCTATATAAAATTCATCGTAAATCCGTCATTATCTGAAATGTGAAATATGCCTCTAGTTCTCAGTTTATTATGATTTTTGTTTGACTGATTGAAATTTATGATGACCGTTCTTCCTCTTAAGCTGAAATTATATTTTTAGTCAATTTTCATCTGTATTTTAAAATCTGTATCCTTTTGATGATAACAAAAGGGGGAGAATGGATTAGATTTTGATTTATGAGTGAATATTTTATAAATATTTTTACTTTTGAAAATTCATTCTCATTCAGTTCAATTCACTCATGCACAGTCGTAGGGGGAGCTAATAAATAGGGGGAGTTCATTTTTCCATTGCAAAACACATTTGTTGGATTCAAAATCTTTTATTTGTTTGTCATCATCAAAAGGGGGAGATTGTTGTATATAACGGTGTTGTATACACAATTATATGATTTTTGTTTGATGATAACAACCAAATAAAGATTATTTTTAATGTGTTTGTTACTGTACTGTTCTATATTTACATTACAGACAGAAATATAATGTTTATATTTAAATAAAATACAGCTGTACAGAAATTCAAATTTTCAACAGTATATTGTTTAAATATAAATATTTTATTTCAATCATTCAAACAGTACACATTTTATAACTCCACTATTTGTTTATCTTGGTAATACATCACACTTCATTTCACTGATGTACATTTTTCATCTATACATACATTGTTACATATATACACTGACACTCTATGTTCCTGTCTTCTATTGTCTTCAGTCTTCACAGCATTCACACAGTCAGTCCAGTCTTCATACCTGTCACATAAAAACAGAAACACACAGTACACTGCAACAGAAATTTTAAACTGAATATATGCGAATATAAATTGTATTTTTAAAAATTTTATTTGCCTCAGATTTCTGGTGTGTTTCTCATCATTTTTCATGACTTGATCTGATCTGTGTCCAGTCAGTTTGTAAATATATAATACAGGGACAGGAAAACTGGTTTGATCGACTGCATATACACACGTGTATAAATATACACGTGTGCATTGCCTCGCCAATCAGCGAGCAACTGAGGAGTAGCCACATGGACCATCTCGACTCAGTGCACACATGAAAACAACTCAATATAAAGTCAACAGCAAGCTCAAGGGTCGAGCAACAAAGTCAACACAGCAAATCATGGTCCAAATCAAAAGTCAAGATACAAGGCATGAGTGATCGAGAAATAAGTTCAAATCAATATAGCAACTAGACAGCAAACATGGCTCGACAAATACAAATCTATAAGTCAATTTAAGCATGAGTGCATATTGCAAATCAGTCTACAAAGTTTAAAAAATAACATGAATGGCAGCAGACAACATGAGTTAAACTGCATGGTGTATGGGTGCATGGTCGAGCATGGTCAAGAGTGTGAAACACAATGATGGACTCGGTGGAAAAACTGGTGCACACAGCAAAAATGATAAGTTTGCATGGGTTCAAGTAACTAAACAATGGCCAGCATACTTGAAGCTGTACATGAGTGTGCATCGAGCAAATGGTGTGTGCAAAAATCAGTTTCAACATGTGAATATAATGGTAACATGTTCAAGAAAGAATTCATGGTGCAACAGTATGGCATGGAAGCATGGCTCATGCTCATGCCGCAAACAAGTCAAAACTGGTGGTGCAAGGGTCAAACTAGAACATGGTTCAGCACAAATGTACACAGGTTGCAAGTTCAAGTAAATATCAATGGTGAAAAGCAAAGTGATCAAGTGTCGAGCAAATCTCAGCAATATAAACAAAGTGCCAAATGGACAAGTCAAAGCATTTCAAGCATTTCAGTTTAAAAGTGTCAAGACAGTTCAAGTGCAAAAGTGGTCGAGACAGTGGCAATTAACATGATGGTTCAAATGCAAACAAGCAAGTGCAAAATTTCATTTTAGAAATTTCAGAAAACAATTTTTCATGGAAAGAATGCATACAGAATTGTGCATTCAAATTGTTTGGCTAAAATCAAGTTTCATGTCAATGGTGATAACACAAATATGATGGATATGTGAAAAACAGTAAAGCATCAAGGTAATACATATGAGCGTACAAGGAACAACTCAGTGTAAAGATCATTTCAGGTTCAGCATTGAAATCACAAGTGTGAAAGTGGCAAGTCAAAGAAATTCCTGAATCTCAGCAAATCAATTCATATATGGACAAAAAGAGAAAAATTGCAAATCTCTTTCCAGTAATGCTCATGTCGAATTCAAAGAATTCAGAAAATCATTTTTGGCAAGCAATATAATCATGCAAGGGAATTCTATTAAGGGCAATGCGATTTTCAATTTGGTTCCATTTTTTAAATTGAAAAACTTTCCAGAAATATAGTTGCATACTTGGCAACTGGTTTTTAATCAAGCAAATACAGTGATCCATTTTTTTTGGACAAGAAATCAGGGAACAAATCAAGCAATGAATTCAGACTGCTATGGAAAGTTTTCAAGACCACAAATATATATATTGTTGTTCCAGAATTGAATTATTCAATTAATGGCGAGATGTGCAAAATTTTTCAAGGGACCATATATTATTCTTTTCCAGAATTTGTCAAAGCTAATCATGCATGGAATACAAAGTAGAAGACAAACAGACTGATTTCAAACATGGCAAGAATTTTCAAATTCAATCAGAAAGGAAAATCGCATGAACAATCTTGGCAAGTTATCTTATACACAAAGAATCAATTTGGGATAGGTTTTAATCTCGGCAAATTCCAAAATTCAATCAAGGGAACAATATCCAAATTCATTAAGTCATTTGTACATGCAAGAAACAATTTTTATCAGAATTTCAAAAAGGAAAAACCGCAATCTCAGACCAAGCCACAAACACGAAATCAGAGCTCAATTAAAGGATTTCCTAAATCCTATAATAATCACACCAATTCATCACAGGCTTGTATTAAAATCATACATCAAAAAAAAATTCAGAGCAATCGCTTTTTAAATCAGAGAACTTACAAAGGGTTTTTATTGATATCTCAAGCCAAAGCAACCGAAGAACGGAACCATCATTGCATTCGATTCTACAGAGGAATTCCAGAAACAAAATCATCAATTGCAATTTGATTTGGAAGATTTCAGAAACCCTAGGAAGCGGCCGCCATTTTTAATTTCCAGAGCAAAAGAGAGAAGGATCGGGACACAAATGAAAAGGGTGCAACGCAAACTTAGTGGGCCGGCTAAGTGAACTCAACTAAAAAGGGGATGACCCCTCATCTTTTAACTCCTTTATTCAACTAGGGTTTTAAGTTTCCCTGTTTAATTTGTTTTGTTTTTTAATTGTTTTACTTTTGAATTTGATTTGTAATCGATCAAACAGTTTCTAGTCTGTAAAACTAGGGTTACTGGCTACGGGGTTGTAGGCAGGGCAAATCTGATCTTGGGGACAAAGATCAGTCAGGGTTTTCAGTATAGGATTAGTACAGCAGCAGGTATTGCGAGTGTATAAAACTGTATAGGCGGTTAGCGAGGGTCGCGAGTCTGTAAGTTTGTGTATGCGGGAGTCTGTATAATTCTATAATAAAACCTTGGGGAATGCAGCAGTAGGCAGGGTTGCCGAAGCTGGGTATATCTGTGTGTTATTTATTTACAACATCTATTTACTCTGATCATTATTTGTGCTGTGATATTTTTTAATATTATATACTCAGTTAAAAACTGTGATTAACCCTATTCACCCCCCCTCTAGGGTTAATCTAGATCCAACAGCAAAAGATAGTCTTCACCGATTCGAGACAATCTAGCCTACCATGTCTCAGGATCAGAGCTCGAGTGACCCTTGGATCATCAGGGCCGGTCCACCGATGTGGATTAAAATGCCTGAACACTGCGTTCCCCCGCCCTTTGGGGAGAAAATGAGCCAAATGACTCCATCGGCTCCACACAGTCACCGATATATCCGAGGCGCCTCGCAACAACAACAACCACACAGGTGAAAATAATATAAATGTCAGGGCTGGTATTTCACTGACACCACCCTAGCTAGAAGGAAACGCATGCCCTCCCTGATATCCTCTCCCATTTTTGGTTCACAACCGGGGTGTGAGGCTCGTGAATCAAAGTTACACAAAGCTATGCCACACAGGCGGTGCTTTGATCATCAACCACAAGACATTGCTTTTCAACAGAAGCCTTGATCAATTGCCACTTAGGCATGCCACACAGGCAATTCACTCCATGCGATTGATATCCATCAATATATAACCTCTGAGCTCGTATGTCTTAGAGAAGGGCGTTAAGCAAGAGAATAAATTCTCCGCCGCCAAACAGATATATATTTAATAGAAATCAATCGCACAGAATAAAATCCAATGTCAGACACACAGTCCATTTACAAGTCCGTTCTGGGTCTGAACGAAACCGGAGGCACCTTGTACCTCGCATATCCATCGATCTCCATGTACGTCTGGACGACCACCAACTGATTCCCTCCTCTTGGGTGTACAGCCCAATCAAGATCATCAGTAATCACCCAAACGATGTGAAGACCCCCGATCTTCGACCACTGTCTTCATCCTCGACACCACGTCGAATTAGTTATTCAGAATGGGATAAACCCGGCCTTTCTGAATAACTCGCGTAAATAATAAACAAGTGTTACACAAACACAACATACGCCTCATTCCAATTCAGAATGTTCTTTTATTCAAATATTCATATACTTTGGGAAATGTTCCCATTAATTTTATCAAAGATAAATTCTTTAAATTTATTCTTTAATCTTCTTTGAATATCAATTCAAACTAGTCGGGATTAGCGAACCACACCGAAGTAATCATTTATTTTAATTTCCCAATCCCAACCTATTCATCCCATGAAGTAAAACTGGTAATACTTCATATCTAACACCACGGTGTTATCGGTAAATTCAATTACCACTTCATGTTCAAATCTAATTAAAGATTTAACTATCGCCTGGAGCAAAACTGGTGATACCCCATTCTCGATCATTTCAATCTAATTAAAGTTTCATTAAAACTTCACTTGGTTTTAATCTTCCCAAAAATCAATATTAATGGTTGTTTAACTTGGGAAATCACATCCTGTCTTTGACTGGGTTAAAGAGCCAATGCCATTTAAAACACGGTTCACTATAAACCCAAAATCACATTCTATTAATTATCGGGTTAAAGAACAAGTGTTATTTAAAACACCGTTCACGATAAACCCAAAAATCAATTCAAATTCAATTCCAATTAAATACCATTTAATTGGTACACTTCATTAAATCTAAATAAAAAAAATTAATATTTTTTCTCACTTGGGTTTAAGAACAGTGTTAATGAAGACACCATTCATGACAAACCCAAATCACATTTGATATTAAATACAAGGCTCTGAATAGAAAATATATCGGCTTATATTCAATATCAAATTCTACGACCAACAAATATCGGATTGGAAATAACGATATAAATATATCTTTCAAATTTCCATAACAATATCTGTATAATCTCGAAATCCAACATCGAAATATTCCAAAGATAATTTCGATTCAAATCCATTCCAATTCAATTATTGGAAATTCTGGTTGTTTTCAAAACCATTTCAAATCCGCTTTATTTATTTTAAAAATAAATAGAATTATAATTATAGTTCAAAACTAGTTCATTTCGATATAAATCTATTTTTATCTTTTCGAATTTGGAACTTTTCATCCCAATTCTTCACAAATCATTTCTTATGATTTTACACAAATTATTACTATTTTTAATAATTTTATCAAGGCCCGTACAGTCGATTTCCACCAATGGCCATCGAACTGCACTTACAACGACCTTTTCCAAATTTGATTTGGACATAATTCCAAATCCAACCATTAGATTTCAAATCTCTAATATTCGTTAGAAATCTCTTTACGATACGAACCCAACGGTTCCGGTTTTAGGAGAATCCGACGGTCGGATCTCCCGTAATATCCATACGAAGTTAATGGTCGAAATTCGCGAACTGCCGCGGCGTGTTCTATTCAGGCCATTCAATATATTATATATATATATTATATATATATTTCGTCGATTTCCTTTCAAAACGTATTTTATAAATCGTTTTAAATTCGTTTTCAAAACGATTTCAACTTCTTATTCAATTTCGAATCAAAATTGAATATTCCACATCATTGATATACAAATGATAATATTTTCAAAACGTTATATTTTGAAATCACTTCCCTTTTCTATATTCATTGTAAAAATGAATTAAATCGATATAAATATCGTTCACGTCAAAATGGCGTCAATCTAATCAACACGGCTTTCATATATTTCAATAACTTCGTTATTCTATTTAACAAATGAATTTTTATTCTATTCAACACATGAATATTATATTTCTATTCAACACATGAATATTATATTTCTATTCAACACATGAATATTTATTTTATTCAACACATGAATATTTATATTTCTTATTTTCCAAATTGGAATGAGGCCCAATCAATTACCATATAACGTTTATTATATGGATTCCCTACAACACATGTATATAACATCAACAAAAAATCATCAACCATCATCCAGAGTGCACCACTCAACTGCATAAGCATTAAATATAAATAATTAACGCTTACACAGTCTGTCAACCCATCGATTGACATACAACTAAACAATCGGGATTAGTGTACATCAAATATCATCCCAATACCCGTGTGGGGTTTCAAATCAACAAACACAGATTTTATTGGTGCAGTTGGGCGATGTGTAAAATTTATCGTCCCAATCAATATCAGTCAAATCAGTGTATATAAACAAATCGTCCGATTTATTTATTACTATTTATTTTATATACACGTTAAAAATCATATTTTTAACTATAAAATATTTTCCACTATAAAATATTTTATTTCATTCCACATCACACAATCAAATTTCACAACACAGCAACCAAACAAACAAGTCATCCATGGTCTGTGAACGACGGGTGTCGGGTGCTACTAAGCACCGTCTGCATCCTAGTATATATTTCAACTAGAAATAAATTTAAAAGTGAGGAGTTCTCATCGATAAGCTAAACCAAACACCATGACTCTTCATATGTAGAAAATCTTCGCCGTTCTCGCCTTTTGTCACTTTTGTTGCCTGTATTCACTACATATATAAAAATCACATTTTTATATTGTAGCTATGTATATAAAAATCACATTTTTATATTGCTACTATACAGATAAAAATTCTATTTCTCTCTCGTCGTTCTCCATATAAAAATCACATTTTGATATATATAGATCGTATTTTTATATCTCTGCTACATATGTAAAAATCACTCTTTTACACCGCTACTTCCATGATAAAAATTATATTTTTATTCTTCACATCATATAAAAATTATATTTTTATTATCTCTAGGATATAAAAATCATATTTTGCTAATTAAAAATCAAATCCTTTTCTTGTTTAAAACACTACCTTTAATTGTTAAAAATCAAATTTTTTATTCAATGAAAGATCTACTTTTGACATCATAAAAATCTCATCTTTCAACGTATAACCATATAAATAAAAATCAAATTTTTATTTATAATCGTATAAATTAAAAATCACATTTCCAAATGCTATAAAAATTCATTCTTTTCGATGTATAAAAATCGGTTCTTTTCAGTGTATAAAAATTGATTCTTCCTTCAAAAAAAAACTGAATTTTATTTTTCCTTAAGACAGATTATATTAAATAATAAAATAAAAACAAAATCGAAATAAAAGAAAAAGAAAAGCTTACAGTGTTCGATTGAAAGGGAGGCCGCTCGCGGACGGAAAGAGGTGCTAGGGGCTCGAAATGGTGCGGCGGTGGGGTGTTTGGAGGCGGCGGCGGCGGTTTTTGGGCAAGTTTAGGCGGTTTTACACAGGGGGGGCGTTCGATTGAAGGGGGGCTACTATGATTGACGTCGAGGGGGGGGGGACTGGTGAAGGGAGCGGCGGCGTGGGCGTCGATCGCTGGGGGGCGACGGGGACTGGCGGCTCGAGATCGATTTGGTTTTTTTCCCCTTTCTGAAGTGAATCGGGGAAGATAAAAGGAGGGGGGCTTTTGTATAAAATTATTTTATATTTTATTTTATTTTATTCTCCAAAGAGTTGACTTTTCTCTTGAACCCCAAACGAGGCTCAACGACTGTCGCCCATAGCTAATTACCCCCATTCCGAAAACAATTGGATATGTTTTGTAGGCCGATTCGATCGTTACGATCATTTTTCGTCAAAATCAAAATATAAATATATATATTGAATTTGAACGCGTATTTCAATTTACCGGGGCCACATACGGACTTTAAAAATTCCGAAAAATATTTTCTAGCTTCGTATTGACGATACGGTTCTAACAAAACTAATTTTTTCAAATTCCGAGACCGTTTGAAAAATGGTCATTTTCCAGTCGATTAAAATCAATTGAATCTGGTCAAACGCGTTTCCCTTTGCCACGCTCACATATTGATTCGCAAAATTACGAATTTTGAAATCTAGCAATAATTTGACATCATGGATCCAACAAAAGTGGTTTCGTCAAAAACCGAGGTCGTTTGCAAAATTTCCATTTCTAAGGGCCAGAATTCCATAGCGACTATTCTGAAATTTCAACTGGACATATCTTTTTATACCCGCTATGAAATTTCAATTTCTCGGATTCGTTGGAAAGATATTCTCAAATAGATTCTAATATTTTTGGTTTCACTAAAATCCGGTTATTTTGAATCCTGTATATTCATTTGAAATTTGAAATCGAATTTTCAAACTACTGCGCCATTTTCAATTCCTTTTATATATATAAATAAATATTTATATTCTAACGACGATTCAAATAAATATATATGTTCTATTCTATTTAAAATAAATTTCTCGTCATTATTATTTAAAATAATCTATTTTAAATATTCAAAATTCGTCAAAATTGCCAAAATAAAAATTTTAAATTGGCTCAGAATTTTCGGATTATTACAATCTCCCCCACTTGAAACTTTTCGTCCCCGAAAAGGAACGAAGCCGAAAGTTGTTTTACAAACCAACTCAACTTCCATTATTTTCTCTACGGCATAAGTTCTTCAACTTTTCATTTTCTAAGAACTTTTCAAATTTTTCAAAAATTTGGCTAACACCCTAAATTTTTGAAAAATTTCGCCATAACCTCCCATGCACCTGGGACTTCGGGATATTTCAAATAGCCTCCCATGGCTCTCATCAATCCAAAAGGAAAAAGAAACAGCCAAGCGGCTAGCCAATCGGCTCATAAAATCATCCAAACCTAAAGAAATACAATAAACATGTATCTATTTGTCGGGCAAACAATTTTATTCCTCTTCTCTAGCCTATTTGCTATGACCTGTTCAATGTAAGTACATGTATATGCATGCAAATACGACTAATTTTCAATACAATCCACTATTTGGTTCAATTTGGCTAAAGGTTCAACATTTAATTAATCAAACAACACAATCAGTAATCAATTAGTTGATTAACGTTTCAAATTCATAATTTTGATACATAGTCCAAAAATCAGATTTTTGATGCCAAATCACAACAATAAGCCCTATCTAATTTTGGTTCTCACACCAGTCAACTGGAATCATATAGAAATCCCACCTTCGAAACATGAACATAAATACTGATGATGTCCGAACATCATCAGAATTATCCCCGAGTGGCTAGAGTGTGATTCTATATCTATCCAGTATATTAAAACTTCAAATACACGCGGATCAGACGTAAATGCAGAATCCTTATATACTGGATTGTCCAAATTCAGCATAAAATAAATAATCAAATACGAATAATTGATTTAAATTTTCAAAACAAAAATTGTTTTCACTTTTATTTTAAAAACATCACTCTTCACACTCGTTCTAGGATACTACTGATCCCATCTCTAACGAATCATTCCCATTGGATATTACTAATCCAGTCTCTGATGAATTCTTTCGTATGGTTCTAATGTGTCTTGTTCTCCGAGCTTTGTAAACCAAAGCTCTGATACCAACTGTGAAGACCCGTAACTTCCCCGGTAAGGAAAGAGCGGATACTTTGAGAACAACCCACAAAAGAACGCAGACAGAAGAACATTTCATTGTATATTAGAATAATTCCATCAGAATACAAGAATATTACAGAGTATGAATAAATATTACACAGAAAATATCAGAGATTTAATTACATTACTGCAGCGGAAAAATAATACAAAACACAATTGAAAAGAATACGCGGATACAGAGCTTTCCGAGTATAATTCCTGTTGTAAATCAGGATCCTGTGAATATAAATCTGCAAAACCAAAACTACTAGCTGCCCATGTCAAATTAAGGGCACCCAGAGTTTAGGTTAAAACAATAAACTCCAGGTCAGTCATGTGACTGGTATGAGAACCAAAACAGTTATTAATCTTTATTTTTAAAGTTTGGTAAATCAAGGGACCACGCCGTATAACACGGAACGGGTTTCCTCCCAAGAATATCAGTGCATAAAACAACATCGCACTGCTAAATAAAGAAAAATGAAGCTATTATAAGACCCAGGTCCCATCACACAATGCAACGCAAGCCGGAGGATAGGGTTTTTACCTTATAATAGCCAAAGAATGCTTGATACGCTAAAACAAATCATTTGATACTATTATAAGTGTATAGTGTATAAAACAACTTCAAATCATAAGTATCAATCATAGACGACATGAGTGCCCCATCCCACTATGTCGCCATACTAGGCTCTACAAATAAAACCGCAAAGTCATGTATTGGAAGTAGGATTTCCATCTGTGAACCGAGGCAAAAGATAGTCCTTACCGATTCGAGACAAGCTAGCCTACCATGTCTCAGGATCAGAGCTCGATGACCCTTGGATCGTCAGGGCCGGTCTACTGATGTGGATTAAAATGCCTGAACACTGCGTTCCCCCGCCCTTTGGGGCGAAAATGAGCCAAATGACTCCATCGGCTCCACACAGTCACCGATATATCCGAGGCACCTCGCAACTACCACACAGGTGAAAATAATATAAATGTCAGGGCTGGTAGGTCATTGACACCACCCTAGCTAGAAGGAAACGCATGCCCTCCCTGATGTCCTCTCCCATTTTTGGTTTACAACCGGGGTGTGAGACTCACGAATCAACGTTACACAAAGCTATACCACACAGGCGGTGCTTTGATCATCAACCACAAGACTTTTCTTTTCAATAGAAGCCTTGATCAATTGCCACTTAGGCATGCCACACAGGCAATTCACTCCATGCGATTGATATACATCAATATATAACCTCTGAGCTCGTACGTCTCAGAGAAGGGCGTTAAGCAAGAGAATAAATTCTCCGCCGCCAAACAGATATATATTTAATAGAAATCAATCGCACAGAATAAAATCCAATGTCAGACACACAGTCCATTTACAAGTCCGTTCTGGGTCTGAACGAAACCGGAGGCACCTTGTACCTCGCATATCCATAGATCTCCAAGTACGTCTGGACTACCACCAACTGACTCCCTCCTCTTGGGTGTACAGCCCAATCAAGATCATCAGTAATCACCCAAATGATGTGAAGACCTCCGGTCTTCGACCACCGTCTTCATCCTCGACACCACGTCGAATCAGTTATTCAGAATGGGATAAACCCGACCTTTCTGAATAACTCGCGTATATAATAAACAAGTGTTACACAAACACAATATATGCCTCATTCCAGTTCAGAATATTCTTTTATTCAAATATTCTTATACTTTAGGAAAGGTTCCCATTAATTTTATCAAAGATAAATTCTTTAAATTTATTCTTTAATCTTCTTTGAATATCAATTCAAACTAGACGGGATTAGCAAACCACACCGAAGTAATCATTTATTTTAATTTCCCAATCCCAACCTATTCATCCCATGAAGTAAAACTGGTAATACTTCATATCTAACACCACGGTGTTATCGGTAAATTCAATTACCACTTCATATTCAAATCTAATTAAAGATTTAACTATTACCTGGAGCAAAACTGGTGTACCCCATTCTCGATCATTTCAATCTAATTAAAGATTCATTAAAACTCCACTTGGTTTTAATCTTCCCAAAAATCAATATTAATGATTGTTTAACTTGGGAAATCACATCCTGTCTTTGACTGGGTTAAAGTGTCAATGCCATTTAAAACACGGTTCACTATAAACCTAAAATCACATTCTATTAATTATCGGGTTAAAGAACAAGTGTTATTTAAAACACCGTTCACGATAAACCCAAAAATCAATTCAAATTCAATTCCAATTAAATACCATTTAATTGGTACACTTCATTAAATCTAAATAAAAAAATTTAATATTTTTTCTCAATTGGGTTTAAGAACAGTGTTAATGAAGACACCATTCATGACAAACCCAAATCACATTTGATATTAAATACAAGGCTCTGAATAGAAAATATATCGGCTTATATTCAATATCAAATTCTACGACCAACAAATATCGTATTGGAAATAACGATATAAATATATCTTTCAAATTTCCATAACAATATCTGTATAATCTCGAAATCCAACATCGAAATATTCCAAAGATAATTTCAATTCAAATCCATTCCAATTCAATTATTGGAAATTCTGGTTGTTTTCAAAACCATTTCAAATCCACTTTATTTATTTTAAAAATAAATAGAATTATAATTCTAGTTCAAAACTAGTTCATTTCGATAAAAATCTATTTTTATCTTTTCAAATTTGGAATTTTTCATCCCAATTCTTCACAAATCATTTCTTATGATTTTACACAAATTATTACTATTTTTAATAATTTTATCAAGGCCCGTACAGTCGATTTCCACCAATGGCCATCGAACTGCACTTACAACGACCTTTTCCAAATTTGATTTGGACATAATTCCAAATCCAACTATTAGATTTCAAATCTCTAATATTTGTTAAAAGCTCTTTTCGATACGAACCCAACGGTTCTGGTTTTAGGAGAATCCGACGGTCGGATCTCCCGTAATATACATACGAAGTTAATGGTCGAAATTCGCGAACTGCCGCGGCGCGTTCTATTCAGGCCATTCAATATATATATATATATATATTATATTTCGTCGATTTCCTTTCAAAACGTATTTTATAAATTGTTTTAAATTCGTTTTCAAAATGATTTCAACTTCATATTCAATTTCGAATCAAAATTGAATATTCCGCATCATTGATATACAAATGATAATATTTTCAAAACGTTATATTTTGAAATCACTTCCCCTTTCAATACTCATTATAAAAATGAATAAAATCGATATAAATATCGTTCACGTCAAAATGGCGTCAATCTAATCAACACGGCTTTTATATATTTCAATAACTTCGTTATTCTATTCAACAAATGAATTTTTATTCTATTCAACACATGAATATTATATTTCTATTCAACACATGAATATTATATTTCTATTCAATACATGAATATTTATTTTATTTAACACATAAATATTTATATTTCTTATTTTCCAAATTGGAATGAGGCCCAATCAATTACCATATAACGTTTATTATATGGATTCCCTACAACACATGTATATAACAGCAACGATAAATCATCAACCATCATCCCGAGTGCACCACTCAATTGCATAAGCATTAAATATAAATAATTAACGCTTACATAGTATGTCAACCCATCGATTGACATACAACTAAACAATTGGGATTAGTGTACGTCAAATATCATCCCAATACCCGTATGGGGTTTCAAATCATCTAACACAGATTTTATTGGTGCAGTTGGGCGATGTGTAAAGTTTATCGTCCCAATCAATATCAGTCAAATCAGTGTATATAAACAAATCGTCCAATTTGTTTATTACTATTTATTTTATATACACGTTAAAAATCGTATTTTTAACTATAAAATATTTTCCACTACAAAATATTTTATTTCATTCCACATCACACAATCAAATTTCACAACACAGCAACCAAACAAACAAGTCGTCCATGGTATGTGGACGACGGGGGTCGGGTGCTACTAAGCACCGTCTGCATCCTAGTGTATATTTCAACTAGAAATAAATTTAAAAGTGAGGAGTTCTCATCGATAAGCTAAACCAAACGCCACGACTCTTTGTATGTAGAAAATCTTCGCTGTTCTCGCCTTTTGTCACTTTCGTTGCCCATATTCACTACATATATAAAAATCACATTTTTATATTGTAGCTATGTATATAAAAATCACATTTTTATATTGCAACTATATAGATAAAAATTCTATTTCTCTCTCGCCGTTCTCCATATAAAAATCATATTTTGATATATAAAGATCGTATTTTTATATCTCTGCTACATATGTAAAAATCACTCTTTTACACCGCTACTTCCATGATAAAAATTATATTTTTATTCTTCACATCATATAAAAATTATATTTTTTTATTCTTCACATCATATAAAAATTATATTTTTATTATCTCTAGGATATAAAAATCATATTTTGCTAATTAAAAATCAAATCCTTTTCTTGTTTAAAACCCTACCTTTAAATTGTTAAAAATCAAATTTTTTACTCAATGAAAGATCTAGTTTTGACATCATAAGAATCTCGTCATTCACCATATAACCATATAAATAAAAATCAAATTTTTATTTATAATCGTATAAATTAAAAATCACATTTCCAAATGCTATAAAAATTCATTCTTTTCAATGTATAAAAATCGGTTCTTTTCAGTGTATAAAAATTGATTCTTCCTTCAAAAAAACTGAATTTTATTTTTCCTTAAGACAGATTATATTAAATAATAAAATAAAATAAAATAAAAATCGTAATAAAAGAAAAAGAAAAGCTTACAGTGTTCGATTCAAAGCGGGGCTGCTCGCGGACGGAAAGAGGTGCTAGGGGCTCGAAGTGGTGCGGCGGTGGGGTGTTTGGAGGCCGGCGACGGTTTTTGGTCGAGTTTAGGCGGTTCTACAGAGCTGTAACTTCTGAAAATAATTTCTTATTTACATAAAAAAATATAACCAAAATTGTTACTTTTATTTCAGTAATCAATTTTTGACAAAAATGATATTTTCAATTCAATAATCAGGTTTTGACAAAAATGAAAATTTAAATTCAATAATCAAGTTTTGACAAAAGTGATATTTTCATTTCACTAATAAAGTTTTGGCCAAAAATGTGATCTCTTATTTCAATACTTATTGCAAAGTAAACAAATAAAAGTAAGGTTTTATTTGTTGTTCATATTCTATTACATTTTTATCGTATATATAGAATAGATTAAAAATGTTCATCTATTTGAAATGAAAACATGAAACATTAAAAATCTTATTTTTAATGAAAAGAATTATTCATATGAAAATTGTTCATGTTAAAATAAAAGTGTTGATAACATAAAAATCACATTTTTAATGTAAAGAATGATTCATATGAGAATTGTTTATGTTAGAATTGTCGAAAAACAAAGTTATCCTTTTTATTTGTTTTTGTTGAAATGTTAGAAATTAATCAAAAAGATTACATTTTTAATGTAATTAGAAACAAATTAAGAAGATTACATTTTTCAATGTAATCAAAATTGAAATAAATTGATTACATTTTTTTCAATGTAATTAAAATTGAAGTACAATAATTATATTTTCAATATAATTAATATTGAAATAAAAATAACATTTTGGTTAAAGCATAAATATTGAAATAAGAGATCACATTTTTGGCCAAACTTTATTAGTGAACATTTTTGGCCAAAACTTTATTAGTGAAATGAAAATATCACTTTTGTTAAAAATTGATTACTGAAATAAAAGTAACAATTTTGGTTACATTTTTTTCTGTAAATAAGAAATTATTTTCAGAAGTTACATAGAAATTGGTTAGATATTTGTATTCATGTTTTTCAACGCAAATAAACATAGAAATTAAAAGGTTGCTTTTCATTTGCACTTTTCAATGCAAATATAGCATGAAATAAAATTCATTTTTATTATTTGCATCTCACAATGCAAGCATAACTTGAAAATAAAAAATACATTTTTAATTGTGTTCGACAACACCAATAAAACTAGAAAATAAAACATGTTTTGAAAATAAAGTTTTGTTTTTTATTTTGTGTTCAAAAATAAAACATATATTGAAAATAAAGTTTATTTCTTTGTTTGCTTTTATCAATACATATACGCATTGAAATTAAGGTTTATTCTTTTATTTGCATTTATCAATGCAAATATTCAATGAAACTATAGTCTATTTTCTTTATCTACATTTACCAATACAAATGTACACAATTTTATACATTTAGTAGAATTTGTTTAAAATATCCTTTGAAAATAAATTTTGTTCTCTTATTTACACTCACTAATGTAAATATAATTTATAAACAAAACTATTCTTTGTTTGTATTCATAAATGCAAATACTCATTTAAATAAAATTTGTTTCTTTTATTTACATTCAATAATGTAAATACACTTTGGAAATGAGGTTCTTTTTACATTCACTCAAATATACTTTTAAATAAAAATAAAAGTTACATTTGTTATTTGCATTTCTTGTTGTAAATAAAACCTTAAAATGAAGTTCATCTTTGTTTGCAATTTATTAATGCAAACAAACCATCAGATTTAAAATTATATTTTTGATTTATAATTTTGATATGAATAAAGATTGTTTGAAATAAAGGGTAGAATTTAAAAGTTACATTTTAATAACTAAACATTCACATTTTTATCATTAAAGTAAAATAGACAAAAACACCCACTTTGTCTAAATTAAAAGAATGAAACAAAATATAGCACTGGAATATTTTATTAGAATGGAAACTCAAATTATTCATTTTTGTAAATTTATATTAGTTAAAAACAATTATTCATTTTTGTTAATTTACATTAGTTAAAAATAATTATTCATTTTAGTCAATTTATACTAGTTAAACCAAATTTTACATTTTGTCAGAAATATTCATTTTTGTCAAAATGAGTTAGTTGAAGCAATTTATATATATATATATATATATATATATATATGTATGTATGTATGTATGTATGTATGTATGTCTTGCAAGATATATACTTGTCAAGATAGGCTAGTTAAATCAAAATATTTATCATTTTGTCTCTTTAGAATTGCCAAACAAGATAACCATTTTTGTTTAGAGTTTAAATTAGCAAAATAGAATTTGTCAATAGGAAAAAGTTATTATGCTTATTCATTCATTGTAATAGAGATATTTTCTTATCATCATTATATGTATTGTGTATTACACTTCCATTCACAAGTTACCCGACTTGTGTATGTGATTGGGATGATAATTTTCACACATTGCCCAAGTGCACAAATAAGCTTATTATTTGTTTGTTGGTTGAAACCCCACACGGGTGTTGGGATGAAATTTATATACACTAATCCCAATATTTAGTTGTATGTTGATCGTTATGATAAAAATGTAACAACCCGCAAATTCTGAAACAATTTAAAAATTTTATTTTAGAAAACTTTAATGAATTTTGAGATTATAATATAATTTATTATTAATAATAATAGCTATAATTTATTTTAATCGAAGTTAGAACGAATAAATTTAATTTAAATATAAAAGGAGTTAGAAATGTCGCGGTAGTTTTAAAATTTGATTTCAAACTTTAATTGGATGTACAGGATTCAAAATAAATCAGAATTGAGTGAAACAAGAAATATTTAAATCTGTTTAATCATATCATTCTAGCGAATCTGAAAAATTGAAATTTTACAACGGGAATCAAAAGTTATGGCCAATTCAATTTTTAGAAAGGTCGTTGTAGAATTTATATATATAATATATATGGCCCAAAAGGCTACTTTTCACATATGAAGGAATTTCGACTCGAAACCACTTCCATTGAGTTCGGAATGACGTTTCTGCATTGAAAAATAATAAACACTTATATATTTTGAGTTTCGGGTATTATTTGTTTAAAAATGTATTTTTAATATTAAATATATTGGCCTTGAAAATAGTCATTTTCCAAACGACCTCCGTTTTCAACGAAACCACTTTTGTTGGAACCGGAATGTCAAATTATAGCTAGGTTTCAATTTTCAGAATTTTTCGAATTAATATGTGAGCGTGGCAAAAGAAAATGTGTTTTAACTATTTCAGTTAAATTTAAACGACCTGAAAATAGCTATTTTTCAAACAGTCTCAGAATTCGACAAAATTAGTTTTGTTAGAACCATATCATCATAAGAAAGCTAAAAATATTTTTTTTCAGAATTTTCTGAGGTCGTATGTGGCCCCGGCATATTTATATGTACGGTCAATATTTAATTAATTAATTTT
Organism: Allium sativum; assembly: GCA_030737875.1. Lineage (NCBI taxonomy): Eukaryota > Viridiplantae > Streptophyta > Magnoliopsida > Asparagales > Amaryllidaceae > Allium > Allium sativum. The sequence goes on along the minus strand of CM060915.1, from coordinate 887,940,277 downwards.
TAATGGAATTTTAAATAAAATACCTACAGATTTCGGAATTGGACCCCGAGACCCATCCCATTGCGTTCAGAAGGCCTTAAAACGTTAAGATCGACAGTAAGCAAGCCCAATTCGGAGACATCCCGCATTTTCACCTTTATAACACGTTTTTCAATGATTTAATAATAAAATAATTAAAAAATAAAAACCCTAACCTTAATTTCTGAACGGCTGCCGCCTATGCCTATTCAATGACCAGAAACTTCCCAACTTCAAACATCAATTTCTTTCAATCCGTTCTATGAAAATTGACAAATAATATACCAAATCGAAGAGGACAGAGAGCTCTACAAATCCGTACGGTTAAGATCAGTTTTCAGTTCACGGATTTCGCGAATTCTAGCGAGGAAGTGGGGGCGTTCGGGTTCGATTTTCGAGGCGAGGAGGAGGCCGAGTTGGGTGGCCTTCTGGGCGTTGGTGGCTCGCGGGCGGAGCGTCGGAGTGGCGGGGTATGATCGGCGGTCGGTGGCTCGAATGGGCGTGAGACGCGAAGGGATCGGAGGTGATATTGGGTTCGGCAGAACGCAGCAACGAAGAAGAGAAGTATATATTATTATTATTTTATTTATTTAATATTTAATTTATCCGATCTTTAAAAATCAATATCTCTTTCATACGAGGTCCGATTGACGAACCGTAAGTTGCGTTGGACTCATCTTTCAGAGATCTTCGCGATGGCGCAGACCAGAGCTGATTCTGAGACAGTCGAATTTTCAGCCATGTCAATGTGAGAATTCTGAATTTTATTATTTAGTTAATTATAAATTATTTTTCTTGCGTTAAAAATAATTGTATTGTGATGTAATTCAGATCTGAAATGTTCTGTGATTGATAAATGGTTGATTGTGGTTAGTGGTTTGTATTGTTGTTCTTGATATGCTAGATCTGCGTTGAATTTAATATATTGTTGAATTTTATTTGCAATTAGAAAATAAATCTAAATTTAGATTTAAAACATATTTTATTCAGATCTAGTTATTCTAATTTATTTAAAAACAAATATTATTTTTATTATTCTGAGATGAACCATAGAATTTGATCGACAAATAAAAACTAATTTTTATTTGTTGGTATTACAATAGTATTTGATCGACAAACACTACACCAAAACAGGGGATTCCCAACAAGTATAGGTGTTACAAATAATTTCTGTAACACTTTTAAGTGTCACCAACGGCCTGTGAGGAATTTCGTGTAACACTTATAAATGTTACGAATAGAGTAACTGCTAACACTTATAAGTGTTACAAACATATTCATTGCTAACACTTATAAGTGTTACGAACATATTCATTGCTAACACTTATAAATGTTGGAACCATAAGATATGGTAACACTTATAAGAGTTACAAACATATTCATTGCTAACACTTATAAATGTTGGAACCATAAGATATGACAACACTTATAAGAGTTACAAACATATTCATTGCTAACACTTATTAATGTTGGACTATAAGATATGGTAACACTTATAAATGTCAGTATCATAATCCCTACTAACTCTTATAAATGTTGGCATACATAAATTGCTAACACTTATAAATGAGCATAACATGTTTTTATGATTTCCAATCACATATATAATTCAACATATCAATTCAATATAAGATTTGGTACTACCATATTTCAAATTCAACAATTTCACATTTGCATAATGCTCAAAATATTTGTTACATGCTTCCAATTTCAAAATACCAAAATATCAAGTTCGAATTATAAAAAGCAATACAAAGTTTTACTAAAGATACACAGAATTTTAGATACTGCGAAGGCGAAACGTGGACCATATCACAAAGCCTCCATCCGAAAATTCACAAAGCTTGTAATGTCCGTTTTGAGGATGAAGCAAATGATTTATCATTGATTTGGATTGACACTTGATTCGCCACTTGACTTGCAACTTGATTTTATAATTTCATAGACCATTGACGAAAATTGTCCTTTTTATTCTTGTCGGCAATTGCTTTTGAAGCTTGTATCATTTTTACTTGCTTTATGGAAGAAGTGGAGCTAATTGCACGACATAGCTTCCCATGTAATTGTTTGTGTGTTGCACAAATGAGGATACTGTGAATTGTAATAAATGAAGGACAAAATAGTTGGGGGAAAAGACCGCAAAACAAACCTGAATGGAATGTTTCAGGAATTTCATAAGCCTTCTTCCGACAAAGTTGAATAAACACAGACAATGTCATAAATCACATTCAAACTATTGGACAAATATTTTTAAGATATTCACAAAATTACTTGCTAAGTAGTCGAGCTTCTAACGATATTCCATCTACAAGTGCAGCAACCTGCAATTAAACAAAAAATGCCCATGTAATTAAACAACAAATATATATAACGTCATCGATAGATGGACATAAAAAAAGTTTAAGAAAAATTGGTGCAGTGAAAGAACCAGATTACCATCCAATCATTACAAAATCAGTCAAACATTGGTTGTAATAAACTGTTCGATCATATTCAAATGACAAGCAATAGATCATATGTCCAGTTTTACCTGGTTTTCAAGTATTTTTGCTCTGGCCTCTGCTTCCTCACATTTCTCTTGTGCAGATCGTAGCTAAAAAAAATTAATTAAATTTCATTGTTGAAAGAAAGCAGGTAAAAAAGGGTAGAAAATTAGTACGATAGCACTCATAAAATAGTTACCTTCTCAAGCATATATTTGTTCTCTTCTTGTAGCATATCCAGCTGCATGTTTGGCTAAACAAAAGAACCAAACAAATAGTCCATGTTAAGTAAGTTGCTTTTATTAAATCAAGTAATAGATGTCACATCAATTTAATAGGATATTGGGATGCTAAATAGCATATTAATCAAAGATAGGAAATTACCTGTAAGCCGCTAAACGGACGTCATCTCTTATGCCAGATAGAGGCCCATAAAAATCTAGGTAGCGGTAGATTCGATTGTCAAATACCTGCTTAAAAGATGAATTTGTTTATATCAGAAGAATTTCATGAAGGAAAACCAAATTAGAAAGTAAGAATCTCACTTCTGATAACAACAAATCTTCGGAACTTGGTAAATTGCAGGCGGTACATAAAGCTTGAAGCAGATCTCTACATGTACCAGCTTTAGGCACATCTACGGTGAATGGTGTCGGAAGAGAGCTTCCATCACCACTAAACAAGCATATTGTCATACTTCTTGTTGTTTTTGAAGGTAGTGGCAATGATAAGTACATAAATGGATCAAACGTGACAGAAACTTTGGTGCAGACAGGAAAGACTACTGTTGACTTGTATTGACCCTGAAAGTTAAATACAAAATTTCAAGGTGAGTTGTCCTAAAATTAACTTTAGCAATATATTTCTATCAGTAAGTAAAATAACTTCCCAACACAAAAAAAAATCAATGAGGTAAGATTTTTCTTTCATTGCCATCTACCCAGTGCACAAGGCTCCCCGCTTGAGCAGGGCCAGAGTTGGGCAAGTTATTTGCATTCGTGTCTCCATCACCGATTCCGAAACTTGGTTAATAAAATAAACTGAGCGGCATGGTAGATAAATGAAATTTCCCATCACAAAATTCATTAGATAGATGTTTCGTTCTACATTATTATTTGTAGGTGCAGCTAAGACATTCTTGTGAATGGTTCCAGCCTGTCGAGGGTAGGTCTTTGACCAATTTTACTGTCGAGGGTAAAAAAGAGTAAAAAAAAATCCAAAGTGGCCTACCCTTGACCATAATATAGTCATTCTTGCGAATGTTTAACCAAGGTTGAAATCAATATATTATATACAAGTCCTAGATTTGTTCTTTTGCCTTCAAAAATAAAGCCTTTCAAATGAAATTTTCAACCTGTAGATGTGACTCCATACAAATAAAATATCAATCAAAATAGCTTCTATGTTATAACTATCAACCAATTCAATGAGTAGTTTCTTCGTTCTTATGATTTAAGAAAAATTTCTTAATTCTGCAATGCATTAAAAAAAATGACTGATTTAAATATACGCCTCCAAAGCTTATGATGCAGGACTTGAAAATAATTTCATGTCCTCTTGCTTACAAAACTTTCCACTTGTTTACATTATTATATCATAAATAGAACATGAGTATTATCTGAACTGATTTCACCGTAATGTGTTAATTAAAAAAAAAGGTGGATGGATATAGGCTTCATAGTTTGTTGGCATACAAAATTAGTGGTGCATCCTGGAAGCATTGGTTGGTTCTATTTTAGTGACATTGTACTTATTTCTGCTCTAGTTATTATATATGCTATTAGAATAGTAAAAACTATTAGAAAAAAATGCATTTAGATGTAGGCTGACATGGGAATGAAATTTAAAAAGTCGAGTTAGTTTCATAGGATGCATATGTTCTCTAAATTTCGAACATGTGCAGTCATTACTGGGTTCCTTTATAAGGCATGACAATACATTTCGGGAACACATATATATGTATATGTATATGTATGTATGTATGTTTGTGTACAAATTTATTCACGTCAGGTAAGTTGCTAATGCATGTGAAGGCGATTTTAGCTGTACGCTGTATTGAAACATGTCAGGACATATCCTAAGAGGCTACGTATAAAAATGAAAATCAAGTAATGTGTTATGTATAAAGAAGTTGTCTGATCAAATCGGAATATATGGGTTCAACGCAAACAAATTCCCAGGTTCAATGCATATATACAATTTAATGTCAGACAACAATATTATATGATGCGCAACATATATGTATCAAGGACTTAGGCAGCATGAATATATGGCAGTTTGCATTCAAACAAAGAACTCAAGGAACAATATATTATATCAGTTCCAAAATACCCTTGGAAACAGCCAACCAGAACCCAAAATGTATCACTGTCAAGTGGTATAGAAACAAAACACAAGTGCCTACGTATATAAATTTCAAGTTGGCTACAGTAAATCAAGTTGCAGGGTATTTTTTTCCTATCTTTTCCGAAACAAAGGCATATTTCAAGTTCAGATTGTTCAAGTAAACGACCCATATGAGTAATTATCCCAGCATACATACATATAAACACTTATATACACAGTAAAAAGGAAAATTTCAAATGTTGATTACTCAGGTAAACTGGCGGTTAAACTGATCAAGTGTGTATATATATACTTTCCAAACTTTTAAATGTAGATTCACAGACCCAATATTACTGACGAATTGTGGTATTTAAAGTGCGTAAGTTACAACATGACCAATTCGGTAAGAATTAACAAGATAAGTAAATTATATATAAACTTACGAGCATACACCAGAATATAAAGTAGATACTTCGGTTTTTTCCTTCTTTTTCTCAGCCTTTTGTGTGTGATGATAGTCGTACCATTTCAAGGTCTTAGAATAAGAAAACTTATGCATATTTATTTCTAGCTACCTTTGGTCAGTTTGTTCAATATTATTTTAACTCAGTGTTAGTATTAGGACAAATATCAGCTAAAACCATTGACTTTTCCTAAAGAACAAAACAAAATAAAATTTGCCAAAACAATGAAATTATTCTCATTTAATCAGTTAGTTAAAAGGTTCATTTCATTAATAAATACATCTAAAAGTTCATAAAAATTTCAAGACATCACTTCCAAAAAACAAAGCACATAAAAGTCTAAACTTTCTGACCATTTGATTAACTAGTAGCGCAACAAAAACCAAATATTAACATATATGAGTCACCTACTTGTAACATGATGCTCCTGTCGAGGGTAGGTCTTTGATGCTACTGCATTAGCCTAAGAATCGAAATGCTCATCAAACATTTTTTCCTGCAATTCACAGAGAAATATTTAAAGTATTAAACATCTAATTGGTCATGAAAGGGGTAGTCGTTGACTTGCCTGTACAAGCATTACCCAGAAAGAAGCCAGCAAACTTCAATACCAAAAATGCAAAAATCAATTAATTTTAGTATGCAAAAAGCCATCGACAGCTAGTATAAATTCGAAATGACTGAAGTATTGCTTCAACCCATCGACAGCTAGTACAAATTCGAAATTAATGCAACCTAATGAATGCAGTTTACAGGCAACGGAAATTTGATATAAGTATCTCCACCTAAATACTGTTAACCCATACAATGAATTAAACTTACATACCAGAAAAAGAAAATATAAATAAATCAATTTACGTTGTATATAACAGAAAAATTCGCAAAAGTAAAAGCATCGAATACATAGAAAATGCTAATTAGAATTAAACTGTGTTATTTCAACACTGCGATTTTAAGATTGCAAAAATCCAACGTTAAATACACATCATATAGGTTATACTGTTGTGTTTGATTTTTAAGTCAAAACAATGAAGGATAGTGGAAGAAATAGAAAGAAACAATCATCGATCAAGATTGAATATATATGAATTTTAGTACCCAAATAAGTTGTAAAAAATTAAATAGAGTGAAACATGTATTCAAATACAACAAAAAAGAAAGAAAATTTCCACCATCCGGGCTATAGCAGAATAACAAACGTGAGGTTGTGTTTGAAATTCAAAGCAAATGTCGAGGCCGGCACAAACCAGTTACAACATATAGTGTGCTTGTGATGGTGAGCAACAAATATTACACTAGCTACATCTGATATGCAAATATAAAGAGGAGAGGAATTACCTGATGTTTGACATTGGTAATGCCCTGGACAGGTTTAATCAACGCTGGGTCATCGTCAAAACAATATCCAAGAATATAGATCCGTCTTCTGCCTAGGTAGAACTCAAAACATTTATTTGCGCATCTGTAACAATATCCATACCCAGTTTCAAATTTTAAACCACTCACCATCTAAAAGTCATCATATATTTGTTTGCAACTCTCAAATCAATAATAAAATCATAAAGTACTTCAAATGGAGATAGGCAATGAACGTCAAACCACTGTATAACTTGTTTGCGGCTATTTCTATTTTATTTCTAATGTTTATTCTCTGTTTACTCTGAATTTCTTTGTATCTCTATCTCCACTATCCATGTGAAGTAAACATAAACTTATTTTCTATCAACATGTCCAAGTACAAAGGTAAGACAATGGCTGAGCACACATTTAGCAGCAGGGTGGACACAGGGCAACCCTTAAGTTTTGTTACAATCAATTATGTTTTGCTACAATCAATTATGTAAATCAAAAAACATGGCAACATAGTATCCGAATCAACATTAATAGATTTTGGTTTCTACTCCCAGGCTGCATAGGATTGCCAAGGAACAGTAGACACAACTATAAGGATTTATTAATTATGTATAGAATTTCTTACACCATAATGCACTAATGATAATTTTAATAATTCAAAATTATTATTTAATGCAACATGGTATTGCGAACTCTGCACATGCTTCTTTTCCTTTTATTGATGTTGCTCTGATGTGTATATTTTGAAAAAAAAATAGTGGAATCCAAATTACCCTCCTATATATTATAAAGAAAAATAAATAACCAAGCAATTAGTTTTTGAATATTCATTATTTTCATTATATGACTACTTTTGGGACGATCATTTTCAGAATAATGATCATAGATGTGCTCTGCTCCTTGAGAATATAAGCTTACGGATTTATAGTATCTATCACAACTTGATAGTCAAACTAGAAGAATCTCCAGCTAAGAGATATTATATACTTGATCGATTACAAAACTTAATATCTATTCAAATTTTAAATAACTAACAACATCTAAAAAGTAATCGCCATTGTAAATGGTTATGAGTAGATTACGCGAGGTATACGCAGGGTTGAAGGATGGTATTGTAGTTATATGCCTATCCATTTGTATATAACATACTGTGTAAGTGAGGCAGCATATGCACACATCGATTTACATGTCATTCCCTCTTCAATATCTCTATATACAATTGAACACTATAAATAGGAAAATCATTTTTACTCAATTCTTGAACACATCCGTACCTTTGCTATGTACCTATTCCTTGCATGAATATATATAAAAAACTGAACTTTACTGTGCTGTTCTAAGATGTAGGCACATCCACATATCATTTTATATGTTATGTTTCATCCCTTCAGCAAGTAATATAAACACAATCAAGTTCAGAAAACACAGTTTCCACATACCATTAACAGTCAATAATAAACACAGTTTCCACATACCATTAACAATCAATAATAAACAATCATCAAGTAGAACGATAGCCAAAATGATAGAAATCACCTACTCGAAATCGATTTTTGCGACCTCAAACTCGAATCTGACCTCGACCTCTTGAGCTGCTCCTAAAATTATCAAATAAAGATGAAAGCTTTGAGTGTGACACAGGGTACCTTCAATTTCAACTATTCCTAACATAATTAAACAATTTATCGTGATACCTAGATGCCCCAATTCGTGATTCCTAGAATCCCCAATTCGAAGTCCCAATTATCGTGATTCCTACAATCCCAAATTCATAGTCGATGATTGAGAAACGGGTGGAGAGATGATTGAGAAACGGGTGGAGAGAGGATATGAAAGACTAATACCGAATTGAGAAATCTAGAATCCTTCAATTAGAGAGAGGGATCGCTGATATCAATTCTTCGAAGTCTTTTTTTTAATTTTCTTATGACACGGCCGTAAAAGGAATAAGCGTTGAGGGCGAAAGGATTGAGGTTCCGATTAGGTTATGGTTGAGAACTTACCCTTTTGCCCTCGGAATATAAGGGTTGACTAGGCATATCAACACATATAAGTGTTAGCACATTTTTGGTGACACATTTTTACTATATCAACACATATTAGTGTCACTAGTCTACAACACATATAAGTGTTGGCAGTTGAAAACATTAAGTGTTGCCAAATGGTCATTATGGTGTAGTGAAATTAAAAACTTTATTTTTGTTTATTGGTTTACTTTGCAACAGAAAATGAACAACAAATAAAACCTTACTTTTATTTGTTTACTTTGCAATAAGATTTGAACGACAAATAAAATATTCTTTTTATTTGTTTATTTGCAATAGAATATGAACAACAAATAGAATATATTTTTATTACGACAGAATTTGGCTAACTAATAAAAGTCCTTTTTGTGTTTGTTTACATTTAGAACACGGTTTATGAATTACAATAAAAACATAAAACGTTCATTTGTTTGAATTGAAACCATGTTAACGATAAAATTTACATTTTTACCGTATATATAGAATAGACTAAAAATGTTCATCTATTTGAAATGAAAACATGAAACATTAAAAATCTTATTTTTAATGGAAAGAATTATTCATATGAAAATTGTTCATGTTAAAATAAAAGTGTTGAAAACATAAAAATCACATTTTTAATGTAAAGAATGATTCATATGAGAATTGTTTATGTTAGAATTGTCGAAAAACAAAGTTATCTTTTTATTTGTTTTTGTTGAAATGTTAGAAATTAATCAAAAAGATTACATTTTTAATGTAATTAGAAACAAAGTAAGAAGATTACATTTTTCAATGTAATCAAAATTGAAATAAATTGATTACATTTTTTTCAATGTAATTAAAATTGAAGTAGAATAATTATATTTTCAATATAATTAATATTGAAATAAAAATAACATTTTGGTTAAAGCATAAGTATTGAAATAAGAGATCACATTTTTGGCCAAACTTTATTAGTGAACATTTTTGGCCAAAACTTTATTAGTGAAATGAAAATATCACTTTTGTCAAAAATTGATTACTGAAATAAAAGTAACAATTTTGGTTACATTTTTTTTTTGTAAATAAGAAATTATTTTCAGAAGTTACATAGAAATTGGTTAGATATTTTTGTTTATGTTTTTCAACGCAAATAAACATAGAAATTAAAAGGTTACTTTTCATTTGCACTTTTCAATGCAAATATAGCATGAAATAAAATTCATTTTTCTTATTTGCATCTCACAATGCAAGCATAACTTGGAAATAAAAAGTACATTTTTAATTGTGTTCGACAACACCAATAAAACTAGAAAATAAAACATGTTTTGAAAATAAAGTTTTGTTCTTTATTTTGTGTTCAAAAATGTAAACATGTTTTGAAAATAAAGTTTTGTTCTTTATTTTGTGTTAAAAAATAAAACATATATTGAAAATAAAGTTTATTCTTTGTTTTCTTTTATCAATACATATATGCATTGAAATTAAGGTTTATTCTTTTATTTGCATTTATCAATGCAAATATTCAATGAAACTATAGTCTATTTTCTTTATCTTCATTTACCAATACAAATGTACACACTTTTATACATTTAATAGAATTTGTTTAAAATATCCTTTGAAAATAAATTTTGTTCTCTTATTTACGCTCACTAATGTAAATATAATTTATAAACAAAACTATTCTTTGTTTGTATTCATAAATGCAAATACTCATTTAAATAAAATTTGTTTCTTTTATTTACATTCAATAATGTAAATACAATTTGGAAATGAGGTTCTTTTTACATTCACTCAAATATACTTTTAAATAAAAATAAAAATTACATTTGTTATTTGCATTTCTTGTTGTAAATAAACCCTTAAAATGAAGTTCATCTTTGTTTGCAATTCATTAATGCAAACAAACCATCAGATTTAAAATTATATTTTTGATTTATAATTTTGATATGAATTAAGATTGTTTGAAATAAAGGGTAGAATTTAAAAGTTACATTTTAATAACTAAACATTCACATTTTTGTCATTAAAGTAAAATAGACAAAAACACCCATTTTGTCTAAATTAAAAGAATGAAACAAAATATAGCATTGGAATATTTTATTAGAATGGAAACTCAAATTATTCATTTTTGTAAATTTATATTAGTTAAAAACAATTATTCATTTTTGTTAATTTACATTAGTTAAAAATAATTATTCATTTTAGTCAATTTATACAAGTTAACCCAAATTTTACATTTTGTCAGAAATATTCATTTTTGTCAAAATGAATTAGTTGAAGCAATTTATATATATATATATGTCTGGCAACATATATACTTGTCAAGATAGGCTAGTTAAATCAAAATATTTATCATTTTGTCTCATTAGAATTGCCAAACAAGATAACCATTTTTGTTTAGAGTTTAAATTAGCAAAATAGAATTTGTCAATAGGAAAAAGTTATTATGCTTATTCATTCATTGTAATAGAGATATTTTCTTGTCATCATTATATGTATTGTGTATTACACTTCCATTCACAAGTTACCCGACTTGTGTACGTGATTGGGATGATAATTTTCACACATCGCCCAAGTGCACAAATTAGCTTATTATTTGATTGTTGGTTGAAACCCCACACGGGTGTTGGGATGAAATTTATATACACTAATCCCAATATTTAGTTGTATGTTGATCGTTATGATAAAAATGTAACAACCCGCAAATTCTGAACCAATTTAAAAATTTTATTTTAGAAAATTTTAATGAATTTTGAGGTTATAATATAATTTATTATTAATAATAATGGCTAGAATTTATTTTAATCGAAGTTAGAACGAATAAATTTAATTTAAATATAAAAGGAGTTAGAAATGGCGCGGTAGTTTTAAAATTTGATTTCAAACTTTAATTGGATGTACAGGATTCAAAATAAATCAGAATTGAGTGAAACAAGAAATATTTAAATCTGTTTAATCACATCTTTCTAACGAATCTGAAAAATTGAAATTTTATAACGGGAATCAAAAGTTATGGCCAATTCAATTTTTAGAAAGGTCGCTGTAGAATATATATATATATATATATATATATAATATATATATATATATGGCCCAAAAGGCTACTTTTCACATATGAAGGAATTTCGACTCGAAACCACTTCCATTGAGTTCGGAATGATGTTTCTGCATTGAAAAACAATAAACACTTTTATATTTTGAGTTTCGGAAATTATTTGTTTAAAAATGTATTTTTAATATTGAATATATTGGCCTTGAAAATAGTCATTTTCCAAACGACCTCCGTTTTCGACGAAACTACTTTTGTTGGAACCGGAATGTCAAATTATAGCTAGGTTTCAATTTTAAGAATTTTTCGAATTAATATGTGAGCGTGGCCAAAGAAAATGTGTTTTGACTATTTCATTTAAATTTAAACGACCTGAAAATAGCCATTTTTCAAACAGTCTCAGAATTTGACATAATTAGTCTTGTTAGAATCGTATTGTCATAAGAAAGCTAAATTTTTTTTTTTTCAGAATTTCTTGAGGTCGTACGTGGCCCCGACATATTTATATGTACAATCAATATTTAATTAATTAATTTTTAATGGAATTTTAAATAAAATGCCTATAGATTTCGGAATTGGACCCCGAGACCCATCCCATTGCGTTCAGAAGGCCTCAAAACGTTAAGATCGACAGTAAGCAAGCACAATTCGGAGACAGCCCGCATTTTCACCTTTATAACATATTTTTCAATGATTTCATAATAAAATAATTAAAAAATAAAAACCCTAACCCTAATTTCTGAGCGGCCGCCGCCTATGCCTATTCAATGGCCAGAAACTTCCCAACTTCAAACATCAATTTCTTCCAATCCGTTCTATGAAAATTGACAAATAATATACCAAATCGAAGAGGACGGAGAGCTCTACAAATCCGTACGGTTAAGATCAGTTTTCAGTTCACGGATTTCGCGAATTCTGCCGAGGAAGTGGGGGCGTTCGGGTTCGATTTTCGAGGCGAGGAGGAGGCCGAGTTGGGTGGCCTTCTGGGCGTTGGTGGCTCGCGGGCGGAGCGTCGGAGTGGCGGGGTCTGATCGGCGGTCGGTGGCTAGGATGGGGGTGCGACGTGAAGGGATCAGAGGTGATATTGGGTTCGGCAGAACGCAGCAACGAAGAAGAGAAGTATATTTTATTATTATTATATTTATTTAATATTTAATTTATCCGATCTTTAAAAATCAATATCTCTTTCATACGAGTTCCGATTGACGAACCGTAAGTTGCGTTGGACTCGTCTTTCAGAGATCTTCGCGATGGCGCAGACCAGAGCTGATTCTGAGACAGTCGAATTTTCAGCCATATCAATGTGTGGATTCTGAATTTTATAATTTAATTAATTATAATTTTTTTTTGTTTGAATTATAAATTATTTTTCTTGCGTTAAAAATAATTGTATTGTGATGTAATTCAGATCTGAAATGTTCTGTGATTGATGAATGGTTGATTGTGGTTGGTGGTTTGTTTTGTTGTTCTTGATATGCTAGATCCGCGTTGAATTTAATATATTGTTGAATTTTATTTGCAATTAGAAAATAAATCTAAATTTAGATTTAAATCATATTTTATTCAGATCTAGTTATTCTAATTTATTTTAAAAAAAATATTATTTTTATTATTCTGAGATGAACCATAGAATTTGATCGACAAATAAAAACTAATTTTTATTTGTTGGTATTACAATAGTATTTGATTGACAAATTAAAAACTATATTTTTGTTTATTGGTTTACTTTGCAACAGAAAATGAACAACAAATAAAACCTTACTTTTATTTGTTTACTTTGCAATAAGATTTGAACGACAAATAAAATATTCTTTTTATTTGTTTATTTACAATAGAATATGAACAACAAATAGAATATATTTTTATTACAACAGAATTTGGCTAACTAATAAAAGTCCTATTTTTGTTTGTTTACATTTAGAACACGGTTTATGAATTACAATAAAAACATAAAACGTTCATTTGTTTGAATTGAAACCATGTTAACGATAAAATTTACATTTTTACCGTATATATAGAATAGACTAAAAATGTTCATCTATTTGAAATGAAAACGTGAAACATTAAAAATCTTATTTTTAATGGAAAGAATTATTCATATGAAAATTGTTCATGTTAAAATAAAAGTGTTGAAAACATAAAAATCACATTTTTAATGTAAAGAATGATTCATATGAGAATTGTTTATGTTAGAATTGTCGAAAAACAAAGTTATCCTTTTTATTTGTTTTTGTTGAAATGTTAGAAATTAATCAAAAAGATTACATTTTTAATGTAATTAGAAACAATTTAAGAAGATTACATTTTTCAATGTAATCAAAATTGAAATAAATTGATTACATTTTTTTCAATGTAATTAAAATTGAAGTAGAATAATTATATTTTCAATATAATTAATATTGAAATAAAAATAACATTTTGATTAATGCATAAGTATTGAAATAAGAGATCACATTTTTGGCCAAACTTTATTAGTGAACATTTTTGGCCAAAACTTTATTAGTGAAATGAAAATATCACTTTTGTCAAAAATTGATTACTGAAATAAAAGTAACAATTTTGGTTACATTTTTTTTTGTAAATAAGAAATTATTTTCAAAAGTTACATAGAAATTGGTTAGATATTTTTATTCATGTTTTTCAACGCAAATAAACATAGAAATTAAAACGTTGCTTTTCATTTGCACTTTTCAATGCAAATATAGCATGAAATAAAATTCATTTTTCTTATTTGCATCTCACAATGCAAGCATAACTTGAAAATAAAAAGTACATTTTTAATTGTGTTCGACAACACCAATAAAACTAGAAAATAAAACATGTTTTGAAAATAAAGTTTTGTTCTTTATTTTGTGTTCAAAAATGTATACATGTTTTGAAAATAAAGTTTTGTTCTTTATTTTGTGTTCAAAAATAAAACATATATTGAAAATAAAGTTTATTTCTTTGTTTGCTTTTATCAATACATATATGCATTGAAATTAAGGTTTATTCTTTTATTTGCATTTATCAATGCAAATATTCAATGAAACTATAGTCTAATTTCTTTATCTACATTTACCAATACAAATGTACACACTTTTATACATTTAATAGAATTTGTTTAAAATATCCTTTGAAAATAAATTTTGTTCTCTTATTTACACTCACTAATGTAAATATAATTTATAAACAAAACTATTCTTTGTTTGTATTCATAAATGCAAATACTCATTTAAATAGAATTTGTTTCTTTTATTTACATTCGATAATGTAAATACACTTCGGAAATGAGGTTCTTTTTACATTCACTCAAATATACTTTTAAATAAAAATAAAAGTTACATTTGTTATTTGCATTTCTTGTTGTAAATAAACCCTTAAAATGAAGTTCATCTTTGTTTGCAATTCATTAATGCAAACAAACCATCAGATTTAAAATTATATTTTTGATTTATATTTTTGATATGAATAAAGATTGTTGAAATAAAGGGTAGAATTTAAAAGTTATATTTTAATAACTAAACATTCACATTTTTATCATTAAAGTAAAATAGACAAAAACACTCATTTTGTCTAAATTAAAAGAATGAAACAAAATATAGCACTGGAATATTTTATTAGAATGGAAACTCAAATTATTCATTTTTGTAAATTTATATTAGTTAAAAACAATTATTCATTTTTGTTAATTTACATTAGTTAAAAATAATTATTCATTTTAGTCAATTTATACTAGTTAAACCAAATTTTACGTTTTGTCAGAAATATTCATTTTTGTCAAAATGAATTAGTTGAAGCAATTCATATATATATATATATATGTATGTATGTATGTATGTATGTATGTATGTATGTATGTCTGGCAAGATATATACTTGTCAAGATAGGCTAGTTAAATCAAAATATTTATCATTTTGTCTCATTAGAATTGCCAAACAAGATAACCATTTTTGTTTAGAGTTTAAATTAGCAAAATAGAATTTGTCAATAGGACAAAGTTATTATGCTTATTCATTCATTGTAATAGAGATATTTTCTTGTCATCATTATATGTATTGTGTATTACACTTCCATTCACAAGTTACCCGACTTGTGTATGTGATTGGGATGATAATTTTCACACATCGCCCAAGTGCACAAATTAGCTTATTATTTGTTTGTTGGTTGAAACCCCACACGGGTGTTGGGACGAAATTTATATACACTAATCCCAATATTTAGTTGTATGTTGATCGTTAGATCGACAGGCTGTGATGAGCGTTATGATTTAATTTTAACGCTTACACAGTGGAATTTACACTTTGGATGTAGAAGGATGATTTGATGTTGTGTGTGAAATCCATGTAACCCAAATTAGATGGTAAATGTTTGAGTCACATTTCGATTCAGGTGTTCTTTTAAATAAGAATATTTTTATATTAGAAATCCTTTTTATATAAAGTATATATATATTTTTTCAAAATATATATTGTTAATCAAGTATATGTTAAAACAAAGAATATTTGTAAAAGATAAAGAATTTGTAATATGAAGAATACTTCTCATTTAGAGTCTTTATATAAAGAATATTTTTATGATTATTTTAAATTATGTTTTTAAAAGGTTACTAGCATTTGCAATTATATTTTGTGATATGAAATAAATTGAGATGTGAAGTGGATTTATCGTGGACGATGTTTTAAACGTCATTTGTCCTTTAATCCAATTTACATTGAAATTATTATTTGGAACTTATGAATTCTATTTTATAGATTTAAAAAGGCTTTTTCTAAAAATCAAGTTTTTCCAATTTAATATATTAAACAAGAATAAGTGGAAATTCGATTGGTAATAATCGAAATGGGCTTCTGTAAAAGAAGACCGATATTGTATATGGAATTTAAGAGGCTTTGCCGTTATTCCATTTATATTATTAGTCTGATATAGAAATCTATATTGATTATGTATTAATTTGATTTCTGTGAAATTCCATATTTTGGAAATTGATTTATAGATTTTATTTCCAGTGTTTATCTTTGATAAAATTAATGAGAATCTTCTAATACGAATATCTTATTAAAAGAATGTTCTGAGTTGGAATGTGGCGTAATGTGTGATTTTCCAATATATTCTTTTTAATCCCAAAATACGAGAGTTATTCAGAAAGACCGGGTTTAACCCATTCTGAATAATCATCACGACGATCAAGAGTCGAAGATGAAGACTATGATTGAAGACCGATGGTTTTCACATCGTTGGGATGATGATGACTGGTATCTTGAATTGGGATTGGCCTTCCAAGGCAAGGTATTTGGTGATGGTCGTCCAAACGCATTTGGAGATCGACGGACACGTTGTTTCGCTCAGACCCAGAGCGGACTTGTAAATGGATTGTGTGTCAGACATTGTATTCCTTCCTGCTGTATTTGTTGAACGCTACTGATTATATATTTCTGTTTGGTGGTGAAGAATTTATTCTTTACTTATCACCCTTCTCTAAGACGTATGAGCTTAGAGGTTATATATATATTGGTAGATGATCAATAATATGGTAGGGTCTAACAATGTGACATGCTAAGATGCAAATGATCAAGGCTTTGTTGAAAAGCAGGCCTTGTGGTTGATGATCAAAGCACAGTCTCGTTAGGCATAACTTTGTGTATATCGTGACTTCGCGAGCCTCACACCCCGGTATGAGTCAAAAATGGGATATGGACCATAGGGAGTGCATACGTTTCTTTCTAGCTAGAAGTGGTGTTTGGGCTTTAACACGGCCCGACATTTTACTTATGTGGATTATGGATTGAGGTACCTTGTTTTTTTATAGGCCGGAAGTGGTCATATTATAGGTCCAAAAGGGCCTGGAAACGTAAGTTCAGGAATTTCCAATCCACCACCATTAGGTGGGGACCGACCCTACCGCTCCAAGGGTTGCCCATGTAACAACCCGTATTTTGATAACGTGTTATAACCATAAATCTAGGCAGAATTAAATTTTAATATAAGAACAAAGGTGTAAGAACCCGTAACTTCCCCGTGAAGGAAAGCACGGATACTTTAAGAACAATACACAAAATAGAACGCAAACAGAAGAACATTTCATTGTTATTACAACAATTCCATCAAATACAAGAATATACAGAGTATAATTGAATAAATTACATTCGATAAATATCAGAGATTACAATAAATTTCATAGCAGCGGAAAATAATACAAAATCACAACTGGAGGTGATACACGGATACAGAGCTTTCCGGATATCATTCCAGCTGTAAACCAGGAACCTGTGAATATAAATCTGCAAAACCAAAACTACTAGCCGCCCGTGCGGAAAATAGGGGCACCCAGAGTTTAGGTTAAAACAATAAACTCCAGGTCAGTCATGTGACTGGTGTGAGAACTAAAACAGTTATTAATATTGGTTTTAAGAAACGGGTTGCGCCATTGCGTTCGTCTCGGAATTCTGCATGAAATCAAGTCTGAGTTTACGAAAATCGGAGTCCATATGACCAAGTTATGGCTCCCCAAAGTTTCAGAAATTTTCAGAGTTCAAAATAGTTCGAATTCGAGTTCAAATTCGAATTTCAAAACCCAGACAGACTGGGCGGGAAATTTCCCGCCCAACACCCCAGGTCGACTGGGCAGTCGACACCCCCAGGACCAGGTCGACTGCAAAGTCGACTTGGGTGTCGACCTGGTCCCCGAACCTGGTTTGGGCCTGATTGCTCCTGCTTGACCCTGTTGGCTTGTTTGAGGGCCTGTGACGATTTTTGGCAGTTCAGATTGATTCTAGGGTTTATCCTATGTCCTAAACTAGTTGTTGCAACTATAAAAACACCCTAAGACCTAGGCTAATCCACAACAAATCTTTCTAACACCATTATGCTGCTAAGTCTCCTCTTGAACCATGGCCGCCGCCTCCAACTTGAAGCTTAAACATTCAAACTAGATCCAAATAGAAGGCCAACGTTTCTACAACAATTCAAGGGAATATATCAACATCTCAACAACGATCCTACGACAATTTCTGTTCTTAGTTCTCAAAAACCACGATCTGTAAGCCCCAGTTACTCTTAGATCTAAACTCTAAACTTAATATGGCATGTGTAAATTGAAGTTGAACATAAACATGATAACTACTTGAGACCTATTCTTGTATATCTTTGATCTATGACTATTCCTTTTTGATCTTTTATTTTAGATCTACTCTTGTTCACCCTAGATCTATTCACCTTGAACCTAGTACCGTTCATATTGAACCTTGATTTGTGGAATACCGATAAGAACTTGATTTAGGGGTCTGTTCATGTCATAACCTAAACCCTATCATTATTTTAACATGCCTGTGATGTTGTGATGTTGAAACTATTGCTAGTCACAAGTTTAGGATTATCATCTTATGTCATTTATTGCTATGTTTATCACCCTATTTCATATGCCAGTGATGTTATGATCATATCTCAAGTTACACCATGCTTGCCTTGAAATCACCTTTGCCACTTTATACCCATCCTTGTTATGTTATTCCCTAGTTACATCTATTGCCTTGATTCGAATTCACGAGCGTTGGGGATGCGATTTGGGTAGTTTAGGAAAACCAGAATTTAGTATGAACTTGAAAACATGAATATCGTTATAACTTGAGCTTGGATAGGAACATGAACTTGACATGAAATTATACTTGAAAATATGAATTTGGGACATGACACTTAGATAACTTGAACGTGGCCAACTCGAGGTTGGGTTGAGTTTGCAGTATAAATCTGCCCGGAACCGCCCGACGAATCCAGTAACTGCAAACAATAGGACCCAATGTGAGTAGTTGGTCCTATCGCACTCGAAACCCGAGGTTAGACTAGGTTATGGTGTAAAACTGCCCGGACCCGCCCGATACATCCAGTAACCATAACCAAGTCTAATGTGAGAGGTTAGGGGTGCATTAAGTAAATTAATGCCACTTGATAGGGTTAAGTCATGGACCACTTGAATATACTTAACCAATTTGACATGTTGATTTGATAGGGTTAAGTCATGAACCGCTTGAACACACTTAACCGACCTGACACATGATTCGTAGGACTAAGTCTTGAACTAGAACGACACACTTAGTCAATTTGACATGACATGTAGATGGGGTTAAGTCTCGATTTTAAATGACAACTTAACCTGCTGAACGAAACCCTAGTTACGCGGTCCTTTTCAGCAGTAACCCACTAGATGTATCACGGTACCCTGGGACTAGGCAGGGTAGGGCACGATTGCTGGGCTGATTGTAAGCGACCAGAACGACGGCTGAGTTGGTGCGCCATTGTAGGTTCAGGCGGACTAGGGTCGTGCACTTAGTCCGGAGTTGAAAAAGCAGGCATTGGGCATCAGAAGGATTATCTGTGCATTCTTGATTCGTGTCGGTGGTTGGCACCCTAGGGCTTGATACACCCTATGGTGGACCTAGCACAGGTGACTACATTCGTGATACGGCCGTATGACACAGACACACGACGAGCTAGACTTGTAGGGAGCCGGTCGATTAGATCATACCGTTGGACCCCGAATTGGGTCACTTCACGATATTGGGCCAAGGGATTATTTCTTGATTTATAGTTGACACGGGATTAGTATACCAGTATAGTTGGTATGGCGAACCTTGAATACACAATGTTAGACTTGAGTTATCTTGTTAGCTTAGTTATCATGTCAGACTTATCATCATTCCTATGTTTAATTCCAGTTTATTCATGTCTCGTTAACTTTACTAGTTTCTATGCTGATAGTCACTAGGGCTTACCGGTCTTTCTGACTGACCCGTTTTCTTTCGCCTCTTTGTCTTTCGTTCCCCCCCCTCAGGTTCTCAGGGAGGAAACTCTAGCTCTTAGCTTGGACTTTGCTTGCTTTCTTGTAACAACCCGTATTTTCAATAACCTGTTATAACGTAAATCGAGGCAGAATTTAATTTATAAATCTGAATCAAGGGAAACGGGCTATGCCATTGCGTTCATCTCGGAAAAATACGCGAAATAGAGTCCGAGTTTTCGAAAATCGGAGTCCGTATGACCCGATTAAGGCCCAACGAAGTTTTCAGAAAATTTCAAAGTAAAAACAGATTTCAAATTCAAGTTTGAATTTGGAAAAAAGGGTCAGATTGGGCCAGGCGGGAAAATTCCCGCCAGAGCACCCAAGTCGACAGCCCTGTCGACTTGGGAGTCGACTTGGTTGGACCCAAGTCGACAGCCCTGTCGACTTGGCTGTCGACTTGGTTCAGCCGGGCAGTTTTGCCTGGTGCACCATTTTGGGGTTTTGGTTAGGTTTTGGGCCAGATTCGGTTTTAAGGGCTGAGATTGGAATTAGGGTTTAATCCTAAGGTTGAAACTAATCCTAATCTCTATAAATAAGCCCTTAACCTAACCCTAAATCATCATTAATCAACCCTACAACTAAACTATGGCAAAATCATTCCTCTCATGGCCTCCACTCTCTTCATAAAAATTCTAAATTATTTCTATGAGAGATTTTCCATGCATACAAGTGTTTTCAAGCTTGTATGAGTGTCATTAGCTTGCATTCAAGTCAAGTTTCCATATTTGCATCATAAAGCAAGGGTTTTGATCATTTTTGCTCAAGGGTTTTTCTATTGGAGCTTGCATTTTGGGTTTATTTGATTGCATAAGGGCTTAGTCTCAATCTAAATATATATATTTGAGTCTTCATAAGCATTGTAAGCCCTTTTCTACTTTCATATTTAAACTCTAAAGTTAAATGAATGATGCAAGTTTGGTTGATCATTATGATATGCAAGTTTGCCATGATATGCAAGTTTACCATGTCATGTTATGCAAGTTTGATATGCAAGTTTGTCATATGATATGCAAGTTATGTTATGCAAGTTTGGGTTGATCATTTTGTTCATGTTATCATGTTATGCAAGCTTACCTTGAGTATACGAACATAAAGCTTCAAGCTTTATGCTAAAGGTTGCATTTTGGCAACATGTAAGTTATCATATCTCTTATGATAACTTGCATGTGAGGCTAAATGCGAACTTATGGCCATTTCTACATGTCATTTATCACCATGTATCACCAATATGCTAAGTTTGGTTTTATGCATTCTTTTGAGGCCTAAAAATGTAATATGCAAGTATATGAACATGTGTACATTTCATATGCCACCATGTTAAACTTGTGGCTTCAACACCTTTATGTCATGATTATGCCAAGTTCCCTCTTTCTATCCTTTATGCGCTATTGCGATATATAAGCGATGGGATTGCGTTTGGGGTTGGGTAAACTTAAAAGACATAAAAACATAAGATTGGGAATTTACCTATTAAGTTAGGTCTACCCATTGGGAATTTACCTATTAAGTTAGGTCTACCCAAATTCTTGAAAACTTGTAACATGTTTTGGAAACATGATGGACATGACACTTAGAAAATATAAGTGTGACCAACTCGAGGTTGGGTTGAGTTTGTAGCGTAAACCTACCCGGAACCGACCGGCTTAACTAGTTGCTACAAACAATAGGACCCAATGTGAGAAGTTGGTCATGTTGTACCTTGAACCCGAGGTTAGACCAAGTTGTGGTATAAAGCTACCCGGAACCGACCGACTTAACTAGTAACCGCAACGAAGTCTAATGTGAGAGGTTAAGGCACATTAATTAATTAATGCCTCATGATTAGGGTTTAAGTCATGGTCCACTTAATACTTAATCAATGTGGGCTCGGTAGATTAATCAGGGTTAAGTCGTGAACTCATCGTTACACTTAACCAAGTTAATCCATGATTAGCAAGAGGGTTAAACCGTACTTAACCCACTAGAAAATCCTAGCAATGGGGGTCCACTCCAGCAGTAATCCCAAGTTTGTATCATTATGACCCTAGGGACTAGGCTAGGGTGGGGGCACGATTACTGGACTTGAGGTAAGTGACCAAAAACGACGGCAGAGTGGTACGCCGGTGTAGTTCCGGGCGGACTATGGTCGTGCACATAGTCCGAAGCCGGGGAAAACATGCACGGGTACCAGTAGATCGAGACTGTGCACTTATGTTTATGGTGTCCAGGGGTTGACACCCTAGGGCTTGATACACCCGACGGGAGACCCTACACAGTCTGACTACAATTATGTTTGGGCCGTATTGACACCAACACGTGACGAGTTAGGCTTATAGGGAGCCGATCGACTAGACCGTTTGGTTGGACCTCGTATTAGGGTCATTTCATGTTATTGGACCTCGTATTAGGGTCACTTCATTTTATTGGACCTCGTATTAGGGTCATTTCATGTTATTGGGCCAAAGCTTGGGCCAAGGGATCAATACTTGTTTATTCAAGCCATGTTAGTTTGCTAGTACACCTGTGGTGCAAAAACCTTAAACCTGATTATGCGATGACACCTTTATCTACCTTGTTAGTTAATCATCATGCTAGTATGTTATCCTTATGTTCATCCCTGCTTCTCATGCCAGTTAACTTTATCAGTTTACATTGATTGTAGTAGGGCTTACTCAGTCTTTTTGACTGACCTGTTTTCTTTCGCCTCTTTTCTTCCGTTTCCCCCCCCCCCCAGGTTCTCAGGGTGGGAACGTTGGAGCTTAGCTTGGATTTCGGATTGCTTGCTTGGGGGATTTCAGCTCATGTACGGTTTCGACATGAAGCTAGCTATGGTTATCACTTATTTTGGGGATAGTACTTATGTATTTCAGTTTTTCAGTTGATGTTGTTTTTATCTAGACTTGTTTATTTGGAAAGTTATGTTGTACCAGACTTGTTTTGAAATAGTTTGAAATCTTCCGCTGTTTTACTTATCTTATTTACTCTGTTTACATATATACATATGTTCTTGTTCTGCCTTGATATATCATTATGCATGTTTACCTGATTCAAACGCCCCTCCAAAGTCAGAGTGCTTGCAAGAGACACCCTGGCGGAGGTGGGGTGTTACATTTGGTATCAGAGCATATGGTTTACGAGAAGGAACAAAAAGGTTTTTAAAACTTTTTGGAAAACTATTTTCAAAACCAAGTATAAAGTATTTTCCAAAGAAAAGTCTAG
Source organism: Allium sativum (assembly GCA_030737875.1). Classification (NCBI taxonomy): domain Eukaryota; kingdom Viridiplantae; phylum Streptophyta; class Magnoliopsida; order Asparagales; family Amaryllidaceae; genus Allium; species Allium sativum. Next base: position 887,916,584 of record CM060915.1, on the reverse strand, counting down.
TTTATTTTAAAGGTTATTCCCCAAAAAGCCATTAGCAAAATTCCTTCGTTCTTCTCCATTCTGAATCTGTCTTTTTTCTTCGTTTTCAGTATGGCCGATAACTTTGTTATTCCGGAGGGAGTACACGTACATGTTTGGTATAGGAGACTTTTGGAGGCTAGGGCGACCGAAGCCGGCCCCGCAGATGTTCCTCCTCCTCCTCTGGTAGTTAATGTTCCTCCTCCTCCTGTCGCTGATGTTCCTCCTCCTCCTGTCGCTGAGGTTCCTCTTCCTCCTCCCCCTCAGCATCCTCAAGCTGACTTCGCAAAGACTTGCAAAGATTTCAAAGCAATGGGTGGCAAGAACTTTCAAGGCACTGAGACTTTTGTAGAGGCCAGAAATTGGTTGAAAGAGACCGAGGATTTATTTGCTATCTTTGGGTTAGACGATCAGAGGAAGATCTTGTTGGCGGTTTGGCTTATGAAGGATGAAGCCGCTTATTGGTGGGAAGTCACCAATGGTACTAGGCCTGTTGAGACTTGGGTCGATTTCAGGGCAAGGTTCGTGCTTAAGTTTCTATCCTCTGCTGAGGAGAATCTGCAAATGGAGAGGTTCATAACTTTGAAACAAGGAGATATGTCTGTCAAAGAATATGTGAACAAGTTCAATCAGTTAGCTCGTTTTGTCTTGGATATGGTGAATACTCCTCAGAAGAAGGCTCTTCGTTTTGCTAGAGGATTGAATGAGCCGTTGCAGGGATTGGCTATGTCACATATTCCCCATGGGGCCACGTTTGAGAGCTTGGTTGATATGGCGTTACTTCAGGGAGATGTCAAGAAAGAGGTTAAGATGAATGATACTCAAGCCAAGAAGACTGATTCCCAGTGGAAAGGAAATAAGGGTAATCCAAGTGGTCAGAGCAATCAGAACAAGAACAAGAACAAGAGTCAAGGCAACAAGGGGAACAACAACAAGGGCAAGAACAACAAGGGGAAGTGCCATTATTGCGGTTCAGTTGGGCATCTTATTAAGGATTGTAAGAAGAGGAAAAGGAAGAATGGTGAATGCTTTTTCTGCGGTGAGACTGGACATTTCAGTAAGGATTGCCCGAAGAAGCAAGGGCAAGGCCAGGGTCAGACTCAGCGTGCTGGACCTTCAGGAGGGCAAGTTCAAGCTCTCAATGCCGCTCCAGTTCCTGATCGAGGTAGTATTTCTGTTGAGAGCTTTGTATATATTTCTGATTTTCCAGTTCGTACCTTGTTTGATTCTGGTGCATCGCATAGCTTTATCTCATCTGATCTTGTTGATAGTTTGCACCTTAGTACTAGCTTGGTGGATGATCCCGTCTGTGTCTCAAATCCTATTGGGGGTTCCGCCCATCTGTCTATGATATGTGGGGATTTGAGGATCTCTATACTGAGTGTAGAGTTTTTGTGTAGTGCTTATGTTCTTGGTTTTAGGGGATACGGATTGATTTTGGGCATGGATTGGTTGTCCAGATATGGAGCCATCCTTGATTGTGAGCATAGGGTTGTGAGGCTCGTGACTCGCCTCGGAAACACCCTAGAAATTTCTTGTAATCCGAGAGGTCCCGTCATGTTGTGCTATCTTGAATCACTCGACTCATCAATGGAAACTCTTCAGTCTGTGAGAGTGGTTCGAGAGTATCCGGATGTTTTCGATGAAGTTAGGGGGTTGCCCCCTAAGCGAGAGATTGATTTCCGCATTTATCTGGTGGATAATGCAAAGCCGGTTTCTTTGCCCGTTCGGCACATGGCTCCGCGTGAAAGGCGGGAGCTAAGTAAGCAAGTGAAGGAGTTGCTTGAGAAGAACTTCATTAGACGAAGTATATCTGAATGGGGAGCGCCTGTGGTATTTGCTACCAAGGCAGATGGTTCTCTCCGACTTTGTGTTGACTATCGAGAGTTGAATAAGCTGACTAAGAAGAACAGACACCCGTTACCGAGGATTGATGATCTCTTTGACCAGCTTATCGGTGCTTCTGTTTTCTCTCAGCTTGATCTTGCTACTGGATTCCATCAGCTCAGGGTAGTTGAAGATAGTATAGACAAGACTGCGTTCAGAACGCCAGATGGATTCTTCGAATGGCTTGTCATGCCGTTCGGCTTGACTAATGCACCCGCATATTTTGTGGACTTGATGAGTAGGGTGTTCAGGGAGTTCTTGAACAAGTTTGTCGTGGTCTTCGTAGATGATATTCTGATCTTCTCTAAGGATGAGGAAGAGCACGCAAGACATCTCGTGGAGGTGATGGATACGCTTAGAGCGCATCAGTTGAAGGCCAAGTTCTCCAAGTGTCACTTTTGGAGAAGGGAAGTTAGATTCCTTGGGCATATAGTATCTAAGCAAGGCTTAGCGGTGGATCCCGCTAAGGTAGTTGCAGTTCAGGATTGGAAGACTCCAAGGAATGCAACCGAAGTGAGAAGTTTTCTAGGTCTTGCAGGCTTTTACCGGAAGTTCATCAAGGACTTCGCGAAGATTTACGCCCCTCTCACTAAATTGACGAAGAAAAATTTAGTTTTTGCTTGGAACATAGAATGCGAGCTTGCTTTTCAGAAGCTCAAGAGAGCTCTCACATCAGCACCTGTTCTAGCTTTGCCCGATGGAGGGAAGTTATTTACAGTATACACCGATGCGTGTGGCACGGGGTTAGGAGCTGTTCTGATACAAGAAGGAAGAGTGATATGCTTTGGCGGTAGACAACTCAAAGTGCATGAGAAGAATTATCCCACTCATGACTTAGAGTTGGCAGCAATAGTATATGCACTCAAGGCTTGGCGCCATTATCTTCTGGGAGAAAGATTTGAGCTTTATACCGATCACAAGTCATTGAAGTATCTCTTTTCTCAGAAGGATCTGAATCTGAGGCAACAAAGATGGATGGAATTCTTGGCGTCCTACGATTTTGAGATAGCTTATACCCCTGGCAAGGGGAATGTGGTAGCAGATGCATTGAGTAGAAAAAGGTTGACTCTGAATCCTCTATTGAAGAATTTAGAGTATGTGGCAACCTTTGATTTCTCTTTGGCGATTGAGTCGATGACCGGTTCTTTAGCATCTCTGGAACTCAGACCTACCCTTCTTGATCAAGTTGGGGCTTCGCAGAGAGAAGACCCTCAGATAGTTGAGATTATGGATAAGCTGATTCGAGGAGAGGCGTCTAGTCATCTCGCTCGATATTCTATTGATGACAAGGGTTGGCTGAGGAGAGACGGAAGGTTATGTGTTCCAATGGTAGAAGATTTAGTAAGAAAAGTTCTTGAGGAAGCGCATCGCTCTAAGTTGACTATACATCCAGGCGAAGATAAGATGTATAAAGATATGAAGCGCATTTTCTTTTGGCCTGGGATGAAGAAGGATGTGGCAGAGTTTGTCTCTAGATGTATCATTTGCCAGCAAGTTAAGGCCGAGTCGAAGAAGCCCGGTGGGCTATTGCATCCTCTAGACGTTCCACTATGGAAGTGGGAGAGTATTTCCATGGATTTTATCGATGGGCTACCAAGGTCAAGGAAAGGGAATACGAGCATTTGGGTTATTGTGGATAGACTTACGAAGAGTGCTCATTTCATTCCGGTGAAGAGCAAGAGGACCGCATCTTGGCTAGCGTCTGTATATCTTCGTGAGATTGTGAGACTACATGGAGTCCCTTCTAGTATAGTCAGTGACCATGACCCAATCTTTACAAGTTAATTCTGGAATAGCTTGCAAGAAGCTATGGGCACGAGGTTGAATCTAAGTACGGCTTATCACCCACAGACGGACGGTCAAACCGAAAGGGTGAATAGGGTACTCGAGGATCTGTTGAGGCTTTGTATTCTGGATTTTGGTGGTACTTGGGAAGACCATCTTCCTCTTGTTGAGTTTGCATATAATAACAGTTATCAGGCAAGCATAGGGATGGCACCATTTGAAGCTTTATATGGGAGGCCGTGCAAGTCGCCTACATGTTGGTGGGAGACTACAGATGAGCTTATACTTGGGCCTGATATGATCAGAGATACATCCAAGAAGGTCGAGTTGATTCGGAGACGGATGAAAGCGGCCCAAGACCGACAGAAATCCTATGCTGATAAGCGAAGAACTGATTTGGAGTTTGATGTTGGGGATATGGTTTTCGTGAAGGTTTCTCCTTTGCGAAATGTGGTCCGATTTGGAGCCGTTGGGAAGTTAGCACCGAGGTTTGTTGGACCATTCCCTATTATAGAGAGGATTGGGCAGATGGCTTATAGAGTGGAGTTGCCCGAGAAGCTTGCCGGAGTACACGATGTTTTTCATGTCTCGCATCTCCGGAAGTGTTTACATGAATCAGCAGAGGTTGTTGAGCCAAGTGTTCTGAAAGAAGTGGAAGTGGATAAAGAGGCTACCTTGAGGAGAGCTCCGATTCGTATCTTGGGGACGGAGACCAAGAAGCTAAGGAATCGAGAGGTCAAGTTGGTGAAGGTTCAATGGGGTGAAGCCGAAGAAGACGCAACTTGGGAAACCGAGGAGAAGATGCGTGGGCTTTATCCATCCCTTTTTGAGGGTACACTCTCAATCTCTTTTCTTTGTTAGCATATCTTTCTCTTTGCTATCCATGTTTATCTAGTTTATCGTGTTAATCTTGTCATGAGAACCTTAGGTAGAAACCCTTTGGATGAAACATGTGTTTGAAACATGTTATGCTTGATGTTTGCAAGTGGTTGCAAGTGTTTGCAAGTGGTTACTCGTGGATGCATTATACACATTAGGCACTAGATCGGCTCACACACTCCTCATATTGCATATGCATGAGTGTTTATGCTTATTCATGGATGAAATTTTTGTGTTATCACATGGATGTTGCATATGGATGTATGTTATGTGCACACATATAGATGTTATACATTATGTTAGGAATTGCATACATATGGATTCATTTCACTAACATAATTTGCATTGATGATATTTGCATTAGATAAGTACATATACACACACCTTTGCATATGTTCATGCAACATTTAGAATCTTGTAAGGACAATGATTGCTCGTGGATGATGTTTTGAGTAGATGGATGTTGGATGGTAGGATACGTTCTTCCTAACTTGAAGATTTCGGGGACGAAATCCTTTAAGGAGGGGAGAATGTAACAACCCGTATTTTCAATAACCTGTTATAACGTAAATCGAGGCAGAATTTAATTTATAAATCTGAATCAAGGGAAACGGGCTATGCCATTGCGTTCGTCTCGGAAAAATACGCGAAATAGAGTCCGAGTTTTTGAAAATCGGAGTCCGTATGACCCGATTAAGGCCCAACGAAGTTTTCAGAAAATTTCAAAGTAAAAACAGATTTCAAATTCAAGTTTGAATTTGGAAAAAACGGTCAGATTGGGCCAGGCGGGAAAATTCCCGCCAGAGCACCCAAGTCGACAGCCCTGTCGACTTGGGAGTCGACTTGGTTGGACCCAAGTCGACAGCCCTGTCGACTTGGCTGTCGACTTGGTTCAGCCGGGCAGTTTTGCCTGGTGCACCATTTTGGGGTTTTGGTTAGGTTTTGGGCCAGATTCGGTTTTAAGGGCTGAGATTGGAATTAGGGTTTAATCCTAAGGTTGAAACTAATCCTAATCTCTATAAATAAGCCCCTAACCTAACCCTAAATCATCATTAATCAACCCTACAACTAAACTATGGCAAAATCATTCCTCTCATGGCCTCCACTCTCTTCATAAAAATTCTAAATTATTTCTATGAGAGATTTTCCATGCATACAAGTGTTTTCAAGCTTGTATGAGTGTCATTAGCTTGCATTCAAGTCAAGTTTCCATATTTGCATCATAAAGCAAGGGTTTTGATCATTTTTGCTCAAGGGTTTTTCTATTGGAGCTTGCATTTTGGGTTTATTTGATTGCATAAGGGCTTAGTCTCAATCTAAATATATATTTGAGTCTTCATAAGCATTGTAAGCCCTTTTCTACTTTCATATTTAAACTCTAAAGTTAAATGAATGATGCAAGTTTGGTTGATCATTATGATATGCAAGTTTGCCATGATATGCAAGTTTACCATGTCATGTTATGCAAGTTTGATATGCAAGTTTGTCATATGATATGCAAGTTATGTTATGCAAGTTTGGGTTGATCATTTTGTTCATGTTATCATGTTATGCAAGCTTACCTTGAGTATACGAACATAAAGCTTCAAGCTTTATGCTAAAGGTTGCATTTTGGCAACATGTAAGTTATCATATCTCTTATGATAACTTGCATGTGAGGCTAAATGCGAACTTATGGCCATTTCTACATGTCATTTATCACCATGTATCACCAATATGCTAAGTTTGGTTTTACGCATGCTTTTGAGGCCTAAAAATGTAATATGCAAGTATATGAACATGTGTACATTTCATATGCCACCATGTTAAACTTGTGGCTTCAACACCTTTATGTCATGATTATGCCAAGTTCCCTCTTTCTATCCTTTATGCGCTATTGCGATATGTAAGCGATGGGATTGCGTTTGGGGTTGGGTAAACTTAAAAGACATAAAAACATAAGATTGGGAATTTACCTATTAAGTTAGGTCTACCCATTGGGAATTTACCTATTAAGTTAGGTCTACCCAAATTCTTGAAAACTTGTAACATGTTTTGGAAACATGATGGACATGACACTTAGAAAATATAAGTGTGACCAACTCGAGGTTGGGTTGAGTTTGTAGCGTAAACCTACCCGGAACCGACCGGCTTAACTAGTTGCTACAAACAATAGGACCCAATGTGAGAAGTTGGTCATGTTGTACCTTGAACCCGAGGTTAGACCAAGTTGTGGTATAAAGCTACCCGGAACCGACCGGCTTAACTAGTAACCGCAACGAAGTCTAATGTGAGAGGTTAAGGCACATTAATTAATTAATGCCTCATGATTAGGGGTTAAGTCATGGTCCACTTAATACTTAATCAATGTGGGCTCGGTAGATTAATCAGGGTTAAGTCGTGAACTCATCGTTACACTTAACCAAGTTAATCCATGATTAGCAAGAGGGTTAAACCGTACTTAACCCACTAGAAAATCTTAGCAATGGGGGTCCACTCCAGCAGTAATCCCAAGTTTGTATCATTATGACCCTAGGGACTAGGCTAGGGTGGGGGCACGATTACTGGACTTGAGGTAAGTGACCAAAAACGACGGCAGAGTGGTACGCCGGTGTAGTTCCGGGAGGACTATGGTCGTGCACATAGTCCGAAGCCGGGGAAAACATGCACGGGTACCAGTAGATCGAGACTGTGCACTTATGTTTATGGTGTCCAGGGGTTAACACCCTAGGGCTTGATACACCCGACGGGAGACCCTGCACAGTCTGACTACAATTATGTTTGGGCCGTATTGACACCAACACGTGACGAGTTAGGCTTATAGGGAGCCGATCGACTAGACCGTTTGGTTGGACCTCGTATTAGGGTCATTTCATGTTATTGGACCTCGTATTAGGGTCACTTCATTTTATTGGACCTCGTATTAGGGTCATTTCATGTTATTGGGCCAAAGCTTGGGCCAAGGGATCAATACTTGTTTATTCAAGCCATGTTAGTTTGCTAGTACACCTGTGGTGCAAAAATGTGACGGCAAGGAATTTCGCTCGGTCCGAACCAGTCGCTAAACCGATCCAGGCCGTTCGAAACGCCCTATCGTTTGAGAACACGACAAAACAGAACGCATACAGAAGAACATTTCACTATTATTACAACAATGCATCAGATTACAAGAATATACAGAGTATAAATGAATATTACACAGAAATATCAGAGATTTAAATTACATTTAAATACATCGCAGCGGAAAATAATACAATACACAACTAGAAGGGATATACGGATACAAAGCTTTCCGGATATCATTCCAGCTGTAAACCAGGATCCTGTGAATATAAATCTGCAAAACCAAAACTACTAGCTGCCCGTGTCAAAATAAGGGCACCCAGAGTTTAGGTTAAAACAATAAACTCCAGGTCAGTCATGTGACTGGTGTGAGAACTAAAACAGTTGATCTTTATTTTAAATCATTAGGTAAATCAAGGGACCACGCCGTATAACACGGAACGGGTTTTCTCCCAAGAATACCAGTGCATCAAACAACTAGCGCAATGCTAAATAAAGAAAAATGAAGCTGTTATAAGACCCAGGTCCTATCACACAATGCAAACGCAAGCCGGGGGATAGGGTTTTCCCTTATAACAGCCAAAGAATGCTTGATACGTTTAAAACAAATCATTTGATACTATAATAAGTGCATAGTGTATAAAACAACTTCAAATCATAAGTATCAATCATAGACGACATGAGCGTCCCATGCCACTATGTCGCCATGTATAGGTTTACAAATAAAACCGCAAATGTCACGTATTTGGAAATTGGATTTCCGTCTATGAACCGAGGCTAGGGGCAAGATCCTCAACCGATTCGAGACTGCCTAGTCCGAGTCTCAGGATCAGAGCTCGAGTGACCCTAGGAGCGACAGGGCCGGTCCACCGATGTGGATTAAAATGCCTGAGCACTGCGTTTCGCCGCCCTTTGGGGCGTAAATGAGCCAACTAAGTGACTCCATCGGTTCGAGAACGACCGATCAATCCGAGGCGCCTCGCAACAGCAACAACCACATAAGTCAAACTCGTCAGGGCGTGTAAAACCACTGACGCCACTTCTAACTAGGAGGAAACGCAGGCCCTCCCTGAGGTCCTTTCTCCCGTTTTTGGTTCATACCTGGTGTGAAACACGCGAGGTAAACGTTACACAAAGCCACGCCACAAAGGCCGTGCTTTGATCATCACCACAAGACTTTGCTTTTCAACAGAAGCCTTGATCATTTGCATCTTAGCATGCCACACAGGCAAACCATCCTATGCAACCGATATCAGTCACACAGAATGAAATCCGATGTCAGACACACAGTCCATTTACAAGTCCGTTCTGGGTCTGAACGAAACCGGAGGCACCTAGTACCCCGCATATCCATCGATCTCCAAGTACGTCTGGACGATCACTAACTGTTTCCATCTTCTTGGGTGTACAGCCCAATCAAGATCATCAGTTATCACCCAAACGACGTGAAGACCTCCGGTCTTCGACCATCGTCTTCATCTTCGACTTATCGTCGCATCAGTTATTCAGAATGGGATAAACCCGGTCTTTCCGAATAACTCGCGTATATTTTAAATAAGTGTTACACAAACACAACATACGCCTCATTCCAATTCATTAGTCACTAACCGTAAATTAATCAAGAGAATAATTCCCCAAATATTAACCCCGAAGGCCGAAACCAACATCAGATCAATATCCAGAAAACCATTCTGCTTGGCTAACCGCCAGTTAGTTTCTAAATTTCACATTCAAATCTAATTAAAGATTTAACTATCGCCTGGAGCAAAACTGGTGATACTCCATTCTCGATCTTTTCAATCTAATTAAAGATTCATTAAAACTCCACTTAGTTTTAATCTGTGACTGGGTTAAAGAATCAGTGTCATTTAAAACACGGTTCACGATAAACCCAAAGTCACATCCCATTAATTATCGGGTTAAAGAACAAGTGTTATTTAAAACACTGTTCACGATAAACCCAAAAATCAATATCAATCAATTCCAATTAAATATTATTTTTGGTACACTTCATTAAATCTAAATAAAAAGATTTAATCTTTTCTCAACTGGGTTCAAGAACAGTGTTAGTGAAGACACCATTCACGACAAACCCAAATCCCATTTGATATTCAATATAAGGCTCTGAATAGAAAATATATCGGCTTATATTCAATATCAAATTCTACGATTAACAAATGTCGTATTGGAAATAACGATATAAATATATATCTTTCAAATTTTCGTAACAACATCCGTATAACCACAAATTCCAACATCGAAATATTCCGAAGACAATTTCGATTCAAATCCACTCCAATGCAATCATTGGAAATTTTGGTTATTTTCAAAACCCTTTTCAAATTCAATTTATTTATTTAAAAATAAATAGAATTATAATTCTAGTTCAAAACTAGTTCATTTCGATAAAAATCTATTTTTATCTTTTCAAATAGGGAGTTTTTCATCCCAATTCTTTCTAAATCATTTCTTATGATTTTACACAAATTATTACTATTTTTAATAATTTTATCAAGGCCTGTACAGTCGATTTCCATCAATGGCCATCGAACTGCACTTATAGCGACCTTTTTCAAATTTGATTTGGACATAATTCCAAATCCAACCGTTAGATTTCAAATTTCTAATATTCGTTAGAAAGCTCTTGTCGATACGAACCCAACGGTTCCGGTTTTAGGAGAATCCGACGGTCGGATCTCCCGTAATGTCCGTTTGAAATAAATGGTCGAAATTCGCGAACTGCCGCGGCGCGGCGCGTTCTATTCAGGCCATTATATTATATATATATATATAATATATTTCGTCGATTACTATTCAAAACGAATTATATAAATAGTTTTAAAATCGTTTCAAAACCTATTTCAACTTCCATTTCAATTCAAAGCAAAATTGAATTCTTCTTTATAAATTCGTTTCAAAATTCATTTCTATTCAATTCGAATTTCAATTCAATTTGAATTCATTTCAATTCGCTTTCAATTCCATTTGAATTCGTTTTCAATTCAATTCATTTCGAAATCGTTTTCAATTCAATTCATCTCGAAATCGTTTTCAATTCATTTTGAATTCGTTTTCAATTCAATTCGAAATCGATAAAATCGATATAAATATCGTTCACGTCAAAATGGCGTCAATCTAATCAACACGGCTTCATATATTCCTTTATTTTCAAATATTCTATTTCAAATATTTCTTTTTCAAAACTGGAATGAGGCCCAATCAATTACCATATAAAATTAATTATATGGATTTTCATACAACACATGTATATAATAGCATTGAAAATAATCAACCATCAACCAAAGTGCACTACACTGTATAAGCATCAAATATAGATATTCAACGCTTATAACAGCCTGTCAATCAATCGATCGACATATTTAATCAATCAGGATGAGTGAACTTCAAATTTCATCCTAACACCCGTGTGGGGTTTCAAACAATCAAACACATATTTTATTTGTGCAGTTAGGCGATGTGTAAAATTTATCGACCCAATCAACGTCATTCAAATAGGTGTACATAAACAAACCGTCTGGTTTGTAAATGAATATTTATTTATTCACATTCACGTTAAAAATTATATTTTTAACGATGACACATTTTATTTTAACATATGAATTTCTATTCAGTTCATTCTTTAAATAAAATGCTATTTTTATTTTTCTAACTTATTTTAGAAAATTTCGGCGGCATAACGGCACGATACTAAAAACGGGACAAGGCCTAGCCTTATCCCCGGTCTAGTGAAGGCCCACGCCATTCACACATCAATCAAATTCACTTTCGTTATGCAAACCACAAAATTTGGAGTAAGGGTCTAACCTAGCCTTACTCCTTCGCCTTATAACGGCGCACGTCTAATCCTAACCAATTTATCGATTCGATTTTTCACACCACAAACCACATTCAAACCAATATCACAATCAATAACCAAACAGCCAAACAAACAAGTCCATGGTCTGTGGACGATTGTGTCGGGTGCTACTAAGCACCGTCTGCATCCTAGTATATATATATAACTAGAAATAAAATTGAAAGGTGAGAAATTCTCACATTATAGCTATCCAGCTCCACGGCTCTTCATTTGCAGAAGTCTTCCTCGTTATCGCCTCTTCGTCATCTTCGTTGCCCGTAGTCACTATATATATATAAATCGAATTTTTACTTCAAAGTTCAATATATAAAAATCGAATTTTTATTTCAAAGTTTAATATATAAAAATCGAATTTTTAGTTCAAAGTTCAATATATAAAAATCGAATTTTTAGTTCAAAGTTCAATATATAAAAATCGAATTTTTAGTTCAAAGTTCAATATATAAAAATCACATTTTTAATTCGAAGTTCAATATATAAAAATCACATTTTTATTTCGAAGTTCAATATATAAAAATCACATTTTTAATTCGATGTTCAATATATAAAAATCACATTTTTAATTCGATGTTCAATATATAAAAATCACATTTTTATTTCGATGTTCAATATATAAAAATCACATTTTTATTTCGATGTTCAATATATAAAAATCACATTTTTATTTCGATGTTCAATATATAAAAATCACATTTTTATTTCGATGTTCAATATATAAAAATCACATTTTTATTTCGATATTCAATATGTAAAAATCACATTTTTACATTGCTACTATATAGATAAAAATTATATTTTTATCACGCTATTTTTCATATAAAGATTTCGCCTTTACATATAAAGATCGAATTTTTATTATCTATACTATATAAAAATTATATTTTTATACTCCTACAATATAAAAGGTGATATTTTTATTATCTATTTAATATGAAAATTTTATTTCCAACCTTTTTCATTATAAAAATCTGATCTTTCAAACAAATAAAAATCAAAGCTTTCTTCACTTAAAAATCGTACTTCTCCATACTAAAAATCCTGTCTTTTCTATAAACAAAATCGTAGCTTTCCTCCTTTTTCCTCAACAAAAATATAGTCTTTATACCTATAAAAATTTAATCTTTATAAATAACTAAAATCAGATTTTAAAGCATTGTTTATATATATATATATATATTTCAGATTTAAACCATACTATTTAAATAAATTCAGTAAACAAAAAAAAAAAAAAAAAAAAACTCACTGCTGTTGATTCCCCCTTGTGGCTGAGTGGAGGCGTCGGGTTTCAGCGAGGAGGAAGACTGGTCTTCGTGGTGCCGCAGTGTCGGACGGAGGGGGTTTGAGAGGGGGCGGCTTCCGTTCGGGTCCTGGGTGGGTTTCGAAGTGCTGCGCTTCGGTGATGGGGAAAACGAGGCTCGTCGAAGCTGAGGTGAAGTGGGAGGGGCGCGGCGAAGGTCCAGTCTGAGGTGCGGCGTCGGAGGGCGGTTGTGGGAGCAGGGCGACGGTCAACGGCGGGGCAATTTGGGAGTTTTTTTTTCTTTTTCTTTTTTTTTTTCGATTAGAATAAATGAATAGGGGGGGCCAGAAGGAATGATAAGGGAGGGAGAGATAATTTATTTATTATTTTTTTTTATTTTAAATTGCAAAAAGTTGACTTTTACATACGACCTCCAAACGAGGCCCACCGCCTGTCGTCCATAGCGTTTTACCCCCATTCCGAACACAATGGGATATGCATCGTAGGCTGATTCGACTGTTTGAATCAGTTTCCGTTAAATTTACATTTAAATCACTATATTGAATTTTAAACGTACATTTCAAATTACTGGGGTCCCATACTAACTAGAAAAATTCCAGAAAAATATTTTCTAGCTTCGTATTGACGATACGGTCCTAATAAAACTAGTTTCGTCGAATTCTGAGACCGTTTGAAAAATGGTCATTTTCCAGTCGATTAAAATCAACTGAAACTGGTCAAACGCGTTTTCCTTTGCCACGCTCACATATCGATTCGAAAAATTATGAAATTTGGAATCTAGCAATAACTCGACATCACGGACCCAACAAAACTGGTTTCGTCGAAATCCGAGGTCATTTGCAAAATGTCCATTTTTAAGGGCCTGAATTCCATAGCGACTATTCAGAATTTTCAACTGGACATATCTTTTGATTCCCGCTACGAACTTTTGATTTTTCGGATTCGTTGGAAAGATATTCACTATTAGATTCCATTATTTTTGGTTTCACTAAAATCCGGATTGTTTTGCACCCGGTACATTCAATTGAAGTTTGAAATCGAATTATCGAACTACCGCGCCATTTTCAATTCTATTTATAATTATATATAAATATTTATATTCTAACGACGACGCGTATAATATATACGTTCGAATTATATTCAAATAAAATTTCCCGTCGATATTATTTAAAATAATTCATTTTAAATATTCAAAATTCGCTAAAATTGCCAAAATAAAAATTTTAAACTGGCCCAGATTTTCGGGTTGTTACAATCTCCCCCACTTAAAACTTTTCGTCCCCGAAAAGGAACAAAGTCGAAAGTGGTTTGATTATTCAACACTACGCTCGACCTGGCTTCCATTCTCCAACTTTTCAGTTTCTGAGAATTTTCAAAATTTCAAAAATTTGGCTAACACCCTAAATTTTTGAAAAATTTCGCCATAACCTCCCCTGCACCGGGAGCATCGGGGAATTTCAAATAGCTTCCCCGGTCCTTCAGATCTCAAAAAGAAAAAGAAAAAGCCAAGCGGCTAGCCAATAGGCTCACAAAATCATCATCACCCAAACAAAACAGGAAATTATGTAGTAAACATGTACCTATTTGTCGGGCAAACAAATTTTATTCTCTGCTCTAGCCTCCTTGCTATGACCTGTTCAATGATATATATGTATATACATGCAAATGCGACCAATTTTCAATACAATTCAATATTTGGTTCAATTAGGCTAAATGGTTCAAAATTATCAAACAGATAAACAAACAACACAAACATCAATCAATTAGTGGATTAGAGTTTCAAATTGATAATTTTGATACATATACAAAAATCTTGTTTTTGATGCCAATTCACAACAATAAGCCCTATCTAATTTTGGTTCTCACACCAGTCAATAGGAAATATATAGAAAGCCCACTTTCGTCACTCGAACATAAATTCTAATGATGGAGCTCCATCATCAAAATCCTCTCCGGGCGATTAGAGTGTGATTCTATATCTATCCAGTATATTAAAATTTCGAATACACGCGGATCAGACGTATACGCAAAATCTATATATACTGGATTGTCCAAATCGATGTAAATAAATAATCAAATACGAATAGTTGATTTAAATTTTCAAAACAAAAATTTGTTTTCACTTTCAAAAATTTACTCTTCACACTCGTTCTAGGATACTACTGATCCCATCTCTAACGAGTCATTCTCATTGGATATTACTAATCCAATATCTGATGAATTCTTTCGTAGGGTTCTAACGTGCCTTGTTCTCTAAGCTTTGTAAACCAAAGCTCTGATACCAAATGTGACGGCAAGGAATTTCGCTCGGTCCGAACCAGTCGCTAAACCGATCCAGGCCGTTCGAAACGCCCTATCGTTTGAGAACACGACAAAACAGAACGCATACAGAAGAACATTTCACTATTATTACAACAATGCATCAGATTACAAGAATATACAGAGTATAAATGAATATTACACAGAAATATCAGAGATTTAAATTACATTTAAATACATCGCAGCGGAAAATAATACAATACACAACTAGAAGGGATATACGGATACAAAGCTTTCCGGATATCATTCCAGCTGTAAACCAGGATCCTGTGAATATAAATCTGCAAAACCAAAACTACTAGCTGCCCGTGTCAAAATAAGGGCACCCAGAGTTTAGGTTAAAACAATAAACTCCAGGTCAGTCATGTGACTGGTGTGAGAACTAAAACAGTTGATCTTTATTTTAAATCATTAGGTAAATCAAGGGACCACGCCGTATAACACGGAACGGGTTTTCTCCCAAGAATACCAGTGCATCAAACAACTAGCGCAATGCTAAATAAAGAAAAATGAAGCTGTTATAAGACCCAGGTCCTATCACACAATGCAAACGCAAGCCGGGGGATAGGGTTTTCCCTTATAACAGCCAAAGAATGCTTGATACGTTTAAAACAAATCATTTGATACTATAATAAGTGCATAGTGTATAAAACAACTTCAAATCATAAGTATCAATCATAGACGACATGAGCGTCCCATGCCACTATGTCGCCATGTATAGGTTTACAAATAAAACCGCAAATGTCACGTATTTGGAAATTGGATTTCCGTCTATGAACCGAGGCTAGGGGCAAGATCCTCAACCGATTCGAGACTGCCTAGTCCGAGTCTCAGGATCAGAGCTCGAGTGACCCTAGGAGCGACAGGGCCGGTCCACCGATGTGGATTAAAATGCCTGAGCACTGCGTTTCGCCGCCCTTTGGGGCGTAAATGAGCCAACTAAGTGACTCCATCGGTTCGAGAACGACCGATCAATCCGAGGCGCCTCGCAACAGCAACAACCACATAAGTCAAACTCGTCAGGGCGTGTAAAACCACTGACGCCACTTCTAACTAGGAGGAAACGCAGGCCCTCCCTGAGGTCCTTTCTCCCGTTTTTGGTTCATACCTGGTGTGAAACACGCGAGGTAAACGTTACACAAAGCCACGCCACAAAGGCCGTGCTTTGATCATCACCACAAGACTTTGCTTTTCAACAGAAGCCTTGATCATTTGCATCTTAGCATGCCACACAGGCAAACCATCCTATGCAACCGATATCAGTCACACAGAATGAAATCCGATGTCAGACACACAGTCCATTTACAAGTCCGTTCTGGGTCTGAACGAAACCGGAGGCACCTAGTACCCCGCATATCCATCGATCTCCAAGTACGTCTGGACGATCACTAACTGTTTCCATCTTCTTGGGTGTACAGCCCAATCAAGATCATCAGTTATCACCCAAACGACGTGAAGACCTCCGGTCTTCGACCATCGTCTTCATCTTCGACTTATCGTCGCATCAGTTATTCAGAATGGGATAAACCCGGTCTTTCCGAATAACTCGCGTATATTTTAAATAAGTGTTACACAAACACAACATACGCCTCATTCCAATTCATTAGTCACTAACCGTAAATTAATCAAGAGAATAATTCCCCAAATATTAACCCCGAAGGCCGAAACCAACATCAGATCAATATCCAGAAAACCATTCTGCTTGGCTAACCGCCAGTTAGTTTCTAAATTTCACATTCAAATCTAATTAAAGATTTAACTATCGCCTGGAGCAAAACTGGTGATACTCCATTCTCGATCTTTTCAATCTAATTAAAGATTCATTAAAACTCCACTTAGTTTTAATCTGTGACTGGGTTAAAGAATCAGTGTCATTTAAAACACGGTTCACGATAAACCCAAAGTCACATCCCATTAATTATCGGGTTAAAGAACAAGTGTTATTTAAAACACTGTTCACGATAAACCCAAAAATCAATATCAATCAATTCCAATTAAATATTATTTTTGGTACACTTCATTAAATCTAAATAAAAAGATTTAATCTTTTCTCAACTGGGTTCAAGAACAGTGTTAGTGAAGACACCATTCACGACAAACCCAAATCCCATTTGATATTCAATATAAGGCTCTGAATAGAAAATATATCGGCTTATATTCAATATCAAATTCTACGATTAACAAATGTCGTATTGGAAATAACGATATAAATATATATCTTTCAAATTTTCGTAACAACATCCGTATAACCACAAATTCCAACATCGAAATATTCCGAAGACAATTTCGATTCAAATCCACTCCAATGCAATCATTGGAAATTTTGGTTATTTTCAAAACCCTTTTCAAATTCAATTTATTTATTTAAAAATAAATAGAATTATAATTCTAGTTCAAAACTAGTTCATTTCGATAAAAATCTATTTTTATCTTTTCAAATAGGGAGTTTTTCATCCCAATTCTTTCTAAATCATTTCTTATGATTTTACACAAATTATTACTATTTTTAATAATTTTATCAAGGCCCGTACAGTCGATTTCCATCAATGGCCATCGAACTGCACTTATAGCGACCTTTTTCAAATTTGATTTGGACATAATTCCAAATCCAACCGTTAGATTTCAAATTTCTAATATTCGTTAGAAAGCTCTTGTCGATACGAACCCAACGGTTCCGGTTTTAGGAGAATCCGACGGTCGGATCTCCCGTAATGTCCGTTTGAAATAAATGGTCGAAATTCGCGAACTGCCGCGGCGCGGCGCGTTCTATTCAGGCCATTATATTATATATATATATATATATATAATATTTCGTCGATTACTATTCAAAACGAATTATATAAATAGTTTTAAAATCGTTTCAAAACCTATTTCAACTTCCATTTCAATTCAAAGCAAAATTGAATTCTTCTTTATAAATTCGTTTCAAAATTCATTTCTATTCAATTCGAATTTCAATTCAATTTGAATTCATTTCAATTCGCTTTCAATTCCATTTGAATTCGTTTTCAATTCAATTCATTTCGAAATCGTTTTCAATTCAATTCATCTCGAAATCGTTTTCAATTCATTTTGAATTCGTTTTCAATTCAATTCGAAATCGATAAAATCGATATAAATATCGTTCACGTCAAAATGGCGTCAATCTAATCAACACGGCTTCATATATTCCTTTATTTTCAAATATTCTATTTCAAATATTTCTTTTTCAAAACTGGAATGAGGCCCAATCAATTACCATATAAAATTAATTATATGGATTTTCATACAACACATGTATATAATAGCATTGAAAATAATCAACCATCAACCAAAGTGCACTACACTGTATAAGCATCAAATATAAATATTCAACGCTTATAACAGCCTGTCAATCAATCGATCGACATATTTAATCAATCAGGATGAGTGAACTTCAAATTTCATCCTAACACCCGTGTGGGGTTTCAAACAATCAAACACATATTTTATTTGTGCAGTTAGGCGATGTGTAAAATTTATCGACCCAATCAACGTCATTCAAATAGGTGTACATAAACAAACCGTCTGGTTTGTAAATGAATATTTATTTATTCACATTCACGTTAAAAATTATATTTTTAACGATGACACATTTTATTTTAACATATGAATTTCTATTCAGTTCATTCTTTAAATAAAATGCTATTTTTATTTTTCTAACTTATTTTAGAAAATTTCGGCGGCATAACGGCACGATACTAAAAACGGGACAAGGCCTAGCCTTATCCCCGGTCTAGTGAAGGCCCACGCCATTCACACATCAATCAAATTCACTTTCGTTATGCAAACCACAAAATTTGGAGTAAGGGTCTAACCTAGCCTTACTCCTTCGCCTTATAACGGCGCACGTCTAATCCTAACCAATTTATCGATTCGATTTTTCACACCACAAACCACATTCAAACCAATATCACAATCAATAACCAAACAGCCAAACAAACAAGTCCATGGTCTGTGGACGATTGTGTCGGGTGCTACTAAGCACCGTCTGCATCCTAGTATATATATAACTAGAAATAAAATTGAAAGGTGAGAAATTCTCACATTATAGCTATCCAGCTCCACGACTCTTCATTTGCAGAAGTCTTCCTCGTTATCGCCTCTTCGTCATCTTCGTTGCCCGTAGTCACTATATATATAAAAATCGAATTTTTACTTCAAAGTTCAATATATAAAAATCGAATTTTTATTTCAAAGTTTAATATATAAAAATCGAATTTTTAGTTCAAAGTTCAATATATAAAAATCGAATTTTTAGTTCAAAGTTCAATATATAAAAATCGAATTTTTAGTTCAAAGTTCAATATATAAAAATCACATTTTTAATTCGAAGTTCAATATATAAAAATCACATTTTTATTTCGAAGTTCAATATATAAAAATCACATTTTTAATTCGATGTTCAATATATAAAAATCACATTTTTAATTCGATGTTCAATATATAAAAATCACATTTTTATTTCGATGTTCAATATATAAAAATCACATTTTTATTTCGATGTTCAATATATAAAAATCACATTTTTATTTCGATGTTCAATATATAAAAATCACATTTTTATTTCGATGTTCAATATATAAAAATCACATTTTTATTTCGATATTCAATATGTAAAAATCACATTTTTACATTGCTACTATATAGATAAAAATTATATTTTTATCACGCTATTTTTCATATAAAGATTTCGCCTTTACATATAAAGATCGAATTTTTATTATCTATACTATATAAAAATTATATTTTTATACTCCTACAATATAAAAGGTGATATTTTTATTATCTATTTAATATGAAAATTTTATTTCCAACCTTTTTCATTATAAAAATCTGATCTTTCAAACAAATAAAAATCAAAGCTTTCTTCACTTAAAAATCGTACTTCTCCATACTAAAAATCCTGTCTTTTCTATAAACAAAATCGTAGCTTTCCTCCTTTTTCCTCAACAAAAATATAGTCTTTATACCTATAAAAATTTAATCTTTATAAATAACTAAAATCAGATTTTAAAGCATTGTTTATATATATATATATATTTCAGATTTAAACCATACTATTTAAATAAATTCAGTAAACAAAAAAAAAAAAAAAAAAAACTCACTGCTGTTGATTCCCCCTTGTGGCTGAGTGGAGGCGTCGGGTTTCAGCGAGGAGGAAGACTGGTCTTCGTGGTGCCGCAGTGTCGGACGGAGGGGGTTTGAGAGGGGGCGGCTTCCGTTCGGGTCCTGGGTGGGTTTCGAAGTGCTGCGCTTCGGTGATGGGGAAAACGAGGCTCGTCGAAGCTGAGGTGAAGTGGGAGGGGCGCGGCGAAGGTCCAGTCTGAGGTGCGGCGTCGGAGGGCGGTTGTGGGAGCAGGGCGACGGTCAACGGCGGGGCAATTTGGGAGTTTTTTTTTTTTTTTTTTTTTTTTTCGATTAGAATAAATGAATAGGGGGGGGCCAGAAGGAATGATAAGGGAGGGAGAGATAATTTATTTATTATTTTTTTTTATTTTAAATTGCAAAAAGTTGACTTTTACATACGACCTCCAAACGAGGCCCACCGCCTGTCGTCCATAGCGTTTTACCCCCATTCCGAACACAATGGGATATGCATCGTAGGCTGATTCGACTGTTTGAATCAGTTTCCGTTAAATTTACATTTAAATCACTATATTGAATTTTAAACGTACATTTCAAATTACTGGGGTCCCATACTAACTAGAAAAATTCCAGAAAAATATTTTCTAGCTTCGTATTGACGATACGGTCCTAATAAAACTAGTTTCGTCGAATTCTGAGACCGTTTGAAAAATGGTCATTTTCCAGTCGATTAAAATCAACTGAAACTGGTCAAACGCGTTTTCCTTTGCCACGCTCACATATCGATTCGAAAAATTATGAAATTTGGAATCTAGCAATAACTCGACATCACGGACCCAACAAAACTGGTTTCGTCGAAATCCGAGGTCATTTGCAAAATGTCCATTTTTAAGGGCCTGAATTCCATAGCGACTATTCAGAATTTTCAACTGGACATATCTTTTGATTCCCGCTACGAACTTTTGATTTTTCGGATTCGTTGGAAAGATATTCACTATTAGATTCCATTATTTTTGGTTTCACTAAAATCCGGATTGTTTTGCACCCGGTACATTCAATTGAAGTTTGAAATCGAATTATCGAACTACCGCGCCATTTTCAATTCTATTTATAATTATATATAAATATTTATATTCTAACGACGACGCGTATAATATATACGTTCGAATTATATTCAAATAAAATTTCCCGTCGATATTATTTAAAATAATTCATTTTAAATATTCAAAATTCGCTAAAATTGCCAAAATAAAAATTTTAAACTGGCCCAGATTTTCGGGTTGTTACAAAAAACCTTAAACCTGATTATGCGATGACACCTTTATCTACCTTGTTAGTTAATCATCATGCTAGTATGTTATCCTTATGTTCATCCCTGCTTCTCATGCCAGTTAACTTTATCAGTTTACATTGATTGTAGTAGGGCTTACTCAGTCTTTTTGACTGACCTGTTTTCTTTCGCCTCTTTTCTTCCGTTCCCCCCCCCCCAGGTTCTCAGGGTGGGAACGTTGGAGCTTAGCTTGGATTTCGGATTGCTTGCTTGTGGGATTTCAGCTCATGTACGGTTTCGACATGAAGCTAGCTATGGTTATCACTTATTTTGGGGATAGTACTTATGTATTTCAGTTTTTCAGTTGATGTTGTTTTTATCTAGACTTGTTTATTTGGAAAGTTATGTTGTACCAGACTTGTTTTGAAATAGTTTGAAATCTTCCGCTGTTTTACTTATCTTATTTACTCTGTTTACATATATACATATGTTCTTGTTCTGCCTTGATATATCATTATGCATGTTTACCTGATTCAAACGCCCCTCCAAAGTCAGAGTGCTTGCAAGAGACACCCTGGCGGAGGTGGGGTGTTACATTTCTGACATCTCATGTACGGTTTGGTCTTGAGCTATGCTATGGCTGCACTCATGCACTTTTTGGGGAATAATATTTTACTTATGTTGTTTTAAGTACTTTTCTTCTTTAGAACTTGATGTAATGAAATAATGACTTGGCATTTTGATGTAAGAGGTTTTGACTCTATTTTTTAGTAATGAGATTTGGTTTTAAAGTTTATATCCGCTGCTTTATATACTCTATTTTATCTATGTTCTGTCTTGTGTTATCTCTGTTCCTGTTTACTAGATAATACCCCTCCAAAACTAGGGCATTCCCTTTGTGAGTGACCCTAGCGGAGGTGGGGTGTTACAGCCCATAGGTGTGATCCTGAGGCATTAGCTAGAGTGTCTCGAATCAGAAGAGGACGGTCCCTAGCCTCGATTTCATGACAGAAAACCAATTTCCAATACGACATTACGGTCTTGATTGTAAACTTATATACGGCGACATAGTATATGGTACCTATGCCGTCTAAGATTAATACATTTATATTGAAATGTTTTAAATATATATATACACACTAATAATAATATCGTTTTTACGTATCAAGCATCTTTTGACCATTATAAGGTAAAACCCTATCCTCTGGTGTGCGTTGCATTGTGTGATGGGACCTGGGTCTTATAATGGTTTCATTTTTTCTAAAAAGCATTACGTTATTTGACGATTTACTTTAATTATGCACTGGCAATCCAATGGAGTAAACCCGTTCCACGTTAGCGGCGTGGTCCTGTGATTAGCCTACTATTTAGATAAGTTAAGTATAGAATTCTCACACCAGTCCCACGACTGACCTGTAGTTTGTTTCACTTTGCAAACTCGGGTGCCCTCTTTCCACACGGGCAGTCGAGTAGCTTTTTGCAGATATAGTTAAGCAGGATCCTGGGTTGAAGTCTGAAGTTAGGTCCAGAATATTGATGGCCTTCCGCTGAGATTAGTTCCGCTGCAATGTATTTAATTTATTGTAAATGTATCTTCCGCTGTATTATTGATCGATGTACTCTGATATATTCTATACTCTGATGTAACATTTATTATTGATGTTATAAAAGTCTGTGTTGTTGTTCTGATGTGTTGTATGCCCAAAGTTAACGTACGCAGGTTTTGAACGGTCTTGATCGATCTTGCGATCGATTGGGGTCGGGCGAAATCTGGGTCGTTACTGCTGGTATCAAAGCTCTGGTTAGCTCAAATCTTTGGGGTACAACTCACTAGGACTAAACAGAAGACTCATCAGAGGTTGGATTAGTGATATTCAATAGGAATACTCATTAGAGATAGGATCAGCAGTATCCTAGAACGAGAACACTCATTAGAGATGGGGTTAGCAATGCTCTAGAATGAGTCAGAGTGAAGAAGAAATTCATAATTAACGTACTTGTTATTATATTTATAATTCGATTTTAGAAAATATGATTTTGAATATATAAAAGTTATATATTTTTGAAAATTTAATCAATTAATTGATTGATGATTGTGTTGTGTGAATTTGAATTCAACTAATAAAATGATTAAACAATTAAAGAATAAAAATTAATTAAATTAGTTAAATAAACAACTTTAGCTTCATTTCCTTTTCGAGGACGAAAAGATTTTAAGTGGGGGGAGATTGTAACAACCCGCAAATTCTGAACCAATTTAAAAAAATTATTTTAGAAAATTTTAATGAATTTTGAGGTTATAATATAATTTATTATTAATAATAATGGCTAGAATTTATTTTAATCGAAGTTAGAACGAATAAATTTAATTTAAATATAAAAGGAGTTAGAAATGGCGCGGTAGTTTTAAAATTTGATTTCAAACTTTAATTGGATGTACCGGATTCAAAATAAATCAGAATTGAGTGAAACAAGAAATATTTAAATCTGTTTAATCATATCTTTCTAACAAATCTGAAAAATTGAAATTTTATAACGGGAATCAAAAGTTATGGCCAATTCAATTTTTAGAAAGGTCGCTGTAGAATTTATATATATATATAATATATATATATGGCCCAAAAGGCTACTTTTCACATATGAAGGAATTTCGACTCGAAACCACTTCCATTGAGTTCAGAATGACGTTTCTGCATTGAAAAACAATAAACACTTATATATTTTGAGTTTCGAAAATTATTTGTTTAAAAATGTATTTTTAATATTAAATATATTGGCCTTGAAAATAGTCATTTTCCAAACGACTTCCGTTTTCGACGAAACCACTTTTGTTCGAACCGGAATGTCAAATTATAGCTATGTTTCAATTTTCAGAATTTTTCGAATTAATATGTGAGCGTGGCAAAAGAAAATGTGTTTTGACTATTTTAGTTAAATTTAAACGACCTGAAAATAGCCATTTTTCAAACAGTCTCAGAATTCGACAAAATTAGTCTTGTTAGAACCATATCGTCATAAGAAAGCTAAAAATATTTTTTTAAGAATTTTCTGAGGTCGTATGTGGCCCCGACATATTTATATGTACGGTCAATATTTAATTAATTAATTTTTAATGGAATTTTAAATAAAATTCCTACAGATTTCGGAATTGGACCCCGAGACCCATCCCATTGTGTTCAGAAGGCCTCAAAACGTTAAGATCGACAGTAAGCAAGCCCAATTCGGAGACAGCCCGCATTTTCACCTTTATAACACGTTTTTCAATGATTTAATAATAAAATAATTAAAAAATAAAAACCCTAACCCTAATTTCTGAGCGGCCGGCGCCTACCTATGCCTATTCAATGGACAGAAACTTCCCAACTTCAAACATCAATTTCTTCCAATCCGTTCTATGAAAATTGACAAATAATATACCAAATCGAAGAGGACGGAGAGCTCTACAAATCCGTACGGTTAAGATCAGTTTTCAGTTCACGTATTTCGCGAATTTTGGCGAGGAAGTGAGGGAGATCAGGTTCGATTTTCGAGGCGAGGAGGAGGCCGAGTTGGGTGGCCTTCTGGGCGTTGGTGGCTCGCGGGCGGAGCGTCGGAGTGGCGGGGTCTGATCGGCGGTCGGTGGCTCGGATGGGGGTGCGACGTGAAGGGATCGGAGGTGATATTGGGTTCGGCAGAACGCAACAACGAAGAAGAGAAGTATATTTTATTATTATTTTATTTATTTAATATTTAATTTATCCGATCTTTAAAAATCAATATCTCTTTCATACGAGGTCCGATTGACGAACCGTAAGTTGCGTTGGACTCGTCTTTCAGAGATCTTTGCGATGGCGTAGACCAGAGCTGATTCTGAGACAGTCGAATTTTCAGTCATATCAATGTGAGAATTTGAATTTTATTATTTAATTAATTATAAATTATTTTTCTTGCGTTTAAAATAGTTGTATTGTGATGTAATTCGGATCTGAAATGTTCTGTGATTGATGAATGGTTGATTGTGGTTGGTGGTTTGTTTTGTTGTTCTTGATATGCTAGATCCGCGTTGAATTTAATATATTGTTGAATTTTATTTGCAATTAGAAAATAAATCAAAATTTAGATTTAAATCATATTTTATTCAGATCTAGTTATTCTAATTTATTTAAAAAAAAATATTATTTTTATTATTATGAGATGAACCATAGAATTTGATCGATAAATAAAAACTAATTTTTATTTGTTGGTATTACAATAGTATTTGATCGACAAATTAAAAACTTTATTTTTGTTTATTGGTTTACTTTGCAACAGAAAATGAACAACAAATAAAACCTTACTTTTATTTGTTTACTTTGCAATAAGATTTGAACGATAAATAAAAATTCTTTTTATTTGTTTATTTACAATAGAATATGAACAACAAATAGAATATATTTTTATTACAACAGAATTTGGCTAACTAATAAAAGTCCTATTTTTGTTTGTTCACATTTAGAACACGGTTTATGAATTACAATAAAAACATAAAACGTTCATTTGTTTGAATTGAAACCATGTTAACGATAAAATTTACATTTTTACCGTATATATAGAATAGACTAAAAATGTTTATCTATTTGAAATGAAAACATGAAACATTAAAAATCTTATTTTTAATGGAAAGAATTATTCATATGAAAATTGTTCATGTTAAAATAAAAGTGTTGAAAACATAAAAATCACATTTTTAATGTAAAGAATGATTCATATGAGAATTGTTTATGTTAGAATTGTCGAAAAACAAAGTTATCCTTTTTATTTGTTTTTGTTGAAATGTTAGAAATTAATCAAAAAGATTACATTTTTAATGTAATTAGAAACAAATTAAGAAGATTACATTTTCAATGTAATCAAAATTGAAATAAATTGATTACATTTTTTTCAATGTAATTAAAATTGAAGTAGAATAATTATATTTTCAATATAATTAATATTGAAATAAAAATAACATTTTGGTTAAAGCATAAGTATTGAAATAAGAGATCACATTTTTGGCCAAACTTTATTAGTGAACATTTTTGGCCAAAACTTTATTAGTGAAATGAAAATATCACTTTTGTCAAAAATTGATTACTGAAATAAAAGTAACAATTTTGGTTACATTTTTTTTTTGTAAATAAGAAATTATTTTCAGAAGTTACATAGAAATTGGTTAGATATTTTTATTCATGTTTTTCAACGCAAATAAACATAGAAATTAAAAGGTTGCTTTTCATTTGCACTTTTCAATGCAAATATAGCATGAAATAAAATTCATTTTTCTTATTTGCATCTCACAATGCAAGCATAACTTGAAAATAAAAAGTACATTTTTAATTGTGTTCGACAACACCAATAAAACTAGAAAATAAAACATGTTTTGAAAATAAAGTTTTGTTGTTTATTTTATGTTTAAAAATGTAAACATGTTTTGAAAATAAAGTTTTGTTCTTTATTTTGTGTTCAAAAATAAAACATATATTGAAAATAAAGTTTATTTCTTTGTTTGCTTTTATCAATACATATATGCATTGAAATTAAGGTTTATTCTTTTATTTGCATTTATCAATGCAAATATTCAATGAAACTATAGTCTATTTTCTTTATCTACATTTACCAATAAAAATGTACACACTTTTATACATTTAATAGAATTTGTTTAAAATATCCTTTGAAAATAAATTTTGTTCTCTTATTTACACTCACTAATGTAAATATAATTTATAAACAAAACTATTCTTTGTTTGTATTCATAAATGCAAATACTCATTTAAATAAAATTTGTTTCTTTTATTTACATTCAATAATGTAAATACACTTTGGAAATGAGGTTCTTTATACATTCACTCAAATATACTTTTAAATAAAAATAAAAGTTACATTTGTTATTTGCATTTCTTGTTGTAAATAAACCCTTAAAATGAAGTTCATCTTTGTTTGCAATTCATTAATGCAAACAGACCATCAGATTTAAAATTATATTTTTGATTTATAATTTTGATATGAATAAAGATTGTTTGAAATAAAGGGTAGAATTTAAAAGTTACATTTTAATAACTAAACATTCACATTTTTATCATTAAAGTAAAATAGACAAAAACACTCATTTTGTCTAAATTAAAAGAATGAACAAAATATAGCACTAGAATATTTTATTAGAATGGAAACTCAAATTATTCATTTTTGTAAATTTATATTAGTTAAAAACAATTATTCATTTTTGTTAATTTACATTAGTTAAAAATAATTATTCATTTTAGTCAATTTATACTAGTTAAACCAAATTTTACATTTTGTCAGAAATATTCATTGTTGTCAAAAAATTAGTTGAAGCAATATATATATATATATATATATATATATTTCTGGCAAGATGTATACTTGTCAAGATAGCCTAGTTAAATCAAAATATTTATCATTTTGTCTCATTAGAATTGCCAAACAAGATAACCATTTTTGTTTAGAGTTTAAATTAGCAAAATAGAATTTGTCAATAGGACAAAGTTATTATGCTTATTCATTCATTGTAATAGAGATATTTTCTTGTCATCATTATATGTATTGTGTATTACACTTCCATTCACAAGTTACCCGACTTGTGTATGTGATTGGGATGATAATTTTCACACATCGCCCAAGTGCACAAATTAGCATATTATTTGTTTGTTGGTTGAAACCCCACACGGGTGTTGGGATGAAATTTATATACACTAATCCCAATATTTAGTTGTATGTTGATCGTTAGATCGACAGGCTATGATGAGCGTTATGATTTAATTTTAACACTTACACAGTGGAATTTACACTTTGGATGTAGATGGATGATTTGATGATGTGTGTGAAATCCACGTAACCCAAATTAGATGGTAAATGTTTGAGTCGCATTTCGATTCAGGTGTTCTTTTAAATAGGAATATTTTTACATCAGAAATCCTTTTTATATAAAGTATATATATATTTTCAAAATATATATTGTTAATCAAGTATATGTTAAAACAAAGAAGATTTGTAAAAGATAAAGAATTTTTAATATAAAGAATACTTCTCATTTAGAGTCTTTATATAAAGAATATTTTTATGATTATTTTAAATTATGTTTTTAAAAGATTACTAGCATTTGCAATTATATTTTGATATGAAATAAATTGAGATGTGAAGTGGATTTATCGTAGACGATGTTTTAAACGACATTTGTCCTTTAATCCAATTTACATTGAAATTATTATTTGGAACTTATGAATTCTATTTTATAGATTTAAAAAGGCTTTTTCTAAAAATCAAGTTTTTCCAATTTAATATATTAAATAAGAATTAAGTGGAAATTTGATTGGTAATAATCGAAATGGGCTTCTGTAAAAGAAGACCGATATTGTATATGGAATTTAAGAGGCTTTGCCGTTATTCCATTTATATTATTAGTCTGATACAGAAATCTATATTGATTATGTATTAATTTGATTTCTGTGAAATTCCATATTTTGGAAATTGATTTATAGATTTTATTTCCAGTGTTTATCTTTGATAAAATTAATGAGAATCTTCTAATACGAATATCTTATTAAAAGAATGTTCTGAGTTGGAATGTGGCGTAATGTGTGATTTTCCAATATTTGCTTTTTAATCCCAAAATACGAGAGTTATTCAGAAAGACCGGGTTTAACCCATTTTGAATAATCATCACGACGATCAAGAGTCGAAGATGAAGACTATGATTGAAGACCGAAGGTTTTCACATCGTTGGGATGATGACGACTGGTATCTTGAATTGGGATTGGCCTTCCAAGGCAAGGTATTTAGTGATGGTTGTCCAAACGCATTTGGAGATCGACGGACACGTTGTTTCGCTCAGACCCAGAGCGGACTTGTAAATGTATTGTGTGTCTGACATTGTATTCCTTCCTGCTGTATTTGTTGAACGCTACTGATTATATATTTCTGTTTGGTGGTGAAGAATTTATTCTTTACTTATCACCCTTCTCTAAGACGTATGAGCTTAGAGGTTATATATATATTGGTAGATGATCAATAATATGGTAGGGTCTGACAATGTGACATGCTAAGATGCAAATGATCAAGGCTTTGTTGAAAAGCTGGCCTTGTGGTTGATGATCAAAGCACAGTCTCTTTAGGCATAGCTTTGTGTATATCGTGACTTCGCGAGCCTCACACCCCGGTATGAGTCAAAAAGGGGATATGGACTGTAGGGAGTGCATACGTTTCTTTCTAGATAGAAGTGGTGTTTGGGCTTTAACACGGCCCGGCATTTTACTTGTGTGGATTATGGATTGAGGTACCTCGTTTTTTTATAGGCCGAAAGTGGTCATATTATAGGTCCAAAAGGGCCGGGAAACGTATGTTCAGTAATTGCCAATCCACTACCGTTAGGTGGGGATCGGCCCTACCGCTCCAAGGGTTGCCCATAGGTGTGATCCTGAGGCCTTTGCTAGAGTGTCTCGAATCGGAAGAGGATGGTCCCTAGCCTCGATTTCATGATAGAAAACCAATTTCCAATACGACATTACGGTCTTGATTGTAAACTTATATATGGCGACATAGTATATGGTACATATGCCGTCTAAGATTAATACATTTATATTGAAATGCTTTAAATATATATATACACACTAATAATAATATCGTTTTTCCGTATCAAGCATCTTTTGACCATTATAAGGTAAAACCCTATCCTCTGGTGTGCGTTGCATTGTGTGATGGGACCTGGGTCTTATAATGGTTTCATTTTTTCTAAAAAGCATTACGTTATTTGACGATTTACTTTAATTATGCACTGGCTATCCAATGGAGTAAACCCGTTCCGCGTTAGCGGCGTGGTCCTGTGATTAGCCTACTATTTAGATAAGTTAAGTATAAAATTCTCACACCAGTCCCACGACTGACCTGTAGTTTGTTTCACTTTGCAAACTCGGGTGCCCTCTTTCCACACGGGCAGTCGAGTAGCTTTTTGCAGATATAGTTAAGCAGGATCCTGGATTGAAGTCTAAAGCTGGGTCCAGAATATTGATGGCCTTCCACTGAGATTAGTTCCGCAGCAATGTATTTTATTTATTGTAAATGTATCTTCCGCTGTATTATTGATCGATGTACTCTGATATATTCTATACTCTGATGTAACATTTATTATTGATGTTATAAAAGTCTGTGTTGTTGTTCTGATGTGTTGTATCCCCAAAGTTAACGTACGCAGGTTTTGAACGGTCTTGATCAATCTTGCGATCGATTGGGGTCGGGCGAAATCCGGGTCGTTACAGGGGGGCGTTCGATTGAGGGGGGGGATGCTGTGATTGACGTCGAGGGGGGGAACTGGTGAAGGGAGCGGTGGCGTGGGTGTGTAACGACAACGGATTTCGCCGGACCTAATCGATCGCTAAATCGACCAAGACCGTTCGAATCCCGCATACGCTAACTCTGATATGTTATGAGCAAGTTATGATGAATTTTTGTGTTAATTACATTATTAAATAATTAAATAATAATTAATTAACTTAATTGCACTTAATCCTTTGTTAAACCTTCTTCCTCTTTATCTGTTAATTCCTCCATGCCTTCACGATATGTCGAACTGCTCTTCCAAGTTAGCGTTCCATAACCACTCCTCATCGCCACGCCGGATGGCGATCAACCTCTTCCATGAGGTGCTCCGCCACCTCGCCTCTCTACCCCGTGAGCGGTGGTTGATCGCCATCCGGCGTGGCGATGAGGAGTGGTTATGGAACCCTAACTTGGAAGAGCGGTTCGACATATCGTGAAGGCCTGGAGGAATTAACAGACAAAGAGGAAGAAGGTTTAACAAAGGATTAAGTGCAATTAAGTTAATTAATTATTATTTAATTATTTAATAATGCAATTAACACAAAAATTCATTATAACTTGCTCATAACAGATCAGAGTTAGCGTATGCGGGATTCGAACGGTCTTGGTCGATTTAGCGATCGATTAGGTCCGGGCGAAATCCATTGTCGTTACATAGACATTATGGGCGGCTCGAGATCGATTTGGTTTTTTTTCTTTCTGAAGTGAATCGGGGAAGATAAAAGGAAAGGGGGGCTTTTGTATAAAATTATTTTTTATTTTATTTTATTTTATTCTCCAAAGAGTTGACTTTTCTCTTAAACCCCAAATGAGGCCCAACGACTGTCGCCTATAGCTAATTACCCTCATTCCAAACACAATGAGATATGTTTCGTAGGCCGATTCGATCGTTATGGTCAGTTTTCATCAAAATCAAAATATAAATCTATATACTGAATTTGAACGCGCATTTCAATTTACCGGGGCCACATACGGACTTTAAAAATTCCCGAAAAATATTTTCTAGCTTCGTACTGACGATACGGTTCTAACAAAACTAATTTCGTCAAATTCCGAGACCGTTTGAAAAATGGTCATTTTCCAGTCGATTAAAATCAATTAAAACTGGTCAAACGCGTTTTCCTTTGCCACGCTCACATATTGATTCAAAAAACTATGAATTTTGAAATCTAGCAATAATTTGACATCACGGATCCACCAAAAATGGTTTCGTCGAAAACCGAGGTCGTTTGCAAAATTTCCATTTTTAAGGGCCAGAATTCCATAGCGACTATTCTGAAATTTCAACTGGACATATCTTTTTATCCCCGCTATGAAATTTCAATTTCTCGGATTCGTTGGAATAATATTCTCAAATATATTCTAATATTTTTGGTTTCACTAAAATTCGATTTATTTTGAATCCTGTATATTCATTTGAAATTTGAAATCGAATTTTCAAACTACCGCGCCATTTTCAATTCCTTTTATATATATAAATAAATATTTATATTCCAACGACGATTCAAATAAATATATACGTTTTATTCTATTTAAAATAAATTTCTCGTCGTTATTATTTAAAATAATCTATTTTAAATATTCAAAATTCGTCAAAATTGCCAAAATAAAATTTTAAATTGGCTCAGAATTTCCGGGTTATTACACGTGACACGTAAACGACTTCAGCATGCAATGCCTAATCGGGTACCTATGACACGTTAAAGACTTCCGCACGCAAGGCCTAATCGGGTACTCCAGCAACGATTTTATGCCCAGCAGGAATTCGTTAACCGAGCGGGTACCCGTGACACGTAAAAGACTTCAGCACGCAATGCCTAATCGACCCATGACACATAAAAGACTTCAGCATGCAATGCCTAATCAGGTACCTATGACACGTTAAAGACTTCCACACGAGATGCCTAATCGGGTACTCCAACAAGGATTCTATACCTAGTAGGAATTAGTTAACCGAGTGGGTACCCATGACACGTAAAAGACTTCAGCACACAATGCCTAATCGGGTACCTATGACACGTTAAAGACTTTCGCACGCAAGGCCTAATCGGGTACTCCAACAACGATTCTATAACCAGTAGGAATTAGTTAACCGAGTGGGTACTCGTGACACGTAAAAGACTTCAGCATGCATTGCCTAATCGGGTATTCCAGCAATGATTCTATATCCCCTAGGAATTAGTTAACCGAGCGGGTACCCGCGACACATAAAAGACTTCAACACGCAATGCCTAATCGACCCGTGAAACGTAAAAGACTTCAGCACGCAATGCCTAATCGGGTACCTATGACGCGCTAAAGACTTCTGCACGAAATGCCTAATCGGGTACTCCAGCAACAATTCTATATCCAGTAGGAATTAGTTAACCGAGCGGGTACCCATGACACGTAAAAGACTTCATCACGCAATGCCTAATCGGGTACCTATGACACGTTAAAGACTTCCGCATGCAAGGCCTAATCGGGTACTCCAGCAATGATTCTATACCCAGTAGAAATTAGTTAACCGAGTGGGTACCCGTGACACGTAAAAGACTTCAGCACGCAATGCCTAATCGAGTACCTATAACGCGTTAAAGACTTCCGCACGCAAGGGCTGGATACCTATGACATGTTAAAGACTTCCGCACGAAATGCCTAATCGGATACTCCAGCAATGATTCTATACCCAGTAGGAATTGGTTAACCGAGCGGGTACCCGTGACACGTAAAAGACTTCAGTCCGCAATGCCTAATCGAGTACATGTGACACGTAAAAGATTTCCGCACGAAATGCCTAATCAGGTACTGTAACACCCCGTAATTCTATAACACTAAGATTCACAAATCAAGGCAGAATTAAATTTTAAAATCAAAATCAAGGGAAACAGGCTACGCCATTGCATTCGTCTCGGAATTCTGCATGAAAAAGAGTCCGAGTTTGCGAGAATCGGAGTCCGTATGAAGGAGATATGACCCTCCGAAGTTTCAGGAAATTTCAGAATTGAAAACAGCTCGAAATTCGAATTCAAAATTCGAATTCAAACACAGAAGCGGGCTGGGCGGGAAAATTCTCGCCCAGGACCCAGGTCGACTGGGGAGTCGACTGGGTAGTCGACCCCCCCTGACCAGGTCGACTGCCCAGTCGACATGGGTGTCGACCGAGGTGCAAAAACCCACTTTTGGGCCTGGGTGCATTCTGATGTACCTAGTCTCGTTTTCTGCCTAGATTCGTCCGCCTAATCCTATATAAACAGCCCCTAGTCTCCTTCTCTATTCACAATTATTCTCTAACCTTTTGCTACAAAGATTTTTGGTGGTCATGGCTTCTTCTCCTCCTCTGAATTAAATAAATAAAATAATATGTAAAATAAATCAAGACGAGGAAATGCTGCTCAAGACTTTCAAGAGGAGATTCAAAACAAGCTAGGATTCAAGTGAAGATTCAAACAACATCAACGGCTGTTTTTCTACGAATCTAATCTAATCTCTGTAAGTTGGTTACTTTTTAGATTTGAACGTTTTCTATTCGTGACATGAAATTAAAGGAATATGCCTAATCTCTTCACTTGGATCTGTGTTTATACATGTTTCTAGACTTGATTAAGGACTGATCGTGATTCGATGACCAATTAGGCCTTGCCTATGACTATGAACATTGCCTATGACTGTGACTCATGACTATGAGAATTATTTCCTTTGACTATGAACACAAGCCTATGCCTTTGCTTAGGAAACATAAACTATTGCCTATGACATAACAAGGACAACTGTGACTAAACACCTATGATTCATGACTAGGAAAGTGTTGCTTAAGTTTTGTGACTGTGAAATTGGGTCTAAACCTGATTATCTATTCTGTCTATTCTTGATTTTCTTTGGATTTTGATCTTGGGAATTTACCTCTTAAGTTAGGTCTACCCATGTTCTTGAACCTACATCGTTATTCAACCCTTTTTATGTCATAACATTTTCAGATCTATAGGCCTTCGATGTTTTTAGATCAATTTATTTCAGTGTAATTCGTTAGGCCTGTAATTAGTAAATTATCATTTTATGCCAGTTATTATGTCTATCTTTTCATAACATCTTTTGTTCATTCCCTTTTTATCTACGAATCTAGATTTATCTATAATCTAGATTGAATCACGATTATACGAACGACGGGAATACGATTTGGGCAAAATATGAAATTTACTAAAACGTAGTTATAAACTTGGAAATTGGCATAAATCGGGAACATGTATTATGGCATGTTTATAAAAATGAAAATTGGATAAATTTGACATGAATTATAGGATGTGTAATTTGAATCTGGTATTGACTTGTAAATCTAGCCTTTACATGAACTGTAAACTAGAATATAAAATCTAGTTTTTGGCATGAACTGTAAATGAGGATGTTGGATCTAAATTGCCATAAACTGTAAGATAGGCAAAACAAGATTTGGGCCTAGAATATAAGTCCATTAGCGGGCATGGCAAATGTATATGGTATAGGCCAAATTTATTTATAAAGGGAAAATGGACTTTGAGGATAAATTGTTAACAATCTATATATATACAAAGGAAAGGTTTATTAATGATATCTCTTTTAATAATACATACACCAGAAAGTTCTAGGGTGACAGAGAGGTTAGTGTCTAGGCTTGGGTTTGGAAAATACAAGTTTCCTGCTCTCCCTGACTATCCCTAACTGATCCGACGGACGGGATGGTTACTTTCGAAACCTGATTTGAAAATTAATCAAAACCCTTTGAACTTAGAAAAACACGAATATGCCTAACCCGAGGTTAGACTGAGTTGCGATGTAAACCTGCCCGGAACCAACCGGCACATCCAGTATTCGCAACAATACCTGTCTAATGTGAGTGGTCGCGGCTTTAATTTACTTAGTTAAAGCTAGAATGGTAGAGTTAAGTTAACTAAGACACTTAACCAGTTCAACATGATAACCAAACCGATGGGTGGGGTTAGGTTCATACAGACACTCAACACAGTTAAGCTAGAATGGGAGGGTTAAGTCCATAGGAACACTTAACCAACTTAACACAGTTAAGCTAGAATGGGAGGGTTAAGTCCATAGGAACACTTAACCAAACTTAACATCGTAACAAGACAAGATTTGTAGGGGATAAGTAACTAAGAAAACACTTATCCAAATTAACATGTTAACTAGACTAGAAGGTGGGGTTAAGTAAAGTTAATACACTTAGCCAAATTAACATGTTAACTAGACTAGAGGTTGGGGCTAAGTAAAATTTAATACACTTAGCCAAATTGATATGTTAGCTCGACTAGACCGTAGGGTTAAGTAAACTTGAATACTTAACCATCAGATTATGATAAAGGAATAGGGTTAAGTCTAAAACATGAAGGGATAATACTTAACCATTAATATAGTGTTAGTTAAAACAGATGGGCAAGGTTAAGTTAAAAAGGAACACTTAACCGATACAGGATGAAAGGGTAGGGTTAAGTAATAAGGAATACTTAACCAATATAACTTGGTTTGTGGTAGGGTTAAGTCAACATGAATTACTGATAGCACTTAACCAGTTTAACAGGATAAATGAAGAGGGTTAAGTTAGCTTGAATTGACTAATGACACTTAACCAATCCAAATTGACGAGAAAGAGAACTAAGTAGTAAACCTTAGCTACAAGGAGCTAAGTAGTAAACCTTTGTTAAGAAAACAACGGTTCTGGAAACTAAGTGGTAAACCTTAGTTAGCAAAACTAAGTAGTAATTCTTAGTATAACACGGGAAGGAGCGAACGTCCGTCTGAGTAAAAAGAAGGCTCTAACGAATTGGGTTACGAAGCCCGAGGCTTCGAGGGGACGTGTGGGTATTCTTGGTATCCCTTTGTGAGGCTGCAGATGATCCTCCTGGGCTCACAGAGGTTAAGGTTTGCGTTAGAAGAACCAGGGGTATGCCTTGGTTGCAATATATGGCAACCTAAAGACTAGGATGGACCAACGTGATTCGGCGAGAAAACGGTAGCCCTGTGATAGCAACTCGTCGTCTACCATCCATCTTGAGTCAATCGAGATACGTGAAGCGGAAAGGCGGAGAACTCCGAAAGACCATATACTTGCTATCTAGTTATGGGTGAGGATGGCCATAGGTTAGTGGGGCATAGGGGGCCTGCGTATAGTTCTCATTTTTCATGGTGTGCCTTTCATTAGTTGAGGGAGGGGTCAAGTGGGACCATAGCCACTGGAATAAAAACAGACCTTAGCATATGCATCGGCAGATATCTGAAAGCTCCCGACCGAGTTATGTGTTTCTTGATTTGCCCTGCCACAGGACTCGGGCCGCACATTATAAGACATGTGCATCTAGACAAGCGATAACGATTCGCGATACATGCGTGGGGAAGTCTAGGAACATATACCACTCTAGGTAGTGTGTCCTAGACTAGGGGGCATCGTTCGATAGGTAGCATAATCCCTAGTTGGACTAGGTGGCATAAACCCTGAATCTGAGAAGCGTTCAGCAGATAGCGTAAACTCTAGTTGAATCTAGAAAGCACTTGATAGAAAACCCAAGATTAGATCTAGGTAATAAATGATAAATGTATGCCTGGAGGCAATGGAAACTATAGGGATTGGGATCACGTTATCGTTACAAGTTGGAACACTAGTTAGGTGGTGCAGAGATATAGAAACCAGTATAACAAGGAAATAGCGAAGCGGCGAAAGTATTAGAGCATATCCAGTTTATCTTATCTTAGCATATCTTGTGTTAATCTTGTCTAATCTTGCTGACCCTATCATCATGGTGTTATCTTGTATTCAGTTAATTCATGTCGTTTTGTTTTTCCATGTTCACATGGTAGAAGTAACTGAACTTACTCAGGCTTTATGTCTGACTCTATTTTTCTTTCGTCTTCTTTTCTTCCGTTCCCCCCCCCCCCCATGTAGTAAAGGAGGGAATAGTATAGCTCAGGTTAAGTTGGACTGTCACTCTTTCTCAGCTTGAAGATTTGTCGAAGTTTTGCTTGGATTCTCTTTTCAGATGCTATGGCTGGCTCTTGCTACATTGGGGAATATAAATGTTGTTTTATGCTTCTTTATTTTGTAGGACAGATGATACTCTGATATTGTAAGGAAATCGTTGTACAAACTATCTTATCAATAAAGTAAAGTTTTATTTTCCGCTATTTAATTTCTGTCTGTCTTGTAATTTATCTGCATCTTTTACCCTTAATGCTCCACAGAACTTAGTGCATTCCCTTTGTGAGTGACACTAACGAATGTGGGGTGTTACACGTGGTATCAGAGCTGAAGGTTACCAGATCAGATAAAGGATTTGAAAAATTATTTTCAAAACGGTTTTATAAGAAGCATTTTCAAGAGAAAAGATTTGTTTTAAAGGCATATTCCCCAAAGCCATACGCACTATCTTCTCTTCCTCTGTTTGAATTCTTGTCTCCTTCTTTCTTGAGTCTCTAGAGCTCCTGGCTTTCTGGGAGGTAACCTCATCGATGGGCGAAGTCGTGCCTGGCTTCCATCCATAGCCGTAGTTGTTTCACCTATGGCCAGTTTTCTTTCAAGCTTATAGGGTTTTCTGTACGATGGAAGCAGCTTCCGAGAGATTTTTCAACATGACTACACACGGAAGAGGATGAGGAATTCATGGATGTAGATTTAGCTCACAAAGGAGGAAGGAATTATAGACAAGAGGAAGTATCTTTACTATGGTGTAATAGGGCATGTAATTAAGGGCAAATGACAAGCTTTTCAGAAGGGCAAGTACCTACTTTCGCCACCAAGCGTACCTAGGGGAAAGGTAGTAAAGTTCTGTTGGAAAAGTCTAGTTTTGTTGTTCGTACTCTTTCCTTTGGTTTTAGCGCTTCGCATTTGTTCATATCCACTTCCATAGTTGAGTCTCTGCACCATAGTACTTATATAGTAGAAAGATCCCACTAGAGTCTCAAATCCAATTGGTGGTCCGACCAGTTTATTTTTGGTTAGTAGGGATTTGAGAATAGCTATCGAGTTTGCTTATATCATCTCACGTAGATTGTCTAAATTCGGAGGAGATATTCCTTGGGTGCTTGTCTGATATTGGTTTAGGCCTTTGGGGCTTGTACTTGAGGAATGTCGAGTTCGACTAGGATGGTTTGCGTGAGAGATGAATAGTTGTGGCAGGCACTCTAAAAAGCACGTAGTGACCTTTTGACCGTCATAATTATGGCGTGATGGATAAGCTAAGAGGAGAGACCTCAAACCATCTTAGTATGTACACTTGGTATCATAGTTAACATCTGTTTATTTTGGAAATAGAGGTCAGAAACTTCACAATCGTGAAGTTAAATTAGTAAAGATACAGTGAAGTAAAGCTCAAGAAGGCTAGATACTAGCATCATACCCTTTTCCTTAAGGGTGCATCCTTGATTTCTTTTATTTGTAGGAGCTTTACACATAATTGTTTCTCTCTTTCCAAAGTATATCCTCTAGGTTGTATCTTAGATCCTTAGGTTAAAACTCTTTTGGATGTAAACATGTATTTGAAACATGTTATGGTTGATGGTTGCGAGTGGTTGCTAATGGTTGCTCGTGAATGCATATACATACGTATTAGGCACTAGATCAGTTCAGACGCTTTCATATTGCATTTACAGATATGTATTTGTTTGTAAGTTGAACTAGATATGTTATCATATGGATGTTGCATATGGATGAATGGCTATGCACACATGTAGTATTTACATAACTAGGGATGCTTGCATACATGATTGGACGCATGGCACTGACATGATTCGCATTAAGGAGGTCAACTGAATCAGTAGACCACCTGATTTTGCATTAGATAAAGACATATACACACACTATGCATGTGAACATGAAAGCATTAGAAATCTTTCTAAGGACAATGAATGCCTGTGATTGAATGGTTGAGTAGATGGGTGATTGGATGGTAGGACACATTCTTCCTAACTTGAAGATTTCGGGGACGAAATCCTTTTAAGTGGGGGAGAATGTAACACCCCGTAATTCTGTAACACTAAGATTCACAAATCAAGGCAGAATTAAATTTCAAAATCAAAATCAAGGGAAACGGGCTGCGCCATTGCATTCGTCTCGGAATTCTGCATGAAAACGAGTCCGAGTTTGCGAGAATCGGAGTCCGTATGAAGAAGATATGACCCTTCGAAGTTTCAGGAAATTTCAGAATTGAAAATAGCTCGAAATTCGAATTCAAAATTCGAATTCAAACCCAGAAGCTGGCTGTGCGGGAAAATTCCCGCCCAGGACCCAGGTCGACTGGGGAGTCGACCCCCCCTGACCAGGTCGACTGCCCAGTCGACATGGGTGTCGACCTAGGTGCAAAAACCCACTTTTGGGCCTGGGTGCATTCTGATGTACCTGGTCTCGTTTTCTGCCTAGATTCGTCCGCCTAATCCTATATAAACAG
Organism: Allium sativum; assembly: GCA_030737875.1. Lineage (NCBI taxonomy): Eukaryota > Viridiplantae > Streptophyta > Magnoliopsida > Asparagales > Amaryllidaceae > Allium > Allium sativum. The sequence goes on along the minus strand of CM060915.1, from coordinate 887,876,415 downwards.
CCCCTAGTCTCCTTCTCTATTCATAATTCTTCTCTAACCTTATGCTGCAAAGATTCTTGGTGGTCATGGCTTCTTCTCCTCCTCTGAATTAAATAAATAAAATAATATGTAAAATAAATCAAGACGAGGAAATGCTGCTCAAGACTTTCAAGAGGAGATTCAAAACAAGCTAGGATTCAAGTGAAGATTCAAACGACTTCAACGGCTGTTTTTCTACGAATCTAATCTCTGTAAGTCGGTTACTTTTTAGATTTGAACGTTTTCTATTCGTGACATGAAATTAAAGGAATAAAGGAATATGCCTAATCTCTTCACTTGGATTTGTGTTTATACATGTTTCTAGACTTGATTAAGGACTGATCGTGATTCGATGACCAATTAGGCCTTGCCTATGACTATGAACATTGCCTATGACTGTGACTCATGACAATGAGAATTATTTCCTTTGACTATGAACACAAGCCTATGCCTTTGCTTAGGAAACATAAACTATTGCCTATGACATAACAAGGACAACTGTGACTAAACACCTATGATTCATGACCAGGAAAGTGTTGCTTAAGTTTTGTGACTGTGAAATTGGGTCTAAACCTGATTATCTATTATGTCTATTCTTGATTTTCTTTGGATTTTGATCTTGGGAATTTACCTATTAAGTTAGGTCTACCTATGTTCTTGAACCTACATCGTTATTCAGCCCTTTTTATGTCATAACATTTTCAGATCTATAGGCCTTCGATGTTTTTAGATCAATTTATTTCAGTGTAATTCGTTAGGCCTGTAATTAGTAAATTATCATTTTATGCCAGTTATTATGTCTATCTTTTCATAGCATCTTTGGTTCATTCCCTTTTTATCTACGAATCTAGATTTATCTACAATCTAGATTGAATCACGATTATACGAACGATGGGAATACGATTTGGGCAAAATATGAAATTTACTAAAACGTAGTTAAAAACTTGGAAATTGGCATAAATCGGGAACATATATTATGGCATGTTTATAAAAATGCAAATTGGATAAATTTGACATGAATTATAGGATGTGTAATTTGAATCTGGTATTGACTTGTAAATCTAGCATTTACATGAACTGTAAACTAGAATATAAAATCTAGTTTTTGGCATGAACCGTAAATGAGGATGTTGGATCTAAATTGCTATAAACTGTAAGATAGGCAAAACAAGATTTGGGCCTAGAATATAAGTCCATTAGCGGGCATGGAAAATGTATATGATATAGGCCAAATTTATTTATAAAGGGAAAATGGACTTTGAGGATAAATTGTTAACAATCTATATATATATACAAAGGAAAGGTTTATTAATGAAATCTATTTTAATAATACATACACCAGAAAGTTCTAGGGTGACAGAGAGGATAGTGTCTAGGCTTGGGTTTGGAAAATACAAGTTTCCTGCTCTCCCTGACTATCCCTAACTGATCCGACGGACGGGATGGTTACTTTCGAAACCTGATTTGAAAATTAATCAAAACCCTTTGAACTTAGAAAAACACGAATATGCCTAACCCGAGGTTAGACTGAGTTGCGATGTAAACCTGCCCGGAACCAACCGGCACATCCAGTATTCGCAACAATACATGTCTAATGTGAGTGGTCGCGGCTTTAATTTATTTAGTTAAAGCTAGAATGATAGGGTTAAGTTAACTAAGACACTTAACCAATTCAATATGATAACCAAACCGATGGGTGGGGTTAGGTTCATACAGACACTCAACATAGTTAAGCTAGAATGAGAGGGTTAAGTCCATAGGAACACTTAACCAACTTAACACAGTTAAGCTAGAATGGGAGGGTTAAGTCCATAGGAACACTTAACCAAACTTAACATCGTAACAAGACAAGATTTGTAGGGGATAAGTAACTAAGAAAACACTTATCCAAATTAACATGTTAACTAGACTAGAAGGTGGGGTTAAGTAAAGTTAATACACTTAGCCAAATTAACATGTTAACTAGACTAGAGGTTGGGGCTAAGTAAAATTTAATACACTTAGCCAAATTGATATGTTAGCTGGACTAGACCGTAGGGTTAAGTAAACTTGAACACTTAACCATCAGATTGTGATAAAGGAATAGGGTTAAGTCTAAAACATGAAGAGATAATACTTAACCATTAATAAAGTGTTAGTTAAAACAGATGGGCAAGGTTAAGTTAAAAAGGAACACTTAACCGATACAGGATGAAAGGGTAGGGTTAAGTAATAAGGAATACTTAACCAATATAACTTGGTTTGTGGTAGGGTTAAGTCAACATGAATTACTGATAGCACTTAACCAGTTTAACATGATAAATGAAGAGGGTTAAGTTAGCTTGAATTGACTAATGATACTTAACCAATCCAAATTGGCGAGAAAGAGAACTAAGTAGTAAACCTTAGCTAAAAGGAGCTAAGTAGTAAACCTTAGTTAAGAAAACAACGGTTCTGGAAACTAAGTGGTAAACCTTAGTTAGCAAAACTAAGTAGTAATTCTTAGTATAACACGGGAAGGAGCGAACGACCGTCTGAGTAAAAAGAAGGCTCCAACGAATTGGGTTACGAAGCACGAGGCTTCGAGGGGACGTGAGGGTATTCTTGGTATCCCTCTGTGAGGCTGCAGATGATCCTCCTGGGCTCACAGAGGTTAAGGTATGCGTTAGAAGAACTAGGGTTATGCCTTGGTTGCAATATATGGCAACCTAAAGACTAGGATGGACCAGCGTGATTCGGCGAGAAAACGGTAGCCCTGTGATAGCAACTCGTCGTCTACCATCCATCTTGAGTCGATCGAGATACGTGAAGCGGAAAGGAGGAGAACTCCGAAAGACCATATACTTTCTATCTAGTTATGGGTGAGGAAGGCCATAGGTTAGTGGGGGCATAGGGGGCCTGCGTATAGTTCTCATTTTTCAAGGTGTGCCTTTCATTAGTTGAGGGAGGGGTCAAGTGGGACCATAGCCACTGGAATAAAAACAGACCTTAGCATCTGCATCGACAGATATCTGAAAGCTCCCGACCGAGTTATGTGTTTCTTGATTTGCCCTGCCACAGGACTCAGGTCGCACATTACAGGACATGTGCATCTAGACAAGCGATAACGATTCGCGATACATGCGTGGGGAAGTCTAGGAACATATACCACTCTAGGTAGTGTGTCCTAGACTAGGGGGCATCGTTCGATAGGTAGCATAATCCCTAGTTGGACTAGGTGGCATAAACCCTGAATCCGAGAAGCGTTCAGCAGATAGCGTAAACTCTAGTTGAATCTAGAAAGCACTTGATAGAAAACCCTAGATTAGATCTAGGTAATAAATGATAAATGTATGCCTGAAGGCAATGGAAACTACAGGGATTGGGATCACGTTATCGTTACTAGTTGGGACACTAGTTAGGTGGTGCAGAGATATAGAAACCAGTATAACAAGGAAATAGCGAAGCGGCGAAAGTATTAGAGCATACCCAGTTTATCTTATCTTAGCATATCTTGTGTTAATCTTGTCTAATCTTGATGACCCTATCATCATGGTGTTATCTTGTATTCAGTTAATTCATGTCGTTTTGTTTTTCCATGTTCACATGCTAGAAGTAACTGAACTTACTCAGGCTTTATGTCTGACTCTGTTTTTCTTTCGTCTTCTTTTCTTCCGTCCCCGCCCCCCCAGGTAGTAAAGGAGGGAATAGTATAGCTCAGGTTAAGTTGGACTGTCACTCTTTCCCAGCTTGAAGATTTGTCGAAATTTTGCTTGGATTCTCTTTTCAGATGCTATGGCTGGCTCTTGCTACATTGGGGAATATAAATGTTTGTAGGACAGATGATACTCTGATATTGTAAGGAAATCGTTGTACACACTATCTTATCAATAAAGTAAAGTTTTATTTTCCGCTGTTTAATTTCTGTCTATCTTGTAATTTATCTGCATCTTTTACCCTAAATGCTCCACAGAACTTAGTGCATTCCCTTTGTGAGTGACACTAACGAATGTGGGGTGTTACACGTGGTATCAGAGCTGAAGGTTACCAGATCAGATAAAGGATTTGAAAAATTATTTTCAAAACGGTTTTAAAAGAAGCATTTTCAAGAGAAAAGATTTGTTTTAAAGGCATATTCCCCAAAGCCATAAGCACTATCTTCTCTTCCTCTGTTTGAGTTCTTGTCTCCTTCTTTCTTGAGTCTCTGGGGCTCCTGGCTTTCTAGGAGGTAACCTCATCGATGGGCGAAGTCGTGCCTGGCTTCCATCCATAGCCGTAGTTGTTTCACCTACGGCCAGTTTTCTTTCAAGCTTATAGGGTTTTCTGTACGATTGAAGCAGCTTCCGAGAGATTTGTCAACATGACTACACACGGAAGAGGATGAGGAATTCATGGATGTAGATTTAGCTCACAAAGGAGGAAGGAATTATAGACAAGAGGAAGTATCTTTACTATGTTGTAATAGGGCATGTAATTAAGGGCAAAGGACAAGCTTTTCAGAAGGGCAAGTACCTACTTTCGCCACCAAGCGTACCTAGGAGAAAGGTAGTAAAGTTCTGTTGGAAAAGTCTAGTTTTGTTGTTCGTACTTTTTCCTTTGGTTTTAGCGCTTCGCATTTGTTCATATCCACTTCCATAGTTGAGTCTCTGCACCATAGTACTTGTATAGTAGAAAGATCCCACTAGAGTCTCAAATCCAATTGGTGGTCCGACCAGTTTATTTTTGGTTAGTAGGGATTTGAGAATAGCTATCGAGTTTGCTTATATCATCTCACGTAGATCGTCTAAATTCGGAGGAGATATTCCTTGGGTGCTTGTCTGATATTGGTTTAGGCCTTTGGGGCTTGTACTTGAGGAATGTCGAGTTCGACTAGGATGGTTTGCGTGAGAGATGAATAGTTGTGGCAGGCACTCTAAAAAGCACGTAGCGACCTTTTGACCCTCATAATTATGGCGTGATGGATAAGCTAAGAGGAGAGACCTCAAACCATCTTGGTATGTGCACTTGGTATCATAGTTAACATCTGTTTATTTTGGAAATGGAGATCAGAAACTTCACAATCGTGAAGTTAAATTAGTTAAGATACAGTGGAGTAAAGCTCAAGAAGGCTAGATACTAGCATCATACCCTTTTCCTTAAGGGTGCATCCTTGATTTCTTTTATTTGTAGGAGCTTTACGCATAATTGTTTCTCTCTTTCCAAAGTATATCCTCTAGGTCTTATCTTCGATCCTTAGGTTAAAACTCTTTTGGATGTAAACATGTATTTGAAACATGTTATGGTTGATGGTTGTGAGTGGTTGCTAATGGATGCTCGTGAATGCATATACATACGTATTAGGCACTAGATCAGTTCGGATGCTTTCATATTGCATTTACAGATATGTATTTGTTTGTAAGTTGAACTTGATATGTTATCATATGGATGTTGCATATGGATGAATGGCTATGCACACATGTAGTATTTACATAACTAGGGATGCTTGCATACATGATTGGATGCATGGCACTGACATGATTCGCATTAAGGAGGTCAACTGAATCAGTAGAGCGCCTGATTTTGCATTAGATAAAGACATATACACACACTATGCATGTGAACATGAAAGCATTAGAAATCTTTCTAAGGACAATGAATGCTTGTGATTGAATGGTTGAGTAGATGGGTGATTGGAAGGTAGGACACATTCTTCCTAACTTGAAGATTTCGGGGACGAAATCCTTTTAAGTGGGGGAGAATGTAACACCCCGTAATTCTGTAACACTAAGATTCACAAATCAAGGAAGAATTAAATTTTAAAATCAAAATCAAGGGAAACGGGCTGCGCCATTGCATTCGTCTCGGAATTCTGCATGAAAACGAGTCCGAGTTTGCGAGAACCGGAGTCCGTATGAAGGAGATATGACCCTCCGAAGTTTCAGGAAATTTCAGAATTGAAAACAGCTCGAAATTCGAATTCAAAATTCGAATTCAAACCCAGAAGCGGGCTGGGCGGGAAAATTCCCGCCCAGGACCCAGGTCGACTGGGGAGTCGACTGGGTAGTCGACCCCCCCTGACCAGGTCGACTGCCCAGTCGACATGGGTGTCGACCTGGGTGCAAAAACCCACTTTTGGGCCTGGGTGCATTCTGATGTACCTGGTCTCGTTTTCTGCCTAGATTCGTCCGCCTAATCCTATATAAACAGCCCCTAGTCTCCTTCTCTATTCACAATTCTTCTCTAACCTTATGCTGCAAACATTCTTGGTAGTCATGGCTTCTTCTCCTCCTCTGAATTAAATAAATAAAATAATATGTAAAATAAATCAAGACGAGAATATGCTGCTCAAGACTTTCAAGAGGAGATTCAAAACAAGCTAGGATTCAAGTGAAGATTCAAACGACTTCAACGGCTGTTTTTCTATGAATCTAATCTAATCTCTGTAAGTCGGTTACTTTTTAGATTGGAACGTTTTCTATTCGTGACATGAAATTAAAGGAATAAAGGAATATGCTTAATCTCTTCACTTGGATCTGTGTTTATACATGTTTCTAGACTTGATTAAGGACTGATCGTGAATCGATGACCAATTAGGCCTTGCCTATGACTATGAACATTGCATATGACTATGAACATTGCCTATGACTATGAACATTGCCTATGACTGTGACTCATGACTATGAGAATTATTTCCTTTGACTATGAACACAAGCCTATGCCTTTGCTTAGGAAACATAAACTATTGCCTATGACATAACAAGGACAACTGTGACTAAACACCTATGATTCATGACTAGGAAAGTGTTGCTTAAGTTTTGTGACTGTGAAATTGGGTCTAAACCTGATTATCTATTCTGTCTATTCTTGATTTTCTTTGGATTTTTATCTTGGGAATTTACCTATTAAGTTAGGTCTACCCATGTTCTTGAACCTACATCGTTATTCAACCCTTTTTATGTCATAACATTTTCAGATCTATAGGACTTCGATGTTTTTAGATCAATTTATTTCAATGTAATTCGTTAGGCCTGTAATTAGTAAATTATCATTTTATGCCAATTATTATGTCTATCTTTTCATAGCATCTTTGGTTCATTCCCTTTTTATCTACGAATCTAGATTTATCTATAATCTAGATTGAATCACGATTATACGAACGATGGGAATACGATTTGGGCAAAATATGAAATTTACTAAAACTTAGTTATAAACTTGGAAATTGGCATAAATCGAGAACATGTATTATGGCATGTTTATAAAAATGCAAATTGGATAAATTTGACATGAATTATAGGATGTGTAATTTGAATCTGGTATTGACTTGTAAATCTAGCATTTACATGAACTGTAAACTAGAATATAAAATCTAGTTTTTGGCATGAACCGTAAATGAGGATGTTGGATCTAAATTGCTATAAACTGTAAGATATGCAAAACAAGATTTAGGCCTAGAATATAAGTCCATTAGCGGGCATGGCAAATGTATATGGTATAGGCCAAATTTATTTATAAAGGGAAAATGGACTTTGAGGATAAATTGTTAACAATCTATATATATACAAAGGAAAGGTTTATTAATGACATCTCTTTTAATAATACATACACCAGAAAGTTCTAGGGTGACAGAGAGGATAGTGTCTAGGCCTGGGTTTGGAAAATACAAGTTTCATGCTCTCCCTGGCTATCCCTAACTGATCCGACGGACGGGATGGTTACTTTCGAAACCTGATTTGAAAATTAATCAAAACCCTTTTAACTTAGAAAAACACGAATATGCCTAACCCGAGGTTAGACTGACTTGCGATGTAAACCTGCCCGGAACCAACCGGCACATCCAGTATTCGCAACAATACCTGTCTAATGTGAGTGGTCGCGACTTTAATTTATTTAGTTAAAGCTAGAATGGTAGGGTTAAGTTAACTAAGACACTTAACCAATTCAACATGATAACCAAACCGATGGGTGGGGTTAGGTTCATACAGACACTCAACACAGTTAAGCTAGAATGGGAGGGTTAAGTCCATAGGAACACTTAACCAACTTAACACAGTTAAGCTAGAATGGGAGGGTTAAGTCCATAGGAACACTTAACCAAACTTAACATCGTAACAAGACAAGATTTGTAGGGGAAAAGTAACTAAGAAAACACTTATCCAAATTAACATGTTAACTAGACTAGAAGGTGGGGTTAAGTAAAGTTAATACACTTAGCCAAATTAACATGTTAACTAGACTAGAGGTTGGGGCTAAGTAAAATTTAATACACTTAGCCAAATTGATATGTTAGCTGGACTAGACCGTAGGGTTAAGTAAACTTGAACACTTAACCATCAGATTGTGATAAAGGAATAGGGTTAAGTCTAAAACATGAAGGGATAATACTTAACCATTAATAAAGTGTTAGTTAAAACAGATGGGCAAGGTTAAGTTAAAAAGGAACGCTTAACCGATACAGGATGAAAGGGTAGGGTTAAGTAATAAGGAATACTTAACCAATATAACTTGGTTTGTGGTAGGGCTAAGTCAACATGAATTACTGATAGCACTTAACCAGTTTAACATGATAAATGAAGAGGGTTAAGTTAGCTTGAATTGACTAATGACACTTAACCAATCCAAATTGACGAGAAAGAGAACTAAGTAGTAAACCTTAGCTAAAAGGAGCTAAGTAGTAAACCTTAGTTAAGAAAACAACGGTTCTGGAAACTAAGTGGTAAACCTTAGTTAGCAAAACTAAGTAGTAATTCTTAGTATAACACGGGAAGGAGCGAACGTCCGTCTGAGTAAAAAGAAGGCTCCAACGAATTGGGTTACGAAGCCCGAGGCTTCGAGGGGATGTGAGGGTATTCTTGGTATCCCTCTGTGAGACTACAGATGATCCTCCTGGGCTCACAGAGATTAAAGTCTGCGTTAGAAGAACCAGGGGTATGCCTTGGTTGCAATATATGGCAACCTAAAGACTAGGATGGACCAGCGTGATTCGGCGAGAAAACGGTAGCCTTGTGATAGCAACTCGTCGTCTACCATCCATCTTGAGTCAATCGAGATACGTGAAGCGGAAAGGCGGAGAACTCCGAAAGACCATATACTTGCTATCTAGTTATGGGTGAGGATGGCCATAGGTTAGTGGGGCATAGGGGGCCTGCGTATAGTTCTCATTTTTCAAGGTGTGCCTTTCATTAGTTGAGGGAGGGGTCAAGTGGGACCATAGCCACTGGAATAAAAATAGACCTTAGCATCTACATCGGCAGATATCTGAAAGCTCCCGACCGAGTTATGTGTTTCTTGATTTTCCCTGCCACAGGACTCGGGCCGCACATTACAGGACATGTGCATCTATACAAGCGATAACGATTCGCGATACATGCGTGGGGAAGTCTAGGAACATATACCACTCTAGGTAGTATGTCCTAGACTAGGGGGCATCGTTGAATAGGTAGCATAATCCCTAGTTGGACTAGGTGGCATGAACCCTGAATCCGAGAAGCGTTCAGCAGATAGCGTAAACTCTAGTTGAATCTAGAAAGCACTTGATAGAAAACCCTAGATTAGATCTAGGTAATAAATGATAAATGTATGCCTGAAGGCAATGGAAACTACAGGGATTGGGATCACGTTATCGTTACAAGTTGGAACACTAGTTAGGTGGTGCAGAGATATAGAAAACAGTATAACAAGGAAATAGCGAAGCGGCGAAAGTATTAGAGCATATCCAGTTTATCTTATCTTAGCATATCTTGTGTTAATCTTGTCTAATCTTGCTGACCCTATCATCATGGTGTTATCTTGTATTCAGTTAATTCATGTCATTTTGTTTTTCCATGTTCACATGCTAGAAGTAACTGAACTTACTCAGGCTTTATGTCTGACTCTGTTTTTCTTTCGTCTTCTTTTCTTCCGTTCCCCCCCCCCCCCAAGGTAGTAAAGGAGGGAATAGTATAGCTCAGGTTAAGTTGGACTGTCACTCTTTCCCAGCTTGAAGATTTGTCGAAGTTTTGCTTGGATTCTCTTTTCAGATGCTATGGCTGGCTCTTGCTACATTGGGGAATATAAATGTTGTTTTATGCTTCTTTATTTTGTAGGACAGATGATACTCTGATATTGTAAGGAAATCGTTGTACAAACTATCTTATCAATAAAGTAAAGTTTTATTTTCCGCTGTTTAATTTCTGTCTGTCTTGTAATTTATCTGCATCTTTTACCCTAAATGCTCCACAGAACTTAGTGCATTCCCTTTGTGAGTGACACTAACGAATGTAGGGTGTTACAGGTACTCCAACAACGATTCTATACCCAATAGGAATTAGTTAACCGAGCGGGTACCCGTGACATGTAAAAGACTTCAGCACGCAATGCCTAATCGGGTACATATGACATGTAAAAGACTTCCGCACGCAAGGCCTAATCGGGTACTCCAGCAACGATTCTGCACCTAGCAGGAATAATGATTTCAATTATGATTTGGGTTATATGCCCAGTTATTGGTTTAGTTATGGACTTTTTTATATAAACATAAACTCAATAATAAAACTGATACTAGAAAGCTAGTAAAACTAATACCATGTTAATGTATAGATAATTTCAGAAAGAAATCTGATACTATATTAATGTACGCATAATTTCAGAAAGAAAACTGATGCCATTACGTTTGCAAGAATGATATGCAATCTTTAAAAACATAATTTACCCAAAAGTAATACCTTGACTACGTATTACAACATATAATAGCCTATAAGCGGGAACACAACCATACCTTGTAGGAATTCTTAAACCAAGTACATACCTATCACACGTAAAATACGTCTTATAGATAAACCTAATCAAGTAACTATGGCTTTAAAATTCATATACCAACCTATTTTTATAACAAAAGGACACCTTAATCATGCAAATAAAGTCTCAGTCAAAAAATGATACTAGAATGAGTCCAAAACTGATACTAGTTAATTTGACAAAAATACACCATATTCACATAAACAAAATCTCACTATTAAAACTGATACCAGTTAGCTTGAAAAACTGATACAACATTTGTTTGAACCTAATCATAAACTGATACCATTATGCTTCAGAAACTGATACCAGAAACTGTATATTACAACGTTGAATATATAAAAGATACCAATACAATCAATAATTGATATCTACAAATCAAGCAATATAAAACACACACACTCACACACACACACACACACACACACACACACACACACACACACATATATATATATATATATATATATATAAAGCATCAACTAACACATGATAGTAAAACCAAAATTCAATGAATACTCACAACTAATCTCGAATTTATTACATTTCCAAATCTGAATGCATAAAGTGAAGGAAACAACTGTAAAATCTGTAATACAATTATAAGAAAATTTCAATTCTTCGAAGCTTGGCAGTTGCGCTTGTTGTGGCCATAATGCTTACACACACCGCATTGATTTTGTTTATTCTGGAAAAATGCAAATCCGCCTTTTCGTTTGGTATAAGGTCTACCAACACGACGTTTGTCTTTAGGAGGCATAATGACATCTTCATTTCAAGGATCAACAATGGGCTTATCATAATTCGGAATTGGATTCACTTATTTAGCATAAGAAGATTGATAAGCGTCTACAGTGAAATAGTGTTCAACAAGATCATGTGCACGATGTTTAGATCTAGTAATGTACTTGATAGCATGAGCACAAGGAAATCCAGGACTTTCCATTGATTGCAAGTACAACTTCGATTTTGAAGATCAACACGATGAGAAGATGGAGGCTTGACTTCAAACATGGATTCCGAAGATTTATAAACAACCCAACCAAACCCTTCATCAATCAACCCTTTTAACCTATGCTCCATAGATAAACAAAGAATGGTAGTCCACAAATGACACTCCTCTCTCCTTTTGGCCATTTGTTCCATAATTTTAATCCTAATTCCATCTAAGCATGAAGTAATTGGCATTGCTCTTTCCTCTATAATCCAACTATTAAAACTTTCAGCTACATTTGAACTATACTCTCCATATCGTTTACCCTTAAAAAACTAATCAGCCCACTTATCAAACGGTTTATCCTTTAAAAAGTTCGTAGCTGCAGTACCTACAACATCCAAAAATTTAGAATGTGCAGCTTCAAATTCATTTAAATTTGAAGCTCTAGAACATAACTTAAATAACTCAACAATCGAAACATTTGTATTCTTTGACTTAATAGCTGAAAGCAAGTTTTGTTCCATATGAAGATAACAAAAACTATGAAATGCATTAGGGAAAACTTCACGAATACCCAAAACTAACCCTTGATGACGATCTGATATAAAAACCAAATCAAGTGTTTCTTCAAGCATTTTCTTCAAGTGACATAAAAATCATCTCCCATTATCCACATTTTCAATGGAGACTACACCCATAACTAACGGGAAAAAGCCTGCAAATTAAATAATAGTTAAATAGACAATCAAAATAAAACAACAATACATGTAAACGATAACTGATAGCAGTTGGTACCTAAACCTGATAGCAGAAAACTGGAAATAAGTGATGAAAATCAAAAATAAGAAAAACTGATACTATCAGGCACATAAAACTGATACCTGAAAACTGGAAAATTAATTTTTTAACAAAACATCATAAAAACTGATACTACCAGGCTATGAAAACTGATATCAGGAAATTGGTAAAATAAATATTAACTAAAAGTTTAAAAAACTGATACTATTAGGCACATAAAACTGATACCTGAAAACTGGAAAATTAATTTTTAACAAGACATCATAAAAACTGATACTACCAAGCTATGAAAAGCGATACCAAGAAACTGGGAAAATAAATATTAACTGGAACTTAAAGAAACTGATACTACCAGACTCCTAAAACTAATATATAAAAACAATAAATAATAAGACTTAACATAAGCTGATACTACAAGTCACCTAACACCAATATGTAATAAAAAAACTTGAACACATAAAAAAAATACCTTGATTACCATTCTTCGCAGTAGCCCCCATCAATACACCCGGTCGTCCCTTTAAGTGAGTAGCGTCTAAAAATATCATGGCTCGACAATACTCAAACCCACATATACAAGCAGAAAGGGCAATAAACACTCTCTCAAACTGGTTAGTACTGGCATTAACCTCTAAGGCAACATAACTACCTAGGTTATGATTTTGTAGTGCCTCCAAATATCATCTCAAGTCATCGTAAGACATAGCATCATTACCATACAATTCAGTCAAAGCAAGTTTTTTTATACAATAAGCAAACGGATAATTCAATTCAATATTATATTCTCTACGAAAATCAGCTATGATCTCCTTAGGCTTCTTGCTTGGATAATCACAAATTTCATCTATAATTAACGATTTAATAAACGAGCTAGAAATATGTGGATTGCTCAAATTTTTAAGTCCACCACCACAAGAATGTTCACTAACTAAATTTCGTATGAAAAACCTATTGAGCTATTCAGAATCACAAGTAGCATGAACTTTAAACTGACATCCAGTAGAAGACGAAGAAGAGCAAATAACTGTTATCCTAGAAGAACTATTCTTTAAAAAAATTAGTTCATATCCTGTCTTAATTTGATATGCCATCAATAATTCCCTAAACTCATTAGCACTCCCAAAAGAAAACTCTTTAAAATCTGAAATGGAAAAATTAGATTCTCTCTTCATCACGTCTTTTAAGTAACTTTTTCCATGTACAACAATACTATAACACAAAGATTCAGTAGACGAAACTTCAGATGTAGTTGAAAGAGAACAGTTGCCAATATTTTGGAGCTGACAATCCTTCCGCTTAATAGTGAAAGAAAAGAAAGCACTCTTATTATGTAGTTGAAAGTAGACTATACTTTGAAGGTCGGAATTACTATCAACATATATTATTTTGTTCTCAAGAAAATAACTAATCTCAATTGAATCAGGAGTAAGTTGAGAACAATTATGCCATAATTCATTCTTCAAATCATATAATGAACAATCTATGGTCAACCGAGTACTGAAGGTAGTATTGTTGAACAAAAATAAAACCAAAAGACCATTATCACCACTGCAAAAAAAAAAAAAAATCATATAAAAAATGCAATCAACAAATTATTACATAACTCATACACACAAAAAACAGGTAGCCAGAATAAGTTACTATATTAATTAATTAAAACTGATAACACTTTTGATACAAAACTGATACTGTATTGATGCACACTTAACAACAGAGAACAAACTGATACCATCAACGACATAAAACTGATACTGTATTACTGTACACTTAACAACAGAGAACAAAGTGATACTACCAATGACATAAAACTGATACTGTATTGTTGTACACTTAACAACATAGAACAAACTAATACCACCAATGACATAAAATTGATACCCAGATCTATACGTAATATTTATGAACATATCACCAATACCACATGCCTGAAGAGAATACAATATAGAGTTACTCCAACTTATACTATTTAACAGAATAAAACTGATACCAAATCCATTAAGCACATAACATAACACATTACAAAAATGTAATCTAAAGGACCAAACAATAATTAAAACAACCTAAAAATGAGGACAGTTTGATACATTTGTGAACACAGTCTAAAGAAGAAAAAAAATTACTCAGTATAAAACATATAACCTGCTGCTGCAAATTGAATCCATTAATCAACCAATTAAAATCAATATGAGAAAACCTAAAGAGAATCAATCACATAAATAATTAAAAAAATTGAAGAAGATCGCGTAAAGGAAATTCAGAACAAAGAAAGCAAAAAATAATCGCGTAAAGGAAAATTGAACCTCAGAAATAATCTTCAACCTAAATTTGATTTCACAAGATTCTGACCGGCGCAATCAAAATCCACGTTGGAGAAGACGAAGATACTTCCGAACGAATACCTACGCACAAAGACGATGGAGAAGACGAAGATAATCGGGCAATCAAAATCCGCACAGAATTGAATTTGTGCACGATGGAAAAGGCTAAATTGGGGTGACGATAATCTTTCCGAATGAGATAATTACGCGCGCGAGATGATGTCAGAAGTACTTATATATTGTCCTAGGGAAAAAAAATTATATGGGCTGTCCTTATGGATAAAAAACCCAATATTTTTGTCCTTCACACTATTCTCCTGACATAAAAAACTACTAAACTTAATTCAGTAAATGATCATCTTCGTATTCATATAAGGAAAGTACAAAATAACTTCAAAAAAGAAATCAACTTCAGCGAAAATGCAGGAAAAACTGTAAATTTTTTAAAAGTTGCAAATATGACCGCAAGTATATCAAAAAAATAGCATGTTTTTATGAAATTTTTACTGATTTGTTCAAACTTTCTAGTTCAACGCCTAGACTTATTCAAGCATGACGTTATTACAGAGAAATCATCAAAAAATGTACATCGCATACAAATGAAAAATATATCACTTTTAGTAATATTGAAAAAATAATAGCAACTATATTGATAAATTGCAGACATATTTGTATTTTTTTGATACACTAAGACATGTCTGCAATGCATTGGGAGATTGTCACATATATGTCTTTGGGAAATTATCGTAGATATATCAGCACTTATTCACAATAAGTATAGATATTTCAACAATTTATTTTCTTTCTCGCAGTATACTATGAAATAGTTGCTGATATGTTTACATCTTTTCACAATAAGTGCGAACATTTCTGCAACTTAATTTTATTTTCCAATATCAATAATACATTATGAAATAGTTGCTGATATGTCTACAATTTTTAACAATAAAGTAGCCATTTCAGTTTTTTTTTTCCTTTTTTCAGTAGTATTTCGTTAATATATACAATTTTTTGAATTTTTTTAGAATAGCAGCGCAAAAGTTCATGAAAATACGTTGCTACGGTAAAATAAGGATCCGCTTTACATTGAAACTTAAAAGAAGAATCCATTTTCAATTGAGTTTCATTTTAAGAATCGGTCCCTAATATTCATTTTTGTTAATATTGGACAGTACAAACTAAATTATAAAAGAGACGAAATGATTTATAAGTAAAAGAAAAATGAAAACTATAAAGCATTTTAACGCCGTAGGCCGTAGAAATGGCTCAATCCGCATAATTGAACAAGACCCAACCCAATTAACAAAATTACGACAGGAATGTCCAACCATTCGGGACACTATTAATCATGGTAGTCGAATTTTACCCCAAAACCCCAGTATTTTCATCCACTCGATCCGACAGTCTTTTTTTTTCACCACCAAAAGTCAAATTAATCGCTTTCAGTCAAAACCTTATTCGTATAACTGCTCAAAACAAATCAAGATCAGTCAGAATTTCAGCATTGGAAACTCAGAGTATGGTGAAGGCAGTTAGAGTTCATGAGCTTGGGGAGCCTGAGGTAATATTTGCTAAGCAAACGTAGTCGACCCTATTTCAAAATAATTTTGATGCTTAAAGTTTTATGTATCGAAAAAGGTGATGAAATGGGAAGATGTAGAAATCGGTGAACCAAAAGAAGGAGAAGTTAAAGTGAGGAACAAAGCGATTGGTGTCAATTTTATAGATGTTTATTTCCGTAAAGGGGTTTATGAAGCTAAATTGCCATTTATTCCTGGTATGGTTTCTCAACGACGATTAAATGATAATTGATTTATGTTTTGTAATTTTCCAATTACTGTAGCTAAGTTAAATTCATATTCAAAGCATATTAGAAAACTAAATTTGACGAGCATTCTCGCGATACTCCAAACATCATCATACTTGACAGGTGTGCGGACCCAAGGTTACTAGGCTTCTATTCAGAAATGTAAATTGATTTCGCTATAACAAACCATAGAACGCATTATGTTGAATCTATTACCATACATCACAATTTTTTTAATAAGCCGTGAAACTGAAAGATTTAGTAAGAGAAACAAAATGTGGTCAAAAAAGTTAATCCTAGCGCTTTTTGCTACCTTCAGAGATCAAGCTACTTTCAATTGAGAAGTACATGTCTCACCAGCTACACTATGTTGTTATCTTCACAGATAAAATGTAGTTTAACTATTAGTATGATGATATGTATCAATACGAAAGAAGATATTTTGGGCCATTCAAAAGTTGAATCTTGCGCGAACGGACATATTGTATTAGCCAAGGCCAACCTGCTGGAGTTGGACATTCATAGCACTTGAATCTTAAATGTTATTTTCTCTTTTATATCAATGAACATGTAGGAATAAATTAGTTTGGCTATTCACATAAGAACATATAAGTTATGCATGCATGATTATTTTCATTAGTAAGGTGTATGTGAGGGGATACATGTAGCAATCTGGAGTCCACTAGAGAAGAGTAAATAAATAAATAAGAATATCAGCTTTATTTCAAATGAAGAGGATCACACATTGCTATAACTTTGGAAATATCTTTTCTGAAGGGCAATTCCTTAAGGATCATAATCAAGTACATGACTTATGAAACTCATTCATCGCACCAATTCACACTATCAATTAAGGTCATTGTTTTAATAGTGACGCATTTCTTGGTCACTATGGTCCTAGTTGTTGTTGAAAAACCTGTCGTGGCTGTCCTGTATCGGGTATGAACTAAGCTTCGGATTTGAGGATTATCCTACAAGGTTTCATCAATATTGCGGACCAGTAGTTTGTGGTAAAATAAAATAAGGCATTATTGCAAAGAAATGGAGTATAAAACTAATAGCACCGAACTTATATTATAGAGTGGAGAAAGTCATGATGAATATTAGCCGAAAGAGAAAGAATGGCAAAAAGGAAAAATGACAAAGAAGAAAGCAAACGCAGGAAATGCAAGCTAATTTTTGTTGCTCTTTTCATTGCATGTACCTATCCATATATAGATAGGTTGGTTACAAAGCAACGAATCATATGAACACAAGTGATATTACATTAGGATTTCATAACAACTTGTAACAAATTATAAATTGTAAAAAAAAAAAAGATGCAATCAAAACTTCTGTTTAGTCACTAGTGTAACCATATATCATGCGATTGTTCAAGGTTTTCAAAATAAGATTCGAATTGTAAATCGTAAAATTCAAACTTCAAAACTAGATTTAAATTGTAAATTATAGATTCAAAAATTCCATATTTTAAAGTTTTGCATACATTTTGAAATTTATTTTGATATTTGAACTTTTATGTCTAAAGTATGGTTTATACCCGATCTAGACTTCCATGTGTGGATTATACATGTGAGGATGAATTAACTTGTCAGGACTTGGCGAGAAAACTCAATCACAACTTGAGTATGAATTATGCTCAGTTTGGATTTCCAGGTATGGATTATGCCCGAAGGGTTGAGCTATCTTGTTAGTCTTAACAAGGCGATTCAATCATCGATCGAGTATGGGTTATACTCGCCGTGAATTCTTAAGCATGGTTTATGTTTGGAAAGTCTAAATAGTATTGTCAGGATTTGGCAAAGTTATTCACTTGGTTTATTTGCAGGTATGGATTATACCAGTATTTGTTAGGTCCGAGGAGGCCATGGTTTTCTTGGATTTGGATTTCTGTTATAATACGATCTAGAGTAATCGTCAGGTTTCTTGGTATTTTGGTCTTCTTATAATATTATCCGGAGTGATCAAGGCCTTCTTATAATATGGTCCGGTGCGAACATGGGTTTCTAGTTTTCTATTAATAGGATCCGAGCAATCATGGTTTTCTGGTTTTATATTATTACTTATTACGATCCGGGGTGATCATGGACACCTGGATTTCATATATTGGATTTTTATTCTGGATTTCTGTGGCTTATGAATTATTCAAAACACATCTTCCACCGAAAGATATTGGAAAGACAATCACAATACAAATTTCTGGTCATTGAAGTACTCAGGAATTGAGTAAGAACTTAGACAAATTTGGATTTACTAGATGGAGGTCGCATGACAACACAAATATGTTGGTTTAACATGCTTGGATCTTGGGTTGGAGCACCCAGCTTCGTGAAGCACTGCATCATTTCTCCTTATTACACATGGTTCAAACCGGCGCATATCAAGCTTGGATGAGGCAAGAAGTGAGATGGAATGACTTTCCTTGGCTCAGCATGAACACTCCTCTTTATTATCGTTTGGACCGGACTGGAGTGGTCATACCGACCCGGGATATACCGACCTAGACTGAAGTGGTCATACCAACCGGGGATATAACTATCCGGACCTTGGAGCATTGCATTCAGACCTATTCTATTTGCAAGATACGTGGTCAACTATCTCATATTTCCTCGGGTCGGACTACACGTGTCGAAGGCCGATTCAGAGAGGACATCTCCCACGACCTAAATACCAGTTCCACGATTTCCTGGAGAGTCAGATCGGCCGCCACGTGACATTCCAACCCGGGATCTGTACCACCTATAAATAGCTCATTTTTGAACTCATACAAGGATCTTCTTCTTCTCCACTCAACTACGCACAAGGACATTGTGTTGTAGAGGCTGAACTCCATTATCAACGAAAGGATGTTGTGTTGTATCACTTATTTCTCTACATTTCTTACAAACAAATGTACCATATCTTGTAATCTAACAGTATAAACAAGCAATTATAAAGTGGACGTAGGTTTGGATTGCCGAACCACTATAAAAATTGTTGTGCATCCCATGTTTGTACTTTATTCTTGCATTCTAAGGTTGTGTTTGTGAGAATGTTATCTGATTTGTGTACGGATTGTACCCTTTGGGGGGTTGATTGTCAAAGGACCACTTTTTGACGTCAACATATATAAATTAGCTTGCTTCGAAATAGCGGTTTGTCTCAATGGTAGTATTGTGTTGCTAGGTCTGAAGATGAATGCAATCCCTTTTTTTTTTTTGATCCGTGTCATCTTTGATTAGGGCATGACGGACTTTGTCTGATATTTGAAAATGAGGGCCGGAGATTCCAAGTAACATTGCTTCTTCTGTCCAGCGGGATAAGACGTTGGTAACTTGATTTTGGGTGCTAGGTTTGTACTATATGGAAAAATCAAAGCCTAAGAGCTTGGTGAGCCATTTTGTTGCTTTGGAGTTTGAATTGTTTGTGAGGCTAGTTGGCGCAAGCTTTGATATTCCTGATGATGACGAAGCGATGACCAAGAAGATAATGTCTGTATTTCTGAACTGTCGACGTTATTGCGTACATCTCCCATACATATGTTGATGTTTTGCGTAAAGATGGCAGAAGCTGTTTGCTGTAGTAAACAATTGGATGCGAATTTTGTGCAAGTACAATACTAATTGTTGTTCCTGAGGCATCTGCGCTCAGTTCAAAGGAAAAAGACGAAATCTGAAAGTGAAAGAGCTAATGCTTGAGTTATCGTTTTCTGGAGAGTTATAAATGCTTGCTAGGCCTATTCAGTCCAATTTACATGGTGCTCCTCTTTTTTCAGGAGATCTGAGAATGGACCAGTTAGTTGAGCATAGTATTTAATGAAGTTTCGTAAGGCCACAAACTGCAGTTTAGAAGTTAGTGTAGGCCACTAGATCACTATAGAAATTTTGTTTGGATCTACACGTGCCCCTTTAAATGTGATTATATGTCCCAAAGTAACCGAGCTTCTATAAACCAAACATCCACTTTGAAATATTAGCAAAAAAACTGACTAGGTGCTAGTTATGGCTGTTATGGTAATGGTTTCTGTTACCATTTAGAAAATATCTTTACCGTACCGTGTTTACTGGGAAGCCAGAATTGCTTACCGTTACCGGTTGACTGACATACCGAAGACCGGTATACCGATAATCTGGTAATCATTACATTGGTAATGGTAAATTATCGTTTGTCTATCAAAATTTATATCTTGACGTATTTTTGTACAGTGTGCATATTTATTATACTATACGTGGTGTTAGTCTATAAAAAAACATAAATGAAAAAGAAAGTAAGTATACTTGGAATTATTTCACCTGATTATTGAAATAAATATAATCTTTTATTTGATTATAAATACATGTAATAAAACATATCAGATAAATATACACATGTTTTAAATTAACTGGTAAAATTACCGTTACTGCTAGTATTGAAAAAATGTTACCGATGATTTACCGTTAAAAATGGTAAATTACCATTACCATACCGTTTTAACTGGTATACCAATTTCAATCAAAAATGATTATCGATCGACTGACAATGGTATGATAATGGTAAATTTACCGTTACCATAACAATTCTAGTGCTAATATATATAAAGTTGTCTCCAAGTGTTATAAGTGAGATTCTCATCATTTAGTATACATTATTATATCGTCAAAGAACAATATAATTTCTGGAGGAATGGGCGAAATATATTATTCATGGTTGATTGAAAAGTGGAAGACGCATTCGTAAGAACAAACAACATTACTGGAAATTCGTTGTGTCCCTCATTCATGCAGAAAGTTGTTTTATGAATGTCTAGAGGGTGCATTCTAATTTAGAAGTAACCACTTCGCAAGTCATTTGAAAAATAATTCGATCCATATGATTCATCCAGGAGTTCATCAACCGTAGGAATTGGAAAATGATCTTTGATAGTGATTGCATTTAACATTTTATAGTTAACACAAAATCGTCAAGTAATATCTTTTTTAAAGTAGGAGAACGGATGAGGAGAAAGGGCTTGTGGATGAATGGATGATATTTGATTGGAGCATGGATTTCATTTTCTTGGAAGTAGGGGTAGCGATAGGGCTGAGAATTATTTTGGAGGTTTATGCAATGGTTAAGGTCTCAGTCTGGTGGAAGGGAAGAAGACATGATAAAGATATGACTATATTGTTGTAGGATAGACTGGACATGTGAATGCGTTGTGGAAAAGGTATCTTGCTGACTAGCTATTGTAATTTTTGCGGAGTGTAAGGCAAGACAAAAGTCGGTGGATGCTGTAGCATTGGGGCGTTTGAGCTGGTTATAGGAAATGTGAGTTGGGCGTAAGAGCGAGTGGAGATTAGTAAGTACTATAAGTTTATTTTGGTGGATGAATGTAATTGTGTGGTTAACAAAATCCGTTGTTATGGGTCGTAACGTTTGCAACCACTGCACTCCTATCGAGCAGATTCCTTCATGTTAGGGATTGAGATGATGGTGATGATGGTTTTGATGACAACAAACTTGTTTTAACTATTATTATTATAAAATATATACCAACACTATTGTGTGTATATATGCAGAAATTATATACATGTATTGACTAGGAAGCAGGGGTGCGGTTTCTGGGCGACGTACTGTGTATCGGGTGCGGGGGTGCGCCATGTGGAGTGTCCCCGTATTTGGGTTAGGGGGTGCGGGAAGGGCGCAGATTCTGGGTGCGTCAGTGGCATGAAAGGTAAATTTTAGGACTTTTGGGAAAGCCGTATTCTTCTTGTTGCGAGAGAAATTGGAGTACCCCGCACCCAACAATCTTCGACTAGTTTCTAGGAAGAGTGAGCGATACTTGAAAGAAGAAGCAAAATTGTGGGATGTTGGAGGCGATCAATTTGATCCACTTGATGGTGTCGAGGAGCTTGAAATAACGAATCTTTCACTTGATGAGCCGGAGATGGAAGCCATGATTATTCAAGATGATGAATATCAAGTGTGAAATGAATGTTCAATTTTTTATCTTTTAACTATTAAGGTTTAAGGATGATGCAGTAGTGTATTTGACTATTTGGTTTAATTTTAATGAAACTCTTAAATTTTCGTAATAGATTTTATCATATAATATATATATATATAACACATATATATTTAAAATATTTTTTCACATGTCGTATCCCCCCGCACCTGAATTCTAATATTTGCCCAATTTACATATCCCCGTACTACGCATCCGCACCGCTGCACCCGTATCCTTGCTTCCTAGACTATTGTAGATTGTACATTTTGAAGATTCTAGATTGTAGATTACAAAGACGAAGAATTCAAGATAGAAGACTCATGAGTAACAAGAGTTCAAGAAAATAGGATAAGTTATAGAGTTTAGAATTTTGGTTAAAACTTCGTAATTACAGTGAATCTATTTCTACTTCACATCTCTTATCATTTTTATCTTATATTTTTCTTATTCTTATTGATTTCAAACTTAATTCCTATTTTAAAAAAATATATCTTTTAATATTTAAATTTATTTCTTGGATTTTAAATCTAACTTCTAATTTAAATATTTTAGATTTGCTTGTTTATATTTAAGTTTTAATAATTTTTTTACTTAAATTTTAATTTCCTTATATTCTTAGTTATAGTTTTATATATCTTTAGTTTTAAAACATTTCTTATATAATTATATTATATATTTATATAAGTTTTAAATAATCATTTTCTATATTATAATTATATGTTTTGTACTTATATTTATACTCCATTATACTATTTTATTATATAAAATAATAGTATATTTAAACTCCAGAATTACCTTGATTTATTTCAACATCATTTACATTATTTTCAAAAAAAAAAAAAATTCAAATTTCAAAATTTGTCTAAGACATGTCGACATCCCCTACCCCTTATGTCGACATGGTGGCCGTTATTTTTCAAATTTCAAATTTCAAATTTCAAAAGATGTGTATTGTTTAAATCATTTCCTGATGAACATGATTGTTTTTCCACTATAAATACCATCTAATTTCAAAATTTTAACCACTTTTATTCATTTCTTCTTTCCTTTTCTCCTCTTCATTATTACTCTTAAAATCAAGTCTCTATAATCGAATTCTGCCGAAATTAAAAGTGATCTATTTCTAGTTTAATTCTCAATTAAACTCTCTCAATGATCCAAGTGCTATTCAAAGTTATATAAGTTTCTGTAATCAAAGATTGCAAGATCAAAGTTCTATCGAGTCTTACTTCCAAAACTGATATTGAAAAGGTGTGGTTGTAGTCCGTTCAAATCAACTGGGTGTGATTGTAGTCCGCAAATCAATTGGATGTGATTGTAGTTCGGAAATTAACCGAGTCTCACTGTACTTGAAAACATGAGGGATGAACCTTGTAGCCTGTGAAATTGAGGATTGTAATTTGAATATTAATGAAAAAAAAAACCACATCAACTCGGAGTTGTGTGAGAGTGGATGTAGGATAACTTCAAATCAGTATAAAAATCATGTTGTGTCCTTTCCGTTATCGTCTTTACTTTTTATTTTGCATCTGTGTTTGATTCTGTGATTGTTTCATATATGTGATTTGCATATGTTTCTGATTTATTCAAAAAGATTTGATAAAAAATATAAAATTCGATTAAACACTATTCACCCCCCATTTAGTGTTAAGTTTGTCTTAAGATCCGTGTCCGCATTTCCCAACACTTCACATTGCAGTTGGTCGTCATTTCCCACTGTGACGGAGTAGAGTCTATTGTGATCCCAATGAAGTCCCAGAAAGTGGCATTGCATCATGATTCCATAACAACTTGGAACAATTTAATTGTAAAAAGAAAAAAAGATGCAATCAGAAGCTTTTGTTTTGTCACCACTGTAATCATATATCATGTGATTGTTTTCATTTGTATTATTTATTCCTGCAAGTCTATTCTCTAAACCTTTTTGGTAGCACTGTTGTCTGCTTAGACCTTGCATTTGATGCCATATCCATTACAAAAACCTTCACTAATAATCAGCGTGGTTTTTCATATTGACAAAAACCCTGAAAATGTTTATCAAAGGTTTGACATTGGAACCAACATGATTTGGCTTGGTTGGTAGTTTAACTTTAGACTACAAGACAAAAGGTCACTAGTTTGATCTCTGAGACTGGCACTTATTGGTCTTAACGTTCTTTGTTAAAAAAAAAGGGGTTTGGCATTGGACGACTGGACTTCCCTAAATGGCGGTATAACCACCTATCTGGGAAGATGGTCACAAACTTAACTTTTACTGGTTTAATGTAAATATTTCAAACTTCAATTTCTTTTTGGGTTTAGTTTATGATAAGGAGATACTTGGGTAGATTCATAAGTCAATGCATTCAGCTATCATCACATACTTTACTGACACATCATGCCAGAATTGTAATATATTGAATTCTTTTTTTGTTTTTGCTTCTAACAATCGCTCGCAAGTCCTGCCTAGAAATCCAACTGATATGCACCAACTTCTCTAATTATCTAACATGCTAGCTTAAACCTCTTGTGAAGGATCAAACTTTGAACATGCAAACTTTTAATTTTGGAATGAGTTCCATTCACAACACTTAATGGTGATTCAAACTTGAGAGCTTTTCCTCGGAAAGTCACATGTGTCTCATTAGAAACCATGTATTAGTTGATGCATCTATCTACGTCAAGGTTTGTTGTTGACACACTTTTTGGTCAAAGCTGTCACACGTCAAGTATTTGATTAGCAACGCGCTCAAGCATTAATAACGTCGTTGGGAAACACAAGGCGATTTGGTCGAAGTCGCGTCGCAAACGCAAGAAGGCCCGAAATTCTTATCAAATGATCTCTCTAGGGCTCAAGAACATCCGTTCCAAGGTGTTGCGCTTTGACTCTTAGGCGAACCGTCAGCTGAGCCGAAGGCAAGCCGTCAAGCGGGTTTAGGCGCAGCGCCGGTGGGGGTCCGGGGTCCCACAGTCCCGACGGCGATCGACCTAGCCGGTTAGGTCGAACAAGTGTGCACCGCCTGATTCATTCGATTTTCTCCGAGCCGTAAGCTCGGATTCCCTCACTTTGCGTTCAGGAACGTCGACTCCCTCAACAAAATGATTTCGGCCCCCTTCTCCATCAATTTCGTACCCCCTGCAAGGGTACAAAATTTGTACCCCTCCAGGGGATACGAAATTCGTATCCCCTCCAGGGGGTACGAAATTCGTATCCCCCTGGAGGGGTACGAATTTCGTATCCCCTGAGGGGTACGAATTCATACCCCCTGCCAAGGGTACGAATTTCGCGTTCTATGGCTGTTTCTAGGGTCCGAAATTCAAGGCTTGTGGGTCCCGTTTCCTACCTACTCCCTCCTATAAATACCCGAAGCCTTGACCTTCATTTGAGGGCTTCTCCCTTGGAATTTTGGGACTTCTAGAGCTCTAAACACTCATTAACGGCAGTCACCTTCTTCTTGACCATTAGACATGGCAAGGATAATTAAAACGTGGCATACACATTTTCTACCAACACTTAGACATTCACAAGGATAATTATGCTACATTTGGGCTCGTCTGGACTTCTTGGACATTAAGCATAAATCTGGGCATAGTTGACCAAATCAACTCATCTCAAGGAGGAAGAAGGACATTTTGGTCAAAGTGTAAAACAAGCATACATTTTGTTATTCTATTGTAACACTTTGTACTCGAACATTGTCCAAACTTGTACAACATTGTAATCAGATATCATATAATGAATAATCATTATAAAGTGGACGTAGGCATTAGTGCCGAACCACTATAAAAGTTGTGTCTCCCGCATTTACTTATTTTGGATTTGTTGTGTTCACACCACAATTACACACTGGGTGTTGGCGTGTGACAATTTTGCCCGTCAACAGTTGTTTCATTATTTTAAGGCTAATAGCTTCAACTTACTTTCCTTTGAACAGTTTTCTGTAATTGACACATTTTTTTAATGCACAGTTACGACTACGATTCAATTCTGGTTCTTATGCTTTGTGTAGAACCAGCAAGTGAGTCCAATAAGATGAATATTAGTAATTATGGTTTCCATATAGTCCGATTATGTTGACAACAATCAAATGTACTTCCTAGCTCTAGGTTGTTGGTCCAATAAGACAAACTCTTGGAAGAACATATGTACTTCCTAGTTCTAGGTTGTTGGTCCAATAAGACAAACTCTTGGAAGAACATATACAGCAATAAAGATATTTGATTGTATAGCCGTAGTTTCAACTATTACTAGATCTTTATAAAATTATGACTGCGCTTTAGCATTTTTATGCTTGTGCATGTGCGCATATCGTCATGCATATCATGTGCTGGCAGTGCTGCTACTAGAAAGTTTTGGCATTTGCGTTGTTGCAGCCAATCTAGGTCAGCCTTGACATTAAGCATTGAGATTTCTGATTTATCGATGATAAAAAAATATTGCATGCTGAAAAGGAAAATCATAAAAACAACACATTGGCCTACTACTCATTGGCTTAATGTCTTTAGCACACTATCAAATATGCAATTGTTAAATGACACTAATCTTCGGTCATGCAAATACTTGAAGCTCAAGTGTCAAATAACTTCCCCTTACGTGGAGTCATAGCAATTTGAACAATCTATCTATGCTATATATAGTGTATAAAGTGGTAAACAATTTATTTATTCCTGAGATAGCTAAGGCAAAAAAAGGCACCAAGCTTGTCGTCGGCTTAGATTGCAGCTTGAGTCTATTTGGCTATCTTTTATACAACTTCGCAATTTTTCCGCGCTGAAACTTGCAATATAAATTGGTGTTAAAAACTGTAATTTCAATGTTATGATATGTTTGTAAACAATCCTTCTACAAATAAGAAATCACTGGTTACTAGATACGGAATCACAAACGATAACATTGACCAAAACGATGTCAAATTCAATCTGCAACACCAATGACATACTAATTACAACAAAATGCTAGAAAGCATGTTCAAGTTCAAGTATTCAACACAAAGTTTTTAAAATGTGATTCAAATTGTAACTTGTAAAGTTCAAACTTTAAATTGAAATGAGATACAAATCATAATTCGTATATTCAAACTTCAAAGGTTCGTACACAATTTTTAATTACTTTTGATATTTGAACTTCTACGCTTGAATCCAAAACTCATTTTCGCTATTATCACAACTTTATGTTATTTACTAAACATTGGAATCAGGATTGGGAGTGGAAAAAGCGTATTAAATATGTCACTATATATTGAATAATTATTCTCAACTACAATTTTAACTAGGTTTGAAACAAGTATAAATTGAATCGTAAAGCAAGAGTTCGATCTAAAATGGGATTTAAATCATAAGCAAGATAATTAGGAACGAACGGTGCCATGCGCTAGTAGTGTGTGCTCTTTTTTTTATATTTTTTTTTTTTTTTTTTTTTGCATATTTTACAATTAATCAAATAGGTGGTGCCTGGCGCAACGGTAAGGTTACCCGGCTGGTAATCTGGAGCGCACAGGTTCGAGCCCCGGCCTCTTCACATAATGTGAGGGAAAGACTGCGCGCGCTAATCGACCACCCTCAGAGCCCGAAAAGCCGTGAACAGTACCAGGACGGGAGACTGACCTGGGAAGTCCTCGCGCTTGAGTACGGGAGCCTTTGGCACTGGGTATCCACCTTACAATTAATCAAATATATCATGCATATTTGAAAGTCAATGTTATTTTGAAAGATTTTGAGTAATATCCAAACAGTTCAAATTCCAAATACAAACACTATCATACTTCATGCATGTATTAACATTTTTTTGATGTAAAAATAAAATGCAATTATTAGAAACAAAGTTGATGATTTTATATACATATAAAATAATTGATAGATATAACATATTTGTGTCATAAGGATTTGAAATTTATTCTCTTTTTGTGACTTGTGAATCTGTGGTAAGATAAATTTTTGTTAAAAAAATTGCATGAGAAATACGATTTTACATAAGATTTTCTATTGACAAACTAAAAAATAAATAAAATGCACAAATTGGAAATATGAAGGTCATGTGAAAATAACATACCATAAAGTTTACGGTGATAAGATTCAAATAAACTAAGTCAAACATGATTCAAGTCTATGATAACAAAACGTAGAAATTATATTATACTTCTAAGTTTCTAAAGTCTGATCACTAATGTCATTCAAATCATAACTATCATCTTTTTCTAAATCATCCTCTACTTCTTCTTCTTCTTCCGAGCCATAATCTATGTTGTCTTCCTCAGAGACACCTTCAAAGTTAGCATCATCATCAACAACAACGGCTTTGAACTAAAAGCTTTCCTTTTCATTCCAAGTTAGTTTGATGTTGTCTAGTCTTGTGTTGTCTTTGTTCAGCTTTGGACATCCTTGGTACTTCACCCCAAGTTAGTGTATCATTCTCAAAACAAACTCATATTCTACATCTAAATTATCCTCTTTCATGTGATCGGTCATCCACTCATTTGACTCGTCCATCTCTTCTAAGGAAACATGATGCATCACATCCCTTTGCTTGAAACGGTTTTTCTTGTTACAAGCATATTCCTTTTTTGCTATGGATCTAGTTCAAAAACATTTTTGGATCAATATCGGGCTTTATTCACAATATATAACCTAAAAGGGGGGAAACAAAATACCGTGTTATTTTGCGCTATAGATAACACATGTGCTATTATATGTCAAATAGCGCACACCGTCCGCTATGCGCTATTTTGCGCTATAAGCGCGCTATGATAAGATTTTAAGATTTTCGACAAAAATGTTTAGCACACCACATGAAATTTAATTCAATTTCTAATCATCGATATCCAATTTTAGTTGAAATTAAAAACAAATCGTTACTTTAACTTTAAAATAAATTAAAATTAGCGGAACTATAAATTAAAATTAACACTAACATAATTTTAAATTAAATTAGAATTAATTTTACAATTTAAACTTAAAATTAAAACAAACCAAACTTTGAACTCAGATTAAAATCAAAATTAAGCTAGCATTAACTAAACTTTAAATCAAAATTAATTTAATCAATTAAACTTTAAATTAAATTTAAAATTAAACTATATACTTCTAATTGCTAATTTAAGTTCAACATAATTAAAATTTTAAATTCAACTTAACTTTTACTTAAATTATGTTAAAGGAGCTCTTAAAGCGGATAAGGGGAATCCAAAACAGTTATTAGACACCCACTGATGCTTATTTTCACAATGGTTCGACGTTTGTCCATCGAAAAGCATGCACATTTTCGATGCTATAAACCGCTTATCTGTTTTTATAGTCACTTTAACAACGTGGATACCCAGTGCCAAAGGCTCCCGTACTCAAGCGCGAGAGGACTTCCCAGGCAGTCTCCCGTCCTAGTACTATTCTCACGGCTTTCCGGACTCTGTGGTGGTCGATTAGTGTACACAGCCTTTCCCTCACATATGTGAAGAGGCCGGGACTCGAACCTGCGCGTTCCAGATTACCAGCCGGGTAACCTTACGGTTGCGCCAGGCACCACCTTAGTCACTTTAACAACGTCCTAAAATTAATATTTAAACACTGATCTCTTTTAAAATACTAACTTAAATTTTACTTAACTTGATTGAAAGTTAATTTAGCTTAGATTTTGTTGGACTTAAACTAAACTTTTAAACACTAAATATTTTTAAAATATTAAATTAAATTTTACTTGACTTGGTTAAATGCTTAAAGAAAAAAAATATTATGTTTGTTTAAGAAAACAAGGCAGAGAGAGCTGCAAACATGGCTGCGCCGCTGGGTAGGAGTTTGTGGCGGTGGTGCTTGGAGCGATGGCAGGGGCGATGAAAGCAATTTGGAACTTGATTTGGGGTAGAATTGTTATTACTTTTGTCAAAGTTGAAGGCACTTAAGTTTTGACTTAATTTTGAGTTGAAAATCAAACACTAATTAAGATGCAATTTTACATGCGTTTGGGGATGTGCTGCATTAGCGTGAAAAAAAAAACACCTCTTTTTAGATGCCTTGAGCTCGAGCGCCTCAGCTTCCAGAAAGGTGCAACTGCAGCACTTGAGCCCTTCTGTGCCTTAGGTGTGCACCTGAATAACTCTTTCCTACTACTTGCATTCCATCTAAAAAAAGGTTTATATTAAAGCATTGATATGAAAATTGTTCATTTACTAAAATAATTATACATGACACATTTGTTGTACATGAGTTAGTTAAATGATTAGCATATATTGAAACGTGAAA
Organism: Allium sativum; assembly: GCA_030737875.1. Classification (NCBI taxonomy): domain Eukaryota; kingdom Viridiplantae; phylum Streptophyta; class Magnoliopsida; order Asparagales; family Amaryllidaceae; genus Allium; species Allium sativum. The sequence goes on along the minus strand of CM060915.1, from coordinate 887,845,675 downwards.
CATTTTCATTAGTATCTAAAATTTATAAATTATGTTTTTTTTTTCAAGTAGTTTGCTTTGACCAGGAGAGATGCAATAATATATTCAGTATATCACTCCAACCAAAGTCATACTGTTAGCATGTACAAAATATCTTTTGAATGGGGCATTACTTATGAAACAGTACGCTAGGACTGACTGACATGAAATAACTCTAGAGCATATATTATGTAAATAATAAAAGGAACAGTTTTTTTAATAACATAATTTAGCGGTGTATCACTTCTATAACTGTAGATGTTATCTCTATCATCAATAAAATGAATCAATTGTATAGAAATTACCAATGTCGTCGTTGCAACCATTCTCAAAGTGGAGTACCCTTTAACATTTTTTTTGTGTGTGTGTGTGTGTGTGTGTGTGTGTGTGCGCGCGCGCATATGTGGGTACAACATTTGTATCACTTGCATTCGTATGCATATCATCGCGGTCATCTGCTCACATATACAAAAGGAAGTTACTTGACCCCCTTTATAATATACTACTATTCATTTTACATATCTAAAACATTTAATATGAGCCCAAATTTTGTGCATGTTATGTTATTTAGTTATTAAGATTAGGGTCATCCATGCAGAATTTTAAAACAATCAAAACTTCTATTTATTTAAAATGATAACTCAAAATGAGTCATCAGAAATATTTATTTTTGTCATTGATATGAAATATAGTTTTGATTTAGTTAGAAATTTTGAAAAGATATAAATTTTTGTTTCATTTCAGATTTTTCAGCATAAAAAGAAAAATTGAAGATAATGGGACAAGAGTGGAATATGGATCCTGATATATATATATATATATATATATATATATATATATATATATATATATATATGGAAAATAAGCTATAAACGAAAAACATTATATTTACGTATTATTTTGTTCCTACTATTTTAGTTATATTATATATATTTTGTGATTTTATCTGTTTCCTAAGTTAAAATTTTAAATTTTGAATATTCGCATATTTGAAACACAGCTTAATTCTTCTTAAGTTTCTTCTGTAAAGTTGAAGTTTAATAGTTTTTTTTCTTATTAAACCAGAATTTCAGGTTGGATTCATTTCGACCTCTGTTGGAACTAAAACAGAACGACCAGAATATCAGTGCTTCTGCTACCGAAACCTTAAACTTCGATTCACACACATACACACGCACGTATATGTACCTATGTATGTAAAATACACACAAACACAAACACACATATGTATGTATGAATATGTACATTACATACATAGCAAGTCTCCACATTGGTGATTCCATGCCATTCTCATGCCCTAACATAGCAGAGAACCTTATGCACCAGATCTGATTGTGTTTCCATATGACACCAAAATATTCTTCATTTACAGGCATGGAGGCTGTTGGAGTAGTGACGGCAGTGGGTCCTGGGTTGACTGGCAGAGAAGTAGGTGATATAGTTGCCTATGCTGGGACCATAATGGGATCATATTCAGAAGAACAAATCCTTCCAGCTAATATCGTGGTGCCTGTTCCCTCTTCCATTGATTATAGAACAGCAGCTTCAGTTATGCTCAAAGGCATGACCGCCCATATGCTTGTGCGGAGGTGCTTTAAGGTTTGGCTAGGACAAAAATTTATTTGATTTTGCAGTTTCCTTTGATTTGCTATATTGATGAAAATGACAAGCTTTTACTGCCATGAAATTCCTCAAATTTTTCATAATTTGTATTAAAGTTAATGTTTAAAATAAGGTGCTCTTTGTAAATTACGAACAGCACTTCTTATCATCTTGTCAAGGGTCCCATCATTTTGTCTTCTATATACCATGTTACAAAAATCCAGTTAAAATGTACACTTTCGAATATCATGTCTATTCACAGTTCACACTATAGTGATGTAACATGGCAGAATCTTGTGTTGCTGAGCATCAATTTCCCCTTATTTCAGTGCATCTGTTATAGGTTAGATTTCCCCATTCAGATTATCAGTTTCCTTCAGTCATGAGCAGTGCTTGCCACTAAACTGATAATATGTTAACAGTTCATTTTATTTGTAAATATTTTTTTAATTTTCTTTACTCCATTTACTAAAATCCGTGATAGATATGTTATTTAAGCTGTAATTTTTATGTTTCTTATTGTTTTGATGAAAATGGTGTAATTTGGTCTTATGATTCAGATATCACTTGATTTATTGACCGATATGTATGATTATGTATATTTGTGAAAGCTGGCAAGTGCCTGTTATAACCTTTATTCATTTATAAATTTATACATCTCATATTCATAAATCTAGGTAGAACCTGGACACACTGTTCTTGTTCATGCTGCAGCAGGTGGTGTGGGTTCACTGCTATGCCAATGGGCAAATGCACTTGGAGCCACTGTCATCGGAACAGTATCGAACGAAGAAAAAGTTGCTCAAGCAGCAGAAGATGGCTGCCATCATGTGATAATGTACACCAAGGAAGATTTTGTTTCAGAAGTTAACAAGATTACATCCGGAAAAGGAGTCAATGTTGTGTATGATTCCGTTGGAAAAGATACGTACAAGGTAAGCATAATGATCTTGGCCAGCAGGCCAGGATGTTTGAGTGTTAATTACTTAATATGTATACTGATTGAAATATGTTGTTTTACATATATTGAGAGAGAAAACGGATGAACCGATTATTGCTTAATTCAAATTCAGCATGCAACCAAAATTTCATCAAAACCCAACACTGTTGTATAGATATTATATTATCCTTTTATGAAATGGGAGGCGTCTACGCTTAGTTTTATTGCATAAAATGGATAGTTTTGCATATATGAACATAAATAATATGCATGATAAGTACATTCCATTAGGAATAATAGGATCTAAGGTTCTAAATATACGTTGGAAGTAAATAATAACTATAAACAAAAATTGCAGGAAATATAGAAACGAGAAATAGATCATACCATATTTGGACGTGGTTTGGTAAACTGCCTATGCTCACATATCATGTATATTCACTATTATTTAGGGATCATTAGAGAACCAAAATTAAGACTACAACTTAAAGAAAACACACTTTTTCACACCTGCAACACACTCAGAGTGTACTCTTTTAGTTCTCACTTGAAGTGAGAATTTCCGTGATGAAATGAACACAATTTTTCTCATTTGTTCATGATAAATGTTAGACCGAAATTTGGGCCTAACACCCAAACTCTATGTGAAAACCTCACAATCACAGATTAATACAGAGAAAGCAGTAAAATAAGAGGAGACACACGAAATTTTTATAGTGGTTCGGCTCAATCCAAGCCTACGTCCACTTTATAGTTTCTTAAATCCTAAGAAGCTATTACAATGGTGTTTGCTTGCAGTTTATACACGAAATCCTCGTGTTTACAATGAAGAAGAGGAGATTAAAGGGGAGATTATACACGAAATCCTCGTGTTGTAATGTGGAATTCGACTTCTAGGTTATGCAATAGCCTTGCGAAGAACCATAGTTGAAGCCATGGAGAGTTAGAGTTCCAAAAGTCCACTGAAATAGCCATGCTGTGGTGTATTTATAGGCGTAGAAGAGCCTCTGGGTGACCCGGTTCGGATATGCCACGTGTCACGACCGGAGTTGATCTCGAGAAGCAGTGGAAGAAGTCCTCTGTTCGGGTTTTGCCAAGTGGAGCCAGATCCATGAATGTAGAGGCGGTTACTCCTTGAGAAGCGGTCAAAGTTGGAGTGCAGCAGCAGGTTCAAGCGGATCGGTTCGGGTCCGATCCGAACCGGGGTGGAGCATCCGAACCGAAGACAGGGTGTGCACTTCTGTGCGGAGCAAGGCGGGTCGGGTCTTATGGTCCGAACCGAACCGAAGGAAATGCATGCCAGAGTTTCTAGTACAAAATTTTGCCAAGGGGGTCGGGTCTCCTCCTCCGATCCGACCCGGTTAGGGGTGATGCCAAATTTCCAAGTTCGCAGTTTCCGGTTCTGTATGCGTTCACGGAAACGGGCGTAACTTTCAAACCGTAAGTCCGATTGAGCCAAACCAAAGCTCAAACTGAAGCTAATTCAGAGATCTACAAGAGTTACAGAGCTCAGCTCCGTAATCGCTGTTTTCGGGCCCAAAAAAGGCCATCTGGTAGGAGTTTCGGGCCATTCTTTGTTTGCGATGCGATTTCAACCAAATCACTTCATGTCTTCTGACGATATTCCCAACGTTTGAGTGCATTGTTGAGAAGAGATTCCATGTGTGACTGCTTTGACTAAAAAGCGGGTCAACATTTTGCCCCTCAGAACATATCTTGCTGAATGAAGGAAGATGTGTTCTGGATAATCCGAGGCCACGCCGGGCCTACCAGCTGTAAGTATAATTCATACCTACGAAGAAGAGAAAGCAAACAGGTATGTCAAAACCTAACAAAACCGATTACACTTTCGAGCATAAACCATGCTTGGACGTTTGTTTGAGCATAAACCATACTCAAGACACGTTCGAATCATCCTGCCAAAACCTGACGAAGGACCTAACCTTCCGGGTACAAGCCATACCAGGAAGTTCAAACTGAGCATAAGCCATACCCGAGTTTTATTGAGTTCCTTTGCCAAATCCTGACAAAACAATAAGCCGTTCCAGAGTATAATCCATACTTAAGAGTCCTAGTGAGTACAATCCATACCCATGTCGGGATAGAGCTATGCTTGCCAAGACCTGACAAGACAGTCTGTCCCTAAGCATAATCCATGCCTAGGGGTCCGAGATAAGTATAAGCCATACTTTAGTTGAGATTGAGAATCCTGCCACAACCTGACAAGATACTTAAATTGCCAAACATAATCCATGCTCGGAAAGTCCTTCCTTATTCAATCTAAAGTACAAAACCAAAGCAAATCCTGATTGGTTTGTCATCGAGTGCAGAGCACGATTTGGAGCTAAATCCTAACCCCGAACGTGTGTACTCCGATTTAGCCAATCGGAAAACCTAAAGAAAGCAAAGAGACATATCTTAAATCCTAAGAAATGCCGAAAACACAGTGATCCAATCTAGATCATTTGATGACGAGCCGATGGGAGCTCGTTCCAGGGTCATTCCCTCTCCGGGGAGCAGGTGGTGGCAGCACAGGTACAGGTGTTGGTTGTTTCACATACTCGGGTAGCTCTCCACGTCTAACCCGTTCCTCAATCAGATCTCGCAAGTGTCTACAGTCATTTGTGTCATGACCGTCCATATCGTGAAATACGCAATATTTCCCAGAATCGCGTTCTCTTTGTGATGGCTCCCTCCTGGGAGGCTTTGGATAGGATACGTCACCGTTTGTGTCCAGATAGATGTCTGAGAGTGGGGCATTGAGTTCAGTGTACTTTTCATATCTGGGCCCTCTCCGGGGCTGAGCGTTGCGGTCATTCTTGACGGCAGCTTTTCCTTTGCCTTTATCAGAATCAGACGGTTCTCCGTCTTTGAGCATGTTAACATCGAGAATTTTCTTCTCGGAGGTTGCGTCTTCTTCACGCAAAAACCTATCCGATTCAAGATAGAATTCACTGAGATTCCTTGGTGGGTCTCGGTACAAGGATTTCTTGAACTCCGAGTTGTCTAGAACGCCGGATACTGCCGCCATCAATACCATAGATGGCTCAGGCCGGTCAACTGATGCTGCTGCAATGTTGAATCTTTCCAGAAATGATCGCAGAGTTTCTTTGGGTCTCTGCTTGATTGTAGTGAGTGACATGACATTTTTGGGTCGAGCGATGTGGACCCGAAACTGTTCAATGAAGCGGACGACCAACATGTTCCAGCTGTTGATCGATTCAGATTCTAGCTGCCGAAACCACATAGCAGCAATATCAGTCAAAAAGAGAGGGAAGCATTTTGCCATGACGTTTTCCGACGCCGATTGAACTTCCATATGCCGTTTATAGCGCATGAGATGCACGGTAGGATCCGTTCTGCCGTTGTATGGCTCCAGTTGTGGAAGTTTGAAATCTGGAGGATTGCGGGAATTCCTGATTTCCTGTGTGAATGGATTGTGATTGACATCATCCATGTCATTCTGATAAGTGCGGCCTTTCGAAAGGCGTTCAATGAGATTGGCGAGCCGGTCGCCTTCAAAGAGCTGTTGCAAGTTGCCTAGTTCGGAGCTGGTGCCCCCAGCGTTGAGCCCAGAAGAGTTCAGAGAGGTATAGGGAGCTGGTGCCCCCTTGCTGCGGCTCGGAGAAGCGAGGGGGGTTATGGAGGGGTGCACGGTTCGGGTCGGATGTACCGATCCGATCAGGATCGCCTGTTCCGAACCGGGGAGCTTGATGCTGAAGTTGTGTGGGATTACCGATCCGAACCGGTGCGGAGGTAGGTCGTGCTGGAGCGAAGTCTTGATTTCCAGAGGGGAGGCTGCTGCCCCCAGGCTCATGTAAGGTGGCGGTTCGGATCGGGTCCGATCCGATCCGGTGGGGAATGTCTCCCATTTCCATCTGCGTTGAATTCAGATTTTGGCCCTCGGTTCGGATCGGATCCGAACCGATCCGGTTTGCAGCTGCTGCTGGGGCTATTTCCGTGCTATTTCCAGCGAGTTGTGTGTTGCCACTCGGCCTACCTTCCATCCGAGCGAAGAATTGGTCGATCATCTCCTGTTGTTTGCGGAGGAGATCATCTTGCCTAGCCATATGGGTTCTCAATTCATCGAGAACGCCATCCATTTCATCTCTGGTTAAGTATGCTGATGGATTTTCATGAGAGGAAGCCTCCTGGCTTGCCTCGTTCCTTGTGCCTTCAGTGCCAACGTCTTCAGCACGAGAGAAGGTTCCGTCTTTCTTTCGCTTGACCATTGATCCAATAGCCAAATAATCCGCTTCCGCTCAAGCTAGTAGAAGAAGTTGTATCGTGTGCCCCCCTTCCTGGCGCGCCAAAATGTTAGACCGAAATTTGGGCCTAACACCCAAACTCTATGTGAAAACCTCACAATCACAGATTAATACAGAGAAAGCAGTAAAATAAGAGGAGACACACGAAATTTTTATAGTGGTTCGGCTCAATCCAAGCCTACGTCCACTTTATAGTTTCTTAAATCCTAAGAAGCTATTACAATGGTGTTTGTTTGCAGTTTATACACGAAATCCTCGTGTTTACAATGAAGAAGAGGAGATTAAAGGGGAGATTATACACGAAATCCTCGTGTTGTAATGTGGAATTCGACTTCTAGGTTATGCAATAGCCTTGCGAAGAACCATAGTTGAAGCCATGGAGAGTTAGAGTTCCAAAAGTCCACTGAAATAGCCATGCTGTGGTGTATTTATAGGCGTAGAAGAGCCTCTGGGTGACCCGGTTCGGATATGCCACGTGTCACGACCGGAGTTGATCTCGAGAAGCAGTGGAAGAAGTCCTCTGTTCGGGTTTTGCCAAGTGGAGCCAGATCCATGAATGTAGAGGCGGTTACTCCTTGAGAAGCGGTCAAAGTTGGAGTGCAGCAGCAGGTTCAAGCGGATCGGTTCGGGTCCGATCCGAACCGGGGTGGAGCATCCGAACCGAAGACAGGGTGTGCACTTCTGTGCGGAGCAAGGCGGGTCGGGTCTTATGGTCCGAACCGAACCGAAGGAAATGCATGCCAGAGTTTCTAGTACAAAATTTTGCCAAGGGGGTCGGGTCTCCTCCTCCGATCCGACCCGGTTAGGGGTGATGCCAAATTTCCAAGTTCGCAGTTTCCGGTTCTGTATGCGTTCACGGAAACGGGCGTAACTTTCAAACCGTAAGTCCGATTGAGCCAAACCAAAGCTCAAACTGAAGCTAATTCAGAGATCTACAAGAGTTACAGAGCTCAGCTCCGTAATCGCTGTTTTCGGGCCCAAAAAAGGCCATCTGGTAGGAGTTTCGGGCCATTCTTTGTTTGCGATGCGATTTCAACCAAATCACTTCATGTCTTCTGACGATATTCCCAACGTTTGAGTGCATTGTTGAGAAGAGATTTCATGTGTGACTGCTTTGACTAAAAAGCGGGTCAACAATAAAATAATAAGAATTTAGACCCTTATTTAATACACAATATCCCACACTAATTTTATAATTAACACATCTCTAGTTAACACCATATATTTCTTTATTTATTATGTTTCTCGACTATTCCTTGTTTAAAACAAAATGTCAAAACAGCTTGAATTTAGGAAACACCTCATAATTAGAAGAAGCCAATTCTAACTGGGCTGGGTTGGAATATTTTTATATATTTCACTCTATCTAGTAAATGAAGCTTGATGTCCCTATTCGAAGTCCTTACCATCAGCCTTGTTGTAGAACCCTGGCTATATCACAGAACAATTGTCGTTATAATTTTCTTGTTGGTTCGAACATTTTGAGCACAACAGTATTATCTCGAATTAGGTGATATCGAGGTCAACATGTTCGGTGTGAGGATGATACATCGGATTATTGTTTGATCGTATTGTGTTTCAACGATCACAATGCATTGTGTATGCTACTTTGTTTCTTCCACCACTCTTGAACAAATCTTTGCAATTATATCATCTCTTTGTCAGCTTCATTTGATATGATATACTCAGCTTTTTAGTAAACAGAGCGATACGTTCTGTAACGTGGACTGTAAAGAAACAACCTTCTCTGCAAATGGGACTAGGTACTCAGAAGTATGCTGTTTGTGTTGAATTCTCTTGCGAGGTTTGCAGCTAGGTTTCCTCCATCCTAAGATAAGCATAATTTTGCATTGCCTTTCAAATGTCTAGCCTTTCACTTTACAGCTTCATAATGCTCTCTACCAAGTTTAAAAAAAAAAACTGATTAACATAGCCAATGACATGTAAGATATCTCTGGATTATAGACGAGTGCAAACCATATCAAACCATAGCCAGTAAGCAAAGCATTTTTAAAAGCTTATATTATGCCTTTTGCGGTAGATTCAAGATTTGCTTACCGAGGAGGTACCAATTGGCTTGGTTTCTTTCACGTTGAACCTTCCGAGCACTCATTCTGTTTGTACTTTTCTTGTGACAATAATAAGTTTCTACCTTCCACGGCAATCTTCATATCCAACATTTGCTCAGCTGACATGATCTTTTCATATAGAAGACTGATAATTACGATTTCAACATTTGAATAATAAAAGCGTCTTGTTGGCCCACAATTAAACGTAGAGGAAAAAATTATGGGGATACATTGAGTTAGTGAGAGTGAGCGATATCAAGTTAGAACATGATAAACCATCTGAATTGGTTGATCTTGATTAGTTTGGTTATTATATGCATTTGTTTTGTATATGTTTTTACTCGGTTATCGATGTAACCAAACTAATCAAACTTTATATTGTATAGGCTAAAGTTTATAATGTTGTAATCATTTTTTAGAGTCAAAGAGTTTTTGAAAAATAATATTGATTTTATTCATTAAAATCGCAAGACACTGTCGCTAGTGCTGAAATATAATATCAGTTAAAATCACAGCACAATTTCGCTACTAGTCGGTAGCACTGGCCCTAGCGAGCAAAGTGACCGAGAAGTAGCATAACTATGTATACACACACACACACACACACACACATATATATATATATATAACTAGCCATCAAATGGACTTCAGTGACAATAAGCTTATCAAGAGCTAGCCGAAGATCGATTCTCGCCACCTAGATGATTTGCCTCATGGCAGCAGAATGGTTGGATTTACTAATTAGAGTAGCGCTAAACCGCTTTTGAACCAAAACAACTTTAACAGACTTAGACTTAGAGAATACAGACGAGATCAAATTGGAAATAAACTTCATAGAAACACTTAGAAAACATCAAGGAGCAACTTAGGAAAGTTTGAGGCAAAATGGAGCAAGCCCTATATGACTCATACCCGATTCATAGCTATGACTTAGGTACGAGTCATATAAGGCCACAAGACGGCCCGTAAGGAAGGTTGTCATACCCATCCACATTGCGCTTGTCAAATTTCATGTGACTTGGATTACTATCAAGTGAGTTATGAATGACTTATATGTTGGAAATATATGGGATGAATTATGTAGATGGATGGTCAAAGGAACTTGAAATGACTCGAGATTGGATGAGGCGACTCAAGAAGAAGACATGAAGATGATATAAGTGAGAAAATTTTAAAAACAAGTGTATGGGACATGTCCAAGTCATATGGAATGAATCATACCGAGTCATAGGGGATGAGTTATGCCCGAGTTATAAATGTGACTCGGATAGACCTGTGACTCATGGTGGAGATTCGCCTTGATATGTAGAGTCTTCTGCATTTAGGTTCCATGTTGAATACCCAATGGTTCTACTGTAAATACTGATTCCTTTGCACTTGGGAAAAAAATAGATCCTACTGGAGGCGCCATCACTCTACTGGATTAAAACATCTTATCTCATTTAAAGCATATTCAAATGCTTATAATCTAGATTTAAGGCTAGCTAGTTGAGATTCAGATAGATCCAACTAGTAAGATCATAATAAAAGATAAATTGAAGTTGACGTATGGTGGAGATAGTCGAACCATTATAAAAAAAATTGTTTTTCTTTCCGTTTTCGGCTTTTGCTTGGTGTTTCTTTGAAATCTGTGATATTATTTGGATTGCCTGCAAGGTTGGTGATTTTACTGAGAAAGAACAAGGAAAATCTTGGAAGTTGAAGATCTGAAGAAATAACAAGACCCAAAATTAAATCTGGGACCGAGGGAAGTCGAATGTGGAAAGTCAAGAAGTTTTCTCTAATTTAAACAAATGAAGGTATGTCACTAAAGAAGATATGGAAAGGATGATGAAGGAGATGCAACATGCGATCTTGACTAGACAATAAGTGATGATTGAAGATATTTTTTAGACTTGAGCAACAAGGAAGGGTTAGATCTGCAGGAAACCAGAATCAAACCCAAGCAATCAATGTAAGATCTTCTGGAGCAAGATTAGGAGGGTGGTTAAAGGTGGACCGCCATATTAGAGTTCGGAAGATGCAAACAAGAACCCTTTTTCTACTAACATCCAGAATGTTAGGATTCCCTTGCTTTCAAGCTTTCAATGCTAGATACTTTTGATGGGAAGTCAAACTGTTTGCTTGATTCTATAGTTCTGTCATATGAAAGTGTTTGGAGCTTCGAAGGAAGTTTTGGGATGATGTTTCCCGCTTTATCTAACTGTTTTAGCTGCGATGTCATTTAGTTGGAAAATAGATTCATCTGTTCTTGGAATGAGCTAGTAGACAAGTTCTTGAGACAATTCAGAGTATACATCTCAAGATCAAAGAACATGATATCACTGTCTAGTGTAAAACAAAGCTAGGAGGGAGCCTTGGGAGTTATCTGACAAGGTTAATGTTGTGGTTGCAGCTGTGGATAGACTAGATCCATCAATTATTTTGATGGCAATGTTTTTTGGAGTTGCGAGTAAGATAGATTTCAAGGTGGTTTGGAAAGTGATCAATTGTTGGACTTGGCTGAGTTCTGTCGTTAGGATGAGAGATACCTGCGGTAGGAGGACATAGATGCTGAGGAAACTGATCTACTTGATGAAATCAATGTTATAGAAGGAAGATGACTGTCCAAAGCTGATTCTAGAAGGATAAAGGGAAGAGGAAAGCTGATAACGATGACAGAACCAAGGAGTTGAGGTGGCAATGGAAAAGACCGAAGTTTTTTGGTTATACTAAGCCAACGAAGACCCCAGAAAGGATCTATAGGAGACAATGAGGCACATCTTCTATCTGGAGCCTTCAAAAAGGATTCCATTGATCGAGAAAGGAAATTTGGGAAGACGCTGCATGTTCCACGAGATTGGCAGACATAATACCAACGATTGCAGGCATCTATTCGATCTAGTTGGAAAGCTGATTTAGAATGGTCAACTACAACAATATATCAAGAATCTAACTGCGACGACGCGAGTGGAGCAACCAACTTTCACAACAAAGAATAATCAGGGATCTAGCTTACAACCTCTAATCCTGTAATAGTCTGAGCAAAGTGAGCAGAAGGCTAGTGCATGGTTATCACGGCGGCAAGTCGAGACGAGTCGATAGAGGTCCAATTAGTCGTCTAGTGGACTAGTCGTAGACTAGTCGGACTAGTCGATAAATACTAAGCTTATAGTTTACTTCATATTTTAACACTAAATTAGTCTCAATTCATATTTTATTTTACTTCTACGGGTAAAGTTCTTCAGGTATCACTTCAGAATATTCAGAATACTTCTACATGAATTACTTGAGAATATTCAGAATACTTCTACAGTCTCGATCTGAGTTTGAACCCTAAATTAGTCTCGATTTGAGTTCAAACCCTAAATTGAACCCTAAATTAGTCTCGATTTGAGTTCGAACCGTAAATCGAACCCTCAGATCGACATTGAGAATTCAAACACTAAATTTTAGGGTTTCAAATTGACATCAAGACTTCGATATAGGGTTCCGATTTCTATGGTTTCAGTTCTAGTCGACGTTTAGCAAGTCGACGTTTCATGTCGAGGCTTCCATCTCGACTAGCCGACTAGTCGACGACTAGTCGCGACTAGTCGAGCGCCGTAATAACAGTGGGCTAGTGTACTAATTAGGGCATATGTGATTACCATCTTATGAAAGAATTGATCTGGTTTGGTTGTTTCGTGCCTTATCGCTTGACTATATCTCATGGTTTTCTTTATGATTAGAAAGAAAGCAATCGAATGCCTCTTTTCTTTCTTTTGTTGTCCTTATGTTTGATCGCTGAGTGAACGACATGGCTTGATCCTTGCGGAGTTCACAACACGTAGGTAGTTCTTTATTTCCTCTCAATTAATGACTTAACTTCGGGATAGACTTGGGGCAAGCTCGTCTCTTGCTCGCTGCTCTATGCTCTTTGCTTTACTTGCTTTTAGCAATAAACTTAGAATATTTACACGTGTACGAGAACCAAGAGATCACTAGGTACGTTCCGAGTCTGAAAATGAGAGATCTTGCTGGAGATACCATCATTTTGTTGGATCAAGACTTCTTCACTTATATCTTCTAACACATATCCAAATATCTATAACCTAGATCTAAGGCTAACTAGTTGAGATCCTGATAAATCCAACTAGTAAGGTCATAATAAAAGGTGGATCGAATTGGGCACAGTCCATAAATTGTTGAATCACTATAGAAACTTTTGTATCTCTTTCCTTTTTCAGCTTTTGCTTATTATTTCTTTGAGATATATGTCTGATATTATCTTGATTGTCTTTAAGGCTGGTGCTTTCATTACAATTTGGTGTTGATTCCAATATCTGAAGTTGACAATTGAGTCGAAAGATTTACCTAGCAAAGACAAAGCTATTTAAGTGCGCTCCTCAACAAACAACCTTCCGCTTACTTTGCTTGCCTAGCATTAGTTAAATCATGGCTTTTTATCTAGCTCTAAAACTCTTTCTTGGTCTCAAATATTCTAGTAGGAAAGGAAGTGCATAAATTCAAGTTGGCTCGACTGAACGGGAGGGGAAATTTCCTAAAGGTCCATGAAATCACAAAAGTTAACCATATTAGGAAAGCATTATACATTTTTATAGTGCTCCTCGTTGTTTAAAGAATCGTTTGCTTCACACCTTACTTATGGTAGTTTCCAAAAATGATCCGACCAATTCGACAGTATGCTTAGTTCAATTAATAAGTACTCTGGTGGAAGATCGGAACCACCCTCTTTAGATGACAAAGATAATCTTCTTTCATTTCTGGTTAAACAAGAAAAGATCGAGGCAAATCGTCCAATAAATATATGACTTCCAATAAAAAACAAGAGAGAGCTTAAGGCATTTTTGGTTATTGACATATGAGAACATTTTGTAAAAAATGAACTCACGATGAATATTTGATGCTCCACCTTTTTTTTTGAAAAGTACCCAAATAGCCTTGAATTATGTAAGTTAAAGGAGGTCCGGGAGCCTTTCATTTTGGATAAAGGTTTTGGTTCATTGTCAGTGCGAACGAGAAAGCTACTAAAGGTCCAGGGAGGCATCTACAATGAATAGAAGTGATGACAATTGCAAATCTAATGCGGAATTGCGGGAACCTGACATGGTTGGAGTAGCAGTCCCCATATCCCTTTTTATGCTTTCCTCCTGAAAGAAGGATTTGTATTGGTTATACTTTACGACCTCATGGAGCATCTACTTATCCTACAGTGCGAGGCTATGCAACTTAATCCCTCTTCCCTTTGGCCGCTTGCTACCATTAGCCACTCAATTGTTTTCTAGACTTTCCCATTGTCCTATGGTGATATTTCTCTCAAGTGGTTCATTCCACCCAAGAGCATTGCTCGTTCAACTCCTCCAATATTTCCCTTCGATGATCAATCACCTAATAGATGGAGTGCAGTGGTGGGTGAGTGCTCTCTTTGAAGGAAGCTCGGTAAACCATCCAGTAGTTCATTATTTATCTAGAATCCAAGTGTCAAGGCAACCTTGCTTACACTTGATTGAAAAGAAAAAAAAAACGTTCTCTTTCACAAGTAGGGTTGTTATGGTAATGGTAAATTTATCATTACCAGTCGATCGGTAACTATTTTTAATTGAAATCGGTATACCAGCTAAAACGTATGGTAACGGTAAATTTACAATTTTTAACGGTAAGTTATCGGTAATGTTGACGTCAAAAGTTGGTCACTAGTGACAATCAACCCCCAATCGTGTGGAGAGCACACGAATAATGATGATAAGATGCAGAAATAATAAAGAAACCAGGGAGCACACACATAATTTTTATAGTGGTTCGGCAAAGACTGCCTACGTCCACTTTATATGTATTACTTTTGCTTTTTTTGATTACAAGTACAATGCTTTTTCTCTGTTTGAAGAAATGTGAGAGATGAGAAGTTTTTGGAGAAAGCTTAGGGTGCTTTATCCTTTGGAGTGCCGAAGAGATTAGAAGAAAAGTCCTCTTCCTTTTTTTCTTTTGAGGTATTTGTGGAGATGACGACTTGGGCTGTTGTGACGTGGCCCGACCTTTTCGGAAAAACTTGGATGCGTGGAGTCCATTCCTTGGTTAAAATAGCAGCCGGAAGACTGATTCCACTATTCATAAATAGTATCTTCAGAAGTTGTGGCTTACGTGACATCCACAGTAAGGCGTATCAAAAGTAGAGCTTTGTCCGGATGTGGTTGATCGCCTTTACTTCCTTGAAAGTTGGGCTAAGCATCGGAATAGCTCAGTTGAATATTTCCATGCTGGTTCGAGATATTCAGTCGATGCGCTTTGTATGGGAGCGAGATACTCGGTCGACTGGGAGAACGATTCTTCTGGAGTGAGTCATCAGTTGATGAGAATTGGCTTGGGCCAATATGCGACTGTTCCGGGTCGAGCTTCCGCTGGGCTTCCTGAAGCATGATTTATCTGATTCAGCTCATTGTGCGTTTGGGCTTCGATCTGGCCCATCGCGGCTTTTGCCAAAAAGAGGGTTAACACTTTGCCCCTCAGAATGCCTCTTCTTCGGTAGAGAGAGGTGTGTTGAAATATGAATCAAAACATAATCGCTCGAGCAACTATGGTCGCGTCGGACTATATGAAGGCCAGAAATCCGACGGCTCCGATGTTGTATTAAGGCCAGAAAACCGATGATCGAACTAGGTCGTATTAAGGCCGGAAAACTGACAACTATCAGGAACCGTATTAAGGCCGAGATGATGATCACCGTCTGTATGAGAATTAGTTCCTGCAAAGACAAAATAAGCACTCTCGATCTGGAGAAGGCTGATGGGTCGAGCATTTTATTTCACTTGGCTTTGAGGGGTGGTGAATATCATCCATACTCGGCTTAGTGGTGAGCATTAACCATACTCGGCTTAGTGACGAGCATTAACCATGCTCGGCTTAGAGAGGTGGCGAGCATTATCCATACTCGGCTTGGTGCAAGTGTTTTTTATGTTCGACTCATGTTAAATTAGTATATCCAACGAGCAGTAAACGCTCGTGGTGCAAATAAAAGGGTGAGTATAATCCATACTTGGTTTAAGATTTCTATCGTACTCGGTTGGTGGAGTAGGTTTTTTGGAAATAGTGGTGGGCTTTCGCACGGACCACATTAAAGAAAGGGGGCGAGCATCAACCATGTTCGGCTTAAAGTTTCCAAACATGATCCATGTTTGCAAAAGGAAATTCATAACAGCTAAAAAATTATTACAAAGAAAAGAAATTCTAAGAGGACAACAGTTGATTCCAAAGCTTGCCTAGGAGCTAAATCCTAACCACACATATGTGTACATTAAGGTGTCCTTTTTATTGAAAGAAATACATTAAAATAAGAAAAAAAATCTAATTAATGATAATGCGGTGAGTGCTAGTCTCAGGGTCCTTTCCGTTTCTAGGAGCTCGAGGACCGACCTGAGAAGCTTGGGCAGATGATCGCGGCGGCATGGCCGGAGAGCGCTTCTTAACATACTCGGGAAGCTTCCCTCGCCTGACTCGATCCTCGATGAGATCGCGCAGATGCCGGCATTCATCGGTGCTATGTCCAGCTACGTTGTGGAATATGTTTGCCGAAATCGAGTTCCATCTGGGTTGGTTCTCGTCGAGGGGGTCTCGGTGTAGGAAGGGACCCTCGTATGTCAAGGTAGATATCGAGTAGAGAGGAATTGAGCTCGGTGTACTGGGCGTACTTATTTTCGATTCGAGGTCGTATGTGACGCTTGTTCTTTTCTGGGGTCTTTCCTGTTCCTTTATTCTGGCCGTTGCTGTTGAATGGATCTTGTTGTTTGGCAGCTAGGACCTCAAGGCTCTCCATCTCAATGCTGGCATCTTGTTGGAGGAAACACTCGGCCTCGAAATAGAAGTCATCTATATCCTTGGGGGATCTTTGGTTAAAGAGATTGAGAATTCTGATCGGTTCTGAACTCTTGCAATGACGGCCATAAGTACCATCGATGGCTCGGGATGATCGACTGACGGTACTGCCGCGTTGAACCTTTCGAGGAAGGATCTGAGCGTCTCTCCTGATCGCTGCTTGATGGTGGATAAGAACATGACGCTATTTGGTCGAGAGATATGTACTTTGAATTGCTCGATGAAGCGGGTGACCAGCGTGTTCCAACTGCTGATCGACTCCGTTGTTAGCTGCCGAAACCACATGCCGGCTATATCTATGAGGAAGAGCGGGAAACACTTTGCCATGACGTTGGTCGATGCACCAAGTACTTCCATGTGTCGCATGTATCGCATGAGGTGGATGGTCGGGTCAGTGCTACCATTGTATGCTTCGATAGCTGGGAACTTGAAGTCCGAAGGGCTTTGGGAGTTTCTGATTTCTCTAGTAAAGGGGCTGCGATAGACATTATCTATGTCCTGCTGTGAGGAGGTGCTCTGAGTGAAACATCGGATGATACTTGCAAGCTGGCTTCCATCTCCGTGGAGTCGTTGCCATGAATTCAACTCTGCATTTGGGAGAGCTTCGATGCGGGGATCTGGCAAAAGCATGCTTGGAAGGGCGGCCGTTGGCTGGGCTCGGCCTTCGAGAGTTGAGTGAAGGTGAGGGTGAGGGTGAGCTCCGGTAGGCGGTTCTGGGAAGAATGACCCCTCTTGAACCTTATGAGTATTTGGTCGAGCCGTACCCATGACAGAGGGTCTAGGCTGATCCGACATAGCATGTGATGTTCGGAGCTCGGGGTTACCCCCGTAGAGCTAGGTTAAGAGGGTCTGCGGTAGCGTTTTCTTCCGCCACGGTGAGGACCGGTATGGTAGGGTGGTCTCCCTGGTTCGAAGGGAAGGCTGCACCAGCTCTTCGTTGAAGGGGAAGAGTGGTTAGACTGGTCTGCGGCAAGATCCCGGGATGTAAGGGAATGACATCGATTCTGATGGACCCGGTAATCGCCCGATAGGCATGAGAGGTCGAGTTGTTTCCCAGAGTGGAGGCAAAGTGTTCGACCGATCTAGATCTTGATCGCGAGCCTCCTGGGGTTCTGTTGCTGCAGCTGCGCTGGTCGCTGGATGCGATACTTCTGACTATGATTGGTTGGGAAGTAGAGCCGAGCCAAGATGAAATAAAGGTGTAGCCTGATCAGTGGCCTGATTCCGTGCAGACCGAGGATCAGTTGTTGCCCCGGTCGCGGTCGGTGGAGGAATTGATGTTGAAGCGTTCAATCCCGTCTCCATTCGACCGAGAAGGTGATCCATCAACTACTGATGTCGTTCGAGGAGTTTACCCTGAGATGTCATATGGTCTCTGAATTCGACCATGATTTTATTTATGTCGTCCCGGGTA
Organism: Allium sativum; assembly: GCA_030737875.1. Lineage (NCBI taxonomy): Eukaryota > Viridiplantae > Streptophyta > Magnoliopsida > Asparagales > Amaryllidaceae > Allium > Allium sativum. The sequence continues at coordinate 887,827,516 of CM060915.1, read as the reverse complement.
ATAAATCGAGACATATTTTCATGAGAGGAAGCTTCGTGGCTTGCCTCCGTAGCATTGATATCGGCTGCGTCGGTGTTCGCGGGACGAGAGGATGTTGTATCTTTCTTTCGCTTGTTCGCCATGGACTAAGGCAAACAGATGTCACTGCGCATGTTCCCCTACCTGGCGCGCCAAAGTGTTGACGTCAAAAGTTGGTCACTAGTGACAATCAACCCCAACTGTGTGGAGAGCACACGAATAATGATTATAAGATGCAGAAATAATAAAGAAAACGGGGAGCACACACAGAATTTTTATAGTGGTTCGGCAAAGACCGTGCCTACGTCCGCTTTATATGTATTACTTTTGCTTTTTTTGATTACCAGTACAATGTTTCTTCTCTGTTTGAAGAAATGTGAGAGATGAGAAGTTTTTTGGAGGAGAAAGTTTAGGGTGCTTCAGCCTTTGGAGTGCCGAAGAGATTAGAGAGAAAAGTCCTCTTCCTTTTTTTCTTTTGAGGTATTTATAGGTGGAGATGGCGACTTGGGCTGTTGTGACGTGGCCCGGCCTTTTCGGGAAAGCTTGGACGTGTGGAGTTCATTCCTTGGTTAGAATAGCGGCTGGAAGACTGATTCCACTATTCATAAATAGTATCTTCAGAAGTTGTGGCTTACGTGGCATCCACAGTGAGGTATATCAAAAATAGAGTTTTGTCCGGATGTGGTTTACCGCCTTTACTTCCTTGAAAGTCGGGCTAAGCATCGGAATAGCTCAGTTGAATATTTCCATGTTGGTTCGAGATATTCGGCAATGCGCTTTGTATGGGAGCGAGATACTCGGTCGACTGAGAGAACGATTCTTCTGGAGTGAGTCATCAGTTGATGAGAATTGGCTTTGGCTAATATGCGATTGTTCCGGGCCGAGCTTACGCTGGGCTTCCTGAAGCATGATTTATCTGATTCAGCTGATTGCGCGTTTGGGCTTTGATCTGGCCCGTCGCGGCTTTTGCCAAAAAGAGGGTTAACAGGTAACATTTCTTCAATACTAGTGGTAACGGTAATTTTACCAGTTAATTTAAAACATATGTATATTCATCGGATATGCTCTATTAAATTGCATTTAGAACCAAATAAATGATTATATTTACTTCAATAATCTGGTTAAATAATTCCAATTGCACTTATTTTTCATTTATGTATTTTTTATAAACTAACATTACATATGGTATAATAAAGATGCACCATGTACAAAAAACATGTTAAGATATAAACTTGATGGACAAACGATAATTTACCATTACTAGTGTAACGAGATTACCAAATTATCGGTATACCAGCTGAGCAGTAATGGTAAGCAGTTCTGGCTTACCAATAAAAACGGTACGGTATTTGTCAAATGGTAACGGTAACTTTACCTTAACAACCCTAAATCACAAGTTCCTTAGATCAGCTTCTTTTGCAAATGTATAAAATTGGATATCGGTCCAACACAAACATATAAAAAACTTACGGTGTGTTTGGTTTCTAATTTTTAGTTTTGGATTTTCATACATACAAAAGTATCCATAACGCACACACGTATCTAAAAAACGATCATTTGACAAAACGAAGTCAACACACAACGATTTTTATTCTTTTCCATATTTTGAGAAACAACGGAAGCACGATGGTAAATCCATCCATCCATTGTCCCTCCGTCCTCTCCATCATTCCCTTCGTCTTTGGTCCGTCACCTCCATTATCCTTCAAATCTTTGCATCTTTCAAAATTAACGTTGAAAACTCAAAATTCAAAACACAAAATAAACCAAACACTACTTTAATTTTCTTGATTTCTGGAGAGAACCCGAGCCTCGGGGACATTCAAAAATCGTTGATGGAATGGCCAAATAAATGGAGGTGTGCTGCATTCCATTTGTATTACTCACAAGATACCACGCACGTCCGAACGTGAAGTCAAAGAACTGGTGGACGGGGCTGGATCCAAAAAATTGAGTCGCTAGATATATTAATTGATGAACTATGGACCTGGCAAATGATGACCCATTCCACCCAAGAGCATTGCTCGTACAAACTTCCCTGGAGACACGATCGATAAATGTCTTGCATGGTCGCCTCCATCCTTCTCTCTGTATTACCTGGGCTCGGGTGATAAATAAATAGATCAAAAATGGAGACTTGCGCTATAGGTTATGTAATCCATTACTTACGAGGGAAGAGACATCCATCCCATCGGAAGCACCTACAATGATACTTTTGTGTTTTCTCTTCATAAATATCTAGAGTGAGGATCTGAATTGCTTTAATGTTTCCTGCACATGACGGAGTATCAAAATTTTGGGGTAAAGATAATGTTCAGTTCACGAGAGAATTTGCGATAATCGTTGCTTTGTTCTAAAACTGATTTCAACAGACTGTGGCTTCAATATGCGTTTGACTTGAGAAGCCAATGATCAAGGGATACTTAGAAGTAGACCTATTTATGTAAGTCTCTAGCTAGAACATAACTGTAAAGTGCTAAAGATTAGTTCTCCTCCATCCTAAGATAAGCATGATTTTTCTATTGCTCTTTACTAAGATTGAAAAGAAATCGACTTACATTATCAACTGCATGTGAATTATGAGTGTAAACCACAGCTTACGTAAAATTCTCAACAACCAATCAGTAACGGATCTTTGATATTGTGTTTTTCTTGATTTGTGTTAGATTTAAGGATTTAACTTGTAGAGTACAAAGAGAAGAACCAAGTAACTTGGTTTCTTTCATGTTGTACTCTTCTGACAGTCGCAAGTTTCCTGCTTGCTTTGTATGAGTAATCTTCATAAGCAATATTTTCTCAGTTGGCTTAATCCATTCTTATAAGATACTTTAATAATCATGGTTTCGGTTTTCGAATCTTCGAAGCATCTTGTTCACGGTCAGCGTACTGAGGACATAAAGCTAAATCTATAAAATTTCCTTTAATAAGTAAGAATATGCAATATCAAGTTAGAACTGAATTTGCTGATTTTGATTAGTTCTGCTATTTTGTTAAATTGGTTTGCAAAATAATTTTATTGGTTACCAGTGTAACTGAAGCAATCAAATTTATATTGCATTGGTAAAAGCTTGTAATGCTGTAATAGTTTCTGGATTCAAAATAATCCTTATATCTTAAAGATATATAACGTATTCATAAAAATCACAATAATTGTATTTTCACTTCTTAAGTACCATAAAATGAGGAAATGAATTGCTTGAATGGTTTGTACACGCTAGGGGGTCTCAAAATCTAAGGTAAACACAATATGAGCAATGGTTCGCTTACTTTAAGGTAAACACAGTGTTTGACGGGGTCTAAAATTTAAGGGTAAACATAATTTTTTCTTGATGAGGTAACATGTGGAAATTATAGCATTGCTCCAAATTTTGTTTACCAGATCATTGTTTCCAATATGCATTTGAATTCATAATGGCCCGATTCATCATTTTTGTTGCATCATATTTGAACTCATGTGAGATATATGCTTCACCGCACAGTACATGAGATTTTTTTTATTTTTTTCCCCAGTCAACCTCTACCATAGTAGAAGGTCCTTATTGGTCGGAACATCTGATCATGTGATTTCAACTTTGTACGCTTGTTTTTCAAAATAGCATCAACATAAGCGACATATCATCCATTCCGATTTAGTCATTCATTTTTTTACAAACATCCAAGCATTTAATTTCTGAAATGTTTATTTCATAACAAACTAATTTCTCGTTGTTTACCATTCAACGGAAACCACAATGTTAGAATGAGGTAGGTATCTTTTGAAAATGAAATAAATGACTTTGTTCATAACTGCATATATTTTTCCATTTTTATTATATGATTGGATGAATCGTCTGATGTATTCAGCTTTCCCTTGCAAATATTTCCACCTGATTCTGCATTTAACTACTAACAGTGATATTTTGGTAGGCATCTATCTACACTTGATTACCACCATAACGTTGACATTCTTGTTGGATGAGTACATAAATTATCGATGGTTTGATTGATAATACCGAAACATGTCTCACATCTTTCATCTTCAAGTGATAACCCATATTAGTCTGAAAACACATATTATCAACACCGACGATGTCATCGGTGTTCATTTTCAGGGTACTAAAGTCTTTGTATGTGATGAACAACTTCCCTTATAAGGTGACATGAACGATTTCACTCGAGACAAAATAAACTAGCATTCTTGTTGGGACATATAACGTTATGGTGTTGGTTGTGTCAGATTTCTTTTGGTACATTGATCTGCATCTACCTTCGTTTTGTCAGCATTTAACACATGATGAATTTTTTCTGGATGTGCCCAAATATACCACCACTATGATTACATTTTCTGAATCTTGTCTTGAAATGCTGGCGCTTCTTCCACGATCTTTGCTAGATTCTCCTTTTTTGTTCTTTTATCTCTTCTCTGCAATCTATACAAGATCGTTGTCGGAGGTTGTAGGTTCTGTTCTAGTTTCTCCATTGTCACGTTATCTTTATAATAACTCATAAATAATGATACAAGAATTATTTGCATTGATAAACACAAGAACCCGCTAAAATGATTTTTTTCTTGTATATTTACATATTGCAGGGATCAATATCATGCTTGGCTTCAAGAGGGTACATGGTGAGCTTTGGCCAGTCATCAGGAAAGCCCGATCCAATCCCACTGTCCGATCTTGCTCCAAAATCTCTTTTCTTAACCCGACCATCTCTTTTTCACTACGTCAGCACTCGCGATGAACTTCTGGAAACTGCAGGGGAACTCTTTGCTAACGTTACGTCAGGTGTTCTGCGAGTTCGCACTAACCATACATACCCCCTCTCTCAAGCTGCAAAATGCCACGCTGATCTTGAGGCCAGGAAGACCTCAGGCTCCGTTCTTTTGATTCCAGATGAAGAACTGCACTCATAATTGTACATAAACAGTGGTATTTGGCAGAACTATTCTTGTGTAATCTAAAATGTATCAAAGACTGTTATATGTAAAATAAGCAGGTGAGTGGTTTACTCGAATGTCGCTCTTGTGCTTGAATGTGATGTAATACTATCGTCAAATTGTGCTCAAAAGGCTATACGGATTGGTCGAGCGTATGGAGCTATATTTTTTGATAATATAATTCACATTTGGAACTGAAGAATGCAATGGCAGATGCTGAAACAAACGGGACGTCATGTTCATGTCTGTTCTATCGAAACCGTAAATTTCAGCATCTTTTCTTGCTTTCATATCAACCATTGGTTAATGCTACATGTGTATGGAATGGTTCGCCAATATATAAATTTTAATGATATTGTCATGCATGTGGATTTCGGTTGAGACTGTTGAAGCATTTTCTTCCAACCAGAAATCAAGTGTTATTTTTACTTATTTTAGTTGCCGGTATGAAGCTTGAAGGTCTTTGATTCGACTAATGTTATGCAGGAAATTGGTTGTGTTGAGCGGTAACCATCCTGCACTAACGTTTCCATGAAGCATACCAAATCACCCGTGTCCAAGTTTCTGGGGATTCAATCCAGACATGTTTGATCGGTACTACCGTATTTCGAAGCCTTAGGCGACTAATAATTTTTGTCTTTTGACAATACTGTTTTAACCGGTGCATTTTCTACCGGGATAATGCCGAACCAACGACAGCCGCATGATTTTAAAACAATCCGCATAGCATTCACTGTGTATTTACCATTATACCCCTGAATTCCTTTTCTTTTCTACTGTTCGTGCATTTTCACCAGTTTTGAAGCCGGTCGAACAAGCATTGTCCCTTTTTTTTTTTCGCTCCTTATTCGTGGAAAACAACGATATTTTTGGGTGTAAAAACAGAATAAATCTTCTTTCATAGTATTAAAGGACGATCACAAAATGTTGGCTAATCAAGTCATTCGAATTACATACTTCTTGCAACAGCTGTTGAAGCAACCTCACTTATTGTCTCTTCATAATTAAGCATATCAAACACTCATATGTGACGAATAGTTTGAAGATAATTTTATTATCAGTTTTGATTTTTTTTTTTTTTTTTTTAAAAAAACTTCTCCTAACAATTCATAAAATTTAATAAGCAACTCAAATATTCCACTTACATTTCGATAAGACCTCAATGAAAATCAAAATATCGTTTGATTTGGTACTTACGGTGGTAAAATCCATTTAAGTTGTTGAAGCTCATAGAATAATTTATCACAAATATCTTGCTTTTCTTTATGTTTCGCGAAAAACTTCTAACTTCATAGATGTTGACCCATCTTTTTATAAGACCGTCATGCTTTGACTTTCTCACTACTGGATCACTCGAGACTCGATCACATACTTACATAAACCCAGAATCGTTTGTACGAAATGTCAAATTTGACGGATGCATGGAATTCTGAATTTACATGACTCAGATCAGTCATATACTTGGGCACTTGATCGGCCAGGAATGATCACCTTCGGGTCTTGTGGATTGATGGGACTCACTTTCAGATTTGTTAAATATGGCATTTACCCAAAAGGGGGATCAACATGAACTTCTCAATTCGGATCACCTCCGAGCATCGTTAAATCACAGGGATTTTGCTGGATCAGCCTTGGCACTTCAGGGATCAGATCTGGTAAACCACACTAGGATCGGGTCGGTCGATCTGGTAAACCACACTAGGATCGGGTCGGTCATGCGAGATTAGCTTGATACTTTGGCATGGGGATTTGGCAAGATCACTCGATCACTAAAGACCAGTGTGGATCATAATGCGAATCGACAAGGACTTGGTCTTCAGATCACTGAGGACTTGAGAGATCGAGCTTGGCATTTAAATTCATCAGATTAGCCATACTGTTTGGCTCAGGACTTGGCATTGGCACCAAGGCCTAGATTGGATCAACATATGGATCTTGTGTATTCGTACCTGACATTTGACTTTTTAACTCAACCAGGATTAGACCTATCAGATCAGTACAGATCCCTATGAGTTGTACGCGGACAATCCAATTTCACTTCACCGGTATGGTCAATTCAAGATCCTATTTTCTCTCCTCAAGTTCCGATCAATTCGAGCTCTTTTGTAGTTATAAATACACCTCTAAATGGTTCATTTGGGGAATCTTTTCTTGGATTTTAGACATTACTACGCGAGGACATTGCTACAGCCTAACAACAACATCTTCTACTCCACATACTTGTAAACAAATCAGAACTGTAATTTTAATCAAACTGTATTAACAAGTGATTAACTCATAGTGGATGCAAGCACATTATCGAACCACTGTAAACTCTTGCGTTCATTTACTTATTACGCTCTCTGTAAAGACCCGTAACTTCCCCGTAAAGGAAAGCCGCGGATAGTTCGAGAACAAGCCACAACAGAACGCACATGGAAGAACATTTCATTGTATATAACAACAATGCATCAGATTACAAGAATATACAGAGTATAAACGAATATTACACAGAAATATCAGAGATTTAAATTACATTTAAATACATAGCAGCGGAAAATAATACAATACACAACTAGAAGAGATATACGGATACAAAGCTTTCCGGATACCGTTCCAGCTGTAAACCAGGATCCTGTGAATATAAATCTGCAAAACCAAAACTACTAGCTGCCCGTGTCAAAATAAGGGCACCCAGAGTTTAGGTTAAAACAATAAACTCCAGGTCAGTCATGTGACTGGTGTGAGAACTAAAACAGTTATTAATCTTTATTTTAAATCATTAGGTAAATCAAGGGACCACGCCGTATAACACGGAACGGGTTTCCTCCCAAGAATACCAGTGCATAAAACAAACAGCGCAATGCTAAATAAAGAAAAAATGAAGCTGTTATAAGACTCAGGTCCCATCACACAATGCAACGCAGCCGAGGATAGGGTTTTCCCTTATAACAGCTAAAGAATGCTTGATACGTTTAAAACAAATCATTTGATACTACTATAAGTGCATAGTGTATAAAACAACTTCAAATCATAAGTATCAATCATAGGCGGCATGGGTACCATATATCATGTCGCCATATATAGGTTTACAAATAAAACCGCAAATGTCACGTATTTGGAAATTGGATTTCCATCTATGAACCGAGGCAAAAGATAGTCCTCAACCGATTCGAGACGCTCTAGCCCGCCCCTCAGGACCCAGACTCAGGTGGGCCCTTGGATCGTCAGGGCCGGTCCACCGATGTGGATTAAAATGCCTGAACATGTGTTTCCCCGCCCTTTGGGGCGTAAATGAGCCAACGAATGACTCCATCGGACCCGGATCGTCCGATCAAACCGAGGCGCCTCGCAACAGCAACAACCACACAGGTGAAAAGTATATAAATGTCAGGGCTGGTAGGTCACTGACACCACCCTAGCTAGAAAGAAACGCATGCCCTCCCTGAGGTCCGTCTCCCGTTTTTGGTTCACAACCGGGGTGCGAGGCTCGCGAATCAACGTTACACAAAGCTATGCCACACAGGCTGTGCTTTGATCATCACCACAAGACTTTGCTTTTCAACAGAAGCCTCGATCAATTGCCACTTAGGCATGCCACACAGGCAATTCACTCCATGCGTTTGATATCCATCAATATATAACCCCTGAGCTCGTATGTCTCAGAGAAGGGCGTTAAGCAAGAGAATAAATTCTCCGCCGCCAAGCAGATATATATTTAATAGAGATCAATCACACGAACTAAAATCCAATGTCAGACACACAGTCCATTTACAAGTCCGTTCTGGGTCTGAACGAAACCGGAGGCACCTAGTACCCCGCATATCCATCGATCTCCAATTACGTCTGGACGATCACCAACTGTTTCCATCTTCTTGGGTGTACAGCCCAATCAAGATCATCAGTAATTATCCAAACGACGTGAAGACTTCTGGTCTTCGACCACCGTCTTCATCTTCGACACCACGTCGAATCAGTTATTCAGAATGGGATAAACCCGGTCTTTCTGAATAACTCGCGTATATATTATAAAAGTGTTACACAACCACAACATACGCCTCATTCCAATTCAGAATATTCTTTTATTCAAATATTCCTATACTTTGGGAAAAGTTCCCATTAATTTTATCCAAGATAAATTCTTTAAATTTATTCTTTAATCTCCTTTGAATATCAATTCAAACTAGTCGGGATTAGCGAACCACACCGAAGTAATCATTTATTTTATTTCCCAATCCCAACCTATTCATCCCATGAAGTAAAACTGGTTATACTTCATATCTAACACCATGGTGTTATCGGTAAATTCAATTACCATTTCACGTTCAAATCTAATTAAAGATTTAACTATCGCCTGAAGTAAAACTGGTGATACTCCATTCTCGATTATTTCAATCTAATTAAAGATTCATTAAAACTCCACTTAGTTTTAATCTTTAACTGGGTTAAAGAATCAGTGTCATTTAAAACACAGTTCACGATAAACCCAAAATCACATTCATTAATTATCGGGTTAAAGAACGAGTGTTATTTAAAAACACCATTCACGATAAACCCAAGAATCAATATCAATTCAATTCCAATTAAATATTGTTTAATTGGTACACTTCATTAAATCTAAATAAAAAGATTTAATCTTTTCTCAACTGGATTCAAGAACAGTGTTAGTGAAGACACCATTCACGACAAACCCAAATCACATTTGATATTAAACACAAGGCTCTGAATAGAAAATATACCGGCTTATATTCAATATCAAATTCTACGATTAACAAATATCGTATTGGAAATAACGATATATATATATCTTTCAAATTCCCATAACACTATCTATATCATCACGAAATCCAACATCGAAATATTCCGAAGACAATTTCGATTCAAATCCATTCCAATGCAATCATTGGAAATTCTGGTTATTTTCAAAACCATTTCAAATTCAATTTATTTATTTAAAAATAAATAGAATTATAATTCTAGTTCAAAACTAGTTCATTTCGATAAAAAATCTATTTTTATCTTTTCAAATATGGAGTTTTTCATCCCAATTATTTCTAAATCATTTCTTATGATTTTACACAAATTATTACTATTTTTAATAATTTTATCAAGGCCCGTACAGTCGATTTCCATCAATGGCCATCGAACTGCACTTACAGCGACCTTTTTCAAATTTGATTTGGACATAATTCCAAATCCAACCGTTAGATTTCTAATTTCTAATATTCGTTAGAAAGCTCTTTTCGATACGAACCCAACGGTTCCGGTTTTAGGAGAATCCGACGGTCGGATCTCCCGTAATGTCCGTTCGAAGTCAATGGTCGAAATTCGCGAACTGCCGCGGCGCGGCGCGTTCTATTCAGGCCATTATATTATATATATATTATATATAATATATACTTCGTCGATTTCTATTCAAAACGAATTATATAAATAGTTTTAAATTCGTTTCAAAAAAACAATTTCAACTTCCATTTACAATCCAAAGCAAAATTGAATTCTTCTTTATATATTCGTTTTAAAATTCATTTCTATTCAATTCAAATTTCAATTCAATTTGAATTCATTTCAATTCGCTTTCAATTCAATTTGAATTCGTTTTCAATTCAATTCATTTCGAAATCGTTTTCAATTCAATTCATTTCGAAATCGTTTTCAATTCAGTTCATTTCGAAATCGTTTTCAATTCATTTCATTTCGAAATCTTTTCAATTCAATTCATTTCGAAATCGTTTTCAATTCATTTCATTTCGAAATCGATATAAATATCGTTCACGTCAAAATGGCGTCAATCTAATCAACACGGCTTCATAAATTTCTATTTTCAAATATTCTATTTCAAATATCTCTTTTTCAAAATATTTCGTTCAACACATGACCAATCTCAATGGATGAGTACTGTCAACACATGAACCTTTATTTTATATCATTCTTTATTTTTCAAACTGGAATGAGGCCCAATCAATCACCATATAAAGTTAATTATATGGATTCCATACAACACATGTATATAATAGCATTGAAAAATAATCAACCATCAACCAAAGTGCACTACACTGTATAAGCATCAAATATAGATATCTAACGCTTATAACAGCCTGTCAATCGATCGATCGACATATTTAATCAATCAGGATGAGTGAACTTCAAATTTCATCCTAACACCCGTGTGGGGTTTCAAACAATCAAACACATATTTTATTTGTGCAGTTGGGCGATGTGTAAAATTTATCATCCCAATCAATGTCATTCAAATAGGTGTACATAAACAAACCGTCCGGTTCGTAAATGAATATTTTATTCATTCACATTCACGTTAAAATTTATATTTTTAACGATAAAACATTTTATTTTAACACATGAATTTCTATTCAGTTCATTCTTTAAATAAAATGGTATTTTTATTTTTCTAACTTATTTTAGAAAATTTCGGCGGCATAACGGCACGATACTAGAAACGGGATGAGGCCTAGCCTTATCCCCGGTCTAGTGAAGGCCCACGCCATTCACACATCATCAAATCAATTCATTTCACCACACAATTCAATTTCAATCAAATAATCTAACTAATTCTTTGCAATCAAACAAACAAGTCCATGGTCTGTGGACGATTGTGTCGGGTGCTACTAAGCACCGTCTGCATCCTAGTATATATATATATAACTAGAAAATGAAATTGAAAGGTGAGAAATTCTCACACATAGCTATCCTAGCATCTTGACTCTTCTTTGATATAAATCTCCTTCGTTCTCGCCTTTTTGTTACCTTCGTTGCCCGCTTTCACTACCTATGTAAAAATCAAATTTTTACTTCGCTATTCAATATATAAAAATCATATTTTTATTTCGAAGTTCAATATATAAAAATCATATTTTTATTTCGATCTAAACAATACAAAAATTATATTTTTATTTTCAAAGCAAATTCATTTTTAAAAACCATAGTTTTATATTCAAAGCAAATTCATTTTTAAAACAATGTATATGTATATTTTACAAAAACAATGTATATTTTCATTTTTTTTATGACAATATTTAACCAAAATAAACAATAATTGATAAAAGAAGGTATCAGCTCACTGTTTTAAGCTCTGGAACCCCGTTTTCCCATTTAGGAAACCCTTGACATCAGAAAGCCACCGCCGCTGCCAACACACTTCGCCGGAGCAAGATCGGAGGCCCCCACATGGTGCGCCTACACGCCATCCCCCTCCTCCCTGAATGTCGATGAACTCGGTGGTCCATCACGTCCTGAAAACGGGTGCGAAGTCGCGGTCTTCAAACAGAGGAGGTAATCGGGTGGTTCGCTGCGAGAGGAGGAAGGCTGGAGGACGGCGTGTTAGGGCGCCGACGGAGGCGCTGCGCCTGGCGGAGGGGCGTCGATCGAGCAACGTTCTTCCTTTTTTTTTATTTTTTTTTCTTTTTTTTTCTACGATCTGAAAAGTGAAAAGGAGGAGAGAGAGTAGAGGGTAAGGGAGATATTATATATAATATTTATTTTAGTTTAGTTTCAAAAAAGTTGACTTTCATACTAACTCGAAATCAAGTCCACCGACTGTCGTCCCTAGCTAATCACCTCCATTCCGAATACAATGGGATATGTTTCGTTAGCCAGTTCGGCCGTTACGATCAGTTTCCGTTCAAATTAAATTATAAATTTATATATTGAATTTGAACTGGCATTTCAATTTACTGGAGTCACATACTAACCAGAAAAATTCCATGAAAATATTTTCTAGCTTCGTATTGACGATACGGTCCTAACAAAACTAGTTTCGTCAAATTCTGAGACCGTTTGAAAAATGGCCAATTTCCAGTCGATTAAAATCAACTGAAACTGGTCAAACGCGTTTTCCTTTGCCACGCTCACATACTGATTCGAAAAATTATGAAATTTGGAATCTAGCAATAATTTAACCTCACGGATCCAACAAAACTGGTTTCGTCGAAATCCGAGGTCGTTTGCAAAATGTCCATTTTTAAGGGCCTGAATTCCATAGCGACTATTCAGAATTTTCAACTGGACATATCTTTTGATTCCCACTATGAAATCTCGATTCTTCGGATTCGTTGGAAAGATATACTCAAATAGATCCTATTGTTTTTGGTTTCACTAAAATCCGGATTGTTTTGCACCCGGTACATCCAATTGAAGTTTGAAATCGAATTATCGAACTACCGCGCCATTTTCAATTCTATTTATAATTATATATAAATATTTATATTCTAACGACGACGTATATAATATATACGTCGAATTCTATTCAAAATAAATTCCTCGACAATATTATTTAAAATAATCTATTTTAAATATTCAAAATTCGCTAAAATTGCCAAAATAAAAATTTTAAACTGGCCCAGATTTTCGGGTTATTACAATCTCCCCCACTTAAAACTTTTCGTCCCCGAAAAGGAACAAAGTCGAAAGTGGTTTGATCATTCAACTCTACGTTCGATCTGGCTTCCATTCTCCAACTTTTCAGTTTCTGAGAATTTTCAAAATTTCAAAAATTTGGCTAACACCCTAAATTTTCGAAAAATTTCGCCATAACCTCCCCTGCACCGGGAGCATCGGGGAATTTCAAATAGCTTCCCCGGTCCTTCAGATCTCAAAAAGAAAAAGAAAAAGCCAAGCGGCTAGCCAATAGGCTCATAAAATCATCATCACCCAAACAAAACAGTAAATTATGTAGTAAACATGTACCTATTTGTCGGGCAAACAAATTTTATTCTCTGCTCTAGCCTCCTTGCTATGACCTGTTCAATATAAGTATATGTATATGCAAGCTAATGCGACCAATTTTCAATATAAGTCAATATTTGATTCAATTAGGCGTAATGGTTCAAAATTTATCAAATAACTAAACAAGCAACACAAACATCAATCAATTAGTGAATTAGAGTTTCAAATTCATAACTTTGATATATATAAAGAAAATCATGTTTTGATGCCAAATCACAACAATGTATTCTAACTATATAAGTTTTGGTTCTCACACCAGTCTAATGGAAATATATAGATATCACATCTTCAAAACACGAACATAAATTCTGATGATGATCGATCAATCATCAGAACCATCTCCGGGTGTCTAGAATGTGATTCTATATCTATCCAGTATATTAAAATTTCAAATATACGTTTGCAAGGCGTATATGCAAAATCTTTATATACGGGACTGTCCAAATCAATATAAACTAAATAATCAAATACGAATAGTTGATTTAAATTTTCAAAACAAAATTTGTTTTCATTTTAAAAATATACTCTTCACACTCGTTCTAGGATACTACTGATCCTATCTCTAACGAGTCATTCCCATTGGATATTGCTAATCCAATATCTGATGAATTCTTTCGTATGGTTCTAATGTGTCTTGTTCTCTAGCTTTGTAAACCAAAGCTCTGATACCAACTGTAAAGACCCGTAACTTCCCCGTAAAGGAAAGCCGCGGATAGTTCGAGAACAAGCCACAACAGAACGCACACGGAAGAACATTTCATTGTATATAACAACAATGCATCAGATTACTAGAATATACAGAGTATAAACGAATATTACACAGAAATATCAGAGATTTAAATTACATTTAAATACATAGCAGCGGAAAATAATACAATACACAACTAGAAGAGATATACGGATACAAAGCTTTCCGGATACCGTTCCAGCTGTAAACCAGGATCCTGTGAATATAAATTTGCAAAACCAAAACTACTAGCTGCCCGTGTCAAAATAAGGGCACCCAGAGTTTAGGTTAAAACAATAAACTCCAGGTCAGTCATGTGACTGGTGTGAGAACTAAAACAGTTATTAATCTTTATTTTAAATCATTAGGTAAATCAAGGGACCACGCCGTATAACACGGAACGGGTTTCCTCCCAAGAATACCAGTGCATAAAACAAACAGCACAATGCTAAATAAAGAAAAAATGAAGCTGTTATAAGACCCAGGTCCCATCACACAATGCAACGCAGCCGAGGATAGGGTTTTCCCTTATAACAGCTAAAGAATGCTTGATACGTTTAAAACAAATCATTTGATACTACTATAAGTGCATAGTGTATAAAACAACTTCAAATCATAAGTATCAATCATAGGCGGCATGGGTACCATATATCATGTCGCCATATATAGGTTTACAAATAAAACCGCAAATGTCACGTATTTGGAAATTGGATTTCCATCTATGAACCGAGGCAAAAGATAGTCCTCAACCGATTCGAGACGCTCTAGCCCGCCCCTCAGGACCCAGACTCAGGTGGGCCCTTGGATCGTCAGGGCCGGTCCACCGATGTGGATTAAAATGCCTGAACATGTGTTTCCCCGCCCTTTGGGGCGTAAATGAGCCAACGAATGACTCCATCGGACCCGGATCGTCCGATCAAACCGAGGCGCCTCGCAACAGCAACAACCACACAGGTGAAAAGTATATAAATGTCAGGGCTGGTAGGTCACTGACACCACCCTAGCTAGAAAGAAACGCATGCCCTCCCTGAGGTCCGTCTCCCGTTTTTGGTTCACAACCGGGGTGCGAGGCTCGCGAATCAACGTTACACAAAGCTATGCCACACAGGCTGTGCTTTGATCATCACCACAAGACTTAGCTTTTCAACAGAAGCCTCGATCAATTGCCACTTAGGCATGCCACACAGGCAATTCACTCCATGCGTTTGATATCCATCAATATATAACCCCTGAGCTCGTATGTCTCAGAGAAGGGCGTTAAGCAAGAGAATAAATTCTCCGCCGCCAAGCAGATATATATTTAATAGAGATCAATCACACGAACTAAAATCCAATGTCAGACACACAGTCCATTTACAAGTCCGTTCTGGGTCTGAACGAAACCGGAGGCACCTAGTACCCCGCATATCCATCGATCTCCAATTACGTCTGGACGATCACCAACTGTTTCCATCTTCTTGGGTGTACAGCCCAATCAAGATCATCAGTAATTATCCAAACGACGTGAAGACTTCTGGTCTTCGACCACCGTCTTCATCTTCGACACCACGTCGAATCGGTTATTCAGAATGGGATAAACCCGGTCTTTCTGAATAACTCGCGTATATATTATAAAAGTGTTACACAACCACAACATACGCCTCATTCCAATTCAGAATATTCTTTTATTCAAATATTCCTATACTTTGGGAAAAGTTCCCATTAATTTTATCCAAGATAAATTCTTTAAATTTATTCTTTAATCTCCTTTGAATATCAATTCAAACTAGTCGGGATTAGCGAACCACACCGAAGTAATCATTTATTTTATTTCCCAATCCCAACCTATTCATCCCATGAAGTAAAACTGGTTATACTTCATATCTAACACCACGGTGTTATCGGTAAATTCAATTACCATTTCACGTTCAAATCTAATTAAAGATTTAACTATCGCCTGAAGTAAAACTGGTGATACTCCATTCTCGATTATTTCAATCTAATTAAAGATTCATTAAAACTCCACTTAGTTTTAATCTTTAACTGGGTTAAAGAATCAGTGTCATTTAAAACACAGTTCACGATAAACCCAAAATCACATTCATTAATTATCGGGTTAAAGAACGAGTGTTATTTAAAAACACCATTCACGATAAACCCAAGAATCAATATCAATTCAATTCCAATTAAATATTGTTTAATTGGTACACTTCATTAAATCTAAATAAAAAGATTTAATCTTTTCTCAACTGGATTCAAGAACAGTGTTAGTGAAGACACCATTCACGACAAACCCAAATCACATTTGATATTAAACACAAGGCTCTGAATAGAAAATATACCGGCTTATATTCAATATCAAATTCTACGATTAACAAATATCGTATTGGAAATAACGATATATATATATCTTTCAAATTCCCATAACACTATCTATATCATCACGAAATCCAACATCAAAATATTCCGAAGACAATTTCGATTCAAATCCATTCCAATGCAATCATTGGAAATTCTGGTTATTTTCAAAACCATTTCAAATTCAATTTATTTATTTAAAAATAAATAGAATTATAATTCTAGTTCAAAACTAGTTCATTTCGATAAAAAATCTATTTTTATCTTTTCAAATATGGAGTTTTTCATCCCAATTCTTTCTAAATCATTTCTTATGATTTTACACAAATTATTACTATTTTTAATAATTTTATCAAGGCCCGTACAGTCGATTTCCATCAATGGCCATCGAACTGCACTTACAGCGACCTTTTTCAAATTTGATTTGGACATAATTCCAAATCCAACCGTTAGATTTCTAATTTCTAATATTCGTTAGAAAGCTCTTTTCGATACGAACCCAACGGTTCCGGTTTTAGGAGAATCCGACGGTCGGATCTCCCGTAATGTCCGTTCGAAGTCAATGGTCGAAATTCGCGAACTGCCGCGGCGCGGCGCGTTCTATTCAGGCCATTATATTATATATATATTATATATAATATATACTTCGTCGATTTCTATTCAAAACGAATTATATAAATAGTTTTAAATTCGTTTCAAAAAAACAATTTCAACTTCCATTTACAATCCAAAGCAAAATTGAATTCTTCTTTATATATTCGTTTTAAAATTCATTTCTATTCAATTCAAATTTCAATTCAATTTGAATTCATTTCAATTCGCTTTCAATTCAATTTGAATTCGTTTTCAATTCAATTCATTTCGAAATCGTTTTCAATTCAATTCATTTCGAAATCGTTTTCAATTCAGTTCATTTCGAAATCGTTTTCAATTCATTTCATTTCGAAATCTTTTCAATTCAATTCATTTCGAAATCGTTTTCAATTCATTTCATTTCGAAATCGATATAAATATCGTTCACGTCAAAATGGCGTCAATCTAATCAACACGGCTTCATAAATTTCTATTTTCAAATATTCTATTTCAAATATCTCTTTTTCAAAATATTTCGTTCAACACATGACCAATCTCAATGGATGAGTACTGTCAACACATGAACCTTTATTTTATATCATTCTTTATTTTTCAAATTGGAATGAGGCCCAATCAATCACCATATAAAGTTAATTATATGGATTCCATACAACACATGTATATAATAGCATTGAAAAATAATCAACCATCAACCAAAGTGCACTACACTGTATAAGCATCAAATATAGATATCTAACGCTTATAACAGCCTGTCAATCGATCGATCGACATATTTAATCAATCAGGATGAGTGAACTTCAAATTTCATCCTAACACCCGTGTGGGGTTTCAAACAATCAAACACATATTTTATTTGTGCAGTTGGGTGATGTGTAAAATTTATCGTCCCAATCAATGTCATTCAAATAGGTGTACATAAACAAACCGTCCGGTTCGTAAATGAATATTTTATTCATTCACATTCACGTTAAAATTTATATTTTTAACGATAAAACATTTTATTTTAACACATGAATTTCTATTCAGTTCATTCTTTAAATAAAATGGTATTTTTATTTTTCTAACTTATTTTAGAAAATTTCGGCGGCATAACGGCACGATACTAGAAACGGGATGAGGCCTAGCCTTATCCCCGGTCTAGTGAAGGCCCACGCCATTCACACATCATCAAATCAATTCATTTCACCACACAATTCAATTTCAATCAAATAATCTAACTAATTCTTTGCAATCAAACAAACAAGTCCATGGTCTGTGGACGATTGTGTCGGGTGCTACTAAGCACCGTCTGCATCCTAGTATATATATATATAACTAGAAAATGAAATTGAAAGGTGAGAAATTCTCACACATAGCTATCCTAGCATCTTGACTCTTCTTTGATATAAATCTCCTTCGTTCTCGCCTTTTTGTTACCTTCGTTGCCCGCTTTCACTACCTATGTAAAAATCAAATTTTTACTTCGCTATTCAATATATAAAAATCATATTTTTATTTCGAAGTTCAATATATAAAAATCATATTTTTATTTCGATCTAAACAATACAAAAATTATATTTTTATTTTCAAAGCAAATTCATTTTTAAAAACCATAGTTTTATATTCAAAGCAAATTCATTTTTAAAACAATGTATATGTATATTTTACAAAAACAATGTATATTTTCATTTTTTTTATGACAATATTTAACCAAAATAAACAATAATTGATAAAAGAAGGTATCAGCTCACTGTTTTAAGCTCTGGAACCCCGTTTTCCCATTTAGGAAACCCTTGACATCAGAAAGCCACCGCCGCTGCCAACACACTTCGCCGGAGCAAGATCGGAGGCCCCCACATGGTGCGCCTACACGCCATCCCCCTCCTCCCTGAATGTCGATGAACTCGGTGGTCCATCACGTCCTGAAAACGGGTGCGAAGTCGCGGTCTTCAAACAGAGGAGGTAATCGGGTGGTTCGCTGCGAGAGGAGGAAGGCTGGAGGACGGCGTGTTAGGGCGCTGACGGAGGCGCTGCGCCTGGCGGAGGGGCGTCGATCGAGCAACGTTCTTCCTTTTTTTTTTCTTTTTTTTCTACGATCTGAAAAGTGAAAAGGAGGAGAGAGAGTAGAGGGTAAGGGAGATATTATATATAATATTTATTTTATTTTAGTTTCAAAAAAGTTGACTTTCATACTAACTCGAAATCAAGTCCACCGACTGTCGTCCCTAGCTAATCACCTCCATTCCGAACACAATGGGATATGTTTCGTTAGCCAGTTCGGCTGTTACGATCAGTTTCCGTTCAAATTAAATTATAAATCTATATATTGAATTTGAACTGGCATTTCAATTTACTGGAGTCACATACTAACCAGAAAAATTCCATGAAAATATTTTCTAGCTTCGTATTGACGATACGGTCCTAACAAAACTAGTTTCGTCAAATTCTGAGACCGTTTGAAAAATGGCTAATTTCCAGTCGATTAAAATCAACTGAAACTGGTCAAACGCGTTTTCCTTTACCACGCTCACATACTGATTCGAAAAATTATGAAATTTGGAATCTAGCAATAATTTAACCTCACGGATCCAACAAAACTGGTTTCGTCGAAATCCGAGGTCGTTTGCAAAATGTCCATTTTTAAGGGCCTGAATTCCATAGCGACTATTCAGAATTTTCAACTGGACATATCTTTTGATTCCCACTATGAAATCTCGATTCTTCGGATTCGTTGGAAAGATATTCTCAAATAGATCCTATTGTTTTTGGTTTCACTAAAATCCGGATTGTTTTGCACCCGGTACATCCAATTGAAGTTTGAAATCGAATTATCGAACTACCGCGCCATTTTCAATTCTATTTATAATTATATATAAATATTTATATTCTAACGACGACGTATATAATATATACGTCGAATTCTATTCAAAATAAATTCCTCGACAATATTATTTAAAATAATCTATTTTAAATATTCAAAATTCGCTAAAATTGCCAAAATAAAATTTTTAAACTGGCCCAGATTTTCGGGTTATTACACTCTCTGTGACTGTGATCTATGACATATTCTTTGATTGTTTCTCGAATTTCATACATTTGGGTGTTAGGCAAGAAGTGATCAAATTTCCATCTAACATTTTTGGCATGCCAGGTAGGGGGCTTGCTACTTAATCAAAGGAAATCTTTCTGCTAGAGAGGAAATGGTGAAGAAGAACACAAACAAACAACTAGAAGGCGCAACAACATAAGGAAGGATCCAAGAAGCTTCTTCCGAAGGGAATCCTTTCTTATGCTTGGCAAAGGAGAACATGAATGAGGTGAATAACCAATAAAACTGTCTTAAACATCAATATAACTTGTTGAAAAGACAAGAGGAATTGATGGTGAAATTCCTCATTTAAGTTGGACAACCAGGAAGGTCTGAAAACTAGAACACGACTGTTGGAGTTCGACCTAGTGTCAGACATGAACTCATCCTGGATGGAGCCTCTGCTAATCGAGAAGTCGGTACCGAATCCATCTTATGGATCAACATTGATCCAATTCATGTAAGGGGAAATACCCCCATGAGTGCTGACTTGGTGTTTAATTCATTTGGACTTTTCAACTTTGACTTGAGCAATGGAAATCAAGTGCATTTAGCTTTGGATATCGGATTGGAAACTCAAAATACTCGAGTTGCGGGTGTTGGTCTCAACAATTGGCATCAACTTCTGGATGAAGACAATCATATTATGGACATGACCAGGAGGAATTCGAGAGGCAGACTATCTCAATTGGACTTAGATTGCATTAGATTTCCTTTTTCCCAGGCTATTAGGAACTCTGGGAACCCAACGTACTTCAAGTTGTTTGTCTTGGAAGCTTATAATGGTAGGAGGGATCCTACTGTCACCTCATGCAATACGTTCTTTGCATGGAAGTATGGAGGGCATCTGACGATGTCATAACCAAGTACTTACCTCTATTTGTCTCAGACATTGCTGCTATGTGGTTTCGAAAGCTGGAATTAGGCTCTATTAGAAGCTGGAGCAATTTAATGAAAAATTTGCTGAACAATTTTGGGTCATATCTCTCAACCCAGAAATTTGACGACCTTAACAACCATCAAGCAGAGTGTTGAAGAGACTTTGCGATTTTTTTGAAGCATATCAACGTTGCAGTGACTTCTTTGGACCGTCCAGAGCCGTCAATGGTTTTGATGGCTGCAGTTTTTGGCATTTTGATAATTATGAATTCAAAATATCTTTGGAAAGGGACCTCCATGGGATCTCGGTGAATTCTCCTTTAAGGCCGATAGTTTTCTATGACAAGAAGGCATAGGATGGACTGTGAAGCCCTCGAGTTTAATGCTGTTAAAGACGGAGGACCATCTAATTCTATAGCTGATAAAGGGAAAAAGAAGGCCAATGATGAAGGTGGCTGGACTAAAAATATGAGAAGAGGACCTAGATTCTCTTCAAACACTGTCTTGGGTGCTCCTCTGGAAAGGATATACTAGGAGACCCAGAATCCTCTTCCATATAGGAAACCTTGGCACTTAATTGGCATGACTGATCACCTTCGGTTCTCGTGGATCGATAGGGGCTCTCTTTTGGAACAAGTAAATCTAGCATTTGCCCAAAAGAGTGATCGACATGAACTTCTCAAGTCAAATCACCTCTGGGCATCATCAGATCATAGGGATTCCCTGGATTATCCTTGGCACTTGATTGATAGACCATACCGGGATTAGGCCGGTCATGCGATACCTATTCAATACTTTGTCATGGGGATTTGGCAAGATCACTCAAGCACTGAAGACCAACATGGATCAAAATGCAAATCAACATGGATTCGTCCTTTGGTCACTTTGGACTTAAGAGATCGGGCATGGCATTTAAGTTCATTGGATCAGCCATATGCTTTGGCTCAGGATCTGTCATTGGCATCGAGGCTTGGATTGGACCAGCACATATATCGTATGGATTCGTACCTGGCTTGGCATTTGATTTTTTAACTCAACCAGGATCAGACCCATCAGATTAGTACCGACACCTTATCAATACTGATCCCTACAGGTTTTAGGGGGCCAACCAACTTTTCATCATTGCCTTTGTTAATTCAAGAGCCTATTTTCGCTCTTTAAATTCTAACTGATCCGAGATCTTATGAAGCAATAAAGACACTGCCATATGGCTCATTTTGAGCGATCTTCTCTTGTCTTTTGGACACTTCTACATAAGAACATTGCTATAGCTTGATTATAACATCTTCTACTTTATATTCTTGTAAACAAATCAGAACTATAAATGTAATCAAATAGTATAAATAACTGATTACCTCATAGTGGATGCATGTACATTGTCGAATCAGTATAAAATCATTTGTTAATTTACTTTGTTACACACTCTATGATTGTGATTTTTGGCATATGCTGTTATTGTTATTCGAATTTTATACATTTAGTGTGCTAGGCGAGAAGTGTCCAAACTTCCATGAATCAATGCAGTTGTTCTTCAATTTCTCATCATCAATATTTCTAAATTTAAATTTTAATTAAAAAACCAAAAGTTTATTTATAATGCTTGTATTTCTCAAACCAGCCATAAAGTTAAAGCTTGATATATTATATAGAGAAATTAAAAATGGGAAATTACCTTTAGGGGATCGCGTATCATTGTTCTTTTTTATATCGAGACTAAATGGCTTCTTTCAACTCACAAATTCATTTGTAATTTCTTTAGCCTTATTCATCATGATTTCATATTTATCTTCTCTATTTCAAAAAATGCTATAAGCTTTTTAATATTTGTTTTTAGTAGAGTTTTAGCAAACATCAGAACCCAGTTATGATGTGAAAGCAAAAGTTACTTGCTAGTCGATAGGCTTGAGAATGAAAAATGAGGAAGTTTGCAAACAAAATAAAGTAAATGACAAAATGTAAAATAGTTCAGCAAGATTGTCTGCATCTAATGTAAATGTCTCTTACTTTATTTCTATTAAAACAAAAAAATTATTTAATACCTTTGGTTGCCAAACACTACGATAGAACCCTTCAGACTTGAATCGATCTACTTCGTTTCGTTTCAAGTATAGATGGTTTGATTCGCCATGCTTGGTCAAGTATAAGTAAAGTGATTTAAAATGGATTAAGAATGGTTTTGATCCCTCAAAAATATGATCGACGCAAGTGCTTCGTTCTGAAGGCCATTCAACTTTGTTATGGATTGATATATGTGCTTCGCCCATGAAATGAGGCACTATGATCATTGCTTAGCAACTACCATTTCGAACTAGCCGATATAATGGATATCAACTTTACCTGCACTTTTTATATTTTACGATTTATGTCATATGACTACATGAATTTATGCCATAATTATAAGGTGGGCCTCCTCCATTATATGGAGGATTGTGTGATTTTCATAGCCATAACCTTATGTCTGTAAGACACAAGACTAATTTATAAAACCCAATTTGTCCCAATTTCATAATATTATGCAAAGCGAAGCCATATAATATAAAATAAATTCAACGAGCACAAATCAATGTTCTAGGCCTAGTTCGAATTCAAATCGTCCTTAGTTTGATATAGGGTAATAAAGAAAAGTAAGAGCGAAGAATGAATGAAGTGAATTCGGCCCCATACAACTCTATTTATAGATGTGGATCAGGATCTTCTCCAGATTCGTTGACTTCGACATTAATTCTATAACTTCGGCAGTCTTGGCTCTAATTACTTCTGCTCTGATTATATTGACTTCGACTATTGGTAGTTAACCCTATTTACTTCGAGCTGAAGCAAAAATCAAATTTTAAGGGAGTGTAATCCCCTTATGTCGACGGTGGCAGACATAGTTGACCACTTTTAGGATATGTGAAGCATTTTATCACACTTTCTGAAGTAATACAATATTCCAATTTTCACAAAGAGAATCAAATTCTCTATCCCTTTGCGGGGAAGCAATGTTGTTGGTAGGTGATGTTGCTTCAAGATTTTATGGAGGTCGTACCTTTGGTTATTGATAGGTAGGAAATGCCAACTTCTTAGGTGTATAAAGGCGAAGCAGACTTATCCTTAGACTTATGAAATCGATGCAATTTGTCGAGTAGAGGAAGGGTATACACTTTTTCGAAGTGAAGCGAAATGACGTATTGCACGAAAGTAAGGCGAATTAGATTAGGATTTCTAAGAAGGCGACTATTCAAAGTAGAAAGAAAGGAAATACTACTTCGTTGATGGAAGAAAGTGATGCAGTTGCGAACAAATGTGATTGAAGCAGTTTCGTTAGGAAGTAAGAGCAAAGTCTTTCTTCTAACATGTACAAGAAAACATGGCTCTTTTACCAACAACTACCCTTTAAGATGAAACAATTGTGGTGTAACACTAGCCAATAGTGTGAATATTTTTTACCTCTTTATGGTAAGACTGATCTTCTAACAACTGTTATCCTGAGAGTTCAAAATCAAACTAGAAAATTGTTAGGGCAAATATAATCCATTCTTGATGAATGGTTTGCAGTCTTGTTTTAACTAATAAAATGCGAAACAAAGAACTTGACAAATTTATGACATAAGTTTTATCTAACTAAAAGAGTTTAGAATAATATTCCTGATAATAATTAAAATATGAGAATACAATCTTGAATTGATAAATGAAGGTCCATGATTAAAATATTATTTCTAGCGCTTTACACTATCTCTTACACAGGCTTACTGATGCAACATCTTAGCCCAACTCCACTCCAAATACCTACAAAAACCAACCTATCTCCTACAAGAAAAGAATCTGGATTTTCCCGGCCTACACTATACCAAAGTGCTTCTCCAGCATAATTCTCTATGACAATCAGTAATCGAAGAGGTTATTTTGATCTACTCCAATTGGATTTTGTACTTGTGAATGCAATTCTTGGACATTAGCTTAATATATTGTATGGGTGTTGTTATTGACACTCCAACTATTGTTAAGGGGGGTCATTTTTTAAAAACACTCCACTCTTTGAAAAATTGTTAAGGGGCTACACAAATATATTATTTCACACTACTCAATATTTCTGGATTGCCCCTTTAAATTAGATTAAAAAAACTTATTCGATAAGGGAAACCAAATTAAAATAATCAATTCGCCACCACTGCACCGAATGCAACATGTTATCAATTATATATGTATTCGACAGTGATATGTCGAAAATTAATAATCGTTTCGTTGCATTACCTCTGTAATTATAAAATTCGGCATATTTATGTCAACAAAAAAAATATTTCGATCATATTTCTCCGAAAACGCTTATTCTTTAGGGTTTAAAAAAATCGATATATGCGAATCGAAAAAAATTACTACGACCTTGCAATATTTGTTAAGGTAAATTTACCTTTATTTGTTAAGGGGCTAAATGGGTAATAAGGTAAAATTACTTTTATTTGTTAAGGGGCTACTTTTCTCCTTGGTACTCCCCTTAACAATTTTTGAAAGAAAAAAAATTGATCCCCCTTAACAATATTTGGAGTGTCAATAACAATGTCGTATTGTATTAAAACACTTGAAACAAGCCATGTTTGAATACATTTAATCTTCTAAAGTGGACGTACGCTTAGTTAATAGTCGAACTACTATAAATATTGTGTTATATTCTTTTTTTCTCTTTTCTTTCATTTATCATTTATTATAGTTTATTATGTTGAATCTACGAAAGGTTTGATCTTATTTCTTATAAATTGGTGCTTTCTCTTACACCTGGATTAATGCCATTTTTATGCATTAACATTTGGTGCTTTCATTGAGAGACGAACTAAGAAGAAGATCTAGGATACTTACTATAGATCTTAAGGGTATAGAGGTCAGGTCTATCATCAAAGCTTTGTAAGTTTGCAACATGCCTACTAATTGAAAGGAGAGATGCCTTTGAAGAAGAAAGTAAGCAAATTTGGTAGTTCTGCAACTATGGCAGGAAACATTAATGTAACCTTCACTACTAGGGATGCCGATAATCAAAATAACCTCTTTCCTAAGGAGATGCCACCACTACAAGGGAACTAAATATCGTGATAGAGAACATGAATCAATGGATGGAAACCGCTAATAAATACTTTGATGGATAAGATGAAGGCTTTGTTTGCACTTTCGTCCAGGCCTAACATTGGAACTACCAGAGTGGATGCAGGTCTGAAAGAACAAGCACATTTATCCACTTATGATAGGTGAAGAAAGAACAAAATCCAATGACATAGGGTGCATGTTGAAGACATGAACCAAATTTTGGATGAAGATGTAACACCTCATAAAAATGTAACATAAATAGACATAGATAATTAAATTTAGAATAAACAACAATAATTAATAAATATTAATGGGATGAAATTATGAATATTTTATAATTGGGAATTGGGCCATGAAAATATTACCATTGTATTCATGGCAATATTCTAGTCCGCTTTCATATTTTATTTGTCAAAAACAAAGTCCTATAAAAAAGTAATAAATAAAATAAGTTATAAAGAAATTGTATATACATAGAATTTGATATTCAAACTTTAAGAACATACAACCAGGAGTAAAATAATATACTTTTGGCATAATTAAATATTCCTTGGGAGTTTGAACGTGTGCGTGTATATATAAGAAGGGACAAGAATAAAGGAGAAAAAGAAAAAAATCAATAGAATTAAATAATATATTAATTAAAAAATAACGAGGGAAACAAATCTTCCTACGCCCAGACCAGGAGAGGGGTCGACTACTCCTCCTTAAGAGGGGTTGACCGCCCTTCTGGTCGATGGGAGGGAAGAGACCCATTTTATAAATAGATTTTATTATATTTTTGCTCAAACGGACCATCCAGATTTTATATAACTAGTCCTACGATCCACACACACTCCAAAAACTATAAATAAACCCTTAGCCTCTCCCCTAAACCCTATATCAATTCTCTTCTACGCCTCTAGTCTGCTTCTCACCATTATTCTTAATTCCAGGTAATAGACAGGTTATGATTCTTCTTCTTCTCTAATTTTTTCTCTATCTCTTTTAATATATTTTTCTTATAATAATCTAGAAGGAGAATATATATATGTATATGTATAAGACCTTAACTGAATTCTTATATGTATTTATTGGTTTAGGAGAAAGTTTGGAAAATGGTAACTGCGAGGAAACAATCCATAAACTAATTCTACACGACATCTTCATCCTTCTCGATGATTATTGTGAGTGGAAATCTTATGGGTTTAATATTTTCTATATCTTGATAGTGTAGATTTGGATTGTTATGCCAAAAGAAGTTCGTAGTTGCATGAAAACAAAATATAAAAAAAAACCTTTAAATCCCATACATATTGTGGAAATGGTTAATCATTTGACGTAAATTGGGTGTTGGTTATGAATATAATAAAATTTGGACTTTTGGGTGTTGAACAGCTGTGATAATGGTCTGATTTACTTCATCGTAAATTGTAAATCACATATATGCGCAAAAGCATAAGATTTGGGTGTTGTCATTTAAATAAGTCTAAGCACCTATTCATAAAATAGATAGTTTGAACAGACATAAACACAATTCACCAAAGTGTTTGTTTTTGTATAAAAATTCATATGAAAAATGAAGCAGTACCAAAAAGGGATTATACATATATTTGTCATATTACACTTTGTCTTCCTTTTATTATTAAAGTAATCTTTTAAAACCTAGGTTACAATTTTTTCTGTATATGTTTTTTATTTCCCTATTATTGATTGGATGTGAATATACATTTATGTTATGTTGATGAAGTTAGGGAAATAAAATTGTAAACCTTAATCTTATGGTTCAGATTGACATTTCTACATTCGAGAACATTTCTTTATGTGCTCTCAATTTACATTTTATTTATTACTATTTATAACATAATTAACGTATTATAAATGCTTATTAAATGCATACTAAATACGTTAAAGTAGAAAACTAGAATTTTAAATGTCCTCATAGGAAATCTGTATGAGTGCGAGTATTAATGGCTATTAATTTATATTAATGACAATAGACACGAGGCTAAGCCCTAATTGTAGTAGAAACATGCCCGGAACCGATCGACATATCCAATATCTACAAGGAAATCGAGTTAATGTGAGAGGTCTAGGTGCCTTGGGACATTATAATTAGTACACAAAGACGCCAGGTTAAGCCCAACTTATAGTAGAAGCCTGCCCGGAACCGCCCAACAAATCCATCATCTATAAGTGGTAGGTTAATGTGGGATGTTTAATATATATATATATATATATGTATATCTATATGTATGTGTGAAATATAGGCCTGCCTTGAGAATGTATTAAGTGGCTGACCTACCTTGTTTGCATATTAAGTGGTTAGGACTAGGTTCGTTCTTAAGGTTCACTCCTTTGTTTTGGACCAAAGTCATGGGACAAGCCCTTATTAGGTTTTAAGTGGTTATTGGATCCGTCTTTCTCTTATAAGGTATTGAATGGTCCTAATTAAAAGGTAGACTTATGAGTAAGATAGTTCTCCAAAAGTTTTCTGCTTCTTATCTAGGGGCTATGTGAGGACATACCTAGGGATGAACAAATAAGGTTCCTAAAAAACATGTAATGAGACCACGTGTCTAACAGAAGTATTAAGTGGCTAGGAGTTCACCTGTAATGACAGCTAGATAGTAACGCGTGGGTCCGCTGAGAGGACCATAAATGGCGATGAGTGTCTACCTAAAACCCTAAATGGAAGATTACCGTCTCGCAATTCACATTGAGAGTATATTTAACAACATCTATGATTATATGACGAGGTATTAAGTGACTACGTTCCACATAGCGTATTAAGTGATAGTGGGAATCCATCCATAAATAAATACAGTAAATGTCCTTAAGTAACCAAATGGTTGTCTGCCTCTTAGGGTATTAAGTGATAATAGAAATCCTCCCTTAGATAAACATGTTGGCCTTAAGTGACTGTAATGTAGTCTGCTAAATTAATACATGTATGACATATTTAATTGTGTGTTAAATTTGCATAGACATAATTTGATTAATTTACATTGTTAAGTATCGGAAATAGACATTCCTTAAACTTATGTGATTTTCATTCAACAGAACTTGTTGTTCTGACCTTTCTCCTCTTAAATAATAATGGGTTAGTAGGTGGGAACACTATTGATGAAGTCACAGAGACTGGTGCCTGACGAAGGAAATTTTATAGCTTATTATTTTTATTATCATGTTGGCAGTTTATTGTATTCGTGGGATATTATTATTGATGTACCTTGTATGACAGTTGAAACTTGATGCAATCAACGTTATAGTGGTTATATTTAATGATACATATTTTTTCAGTTATTATATTTTATTCCTTCCGC
Source organism: Allium sativum (assembly GCA_030737875.1). Taxonomy (NCBI): domain Eukaryota; kingdom Viridiplantae; phylum Streptophyta; class Magnoliopsida; order Asparagales; family Amaryllidaceae; genus Allium; species Allium sativum. The sequence continues at coordinate 887,797,895 of CM060915.1, read as the reverse complement.
TGTGAGATTTTGATTTCATTTTCAGTTTGGCTCTGTTTATGTATTCCTTATATGAACCAATGACTCGTTTAGAACGACTCTAAGTTCCGATGGGTCTTTTCTGAATCGAAAATTCGGGCCCATTCTAGGCAGGTTGTTACATGTAGTATCAGAGCTTAGTCTACCAGATTACGGGTAGACTATATGTCTAAGAGGCATACTTGTTATTTTGAAATAGAGTTTTTAAAAGATTTTATTATATATAGGTACAAGGAAAGTTTATTTTGACATAAAATTTGAACACAATTGGTGAACAATGAATTTATACCATTAGTTCACCCCATGAATTCCACTCCTCCATACAAAAGACAAAATAATCTAATGGTTAAGATTTCGTGACTCTTAATTTATGTCTAGTTTTGTGTCTAAATAGCCTCCCTCATAAGTTATATATATATATATATATATATATATATATTTAAAGTACAAGTACCTCTATAAAGTAGTATCTGTTGATCCATCTAGAAGAGGATTGACCTTAATTTCTAGAAATACCCTAGAAACCATACAGTGATTTAGCAACTTCTTGTTTTGGCAAAGCTACCTGGTTTTTAAGGTGATCGCAAACACCTTTTATTATAACTAATAATAAAAAAATACAGTATAGTACATGTGACTGTAGTTAACAATCAGCTACGTCGGTTTTTAAGGTGGACCGTCCACCGTATACGGAGTTATAGTGTTCGATCCACTCTGCCTTACAAGCTTACAATACATGAGCTAGGCTAATCAACTAGACTACTATTAAAGCTCCATGCAGGGAGTCACATTCTAGAACATAATATAATACAATGTATTTTTGGCATAACATAATAATAATGCAATGTATTATATACATTACACAGTACATTACTACTTGAATTCAAATACATGATAACCAATCTAGAAAGGTACTAGACAAGCCATAGGTACAAGAACAACAAATTCGAAGTATCATGACAATAGCTATTCACACAGCTTATCATGATGGAGACCATACAAAAAAAGTACAACACCAAAAGTTGGCAGGCCCAGTGAACTCACCAATCACTATCAAAACGCATTTCTTGGAGAAAACCTTCATCAGATTCCCGAGAAGAAGTAAGTTGAAACTAGGGATGGCAGGAAGTGAGGGCCATAAGTAAGCTCATCGAGATCAAGCTTCACCATTGAGCTTACTGGCCAAAAAGACGTTTAGAACTCCAAAAGAATAAAAAGCATACACAACTTGATAGGATGAACCAAAGTGACAAAACAAATTACATGATCAAAACAGATAGACGTGCACACAGCAGATATCCAACTAAGAACACAAACAGTAAGCATCGCAACTCCTACCAAGAAAGAAAAACTCAATCCCATCCTCCAAACACCACCAAAACAAAACGTCATCAATTGATAATCACCAAGACGAACAAATAAGCACTATAAACAATTAAGGAAGTGATTTAGAAACTTCCTTATTGACTTTGAAATATGCGAACACATAATGGCTGTAAGGACTATAAGGTTGGAAAAGTGTAAAGGATTTAAACTCCCTATAAATAGGCAGTAAATGGAAATCAAATTGGTGACTTAATTATCATATATAGGGAGGATAAGGAAGAAATAAATAGAAATAATTCAAAATAGGTGTCCATTAGGATAACCAGTAATAAGGACAAATTTATGTTCATTGCATAAGAGTCTTAAGGAAAGACGGAAGTACGACTTTTGTTAAATGGTATAAACTTCCATAACAATAAGTATAGAAATCCAATTTTGAAAGGGCACTAAATGATCAATAAGTGAAAGGATGTTGAAAACGGAGAATATTAATTAAGACCATTTATGTGAAAGTATGAATATTTGACCTTAAATGAGAAATTAAATGTCCATAAGAACGATATTACTTAAAATGGTGTACCTTGTATGACAGTTGAAACTTGATGCAATCAACGTTACAATGATTTTATTTAATGGTACATCTTTTTTAGTTATTATATTTTATCCTTTCCGCTGTGAGATTCTGATTTCGTTTCTAGTTTGGCTATGTTTATGTTTTATTTATAAGAACCAATGACTCGTTTAGAATGATTCTAAGTTCTAAGGAGCCTTTTTTGCATCGGGATTTAGGCCAATTCCGGGTGGATTGTTACAAAAGGGAATGGAACTATGCTCTATATTAATCTCAACTTCTAGACGGGTCAAAATCTCCATGCAGATGTTTCCCAAAATTTAGGTGGGGCGTCTATGTCAAATGATGACCAAAAAGAGACATAGGAAGAACTTGATGTGAATGTGAATGCGGGAAGAGGAAATCATTCTACTACAGTCCATCATGTAGTATGACTTTCTGCGAGCGTGTTACACTTTGTTGGAATGGTTCTCTCGAAATATGAATGTCCTAGATTTCAATAAGCTAATTGAGATCATTTGCAAAGACACTCGGGGTATTGCTGACGATTGCCTGAGATTGAAAATAACACCAACGAAGAAAATATCTTAGGGTTTATAAAGAAGATAATTCATAAAAGTATGGCACAAAAGGACCTTAAGGAAGATTGGGGCATTGGTCCAAGTCAAACTCTATTCGTTCAAGAATCATGGAAGTGGAATATCCAATGAATTTTAATCCTCCCACAATGCCTGCATACAGCGAAATCTTAGATTTGGACTTGTCCCTATACAATTATGAATAGTGCATGAGCTACATATACTTTGAAGTTTTGATACTTTCCAATTTATCTTGAAGGGGTCACTTCATTATGGTTCACCAACTTACCACTTAAGTTTACCTCATGATTCGAGGTACTAGCAAATTTTTTTAAAGGAATAATTCAGATTGTGCACCATTTTTTCTAAGAACGTTGTGTCACTATTTAGATTATCTACAACCCCTCAGGAGTCACTAGTCTTTCTTCAATCAATTCAATACAACGATCAGTGAATTTGGCAACAAAAATAAAAGATTGTCCTTATGGAATTATTATGTCCTATAAATAAGGGGATAGACTTAGAAATATAGATTAAAATTAAGGAGCCCACAACTTTGAGAAACTCTACAAGAAAGCTAATGAATTTTTGAGATTAAAAGAAGCTAAGGTCGTCCGAAGAAGCTCCACCACTGGTACTCAGAACTTGGTTCCTCAAGAGAATACTAAAATGAAGTAAGAGTGAATTATCCTAGATAACATGAACAATTATGGGAACCAGAAAAGAGTAAATCAGGATAAAGAGAGGATGAGAGAGACATCAAGTGCTTTAAATGTTTCAATCCATTGGACTATTACCCTTTGGTCGACAATTTGGAGAATATCTTCTTAGCTACAAAGGAAGCCGAGCATTATCTGAAACCATCACTAGGAAATTGACTAAAGAGCAAAAATTATCTGGTAAGTACAGTTGTTTTCGTGAAGCCTATTGACACACTACTAATGATTATCGCCACATAAAGAACCTTGCTGGATATCTAATCAGAAGAATAAGATCCAAAGTACATCAAAATCCATCAAAAGCAAAACCATTACCTACTACATTGGGGAAGAGATTCCGGCAAACCAACCAAGGAATAGCTTGTTATACAAAACAATAGAAAACTAGTGATCAAAACGATCTCCAGTGGGCCTCATACAGTTCAGAGAAGTTGGGGAGAGATGGAAAAATATGCCAATACACTAAAGCACGAACCAAGGGTTGAGAGTTGCTTATCAATCAAAGAAGAGACACCTTCATAATAATTGAGGACGTTCAATGATGATATTGTATTCAGAGCAAGAGTCTCCAAGGGTATTGAAGCCCAAATTCTTGATCCAATGGCTATGATGATCACAATTGGACCAACAATAGCTAGAATGGAGTTAGTCGATAGTGGAGCCTGTGCGAACAATTTATTCCAAAAAATCTTTAAGAAAATGAAACTTTCAACCAGAGATGCGACGACTTACCAGCTGAAGATTCAAGGATTTTACGGAGATAAAAAAATAGCTAATTGGTATTATTGATCTACCTATCTAATTGGTATTATTGATCTACCTATCGAGTTAGGTGAAGGAGAAAGAATGGCGTGCTAATCTAGACTTATGTGATAGTCGATGAAATGTCGGCTTAGAACATATTTCTAGTGGCTTATAACGTATTTCTTGGTCAACTCACCCTAATGGACTTCAAAATCACGTTGTCTCTATGGTGTATTAACATGAAGCTTCCTACAGAGAATTCAGTTGGAGTTGTGAAGGAAGACAAAAACATGACATATGAATGTTACATCATTGAACTAAGATAACAAAAAGAAAGGAAAATGAAAGAGTATAGGGGATCCCTCCGTATTCACGAACCCCTCTTATAGTAACTGCAAAAGATCTCATGCCTCATGGAACATAGCCATGCTCAAAAAGCTATAGACCTTACAATGCAGAGCACGGGGGACAATCGGGAAACAACAACAAAAATCTGGTACATGCTCCTAGAGATGTTAAAAATCCATCCCAATCATTGCTCGTTGGGTTGTGACTCGGCATGAAGATGCAAAGTGAGATAACTGCCTTTCTTCAAGCTAAGTTGGACGTGATCGCATGGAGTCACGCTGGTATGTGTGGGGTCTCATTGAGGTAGCGAGCCATGCATCAAACATTGACTCCCGCTTCACTTTGGTCAAGCAAAAGAGGTGAAGTCACAACTTAGAAAGATTAACCGCTCTGAAAGAGGAAGTAAACAAAGTGATGGAAAATGGATTCATAAGAGATAACATACCCGGACTGAGTGTCAAATCCAGTCCTTATCAAAAGATCAAAAGAGAAATGGTTAGTCTGTTTGGATTACTCAACCTCAACAAGGTCTGTCCTAGGGATAACTTCCCACCACCTATAATTGACATGCTTGTGGATGGAACAATTGGACATGAACTCCTATCATTCATGAATGCTTACTCATAGCACATTCAAATTAAGATGCACAAACAAATTAGGAAAACACTGTTGGAAGAATGAATAAGTGTTTGAGGCAAACTAAGTCCCACATCGGGAAAATTTGTGCCTTAATTCACTACTTATACTAACTTTTGATATACTATATGAAAAGAAATGAGAAAGAGGAATTACAGGGACAAGTGGCTATGCAGGCATGAACATATATTCTATTATTAATATTAAAGGTCAAAGATAGAGCCTTGGGGCTCTTGGGGTCTCGTGATCAATTGGGCCTCCGGTTGCCACCAGGCCAGCTACGCAGAAAAAGGGCTAATTTTTGGACTATGCCTACACAATTGCCAACAAACATGTCTATTGGTAAAGGGTCGCAACCTTTCCAACAGTCATTACCGTTGCAAATCGAACAGCAGCACCCCTTCGCGAACAGATGCCTCCTTCAGCCTATATAAAGGCACTCGAAAATCAAAACAAAAGTCAGTTTTTTGGGTTTTGTTTTCTTCTCCTGCATTCTGCGTCTTCTTCTCGAAATAACTCTGTTCTAAAATAAAAAACTACCTTGCGTTCGTCATCACTCTGCGATTACAGTGCAATATCGCAGAGAAGAACCGTTTCATCCTTGGGAGACGATTACTCAATCAAACCTGCCTACGCCGTAGAGGAAGCAATTTCATTTTGAGGAAACAACATTTGTTGGACTCAGTCATTAATCGGTACTATTACTCTTGTTTTCTTGAATTCTTAATTGTATATTACTATTCCATACAATTCCCTTGCAATACTGTGATAGTTTCTTGTTGTTGCGAATTGCAACTTCATTGAAACAATATTTCTCACGCTTAAAAGCGTTATTGTTCATAGAAACGGTTTTATAACTTTTTTGTTGATTGGTTTATAACAATCTCGGAACAAATTTTTTGTTGATTGTTGCTTCTATTTGTAGACGACGATGTCGCAAAGTAGCAACAACAAATCTGTGCCAACACAGACCGTTCCACCGGCTCCGCCTCTAGTTCCACCAACTGTCCCATATTCACATAGCGAAAGACCAGAGAAGTTTAATGGCCAAGATTTCAAATGTTGGCAATAAAATATGCTTTTATACCTGACAACATTGGAACTGGCCAAATACCTTTCAGAGGATCCCCGATTTGTTGAAGAACTGGAGCCTGACGCCACCAAAGTCGAGGCTTTTACTGCACGGAAGAATTCTGACTTCATCTGTAAGAATTACATTCTCAATGGCTTAGAAAATAGTTTATATAATGTATATTGTACCGTTAAGACCACAAAGGTTCTCTGCTTATCACTTGAAAAGAAGTACAAGATTGAAGACGCCGGAATGATGAAATTCATTGTCAGGAAGTTTCTTGACTTCAAAATACTCGATTCCAAAACAAGTCGTCAGTCAGATTCAAGAACTCCAAATAATCATTCATGAAATTCAAGATGAAAAGATGGAGTTAAGTGAGTCATTCCAAGTGGCTTCCGCTATCGAAAAGTTGCCTCCGTCATGGAAGGATTTCAAAAATTATTTGAAGCATAAGCGCAAGAAAATGACCATGGAGGATCTGGTTGTTCATCTACTAATCGAAGAAGACAATAGAAAATCAGAGAAAAGGCTACCAGTTCATTACAGCCAAAGGCTAATGTGGTTGAGGATGAAAAGACAAACAAAAGAAAGCGCAAGCAGAATCCTAAGACAAAGAAACAAAAGAAGTTTTAAGGATCTTGCCACAATTTTGGAAAAAAGCCACAAAACAGCCGTGCGTCGTGCACCCAAAAAGAAGAAACCTGAAGCAAATATGGCAGAAAATTCAAATGATGTTGCAAATATGGATATGTGTGCGGTTATTTCTGAATGCAACCTTGTTGGCAACAACAAGGAGTGGTTTCTAGACACAAGAGCCACTCGTCATATATGTGCCAACAAGTGGATGTTTACAACCTACAAACCTGCCGCTAATCACGAGCAACTATTCATGGGCAACTCGTCTGCATCAAAGGTGGAAGGCAAGGAAAAGATTGTACTGAAGTTAACTTCTGGAAAGGAACTAAAATTGAATGACTCTCTCCATGTTCTAGAAATCCGCAAGAACCTGATTTCAGGATCGTTGCTCAGCAAGCACAGTTTCAAATTGACATTTGTTGCTGATAAATTTGTAATATCAAAGAACGGAGTATATGTTGGAAGAGGATATTTAAGTGATAGCTTATTTAAAGCAAATGTAACCACTATTGTGCCAAACAATGATATGAATAAAACTGAATATTCTGCTTATATTGTTGACTATTTTAACATATGGCATTCTAGATTAGGGCATGTAAATTTTGATACACTGGGAAAATAGATTAATTTAGAATTTATACCAAAATGCAATATAGATTCCAACTATAAATGTCAAGTTTGTGCAGAAGCAAAATTGACAAGAACCTCGTTTCATCACGTTGAATGAGAGATTGAACCTCTAGAATTAATACATACTGATGTATGCGATTTGAAAATGTGTCAAACTAGAGGTGGAAAAAGGTACTTTATCACACTCATTGATGATTGTACCAGATATTGTTATGTATATCTCCTTAGAAGCAAGGACAAAGCAATCAACATGTTTAAACAGTATAAGGCGGAAGCTGAGAATCAACTCAATAAGAAAATAAAATCTTTAAGAAGTGATAGAGGAGGAGAATACGAGTCTCCGTTTGAGGAATTATGTTCCAAGCATGGAATTATACATCAAACTACAGCCCCATATTCACCTCAATCCAACGGGATAGCCGAATGAAGAAAATAGAACTCTTAAAGCAATGATGAATGCCTTACTAATTAGCTCTGTCTTACCAGATAACTTTTAGGGAGAAGCCATTCTTTCAGCAAATCGCATTTTAAATAAAATACCATGAAAGAAAACATCTAAATCTCCACATGAACATTGGAAAAACAGACCATCATCCTACAAATACTTGAAAGTGTGGGGGTGTCTTGCCAAAGTAGAAATACCAAAATCGAAAAAGGTCAAAATTGGACCAAAAACTATAGATTGCATATTCATTGAGTATGCTCATAATAGTAGTGCATATCAATTTTTGGTGTACAAATCTAAAATTGATGGCATTCATAAAAACAACATTATCGAGTCACGAAGCGTTAGATTCTGTACACATATTTGTCCTCTGAAATCCTCTATTGAAACTATCATTCAAAAGAGATCAAGAGATACAGATACTCTTGAGGATAATGTTAATCAAAACTCGAACGTGAGAAAAATTGAAACAGAGGTAGAGGAACCCTGAAGGAGCAAACATCAGAGGACTTCTAAAACCTTCGGACCCGATTTCTATGCATATATGAAAGAAAATGAACCTCTTACTTACCAACAAGCAATGTCATCTCCCGAGGCTCCATACAGGAAGGAGGCTGTCAATAGTGAAATATAATCCATTTTACAAAACCATGCATGGGAACCAGTGGATCTACCCAAAGGATCAAAACCACTAGGATATAAATGGATATTTAAGAAAAAACTGAAAGCTGGTGGTTCAATAGAAAAGTATAAAGCGAGACTTGTAATAAAAAGATTTAGACAGAAGGAAGATCTAGATTACTTTGATACGTATTCACCAGTAATTAGAATAACATAGATTAGGATGCTTATTGCAATTGCATCCATATTAAATTTGGAAATACACCAAATGGATGTGAAAGAACTAGAAGAATATATATATATATATATATATATATATATATGCAGCAACCTGAAGGATTTCTAAGCCCAGGAAATGAAAATAAGGTTGCAAGTTAGTAAAATCACTTTATAGCCTTAAATAAACTCCAAAACAACGGCACAAGAAATTTGATGAAAATATGTTATCGAATGGATTTAAAATAAATGAATCAGATAAATGTGTATATGTAAGATATACAGATATTGGATATGTCATTGTTTGTCTTTATGTTGATGATTTGTTGATCCTTGGAAGTAATAAGGCCATAATAAAATCTACAAAGGATATGTTACTCTCTAGATTTGACATGAAAGACCTATGAATGGCTGATGTATTCTTGGGTGTAAAAATTATAAAAACATCACAAGTATATGCATTATCTCAATCACATTATATTGCAAAATTACTTGAAAGGTTCAAGAAATATAATATAATCGTTGCAAAATCACTAGTAGATATAAACCAAAATTGGGTAAAGAACACCGGTGATGGAATATATCAGCTTGAATACTCTCGTATACTAGGAAGTATTATGTATGTCATGAATTGTACTAGGCCTGATATTGCATACGCTATAAGCAAGTTGAGTAGATATACCAGTAATCCTGGCAAACATCAATGGAAAGCAATAATCATTGTCCTAGAATATCTAAAGTACACACAAAACTATGTGTTGCAATATGAGAAGTATCTGTGACGGCCCGCCCCGCACCAACCGACATTTACTCCAAAGGTGCGCTGTACACATGTCCAGTTAGCACGGAACGGGTCGTAAGAAGGAAAGGAAGAAGGAAATGAACACACAAAGAACCTGTAGAATGTCTCACAGCGCATAGAACAAAATATAATAATAACATACTTGACATAAAACAGGAGAGACAGTGCATAAGCTAAAAACCAGAACTAAGCATCATAGCAGCGGAAATCCAAAATATAGCTTATTACAACTTTTCAAACTGTCTCAAAGCAAAAGCAAGATAAAGGAGGTACACTACTAATGCCTAAGTAGCGACCACCAACGACACAGGGAGAATGTGTATATATATATCATACGTGGAAGCCTCCTGCCCGCCTCCGAATCAGCTACCCGCGCATCACCAGCTAACCTGTCTCTAGTCTGCTCGTGTGAGCACCCAGAGTAATAAGAGGAGACATAAAACTCTAGGTCATACATAAAGCCTGGTATGAGCGATAAGCATCTAAAGTGAACAATAACAGGTAGACTAAAACATACCTGAACCTGGACCTGCAACCAAAGAGTTAGCACTACATACTGTACAACACTCTAAGGTACCATATCAAACGGTGTAAAGATACGGAGGTGGGGGAGGTGTGCATGTCATAGGGATGGCAAACAATCAAACATAGCATCCATCCTTACATCTCTCACTCAGTGCGTAAAGCATACGATATTCACCACTTCGATCACCCAACATACCTTGCTACGATCACTCTGCCCCATGAAGTCATAAATGGCTTCACTGCACTGACTCATGGCCTTACCAATCCTTACTATGTCCACTTTGCCCCATGGAGTCACAAGAACCCCACTGCACTGGCTCATAGTCTTACTAATCCCTACTATGTCCACTTGCCCCATGGAGTTATTCACCCCATCTGCGCTGGCTCATAGTCTTACTACGCATCACCTTGCCCCTCAGGTCATAATGACCCTACTGCACTGATAACGTAGTCTTGCTACCATCACCTTGCCCCTCAGGTCACAATGACCCTACTGCACTGATAAGTAGCCCATCATTCATTCTTAGTGGTGAATCGAAGTTATGAACGTCGACAACTCCTTAGCACGCGTCCCGCAGCAAAGTCCAACCATGAAGTGAACTCATTGGTTCCCAACTGGTTCCGGGATCCTGAGCTCTAACTTCCATTTGGACTACCTTTGCATCTCGGGTTATTGGTCATCACCATCGAATCAGATCGGATCGCAGTCTTCAGATCGGATCGGGTCGCAGTCTTCAGATCGGATCGGGTCGCAGCCTTCAGATCGGATCGGGTCGTGCTCACCCTTTCGGATCGGGTCGTAGTATCCATTCGGATCGGGTCGTGGTCACCCAGTCGGATCAGGTCGGGGTCCCTCCTCCTCGTCAGTTCGTGTTTTCCCCAATGGTCGGGTCGGGTCGGGTGCACCTTCCCAAGTCGTCAGCTCGTGAGCTTCTGAAGTGGATCGGATCGTGCTCCTTCCTTTGGATCGTGGCGCCTCATCAAGCTGGATCGGATCGTGGAGAGGATTCGCGATCGGGGGTGGCCATACGGATCGCTATCTTCGGATCGGATCGCCCCCTATGCCCACCGATTCGGTCCGGTTCGGGTAGTTTCCTGCAGTCCTTCCAACGAACAGTTTACGCCCCTCGACGGCGTTTTCGACCATTCTAACCATTGAAATCAATCACAAAGCATTTCATACAGTCATAGGAACATGCATAATCAACCACAAACATCAAAACATCAACATGATAGGTTAAAATGGATCAAACATACCCAAAACTCCATATTTCCCCCTAAGCATGTTTAGGTGAAACTAATGATAGGATCAGCAAAACTTAACCAAATTAACCCAAATTCATATCATAGGTCTAAAACATCATTTAAGAATTTATGAACATTTTTCCCGAATTTTATCATGCTTAAATTCGCTAATTAACACTAATCACTCCTAATTAGCCATAATTAGTGTAAAACTATGCAAATCACTCACCTTAGCCACAAATAAACTAAGATCTGAAATAATTCTCTGATTTGATGTGAATCTCAATGCCAAACAGCAGCTCCAATGTTGATTTGGTGTAGATCTTCCTTGATTAGGGGTTGCTAAGCCAAATCCTTGACTAAAAGATGATTTGGAGGTGATTTAGAGGTTAGAGACCATTTTTAGGGTTCCTTGGTGATAAGTGGAGGCTAAAAAACTGAAATGGAATGATCCTCTATCTCATTTCAGCCCCCCCATAACCCTAATCCCGAAATGGATTATGGGCCTACTCACTAATCACCCGATTTGGCCCGGTTAAGCAGTTTTTCACCCTCCAAACCTTGTTTCAGCCATATCTCCCAAACGGTAAGTCCGTTTGGCTATTATGACCACTCTACGGAAAGGTAAACCATCAAACAAATCTAATGGAAGTGGTTTCAGGTCAAAATTCCTTTCCAATCAAAAGTTATGGCCAAAACAGTACCAACTAGGGGCAAAATAGTCATTTAAAAATCGACAAAAATCATGATCATGGGAAATGACCCTAATGGATGTTTCCCAAAGTTACATGACCATACGACTTCACATGGGAAAGAAATAAATATTCTACAATCCTATGATGTGTAGAATATGGGTCGTTACACTCTCCCCCCCTTAAGAAATTTCGCCCCCGAAATTCCCTAATCCAAACACACACAAAGGTCCCGCATGCCTATCAACCATAAAACAACCATCAACCATGCAAAACAAGTGAAATAAGTCTATCCTAGCATGCGGAATAACTAAATCGTAAAGTAAATCTTACCAGGCAAAGAGTTCTGGATATGCCTTCCTAATGCTCTCCTCTGTCTCCCAAGTACAATCATTCTCGTCCTCGCCCCACTGAACCTTGACTAGCTTCACCGACTTCCTTCGAAGTTGCTTCGTATCGTGCCCCACAATACGGATCGGCTTGCGGTTCCCAACCGCCTCGGGTTCTACTTCGAAGTCCTCTAACTGATCAGGTGAAATAGTCATATCTGAGTCGTGAACGAACTTCCTTAGTTGGGAAACATGAAATACATTGTGAACTCCCGCCATTTTCTCTGGTAAGCCAACTCTATATGCCAAATTCCCGACTAGTTCAAGAACAGGGAATGGGCCAACAAATCTTGGTGCCAACTTGCCTCTCTTGCCAAATCGTATCACGCTCTTCAACGGAGAGATCTTAACAAACACCAAGTCACCAACGGAGAATTTCAAGTCTCTTCTCCCCTTATCAGCATAACTCTTCTACCTATCTTGGGCAGCTTTCATTCGTTGCTGAATGATCTTAATCTTATCCGACGTTTCTCTCACCACATCTGGTCCAAGCACAAACTTCTCGCCAGTCTCTATCCAACATGATGGTGAGTTACACGGTCTTCCATACAAAGCTTCATATGGAGCCATACCGATACTGGATTGGTAGCTATTATTATATGCAAACTCTACTAGATGCAAATGGTCATCCCATGATCCACCAAAATCCAATATACAAGCTCTCAAGAGATCTTCCAATATACGATTCACCCTCTTCGTCTGACCGTCGGTCTGAGGATGATATGCGGTACTGAGATGTAATCCTGACCCTAGAGCCTCTTGTAAGCTCTTCCAAAACTCACTAGTGAACAACGGGCCTCGGTCACTCACAATGCTTTTGGGTACTCCATGAAATCTCACTACCCACTTCATATACAGTTCTGCCAACTTGGCTGCCGTTCTGGTCGATTTGACTGGTATAAATCTTGCGCTTTTAGTCAATCGATCCACAATTACCCAAATGCTATCATATCCCGATCTAGTCCTTGGTAAACCATCGATGAAATCCATCGAGACTTGTTCCCATTTCCATTCGGGAATCTCTAATGGTTGCAACAACCCACTAGGCTTCTTTTGCTCGGCTTTAACTAGCTGGCAATTCATGCATTTGGATATAAACTTCCCAACGTCTCTTTTCATCCCTTCCCAGTAGTAAGTCTGTCTCATGCCTCGATACATCTTATTACCACCGGGATGTATAGTCAGTTTTGAGTGATGACATTCTCTAAGCACTTCATCTCTCAAACCATTCACGTTGGGCACAACTAGTCTTCCATTCTTTCGAAGCCATCCATCTCGATCAAGCCCATACACATTCATCTCCTCATCGATACCCATCTCTAACTTGGAGATGATTTCTAATATATTAGGATCGTCCCTCTGACTAGAACCAATCCGCTCTATCAAAGTGGGTCTGATCGTCAAACTAGCTAGCATAACTGGATCCAATTCGCACTTTGGTCTGAAATCAAACCCCGCGATATACTCCAGTTGCTTTCATTCAAGAAACATAGCCCCTAAGCTGGCATGTCTCCTGCTCAAGGCATCGGCTACCGCATTACCTTTCCCAGGTGTATACGCTATATCAAAATCATACGAAGCCAAGAACTCTAACCATCTCAGCTGACGGAGATTCAGATCTTTCTGGGAGAAGAGATACTTTAACGATTTATGATCGGTAAACAACTCAAACCTTTCTCCCAAGAGATAGTGTCTCCACATCTTCAACGCAAATACAATCGCTGCAAATTCCAAATCATGGGTAGGATACTTCTTCTCATGCGGCTTTAGCTGTCGACTAGCATAAGCTACAACCCTACCTCCTTGCGTCAATACAGCACCCAGTCCGGTACCACAAGCATCCGTGTATACCGTCATCTCTTCATTCCCTTTAGGAATGACTAACACTGGCGCACGCGTCAACTTCTCCTTTAGACTCTTGAAGGCATCCTCACACACTCCGTCCCAGACGAAGGATTGATTCTTCTTAGTCAACTGAGTCAACGGTGCTGCTATCTTGGAGAAGTCCTGGATAAACTTACGATAATATCCATCTAATCCCAAGAAACTTCTTACATCTGTTGCATTCTTGGGCGTAGGCCAATCCTGCACCGTAGCCACCTTCGCAGGGTCCATGGCAATGCCACTCTCTGAAACAACATGACCCAAGAATCTTACTTCCCTTCTCCAAAAATGACACTTAGAGAATTTCGCTTTCAATTGGTGTTTCCTCAACACCTCCATCACTATCCTCAAGTGCCCCTTGTGTTCCTCCTCTGTCCTTGAATAAACAAGGATATCATCCACGAACACAAGAACAAACTTATTCAACTGATCTCTGAATTCTCGATTCATAAGATCTACAAAATAGGCTGGTGCATTGGTCAACCCAAATGGCATGACCAACCACTCATAAAATCCAGACGGCGTCCTAAATGCCGTTTTCGGAACACTCTCATCTGCTACTCGAAGCTGATGAAATCCTGTCGCGAGGTCCAACTGGGAGAACACTCTTGCTCCTTCCAGTTGATCAAACAAATCATCTATCCGTGGTAGAGGATACTTATTCTTCCTCGTCACCTTATTCAACTCGCGATAGTCCACACACAAACGAAGGGAACCATCTGCCTTAGTGGCAAACACAACTGGTGCTCCCCACTCGGAGACACTCCTTCTAATCAATCCCTTCTTCAAAAGATTGCTGACTTGCACCCCGAGCTCTCGCTGCTCCCTTGGTGCCATACGACGAAGTGGCATCACTATAGGTCTGGCATCTTTCACTAAATCAATACGGAACTCAATCTCTCGGTGTGGTGGAAGCCCGGTCACCTCCTCGAAGACGTCCGGATACTGGCCAACCACGGGCACATCTGACAACTCATCCTGCGAGATGTCGAGGGAATTTACAAAACTAGCCATAACCCCATCACTAGGTAGACTACCAAACACTACCCTCCGCCCATCATCCGCCCTCACTGTCACCAAAAAACCCTCAAAGTCTACCACCACCCCGTATCTTTGGAGCCAATCGACTCCCAATATAATGCCATACCCAGTAAAGCCCAAAACAAAGCAATCACATACAAACATACATCCATGACTCGATAAGACCAAATTCCTGCAAATCATACTAAGGCTAGTCGAACCACCAATCGGGTTCGTCACAATCAATGGTCTATCGACTATCTCGGGTTCCAGTCCAAACCTATCTACCAGGTCACTAGATATGAAGGAACGGGAAGCCCCAGTATCAAACAAAACTCGAACTGGTACATCATAAATAGAAAGCATACCTGAATAACAACATTCTTTCCTTTCTCCGCCGCAGTTGGGGCATTCGACGAAGAAGGAACAGCATCAAGAGCATATGCTTTCACAATCTGCCTCTCCTTAAGAGGTTGCAGACACTTATCCTTCTGATGTCCCACTTGACCACAGTTGTAGCACTTCCTTTCCGCTGGCTTGGCCCGACATTCCTTAGCATAATGGCCCTTCTTTCCACAGCTGAAGCACTCAACATCCTTCTTGCTCTTTTTCTGGCCACCCTTAGATTGGTCCTGCTTCCTCTTATTCTGAGAGCTATTCTTGCCTCCACCGCCTGCTTGCGGCTTTGGCCCTTCTGCAGATGCAGCCTCAGTCTTTGACTTAGGGTAAAGGCTCTCTGATCTCAAAGCTTTCCCCACGATCGATTCAAAAGTCTCATCGATGTGGTTGATAAGCCTTTCCCCCAAGTATCCATCCAAACCAGTAATGAACTTCTCATTCTTCTTTTCAGGAGTGTCAATAAGAGACAGTCCATACTTCGACAAAGTGTCGAACTCAGCAATATAATCAGAAACTTCCCTCCCATTCTGCTTGAGTTCCAAGAACCTCTTAAACAACACTGACTTCTGGGCAGTTGGAATAAACTTCTCGCTAAAGCGATCCTTGAGCTGAACCCAAGTAACTTGATCCTCTGGAGTAGCTGTTCTAATGGCGTTCCACCAATTCATCGCTCGCCCTTGCAGCTGACGAGACGCTAGCCTTCTCTTCATCGCATCCTCAAGACCCAAGTCATCAAAGATACGATCACAGCTATCCATCCAATCTTGAACATCTGTGGCCGACTCTGTCCCGTGGAACGGCTTTCCACCAAGATTAGTGTAATCCTTGCACAACTTGGCGAAATCGACCCTAGGCGCCTGCACCACTGGGCCAACACCAACTCCGGGATTGGGAACTGCCCCTTGCACTTCTCTAAGCATGTCTCTCATGAGGTTAGTAAACATCGCCCTCATGTCAGCGGCATTCCCTTGGTTGGTCCCTCTACCAGCACCTCTCGTGTCTCGGCTCATCGTCAATCTGAAAAAGGGAAACGATTAACGACCCCATAGTGGTGCTAGTGCAGTGCGACTTCATTCTTATACTACTAATAGTATATACATACATAGCTTTTGAAAACCAAAATAATTACAAATACGCACTCTCATATACGTACTAACTCTCCCTAGTGTCTTTCCCTAGGTTAACTACGCAACCTAGAGCTCTGATACCAAGTGTGACGGCCCGCCCCGCACCAACCGACATTTACTCCAAAGGTGCGCTGTACACATGTTCAGTTAGCACGGAACGGGTCGTAAGAAGGAAAGGAAGAAGGAAATGAACACACAAAGAACCTGTAGAATGTCTCACAGCGCATAGAACAAAATATAATAATAACATACTTGACATAAAACAGGAGAGACAGTGCATAAGCTAAAAACCAGGACTAAGCATCATAGTAGCGGAAATCCAAAATATAGCTTACTACAACTTTTCAAACTGTCTCAAAGCAAAAGCAAGATAAAGGAGGTACACTACTAATGCCTAAGTAGCGACCACCAACGACACAGGGAGAATGTGTATATATATATCATACGTGGAAGCCTCCTGCCCGCCTCCGAATCAGCTACCCGCGCATCACCAGCTAACCTGTCTCTAGTCTGCTCGTGTGAGCACCCAGAGTAATAAGAGGAGACATAAAACTCTGGGTCAGACATAAAGCCTGGTATGAGTGATAAGCATCTAAAGTGAACAATAACAGGTAGACTAAAACATACCTGAACCTGGACCTGCAACCAAAGAGTTAGCACTACATACTGTACAACACTCTAAGGTACCATATCAAACGGTGTAAAGATACGGAGGTGGGGGAGGTGTGCATGTCATAGGGATGGCAAACAATCAAACATAGCATCCATCCTCACATCTCTCACTCAGTGCGTAAAGCATACGATATTCACCACTTCGATCACCCAACATACCTTGCTACGATCACTCTGCCCCATGAAGTCATAAATGGCTTCACTGCACTGACTCATGGCCTTACCAATCCTTACTATGTCCACTTTGCCCCATGGAGTCACAAGAACCCCACTGCACTGGCTCATAGTCTTACTAATCCTTACTATGTCCACTTGCCCCATGGAGTTATTCACCCCATCTGCGCTGGCTCATAGTCTTACTACGCATCACCTTGCCCCTCAGGTCATAATGACCCTACTGCACTGATAACGTAGTCTTGCTACCATCACCTTGCCCCTCAGGTCACAATGACCCTACTGTACTGATAAGTAGCCCATCATTCATTCTTAGTGGTGAATCGAAGTTATGAACGTCGACAACTCCTTAGCACGCGTCCCGCAGCAAAGTCCAACCATGAAGTGAACTCATTGGTTCCCAACTGGTTCCGGGATCCTGAGCTCTAACTTCCATTTGGACTACCTTTGCATCTCGGGTTATTGGTCATCACCATCGAATCAGATCGGATCGCAGTCTTCAGATCGGATCGGGTCGCAGTCTTCAGATCGGATCGGGTCGCAGCCTTCAGATCGGATCGGGTCGTGCTCACCCTTTCGGATCGGGTCGTAGCATCCATTCGGATCGGGTCGTGGTCACCCAGTCGGATCGGGTCGGGGTCCCTCCTCCTCGTCAGTTCATGTTTTCCCCACTGGTCGGGTCAGGTCGGGTGCACCTTCCCAAGTCGTCAGCTCGTGAGCTTCTGAAGTGGATCGGATCGTGCTCCTTCCTTCGGATCGTGGCGCCTCATCAAGCTGGATCGGATCGTGGAGAGGATTCGCGATCGGGGGTGGCCATACGGATCGCTATCTTCGGATCGGATCGCCCCCTATGCCCACCGATCCGGTCCGGTTCGGGTAGTTTCCTGCAGTCCTTCCAGCGAACAGTTTACGCCCCTCGACGGCGTTTTCGACCATTCTAACCATTGAAATCAATCACAAAGCATTTCATACAGTCATAGGAACATGCATAATCAACCACAAACATCAAAATATCAACATGATAGGTTAAAATGGATCAAACATACCCAAAACTCCATATTTCTCCCTAAGCATGTTTAGGTGAAACTAATGATAGGATCAACAAAACTTAACCAAATTAACCCAAATTCATATCAGATGTCTAAAACATCATTTAAGAATTTATGAACATTTTTCCAGAATTTTATCATGCTTAAATTCGCTAATTAACACTAATCACTCCTAATTAGCCATAATTAGTGTAAAACTATGCAAATCACTCACCTTAGCCACAAATAAACTAAGATCTGAAATAATTCTCTGATTTGATGTGAATATCAATGCCAAACAACAGCTCCAATGTTGATTTGGTGTAGATCTTCCTTGATTAGGGGTTGCTAAGCCAAATCCTTGACTAAAAGATGATTTGGAGGTGATTTAGAGGTTAGAGGCCACTTTTAGGGTTCCTTGGTGATAAGTGGAGGCTAGAAAACTGAAATGGAATGATCCTCTATCTCATTTCAGCCCACCCATAACCCTAATCCCGAAATGGGTTATGGGCCTACTCACTAATCACCCGATTTGGCCCGGTTAAGCAGTTTTTCACCCTCCAAACCTTGTTTCAGCCATATCTCCCAAACGGTAAGTCCGTTTGGCTATTATGACCACTCTACGGAAAGGTAAACCATCAAACAAATCTAATGGAAGTGGTTTCAGGTCAAAATTCCTTTCCAATCAAAAGTTATGGCCAAAACAGTACCAACTAGGGGCAAAATGGTCATTTAAAAATCGACAAAAATCATGATCATGGGAAATGACCCTAATGGATGTTTCCCAAAGTTACATGACCATACGACTTCACATGGGAAAGAAATAAATATTATACAATCCTATGATGTGTAGAATACGGGTCGTTACAGTATCCTTCAGTGGTAGAAGGATACAGTGATGCCAGTTGGATAGGTGGCTCAAATGACACAAAATCCACAAGTGGATATGTCTTTACATTAGGAAATGGAGAAATCTCATGGAAATCATCCAAATAGACTTGCATAGCAAGGTCAACAATGGAATCGGAGTTCATTGCTCTAGACAAAGCCGCAGAAGAAGCATATTGGCTTAGAAGTTTCTTGAAAGACATTCCAAATTGGGAAAACCTGTATCTCCAATATGTATATGTTGTGATAGTCAATCTTCTATAGAAAGGGAAAATAGTACATTGTACAATGGTAAATCTCGACATATTCGTCGTAGGCATAAAACCATAAGACAACTTCTCTCTAATGGAGTTATCTCTATAGACTATGCAAGGTCAAAGGATAACATAGCGGATCCACTACTAAAAGGCTTGCCAAGAGAGAAAGTTCAAACCTTATCGATGGGAATGGGCTTAAGACCTATGAAATAAAAGTTTTCTAAAACGGAAATCCCACCTAGTTAACTAGAGATCCCAAGATCTAGGTTCAAAGGGACAACTAAGTTTAAGATAAACTTGACGGCATTGTTAAATACATACCATTTTTATGATAAGTCAGTGCACAACCCGTCGGAGAATAGGATAATCTTGGCTTTTAATGATGTTTATACTATGGTGTTACAAAGAACTAAGTGGGGGTATTACAAGATACTCTTTATAGAATCACCTTTGTGAATGCGAAGGCGCCGCTTCAAGAAGAATGGTAAGGTCGGATTCTTCAAGCATTCATGAAACCAAGGCGGTATTCATGGCAAAAACGAACACAAACAGAGAACCAAGGAGTTAAAGAGCACTTATCATGTGTTATCTTTATAGACTTACACAAATGGCTTATAGTTCAAAGACAGTCTGGTCTACTGATTCACCAGTTAGTTATAGCAATAAAGCACTAGGAAAAGTTCAAGGCCTCTGTGCTACTTTTACCGATATGATGAATGTTACACAAAATTTCGGAATAGATTAGACAACCACTCATTCATGTCGGGGGTTGTTGGAAGAATGAGTAAGTGTTTGAGGCAAACTAAGTCCCACATCGGGGAAATTTGTGCCTTAATTCACTACTTATACTAATTCTTGATATACTATGTCAAAAGAAATGAGGAGAAAGAGGAATTGAAGGGACAAGAGGCTATGTAGGCATGAACACATATTCTATGATTAATATTAAAGGTCAAAGATTGAGCCTTAGGCCTTGGGCTTTTGGGGTCTCGTGATCGATTGGGCCTTTGGTTGCCGCCAGGTCGGCTGCGCAGAAAAAACAGCTATAATTTTTGAACTATGGTCGTGCAATTGCCAACGGACATATCTGTTGGTAAAGGGTCTCAACCTTTCCAACAGTCATTACTGTTGCAAATTGAACAGCAGCACCCCTTCGCGAACAGATGCCTCCTTCAGCCTATATAAAGGCACTTGAAAATCAAAACAAAAGTCGGTTTTTTGAGTTATGTTTTCTTCTCCTGCATTCTGCGTCTTCTTCCCGAAATAACTCTGTTCTAAAATAAAAAAAAATCTACCTTGCGTTTGTCGTCACTCTGCGATTACAGCGCAATATTGCAGAGAAGAACCGTTTCATCCTTGGGAGATGATTGCTCAATCAAACCTAGTTGCGCCGTAGAGGGAGCAATTTCGTTTCGTGGAAACAACATCCGCTGGACTCGGTCATTAATTGGTACTATTACTCTTGTTTTCTTGAATTCTTAATTGTATATTGCTATTCCGTACAATTCCCTTGCAATATTGTGATACTTCCTTGTTGTTGCGAATTGCAACTTCATTGAAACAATATTTCTCACGCTTAAAAGCATTATTCTTCATAGAAACGGTTTTCTAACGTTTCTTTTTGTTGATTGGTTTATAACAAACACAAGAATCATCATGGATCCTAAGGTTGTATTGCCTTTGGGTGGCGCTGTTCGGGTTCAACAACGCTGGGGCAGTCTACCAACGACGAGTAAATTTGATGTTTAAGAACCAGATACATTATTTTACGCTATTTTACATGTTAAATCTAAACATTTTTCAAAAGAAATGATTGCATTTTTGTACAAAAAAATATAATAAGTTACACTATACAAGTCCGACACAAATCAAGTTCGCGATTGACGGACGTGTGTTGTGATCATATACGCGTGGGGTTCCTCTTGCACACACATACATGCACGCGCTTTCAAAACATGGACAGACAGAAGCTTGCAGGCAGTTTGCACCTTTTTTTACACCCACAAATTCACACTGTTTTAATAACATATTCAGCCGTACATGAAACGCAATTCACATGGCAATGGTGCGAACTTTTATTTTTGTATCCGTGTATTCAAGCATAACGTCATTACACGACGAGAAACAAATAATGAAGCAGGAAGCAAACAATAGGACTTATATGTAGTGTTTGCTGCTTTTAATAGAAAACTACTTTGGGTCGACATTCACCGCACATCTACTTGGGACCTGTATAAGTCACTGTACATGCGTAAACGTGTCTATTCCTCAATGTAATCCAGCCATGAAAGTTACTTTGGCGTTGGAGTCCCCATGCAGTGGTTCAGAAAGTGGGCTCGTGTATTGGTTAATATTGAGTCCACTGTCTCATGTGCTCCTTGGCATATTATTCAGAATATGCACAGGATCGTTATTTGGTGTACTTGGATGGAGCCGAAATGGACACAGTATTTATTTCGTAGGGTCACCGGTGGTTGATGTCGACGTCGTGATTGTGGTATTACTTGGGAGGCTGGTTATTATTGAACAAACTGCTGCTGCTGCAGTTATGTCTCTGCATTGAATCCTCGACCACATATCTCATCTAATGTTAGTCCTTGGTATCATGTCCATGCATCTTAGGTTTGATCATTTGGATAAGACTGTATCTTAGGTTGTTAAAAAGGATACTTTACGAAAATATTATTTGCGACAGTGTATGCAATATGTCATCCTATATTCCTTTTCAATTTTGGATGATGACCGTCTTCCTTTTATAACTCTTGTAAAAGTGGATCTTCCTTCTTCAAAATGGATATAATTTTCTTCTGGAATCTTCATTCTTGAACTAGGAACAAGGGTCTTCTTCTTTGTTTTTTTTTTTGTTTTTTTTATTTAAGAATCACGATCTCCAATTTCAAACACCGATGAAAAAAAATACTTTTTTTATGGATTATGTTTTTTTATTATCTTCCATTTTGGATTATTAAAATAAAAATAAAAGAAAGAAGAAAATACGTATAATATTAGTGCTTTTTAAAGGCACGTTGATTATCTTAAATAACACCAGAAACACTTTGGGGGTCACATGCTTTTTTTGGCGTCAATGTAAACTTTTCAAAAATATGTATAATATTAGTGTTTTTAAGGCAATTTGATTATCTTCCGCGGGGGCGGCCCTAAGGTAAGACCATCAAGACGGCCGCCTAGTGCCTCCAATCTCATACTGCGTATAATTGGGCATCTTTTGATAGCCTAGGGTCATTAATATCTTAATTTGTCTAGGGCCTCCGGTAACTTTTTGAGATTCGTGACCGGCCTTCCTTCAAGTAACTCTATTGACCTTGCATCTCTGTCTCTTAAGTCCATTTAACTATCCTAAGCCTTCACAAATACTAGCTCCTATTATCCTATGTTTAATTATTGTTTCTAAGTTTATTATTGGACTTTGATGGCAAATTCTCTTTTTATTTGTTTAAGGCTATATGAATAATCTTAGATATCTACCCATGAACCCACTTTTTAAAATTTATTTCATAAACGTCACTTATCCGTAATAATCCTAACGAATATTTCCTAGAACATTTTTGTATAATTATTAATTTCAAGTTAGTAATCATTCTAACACTTCCATTTTATCAGTCTCATAATTCCATTTTCCCCGATTAGTTGCAACTCCAAACCCATTCTCCATTCTTTTCCAATTAATTGGAGTTAACATTTTATACCTATTAATGAATTATAGGCAAATATTAGTTTATTTAATTTTCGATAATCTATTACCTTTCCTACTTCACTTAATGGTTACACAATCAAACCTATAATAATCTATTTTCTAAAAAAGCGTTAAAAGTAAATTATATATCGCTATTAAATAGATTTCTTTCTTTTTTTTAGCGTAATTATTATGTGTAAACTGGTCTTACCAAGTCCTATCGTGTGTGTCTCTCTCTCTCTCTCTCTCTCTCTATATATATATATATATATATATATATATTAGTTACAACCATCTACTAGAATATTCTTTTTATATTTAATTTGCTGAAGCAATACTTCTTAGAAAGATTTTCTATATGATTTCCATAAATTAGTTCAAAACAAGCTATAATAAAAGAAAAGATTTACTACATTTGAAATTAACAGGAATGATTGTTTTCATATATCTATTTGATATAGTCGGTGTAAACTACATGTATTTGAAATAGACGGTGTAAATTATGGAAAATAAACATGTAATTTACTCATCTCTTACTTTTTATTTGCATATATTCCTGGTCAAATCAAACGTTGTCTTATCTTAAAAAAGTAAATTCAAATGTAAACAAATATATAAAAATCAATATATGTATTTTCTATAAATTAAACCATGGAAAATCTAAAATATAACATAAATGATTCAACTTAGGTTAATATCATGTCATCTAAACTACAGATCTAGAATAAAATAACATGTTATCCAAATTTTGTAATCCTTGGGACTGATTTTCAAATTAAGGTCTAAATAGATCTAGTGTGAGAATATGTAGGCTTTAGCCTTTTTACAAGTCCATAACACCACGAATTTGGCTAAATGAAGTTCCCAATTATTGAGGGAAGAAGTTCAAAGAGATAGATGATTGGCTAGGAAATCAAACATAGGAAAATTTATGGAGCTACAAATAAGCATATTCACGCAAATGGTATTCTAAAATTGGTTAAGTATGGATTGACACTTCGCTTGGTAAAGAATTGATATGTATCCTTTCACCTAGACAGGGGACCAAAGTAGTTCAGTACAGCTACGAACAATTAAATCAGTGTTTCAACTCAACGGAAAACAGTTAGTTACTCAAAAAGAACGAAGCCAACTTTTGAAAAGTACCATGAAGACCCGACATTAGCATCAAGGAGGACGAAAGGTTAATTTTTTTTTATATTCACAAATTCACACTTTTTAGCAACAAATTCAAGGGTATGTGAATAATGCTTTAGTCAACTATAGATGACCATTGAGGTCGCTAGTAGTTAACCTTTAATTTTTTCCATATAAGCAAGCTCTCTCTACACTGTTGTATATAAGTAACTGTCTTAATTGATTACCTTCGATGTGTGATTCACATGACAATGGTGCAAACATCTTTTCTTTACCATTGAATTCATACCAAGCATAGCTTCATTACATGACTAGAAACAAACAAAGAAAGAAGCAAACTATAGGAGTTGGTTTTGTAGCTTTAAGAAAAAAAGTGACTTCGACTCTAGTCCCATAGCATATCGACTTGGGACCCATATAAGGGTCCGTTTGATTTTGAACAGGAAGGGGCATTTGGAAGGGGCATTGGAAGGGGAATTGTTGGGAACGGGGAATGTGTTCTTTTTACGAAATGGACATTTTGGAAGGGGCAGAGTTATTATTTTATTGTTTTTGTATATATTATTTTTAATTGTTTGTGTTTGTGTGTGTTTATTGTTAAACAGAATAATAGACCGCAGAATACAAATTGCAGAATTCAAATTGCAGAATACAAATTGCAAAAATAAAAATACATAATTGCAGAATACAAATTGCAGAATACAAATTACGGAATACAAATTACATAATTATTAAATATAGAAAACAAGCTACTGTGGTGGATACTGGGGTGCGTACTGAGGTGGATACGGAGGGGTAGTCATCTTAAACTGTCTGTATCGTAGTGCTTGCTTGCGGACCTCGATTTCAAAACGCAACCAGCCTCTTGCTTCGTCATCAGGAAGAATCATGAACGTATCTTGATTATCCTTACTTGTGAGAATTGATGTTGCGTGGGGCATGTCAATACCATCGAATGTTCTTGCACGGTCTATTGCTTGCTTCACCTTCGGAATATCAGTAAAAAGAGGGCTTGCGTTTGACGGCGAATTACTAGCAAACGTATCAGGATGTGAATTCAGACTGTCGGAGTCAGAACGAGATTTCTTGGTAATTTGCCTGGAGTGTATCATATCAACAATTTCTTCCAACTTCGAGGAAGTTTCAGTTCTACCTCTTCGGCCAGACCGAGGTTTAGATGAAGAACCTGCACCCCGTTGTTGGTTCGGAGGCTCATGAATCGATTGTTGAGTCTGGATGTCTTCTAATGGCACTTGAGTTTCATCGAAGAAGAACGTAGGATGTACGAACTCGGGTGGAGGAGAATGTGGTTGTGGTTGCACGTTTTGACTTGTACAACCTGGAGTGTAAGCGCCAGATCCTGTTGCAATGTTGTTGGTGAATATTTGCTCCAGTTCGGTCAAATTTTCTATTGGGGACGTCTTGTACTTTAACACCATAGGGCCGTACTCCTAAATATACGTTTAAGTTGTAAATTGATATATGAAATACGGTACTAAACTTGTTAATATACAAAAAAGGAGTTAACAATATTTTACCGCCACTCGATCAACCCACCAACTTTCACTTCCACTCACTGTTCCGTATTTAGCATCCCATCCGGCGCCCGTTTTGTCATTCAAATTGCGCCATACAGTCCATTTCTTTTTATAAGCGTCGTACTTAGCCGTCACTTGTTCTGTAGAGACTGGTATTTCGGTCGGTGATGTAGCTAAGGACTCGTTCAGAGCAGCTGTAATTTTTTTGTGTATCCTTTTTTTGTTCTTTCCAGCAACTTGGTAATGTTCAACAGCTATACGAAGAAACTCTGAAGTTGCAAACGAAGACCATACTTTCGGAGGACGTCGAAATGTTGTTTTCGGAAGATTTACTTCAGCCATTGTCGTTGAAAAATTGATGAGTTTGCGATTTGAATTGTTGAAGGAAATGGTTTGAATTGGTGAAGGGAAGAGGTTGGATTTATAACTTGGCAAAATATAGCCGTGTTGTAAATTTTCTGTTGGCGTCCGAATCCGCGTCCGACGCGTCTGACGCAAAAGCTATATTTTCAACCGTTGAGCTTGAAGGGGCAAAAGTGTGGGACCCATCGTAGACGCGTCGGACGCAGACGCGAACATTAACTGGCCAGTTCAGAAATCAAACGCTATCTAAGTCACTAAAAGTGTTAACGTGTCTATCCCATAATGCATCGAACTGTCAAAATTGCTTTGGCGTTGGAATTGGAGTTTTCATGCAATGGTTTAGAATGTGGTCCCATACATTGATTACCGAGTCCACTATCATCTCATGCGCTCCGTAGTGCATCTCCTACGGTGGAAACTAATTGTACTGCATTTTCTACACTATGAGATTCTATACTCAAGGTTTTCCAAAGTGTTTTAGGGTCAAGCGCCTGCTCAACAGATGCCCTAAGCTTCATGTGTCTTTAAACAAACATCGAAGCAGACACCTATATGAGACACAAAATCTCATAATTTACGTTTATATATTCTTTTTAACCTCTTTTTTTTCATTTTTAATTTACCGTTATGTCATTATGATGCCCAAGCCAGTGATAACTGGTAGATGGACCGGTTACTATGCGATATACATCAATATCGAACCAGCACATATACTTTTGGATGCTTTTGTGAGCACAGGCGATCTACGATATTTGCACAAATTACCTTCGACTATTTCGCATTGACTTAGTGCAGCTATAGTGATGCCATATGTACATGTTTAAATATTCATTATTTGATGCACAACACCTCAGGGGATAAAAGTCGATGCAGTATTTGTGGATGACCTATTCACATGATTTGCTTTATTTAAGGAGATGTTTAAATAATATGTCCTATTCTAATGCAGTAGGTGCAGTTTTTTAGGAGCCGCATTATTTTTTTATTTATAAATAATGTATCTTTTAGTTTGCATCATGGTTTAGCCTTGTTCAGTCAATCAATTAATAAAAACCTCACCTTTGATTATTTCTATTCCTCTTTCCATTGATTACACTATTATTATACCAACAAATATTGGTATCAGAACTTGGTTCTTTTCAAGTTGTGTGTAGTGAAGACTAAGTGCTAAAGCGACCTCGAGCAAAGGTATTGGTGCATCTAAAATGGTGAATGGTATGAGTGTTTTCAATGTCACTTAGTCGCAGTCACTTATTCCTATTTTTAATGGGGAAAACTATGATTTTTAGGCAATTAACATGAAGACGTTCTTCATTTCTCAAGATCTATGGGATCTAGTTGAGAGTGTATGCAGAAACCGCAACTGATGTGAGGGAGCTACATAAGAAGGATGCGAGGGCACTACTTGTTTTGCAACAAGATGTGACAGAAGCAATCTTTCCACGAACATCTAATGCTATCAAATCAAAAGACGCATAGGATATTTGAAAGAAGAGTTCTATGGTGATGAAGGTGAAGCTGCAAACATTTCGAAGAGAATTTGAGACGTTGATGATGAAAGGTTATCCAGGATTTCATTTCTCTAACTATGGTGATTGCTAATCATATGAGAACTTTTGGAGAAAGCATTTTTGATCAAAAAATTGTAGATAAGGTTTTGCGGAGTCTTCCATCAAAATTTGATCATGTAGTTACAGCTATTAAGGAGTCCAAAAATTTGTCTACATGTTCTGTAAATTAACATATGGGTTCACCTTTTGCTCATGAAGACATGATGAAAAGATCAATGGAGAGGAGCACTGAAACTGCGTTTCGATCAAAGGTGGAAAGTACAAAAAAAGAAAGTTCCTATGATAAAATAAATGAAGGTCATGGTCGTGGTCGAGGTCGAGGTGGTTTCCGTGGTCGTGGAAGGGATAAGGAAAATCTAGTACCAATAGAAGCAACCAACAAGGAGGAAGAGGAAATCAATTTGAAGATAAAAACATTCAAAACTCTTGCAATAGTCAAAGGTTCAAAGGAATACGGTGTTACTGCTGTAAGAAATATGGGCATATTGAAGCATATTGTCCAGAGAAGTAGAAACCACGAGCTCATTTTACTAAAGAAAAAGGAGCTGACAACTTGTTCCTTACCTGCCTTGCTGCTACTAAAAGTTCGAGTGATATGTGGCTTTTAAACAGTGGATGTAGCAACCACATGACAGGAGAAAGAAATCTTTTTCGTAATATTGATGAATCCGTGAAGTGAAGGAAAGAGGACGATTGCTGTAAAAGCTAAATCAAGTAATGAGAGGTTTATTCATGATTTTTATTATATTTTGGGTTTGGCTCATAACTTGCTAAGTGTCATTCAATTGGTGCAAAGAGGTTTTTCAGTTTTATTTAATGACGGTTTATGTGAGATTAATTTTTTTTTCCCGATATTCCTCTTATTAAAACTCATTTAAAAGAAAAAGGATGTTTCCACTGAACATTTAATGTTTTGATGATGAACTTGCTTTGTTTATTTGGCCCTAAGATGATTCAAGGCTTTGGCATTTATGTTATGGACACTTGCATTTTACCTTCTATTGTTTGTTCTGATGGTGTCTGCGAAGGTTGTATTTATGGAAAGCAACACTGTCTATCATTTCCAATCGGAAAAGCTTGGAGAGTAAAGAAACCTCTTAAACTTTTCCATGCCGATATTTGTGGTCCTACAAGCACTTTATCCTTAAATAAGAGCAAATATATTTTAATCTTCACTGATGATTATACTCGTATGTGTTGGGTGTATTCCCTAGCTTATAAATTTGAAGCTTATGAGAAGTTTCTAGAGTTCAAAACCATAACAGAGAAGGAAAGTGGGCATGTTCTAAAAGTTCTCCGCATCGACAGAGGAAGAGAGTTCTTATCCGTGGAGTTCACTAATTTTTGCAAGAAAAATGGCATTCAAAGGCAACTAACTGTAAGAAAAACCCCCGAGCAAAATTGTGTTGCCGAAAGGAAGAACTATACAATTGTAGAGATGGGGAGACGCATGCTACATGAAAAAAGGTTGTCTAATGAATTCTGGGCTAAAGCAGTTGCAACTTCCATATGTGTACTCAATATATCACCGATAAAGGCCGTTCAAAACATGAATCTATATGAAGCATGGCGGAACCGAAAACCGAATGTAAGTCATTTAAAAAAATTCGGTAGTATTTCTTATTCTTTGATTGATTCCGCTAATCACTCAAAGCTTGATAAAAAGAGTGAAAAATATATTTTAGTTGGATGTAGTGATGAAAGTAAAGGTTATCGTTTATATAATCCTAAAGCTAAGAAGCTAATCATTCGTCGAGATGTTTTAGTTGATGAAAACAGTTTTTGGAATTGGTAAGATGAACACAATCTGGGAACGCCATTGGTTGTAAACGATGTTGAAGCGGCCCAAGCAGATGCTATTGTTCAGCCATTACCGTTGTCTTCAAGTAGAGCTATTGTACAGGAATAAAGCTCAGAAAGCAACCATGATGTTGAGTTTACATAACGATATAGAATTTTAACCAATTTAAAAATTGGAATTTTGAATACTTAATTTGAATTTTTGGATATAATATTAATTTCATGTGATATGAATTCAGTATAAATATAATGATTTCTATCAAAATACAACAGTATTATTTTGATAAGAAATTATCATGCTTTTACAAAACTCGTGTTTGTTAAACTATTTGGTTAATATGATCTTGTATTAGATATAAATATAATTTTAAGAATATTAGAACCATTGGTAGTGTTTGTTATTAGTATTGTCTTTGCGTTTCTATAACATTTTTGAGTAAAATGCTACATATAGTAGCTTCTCCCATATTTTAACAAGTGTCTAGGACATTTGTCTACATGTATGGACTTAAGCACGCATGAGAGACAAGTGTCCCATAAGGTGGCATGGTGCATGTTAAGGAGTTTTGCATGTAGGACATGTATCAACATGCATGTTAATGGAGCTTTAGAATAAGACAAGTGTCCTGCAATATGAAAGCTTCTTACACACATAGAATTCCTATATAAACTCGCCCTTACCTTGTCATTTCATTCACTCCGCTTCTCACTTTTCCATCTCCTTCTTAAGCTCTCCATCCATGGCTTCCTAGCCTCTTCTTCCCCTCCTTCTCCCCTTCTTTTTCCTTACTTCAGCCATGAGCCACTACCTCCCTCCACCACTACCTTGCCAAAGTTCGCCCTCCTCTTCTTATAAAGAAAAGAGAAGGAGATTAGTATACATTATATATATATATATATATATATATATATATATATATATATATATATATTAGCAAAGTAGGTGGTGCGCCGAAATACCGTCCGACGGTTTGTTTGTAGTCAGTTGGACTCGCCTAATGTGAAGAACGAGAAGCTATATTGGTGAAAACTCTTTAAACTTCTACGCTAGTTTATTGTACACTAATCAGTGAAGAATTAGTTATAATTTGGATAGTTAACTAGTGTAATCAGTTCGAACCGGCTATGGATGTTAATGGTTGAAGTTTGTTGTGATGGATGATGGTTATGTAGTTTAGAACACACACTCTATTAAGCGTTAGTGTTATAACGCTTGTGCATAGCTATTATTTATTTAATAATATTGATGATGGTTGCTATGGATGTTTATAATGGTTGTTGATGTTTTTTCGCATACTTTGACACGACAATTATAGTATTGCATTGATGATCGACAAATCTTCTTCGTAATTGGAAGCAACATTATTATTAAAATTGGAGTTTGAAATTTATTTTCAAAATTGAGATTTGAAATAATTTCAAAATGAAATAGAAATGTATATGAATAGTCTTCATAAAAGGAAACGTTTTGTTTAGATGGGTTCTTGACGATAAAACAAGGTTTTGTCTTAAATCGATGAAAATGGTTTTGATTTGAAAAGCCGAAGTTTGCTTTTCCTATCTAGAAAATATCTAGATAATGGTTTATATAAGTATATAATGGTTTTCTAAAATGTTTTGAAGCAATTTAGAATAATTATTATGAAACTATATTATGGTCAAAATATAGCTTGTCGCACAGCGGTAGTTCGCGTATTTTAGTTGCAAACTTTAAACGCTTATAACTTTTGCATTTTAAATCGGATTTCCACGAAACGAAAATCGTTTGATTTCTTTTAACAGGGGCTTTCAAATGAGTGAAAGCAGATTTTAATTTCAACTTATAATTTTCAAGTTATTTTTAAACCGTTTTGGAAAAGGACATTGTAAGTGCAGTTTGCCAACCATAACTGAAACAGCTATTTTTAATATTTTAAAAATATGGATTTTTTTGTAAAATCATTATAAATTATTTAACAGTGTTTTGAATCGGAAATTTTAAGTTTTGGCTAAGATAAACGATATATTAATCAAACTAGTTAAGATAACTGTTTTGAAACACTTTTACAGCGTTTTTGAAACACTATTGTAACAATTCTTTTGGAAACAATCTGTTTTGAAAGTTTTAACCTGTAATTTGTTTTCTAAATTATAAGTAATTATTTTTAAATGATTTGTGAAATTTTTTCAAAGGTTTAAAAGTATTAAAAATATTTTTATGGAATTTAAATTGATTTGTTCAATATTAAAACGGATCTTCCAATTCTAAATAACTGGATATGGTTGGAGATAAATCTTCGAATATTTGATATTAATTAGGTAGATGATGACTCTTACTATTCGAGGAATCTAGAAGGTAGTTTACCGTTGTTCCGCTTATAGTATGAGTTGGATACGAAGATTAATATTAAGGATAAGTTGGCAATATTTCTATCTAGATCCAATATCAAGGGGTTTGATAAATCTTCAAATTATGATAAGAATTTCCTGATTTGTTTGAGATAAGTTGGATAGAAA
Source organism: Allium sativum (assembly GCA_030737875.1). Lineage (NCBI taxonomy): Eukaryota > Viridiplantae > Streptophyta > Magnoliopsida > Asparagales > Amaryllidaceae > Allium > Allium sativum. The sequence goes on along the minus strand of CM060915.1, from coordinate 887,765,631 downwards.
TAATCTTCGGATATTTGATATGAAATTCTGTGGTGTAAACGTATACTATTTGAGGAATTTGGAAGATATTATTATTATATCGTTATTCCACTTATAGTATTCGTTGATTATAAGAATTGATATCAAATATAAGTAGATACAATTTCAGTGTAACTTATGTTCAATATCAATTGATGTGGATTTTGTTGTGAATGGTATCTTCATAATATCATTCTTGGAACCTAATGAAATTGAGTTGTGGAAATTCATGTCGTAATTGGGGATTTAATCAAATCTTTGATTCAAATTAAGAGTAAGGATTTTGGAAAGTAATAATCTTTTAATTAAGATAAAAGATTGAATGTTGGGAAATTGTTTTAATGGGAACTATTGAAATATGGATTAAGGGTTTTCAAAAGAAACTGGATCTAGATAACGAAAAAGTTAGTTGAGGTTTTGAGGTTAGATTATCTTATTTATTTAAAGGATGTGTTTTAAAGGAGAAAAGTTAAAATATGGATTTTGTTAAAGATAATATGACAATAAGTTAAAGAAGTATTAATTAACAAAATCCATGATGGAAGGAGATTTGGTTGAAAACCTATGTGATCCATAATTGGTTTTTTAATTTGCGCTTATTATTTGGAAAGGCCAGGATCAGATATTCGGTTTGAAAACCATTTCGAATAATAAAACGACATTTGGAGCAAATAAGAATTTAAAGACGGTGCTGAAGATCGAGACCCTTCACATCGGAAGGGCGACTTGATGATTGGCTCGAATGGGTCACTCCCATTTGCAGATGGATTTTATATCATTTACGGGGCAAGTAGTCTAGACGTATTTGGAGGGATTTCAGATTTCGGTTCCGTTCAGTCCGAGGACGAACCTGTATGGAATATGTGTCTGACATTGTAATTGACTGCGTAGCACTGATCTTTATTAATATATATCTATTTGGTGGCGGAGAATTTATTCTCTTAGCATAACACCGTTCTCTAAAACGTATGAGCTTAGAGGTTATATGTTGATGGAAATCAGTGATGCATAGTGAATGGACAATGTGGCATATTTGAATTATGTAATGAGCTACTGATGATCAATGCATGACTTATTAAAGCGTAGCTTTATGTATATCGTGACTTCGACGAACCTCACACCCCTGATTGATGGTAAACTAGTGATCATATTTTTTTGTTAGTTTTTCATGTTCGGTGCACCGGGATGTGATGATGAAAGAGTACTACGAAGTCCCCAATTTGGGACGCTATTTGTTGGGTACTCTGATTCATGTATGGTGGGCTAGTATAACGGTGTTCGAGTCTAGACATTATCCGTGAGTACTAGGATGATGCATGCAAGAAAGTTTGTGAGCCCATGAATGACCTTTCGTACCAGGAACCATCATGTTGGAAACCCAATCTCCATTACAAGCCCGTACGATTTTGATTGTATAGCCTGCTAGTTACTGGCAGGATTACGTCATTATAATGGGACGGGGAATTATGCGGCTATATATTTACTTTCGAAAGGTTTTCACACTATGCACTAATAATAATATGAATGAGGAGTTTCACGTATTAAAAGCATTTTTGGCTATCATAAGACAAAACTCGCTCATCTGGTGTGCACTTGCATTGTGTGATGTTGGACAAGCTTATGATAGCCTCATTTTTCAAAAAGTCATTGCGGATTTCTATGCACTGGTATTCACATGGAATAAACCCATTCCGCATTAGTGGCGTGGTTTGGTGAATTACCTAACTTTAAAATAAACCCTAGAAACAACTGTTTTGAGTTCTCATACCAGTTCCATGACTGACCTGGAGTTTATTGTTCCCATACCTAAACTTTGGGTGCCCATAAATTTTTACATGGTCAGCTAGTAGTTTGGTTTGCAGATTTAGTCCTCAGATTTGGATTCCGGATTGGAGCTAGAGCTTTACTTCAGAATCGTACTTCTTCCGCTGAGAGTATATTTCTTTCCATTGTGTAATCGTTGTACTATAATATTTTTGGTAATCTATGATGTAATATTATTGTAATGATAATGAAAATGTTCTTTTACTTTTGTGCAAATGTGTAAGTACCCCAAACAATATGTCTTTGTGAATGGTTTGAGTTGGTTTAATTACAGGAGAAAATCAGGAAAAAAGGCACGTCGTTACAGTCTATTTGAGAAATAGTTTTCCTCATCCACAAAAATTTCGTTCATTAGGAGGTATTTATCAAACCGGGTGCTTTGCTCTTATGGTTTCTGAGCCTGCAAATTATGAAGATGCAATAGGCCAAGAAGTATGGGAGCGTGCTATGTAGGAAGAGATTAATGCTATTATAAGAAATAATACGTGGGAACTTATTGACTTGCATGATGGAAAAGAATCAATAGGTGTAAGGTGGATATATAAAGTAAAGTACCATGCAGATGGTAACATTCAAAAGTGTAATGCAAGGCTTATTGCTGAAGGCTATGCACAAAAGCAAGGTATTGATTTTTTAGATACATCGTCTCTAGTAGCAAGATTTGAGACTGTTAGATTTATATTAGCATTACCAGCACAAAATAAATGGCATGTATTTCAGTTTGATGTAAAATCAGCTTTCCTTAATGGTTATTTGAAAGAGGATGTGTATGTTAAACAACCATAAGGCTTTGTTATCGAAGGAAGCGAGGAGAAGGTGTACTAGCTAAATAAGGCTTTATATGGACTGAAAAGCTCACCTAGAGAATGGTATAGTCGACTTGATTCATATCTTTGTAAAAGTGGTTTTTGTCGTAGCAGTAGTGAACCAACATTGTATGTTAAAACAAAAGCTGATGTTGATATTTTGATTGTGTATACGTGGATGACATAATATACATAGGATCATCTATTGTCCTTATAAAGGAGTTTATATAAAGCATGATGTGTGAATTTGAGATGTCAGATTTGGGTTTGTCACATTATTTTCTTAGTCTCCAAGTTCAACAAACTAAAGAAGGGATTTTTATCAACCACGAGAAGTATGCATTGAAGTCATTAAAGAAGTTCAATATGTTAAATTTTAAGACCTTTATGACTCCTATGAATACAGGTGAAAAGTTGACAATGAACGACGGACAACAAAGGGGGATGAGACTCGTTTCCGAAGATCAGTTTGTGGTTTGTTGTATCTTACCCGTGCACATCCAGATATAATGTTTCATGTTAGTTTAGTTTCAAGATTCATGCATTGACCTTCTATTCATCACCTAGGAGCTGCAAAGAGGATTCTTTGATACATTCGAGCTACAACTAATTATGGCATTTGGTGTAAGTGTGTTCCTAGCATGAAGCTGTTTGGATTCACTGATAGAGACTGGGCTGGCAGCATTGATGATAGAAAGAGTATAAGTGTGTTTATGTTCAGCTTTGATTCAGGTGTTGTAGCATGGAGTTCAAAGAAGCAATCGACGGTTTCATTATCATCTTTGGAAGTTGAATATATTATAGCGTCAACAGTTACTTGTCAATCCATTTAGATGCGAAGGATTTTGGAAGACTTGCATAATGTCCAGGAAGCAGCAACAGAAATTTACTGTGACAATATGTCTAGAATTTCAATGGCAAAAAATCATGTTTTTCATGGAAGAACAAAGCATATTGAAATACGACATCATTTTATTCGAGATATCGTAGCTTTAGGTGTAGTAGCAATGAAGTATTGTCCGACCAATCATCAAGAAGCAAATAAATTCACAAAGGCCTTGCCTTATTCAAAATTTTTGAAGTCCAGATCGGGTTTGGGAGTTTTTGCATCAAATGGGAGTGATAAAAGTTGGTGCAGTATTTATGGATGACCTATTAACATGATTTGCTTCATTCAAGGAGATGTTCAAATAATATATCATATTCTCATGCAGTAGGTACAGTTTTTAAGGAGCCGCATTGTGTCTTTTTATTTATATAAATAACGTATCTTTTAGTTTGCATCGTGGTTCAACCTTATTCTGTCAATCAATTATTAATAACCTCACCTTTGCTTATTTATGTTCCTCTTTCCACTGATTACACTATTATTATACCAACATCAGTAGCATACAAATGTTTTTTTATTTGTTTAGTTTAATATTAATAAATATAACATTTATGTTCATTACGTAACTATGCTAGGTAGTCGGTATAAGTGTAAGTCTGAGTATTTTGATGATTTACCACAATCCATTTTGGATAGACTACATGTGTCACCTTTCATCGACTTCCTAGCTTTACTAGATTTGTATTTGTAGTTTGCACTATTGTAAGGCTTTCACTAAGAGATGGCGACATACCCCTCATATATTTCATTTTCCTGATTTTAAGTTAAGATTGACACCCTTATATTTTTGTATATGCTCACTGGCTTATAGGTTGGTCAATTGAACCGCTTTCCTGTTCCATTTGATACTTCATTTGAGGAGTTTGAGTTGTATTCAATTTATTTACTGGATTTAGCCCATGAGGGTTCAGAGGAGGTGTTATTACTCTTCTTCATCAAAGTGATATATTACAAGCTACAGTATTATTGAGCAGATGCACACTTCGACTATCCATGCCTTCTTATTATATCTTATTAGGTCTGCCTTTTCAATAGCAATAAGGGTACTTGTAATGACCCATATTTTATGCGTCGGAAGATAGAAAAATTATTTTGTTTAATTCCCTTGTGGTAGAATCATTCTCATATTTTAACATGTTGTTCATGGAGGTATGAGACATATTCATGATGTTTACCGAATCGTTTTGTGACCATTTTACCCCTGCGACTTACTGTTTTAGCTATAACTTTTGTTTGGGACTGAGTTAGCAACTATAGTTGGTCTCATTGGATTAGGATGATGATTAGGCATTCCTAGGGTGGTCATATCGAAGATTTGGCTTATCAATATGGAGAAATCATTTTTTTTTAGTTTTTGTTTCTGCTGGCCAGGTTAATTAGCAGTTAATGGGCTGATTAGTGAGCCCATTAGTCTAATGACTTGAGATTATGAATAAGGAGTTTGGGAAGAGAATTAGGGTTCTTCTCTTCATTCTATACATTAGGTTGAGCGTCTATGAACCTCCGATTTAATCTAGTTTCCCTAACCCTAATTTCTCTCTCAAATAATTCTATATCCCTTCTAGAAGCAAAATCTACATCAAATGAAGTCGAATCTCGCTGTTTTGCATATGGTTAAGTGTTTCTTCGCTATCTCTTCACAGTCCATATTTGATTTCATTAATATTGCATCAGACCTAGGTAATGAATGATAGAGATCTTCCACATGCTTACTGTGGATTGTATGTGTTACTTAGGTTAATTGAATGCCTTATATGCTAATTTCACATAAATCGAATCTTACATGTTTTCTTTAGATCAAGACCCCGTAGGATAACCTAATTTGATCATATATAATATAATTCGCAAGATCCATCATGTTTTATACGCATTTAATGTCAAAATATGTTGAATTGTTGATTATCATGATATAGATCTTGTTTGTATGTGTTTATATGATTGTTCATGATTGAAATTGGATGAATGGATATTTGATTTGTTTAATTGTATGTCATGAATGATTTGTTTGTTTAGAATTGTGTGTCATAGAGCTTAGAATCAAAGAGCAGAGAAAATCAGAGGTTCAGATGATCAAATTCAGACAAAACTTGATGAAGGAGCTCTCGACGGTATCGGGATGGTGCTCAGAAAATTTCGCTCGAAAAATTCTAAGTACATGGACTGGTATTGATCCATCTTAAATAGTCGAGAGGCGACGAAACTTGTGTGCGGCTTATTAGGGTCAATAACGGGTCATGTACGAAGTTTGGTAATGATTGGATAGGTCGATGTGAAAATGCTTGAATACTCGTCGATGGATCGGTAAGTGAAGCTTCAGAAAGGCGGTTCAAGATGTAGATGAATCAGAATGATGCATTTGATGTGGTAATAAAGTGGTCCAACACTTAGTCAAAAATTGGGTAAGTGTGTGGACCAGTACCGGTCCATCATGGTTGATGGTTATGGACTGGGGTCTTAGGATTAGAAATCGTGGCTTTTAGGGGTATGTTGGTGGTATTCTATAGTCAATAACATCTATGGGTTGGAAGTTATTGCCAAAATGGCGTTTGTCCTTCGATTATGAACTTAAACGAGAGTGATCAAAGTAGAAAGTGATAGGCAACTTAAAGTGGGATAGCGCTGCAGGATAATGGATTGACTCAAGTGGAACTCAAGCTAAAAGATGGAGTCGTGGATGGCTTATATGATTGGAACTGCTACGGAATAGTTGATAGGTCGAAGGTTCTAATAGACTCAAAGCATAATATCGTGGGAAGCCTGTTAAGATCTAAGAGATAGAGTACTTTAAATAGTTTGGGAAGTGATCTAGTTGTCTTGAGAAAGCAAACACATGTAGGACATGTGGTAGTCTGACTAGAACCGGAGTTTTTCATTAGTCCTTAATGGATGGAAACGACTGGTCATCCGGTATCAACGCATTCGAGAATTGATTCGGTGATGGCTAGGTCATTATTTTCTATGGATTATATAGTTGTTATGTGTTCTCTTCTATTCTATGGGTAGGCTATCATCATAGGATACTAAGAGAAGTGAGGATTGAGTGTCATATTCTAAATAATGTCTACTTCTATGTGTTTGAGTAGCATATTTAATGAGATTATTATGTTCTATCTCTTTGCTTGCAGGGATAGGTCGGGTAAGACTTGAACCATATTTTATCATATTATCCTATGTAGTTGTTGATAGTATTTTATTGCTCAGACTAGAGTGTTGTCTGACTTAAGGTTTTATTCTCCTCTTATTACCTTGGGATGCACATCGACAATGCTGATGAGTAGACTGAGTACAGGAAACAGATAGGTGACGATGATGTTGTGTGACGACAAGAAAGAGGCTAGCGTATTACTATTCTTATTACATATCTATTTGGACAATTTCTACTGCTTCTGCTTTTATATACTCAGATGAGTGATGTGGTAAGGATTGATGTATTCGAATATTCAATAATTGGAATGTTTTGTACTTGATATTCAAGGATTGTGACGATCCCAAAACCCCGTACCACGGTGTTAAGGATAATCATTGGAATATAACACATTAATCATCATTAGCTGAGTACAGATAATAGCATAAACAAGAAATAGAATAATTTACACAAATATGACAGCGGAATCATATATATATATCACCACATCAGAGAGCACAGTGCAGGATACTACTTAGTGCATAATAATACATAATTAGTCAACATCGCCAATGGAGGAATCATAATACATAAAGAGTACATAAACTAAGCATCAGTCTACATCACCTGTGGCGGAATCATGATACATATACAATAATGGCGGAAAAGTCACAATCATCACAATGTAGTCAAGCCTAGCCATAAGCCAAAGGCGCACCTCTACTGCAGTGTCATGCCCAAAATATGTCAGCTACCTGTAACTAGGCTGCCCGTGTGAAAATAAGGGCACCCGAGTTTGCAAGGTGAAACAAACTACGAGTCAGTCATGGGACTGGTATGAGAAATCTACTTAACTTACTAAGCAACAATAATAAGGCAAATCAAAGTACCATGCCACTTTCGCGGAATGGGTTTACTCCAATGAGTGCTAGTGCATGAAATAAAGTAAACGGTTAAATCATCATAATGCTTTTTATCAAATGAAGCCATTATAAGACTTAGGTCCCATCACACAATGCAACGCAAGCCGGAGGATAGAGTTATTACCTTATAATGGCCAAAAATGCTTCATACGTACAGAACGAAAGTGTTTGATATTATCACTAGTGCATAGATGTTTCAAAAACAATTTCAATCATAAATATCAATCCTAGGCGGCATAGCTACCATCTACTATTTCGCCATACTAGTAATACAATCACATCCGCAATTTCGTATTGGAAATTGGATTCCATCATGAGTCGAGGCAAGGGGCAAGCTCTTCTCCGATTCGAGACACTCTAGCAAATGTTTCAGGACCGCACACAACAATCCTTGGATCTTCAGGGCCGGTCCTCTCTTACTTTTGAGGATTGGCAATTCCTGAACACACGTTTCCCGGTCCTTACAGACCTATATCGAGGCACCTCACATTCCAACAACCACACAGGTGAAAAGTATATATAATGTCAGGGCTGGTAGGTCACTGACACCACCCTAGCTAGAAAGAAACGTCGTGCTCTCCCTACAGTCACTATCCCGTTTTTGACTCATACCGAGGTGTGAGGCTCGCGAATCCACGCTATACACAAAGCTACGTCACACATACCATGCTTTGATCATCAACCACAAGACTTTGCTTTGCAACAGAAGCCTTGATCATATGCCACTTAGGCGTGCCACACATGCAATCCACTCCATGCGACTGATTTCTATCTATATATAACCTCTGAGCTCGTACGTCTCAGAGAAGGGCGTTAAGCAAGAGAATAAATTCACCACCGCCAAGAAGATATATATTTAATAGAGATCAATCAACACAGAACAAAATCCAATGTCAGACACACAGTCCATTTACAAGTTCGTCCTGGGTTTGAACGAAGTCGGAGGCACCAAATTCCTCGCTTATCCGCACAATCAACAATACGTCCGGACGGCTACTACTTCATCTCCTTCAAGGTAGCTACTCCAATCACGAGCATCAGTAGCGCCCATCCATCCAATGTGAAGAACGTCGGTCTTCAACCGTCTACAACTCTTCGACTTCTCACCGTCGATCGATTATTTGAAATGCTCGGCCGTTTCAAATAATCCACGTATATTTAGATTTTCAAATCAATTCATCACATGGTTAAATTACTCAACTTTCACATTTCAGTTCCTTAGTATAGTTTTCATGTTAAATATATTCAACCATCACATATCAAGCAAACCAAGCAAAATCGGTTTATTTCCATTCTATATCGTCAATAATATTTTTCAACGATATATCGCCATTTTTATTTATTTAAAAACGTCCATATTCAATTAAACGACATTTCAGGTCGTGCCGAAGCACTGGCGCTGCTTTTAACTAAATTTGTTTTACACATATATGAAAATCTAACCGTTGGATCTTCACAAATTTTATATCATTAGAAAGACCATTTCAAAACGAATCCAACGGTTTCAGTTTTGGGAAAATCCGACGGTCGGATCTCTCACACTAATCATTTGAAATCACGGTTTCAAATTACGAGCTGCAGCATCGTTATTCGATTTAATTTAATTATATTTATATATAAAAATAATCGATTCTGGCGCTGTTTTTCTTCAGATTTGAATTAAACATTCCAGACAATCCAACCGTCGGATCTTCACGAAGTTGGTGCCGTTGGAAAGATATTTCCAAGGCGAACCCAACGGTTGCGGTTTCGGGAAAATCCAATGGTCGGATCTCTTGCACTAGTCGTTTGAAAACACGGTTTCAAAACATGAACTGCACGGCCACGATTCGTTTTAATTTTATTTATATTTATATATTTATATAAATATAGTTCACTTGAAAATTCCTATATCGTTTTCACTTCAAATATTTCACTAACGCCTTTAAATTTTGGAAAATTTCGCCATAACCTCCTTTGTACGGGAGGGGCTGGGAAAATTCCCAAATAGCCACACGGGCGTCTCATCTCAAAAAGAAAAAGAAAAAGCCAAGCGGCTAGCCAATAGGCTCATAAAATCATCACCCAAGCAAAACAGTAAACATGTACCTATTTGTCGGGCACGTAATTTTATTCCTCTTCTCTAGCCTCTTTGCTATAACCTGTTCAATAAATATGCATGTACATATATGCAATTTTCATCACTTCTCATTTTCTATTCAATTTCATTTTCGATTCACTTTGGTTTAAAGTCACCATTCATTCTAATGTTGCATACATAAGCAAAAACCACATCATTAACTAATTAATGAATATTTCAACTCATGCATATTTATTTGAACGAGTGATTATTTTTAACACTTCACATTTCAATAAAAAATGATATTTTCGGCGAACTAAAATATATTTCAACACATGACTATTTCATTTAGCTCCTTTACATGTTAAAAATAATATTCACTTTACAAATATTTATTTCAACACTAGTATATCTTTAGCAAATCACATATATGATAAAAATGGAATTTTCATCATCTAAAATATTTATTCAACACATGAATGTTTTTAACACTTCATAGTTTCAATAAAAATGTAATTTTTATTGTTCAACCTTTTATTCAACACATGAACCTTTCCAACACACACACTTCTCAACATATGAGCATTTCCACACATGGATATTTTATATAGTTTGTTCATATAAGAAAGATGAAATTTTTATTGTTGAAACTATTTATATATATAAGGCGAATATTATACATACTTCATATATATTATAAAAATGTGATTTTTATTGTTTAAACACTTTATTCATTCACACATGAATTTAAATTTCACACATCACTTCTCAACACATGAGCATTTCCACACATGGATATAGTTTCAACACATGGCTTTAGTTTTAACGCATGAAAATAATTTCAACATATGAAAATAATTCTAAAACATAGATATTATTCAAAATTTCGGTAGCATAACGGCAGGGTAGTTAAAACCGACACCGTCCCGAGTACGGCTCCTCGCTCTACCTTAAAACTTCGCGGTTTTTGACAATGGGGATTTCATGCATCTAATTCGCATGCATGCGGCATGTTTTAATTTCATTTCCACAATTATTTCTAATTTGTTTCAATCACCAATGGGTATTTTTCAACCACAAACAATTATTCAACCATTTGAATTTTTCACCCAATTTTTCACACCAATTCACAACAATAAATATCATCCATGATTTGTGGACGAGGGGAGTGTGTATATTTATTTATTTATTTTCCATTCAAACACACATATCATTTAAACAATGCATGTACAATTCATACTTTGCTCATACAACTTATACTACGCGTGTATATGTGTGGTATACAACACGTATATAATTTATATTTTGCTTATATAATTTATACCTGGCATTTTCCATTCAATTTCATTTAATTTAGATTTCTCACCTTGGTTTTCGGAGTGCTAAAAATCGTAGATGGCTCAGAAAAATCCGCGGTCTCTTCTATGTGGTGGAGAGCCTCCTTGCGGTCACGATGTTTCCTGTTTCATCGAATTTCGTCAATACACGAAAAAGATATGATTTTTCAAAGTTTAAATATGATAAAGGTCTCACCTTTCTTTGTTTGTTCGAACTAGGATTCGGATTTTTCAGAAAATCCGCGAATCGATGCTCCGATCATAGGGTGGGACGTGAAAGAGGGGAGCGAGGCGGTCCTGTCGGTGGTCGGAGGAGCAGGTGCGATCGCCTCTGGCGATCGTGGCGTCGACGTGAAGTCGGTGACTTCCTGGGCGTCGTTCTCGACGCTGGCGAAGGGAGAAAGGGCGGGAGTTGGTCGGATTTGAAGAGGGAGGTGGGCGCCGTCGAGTCAGGGTGGCGACGAGGTCGGACGTTGACGGAGGCGGCGGGATTTCGGTCGGGAAGGTTGGAGCGGTTTCCGCCGTATACGAGAGAGAGGCGGCTAGGGTTTTGAGGTTTTTTTTTAAAATTATGAAAGGAAATTTCCTATTGGCCGATGCTTTATAGAAATTTTTAAATAGTGTTACTCCATACGGACACCAATTCAAGCCCAACGACTATTGCCCCTAGCTAAATGCCCCCATTCCGGACACAATGGGATATGTTTCGTTGGCCAATTCGACTGTTACAGTCAGTTATTTTTCAAATTAAAATATAAAACATTTAATATTCAATTTGAACGTACATTTCAATTTGCCAGGGCCACAAACTGATTCGAAAAATTCCAGTAAAATAAATCTGGCTATGTTTTGACTCTACGGTCCCAACAAAACTAGTTTCATCGAATTTTGGGCTCGTTTGAAAAATGGCCATTTTCTGGTCGATCCAATTTAACAGAAATTGACCAAACACATTTTCTTTTGCCACGCTCACATACTAGCTTCAAAAATTATGAAATTTGAAACCTAGCAATATTTTGACATCCCGGACCCAACAAAAGTGGTTTCGTCGAATTCCGAGGTCGTTTGCAAAATGTCTATTTTCAAGGGCTATATATTCTATATAGCGACCTTTCTGAAAATTCATTTGGCCATAACTTTTGATTCCCGCTATGAAACTTCAATTTTTCAGATTCGTTAGAAAGATATTCATAAACAGATTTAAATATTTTTGGTTTTACTAAAATCCGTTATATTTTCCACCCGGCACAGTCAGTCAAAGTTTGAATTCAAAATTTCAAACTGCCTCACTATTTCTAATTCATTATTTTATTGAAATATTCTATTTCAATTGTTCAAATTGCATTGAAATAACCAATTTAAAATTTTTAAATTGGCTCGTATTTTCCGGGTTGTTACAATCTCCCCCACTTAAAACTTTTCGTCCCCGAATAGGAAACAATAGTAAAGTAGGAAACAAAATGTAAATGCAAAGTATTGTGAAGGTACCTTGCACCGGAGTTAGTCAGAAATGTCCACTCTGCATTTGGGGTAAGCTTGCTTAATGCTTTCCTCAGTCTCCCAAGTACAGTCTCTAGGATCACTACTCCACTGCACTTTAACTAAATGAACCTTTTTGCTTCTTAGCTCTTTAGTTTCTTTACCAACAATTTTTATTGGTTCCCTTCTGACTGCCAATTCTGGAGTGATTTCTATATCCTATTGCGCTGCTTCTTCTACAACAAGATCTGGATCATGCACATGTCTTCTAAGTTGAGATACGTGAAACACATTATGCACTCCAGGTAACCAATCAGGTAATTGAACCCTATAAGCAAGAGTTCTAATTCGTTCAAGTATAGGAAAGGGACCAATAAACCTGGGTGCTAACTTCCCAGTTTTACCGAATCGGATCACTCCTCTCATCGGAGATACTTTCAAATAAACATGATCACCAACAGCAAATGTCAAATCTCTTCTTCTGGAATCTGCATAACTTTTCTGTCGGCTTTGTGTGGTTTTCAATTGCTTCTTGATGAAATCGACCTTATCAGATGCTTCTCGAATCATATCGGGTCCTAACACAAGTCTGTTGCCAGGTTCTACCCAACATGTTGGAGATCTGCACGGTCTGCCATATAATGCTTCAAATGGCGACATTCCCAAACTTGCTTGATAGCTATTGTTATATGAGAATTCCGCCAAATGCAAGTGATCTTCCCATGACCCGCCAAAATCAATAATACAAGCCCGTAGTAGATCTTCTAGAATTCTATTCGCACGCTCAGTTTGGCATCTGTCTGAGGGTGGTAAGCGGTGCTTAGATTTAATTTTGTCCCCAATTCTGTCTGGAATGCCTCCCAGTATTTGCTAGCAAAAATTGGGTCTCTATCACTGACTATGCTAATGGGAATTCCATGTACCTTAACAATTTCTTTGAAATATATCTGTGCTAGACTTTGAGCGGTTCTATTGGATCTGACAGGTATGAAATGGGCAGTCTTCGTGAAGCGATCTACGATTACCCAAATACTGTCATTACCTTTCTTGGTTCGAGGCAAACCATCTATGAAATCCATGGAAATCTGTTCTCATTTCCAACCTGGGACTTCCAACGGTTGCAACAATCCTGCTAGCTTTTATTGGTCACTCTTGACTAATTGACATGTAGGACATCTGCTAACATATAAAGAAATGTCAATCTTCATTGCCCTCCACCAGAAGGTGCGCTTAATATCATTATACATTTTGCTCACACCGGGATGGATACTAAGTTTGGACTTATGGCACTCATCCATGACTTCTCTTCAAAGCTCTGGAATATTCGAGATGCAAATCCTGCCATTTAATCTGAGAACCCCCTTGTCGTCAATACGGAAACTTGTAGTTCCACCTTCCTTGATCCTCTGGCTGATTCTCTGAATAAATTCATCGTCTTTTTGAAGGACTGAAATCTTATCAATCAACGAAGATGTAACAGTTATGCTAGCTATGATTTCATTCTTTCTACTAAGTGCATCAGCCACTACATTAGCCTTTCCTGGCGTATACAGAATATCCAGATCATACGCGGCAAGAAATTTTAGCCAACGCTGCTGTCTCAAGTTCAGATCTTTCTGGGTGAACAAATACTTTAGTGATTGATGGTCAGTAAATAGTTCGAATTTCTCACCCAACAAGTAATGCCTCCAGATTTTCAAAGCAAAAACGATAGCTAACAACTCAAGATCATGAGTTACATAATTCTTCTCATGCGGTTTTAACTGGCGGCTTGCATAAGCGACTACTTGGCCTCTTTGCATTAACACTGCACCAAGACCTCTAATAGAAGCGTCTGTCCAAACCGTCAAATCCTGATTGCCATCGATAATTGTTAACACTGGAGCAGTTGTCAATTTCGATTTCAATTCCTGGAAAGCTTCATCATAGTCAGAAGTCCACTTAAATTTCTCATGCTTCTTTTTAAGCTTCGTTAATGGACCGGATATCTTCGAAAAATCCTTTACGAATTTTAGATAATAACTAGCCAACCCCATAAAACTTCTAACCTCTGTGGGTGTGGTAGGCTGTTTCCAGTCTTGAATTGCTGCAATTTTACTCAGATCTACAGAAATCCCTTCCTTTGACACGACATGGCCAAGAAACTTCACTTCTTCTTGCCAGAAGACACACTTAGAGAATTTGGCTTTGAAGACGTTCTTTCTCAGAATCTCCAATACTTGTTCTAAATGTCTTTCATGCTCGGGTTTTGATTTGGAGTAGATTAAAATATCATCGATGAATACGAGGACAAACTTATTCAGAACTCCCCTGAACACTCTATTCATTAGATCGACGAAGTATACTGGAGCATTGCATAGGCCGAACGGCATTACTAACCATTCATAAAATATGTCTGGACCTCTGAAAGATGTCGAAGGAACACACTCTTCTGCAATTCTCAATTGATGGAAACCTGTAGCTAGGTCCATTCTAGAAAATACTCTCGCCCCATTTAATTGGTCTAGAAGATCATCGATGCGGGGTAATGGGTATTTGTTTTTGAGCGTCTGTTTGTTGAGGTCTCGGTAATCAACACACAATCGAAGAGTACCGTCTGACTTTGGGACAAACACTACAGCTGCACCCCAACTAGAAAAGCTAGGTCTGATCAGACCCTTCCATAGCAGTTGACGAGTTTGATCGCCTAATTCTTCCTTTTCCTTTGGAGTCATTCTTCTAATTGGATGAACCACTGGTCTGGCATTAGGAATTAGATCGATTCTGAATTATATTTCTCTTTGCGGAGGTAAGTTTTCAACTTCTTCAAACACATCCGCATAGTTTCTAAGAACATGAATCTTTTCTAAGGAAGTGGGGATTACTTCTAACGCAGACCAAAATTCTTTTCTATCTGGATCCGAACCATGGCATGGTACAGTAATATACCCAAGCTTCGTTCGAATTTTTACTATTCTTTCCGCACACTTTACCTCGACTTCGTATTTCGTTAACCAGTCTAGCCCGAGAATGATATCATACTCAGGAAAATCCATGGTGATCAAATCAAAAGAAAACTTATAGGACGAATAAGAGACTGGCACTCTACAATATGAGATGAGAATAATAGAACCTGCTATTGGATTATGAGCTTTAACCGAATCCTTGAGCTTTCTTTGTTTTAACTTTAATTTGTGCACTGTGTTAATAGCAATAAAACTACGTGATGCACCCGTGTCAAACAATACAGAAACAGGAATATTTTTAATTGTAAGGGTACCTCCCAAAACATCGGGTTTACCTGCTCCATCTGAAGCAGCTGGAGGGTTCGACCCGTCATATACGTGAGCTACTGCGGCCTTCTTAAGCAAAGGACAGTCTCGGACAAGATGATCTGTCTTGCGACAGTTAAAGCACGAGCGAGGGTTCTGAGAGCCTTGGCTTGAACCCTTGAGAATTGGTCCTCTGTAGTTTCGGGGCTGTGAAAACATTTGAGTAGTGCCCCGCCTTGCCACAGTTATACCAGTTTCCTCTTGGCGGCTTACTGGTTTGTGGATTCGAGGATGCCGCTTGGCTTGACTCACCTTGATTCGCAGCAGGCTTGCGTTTATTCCCGGCTTGGCTTTTAGCACGATCCTGATCCAGGTGCCTTTGATCTAGGTCTTCATAGTTGCACGCCATCTCCACTAATTCATTAAACCCCAGCTTGATGTGGGCCATTGCCCTGTCCTGGTACTTTCACTTCAGCCCGAGGATGAACCTCTTGTTCTTGGACTTTGCGGTGGCGACGAGTTCGGGAGCATAGCGGGCTAATTGTGTAAATTTGTTCAGATAATCTTGCACTGAGAGATCCCCCAGCTGGAGGTTTGCGAATTCGTCGTGCATGCGCTCCAGGGCTTGTTCTGGGACATACTTCTCTTTGAATAATTCTTTTAATTCGTCCCAGGTCCTACCAGCATTTCTGTTCCTTGCGGTGAGAGCTTCCCACCATAATTCGGCTTCTTCCTGCATAAGCCAGGCACCCATAAAAGCTTTATCTTGATCACCTAGCCTCAGGCCTCCAAGTATCTTCTCGCATGTTTTTAGCCAGACTAAGGCCTCAATTACAGTGCCCGTTCCAGAGAAGGTTTTGCCTTCTAGGTTTTTGTATCTTTTATCCACGCGGTCCAGCTCGAAAGGTTGAGCGGCCGGGGGTTGTATAAAGGGTCCATCTTCAGCTGGGACTTCACCACGTCCTCTGCCACGGCCAGCTCGGCCTCCTCTACCAGCGGCTGCTCGGGTAGCCATTGTTCAAGTTCTGTATAAGCAAGAAAAGAGTCAGCTTACAGAAACGATAATTTTATTGTATGGTAAAGCAGAAGAACTTAAGGAAAGATAACGATGGACTGATCAAATTGTTTTTGCTATTCTGCTTAGCTCATTCTAGGACATTACTAGTCCTATCTCTAATGAGCTACTCGCCTTAGAATACTACTGATTCTATTCTGAAGAAGTGTTTAATGTGTTAAGTTCCAGAACTAAGGTTAACCAAAGCTCTGATACCAGCTGTGACCATCCCAAAACCCCGTACCACGGTGTTAAGGATAATCATTGGAATATAACACATTAATCATCATTAGCAGAGTACAGATAATAGCATAAACAAGAAATAGAATAATTTACACAAATATGACAGCGAAATCATATATATATCACCACATCAGATAGCACAGTGCAGGATACTACTTAGTGCATAATAATACATAATCAATCAACATCGCCAATGGCGGAATCATAATACATAAAGAGTACATAAACTAAGCATCAGTCTACATCGCCTGTGGCGGAATCATAATACATATACAATAATGGCGGAAAAGTCACAATCATCAAAATGTAGTCAAGCCTCGCCATAAGCCAAAAGCGCACTTCTACTGCAGTGCCATGCCCAAAATATGTCAGTTACTTGTAACTAGGCTGCCCGTGTGAAAATAAGGGCACCCGAGTTTGCAAGGTGAAACAAACTATGAGTCATTCATGGGACTGGTATGAGAAATCTACTTAACTTACTAAGCAACAATAATAAGGCAAATCAAAGGACCACGCCACTTTCGCGGAACGGGTTTACTCCAATGAGTGCTAGTGCATGAAATAAAGTAAGCGGTTAAATCATCGCAATGCTTTTTATCAAATTGAAGTCATTATAAGACTCAGGTCCCATCACACAATGCAACGCAAGCCGGAGGATAGAGTTTTTACCTTATAATGGCCAAAAATGCTTCATACGTACAAAACGAAAGTGTTTGATATTATCACTAGTGCATAGATGTTTCAAAAACAATTTCAATCATAAATATCAATCCTAGGCGGCATAGCTACCATCTACTATGTCGCCATACTAGTAATACAATCACATCCGCAATTTCGTATTGGAAATTGGATTCCATCATGAGTCGAGCCAAGGGGCAAGCTCCTCTCCGATTCGAGACACTCTAGCAAATGTCTCAGGACCGCACACAGCAATCCTTGGATCTTCAGGGCCGGTCCTCTCTTACTTTTGAGGATTGGCAATTCCCGAACACACGTTTCCCGGTCCTTACAGACCTATATCGAGGCGCCTCACATTCCAACAACCACACAGGTGAAAAGTATATATAATGTCAGGGCTGATAGGTCACTGACACCACCCTAGCTAGAAAGAAACGTCGTGCTCTCCCTGCAGTCACTATCCCGTTTTTGACTCATACCGAGGTGTGAGGCTCGCGAATCCACGCTATACACAAAGCTACGTCACACAGACCATGCTTTGATCATCAACCACAAGACTTTGCTTTGCAACAGAAGCCTTGATCATATGCCACTTAGGCGTGCCACACAGGCAATCCACTCCATGCGACTGATTTCTATCTATATATAACCTCTGAGCTCGTACGTCTCAGAGAAGGGCGTTAAGCAAGAGAATAAATTCTCCGCCGCCAAGTAGATATATATTTAATAGAGATCAATCAACACAGAACAAAATCCAATGTCAGACACACATTCCATTTACAAGTTCGTCTTGGGTTTGAACGAAGCCGGAGGCACCAAATTCCTCGCTTATCCGCACAATCAACAATACGTCCGGACGACTACTACTTCAGCTCCTTCAAGGTAGCTACTCCAATCACGAGCATCAGTAGCGCCCATCCATCCAATGTGAAGATCGCCGGTCTTCAACCGTCTTCAACTCTTCGACTTCTCACTATCGATCGATTATTTGAAATGAGAATGAACTCGGCCTTTTCAAATAATCCACGTATATTTAGATTTTCAAATCAATTCATCACATGGTTAAATTACTCAACATTCACATTTCAGTTCCTTAGTATAGTTTTCATGTTAAATATATTCAACCATCACATATCAAGCAAACCAAGCAAAATCGGTTTATTTCCATTCTATATCGTCAATAATATTTTTAAACGATATATCGCCATTTTTATTTATTTAAAAACGGCCATATTCAATTAAACGACATTTCAGGTCGTGCCGAAGCACTGGCGCTGTTTTTAACTAAATTTATTTTACACATATCTGAAAATCTAACCGTTGGATCTTCACAAATTTTATATCATTAGAAAGATCATTTCAAAACGAATCCAACGGTTTCAGTTTTGGGAAAATCCGACGGTTGGATCTCCCACACTAGTCGTTTGAAATCACGGTTTCAAATTACGAGCTACAGCGTCGTTATTCGATTTAATTTAATTATATTTATATATAAATATAATCGATTCTGGCGCTGTTTTTCTTCAGATTTGAATTAAACATTCCAGACAATCCAACCGTCGGATCTTCACAAAGTTGGTGCCGTTGGAAAGATATTTCCAAGTTGAACCCAATGGTTGCGGTTTCGGGAAAATCCAATGGTCGGATCTCCCGCACTAGTCATTTGAAAACACGGTTTCAAAACACGAACTGCACGTCCATGATTCGTTTTAATTTTATTTATATTTATATATTTATATAAATATAGTTCATTCGAAAATTCCTATATCGTTTTCACTTCAAATATTTCACTAACGCCTTTAAATTTTGGAAAATTTCACCATAACCTCCTTTGTACGGGAGGGGCTGGGAAAATTCCCAAATAGCCACACGGGCGTCTCATCTCAAAAAGAAAAAGAAAAAGCCAAGTGGCTAGCCAATAGGCTCATAAAATCATCACCCAAGCAAAACAGTAAACATGTACCTATTTGTCGGGCACATAATTTTATTCCTCTTCTCTAGCCTCTTTGCTATAACCTGTTCAATAAATATGCATGTACATATATGAAATTTTCATCACTTATCATTTTCTATTCAATTTCATTTTCGATTCACTTTGGTTTAAAGTCACCATTCATTCTAATGTTGCGTACATAAGAAAAAACCACATCATTAGCTAATTAGTGAATATTTCAACTCATGCATATTTATTTAAACGAGTGATTATTTTTAACACTTCACATTTCAATAAAAAATGATATTTTCGGCGAACTAAAATAGATTTCAACACATGACTATTTCATTTAGTTCCT
The DNA here is from genome assembly GCA_030737875.1 of Allium sativum. Classification (NCBI taxonomy): domain Eukaryota; kingdom Viridiplantae; phylum Streptophyta; class Magnoliopsida; order Asparagales; family Amaryllidaceae; genus Allium; species Allium sativum. Next base: position 887,745,655 of record CM060915.1, on the reverse strand, counting down.
TTACATGTTAAAAATAATATTCACTTCACAAATATTTATTTCAACACTAGTATATCTTTAGCAAATCACATATATGATAAAAATGGTATTTTCATCATCTAAAATATTTATTCAACACATGAATGTTTTTAACACTTCATAGTTTCAATAAAAATGTAATTTTTATTGTTCAATCTTTTATTCAACACATGAACCTTTCCAACACACACACTTCTCAACACATGAGCATTTCCACACATGAATATTTTATATAGTTTGTTCATATAAGAAAGATGAAATTTTTATTGTTGAAACTTTTTATATATATAAGGCGAATATTTTATATACTTCATATATATTATAAAAATGTGATTTTTATTGTTTAAACACTTTATTCATTCACATATGAATTTAAATTTCACACATCACTTCTCAACACATGAGCATTTCCACACATGGATATAGTTTCAACACATGGCTTTAGTTTTAACGCATGAAAATAATTTCAACATATGAAAATAATTCTAACACATAGATATTATTCAAAATTTCGGCAGCATAACGGCAGGGTAGTTAAAACCGGCACCGTCCCGAGTACGACTCCTCGCCCTATCTTAAAACCTCGCGGTTTTTGACAATGGGGATTTCATGCATCTAATTCGCACACAGGCGGCATGTTTTAATTTCATTTCCACAATTATTTCCAATTTGTTTCAATCACCAATGGGTATTTTTCAACCACAACCAAACAATATCAAACACAAACAATTATTCAACCCTTTGAATTTTTCACCCAATTTTTCACACCAATTCACAACAATAAATATCGTCCATGGTTTGTGGACGAGGGGAGTATATATATATATATATATATATATTTATTTATTTATTTTCCATTCAAACACACATATCATTTAAACAATGCATGTACAATTCATACTTTGCTCATATAACTTATACTACACGTGTATATGTGGTATACAACACGTATATAATTTATATTTCGCTTATATAATTTATACATGGCATTTTTCATTCAATTTCATTTAATTTAGATTTCTCACCTTGGTTTTCGGAGTGCTAAAAATCGTAGATGACTCAGAAAAATCCGCAGTCTCTTCTATGTGGTAGAGAGCCTCCTTGCGGTCACGATGTTTCATGTTTCATCGAATTTCGTCAATACATGAAAAAGATATGATTTTTCAAAGTTTAAATATGATAAAGGTCTCACCTTTCTTTGTTTGTTCGAACTAGGGTTCGGATTTTTCAGAAAATCCGCGAATCGATGCTCCGATCAGAGGGTGGGACGTGAAAGAGGGGAGCGAGGCGGTCCTGTCGGTGGTCGGAGGAGCAGGTGTGATCGCCTCTGGCGATCGTGGCGTCGACGTGAAGTCGGCGACTTCCTGGGCGTCGTTCTCGACGCTGGCGAAGGGAGAAAGGGCGGGGGTTGGTCGGATTTGAAGAGGATGGTGGGCGCCGTCGAGTCAGGGTGGTGGCGAGGTCGGACGTTGACGGAGGCAGTGGGATTTCGGTCGGGAAGGTTGGAGCGGTTTCCGCCGTATACGAGAGAGAGGCGGCTAGGGTTTTGAGGTTTTTTTTTTTTAAATTATGAAAGGAAATTTCCTATTGGCCGATGCTTTATAGAAATTTTTAAATAGTGTTACTCCATACGGACACCAATTCAAGCCCAACGACTATCGCACCTAGCTAAATGCCCCCATTCCGGACACAATGGGATATGTTTCGTTGGCCAATTCGACTGTTACAGTCAGTTATTTTTCAAATTAAAATATAAAACATTTAATATTCAATTTGAACGTACATTTCAATTTGCCAGGGCCACAAACTGATTCGAAAAATTCCAGAAAAATAAATCTGGCTATGTTTTGACTCTACGGTCCCAACAAAACTAGTTTCGTCGAATTCTGAGCTTGTTTGAAAAATGGCCATTTTCTGGTTGATCCAATTTAACAAAAATTGACCAAACACATTTTCTTTTTCCACGCTCACATACTAGCTTAAAAAATTATGAGATTTGAAACCTAGCAATAGTTTGACATCCCGGACCCAACAAAAGTGGTTTCGTCGAATTCCGAGGTCGTTTGCAAAATGTCTATTTTCAAGGGCTATATATTATATATAGCGACCTTTCTGAAAATTCATTTGGCCATAACTTTTGATTCCCGCTATGAAACTTCGATTTTTCAGATTCGTTAGAAAGATATTCGTAAATAGATTTAAATATTTTTGGTTTCACTAAAATCCGTTATATTTTCCACCCGGTACTGTCAGTCAAAGTTTGAATTCAAATTTTCAAACTGCCTCACTATTTCTAATTCATTATTTTATTGAAATATTCTATTTCAATTGTTCAAATTGCATTGAAATAACCAATTTAAAATTTTTAAATTGGCTCGTATTTTTCGGGTTGTTACAAGGATTTATGGAGATGATATTTCCTGCTTTATTACATTTCACTACTATATCATGTTGTATATTTTGTTATTTTATATTATTCATGCGTTGTAAGTTATACGACAGGTTCCATTTCAATTTACTTTCTTCAATGATCATCCCATATTAGCCTGGCACGTCATGCAAAGCACCTTTCTTATAGTTTAGTGCATGAGGTATGGGCCGGTCGTCATACTTGGTATATTAGTTTTGGTTAATCGATTTTACCCAAAGCTCAAGAGCATAAAAGCATATAAGAGATGTACTTGTAATTTTATTTGGATGATAGTTATATTATATAATATATATATAGCAGATTTACAATCACTTGAGCACTTTTGCAACCTTTCTCTGATGTGGACTGGTCGTTCCTGTTTCAGGTAAAAATGAGTTGTCGAAATACAAGGAATGCGCTAGGTACAAGCCTGATTGTAACAGCCTGAATTTCCATACCCTTTGAGTTGACTAAATACACCACACGTCCAACCCAAATTGCACAGAAATATGAATCACTATGGATAAAGAAGAAATGATATAGAAGAAACAAAAATAACAATACACTATTTCACATCGCAATGTATAACATCTTTTGAAATACGAAACTGTAATTGTATATACATACCATCATCAGAGTACAAATACTATTCCTAGCTAACGTTGGAACAATTATAATTACATATTTCCATATGTATACATATATATATATATATTACATAGCGGAAAATAATACTAGAAACTAATGATGAAGCCTCCTGCTTCAAGCTCCTCCAAGGGTATCTGTAAACACCTGAACTACTTGACTACCCATATAAATTTAAGCAGCCAAGAGTTTATTGTAAAACAAAACAATCTCTGGGTCAGTAATGGGACTGGTGTGAGTAAACTTCAACCACTTGGTTTAACTTTAAAAAAAACTTTTAAAAGAAAAGATAATTGTAAGACTAATCCATACATAAGCAGTAATGCTTTTTACCTTACGAAAACCCAAACTATTCTTTGAATCAATACTGTTTTGATATTATAATTAGTCTGAATCGAATAAATAACAATCTAACGGAATGCTTGCATCATAGGCTTCACATATATAGTATACAATCAAAATCGCATGCACTTCTTGGAAAACGGATTTCCAACTATGACAAGGTATGGGACCACATTTCGATAGTGTATCTCTAGAAAGGAATACACTGGGTTCAAAAGAACATCTTATAACCCGGCTACATAACTGGCCACTCATTTCGCTTGAGTGTGTTGAGACACGAGAATTTCGATTGATAACAACAAAATGAAGATCAATGGAAATCATGACATGGAGCTAAGATTATAGATATGTAGATGTTTAATGGGGAGCATATATACAGGGGGAGATAACAATTGAAATATCAAGCTATGTTGTCATCAATCAAAAAGGGGGAGAATGTTGAGTCAAAGATTTCAATGATTATTTTGATTAATGACAACAAGAAGCTTCATGATCGACAAAAAGAAGAATCAAGGACAAAAAGAAGAATCGATGTTTTCATAGGTTGGAAGTTGGTTATTTAGAGTTATAAATGTTAAAATCTATCCTCGAATAATCACACTCCTCATCATTTTTGAATATATTCATAAATACACGTTTTCTGTGCAAATTGACAAAAACAGGTCAACCTACAAAAAAATCCGATCGACCTAAATAGATGATTTTCATTCCAGAGAGTTTTTAGGTCGACCTGTCATTTTCAACCTGTCGACCTACAAAACCTGTCGACCTACAAAAAAATCCTGTCAACCTACAAAACCTGTCGACCTACAAAAAAATCCTGTCAACCTACAAAACCTGTCGACCTAAATTTTTTACCTGTCGACCTGTTTCAGACAGAAGCAAAACCTATCAACCTAAAATTAAATCCTGTCGACCTGTTTCAGGCAAAATGCACAGAAAGTGTCCGTTCATGAATATAACGGTCAAAAACCTGTCAACCTATTATTTTTTCCTGTCAACAGCTTTTTGAAATTTGTGAAGAGTCATCTTCTTTCTTGAAAAGTTGCATCCATTTCTCTTCATTAAAAATCACTCCTTTTGATTGCAACTTTTCACTAATAATTACAACTTCTCATTTGCTATAAATACATCATCTTTCATTCATCCAAATCACCGATTCTTGCTCTGATTTCTGATCTTACTTTCTAAATACTCTTGCATTCTAAAAAGCTCCCAAATTCAAGTTACTTATTGAATCCTTGATAATATTTCTCATATTTTGATTCAACAAGCAACTAACTTCCTTCAAATCTTCGCATTCAATTCATATACTTGAGGATAAGATTATAGGAAGGTTGTACTCAATCATTGACTAATCAGTGTTGAAGAAAGAACACATTCAAGGTCAAACTCTTGTAATCGTCTTGTGGGTAAGCTTGTAGCCCGTGAAATCAAGTGGGTAAGCTTGTAGCCCATAAAATCAAGTGGGTAAACTTGTAGCCCGTAAATCAAGTAGTTGTGAACTTGTTCCTCCGGGTGAAGCGAGGGTGTTGTTTAGTGAAAAGCCGAAGAGGAGCTTCGGGACTGGACGTAGAACTGGAGGTCCGAACCAGTATAAAAATCCTGGTGTCGTTACTCTACTTTACTTTACTTTACTGCATTTATAGTTATTTGTGATATATATTGTTTTGCGAATATTTATTCGCATAACTATTGAAGAGCTTAAGTTATCACATACATTCCGCATAGCCATATTATAGATCCTGCACAAGTCGTACACAACCGACCTTTTCAATTGGTATCAGAGCCTGGTGTTCTAGAGATCGTAACAACATCCTAGAACAAATGGCAATAAAGAAATCTAGTCAAGGCATTAGAAAATGGAAGAGCAACAAAGCAGAATCAGGAGAGCAAGGAAACAAATGTCTCATGGCAAAAGTCAGATCACAATCGGTATGTACAGATTCTTTATATAAAGATCTTTTGTTAAACCATGAGAAATTATTGAAAGAATTTAAAACTTTGAGCAAACTCAATACTGTCATTATAGCTAAGTCAAAAATTTGCGAGCAAGAAAATTCCAAATTAAAAGAATATAACAATGTTCTTTTAAAGGAAATCGATCTTTTGCAAAATAGAAATAAATATTTAGAAGATTCTTTAAATAATTCTAGTTCTTTAATTTCATCTCTTGAAAAAGAGAATGGAGCTTTAACTAAAAAGAATTTAGAATTATCTAAAGAATGTGAGTTTTTAAAGGTGAATAATAATATTTTGCAAAATGAAATTTCTGACTCAAAAGAAAATTTTGAAAAGTTACAATCTTCTTTAGATAATTCAGAATCTCAAATTTTAGGTCTCAAAACTGAGAATGGTACTTTAAAAAGGAAAAATTCTGAATTAAATAAGGAAATTGATGATTTAAAGAATAACAAAATTTCTTTTGAAAATGTCAGTAGCGACTTTGGAAATAAATTTAATAAATGTGCAAATAAGTTCGCAAAATTTAATAAAGGTCAAAATGATTTAAATATGATTTTATCTAGATCTCGACCTTTACATGACAAAAGTGGTTTAGGATATAATAAAACTAATCTTAGAAATAGTACTAGATTTGCCTTCGTGTACAATAAAAATATTACTGCTAGTACTAATGTTCATCCTAGATCCAATTATTATAGAAATTCGAATACTTCTATGACTAGAGATCTACATAATAGATCTAGAAGTATGAAAAGGAATATCAATAGAGATTACTTAAGTATTTGGGTTCCTGTCAGTTGGAAAAATAGAGAAAAATATATTGATGATTATTTTGATTCAGTAGTTAATAATGAAAATTTTATCTTTAATGGTTCCATTAAACCCTCTTGGGTATGGTTACCTTCCTTCTAACCTATGGACCCAAACAAAGCAAGTGGGTACCAAAAGTATATATGTCATATTTTTTGCAGGTACACCACAACAAAGAGAAGGCTATTCGGTATCTCTAAATATCTTCGAAAATTTAGCTTATCAAAAAGTACGTGATTCAATATCTCCTGAAGGTGCTATAATTATTTGTATTCTCCACTACTCTCGATTATTGAGATTATTATGATATTTATTCTTTTTAATCGATGACAAAGGGGGAGAAATATTTTACATATACTATTTAAAATATTATGTGCTTAATATGGTGAAAGTATATGTGTGCTAACATTTGTTAATGTAGGAATCAAAAGGTAAGATTATTTACTAACAAATGTTGTAGAAATTCAGGCGGAGTTTTATATTCAAAGGGAGAAAATCCAAGGTGTTGTCATCAATCAAAAAGGGGGAGAATGTTAAGACACGAGAATTTCGATTGATAACAACAAAATGAAGATCAATGGAAATCATGACATGGAGCTAAGATTATAGATATGTAGATGTTTAATGGGGAGCATATATACAGGGGGAGATAACAATTGAAATATCAAGCTATGTTGTCATCAATCAAAAAGGGGGAGAATGTTGAGTCAAAGATTTCAATGATTATTTTGATTAATGACAAGAAGAAGCTTCATGATCGACAAAAAGAAGAATCAAGGACAAAAAGAAAAATCGATGTTTTCATAGGTTAGAAGTTGGTTATTTAGAGTTATAAATGTTAAAATATATCCTCAAATAATCATACTCCTCATCATTTTTGAATATATATTCATAAATACACGTTTTCTGTGCAAATTGACAAAAACAGGTCAACCTGCAAAAAAATCCGGTCGACCTAAATAGATGATTTTCATTCCAGAGAGTTTTTAGGTCGACCTGTCATTTTCAACCTGTCGACCTACAAAACCTGTCGACCTACAAAAAAATCCTGTCAACCTATAAAACCTGTCGACCTACAAAAAAATCCTGTCGACCTACAAAACCTGTCGACCTAATTTTTTTACCTGTCGACCTGTTTCAGACAGAAGCAAAACCTGTCAACCTAAAATTAAATCCTGTCGACCTGTTTCAGGCAAAATGCACAGAAAGTGTCCGTTCATGAATATAACGGTCAAAAACCTGTCAACCTATTATTTTTTCCTGTCAACAACTTTTTGAAATTTGTGAAGAGTCATCTTCTTTCTTGAAAAGTTGCATCCATTTCTCTTCATTAAAAATCACTCCTTTTGATTGCAACTTTTCACTAATAATTACAACTTCTCATTTGCTATAAATACATCATCTTTCATTCATCCAAATCACCGATTCTTGCTCTGATTTCTGATCTTACTTTCTAAATACTCTTGCATTCTAAAAAGCTCCCAAATTCAAGTTACTTATTGAATCCCTGATAATATTTCTCATATTTTGATTCAACAAGCAACTAACTTCCTTCAAATCTTCGCATTCAATTCATATACTTGAGGATAAGATTATAGGAAGGTTGTACTCAATCATTGACTAATCAGTGTTGAAGAAAGAACACATTCAAGGTCAAACTCTTGTAATCGTCTTGTGGGTAAGCTTGTAGCTCGTGAAATCAAGTGGGTAAGCTTGTAGCCCGTGAAATCAAGTGGGTAAGCTTGTAGCCCGTGAAATCAAGTGGGTAAACTTGTAGCCCGTAAATCAAGTAGTTGTGAACCTGTTCCTCCGGGTGAAGCGAGGGTGTTGTTTAGTGAAAAGCCGAAGAGGAGCTTCGGGACTGGACGTAGGACTGGAGGTCCGAACCAGTATAAAAATCCTGGTGTCGTTACTCTACTTTACTTTACTTTACTGCATTTATAGTTATTTGTGATATATATATTGTTTTGCGAATATTTATTCGCATAACTATTGAAGAGCTTAAGTTATCACATACATTCCGCATAGCCATATTATAGATCCTGCACAAGTCGTACACAACCGACCTTTTCAGAGTGTACCGAATGTATGTCACCAACGGTTGGGATCAGCAACTGTTACCGAATTCATTCAGCAATGATAGAATAAAGAAGAAAATTGATTTTCTCTAGATTAGGTGACAATACACCCTAATGGGAGTGACCAACATAGCCATGCAACCTACGCGATTTTTGTCATTTCCGGTAGTGAGGTTTGAGGCCACACTTACCTTTTTTTACGCCATAACATCATTCACTTTGAATGTCACATCGTCAAACCCGCCATATCATAAATTGATTTCCCTAAAAATATCACGAGAATAAAACTAAGAGAAACGAATTCCTTCACCACCAAACGTAAATACATTTGAAGAAATAAATGTAGATGATATGTTAGACATACTCTGTCATACATTCATCAACACAATTTGTCCAGCGACTAGACAAACCGAAGGCACTATTTCCATCAGTCCATATTAGGAAATTTCTACCTAGGATCAACAGAAAAAGCCTTTGCACTTTCTCCGTCTTCGATTATCTTCAACATAATATAATCCGCAACACTTATGCCTATACGAAGTGGTTTTCAGATAATACATTCAACCGATCTGTCTGTACTGACACGATGGTATTAAATATGCCAATACTTTGATAGTCGTTTATTTAACTATTGAAGAAACAAACATTCATCCAAAGATCCTATTCCAAAAAAGAATATTGTTGATTAGCACCAAACAATCACCGAGCCCTTTTAAATTTATATTTAATTTATTAAATTCTTTGCCCAAATTCATTGCAAAAATCCTTATCGATATATTTTCCAACTATTTTTCCCATAAACCCATTCATTTTATATACTTAGAAAATATTCCTTATTTTATTTGGAAAACGTTTCCAAATCACATTTACTTGGGTTAAAACGAGTGTTGCATAATACATCATTACAACAAGCCAAAATACTGCGTTTAGCTAACTATATTTAAATCTCGTATTAAATCTTAATCGTTTACTTTTCGGAAATCATTTACTATAACAATAGTGTTGTAGTCTATGTTTTTCTATTTTTCATGAAAAACGTTTATTACAATATGTTAAAATTATTAATCAATTTGGTTCCAAGTCTATATATAATCGATAAATCGATTTTAGATATCAAATTTTCTTTAAAAAAAATCTCCTTAAATTTCCGAAAAATTTCGCCAGCGTCTCCTTTGTACGGCTCAATCAGCACAACTAAAAATCGCCTCTCTAGCCCTTTCCATTCAAAAAGAAAATCAAAAAACAAAGCGGCATGCCAATAGGCACATAAAATCTCATATTTAATTTAAATATGTACCTCTTTTGTTGGGCATTCAAATTTATTTTCGTCCATTAGCTTCATTCTATACCTATTTAACATATATTCAACCATTCCCAATTTATTCCAATTCAACCCATTCGTTTTTAACTCAATTCGCAAATTAATTCTCTCATTAACAATTTTTGCTAATCCACTTTTAGTTTGAACATATCATGTTCAAATATATTTCAATTCTCTTATACACAAGTCGAGTTCCATTTCTAACTTGAATTTATATTCGATTTCAAATTTAAATCCCCAAATCCAATTCACTTAACCAAAGTTAAGTTCGATTTAAAATTTCTATTAACTAATTAATTTCTAGTTAGCAATCATCATTCCATAATCCAAAAATCTGATTTTTATTTCAAAAATCAATATATTTACTCCACTTGAGTTTCTGTTTATTTTATAACTCAAGTCTGAATTTTTCTAATGGAAATTTAATTATTATTTGCTTAAAATCCTTTTATTTTATTAAATAAATCATTATGGTTTATAAACGATTATACCACTATTTTTCTGGAAATTTGATTTTGACATACTCAAAATCAATAACACAAAATTCATATTTTTTCTTCCATTAGAAAATTAGCATTCAATATGTGCGAACGATTCTTGTTTCAAAGAATTCCGACTTATATTTAAACCTATATACTCAATTGAAGTTAAAAAAAAATCAAATTATGAACAACCGCACTGCGGCGAGCTCATTTTAATTAAATATAAATGTTTAAACTTCGTTTATTAATAAATTTCATTTCCATTCTTTAATATTTAGATAAAAATTAAATCGGTCTTCCAAATCTGACTTAAAATTTTCAATTATCAAATTCCAATTATAAACTCCTTGGATTTATATCAATTCAATTTACAATATGAATTCTAGAATAAAATATATTGTTCCTTTTTCGAAACTGTTAATGATATTTTCTGTCAACACTCGGAATAAAGTTACGTGGAGCATATACTTAGGAAAATCAGTGCAGCAATGATCTAAAGTTACTAAAAGACAATCTAGGATCAGTGTTCCTTAGCTAAATCTTTCATTTCTTAGGCACTATGATCTCAATTTTGAAGATTAGTTATTCTTCCCTCAGGGGATGAATATCACACTTACAGGTCTATGGAGTTCAGAAGTACCTTGAAGAAAGGTTTATTTAGCTTGGCCAATTGAAGCCTTGCACAATTAGTCACCTTTTTATGTTACGGATGAAATGATATACATTGTGATAGGAGGAAAACATGCTAATGTCCCCCAATATTCGGAAGGTTGAGTGTTGCAATGCTTATTGACTAGAATGATCCTTCTACATCGAGCCAGCCCAAAGGGCTTTGGTTGCATTAGTGATCGAGTCATAAGCCTGTAGTTGACTTCTTTTCCGAAGTTGAGTTGCATTAGGCTCATTATGAGAGGGCTGATTCACGTTGCCAACCTTTAAGAAAAAGGGAAAAAGCTTCGAGTTTATATGAAACCCTTTCTCTTTACGAAGGTGTCGCGAACAACCCTTTCATACGAAAGGTTAGTGTTAAGTCCATGTTCCATCATAAGTCGTACAACACGATTATTAATTCATAAGAAGTTTAAGTCTCGGATTTCTCCTTTTATAAATTGCAGATATATTACAAGAGTTGAAGAAATCCCCAATCTGATTTGGAAATTCGGGTTTGCTCCTCAGAGAAGAAGAAACAAGATTGAGAAAAAATAAAAAATTCGACCCCCTAAAATGTGACCCCTAGGGTCTTATTTATAGAGAATTTGAGGCCCCTTCTGTTATTGGCTATTGGGCTTGCAGAAGCCTCTGTCAGCTGCTTTTCTCCTTGGTGTCAAATGTTTAGCTTTCGGCCGCCTTTGTGTCGCTGATTATGGCTTCTGGAGTGAGGGTTCAGATCAATCGAAGCCTCTTCGAGATTGATACGAGCTAGTCGATGTAAACGATTTTCGTAAGACATTTGTGCTCCTGGTTGTGGCTTCCGAGTGTAGGTTTCTGGTTTTCTCATGAATACTCAGAGGAGATTGCCCTTGTGATGTATGTAGATAGCTGCTGGTTCAGAACCCCTGTTGGTGTCGATACTAAGCATATTAGTATGTATCGCCTGTATTCCCTTTTGGGCTTCGGTTTGCCTTCCAAAGTGTAACTTCCGGTGTTTTACCTATTGTTTAATATAACGACCTCTTGATGCTTAGTTATTTTGGGGGCTAGTTCCGAATAACCCTTAGGTGCTTTAGGCTTAGTATCTTTAATGCCTTTATCTCTTGATGTGTCGATGTTAAGCAGGTTAACACCAACAGTCCTTCCATCTTTTTGAATTTTGATTAGCGGAGTCCTTTTGGATTTTCCTTGCTATTCTTCTGTCCTAGGAGATCCTTCGTTACGGAACCCCCTACCGGACATACTATGCTGGATATACCCTGCCAGTATTCCTTAGATTTTGAGCTCCTTTCTCCTAAGAAGGTGTCGGATTATGCAGCTCTCGGATCATTCTTTCATGCCATTGGTTCTTTCTAGTATTTGGCTTTTGCTTTCGAAGGCATTTCTTGTGTTGATGATGATCTACTACCCTTTCACTATTAGTTTGTTTAAGAGTTCATTTTGGTATAGTAACATTTGCCCCTAGTGAAGGGGTGTTTTCGACTTTCCAAGTCAAACTTCTCTTTCTAGATTCTTTCTCATTTTAGTTGTTAGTTATCTTCAACATTGGATTGCATAACGAAACCTCCAGGGTACTACTTCTGTGTCAGTCCTTACTTGACCATTAAAGATTGAAAGTTGATAACTGATTTCCTGTCTTGATAGTAGTTTGGAATCAATTCTTATTCAGGTAATTTAAAGATCGTAGACTAAAAATCCACTTCTAGTATTAAAAGAAGTCCCGAACCAACCCTGGTTTAGGTAATTTGAAGACCAGAAATCCTTTTCTGGTATTAATAGAAGTCCCGAACTAATCCATGTTTGGGTAACTAACGATTGAAGACCTGAAATCCTCTTCTGGTATTAATAGAAGTCCCAAACCAACCCTTGTTCGGGTAATTAAAGACTGAAGACCAGAAATCCTCTTCTAGTATTAATAGAAGTCCCGAACTAACCCATGCTCGGGTAATTAAAAATTGAAGACTAGAAATCCTCTTCTGGTATAATAGAAGTCCCGAACCAACCCTTGTTCGGGTAATTAAAGATTGAAGACCAGAAATCCTCTTCTGGAATCAATGTTTTGGTATCGCCCTTGGATTTGATTTGTGAAGCAGAGGTTGTACGTGCTTCTTGAGTCACTCTCTAGTTTTTTATGTCAAAGCAGAGGATGTACGTGCTTTGTTGGCCACTCTATGGGCCTGTGCATCCAGTGCGCTTAGCTAGCTTATCCAAAAGTAGGGCCCAAGGACTTACCCGACCTCCCTCTAGGAGGTGCCTTATCCTAACCATCGTAGGTGATGATAAGATCTTAGAAACTTAAACCGGGCCCTTATCGACACATAATTAAGGTTTACTCTTTTGATGCTCTATGCTGACCATTGTAGGTACGAATAGAGGCTTACACACCACCCCCTCCAAGGGGTACTTGTAACAACCCGGAAATCTGAGCCAATTTAAATTTTTTATTTTGGCAATTTTAGTGAATTTTGAATATTTAAAATGAATTATTTTAAATAATAACGACGAGAAATTTATTTTGAATAGAATTCGAACGTATATATTTATATAGATCGTTGTTAGAATATAAATATTTATTTTAAATTATAAAAAGGAATTGAAAATGGTGCGGTAGTTCGAAAATTCAATTTCAAAGTTTAAATGAATGTACAGGATTCAAAATAAACCGGATTTTAATGAAACCAAAATTATTTAAATCTGTTTATGAATATCTTTCTAACAAATCTGGAAAATCAAAATTTCATAGCGGGAATCAAAAGTTATGGCCAAATGAATTTTCAGAAAGGTCGCTATAGAGAATATATAGCCCTTGAAAATAGACATTTTGCAAACGACCTCAGAATTCGACGAAACCACTTTTGTTGGATCCGGGATGTCAAATTATTGCTAGGTTTCAAATTCCATAATTTTTTAAATTAATATGTGAGCGTGGAGAAGGAAAATGTGTTTGGTTGATTTCAGTTAAATTGGATCGACCAGAAAATGGCCATTTTTCAAACGGTCTTCAAATTTGACGAAAATAGTTTTTTTGGGACCGTATCGTCAATACGAAGCTAGAAATAATTTTTCTGGAATTTTTAGAGTCAGTATATGGCCCCAGTAAATAGAAATGTGCGTTTAAATTAAATATATATTGATTTATATTGTAATTTAAAGAAAAACTGGTCGTAACAGCCGAATTGGCTTACCGGGCATATCCCATTGTGTCCAGAATGGGGGTATTTGGCTAGGGGCGATATTAGTTGGGTTCGATTTAGAGTTCGAATCGATAAACTTCACATTTAAATAATAAATGAATTAAATAATAATATTATTATTTTATATAGTACCCTAGAAGCCCTAAGTCAACGCCAATACACAGTCAAAATTTCCAGAGCCGCTTCTTTCCTTCTGAACGGCGGAAACACTCACGAAATTATCTCCTTCGATCTCGAAATTCACTTCAAATTAATTTATGATTCATACATGAAATCGAAGTACTCTCTTAGATCTACATATCCATATCACTTTCTACATTCATCGATGAGTTTTTCGTTCGATTTCAAGCCACAAAGGGTACTCGTTCGTGGGCTGATTCGGAGGGCGTGGGCCCACCGAGATGAACGCACCGCCAGGCGCAGGAAGGTGGCGGAGGGGTGGTCGTTGTGGGCCCCTCCGATCGAGGTCCGGCGTGAAGAACAGGGGCGGCGACGGTCTTCTTTGATCGAGGGTTTGGGCTCCTGAAGCGGATGATGGGAATGAAGGCTAATTAGCCTAATAACGGTGATTAAGGGTTTGGATGTAATTAAGGAAAATTTAATTATATTTAATTATATAATTAAATCATTAACCTTTAAAATATCACAACTCTTTCATACGAGATCGGATTTCAGCGATTTCACTTGCGTTGGATTCGTATCAGAAAGCTCTACAACATGAGACTGACTAGACCGAAAAGGGAGCAAATCAGAATTTCAAGCAAAATTCAAATCCAGACTGTACTGAATTCAGAAATTAAAACAGACGGAATGGAAACCCAATGTGAGAACTCCTCACTTTTATTTTAATTTCTAGTTAAAATATATACTAGGATGCAGACGGTGTTTAGTAGCACCCGACACCCGTCGTCCACAGACCATGGACGACTTGTATGCTGGTTTGTTTGATTTTGATGTGTAGTTGATTGTGTGATGTGATGTGAAAGGAAATAAAATATTTATGTAGTTAAAAATATTTTATAGTTGAAAATATAATTTTTAACATGAATGTGAATAAATAAATATAAACAAATAGGACGATTTGTTTATATACACACATTTGACTGATATTGATTGGGACGATAAATTTTACACATCGCCCAACCGCACAAATAAAAATATGTGTTTGTTGATTTGAAACCCCACACGGGTATTGGGATGATATTTGACGTACACTAATCCCGATTGTTTAGTTGTATGTCGATCGATTGGTCGACATACTGTGTAAGCGTTAATTATTTATATTTAATGCTTATGCAGTTGTGTGGTGCACTCTGGATGATGGTTGATTATTTATCGTTGTTATTTTATACATGTGTTGTAGAAAATCCATATAATTAACATTATATGGTAATTGATTGGGCCTCATTCCAGATTTGAAAAAGAAATATTTGAATAGAAATATTTGAAAAAGAAATATTTGAATAGAAATATTTGAAATAGAATATTTGAAAATAGAAATATATGAAGCCGTGTTGATTAGATTGACGCCATTTTGACGTGAGCGATATTTATATCGATTTTATTCATTTTTATAATGAATATAGAAAAGGAAGTGATTTCAAATCTGATAAATTGAAATGATTTGAAATCTGATAAATTGAAATGATTTGAAATTCGAAATAAATTGAAATGATTTGAAATTCGAAATAAATTGAAATGATTTGAAATTCGAAATAAATTGAAATGATTTGAAATTCGAAATAAATTGAAATGATTTGAAATTCGAAATAAATTGAAATGATTTGAAATTCGAATTAAATTGAAATGAATTGAAATTCGAATTAAATTGAAATTGAATTGAAATCGATTTGAAATGAAATTAAAATGAATTTATATTGAAAAATTCGATTTTGATTTGAATTTGAAAAGGAAGTTGAAATCGTTTTGAAAACGAATTTAAACAATTTATAAAATACGTTTTAAAAGGAAATCGACGAAATATATATAATATATGTATAGAATGGCCTGAATAGAATGCGCCGCGGCCGTTTGTGAATTTCGACCATTGACTTCGAATGGATATTGCGGGAGACCCGACCGTCGGATTCTCCTAAAACCGGAACCATTGGGTTCATATCGAAAAGAGCTTTCTAACGAATATCAGAAATTTGAAATCTAACGGTTGGATTTGGAATTATGTCCAAATCAAATTTGGAAAAGGTCGCTGTAAGTGCAGTTCGATGGCCGTTGATGGAAATCGACTGTATGGGCCTTGATAAAATTATTAAAAATATCAGTAATTTCTGTAAAATCATAATAAATGGATTGGAAAGAACTGGGATGAAAAATCCCATATTTGAAAAGATAAAATTGTATTTTTATCAAAATGAACTAGTTTTGAACTAGAATTATAAATTCAATATTTTTGAAATAAATAAATTGAATTTGAAGTGGTTTTGAAAATAACCAGAATTTCCAATATACGAATTGGGATGGATTTGAATCGAAATTATCTTCGGAATATTTCGATGTTGGATTTCGTGATTATACAGATATGGTTGTGGAAATTTGAAAGATATATATATATATCATTATTTCCAATACGATATTTGTTGGTCGTAGAATTTGATATTGAATATAAGTCGATATATTTTCTATTCAGAGCCTTGTATTTAATATCAAATGTGATTTGGGTTTGTCGTGAATGGCGTCTTCATTAACACTGTTCTTAAACCTAGTTGAGAAAAAGATTAAATCTTTTTATTTAGATTTAATGAAGTGCAGCAATTAAATGGTTTTTAATTGGAATCGAATTTGATTTGATTTTTGGGTTTATCGTGAACGGTGTTTTAAATAACACTTGTTCTTTAACCCGATAATTAATGGAATGTGATTTTGGGTTGTCGTGAACGGTATCTTCAATAATACTGTTCTTAGACCTAAAAGGAGTTAAGAAAATCAGAAACTAACTGGAGATTAGTTAAGTTGAATCGTTTCTTGGGTATTGATCTGATGTTGGTTTCGGCCTTTGGGGTTAATACTTAAGGAATTGCTCACTTGCTAATTTACGGTTGGGGACTGATTGAAATGTAATGTGATTTTGGGTTTATCGTGAACCGTGTTTTAAATGGCATTGATTCTTTAACCCAGTTAAAGATTAAAACTAAGTGGAGTTTTAATGAATCTTTAATTAGATTTAAAAGATCGAGAATGGAGTATCACCAATTTTGCTCCAGGCGATAGTTAAATCTTTAATTAGATTTGAAAGTGAAATGGTAATTGAATTTACCGATAACACCGTGGTGTTAGATACGAAGTATTACCAGTTTTACTTCATGGGATGAATAGGTTAGGATTGGGAAATTAAAACAAATGATTACTTCGGTAAGGTTCGTTAATCCCGGCTAGTTTGGATAAACCACAATTTGGTTTGAATTGATATTCAAAAGGAGATTAAAGAATAAATCTAAAGAATTTATCTTTGATAAAATTAATGGGAACCTTTCCCTAAGAATGTGAAATTTAGAAACTAACTGTAGGTTAGTTAAGAAGAATGGTTTCTTGGGTATTGATCTGATGTTGGTTTCGGCCTTCGGGGTTAATATTTGGGGAATTGTTCTCATACTAATTTACGGTTAGCGACCGATGAATTGGAATGAGGCGTATGTTTTGTTTGTGTAACACTTGTTTATTATATACGCGAGTTATTCGGAAAGACCGGGTTTATCCCATTCTGAATAACTGATACGACGATAAGTCGAAGATGAAGACGGTGGTCGAAGACCGGAGGTCTTCACGTCGTTTGGGTGATTACTGATGATCTTGATTGGGCTGTACACCCAAGAGGAGGGAATCAGTTAGTGATCGTCCAGACGTACTTGGAGATGGATGGATATGCGGGGTACTAGGTGCCTCCGGTTTCGTTCAGACTCAGAACGAACTTGTAAATGGACTGTGTGTCTGACATTGGATTTTATTCTGTGTGATTGATTTCTATTAAATATATATCTGTTTGGCGGTGGAGAATTTATTCTCTTGCTTAACACCCTTCTCTGAGACGTACGAGCTCAGGGGTTATATACTGATGGATATCAAACGCATAGAGTGAATTGCCTGTGTGGCATGCCTAAGTGGCAAATGATCAAGGCTTCTGTTGAAAAGCAAAGTCTTGTGGTTGATGATCAAAGCACGGCCTTTGTGGCATGGCTTTGTGTAACGTTTAATTCATGAGTTTCACACCCGGTATGAACCAGAAACGGGAGAAGGACCTCAGGGAGGGCATGCGTTTCCTTCTAGTTAGAAGTGGCATCAGTGGTTTTACACGCCCTGACGAGTTTTACTTATGTGGTTGTTGCTATTGCGAGGTGCCTCAGATATATATCGGTGACTATATGAAGCCGATGGAGTCATTTGTTGGCTCATTTACGCCCCATAGGGCGGGGAAACGCAGTGTTCAGGAATTATAATCCACATCGGTGGACCGGCCCTGACGATCCAAGGGTCACTCGAGCTCTGATCCTGAGACATGGGCTAGATTGTCTCGAATCAGTGAGGACGATCCCTAGCCTCGGTTCATATCATAAATGATAACTCAACTTCCAATACGACATTTTGCGGTTTTGATTGTATACCTATATATGGCGACATAGTGGTATGGGACATTCATGCCGCCTATGATTGATATTTATGATTGTATATAAAATCAGAAACTAACTGGAAACGAGCTAAGATGGGTGGTTTCCTGGGTATTGGTTTGATGTTGGTTTCAGCCTTCGGGGTTAATACTTAGGGATTCGTTCTCTTACTAATTTATGGTTGGAGTCTGATTAAGAATTAAAACATGAAATTTAGCGTATCAAGCATTCTTTGGCTATTATAAGGTAAAAACCCTATCCTTCGGCTTGCGTTGCATTGTGTGATGGGACTTGGGTCTTATAATAGCTTTATTGTTCTTTATTTAGCATTGCGCTGTTTGTTTTATGCATTGGTATTTTTGGGAGGAAACCCGTTCCGTGTTATACGGCGTGGTCCCTTGATTTACCTAACTTTAAAATAAAGATTAATAACTGTTTTAGTTCTCACACCAGTCCCATGACTGACCTGGAGTTTATTGTTTTAACCAAAACTCTGGGTGCCCTTATTTTGACACGGGCAGCTAGTAGTTTTGGTTTTGCAGATTTATATTCGCAGGATCCTGATTTACAGCTGGAACGATACTCGGAAAGCTCTGTATCCGTGTATTACTTCTAGTTGTGTATTGTATTATTTTCCGCTGCTATGTAATGTATTGTAATCTCTGATATTCTCTGTGTAATATTTATTCATACTCTGTATATTCTTGTATTCTGATGGAATTGTTGTAATATACAATGAAATGTTCTTCTGTCTGCGTTCTTTTGTGTGTTGTTCTCAAAGTATCCGCTCTTTCCTTACCGGGGAAGTTACGGGTCCTTACAGTACTCTATCCTGACCATCGTGGGAGATGATAGGGGTTTGAGTTCCCTTCTGTGGGTAACGCAGAACATAAGCAGAGGTAGAACATGCTCTTTTGCGAGCAGAGGTAGGACATGCTTAGTTCATAGTAGAGGCTGGACATACTCTTATGCGAGCAGAGACAGGGCATGCTAATTTTAGATGCTCCGGCACGACCATTTCTGGTGTGAAATGAAGGATTACACTTTTGATGCTTTAACCTATCCTCCTCTGATTTGGGCATGGAGAAAGACTAACACACCACCCCCTCCAAGGGATGCCTTCTCCTGACCAATTTTGGCGATAACAAGTGATTTGATCCGTTTGTTATTTGACCCATTTTGGGTTCCCTTAAGCTTTGAAAGGGTCTCTGTGCCCTTAGTTATGTGATCATCCTTGGAGGAAAACTTTCTTTTACTCATTTATCATTGAGAAGTATGGTCTTAAGTGTTCCAAGTTCCATGTTCTCGGGACGAGATCACCATTGGGTCTGCACAATCGATATGTTCCGGGCATAACTTCTTAATGGACGACCAAGGGTCCTTCCCAATTTGGGCCAAGCGGGCCATCCGCTGGGTTCTTTGTGTTAGCCATTACTCTTCGTAAAACTAATTCTCCTTCTGCGAAGGTTCTAGTCTTAACCTTTGTGTTGTAGTATTTTGTGATTTTCCTATAATATTCAGCTGTCCTGATTGCCGCCTCATCTCTTAATCCTTGTATTAGGTCTAGGGATTCTTTTCTTAACTCCCGATTGGGATTAAACGCATAAGCTTCCCTTCTATATGGTGGGATTTCAACCTCAACCGGAAGCATGGATTTGCATCCATATGTCAAGGAAAAGGGGGTGTGTCCCGTTGTTGTTTTGGCGGAAGTTCTATATGCCCAAAGTACTAAAGATAACTCTTCGGCCCAGTTTCCTTTGGCTTGGTTTAGGCACTTTTTAAGAATTGTCTTTATGGTTTTGATGGCAGCTTCAACAGCTTCGTTAGCCCATGGATGGGATACCGAGGAAAAGCTTTTGATAATCCCATTTTTCTCGCAAAACCAAGTGAATTCTTCACTCTCGAATTGTGTTCCATTATCTGATATGATCTTGTAAGGGATTCCAAAGTGGGTAACAATATTCTTTATTACGAATCTTAACACCTTTTTATATGTGACTGTTTTAAGGGGTTCTGCTTCCACCTATTTGGTGAAGTAATCAATGGCTACTACGACATACTTGTCTCTACCTATGGAGACTGGTAAGGGTCCGATTAGATCTATCCCCCACACATCAAATTGCCAGGGACTTGAGATAGTTGTTAGCTCGCTAGGGGGAAGCCGGGGTATTTTAGAGTACCTTTGACATTTTTCACACTTTTTAACATATTCAATCGCTTGATTATCCATCTATGTCCAACAATAGCCTTGTCGCATGACTCTTTTGGCTAGTTTAATTCCATTGGAATGATCTCCACATAATCCTTTATGAGCCTCTCTTAACAGGTTAAGTCCATTTTCGAAGCGTACACATCTTAAGTAAGGAAGTGAATGTCCTTTTTTATAGAGTATATCATCCATAATCACAAATGTAGGAGCTTGGTGTTTTATTTTTCTTGGGTCTTGCCTACTAGGGGTAAAGTTCTGCTTATGAGGTAATCTACCATGAGAGTCATCCAGGTATTTTTATGAGCAATTCGTCTCCATTAAAGGAGGTTTTATATCGAAGTTTTCCTCTTTGTCCATTTCATCTCCCCCAAGGTTTGGGATCCAGTTAGGACTAACAATTCTTTTCTCGCTTCCAATTCTTCATGCTCAATACTAGGTCTTTCTTGATAACCCACGGGAATTACTCAAGTTTTGGGGGTCCCTCGAGAACTGACTAATTTGGCTAGTGAATCCGCTTGGGTAATCTCTCCTCGGGGTATTTGATTAATTGAAAAATCCTCAAATTGGGAAAGCATCTTCAATATCCTTTTCACATATAAGGTTAGCCATGCATCCTTGGTTTGATAGGTTTGCTTTATTTGGATTACCGTTAGTTGCGAATCACTAAAGATTTATATTCGAGGTATCTTCAACTGTAGTTCAAAATTCAAAACGGCCATCATTGACTCATATTTGGCTACGTTGTTAGTTGTTAGGAGTCCTAACTTCATGGCGTAGTGAAAATGGTGTCCATCAGGGGTAATTATAATATAACCTTCCCCTGCTCCCTGTTCTTTTGAGGCTCCATCTAAAATAATTTCCATTTGGCCTTTAATTCATTTTCTTTATTTGATTGTTCAGTAATGAAGCTTGTGCACTCGTTCACGAAGTCTGCGAGAGCTTGTCTTAATTGCCGCTCGAGGATGAAACTCAATCTTGTATTGGCTAAGTTCAACTCCCTATATTACTAACCTTCCTGAAGTTCCTATCTTCCTGAACACCTGTTTAAGCGGAAAGCTAGTAAAAACCTTAACGGGGGGAGCTTGGAAGTATCCTCTGAGTTTTTATGTTGTAAGTACTAGGCAATATGCTAGTTTTTCCATTACTGGGTATCGGGTTTCTGCGTCCTTTAGCCTTCTGCTAACGTAGTAAATTGGGTGTTGAGTTCCATTACTTTCTCTAATATGGATCGAGCTTACCGCATACTCTGAAACAACCATATATAGGTATAGATCCTCTCCTTTCTAGGGACTGGATAGAACTCCCATATAAACTTTCAGTTCTTGGAAGGCCTTTCTACATCCTCGTTCCATTTGAAGTTCTTCTTTCTCTTTATAACATCAAAGAAATGAACGCATTTGTCTATGGCTTTGGAAATGAAACTACTAAGGGCTGCTATTTTTACGTTCAAGATCATGAATTCTTTGCTTGTTCTAGGTTCTTCCATGTCTATTACGGCCTGGATTTGGTCAGGCCTGGCTTCAATCCCTTGATCACTTACCACATATCCTAAGAATGTTCCAGATTGAACTCCAAAAGAACAGTTTTGTGGGTTTAACTTCATTTGGCAATTTCTTAGGACATTGAACATTTCTTCCAGGTCCTTCAAATGGCTTTCTGCTTTGATGGACTTTACTAGCATGCCATCCACATATACTACCATGTTGTGCCCTATCTGTTCTTGAAACATTCTATTTACTAGCCTTTGGTATGTTGCTCCCGCATTTTCCAATCCAAAGGGAATTACTTTATAGAAAAATGTTCCCCAATCAGTGATAAAGCTTGTATGCTCTTCGTCGGGTTTATGCATCTGAATTTGGTTATACCCCGAGTAAGCATCCATAAGGGATAGTATTTGCGACCACTTGTTGCATCCACCAACTGGTCTATCTGCGGAAGGGGATATCAATCTTTTGGGCGTGCCTTGTTTAAATCCGTGTAGTCAATGAATGTTCTCCACTTTCCATTGGACTTCTTTACCAGCACAGGATTGGCTAACCATTTTGGGTAAAGAACTTCTTGGATAAACCCATTTGTTTCTAATCTTTTGACTTCCTCCTTTAAGGCTTCTAATCGATCTCGATTGTATTGTCTCTTCTTTTGTTGAATTGGGATTATAGAAGGATCAATGTTTGAGGCATGATTCATGATAGAAGGATTGATCCTGATCATGTCTACATGGGTCCAAGCGAAAACATCCTTGTTGAGTTGCAAGAACCGAATTAGGTCGCTCTTAAGGGGCTCTGTCAGCCTTTTCCCTATATTGACAATTTTTGTCTTATCCTTTCCACACCTTCTATTGGTTTCATTCTTTCAATATCCCCTCTGGAATCCTAATATGTGATAATTTCTCCTTCCTCATCCAAGTTTACATCATCGACTCTCTTCCTTTTACTTTTCAAAGAAGTGTACCTACCATTTTCATGCTTGTTAGCTTTATTAATTTTAACTTTAGCTTCGAATGTGGGGTGTAAGAATCCCCTATCTGAAGGTATAAAAACAGTACGAAGAACACTCCCTTTTGTATTTATCAACCGTTGCGAAATATAACTTGAGAGAACTAAATTGCTCTCCTCTGATGGTACCCCATCCTTGCTTGGTCAAGAACTTTAGCATAAGATACTTGGAAGAAACAAAAGCATCCATCCCCTCCAAAGCAGGTCGCCCAAAAAAGGCGTTGTAATAGGATGGTTGATCGATCACAACTAAGAGAGTTTCGAAGGTTCCGTTGAGTGGAGTCAACCCAACTTGAACTAGGAGGTTGATTTGTCCCACCGGAGTTGATCCTTTGTTATTAAAGCCAAAGATCGGTTCGTTGCTTGCCTTTAACTTCTTCTCAGGAATTCCCGTTTGATCGAAAGCATGCTTGAAGATGACATTGACAGCACTCCCAGTGTCCACAGGGATCTTGGAAATGACAAAGAGTCCGGTTTGAGCTTTTTCATAAGGGGATCGTTATGTGGGTGGTGGACCCCTTTCTTCATCTCATCAGGAGAAACTACCAGGTTGTGCATTTTGAGGGCATAACATGCAATCTTTAACAATGGTTCCTCTCGAATTATAATATTCCCTTATAACTCCCTTCATATATCGACTCCTGGCTCTTGGACAACCTCCGGTAAGGTGTGGCCCACCATGGATCACATTGATTTGATTTATGGGCGGACCCAAGTATAGGTTGCCTCTTCCATAGTAGCTTCTATTGCATTTGCTGAAATCTTTTGTTATCCATTTGTATGCTGAGTAGATGTTGTATTGTTTAAAACAAGTTCTTTCAGATGTCCCTCTCGGATTAGCTTCTGAATAATCCCATCCAATACCTTGCACTCATCAGTCTTATTCCCGTTGGTTTTGTGAAATTCGCAATACTTACCACCAGAATAAGGTTTAGGGCAATTCTTGGCCTTGAATGAGATGGGGAAATTGTTAACCCTTTCTTTCGCGATAGCATACACAAAGGAGATGGGCTTACTTAGAGCAACCGAGTCAGTATTAGAATATTCCCACCTTGATCTCTTCTGATTTCCCTCCTTGGTCTTTCATCCGAAGATCGACCTTCCTCCTTCCCCTCGAGGTTCGAACTTTCTCTTTGTGAAGTACATTTCATCCATGCGAATAAACTTGTCAGCTTGGAAGCTAAAGTCTTGTAAGTCTTTACAACCATAAATGTATAATTATTTCCAGAATGGGGTATTTTCAATTAACCCTGAATGCACAGCTATCAACTTGTCATGGTCATTAGTATCCTTGGCCTTTAATGCCTCGATGTCGAACCTTTTCAGGTAATCTCCTAGAGACTCCCCTTGCCTCTGCTTGATGTTAGCAATAACTGTGTAGGCAACTTTCGGATCTTTCAGATGCAGAATTGCACGGAAAACTCATAGGAGAACTGTGTCCACGAGTAAATGGTGTTTTCTCTGTACCGACGATATCACTTTGTTGCTGCTCCCTGAAAGGTCACTGGGAAAAGACGAGATCTGACGGCTCCTGAAGTATTCTAGAGGTCCATCTGGCTGTCGAAAGCCAATAGATGATCATCAAGGTTAGTTGTTCCAAGGTACTTTATGGTTGGAACCTTCACCCTAGATGGTGTTATGTTGTTCATAATTTCATCGATGGAAGGAAATACTCTCTTATTATCGTTAACCCTATCATCCTAGGTTCTCTTCCCCTTGCTTCCCAATAAGTCTTTGATGGTCTTCTGAGCAAGCTTCTATGTTGTAGTAATTTCTCTTTTAAGATCATAACCTTTGGAAGTTGAACTCCTGGATTGTTCTTGTTCGCATTAATTTCCTTGATGGTCTATTCCTATCAAAAGGGACTTTTCTTCTTAGAGGAGGTCGCTTTGAGATTCTTCTTTACTTCAGAGTGTTGAATGGGAGCCTTTCTTTTCGGAGATTCATTTGTCTCTCTTTGACTGGACTTGGTGAGTCTTGAAGACTTCTGCGCTTGAGCAACATTCATTTGAGCTTGCATCTCTTGGATTTGCTTTTTCAAGGACATAATTCTTGCGACATTATCTTCCATGGAATTTGGATTTGGTGGTTGTATCGGGCTGGAAGTTGCTCCTCCTTCATTATTGTACAGGTTGCTCCTCCTTCATTATTGTACAGGTTGAACGTTAGAGCCATGTTTCCATTAAGGGTTGCATTAGGAGCTGGTTCCTTATTTCGCTCTTCCAATCTTTTTGATTTCATCTTTCCTACCATAAAGTAACAAGTTTACCAAGTTAATTTTTGATGGATTAACCACAAGATCGAAGGTTCAATCCCTCCTTCTAGCGCCAAAATATTAATGATATTTTCCGTCAACACTCAGAATAAGTTAGATGGAGCATATACTTAGGAAAATTAGTGCAGCAGTGATCTAAGGTTATTGAAAGACAATCTGGGATCAATGTTCCTTAGCTAAATCTTTCGTTTCTTGGGCACTATGATCTCCATTCTGAAGATTAGTTATTCTTCCCTCAGGGGATGAATATCATGCTTACAGGTCTATGGAGTTCAGAAGTACCCTGAAGAAAGGTTTATTTAGCTTGGCCAACTGAAGCCTTGCGCAGTCAGTCACCTTTTAAGATTACAGATGAAATGATATACATTGTGATAGGAGGAAAACATGCTAATGTTCCCCAATATTCAGAAGGTTGGGGTGCCATAATGCTTATTAATTCGAATGATCCTTTCGCATCAAGCCAGCCCGAAGGGCTTTGGTTGCGTCAGTGATCGAGTCATAAGCCTATAGTCAACCTCTTTTCCGAAGTTGAGTTGCATTAGGCTCATTGTGATAGGGCTGATTCACGTTGCCAACCCTCAAGATAAAGGGAAAAAGCTTCGGGTTTATACGAAACCCTTCCTCTTTACAAAGGTGTCGCGAATAACCCTTTCATATGAAAGGTTAGTGTTAAATCCCTGTTCCATCATAAATGGCATAACGCGATTATTAAATCACAAGATGTTAAAGTCTCAAACTTCTCCTTTTACAAAATTTCAAATGTATTACAAGAGTTGAAGAAATCCCCAATCAAATTTGGAAATTAGGGTTTGCTCCTCAGAGAAGAAGAAACAAGATTGAGAAAAAAATGAAGAATTCGACCCCCTAAAATGTGACCCATGAGGTCTTATTTATAGAGAATTCGGGGGCCCTTCTGCTGTTGGGTTATTGGGCTTGCAGAAGCCTCTATCGACCGCTTTTCTCCTTGGTCTCGGATGTTTAGCTTCCGGCCACCTTTGTGGCGCTGATTATGGCTTCCAGAGTGAGGGTTCCGGTCAATTAAAGCCTCTTCGAGATTGATATGATCTAGTCAATGTAAACGACTTTCTGAAGACATTTGTGCTCCTAGTTGTGGCTTTCGGGTGTTGGTTTCCATTTTTCTCATGAATACTCAGACGAGCTTGCCCTCGTGATGTATGTAGATAGTTGCCGGCTCGGAACCCCTGTTGGTGTCGGTACTAAGCATATTACTATGGATAGCCTGTATTCCCTTTTGGGCTTCGGTTTACCTTCTAGAGGGTAACTTCCGGTGTTTTACCTACTGTTTAATAAAATGACCTTCCGGTGGTTATTTCGGGAGCTAGTTTCGGATAGTCCTTAGGTTCTTTAGGCTCGGTGTCTTTAATGCCTTTAGATCATGATGTGTCAGTGTTAAGACGGTAAACACTGATAGTCCTTCCATCATTCTGAGTTTTGATTAGCAGAGTCCTTTTGGCTTTTCCTTGCTAGTCTTATGTCCTAGGTGATCCTTCGTTACAGAACCCCCTGTTGAACATACCCTGCCGGATATATCCTGTCAGTATTCCATAAATTTTGGGCTCCTTTCTCCTAAGAAGGTATTTGTTTATGCAGCTCTTAGATCATTCTTTCATGCTCTTGGTTCTATCTAGTATTTGGCTTTTTCTTTCGAAGGCGTTTCTTGTGTTGATGATGATCCACTACCCCTTCACTGTTAGTCTATTTAGGAGTTGATTTTGGTAGTAACAGAAACAATTTTCAATTCCTTTTAAATTCATACATGAATTTAAACTTCTAAATTATCAAATGATAATTACTTCACTACATTTATAAACATTGTTTATAAATCTAACTTCCTTATTTTATATATTAAAACAAGTTTCCATTTCAAAATCCATTTGAAATCAAATTCCTATTTTGGAATATTTTATAATTATAACTTATATAAGCATATAATCTATTTTCATATTTAAATTTAAACTTTAATTTCTATTTAATACAGTCCCAATATCCTTTCTAGAAATAATTTATTTTTATAAATTCGATATAGTCGAATTCAAATCATAAATCCATTGATTTATTCCCATTCAATTTACATTTCGAACATTGGAATAAATTTCATCATTTCGTTTTGAAACGATTATCAATTCCCCTTTTTATTAAATTCCCCTTGGATTTAAATTCCCAAATTATCTAATGATAATTATTCCTATTCATTAATATCATTTATAAATCAATTGCGTATTTTTATTATTAACAAGTTAATATTTCCTAACCCATTTGAAATTCAATTTATATTTTAGAAAAATAAAATTTCCCTTTACAACCCAAATTCTTTTCCCTTTCAGTTGAATATATTTTTATGGTATTTAAAATACCAATTATTTTAGGGTTAGTGCTATTCAAACATTCAAACACCCAATAATCAATCGTAGGTTATTTATCATATCATATAACATTATATATGAAAAACAAAAATTTAATTGTTGAGGAATCTAGTTGGATCCCTCCAATATGTTTTTCCTACATCCACGAATGTTTGACAACATAAATAATACCAATCCTGCTTCAGGGCAGGACATTGCTGTATAGAAGGTCATCCGCTATTATGCAGGGGGGAGGGGCATAGGGTCTCATATGCTAAAAATTGCGGGATTATCCAACTACCAAGCCTAAATATAACCAATGTATACAGTAGCAATCAACTGATAATAATTCATCAATCCATCCAATCAACCAATAATTATTCTTAACTACTCAAAATAAATTCTAAATATTTAATATGAGTGAGCTTTACTCACCATGATTTTTTTTGCAATCCCATACCATTTTAACTTAAATCGAACGACATTTGATTTAAATTATAATTCTAAAGCCACTTCCGGCTGATTCCAAAATTGCATAATGACTTCCTGGTTGTAGCCTACGCTGATACAAACCCAACATGTCTGATTTCTCTCAAATCTAATTACCTTAAGAAGTAATTATACTCACTACAAGTTTGTAAACTTTTTTAAGTAATAAAAGGGTCATTAACACTTTAATCTATGATTAAATCACCTTAATCACGCTTCAAACTCTAATCCTTGTCCCGCTAATGCTTCTTCTCCTCAAAACAACGAACCCGGACATTGTTTTACACCATCGTCGCATTCTTGCATCCCAATATCTCCTTCCATGCACCACCATTTCGCCTCAAACCATTTTCAATCAACTCGCCCATCTAAAGTCCACACAGTAGGCATCACCGTGTTGAACTTGAGATCCACCTCCTCTGTCATGGTTTCAGGTAGACCCACACACCCCCATACAAACATTGACACTTCCACCTCCAAAATCCATTAACTTGTGCGCCCTTGTCGCCTTAGTGCTACGTCATTCTCAACTTCCTTCATTGCTGCGTCAAAAGACATCGTAATTTAACCTTAGGTCGGCTACCTTGTTTCTGCGTTCCAAAAATCACGATCGAATAAAGTAAAATCCATAACTAGTTGATTCTTGAGGGTACACAAATTCGGTTTCATCATTTTTTTTTCTTTTGTAAAATTGAGGAAGGAAGACATCTTAATTTTAAAGAGTTCGGTTTCCTAAGAAACAAAATGGGAAGAATAAGGTGGGTGTCACGTTTATTTAAAGGGAGAAGGGGACAAAACATACACCACGTTTTTAGTAAATGCCTATTGAAGTACCAACAATTATAATTTAGATTTGAATTTATATTTAATCTGATCTGATTTTAAGAAGTTTTGATATGATTCTTTATTAATGTGATTTTGAAGATATTTTTATTTTAATTAACAAGATATCTATTTTAATTTTGATACGATTTGTATACATATAATATACACACGAAACTTACACTTGAAGTTTCACGTTTAAACGACCACAAACAAGCTCCAACCACAATGAAAATTGACACACAATTATGGTTTGGAATTCCAGACCCAACAAAATTGGTTTCATCGAAAACCGAGGCCGTTTGAAAAAATGGTTATTTTTCGCCTACCAAATTAAACCGATAAAAAAAAAATTAAATTCAAAACAATTAATTCCTTGACAATAAATTGTTGTTGTTTATATTCAAATAAAATTTATATTGATCATATGAATTGTTTTTATTCAGTTTTAACTTTGAATTCAATTATTCACGTTTCGTATTATGACAATTCAATATACTCAAAACTAAATCATATTTCAATTATTAAATCGATAAAATTCATACAAAAATCCATTTATATTATCAACTCAACATTTAAAACTATATTAAATGTTCAAAATTGATCGACCAAAAACCCGGGTCGTTACACTGATACTAAAGGGGCAGGCATATGTAGTCATTGGGGAGCTGATGCTGCCATACCTAATTATCTTGCTATGTTCAGGGCCTTGATGGCATCAATCATGAAAAGGATACCCACTCTAAATGCAACAATAGATGGTAGTGCTTCTGTGCAGGCATGAGGGTTGTTGATTTCGCCGAACTGTGTAAGGACTACACTTCTCTGGGTGGCAAGCCGTTCAGTAGGACAGAATCTACGATGCAAGTCCAGAACTAGTTGGATACTTGTATTCGCATATTTGGAGACTTGGGGATCGATGATGAAGCTCGTGTCTAAGTAGCTTCAAGATCGAGCAATGGATCAATTGAACTCCATTACTCTTGGGACTGTAGAGGATCACAATACTTGGAATCATTTTAGGAATAAGTTTAAGAAGAAGTTTAATTCTATGGTCCAGAAATCGATTTTCTTTAAGAGATTCATTGAGCTAAAGAAAAATAGGAGACTATGGCTGAGTATATGCCTGATTTTAAAGCTTTCACTACGCCATAGATGGCCTACTTCAGCACCAGAGAAGTAATGCAAGAAGTGCCACAAAAATGTTGCTATAGGCTAAAAAATACCAAAGGCAGCATTTTCTCGATGTTGCATTTTGTCGCGTTGTCATAGAGTCAAAGGCAATATCTTTACCATCCAACGACGACATTTTCATGTTGTTACCACAAATACTAATTTTACTTAAATGTGGGTCCCACATTATCTATACTAACACTCTTAGCATCTAGTGGAAACACTTTTACATTTCAAAAACGTTGCCAAAGATATTTCATCTCTAACAGGATTAAATATTTTTTTAATAGAATACTACTGCACATAATTTGAAATCAAACAGTATTTTATTAAATAAAATATTTTATTTCAATAACTGAAATATTACAAATTTCTGACTCCAATTATTTACAACTCAATGATTTACTACAACACTGATTATTCACATATACAAATGTTCCTTACTACATCATTCAGTTCACTCATTACATATGCAATTTCAATTAATATAGACACTGACACTGACTAATATATGTCGAGCTGAAAGCGAGACGAGTAGCGGGTCCGGGCGCAGCGCTGGTGGCCGTGAGCATATCCAAACAAAAAGCACGGATTGGATGAGATTTGGAAAGTTGTCGAAAGTTTAAACCACCATGATGACGAAAGCTGGGATTGGGTAGGAGACGGAGAGAAAAGAAAGGGATGGAGATATCGAAGGTGGATTAGAGAGAATGACAGAAGGAAGGAGAAAGAGTCGAAGAGAAAAGGAAAATGGACCCAAAAGCATTGCATATGATGTTATTGTAAAATGGACATTGCTACTCCCCTAAGCTGTCGAACCGGTGAAAATGTACGAAAAGTGGAAATTGAGAAATTCAAAGAGGTAAATATAAAATTATAAGCGGGTTCATGTGGAATATTAATGTGTAGACGCAATATTTAACAAAAATGGAGCTAGTTGATCTAACAATTTTTCTTAAAATATAGTATTTGTAATTTTTATATTAAGATTAGGATGGCAGCTCAAAATAAATTCAATTAAATAAATGAACTATAAATAACTATTCTTAACATTGTTTATGTGTCCATGTTGTTTGGTACTTATATATATATATATATATATATATATATATATATATATCTGTGCGTGTGCGTGTGTGTAATATCTATTTGAGTCAAATGTAATTTTACCATTTCTATTAGTATGGATAGGATATAGATATTAAAACTGGCAAGTTTTAATGATTTATTTGATACATAACAATAATTATTTAATTGAACTTTTTTCTTAATTATGTTAACTGGAAAGTACATAGTCAGCATAAGTATATGGACATAAAAGTGAATAAGAGGGAAGTAAAGAAAATGATAATGTAAAAAATTGTAGAAATCTTAATGTGCAGTCGTTTAGATTTATTAATAAAAATTTGTAATACAATATATCATATATTTTTGAAACAAACTATTATAATTGGTTTTCAAATTAACTTTGTATTTATTGTTTATGTGCATAATTTAATTTGTGTAATATATTTATCTTTAAAGTTCCTTGAAACGATAATTTTACCGGTTTCTAATTTTAATATATATGTATATGTATATGTATATGTATATGTATATGTATATGTATATGTATATGTATATATATGTATGTATGTATGTGTGTGCATGTGTGTAAATATATTTGAATTGATACTCGCACAAAGATATAAACGTATAGTATTGGAAAAAAAGAGATTAACTACTTGCGAAGATAATTTGAATAATTTAAACTTGCAGTACAATATCAGGAAAGAATTAAGGAATGGGATTGTAAATAATTATAGAAATATTATAATGTAGATATTTGAAGCTAAAAACATAATATTATGGTAGATTTAATGAGATATGTGAATCTCAAATAAAATTTGCAATTATCTCTTTTATTTTTGTATGAAACTTGTAATGTCCCTAATTTTAAAGTTGTATTAAAATGATTTAATAAGATAATGTGGGATGATAGAAAGAATGAGATACGATTAGTAGTTAGGTTAAACATTAATGAATGATCAGATGGGGTATATTATAAGTAAATAAAGACTAGTAGAAGGAGGACTATGTGAGGGGTAGAATAGAAGAAGATTATTTCCTAATACCTTAACCCTTACTACCTCTCATATTCTCTACACTTATATTTTCACAAACCAAAGAAAAAAATCAAAGCCGACCATAACTAGGAAAGAAGAGCGAAGAAAAGTTAGAAGAAGATTTTTTTTCCTGATACCTTAACCCTTACTACCTCTCATATTCTCCATACTTACATTTTCGCAAAGCTAAGAAAACAATCAAAGCCGATCATAAATAAGAAAGAAGATAGAAGAAAAGTTAGAAGAAAAAAATTAAAAGCTTAGGAAAATTAAATCACTACAAATATCATTCTTTCTCTTATTCTATCATGGATGATAATAATATTCAATCTTTAACGATGCTTATTGATCTGGTTCTAAGGTAGATCCCAATTGATGGATGTTTTTATGTTCATTTATGTCAGATTTAGATGATATATATATAAATATATATGTATATGTATATATATGTATGTATGTATATGTGTGTGTGTGTTGATGATTTAAGTGACTAATTCTGAAGATATCATGTATGTTTGATTTGAAATCCCATTATAGGTCATCCAAATGATTTGAAAATTGATATAGTTTGGTAACATTATTTTGGAAGTAGGTTACAGATTTTATAATTTTCCAAACAAGTATGAATATTTTGTAAATTTTCTAAGGCTAAAAAATAGTTAACTCATATTTTAATTATTTAAGGAAATTAAATAATTATTTTAATATATGTTGAAATATATACAAAAAAGGGTTTAATACAATTTTGGGGACTTTCCCCATAATTTCCTAATTTAATAGGTTTTCTTGAGCTAGAAATGGTTAGGTTTTAATTAATTATATGATTTTTAAATTATGGAGATGCTAATATTTTAAATATTTAAGTTCCTGGATCTATGACTTAAATCTAAAAAGAAATTATTGACTAATTAGATTTTACCGAATATTGTGGGTTAGTGAAAAAATATTCCTTTATGTAGCAAAATTGCAATTTTTTTAAGTAACAATTTTGCCACCTTCGAAGTGGTTACTTAGCTTCACATTCGAGGGCTCTGAACGTATCTGGTTGATTGCTTCATTTTATGGAGAAGTGTATGATGCTAAGGTAACTTAACATGAAGTGCTTTGATTTCATGCAAAAAATCTTATGAGCACATGATGCTCTTGTAAACATAAGAAATGTAAAGTAGACAGGCATCAGAAGCTATTTGTAGATGTGACAAATGCGCCAGAGAATTCAATATAGCATTAAATTTTTAGAGAACAATATTCTACCATTAACACATCATATTACATAAATAAAAAAAATTAAGGTCATGGTAACTTGTAAAAAGGGCCCCCTCTTTATACTAATTGAATATGATGACTAAAGTAACGGAGATGACTAATCATTGTTAGTTATTATAAACCAACATAAAAAATAGCTGGGTTGGCGAAACCAAGCGGAATTTTCGTATTGTCATATTACATTTTGTTCAATTAGGTATAAGAAAAATAAAGCATGCCAAACAATATGATGTTGTTAAACGATAGACAAAGCATTATGGATATAGCCTTGTTCTCAAAGTTCAGTTCCTTGCATCAAATAACAGTGTTTGGCCCGTTAGCACTTCTTTTTTTTGCTAGCAATTGAGATGGCAACAAATACACGAATATTCTTTTTTGATTAAATCGAAATTCATAACATATTCATACTTATTTTGCACATAATATTGTTAAAATAAAGCGCACTCGTGCATTGCTAATATTTTGTCTTGAAAATCCAAAGTATAGTACAATATATGGATCTGATATAATATGACATTAGTATACTAGTAAGGTATTTAGAAATGAAGAAGTTGAATATAAGATGTTAGGATTATTTCTAGAATCTCTACACAATTCATTTTAAAAGAGATAAGAAATGAAGAAAAAAATAGACAAAAAAAATCCTTTTAACAAACTTTTCTTAATTCCACCAAAAGATTTCAAAGGAAGTCTTAATAACTGTAAAGATATCTCAATCCTTGAAACCAAAAAAAAAAACTTTTCTCACCCACCTCAAACAAACAACACACGTACATTTTTATAACAAAAATAACTTTATGCTCAAATCCTCGTTTATACAGCAACAAATAAATTATTACCAATTCTAAAGTGTAGAATCTTCTTTTTTGATATGATTTTCATATCTATATTATTTTTAGAAAGTCCAACAATTTATTTCCTTGTTATTTTTTCTGATTGTGATTTTGTGCCACAAATCACAATCCTCTCCAAATCTAAAGATAAAACAACAAATTTGATTTAAAGTCACATCTTAACCTATAATATCGTCAAAATCTATATTGGTTTGGAAATATTTGTATCACAAAATCCAGCAGTTTCCATCTTGATACAATATTTCCATTGTAGTTCACTAATTCCATCAATATCTGCATGCTCTAATATTTGAATGAAAACAAATGTTTCAATCCCAAAACAATACTTTACTAATCTCCAAACCACATAAATGTGAATGTCAACTAATTGGGTTAGCATATCATTAATAAATTAGAATTTCTAGTAATACCACAATGGTCTCAAAGGGGACTTTGTGGTTTTGCATTGCATATCCACCTTTATTAGGGAAGTTTTGTGTCTCAACTTCAAAATGATAATTTACTTCATTCTCCACTACCTTTCCAAGCAGTTATACACATTATTGATTTCTCTTTTTAACACGTAACATCTCCTTATTACCTTCTAAACTCTAACGTCTCCACCTCGAGTTAGAAAAATTATAGCCTTTTACCTTTAATTATTCTGCAAAATGTAGTTCTTTGTAATTTCTAAGTGTGGTTAAAGATGTTATCGTTTAAAAGAGAGTTAATAGTTGCCCCTTAAATGTCTTTCAAGTGTAAGATATTCTTTGCTCTAAAACAAGTTCTAATAACTTAATTTGGTAGTGAAGTGCTTCGGCTATTTCCGCTCTGAGTATCTATCCAATCCAACTAATCAAAATCCAACCTCCAATCTATGTAGGTTAATAAATAACCCTTCAGTCGATATAAGTTAGGACTAAGCTCTGAACTTGATTCCAATCAAGTGTAAGCGCTATGGATGGTTCAGTTAGACTCTATGAACTTACGATGGCTATCTCAAAACTCCATCTCTTGAATTTAAGTCATCCCATATTCGCTAGGGAATAACTTTCCTTATCCAATTTCAAGGCATTCAAATCCTTTTATGTACTCTGCATCCATTATAGGGCATGCCCTCGCCAAAAAATCAATCCTTCGAATTATGTCTTGATTTCTTCGAATCATCCTTCATCCGTTTTGGGGTTCAATCTTTGGTGGTTACATGCTAAGCCTGACTTGCTTGCTTTCTAGAAAAAGGCACTTACTTTGCGGTTAGAGAGACTCAACGTTCAAATAGGTCCGTCCAATCATTATCCGATGAATGTACATATCCTTAACCTCATTGGGATTCTTGCTAAATCAAATCTGCTTACTTTTAAAAAGAGGGCTCACTCTCCGGTGAGCGAATCCAATGACAGTAAGCTAATTTTTTCACTCTCTAATGAAGCAACTAACTTCTTGCACTCTGACCCTATCTCCTTGAACGGTTTCTTTATGATGACCAAAGAAACTCATCTTTTCACTCTTTGGTGATGTGGCTTAATATTTACCCTCCAGCTAGAAATTCTATTATGTTACTCTAGGTGACATGATTTACTCTTCGTGCTTCGGCCCCATCTCTCTGAAAGTTAACTCTAATGCGACCAGAATCCATACGAGCCTATCCAGTCACTCTCTTACGTGGGGAACTCGCACCTTATTCCATGACGACTGTTTGTACTAGTCCATTCTCTTACTATTCGATGAGAGAACCCACATCTTGCACTTCAGCTCTATGTTTTCGAAAGAAAACTCTAAAGAGATCCAATTAGTCAGTAATCACTTTATGTGGAATTTTAAATTTTAAGTGTATAAATTCTATAAACAGGTATCATAGGTAGTCATCTCAAGCATCCAACTCAGAATTTAATGTGTATTTTCCGCGAATCGTTTCTTTATCAAGCTAGCGTATGTTCAACCACTTACCATCATATAATCAACCATTTTAACATCCAAACTATATTAATCAACCAAGCATATCAAAAATTATCTAGAATTTCAAGAAGATAAAAGTAGTGCTCTCACTTTTATTCATATCGTTCCCTGAATGTATTAAATTCGACTATAGTTTCACTCTCACTAGAATGAAGCTTTTTGAAGTTGCTTCAAGATTAGATAGCCTCGACCTCCCCTTGGAATGGTGGTGGAGCTCGACTATGGTATGGAAGAGTTTGGCCGTTGGTTTTGAAGAAAGAGAGGTGGTTTGTTTTGGTTTTGAAGGTGGATCTTTATGGTATATGTATGTATGTACATACTATTTCTTTTTGTATCACTTGACTTGTCCTTTTTTGATCGATTTTTCTTTCTTTCTACATTTTTGCGGATACTTTGGCATTATAAGGAGGAAATTATTAAAGTCATTAGAGATCTTAGAAATAATAATAATAAGAAGAAGATAAATAATTATAAATGGAAAGTGATAGTATGGAGGTGTGTTTATAAGGAAGAAAATGGGTAAAATATCCAAAACAACATAATTAAACATCACATGCTCCTTACACCACCACTCTCCAAATTGTAACACACGTCCCTACCCTCTCACATCAGCCAAATGGTCGGCCATCCCCTTGCCCACACCCCCCTCCATGTGGCGTTTAAGACGACGTTAAGTTTTTCTTTATTTTAACTTGCTTTATATGCTTATCTTTACTAGTTACATACTCGGTTTTAATTAACTTTTTGTTATTATAAGTGATTGTTTTAGCTCTTGTTAATGTGTTCATATATATGTATATATATGTCACATATAAGCTTACAACAATGTAGAACTTATACTCGTCAAACCGTTGATAATCCAGAATTTAATTTTCGGTAATATTTTCACTACGTAGTTAATATGCATGTACTTGTAAACAAAGTTTATAAATAAAATTCATGTTGTTTAATAACTAATATGAAGGGGCTCATTTGTTATTGTTATTAGAACATTCTACCTTATTTTAAATTGATAGGTAATCGAAGATATCATAAGCGACGTCATTAGAATATTTTACTCTTAAAAATAAAATAAAATGTTTTATTTCATATTTCATCTTAAATGGTGTAACGGCTGGAAATTTCCGACTCCTCGAGAGTCGGAAATTCCGAGACGTTAGTGAAAGAATTTAGAAGGTTAGAAAGAAAAGATAGAACTAATAGAATAGAAGAAGAAGAACATCAGAATCATCAGAGTAACACGAATCTCACAGCGGAACGAATAACATATAATATATAACATATCTTTGAAGTAAACAGTTATATATTTACAATAGCACTTATCAGAGTACAACACTTACAACACAGCGGAAATAACTATAGCTATAGAATCTTGTAGCCTCCTGCTCCAAGCTCTCCAAGTATATCTGTAAATCCCGACTACTTGACTGCCCGTACAAATTTAGGCACCCAAGAGTTTAGGGAAAACAACAAAGTAAACTCCGGGTCAGTCATGGGACTGGTATGAGTAAAATAGTTTAAAACAGGTATAGGGTATGTCATAAGACCACGCCGTGAATACGGAACGGGTTTTTCCTTATGAGTACTGAACAACTTTGACAAGCAATATCATTGTGATATTATAATAATGTCTAAGTACAAATAGATATCAATCTAGCAGAAACGCTTGCATCTCACGTTCTACATACATAGTATAAAATCATAAACCGCAGGGCGCTTATCGGAGAATGGATTCCAACAGACAAGGTATGGGAGCACCTTCTGAATAGTGTACTCTAGAGGTGATACACTCAGGGTTCAACAAGAACGTCTTGCAACCCGGCCACACATGACCGCTCACTCATTTAGCTTGAGTGTCGCGAATATATTGCCACCACGGTTATAGGCCATCAAACCGTCATCCGAAGATACAGAATCAAAAAGAAGTATAAATATGGATATTCTCTAGATCGGTGACAATACACCCTGCTTGGGGATGACCCAACTAGCCATGCTGCCTAGCCCAACTTTTGTTACTTCCTGGTGTGAGGCTAGAAGCTACGTCTATCTTCAGAACATCTGATCACCATTCACTTTGAATGCCACATCGTCATACCCGCCAAATCACAAATTGACTTATCCAAAAATAACACGGGTATATAGCTAAGAGAAACGAATTCCTCCGCCACCAAACGTGAATACGTTTGAACCGATCAACTTACGCGATCCATTGGATATACTCTGTCAGACCTTCTTCAATATACGTTGTCCTGGGACTGGACAAACCGAAGGCACTATTCAGTATATCCATCTTAGTCACTGTTATCTAAGACTTATACAACAGCCCTTGCACTTTACTCCGTCTTCAAATTATCTTTGGCAGATATCGCTCGCAACGCTTATGCCAATACAGAGTGGTTCTTTGGATAGTAATCCAACCGGTCTCTCCATAATAACAACGTTAAAATGGTAAAAACTTTGATAGTCTGTGATTCAACTATCAAATGAAAACATGTCGGTGTACAAACAACGATCTTATTTCCAAATGGAAATTCGATCGATCAATCATCATATGTTCATATTTCCTTATTTCATATATTTAGAAAATATATGTTATTAATCATTGGAAAACATTTCCATAGCTTATTTTCACATCACTATTATTTCGCAACTATCAGTCCCTAACTGTAACTAGTATGAGGACAATTCTCTAAGTATCAATTCGGAAGGTCGAAACCAACATCAGATCGTTACTTAGAAAACCGTTCAACTTACCCTCTCCAGTCAGTTTCTGAATTTGCTTAACTCTATTTCTTAAATTCTTATCATGAAAACATTTCATTTTCTATGTTTAGAAAACATATCTGACTATACTTGGAAAATGTTTCCAAAACTCAATTACGGATTTAAAATGAACGTTGTATAAAACATCGTTATGCTTAATCCATTAATCGCTTATTACTTCTATATTTCAAATCAACCTTTTCTATCGAACCACAACTATTCCTTTGTCAATTCTGAAGTCAATCAAGTTGGGGTATAATTACCTCTCAGACCTTAATTGAACAACGTCCTTTACTGTGAAATAGATGAAGCTCATCACTCACTTTTTACAATCATCTGTTTACGCAAATTCTCGGATTCAGGTTACGAATCCACTTCTTATATGACAGCGTTTGATTATAACTATAACGTTATAATTCCTACTTCTGCAATATCTAACCTAAATTATAACTTTATCTCCTAACTCGAATAATTTAACAGACACCTAATTTCTAAATCAATAACTAAATCTTGATTTAAACCCTGGAAAGTAAATAGTACTTTCCCGAATTCGCTATAATTGAATTCGACGTATAACTCTCTTTCGAGTAATCTCTATTTGATTAACTCTTCTTCGAATAACCTATATTCGATTATCTCTCTTCGAATAACTCATATTCGAAATCTCTCTCTTTCGAATAAACAATATTCGATCTCTTTCTTTCGAATATGCCATATTCGAAAATCTCCTTTCGATTTACTAATCGATACTCCTTTCGATCAAACTAAAATCGATAACTCCTTTAACTCTATTCGAATAACTAATATTCGACTAACTCCTTTGGATCAATTCATTTGATTAACTCCTTCGAATAACAAATTCGAATAACTTACCTTCGAATAACCAATATTCGATTTACTCTAACTCGATTAACTTAATTCTAATCGATTTACTCCATTTCGATTCAACTTAATTCAAATCGATTAACTTAACTCAAATTGATTAACTCTTTTCAAATAACTAAATTCGATTTAACTCTTCTCGAATAACTACATTCGATTAACTCAAATTGAATAACTAATATTCAATTAATTCTTACGTGTTTAACTCTATTCGAATAACTAATTCGAATAACTCTAATGTGTTTAACTCTATTCAAATATCTAATTCGAATAACTCATTTCGAATAACTAAATTCGATTAACTCTTTTTATTAACGTTTATTCATTTCAAAAGATTTCCTTTTTACAATGTTTATCCATTGATAAAGATTTACTTTTTACAACGTTTATCCATTTATAAAGATTTACTTTTAGTAACGGTTCTTCACTTTATAAATGTCCTTTTAATAACGTTTCTACTTCTCTATATAAGTCCAGACTTATATATATTCCATTTATCAACGATAAATAATTTATTTAATTTATAAAACAATATTTATAAATAAATCTACTTCAATTTATCTGTTTAAAACAGATTCCCTATTGAATATCTCATTTAAATCCATATCGTGTTATACCGTGTGCGAAGCACGTGTTTAAATCTATCCTTGTATAATTCTATTTATTTTCCGAACAAGTGTTCCTTTATTTATTCCCTAAATAAATATTCCTTTATTCCATTTATTTATAATCTAAATAAATGTTCCTTTATTTATTTCCTAAATAAATATTCCTTTATTCCATTTATTTATAATCTAAATAAATGTTCCTTTATTTATTTCCCAAATAAATAAATAATTTCATTTTATAAAATCCTATTGATTTTATAAATAAGATTTATTTTCAATATAAACATTGAAAATTCCCTTTTTACATTCTAGTATCACCTACGGTGTGTAACGTGTTGTATAACAATGATCGGTATCATTCAAACATATGAAATCAATAACAGATTTCATAACACATCATATATCACAATATATGAAAAACAATAAAATAACTGTTGAGGAATCCTGTTGGATTCCTCCAACCTGTTTCCCTGCATCCACAGATGTTAAACAACACCAGTATAATATTCTGATAAACAGAATCAACATATAACTATTTGACGGTTTATATATATATATATATATATATATATATATATATACATACGTAAATATATATATAAAATCTCTACTAACTGACTAGCAGTTCAAGCAAACAATCAACACACAGTCAATCAGACAATTTTAACAGTTCTAACAATACAACATGAAATTATAAACTGTTCAGAGTTAGTGAGATTTACTCACCTTGTCCGTAATCGTTAACTAACGATTTTCGGTTGTCGATTCGGATCCGACAATTTATTTTGCAATAAATTCTAGATGAGCTCCCAATAGCTCCAAACCAGTTTCACCGTGCTGCCCGCGTTCATATGATTCAAATGTAATAGACGACGTTTAAAATTTGATAATTTCATCCCACTGATTGTTTATACCCACTTTTCCTTATTTTTCCTTTTTTCCTTTGGGCTTCTGGAATACTTAAATCAGCCACAGACATAACTCTA
This sequence comes from Allium sativum, assembly GCA_030737875.1. Taxonomy (NCBI): domain Eukaryota; kingdom Viridiplantae; phylum Streptophyta; class Magnoliopsida; order Asparagales; family Amaryllidaceae; genus Allium; species Allium sativum. The sequence goes on along the minus strand of CM060915.1, from coordinate 887,703,898 downwards.
TAACCTTGGCCCACCCTCTTTCATTTTCCCTTTGGCCCATAACCTTCAGTCCCGAAATATACCTGCTCCGTTCTCGTTTGAAGCCTTTGAACTTACGCCCCCTCTCCAGAGAACAACACTTCGATCCTTCCCTCTCTTCTACTTTATCGAACACAGCAAGAATGGAAACCAACTTCTCCAACCTTTCAGTGAACCTGCAACGTGACCCCTCTCCAAAAGGAAAACCACAAGCGACATCTTTTCTTCCTTTGACAATTCACAATTGTTTTCGTACCCCTCTTCACTGCATAGGAAACCAAAATTAAACTTCACCACAAAACTCTTGTTCAAAAACTACAACGCCCCATACCAAAATCGTTCAGCTCGGCTTCCTCAATCAAGATGCGTCGAACCCCCTCCCCTTTACTACACTGTACAGGAACCCCCGACCTTAATCACCACTGGAACCCCTGAAACCTTCCTGGAAGTTGCGCCTTGCCACCACGATACCAGTCAACACCTTCCTCCATCCTAACTCCGCATCATCCGTCTCCTAAGGTCAACCCTAAATTGCGACAGTACCAAGCCATTGAACAAATGAAGTAGCCGCACCAACCGTTCTTCACATACGCTGGAAGATAACGAGCTCAGGAACTCCAATATCCATGTCTTGAATTTTATAGAGTTTTGCTTGATTTTATTTTGATTTAATGAGGATCGAAAAAGTGTTTTACTGGAAGAAAATATTGGCGGCTCGAATTGGGAATGAACAGAGAAAACTAAATTTAGGGTTTAAGGGTTGTTAGGGGGGTGTATTTATAAGGTCTCGTTTTGATTCATTTTATCCATTTTCTGTAAATGATTTTTTTGTGGGAGGAAGAATGTGCACGTTGATCACTTAACAACCAAGAAGAGGAGAGGACGTGTGAGAGGAAACAACCAAAGAATGTGTGTATGTTTTGTTTAAGTGTTGCACAATAATTTTTAGTGTACTCTGCTACACGAAATACCGCTCACTTACGAATGGCTATCGACGGAAATAAAAACACCCTCGTGACGAGCGAGGTGTCCTGACTCCAGAAATATAATAATATCAGTAGACGGACTCATATTTTGAAACTTCAAAATGTTGATTTCAGGGTGCGAAACACTTCAAATAAAAAGTTGCTTATTTAATTAATTAAAAATTTCAGTAAAATTCTAAAAATGATTTTATCACTGTTTCCCAAAAGAACCTTGTCTAAATTCAAACCCTATCTCTAGTTATATCGAATAACCCATTACGGTCGATAAACGAATCTATAACGACTATTTTAAAATTTGACTTGGACATATCTCAAAATCTACACGACGAAATCCTGATTTTTCTCTTCCACTAGAAAGATATACTCCCCCAGCTCCACACGTTTCTTGTTTCACAGAAATCCGGCTTAAAATGAATCATGTACATTCAGTTGAAGTTCAAATCGCCAAATTGCGAACTGTCGCGACGTTTCAGGTTCGTTTTAATTATAATTATAAATTATAAGTTTGAACGTTGTACTTTAAGTTATCGATATCGCCAAATCGATATATAAATTATTAAATAAATTAATTATTCGACAGCTAACAAAACGCGCCATTACAGACTTCCCCCCTTAAAATAATTTCGTCCTCGAAATTGCTAAGCTAGGAAAATGCTACCAACTTTACTAACTAGATTCAAATATCTTTTAGTTTACTTCTCAACTCCAGTCTCAACTGAACCATTAAATTTTAATTAATTTATTAATTCATTTCCGACCAACTAGAATTTTCAAAAATTTTCCAACACCTTAAATTTTCGAAAAATTTCGCCATAACTTCCTTTGTACGGCTCAATACGTCAAACCACAACTCGCCTCTCTAGGCCTCCTCCAACCCAAAAAGAAAATCAAACAGCCAAGCGGCTTGCCAATTCGGCTCATAAAATCCAAACTCATATATAATATAAACTTGTACCTTTTTGTCGGTCGTATCATTATATCCCTACCCTCTGTTATCAGCTCGGCATATACAAATGCCATCCCAATCAACTCCAACCAATTTATTCTTAACACAACCATTCGCTTATTCAGACCGAATTCAATTTCAAATTCTAGTTTCAAATTCCAAACTCTCAACTAATCATTTCAAATCCAAAACCATATTATTCTCAAATCCAAATCGAATTTCCTTTGAACTCTAATATCAAATTCCAAATTATTGACTTATCAATTTGGTTCCATTCTAGATTATCTCTAATCCCAATTCAATTTTATTTAACTCGGTTCAAGTTAAATTTCAATTTATTTTTACCATCTCATTTTATTTAACTTCATTAGTTAAATTTTAATTCCAGAACTTAAGTTCCTGGGTTTCTTTCAAATCAATTTGAAATCATAATGCCAATTCAAAACCTTTGAATTTCCTAACAACTTGTTTTCTCAAAACAATTCAAAAACAAAACCTTTGGTAGTAATCCGTCACTTAGAACTCGAAAATGAACACTGATGATGTCTAGATTCATCATCAGAATCTATTTTCCAGCTATTGAAGTGAGTTCAATACTATATCATTTTCAATTTGAAAAACATTTTCAAAATCTCCCAGGAACTTAAAATTTCCTTATTTTAAATTCCAAATTCTGATTTAAATTCATATTTAATTCAAACTATTTCATATATTACATTCATATGAATTCTGATTGGTCATTTATAACCATTTCACCCTTTTATAATCTTATTCGATTATAATAACAACCAACACAATCAATATACTATAATATTTTCAAGATATATATTTCTTCTATAAACAAATATATTTTGGGAAAAATTATTTCATTTACCCTCTTTCAAAACATACCATGACGGTTCATCGTATTCGAGTGTTTAGTAACCCTTATCGATACAGTGGATCAACTGATCGACCAGAATTCATAAGCCACTCAACCAATGAGTCTCCACAATATAAAACCATTTTATATTGAATAACAATTACGCGCTCATATATATACACTCAAACTCAATCTAGGATATTGCTAATCCCATCTCTATCGAGTTATGCCACAGAGCCAAGGTAATCACTTAACTTAAGCTCTGATACCAACTGTAACGGCTGGAAATTTCCGACTCCTCGAGAGTCGGAAATTCCGAGACGTTAGTGAAAGAATTTAGAAGGTGAGAAAGAAAAGATAGAACTAATAGAATAGAAGAAGAAGAAGAACATCAGAATCATCAGAGTAACACGAATCTCACAGCGGAACGAATAACATATAATATATAACATAGCTTTGAAGTAAACAGTTATATATTTACAATAGCACTTATCAGAGTACAACACTTACAACACAGCGGAAATAACTATAGCTATAGAATCTTGTAGCCTCCTGCTCCAAGCTCTCCAAGTATATCTGTAAATCCCGACTACTTGACTGCCCGTACAAATTTAGGCACCCAAGAGTTTAGGGAAAACAACAAAGTAAACTCCGGGTCAGTCATGGGACTGGTATGAGTAAAATAGTTTAAAACAGGTATAGGGTATGTCATAAGACCACGCCGTGAATACGGAACGGGTTTTTCCTTATGAGTACTGAACAACTTTGACAAGCAATATCATTGTGATATTATAATAATGTCTAAGTACAAATAGATATCAATCTAGCAGAAACGCTTGCATCTCACGTTCTACATACATAGTATAAAATCATAAACCGCAGGGCGCTTATCGGAGAATGGATTCCAACAGACAAGGTATGGGAGCACCTTCTGAATAGTGTACTCTAGAGGTGATACACTCAGGGTTCAACAAGAACGTCTTGCAACCCGGCCACACATGACCGCTCACTCATTTAGCTTGAGTGTCGCGAATATATTGCCACCACGGTTATAGGCCATCAAACCGTCATCCGAAGATACAGAATCAAAAAGAAGTATAAATATGGATATTCTCTAGATCGGTGACAATACACCCTGCTTGGGGATGACCCAACTAGCCATGCTGCCTAGCCCAACTTTTGTTACTTCCTGGTGTGAGGCTAGAAGCTATGTCTATCTTCAGAACATCTGATCACCATTCACTTTGAATGCCACATCGTCATACCCGCCAAATCACAAATTGACTTATCCAAAAATAACACGGGTATATAGCTAAGAGAAACGAATTCCTCCGCCACCAAACGTGAATACGTTTGAACCGATCAACTTACGCGATCCATTGGATATACTCTGTCAGACCTTCTTCCATATACGTTGTCCTGGGACTGGACAAACCGAAGGCACTATTCAGTATATCCATCTTAGTCACTGTTATCTAAGACTTATACAACAGCCCTTGCACTTTACTCCGTCTTCAAATTATCTTTGGCAGATATCGCTCGCAATACTTATGCCAATACAGAGTGGTTCTTTGGATAGTAATCCAACCGGTCTCTCCATAATAACAACGTTAAAATGGTAAAAACTTTGATAGTCTGTGATTCAACTATCAAATGAAAACATGTCGGTGTACAAACAACGATCTTATTTCCAAATGGAAATTCGATCGATCAATCATCATATGTTCATATTTCCTTATTTCATATATTTAGAAAATATATGTTATTAATCATTGGAAAACATTTCCATAGCTTATTTTCACATCACTATTATTTCGCAACTATCAGTCCCTAACTGTAACTAGTATGAGGACAATTCTCTAAGTATCAATTCGGAAGGTCGAAACCAACATCAGATCGTTACTTAGAAAACCGTTCAACTTACCCTCTCCAGTCAGTTTCTGAATTTGCTTAACTCTATTTCTTAAATTCTTATCATGAAAACATTTCATTTTCTATGTTTAGAAAACATATCTGACTATACTTGGAAAACGTTTCCAAAACTCAATTACGGATTTAAAATGAACGTTGTATAAAACATCGTTATGCTTAATCCATTAATCGCTTATTACTTCTATATTTCAAATCAACCTTTTCTATCGAACCACAACTATTCCTTTGTCAATTCTGAAGTCAATCAAGTTGGGGTATAATTACCTCTCAGACCTTAATTGAACAACGTCCTTCACTGTGAAATAGATGAAGCTCATCACTCACTTTTTACAATCATTTGTTTACGCAAATTCTCGGATTCAGGTTACGAATCCACTTCTTATATGACAGCGTTTGATTATAACTATAACGTTATAATTCCTACTTCTGCAATATCTAACCTAAATTATAACTTTATCTCCTAACTCGAATAATTTAACAGACACCTAATTTCTAAATCAATAACTAAATCTTGATTTAAACCCTGGAAAGTAAATAGTACTTTCCCGAATTCGCTATAATTGAATTCGACGTATAACTCTCTTTCGAGTAATCTCTATTTGATTAACTCTTCTTCGAATAACCTATATTCGATTATCTCTCTTCGAATAACTCATATTCGAAATCTCTCTCTTTCGAATAAACAATATTCGATCTCTTTCTTTCGAATATGCCATATTCGAAAATCTCCTTTCGATTTACTAATCGATACTCCTTTCGATCAAACTAAAATCGATAACTCCTTTAACTCTATTCGAATAACTAATATTCGACTAACTCCTTTGGATCAATTCATTTGATTAACTCCTTCGAATAACAAATTCGAATAACTTACCTTCGAATAACCAATATTCGATTTACTCTAACTCGATTAACTTAATTCTAATCGATTTACTCCATTTCGATTCAACTTAATTCAAATCGATTAACTTAACTCAAATTGATTAACTCTTTTCAAATAACTAAATTCGATTTAACTCTTCTCGAATAACTACATTCGATTAACTCAAATTGAATAACTAATATTCAATTAATTCTTACGTGTTTAACTCTATTCGAATAACTAATTCGAATAACTCTAATGTGTTTAACTCTATTCAAATATCTAATTCGAATAACTCATTTCGAATAACTAAATTCGATTAACTCTTTTTATTAACGTTTATTCATTTCAAAAGATTTCCTTTTTACAATGTTTATCCATTGATAAAGATTTACTTTTTACAACGTTTATCCATTTATAAAGATTTACTTTTAGTAACGGTTCTTCACTTTATAAATGTCCTTTTAATAACGTTTCTACTTCTCTATATAAGTCCAGACTTATATATATTCCATTTATCAACGGTAAATAATTTATTTAATTTATAAAACAATATTTATAAATAAATCTACTTCAATTTATCTGTTTAAAACAGATTCCCTATTGAATATCTCATTTAAATCCATATCGTGTTATACCGTGTGCGAAGCACGTGTTTAAATCTATCCTTGTATAATTCTATTTATTTTCCGAACAAGTGTTCCTTTATTTATTCCCTAAATAAATATTCCTTTATTCCATTTATTTATAATCTAAATAAATGTTCCTTTATTTATTTCCTAAATAAATATTCCTTTATTCCATTTATTTATAATCTAAATAAATGTTCCTTTATTTATTTCCCAAATAAATAAATAATTTCATTTTATAAAATCCTATTGATTTTATAAATAAGATTTATTTTCAATATAAACATTGAAAATTCCCTTTTTACATTCTAGTATCACCTACGGTGTGTAACGTGTTGTATAACAATGATCGGTATCATTCAAACATATGAAATCAATAACAGATTTCATAACACATCATATATCACAATATATGAAAAACAATAAAATAACTGTTGAGGAATCCTGTTGGACTCCTCCAACCTGTTTCCCTGCATCCACAGATGTTAAACAACACCAGTATAATATTCTGATAAACAGAATCAACATATAACTATTTGACGGTTTATATATATATATATATATATATAAATATATATATATAATCTCTACTAACTGACTAGCAGTTCAAGCAAACAATCAACACACAGTCAATCAGACAATTTTAACAGTTCTAACAATACAACATGAAATTATAAACTGTTCAGAGTTAGTGAGATTTACTCACCTTGTCCGTAATCGTTAACTAACGATTTTCGGTTGTCGATTCAGATCCGACAATTTATTTTGCAATAAATTCTAGATGAGCTCCCAATAGCTCCAAACCAGTTTCACCGTGCTGCCCGCGTTCATATGATTCAAATGTAATAGACGACGTTTAAAATTTGATAATTTCATCCCACTGATTGTTTATACCCACTTTTCCTTATTTTTCCTTTTTTCCTTTGGGCTTCTGGAATACTTAAATCAGCCACAGACATAACTCTATAACCTTGGCCCACCCTCTTTCATTTTCACTTTGGCCCATAACCTTCAGTCCCGAAATATACCTGCTCCGTTCTCGTTTGAAGCCTTTGAACTTACGCCCCCTCTCCAGAGAACAACACTTCGATCCTTCCCTCTCTTCTACTTTATCGAACACAGCAAGAATGGAAACCAACTTCTCCAACCTTTCAGTGAACCTGCAACGTGACCCCTCTCCAAAAGGAAAACCACAAGCGACATCTTTTCTTCCTTTGACAATTCACAATTGTTTTCGTACCCCTCTTCACTGCATAGGAAACCAAAATTAAACTTCACCACAAAACTCTTGTTCAAAAACTACAACGCCCCATACCAAAATCGTTCAGCTCGGCTTCCTCAATCAAGATGCGTCGAACCCCCTCCCCTTTACTACACTGTACAGGAACCCCCGACTTTAATCACCACTGGAACCCCTGAAACCTTCCTGGAAGTTGCGCCTTGCCACCACGATACCAGTCAACACCTTCCTCCATCCTAACTCCGCCTCATCCGTCTCCTAAGGTCAACCCTAAATTGCGACAGTACCAAGCCATTGAACAAATGAAGTAGCCGCACCAACCGTTCTTCACATACGCTGGAAGATAACGAGCTCAGGAACTCCAATATCCATGTCTTGAATTTTATAGAGTTTTGCTTGATTTTATTTTGATTTAATGAGGATCGAAAAAGTGTTTTACTGGAAGAAAATATTGGCGGCTCGAATTGGGAATGAACAGAGAAAACTAAATTTAGGGTTTAAGGGTTGTTAGGGGGTGTATTTATAAGGTCTCGTTTTGATTCATTTTATCCATTTTCTGTAAATGATTTTTTTGTAGGAGGAAGAATGTGCACGTTGATCACTTAACAACCAAGAAGAGGAGAGGACGTGTGAGAGGAAACAACCAAAGAATGTGTGTATGTTTTGTTTAAGTGTTGCACAACAATTTTTAGTGTACTCTGCTACACGAAATACCGCTCACTTACGAATGGCTATCGACGAAAATAAAAACACCCTCGTGACGAGCGAGGTGTCCTGACTCCAGAAATATAATAATATCAGTAGACGGACTCATATTTTGAAACTTCAAAATGTTGATTTCAGGGTGCGAAACACTTCAAATAAAAAGTTGCTTATTTAATTAATTAAAAATTTCAGTAAAATTCTAAAAATTATTTTATCACTGTTTCCCAAAAGAACCTTGTCTAAATTCAAACCCTCTCTCTAGTTATATCGAATAACCCATTACGGTCGATAAACGAATCTATAGCGACTATTTTAAAATTTGACTTGGACATATCTCAAAATCTACATGACGAAATCCTGATTTTTCTCTTCCACTAGAAAGATATACTCCACCAGCTCCACACGTTTCTTGTTTCACAGAAATCCGGCTTAAAATGAATCATGTACATTCAGTTGAAGTTCAAATCGCCAAATTGCGAACTGTCGCGACGTTTCAGGTTCGTTTTAATTATAATTATAAATTATAAGTTCGAACGTTGTACTTTAAGTTATCGATATCGCCAAATCGATATATAAATTATTAAATAAATTAATTATTCGACAGCTAACAAAACACGCCATTACAAATGGATAAATAGGTACGTATCCATTTTCGTATGATCTAATATTGAAAATCTCAATTTTATCAAAAATCGATATTTATTCCGTTTCTAATGAAAATAAAAAACTTAAAAAAATAAGTTCCCCATTGTTATCTATCATATAAATTTTGATTATTTATGTTCAATAATCCCCTATTTGAAATAAATTAAAATTTTCATTTAGAGTGATAAATTAGTAGGCCGCTACACTTTGGGAGGATTTGAAAGTCCTCATCTGGTTGTAGGTAGGTATGTATTTATAGGAGAGTCTAGTCAATATTAGGCCAGAAGCGTAGCAACATGGAATTCAAGGGTTAAGACGGAACTCCGCCAAGTCACATAACCCAATAAGAGTCATACGAATGACTCCGGTCGAGTCATTATGGATTAAGTCCAACTCATTATGAAATAGGTCCGACTCATTATGATGAGTCGGGTCCACTTATAAATTTAGAGCATTTTGACTCCACTCTTCTTGCTCATTTTTCGCTCTTCGATAGAGTCATTTGATCTAATTTTCAGTCATTCCAAGTTGAATTAGTATACTTCTCAACTCTTCTAGTTCAAACAACTTATAAAGTAAGATATCCAAACCTTGCACGATCTTTTGAGTACAAAGTAGTATGGTAAAGCGATCATTGCATGAAGGCGGAGAGGTTATGACGTAAGTCCTGCAAAATCGAACATCACTTATCATGGAAAGTTCGTACTGAGTCTAGGACTTAGTGCTAAAGACATTTTAAGTTTTCCATGTTGCCTTTTAATACCTTCTAAGTGTCCCATCCAAGTTTCAAGTCAATTTAGTTTTGTTTGAGTTCTCTAAGTCAGGTCAAAGTTGCTTTGATCCAAAAAGAAATTGACAAATTTGAATAATAAAAAAAGTATGTATATAATTTTTTTAAACGATCCATTTTTTAATATTTGAAAATTCAAATTAAAATATGTTATTCAACAAAATATCTTTTTTTAATATTCTCAGCTTCTAAATTTTCATTTTTCAGTTTTCAATTTCTTGATGTAAAAGATTGAAAATTTTAAAATCATTTTTCATGGATTCAATGTCCAAATGAAAGAGTCATTGAAGTACTTTCTGAATGGTGTTTATATATAGTGATGTAATATGTTATTTTGTCAAATACAGCCATTAAATACTATGAATAACAACAACACATGATCGGAATTTTACGTATCAAGTGTTCCATGTTATCTGTACTGATCAAACTCCTGCCTAACTCCAAGTAAAAATGAAGAAAATACTGGTTTGAATAAAAAAAATATGATCATTTATCCAATCATTCAAGTATAAATCTTCAAACTATGAATTGTTTGGCACGACTATCCACCTAAGTGATAAATGAGTTACTAGAGTACTATTTGAGTAAGTGTATGGATATGGATTGTATAATACGTTATTCATTAAACATAGTGCTTAGTTATTGTAACAACCCGGATTTTCCGGTACCCGGGCTAAACAGACTGCAGTGTGTTTACTAGATTTTAAATCTAAAGAGAATAAAATACGAGTGCGGGGGCTAAAATCATATATTATTCAAAACAAGAAAAAGGGAATTTAGAGTTTTCAAATTAGTGTGCTTTGAATAAATTAAATATCCTTAATTTAATAAGTAATTCATTCTAGTATATGCCTATAAACTGTAACTTATTGATAAAAGTGAATATTGAAAGTATATAATATCGATTAGCATTCAATATTTAAGAAGAAAATATATTTTCAATATTAATAATAATAAATTATTGGTTGGTATAATTATTAAACTATTGATTTGTGTTTTAATTACAAGATGTATTTCTTAGAAAAATAAATTATAACTGAGTTTTAAATTGTGTTTGTTAGTAATCGTAAATTTAAAGAATTATATTATTGTGTGTTTGCCAAGATGTCAAATAGGAATTGGGAAGGTTGTTGTTAATTGTAATTTAATAACAACACTTAGTGATTTAATTGGATTGTTGTCAATTTAAAATATGAGTATTGATTGCAAATCAATATTTCATGATTGGAATATTTTATTATAGTTAATTAGTTTAATTTGTTAAATCAGTGAAGAGTATAAACGTATAAATATAAGCATGTTATAAGAGATAAAATAAATATTTGATAGACATATTCCCAATAGTGTGTTATGTCAAAATTAATGTTTAAAAATATCTTGGAGTCTATTATAGTGTGTTTTATAAATTAAGCACAACTTAATTAGTGGTTGGATGTGTTTAAATGAACTAATAGAGGGTTAGTAGTGTTTATTGTATCTTATTTGGGTAATTAGGTGTAATTAGCTTATCTCTTTTGGGCCTTGATGGGTGGCTTAGCCCATTGTTCCTTTGTTGTAGTATTTTCAAAAGGGGCAAAATAGAAATATGTGACACTTTTGTATTTTCTCCCTTTCCTCCTTCTCCTTTTCCTTGTTGCTGTAAAGAGAAAAAATCATGGCCTTCTTCCCTCTAACCACTTAAAACTCTAATCATTCTTTCTATAATAATTAGTGAGATGCTCTTCCATCAAAGAAAAGTACATGCAAGTCGGTCTTTTCTCTGTAGATTTAAGAAGGAAAGATACAGTAAGGGAATTTCTATTGCATGCCTGAAGTGCTTACTGACTCGGGTTTAGGAAGCTTTGATTCATCCTTTCTGTAGACAATTCAAGTTGGAAACTCCTCCAAACCCAAGAAAGGTGAGTGTGCGCTCACAACCTTCTACTTTACAAAATTTTGAATGTTTATAGTTGGGTTTCGTTCATCATTGATGATAAAATACATTTATTGTATATCTGTTTCCTTCTGTGAGTCTTTTGTTTACAATCCTAAATTTATCCAACTTTGAGAGTCTATATCTCTCTAATCTCTTAATGGTGTCTTCCAATCGTAGATCCATTGAGTTGCATATTATTTGTAGTTAGTGCATACAAAGTTTGGTATGAATCGGTAAATGTTTCGATGCCTGAAATCATTATTGAAAATGAAGATGAAGCTGGTCTTTGATCTGCAGGTATTTTCGTAAACTGTGTCGACCTAGGGGTTGACCCAAGCTTGAGAAGGGTCGATCCCTGGGTTGACAACCTCAAGACATGGGTCGAACCACTGGTCGACTCGTGTGTGTGTGATGTTTTGCACAGGAGTTCTTGCATTTTATTTTATTCCAATTGGTTTTTGCATTGTTGCAGCTTGTTTTTGGGTCGAGGTTCCTGATGCTAAACTTTTGATTTTGGTCATTTCTAAGCTTAGTAAACCAAACTATTTTATACACAATCCAAGTGCGGGATCTTGGCGCTTCTTGATGAATTTATTATGATGTTTTACATTGAGTTTTGAGTTAGCATTTAACACATACGCAATCTTTAAGCTAGTTTTATATTCGTAAATAATAACATTTTAAATTATAGATTTGAGTCAAGTCGAATTGCTTGGATTTTGTTTGAGTAATGAAACATCTCAAAGCAATCGTATACTTATATTTGGGAAATTATAAAGGTTTGCGAAATGATAAATAAATGGATTTTGAAATCATTTTAGAAACCATTTTCATTAATAAAATATATTTTCTATATATATTAAAAACACACATTTCTACATCTTTCAACAAGGAATAAGCAATATAGTAAACGAGGTTATATTGTATCGGTTAATTACAGACTCGTCTAAATGAAGCAGTTAACTCGATGTTTCTAGTGATTAATGTTTCTGATGATTTGATGCTTTGATGTTCCCAGTATAGAGTTTATGAGACAATGATAAACTAGTGGTGAGAACGTATGGTATGGGACGCATAGTTACCACCATCGAATTAATATTTGTAATTCTATGACACATCCTACGTTAATGCCAGTACCAGAGGCTAGTAGGTCCCAGACGTATGAGGTATACGTACAAAGTTGTTCGGTGTTTATTGTTAATGAAGGCTGGTGGCCAAGGAAAAGGCTGGTGGATCACTTATTCAAATGATCTAGTTGGTGGGGGCAGGAAAGGACTAGTGGGCTGCTTATTCAACTATCGAGCTAGTGGATTCGATAATCGGGGTTGGTAGGCATAGCTGGAGGCTGACGAGTCTCCTATTAAATGGTAGCTGGCAAAAGTATATGCACATGCAATATTTGATGTTTACGGATCCGAATATTATTATTTATGATCTTGTTATTTGAATTCAAATATTGATACTTGATGACATTGATCCTATGATCATATTCACTTGGTAGGGTAGAATCCAAATATGATTTTTTTATGATATTGTAACTTAGAAGTTTTGGATCCTTTGTAGTATGTTTTCTTGTATTATAGTTTTTTGATGTTTGGGTCCTATTTTTATTTGCTTGTCAAAGCTAACACCTATTATAGACTTACAGCAATTGGTATCCTTTTTGTATCAATCACTTTTGGATCGAATAAACTTTGTATAAGTTATATGGTGTTGTTGATGTTTGATGATTTCTCTTGTTGTAATACCTTAGGTGCCTAGCTAGAAGACTAACACCTCTTAAATATAGTTAAATCCAAGTGCTTTCTTATGTTGTCCCTGGCGTCCTTTAGGCTATTAAGCCTTGAAGTTTCTCATGGATCAATTTTTGTCTTAGCTCATATAATTCCTTTGGGATAGAAGGAATTACTATCTAATTATCATATTTCACTTGTTTTATTATTACTGATTTGTAAACTAGACTGACCCATGTGTGTTAGTGCTCGAGTCAAACCGAGTTGATTTGTTGATTTTGGGTTTACCGGTACAACTTAGACTATCCTTTGCAAACCCTTCCTAGTTATTTATTTGTGTATTCGAGTTGATGTATGATCATTTCATTAGGCATCGTTGTATTTGCGTTGTATATTCATTTGAGATGCAACACATGTATAAGTTGTACTTAGTGATTGTATCAATATGTATCTGTTCTATGAGCTGTAATGTATTGTGATTTGATCTAAAATGATCCTTAACCATCGTGGATTCCTATTAGAAGTATTAGGTATTTCGATCTACTTGAGAAAAGAAAAGAAAACATTATACACCCAATCGATGTACCTAATACTCTTCTAATACGAAATTGTGAATAGTAGCCCCTAACCAGCTCCATTCTCCGCTCTAATAGGAGGTATTACTTGTTAATGCTCTTTGTTATGGTGGATCTTAGAGTGGGGCATTATATTTTGGTATCAGAGTAGAGGTTCAGAACAAAATACAATAAACACAGAATTGAATCAGAGGAGTACATGTGTTAAAACGTAGAAGGATAACATATGTGTTTACTATTTCATTTCCACCATTATTCGTATCTCGTGTTTTTATCCATCAAGCTATGCGAAGTCCAAGCTTCTATAATACATTAGAAATATTTTATTCCATAACATTTCCTATATGGCGTCCAATCTGTTGTTACCTGTCATAGTGGAATTTCTTTCTTATCCTTTCCGATGCTTTTATCTTGGGCTTAAATTTTTGAGAAAAAATTGGATTAAAAATCAAGATAATATAAGAATAACTTTATGTTAAGATAATATGGTATTAAATTGAAATAAATCAGAGTGGCACAATAGAAAGAGGTGAATTTCTTCGGTCGTGCAGAGTTTAATAATTCAATAATTGGGACTAAGGGGATATTAGACATTGGTGATTAATTGTTGTTAAGAATTAATCACTTTGTAAATATAAATTTAGTGAATTATTTGAAGAGAAGTGTTGGGTTGTTCTTGTTTTGAAAATAACTGTTTTAATGAATAATAGAATAACCATTGTGCTTGTGATTTCTTTCGTTTTGGATTGCCCATTGGGTATTTTAAGGAGTTCTGATCGATACATCTGATCAACAATATCGATAAGGACTGCTTAAATACCTTGATGACATGATCGAGCGTAAGATCTTGTGGTTTAAATAAAAGATTTTGGAAAAGAATAAATGGATAGTTTGTGATAATGGTGTAAAACCACTACATTAGTTGGTAATATTAAAGTTGATGGCAAGGCGATATCGATCTTGTGTCGACATCGCAACCACATAATGGGATAAATCATGATAAAAGGGTGGTTTAATACTATTCGAATCGAGTTAGAGAATTATTTAGTGAAAATCTTGGTTTTTTAGTTGTAAGGTGATTAAATATTGGTGTTTAATTAATTAAGGGTGCTTAGAAATATAAAACAATCTCGAACATAAGCGATGTTTTAGAATAGTCACTCTTACAATAGAGCTAAGAAATGGTTGCATCCATCAAGTTGATAGCATAAAATTGGTGAATGGCAAGGATACTTGATATTGCACTCGAGTTAGCAACCATCGTTTGGTGAAATTAATATAAAGGTGATGGCAGGGAAACTTTTATATTTGGTCGAAATCTGATAGAGATGAGTATGTATTCTAAATAATCAGCTTTGTGAAAGAAATGTTGTATGTTTTGATTTTTGTGACATGGTGTCTAGAGTAAAAATTTAATCCTTGTAAGGAAAAAAATTCAAAATTAATGAGTTGGATGTTGATTAAGTGGAAAAGTTTGGAAATTGTGCGGCTTCTAGTTTAAGCTAATTCTTTTCCGAAGTATATTAATAATGGATATGTTACTAAAATGAAAATTTTATTTTAGGGGTTGTCTTAAGTAAATTGTGGGGATGCAATTTATTTAAGGAGGGAATATGTAACAACCCAGATTTTTGGGTACCCAGGCTAATAGACTACAGTGAGTTTTCTAGATTTTAAATCTAAAGGGACTAGAATACGAGTTCCGGAGCCTAACTCGTATATAATGCAAAACAAGAAATAAGGAATTTAGGGTTTCCAAATTAGTGTGCTTTTAATAAATTGAATATCCTTAATTTAATAAGTAATTCATTCCACTGTAACTTATTGATTAAAGTGAATATTGAAATATATAGTATTGATTAGCAATCAATATTTAAGGAGAAAATATATTTTCAATATTAAATTGTTGGTAGGGATAATTATTAAACTGTTCATTTGTGTTTTAATTATAAGACGTATTTCTTGGAAAATTAATTACGATGAGTTTTAAATTGTGTTTGTTAGTAATTTTAAATTTAAAGAATTATATATATTGTGTGTTTACAAAGATGGAAAATAGGAATTGGGAAAATTGTTGTTAATTGTAATTTAATAACATTAACAACAAGAATTAGTGATTTAATTGGATTGTTTTCAATTTAAAATATGAATATTGATTGTGATTGGAATATTTTATGATTGGAATATTTTATTATATTTAATTGGTTTAATTTGTTTAATCAATGAAGAGTGTAAATAGTGTTGTATAAGGATGTTTTAAAAGGTAAAATAATTATTCAATAAACATATTCCTAATAGTGTGTTATGTTAAAATTGATGTTTAAACGTTATTTAAAAATATCTTAGAGTTTATTGTCGTGTTTGTTTGTATTCTATAAATTAAACACAACCTAATTAGTGGTTGTATGTGTTTAAATGAATTAATAGAGGGTTGGTTGTGTTTGTTGTATATTATTTGGGTAATTGTGTGTAATTATCTTAAATTAACTCTTTTGGTCCTTGATGTGTGGCTTATCCCATTGTTCCTTTGCGGTAGTATTTCTGGAAAGGGAAAAATAAAAATAGACGACATTTTATCATTTCCTCCCCTTCCTCCTTCTCCTTTTCCCTGTTGCTGCAAAGAGAAAAATTCATGGCCTCTTTCCCTTTGACCACTTAAAACTCTAATCATTCTTGATGCAATAATTAGTGAGAAGCTTTTCCATCAAAGAATTGTACATGCAATTTCATCTCTTCTTTGTAGATTTAAGAAGGAAAGATAAAGTAAGGGGATTTCTATTGCATGCTTGAAGTGCTTGCTGATTTGGGTTTAGGAAGCTTTGGTTCATCCTTTCTGTAGCCAATTCAAGTTGGAAACTCCTCCATATCCCACCAAGGTGAGTGTGCACTCACAACCTTCTAGGTTAACAAGTTTTGAATGTTTATAATTGGGTTTTGTTCATCGTTGATGATAAAATACGTTTACTGTATCTTTGTTTCCTTCTGTGGATCTTTTGTTTGCAAAACTGTCCAAGTTTGAGAGCCTATATCTCTTTCTCATCACTTAATCGTTTCATCCAATCCAAGATCCGTTATGTTTCCTAGTGCCTCTAGTTAGTGCATGCAAAGTTTGATAGGAATCAGTAAATGTTTTGATGCCCAAAATCTTGTTGAAAATGTAGATGAAGCAGGTCTTTGACTTGCTGGTATTTTCGTGAACTGGGTCGACCTAGGGATTGATAAGGCTTGAGAAGGGTCGACCCCTGGGTCGAAACCCTCAAGACATGGGTCAACTCCTGGTCAAGCCGTCTATGTGATGTTTTGCACAGGAGTTCCTTCGTTTTGCTCTATTGTTTCTAATTGGTTTTTGCATTGTTGCACTTTGTTTTTTGGGTTGAGTTTGCTGATGCTCAACTTTGGGTTTTGGCCATTTCTAAATCTTGGTAAACCAAGCTATTTTATATGCAATATGAATGCTGGATTTCGGTGCTTCTTGATGAACTTATTATGAAGTTTTGCGATGAGTTCTGTGTTGGTGTTTAACACATACACGATCTTTAAGCTAGTTTTATATTCGTAAATAATAACGTTTTAAATTATAGCTTTGAGGCGAACTAAGTTTCTTGGTTTTGGTTTTAATAATGAAATGTCTCAAAGCAATAATATTGTTATATTTTGTAAATTATAAACATTTGCGAAGTAACAAATAAATGGACTTTGAAATCGTTTTAGAAACCTTTTTCATAAATAAAATATATTATATATATATATATATATATTTATATATTAAAAACACACGTTTCTACACCATTCAAGAAGGCGTATTTGTGAATAAATGATATATTAAACCTCGTGGTGTGGACAGGAATGTTTATTGTATTGTTAATTACAGACTTATCTAATTGAAGCAGTTGACTCGATGTTTCTGGTGATTGGTGTTTTCAATGATTTGATGCACTGATGTTTCCGGTGTGGAGTTGATGAGCGAATAATAAACCAGTAATGAGAACGTGTGGTTTGGGACCCATAGTTACCACCGCTAGGTTACTATTCATAAGTCTATGAGACGTCTTGTGTTAATGCCAGTATAAGGGGTTGGTGGTCCCCATATGTACGAAGTTTACGTACAAAGATGTTCGGTATTTGTTGTTGGTGAAGGCTGGTGGGACAGGAAAAAGGTTAGTGGGTCATTTATTCAAATGATCTAGCTAGTGGGCTTGGATCCCAAATAAGGACTTGTAGGTCACTTATTCAACTATCGAGCTAGTGTGTCAGTATATCAAGCTGGTGAGTTTGATAGTCGTGATTGGTTGGCATGAATAGAGGGTAACGAGACTCCTAATAAATGGTACTTAGAAAAAGTGCACGCATATGCAATATTTGATGTTTACATATCCGATTCATTATTATTTATGATATTGTAATTTGGATTCAAATATTGATAGTTGATGACATTGATCCTATGATCATATTCACTTGGTGGGGGTAGAATCCAAATATGATGTTTTTATGATATTTTGACTTAGCAGTTTTGGAACATTTGTAGTATGTTTTGCTTTATTATAGTTGTTTGATGTTTGGGTCTTATTTGTATTAGCTTGTCAAAGCTAAAATTAATTATAGCCTTAGAGCTGATTGGTATCCTTTTTATATTGTTCATTTTGGGTCGAAAAAACTTTATATTAGTTATATGTTGTTGTTGATGTTTGATTATTTCTCTTGTTGTAATACCTCGGGTGCTTAGCTAGAAGACTAACACCTCTTTAATAAAGTTAAAATTCTTCTTGGTATTTGCTTATGTTGTCCTCGATGTCCTTTAGACTGTTAAGCCTTAAGTATCTCATAAATCAATTGTTGTTTTAGCTCATATAATTCCTTTGGGACAGAAGGAACTATTATCTAAATATCATATTTCACTTGTTGTATTAATACTGATTTGTAAACTAAATAGATCCATTGTGTTAATGCTCGGTTCAGACCAAGTTTTTTGAGGTTCAGGCTCCTTTTGATTCTGGGTTTGCTGGTATAGCTTGGACTATCCTTTGAAGACCCTTTCTAGGTACTTATTCGTGTATTCAAGTTGATGTATAATCGTTCCATTGGACATCGTTGTATTTGTGTTTTATATTCATTTGAGATGTAGTACATGTATAAGTTGTACTTAGTGATTGTATCAGTATGTATCTGTTCTGTGATATATTGTAATTTGTTCTGAAATGATCTTTAACCATCATGGTTTTCTATTAGAAGTATTTGGTATGTCAATCCACTTAAGAAAAGAAAAGAAAAATTAGTACACCTAATCGATATACCCAATACTCGTTTAATACGAAATTACAAATGGTCCCCCATAACCAACCCTATTCTTCGCTCAAATAGACAACATTATCGTTAATGCTCTTTATTAGGGTGACTCTCCGATTTGGATGTTACAGTTATCATGAAGAAAAAAAGTGCATTTCCAAAATATGAAGTTTTCGAGTTTCCACATTATCCATAATATTCATACTATTCATTGTTAAAATATTACTTGATTTCAAGCTAGTACACGGAAGATATTGCAATTTAAATGAAAAAAATAACTTACACATAATTTATATAGTTAACAAGTACAAATTTTAAAATTTTGAATTCTCATAATTTATGACTTTAAAAATCCAAATTTCATATTTTTAAATTTTCATAATTTTTACTAAATCGGTAAATTAATTATCCATTTTGACTCTTATTTTAGAATGTATAAATGAGTTACTCCCTAGCTCATCTACGATATTTGAATCAAGGATCATAAATGAATTGACTATACTATTGGCAAACTGGTACTATTCTCCGTTGGCTAAAGAGTATCGCTATAACAGATTCATCCCATTTTCATTCGTACTTTATCCTCTTTATCCAAGTAAGCAATTAAAATACATTTAAAGAGAAAATATACTAATGTGCAACTAGTGATTGACACACTCTAGTATTGAAAAATACAGTATTTACACTTTTTAATGTTGAAATTTGGAGTTGGTTTAACAATGTTCAAATTAAAAAAAAATAGTATTTATACTTTCGATGCTACTTTTAATGTTAAATTAAGTTTATTTAATAAATAAACTAAACATAGGTTAAATTTTTATTATTGTTTATTTATATAAAAAAATTTGGCATAGCCGACCAGTTTTTATAGTGTTCCGTAACACTTTTTTATTATAACCAATAATAAAAATATAGTACAGTACAAGTGATTGTGGTTGACAATCAACTAGTCGGTTTTTTAAGGTGGACCGTCCACCCCCTACGGAGTTTATAGTGTTTCATCCACTCTACCTAACAGGCTTACAGTACTAGAGCTAGCCTAATTTAATTAGACTACAAAATAATGTGTATCAAGTAGTTTATATATAAATATATATATATGTATATATATATGTATGTATGTGTGTGTGTATGTATATGTATATGTGTGTGTGTATGTATATGTACTACTTGTATATAAATATATGGAAAACAGGCGTTCTGTATATGCATAACAAGTATACTAGGCTTATAGTGTCCGGACCACTTAAACAGTAAAAATAGATGTGAAGCTAAAGCACTAACACGACTAGGAGAGTAACAATCCCAGATGGAAAGGTGTAACAACCCGGAAAATCAGAGCCAATTTAAAATTTTTATTTTGGCTATTTTGTTGAATTTTGAATAGTTGAAATAATTTATTTTAAATAATAACGATTAAACATTTATTTAAATCGAGGTTCGAATGAATATATTTATTTACATTTTAAAAGGAGTTAGAAATAACGCGGCAGTTTGAAAATTTGAATTCGAACTTTGACTGACTGTACAGGGTGCAAAATAAATCGGATTTTGGTGAAACCAAAAATATTTAAATCTATTTAATAATGTCTTCCCAACGAATCTAAAAAATTGAAATTTCATAGCGGGAATCAAAAGTTATGGTCAGTTGAATTTTCAGAATAGTCGCTATGGAATTTAATATATAATATAGCCCGTATAAATAGCCATTTTGCAAACGAACTCCGTTTTCGATGAAACCACTTTTGTTGGATCCGGAATGTCAAATTATTGCAGGATTCCAATTTTCATAATTTTTGGAATCAATATGTGAGCGTGGCAAAAGAAAATGTGTTTTGTCAATTTCAGTCAATTTCGATCGACCAGAAAATGGCCATTTTTCAAACGGTCTCCAAATTCGACGAAAATAGTTTTGTTAGGACAGTATCGTCAAAACATAGATAGATTTATTTTTCGGGAATTTTTGGAGTCAGTATATGGCCCGGTAAATTAAAATGTATGATCAAGATTAAATAATTAAATATTTTATATTTAAATTTAAAGAAAAACCTATTGAAATAATTGATTTGTTTTACGGGACATATCCCATTGTGTCTGGAATGGGGGTATTTAGCGGGGGGCGTCACTCGTTGGGTTTAATTCGTAGTTAAGAGCGATATAGGATTTAAATTGAAATTAAATTTAAAAAAAGAGGAATACAGTATAAATACGCTAGCGTATACCATATAAACCCTAATTCCATTTTCGTGGCCGCCGTATCTTCCTCGTTCGAAGGCCATGAACACACCAAACTTCCCCCATTAAAATCTATTAATCCATATGATATTTTAAAAAAATTCTTTAGAGAAAATCGAAGAGCATCGTCTAGTCTCTAGATCCATACAGTTGGATCTCCCCTAGTGTTGTGAAACTCGAGTTTGGAAGCCCCAAAGTCCCACCGTATACGGTGCCGCCCCTCCATCCAGTGGCGATCGAGCTGGCCATTGGTGGGTCCCCCTACGTGCCGATATGTCCTCGTGCCACTGTCTGATCTTCATTTCATGCTTCTGGTCTCAAGAAATCGTGAGCCCTAGGATCGAACAACTCATGAAACTGTCGGTGTCAGGTTTGATGTACAATAAGGTGTTCTAAATTATTTAATTAATTTAATTATTTTATTCAAATTGTTAACTAACTTCATAAATTCATATCTCGATCATACAATAACAAAATTCGATGAAAAAGGATTCATTGGGACTGTAAAATCGAGATCTACATTTCAGATCTGACCGGTAAATTTTTGGAGTCTTCTACAATTTAAAAGAAATAAAATAGCAAAGTGAGATTTCTGAATCCGATTAAATTAAATAAAATTATATTAGGATGCAGACGGAGTTTAGAAACTCCCGACACCCGTCGTCCACAGACCATGGACGACTTGATTGATTTGTGGTATGTGATTGATTGAATTTTGGTGTTTGTTTGTGGTTGAAAATTGAAATTGATTGATATTGTGGCATTAGACTGCCTAGAAAATGTATTAGGAAATTTAACTCCATGTGAAGACGAGAGGCCTAAGGTAGTGCGAGGAGCCGTACATCGGGACGGTGCCGGTTTTAATTACCCTGCCGTTATGCTGCCGAAATTCTCTGAAATATTCTTGTGTTACAAATATTCATGTTGTTATATATTAATTGTTTGAACAATATGAAAATTATGTTTCTAAAACATACATATGGATAGGAAAATGATCATTGTATGCCAATATAAAATTCATGCTTTGTTGAAATCAAAGATAGTCATTTGTTAAATAAAAAAATGTATGTACAAATGAAATTTACATTTTTAATGTAAATAAAACAGTAAAAAATAAAACATTGAAATATAGAAGTGCATTTACGTTAGATATATATTTTAATGTATATGAAACATTAAAATCAACATTTTGATATAGGAATGTACTACAGTGAAAATCTTCCCTTTTTAATGTAAGTGAAACAATAACATGAAACATTGATATACAAAATGTTTACATTGAAATCACCATTTCTAATATATATGAAACATAAAAAGATTATTTTTTAAATGTAATAAAAGAAATGTATTGAGATGGAATTTATATTTTTAATGTATGTCAACATTAAAAATAAACATTGATAGGTAAAAATGTTTTTATTGACATTTACTTTTTAATATATATATACATTTTCAATGAAATAAAACATTTAAAAATAGACACCGTTAAATGAAAATGGATTTACATTGGAATTTTGCATTTTAATATACATGAAAACATTAAAATACCACATTACTATATAAAATGTATTTACATTAGATTTTAAATTTTAAATGTTTTATATTAAATTGAACATTGCTATGATAATAATGTGTTACACTAAGGTTTTACATTCTTATGTAAATGAACCTTTTAAAATGGTCATTGCACTAAAAAAAGTGTTTTCATAGAAATTTACATTTTTAATGTAAACATTAAAATGACCATTTTTATATTAAAATATCTTTACCTGTAAAATATATATTTTAATGTAACCCAACATTAAAATAGTCATTTGTTAAATAGAGATGCATTTATATTAAAATATACATTTTGAGTGTAATGCAAGATTAAAAATAGACATTGTTAAACAGAAATGTGTTTTAGATTGAAATATACACTTTGATTGTAATGCAGCATTTAAAATAGTCATGTGTCATATAGAAATGTATTAACATTAAATTATACATTTATATTGAAATGAAAAATTACATTTTTCGATGGAATCATATATTGAAATGAAAAATTACATTTTTCAATGTGATCATATTATGAAATCAAAAGTTGAATTTTTATATGTAATTAAGGTAAAGAATGAAATTGCATTTTTTTGTTTGTAAATCAAAAAAGTGTAGAAATTTACATTTTTCAATGTAAATAAAATATGATTAGAAATTCACATTTTTCAGTGTAAATAAAACATGAAATAAAAATTTACAATTTTCTATGTAAATAAAAGAATGAGGAAAAATTTACATTTTTCAATGTAAATAAAGTATGAACTAGGAATTTACATTTTTCAATGTAAACAAAGAATGAGAGAGAAAAGTCCATCTTCCAATGTAAATAAAGACTGAAGTGAAAATTTTACATTTTCAATGAAGATAAAGAAAAGAAGGAAAGATTACATATTTTATGTAATCATGGACTGAATTAAAAGTTTACATTTTTAATGAAATAAAGATTTCATTTCTGCAATGTAAAATTACCTTGAAATAAAGGATTACAATTTGCAATAAAATACATTGAAATAGAAAGTTGCATTATTTTCAATGTAAAGAATATATTGAAATAAAAAATTTCATTTTTTTCAAGGTAAAGAAAAAAAATGGCATAGGGATTTACATTTTGCAATGTAATAGTATACTGAAATAAAAAGATTACATTTTTATTTGTAATCATAGAAAAGAATAAAGATTTCATTTTTATTTGTAATTAAAGAAAAGAATGAAAATTACATTTTTAATGTAATCTAAAGAATTAAATAAAAGATTTCAATTTTAATGAAACAGATGAGGGATAAAATATATTACATTTTTATGTAATACATAGGAATTATACAAAAGATTCAATGTCGGAAGAAATTGTATTAACATTAGAAATTTCTTTTTTAATGCAATATAGGATTACATTTATAAAAGAAATCAATGTTGAAGTGAAAATGGTTTGAAATCGTTGAACGATTTATATTTATATAGTTATATATAAAAATTGAAATAAAACGAATTGCGCAGCTGCAGTTCGCGTTTTGAAATCGTAACTTCAAACGATTATACCAAAAGATCCGACCATCGGATTTTCCCAAAACTGGAACCATTGGGTTCGTTTGGAAAGATATTTCTAATGATATAAAGTTTACTACGATCCAACGTTCAGATTTTGAGAAATGTATAAATCAAATTTTGATGAAAACAACACCTGGGCCATGTAATGACCCGAAGCGTCGTTAATCAAAAATGGCTATTTTTAAATAAATAAAAAAAGCGATAAATCGTTATAAAATATTATAAATGATATGGAATGAGAAGAAATGACTTAAAGCATACATATTCGAGAATTATTTGAAAAGTGCGAGTTAACTCTCATTTCAAATATTTATACGATGATTGGAAGTCGAAGATGTGAAGACGGTGATTGAAGACCGGCGATCTTCACATCGAATGGATAACTACTGATGCTCGACATTGGTTAGCTCCCAGTAAAGGGTTATAGTGGTAGTTGTCCGGACGTACTTGTTGATCGTCCGAATGCGCGAGCACCTCTCATTTCAAATAATTATACGACGATTGGAAGTCGAAGATTTGAAGACGGTGATTGAAGACCGGCGTTCTTCACATCGAATGGATAACTACTGATGCCTGACATTGGTTAGCTCCCAATAAAGGGTTATAGTGGTAGTTGTCCGGACGTACTTGTTGATCGTCCGAATGTGCGAGCACCTCTCTTCCGTATTGGACATATGGGACGAGGAATAAGGTGTCTCCGGTTTCGTTCAGACCCAGAACGGACTTGTAAATGGATGTGTGTCTGACATTGGATTTCATTCCATGTAAATTGATTTCTATTTAATATGTATCTGTTGGTGGCGGAGAATTCATTCTCTTGTTTAACACCCTTCTCTGAGACGCACGAGCTCAGAGGTTATATATTGATAGTTATAGATCGCATGGCGGTAATTGTCAGTGTGGAATGCCAAGATGCAAATGATCAAGGCTTATGGTTGAAAAGCAGAGCCTTGTGGTTGATGATCAAAGCATAGATTTATTGTAGCATAGCTTTGTGTATAGCATTACTTCGCGGGCCTCACACCCCGGTATGAACCAGAAACGGGAGAAGGACCCCAGGGAGAACATGCGTTTCTTTCTAGCTAGAAGTGGTGTCTGGGTTTTACACGCCCAGATATTTTTACTTATGTGAATGATGGAAAGTGAGGTACCTCAGATTTGAGTCCCTATTGGCTCTATTTACGCCCCATAGGGCGGGGAGACGTATTGTTCAGGCATCACTAATCCACTAACATTATTTGTGGACCGGCTCTGGCGCTCCAAGGCTCACTCGAGCTCTGAGCCTGAGACACAGGCTAGAGTGTCTCGAATTCGGTATGGACTATCTCTTGCCTTGGTTCATGATGGAAATCCAACTTCCAATATGACACCATACGGTTTTGATTGTAAACCTATATTTGGCGACATAGTATATGGTAGATATGCCATCTATGATTGATAGATTATGATTGAAATGTTTTTGAAAACATATATACAATAATAATAATAATATCGATCCGTTTTTATTGTATCAAGCATTTTTGACCATTATAAGGTAAAACTCTATCCTCCGGTTTGCGTTGCAATGTGTGATGGGACTTGAGTCTTATAATGGTTCCATTTTTCTAAAAAGCATTGTGTTGTTTTGACGATTTACTTTATTTCATGCACTGGCAATCCACTGGAGTAAACCCGTTCCGCGTTAGCGGCGTGGTCCTGTGATTAACCTTATTATTATATAGGTTAATTAGATTTCTTATACCAGTCCCATGACTGACTCGTAGTTTGTTTCACTTTGCAAACTCGGGTGCCCTCTTTTCCACACGGGCAGCCTTGTATACAGGTTTAGCAGATTTATCCTGGATAGCTACGGAGCTGAAGATACTATCATTTCTATTATGTTGTTCAGACTTCACTTAGTATATTATGTTTATTTCGCTGCATACATTTTATATTAAGTTGAAAACTGTATTATGTACTAGTATGATCCTATTATGTTGTGTAACCCTGATGATATTATTTCCAGTGTAATTTGAGATACATTTTCTGCTGTAGTTCTATATTTCTGTTCTGCTGTTACTGTTTATGTGTTATATTCCAATGATTATCCTTGTTTTCGTACTACGGAAGTTTGGGGTCATCACAATTGGTATTAGAGCTTTAGTTAAACTTAGCTCGGGATATAACATATAAATAAACCGGACAAAAGTGGAATCAACAGTATTCTAAAACAAATAACTCAATATAGATAGGACTAGTAATGTCCTAGAGTGAGTATAGCAGAATAAAACACCCCCCCATAGATTCATTTATATTTAAATATATGTCTCTATGCTTTACAATATCTATTCTGTTGGCCTGACTCTTTGTCTGCTATTTGCAGACATAGTAGAAATGAGTGGCAGAAACAGAAGAAGTAATTCTATGGTTCGACAATCTAATGAGCCAATCGTGCTCCCACAACCAGAGCCCAACCTAGAAGCTCTAGTGATGAAATATCGAAATCTGGGTGGATTACAATACTCGGGCAAAGAATCCGTGATTGAAACACAGGCATGGATACGTTCTACGGATAGAATTCTTGAAGGCTTAAGTTGAGAGATGATTAGAAAAGATTAATAGCATCTTGGGCACTCAAAGACGAAGCTCTAATCTGGTGGGAAACTGTTACAGAGGAAAATCCAGAAGGTAATATTACCTGGGATAGATTCAAAGAAATTTTCAAAGAAAGATTTATTCTTCCAGAAGCAACTGAGCGACTATATGATGAGTTTTATAATCTGAAACAAGGTAATATGACCATCCAAGAATATCATAGTAAATTCAACGAACTTTCTCGCTTTGCCCCAGAACTAATTCAAGATCCTACAAGGAAGAATCTGAGATTTATTAAAGGACTTCGAAAGCAATACGAAGGCAGAGTACTTGCTCATGTGAATCTCCCATTCTATGAAATGATACAAATGGATTATCGCTATGAGTACAATGATATACAACATGATTGGGAAGATGAAGAGGAAGGCAGTTCTAGCAGCAAAAGAAAGCTTGAAACTGATAGTCTTGAGGCGAGTACAAAGGTTGAGGTCAGTAAGAAGCCGAAAGTCAATAAGAAAAGACTAAGATCTAAGGAAGAACTGTTAACAACTGCCACATGCTCGAACTGCAATAGGCAAGGACATTTGTCGATAAATTGCAAATCTTCGAAGAAACGAAAGAATGATGGATCTAAATCCAATAAATTTTTTTAAGAGAACAGAGTATGCAGTAAATGCCATTAGACTGGTCATCTTGCAAAGAGTTTCCAACTATCAAGGGAGTCTGTAGTAGCTCATGTAAATGAAATAGCAGAAACTCCAACACCTTCAGCCAGTCAGCAAAGGCCAGATGTTTTAGAAGGCACTCTCACTGTCAACAATATTCCAGTTAAAGTATTGTTTGATACGGGCGCGTCACAAAGTTTTATTTCAATCAATATGGTTAAGAAGTTAAAGCTAAAGCTAAGGAACCTTAAGGAATCGGTTAGAGTTCATAACCCGGTAGGAGGTTCTCTTATCCTCGGTGTGTATTGTAGAGCACATATCTCCTTTTTAAATTACCGGTTTTCTTTTAATTTGATCGTCATGGATTTCCCTGAATTTGACATCATTCTTGGGTTGGACTGGTTAACCAAATATGAAGCCGATGTTAAATGTGCAGAAAGGATCGTTAAGGCGAAGACCAAGTATAGCAATTTTATAACGATACCATGCATAGGATCGAATTCAGATAGGAAAGAATTTTGGTCTGCTCTCGATGTTTCTCCTACTCCAATTAAAAATATTCCTATTGTTAAAAATTATGCGGATGTGTTCGAAGAAGTTGATAGCTTACCTCCGCGGAGAGAAATCGACTTCAGGATTAATCTAGTTCTGAATGCACGGCCGGTTGTGCATCTTATTCGGAGAATGACATGGAAAGAGAAAGAAGAACTAAGTAACCAAAATAAACAAATCTTATGGAAAGGTCTGATCAGGCCTAGTTTTTCGGAGTGGGTGCAGTAGTAGTGTTTGTTCCAAAGTCAGACGGTACTCTCAGATTATGTGTTGATTACCGAGACCTCAACAAGCAGATGCTCAAGAATAAATATCCATTGCCCCGTATAGATGATTTGTTGGATCGTTTGAATGGAGCAAAGGTGTTTTCTAAAATGGACCTTGCAATAGGTTTCCATCAACTGCGGATTGCCGAAAAATGTGTTCCTTTGATAGCTTTCAGAGGTTCAGACATATTTTATGAATGGTTAGTAATGTCATTCAGCTTGGGCAACGCTCCAGCTTATTTTGTCGATTTGATGAATAGAGTATTCCGTGATGTCCTAAATAAATTTGTGCTGGTTTTCATCGATGACATCTTAATCTTCTCCAAGTCAATTGCTGAGCATGAAAAACATTTGGAACAAGTTTTGGAAATTCTGAGAAAGAATGTATTAAAAGCCAAATTTTCTAAATGTGTATTATGGCAAGAAGAAGTGAAGTTCCTCGGTCATGTAGTATCGAAAGAAGAAATTTCAGTAGATCCCAATAAAATCACCGCCATTCAAGATTGGAAGCAGCCTAGCACTCCTGCAGAAGTCAGAAGTTTCCTAGGATTGGCTGGTTATTATTGGAAATTCGTATAGGACTTTTCGAAACTATCTTGTCCATTAACGAAGTTTACAAAGAAGCACACAAAGTTTAATTGGACACCTGAATGTGAGGCAGCTTTCCAAGAGCTGAAATCGAGGTTGACCACTGCTCCAGTGTTGAACATTATTGATGGCAATCAAGATTTGAAAGTCTGGACTGATGCTTCTATTGAAGGTATTGGTGCGGTATTAATGCAGAGAGACAAAGTAGTTGCTTATGCTAGCCGTCAATTGAAACCGCATGAGAAGAAATAACCCACTCATGACCTTGAGTTGATGGCCATCGTCTTTGCTTTAAAGATATGGAGGCACTATCTTTTGGGTGAGAAGTTTGAACTATATACGGATCATAAATCCTTGAAGTATCTATTCACCAAAAGGGACCTGAATTTGAGGCAGCAATGTTGGGTAGAATTTCTTGCGGCCTATGATCTAGACATCTTATATACTCCAGGGAAAGCCAATGTTGTGGCAGATGCGCTTAGCAGAAAGAATACGGGTGTCGCCAATCTTATCATTACACCTACTTTGATTGACAAAATCTCTGCTCTTCAGAAAGATGATGAATTTATACAGAGAATTAATAAAAAAAGTTCAGGAAGGCGAACCCTCGAGTTTCCAAACTGATAACAAGGGAGTTATGAGGTTAAAAGGCTGAATTTGTGTCCCAAATATCCCTGAGCTCAGAAAAGAAGTAATGGATGAATGTCATAAATCCAAGCTTTGTATTCATCCAGAGGTGAGTAAGATGTATCACGATCTCAAGCGCATATTCTGGTGGAAAACTATGAAAAAAGACATCTCCATTTATGTCAGCAGGTGTTCTACTTGCCAGCAAGTCAAAAGTGATCAGCAAAAACCTGCCGCCTTGTTACAACCACCACAGGTTCCAAGTTGGAAATAGGATCAAATTTCCATGGATTTTATCGATGGCTTGCCCCAAACTAGAAAAGGTAATGAAAGTATTTGGGTGATCGTTTGATCGTTTCACGAAGTCTTCCCATTTTATTCCTGTTAGATCTACCAGGACAGCTCAAAGCTTGGCGAAAATTTATTTCAAAGAAATTGTCCGACTACACGGAATTCCCAGTAGCATTGTTAGTGACCATGACCCTATATTCGCTAGTAAATTCTGGGAAGCTTTCCAAGAGGAGCTGGGGACAACATTAAATCTGAGCACCGCTTATCATCCGCAAACAGATGGCCAGACTGAGAGGGTGAACCGTATACTGGAAGATTTGTTGCGGGCTTGTATTCTTGACATTGGCGGATCATGTGAAGACCACTTGCACTTGGTTGAATTCTCTTATAATAACAGTTACCAAGCAAGCTTGCAAATGTTGCCATTCGAAGCATTATATGGCAGGCCTTGTAGATCTCCCGCATGTTGGGTGGAACCAGGCAATAGACTAGTATTGGGTCCCGACATGATTCGAGAGGCTTCGAACAAAGCTGATTTTATTAAGAAGAGATTACTAGCAGCTCAGAGCCGACAGAAAAGTTATGTCGATTCAAGAAGAAGGGATTTAGAATTTGCTGTTGGCGATTATGTGTACTTGAGAGTTTCTCCACTGAGAGGAGTAGTTTGCTTTGGGAAGACTGGGAAGTTGGCTCCTAGATTCATTGGTCCATTTCCTATTCTAGAAAGAATTGGAACTCTCGCTTACAGGGTTCAGTTGCCTGACTGGTTGCCAGGGGTACATGATGTATTTCATGTGTCTCAACTCCAGAAGCATGTGCATGATCCAGACTTGATTGTAGAAGAAGTTGCACAGCAAGATTTGGAGATTACCACAAACTTAACAGTAAGAAGGGAGCCAGTAAAGATCATTGGCAAAGAAACCTGAGTTCTAAGGAACAAAAGAATTCATCTAGTCAAAGTGCAGTGGAGTGGAGATCCTAGAGACTGTACATGGGGGACAGAGGATAGCATCGAACAGGCTTATCCCCAGTGCAGAGTGGATATCTCTTACTAGCTCTAGTGCAAGGTACATTTACCATATTTACATTTTCCATTTTGTTTCTTACTTTACAATTGTTTCCTTTTCGGGGACGAAAAGCTTTTAAGTTGGGGAGAATGTAACAACTCGGAAAATCAAAGCCAAATTAAATTTTTTATTTTGGCTATTTGTTGAATTTTGAATAGTTGAAATAATTTATTTTAAATAATAACGATTAAAAATTTATTTAAATCGAGGTTCGAATGAATATATTTATTTCCATTTTAAAAGGAGTTAGAAATAGCGCGGTAGTTTGAAAATTTGAATTCGAACTTTGACTGACTGTACATGATGCAAAATAAATTGGATTTTGGTGAAACCAAAAATATTTAAATCTGCTAAATAATATCTTCCCAACGAATCCGAAAAATTGAAATTTTATAGAGGGAATCAAAAGTTATGGTCAGTTGAATTTTCAGAATAGTCGCTATGGAATTTAATATATGATATAATCCATATAAATAGCCATTTTGGAAACGACCTCCGTTTTCGATGAAACCACTTTTGTTGGATCCGGAATGTCAAATTATTGCAGTATTCCAATTTTCATAATTTTTGGAATCAATATGTGAGCGTGGCAAAAGAAAATGTGTTTTGTCAATTTAAGTCAATTTCGATCGACCAGAAAATGGCCATTTTTCAAACGGTCTCCAAATTCGACGAAAATAGTTTTGTTAGGACCGTATTGTCAAAACATAGCTAGATTTATTTTTTGGGAATTTTTGGAGTCAGTGTGTGGCCCGGTAAATTAAAATGTACGACCAAGATTAAATAATTAAATATTTTATATTTAAATTTAAAGAAAAACCTATCGAAATAATTGATTTGTCTTACGGGACATATCTCATTATGTCTGGAATGTATGTACAAATGAAATTTACATTTTTAATGTAACTAAAACAGTAATAATAAAACATTGAAATATAGAAGTGCATTTTCATTATATATATATATATATATTAATGTATATGAAACATTAAAATCAACATTTTGATATGGGAATGTACTATAGTGAAAATCTTCCCTTTTTAATGTAAGTGAAACATTAACATGAAACATTGATATATAAAATGTTTACATTGAAAACACCATTTCTAATGTATATGAAACATAAAAAGATTTTTTTTATGTAATAAAAGAAATGTATAGAGATGGAATTTATATTTTTAATGTATGTCAAAATTAAAAATAAACATTGATAGGTAAAAATATTTTTATTGACATTTACTTTTTAATGTACATACATTTTCAATGAAATAAAACATTTAAAAATAGACATCGTTAAATGAAAATGTATTTACATTGGAATTTTGCATTTTAATGTACATGAAAACATTAAAATACCACATTACTATATAAAATGTATTTACATTAGATTTTGCATTTTAAATGTCTTATATTAAAATGAACATTATTATGATAATAATGTGTTACACTAACGTTTTACATTCTTATGTAAATGAACCTTTTAAAATGGTCATTGCACTAACAAAAAGTGTTTTCATAGAAATTTACATTTTTAATGTAAACATTAAAATGACCATTTTTATATTAAAATATCTTTACCTGTAAAATATATATTTTAATGTAACCCAACATTAAAATAGTCATTTGTTAAATAGAGATGCATTTATATTAAAATATACATTTTGAGTGTAATGCAAGATTAAAAATAGACATTGTTAAACAGAAATGTGTTTTAGATTGAAATATACACTTTGATTGTAATGCATCATTTAAAATAGTCATGTGTCATATAGAAATGTATTAACATTGAATTATACATTTATATTGAAATAAAAAATTATATTTTTCAATGTAATCATATATTGAAATGAAAAATTACATTTTTCAATGTGATCATATTATGAAATCAAAAGTTATATTTTTAAATGCAATTAAGGTAAATAATGAAATTGCATTTTTTTGGTTTGTAAATCAAAGAAAATATAGAAATTTACATTTTTCAATGTAAATAAAATATGATTAGAAATTCACATTTTTCAGTGTAAATAAAACATGAAATAAAAATTTACATTTTTCTATGTAAATGAAAGAATGAGGAAAAATTGACATTTTTCAATGTAAATAAAGTATGAATTAGGAATTTACATTTCTCAATGTAAACAAAGAATGAGAGAGAAAATTCCATCTTCTAATGTAAATAAAGACTGAAGTGAAAATTTTACATTTTCAATGAAGATAAAGAAAAGAAGGAAAGATTACATATTCTATGCAATCATGGACTGAATTAAAAGTTTACATTTTTAATGAAATAAAGATTTCATTTCTGCAATGTAAAATTACCTTGAAATACAAGATTACAATTTGCAATAAAATACATTGAAATAGAAAGTTACATTCTTTTCAATGTAAAGAATATATTGAAATAAAAAGTTTCATTTTTTCAAGGTAAAGAAAAAAAATGGCATAGAGATTTACATTTTGCAATGTAATAGTATATTGAAAATAAAAAGATTACATTTTTATTTGTAATCATAGAAAAGAATAAAGATTTCATTTTTATTTGTAATTAAAGAAAAGAATGAAAATTACATTTTTAATGTAATCTAAAGAATTAAATAAAAGATTTCAATTTTAATGAAACAAATGAGGGATAAAATATATTACATTTTTATGTAGTATGTAACACCCCACATCCGTTAAGGTCACTCACAAAGGGAATGCCTTAACTTCAATGGAGCATTATGGGTACTGGAACAGAAATATTACAAGACAGACATATATAAAACAGCGGAAGGTAAAGTAGAAGTACTTCAAATCATTTATTAAATATAATTGTTTACAATAAAATCCCATCCACTTTCAAATACCCAATTACATAGCTAAAATATCTGTCTTGCTCAAAAACAAAGAAGCATGAAAATAAATTGTAGTATTCCCCAATAAAGCAAAGCAAGCCATAGCCATGAGAAATCCAAGCAGTACATGAAAGAGCCTTGGAGCTTGGTAAGATCCGAACTAAGTTGTATTCCCACCCTGCGAACCGGGGGGGGAAATGAAAGAAAAAGAGGCGAAACAAACTGGGTCAGTCATAAAGACTGAGTAAGTCCTAGTGGCTTTCAGCATAAAAACAGGTGAAGATAATATGGCATGAATAAACTAAAAGTAAACATAAACATGATGACAAGGTAAGCTACAGGCACGATGAATCAAGTATAACATTCCATGCTTCCTATCAAGACTATCATCACAAGGTTCCTACCAAGTATCACATTGCAAGGTTTCTATTAAGTATAACATCGCAAGATTTCTAAGCTTCACCATTCCACTATTTTTTTTATTTCCTATTTTCTCTGCACCAATACTAGTCTAACAAGATTAGGTGTTATCCTAATGTCTAAACAGAGACGAAAACAGAAACAGAAATGGGCCTTTACCATCTGTACTAGTAACCCAACCCGTGTCATGTATTAACTATGGAATGATCCCTTGCCCAATATCATGAAATGACCCATTACTTGGTCCCACGAAACGATCTATTAATCGATCGGCTCCCTACAAGTTCTAGCTCGTCATGTGTCTGTGTCATACGGCCCTATCACGAATGTAGTTACCTGTGCTAGGTCCACCATAGGGTGTATCAAGCCCTAGGGTGCCAACCACCGACACGAATCAAGCACGCACAGTGTAAACCTAACGGTGCCCAATGCCTGCTTTTTCAACTCCGGACTACGTGCACGACCATAGTCCGCCTGAACCTACAATGGCGCACCAACTCAGCCGTCGTTCTGGTCGCTTACAATCAGCCCAGTAATCGTGCCCCACCCTGCCTAGTTCCAGGGTACCGTGATACATCTAGTGGGTTACTGCTGAAAAGGACCGCGCAACTAGGGTTTCCATCCAGTAGGTTAAGTGTTGTCATTTAAATTCGAGACTTAACCCCATTAGTCTAGCATGTCAAGTTGGTTAAGTGTTGTCATTCAAGTTCGTGACTTAACCCGCCTACGTGTCATGTCAAATTGGCTAAGTGTTGTCGTTCAAGTTCATGACTTAGCCCTACGAATTATCTGTCAAGTTGGTTAAGTATATTCAATCGGTTCATGACTTAACCCTATCAAATCATCGTGTCAAATTGGTTAAGTATATTCAAGTGGTTCATGACTTAACCCTATCAAATCATCATGTCCAATTGGTTAAGTATATCCAAGCGGTTCATGACTTAACCCTATCAAATCATCGTGTCAAATTGGTTAAGTATATTCAAGCGGTTCATGACTTAACCCTATCAAATCATCGTGTCAAATTGGTTAAGTATATTCAAATAATTCATGGCTTAACCCGCCCACGTATCATGTCAAGTTGGTTAAGTGTTGTCCAGTGATTTATAACTTAAACCCGCTATCTTAGCATATCAAATTGGTTATCAAACTGGTTAAGTATTTTCAAGTAGTTCATGACTTAACCCGCCCACGTATCATGCTAAGTTGGTTAAGTATTATCTATATGTTCAAGTTGACTTAACCCTGCCATGTGTCATGTTATATTGGTTAAGTGTCATTAGTCTAGTCATATTACTTAACCCACCCATTGGTCTGATTAACTGTTATGTTGGTTAAGCCTACATTTGTAAGTTTTACATGTTCTTAACTCATACCGGTTAGGTCCACATTTACATGTCAAATTTCCATGTCATCCCACCTAACCCTCTAACCATACCCACGTCTTATTATGGTTAGTATTCCTTAATTCATTCATTATGACGAATGAATCATGACCTCTCACATTAGACCGTGCATTTTGTGGCCACTGGATTTGTCGGGCGGTTCCGGGAAGATTTACACCACAAACTGGTTCTAACCTCGTGCCATAAACCGTTACGCATACAATTTGGCCTTCGACCTCTCACATTAGACTGACACTTTGTGGCTACTGGATTTGCCGGACGGTTCCGGGCAGATTTACACCACAAACTAAGTCTAACCTCGTGTCAAAGGTTTATTAATGGTCGTATTCCACCCAAAACCCCAATATCAGTTCATGTGTTTAACATATAGAAATGTTCATGTTCCAACCACGTTCATATTTCCAGTTATATGCCAATTATCAAGTTCATAATTCACGTTTTTGGCCCCAAAACGTATTTCCAAATTATTATCATAATTCACTATAAGGTTATGCCAAGTTGTAGCCTTTTATTTACAATACATGCCAACTACCCAAAACCCAACTTAGGCACGTTCATATTAAACCTCTACCAAGTCATAAATTTTCATATATGTTCCAACTCCAAAATTTACATAATTAACATACGCCCAAGTTCTAGATTACATGTTAGTTTTTACATATACCCAATTCATACCAAATTTACATATGTTTAATTCATGCCATTGCACATGTATGCAAATTTTATACCAATTTACACAAATACCAAGTTTCATGCCGTTTACATATATCAATATTCTTGCCATTTTACATAGGTCGAGTTTCATACCAAACTACATGTATTCCATGTTTACACCATTTTATCCAAACTTACAATCTTTAATTATAGCGATAATACTCATATCCCCATTTCATGTTATGCCGTCAATTCTACCAAACATATATATATATATCCAATATAGACAACATTCCCATATTTCCCCGTATTCAATCGTACGCAAATCGCGGTTCAGGCCTAGGTCCGAAATTGACCTAGGTTCATTGAAAGAAAATAAATAGGGGAAGGTAGAATTTGTATAACAATCAGTATAGAGAGGAAAAACTGGCATAAAAACATCATCTCTAGCATAAAAGATAGATCTTGACAATAATATCAATATAAAACAAGAAAAACTGATTTACAACAGGCTGAATAGATCATAAGCTTGACATGAGAACGAACATAGAAAAGTCCCAAAACTCAAGATTCAAGAAGCAACAGAAATAGATCTGAATCAATAAACATACTTAAATCCAATTCCACTTTATTCCATGGCCATATTATAATTAAATGTTTAAATCTAAAAACAATTAGAACTTACAGAGCATGGCTAATGAATTAAGAACTGAATTTGTTGTAAGAATGTCGCGGCGTTGTTAATTTATTGTCTTGAATCATTGTAGAAGCCTTGTTCTTTGAATTGATTTGAGTTTGAATGTTTGTACTTTGATTTGGAGACGGCGGCCATGGTTCAAGAGGTATTTTAGCAGCATAATGGTGTAAGAATGATTTTATATGAATTAGGTTAGGTCTAAGGGTGTTTTTATAGGTGTAGCAACTAATTTAGGCCCTTAGATTAACCCTAGAATCAATCCGGACCATCAAGACATGTCTCAGGCTTCAAAAATGAGTTCTGGGTCAAAACAGGCCGACCAGGTCGACCTGTATGGGGGAGGTCGACCACATGGTCGACCTGGGGGGTAGGTCGACCCTATGGTCGACCTGCCTGGTCCTGTGCTGCCTAAAATCTGCTGAATCTTCTACAGGCCATAACTTCTTCATCCGGACTCCGATTTTCGAAAACTCGGACTCTATTTCATGTAAAATTTCGAGATGAACGCAATGGCGTAACCCGTTTCCCTTAATTCTTAATTTAAAAATTAATTATACCCTGATTTCAAGTTTCAACATGTTATTAAAATTCGGGTTGTTACATAATACATAGGAATCATACAAAAGATTCAATGTTGGAAGAAATTGTATTAACATTAGAAATTTCATTTTAATGCAATATAGGATTACATTTATAAAAAAAATCAATGTTGTAGTGAAAATGGTTTGAAATCGTTGAATGATTTATATTTATATAGTTATATATATAAATTAAAATAAAACGAATTGCGCCTCGCGTTTTGAAATCATAACTTCAAACGATTATACCGAAAGATCCGACCGTCGGATTTTCCCAAAACTGGAACCTTGGGTTCGTTTTGGAATGATCTTTCTAACGATATAAAGTTTGCTAAGATCCAACAGTCAGATTTTGAGAAATGTGTAAATCAAATTTTGATGAAAACAACGCCAGGGCCATGTAATGAACCGAAGCGTCGTTTAATTAAAAATGACTATTTTTAAATAAATAAAAATAGCGATAAATCACTATAAAATATTATAAATAATATGGAATGAGAAAAAATGATTAAAGCATACATATTCGAGAATTATTTGAAAAGTCCGAGTTAACTCTCATTTTAAATAATTATACGACGATTGGAAGTCGAAGATTTGAAGATGGTGATTGAAGACTGGTGCTCTTCACATCAAATGGATAACTACTGATGCCCAGCATTGGTTAGCTCCCAATAAAGGGTTACAGTGGTAGTTGTCCGGACGTACTTGTTGATCATCTGAATGTGCGAGCACCTCTCTTCCGTATTGGACATATGGGACGAGGAATAAGGTGTCTCCGGTTTCGTTCAGACCCAGAACGGACATGTGAATGGATGTGTGTCTGACATTGGATTTCTTTCCATGTAAATTGATTTCTATTTAATATATATCTGTTGGTGGCGGAGAATTCATTCTCTTGCTTAACACCCTTCTCTTAGACGCACGACTCAGAGGTTATATATTGATAGTTATCGATTGCATGGCGTGAATTGTCAGTGTGGCATGCCAAGATGCAAATGATCAAGGCTTATGGTTGAAAAGAAGAGCCTTGTGGTTGATGATCAAAGCACAACTTTATTGTAGCATAGCTTTGTGTATAGCGTTACTTCACGAACCTCACACCCCGGTATGAACCAGAAACGGGAGAAGGACCCCAGGGAGAACATGCGTTTCTTTCTTGCTAGAAGTGGTGTCTGGATTTTACAAGCCCAGATATTTTTACTTATGTGGATGATGGAAAGCGAGGTACCTCGGATTTGAGTCCCTAGTGGCTCTATTTACGCCCCATAGGGCGGAGAGACGTATTGTTCAGGCATCACTAATCCACTAACATTATTTGTGGATCGACCTTGACGCTCCAAGGCTCACTCGAGCTCTGAGCTTGAGACACGGGCTAGAGTGTCTCGAATTCAGTAAGGACTATCTCTTGCCTTGGTTCATGATGGAAATCCAACTTTCCAATACAACACCATGCGGTTTTGATTGTAAACCTATATTTGGCGACATAGTATATGGTAGTTATGCCATCTATGATTGATAGATTATGATTGAAATGTTTTTGAAAACATATATACACTAATAATAATATCGATCCGTTTTTATCGTATCAAGCATTTTTGACCATTATAAGGTAAAACTCTATCCTCCGGTTTGCGTTGCATTGTGTGATGGGACTTGAGACTTATAATGGTTTCATTTTTCTAAAAGCATTGCGTTGTTTTGACGATTTACTTTATTTCATGCACTGGCAATCCACTGAAGTAAACCCGTTCAGCTTTAGCGGCGTGGTCCTGTGATTAGCCTTATTATTAAATAAGTTAATTAGATTTCTTATACTAATCCCATGACTGACTCGTAGTTTGTTTCACTTTGCAAACTCGGGTGCCCTCTTTTCCACACGGGCAGCCTTGTATGCATGTTTAGCATATTTATACTGGATAGTTATGGAGCTGAAGCAGGATACTATCATTTCTGTTATGCTGTTCAGACTTCACTTAGTATATTATGTTTATTTCGCTGCAGACATTTTATATTAAGTTGAAAACTGTATTATGTACTAGCAGGGTCGGTCCTTGGACTTCTGGTACCTAAAGCGAAAAAATGAAAAAGAGACCCTACTACATATGTTAATGTATGACATCGAAACCATTTATACTGTTTAAACAAACGAAAAGATAAAAAGAGCAAATAAATTTTTTCGTAATAATAAACAAAGTTGTATAACAAAAATAATACTAATTACTTACGAACATTTTTTTACTAATCGATTGCAATAGAACTATTTAACTACAACTTCCTATAAATACAATAACAATAAACCAACGTTACTTCTTACCTTCTTTCAACTCTGTAGATATTCAATGTTTTTGCTGAAAAAATGCATCGTTGTAACATAATAATGGAGCGAAATGCACACACAGCTTCAACAGTGGCATGAAAAATAATAACCAGAAGCACCCTTACACATAACAAGACAAAAATGTGATTTGGACTACACAAAATATGTATACAAATTGGATTATAGATTGGATCATGTTTATATGCACAATATACTTCCATGCGTGTTGGTTATATGCATTGGCTAACTCAAAATTTTTACTAAAGTTTACAGTTAGACTCTAGAATGGATTAACTCAAAAATAAATATCCATTCTACTCTTACAAATACAAATGTAAATCCAAGTTCCAACTCACAATTACTCTTATTCATTAGGATGCAAAATAACTGTATAGGAATCATCCAACCGTATATAAATACAAATATCAATGCAATTACTCCAAATATATCAATGTATCTATAACCATACCTCTTATATATTTCAATCATTCTGCTCATGAAAAACACTGCATATCACAAGGGAAAATTCTTTTTTTATGCAAACCGATTTGGTTGGGTGAAAGAAGTGTTGTCAGTTTCCACCATTACATATATTATCATACACAATCAACAACCTTTTTTGCAAGTTACCAAATCAATCCAACACGGAGCTTCGTTCTGTAAAAAAAAATTAAAATAAGAAGTAGCTGAATTCGACCGCCTGCCTATAAAATCATCAAAATAGTTTAACGAAAGAAGACCGCCTGCCTTTAAATTTAAGAAGAACCTATATAATCGATTGGAAATTGGAATTCAAATCGTTGATGTGCCTACCGGGATTGTTAGAATCGCTGCCAACCCTTCACTGGGATCAGCAAATCGAACGCAATTTAAATATTTTGTTGATTGGATTGCGAATTTTTTTTGTATGTAATCGGCGGATCATGGATAATGGTGCCCCTGTTTATTTGGTGCCCTAAGCCATTGCTTTACCTACTTGTGGGAGGGGCCGGGCCTATGTACTAGTATGATTCTATTATGCTGTGTAACCCTGATGATATTATTTCCAGTGTAATTTGAGATACATTTTCTGCTGTAATTCTATATTTATGTTCTGCTGTTACTGTTTATGTGTTATTTTCCAATGATTATCCATGCTTTCGTACTACGGAAGTTTGGGTCATCACAGAAGGTGTCATGCCCACAAAGATATGGGCAGATATGTCATTCCTCAACAGAGAAGGAACCGTCGCCAATACCGGGTGGAAAGCATTGGCAACAAAATCAGTAAACAAAGTGGCAAGACCTGAAACGTAATACGCATGTTGGATGTGATATAGTTTAATGATTTTAGATGAATTAACAAATATTATTCAATCAAATTTGTTTAAATATATTAAATTTTAAATTAGGCAGTTAGTATAGAAACACTGTCTCAAAGGTAAATACTAAAAAAGATTTGAGAACGGTTTTGTTAAAAATTGCACAAATCATAATATGGAGTTATCTAATCTAGAAACAAAAAATTCTGATAATTTCTTTTAAGATAAAATGAATTTATAATAGATTCACAAATTTACTTCATCGTTAATATTATTATATATGATTATGTTATGTGATATGCAAAAATGAACAATCACCAAAGACTACAGAAAGCTGATCATCTTGGAAGATATAAGACCACCCAGTCCGCAACAACAAGCTTATACAACTTATCGCAGTTCCCCTTGGACCTCCACTATACCGAGTTAATTTTACATAGGAATAATTGCTCAGGGTAAACCTCGAACTCCCGACCTCTTACCAACCAGGAGCATGTCTTTCCACTGAGTTACTACCGCGGACATGCTATGTGATATATATATATATATATATATATATATATATATATATATGAATGGAAAGGGTGAGTATATGTATAAAATAGGATCAGGAGCACCCCAAAATGTGCAGCACCCTTATAGTCTTTTCTGTTTTCCACCGCATATTTCTGTCTCTCTCTTTTCCCACTAACTTATTAAATTATAAACAAGTCCGCACCCGTGCTTCACACACGGATGTAGAAATAATAATACCGTCTAATTATTTCCCATGTATCGATATGAAAGTGCTTGCCGCATTGGCAAAAAAATATGATGCTAAGTATTGTTTCTTAACAACTCAAGTTAATGAGAATTGAGATTCATCTATGAACATTCGTAGTTGTCTTATATTGCTCACGAAAAAAGTATATATAATACTTTTTACCCCATTAAGTGTCAATGTTATGTCTCTGTCCATCCATAATTGAAATTCGTAGTATGAACTCATGCTTCGCACACGGACTTCACCAAAATTTTGTTCAATGGTTTTTTTTTTTTAAGATTTTAGTCATATGAAAATGAAAGTGTATAGTCGTGCCTTGCCCAAAAAAAAAGCGTATAGTCGTAGGTTGAGTTTAATTTGATTGTTTTATTCGCTAAACATAAATGAGGAATGTTTGTCAATTAACCTGCCTAAATAATATTGAAACAAACATGGCATATCAACTACTCTAAAGAATAATAAATTGATACAAAAATATTAACATCATATGTGAACTATTCCTTAGGTAGAATTACATCACTAAGCATGCTTATTAATTTAAACGACACATAACTACAAAATGGTTATATACTTTTGCTATGCATTCGTACGTCATTATATATTCTAGTTAGTAGAATGTTATGATAAAGAAAAATGAAGACTTAATTTGAGTTAGTATTAATGTGAAAGCGCGGTTGGTTCAATGTTAAGAAAACCTTCATGTCCTGTAAATTTTTGAATTTCGAAAATTTGCAACATTACTTGTAAAAATCTATAAGCATATGAATAGAACTGATATAGCTTGAATTGTAATTGCTTATTTTTTATTATTCTTACGCGGTATCAATATCGAATGATGAGAACTTCATTCTTTTTTTCTTTTTGTATAATACTGCAACCAATCTGAAAGGCAGTCTGTGGAAATGGTTTAAATTTGTTTCTAGTCACGATAAGCATGTTGCCTTTTTTTTCCCTGATTAAGTCCATTGTTGCGGTTTAGTTCATGTGCTCATCTATGCTATTGCCAGTTTGCCACTCCTTTTCTTAGATATGATCACATTGCCAAATGTGTATGTTTACCAGGTAATATAGGTTATTGGAAGAAATGTATTAGGCATCTAATTTGGCTCTTACTCATTAAAAGAACATGCGTATCTAGAATGGTGATATTGTCTGAAACTTCATGTAAAAGGAATGATACATCCATAAACAGAATCTCTACTCCAAATTCCCACCAAACCCTCCACTATTCAATTCTGCAACAATAAGTGAGCTTTTATCTGGTACCAGAACAACCGCCATGGATACTGGTTCAAACTTTTCAAAATACAGCATGTATCACTGTTGACAAAGTAGAACTGGCAACTGCAGAGGCAGCAAAGCTATATATGAAGTTAAACAGTGTGTGCAGGGCCCAAGTTGCAGAAAGAGAAGAGGCGAAGGGGGTTTTATTTTACCCTTATTATATATATATATATATATATATATATATATATATATATATATATAGGCAAGCGTTCAAGAGAACCCCAAATAGTGAGCACCCCAATAACACCCCTATTTTCCACCTCTTATTTATAATAAAGAAAGTGAGTGGAAAGTGAGAGATTTAGTGGAAGGAGAGAGAAGGGGAGTTAGTGGGAAATGAGTGGTGGAAAAGTGGAAGGCTAAAGGGGTGCTCACTATTTGGGGTGTCATTGAACCTGCCTCATATATATATATATATATATATATATATATATATATATATATATATATATATATGGTGGATTTCAGAGAAAGATCTAATGGTTCAGATTTTGTGTTAACATTTTGTGTTCATTTAGACTTCCCCTATATATATACACACACATGCACGCGCACACACACGTATTAAGATGTTTTTCCTTGTTCAAAAATTGTCCACAGTTGTTTATGTTGTTTTGATTACAGAATATTGAATTTCTACCAATAATATTGCAATTCTGAGAATTAAAACAAATGAAAATTCTTAATTCTCTACAATGTATTGTAGTGCGTAGAGAGAGTGTGCGCGCGTTTTTGTCACTACCAGTGGTCCAGTGGTATATTAATATTTTGGTGACATGAATATATCCATTTACAATTTCTGAACTTATAAATACATGATAAACAGGTTAAATTCTAAAGATACAAATCTTGGGTGCGTAATGGAAGCATTCTCTCCTAGATTGCCGCAAATATGATTTTCACATGGACAATGAACACCGTTAACATACGTTTGAATTAAATGGAATTCTGGTTAGGCTTTC
The DNA here is from genome assembly GCA_030737875.1 of Allium sativum. Classification (NCBI taxonomy): domain Eukaryota; kingdom Viridiplantae; phylum Streptophyta; class Magnoliopsida; order Asparagales; family Amaryllidaceae; genus Allium; species Allium sativum. The sequence goes on along the minus strand of CM060915.1, from coordinate 887,659,609 downwards.
AAATGCAGTTGTAATATGAATATTGTTAGTAATATAAATTAATTTGTAGATAGACACAGAATACTTCAATTTACATTGAACACTTAACTTAAAATATTCAGTCTAACGAGTTGACGTTATGAATAACGCAATTCGTACAACATCCCAAAATGCTTCTAAAGTAGCACTTTTAACAAACCAACATTTAAGATAATCAATCAACTTTTATTTCATAACTAATACACTAACGGGATTGTATAATTATTTAACTACATCATTAAGCGAAAAATGGACAATTTTTATTGCATATATTTGTTTGACATTATAATTTTGTGAAAGTTGATGTGCTCAGGTATTTCCTAGTACATGCAATTTATGTGAGAAAGCAATATTGAAAATAAAGCTTAGTTAAGGTTGAAGACATTAGCTTGTTTATATCAAATCTGACATTTTATTAAGTTTGATGATTATTACTGATTTATCCTAGTTTTGAAGAGGGTCCGGGCGTCAATTCAAGATATTGGATTAGTATAATAAAGCAATACAGTATGTAGATTCACGTAGATATCATCAAAGTGATCATGATAACTCTAAATTTATTGCATTTACTGTTTTGCAAGATGAAATAAAAACCTACAATATTACACCAACTTCAAGCTGCACATATCTCTGTATAGAATCAAACCATATGCATCTGCTTAGGATTTCCTTTAAGAACTGCCCTTTGACGCCCACTCATGGACATTTCAGCATTCTGTACATGCCAAGAGTATATCTATGAACATAATATAATATAATAATAACAACATGTGGTTTTATATGGTAAAGTTTAATAAATTCAAATTCTCTTCTCAACTCAACAGATGCGCTAAGGATTTCCTTCTACAGCAAAGAAGGAAAAAAAAGACGAACTTGTAGGTTGTCATCATTTCAACTAAATACTTGGCTGAAATAGGAGTAGATCATTGCATAAACATGGTTTGTGTGGTTACTGTATACAAAAAAAAAAGATATAATGATTCACTGGGTCACGTTTAATCATATATAAACCACACCACACCACACCGACAAAATCTAATTGTGTAGTTGAGATATTACAATATTTAGTTTACTTTTCTTTCATTGTAAATGTCAGAACAAATAAGATACATAAACCACAGTCTATAAAAGGTTAAAAGGTTCAATCATCCTTGCTATTCTATGCAAAAGGTAGGTTATAAATCCAAGCTTTGCTAAAGTGAAAAATAATAGAAAATCTTATAAACAAAACTTGTAAACTGAAATAAAATATCTAAGAAAACACAACGAAATTTACCACCTTTCATATTTTTTTCAACAATAAATTGCAAATTAATGTCAAATCTAGTTTGAATATAAATGGGTTTTCACGTATCAATGAAAATGTAATACCATGTCATGTTGTAAAAATATTTGCATGTAGATCCATCTTGCAGAAACCACATTCATTGTAAATTCAAAAAAGTAATACAAAATATTCTGTATTATTTAGCATGATTGGAGTAGGAAGCACTTTGGACAATGTGATATTCATTGGAATCTTCTCTTTTCCTATAATTTAATGTTTAGATTCACCTGTTTAAGCCTCTGTTTAACTGCATTTTGCAATATACATCACCATCTGCATGCTTTATTATTATGGATCCTTAAAGACGTACATCACCACTAAGTCCATGCTTTGTTATCGTGGTTACTCAATGATTTATATCTCCATTACTAAGTCCATAAGAGTGTACCATGTCTGTCCAGCAGTTAGGCTCTCTTTATAAGGAATTGATTCCTACATACACATAGCAAATAATAGATTTAGGGTATGCAGAAGAAGAATCTTATCTACAATATGTAATAGAACATTCTATTTTTTAGCAATATCATCATAAGAAAGCGATCTCCAATTAGTGGGGTTTTATTAAGCAATTACATTGATATAGGGCTGGCAATGGATACTTTCGGATACGGATAGTGTCATATCCGTATCCGCATCCGAAACCATTTTCGGATATCGGATATCCGTATCCGCGGATACAGACGGATATCGGATAATTATCCGCTTCGCCAACAATCGATAAACCAATGAATATAAAAAAAAAAAATTAGCTTAATATTAATCTTTTTCAACCTAATTGATTACTAAATTGCTAAAAACAAATAAATATGATGATAATATATAATTTTGAGCAATTAACATGCATTTAGTAGACTTTTAATTTTGCAAATCAATAAATTAGTATATTTAATTATGTTAAAATACACATAATTTAAGCTATAATCGGGAAAAAAGCGGACGGATAATTTTCGGATGCGGATATGCCTATACCCGCATCCGCATCCGCTTTACCGGATATCGGATATTTATCCGCTTTTCGGATACGGATACGGACGGATTTCGGATTTTTCGGATATCCATTGACAGCCCTACATTGATAGCAGAGGGTCACAGGATAATGTTATTACGCATTGGTGAAGAAATGCATCCATGCCCATAATTTTGTTTTGCAAGCTTATACCTTCCAATAAAAACCTTATCTTTAAGATTTTGGCAGAAAACTTTTCATTTTACTCATGCCAAATATCTAAACACGGGCTTACTTCTACATACCAAAAAGTCAAGCTAGACAAATTAACCCATGATGGAAAAAACATGGAAAATCACCATGAATTGAAAAATAATTCATTTAAGAAGTGATGTTACATTCTCATAAATGAGACCTATAAATCAGGTAATTGTGAATACCAAATTCTAAACATAAATTCAAGATTTCAGTGTAATTGTAAGAATTAATAGTTGCCTGCTATATATCTTAGTAGCTTACAATTAACATTTTAACTGATATGCGAGGTCTAACATGTGCCATGCACAGTTCAGGAAAAAAGGTGTAATTCTAAACTATCTATAACCCAAGGCAAAGGGTACCATATTCCATATGTTTTCTTGATTCTGTGTGAAATCTAAAAGTTTAAGCCAGTAAACATGGGAACCGAGTGTCAAATGGAAATACAAAGCTATATACATAAAAATAAAATCCTCAGGGATACAAACTTTTCCAACCCACGAATGGGTTTCTATTTATACCACCACGACGATATCATTACAATAAGTCTAAAGGACAAAGAGTCTGAATAATATTATGTTAACTTTGCACATCCTTATTGCAATGGATATGTGAGAGATATAATACATGGTTGGAATGCAGGACGTCTACAAATAACAAAATTTTAAAATTTCACCGCCAATTTATGGTTTGAAGCCCAAATTTATTATGTGTAAAAATGAAGCAAGAAAATTGATGAATGGTTGGTTATGTATTTTCATACATAGGAAATACTTTGCTTTGATTAGCTTTCAGGCACGCATTATAAATATAGTCCCAAATCAGAGGTAAAACTTAATCCTTCCTTACAACATCATGAATTGAAAAATAATAATAACTAATTCTACATGTACACGATCCAAGCTATCAAATCGCCTTTTACTCCAAAACGATGTCAACTTTCCACTTTGTTCACTATTTACAACTAATTTCAAACTTTTAATTGAAAAAAATAATAAGAAATACATGAAGTTAACTTATATTTATACCTAAAAGACCTTTAAACATATTTTGATTTCGAAACGGTTTGAAAAAATAAGTCCTTCGGTTTTGAATCTGGGAAAAAAATTAATTTTATTTTCAGTGTTCCTAGTTTTCTCAACCATACAATGTATGTTCTTATACCCAACGAACAATACAAATTTTGGCGTTCGAACTATAACTAAAGTGATGATGTATACTTGACAAATAATTTTGGATTTTAAATTGGCTATTCTTGTTGTTCATACATATCACAACCTAACAATGAACTCAATGTTGTAGAGTTATAATATTTGTAATCCCACCACTTATATAATCAATTACATAATATCACAAATATTATAACCTAACAATCGAGTTAACTGCAAAGCTAAAAGAAATCCCCTTTCACTATCTTAATCAGCAATTACATAATATCGATTATCAGTTACTGATAAAACCCTAAAAAGTAAATACAAATCTTAAAAAACATTGCTTATGTATGGCTAAAAGTATAATAAAAACATGTCAGAGATCAAAAATACATTAGATTTATGATATTCATAATAGAAATATCAATTATTTATAGTTATCACGACAATATCTCAAAATCAGTAAAGATCTACGGATTCATGGATTCCTAGTACTTGAGTGCAAAGTGCATTTACCCTCTGCTCTAAATCTGAAGCCTAAGTACTTTTAAAGAGTAACCATTTATTTGACAAAATGGCATATTCTATGAGAAATGTTAAACAACAGCGAGTCTTGTAGTTATTAAGATTATGAACACTTTATAATAGTTCAGTATGTTGAAACCTACGAAAAAGTTATTTTTTTTAATAGAGCACATATCATATTATCTGGAAATGAACTGGATTGCAAAACCATATATGGTTAGCTAACCTTGAATATATGAGACCAGAACAGAAAATTTAAATCATTCAAGTTCAGTAAAGGCATAACAAAATCGAACCATACAAACCAACATAACTTAGGTTTATTACCTCGAGTGGAATAGATTGAGTCAGTAAAGGCAGATTCTTATCGAATCATCCAAAAAAAACACGGAGTGCCTCATAAAAATAGTCAGGATTGGCTGAATAACGATATAATTATTATTATAAGTCTTAGGATCATTGTAAAGATAAACGATTGAATATTAATTATACCTCTTGCTTGAACTCTCTTCCACCCTGCATGTTTTGAGGATCAAACTTTTTTACAGCCATCTGATTATTTCAAAAGGTACCTTTATAAGCATAGCCATGTCCACCTTTTCTAATTCTAAGCAAACTACTAAAACCATTTGTAACTCGTTCAATCTCGAGATATGAGAACTCCTAAAGTGATTCAAGTCCTTTTGGTTTACCAATATAATTTTAGAGCTTCTGACTCATTAGTTTCCCCTCTAACATACATATAAAAAATCCAGCTCATATAAGTTTACCTTTGAGCGTCTTTGTTCTTATACAGGCGTTCTCCAATTAAACACTCTTCAAGTTGCTATTCTTTAGCTTTTTGCTATTTGCTCTTGGAGAGTCAAGTTGTGCTGGTTATTAACAACATCAACTGCAGCCTTCTCAGCGTATTCTTTCAGTTTTATTTTTACAGCCAGTTCTATTTTCCAAATGTCTTAGCCTACAAAGAAAATAGCTAAGCTAAGGTCAGTTAGCAATCCTAGTACACACTACAACAATATAACGCAAATAATGATTTTTGCAAGAAATTATATCAGTGCAACCGAACAAATAGTTTTCACCCTTTTAATTGCATCATTAGTCAATTTCTCCTATTTTTTATACTCTGTGACTCATCATAAACTACCTTCTTTAAGTTCTCAACCTTTGCAAGAGCGCCTCTAAGTTTATCAGCTGATTCTGCATTTGGCTCCAAATTGCAAGATACCTCCCTCAACAATGCTCACACAACTTTCTTTAAACACTCAAATTCAAGAGGTAATTTTTAATATGTTCGGACACTAAGTACTAACATTGGTATTCAGTCATACTGAATCAGCCATATTCCAAAAGTTATTGAGGACAAAATTAAAACGACGCTACATAGGCGGCCCACTTGCATGACGTGTAAACATGTGGGAGAAATGCACTAATAATTTGTAAATACCTGTAGCATCCTTTGTTTTTTGCCTCATGCACTTAAGTTTCCCAGTTATTATTGGAAATCCTGGAAAGGCTTCAGTTGATTCAAGTAGTTGAATGCACAAATATTACGTCCAACCCATTCATTAATGATGTTGAAATATGAGCAGAAAATGCCCTAACAGAAATTCATTGAAATACCTATATTTAAGGCTACAATAATTAAATAGTGCCCTCTACCATAAATTAGGAACCATGTTTTTTTATTTGCAGCATATCTTGATCAATATGAGAAATTTCTTTATACAATTTATCACTCAAGAATTATGGAGTAATAATGGCAATAAAATATGATAGTTAAGTGATGCATAAAATAGGCAGACATGAATCTATAACATAAAAGTTGCAAAAGTACTAATTAATAGAATACTTATTAACTTGTAAAAAAAACTGAAATAAGGAAAGCACAATCTAACTTATATGGAAAGTACTGCCTTAAGAAGGATTTCTTACAATCGTAAAATATGCATGAAAACTTGTTATGGTAAATGTCAAGCATGGCTTTCAATTAGAAAAGGGAATTACCTGCCTGTCATGCCTAAACAAAATCACAACATCTTAACAAAACTGTGATTGAAACAGTAAGAGCTAAACAAAATCACTACATCTCAACAAAACTGTGATTGAAACAGTAAGAACAAATTTTTCCTTCTATCTATTCTAGTCTTCTGTATGGTTTAATTGTTACGCTTCAACCTTGATTCAAACTAAATAAATAACATCTAATTTTCAACTCTCACAAAAATCCCAACTAATTTTAAGAGTGAAAGGACATGGATGAAAATAAAGTACCATTTTTTCTCCAGATTCATGTCAGCCATTTTTTCTTTGTTATATCCTCATGATCTCCTTCACCATCCACTCATTTCCTATATATAAATAAGAAAGATCTATTATCCAAATGCATGAGCAATTCTTTTTTAATGAACAAAACCAAACAACCAATTTGTAAGTTAAACAATATTTATGTTAATACTAAAAATATTCATTTATTGACGCATATATTATACCTGGGACAACAAACATCAATGTGGTTCTTAGGTTCATTGCCTTGAGATATTTTTAAATTAAATGTTATGGCGTATCGTATCGCTTGAGCAACAAAGGAGCATGACAAAACAAATAGATATCAACTGACAAATTTATAGTCTTTGACGTTCAATGCTGAGAAAATTACAATATTCACCAAAGCGCTCTATATTATTGACAGAAATATGTAATTCAAGGCAACTACCAACATTATTCTGATGTAGTGACTTCCGTGTTGAAAAGTCAACTCATCAATATTATTTTCATTAAACATAAATGCTTAGAGAAAGAATGCTTAGAGAAAACTAAATTCTCAAACCAACTATACCAAATCCAAAAGGAGGTAAATAATACTTAACTGTTACGTAAATGAAACACATAAGCCTACCCTTTTTTCATCATTGTCTAATAGATATATCAAAAATCATAAGCCAGCAAACAGTGAACTTGAGTTTAAACACCAAATAAACTAAAAATTAAATGAAAAATGAGAAAATATATCTTACCCAAACCCTTTCCTGTTATAGCTTTACCCAAACGCAACTATTCCCTAAACAATCGCTGAGGATGCATTGATTTCGAATCTTACTGTAGATGAGTGTAGCCGTGCAAAGCCAAATAAAATCTAAGGTCAACCAAACGAAATTGATGCAAATTGGAGAAGGGTAGAATAATTGACAGAGTGGCGGAGGAAGACATAGCCTTAATTGAAATTAGGGTTGAGTGGCTAAGGGAAGGGATTCGAGAAGACTGAAGGAACATAAAGAAAAATGTATGTGTAGTTGTAAAATTGGGAACGCGATGGGCCTGTAGTTGTAAAATTGGGGAGCAATTTTTAGGTTAGAGGAAAAGCGAGATGGATCGTGGGAAGGAAGGGAAGAGCTTCCGACGGAGGGGCATACGTGACGTTTGAGTTGCCAAATTCCAAGGAGGCTTGTGCGCCCTTGAAGTAAAACCTTGCTTTAATATAATAGTATAGATTAGGGTTGAGTGGCTAAGGGAAGGGATTCGAGAAGACTGAAGGAACATAAAGAAAAATGTATGTGTAGTTGTAAAATTGGGAACGCGATGGGCCTGTAGTTGTAAAATTGGGGAGCAATTTTTAGGTTAAAGGAAAAGCGAGATGGATCGTGGGAAGGAAGGGAAGAGCTTCCGACAGAGGGGCATACGTGACGTTTGAGTTGCCAAATTCCAAGGAGGCTTGTGCGCCCTTGAAGTAAAACCCTGCTTTAATATAATAGTATAGATAAGCGATCTAAAATGAGATCCAAAAGTGATGCTACCAAATAGCGGTGCCCTGGGCCGTGCATATATATATATATATATATATATATATATATATATATATATATATATATATATGTATATATATAGGGAAAGTCTATTTGAACACAACAAATAGACACAAATAAGAGGACAAAATCTACACCATTGGATCTCCCCCTGAATTCCACCTCTCCACATAAAGACAAAAAGATCCAATGGTCAAGATTCCGTGTCTCTATATTTGTGTCTAGTTTTGTGTTTCAATAGCCACCCCTATATATATATATATATATATGTATGTATGTATATGTATGTATGTATATATATATATATGTATATGTATGTATGTATGTAAGTATATGTATATATAGGCATATACTCCTCGGATATATTAGAAGCGCTGTCAAACCATTTACCAAGATGATTTAGATAGTTTAAATTTGAGTTCGTAAATAGTTTAAATACATTGATTCAAATACAAAATGTTAGGCAAAAAAAAAAAAAAATCAAGGCTAGCTTTAAAATTAACTGTCGAAACATTGACAGGTATTTATTTGAAGTTAAAACAGAATTTTACAATATCATATATGATAAAATTATTGAGCTAAATAAATAATAATTAAATTTATTAATATTGATATGTATATTATTTATGTTAGGTGATTTGTATATTTTTGTACTGAGTAATTTTTTTTACCACTTCTCATCATACTGGCAAAAACCATCATACCTAGGATTTATTAGTGCTACTAATAAATATTTATTTATTGAAACTACTTGAAGAAATTAAATTTTAGACTATATAATAAAGTCAAACATATTGACTCATGTGCAATGTTTACTGGTTAAAAAAAAACATTGACCACTTTTCCTCATTCGAGCAAAAGCCATCATACCTAGGATTTATTAGAAAAGTAAATAAATATTTATCGATTGAAACTACTTGAATAAATTAAATTTACAATTACATGATTAAATCAGACATATTGAGGTGCTTACAATATTGTTGCTGCTCCAATATTTGTATAAATTTCCAAATTTAGGTACTTTGATGCAAGGAAGAATTTATAATGCAATGCATGGTAAACATATATCTACACGTTTTTACATTTTGTTTTGTCGACATGGTATTGAATATAAATATATTGCGTTGAATGTAAACTATTAGGAGGTAACCAGTGAAATTGATTGAATAAACTTCAAAATATGTGTGCCAAAATGTGGAATGAAAGAAAACTATTACAATAAGTAAACAAAAGATAAGCAAATGAGATATTTGAAAGTAAATTGTGAAGAGAGAGATAAGACCAAAAAAAGAAAAACCATAACATTACCACAAAAGCTAAAAAAAGTCCTATGCTTCACCTTTTTTTAAGCAGATTGCATGACATAACTTGCAGTTTGGATAACAAAAACCCGTACAAACAGCACAACATACAGATAAAACTACGATCACCGTAAAAAAGACGTAACATTACTAAAACCGAGACAACCAGTGTACCATATAAAAATTCACAATCCCTGACCCTGCAAGTTATTTTTTCAGGTGACGGGATATTTCAGCAGAATAGTACTAAAATGAATAAATTACAGGTTAACCACTTCCAGGGGTTAAGCAAGCAATCATAATATACATACACAAAGCACCTTTATATAAAGAAGTAGTAGAATATAGATATAATAAAGTTAAAAACTGCATCTCCCTATTAACAAGATGATGCCCATTCATCATCACTGATATCAGCCATCGCCTATATATGATGATATCATTGCACCGCATGGATTTGGCTTGCACTCGACTTCATGCTTGCTTTGGCATGAAAGGCGGACTGCCTATTGGAATCAGCAAGCAACGTTTTTGTAAGCATGGAAGCATCGGCATTTGATTCATCGATGCTCAGCCTGGACATGCCTAGAAGTTCATCCACGTTTATCGGTGTTTTCGAATGTACAGGGATGGGTTTCACGACTTCATGTTTTTGGGCCTCTGCTGTGGTTTCAGAAGAGTTGTTGTACCCTGCCCATACGGGTACTGGGTAAGGCAAAACGGGTGTGAAGAATGTAGGGTAGATAAATGGGTAAACAGATTGTGGGGCTTCTTGTATTGGGGCATTTGGTTCTCCATCGAGCGAGTTGTTGGAATCCATGGATTCGCATTCTTCATCGACCGTCTGAGGTACTGGTACCGAACCATTTCCGATCAGTTCGGGGTCTTGATCGTTCATAGGCAAGAACTGTGAATCAGCAGCCTATGAAAAAATTAAGAACATACAATTAGGTTGCCTGCGAAATATTCTAAGAGCACACTTTTTTAACTTTCAAGTCGGACTGAAACCAAAGCCTCAAGATATGTATTACAGTGCATCAGAATTATATTTGAAGAGCAAAGTCATTGTGAATTAGGAAATGTCACAAGTTGCACTGGTAAAGTGGGTTGCATATCCCTTGGATTATAGAATGAGTTATTCAAGAGAAGATAATACCACAAATTTCCCCTTTAGGATTTTTTTACCATGGACTAAAAGTCACTAGAAAGAAGGAAAAAAATGTAATGAACCTTTACATATATTGACTTTACCATTGTTATTTATAGCGCATAGGGAAGAGAGTAAAAACACCAAGGTAAAAAACAAAAACAAAAAAAATCCTACAGCCTTGACACATGGGGTGCTTTTGAATTACTGCGCATGTACTGAAAAAATGATATACTTACTATAGCATTTTAAAAGATCCACCCTCAAGCATGCCTCAAGGCTGGCCTCAATCCATGACGGTGGCAAAAGGCAAACGACATGCTTAAAATAATCTTTGATTCTAAGCAGAAAACCTTAAGAAAATTATTTTTTACCTTAAGCAAAATACAATTTTTAACTGTTTGTGACATAATGTTTAAAATTTCTTTTTCAGTTGTATTTACGTAATTAAGATCCTATTTTAAATGTTCATACGTAGTTGATTGTATTCAGATTTGGATTCACCCTGGATGATTAGCTTCTTATTTTGATGTTCTATGTTTAATATATTGGTTAATTATTTGGCATGTACTTGCACACTGTTGAACGAGGATACACCGCATCCTCCGCCCAAGACCAAACAACAAAAAAACAAAATTAAATAATGCTTCATTTACTGAATATCAACATTAGCCTGATCTTAACATGACCGACGTTACATTAGAAGATAAAACAATAAAGTATGTCAACTTGCTTCAAGAATAATACATGAAAATTTAGTTTCTGTATAAAATTCTACCATATATTTGTCCTAGAGCAAAATAATATAGTAATAGAAAATTTACTCAATTTTGGACTAAATAAAATCTGGAATAAACACCAAAAAGACGTATCTTTGCATCGTGAGCAATGTATATTTTTTGCATTATGCATGTCATTTAGTGCAACTTCTCATATGCACTGTATCATGCTGCCACAAATGCAAAAGGTACATTGCAGGTCATAGCATGCACCAAGATGAGCTTTTCAAAACTATGATTTCGCTGAATGAAATATATACCTCAGAACAATCTAGGAAGACTTGCCTACGCTCTCCATCTCTATTCATGGTGGTCTATGACGTTTGAGTTAAAACCCTTGCACATAGCCCATGAATAAACAATTATCAATGATTCATTTATGATCATCGACACCTCAAAGTGTGTCTACAACTAAGCTACTCACCATCAACAAACAACTATGCAACAGACGATCACAAAGACGAAGTTCATTTTACAGACTTCTCTTGTTAATTTACAATCAGCATTTACTATTCTCATTGCCACATCCTATGAAATTTTGCCCAACATTGAAATTTTGAACACTATGTTGACTTACAAATATCATCTTTCCAATAAACAATTTAAAGAATAAAGATCCACAGATTGGCATGGCACAACGAGGTTGAGGTTTTTATATTTTGTAGAAATATGCATTGTTTGTAATATACAAATCATTACAAATAATACCAAAGTATGTATTGAATCAGAATTTCGGGCTGTAACGCTTTATAGACAATGTATAGATAAATGCAAGGAATATACCAGAACTTTTAAAGAATTGTCTTTTTGTTGCCACATAGATTATATGAGAAGGTTGGACTATTTTGAAGGTGGTCTATGTATATCACATACCAAACTTTAAGAACATATTGGCTATTTATGATATATCACAAGCTGAAACTTCTTAAATCATTTTTTTCCCACAAAGACTACACAAGAAGGTTAGACCCTTTTAAGGTGGTCTTTGTGCATGTTACATGCCGGGCTTTAAGAACATATTGGCTATATGAGAAGGTTGGATTATTTTAAAGGTGGCCTATGTATATCACATACCAAACTTTAAGAACATACTGGCTGTTTATGATATATCACAAGCTGAAACCTCTTTTTTTTTTTTTTTTTTCCCCCACAGAGTACGCAAAAAAGTTACTCTTTTAAAGGTGGTCTTTGTACATATCACATGCCGGACTTTAAGAACATATGGTCTATTTGTGATATACAGACGACACCTATTCCTCCAACCCCCACCCCTTCTCCTTTCTTCTCTCCTCCTCTCTCCCTTTTTAACTGTCGAGCGATTTAGGAATTATTTGAAGTGAAAACGATAAATTATGTTTTTTTATTATTAACAAAATTTAAATAGCTTGCTAAAAAAAAACATACCAATATATTCTGATATTTTTATATATTGCATATGAATCCTTAAATACTGATCTGATATTGGCAACTTAGGTTGCAGTACCCTATGCAGCTAAGTGTTTGGTAGACATGAATATATCAACGCTTTGCTTCAACCTCTAAAACTATCTATGGCGTAACCTAGTGCGACAGTGCTAATTAAATCAAGTCAATACACATCTTCTTTACTAGGGCAGATCAACAGACCCATGTAAATATTTGTACACCAAGTTCTTAAAAGAAAACGCCATTGTAGTGTCCTTGGTCATTACACAGTAGGTATTGAAAGGGTATCTAAAACCTCTGATGGTTGATACGTCCATCATTAACCCAAACTACTTATTAATCACCTTTTATCATCCTCTTACCTTGCTCAACTTGACCAGCGTACAGCTGTCTATTTCCATCTTTCTTTCAATAACATGTATCATCCATATATTTTTATAAACATGGTAGACCTCCAGCAACAAATCGTCTAGCCAGAATCAATGTGATAAGTTATGTACAAAATGAATGAAAATAAGATTAAATGCTAACAGAATTAGTAGAATTGCATGCTGTTCAAAGCATAGTTTTGGATATTGGATTGCAAGTCGAACTGTGATCGCTCATGGTGCAAGGTTTTAAAGGTCGAACCAGTCGAACTGTGAAAATCGTGCACTTCCTTTTTTAAGTTGAACATTTCATTTCACAAAAACATGACAATATATATATATATATATATATATATATATATATATATATATTGTCAAGGGCCCCCCATTTGCACCCGAACCATAGTCACATATTTATGTTTAAATATGTTAGTGGAATGAGAGAGAATGAGTGAAAGGAGAGAGAGTGCGAAATACTTGGTTTGTTGAGGGGCTTTTAGGTTACTGCACTGTTTGGGGTGCTGTTGAACCTGCCCCTATATATATATATATACACACACACACACACACACACACACACACTAAATCATATACTGTACGACACCAAATCATATAATCTATAGTTTACTAAATCATATTATTAATGGTACATAATGCAGTGTCAAATTGTCACATTTAAATCTTAAATATGTTGTGGTAGCTGTTGTATTGTTACCAAGAAGGATCACGAAAGAACAATAGCCATAACATAACATGACATTATTCAAGATGCACAAAACAAAAGAGCAATACTCATGCCACAAAAAAGCAATAATCATAACAATATTAACTATATCAATTACAGTTACGATTACAATTGCATAACAAAATTATGAGATGAGTGAGAACTTAGTGAGTGTTTTCAAATTTTGGGAACCACTGTTTTTAAAGGTAAAAAAGTTCAAAAAAATTTCAAGGTTTTAGGATTGGACTGTGGATCCATGCATGCACAAGTTTATTTCATTTTGGAGACCGGAACGCTTGAGGGTTCAAGGTTAACAACGGTGGGATCGAGTTTGGATCTTTATAAAACTGGTTCAAAGTAACAATAACTGAATGATTTTTTGACATTACTTGATCACTGAGTGGCATATAGCAGGTAGGCAGCAAGCAACAGGTAATTTTGGACAGGAACCATTAATTAAAACCAAGGAATTGGATAAATTTAAGAAATACAGAAAATCACTTACTTCATCAGGTACAATATCGAAGAGGCTAGATCTTCTCTTTCTTCTACCCATATTAGTTTGTCGAATGAAAAACTTCTGTGCATGACTAGCAACTTGAGTAGGTGTTCTTGTTTTTACAAATGTACGGGCTATTCCTCGCCAGTCGCCTTTTCCAAGTTTTTGTAAGCCAAGCAAGAACATTCTGTGTTCTTCTTCAGTCCATGGCACACCTGGAATTTTTCGAATAATGTAAAAAAATACCACAAGTTTGCCCTTTTAATGAACTTACAAATCATTGTAGGTTTGTCACAATAAGACAGTTGAGAAACTACAAAACGACAAGCAGAAAGAAGATGTGTAACGCAAATCAATCTGTATACCTGCACAGTGTTAATATTATCTAACCGCCTAAACAATAAACTGAACCATACCACTCAAACATACATGCTGATCCATTTTCAGATTTCAAAAACTTGCAAATCCATTTGTGTGTGATTCAATATAAGCATGTTTCATGAACCGATATACATCCTTAGAATGATCAATCTTTCTTGTGATGCTTCTCCTAGCTATTATATTACCACCATATAAACTAGCTGACATAAAAATCTTACACATAATCAAGGAATCCATGGAATACCTATATTCAAATTTCTAAATAGTAAGCAAAACAACGTAGTAGGTTTGTGTTGCTTATTTTGATTTTTGTGCACAGTCTAACAGGCGTCCAGAGTTTAAAGATGTGATGGAACCAATTTACAGGTGTCTAGAGTTGTCAATTGATTACTCCAAAATCTTGCAAACCATATAGCATTATGTGTATTTAGGTACATGTTAACCACTGTATATAAGATATTATTCTTTAGCTCTACAATTGAATACTCATCATGACCTAAACAAGTCGTAGAAGCAGTTATCCATTCCTCTGCCATTGGTGATCACTTGAATAAATTAGCTGGCAGTTGCTTCCTTCATCCATTGTTGATGTATTTGAATAAGAAAATAAAAAGGGAATATGTGACGTATGCTGCAACAGAAGATTTCTAATAGGGCAAAAAGTCAGTCACTCAAAATTACATTGACTCAATGGAGATCCGAAAGGAATATTGCCTTGCATCCTTAGTTAAATCTAACAACCTGTAGTTCATATTACAGTATATGAACTATGCTTTAATTGTGCAACATACAATTTCATTTTCAAATTCGTCTGAGATAATAGAACAATTTAGGAATTTAACCATTATTAGAATAAAGATAAAGAAGACTATGCGTTCTATTCTTCTGGTAATAAATTTAGCAAGTTAACATACATACATACACACACACACACACACACACACACGGCAACGTTCCGCTACACCTCTTATATTGCACGTGAACTCTCCCCCTGAATCTCAGCCATTCATTCCGCTACACATTCTTAGTGGAAAGAGAGAGAATGTGTGTGGGAATGAATGGTTGAGATTCAGGGGGAGAGTTCACGTGCAATATAAGAGGTATAGCTATATATATATATATATATATATATATATATATATATATATATATATATATATATATGTATGTATGTATGTATATATAGGCAAGCGTTTGGTTGCACCTCAATAATGAAGCACCCCAAATGCCCTTTGATTCCACCTCTCATTTATATTAAAGAAAGTGAGTGGGAGGTGAGAGAATGAGTGGAAGGAAATGTGTGGTGAAAAATAGGAAGGCCAAAGGGGTGCTCCACTATTTCGGGTGTCATTGAACCTGCCTCGTATATACATACATACATATATGAGGAGGGTTCCGCCACACCTCTTATATTGCATGTGAATTCTCCTCCTTAATCTCCACCACTCGTTCCCCCACTCATTCTCTCTCTTCCCACTAAGAAATAATATTGAAATGGGAAGAGAGAGAATGGATGGGGAAATGGGTGGTGGAGATTAAGGGGGAGAGTTCACGTGCAATATAAGAGGTATAGCGGAACCCTCCTCATATATATATATATATATATATATATATATATATATATATATGTGTGTGTGTGTGTGTGTGTGTGTGTGTGTGTAGACATATAAGTTGCTTTAAAGAAGCAATGTTAAAAAAACAAAATCAAGATTCAGAATGTTGTTTAAAAGAAGTGAATTCTTGAAGATAACGTATAAGATTAGGTCTATCCGTGATCCATCTTTAAGATTGGTGGATGACTGTAAATTTTCTTTTGATTAAAAAATAGCAATTCAATGTCGCTTATATCATACAGTGCAACCAGAATTACAGTGCCAGTTTATAGACTAGCCAATTTACTTAGGAAATGTGTGGCATAACAATCAATGACAAAATCTAATTATCACTAGTCTGTTACCACACAATGAGTGCCTGTTCTTTGTTAAATCCACCAATATGACAATCTAATCAATGGTGACTGCAAAAAGAGCTAGATTCTTGGCTGAACCTATTTGAATATTTATTCATCTATATGAATTCTATAGCACAAAGCAACATATTTAGCTTGAATATCCTATTTCATCTAATTTTAGTCATATTGAAAGGTATAAGTTCCAAACTCAAATATCAACTAGAAGCTAACATCCGCAGAAAATGGATCATCCTTCATGCAGTGTAATTTACTAAATTAGGTGGCATACTGCTTCTGTACCTCCAATAGCTCATTAAATGATGCAACTTTATTTTTTGGACCTAACTAAGAACCGGTTTTTGTAACTCTTTAACATTTCACTTCAAAACAACTTTTCAGAAAATGCACTGAATTCTCCAAATCAAGTAATAAGCAGTTTAGAAGCAGTTGAATCTAACCATAATCGCTAAATCTCCGACATCAACAACTAGTGTATTTTGCATAATAAGAAAAGCTAATTCCATTAGTTAAGAGGTATCATAATAAATACACACAAAATATTTCTGATCATATCAGGAAATCAAAAGTATACAAACCTCTCTTTCGTTCCCTCGATCCAGAACTAGAACCTGCAACGAAATCCTCAGACGCATAGCCATCCGCCACGTCGGCTCCATGATCTCCTCCGTCAGCCGGAGACGCTCCACCGCCAGCTGCTGCAGCGTAGTGAGAGAGATTACCCATGCTAACGCTCTTCCTGATTGAAGAAGACCCATCCGTCAATCTCACACCGAATAGTTTCACACCTTTGTTGGGGCAAGTGCGCGAGTTGTGCCCGTTGTGGCTGCAATGGGAACATTTTCTCGTCATAACTCACCAGATTTCAATTACTGGAGGACATGAAAGTAGTATTAAGACGTTAGGGTTTTGAGATTTGAGGAGGAAGAAGATGTGAATCGGGCCGTACACGTGGCGGAGATTCGAGATGGATATGCTTTGGAAGGAAGGAAGGAGGAGGTGAATAGGAATATAGGATTGAGTTGTGGATAGGAGAGGAGTTGTATCTTTAACGGCATCATTTCGCGAAGCGTGTTGCC
Organism: Allium sativum; assembly: GCA_030737875.1. NCBI lineage: Eukaryota > Viridiplantae > Streptophyta > Magnoliopsida > Asparagales > Amaryllidaceae > Allium > Allium sativum. The sequence goes on along the minus strand of CM060915.1, from coordinate 887,641,909 downwards.
CTGCGACCACTTTATAATTTTCAAACCAACGTGTTAAAAGATAAAGAACGAATCAAGTTGTACATTCTAAAAATCTCTAAATTCCATGTTAAGTTTACTTATTTATTATTACTAGTGTGTAACATGTACGTTGCATACGATAATATTATAAAATATAATTTTTAAAATTTTAGTATCAAAATTTGAACATTATTATACAACATACGATGAACCAAACAAAATAAATATAATATAAATTATTGTTGTTATTGTTTATGTATGGTATGTGTTATGTTACTTATATTTCTTTGAAGTAAAACAATAATTTTGCATTTTTAATGCCAAAGTATTCTTGTTGAAATTGACATGTTTTGATTATTTTAGATGAATTATTGAAGATAATTCAAATTATTTCTTTTATATATGTTAAGGGGATTGTTATTGACACTCCAAATATTGTTAGGGGGGGTCAACTTTTTAAAAAGAAAGAATTTGTTAAGGGGAGTACCAATGCAGAGAGCACCCCCTTAACAAATAAAGTTTGTTTTACCAAATTATCCTTCATTGCAATAATCTCTTTTTTAGTTGTTTATCAATTAAAAAATTATACAATATTTGGTCGAACTGCATCAGATTTTATACCAAATTATCAATGATTTTATTTGTCGATATGCATCAAATCAGATGAAAATATATCATTCATAGGAAATCGATATACATATATCAAACAATTTATTTATACATTATCCCACCGCCAAATTTGTCGGTACACCCTATTTTCTCCACTTCGACAACCCAACAACGAATACAAATTTCAAAAACGATGAACAATGTCGAACAAAAATATATAATATGGCAGACCTACGTCGTTCATACCGTTATGCAGTAATTAACCTATTTTGGCAATGACAAATCGAAAAATAAACGACCATCTCCACCGAATAAAATTTGACATTACATCGTTTCCGACATTATACAATCGATTTCACATACCTTATCAACAGCTTCTCCACAATCTTAGCATCTTAGGAAAAGCGTTTCACATTCATCTTTTACACCATTATTTCTCCTCAAACAATCGATTTTTTATTTGCAAATAATTTAAAGATTTGGTTTTTTTTTTTTTTTTGAGATTATCTGGGATTTGAGATGGTAAGGGTAAAAAAGGAACGTAAAAAATTAAGTACGTGACCCCTCTTTAAAATTTTATTATGATTGGAGTGTTTTTAAAATTTGACCTCCCCTTAATAATAATTGGAGTGTCAATAACAACACCCTATGTTAAATCTGAAATTATGTAATTGGTTGAAACATATCGAATTAAGAGTAAATAATACGAGTAAATTGAGAACAATTTTATAAAAGAAAATATAGAAAATTTAATGCGGAGTTATTTGAAGTTAAAAATGGATTATTATTTTTAAACATTATGTATGATAAATTTATTGTTTATGTAGACAAAATGATTATAGTTAATTTACAAATTAACTTTGTTATTATTATTTATGTGCATAAATTTATGTATGTGAGCCGTATATCTATATAGTTAAACACAAAAATTTTATTGTTGTTTTTATCAATATGTGTGTGCATACATATACGACTGATATGTAGATTATATTAAAATGCTTTACATTTGAGATTTCATAAATAATTTAAATACATTGATCTAAACATTAAAGATTAAGAAACAATCGATGAAGTTGTACATAACCATGTAAATGTTAAAATATGGATATTTGAAGTTAAAAATAGAATTCTACAATGTAAATAAACTTATTGAGATAAATGCATAATAAATTAGTTTTGTTAATGTTATTCATATATAATATTTACTATATTTGAATTATATTTTTATATTTAAATGAAAAATATATTTGACTGCTTTTTTAAATATGAATGTGATATACGAATTGAAAGTTCGAAACTGTCACATTTAAGGATTTATTACTTGTATTAATGAATATTTGTTAACTGAATTTATTCAATTAAGTTAAAATTAAGATTACACAGTTAATTAAAATATACTGATGTAAATTTACAAAATTATGTGAGATTGAGACAAGTTTTGTAAATGCCATGGAAATTTTAGAATGTAGGCATTTCAGTTAAAATAAGAATTTTACAATGTAATGCATCGATGTATCGACATAGATGAATCATAAATTAAATTTGCAATCATTACATATGTACGTAACTATGTTATGTAACTGATATATTTGTATATCCAAATGAATTTTATACCCTTTTTCGTTAATATGATCATTGTGCAAGTAGTGCAATTTTCATATTTTTGTGATTTAATTGGCATATCAACAACTAATACTTTAATATTTTTAATTATAGTTTTAAGATTCTTGATTGGCTCTAATATACGAAGTTAAATATAAAATATTAGAAGAGAGCTGAGATAGTTCGGTAAGTGGTTATAGGAATTCTAAAATTAAGGTTTTAACTGTAAAAAAAGTAACAAAGTTACCATTTTTTTTAGCCAAAAGTATAGAAAGTTTTGAAATTGGTGAGAAGGACAAAAGTTAGCAAAAAGTGGAATTCAGGGGGCCTACTCCCATTTTCACTTTTACCCTACAACTTGTCTTTCTCCCCAATTTTAAAACTTGTCATACTTTTGACTAAAAGTTTTGCTAATTTTGTCCTTCTCCCTATTTTCCACATTTATTTTGTAATGTGTTGCGAAGTCATTGATACCTGTTTTGATATATATATATATATATATATATATATATATATATATATATATGCTGTTTTTTTGTTTTATATCAAAAATTAAATTGTGTACTCAATTTCATGTTTCTACAAATAATTTCTTTTGAATTTTCTTTGCTAAAAATGTTTTTTTTGCAAAAGCGAAAATATTTTCGTTTTTACTGCAATTATTTCCAGATTAGCTAAAACTAAAAGTAGTAGTGTTTCTTAAACAAGTTTGTAAGAAAAAGCATTTGTGTATTTCGAAATTTTAAGAGAGTAGTCTACAAGAATTCCTTATTGTTTATTTTATATTATATATCATGTGACTTCTATGTTTTAGTGTAATGAAAGTGTATTAAATTTTATTGTTATGGAGATGATGTATATTATTAAAATCTTCGTAGGCTAATTCTATTTGGACACCTAATTTTGACCAAACTAATAAATACCACTTAATTACATTTATCTTATTATTTTATACTAAATAATTAATTTAAACATACGGACTAAAACCTAAAACATAGGAGGAATGTGAGGTGAGTTTTGTAAATAATTATGATAATTTTGATTATAGGTATTTTAAGTTAAATGTAATATTTTTATAATGCAACGCATGATAGATATATTTTACCATTTTAAATACACGTATTTTATGTTAAATGATAAACAATAAAAAATTAACTTGCTATTATTGTTTTATGTGATTTATATATCGTAATTGAATAAAAAATTAGTTTTATCATTTTTATTAGTATAATGATTGTACACATAAGGAATTATGGGTTTCTTTTAATATCTATTTGAAATATTAAGAAATGTTAGCTAACTAAGTTTATTTAAATTGTTTGAACTTTTGTATTATGTAATTATTATAAATATGTGGATCTGAATATAAAATGTTAAAAGCTAATCGATGAATTATTTATAGATATTTATACGAGTTTTAAATATATATCACAATGTAAAAAAATGAGAGGTTTAGTTAAATAATTTAACTGATAATTTAAAGATTCAAATATTAAATATCAAGAGAGAATTAAGCAGAAGAGAGGAAACCCCTAAAACTAAGGAGAGAACAAGAATTTCTTCTGCTTTACTATTATTTAATAGATTAACATATTAGAGATCGGCTATTTGGACACAAAATTAGACACAAATAAGAGATGTAGAATCTTGATTAATGAATCTTTTTGTCTTTATTTGCAAGGTGGAAATAAGAGGACGCCCAATAGGAATGATTATTTGTGTCATCAATTGTGTCTATTTTTTACATTTATTTATGATTAATTTTTTTATAAAATGTACCTAGAGGTCTTTAATGTAAAATTGATGAAAATTTCGGTGAACCCTTAATACCCAACCATACATTTATTTTTTTCATTATAACATGTATAATGGCGCATGCTTTCACGCTGATGACGCCAAGCTCTTCGCATATTAATTGATTTACGTTTTGGTATTTTATTACAAATTACATTTTTTTCACATTCAATTAGAAAATGGTTTGCACAACAATTTTCATATTTTATTCTCTATGTTGTAAAAATCGTTCTAGGCTACAGCCTAGGCCCTACCTAGGCACTTGACCAACTTTACCGTCCAGATGTTTGACTAATCCACCTAAATGATAATTACTGCATTATCTAAGTATATATAAACAAGTTTATAGTACCATATATGCAGCTATTTGAGCTTGATTCCTCTTATAAGCATAAAAAAGTTTATTTTTAGTAATATTGTCTTCATGGTTGCTTCCAAGTATATAATATCTCATTGTGAGTCAGTACGTATTAAACAAAATACTAAAATTTTGTTCAAAATGTGTACGTTTATCAAAAATGCTTAGCATCGAGTAATCCTCGATCGATCCTTGCTTATAGGAATGACAATTAGACCAGACGCAATGGACCTGGATCCGACCCGACGAGTCTTAGTTTTAGGCGGGTCGGGTTTTGTCGGGTCTAGTCTGTTCGAGTTCAGTTGGGTAGATTCAGTAAAAATACATATATTTCAATGTTTTTGAGTCGGGTCAGTTCGGGTAGTGTTTGATCAGGTCTTTACTGTATTCTTCATCACCTTGACCCATCCGAGACCCACAGGGTTTGAATCCGGGTCTTTTCGGGTTGGATCGGTTTAGTTTTTTGGTTCTCGGCTCTAATTATCTACTCGACCTGCTTATGCAATTAATTAATAGTTAATATTTATCATCTAACATCCGTCCAGAGATTTTTATAACCTTGAGTTTAGTGTTGAAATCATATATAGTTAGTTTAAGCATAAAAATTCTACAACATAACTTCTAACTTTTATTAATTTATTTCTTTTATTTATATTATTAATCTCTAAAAAATGAACTTATATAGAAAGTTACATGTTAGATTTTATTTTTAAGTAAAAAGATTTAATAATATTTTTAGAGTAGCGTTTTGAACCTATAAAGAAAGTTCAATTGTTTTATTTTATTTTTAAGTTATTAATGTTCATGGGTGTTTTGAATACATAAAGGAAATTTAATTCATATATCCTATTTTTAAGGGATATCAATAGTTGTAGTATACATATAAAATAGCGTTTTCGGTAGTTTACTTTACATTAGAAAACATGACATCAAAGGCATTATAACTATTAATAAAGATTATTTTTTCTAAAAGAATTGATAATCTACTCAAGAATGTGAGCATGTATTTTGTTCCATACTGAAAAATAAAGATGCCAGCATACTTGGGAGGTAATGATGATCCTCTTTCAATGAAAATACAAATAAAAATCCCTTACAAATCTAACAACCAAGATCCTTAAGCATGGGAAAAAACGCATAAACATAAGCTAAAAACCAAATATTGTGGACTCCAATAAAAATTGGAAATGATTAGTGTCTATGTAGTGAAAAGAATCGAGCTAGTCCGTTAGCCCCTCCAAGCATCCATCCGTTCACTTGAACTAGCCATAGCTAAATCACATCCAATCACTAATGATATAACAAAATTGTTATGCCAACAACCTTAGGCTATTTTAAACAACAAAGCGGTTATAAACTTCCAAACAACGGTAATAGCTGATGTTAAAAAAACTCAACAGTAACCTTGTAAAAGGTATGCGACACAATACTTGTTTTCGATTTAGGAAAAAAATATGTATACAATTCTCATAAATATCTTCAATTAAATGCATGATTATATATATATATATATGTATGTATGTATGTATGTATGTATTGGAGATATGCTCGGTGTAACACCCTGAATTTTTAACGACATTAAAGAGAATAAATTAAATAGTAATTAATTTAATATACAGAATTAGAGGAAACGGACTACACCATTGCGTCCGTCTCGAAATTTTGGTCAAGATAGACATTTGGTTTGCATAAAACGGACAACGTATGCAGAAGTTATGAGGGTTTTAAGTTTGTATACGCGTAGAAATATTATGTATACACATATGAGTCAGAGATGAGTAAGAATTTTATCCAGAATAGTTCAAATTCAAAAATTGAAAAATAGTGGCAGAATTCCTGCTCTAGGGGGTCGACCCCCCTAGAGGGGTGTCGACACCGGGGTCGACCCCTTAGAGGGGTGTCGACACCGAGGTCGACCCCCCTTAAGGGGTGTCGACCTAGGGGTCGACCCACCCACAGGGGTGTCGACACCCCTAGGGCTGAGGTGGCAGTCGGTTTCAGAGGCTTCTACAGCTATAAATACTAGTGCGAACCCATGCTACGCACACGGAATTCACAATATCTGTTTTTATGTTTCTTAGTTTTTTAAATTTCAATGGTGAATAAGTATGTTTATATAATTTATACTTTTGAAATAGATTACATTTTTTTAAACACTATCGATAAATATCTACTAAAAAATGTATTTAAGTAATCTCAAAGCATACAACATATAACACATTTTTAATGCACATTAATTGCGCCCAACAAAAGATAATGTTAGCCATTAATTATTCTTAACATGTTAAGAAGTGCGTTACTATGTTATGTTTCGCAATGTAAGAAATATATCTAATATAGGTTTATTCTATAATACATACTCATATATGTATACACATAGTTCGGTTAATAGAAGTTTTTCATACTTAACCAAAAATAACACTTAAGTCGAATTATTGTTAAAATTTTGTTTTAAAAAATACCATCTAAGATTAGATCATGTCCACTTTTCGACATTATCCGATACTAAATGCACTATAAAAATATTATAGTAACTTTAACACGTCATATTTCTTAACATCTATAGGATAATATGACATAAAAAAATATGTGTAGAATATGAGTATACAATTAAAATTCTAGAACAACTTGATAATAATCATCTTCCATTAATTTAATTATTCATACATGAAATAACTAAACCAACATAGCAATTAACGTAATTTAATACAAAATTGTATGTCATAAAATGAAATACATGTAACATGCATAAAGCTAATTGTTGATGACATTTCATTAAAATAAACAGAATAAGATGAACAGTGTAAAGAACAACAATAAACACGTTGAGTTGTTAGAAATAAAGTCAAAGACCTCTAGTATCAGTGGTTAGAAGTTTGGCGTTTTACACGATCGTTCTAGATGTATCGTTTGGATCCCTTAATATATCATAATGAGAGCACAACTTAACAAAAGTATCAACCTTATTATAAAAATATATATTAAATTCAGATTATTATCAAAACGATTTTTGTTGGGGAGTTTATTGTGAAGGATAAATTCCATTTTTTTTTAATTCAAGAACAACCCATCAAAAATTTATTTTCAAGGACAATACACCGTAAAACGGACACCATACACACCATAAAACTGATATTAAATAGAAGTTGGAATGTTATGTAGCAAAATGTCAAAAGTTGTCCAAATGATTTCGTTTTATTATGAAATAAATTTTGTAGTAACTATAACTTATCTGGACATTAAATTCAATATATTTAAGGATAGAAACTTAAAAAATGAACACCATGTTATTAATGATATTGCATAAGTATTGCACTTAAGAACAACGTTGAGAAGACCATTGAATATTTGAAAGGTGCAGTTAAAAATTATAAGTTGGAATTTACAAGAATTAAGTTTTTAAGGTGAAAATGATAAAGGTGAGAGATAAATACTGGAACCATATTCAATTTATGCATAATAGAAATATTCATGTGTAAACCAATCTTAATATTTGGATTAATAATTAGAAAAACACTGTATATCTAAATCATACTTCAAGTCTATCAAAACTACAGAAGAACTATACATTAAATACAATTAAAAAATTCAAGCTAATAAAATTTGGATTCATGCAACATTGCCATTTTGAAGAAAACTCGCACAATTCGAAGGCATAATGTTACAAATTTAACTATGCTAACAGCAAATTTGCATTCTAGTCTACGCATTATTTGCACTTTTTTTTGAATTTCATGATTTTTGCTACAAAATATGATCAATTTCTGTATCATGCTTCTATTTGCCTTTCAAACCATGAAACTTTCATAGTTTGTTATAGATCAATTTATTAGGCTTATCCACCCTTGGCATAAGAAATCTTCTTTGAATAATTATGAAGCATAGAGCAAAATGGAAAGACACAAATTATGAAGGACAAAATGTTCGGAAAAGAGGAAGGTGCAACTTTAAATTTAGTAGGAAAAAATTCATGTACTGTACGGATGTGGAATAATCCCAAAAACATATGAACTTATTGGAACTTTTCTGGGAATATAAATGAGTAACCAATTTTTATCCAACATTATACGGCAAGTTGCTTTCAAATCTATAATATGTCTAAGTACAAACGTCGTTGGAAAGGGGATTGTTAAAGGGACTCCACTTTTGGTTAAGGGGAAGACAATTTTAAGGGGACTACACTTTATAAAGAAATTATTAAGGGAGGGTTTGGTTTTTTTTATTTTAGAAAAAACATGGATTAAACTACCCCTTGTCACAATATACAATTCACTATCATTCTGTTTATATTTCGCGCTGATTTGCATACGCACGATTACAATTTCTTATCATTTCCAAGGCACAAAAACATCTGCATCTCAATTAATGTTCCAATTATACATATTTGATCAGATTTGTTTATGAATATTTAAGTATTTTAAATTGAAACATCGAATTCCAAAATGGTATTCGTTAACTTACCTAATCTGATATCTTTTGATCATCCACACAACTTTCTTATGTCTCCATTATGTTAACTATATCCCATTTTTTACTTCATTAAATTGTGCTCATTATTTAGGGTTTAGCTTTTAAAATTTACATTAAATAAGATTATGGGGTTAATATTGGAATTTTTAATTAAATGTTTAAGGGAAGGCTAATTTTTTTCATCCTCCCCTTAGCAATTGAACAATAATTCAAATTTTGTCCTCCCCTTAACCAAAAGTGGAGTCCCTTTAACAATCCCCGTTGGAAATATAAAACCAATTTACTCGTCGCTTTCTACCTAAGCACCACTTAATCATAAAATCAACCAAATTAGTAGCTTCAAGCAATCATAATTTATGAAAAAAATAACATTGAATTCAAAATTCTAATACCACATCTATTTCAATATGTAATAGAGTTACAAAGAATTAAGTAATTTCTAACATACCATTAGTTAAATGGGAAAAATCATTATAAATAATAATTGGAAATTTTAAATATCCTAATAACAAACAAATCATTATATAGAACTAAAAATTTATGATGCTATTTGACAACTATTTGTATCATTTAAAATTCAGAAGTAATATATCTCAAAATCATAATGGACCTATTCTCAAGGAGGAATGCCCATGATAAATAAAACAAATATTTTTCCAGTTCATAACAATGTCAAGACACCGTGTACTTATAAAAAAATAGAGTATTGGTTTTATTGCAAATATAACTTATTAGTCAGCTTACAAACAAAAAAATAGCAAAATAGTATTTTATGTGCATTAAGATGCATATGCATATGATTTTAAATCTCATATGCATATTCATTTAGTTTGATGTAGAACAAATTGATAATTTCTAGAATTAGAAGGTAATAAATACTTGAAAACAAAGTTATAACCCATTATAGGAATAAAGAAGGATGACATTTATCTTTTTAAGATATAAAATGAATTAGCATAAACTGAAATATGACTGGTGAAGATACAAAAAGGATAAAATAATAGAACATAATTGAAGGAAATACATAGCTAAAATTGAGCAAGAAATCGATATATATTCAACCTATATTTATTTTCTCCTATAACAAAGCAGATTTAAAGAAAGGTATTAAAATTTTATCTTATAATATTGAAAACAGTAATTGAGAATGGAATTTTGTAAATGAAAATGAAATAAATAAAAAATTTAATAGATTGCATGTAAGGACAGTGCTAAGGTAACTATTGAATACATGTTTGAAAGAGGTAAATGAAAATTATAAGTTAAAAATTAGAATAATTCAGTTTTTAAGGTGAAAATGCCTAAAAATAGTTCATAAAGAAAATCTTAAGGCATATGCCATTGGAACAACATACAGGTCATCAAAAATCGTGAAAGTCATTAGTTGTACATAAAACAAAATGAAAATCTATAAACTTAGAAAGCAATAAAAATTGGAAAACAAAGTTAAAACCCAAAAATAGTAATGAAGAAGGACGACATATCTCTATTTTAAGGTAGATAGTGAATTAATTAAGATAGAAATATATATATATATATATATTTATCGGTAAAAAAAATGCACAATTTAATATTTAAACCCATACTTAAAATGAGTTGAATATTAGGTACCTAAAATCAAGTAGGGCATCGACAAATATTCAACCCATATTCAATTTTTCATATAATGAAGTAGATTTGAGGGAAGACATTGAAAACTAATACTGTAGTATTGACTGAAAATGCGATTAGGTAAATGAAATTAAAAAAAAACAAATATAACAAATTGCAAGATAAATTTTTCTCAAAAAAAATATGGAAATATGAAAATGAAAAAACAAAAGAGGATGACATTAAGTTAGATAGAGATAGAAAATTAAAGAAAGAATTGATCATTATTAATAATATTTGGTAACTTTTGCATCTAGAGAAAATGTGAAGGAAACCATTAAATCCATGTTTGAAAATGGTAAACGAAAACTATATGTTAAAAATTATGAGAATTTAGCTTTAAGGTAAAAACAAATGAGATGAGAGATAATTACGGAGGCCATATTCAATTTTATATATAATACGTTCTGAAAATTCTAATTGTAAATAAATAATAACATAAAACCAAAAATTATTTTTGTACAACATTTTCACTACTAAATAAATTCTCATCAAAATCAGTCGTTATTTTTTTGTACTTGGATAATTGGAACACAATAAACACAAATGGAGCAATATAATTTCAAACAGAAATTCAAAAGGAACGATGAAACTTATGCTTTAAAATAGTTTATAAAATAGATGTTATTAAGTCAAACATTGAAGCGATCAATAGATAAACAAACATCATAAAATTTTCAAAATCATTGAAATCATTAATTATATTTAGAGCAACCTAAATACTGAAGATCTATAAATTTAAAAACCAGTCAATAACTGGAAACAAAGCCGATGTCCAAAAATAGGAACGAATAAGAACAACGTCTGCCTATTTAGATTAGAAAGTCAATTAGATCACGATCGAGACATGAATATTGTTGATGAACCAAAAAGCATAATACAATGGAACATAACAAAAGGAACAACATACCTGAAGTTAAGCAAAAAATTAAGCAGATTAATATGAGTAAAATAAATTTTAGTGAAGAAACAAAAAGTATAAAGCAATAGAACTTAATCAAAGGAAGAAATACCTAAACTTGAGTTGGAAATCGATAACCTATCAAACAATATTTGATTTCTTGTATAGTGAACTATATTTGAGAGGAGGAATTAACAATTGATACTGAAAATAGTAATTGGAAAATGAATTTAGTAAATGAGAATAAAAGCAACCAATGCCAACATGTAAGAAATGAAAATAGAAGAGAGAATGAAAAGGCCACATTTAGGGGTAGAATAGAAAGAAATGAAACGGTCATCATTAATGATCTTGGACAATTTTTGCAAATAAGGACAATGTGAAAACCATTGAATAAATGTTTAAAGCGGGTAAGTGAAAAGTTTGAGCTAGAAATAAAGAGAATTCTTGTATTTAAGAAGAAAAGCCAGAAATAAATATTTGAACTATAGTCGGTATTTTTTATATTATTATAATATGTATCTTGCCAGGAAAAAGCCGAAATTGGAAGAAAATAAAATCTAAAATCCAAATTATTGGCAGAGACAACAGTAATTAAAGAGAAAAAACAAATAAGATAATTTAATTGTGTTTTAAAGATCCGTTATCATATTACATTGAAAATTTACATATTACTTTAATATTTTTTTCATGAAAATGAAAATTATAATAATATTAAAGTAGAAAAATAAATAAAACCTAGTGATGATATCTGATTATTAATGGTTGAATTTATATTAGAATGGAGTAGTGCTGGAACGAAAAAAATGAGGAGCCAAAATATGAACACAAAGTGTGTAGATTTGAAAGAATTAAAATTAATTCTAGTGAATTTTACGCGTATAATAACATTAATAATGAGAATGGTAAAGAAGCGTTCAATTCATAATAATTTTTGCAAGTATACGAAAAGAATATATGGACTGTAAGTTTTTAACATAAATCAGGGAATCTCAAATTGTTAATGTCTGAAAGTGGATGGAAGAAAAAGTATTGTAGAAAACCAAGAGTTGCATATGTTTTAAACTCACTTAAAGAAGCATTCAATTGATAATAATAATTTTAGCAAGTATATGATTTTTTTTAAAGATTGTACGTTTTTAACATTAATAAGGGAATTCTTAAATTGTTAATGTCCAAAAGTGGGTGGAAGAAACATTACTGTAGAAAACCAAAAGTTGCATATGTTTTAAACTCACTTTTCCACTATTTATTATTTTCTCTAGACACATGTTAGCGTATTGAATTTTGACATATATATTAGAGTAGATACATGTGATTAACAACAATTTGAATTTGTAGATGTTAAAAATATCGAAGTCAAAACTTTTGAATGTTAATAGCTTAATTTATATTTGAATGGAGCAAGGAGGCAAACTATGAAGAAATAATGCGTAGATATGAAAGAATTACAATCAATTCTGTTGAACTTTATTTATATATAATAAAAATTAATAATAAGAATGATAAAGAAGCATTCAATTGGCAATAATTTTAGCAAGTATGTCAAAAACAATTGGGATTGTAAGTTTAACATTAACGGGGGAAGTTTCAAATTGTGAATGTCTAACAATAGAAGGAAGGAACGTTACTGTAGAAAACCAAGAGGCGCAAATGTTTAGACTCATTTTCCACCATTGATTAATTTCTTTGGACACATGTCAGCGTATTGATTTTTTGGCAGAAATGGAACTGAAAGGTCATTGGAGGAAGATTGTGCTTTCATATAATATAAGTGATGTGCTCAATTCTCCTATTTCTCCATTGGAAAATATGGGAGCCATATGCTGCCGATGTGCGAACTGAGATGGAACCATTTTCTTCAACAACGTACTTTGCAAATCAAATTCAGAAACCCAACTCCGTTCTTTCTCAATTCTCTAAACCTAACGCTGTGAGTTTCTAGTTGCTTTTAGGTTTAGATAAATAAAGGTAAATTTTGAATGACTGTGAATTGGATATGTGATTCTATGTTAGTGTTAAACCCTATACTATGACATGATAGATCTATTTTCCTAGATCTAATACAATTGTGGTTATTCTATTATGTTTCCTATGTGGATCTTGACTTATAACTATATTATGGTAAAAGTACATCCATTAAAATTGGACAGTTGTAACATTGGCTAGATCTAGTTCTTTATGTAAATCCCCTTTTCACCTGTCATATTGTGATCAATCTAGAAATGTTGTAAACTTGACATGTGAAGCCATCTTTAGATCTAAACATGTTACTTTGTCACCCTAATTGTGCTAGATCTAAATAGTCGGACGCCTAAATGGTTAATTTAGATCTCATTATGCTTGCTTTGACATTGTAGTTGCCACAAGTTCATCAGTTTTATGTCCACCTTGTTATGATGTTAATTACATGTCCATTCACCTTGTTATCATGCTAGTTTATGCCAAGATATGTTGAAACTATCACCCTTGTCATATTCCCTTTTTCATTGTTATGGCTAGGATACTTTATAGCCTAGATGCCGCCAAAATACGTGTGAATACGTTAGTTAGGAAACGGGGAAAAAAGGATTTATAATTGGCATAATTTATGTAATATTTATATGAAATGGTAAATATAATTCAAATGGGGAAACATAGAAATAATCACCTATAATGACATTGGTAGATTTAGATAAAGATGGAATGTTTAGTAATTACAATTAGAAATTGTAATTGTACTTATGAGACGAGGTTAGGTTGCTTTAGTGGTGGAAGTCTGCCCGGACCCGACCGGCATATCCAGCAACCACTAATGTGGGAGGTCTAAGTACATAAATACGAATCGGGCTATGACACGAGGTTAGGCCCAACCGTGGAATAAGTCTGCCCGGACCCGATCGGCATATCCGGCATCCACATGTTGTAGGCTTAATGTAGGAGGTCTAACCCACTATATACCATAAATGGACATGGTAAAGAAATGGACTACTTAACCTAATTTAATCCATAAGGATTGTATGATTATGAACTTAAGTTAGGGTTAAGTAAAATTGGATGGGTAGTGGGGGGGTTAAGTAAATTAGAGGGGGTGGGCAATATTTACATATAGGCCCACGAACTTAACCCAATAAGGTAATGTAATTAAAGACACCTAGTGGTATACATAACCGGTGGAAAAATATAATAAAGTTATGTAATTAAAGACACCCCTTTGGGTAAGCATAACTGACATAGGGCTATGTAATTAAAGACACCTAAGGGTATGCATAATCAGTGAAAAACCTAGTGGGGATACAAGAAAAAGGGGAGAGCTTGTATCATATTGTGTGGGACCCATTTCAGTTAGTAACCCGGAGTTGGTATAAAAAAAATTCCGTACTAGGCGGAGATGGGGCACACTTACTGATTGATTATAAGAGATCCAAACGAGACGGACGATGTGGGAAGCGCAAACCGACCGGGCCATGTGCGTGCATGAGCCGGGCAGAGGGAGATAAGACGACCGTGACACCAACAAATATGGTTGTGCACACCTTAAGGGTTGCCACTTTAGGAAGTGATACCTCCTACTGTGGGGCCAGCATAGGATATCTACGGAGTAGGGAGCCGATCGATTAGGGTAGTGGTTAGGGTACACTCGGACATATGCCCTAAGTCTACCAACTTATAGTGGAAGGGATCATCTCATTTTAGTTATACTAGTAACAGTGCAGAGTAATCATTAGTGAAGCACATACACCTTACCCTATCTACCTTGTCACACCTGCCATTTATGTAGTGATCTCTTTTATCCACTTTATATGCCTATCATGTTACTTTTATTTATTTACCGGCTAAAAATAACTAGACTCTCCAGACTTTATGTCTGACCCTTTTGTTTCTCCATCTTTCTTCCTTTTCTCCCCCCAGGTTCTCAGGGAGGAAACACTCAGGCTTAGTCAGGACTCAGATACCACCTTGCTAGGAGCTACTTCTGAAGTATGGCTCAAGTTCTTGTCTCTACTATGGCTTAACTCTTTCAATTGGGGAATTATGTTTTTCATACTCTTATGTACTCTGATGATGTAAGACAGAAGTTATTTTATTGTAATGATTTTTGTGACTTATGGTATTATGGACCACGACATTATGACTTTTGATTGAAATAAAAATTTAAAATTTCTGCTGCTATCTTATTTATATCTGTCTTGTAATTATTATGTGTTTGTTTACCTATAATGCTTCACGAAACTTAATTCATTCCCTTAGTGAGTGACATCAATGGACATGGGGTGTCTCACTCGGAGATATATTAGCAAATATATTTCTACTTTTTTTATTGATTGGTAGTAGCTATAAACATGTATATTATGAGAATGATTTTTTAATTATTAATGGATTAAATTTGTTGGCTTTTCTTGTAATCTTTTGGTGGATTAATAAAAATTGTTTGAAAGAAAAATATTTTATGTAACGAAAGTCGGACCATACTCCATATCTCCAACACACGGCGTACGCATATGAGTTGACATACACTTTATTGTTGTAAAAGGATTCTCTCATGAATAACCCATTTTTGTACACCACTTCTCATTCATTTTCTCATTCTCTTCTAACTCTAAGTTTTTAAATCGACCATCATTAAACGTCTATCATCCAATAGTCCTTATTCATCGGAGCTACCAAAGGTAATTTCATGTCTCGATATCAACTGAATAATTATTTACCTTGATGTATTGAGCGAGACGACCTGTATGATCATCTTAATTTGTCACAAGGTGGCCATAATTCGCCTATGAGGCCATAGTTAGGGTTCCACCTTTTGGATTTTATTACAATGGTATGGGGGAATTTGAGACATGGCTGGTGTCGTTGAACTTAGCGGAGGCATGGATATCGACTTGTGATGGTGAATGGGTGAGCGTTATCTATAACAATGGGTTTCTGCAATTGAATGGATCTTGTTCTTTTTGAGTTTTAGTTGAAGAGGAGGTTTATAGTAATGAGATTGGTAGCGTAGGGTCTGGAACAATAAGTGGGTGGTTGTGTTTGAGGTGCGGTGGCCAAATTGTGGCGGGAACAATGATGAATATTATAACAACCTAATTTTTCGACCTCTAGAGTCGACATTAATACATCCACGATATTCATGTGTCGAACATCCAAGTGCTGGAAAACCAAATCATTAGGGGTTAAAGTAAAAGAAGATAGAATAAAATCTAACAATCGTAGCGGATAACATATAATACATAGAAAGTCTTTAAAAACTGAAAGAACTTTCATGTTATATACATATACACCATCAAAGTAAAAAACTAATAATAATAATAATAACCAGGACAGTTACCGTAACACCCCGCATTTTATGACAATTTAATAATTAAATAATGCATATGTGTGTATATATATATATTTATAAAAGGAGAGAATATTAATGCGAAAAAAATGTAATGCAAGCAAATAAAGAAAGGATTGGTTGCATGTAGTGTAAAATATTTTGCATGCACTGATTTACAAAAATTATGAATTAGTAATAAAAGAGAAGTAAAAGAAAAGATGCATGCAGTGGTTTAAATAAAATATTTTAACAAACAAGAAAAAGAGAAGTAAGAAAAGCACAATAATTACCATTGTTCTAAGCCATGTTAACATTATCCTTGATAGCCCAGTTGGTTAGAACATGTGACTTGCATACAAGAGGTACAGAGTTCGATCCCCATCGACGTCATATTTTTGTTTTATGGGAACGACTAAAATGACACATGTTCATAAAAGAAAATGCACATATAAGAAAAAATATACATAAAAGGAAGTAAAGAAAATATATGTATATATGTATATGATAGTATACACGTATATATGTGTAGGAATATATATATATATATATATGCGTAAAATGGTCACTACAAATTCTGAATACATATAAGGGCCTTATATACGAACAAACTCAAATCAATTCAAACTGAAGAACACACATGTAACAACCCGTATTTTTAATAACATGTTATAATGTAAATCAAGGCAGAATTAAATTCTAAAATCTGAATCAAGGGAAACGGGCTGTGCCATTGCGTTCGTCTCGGAAAAATACACGAAATAGAGTCCGAGTTTTCGAAAAACGGAGTCCGTATGACCAAGTTATGGCCCAATGAAGTTTTCAGAAAATTCCAAGCCCGAAAACAGTTCAAATTCAAATTCAGATTCGAATTGCAACCAAGGCAGAATGGGCGGGAATCTTTCCCACCCCAGGCAGGGTCGACACAGGGGTCGACACCCCTGTCGACCCCCCCAATGGGTCGACACCCATGTCGACCCATGGGTCGACACCCATGTCGACCCAGGGGTCGACCCCCCCGGTCGGACCAGTTTCTCTGGTGCACCATTTGTGACATGCTGAGTCTTGTTCCAGAAGTTTCTGACGGGAATTGACGGACCTGATGTGTTTTAGGGTTAATCCTATGGTCTAAACTAACCTAATCACCTATAAAAAGACCCCTAGACCTAGCCTAAACCCTCATTAATCATTCCTACAACTAAATGCTACCCAAATGTTTAATCATGGCCTCCACCCTCTTGTCATAGCCTCAATCTTCATTCATATGAGAGTTCCTAAGCTTGTTTGAGAGTTTCTAAGCTTGAATTAAGGCCAAAGTTCAATCTTTCTTCATCAAAGCAAGGATCTTTTGCTTGTTTCTCAAGGGTTTTCATTGGAGCTTGTCATTTGGGGGTGTTTAGAGTTGCTAGTGGCTTCGTCTCAATCTTAATTTATATTAATTATAGTCTTCATAGCATTGTAAGCCCTATACTACTCTTAGATTCTAACTATGAAGTTAATATGACATGTTGCAAGTTGAGTTTGGGCCTAAGTATGATATGTGCTTTGATCTTATCATGTTATGCATAAACATATCCTATGCATGTTTGTAAAGCTATCACCTTTGCCTTATGCATGGAAAGCTATGACCTTTGATTTGGAATGTTGCATTATGCAACATGAGAACCCTCATAACCTTTATGATAACTTGCATATAATGTTATATGCGAACTTCTAGCCATCATCCTATGTCATTTATGATCATGTTTCACCTATTTGCTTAAATTCGATATTATGCATGTTTTGAGGCCTATGATGTAATATGCAAGTTTATGAATATATCTATGTCTCATATGCCACCATGTTTAACTTGTGGCCAACCCTATTACCTTATGCCATTTTGTCATGTTTTTGCCAAGTTCCCTCTTTTGATCTATGTTATGTTATGCGAAACGTTCATGCGATGGGAATGCGTTGGGTTGGTTAATATTAATGACATGAAAACATGGTTTTAAAATATGACATGAACATTGACTTGTGATTATGTTTGTAAACATAATGATGGACATGACACTTAGAAAATATGAGTGTGGCCAACTCGAGGTTGGGTTGAGTTTGTAGCATAAATCTACCCGGAACTGACCGGCTTAACTAGTGGCTACAAACAATAGGACCCAATGTGAGTAGTTGGTCATGTTGTGCTTAAACCCGAGGTTAGACTAGGTTGTGGTGTAAAGCTACCCGGACCCGCCCGGCTTAACTAGTAACCACAACAAGGTCTAATGTGAGAGGTTGGGTGCATTAAACTAATTAATGCCACATGGTAGGGTTAAGTCATGGACCACTTGAATACTTAACCAATTGGACATGATCGGTTGACGCGGTTAAGTCATGAACCTTGGATACACTTAACCAACTTGATACTTGATTGTATGGGGTTAACCACACTTAACCCACTAGAAAACCCTAGTTACGTGGTCCTTCTCAGTAGTAACCCACTAGGGAGTATCGGATACCCTAGGGACTAGGCTAGGGTGGGGCACGATTACTGGGCTGGAGTGTAAGCGACCAAAAAGACGGCAAAAGTAGGTGCGCCATAGTAGATTCCGACGGACCATGGTCGTGCACATTGTCCGGGGATAAAAGACAAACTTGGGCACCAGTAGGTTTTGACTGTGCGTGCTTGTTTCGTGTCAGTGGTTGACACCCTAGGGCCGGATACACCCTAGGGTGGACCTAGCACAGTCGACTACATTTCATGTTTGGACCGTATGACACTGATACACGACGAGTTAGGCTGATAGGGAGCCGATCGACTAGACCGAGTAGTTGGACCTTGATTTAGGTCATCTCATGGGTTTGGGCCAGCTTTGGGCCAAGGGATCATTTCTTGTTTATACTTGACATGGATTGGGATACTAGTACACACTTGGTGCAACTTAACCTTGTATATGCGATGCCACACTTGATCTATCTTGTTAACCTTTCACCATGCCAGTTATCACCCTACATCTCATCTCTGTTTTACATGTTCAGTTAACTTTATTAGTTCTTATACTAATAGTAGATAGGAATTACCAGTCTTTTTGACTGACCCGTTTTCTTTCGCCTCTTTTCTTCCGTTTCCCCCCTGGTTTGCAGGGTGGGAACACTGTTACTTAGCTGGATCTTTTGCTGCTTTTCGGGATAGCTCACGTATGGTTTGAGCATGCTATGGCCTTATGCTACTTTGGGGATAGTTACTTTATGTTTCTTTTTCATCTTTCAGTTTATGTTCTAGACTTTGTTTTATGGGAAAATAATGAACAAGTACTTTGATGTAACTTAACTATGGTTTTGAAATGCTAGTTTTATCCGCTGCTTTATTTACTCTGTTTTTACTTATATGTTCTGTCTTGTGATATCTGCATGCATGTTACCTCGTTTAACTCCCCTCCAAAGCTAGTGCCCTTGCAAGAGTGGTATTGGCGGAGGTGGGGTGTTACATTTGGTATCAGAGCATAAGGTTTACAAGATTGGGCAAAAGTTTTCAAGAAAAGTTTTAAAACTTACCTTTTGAAAAACTATTTCAAAACCAATTAAGTATTTTCCAAGAAAAGTCTAGTTATTTTAAAAGGCTACTCCCCAAAAGCCATTAGCACTATCCTTCGTTTCCTTGTTCTAAATCTATCTTTTCCTTTTTCAGTATGGCCGATCTTAACCTTCCCGAGGGAGTGACCATTCCCGGATGGTTCCGGAGGTACTTGGAAGCTAGGGCCAACAATGTGGGCCCAGCAACCACCCCCACCGTAACTGAGGTTCCTCCTCCTCCTCAGAATCCACAAGTAGATTTCGCTAAGATTTGCAAAGACTTTAAGGCGATGGGTGGCAAGAATTTCATTGGGACGGAGACTTCTGTGGAGGCACGAAACTGGTTAAAGGAAACTGAAGACCTCTTTTCTATCTTTGATGTGGAAGATCATAGGAAAGTTCTGTTGGCAGTATGGCTATTGAAAGGGGAAGCTGCTTATTGGTGGGTGGTCACCACCACTACTAGACCAATTGAGACTTGGGATGAGTTTAGGAGAAGGTTTGGACTAAGGTTTCTATCATCGACAGAAGAGAACCTTCAGATGGAGAGGTTCCTATCTCTAAGGCAAGGGGACATGACAGTTAGGGAATACGTGGATACGTTTAATCAACTTGCTCGGTTCAATCTAGACTTGATTAACACAGCTCAGAAAAAGGCCCTACGCTTTGCTCTAGGATTGAATGAGCCATTGCACAGTTTGGCCATGTCTCATATACCCATGGGGGCGACCTTCGAAAATTTGGTGAATACAGCCCTACTTCAAGAGGAAGGCAAGAGTGACAAGAAGAAGGTCAAGGCAAGAAGATAGACTCTGGGAAAGGAGGAAAGAACGACAACACGTCAAGTAAGAAGAGGAAATGCAACTTTTGTGGGATCAAGGGGCATCTGGCCAAGGATTGCAGGAAGAAGAAGAGGAAGTTAGGTGAATGCTTTCATTGTGGAGAGACTGGACACTTTAGCAAGGATTGCCCCAAGAAGCAAGGACAAGGGCAAGGGCAGAATCAGCGTGCAGGACCTTCTGGAGGGCAAGTGCATGCTCTCAACGCTGCTCCAGTTCAGGACCGAGGTAGTATTTCTGTAGAAAGTCTTGTTTATATTTCTGATTATCCTGTTCGCACCTTATTTGATTCTGGCCCATCGCATAGTTTTATTTCTTCTGACATTGTTGAAAGTTTGCACCTAAGTACTAGTCTAGTTGAGGATCCCGTCAGTGTTTCAAATCCAATTGGGGGTTCCACCCATCTATCTATGATTTGTGTGGATTTGAAGATTTCTATCTTGACTGTAGAATTCACGTGTAATGCTTATGTTCTCGGGTTCACGAGATACGGGTTGATCTTGGGCATGGATTGGTTGTCCAGTTATGGAGCCATTCTCGATTGTGAGCATAGGGTGGTGAGGCTCATGACTCGCCTCGGTAATACCCTAGAAATTTCTTGTAACCCTAGAGGTCCCGTCATGTTATGTTATCTTGAATCTCTTGACTCGTCCATCGATGATCTGCAATTTGTAAGGGTGGTCCGAGACTATCCTGATGTCTTTGAAGAAGTTAAGGGGTTACCTCCTAAACGAGAGATAGATTTCCGCATTTATCTAGTCGATAATGCCAAGCCAGTATCATTGCCCGTTAGGCACATGGCCCCACGTGAAAGAAGGGAGCTCAGTAAGCAAATCAAGGAGCTGCTTGAGAAATTTTTTATTAGGCGAAGCATTTCTGAATGGGGTGCTCCTGTGGTATTCGCTACTAAGGCGAATGGTTCGCTTCGTCTATGTGTTGATTATCGAGAATTGAACAAGCTGACAAAGAAGAATAGGCACCCGTTACCGAGGATTGATGATCTCTTTGACCAGCTTGCTGGTGCTTCTGTTTTCTCTTAGCTTGATCTAGCCACCGGATTCCATCAGCTTAGAGTGGCTGAGGATAGTATTGATAAAACTGCGTTTAGGACTCCAGATGGATTCTTTGAATGGCTTGTCATGCCATTCGGTTTGACTAACGCACCCGCCTACTTCGTAGACTTGATGAGTAGGGTGTTCAGGGAGTTCCTTAGCAAGTTCGTGGTTGTCTTCGTGGATGATATTCTGATCTTCTCAAAGGATGAGGAAGAACATGCCAGACATCTCAAGGAAGTGATGGATACGCTTAGAGCGCATCAGTTGAAAGCCAAGTTCTCCAAATGTCATTTTTGGAGAAGGGAAGTTCGGTTTCTTGGACATATAGTTTCTAAGCAAGACATAGCGGTGGATCCCGCGAAAGTGGTTGTGGTTCAAGACTGGAAGACTCCGAGGAATGCAACCGAAGTAAGAAACTTTCTCGGTCTGGCGGGCTACTATAGGAAGTTCATCAGGGATTTCGCTAAGATTTCGGCCCCTCTTACTAAGTTGACGAAGAAGAACTTAGTCTTTGCATGGGACTTAGAGAGTGAGCTTGCTTTTCAAAGGCTCAAGAGAGCCCTTACCACAGCTCCAGTTTTGGCATTACCCGATGGCGGTATGATGTTTACCGTGTACACCGATGCATGTGGTACGGGGTTAGGTGCTGTTCTAATGCAAGAGGGAAGAGTGATATGTTATGGGGGTAGGCAACTTAAAGTTCATGAGAAGAACTATCCCACTCATGATTTGGAATTGGCGGCGATCATCTTTGCTCTCAAATCCTGGCGCCACTATCTTCTAGGCAAAAGGTTTGAGTTGTATACTGATCACAAGTCACTCAAGTACCTCTTCTCGCAGAAGGATCTGAATCTAAGGCAGCAAAGGTGGATGGAATTATTGGCATCTTATGACTTCGAGATAGCTTATACCGCTGGCAAGGGTAATGTTGTGGCAGACGCACTAAGTAGAAGTAGGTTGACTTTGAGTCCCTTGTTTGTTGAGATGAGGAGCCTAGAGTTCTTGGCAAACTTTGATTTTACAACAGCTGTTGAGTCGATGACGGGTTCGTTAGCTTCCCTTGAGCTTAGACCCACACTTCTGGATCAAGTAGGGACTTCACAGAAGGAAGACCCGCGGATAGTTGAGATCATGGACAAGTTGATTCGTGGTGAGACGTCTAGTCACCTTGCTAGATATACTATTGATGATAAAGGTTGGCTAAGGCGTGATGGAAGGCTATGCGTTCCACAAGTAGGAGACTTGGTGCATAAAGTTCTCGAAGAAGCACATCACTCGAAGATGACTATACATCCTGGTGGAGATAAGATGTATAGAGATATGAAGCGCATTTTCTTTTGGGCTGGAATGAAGAAAGATGTGGCAGAGTATGTTTCAAAGTGCATGGTGTGCCAACAGGTGAAAGCCGAGTCAAAGAAACCAGGTGGGCTATTACATCCATTGGAGGTCCCGCAATGGAAGTGGGAGAGTATTTCTATGGATTTTGTGGATGGATTGCCTAGGTCAAGGAAAGGGAACACGAGCATATGGGTCATAGTTGACAGACTTACGAAGAGTGCTCATTTCATTCCTGTGAAGAGCAAGAGGACCGCATCATGGCTAGCATCTATTTATCTTCGGGAGATAGTGCGGTTGCATGGAATTCCTTCTAGCATAGTTAGCGATCGTGACCTAATTTTCACTAGCCAGTTCTGGAATAGTCTGCAGGAAGCGATGGGTACGCGATTGAATCTGAGTACAGCCTATCACCCCCAGACGGATGGCCAAACCGAAAGGGTGAATAGAGTGCTAGAAGATCTTTTAAGGCTTTGTGTTCTTGACTTTGGTGGTACTTGGGAAGACCACCTTCCTCTTGTAGAGTTTACTTATAATAATAGCTATCAAGCCAGCATAGGGATGGCACCATTTGAAGCTTTGTATGGGAGGCCGTGTAGGTCACCATCTTGTTGGTGGGAGACAACAGATAGGCTTATACTTGGGCCCGATATGATACGGGACACATCCGAGAAAGTTGAATTGGTGAGAAGACGGATGAAAGCGGCCCAAGATAGACAGAAATCCTATGCTGACAAGCGAAGGGCAGATTTGGAATTCGAAGTGGGAGATATGGTTTTCGTGAAGGTTTCCCCTTTGCGTAATGTGGTTCGTTTTGGAGCAGTTGGGAAACTGGCACCAAGGTTTGTAGGACCCTTCTCTATCATAGAGAGAATTGGAAAGATGGCCTATAAGGTGGAATTGCCCGAGAAGCTAGCCGGAGTGCATAATGTCTTTCATGTCTCGCATCTCCGAAAGTGCCTACATGAGTCCGCTGAGGTGGTTGAACCAAGCATTCTTGAAGACGTGGAGGTAGAGAAAGAGGCAACCTTGAGAAGAGCTCCGATTCGTATCTTGGGAACAGAGATCAAGAAGTTAAGGAATCGAGAAGTCAAATTGGTGAAAGTTCAGTGGAGTGAAGCCGATGAAGATGCAACTTGGGAAACCGAGGAGAAGATGCGTGGGCTTTATCCATTCCTTTTTGAGGGTACATTCTCAATCTCCTTTCCTAATTAGCATATCTTCCTTTTTGCTATCTATGTTTATTCTGTTTATCTTGTTATCTCGTTAATCGTGTCATGAGAACCTTAGGTAGAAACCCTTTGGATGAAACATGTATTTGAAACATGTTATGCTTGATGTTTGCAAGTGGTTGCAAGTATTTGCAAGTGGATACTCGTGGATGCATGATACACATTAGGCACTAAGATCGGCTCACACACTTTCATGTTGCATATGCATGAGTGTTTATGCTTATTCATGGATGGAACTTGTTGTGCTATCACGTGGATGTTGCATATGAATGAATGCTATGTGCACTCATGTAGAGATTATAAATTATGTTAGGAATTTGCATACATATGGACTCATTTCACTAACATACTTTGCATTAAGGAGGTTTACTGAATCAGTAACCGCCTGATTTTTGCATTAGATAAGTACATATACACACACCTCTTGCATATGTTCATACAACATTTAGAATCTTTTTAAGGACAATGACTGCACGTGGATGATGTTTTGAGTAGATGGATGATGGATGGTAGGATACGTTCTTCCTAACTTGAAGATTTCGGGGACGAAATCCTTTAAGGAGGGGAGAATGTAACAACCCGTATTTTTAATAACATGTTATAATGTAAATCAAGGCAGAATTAAATTCTAAAATCTGAATCAAGGGAAACGGGCTATGCCATTGCGTTCGTCTCGGAAAAATACGCGAAATAGAGTCCGAGTTTTCGAAAAACGGAGTCCGTATGACCAAGTTATGGCCCAATGAAGTTTTCAGAAAATTCCAAGCCCGAAAACAGTTCAAATTCAAATTCAGATCCGAATTGCAACCAAGGCAGAATGGGCGGGAATCTTTCCCGCCCCAGGCAGGGTCGACACAGGGGTCGACACCCCTGTCGACCCCCCCCAATGGGTCGACACCCATGTCGACCCATGGGTCGACACCCATGTCGACCCAGGGGTCGACCCCCCCGGTCGGACCAGTTTCTCTGGTGCACCATTTGTGACATGCTGAGTCTTGTTCCAGAAGTTTCTGACGGGAATTGACGGACCTGATGTGTTTTAGGGTTAATCCTATGGTCTAAACTAACCTAATCACCTATAAAAAGACCCCTAGACCTAGCCTAAACCCTCATTAATCATTCCTACAACTAAATGCTGCCCAAATGTTTAATCATGGCCTCCACTCTCTTGTCATGGCCTCAATCTTCATTCATATGAGAGTTCCTAAGCTTGTTTGAGAGTTTCTAAGCTTGAATTAAGGCCAAAGTTCAATCTTTCTTCATCAAAGCAAGGATCTTTTGCTTGTTTCTCAAGGGTTTTCATTGGAGCTTGTCATTTGGGGGTGTTTAGAGTTGCTAGTGGCTTCGTCTCAATCTTAATTTATATTAATTATAGTCTTCATAGCATTGTAAGCCCTATACTACTCTTAGATTCTAACTATGAAGTTAATATGACATGTTGCAAGTTGAGTTTGGGCCTAAGTATGATATGTGCTTTGATCTTATCATGTTATGCATAAACATATCCTATGCATGTTTGTAAAGCTATCACCTTTGCCTTATGCATGGAAAGCTATGACCTTTGATTTGGAATGTTGCATTATGCAACATGAGAACCCTCATAACCTTTATGATAACTTGCATATAATGTTATATGCGAACTTCTAGCCATCATCCTATGTCATTTATGATCATGTTTCACCTATTTGCTTAAATTCGATATTATGCATGTTTTGAGGCCTATGATGTAATATGCAAGTTTATGAATATATCTATGTCTCATATGCCACCATGTTTAACTTGTGGCCAACCCTATTACCTTATGCCCTTTTGTCATGTTTTTGCCAAGTTCCCTCTTTTGATCTATGTTATGCGAAACGTTCATGCGATGGGAATGCGTTGGGTTGGGTAATATTAATGACATGAAAACATGGTTTTAAAATATGACATGAACATTGACTTGTGATTATGTTTGTAAACATAATGATGGACATGACACTTAGAAAATATGAGTGTGGCCAACTCGAGGTTGGGTTGAGTTTGTAGCATAAATCTACCCGGAACCGACCGGCTTAACTAGTGGCTACAAACAATAGGACCCAATGTGAGTAGTTGGTCATGTTGTGCTTAAACCCGAGGTTAGACTAGGTTGTGGTGTAAAGCTACCCGGACCCGCCCGGCTTAACTAGTAACCACAACAAGGTCTAATGTGAGAGGTTGGGTGCATTAAACTAATTAATGCCACATGGTAGGGTTAAGTCATGGACCACTTGAATACTTAACCAATTGGACATGATGGGTTGACGCGGTTAAGTCATGAACCTTGGATACACTTAACCAACTTGATACTTGATTGGATGGGGTTAACCACACTTAACCCACTAGAAAACCCTAGTTACGTGGTCCTTCTCAGTAGTAACCCACTAGGGAGTATTGGATACCCTAGGGACTAGGCTAGGGTGGGGCACGATTACTGGGCTGGAGTGTAAGCGACCAAAAAGACGGCAAAAGTAGGTGCGCCATAGTAGATTCCGATGGACCATGGTCGTGCACATTGTCCGGGGATGAAAGACAGACTTGGGCACCAGTAGGTTTTGACTGTGCGTGCTTGTTTCGTATCAGTGGTTGACACCCTAGGGTGGACCTAGCACAGTCGACTACATTTCATGTTTGGACCGTATGACACCGATACACGACGAGTTAGGCTGATAGGGAGCCGATCGACTAGACCGAGTAGTTGGACCTTGATTTAGGTCATCTCATGGGTTTGGGCCAGCTTTGGGCCAAGGGATCATTTCTTGTTTATACTTGACATGGATTGGGATACTAGTACACACTTGGTGCAACTTAACCTTGTATATGCGATGCCACACTTGATCTATCTTGTTAACCTTTCACCATGCCAATTATCACCCTACATCTCATCTCTGGTTTACATGTTCAGTTAACTTTATTAGTTCTTATACTAATAGTAGATAGGACTTACCAGTCTTTTTGTCTAACCCGTTTTCTTTCGCCTCTTTTCTTCCGTTTCCCCCCAGGTTTGCAGGGTGGGAACACTGTTACTTAGCTGGATCTTTTGCTGCTTTTCTGGATAGCTCACGTATGGTTTGAGCATGCTATGGCCTTATGCTACTTTGGGGATAGTTACTTTATGTTTCTTTTTCAGCTTTCAGTTTATGTTATAGACTTTGTTTTATGGGAAAATAATGAACAAGTACTTTGATGTAACTTAACTATGGTTTTGAAATGCTAGTTTTATCCGCTGCTTTATTTACTCTGTTTTTACTTATATGTTCTGTCTTGTGATATCTGCATGCATGTTACCTCGTTTAACGCCCCTCCAATGCCAGTGCCCTTGCAAGAGTGGTATTGGCGGAGGTGGGGTGTTACAACACGCATATATATATATATATGTATATGTATATATATATATATATATATAGAGTCGAGGTTGACCCAGGGGTCCACCCAGGCATGGGAGGGTCGACCCACCCTAGATCCAGTCAGGTTCATTGGCGTATCTAGACTGGTTTTTCAACCAAGTTCAATGCTGACTCAGCGCTGCGTGTACGATAAGATCTTGAACACCTATAAATAGGCTAGTAGAGCCTAGCTAAATCTCACATTTCTGAGACCACATCTATACTCTGCCATTCTTCCTCCTCCTCAAATCTCTTTAGAAAAATAAGATAATTAGTTTAGGAAAATTCTAAATCTAGATCTGGAGGAAAAAAATGAAAATCAATTAAAAGGTGTTCAGCACCATATTCGAAGTGAGGTAATTTTCTAGATCTGGTCTATTTCAATTCTCTTCTCTTTCTTCCCTTTTTGTTTTAGTAAAAATTGTAGATCCATGGTTGTTAGGTTCTGAATCCAATTAGGGGAAAACCATGGAAGGCTAGATCTGGACCAGATCCAGGATTTGGAAAGCAAATGAGGTAAGTGGATTTAAGTTATATCATTTTTGATAATGATATATTATCGTTTGACATTCCCCATTATATATGATATGTTGAAATATGATATGTTGAAATGTTTAAACATATGTTAAAAAGATTAAAGTGACGAATATGATATGTTGAAATATTAATATGCTAAGATATTAATATGTTGGAAAATTCATATGTTTATATATAAACTTGTCAAAATATGTGTAGCGATTATTGTTGTTTCAATTCCATGTTAACTTGTGACATTTATGTACCTGGACCATTAACGGTAGAATTTGAGAAAATTACATGTTAGTTTGTTTGATTTGAACAATTACATGATTAAACAATTACATGTTAGAATATAATTTATTGTATGTTAGAAAGAACATGCGACATAAAATGGGTTTAATTTGATGACCTGTAAAAAAATAGATTTGAAAGAATGGGCATGCCTAAATTATATAGAAAATTTATAATAAATAGGAAACTGTAACCGCGCTTAGACACGAGGTTAGATTACACTTGTGGAAGAAGTCTGCCCGGAACCGCCCGACATATCTAGCATCCACAACTGGTAAATCTAATGTGAGGGGTCTAAGTGCATAAATAAAACATGTAACAGTGCTAAGACACGAGCTTAAGTCAACTTGTGGAAGAAGTCTGCCCGGAACCATCCGACAAATCCAGCATCCAAAAGTGTAAGCTTAATGTGAGAGGTCTAGTACGAAAATATATACATATATAAATATATATGTAAATGGCAAGACTGATAAACAACATTAATTGAAATTAATTGAAATAAATGGAATTGAATGAAATATACAACATTAAATATGATTGGAATGAACGGGGAATGATAATAACCTATTATAATTAATTACATTAATGAGAATGTTATATAACAAGTAGACTTGTCCTAGGGACAAGTGGATATTATAACTTAGGTTATTATAAACTAGTGAGAAAATGAGATAACTTGTGTAATGAGATAAGTGGTACTTAACTGTAAATTAAGTAATCAATAAATAGGGGAAAATTTATGAAATGAAAGAAGTTGTACTTAATTATAAATTAAGTAATTTGAAAACTTGGAAATCTGAAATATGATGATAAGAATAACATGTTAAGGTTTGTCCTAGGGACAAGAGGAAATTATAACATAGGTTATAATAAATGAAAAAGGGGACTTATTAGTGAATCTTAGTTAAGAAAACTAAGTTAATAAGTAAACAACGATAAGTTGTAGTGACAGGGTAAGATGGAATTATGATTAAACAAGAAAGAATAAGGCAACTTATGAAATGAAATAAGTTATATTTAATCATAAATGATAAGTGACATGTTAAATAGAAAACATGTGAACTGAGATATACTTAATCACGTATTAAGCAGAACATGTTATTGTAACCTTGAAATCAAACAAGAATACAAAGGGATTGTGTATTATAGATCTTCGATCACAATCTGGAGAATAGCATGTTGTGGGCTTATTAATAAACTTAAATGGGTTAAGTTGTATGACTGAAATTAATAAGCGAGAGAAACTTGGTAACTTGATTAAGAAGTCAATATAAATGGGAATAAACAAGTTAAATGGAAACCTGATGAGGTAAGGCAAGCGCATAAAAGAATGTTTAGACATAGGGTCTAATAACATATTAAAATGAGGCGCTTGGACTAGTCCGCACGTTTGAGGGTGAATAACCCAACGGGGTAGATCATCACGGTGTCATGAGGCATGAGGCGAGCGCACGACCATCTGATTATTCGGATAGCTCTGAAGGACTGGAAAGGAAAGCACACGGCTTCCTGAGATACGTAAGGTTCTCCTGGTAGTCCTCTGTGTGGTGGAAGATGTTTAGGCTGTGCTCGTAGAGGTTAGGTCTACGCATTACTACCAGGTGGGTGAGCCTTGACTGCAAAAATAGCTTTGCAGTTAGAATGCTATGACGAGGTGACATTAGGGTGATTTGGTGGTCGCCTCAATGGTGAGGCAGAGGTCAGGACCAACAAGGATAGTAGATCGTCGGGTACCCGTCATCGGCAGCCAGTGGGATGTGAAAAGACTAGAGCTAAACCCAATAGACCATTCGCCTTTCACTATCGAGGTACGGTGGTCGAAGGGAGACGCCAACTAGATGTTTAGATTGTTTATTAGGGTCAAGTCGCTTAGATCTTATAGTCTTTACTAGTTGAGGGAGGGGCCGAGGTGAAGCCATAGCCACCATGAAAAATATACCCGAGGGATATATGTTTTTTGAGGCCCTTAAAGACGGGCCTGTACAGATATGAAAAAGCTCCCTAGCGAGTTCCGTGTTTCTTGTATAGCCCTGCCACATAACTTGGTGCACATTATGTGTGGTTAATGCATCGAATACGATTGACGATACGTACGTGTGAAAGTCTAGGTATATGCATGTCTGCTCTAGGTGGTGTATCGTAGACTTGAGGGCATTACTCTGGTATGGAATCTGTTCAATCGAAGGTGGAAGTCTGTACGCTTACGTAGCATAGTAATGACAGATATATGCAGAACGTAACATTGTTATGTAGAGATCCATACGTTACTCCAACGTAGGATGAGGGATCACATTCATTTCTATGGCATTACGATGGAGACCGTGTGAGTGGGGGTACCATGGGGTGTACCTCAATATTGGGCGAGGGGTAGCTACATATATATTGTATCAGGTTAATCCATTGGAAAGTAAATGGGTATGACGTGTGTGTAAGCCTTGAGTGTTGTTAACCCAAGTAAGCTAATAAATAAGAAAATGTGATTAAACGGTATATATAGGATTATCCAAAGTGTAAATTTTAAATCTAGTCACCGGAACTTGTGTTCTGACTCCCTCCTCATAACATACTCGCAGGTTAGATTTGTGGAAGAGACATGATAGCTTTGGATACTGGTTAAGCAGTATTATTAATATGGTTAGGTAGTATTATGTAATTGCGCCTAAAAGCCCAGTGGTTTACTTCATCCTTTGGAGGTTCCACAGTGGAAGTGGGAGAGCGTCTCTATGGATTTCATAGATGGTTTATCTAGATCAAAGAAAGGCAACACCAGTGTTTGGGTTATGGTGGATAGACTTACTTTGAGCACTCATTTCATCCCAGTTAAAAGCAAGAGGACGGCAGCATGGTTGGCAGCGATTTACGTTCGTGAGATAGTCCGTCTTCATGGTGTACCTTCCAGCATCATAAGTGATCGTGACCCCATTTTTACCAGTGAATTTTGGAGGAGCTTGCAAGAAGCATTAGGTACACAGTTGTGTTTGAGCACCGCTTATCATCCTCAGACGATGGACAGGCGGAGAGGGTGAATAGAGTTCTAGAAGATCTTTTGAGGCTGTGTATCCTAGACTTCGGAGGGACTTGGGAAGAGCATCTTCCTTTAGTAGAGTTTGCCTACAACAACAGTTATCAAGCTAGCATTGGCATGGCACTCTTCGAAGCATTGTACGGACGACCCTGTAGGTCACCAACTTGTTAGTGAGAATCTACAGAAAGACTATTACTTGAACCAGATATGGTTAGGGAAACATCCGAAAAGGTTGATCTTATTAGACGACAAATGAAGACCGCTCAAGATAGGAAGAAATCCTATGCTGACAGGAGAAAGACTGACATTGAACTTGAAGTAGGAGACATGGTTTTTATCAAGGTGTCACCTTTAAGGAATGTGGTTCGCTTCGGATCTGTAGGGAAGTTGGACCAAGATTCGTAGGGCCATTTCCCATAACAGAAAGGATTGGCCAAATGGCCTACGTGTTAAAGCTACCAGAGAGGCTATCCAGCATTCATGATGTTTTCCACGTTTCTCATTTGCGGAAGTGCTTGCATGATACCACAGAAGTAGTTGAGCCGAGTATACTGGAGGAAGTAGAGGTGAAACGGGAGGCGATAGTCAGATGAGTTCCTACCCGTATTCTTGGGTCAGAAGTTAAGACGCTACGAAATAGAGAAGTCAAACTGATGAAGGTTCAGTGGGGAGATAACCCAGAGGATGCATCTTGGGAGACCGAAGACAAGATTCGTGCTTCATACCCTTTTCTTTTTAAGGGTATATTCTTAACTTCCTTTCCAAAGCTTTTATTTATGCTTGTTTCTATAATTTAAGTATGTCCTATCGATCGAATCTTCGACCTTTAGGTAGGAATCCCATGGATGTAAAATGTGTTTGAGACATGTTATGTTTGATGAATTCAAGTGTTTGCTAGTGGTTGCACGTGGATGCATATACACGCACATTAGGCACTAGATCGGCTCAATCACTCTCATACTGCATATGGATGTATGTGCATTTTTCTTCTTTTAGTGGATGGAAATGGATGTATCATCGTATGGGTATTGCATTTGGACAGATAATTGTGCACTCATATAGAACTTACGTGTTATAATAGGATTATTGCATCATGTTGGATTCATGGCACTAACATACATTGCATTAAGGAGGCCGACTGAATCAGTAGACAGCCTGATCTTCAAGTTAGTATTGGGACATATACACACACCTTTGCATATGTTCATATAAGCATTAGAAATCTTTTAAGGACAACGGATGCCTGTGATTGGTGGATGAGTAGATGGGTGATGGATGGTAGGATATACATTCTTCTTAACTTGGAGATTTCAGGGATGAAATCCTTTTAGTAGGAGAGAATGTAAAACCCCGAAGACAAACTAAAGAATAATTAATTTAATATTCAGAATTAAGGGAAACGGACTACGCAATTGCGCCCATCTCGAAATTTTGGTAAAGACAGACATTTGGTTTGCGTAAAACGGACACCGTATAAAGAAGTTATGAAGGTTTGAAGTTTGTATACGCGTAAAAGAATTATATATATATAATTAATACAGAAAATCAGAAAGCAGTACAAAAATCGAAAATTCGTGAGTGGCAAATTTCCCGTTTAGGTGTGTTGACCCCTCAAGGGGGTGTCGACCCTTCGGTCGAACCCATAAGGGGGTGTCGACCCTCCCTGCGACAGATGGACAGATTAGGGTTTCGGAGGTTTTCGGCTATAAATATGGCCTCATTTCTCTAGTTTCTTCACACTGAAAATAATAGATGTTGTCACTGCCCGTACTGAATCAAACCTTTTTCTTCTTTTGCCATCAAGTTAATCAAGTTTAGAGTTATTCAAGTGTAGATCTGTGATTCAACATCTGCTATTCTCCTTCTATTTTTTCTAGATCCAAATACTGTGAGTTTAAGTTAATTTTATATTTAAATAACTAAAAAGTAAATATGATATGACTGTAATTTGGATCTATGCATGTGACTGCTTGAATCATATCAGATCTGTTATAACTTATGAACCTATGATATTCCGGCGTAACTATGACTTGGATCTTAACCTTTATCATGTCAGATCTACCTTGGATTATAGATCTAATTCACTATTTAGATCACTTTGTACCTATCATGTTTGTGGTTAAATTGGATCTGTTATTAGTTGGATATCTAAATTATTGCTTAGATCATATCATGCCTATTACGACATCCCTATTATGTTAGAATCAGTTCTATCATCTCATGTTCACCAGATCTGTCCTTATAGGCCCATCTTATCAATATGCCACTATGTGTTTATGTCAATTTTGTTAGTATAATCATTTCCATCACCTTCCCTTCATCCCTTCACTTTTATTTTATATAGCCAGGCTACTTTCGAGCCTAGACATGCCGCTGAATTATGCGAACACGCTAAACGGGGAACGAGGGGAAAAACATTGAAATTGGGCATAACTTGTAAATGGTGAATTTGGCATAACTTGAATAATGCTTACCAATATGAATTTAGGGCATATATTTCATTATGAACATAATCGGGAAAAAGGGGCATGAAAACCTATAACGACATAGGTAAAATTGGCTAATAATGAAATGCCTAGGATTACAGTAATTAGAAACTATAACTGCGCCTAAACACGAGGTTAGATTACACTTATGGTGGAAGTCTGCCCGGAATCGCCCGACATATCCAACGACCACAAGTGGTGAATCTAATGTGAGGTGTCTAGGTGCACAAATACGAGACGTGCTAAGACATGAGGCTAAGCCCGACTTGTGGAAGAAGCCTGCCCGGAACTGATTGGCATATCCATCATCCACAAGTGGTAGGCTTAATGTGAGGGGTCTAGCACATTGTAACCATAAATGGACATGGTAATGAATTGGAATACTTAACCTAGTTGAATCCATAGGGATTGTCTTAACACGAACTTGAATATGGGTTAAGTGAACGTGGTTGAAACAGTGAGAAGGTTAAGTATATCTGGGTGGGGTGGGTTATATTTATACATATAGGCCCACAAACTTAACCTATTAGGGTTATGTAATTAAAGACACCATTAGGTAAGCATAACCTATGGGAATGATGGTGTTATGAAATTAAAGACACCGTTAGGTAAGCATAACCTATGGAAATCCTAGTAGGGATACAAGACAAGGGGGAGAGCTTGTATCATCTTGTGTAGGGGACCTGTTTCAGTCAGTAACCGATAGAACAGTATCAAACGAGTACTCCGCCCTAGGTCGGAGTTGGGACACGCTTACTGGGCTGATTGTAAGGGATCCAAACGTGGAGGATGGTGTGGGCAGCACAAACCGACCGGGGCCATGTGCGTGCATGGTCCGAGCAGAGGGGGATAAGACGACCGTGACACCAGTAGATATGGTTGTGCATATCAACAAAGGGTTGCACTTTAGGAAGTGATACCTCATATTGTGGGGACAACACATGGTATCTACGGAGTAGGGAGCCGATCGATTATGGTAGTAGTTAGGGTACATCTAGACCCTGGTAAAGTTTAGAAGCATGTTAGAATTGGGCAGCCTGTGGATTGTATGGGGTTAAAACGTCTCACCGGAAGTACGCCTAAGTCTACCATCTTATAGTTGTTGGAATCATCTCATTCTGGTTATACTAGTATCGGTGCAGAGAATCAGAGTAATCATTGGCGAAGCGTATGCACTCTACCATGTTTACCTTGTCACGCCTGCCTTTTGTGATATTATCTCTCCTATCCACTTCATATGCCTGTCATGATACTTTTACTAATTTATTTGCTAAAAGTAACTGGACTCGCCAGACTTTATGTCTGACCCTTTTTGTTTCCTCTTCCTTCTTCCGTCCCCCTCCCCCAAGGTTCTCAGGGAGGGAATACTCAAGCTTGACCAGGATTCTGCTATCATTTTGTTGGAGTTGCTTAGATGTATTGCTCAAGCTCCTATCTTTGCTACTATGGCTATGTTTTTATATGGGGATTATGCTACTTTTATATTGTACTCTGATGTTTCAAGTACAAGACAGAAGTTTTTATGATGTACTGATTTTTATGTAGGTCAGACATATGATGTTTTGAACAATGATGCTTTATGATTAATAAAAGTTTTTAATTCCGCTGCTATTTTATATCTATCTTGTAATGTTTTTGTTTACCTATAACGCTTCACAAAACATAATGCATTCTCTTAATGAGTGACATTAACGGACATGGTGTGTCACAATCGATGTCGTAACCATTCTTGGTGGCTTATAATATGTTAGTTTTGGTACCGCCTTGCCACTATCTTCCCTGTATCGGTACCAAGCTTCTGCCTCCTAAGTTGGTACCGGTAGCATGTAAACCAAATCTTTTCCCTTTTTTTGCTTTCGGTATCGTCCTTAGGCTTTCTTGGCTTCCATTATGATGTTGGTTTCATTCTGATACCCTTCACCTCTGTTTTGGTTTCGATAATTAAATCTGGCAGTAACATTTTCCCTCTCCCCCAATGAAGGGTATTTTCGACTTTCCAAGTCAATGGTTCAAATACCTGCTTCCTTCCGCCTATAAATACCCATTCCATTTCCTCTTGCTAGCTTCTTTTGTTTTCTTCATTAACTTCCTGCATTTGAAATTTTCTTACACAAATCGCAATAGTTTCACACACTTATAACTTTGCATCGACTCTGTAAGCTTCACTTTATTACTCTCAAAATGTTTTGAAATATTTTTGTCAATTTAGCGTCACAAACACTATTAAATCTATAACATTTTAACTACATAATTCAAGTCCATGTGTAATAATCTTCCTTGTTTGGTTTCAATTGGGTGGTTTCGAAAGGTTGTTAACACCTATTGAACTAATTATTCAATTTAATTACCCATTAACTATCAATCAACTTTATTCAGCTTTAGCTGATGTAATTGCAAAGTTGTTTGATGCAAACTGGTTTCGGATGTATTGCCAAAATTGTTCTCCACAAATCAAACATGAATTATTAGATAGTTCGATTGGTTATTTTCATTGCTTTCATGCCACGAGGCTTATTGCAAATGATATTACTTTCGCAGTGCTTTCGAAAGACTAGAAATTGTTTTATCTTTTTATGCAACATTATTCTGATTTTTGAAATGAGTAGATAATAACTGATATTAAGGGAAAGGAGGATACTGCTACCAAACCTATTAAAGTTTCTCTTTACCGCTTGAACCCTCTTCTTCGAAAAAGATTGGCCCTGCTGAAAAGCATTCTTTGATTACCTCGCAAGAGGAAGTCAATTCCATTCATCAAGACATGACTATTTCCGGAGTGGAGGCCATTCATCCACACAAAAATGATACCATTGCATCTCCTGCAGAAGGACATTTTTCTTACTTAGCTATTGATAATTAGCATGGGGGATTTGTTCCTTTCTCTGACTTTATTTCCCGATTATTGCAATACTTAAAGATTGCTCCTATCTAACTTTCTCCAAACACTTGTACCTACCTCTTAGGCTTAGATCTTTTATCCTTGGAGTCAGGTAATTCCTCTTTAAGTCCTTCCCTTCCTGATTATTTGGTTCGTCCTTCTAAGCTTAGTGATGTGAGTTATCAAATATTTCGTGTGAATCCCACAAAGAAACTGCTATATGAAGGAGCAGTGAGGTTCAATGACTGGGAGACTTAGTTTTTCTTTATACGATGACCTTTTGGTATTTCTTGCAGTTACAATACTCTAAGTATGGAATTTTATTATATCACTTATTTGCCTCTCTCAATTTCTTTTATCATACATGTTTGTTTATATTTCATTTTTATTACAGATGTAGTCCCCAAACTTCCTAGATTCGTGGATAAGGGGCTAGTAGATCTTCTTAACATTGCTTCTAAAAATTTAGGTGACATTCCTTTTTGCTAACACCTAGTGTCCTTCGAAAACATTATCTTTTGCCAATTGGGCAGTTCATTTTTGGGGAACCTCCGTTGATTTCTCTCCACAAAGAAAATATTTCTTTATCGTTGGGAAGGAATGCTCCTTTTTCCTCAAACTCTCCTTTATTTCTCGATACCCCAGGTTAGTAACTTACACGACGACTAAGAATCTAGTAATAGCTTGGCCTTTTGCGACCCATTTGTCTGACAAGTTTTGTTCGTGATACACTAGGTGCAGTCTGCTCGAAATCAAGTAAGACTGACTCATCTTCTTTAGTCCCAGAAGCAGAAACCTCTTCCTTAAGGAATGCTTTATTTAAGTCTAGAGAGACTGCCAAAAGAAAACTCATTGGTGTGATTTTGGAGGGTTCCCCATCTAAGAGACCCAAGGGTATTGTGAACCAAACTCTTTGCCTTGATGCAACCGTCGATTCTCTTATAACCATTTCTCCGATGTAACTCCACCAATGGATGCTCACCTGCCTGAGGCTCCTGTAACTTTAAACACGATCCATCATGCGATGGGGTTTTCTTCTTCTTCTTAGGATCTTAATTATCAGGGGCTTCCCACGCCTTCCATTGTTCAGGGTTTTAATGAATTGGTCAAACAAATTATATCTTCTTTCTCATTTTCCAATATTTGTCTTCCGTCTGATTTCTCAAGCTATCGTCATTCTTTAGTCAAGCAACAACTCTTAGTACGAATTTTATTTTCCACTTTCCTTGGTTTTGTGATTGTGTCCTTCATTTTTGTCATGCTTTTATTTCTTACAGGCCATCAAACAATGGTTCCTAATGCAAGAAGACATCTCCAAGATTTCTCCTGGTTTATCCATACTTAGGGAAGAAAACTTTTCCTTGAAAGAATAAATAAGTGCTCTTATCAACAATAAAGAGAATATGATGAAGAAACGGGAAATGTTAGAAACTGCTCTTGCTGAAGTTGAATCTTTGGTAGCCAAGGGAATCAATCTGTCTTTAACCAAGGAAATCAAAATTCTAAAATAAACTTTGGGAAGATTTCAAGAAGAAACCATTACGCTTAACTCTAGATGCTTTTCCTTATAAGAACATAATTCTCTTTTTAAGAAGAAGAATGCTTTTCTTTGCAACAAGCTTGATGAGAATATGGCCTCCCTGACCAAAGCTATTGGCGTGATTAATGATGCCAAACAAAGGCACTCTTGCTTTCTCCAGACCAACTTGGATGATATTATGGTTAATTCCTTCGAAGATGCATTCCTGCTCATTTATACAGACAACATAGAAAAAGGTCCAGACTTAAGCTTTCCTTCTCTCGATCCACTTTTGGTTGAAAGGCTTACGTCGGAGATAACCCATGTAAAGGAGGGAAATTTCATTACCCAGAGGGAAGATATTGATGTGGCAAAACTTTTGTTTATAGACGACTTTCCCTTGGAAGAACTAGGTGCCGATGACGGAGAAGACACTACTATAGCAGCAAAAGTCATATGTATTGATGACAATAGCCACGACCTTAAAGATATTATTGGATACGAAGGTGACCATGGTGATACTTTCTTGGCTCCTAATGACCAGGATAAAGTACAACATAATGGCCTTGAAACTCTTGAACATGATGTCGTTCCGACTGGAACTCCCAACTCCTCCAACACACAAGAAGTGGAGAAAGGCTTGAACTTAAAGGGTATTGATACTGTTGAGACTCTACAAGCCTCTGTTACTATCTCCGAGGTATGGTAACTTCTATGGTATCCCTTTTTCCCTTATATTCAATAATTGTCCTCTATCTTTCCCGAATAGATGAAAAGGAAAAAGTTAGGTTTTAGGCATGTCTTTCTTAAAAGAGCAGTCCTTCTTAAAATAGGACGATCAGAAGTAGCCCAACTTACTAGGGAGCTAAACAATAAAACGAGTGAGTATAACATCTTATTTGATAGATACCACCATCTTGACAAGAGTGCTACAAGGCTATTGTTTTTTAAAGGGAGATAAGCGGCCCCCAAGTTGAAAACTGCCCGATTGCACTGTGAGACTCCTGAAAGAGAATGCCAAGCACATGATCCTATTGTAGATGTTAATTGAAGATAGAGACAATCTAGTAGAATTTTTGTACAATTCATAGTAGATATGAAACAATAGACTTTTCTTTTTAAGTGATCTAAGCGTAGGCTTGCTTAGGCGTCTCCACAGAAGGTGCCAAGATGACAGTGGCATTGATCTCCATCCATGAGCTTGTTGGAACCTTCCATAGGTCTACTCAGTTCCCAGAGGATTACCTTTAGACAAACTTAAGTTTAACGAGAATAATTTTTTGCATGAAACCTTTAAGAAATCCATTTTATATAAACAAGAGGAGTATTTGTAATATGTATATTCTTTTAACTTCTGGTGTCACTGTAATGAATTTTCTTTTTCCTGATTTCTTGATACTTTTTCAGAATTCATCTTCTGTGACGAGTTAACTTTCTAGGGACTTCCTAGAAAGCAATGTTATGTTAAAGAGCGACTACTACGAGAAGTCCTTTGTGACACCCCATGTCTGTTAATGTCACTCATTAAGAGAATGCATTAAGTTTCGTGAAGCGTTATAGGTAAACAAAAACAGAAACATTACAAAACAGATATGAAATAGCAGCGGAATTTTAAATTTTATTAAGTCGAAAACATCGTAGTTCAAAACATGGTTACATCATATGTCTGAAATGCATAAAACCTAGCACATCACTAAAACTTCTGTCTTGTACTTAAAACATCATACAATAATAAAAGAAGCATAATCCCCAAAACATAGCCATAGTAGAGAAATATGAAATCAAGCAGTACATCTAAGAAGTTCCAAGCAAGATGAATGAAGAATCCTAATCAAGCTTGAGTATTCCTACCCTGAAAACCTTGGGGGAGGGGAGGGGGATGGAAGAGAAAGAAGAGGAAACAAAATGGGTTAGACATAAAGTCTGGCGAGTCTAGTTACTTTTAGCATATAAATAAGTAAAAGTTTCATGATAGACATATAAAGTGGATAAGAGAGATAACATTATAAAAAGGCAGGTATGACAAGGTAAACATGATAAACATGATAGAATGTATTGCACTTCTCTAGTACTTTCTCTTTCTCTGCACCAATACTAGTATAACCAAAATGAGATGATCCCCGCAACTATAAGATGTAGACTTAGGCATACTTCTAGTGAGAGGTTTAACTCCATACAATCAACAGGCAGCCCAACATACCGGAGTTACCCCTAAGGATAATAACGGGCTCCTAAACATACCAAAGTCTAGATGTACCCTAATTACTACCCCGGTTGATTGGCTCCCTAGTCTGCAGATACCCTGGGTTGGCCCCACGGTACGACGTATCACTTCCTAAAGTGGCAACCCTTCGTTTTCAGGATGTGCACAACATATATACTGATGTCATGGCGTCTAAACCTCCTCTGTCGGACCCATGCACGCACATGACCCCGTCGTATTGCGCTGCCCACACCACTGCTTTGTTTGGATCTCTTACAATCAGCCCAATAAGCATGCCTCGACTCCGACCTAGTTTGGAGTACTCGTTTAATACCTATATATGGTTTACTGACTGAAACGGGTCCCACACACAAGATGATACAAGCTTCCCCCATGCTTGCATCCTCACTAGGTTTTCCATAGGTTATGACATACTAGAGTAAAAGATTGTATAACCCCACATGTTAAGTTTGTGGGCCTATATATAAATATTACCCACTAACCCAAGATATACTTAACCCTCCCACTGTTTCATACAATTTTACTTAACCCCTAATCAAGTTAACATGTACAATCCCTATGGATTCAACTAGGTTAAGTATTCAAGTTTATTACCATATTTATTTATTGTTATAATGTACTAGACCTCCCACATTAAGCCCACAACTTGTGGATACTGGATATGCCGGGCGGTTCCGGGCAGACTTCTTCTACAAGTCAGACTTAACCTCATGTCTTAGCACGTCGCGTGTTTATGCACTTAGACCTCTCACATTAGATTCACCACTTGTGGTCGCTGGATATGCCAGCATTTCCGGGAAAGCTTCCACCACAAGTGTAATCTAATCTCGTGTCTAAGCGCGGTTACAGTTTCTAATTACTGTAATTATAGGTATTTCCATTATTAACCAATTATTCCTATGTCATTATAGGTTTTCATGCCCCTTTCCCAAGTCATGTTCATAATGAACCATATGCCCCAAATTAAGGACTTTTATCATAATTGTGGTTTATGCCCCAAAATCCACACTCATGTATTACATTTAATTTATGCCCAAATTTCCCAATACAAGTTATTCCCCAATTTTAACGTTTTCCCCTCATTTCCAATTTTACGCGTTCGCATATTTCAGTGGCATGCCTAGGCTCGAAGGTAGCCTGACTATAAAAATAAAAAAGGAAAAGAAGGAGGGAAGAGAACAGAAGTAATCACAATAACATAATTGACATATGACGGTAAAATAAGCATAGCAACTAATAAACATACAGCGACAAAGTTGGGCATAATGATAAGATAGGCATAGCAACTACTAATCCATAAAATAGGAATGATTTTGCAATGGTTATGGCTAACAGTCCTTTATGAGACTTGAAACCTTTTGGCAAGTTGAATATAAAAGGGAAATGTTTGGTAAATTGATTAGACTAAATCATTAATTTAAAAATAAGTACTGCAAAATAATAAATAAATATTAATAACTATGTGGACCATGCGAAAACATAAAGATATATATATATACACACACACACATTTTATCCGTCCAAATCAGCGTAAAACAACAAAATATAAATTGTATGGAATGTTTGAATGTTGGATTAGGTTCGATTATGGAATTATGTGTGAATATAATCCATTTTGAATTAATATATTTATGGTGACTATTTGTAGCAATCAATATAATTAATTGCCATAAATGAGATCGCAAATCAATAAATAACCATTGTAACCAATATTGATTGGGGGAAAATAATAGTGATAGGAAATGGTTACAATTCCTAAGATCAATTAGGATAATTGTTATAAACCCCAATTAGGACATTTGAATAATAACTACATTTAGATACGAGGTTAAGCTCAACTTGTGGTGTAAGCTTGCCCGGAACTAACCGACAAATCCAACAACTACAAGTAGTCAGCTTAATGTGAGGGGTCTAATGCATAAATATTATCGTATTAAGGCATAAGGTTAAGTCACTTTTTGTGGAAGCCTGCATGGAACCGACCGACAAATCCAACATCCACAGGAAGTCAACTTAATATGAGAGGCCTGGTACATACATACATATATATATATATATATATAACACTTAACTAATAAATAAATGAATAAAAATAGAAATTGTCCATTAGGGCACAACAAATAGATAACTTGGGACTGATAAATAGTTGCCTTAGGGAAATATGATTGTTAGAGTCATAAAGGGCAATAAAGAAGAGAATAAAAAAGAAATGGGTGTCATAAGGAAATTTATGATTGTTGTTTAAACGTTAAGTCCAAAATTAGGGAAGGCATTAAATGGATATCCTAGAAAAAAAAAAGAATATAACCTTCCTAATTAATAGTAATGGAAATAGAAAATATAGTTAGACTTAGTAGGTTAATACTATACGATATTATTAACCATATAAACCCGTGATGCAAACAAATAGTGTACATATAGTATTTCTGT
Organism: Allium sativum; assembly: GCA_030737875.1. Lineage (NCBI taxonomy): Eukaryota > Viridiplantae > Streptophyta > Magnoliopsida > Asparagales > Amaryllidaceae > Allium > Allium sativum. Next base: position 887,598,443 of record CM060915.1, on the reverse strand, counting down.
ATAAAGGAACTAAACGGGAATGACTTAATAACATAGCCTACTTTATCCAAAAAAGGGAAAGGTGTTAAAGGCAAATGGGGGTACGAAATAATAACCTTCACGTATAGTCTGTTTTCTGGGTCCTAAAAGGCTAAATGACTAGGGTTAAAGAGTCCACTTGGGAATTGGTTTTTCAATATAGGGGTCTTAAATGGCATGTGTGTGTGTGGGCTTACCCAAACCTGGAAATTAAAAGGGTCAGATATGACCATCTATCCTACGGGAAGTAATAAGCGACTAAAGAGGTTATTTAATAAGGTCAGCTAGAAGGTATAACGAACGATGAAATACCTTCTCTAGCCTTATGCGGGGCAAGGGTATATATGTGAATGACAGAAGCCTTAACTAGTAGGGCCCATAGCTAGTGCCCTCTAGTTTATGTTAACGTTAAATATATTATCGAGGATTAACAAGTGACCAATAGGTCCGCCTAGGGTCTTAAGTGATCAGGGAGAATCCACCCTATCAATCATTGATAGTGAGGCATTAAATAATAAAGAATACTGAATAAGGATATAGATAGAAACCCCGTAATTAGGGCCCACTCTCGATAGAACTAACCAGTTAATGTAACGACCCGGATTTTTGGTCGATTTATTTTAAATATTTAGTACGGTTTTAAATATTAAATTTATAATATAAATGGTATTTTGTATTGGATTATCGATTAAATAATCGAAATACTATTTATTTTGATAATTATCGAAATACGAGAACTGAATAATTTAATTCAAAGGTAAAACTGAATCGAAACGGTTCAGATGATCAATATATATATATACTATTTAAATATGAACGATGATAATAGAAATCTATTGTTAAAGAATTTATTTGTTTTGAATTTAATATGGCTATTTTAAATATACGTTCAAATTAAATTGTATAATCTATTTCGTTGAATTCAAAATAGCGTTACAACATTATAACGACGGTCGGTACACTAAAATAGCGGTTCACGATTTTTAATTGTGAACCCCGACATATTTGATTGTGGATAGATTTGAAATCAAATCGATATCCATTTAAAAAGAATAAAAATCACTTTATATCGAATCGTATTAAATACGATATCAAATCGTAATCAAATCAAATAAATGCACTTTCCATCAGCCGACCTATATTCTACAACAAGCCCTCTGCCTACTGTAAAACGCAGGCCTACTCCTTCAATGTTAAGTTTCCTCTTCATCTATATAAACGCATAACCCCTCTTCCCTTCTGTTTTCATTTTTCCATTCCTCAGGTAAGAAAATCGATGCTAATTTCCATTTAATCCTTCGAGAAAATATATATTGAATCCTTCCTGAAATCCTTTCACAAACAAATCGTAATCTTCCTCATTCAGATCGAAAACCGAAAACCAAATATGAGGCTTAGGTTTTGCTAAGCGAATTAGGGCTTTTTCATTTTTAGGTCTCGACTTTGGGGGTTATGGTCGACGCGATTTGTCTACTGACGAAATCGAACTCGGAGTTCGCGGTTTTGCTGTGTAAGAAGGGCATGATTTGGGAAATCGCGATTTTTGGATGGCGAATTAGCAGTTTCGGTCTTCGATGGAGAACGACGAAGTCAGAGGTGAGCTGGAGTTGGTGCAGTGTGATCAGGATGGTCGGACGTTGACTGTGGCATTATTATAGGAAGTGCGATATAGGCAAAAGGCTGCGAGGTGGGTAAAGTTGGTGATGTACAGATCGTGATTTACAGAAAGGATGCTTGGGCTTCAAAGCAATGATAGGAGGGTCGAACTTGACCTTGAGGGTGTAAGAGGATGATGTTTAAAGTGCTGTTTCGTTGGGGATGGCCTTAGGATTTTTTTTTTGTGAAGAACGGACACAATAAGAAGGGGGTTTGGATGATGAGATTGAAGGTGATGGCAGCGAGCATCGGAAAGGAAAGGGGACAAGTAAAATCAATGATGACGAGCACCGAGATAGTGATAGCCATGATTAGGAAAGAAGAAGAATAGGTAATTTACTTGTTACTCAATTAATTAATTTCTTTAATATTTATGATGGTAATTAAGTATGAATAAATGTGATTAATCCGAATCTTATAAAAAAATGTATTTCATACCAATAGGTTGGACTTAAACACCATCAGTTGCGTTGTAGTTAAAATTGAAAACTACATTCGGGAATCAGTTTGAACTCGACTGAGTCGAGTTGGAATCATAGCTCTGAGGTTAACAAGAAGAAAATTTAAATGGGAATCGAAACGGATCGAATTAAAAATCGAGGTGAGTAAATCTCACTCACCTTTAGAATTATTTTTATTTCATTAAAAATAATTGTTTGTTGCTTGCGTGAATGTTTTCTGGTTGTTTTATATATATTAGTTATTTAGGCTATATATATATATTGGGTTGATTGATTGGTTGGATTCCCGCAGTCTCATTAGCGGATGCCCGCGGTTTCATTAGCGGATGATTACCCTATACGCCCCACGCTATGATTAGTGGATGACCTTCTATACCGCGATGTTCTACCACGAAGCAGAATGGGTATTATTTATGTGCTGACATCTGTGGATGCAGGGAAACAGGTTGGAGGGATCCGACTGGATTCCTCAAAAATATATTATCTGTTTGTTTATTTGATTTCATATATATTATCATATATGATGTGTTTGAAACCTGTCACTTATAATTGGTTGTTTTGAGTATTGAAATATCACTGGGCCCAAATATTAATATTTAAAAATATCGTGAAAGGATATTTTGAGAATTAAAAAGGAAAATCTATTTTTCTAAAAATGGAATTCGAATTTCGAATGGACTAGAAATATTTACTTGTTTGAATAAATAAAACGAGTATTTGAATTTATAAACGTGTTTATAAATTAATGATGCAGAGAAGTGAAATCAGTTTATAAATGGTGTTTATAAATGAAGTGGAAAAATTATCATTTTGATAATTTGAATATTTAAATTCAAATATGAATTCAAAAATGGAAATGTGGAATCATTTTTAAGGAGTAAGCGATGAAATTTTATTCTGATAATCAAAATGAAAATTGAACTGAAAAAAAATCTGTATGGATTTATGAATTGAATTCGATTAGTTCGAATTCTTTTAAATAAATATTTCTAGAATAAATGTTAGGATTATATCAAATAGAAGTTAAATTTAAAATATGAAAACACATTCTATATTTATATAGATAAGTTAAAATAAATAGGAATTTCCAAAATGAGATTTGGTTTTGAATAAATTTTGAATTGGACTTGTTTGAATTTTAAACAAGTAGATTTATAAACAAATGTTTATAAAGTTAGTGAATTAATTATCAGGAGATATTCTGTGATTTTTAATTCAGGTATGAATGAAAATATAATTTGAAATCATTTCGGGAAAAAGGAATGATGGGTTTTATTCTGGAATTCAGAATATAAAGGAATTGAATTTCAAATGGGTTTTGAAATGGAAAGTTTTTTTTTGATATATAAAACAAGGAAGTGGATTTATAAAAGGAGTTTATAAATCGAGTAAAATAAATTATCATTTGATAGTTTAGAAGTTGATATTTCAAGTATGAATTGAAAAGTGAATTGGAAACGATTTGGGATAGAACAATTGATTTGATTCAGAATAGAAACAGAATTGAGAAAATCCAAAGGAGTTAAAATTTGGAATTCGACGATATCGATTTTTATAATAAGTTATAAAGAAATTGGAATTTAGAATAGAAATCTAGTTATAAATAAATTTATAACTGAGTTGTGGAAATCGACGATTTGAGATAAATCGGAAATGTCAAGTTGAATTTGAAAAACTAGTTTTGAATATATATTTATATATATTCGAACGAGGTTGAAATATAAATGATAAACGACGTTTAAAACGTTTATATTTATATATATAATAAAAACGAACTCGCCGCAGCGCAGCAGTTCATAAATTGGCGTTTCGAACTTCAATTGAGTGTACAGAACTCAATTTAAGTCGGAATTCTTTGAAACAAGAAATGTCAGGACCGATTTGATAACAGTTTTCTAATGGAAGAGAAAAATCTGAATTTCGTCATATAGATTTTGAGTTATGTCAAAATCAAATTTTCAGAAAAACAGCGCCAGAACCAATTTAAAACCGTAATGGTTTATTTAAATAAATAAAAGGATTTTTATAAATAAAAATCCGAATTTCCATCTAGACTGGATATATAAAACAAATATGAACTCCAGTGAAGTAAATGAATTGATTTTTGAAACAGAAATCAGATTTTTGATTATTGAATAGAATTAACTAATTCGAATGGTAATTAGTTAATGAGATTTTGAATTAATATTGGGTTTGAATAAGTGAATTCGATTTGAAAATTTATCTTCGAAATCGAAAAGGAAACTAGAATTGAAATTAGAAAATTCAATTTGGTTATGAGCAAGTTAAATATTTTATTTGAACATGTTATGTTCAAACAAAGAAGTGGAATAGGCAAAATAGCTAATAAAAGAATAAATGGGCAAAACTGAATTCAAACGATTGGATTGAGTTGAATTGAATTGCAAACAGGTGAACATGTGTAAGCAGGGTTGATGTGAAGTATATGAAGTCTATAAATTTAGTGCCCGACAAAAAGGTACATGTTTAATTCATATATGGGTTTTATGCGCCGTATCGGCTAGCCGCTTGGCTTTTTCTTTTTCTTTTTGAAATAAGAAGGACCGGGAAAGCTATTTGAAATTTCCCGATGCTCCCGGTACAGGGGAGGTTATGGCGAATTTTTCCGGGAATTTAAGGAGTTAGAATATTTTTGAGAAGTTTTGATAGTTAGGAATCAATATATCGAGATATATAGAATTCGATAAGGAAACGAAATAAAAAAATAAAACATTGTAGACAAAAAGAGAAATCTATAAATTTGAAATAGAAAGCGAACCATATACATGTTTTAACATTGAATAATTGGGTTGTATATTGTGTTTATTCGAGGTTAGTGGTTTTTCCGTTTTGAAGTTGAGGATGTTTTCAGTCAAGGTCTGAGAGGTAATTTTACCCCAACTTGATTGATTTCATTTTTAATTGATAAATAGAAGGATCCAATCTCGAAAGTGAAGTGTTGAATGAGAGATAGTTGAATAAAATATTTTGGGTTTTTGTAACGATGTTTTACACAGCATTCGTTTTAACTCAAGTGATAAAATGTTGGGAATATAAAAGTAAATATTTCCTGAGTATAATTAAAATAGTCGGGATAGAGATAAGTGATTGGAATTGTTTTCAATTGCAAATAGAGATATTTTCTAGGATATAGAAAATAAAAGAAGTTGATATTTGGAAACGTTTTCCAAATGGCATAAGAAACCAAGATGATTATTGAAAATATTTGGTTAACAAATATTGATAAGGAAATGGAGAAGAGATTTAATTAATGAAATATTAATTAAAGAGCCCAGTGATTTGTTTGATATGTTGGATGAACACTTGTTTTTATTCGATAGTTAAATCACAGACTATCGAAGTTTTGACCATCGTTGTTAATATGGAGAGACCGGTTGGATTATTATCCGAAGAACCACTCCGTATCGGCATAAACGTTGCGAACCAAGTATGCTGAATATATTGAAGACGGAGTAAAGTGCAAGGACTCTTTCTATTAAATAGGAATAGTGTCTTCAGTTTCGTTCAATCCCAGAACGAACGTAAATGGACGAATGTCTGACAGAGTATTTCCAATGATCAAATGGGTTGGTTTGTATAAATATATATGGTTGCAACGGATTTATTCCCTTAGCATAACATCCAGAATATTTGTGCAAACTCAACTAGTGATTAACGGATCCGACAATGTGGCATTCAAAGTGATTGTGCTATCAATGAATGGTAAGTATTCGTAGCCTCAGGCCTCAACAACCGGGAAAGGACAAAAATCGGGCAGGCAACATGGCTATGTGGGTCGCACCCATTAGGATGTATAATCACCTATCTAGAGGTTCGTTTAAATTCTTATTCTATTCGATGCTGTCCCAGTCGGGAGACGGTTGCTGATCCCAACCGTTGGTGATATACATTCGATACACTCAAGCGAAATGAGTGGTCGGTCATGTGTGGGCCGGGTTACAAGATGTTCTTGTTGAACCCAGTGTATTCCTCTCTAGAGATACACTAGCGGAAGGTGGTTCCATACCTTGTCATGTTGGAAATCCAATCTCCAATAAGCGCCATGCGGTTTTTGATTTTATAATATATATGTGGAGCGTGAGATGCAAGCGTTCTGCTATTTGGTTATTTACTTGATGTAGACATTATTATAATATCACTGGATTTTCGTATCAAAGTGTTTTGGGTTATAGTAAGGTAAAAGCCGTCCATGTTTATGTGTGGGCTGGTCTTACTATTATCTTTTCTTTCGAAAAGGGTTTGGAAAGTTAAACAAGTGGTTGGAGTTTACTCACACCAGTCCCATGACTGACCCAGAGTTTATTTTGTTTTGTTTTCCCTAAACTCTTGGGTGCCCAAATTTGTACGGGCAGACAAGTAGTCGGGATTTCACAGATTTATTTGAAGGAGCTGGAAGCAGGAGGCTTCACCGGTTAGCTATAGGCTATCATATATTCCGCTGTGGACCTTGTTTGTATCTGGAAACAGGTGTTTATAACTGTTCCAGAAATGACTGTTGTGCTCTGATGATGGTATGTATATAAAGTTACTGATTTGTATTTCAAAAGTTATGTTATATAATATATTTTATTCGATCCGCTGTGAGTTTGTGATCTTCGTTTTCTTCTATTCTAATATTTCTTTCTTTCTACTTCTCATCCTCTAACTTCTTTCTAATAATGATTCGTATTTCTGTGCAATTTGGGTTGGACGTGTGGTGTTATTAGTCAATTCAGATAGCACGGATTTGCGGGCCTTTACAGTTAAGCTCTGGAATAAAGGCTTCACAAAAATGTTGGTAAATGTTCTATCTCGGTAATGTAATTTGGGAATACTATTTTAGGTAGAGTAGTAGAGTCGTGCGTAAACATTTAACAAGGTTGGTTTAGAATCACTAACCTTGTTAGGCATACATCTTGGGTTGAACCAAACAGAATATACCTATGTTATAATCTATGTTGTACATTTCTTAATCACCATAACTTGTTGTTCTGACCCCCTCCTCATTACAACCCCCCAGGTTTCCTAGAGAAGGTCGGGTTCTCACAGATGATTGAGTTTGGCTTTCGGTTCTCATTCTCTCTCATACTCGGTATTGGCAAAGTGACTTACTTTCTTAATCACCATAACTTGTTGTTCTGACCCCCTCCTCATTACAACCCCCCAGGTTTCCTAGAGAAGGTCGGGTTCTCACAGATGATTGAGTTTGGCTTTCGGTTCTCATTCTCTCTCATACTCGGTATTGGCAAAGTGACTTACTTTGAAATAGATAGTACTTTATTTAACACTAGTTTATCCTATTTTTATTTCCGCTGTGAGTTATATTTTTCGTACTCTGATTATGTTCATGCTCATTTGTTGCAGATACCAGATATACACGCTCCATGCTTGGATGTGTTCAAGTTTTGATTTTTATCAAAATTTGGGTGCAGAAAAGTGTGGGGTGTTACATTAAGTCTTCGTTATATATCTATATAGTTGGCCTTGATTAAAGAACTTGATGATCACCCCTTCGAGGACTCTACAGTGATTGGTTTCATGTCCATTCATCATATGATAGTAGTTGCAGGGCCATCGCAATTTGACTTCGTTCTTAGGTTTCTTTCTTAGTGATGGCCAGAAATTGAGCTCATGTTTGGTTAGGAAGTAGATATTCTCAATAGATATGGTAAGTTTACATTTTTCAGATAATCTTGACTCAAAGACTCCTTTTCGACATTGTAACTTAACCCTTTTGTTACTCAATTTTATCGGCTCTGCTTCATCTTCAAGATTTCTTTTTACTGTTTCTTGAGACTAAGGTGCGAGCTTCTTAGAACCTCTTGAGGTAAAGTGATTGAAATCCTCCACTATTCTTTGCTCAAATATTGTTCCCTTAGCTTGTGCGTGGATGGCTTCCTTTGTGTGAGTGAATAGATTGTATTCCTTCACCATAGAATTTATTAGAGCAAAGATTGGAGTTGGTGCTATGTAGAAAGGGTTAATGCTCCTACGGTCAGGGTTATAAGGTTCTACTTCCTTATCCTTATTCTGGATTCGTAGAGCTTCCATTCTAAGCCTTTGTTTTTCAATAATTCTCTGATTACTAATGCTTGACGTAGACATTCGGAATTCATAAGATCCTCGTCGAGACGCTTTTTCCATGGTCTTGTTTCTCCAAAGCTTAGTCCAACCGAGAGGGAACAACTACGGATGCAGTAGGTTATCCAAAGGATCGAAGGTTCAGGCCCCTCCCTCTAGCGCTAAAATGTTAACATTATTTTTCGTCAACACCGGAATTTGGGCTTAGGATGTCGATATAGGGTAACCAAGGGATTATCCAATTCCTACAAGCTTGAGTTAGTTTACCATTTCCAAGATATCATGGTCTTAAGCTGCAAGATTAGTTACTCTTCCTTTAAGAGGTTAGTATCACGTTTACGATACCTAAGGACAAAAATTTACCTTTAGATAAGGGTTCCCTAAGCTCAACACAAGTTAGAATGCTAAATGGCTTAAAGAAGGTTATTTCGGTAATTTGCGTTCAAGTATGAAGCTTTATCGAGGGTCAACAGTAAGAAAATACATGAAATAGGTGATAAGTCTTGATTCCCTCTTTATTAATCATTTCCATAAGTACATAAATGATTACAAGTAAAATTCCCCAATTAATGAACAAATTAGGGTTTTCTCTCTAAGAAATGGATACAAGATTACGGAATGAGGACAAGTCCCCTGAAATAATACCCATAGGGTCTTATTTATAGACAAATTGGTCCACCTTCGAATGCGATCGGTAGAAAGCCCTGGCTTTGAATGCTTTCGGCTTCGCCAGCCGTTGTTCGGTGTTGGTATCGACCCCCTTCTACATTCTAGGTGTCGTCAGCGCTTTGTATTACAATGTGAATCTGGTGATGCCTCCGAATAATGTATCGACACCAAGTACATTAGTGTGGACATCTTTCTTCCTTGATTTTGATACAACTTTTGGCTTCCAAGTATTGCCTTTATCCTTTATTATGAATTTGGTATCTTCCTTGGTATTGGTATCAACACTAAGCATGTTAGTGTGGATGACCTTCCTTATCACATTGTTTCTTGAACCTTGGCCTATATCTGCAGCCTTTGGTTCCGGTACTGTAACATCCCGGAATTTTAGTAATTTAATAATTAACTAATTTAATTATTTTATATATTGGTTTGGTAATTTAATTGACTAAATTTTAATAATTTTGACTATTTAATTGAAATAAATAGTGGATAAATTTAATTACCAAAATAGTCAAGAATAGTGAATTTACAATTTTGGGTGAACTGGATAATTTAAGAAATTTAATCGAATTTGTATTCGATTTAGAATAACAAATAAATTTATTTAAATGATAGTTGAACGTATTAATTATAATATAATTATAATCAAGCTTGTAATGTCGCAGTAGTTCGTAATATTGAGTTCTGAACTTCAACTGAATATAGAGAATCCATTTTAAGTCGAAATTCTGTGAAACAAGAAACGTTGGAATCTAATAAACTGTATTTTTCTAATGGAAGTGAAAAATCAAGATTTCGTCCTAAATATTGGAAGTTATGTCTAAATCAAATTTCCAAAAAGTCGCTATGAAATCGTTTATAAGCCATAACGGTTTATTTAATATAATTAAATATTGGTTTCGAATTTGGACAAGATCTTTGAGACGTAGTTATAGTTTAATTTTTAGAATTTTACTGAAATTTTTATTTTGAAAAACAAGCAACTTTTTATTTGAAGTATTTTACATCCTATATCAGCATTTTGGGATTCCAAGAATAAGCTAACTTGTCTATATTATTACATTTTTGGGATCATGGCATATTGCTCATTACAACGGTATTTTTATTTTTGTCGTTAGTAGTCTATAAACAAACGAAATTATGTGAATTGTCACAAGTTATCAACTGCGAATATTTGATAATTCAATTGTTAAGATAGCCATAGTGATGACTACTTCTCCCTAAATTTTCCCTTAACGATTGTAGCGAAGTTATGCTGTTAGATTTGGTGTCTCCAATCAACTAGAAAGATCGTTGAATTAGTAATACTTGTACCATGAATAAATACAAAGCTTACAAAGTCTCTCAAATCAAATTTGCCAGTTAAAGGCTAATCATACTAAATGGGAACACAACAGACTATGGGTGAAAATATATACATATCCTATGTTATACCAGGTACATGCCTAAGAATATTAAACATACCACCCTATATGCACGCAGACAAAAATGAGCTAGCTTTAAAGAAAGATCACGATCATACTTATCCTATAATCTAACCGTAAGCTATAATCTTGTAACTTCACACCAAAGAAAAATCTACAAGCCTATCCTGTTAATCTATAAAACACGCTACCCTAATACTTAGTGCCAAAGCAACCAGAAAAAAACTAACCTAAAACTTTGTATCAAAAAAAAGTCTGCCAAGTTAATTCACATCGAAGGTCTGCCATGATAATTCACATCGCGCACAATGGGTTTTCACAACGCCTACAATTTCCTTAGCGACCAAGTAACTCGAACTCTATAAATACAGCTGCGTTGCCTCATTTCATTTTTTTGTTTTGCTTTAGAAATCCTACCTAACCATGTAGTGGAAAACAAAAATCAAATTAGACTCACCTCTAGAAATCTCAATTCCTATATATATAAAATCATTCAACTGAGAGCTTAGTGGTTACATTTCATATACTGGGTTCCGTATATACATACATACATACATATATATATATATATATATATATATATATATTGGCACCAAATATTGCTGCCGTGACTAGGAGAGACGAATTGAGAAGTATAAGCATTGTTGACAAAGCATAGTTCAATTATGGATTGAGGGGTTGAATGTGATCCTGTGCGCAAAGTTTGGGAAGTTCTGTGATAAACAAAGTACTTGCGGAATGTTTTGTTGAGAAAAGGGGGTTCGAACATATGGAATGGCGGATGTGTTAAATGGAGCACCATGGTGAATGTGAGAAACAAGTGAGAAGTTTGGAAAGGGTCTCCTATTTGGTTTTGCGTGAACGAGTACATACTCGGTGAAGTTTTTGGGAGTGGGCTTGGGTGCATGGAACAATAAGGTGGGGAGGAAGTAAGGGAGGGAGTCCACTGCGTTTACTGATTGGAGAAAGTTCAAGTATACATACGTGGGTTAGGAGTGAATATGCATGGAGTTTTGGTGGTGTGACTGTTATGTTGAGGGAAGTGTGGGGCTTGAGTGAAGTTAAACAGTGAACGAGGAGTTTATTTTTTTGGAGATAGTGAATGAGACATCCTGGAACTCGCATTCAATACTTGATGAAGACTTTGTTAAATAATTAAGGGGAGAGGGCGACTGAATTATGGGGTGGCACCGGTCTGTGAAGTTGTGGGTGGTAATGTCTTTAAACATGAAGGAAGGAGAGAGATGCTTAAGGGGAGGGAGAACGTTGGGTAGAGGTGGATTTTAGTGTAAATGATTTTGGATTTTTTTGGTGCAAGTGAATGAAACGTGCGGTGTACTTATTGTGCAAATGGCGGAGCATTGTTTTACACTTATAGTAGATCAAATATAGAAAGAGAGGACGTGAACAATGAATGTTGGAAATGAAGCATCTTTTCTTGGGAAAGATGAAATTACAGGAACGTGTAACAAATAGTTTAATAAGGGCAAAAGTCTACTGCGCGTGGGTTTATTTGGGCGAGCCGGGTTTTAAAGATAAGAACAACGAACGGTTTGATCCGTTAGGATCGTATGGACACAGGCTTCGCAGTGAAGTCAGTTTGGAACCATTTGAAGATCGTTACAATATTATGCCGAAGTTAAATGCCCGGCTAGATCTATCGACCGTCGATTGTTATTAAGCAGTTATCGACCAAGGTGAGTAATCTCACTAACTCTGTACAGTTTTATAATTTTATAAACGTTATTTAATATTGATAAAAATGATTGAATGCTGTGTGTAATGATTGTTTGAATGATTTACAAATAAATTGGTTGATAATTATTGTATGAAGTCGTTGGTTAAATACTGATTTAATAATTTCATATTGAGATGAAATCATTGTTATTTATACTGTTTAACATCTGTGGATGCAGGGAAACAGGTTGGAGGGATCCAACTGGATTCCTCAATATTTAAAATATTGTTTGTTTTCATATATTGTGATATATGATGTGATATAAAATCTGTGATTGATTATGATGACACTGGTCTGTTTAATTGGTATTTTAAATACCATAAGAAATACTGGAATGTAAAAAGGGAATTTTCAAAGTGTATTTTGAAAATGAATTATGTATTGGCAAATAAATATAATTATAAAAGTTATATTTATTTGGAAAATAAATATAATTATAAAAGGGATATTTATTTGGAGAGTAAATAGAATTATAAAAGGAAATATTTGGAAAATGAATAGAATTTTATAAAAAGAGAATTTTACATTAGGAAAGTTTATACGTTTGCTTCGCACACGGGGGTAACATTATATTGATTTGAAGTAAATATTTAAGAGAAATCTGTTTTAACAAATAAATTGGGGAGAATAATTTATAAACGATGTTTATAAATTAAGGAAATCTTTATCATTTGATAAATTCAATATATAAATCTGAGTTTATATAGAAAATTAAAATCGGTTTTAACACCGATAATTGAAATGGAATGTGAACGTAGTTGTTATAAAGGAAATTTGCAATGAGATTATAAATGTTGGAAATGAAATAATATTTGTATGAATAATTCTGCAAATAAAAATATAAATAGAATTTGGGTTTGAGATATTGTTTTTAAATTCGAAATCAAACTGTTTTGATTATATAAAGAAATATTATTCACATTCTATGTGAAAAATTAGATTAAAGTAAATATTTTGCAAATAAAATATTATAAAGGAACTTGGGGTTTGAATTAGGAATTTAAACGGAATTACTGAAATTCAAACTAACCGGAAATTAGTTAAGTTGAATGGCTTTCTGGGTATCGAACAAATGTTGGTTTCGGCCTTCGGGGTTTATACTTGGGAAATTATTCTCTTACTAGTTTACAGTTAGAGACTGATAGAGGTGGGAAGATATTGATGCATGAATCAGAAATGGAAACATTTTCCAAAATTAATAACATATATTTTCTAATTTTAGAAAATAAGGAATTTATGAATATATGCAAACGATAAATGGGAAATTGGGAAATGAAATGATGATTGATCGGTAAGATTTCCATTTGGGAATACGTCCATTGTTTGTCCATATGTTTTCCTTTGATAGTTAAATCACCGACTATCAAAGATTTTGACCATTTTCGTTGTTAATACGGAGAGACCGGGATCGGATATATTATCTGAAAACCACTCCGTATGGCATCAGCATTGCGAATGAAATATGATGAAGATAATTGAAGACGGAGTTATGCAAGGGCTGTTCAGTAAATCCTAGGTAGAAATTGCCTAAGATGGATTTACAGAATAGTGCCTTTGGGTTGTCCAGTCCCAGGACAACTTGAATGGAAGAATGTCTGACAGAGTATATCTGGTAGATCGCGTAAGTTTATCGTTTCAAACGTATTTACGTTGGTGGCGGATGAATTCGTTTCTCTTAGCTTATATCTGTGGTATTTTTAGGGAAATCAATTTGTGATTTAACGGGTTTGATGATGTGGCATTCAAATTAAATGAAGGAGCGATTTGTTAAAAGATATGTTATGACCTCAAGCCTTATCAACTGGGAAATGACAGAAATCAGGCAGGCAACATGGCTAAGTGGGTCGCACCCAAGTAGGGTATATTGTCACCATCTAGAGAATATTCATATTTGTTACTTCATTCAATTCTATATCTCCCGGGAACGGTTATGTTGGTATACCAACCGCAAGGTGATAATATATTTGGAACATTTAAGAGAAATGAATGGCCGACCATGTGTGGTCGAGTTACAAGATGTTCTTGTTGAACTCCAGTGTATCGCTTCTAGAGTACACTGAATGGAAGGTGGTTCTATACCTTGTCATAGTTGGAAATCCATTACCCAATAAGATCCCGCGGTTTTTGATTGTATTTTATATATGTAGAGCGTGAGATGAAAGTATTCTGCTAGATTGCTATTTACTTGATTTAGACATTATTATAATTTCAGAAAATATTGGTCTTAAGAAATATTTTGGGTTATCATAAGGTAAAAACCGTCTATGTTTATGTGAGCGTCGGTCTTATGATTATCATTTCTTTTAAAAGGATTTTAAAAGTTAAACAAAGTGATTAGAGTTTACTGACACCAGTCCCACGACTGACCCAGAGTTTATTTTGTTTTGTTTTCCCTAAACTCTTGGGTGCCCAAATTTGTATGGGCAGTCAAGTATTCGAGATTTTACAAACATATTTGGTGGAGCTTGGAGCAGAAGGCTTCAACGGTATATATATATATATATTCTGTTTCCGCTGTGATATATATGTGATGTACTCTGATGATGTATGTAAGTACAGTTTCACTTTTGTATTTCATAAGTTATTATATAATATATTTTATTCGTTTCGCTGTGAGATTCGTGTTACTTTGATTTTGTTGTTATGTTCTTCTCCTTCTTCTATTCTAATTTTCTATCTTATCTATTCTCACACTCTAACTTCTTTCTATTAATGATCTAGAATGTTCGATGCCTGAATAATTGACATGGGTTTTATGTTGATTTTCTGGGTCGAAAATCCCCGGGTTGTTACAGTGGTATCAGAGCTGAAGGTTAAGTGATTACCTTGGCTCTGTGGCGTAACACAGTAAAGATGGGGTTAGTAATACCCTAGATTGAGTTTGAGTGTATATATACAAGAGAGCATATTTGCAGATTTTATAAAAGTGATTTTATATTGTGGAGATTTATGGGTTGAGTGGCTTATGAAATTTGGTTGATAGTAGGGCACCACAAGATCGATAAGGGTTTCTAAACACTCGAATACGATAAACCGACACAGTATGTTTTGACAAGAGGTAAATGAAATAATTTTACCTAAATTATATTTTATTTATTCGAATTATTATAATATATTGGATGTGTTGGTTATTTTAATAATCGAATAAGATTATAAATTGAAATGGTTGTAAATAACCAATTAGAATTAATATAAATGTAATGTACGAATTTAGATGAATTAAATCTGAATTTAAAACAGAATTGGAATTATAATTCTGGAAACTTGGAAAAGGTTTGAGAATGGATTCAGGATTTAAAATATATGAAAATTTTAAGATCCTGGGTTATTTGAAAAGGGATTTCAAATATTTTAAAAGGTATTTTGAAGTGATTTCATAATAGAAGTGTTTAAAAATGAGTTTTGAAAATTATATAGTATTGAACTCACTTCGATCGCTAGAAAATAATTCTGATGATGACTGCAGCAGCATCAGTGTTCAATTTCGAGTTTCTAAGTGACAGATTACTACAATTTTTTTTGTTTTGAATTGTTTGAGGAAATAAGTTGTTTAAAAATTCAAATGTTTTAAATTTGCTATTGTTATATATGATTTCAAGCTGGTTTGAAGGGAAAAACCTAGGAATTTAAATTTCGAAATTTAATTTTAACTTATAAAGTTAATAGATTAAAAACGGAAAATAAAATAAAATAAATGAATGAATTAGAATTTTAAATAAAATTGGACTTGATTAGAAATATCTGGAATGGAACTGGATTGTTGAATGGTAACTTGGGATGTGATGGGATTGATGAGTTAAAAGTTGAATTTGAGATTGAAATTGAAAACTGAAATGGAATTCAGTTTGGATATAAGGGAATGATTGGACTTGATGTTAAGTTGATTGGAGATAAAATGGAAATGCATTTGTATGTGCTGAAGGGGTATCAAATTGAAGAGATAAAGTTGAATGCCTGACAAAAAGGTACAAGTTTATATTATATTGAATATGAGATTTTTGAGCCAGTTTGGCAAGCCACTTGGCTGTTTGATTTTGATTTAGACTAGAGAAGTTCTAGTGTGACGGCCCCCCTCGCATCAACTGACATTTACTCCAAAAGTGCGCTGTAAACATGTCCAATTAGCACGGGACGGTCGTCAGAAGGAAAGAAAGAAGACGAAGAATCAACAAGGAACCTGTAGAATGTCTCACAACGCATAGAACAAAATATAATAACAACATACTTGACATAAAACAGGTGAGACAGTGCATAAGCTGAAAACAAACTATCATAGCAGCGGAAAATCCAAATGCAGCTTATGTTCCACATCATCATTATTACAACTTTTCAAACTGTCTCTAAGGGTAAAAGCAAGATAAGGGAGGTACACTACTAATGCCCAAGTAGTGACCACCAACGACATATGGAGAATATATATATATATCATACGTGGAAGCCTCCTGCTCGCCTCCGGATCAACTACTCGTGCATCACCAGCTAACCTGTCTCTAGTCTGCTCGTGAGAGCACCCAGAGTAATAAGAAGAGACATAAAACTCTGGGTCAGACAAAGAGTCTGGTATGAGCGATAAGCAACTAAACAGAACAATAACAGGTATACTAAACCATACCTGAGCCTGGACCTGCAACCAAAGAGTTAGCACTACATACCGTACAATACTCTAAGGTGCCACTGAACAAATGGTGTAAAGATAACAGGGGTGGGGGTGTGCATGTCATAATGATGGCAAACAAATCAACCATAACAACGATCCTCACATCTCTCACTCAGTGCGTAAAGTATACGATGTCCACCACTAGACCCATCGAAGTAGTGACGGAGTTCGACTTGTACAACTACTGCTACTACCAAGCTTACCACATGGAGTCATGACCAATCTTTACAAATGACCCCACTTCATTGGTCTATAGCTCTATAGTCGTACCTAGGCCACTGTGGCCCTGAATCCATTCACGTACTCCCTACACATAGTGAATCAAAGTTACAGACATCGACAACCCCTTAGCACACGTCCGCAGCAAAGCCCAATCATGAAGCCCACTCATTGGTTCCCAACTGGATCCTAAGTCAAAGCTCCTCATTTGGACTTCCTTTGCATCTCGGGTTTTGGTCGAATTGGAGTTGGTCTTCAGAAAGTCATCGCGTAGTAGTAATAGCACTCAGTTCGGACATGCATAGTGCTTCAATCCTCATCGGTTCGGTTCGGTCCAGTGCCTCTTAGTATGCTCCTGGGTGCGGTTCGGTTAGGATGTTCCCCATTTGCTTGGTTCCGTTCGGATGCCCTCTGTCTGGGTGCGGCACGGTGGTTGCCTCCTGGTTCGGTTCGGTGGTTGCTCCATCCTAGATGTCCGATCCGATCCGATCTCATCCCTCTACATTCGCCCGATCCGATCCCGTCCCTCTTCATTCGCCCGATCCGTTCCTATCCTTTTCATTCGCCCGATCCGATCCTATCCTTTTGGTCCTCTGATCTGATCCCCTATCCAACACCAACTCTAAGCAAATGGCCTTCCTTCTCGCCAAGCCCCTTATGCTAAGTTCCAACCCGAATCCAGTTCACTTGCCCGGTTCCCCTATCCGATCCGATCCGGTTCGAAACCCTGCATATTTCCTGTGACTTTCCAGCGACTGTTTTACGCCATACGACGGCGTTTTCAACAAATCTAACAGTTCTACCAGTCACAAAACATACCATACAGTCATAGCAACATGTATAATCATTCACAAACATCGAAACAATAATCATAGCATGTAAAATGGATCAAACATACCCAAAACCCCATATTTTCCCCTAAGCATGTTTAGGAAAAACTAATAATATGATTAGTGAAACTTAACCAAATCAAACCAAATTTCTAGCAGAAGTCTAAAACATTATTTAAGAATTTAAAAATATTTTTCCAGAATTTATTAATTTGTAAATTCGCTAATCTTCACTAATTACCCTTAATTAACCGTAACTAGTGCAAAACTATGCAAATCACTCACCTTGGCCACAAATAAAACCTTTAGAACTGAAACTCTAGTGTTTGGGCGCGAATACCAATGTAACACAGCAACCCTACTACTGATTTGGTGAAGATCTTCCTTGATTTGACGTAGTTTAGGCCAAAACTTGATTAAGAAGTGATTAGGGGTGTTTTTAGATGATGGAGGCCATTGTTAGGTTGAAGAGAGAGTTTGTGGCGCTACGAAAATGAGTGAAAAACCGAAATCCTAACCCTAGCAGCCCTCAAATACCTCTAATCCCGAAATCCCCCATTGGGTCTAGCTGTTAATCACCCGGTTAAGCCCAATTAAGCTGTTTTTCACTATCTGAAACTTGTTTCAGCCATATCTCCCAAACGGTGAGTCCGTTTGGCTAATGTGACCACTATACGGAATTGTAAACCATCAAACAAATCTAATGGAAGTGGTTTCAGGTCAAAATTCCTTTCCAGTCAAAAGTTATGGCCAAAACATTATTAGCTAGGGGCAAAACTGTCATTTAAAAATCGGGAAAAATCATGAACATGGGAAATGACCCCAATAGCCGTCTCCTAAAGTTACATGACCATACGACTTCGTGTGTGAAAGGAATAAATATTCTATGATCCTGCGATGCGTAGAATGCGGGTCGTTACATTCTCCCCCCCAAGAAATTTCGTCCCCGAAATTCCTTAACCCAAAACATACAAAGGATTCCGCATGCCTACCAATCATATATATAACAATCAAACATGCAAAACAAACAAAGCAACCTATCCTAGCATGCGAAAAGACTAAATCAAAACTGAAATCTTACCAGGCGAAGAGTTCTGGACACGTCTTCCTAATGCTCTCCTCTGTCTCCCAAGTACAGTCATTCTCATTCTTGCCGCACTGAATTTTGACTAATTTCACCACCTTCCTTCGAAGCTGCTTCGTATCGTTCCCAACAATACGCATAGGCCTGCGGTTCCTAACCGCCTCGGGTTCAACTTTGACATCATCCAATTGATCAGGTGAAATAGTCACATCTGGGTCGTGTACGAATTTCCTTAACTGGGAAACATGAAATACGTTGTGAACTCCTACCATCTTGTCTGGTAATTCAACTTTGTATGCCAGATTCCCAATTTGCTCAAGAACTGGGAATGGACCAACAAATCTTGGTGCCAACTTGCCTCTCCTGCCAAATCGTATCACGCTCTTCAACGAAGAAATCTTGACAAACACCAAGTCGCCAACGGAGAACTTTAAATCTCTTCTCCTTTTATCAGCATAACTTTTCTGCCTATCTTGGGCAGCCTTCGTCCACTGTTGAATGACCTTAATCTTGTCTGATGTTTCCCTTATCACATCTGGTCCAAGCACAAACTTCTCACCAGTTTCTAACCAACATGACGGTGAGTTGCACGGTCATCCGTACAAAGCTTCAAACGGAGCCATACCAATACTGGAATGATAACTATTATTATACGCAAACTCTACTAGATGCAAATGGTCATCCCATGATCCACCAAAATCCAATACACAGGCTCTCAAGAGATCCTTTAACACCCGATTCACCCTCTTTGTCTGTCCATCAGTTTGAGGATGATATGCGGTACTGAGATGTAGTTCTGATCCTAACGCCTCTTGTAAGCTCTTCCAAAATCCACTAGCGAACAACGGATCTCGGTCACTCACAATGCCCTTGGGTATTCCATGAAATCTCACTACCCACTTTACATATAGTTCAGCTAGCTTAACTGCCGTCCTGTTTGACTTGACGGGTATAAATCTTGCACTTTTGGTCAATCGGTCCACAATCACCCAAATGCTATCATGGCCCGATCTAGTCCTTGGTAACCCATCAATGAAATCCATTGACACTTGTTCCCATTTCCATTCTGGAATTTCTAATGGTTGTAACAAACCACTAGGCTTCTTTTGCTCAGCTTTAACTAGCTGGCAATTCATGCATTTGGATATAAACTTCCCAATGTCTCTTTTCATCCCTTCCCAGTAGTAGGTCTGCTTCATGTCTCGATACATTTTGTTACCACCGGGATGTATAGTCAATTTTGAGTGATGACATTCTCTAAGCACTTCATCTCTCAATCCATTGACATTGGGTACAACTAGTCTTCCATTCTTTCTAAGCCATCCATCTCGATCAAGCCCATACTTGTTCATCTCTCCGTCGATTCCCATCTCCAACTTTGAGATGATTTCCAATAGGTTAGGATCGTCCCTCTGACTGGAACCAATCCGCTCAATCAAGGTGGGTCTGATCGTCAAACTTGCTAATATTTCTGGATCCAATTCGCACCTTGGTCTGAAATCATACCCAGCGATGTACTCCAGTTGCTTCCATTCTAGAAACATAGCCCCTAAACTGGCATGTCTTCTACTCAATGCATCAGCCACCGCATTGCCCTTTCCTGGTGTATATGCGATGTCGAAATCATAGGAAGCTAAGAATTCTAACCATCTTTGTTGTCGGAGATTTAGATCCTTCTGAGAGAAGAGATACTTTAACGATTTGTGATCGGTAAACAACTCGAATCTTTCTCCCAAGAGATAATGTATCCACATCTTCAGTGCAAACACGATCGCTGCCAATTCCAAATCATAGGTAGGGTATCTTTTCTGATGCGGTTTCAGTTGTCGACTTGCATAAGCTACAACCCTACCTCCTTGCATCAATACAGCACCTAGCCCTGGGCCACATGCGTCCATATATACCGTCATCTCTTCATTCCCATTAGGAATGACTAACACTGGTGCACATGTCAACTTTTCCTTTAGACTCTTAAATGCATTCTCGCACTTTTCGTCCCAGACGAAAGCTTGATTCTTCTTAGTCAACTGAGTCAATGGTGCTGCTATCTTGGAGAAGTCTTGGATAAACTTACGATAATATCCAGCTAATCCCAAGAAATTTCTTATGTCCGTTGCATTCTTGGGCGTAGGCCAGTCTTGTACCGTAGCCACCTTCGTAGGATCCACGGCAATACCATTCTCTGAAACAACATGGCCCAAGAATCTCACTTCCCTCCTCCAGAAGTAGCACTTAGAAAACTTTGCCTTCAATTGGTGTTTTCTCAACACCTCCATCACTATTCTTAAATGTTCCTTGTGTTCTTCCTCTGTCCTCGAATAGACCAAAATATCATCCACGAACACAAGGACAAACTTATTCAACTGATCTCTGAATACTCTATTCATAAGATCCACAAAATATGTTGGGGCATTGGTCAGTCCGAATGGCATGACCAACCACTCATAAAATCCAGATGGCGTCCGAAATGCCGTTTTAGCTATACTCTCAGCTTCCACTCTAAGCTGATGAAAACCTGTCGCGAGATCCAATTGAGAGAATACTCTCGTGCCACTCAACTGATCAAACAAATCGTCTATCCGCGGTAGAGGATACTTGTTCTTCCTCAACACTTTATTCAACTCGCGGTAGTCTACACACAAACGAAGGGAACCATCCGCCTTGGTAGCAAACACAACTGGTGCTCCCCATTCGGAAACACTCCTTCTGATAAATCCCTTCTTCAAAAGATCGCTGACTTGCACCCCGAGCTCTCGCTGCTCCCTTGGTGCCATACGACGAAGTGGCATCACTATAGGTCTGGCATCTTTCAATAAATCAATACGGAACTCAATCTCTCGGTGTGGTGGAAGCCCGGTCACTTCCTCGAAAACGTCCGGATACTGGCCAACCACGGGCAAACCTGACAATTCACTATGTGGGATGTCGAGGGAATTTAGAAAACTAGCCAATACCCCATCACCGGGTAGACCACCAAACACTACCCTCCGCCCATCATCCACTCTAGCTGTCACCAAAAAGCCCTCACAGTCTACACCACCCCGTATCTTTGGAGCCAATCGACTCCCAAAATAATGCCAAACCTAGTAAAGCCCAAAACAAAGCAATCACAAACAAACATGCATCCATGACTCGATAAGACCACATTACGACAAATCATGCTAAGGTTAGTTGAACCACCAATCGGGTTCGTCACTACTAAAGGTCTATCGACAATCTCGGGCTCCAATCCCAACCAATCTACCAGGTCACTAGATATGAAAGAACTGGAAGCCCGGTATCAAACAAAACTCTAACAGGAACATCATAAACAGAAAGCATACCTTGGATGACGACATTCTTTCCCTTCTCCGCCGCGGTTGGGGCATTCGACGAAGAAGGAATAGCATTAAGGGCATATGCTTTCACCATCTGCTTTTCTTTAGGGGGTTGCGGACACTTGTCCTTGTGATGTCCCACTTGGCCACAGTTAAAGCACTTCCTATCCGCTGGCTTGGCCCGACAATTACTAGCATAATGGCCCTTCTTACCACTGCTGAAGCACTCAACCTCTTTCTTATTCTTTTTCTAGCCATCCTTATTCTGGTTCTGCTTCCTCTTATTCTGAGAACCACTCTTGCCTCCACCACTTGCTTGTGGTTTTGGCTCCTCTGCAGATGCAACCTCAGTCTTTGACTTAGGGTAAAGACTTTCTGACCTCAATGCTTTCCCCACAATCGATTCAAACGTCTCATCGATGTGGTTAATGAGCCTTTCCCCCAAGTATTGATCCAAACCAGTTATGAACTTCTCATTCTTCTTCTCAGGGGTATCAATAAGGGATAACCCATACTTCGACAAAGTGTCGAATTCAGCAATATACTCCGAGACAGCTCTGCCATTTTGCTTGAGATCCAAAAATTTCTTAAACAACACTGATTTCTGAGTAGCTGGAACGAACTTCTCACTAAAGTAAGCCTTAAACTGCTCCCAAGTAATCTGATCCTCGGGAGTAGCTACCTTTATAGCATTCCACCAATTCATTGTCCGTCCTTGCAGCTGACGGGATGCTAGCCTTCTCTTCATCGCATCCTCGATACCCAAATCTTCAAAGATACGCTCATAGCTATCTTACCAATCCTGAACATCCGTGGCCAACTCCGTTCCGTTGAATGGCTTCCCACCAAGACTAGTATAATCCTTGTCCAGCTTGGCGAAATCGGCCTTAGGCGCCTGCACTATTGGACCACCACCATTACCAGCATTGGGAGCTGCCCTCTGCACATCCCTAAGCATCTGTCTCATGAGGTCAGTAAACATCGTCCTCATGTCAGCAGCAATCCCATTATTGGCTCCTCTACAAGCACCTCTTGCGTATCGGCTCATCGTTCAATCTGTAAAGAGAAAACGATTAACCATCTCCATAGTGGTGCTAGTGCAGTGCGACTTCATCCTTAGCTATACTAATAGTATATATATAGCTTTTAAAACCAAAATAATTACAAATACGCGCTCTCACATACGTATACTATATCTTCCTGATGACTTTCCTAGGTTAACTACGCAACCTAGGGCTCTGATACCAAATGTGACGGCCCGCCCCGCATCAACCGACATTTACTCCAAAAGTGCGTTGTACACATATCCAGTTAGCACGGGATGGTCATCAGAAGGAAAGAGAGAAGACGAAGAATCAACAAGGAACCTATAGAATGTCTCACAGCGCATAGAACAAAATATAATAACAACATACTTGACATAAAACAGGTGAGACAGTGCATAAGCTAAAAACAAACTATCATAGCAGCGGAAAATCCAAATACAGCTTATGTTCCACATCATCATTATTACAACTTTTCAAACTGTCTCTAAGGGTAAAAGCAAGATAAGGGAGGTACACTACTAATGCCCAAGTAGTGACCACCAACGACACAGAGAGAATATCTATATATATATCATACGTGGAAGCCTCCTGCTCGCCTCCGGATCAGCTACTCGTGCATCACTAGCTAACCTGTCTCTAGTCTGCTCGTGAGAGCACCCAGAGTAATAAGAAGACACATAAAACTCTGGGTCAGACAAAAAGTCTGGTATGAGCGATAAGCAGCTAAACAGAACAATAACAGGTATACTAAACCATACCTGAGCCTGGACCTGCAACCAAAGAGTTAGCACTACATACCGTACAATACTCTAAGGTGCCACTGAACAAATGGTGTAAAGATAACGGGGGTGGGGGTGTGCATGTCATAATGATGGCAAACAAATCAACCATAACAACGATCCTCACATCTCTCACTCAGTGCGTAAATCATACGATGTCCAACACTGTCAATCACTAGACCCATCGAAGTACTGACGGAGTTCGACTTGTACAACTACTGCTACTACCACGCTTACCACATGCAGTCATGACCAATCTTTACAAATGACCCCACTTCATTGGTCTATAGCTCTTTAGTCGTACCTAGGCCACTGTGGACCTGAATCCATTCACGTACTCCCTACACATAGTGATTCAAAGTTACAGACATTGACAACCCCTTAGCACACGTCCCGTAGGAAAGCCCAATCATGAAGCCCACTCATTGGTTCCCAACTGGATCCTGAGTCAAAGCTCCTCATTTGGACTTCCTTTGCATCTCGGGTTTTGGTCGAATTGGAGTTGGTCTTCAGAAAGTCGTTGCGTAGTAGTAATAGCACTCGGTTTGGACATGCATAGTGCTCCAGTCCTCATCGGTTCGGTTCGGTCTAGTGCCTCTTAGTATGCTCCTGGGTGCGGTTCGGTTAGGTTGTTCCCCATTAGCTCGGTTCGGTTCAGATGCCCTCTGTCTGGGTGCGGCTCGGTGGTTGCCTCCTGGTTCGGTTCGGTGGTTGCTCCCTCCTAGATGTCCGATCCGATCCTATCTCATCCCTCTACATTCGCCCGGTCCGATCACGTCCCTCTTCATTCGCCCGATCCGATCCTATCCTTTTCATTTGCCCGATCCGATCCTATCCTTTTGGTTCCTCCGATCCGATCCCCTGTCCAACTCCAACTCTTAGAAAATGGCCTTCCTTCTCGCTAAGCCCCTTATGCTAAGTTCCAACCCGAATCCAGTTCACTAGCCCGGTTCCCCTATCTGATCCGAGCCCAATAATCCGATCCGATCCGGTTCGAAACCCTGCACATTTCCTGTGACTTTCCAGCGACTGTTTTACGCCATACGACGGCGTTTTCGACCAATCTAACAGTTGTAATCAGTCACAAAACATACCATACAGTCATAGCAACATGTATAATCATTCACAAACATCGAAACAATAATCATAGCATGTAAAATGGATCAAACATACCCAAAACCCCATATTTTCCCCTAAGCATGTTTAGGAAAAACAAATAATATGATTAGTGAAACTTAACCAAATCAAACCAAATTTCTAGCAGAAGTCTAAAATATTATTTAAGAATTTGCAAATATTTTTCCAGAATTTATTAATGTATAAATTCGCTAATCTTCACTAATTACCCTTAATTAACCGTAATTAGTGCAAAACTATGCAAATCACTCACCTTGGCCACAAATAAAACCTTTAGAACTGAAACTCTACTGTTTGGGCGCGAATACCAATGTAACACTGTAGCCCTACTACTGATTTGGTGGAGATCTTCCTTGATTTGATGTAGTTTAGACCAAAACTTGATTAAGAAGTGATTAGGGGTGTTCTTAGATGATGAAGGCCATTGTTAGGTTGAAGAGAGAGTTTGTGGCGCCTGGAAAATGAGTGAAAAACCGAAATCCTAACCCTAGCAGCCCTCAAATACCTCTAATCCCGAAATCCCCTATTGGGCCTAGCTGTTAATCACCCGGTTAAGCCCAATTAAGCTGTTTTTCACAATCTGAAACTTGTTTCAGCCATATCTCCCAAACGGTGAGTCCGTTTGGCAAACGTGACCACTCTACGGAATTGTAAACCATCAAACAAATCTAATGGAAGTGGTTTCAGGTCAAAATTCCTTTCCAGTCAAAAGTTATGGCCAAAACAGTATTAGCTAGGGGCAAAATGGTCATTTAAAAATCGGGAAAAATCATGAACATGGGAAATGACCCCAATAGTCGTCTCCCAAAGTTACATGACCATACGACTTAGTTTGTGAAAGGAATAAATATTCTACGATCCTGCGATGCGTAGAATGCGGGTCGTTACACCTAGAGAGACGAATTGTAGTTATACCGATTGAGCCGTGCAAAGGAGACACTGGCGAATTTTTTCGGAATTTGAGGTGTTAGAAAAATTTTCAGAATTTTCGAATTTTTTTGTTTATAAGAATTAATTAATATTTTAAATAAAATAAAGCGGTTTAGTTGAAACTGAAGTTAAGAATTTAATTTTTAACCTGTAATTGAGTTTATAGCATTTTTCCCAACTTAGTAATTTCGGGGACGAAATTCTTTTAAGGGGGAAGGAATGTAACGTCCCAGAATTTTAGTATTTTAATAATAAACTAATTTAATTATTTTATATATTGGTTTGGTAATTTAATTGGCTTAATTTTAATAATTTTGATTATTTAATTGAAATAAATAGTGGATAAATTTAATTACCAAAATAGTCGGGAATAGTGAATTTACAATTTTGGGTGAACTGGATAATTTAAGAATTTAATCGAATTTATATTTGATTTAGAATAACAAATAAATTTATTTAAATGATAGTTGAACGTATTAATTATAATATAATTATAATCAAGCTCGTAATGTCACGGAAGTTTGTAATATTGAGTTTTAAATTCAGCTGAATATAGAGAATCCATTTTAAGTTGGAATTCTGTGAAACAAGAAACGTTGGAATCTAATAAACTGTATTTTTCTAATGGAAGTGGAAAATCAAGATTTCGTCCTAAAGATTGGAGGTTATGTCCAAATCAAATTTCCAGAAAGTCGCTATGAAATCGTTTATAAGCCATAACGGTTTATTTAATATAATTAAATATTGGTTTCGAATTTGGACAAGATCTTTGGGACGTAGCTATAATTTAATATTTAGAATTTTACTGAAATTTTTATTCTGAAAAACAAGCAACTTTTTATTTGAAGTATTTTACACCCTGTATCAGCATTTTGGGATTCCACAGAATAATCTAACTTGTCTATATTATTATATTTTTGGGATCATGGCATATTTCTTATTACAACAGTATTTTTATTTTTGTCGTTAGTAGTCTATAAACAAACGAAATTATGTGAATTGTCACAAGTTATCAACTGCGAAGATTTGATAATTCAATTGTTGAGATAGCCATAGTGACAACTACTTTTCCTTAAATTTTCCCTTAACGATTGTGGCGAAGTTATGCTGTTAGATTTGGTGTCTCCAATAAACTGGAAAGATCGTTGAATTAGTAATACTTGTACCATGAATAAATACAAAGCTTGCTAAGTCGCTCAAATCAAATATGCCAGTTAAAGGCTAATCATACTAAATGGGAACACGACAGACTTTGGTTGAAAATATATACATATCCTATGCTATACCAAGTACATATCTAAGAATATTAAACAGACTACCCTATATGCACGCAGACAAAAATGAGCTAGCTTTAAAGAAATATCATGATCATACTTATCCTATAATCTTACCGCAAGCTATAATCCTATAACTTCACACCAAAGAAAATTCTACAAGCATATCCTGTTAATCTATAAACCACGCTACCCTAATACTTAGTGCCAAAGCAACCAGAAAACAACTAACTTAAAACTTTATATCAAAGAAAATGTCTGCCATGTTAATTCACATCGAAGGTCTGCCTTGATAATTCACATCGCACATAGCTACTGATGGGTTTTCACAACGCCTACAATTTCCTTAGCGACCAAGTAACTCGAACTCTATAATTACAGCTGTATTGCCTCATTTCATTTTTTTGTTTTGCTTTAGAATTCCTACCGAACCATGTAGTGGCAAACAAAAATCAAATTAGCTCTCCTCTAGAAATCTCAGTTCCTATATCTATAAAATCATTCAACTGGGTGCTTAGTGGTTATATTTCATATACTGGGTTCCGTATATATATGTTTTTGGCACCAGATATTGCTGCCGTGACTAGAAGAGACGAGCTGAGAAGTAGAAGCATTGTTGACAAAGCAGAGTTCAATTATGGATTGAGGGGTTGAATGTGATCATGTGCGCAAAGTTTGGGAAGTTCTTTGATCAACAAAGTACTTACAGAATGCTTTGTTGAGAAAAGGGGGTTCGAACATATGGAATGGCGGATGTGTTAAATGGAGCACCATGGTGAATGTGAGAAACAAGTGAGAAGTTTGGAAAGGGTCTCCTATTTGGTTTTGCGTGAACGAGTACATACTCGGTGAAGTTTTTGGGAGTGGGCTTGGGTGCATGGAACAATAAGGTGGGGAGGAAGTAAGGGAGGGAGTCCACTGCGTTTACTGATTGGAGAAAGTTCAAGTATACATACGTGGGTTAGGAGTGAATATGCATGGATTTTTGGTGGTGTGACTGTTGTGTAAAGGGAAGTGTGGTGCTTGAGTGAAGTTAAACAGTGAACGAAGGGTGTATTTTTTTTTGGAGATAGTGAATAAGACCCTGGAACTCGCAATCAAAAGTTGATGAAGACTTTGTTAAATAATTAAGGGGAGAGGGCGACTGAATTATGGGGTGGCACCGGTCTGTGAAGTTGCAGGTGGTAATGTCTTTAAACAGGAAAGAAGTAGAGAGATGTTTGAGGGGAGGGAGAACGTTGGGTAGAGGTGGATTTTAGTGTAAATGATTTTGGATTTTTATGGTGAGAGTGAATGAAACGTGCGGTGTACATATTGTGCAAATGGTGGAGCATTGTTTTACATTTACAGGAGATCAAATATAGAAAGGGAGGACGTGAACAATGAATGCTGGAAATGAAACATCTTTGCTTGGGAAAGATGAAATTACAGGAGCGTGGAAACGATAGTTTAATAAGGGCAAAAGGCTACTACGCGTGGGTTTATTTGGGCGAGCCGAGTTTTAAAGATAAGAACCACGAACGGTTTGACCCGTTAGGATCGTATGGACACAGGCTTCGCAGTGAAGTCAGTTTGGAACCATTTGAAGATCGTCACAATATTATGGCGAAGTTAAATGCCCGGTTAGATCTATCAATCGTCAACCGTTATTTAACAGTTATCGACCAAGGTGAGTAATCTCACTAACTCTGTCCAGTTTTATAATTTCATAAATGTTATTTAATATTGATAAAATTGATTGAGTGTTATGTGTGATGGTTGTTTGAATGATTTACAAATAAATTGGTTGATAATTATTATATGAAGTCATTGGTTAAATACTGATTTAATAATTTCATATTGAGATGGAATCGATGTTATTTATATTGTTTAACATCTGCGGATGCAGGGAAACAGGTTGGAGGGGTCCAACTGGATTCCTCTATATTTATAATACTGTCTGTTTTCATATATTGTGATATATGATGTGATATAAAACCTGGGATTGATTATGATGACACCGGTCTGTTTAATTGGTATTTTAAATACCATAAAAAATACTGGAATGTAAAAAGCGAATTTTCAAAGTGTATTTTGAAAATGAAATACGTATAGGAAAATAAATATAATTATTAAAGGAATACTTATTTGGAAAATAAATATATTTATAAAAGGGATATTTATTTGGAAAGTAAATAGAATTATAAAAGGAAATATTTGTAAAATGAATATAATTTTATAAAAAGAGAATTTACATTAGGAAGGTTTAGACCCATGCTTCGCACATGGGTGTAACATTATATTGATTTAAAGTAAATATTTAATAGAAATCTTTTTTAACAGATAAATTAAGGAGAATAATTTATAAATGATGTTTATAAATTAAGGAAATATTTATCATTTGATAAATTGAATATATAAATCTGAATTTATATAGAGAAGTAAAATCAGTTTTAACACCGATAATTGAAATGGAATGTGAACGTAGTAGTTATAAAGAAAATTTGCAATGAGATTATAAATGTTGGGAATGAAATAAGATTTGTACGAATAGTTCTGCAAATAAAAATATAAATTGAATTTGGGTTTGAGATATTGTTTTTAAATACGAAATTAAACTGTTTTGATTATATAAAGAAATATTATTCACATTCTATGTGAAAAATTAGATTAAAGTAAATATTTTACAAATAAAATATTATAAAGGAATTTGGGGTTCGAATTAGGAATTTAAATGGAATTACTGAAATTAGAAACTGATTGGAAATTAGTTGAGTTGAATGGCTTTCTGGGTATCGAACAAATGTTGGTTTCGTCCTTCGGGGTTTATACTTGGGAAGTTGTTCTCTTACTAGTTTATAGTTAGAGACTGATAAAGGTAGGAAGATATTGATGCGTGAATTAGAAATGGAAACGTTTTCCAAAGTTAATAACGTATATTTTCTAATTTTAGAGAATAAGGAATTTATGAATATATGGAAACGATAAATGGGAAATTGGGAAATGAAATGATGATTGATCAGTGATATTTCCATTTGGAAATATGACCGTTGTTTGTACAACTATTTTTCCTTTGATAGTTAAATCATCGACTATCAATGATTTTGACCATTTCCGTTGTCGGTACGGAGAGACCGGGATCAGATATTACCTGAAAACCACTCCGCATGGCATCAGCGTTACGAATCAAATATGATGAAGATAATTAAAGACGGGGTTATGCAAGGGCTGTTCACTAAATCCTAGGTAGAAATTGCCTAAGATGGATTTACAGAATAGTGCCTTCGGGTTGTCCAGTCCAGGACAACTTGAATAGACGAATGTCTGACAGAGTATATCTGGTAGATCACGTAAGTTGATCGTTTCAAACGTATTTACGTTGGTGGCGGAGGAATTCATTTCTCTTAGCTTATATCCATCGTATTTTTGGGGAAATAAATTTGTGATTTGACGGGTATGACGATGTGGCATTCAAAGTAAATGAAGGAGTGATCTGTTAAAAGATACATTATGACCTCAAGCCCCATCAACTGGGAAATGACAGAAATCGAGCAGGCCGCATGGCTAAGTGGGTCGCACCCGAGTAGGGTCTATTGTCACCATCTAGAGAATATTCATATTTGATTCTTTCAATTCTATATCTCCAGGGAACGGTTATGTTGGTATACAAACTGCAAGGTGATAATATATTCAGAACATTTAAGCGAAATGAATGGCTGGTCATGTGTGGTTGAGTTACAAGATGTTCTTGTTGAACTCTAGTGTATCGCTTCTTGAGTACACTGATCAGAAGGTGGTTCCATACCTTGTCATAGTTCGAAATCCATTACCAAATAAGAGCCCGCCGTTTTTGATTGTATTTTATATATGTAGAGCATGAGATGAAAGCATTCTGCTAAATTGCTATTTACTTGATTTAAACATTACTATAATATCAGAAAATATAGGTCTTAAGAAATATTCTGGGTTATCATAAGGTAAAAACCGTCTATGTTTATGTGTGGGTCGGTCTTATGATTATTATTTCTTTTAAAAGGATTTTAAAAGTTAAACCAAGTGATTAGAGTTTACTTACACCAGTCCCATGATTAACCCAGAGTTTATTTTGTTTTGTTTTCTCTAAACTCTCGGGTGCCCAAATTTGTACGGGTAGTCAAGTAGTCGAGATTTTACAAATATATTTGGTGGAGCTTGGAGCAGAAGGCTTCAACGATATATATATATATATATATATATATATATATATATTCGGTTTCCGCTGTGATATATATGTGATGTACTCTGATGATATATGTAAGTACAATTTCACTTTTGTATTTCATAAGTTATTAGATAATATATTTTATTCATTCCTGTAACGACCCGGTTTTTAACAACTTTGGTTATCGACATAAACTCAATGACGACTAACCAAACATCGAAAAATACCGGTAGTTAATGAAAGAAATTAGAGGGTATAGATAAGATACAAATTTAGAATAGAAGAAGAAGAACAACAGAACATCAGAGTAACACGAACCTCACAACGGAACGAATAACATATAATATATAACATAACGTTGAAATATAAATCTGTACTTGAATATACATATCATTTCCAAAGTACAACATTTACAACACATCGGAAAATAACAATAGCTATATAATTATGAAGCCTCCTGCTCCAGCTATTCAAGTATCTGTAAATCCCGACTACTTGACTGCCCATACAAAATTGGGCACCCAAGAGTTTAGGGAAAACAAAACAAAATAAACTCCGGGTCAGTCATGGGACTGGTATGAGTAAAACAGTTAAAAATAGTTTGAACAAGTAAACGATATCTCATAAGACCACGCCGTATAACGGAACGGGTTTTTCCCTTATGAGAATCCAAAACATCTTTATATCAAAAACCTTTTGATATTATAATAATGTCTATCAACCACAATATAATAATCATCTAGCAGAAACGCTTTCATCTCACGTTCCACATATATAGTATACATCAAAACTGCAAGCACGTATTGGGTAATGGATTTCCAACTATGACAAGGTATGGAACCACCTTTCGCTAGTGTACCTGTAGAGAGGAATACACTGGGTTCAACAAGAACATCTGTTAACCCGGCCACACATGACCGACCACTCATTTTGCTTGAGTGTATCGAATGTATATCACCAATGGTTGGGATCAGCAACCATTTCCTGAATGGGACAGTATCGACAATAGATTTTTAGGAGTAAATGAAACTCTAGATCAGGTGATTATACACCCTAATAGGTGCGAACTACATAGCCATGTTGCCTACCCGATTTTTGTCATTTCCTGGTTGTGAGGCTAGAGGCTGCGCTTATCTCTAACAAATTACACATTTATTCACTTTGAATGTCACATTGCCATACCCGCCAAATCACAAATTGATTTCCCCAAAAATACCACGGGTATACAGCTAAGAGAAACGAATTCCTCCGCCACCAAACGTAGATACGTTTGAAGAGATCAATTTACGCGATCTATTAAATATACTCTGTCAGACATTCTTCCATACAGGTCGTCCTGGGACTGGACAAACCGAAGGCACTATTCAGTACAACCATCTTAGGAAATCTTTACCTAAGATTTATACAACAGCCCTTGCACTTTACTCCGTCTTCAGTTATCTTTGGCATATATGATTCGCAATGCTTATGCCAATATGGAGTGGTTCTTCGGATAATAATCCAACCGGTCTCTCCATATTAACAACGTTAAAATAGTCAAAACTTTAATAGTCGGTGAGTTAACTATCAAAGAAAAACACGTGTGCAAACAACGATCTTATTTCCAGATGGAAATTACATTGATCAATCACCAATCAACTTTTATCCTTTAAATTAATTTATCATTAATTTATTTCATTTGTCATTTCCTGTTTGCATATATTCAACATTTCTTATTTTCTAAATTTAGAAAATATATGTTATTAACACTGGAAAACATTTCCATTTCTTGTTTTCTATATTAGAAAACATTTCTGATTCTTATTTGGAAAACATTTCCAAAACTCTTACATTGGACTTAGACACCATCGCTATGCCAACTCAAACCATTACACTTATTAACTAAATTTACTTAACCATCCTTTACTATCAAACCTTACCATTCCTTAGTTAAGAAGGAAGTCAATCAAGTTGGGGCATAACTACCTCTCAGACCTTAACTGAACAATGTTTTAACTTCGAAATAGTCAAAGTTTATCTTTTAAATCTTTAACAAACTTCCTTACATAACTCTCGGATTCTATTTACGAATCCTCATCTTTTACAGAATTCATTTGATTATAATCGTGGTGTTATAATTCCCTTATTTCTGAAATATCTAACTTCAATTATAACTTTTCTTCCTTAATTTAAATAAATAACTAAACGATTTATTAAATAAATAAATCTTGATTTAAAAACCCGAAAGTATAAATACTTTCTCGAATTCGATACAATCGAATTCGCCGACTAACTCTCTACGAGTAATCTTTATTCGACTAACTCTTCTTCGAATAACCTACATTCGATTATCTCTCTTCGAATAATTTATATTCGATTATCTCACTTCGAATAACTTATACTTGATTATCTCACTTCTAATAACTTATATTCGATTAACTCACTTCGAATAACATGTATTTGATCTCTCTCTTTCGAATACGCTATATTCGATTTAACTCCTTTTGAATAAACTATATTCGATAACTCCTTTTGATTAAACTAATCGATAACTCCTTTCGAATAACTAAATTCGATTAACTCCTTTCGATTAAACTAATCGATAACTCCTTTCGAATAACTAAATTCGATTAACTCCTTTCGAATAACTAAATTTGATTAACTCCTTTTAACTCGATTCGAATAACTAATATTCGATAACTCCTAATCCGACTAACTCTAATCGATTTATTCTAATTCGATTAACTCTATTTAATTACTTTATTGCTTAAGTCTAACTCTAACTGGTTAACTTTAACTCTAATTGGTTAACCCTAATTCTAACTGGTTAACTCTAACTGATCAACTCTTACTGATTAACTCTAACTGATTAACTCTAACCGGTTAACTCTAACTGATTAACTCTAACTGGTTAACTCTAACTGGTCAACTCTAACTGATTAACTCTAACTGGTTAACTCTAACTGATCAACTTTAACTGATCAACTCTAACAGGTCAACCCTAATTGATTAACCCTAACTGGTTAACTCTAACTCATTTACTTTATTCGATTAACTCTAATCGAATAACTAATATTCGATTAACTCATTTCGATTAACTCTTTTCGATTAAATCCTTTGATTAATTCCTTTTCTATTTGTTTACTTAACAAATAACTATTCCCTTTTCAATTCTATTTATTTAACAAATAAATATTTCTTTTATCTTTTCTATTTATTTAACCAATAAATATTTCTTTTATCTTTTCTATTTATTTAACCAATAAATATTTCTTTTATTTTTTCTATTTATTTTCTAAATAAATATTCCTTTTAACTTTATTTATTCCCTAAATAAATATTTCCTTTTCAATTCCATTTGTAAATGTTTTACGAATATTCCCTTTTCAATTCTATTTGTAAATGGTTTACAAATATTTCCTATTTTTTTTATTTTATTTATTTTCTAAATAAATAACCCTTTTATACTTCTATTTATTTATTGAATAAATATTCCATTTATTTAACAAATAAATAATTCTTTTCAATTCTATTTGTTTGACAAATAAATATTCCTTTTCTATTTGTTTCCACAAATATCCCTTTTCTATTATATTTGTTTTCTCAAATATTTCCAATTCTATTATATTTGTTTTCACAAATATTTCCATTTCTATTATATTTGTTTTCACAAATATTTCCAATTCTATTATATTTGTTTTTTCCCAATTCTATTATATTTGTTTTCACAAATATTTCTAATTCTATTATATTTCAATATACACATTGAAAAATCCCATTGTATATTCCAATATTTCTTATGGTGTTTCAAATACCATATATCACTGCTCAGTATCACCCAAACACACACAATCAACAAAGATTGTATATCACATCATATATCACAATATATATGAAAAACAGTAAAAATAAATGTTGAGGAATCCAGTTGGATCCCTCCGACCTGCTTCCCTACATCACAGATGTTAAAAAATATAATTAACATCGATTTCATTTCAATATGAAATATTCTGCTAAACAGAATCAATATTTGATTAACGATTTATATATATATATCGTTATCTATGATTCCAACCAATACACAAGCAATTCAACTAAACAGTTAACACACAACAATTCAACAAATGATTAATAGCTCTAAGAATACGTTATAAAAATATAACTGTTCAGAGTTGGTGAGTTTTACTCACGTTGGACGATCATCGTTAATAATGATAACCATCGCTTGATTCAGACAGACAATTTGTTTTGCTATAAATTGTATCGTGCTCCAATTGACTCGCGGTCTATAGTGTCCGTCCATACGATCCTAACGGATCCAACCGTTCGAAATTCTGATTTAGTATGTACAAGTTATGGTATTCAGAAGTTAATACATTTATTAAAAATAAAACTTAAAATTTTAAATTCCATTTTGGGCCACACCCTCACAACCTTGACCCAGGCCCAAACTCCACTACCCAAATACCCAGACCCCGTGTTCTTCCTCTCCTCCACAAATGCAACACACGTCTCCAGTATTCCACCGGCATTTCCACCATTTTCAGGCTACCACCGATCCTCCTCCTTCCACTAAAAATTGAAATTAAAATCTCCAAAATTTCTCTCTTCAATCCCTCTTCCTACTCCTATAACCGAACTCCACTTCGAATCTTCTCTGGGTATCACGTTCAATAGTCTTTCACGCTCGCTACCGTACTGACATTGACGCCTTTTGCCACCGTATCCGTTCAAACTTGCACACAAGGTGTTAAATCACCTCCTAAACCCAATTTCGAACTCGATTTCTTCACCCGATTCCCCATATCAATTATAGAGCCAACCCTAACCTTGCTGTCGAAAAACCCACCCACAAATATGAGCGTCGAACACGTTAAAACCCATATAGAAACGAAGAGAAAGGAATGGGGATCTCAATGATATTAGTTCTAGGATTTACAACAATTTCTTTGAATTTATAAAAATTTCAAAACTTGCGAATTTGTTTGCTGGAAAAATAAATGAAGGCGCTACTTGTTTGACTAGAGAAAAATGTAATTTAGGGTTCAGAGAGTTTAGGGTATTATATAGGTTGGTTTTTATTATTTTTATATTCAATATTTATATAAATTTTAAGCAGACGCTATCTTTCTTTACCCTCTAAAATTCCTGTGATCACATACGATACCCAAAAATACCAAACTGGACATACTGCTAGAGTTTGACATTAGGAACCGAATGAAACTTGTTTAGTCGAATTCTGACTTCGTTTGCTCACACAACGTATTTTTAACCATCAAAATACTGACTGGTTTTTCACATTAAAAATCCACACGGCCACATACTGACTTCAAAAATCACAGAAACTGAAATCTAGCAATAATTTAACATTGCGGATCCAACAAAATTGGTTTTGTCGAATTCTGAGGTCGTTTGCAAAACTGGCTATTTTTAAAGCCCTAAATAACCCTTTTGAATATATAAATATATTTAAAAACAATCAAATTAAATATTTATAAATAAATATTATCGTATATATTCACAACAGAATATATACAGCTCTAGAATATTCCTATATGAATTTCTAGCTTGATATTTCAAATCCCGATTAAATCGATATTCGATTTATAATGAAATTCCTTTTTAAATTATAAATAAAATCGTTATAAATTATAAAGGAATTCCACAGCGACTTCTCTAAAATTTGATTTGGACATAAATCAAAATCTACACGATGAAATACTGATTTTTCTCTTCCATTAGAAAAATATAATTCACCAGCTCCTAACGTTTCTTGTTTCACAGAAATCCGATTTAAAACGGCTTCTGTATATTCATTTAAAGTTCGAATCGCCAAATCGCGAACTGCTGCGCCATTTCGAGCTCGATTATAATTATAATATAATGTATACGTTCAACTGTCGTTCAAATAATATATTCGTTATTCTAATTAAATTTTAAATTGAATTATATATTTCGAATTGCCCAATTCACACCATATCGCCATTTCAGCCCTTTCTGATTATTTCAGAGTTAAATATATTATTTAATTATTATTTTAATTAAATATTCACTTTTGTTTAATTAAACGACCATTAAATTCTCTAAATCACTATTTAAATAATTAAATAAGTTAATTATATATTGCAGAAAATACGGGTCGTTACATTTTTCCCTACTTAAAATAATTTCGTCCTCAAAATTGCTAAGGTAGAAAACAAACCCTATCGATTAGTAAAAATCAATTATTTACTTCTTACATTCGGTTTCAACTGAACCAATTTAATTTCAATTAAAATATTAATTAATTCTTATCAACGAAAATTTTCAAAAATCCTGAAAATTTTCTAACACTCGAAATTTCTGAAAAATTTCACTAGCACTTCCTTTGTACTGCTCAATCGGTACAACTCCAACTCGCCTCTCTAGGCCTTCTCCAACCAAAAGAAAATCAAAATGCCAAGCGGCTTGCCAGTTCGGCTCATAAAATCTCATACCCAATATGGAATATAAACTTGTACCTTTTTGTCGGGCATATCATTATATACTTTCTATCTGCTACAAATTTAGCAAATACCAATGTCATCCCAATCAAACTCCAATCACTTTTATCTCCAACACAACCATTCACTTATATCCAAGCCAAATATTATTTCAACTCGAGTTTCATTCTCGATTCCCAACTCTTAACTTGGTTATCAAATTACACTTCAAATTCGAATCTCCCAAATACAATTTGTCTCGAT
Organism: Allium sativum; assembly: GCA_030737875.1. NCBI lineage: Eukaryota > Viridiplantae > Streptophyta > Magnoliopsida > Asparagales > Amaryllidaceae > Allium > Allium sativum. Next base: position 887,560,239 of record CM060915.1, on the reverse strand, counting down.
ATCATTCAAATTCAATTTCAGTTACCACTTAACTGACTTTATTTTAATTCCAATTGGCTTTTACAAATTTCCGTTCAAATTTGGTTTTAATCCAAACAATCTTTCCCTGGGAATTTTAAACAGTTTACCATATCGAAAATCAAACTTTCCTTTTCAAGATTCAAAACAACTGGCTTTTCTCAAATCAATTCAAAACAATAACTTTGGTAGTAATCCGTCACTTAGAACTCAAAAATGAACACCGATGATGTCTAGATCATCATCGGAATCTATTTCCAACTATCGAAGTGAGTTCAATACTATATCACTTTCAAAATCATATCTAAACACTTCCATTTTGAGATTCATTTCAAAATACCATTCACACTGTTTGTAAAACAATTTAAAATCTCCCAGGATTTTAAAATTCTCATATATTCAATTCAAATCCATTCACAAACACTTATTCAAATTTCTAGGTTTTAGTTTAACTTCTGATTTAAATTCAGATTTAATTCAATTCGACTTCATATATTTCACTTATATGAATTCTGATTGGTTATTTAGATAACCATTTCACATCTTATAATCTTATTCGATTATAATAGTGACCAACACATCCAATATATTATAATCATTTCAATATTAATCCTTTATATCAAAATCTAATTTGGGTAAAATTATTCCATTTACCCTCTTTTCAAAACAAACAGTGTCGGTTCATCGTATTCGAGTGTTTATAAATCCCTAATGATACAGTGGATCAAACTGATCGACTATAACTCATAAACAACTCAACCAATAAATCTCCATAATATAAATCATTTTATATTGAATAACAAATACGTTCACTCGTATATATACACTCAAACTCAATCTAGGGTATTACTAACCCTATCTCTACTGAGTCACGCCACAGAGCCATGGTAATTCACTTAACCTTAAGCTCTGGTACCAACTGTAACGACCCGGTTTTTAGCGATTTTGGTTATCAACATAAACTCAATGACGACTAACCAAACATCGAAAAATACCGATAGTTAATGAAAGAAATTAGAGGGTGAGAATAGATAAGATAGAAACTTAGAATAGAAGAAGAAGAACAACACAACATCAGAGTAACACGAACCTCACAGTGGAACGAATAACATATAATATATAACTTTGAAATATAAATCTATACTTGAATATACATATCATTTCCAAAGTACAACACTTACAACATAGCGGAAAATAACCATAGCTATATAATTCTGAAGCCTCCCGCTCTAGCTCTTCAAGTATCTGTAAATCCCGACTACTTGACTGCCCGTACAAAATTGGGCACACAAGAGTCTAGGGAAAACAAAACAAAATAAACTCCGGGTCAGTCATGGGACTGGTATGAGTAAAATAGTTAAAAATAGTTTGAATAAGTAAACGATATCTCATAAGACCACGCCGTATAACGGAACGGGTTTTTCCCTTATGAGAATCCAAAATATCTTTATATCAAAAACCTTTTGATATTATAATAATGTCTATCAACCACAATATAATAATCATCTAGTAGAAACGCTTTCATCTCACGTTCTACATATATAGTATACAATCAAAACCGCAAGCACGTATTGGGTAATGGATTTCCAACTATGACAAGGTACGGAACCACCTTTCGCTTGTGTACCTCTAGAGAGGAATACACTAGGTTCAACAAGAACATCTTGCAACCCGGCCACACATGACCGACCACTCATTTCGCTTGAGTGTATCGAATGTATATCACCAACGGTTGGGATCGGCAACCGTTTCTCGAATGGGACAACATCGACAATAGATTTTTAGAAGTAAATGAAACTCTAGATCAGGTGATTATACACCCTAATCGGTGCGACCTACATAGCCATGCTGCCTGCCCGATTTTTGTCATTTCCCGGTTGTGAGGCTAGAGGCTACGCTTATCCCTGACAGATTACACATTTATTCACTTTGAATGTCACATCGCCATACCCACCAAATCACAAATTGATTTCCCCAAAAATACCACGGGTATACAGCTAAGAGAAACGAATTCCTCCGCCACCAAACGTAAATACGTTTGAAGAGATCAACTTACGCGATCTATTAAATATACTCTGTCAGACATTCTTCCCTATAGGTCGTTCTGGGACTGGACAAACCGAAGGCACTATTCAGTACAACCATCTTAGGCAATCTTTACCTAAGATTTATACAACAGCCCTTGCACTTTACTCCGTCTTCAATTATCTTTGGCATATATGATTCGCAACTCTTATGCCAATACGGAGTGGTTCTTCGGATAATAATCCAACCGGTCTCTCCATATTAACAACATTAAAATGGTCAAAACTTTGATAGTCGGTGAGTTAACTATCAAAGAAAAACATGTGTGCAAACAACGATCTTATTTCCAGATGGAAATTACATCAATCAATCACCAATCAACTTTTATCCTTTAAATTAATTTATCATTAATTTATTTCATTTGTCATTTCCTGTTTGCATATATTCAACATTTCTTATTTTCTAAATTTAGAAAATATATGTTATTAACACTGGAAAACATTTCCATTTCTTGTTTTCTATATTAGAAAACATTTCTGATTCTTATTTGGAAAACATTTCCAAAACTCTTACATTGGACTTAGACAGATGTTTAAACAACCTATCGATATGCCAACTCAAACCATTACACTTATTAAATAAATTTACTTAACCATCCTTTACTATCAAACCTTACCATTCCTTAGTAAGGAGGTCAATCAAGTTGGGGTATAATTACCTCTCAGACCTTAACTGAACAACGTTTTAACTTCGAAATAGTAAAAGTTTATCTTTTTAATCTTTAACAAACTTCCTTACGTAACTCTCGGATTCTATTTACGAATCCTGTTCTTTTACAGAATTCATTTGATTATAACCATGGCGTTATAATTCCCTTACTTCCGAAATATCTAACTTCAATTATATGTTTTCTTTCGTAATTTAAATAAATAACTAAACAATTTATTAAATAAATAAATCTTGATTTAAAAACCTGAAAGTATAAATACTGTCCCGAATTCGATATAATCGAATTCGCCGACTAACTCTCTACGAGTAATCTTTATTCGACTAACCCTTCTTCGAATAACCTACATTCGATTATCTCTCTTCAAATAACTTATATTCGATTATCTCACTTAATATTCGATTATCTCACTTCGAATAACTTATATTCGATTAACTCACTTCGAATAACATATATTCGATCTCTCTCTTTCGAATATGCTATATTCGATTTAACTCCTTTCGAATAAACTATATTCGATAACTTCTTTCGATTAAACTAATCGATAACTCCTTTTGAATAACTAAATTTGATTAACTCCTTTCGATTAAACTAATCGATAACTCCTTTCGAATAACTAAATTCGATTAACTCCTTTTGAATAACTAAATTCGATTAACTCCTTTTAACTCGATTCGAATAACTAATATTCGATAACTCCTAATCCGACTAACTCTAATAGATTTATTCTAATTCGATTAACTCTACTTAATTACTCTATTGGTTAAATCTAACTCTAACTGGTTAACTTTAACTCTAACTAGTTAACTCTAGCTGGTTAACTCTAATTCTAACTGGTTAACTACAACTGATCAACTCTAACTGATTAACGCTAACTAATTAACTCTAACTGGTTAACTTTAACTGATCAACTCTAACTGATTAACTCTAACTGGTTAACTCTAACTGGTTAACTCTAACTGATCAACTCTAACTAATTAACTCTAACTGGTTAACTCTAACTGATCAACTCTAACTGATCAACTCTAACTGGTCAACCCTAATTGATTAACCCTAACTGGTAACTCTAACTCATTTACTCTATTCGATTAACTCTAATCGAATAACTAATATTTGATTAACTCATTTCGATTAACTCTTTTTGATTAACTCTTTTCGATTAACTCCTTTGATTAATTCCTTTTCTATTTGTTTACTTAACAAATAACTATTCCCTTTTCAATTCTATTTATTTAACAAATAAATATTTCGTTTATCTTTTCTATTTATTTAACCAATAAATATTTCTTTTATCTTTTCTATTTATTTAACCAATAAATATTTCTTTTATCTTTTCTATTTATTTTCTAAATAAATATTCCTTTTAACTTTACTTATTCCCTAAATAAATATTTCCTTTTCAATTACATTTGTAAATGTTTTACGAATATTACCTTTTCAATTCTATTTGTAAATGGTTTACAAATATTTCCTTTTTATTTTTATTTTATTTATTTTCTAAATAAATAACCCTTTTATACTTCTATTTATTTCTTGAATAAATATTCCATTTAATTCATTTATTTAACAAATAAATAATTCTTTTCAATTCTATTTGTTTGACAAATAAATATTCCTTTTATATTTTTTTCCACAAATATCCCTTTTCTATTATATTTGTTTTCACAAATATTTCCAATTCTATTATATTTGTTTTCACAAATATTTCCATTTCTATAATATTTGTTTTCACAAATATTTCCAATTCTATTATATTTGTTTTCACAAATATTTCCAATTCTATTATATTTGTTTTCACAAATATTTCCAATTCTATTATATTTGTTTTCATAAATATTTCCAATTCTATTATATTTGTTTTCACAAATATTTCTAATTCTATTATATTTCAATATAGACTTTGAAAAATCCCTTTGTATATTCCAGTATTTCTTATGGTGTTTCAAATACCATATATCACTGCTCAGTATCACCTAAACACACACAATCAACAAAGATTGTATATCACGTCATATATCACAATATATATGAAAAACAGTAAAAATAAATGTTGAGGAATCCAGTTGGATCCCTCCGACCTGTTTCCCTGCATCACAGATGTTAAACAATATAATTAACATCGATTTCATTTCAATATGAAATATTCTGCTAAACAGAATTAATATTTGATTAACGATTTATATATATATATATATATCGTTATCTATGATTTAAACCAATACACAAGCAATTCAACCAAACAGTTATCACACAGCAAATCAACAGATGATTAACAGTTCTAAGAATAAGTTATAAAAATATAACTGTTCAGAGTTGGTGAGTTTTACTCACATTGGACGATCATCGTTAATAACGATAACCATCGCTTGATTCAGATGGACAATTTATTTTGCTATAAATTGTATCGTGCTCCAATTGACTCGCGGTTAGTTCCATCGTGTAGTGTCCGTCCATACGATCCTAACGGATCCAACCGTTCAAAATTCTGAATTAGTATGTACAAGTTATGGTATTCAGAAGTTAATACATTTATTTAAAATAAAACTTAGAATTTTAAATTTCCTTTTGGGCCTCACCCTCACAACCTTGGCCCAAGCCCAAACTCCACTACCCAAATACCCAGACCCGCGTGTTCTTCCTCTCCTCCACAAATGCAACGCACGTCTCCAGTATTCCACCACCGTTTCCACCATTTTCAGGCTACCACCGATCCTCATCCTTCCACTAAAAATTGAAACTAAAATCTCCAAAATTTCCCTCTTCAATCCCTCTTCCTACTCCTATCACCGAACTCCACTTCGAATCATCTCTGGGTATCGCGTTCAACAGTCCTTCACGCTCGCTACCGTACTAACATCGACGCCTTTTGCCACCATATCCGTTCAAACTTGCACACAAGGTGTAAAATCACCTCCTAAACCCAATTTCAAACTCGATTTCTTTACATGATTCCCCATATCAATTATAGAGCCAATCCTAACCTTGCTGTCGAAAAACCCACCCACAAATTTGAGCGTCGAACACGTTAAAATCCCTACAGATATGAAGAGAAAGGAATTGGGATCTCAATGATATTAGTTCTGGGATTCACAACATTTTCTTTGAATTTATACAAATATCAAAACTTGCGAATTTGTTTGTTGGAAAAACAAATGGAGGCGCTACTTGTTTGACCAGAGAAAAATGTAATTTAGGGTTTAGAGAGTTTAGGGTATTATATGAGTTGGTTTTTATTATTTTTATATTCAGTATTTATATAAATTTTAAGCAGACGCTATCTTTCTTTATCCTCTAAAATTCCTGTGATCACATACGTACCCAACAATACCAAACTGGACATACTGCTAGAGTTTGACATTACAGACCCAACGAAACTGGTTTCGTCGAATTCCGACTTCGTTTGCTCACATAGCGTATTTTTAACCATCAAAATACTGACTGTTTTTCACATTAAAAATCCGTACAGCCACATACTGACTTCAAAAATCACGGAAACTGAAATCTAGCAATAATTTAACATTCCGGATCCAACAAAATTGATTTTATCGAATTCTGAGGTCGTTTGCAAAACTGGCTATTTTTAAAGCCCTAAATAACCCTTTTAAATATATAAATATATTTAAAAACAATCAAATTAAATATTTATAAATAAATATTATCGTATATATTCACAACAGAATATCATACAGCTCTAGAATATTCCTATATGAATTTCTAGCTTGATATTTCAAATCCCGATTAAATCGATATTCGATTTATAATGAACTTTTTAAAATATAAATAAAATCGTTATAAATTATAAAGGAATTCCACAGCGACTTTTCTAAACTTTGATTTGGACATAAATCAAAATCTACATGACGAAATCCCAATTTTTCTCTTCCATTAGAAAAGTATACTTCACCGGCTCCTAACGTTTCTTGTTTCACAGAAATCCGATTTAAAACGGCTTCTGTATATTCGTTTAAAGTTCGAATCGCCAAATCGCGAACTGCCACGCCATTTCGAGCTCGATTATAATATAATTTATACGTTCAACTGTCGTTCAAATAATATATTTGTTGTTCTAATTAAATTTTAAACTGAATTATATATTTCGAATTGCCCAATTCACACCATATCGCCATTTCAGCCCGTTCTGATTATTTCAGAGTTAAATATAATATTTAATTATTATTTTAGTTAAATATTCACTATTATTTAATTAAACGACAATTAAATTCTCTAAATCACTATTTAAATAATTAATAAGTTAATTATATATCGCAGAAAATACGGGTTGTTACAGTTCCGCTGTGAGATTCGTGTTACTCCGATTTTGTTGTTATGTTCTTCTCCTTCTTCTATTCTAATTTTCTATCTTATCTATTCTCACCCTCTAACGTCTTTCTATTAATGATCTGGAATGTTCGAGGCTTGGATAATTGACATGGGTTTTATGTTGATTTTCTGGGTCGAAAATCCCTGGGTCGTTACAGGTACCGGCTTCGTGTCTGTGTTGTTTACGGATTCTTCCTTATGACTACGAAGTTGCTTTCTGGAAATGGTATCGATACCAAGTGTATTAGTATCGTTCGCTCTTTGCACAAACCTGAATCGATCTCATGCTTCCCTTTTATGGCTTTAAGCTTCGGTATCGAACTATGTACTTCCAAAATTTAGATCAGGTTGATTGCTTTCGGTATCAGTTTCGTAACCATTCTTGGTAGCTTATTATATGTTAGTCTCGGTACCATGCTGCCACTATCTTCCCTATATCGGTACCAAGCTTCTGCCTCCTACGTTGTTACCGATAGCATGTAGACCAAATCTTTTACTTTCTTTTGCTTCTGGTATAGACTTTTGGCTTTCATGCTTCCAATGTGATGTTGGTTTCATTCTTATATCCCTTCACCTCTGTTTTCATTTTGGTATCGAAATCTAGTAGTAAGTGTGTTAATTGTACAGTGCTACTGGTGCAGTGTATATATGCAGTTGTTTTGACAATCAAGAGTGCAACATGATAAGTTGCTTTTACTGAATGGTAGAATGATGCAGTGAAGTTGCTGATCAGAGTTATTTGAGGGTGGAACGCTTGACAGACGATGTGGGTAAGGGTAATGATATGTGGTTCTTGGTTTATGAGAGGAAGTGGCAACAGTTGTGTTTGAGCATCGGTTTTATGGAATGCAGCGAGGTTGCGGGAAGAGGTAGAACTGAGTGCGATGAACAAAAACTGAAGTCAATTTAGTCTGTCAACAGAGAGGTGATGAAATCATGGATGAACTGAAAATATAGTGGATGAGCCGGAAATGCAGTGGAGGTGTTGAAGTGATGAATAGTGGAAGCTTAGTCATGCAGGAACATGCTCAACAAGATTAAAAAACAAAATGTAAATTGTGTAAACAAAATAAAATGTGTGGAGAGATGCACATTATTTTTTCTGCAAACAGAAATGAAATATAAAGCAATTTGTAATCACAGACTGGCAGTTATATGGAAAAGAATCCAAACTACAAAGTGGCAACAACATAAAAAACTATATGAGAAAAAAAATTGTGTAATTGAAAATGTCACTGGAATATAAATAGTGTGTTGTTATTCTCACCCCCACTTCCCTCTTTCCTCCACCACACTAGTTTAACAGTTCACCACCAAAAGGTTATTCCCTAGAATTTACATTGCCCGACGGTTCTTTATGGCCGACGAACATGAAAGTGGTTTGGTCATTTGCAGCCGAAAGAAATTGTGTAGTGGCTGGAAGAGGGAAGTGGGGTGTGAATAGAAGCACACTAAAAATAATGCAAAGCCAAATTAAAACTGTGCAACTATCTTGTTTTTTTAGAAGATCAAAGATGGTTAAACCAAAAAAACCATAAACAAATAACGCGAATGAAAGGAAAATAATCCAAAGAGGAAATTTAAAATTTACAAACTTTCTCCGGCAGTGGCACCGTAATCTTGGTTCGCACATATTTTTCTATCATTTTAGAAAATCCACAAGATTTATATCATTATAAACTACTACAAGCACACGGTGTACAATCCTAATATGTGTGTGAGTACAAGTAAATCCATAGGGTGTGTTTTTAATATTTGCAAATTTGTTCAATTGAATTAAACCATGTTTTAAAATTGTGTTAGCTAACTAGTGTAACGCCTCGTAAAATAAACCAAAAATAAATATGAGGTAATTCAATAATAATAATCAATAATAAAATTTCAAAAAAAAATCAATAATAAATTAGTGGGCTGAAAATGAAATTTTGATAATTGGGAATTAGGCCACGAAAGTATTGTAATTGCGCTCGTGGCGATATTCTGATCCATTTTTCATATTTTATTTACTGAAAACGGAGTCTGTATGAAAAAGATGTTAATAAAACAAGTTGTGCGTAAATATTAACACAATAAGTTTTAAATTTAGACAATATATATAATATATTAATTATGGATTAGCGTGAAAAGAATATTCCAATTGATTTTGAAATTATGTGTATATGTTTATACACAATGGGTGAAAAAGATAATCAAACAAAGGAAAGAAATAAAAAAAAATAACGTTTAATAAATCGGGCAACTAACTTGAAGATTAAATCTCTTAGGCAGATTTTGACCCAAGGGGTCGACCGCCCTCCTACCATAGGGGTCTACTGCCTTGGTTAAATTAGGGTGGTGAGGGCTTGTTCTTTGAGGGTTTTATATAAATGGCATACACAGACTGCCTGGATTTAACTTAATAGATCCTACGGTTTTTATTAACACTTGCAACTTTATATACCAGCCTCCTAGGCTCTCCCTAACCATGTTCTTCATTTCATTCTTATGCCTCCATTATTTCCTTGTGCCATTGCTAATTCCAAATCTAAGGTTAGATTTCTCTTTTAATTCTCTAACATCAATTATATCCTCTATATTCTAAGATTTATATAGGTTTGAGAATTCTGAATTTTGTGTATATATATATGTGTGTGTGTGTCATATTTTGATTCATTTTATTCTTATATATATATGTGTATATATATATATGCACATATGTGTGTGTGTGTGTGTGCGTGTATCAATAGATGGCATGGAGCATGATTGTGAAGGCTAGATCCAAAATTAATTCTACTCATAGTTTGTTGTAACGACTTGTATTTTACGTGTCGGAGGATCGTGAAATATTTATTTTATTTTCATATAAGGTCATATGACTGTTTAACTTTGCGAAACGACTATTTGGTTCATTTCCTATTTTCACCATCTTTATCGAATTTTAATGTGACCGTTTTACCCTTGAAAAATATGGTTTCACCCGTAACTTTTGATGGTAAGATATATTGACTTGAAACTACTTCCATTAGATTCGGATGATAATTTCCCATTCCGTACATTGGTTATAACTGCCAAACGGACTAGCCATTTAAGAGGAAAGACTAAATTAATATCTGGGCTGGCTTAAACAACTTGATTTGGCTGGATAAGATCATTAGGGGAGGGCCCAAAGTCTATTTTTGTAATTAAGATTATGTGGGAGCTGAATGGGGTACTTGAATCATTGTTCTCACTTTCACAACTTCCAAGAAAGATCCCATTAACCTTTAATGGATTCCATCCACTAAAACATCTTCTAATCCTTTCCTTAATTAGCATAAACCTAAGATTAGTGAAGATTTGATCACCTAAATGTCAAATCAAGTTTGGGGTTGGTGCAATATCATTGGGATCCGAGCCAATCAACATCTATTTCGGATCTAACTATTTGGGAGCAATTAGGTTGTTTGATTAGTATCATTACTCGCTAATAGGGTTAATTAGAATATAATTATCTTTGAAAATTATAGAAAAATGCTTAAAAATCGTGATTTAATATGTTATATCACATATATGAATTTGTGTTGATTTGGTTAAGTTTTGTTAATCCCAGAAATTAGGGAAGCCAAAATAACAATGCTTCCTTAACTTTCTTGTGATGATTTTCCTTACATGATTTACCTATATATTGCTAGTATGTGTTTGACATGATTGTATAATGTCTAAGAACCTTTTAAGTAATAAAAATGCCATCGGATGGCAAAATATAGTGTTAGAAAGTGTTATGGAAGTGTTCCAAGTCTCAGGTCGATGAAGATGGGCCCGACCATACTGAGCTGGGAAACTTCACCAGAATTTCATGAGATTTTATAGGGACAATAAGGAAAGTCCTAGGAACTCTAGGAAAAAAATTCAAGTTATTTAGAGTTTGGGAAGACCTGGTTTTGGCTCGTACAACTCGAGTTAAAGTGCAGGGATGCTGGGAAAAAGGGGGCATTCAAGTAGGCTTGAAGAAGAAGACTAACTCGGGTTGGATGAACCCGGGTCGACCTAGTCGACCTGGGGGATTTAGTAAGTCCGGATCGACCTGACCGACCCGAGATACGGTGCTAAACTCGGTTCTACTAAGTCGTCTTGATGATAGTAACTATGCTTGGGTCGACCAGTATACTGATATGGTCGGGTCGACTTAGTTGACCCAAACCCATTTTTGACCCGGGATACACTGGATGTAAATAAAAGGGGGCGAGGGCTTTGGAACTCTAAGCAAGCGATGTGACGACTTCTCCTCTTGGTGTTAAACTCATTATACGAAAGGATAAATTTCCATTATGACTATCCTAAACCGAGATGCAAAGGAGAGTCTAAGTAGGAGGTTACCATCAAGGATCCAGATGGGAACCGTCGGAGTGACTTCTATGTTAGACTTCACCACAGGACATGTGTGAAGGGGTTATTAGTACCTATGACTTTAGTGCATCTATGAGAGAAGGGACATGTATATGAGTCAGAGCTAGGGCAATGTGGATTGATTCAGTTTGGACCCTAGATCCAGGGCAATGTGGACAAGGTAAGGGGATAGTGATTATAGACCAGGGCAGTTGGTCATTGCAAAGCTGAGTGGAGACGAGGGTAGTTGGTCTTGCCATGACCCTTATGGACAATGACTAATGTAGTGAGTACTATATACTCAACACACTGAGTGAGATAAGGTGAGAATGTTTGGTATGTTTGGATGGTTGTTATCACTATGACACACACACTTCTATTTACACTCAGTATTGTGGTTATCATGGAGTAGAGTACATGACTATATGTGCTAACTCTTTGGATTGTAGACCAGGTCAGATATGATTTTCCATACTTATTATGTTACCCTATTTAGTGATTGAGATTACTATCTCTCACACTAGACTTTGTCTGACTTGGAGTTTTATGCTTTGTTTCTTACTACTCTGGGCACTCTTAAATGAGCAGACAAGAGATAGGTTGGTGTGCTTGAGTAGTTGATCAGAGACGAGCAGGAGGCTCGCACATATTATAGATACTCTTATTCCTATTTTCTTTTGTTCAACACTACTTTGGGCATTAGTAGTGTATTTTGTTTTAGAGACAGTATTTTAGAGATGTATCTATATTTTACTATTTTGGTACTTATGTTGTGATATGGATCAACTGTTTATGGGTTGTGATTCATTTAGTTACACATTCTTGCTTGTTTTATATTATGTATTATTATATTTTATTCTATGCGTTGTGAGATATATTACAGGATTACAGTTTCAAATACCACAGAGTCATAATCATAAAATAGTTGATTTGTGGAAACATAAGCCATCAGAGTATACAAAACCATAAAATTCATATCCTTGATGAGTCATAATAATAGTCAAAGAATAGAAATAAAAACACAACATCAAGTAAGAAATAGTCCAAGTTCCAGCTAAATCAAAGAATCACGGTCACTGCTGCAATCCACCAGCACCTTGAGAATCTGTGTAGGAAGGAAGAGTGAGAAGGGAAAACAAAATAGATCAGTCATAAAGTCTGGGGTGTTCCAGTGATTTTTAGCATAAGCATAAGCGCACAGGCATAAGGTAAAGAAGTATCAAGACAAATCAATAATACTAGACATGAAAATACAGTAAAGTATAAAAGTACGAGATAAATGAGATAAGGGAAGGCCAAATATGCTTCTCATTCATATCCCAAAACAGAATTTTTGCACCAACAATCAGAATATCAGGATTAGGTTTTAACCTACTTACTTCCTAGTGATCGGCTCCGTAACAGACACGAATAGCCTATGCCAACCATGGCATCTGGGTATATCAGTTCTGAACCCATCAACTTTAAAAGACACAACCTTACCCGCCAATGTTATAGCATCTTATCTTCCCTAATGGACTCATGCACGCTCATGAATCCGCCGGAACGCGCCGTACCCACCTCCAGAATTTGAAACTCTTACAATCGTCCATTAGTAAAGCGTGCCCTAGCCTCTACCTAGTGTGAGACTCATTTAATAACAGAAGGGTACCAATTGATACAAGTTCCATACAAATAGCAGATTGACACAAGCTACCCCTAGGCTTAGCCCCCAAACTAGGATTTTAAGAGTCCCCTCAAATATTTTAATATCATACATGGACCTCTTAGCTTATTAATAAGACAAGTTTAAATTAGCAGATTTAAGTTTTTTAATAAGCTCAATATGACCCTACGTTATATTTCTCAGTTGTAACAAAATTAATGATGTAACATCCGGAAATTTAGATCGTTTAATTATTGAATTAATTGAATTTAATCCTTGAATTTAAAATGGCTTGATAATAAATTTTAGAATATTATTAATAAACGATTTCAAATTTATTTCTAATAAACAGCAATTTTTGATTAGATGAATGATGATTTATTATAATGGAAACAATTATTAAATTTTGCGGAATTATTAACTTTGAAGTATTATTGATAAAAGGAAAGATAGTTGTCAATCGTGAAATAATAACCGTAATAATGTTGAAATGGTTGGTGTTAGAATTTAAATTCAAACTTTAATTCCGTACATGAAAATACATATGTTTGTTTAATTTAACTAAATTTATATTAAACATTAATAATGGAAATTTCAACGATTTTAATGATGTACGATTTAAATGGTGTAGTTACTTGAAATATTATGTAAAATTTTACACCCAAATTTAATTATGAAAATTTGATATTAGGAATATGTGTAATTTAATATGGCTATGAAGAAATTTCTGTAGTAATGTACAAAATTTTGTTTTGAGAAAATTTTAAATAAGTTAGACTGTTACCAATAAATTGAATTTAATATAGCAATGAAGGAATTTTAATAGTAATGTACAAAAGTTTGTTTCGTTTGTAATATAGAGAAAATTTTAAATAAATTAGACCGTTACCAATAAATTGAATTTAATATAGCAATTGAAACGGTAAACATTAGGATTTGGAAATGTGGGACCTCGTTTAAATGCATATTTAAAGTCTACCGTTTCTTCAAAATTTGTGTTGTTCCTTCTTGTGAATCTAGCTACGTTCGGTCATTTTAAATAAACGAATGAAAGGAAATTGCATGATTTTGGTTTATCTACCTGAGACGACCCGAACTTCCCCGGTCTCCGAAGAGAAGAGAAAGAACGAATTGTTTTGAGAACACAACAAAATAGAACGCAGACGGGAGAACATTTCATTGTTATTACAACAATTCCATCAGATACAAGAATATACAGAGTATAAATGAATATTACACAGAAATATCAGAGATTTAAATTACATTTAAATACATAGCAGCGGAAAATAATACGATACACAACTGAAGGAGATATATGGATACAAAGCTTTCCGGATATCGTTCCAGCTGTAAACCAGGATCCTGTGAATATAAATCTGCAAAACCAAAACTACTAGCTGCCCGTGTCGAAAATAGGGGCACCCAGAGTTTAGGTTAAAACAATAAACTCCAGGTCAGTCATGTGACTGGTGTGAGAACTAAAACAGTTATTAATCTTTATTTTTAAAGTTAGGTAAATCAAGGGACCACGACGTATAACACGGAACGGGTTTCCTCCTAAGAACACCAGTGCATAAAACAACAGCGCAATGCTAAATAAAGAAAAATGAAGCTATTATAAGACCCAGGTCCCATCACACAATGCAACGCAAGCCGGAGGATAGGGTTTTTACCTTATAATAGCCAAGAATGCTTGATACGTTTAAAACAAATCATTTGATACTATAATAACTGCATATTGTATAAAATATCTTCAAATCATAAGTATCAATCATAGACGACATAAGCGCCCCATCCCACTATGTCGCCATACTAGGCTCTACAAATAAAACCGAAATACACGTATCGGAAATTGGATTTCCATCATGGTGGCTCCTGATTCGAAAGATCGATCGCGTAATGCAATTCCCCACGGCTTACGTCCCCACAAGAGAAAACACCGTCTGCACATCCACACATTTGGGACCAGAGTACCACCGCGACTTACGTCCCAGCGAGAGAAAACACCGCTTACTCTATATATCCCTGAGCGCTAAGCTCATCTCGGTCGACCGAATCCACGACACCACTAAGGTGCCCATCCACTAAAAGCATACTGATCAAACCATCAGTTTACCACCATACCGTTGTGTGAGGCTCGCGAATCAACGCTATACACAAAGCCATGCTATATTAAAGCAGCGCTTTGATCATCATCCACCAAACTTTGCTTTTCAACAAAAGTCTGGATCACTGCATCTCAGCATGCCACACTATCAATCCATATCGTACCACTGATTTCTGCCAATATATAACCTCTGAGCTCGTATGTCTCAGAGAAGGGCGTTAAGCAAGAGAATAAATTCCCCGCCGCCAAACAGATATATATTTAGCAGAGATCAACGAATACGATATAAAGGAATACAATGTCAGACACACCATCCATTTACAAGTCCGTTCTAGGTCTGAACGAAACCGGAGGCACTTTCCTCGCATATCCGTCGATCTCCAAGTACGTCTGGACGACCACCAACTGATTCCCTCATCTTGGGTGTACAGCCCAATCAAGATCATCAGTAATCACCCAAACGATGTGAGGACTTTCGGTCTTCGACCACCGTCATCATCTTCGACTTATCGTCGAATCGGTTATTCAGAATGGGTATAAACCCGGCCTTTCCGAACAACCCGCGTATATAGTAAACAAATGTTACACAATCACAACATACGCCTCATTCTGATTCATCAGTCACTAACCATAAATTAGCAAGGGAACAATTCCCCAAATATTAACCCCGAAGGCCGAAACCAACATCAGATCAATACCCAGGAAACCATTCTTCTTGGCTAACCTACAGTTAGTTTCTAAATTTCACGTTCTTAGGGAAAGGTTCCCATTTATTTTATCAAAGATAAATTCTTTAAAATTTATTCTTTAATCTTCCTCTGGATGTCATTTCAAACCAAATTATGGTTTTCCAAACTAGTCGGGATTAGCGAACCACTCCGAAGTAATTATTTATTTTATTTCCCAATCGCAACCTATTCATCCCATGAAGCAAAACTGGTAATACTCCACATCTAACACCACAGTGTTATTGGTAAAATTAATTACCATTTCACGTTCAAATCTAATTAAAGATTTAACTATCGCTTTGGAGAAAAACTGGTGATACTCCATTCTCGCTCAATTTCTAAATTTGATAATTTAGAATATCAATTCACATTTCAATCTAATTACAGATTCATTAAAACTCCTGTTACTGGGTTAAAGAACTAATGTCTTTTCAAAACACAGTTCACGACAAACCCAAATCACTTTCTATTTATTTATCGGGTTAAAGAACAAGTGTCATTTAAAACACCCTTCACGATAAACCCACAAATCAATTCTTATTTACAACCCATTTCAAATCCAATTTATTTATTTTAAAAATAAATGGGTTTTAATTTTTAGTTCAAAACTAGTTCATTTCGATAAAAATCTATTTTTATCTTTCCAAACATGGAGTTTTTCGTCCTGGTTTTTCCCAAATCATTTCTTATGATTATACACAAATTATTGATATTTTTAATAATTTCATCAAGGCCCGTACAGTCGATTTCCATCAACGGCCATCGAACTGCACTTACAGCGACCTTTTCCAAATTTGATTTGGACGTTTCTCCAAATCCAACCGTTAGATTTCAAATTTCTAATATTCGTTAGAAAGCTCTTTTCGATACGAACCCAACGGTTTCGGTTTTAGGAGAATTCGACGGTCGGATCTCCCGTAATATCCTTTCGAAGTCAATGGTCGAAATTTACGAACTGCCGCGGCGCGGCGCGTTCTATTCAGGCCATTATATATATAATATATATATATATATATTATATATTTCGTCGATTTCCTTTTTAAAATGAATTTTATAAATCATTTCAAATTTGTTTCAAAAACAATTTCAACCTTTATTTCAAATTCAAATCAAAATTGAATTTTCCCTTATAAATTCTTTCTACATTCACTTCTATTTGATTTCAATTCAAATCGATTTCAATTCTATTTCAATTCGTTTTCAATTGAATTCAATTCAAATTCGTTTTCTATTCAATTCAATTCGAATTCGTTTTCAATTCAATTCTATTCGAATTCGTTTTCTGTTCAATTCAATTCGAATTCGTTTTCTATTCAATTCAATTCGAATTCGTTTTCTATTCAATTCAATTCGAATTCGTTTTCTATTCAATACAATTCGAATTCGTTTTCTATTCAATACAATTCGAATTCGTTTTCTATTCAATTCAATTCGAATTCGTTTTCTATTCAATTCAATTCGAATTCGTTTTCTATTCAATTCAAATTCGTTTTCTGTTCAATTCAATTCGAATTCGTTTTCTATTCAATTCAAATTCGAATTCGTTTTCTATTCAATTAAATTCGAATTCGTTTTCTATTCAATTCAAATTCGTTTTCTATTCAATTCAGTTCAAATTCAGTTTGAATTTCAATTCTTTTCAAAATATCAGATTTTGAAATCACTTTCGATATTCATTATAAAATGAATAAAATCGATATAAATATCGTTCACGTCAAAATGGCGTCAATCTAATCAACACGGCTTCATATATTTTTGTTTTCAAATATTCTATTTCAAATATTTCTTTTCAAATATTTCTATTTCAAATATTGAATGAAGCCCAATCAAATACCATATAATGTTAATTATATGGATTTTCTACAACACATGTATACAATAACAACGATGAATAATCGACCATCATCCAAAGTGCATTCTACACTGTATAAGCATCGAATATAAATATTTAACGCTCATAACAGTCTGTCAATCAATCGATCGACATACAACTAAACATCGGGATTAGTGTACGTCAAATATCATCCCAATACCCGTGTGGGGTTTCAAACAATCAAACACAGATTTTATTTGTGCAGTTGGGCGATGTGTAAAATTTATTGTCCCAATCAATATCAGTCAAATGTGTGTATATAAACAAATCGTCCGATTTGTTTATTTTTATTTCATTTCATATACACGTTAAAAATTCTATTTTTAACTATAAAATATTTTCCACTATAAAATATTTCATTTCAACTATATAAATGTTTTATTTCATTTCACATCACATCACACAATCAACTACACATCAAAATCAAACAAACAAGCATACAAGCCGTCCATGGTCTGTGGACGACGGGTGTCGGGTGCTACTAAACACCGTCTGCATCCTAGTATATAATTATAACTAGAAAAGTAAATCAAAGAGTGAGAAATTCTCACCTAATTGCTAATCCAACGCCACGACTCTTCTTAGGTAGAAATCTTCGTCGTTCTTGCCTCTTGTCACTTTCGTTGTCCGCTTTCACTACATATATAAAAATCGAATTTTTACTTCGCTATTCAATATATAAAAATCAAATTTTTACTTTGCTATTCAATATATAAAAATCGAATTTTTTCTTTGCTATTCAATATATAAAAATCGAATTTTTACTTCGCTATTCAATATATAAAAATCGAATTTTTACTTCGCTATTCAATATATAAAAATCGAATTTTTACTTCGCTATTCAATATATAAAAATCGAATTTTTACTTCGCTATTCAATATATAAAAATCGAATTTTTACTTCGCTATTCAATATATAAAAATCGAATTTTTACTTCGCTATTCTCTACATAAAGATTTCGCCTTTTCAAATATAAAGATTTAATTTTTATTTCATTACATATATAAAGATAATATTTTTATATTCTCTATATTATAAAAATCACATTTTTATCATCTACATCATATAAAAATTATATTTTTCTTATCTATATCATATGAAAATTACATTTTTCTTATCTATATCATATAAAAATTATTTTTTTCTTATCTATTCTTTATACTCAAAAAATTAGATTTTTGTATCACTAAAAATTGAATCTTTACGCACTTTTATAACTATAATCTATATAAAGATTTTCAGATCTTAAAGCAACCATATATACTAATTATTTACTGATTTTAAAACGATGAAAATATATTTAAAACTAAATTAACTGAAAAGAAACTCACCGACGAAGAGGGGGGAGACGGGATCGTCGGAGGGGGTGCCTGGGGATCGCTGGAGGTGGCGGTCAGCGTCAGGGTTCGGCGGCGGTAGGCTTTGTTGCGCCGGGTGGTGGCTGTAGGTAGAGAGAGGGAGAGAGAGCGGACTAGGGCGGAGCTGGAGGAGTGGTGGATGGAGGCGGCTGCGTCGCGGGGGTGGTCGCGTGGGGTGTCGGCGGATTTGGGGTTGTGGGCTCAGGGATTCGAACTAGGAAAAGGGGGGGATCGAATGAAGCAGGGGGGGAGTTCTGGTGGACGGCGCCGCCTTGGGCGGTGGCAGCGGCGTGGAGGAGGCCGCTCGCGCCCCTCCATCCTCTTTTTTTTTTATCTTTAAACTGAAATCGGTTTTGAAAGGGGGGGGGGCCTGGTCAATGTAAGGAGAGGGTTTTATTTTTTTATTTATTATTTTTTTTTCCACCAAAAAGCAACTTTTATTTTCGACCTCTGAACGAGGCCCACCGCCTATCGTCAATAGCTAATTACCCCCATTCCGAACACAACGGGATATGTATCGTAGGCTGATTCGACCGTTTCGATCAGTTTTCGTCAAATTTACATTTAAATCATTATATTGAATTTTAAACGCGCATTTCAATTTACCGGGGTCACATACGAACTCTATAAATCCTAGAAAAATATTTTCTAGCTTCGTATTGACGATACGGTCCTAACAAAACTAGTTTCGTCGAATTCTGAGACCGTTGGAAAAATGGCTATTTTCCAGTCGATTAAAATCAACTGAAAACTGGTCAAACACGTTTTCCTTTGCCACGCTCACATATTAATTCGAAAAATTATGAAATTTGAAACCTAGCAATAATTTGACATCACGGACCCAACAAAAGTGGTTTCGTCGAAATCCGAGGTCGTTTGCAAAATGGCTATTTTTAAGGGCCTGAATTCCATAGCGACTATTCTGAAATTTCAACTGGACATATCTTTTGATCCCCGCTATGAAATTTTGATTTTTCGGATTCGTTGGAAAGATATCATCAATTAGATCCTATCATTTTTGGTTTCACTAAAATCCGGTTTGTTTTGCACCCGGTACATTCAATTGAAGTTTGAAATCAAATTATCGAACTACCGCGCCAATTTCAATTCCTTTTATAAATATAAATAAATATTTATATTCTATCGTCAATCTATATAAATATATTCGTTCGAATTCTATTCAAAATAAATTTCTCGTCGTTATTTTTTAAAATAATTCATTTTAAATAATCAAAATTCGCTAAAATTGCCAAAATAAAATTTTTAAACTGGCCCAAATTTTCGGGTTGTTACAATCTCCCCCACAAAAAACTTTTCGTCCCCGAAAAGGAACAAAGTCGAAAGTGGTTTGATTAATCAACTCTACGTTCGATCTGGCTTCCATTCTCCAACTTTTCAGTTTCTGAGAATTTTCAAATTCTTCAAAAATTTGGCTAATACCCGGAATTTTCGAAAAATTTCGCCATAACCTCCCCTGCACCGGGAGGCACGGAAAAATCCCGAAATTGTCATATAGGCCTTCTGATCTCAAAAAGAAAAAGAAAAAGCCAAGCGGCTAGCCAATAGGCTCATAAAATCATCATCACCCAAACAAAACAGTAAATTATAGTAAACATGTACCTATTGGTCGGGCAAACAAATTTTATTCTCTGCTCTAGCCTCCTTGCTATGACCTGTTCAACGTAAGTACATGTATATGCAAGCAAATGCAACCAATTTTCAATACAATTCAATATTTGATTCAATTAGGCTAAATGGTTCAACATTATCAAACAAATAAACAAACAGCACAAACATCAATCAATTAGTGAATTAACGTTTCAAATTCATAATTTTGATATGTAGCCAAAAAATCAGATTTTTGATGCCAAATCACAACAATAGGCCCTATCTAATTTTGGTTCTCACACCATTCAATAGGAAATATATAGAAAGTCCACTTTCGTCACTCGAACATGAATTCTAATGATGGAGCTCCATCATCAAAATCATCTCCGGGCGATTCGAGTGTAATTCTATATCTACCCAGTATATTAAAACTTCAAATACACGTTTGCAAGGCGTATATGCAAAATCTTTATATACTGGACTGTCCAAATCAATATAAATAAATAATCAAATACGTATAATTGATTTAAATTTTTGAAACAAAAATTGTTTTCAATTTTAAAAATATACTCTTCACACTCGTTCTAGGATACTACTGATCCCATCTCTAACGAGTCATTCTCATTGGATTTTACTAATCCAATTTCTGATGAATTCTTTCATATGGTTCTAATGTGTCTTGTTCTCTGAGCTTTGTAAACCAAAGCTCTGATACCAACTGAGACGACCCGAACTTCCCCGGTCTCTGAAGAGAAGAGAAAGAACGAATTGTTTTGAGAACACGACAAAATTGAACGCAGACGGGAGAACATTTCATTGTTATTACAACAATTCCATCAGATACAAGAATATACAGAGTATAAATGAATATTACACAGAAATATCAGAGATTTAAATTACATTTAAATACATAGCAGCGGAAAATAATACGATACACAACTGAAGGAGATATACGGATACAAAGCTTTCCACATATCGTTCCAGCTGTAAACCAGGATCCTGTGAATATAAATCTGCAAAACCAAAACTACTAGCTGCCCGTGTCGAAAATAGGGGCACCCAGAGTTTAGGTTAAAACAATAAACTCCAGGTCAGTCATGTGACTGGTGTGAGAACTAAAACAGTTATTAATCTTTATTTTTAAAGTTAGGTAAATCAAGGGACCACGCCATATAACACGGAACGGGTTTCCTCCCAAGAACACCAGTGCATAAAACAACAGCGCAATGCTAAATAAAGAAAAATGAAGCTATTATAAGACCCAGGTCCCATCACACAATGCAACGCAAGCCGGAGGATAGGGTTTTTACCTTATAATAGCCAAGAATGCTTGATACGTTTAAAACAAATCATTTGATACTATAATAACTGCATATTGTATAAAATATCTTCAAATCATAAGTATCAATCATAGACGGCATAAGCGCCCCATCCCACTATATCGCCATACTAGGCTCTACAAATAAAACCGAAATACACGTATCAGAAATTGGATTTCCATCATGGTGGCTCCTGATTCGAAAGATCGATCGCGTAATGCAATTCCCCACGGCTTACGTCCCCACAAGAGAAAACACCGTCTGCACATCCGCACATTTGGGACCAGAGTACCACCGTGGCTTACGTCCCAGCGAGAGAAAACACCGCTTACTCTATATATCCCTGAGCACTAAGCTCATCTCGGTCGACCGAATCCACGACACCGCTAAGGTGCCCATCCACTAAAAGCATACTGATCAAACCATCAGTTTGCCACCATACCGAGGTGTGAGGCTCGCGAATCAACGCTATACACAAAGCCATGCTATATTAAAGCTGCGCTTTGATCATCATCCACCAAACTTTGCTTTTCAACAAAAGTCTGGATCACTGCATCTCAGCATGCCACACTATCAATCCATATCGTACCACTGATTTCTGCCAATATATAACCTTTGAGCTCGTATGTCTCAGAGAAGGGCGTTAAGCAAGAGAATAAATTCCCCGCCGCCAAACAGATATATATTTAGCAGAGATCAACGAATACGATATAAAGGAATACAATGTCAGACACACCATCCATTTACAAGTCCGTTCTAGGTCTGAACGAAACCGGAGGCACTTTCCTCGCATATCCGTCGATCTCTAAGTACGTCTGGACGACCACCAACTGATTCCCTCATCTTGGGTGTACAGCCCAATCAAGATCATTAGTAATCACCCAAACGATGTGAAGACTTTCGGTCTTCGACCACCGTCATCATCTTCGACTTATCGTCGAATCGGTTATTCAGAATGGGTATAAACCCGGCCTTTCCGAACAACCCGCGTATATAGTAAACAAATGTTACACAATCACAACATACGCCTCATTCCGATTCATCAGTCACTAACCATAAATTAGCAAGGGAACAATTCCCCAAATATTAACCCCGAAGGCCGAAACCAACATCAGACCAATACCCAGGAAACCATTCTTCTTGGCTAACCTACAGTTAGTTTCTAAATTTCACGTTCTTAGGGAAAGGTTCCCATTTATTTTATCAAAGATAAATTCTTTAAAATTTATTCTTTAATCTTCCTCTGGATGTCATTTCAAACCAAATTATGGTTTTCCAAACTAGTCGGGATTAGCGAACCACTCCGAAGTAATTATTTATTTTATTCCCAATCCCAACCTATTCATCCCATGAAGCAAAACCGGTAATACTCCACATCTAACACCACAGTGTTATTGGTAAAATTAATTACCATTTCACGTTCAAATCTAATTAAAGATTTAACTGTCTCTTTGGAGAAAAACTGGTGATACTCCATTCTCGCTCAATTTCTAAATTTGATAATTTAGAATATCAATTCACATTTCAATCTAATTACAGATTCATTAAAACTCCTGTTACTGGGTTAAAGAACTAATGTCTTTTCAAAACACAGTTCACGACAAACCCAAATCACTTTCTATTTATTTATCGGGTTAAAGAACAAGTGTCATTTAAAACACCCTTCACGATAAACCCACAAATCAATTCTTATTTACAACCCATTTCAAATCCAATTTATTTATTTTAAAAATAAATGGGTTTTAATTTTTAGTTCAAAACTAGTTCATCGATAAAAATCTATTTTTATCTTTTCAAACATGGAGTTTTTCGTCCTGGTTTTTCCCAAATCATTTCTTATGATTTTACACAAATTATTGATATTTTTAATAATTTCATCAAGGCCCGTACAGTCGATTTCCATCAACGGCCATCGAACTGCACTTACAGCGACCTTTTCCAAATTTGATTTGGACGTATCTCCAAATCCAACCGTTAGATTTCAAATTTCTAATATTCGTTAGAAAGCTCTTTTCGATACGAACCAATGGTTCCAGTTTTAGGAGAATCCGACGGTCGGATCTCCAGTAATATCCGTTCGAAGTCAATGGTCGAAATTTACGAACTGCCGCAGCGCGGCGCGTTCTATTCAGGCCATTATATATATAATATATATATATTTCGTCGATTTCCTTTTTAAAACGAATTTTATAAATCATTTCAAATTTGTTTCAAAAACAATTTCAACCTTTATTTCAAATTCAAATCAAAATTGAATTTTCCCTTATAAATTCTTTCTACATTCACTTCTATTTGATTTCAATTCAAATCTATTTCAATTCTATTTCAATTCGTTTTCAATTGAATTCAATTCAATTCAAATTTGTTTTCAATTCAATTCTATTCGAATTCATTTTCTATTCAATTCAATTCGAATTCGTTTTCTATTCAATTCAATTCGAATTCGTTTTCTATTCAATTCAATTCGAATTCGTTTTCTATTTAATTCAATTCGAATTCGTTTTCTATTGAATTAAATCGAATTCGTTTTCTATTCAATTCAATTCGAATTCGTTTTCTATTCAATTCAATTCGAATTCGTTTTCTATTCAATTCAAATTCGTTTTCTATTCAATTCAATTCGAATTCGTTTTCTATTCAATTCAAATTCGAATTCGTTTTCTATTCAATTAAATTCGAATTCGTTTTCTATTCAATTCAAATTCGTTTTCTATTCAATTCAGTTCAAATTCAGTTTGAATTTCAATTCTTTTCAAAATATCAGATTTTGAAATCACTTTCGATATTCATTATAAAATGAATAAAATCGATATAAATATCGTTCCCGTCAAAATGACGTCAATCTAATCAACACGGCTTCATATATTTTTGTTTTCAAATATTCTATTTCAAATATTTCTTTTCAAATATTTCTATTTCAAATATTGAATGAAGCCCAATCAAATACCATATAATGTTAATTATATGGATTTTCTACAACACATGTATACAATAACAACGATGAATAATCGACCATCATCCAAAGTGCATTTTACACTGTATAAGCATCGAATATAAATATTTAACGCTCATAACAGTCTGTCAATCAATCGATCGACATACAACTAAACATCGGGATTAGTGTACGTCAAATATCATCCCAATACCCGTGTGGGGTTTCAAACAATCAAACACAGATTTTATTTGTGCAGTTGGGCGATGTGTAAAATTTATCGTCCCAATCAATATCAGTCAAATGTATGTATATAAACAAATCGTCCGATTTGTTTATTTTTATTTCATTTCATATACACGTTAAAAATTCTATTTTTAACTATAAAATATTTTCCACTATAAAATATTTTATTTCAAATATATAAATGTTTTATTTCATTTCACATCACATCACACAATCAACTACACATCAAAATCAAACAAACAAGCATACAAGCCGTCCATGGTCTGTGGACGACTGTAACAACCCGAAAATCTGGGCCAGTTTAAAATTTTTATTTTGGCAATTTTAGCGAATTTTGATTATTTAAAATGAATTATTTTAAATAATATTGACGAGAAATTTATTTTGAATATAATTCGAACGAATATATTTATATACGTCGTCGTTAGAATATAAATAATTATTTATAATTATAAAAGGAATTGAAAATGGCGTGGTAGTTCGATAATTTGATTTCAAACTTCAATTGAATGTACCGGGTGCAAAATAATCCGGATTTTAGTGAAACCAAAAATAATAGGATCTATTTGATGATATCTTTCCAACGAACCCGAAAAATCGAAATTTCATAGCGGAAATCAAAAGATATGTCCAGTTGAAAATTCTGAATAGTCGCTATTGAATTCAGGCCCTTAAAAATAGACATTTTGCAAACGACCTCGGATTTCGACGAAACCACTTTTGTTGGGTCCGTGATGTCAAATTATTGTTAGATTCCAAATTTCATAATTTTTCGAATCAATATGTGAGCGTGGCAAAGGAAAACGCGTTTGACCAGTTTTAGTTGATTTTAATCGACTGGAAAATGGCCATTTTTCTAACGGTCTCAGAATTCGACGAAACTAGTTTTGTTAGGACCGTATCGTCAATACGAAGTTAGAAAATATTTTTATGGAATTTTTATAGTTCGTATGTGACCCCGGTAAATTGAAATGCGCGTTCAAAATCAATATATAGAGTTATATGTTGATTTTGACGAAAACTGATTGTAACGATTGAATCAGCTTGCGGTACATATCCCATTGTGTTCGGAATGGGGGTAATTAGCTATGGACGACAGGCGGTGGGCCTCGTTTTGAGGTCGAAAATAAAAGTTGCTTTTTGGTGAAAATAAAATAATTAAATAAATTAAAAATTAAAGATTCTCTCTTCATTCCCTTAACCCGTTCTGGCCCCCCCCCCAAATCATTATTTCGATCGGGAAAATAAAATAAAATAAAAGGAAAAAAAAAGAAGACGTAGCGCGGCAGCAACCGAGCCCCCACCGTCGACGAGCCGCCGCCTCCTCCCTTTCTTCTTCCCTCCCCTGTCGCAGTACCGCCCCACCTACGCGTAACCCCGAAGCCTTCGCCCCCCCTCTCGTTTCAGAAATCGACGAAGCCCTCCAGCAACCCTAAACCGACCACCGCCTACGCCAGTCCCCACCCCCACGGCCTCCTCTCCGATCCCCTCCAACGATGGTGCAGCAGCGCCCCCCCCAAACAAAAGGTGATTTTCTTATATATTTAAATTCAGTTTTAATTTCTATAATTCAGTTTTAATTATAGTTTTTATTTAAAATGTATATGAGAAAAATATATGTTTTTAACATGAAAAGTTTGATTTTTATAAGTAGGAAGGTTTATTTTTATATATATGAATGGCTATAAAAAGATTAGAATTTTAAAGCAAGGAAAGATTTGATCTTTACCCTTGTAAAGATTTGATTTTTATCCTAGTAAAGATATGGACTTTATCCATAAAAAGTTTTGATTTTTATTTATATAGGTAGCGAATAAAAATGTGACTTTTATGTAAATAGAATAGAAGTAAAAATTCGATTTTTATATATTGAATAGCAGTAAAAATTCGATTTTTATATATTGAATAGCAGTAAAAATTCGATTTTTATATATTGAATAGCATAGTAAAAATTCGATTTTTATATATTGAATAGCATAGTAAAAATTCGATTTTTATATATTGAATAGCGAAGTAAAAATTCGATTTTTACATATGTAGTGAATACGGGCAACGAAAGCGACAAAAGGCGAGATTGGCGATGATTTCTCTAAATGAAGTGTCGTGAAGTTGGGATAGATATCGGTGAGAACTTCTCACTCTTCAATTTCTTTTTCTAGTTATATATATACTAGGATGCAGACGGTGCTTAGCAGCACCCGACACCCGTCATCCACAGACCATGGATGGCTTGTTTGTTTAATTGTTTGGTTGTGTAGTTGGTTAGATTATTTGGTTTGAATTGGATTGATTGGTGAAATGAAATTGATTTGATTGATGTGTGAATGGCGTGGGCCTTCACTAGACCGGGGATAAGGCTAGGCCTTGTCCCGTTTCTAGTATCGTGTCGTTATGCCGCCGAAATTTTCTAAAAATAAGTTAGAAAAATAAAGATAACATTTTATTTAATAAATGAACCGAATAGAAAATTCATAGGTTGAATAAAATAGTTTGATCGTTAAAAATATAATTTTTAACGTGAATGTGAATAAATAAATATTCATTTACAAACCGGACGGCTTGTTTATGTACACCTATTTGAAGGACATTGATTGGGACGATAAATTTTACACATCGCCCAACTGCACAAATAAAAATCTGTGTTTGATTGCTTGAAACCCCACACGGGTATTGGGATGATATTTGACGTACACTAATCCCGATTGTTTAGTTGTATGTCGATCGATTGATTGACAGACTGTTATAAGCGTTGAATATTTATATTTGATGCTTATACAGTGTAGAATGCACTTTGGATGATGGTGGATTATTCATCGTTGTTATTGTATACATGTGTTGTAGAAAATCCATATAATTAACATTATATGGTAATTGATTGGGCCTCATTCCAGTTTCGAAAAAGAAACATTTGAAAATTAGAAATATTTGAAAAAGAAATTTTTGAAATAGAATATTTGAAAATCGAAATATATGAAGTCGCGTTGATAGATTGACGCCATTTTGACGTGAACGATATTTATATCGATTTTATTCATTTTAAAACGAATATTG
Organism: Allium sativum; assembly: GCA_030737875.1. Lineage (NCBI taxonomy): Eukaryota > Viridiplantae > Streptophyta > Magnoliopsida > Asparagales > Amaryllidaceae > Allium > Allium sativum. The sequence goes on along the minus strand of CM060915.1, from coordinate 887,531,937 downwards.
AAAAGTGATTTCTAAATCGAATATTTTGAAATGAAATTTGATTTGAATTGAATTGAAAACGAATTCGAATTGAATTGAAAACGAATTCGAATCGAATGGAAAACGAATTCGAATTGAATTGAAACCGAATTGAAATGAATTCGAATTGAATTGAAATTTGAATTGAATAGAAATGAATTTTAAAACGAATTTATAAGGAAGAATTCAATTTTGATTTGAATTGAAATGGAAGTTGAAAATGTTTTTGAAACGAATTCAAAACTATCTATATAATTCGTTTTAAATAGCAATCGACGAAATATATATTATATATATTATATATATATAATATAATGGCCTGAATAGAACGCGCCGCGCCGCGGCAGTTCGCGAATTTCGACCATTTATTTCAAACGGACATTACGGGAGATCCGACCATCGGATTCTCCTAAAACCGGAACCATTGGGTTCGTATCGAAAAGGGCTTTCTAACGAATATTAGAAATCTAACGGTTGGATTTGGAATTATGTTCAAATCAAATTTGAAAAAGGTCGCTGTAAGTGCAGTTCGATGGCCGTTGATGGAAATCGACTGTACGGGCCTTGATAAAATTATTAAAAATAGTAATAATTTATGTGAAATCATAAGAAATGATTTGGGAAAAATCGGGATGAAGAACTCCATATTTGAAAAGATAAAAATAGATTTTTATCGAAATGAACTAGTTTTGAACTAGAATTATAATTCTATTTATTTTTAAATAAATAAATTGAATTTGAAATGGTTTTGAAAATAACCAGAATTTCCAATGATTGCATTGGAATGGATTTGAATCGAAATTGTCTTCGGAATATTTCGATGTTGGATTTCGTGATTATACAGATATTGTTATGGAAATTTGAAAGATATATATATATATATATCGTTATTTCCAATACGATATTTGTTGGTCGTAGAATTTGATATTGAATATAAGCCGATATATTTTCTATTCAGAGCCTTGTGTTTAATATCAAATGTGATTTGGGTTTGTCGTGAATGGTGTCTTCATTAACACTGTTCTTAAGCCCAGTTGAGAAAAGATTAAATCTTTTTATTTAGATTTAATGAAGTGTACCAATTAAATAATATTTAATTGGAATTGAATTGATATTGATTTTTGGGTTTATCGTGGACAGTGTTTTTAAATAACACTCGTTCTTTAACCCGATAATTAATGGAATGTGATTTTGGGTTTATCGTGAACCGTGTTTTAAATGACACTGATTCTTTAACCCAGTTAGCAATTAAAACTAAGTGGAGTTTTAATGAATCTTTAATTAAATTGAAATGATCGAGAATGGAGTATCACTAGTTTTGCTCCAAGCGATAGTTAAATCTTTAATTAGATTTGAACGTGAAATGGTAATTGAATTTACTGATAACACCGTGGTGTTAGATATGAAGTATTACCAGTTTTACTTCATGGGATGAATAGGTTGGGATTGGGAAATTAAAACAAATGATTACTTCAGTAAGGTTCGTTAATCCCGACTAGTTGAATCGAAATTCAAAAGAAGATTAATGAATAAATTCAAAGAATTTATCTTGGATAAAATTAATGGGAACCTTTCCCTATGAATGTGGAATTTAGAAACTAACTGTCGGTTAGCTAAGCAGAATGGTTTTCTGGATATTGATCTGATGTTGGTTTCGGCCTTCGGGGTTAATATTTGGGGAATTATTCTCTTGATTAATTTACGGTTAGTGACTGATGAATTGGAATGAGGCGTATGTTGTGTTTGTGTAACACTTATTTAAAATATACGCGAATTATTCGGAAAGACCGGGTTTATCCCATTCTGAATAACTGATACGACGATAAATCGAAGATGAAGACGATGGTCGAAGACCGGAGGTCTTCACGTCGTTTGGGTGATTACTGATGATCTTGATTGGGCTGTACACCCAAGAAGATGGAAACAGTTGGTGATCGTCCAGACGTACTTGGAGATCGATGGATATGCGGGGTACTAGGTGCCTCCGGTTTCGTTCAGACCCAGAACGGACTTGTAAATGGACTGTGTGTCTGACATTGGATTTTAGTCCGTGTGATTGATCTCTATTAAATATATATCTGTTCGGCGGCGGAGAATTTATTCTCTTGCTTAACGCCCTTCTCTGAGACGTACGAGCTCAGGGGTTATATATTGATGGATATCAAACGCATGGAGTGAATTGCCTGTGTGGCATGCCTAAGTGGTAATTGATCGAGGCTTCTGTTGAAAAGCAAAGTCTTGTGGTGATGATCAAAGCACAGCCTGTGTGGCACAGCTTTGTGTAACGTGAATTCGCGAGCCTCACACCCCGGTGGTGAACCAAAAACGGGAGACAGACCTCAGGGGGGACATGCGTTTTCTTTATAGCTAGGGTGGTGTCAGTGACCTACCAGCCCTGACATTTATATACTTTTCACCTGTGTGGTTGTTGCTGTTGCGAGGCGCCTCGGTTTGATCGGACGATCCGGGTCCGATGGAGTCATTCGTTGGCTCATTTACGCCCCAAAGGGCGGAGAAACGTAGTGTTCAGGCATTATAATCCACATCGGTGGACCGACCCTGACGATCCAAGGGGCAGTTGCGGCTGTTCCTAGACATGGGCTAGATTGTCTAAAATCGGTAGAGGACGATCCCTGGCCTCGGTTCACAGACGGAAATCCAATTTCCAAATACGTGACATTTGCGGTTTTATTTGTAAACCTATATATGGCGACATAGTGGCATGGGACGCTCATGTCGCCTATGATTGATACTTATGATTTGAAGTTGTTTTATACACTATGCACTTATAATAGTATCAAATGATTTGTTTTAAACGTATCAAGCATTCTTTGGCTGTTATAAGGGAAAACCCTATCCCCCGGCTTGCGTTGCATTGTGTGATAGGACCTGGGTCTTATAACAGCTTCATATTTCTTTATTTAGCATTACGCTGTTTGTTTTATGCACCGGTATTCTTGGGAGGAAACCCGTTCCGTGTCATACGGCGTGGTCCCTTGATTTACCGAACTTTAAAATAAAGATTAATAACTGTTTTAGTTCTCACACCAGTCACCTGACTGACCTGGAGTTTATTGTTTTGACCTAAACTCTGGGTGCCCTTATTTCGACACGGGCAGCTAGTAGTTTTGGTTTTGCAGATTTATATTCACAGGATCCTGGTTTACAGCTGGAACGATATCCGGAAAGCTTTGTATCCGTATATCTCTTCTAGTTGTGTATTGTATTATTTTCCGCTGCTATGTATTTAAATGTAATTTAAATCTCTGATATTTCTGTGTAATATTCATTTATACTCTGTATATTCTCGTGATCTGATGTATTGTGGTAATATACAATGAAATGTTCTTTTGTATGCGTTCTGATTTTGTCGTGTTCTCAAACGATAGGGCGTTTCGAACGGTCTGGGTCGGTTTAGCAACTGGTTCGGACCGAGCGAAATTCCTTTTCGTCCCAACGACGGGTGTCGGGTGCTACTAAACACCGTCTGCATCATTGTATATAATTATAACTAGAAAAGTAAATCAAAGAGTGAGAAATTCTCACCTAATTGCTAATCCAACGCCACGACTCTTCTTAGGTAGAAATCTTCGTCGTTCTTGCCTTTTGTCACTTTCGTTGTCCGCTTTCACTACATATATAAAAATCGAATTTTTACTTCGCTATTCAATATATAAAAATCGAATTTTTACTTTGCTATTCAATATATAAAAATCGAATTTTTTCTTTGCTATTCAATATATAAAAATCGAATTTTTACTTCGCTATTCAATATATAAAAATCGAATTTTTACTTCGCTATTCAATATATAAAAATCGAATTTTTACTTCGCTATTCAATATATAAAAATCGAATTTTTACTTCGCTATTCAATATATAAAAATCGAATTTTTACTTCGCTATTCTCTACATAAAGATTTCGCCTTTTCAAATATAAAGATTTAATTTTTATTTCACTACATATATAAAGATAATATTTTTATATTCTCTATATTATAAAATCACATTTTTATCATCTACATCATATAAAAATTATATTTTTCTTATCTATATCATATAAAAATTATATTTTTCTTATCTATTCTTTATACTCAAAAAATTAGATTTTTATATCACTAAAAATTGAATCTTTACGCACTTTTATAACTATAATCTATATAAAGATTTTCAGATCTTAAAGCAACCATATATACTAATTATTTACTGATTTTAAAACGATGAAAATATATTTAAAACTAAATTAACTGAAAAGAAACTCACCGACGAAGAGGGGGGAGACGGGATCGTCGGAGGGGGTGCCTGGGGATCGCTAGAGGTGGCGGTCAGCGTCAGGGTTCGGCGGCGGTAGGCTTTGTTGCGCCGGGTGGTGGATGTAGGTAGAGAGAGGGAGAGAGAGCAGACTAGGGCGGAGCTGGAGGAGTGGTGGACGGAGGCGGCTGCGTCGAGGGGGTGGTCGCGTGGGGCGTCGGCGGATTTGGGGTTGTGGGCTCAGGGATTCAAACTAGGAAAAGGGGGGGATCGAATGAAGCAGGGGGGGGGAGTTCTGGTGGACGGCGTCGCCTTGGGCGGTGGCAGCGGCGTGGAGGAGGCCGCTCGTGCCCCTCCATCCTCTTTTTTTTTTTATCTTTAAACTGAAATCGGTTTTGAAAGGGGGGGGGGCCTGGTCAATGTAAGGAGAGGGTTTTATTTTTTTATTTATTATTTTTTTTCCACCAAAAAGCAACTTTTATTTTCGACCTCTGAACGAGGCCCACTGCCTGTCGTCCATAGCTAATTACCCCTATTCCGAACACAATGGGATATGTATCGTAGGCTGATTCGACCGTTTCGATCAGTTTTCGTCAAATTTACATTTAAATCATTATATTGAATTTTAAACGCACATTTCAATTTACCGGGGTCACATACGAACTCTATAAATCCTAGAAAAATATTTTCTAGCTTCGTATTGACGATACGGTCCTAACAAAACTAGTTTCGTCGAATTCTGAGACCGTTAGAAAAATGGCTATTTTCCAGTCGATTAAAATCAACTGAAACTGGTCAAACACGTTTTCCTTTGCCACGCTCACATATTAATTCGAAAAATTATGAAATTTGAAACATAGCAATAATTTGACATCACGGACCCAACAAAAGTAGTTTCGTCGAAATCCGAGGTCGTTTGCAAAATGGCCATTTTTAAGGGCCTGAATTCCATAGCGACTATTCTGAAATTTCAACTGGACATATCTTTTGATCCCCGCTATGAAATTTTGATTTTTCGGATTCGTTGGAAAGATATCATCAATTAGATCCTATCGTTTTTGGTTTCACTAAAATCCGGTTTGTTTTGCACCCGGTACATTCAATTGAAGTTTGAAATCAAATTATCGAACTACCGCGCCAATTTCAATTCCTTTTATAAATATAAATAAATATTTATATTCTATCGTCAATCTATATAAATATATTCGTTCGAATTCTATTCAAAATAAATTTCTCGTTGTTATTTTTTAAAATAATTCATTTTAAATAATCAAAATTCGCTAAAATTGCCAAAATAAAAATTTTAAACTGGCCCAGATTTTCGGGTTGTTACACTACCCTTTTTACCGCTTCTCTCTCCCCTTCTTTTTTTAACTCTTGCCATTCTTCTCCTCAGATCTGCTCACGCATCGCTCCTCCCTTCTTTCTATTCAACAAAAACCACTCCTCTTAAAAAAAAGAAAAAAAATAAAAAAAAAGAAAATGTTTGAATTAGTAAATCACTGTCCGATTCTTTTTGTATTTGGGGAGACACATTCAAATAGCTACACACGTTATCCGTTCAAGTTTCCATTCAAACTGCCCTTCTTTTCATCTATAAAGACTCAGAACCTATTTACTTCATTTCCTAAAAATATCGTTCTTTTCCAAATCAAGGAAAATGATAGCCGACATCAATTCCTACCCAAACCTAATAATGGCTGCCACAAAGAAAAAACCATTTCCTCAAATATAATTCGAATCACCCCTTTCTACCGCAAACTGCCTCCTCCGCTAGCAATCGTCCGTCGGTCCTTCGCATCGCTGTTCGGCCTTCTTAAATATGTCCCCACCGGCGTCGAACTACTGCGCCTCATAGTCTCGCGCAACCACCGTGACCAAAGCCGCTGCGCCACGCCTGGCTCAACACCGCTTGCTATCCATTATCTGCTGCGTTGTCTACTGCTGTAGGTGAGTATTTTGCTCACGATCGATTACTGTTTCAAGTAGTTTAATTTCGTTTTAACTAGAGTATAATAGTAGGAATTCTATCGATTAATCTTACATTGCGAAAATCCTGCTTTTGTTTTTGACGGTTATACAGTTTATGTGTTGATTGCGATCCATTTATGCAATTTTGTGGTTATTCTTTGAACTGATATATATGTATTTGGAAGCTTTTCTAGTTGTATTTGTGCTTGGCCACTTATTTGTGTATGCTGGGTTCATAATCCATGGGCACAAGCATGTTTTATTACCAATAATTGAATGTATCATGTAAATGTTACCTGTAAGATAGATCTGAAATATTCTAATGCATGCAAACCTTTAGGTCACCATATATATATATATATATATATTACCATCTTTTACCGTTATCTTGAGAACCTATGTAGACCCCAAGTGTTTTCATTATGTCATTAAAAGGGAACTGAATGGAAAAGTTGTTCGTATAATATACAAGTATTGGAATGTCTTATTGAATGTGAAAAAAAGGCATAAGCCTCCTCTGTTTTTAGGCCCTGTAATTCGAAATGTACTCCCATTTAATCACCTTTCAATTTATATAGAAACATGGTTGCCATTTAAGGTTATCTTATGTCCAATATTGTACTTCTTCAATTTAAATATTGTTGCCTTTTTATGCATGAACCTACTGAGCCGCTCATTACATACTGCTGAGAATCATGCCCTTTTGAAACTTTATAGTGCCACCTGAGAAGCACAACCTATGTAGGCACCCTTGATTATGCATGGTTCAGTTGCAATGGAAATTACATATATGAATATTGTTTTACCACTTGCGTTCAGGGTCTATGCGGTGTAGGACTGTTTTAGGTGGTTTTATACAATGTTGCGTTCAAAATAGAAGGCTAACTTAAAAAAGAAAAAGAAAAAAAGGAAGTAGTGTGTTTACCTGGGATTTATAGTTATGAGTGTACTTGGAAAATTTTGGTTTTGCGTGTATAAAAATGGCATCTATATACAGTTAGAAGTATTCAGCGTGTAATGAAAATGTTTGTTTAATATATTATGAAATTGCACACTATATTTTCTATATATTTAGATGTGAAATTGCCTGTACGTTCACACTTTGAAACCCATCCCGAACACCTTACTTGGACCTTAAACGGACTACTTATTGGATCTTGTAACTTCAAGACTAGACCAGATTTTACTATTATATTCAGTCTCTATTGAAATTATCTTACTTGAATAAGTGATCTTGATCCGAGTGTTTGTTGTGTTTTTTTTTTTTTTTTGCAATACGCTCGGGTCAGATACGAGTATTCTAGATTTAAGGATATTTAGCTTGCAAATTGGAGAGGAACGTGAAGATGCATACGTGCGCGCAAGACGAAAAAGTCGTAACTTTATTTAAAATTCGTGTATATTTTTATATTTTTCCGCTGTACTGAATATTTTGTATAAACCCTGAAATTTGTTATAAAATGTTTTTTCCGCTGTTAAATATTGTATAAAAATCTGTTTGTAATTCTGTGTGATGTTCTGTTAAACCCTGTAAGCTAATAATGAATTGTCCTTTTGAACGTTCTAAGTTGGTTTAATTATCGATTTGGAGCAGTCAAAAATGGCATGGCGTTCCATGTGGTATCATAGCTTTGGTTTGACAAAGCTTAACTTATCGGGTTTAAAAACTCATTAGAGATAGAGTAGTAATACTCTAGAATGAGTGGAATTATCACAAGAATCAATGTTGAGAGAGCGTATTTTGAAAATATGAATTATTTTGATATTAAATAAATAGTTTTGAAAAGCAAAATTATTTTGAAATATAATATGTGATAAAAGTTTTGAGTATTTTATTCGACGTCGAGATTGAACTGTTAAGTATCATTTTGAATATACGCCTAGCTAACGTATGTACAAAGTCTAATATATACAAGACTAATATAGAATCACATTCTAGTCGCTTGGAAATAATTCTGGGGATGATCGCGACATCACTAGTATTCATTTTCGATTTTCAAAAATGGCATGACTGTATGGTTCTGATTTAAACATCGAGGAATACTTGAAACCGATTAGATGAGCATGTTTGGATAAAATTTAATGAAATGTTTTGATAAATTAATATAAGCTGAAATTGATAAGTGAAATTTAAATAAGCGAAATATTAAATATTTTGTAAAGTATAAACTGAAATTGCAAATGAATTTCGATGAAATTGGGAATAATTTTAAATAAAGATTCAAATAGAAATTAATGTATAAAAATATAATTTTGTCGTTTCACTTTGTGTTTGTTGGCCTTGACCCGTCGTTATCGTTAGCCTATCGTTCAAACCTTTCGTGCTTAAAATTTTGAAACTGTCCAAATCTTATCCCGATTCTTTGAACTGCTTTAACAAAATCTATGGACAAGTTGAAATTTGAAAATTGGTTTAAAACAAAGAACATGGAATGAATGAAAAAAAAATCAAACTTTAAATGAAAATTTAAAATAAGAAATTTGGGTTGTGATCTAACTTGAACACTTAGTTCAAACTGAAAGATTTCCAATTGAACTTTTAGTTAATTTTGAGTTTGAGTACGACATTGAAATCGATGTTATCTAAATTTTGTAAAGTTCGGGAAATTTAGTTCGAATTGGAATATTTCCTAAAAATAATATTTATTTTATAACTATTATATGTTTTATTATTGTTTTATGTGAACTAAAGTATAACTTTTATCTATCTTATTTAATTATTCTCTACCAAATCTATTTTGATTTTTGAACTGTTCTACAAACTATTTTATATTAAAACATATTTAATTTTTTCAAACCTATTTGTCAAACCTATTTAATTTACTTAGACTATTTTATATCAAAACTTATCTAATTTATTCAAGTTCTATCTTTCTAAAGACTTATTTATTCGAACCTATTTTATTTCAAGCTTACTATTTTGAAACTAATTTGAGATAAATTATATATTCCCGATCGGAGCAATTTGGTCCGAAGTAATTGAATGTAAAGATTCAACTGAATAATGATATTTTGTGATATGTAACCTAAATCAAATGTGAATTTTGAAATTTGATTAATTTGTGACTATGAACTAGATTTGAAATGAAATTGAATATTCGAATCAATTGTGAAATCAAAGCAAAATTGGTGTTGAAATGGAATTTCGTGAAATCTTATATAATGGAATTAGTATAAGAATGATATGTTGAAACGTGATTTGGACAGAAAATCTTATGAAAATTGATATTTATGTAAGTGCGATATATGCAAAACGTGAAATGAAGTATTATATATATATAGTACGTATGTTTGAAATGAAGATATGGAAATATCATTTATAAATGAAACTTACTTCATGGAATTGAGAAATCTTACGGATAACTGTGTAAGTACATTGAACTCGAAATTGTGACTTGATAAAATGGAATTCGTACGAGTTATGTTGAAATTTACCTGTTGAGTTATATGCAAAATGATTTATGAGAGATATTTGAAAATATCAAGAACGAATGTTATTCGACCATGAAACAAAATCCAAACGGTTAATGTAATACCCTTAAGTCCCACATCGTGGAATCCTGTGTGAAGTGGGTACTTATATAGTAGAGCCCATCTCTTACTAATAACGAGGCCTTTTGAGGAACAAAACCCCACACCTATACGGTGGTTAAGTTGGGGACAATATCTTGCTTGAACGGAGGTGCGGGTTGTTACAGTGGTATTAGGGCCGATACCCAATGTTACGACCCGAAATCCCCCTTACGGGAAAGCACGGAATGAGTTGAGAACAAGCCACAACAGAACGCAGACGGAAGAACATTTCATTGTATATTACAACAATTCCATCAGAATACAAGAACATACAAAGTATAAACAAATAAAATACATTCGATAAATATTAGAGATTACAATAAATTACATAGCAGCGGAAAATAATACAATACACAACTAGAAGTAATACACGGATACAGAGCTTTCTGAGTATCGTTCCAGCTGTAAATCAGGATCCTGTGAATATAAATCTGCAAAACCAAAACTACTAGCTGCCCGTGTCAAAATAGGGGCACCCAGAGTTTAGGTTAAAACAATAAACTCCATGTCAGTCATGTGACTAGTGTGAGAACGAAAACAGTTATTAATCTTTATTTTAAAATTAGGTAAATCAAGGGACCACGCCATATAACACGGAACGGGTTTCCTCCCAAGAATACCAGTGCATAAAACAACAGCGCAATGCTAAATAAAGACCAATGAAGCTCTTATAAGACCCAGGTCCCATCACACAATGCAACGCAAGCCGGAGGATAGGGTTTTTACCTTATAATAGCCAAGAATGCTTGATACGTTTAAAACAAATCATTTGATACTATTATAAGTGCATAGTGTATAAAACAACTTCAAATCATAAGTATCAATCATAGACGGCATAAGCGCCCCATCCCACTATGTCGCCATACTAGGCTCTACAAATAAAACTGCAAATGTCACGTATTTGGAAATTGGATTTCCATCTATGAACCGAGGCCAGGGATCGTCCTCTACCGATTCGAGGAAATCTAGCCCATGTCTCAGGAACAGCCGCAACTACCCAATGGATCGTCAGGGCCGGTCCACCGATGTGGATTATTATGCCTGAACACCACGTTTCCCCGCCCTTTGGGGCGTAAATGAGCCAACAAATGACTCCATCGGTCCCGGATCGACCGATATGTCCGAGGCGCCTCGGAACATCAACAACCACATAAGTCAAACTCGTCAGGGCGTGTAAAACCACTGACGCCACTTTTATTTAGAAGAAAACGCATGCCCTCCCTGAGGTCCTTCTCCCATTTTTGGTTCACAACCGGGGTGTGAGGCTCGCGAATCAATGTTACACAAAGCTATGCCACACAGGCTGTGCTTTGATCATCCATCACAAGACTCTGCTTTTCAACAGAAGCCTTGATCATTTGCATCTTAGCATGCCACACAGGCAATTCACGCTATGCAACCGATGTCAATCACACAGAATGAAATCCGATGTCAGACACACATCCATTTACAAGTCCGTTCTGGGTCTGAACGAAACCGTAGGCACCTTGTACCTCGCATATCCATCGATCTCCAAGTACGTCTGGACGACCACTAACTGATTCCCTCCTCTTGGGTGTACGGCCCAATCAAGATCATCAGTAATCACCCAAACGACGTGAAGACCTCCGGTCTTCAACCACCGTCTTCATCTTCGACTAATCGTCATATCAGTTATTCAAAATGGGATGAACCTGGTCTTTCCAGATAACTCGCGTATATAATAAACAAGTGTTACACAAACACAACATACGCCTCATTCCAATTCATCAGTCAATAACCGTAAATTAGCAAGAGAATAATTCCCCAAAACATTAACCCCGAAGGCCGAAACCAACATCAGATCAATATCCAGGAAACCATTCATCTTAGCCAACCTACAGTTAGTTTCTAAATTTCACATTCTTAGGGAAAGGTTCCCATTAATTGTATCAAAGATAAATTCTTTTAAATTTATTCTTTAATCTTCCTTGAATATCAGTTCAAACTAGTCGGGATTAGCGAACCACACCGAAGTAATTATTTATTTTATTTCCCAATCCCAACCTATTTATCCCATGAAGTAAAACTGGTCATACTTCATATCTAACACCACGGTGTTATCGGTAAATTCAATTACCATTTCACGTTCAATTCTAATTACAGATTTAACTATCGCCTGGAGCAAAACTGGTGATACTCCATTCTCGATCTTTTCAATCTAATTAAAGATTCATTAAAAATCCACTTGGTTTCAATCTTTAACTGGGTTAAAGAACCGATGTTATTTAAAACACGGTTCACGATAAACCCAAAATCACATCCCATTTCAATCACTCCCTAACCGTAAATTAGCAAGTGAGCAATTCCCAAAGTATTAACCCCGAAGGCCGAAACCAACATCAGATTAATACCCCAGAAACCATCCCACTTAACTAATCTCCAGTTAGTTTCTGATTTTCTTAACTCCTTTGGGTATAAGAACAGTATTATTGAAGATACCGTTCACGACAACCCAAAATCACATTTGATATTAAATACAAGGCTCTGAATAGAAAATATATCGGCTTATATTCAATATCAAATTCTACGACCAACAAATATCGTATTGGAAATAACGATATCTATATATCTTTCAAATTTCCATAACGCTATCTGTATAATCACGAAATCCAACATCGAAATATTCCAAAGACAATTTCGATTCAAATCCATTCCAATTCAATTATTGGAAATTCTGGTTACTTTTAAAACCCTTTTCAAATTCAATTTATTTATTTAGAAATAAATAGAATTATATTTCTAGTTCAAAACTAGTTCATTTCGATATAAATCTATTTTTATCTTTTCAAATATGGAGTTTTTCATCCCAATTCTTCCCAAATCATTTCTTATGATTTTACACAAATTATTACTATTTTTAATAATTTTATCAAGGCCCGTACAGTCGATTTCCATCAACGGCCATCGAACTGCATTTACAGCGACCTTTTCCAAATTTGATTTGGACATAATTCCAAATCCAACCATTAGATTTCTAATTTCTAATATTCGTTAGAAAGATCTTTTCGATACGAACCCAATGGTTCCGGTTTTAGGAGAATCCGACGGTCGGATCTCCCGCAATGTCCATTCGAAGTCAATGGTCGAAATTCGCGAACTGCCGCGGCGCGGCGCGTTCTATTCAGGCCATTATATATATAATATATATATTATATATATTTCGTCGATTCCCATTGAAAACATATTTTATAATTTGTTTTAAATTCGTTTTCAATTCAATTCAATTTCAGTTCGAATTCATTTTATTTTCAATTCAATTCGAATTCTAATTCGTTTCAATTCAATTCGAATTCTAATTCATTTCAATTTAATTTCAATTCAATTTGAATTCGTTTTCTATTCAATTTAATTCGAATTCATTTTCTATTCAATTCAATTTGAATTCATTTCTATTCAATTTAAATTCGAATTCAATTCAATTCAATTTCAATTCAAATTCATTTCTAAATATTCGATTATGAAATCACTTTCAATATTCATTATAAAATCGACAAAATTCCCGTTCGTGTTAAAATGGCGTGTGACTACTTAACATAGCTTCACATTTCTATTTTTAAATATTCTATTTCAAATATTTCTTTTTCAAATATTTCTATTCAAATAATTCTCTTCAAATATTCTATTTCAAAACTGGAATGAGGCCCAATCAATTACCATAGATTTTATTTCAATGGATTTCCATACAACGCATGTATGTATCACCAATGACAAATAATCAACCATCATCCAAAGTGCATTCTACACTGTATAAGCATAAAATATAAATATTCAACGCTTATAACAGTCTGCCAATCAATCGATCGACATACAACTAATTATTGGGATTAGTGTATGTCATATATCACTCCAATACCCTTGTGGGGTTTTCAAACAATTAAACACAGATTTTATTTGTGTAGTTGGGCGATGTGTAAAATTTATCGTCCCAATCAATATCAGTCATATGTGTGTATATAAACAAATCATCCGATTTGTTTATTTTTATTTCATTTTAAATACACGTTAAAAATTCTATTTTCAACTATAAAATATTTTAACTATATAAATATTTTATTTCATTTCACATCACATCACACAATCAACTACACAGCAAAATCAAACAAACAAGCATACAAGCCGTCCATGGTCTGTGGACGACGGGTGTCGGGTGCTACTAAACACCGTCTGCATCCTAGTACATATTTTTAACTAGAAAATGAGATTTAAAGTGAGAAGTTCTCATCGATATGCTAAACCAAACGCCGTGACTCTTCCTATGTAGAAAATCTTCACCGATCTCGTCTTTCGTCAATTTCATTGTCCGTAGCCACTACATATATAAAAAATCATATTTTTATATTGTTGCTATGTATATAAAAATCACATTTTTATACTGCTACTACATAGATAAAAATTATATTTTTACACCGCTACTATATAGATAAAAATTATATTTTTATCCTTTACATCGTATAAAAATTATATTTTTACTATCTCTACTATATAAAAATCGTATTTTTATAGTACTAAAGATCAAATTTTTATAATGCTAACTTCATAATAAAAATTATATTTTTATATCATTCTTCTTACAATAAAGATTATATTTTTACTTTGCTAAAAATCAAATCTTTACTTCATTAAAATCCAACTTTCCTTCGTTAAAAATCAACTTTTTACTTCTTTAAAAATCAACTCTTTACTTCTTTAAAAATCAAGTTTTTACTTCTTTAAAAATCAAGTTTGTACTTCTTTAAAAATCAAGTTTTTACTTCTTTAAAAAAAACAAGTTTGTTCTTCTTTAAAAATCAAGTTTGTTCTTCTTTAAAAAAAAACCAAGTTTGTTCTTCTTTAAAAAAAAAATCAAGTTTGTACTTCTTTAAAAAAAAATCAAGTTTGTACTTCTTTAAAAAAAAAAATCAAGTTTGTACTTCTTTAAAAAATCAAGTTTGTACTTCTTTAAAAAAAATCAAGTTTTTTCTAAAAGAAAAAAATTCAGTTTTTAAACAAAATAAAAATCAGTTTTTAAACAAAAGAAATGATAACTGAAAATAGAAAAATAAATATGAAAAATACTCACAGTTAATATTGGGAGACGCGAGGGTTGTTGGAGGTTCATGGGGTGGTGCGGAGGTCGGTGGGGTGGTGCGGTCGATTTGGGGAGGGGGCTGCGTTCGAATCGCGGGGGCTGTGTTTGAATTGGGGGGGGGGGTTGCGTCTTCGATGGAGTGAGGGGGGGGGGGGGAGAAGAGGGTGGAGCGGAGGCTGGGGGGGAGGTTGCGGCCGGTCGATGGCTTGTGGCGGCGGCGAATCGCGCCTCCCCCCTTCGTCGTTTTTTTTATATATATATTGACTGAAGTGAAAAAGAAAAAAAGGGGGGGGGGTCCTGAGAGATAATAGGAAGAGAGAGGGTGTGATGACCCCAAACCCCGTACTGACGGTGGCAATGGTAATCTTTGGAATATAACACATAAACAAATAATAGCAGAACAGAATTAAATAAATACACCAGATAATGTACAATAGAATACACTGGATAAACGCAATCATCAGAGTTACACAGTATACAGGATCATACTTAGTACAAATACAGTTCAGCTATACATAAATGTCCACAGTGGAAAACAAACATAATGTACAATAGGAGCTGAACAGCATAAAAAGAGATAAATGATAGAATCCATCTTCAGCTCCAGCTATCCGGATAAAGCCAGCTAAAACCTGAATACAAGGCTGCCCGTGTAGAAAAAGGGGCACCCGAGTTTGAAAGTGAAACAAACTACGAGTCAGTCATGGGATTGGTATGAGAAATCTACTCAACACATTTGAAATATGGCTAATCACAGGACCATGCCACTTTCGTGGAACGGGTTTACTCCATCGGATCGCCAGTGCTTTAAAACAAATAATTCTTGTAAACATCGCAATGCTTTTTATAAAAATGAAGCCATTATAAGACTCAGTTCCCATCACACAATGCAACGCAAACCGGAGGATAGAGTTTTACCTTATAATGGCCAAAATATGCTTGATACGAATAAAACAAAAGCATTTGATATTATTACTAGTGTTTACATGTTTCAAAAACAATTTCAAATCATAACTATCTATCATAGACGACATTAATGCCCCATACCACTATGTCGCCATATATAGGTATACAATCAAAACCGCACAGTCACGTATTTGGAAATTGGATTTCCGTCATGAACCAAGGCAAAAGATAGTCCTTACCGAATTCGAGACTCTCTAGCCCGAGCCTCCGGAACAGCCGCAACTGCCCCTTGGAGCGACATGGCCGGTCCACACGGAGTGGATTATAGTGCCTGAACAATACGTTTCCCCGTCCTTTGGGGTGTAAATGAGCCAACAAATGACTCCATCGGCTCCACATAGTCACCGATATATCTGAGGCGCCTCGCAACAGCAACAACCACATAAGTCAATCTCGTCAGGGCGTGTAAAACCACTGACGCCACTTCTAGCTAGAAAGAAACGCATGTCCTCCCTGAGGTCCTCTCCCGTTTCTGGTTCATACCGGGGTGTGAGGTTCGCGTATTCACGTTGTACACAAAGCTACGCCACACAGGAGGTGCTTTGATCATCACCACAAGACTTTGCTTTTCAACAGAATCCTTGATCACTGCATCTTAGCATGCCACACAGGCAATTCACACCATTCAACTGATGGCTATCAATCACACAGAATAAATTCCAATGTCAGACACACAGTCCATTTACAAGTCCGTCCTGGGTCTGAACGAAACCGGAGGCACTATATACCTCGCAAACCCATCGACCTCCTCGTACGTCTGGACGATCACTTATTATCCACATTTCGGGATGCCTCCCAATCAGGACATCGGTTACCATCCAAACGAGGTGAAGATTTCCGGTCTTCAACCACCGTCTTCATCTTCGATTTCTTATCGTCGATTCAGTTATTCAGAATGGGATAAACCCGGTCTTTCTGAGCAACTCGCGTATATAATAAACACATGCTACACAAACACTACATACGCATCATTTCAATTCATTAGTCACTAACCGTAAATCAGTAAGAGAACGATTTCCCAAATATTAACCCCGAAGGCCGAAACCAACATCAGATCAACACCCAGGAAACCATTCGACTTAGCCAACCTTCAGTTAGTTTCTAAATTTCACATGCATATCGTTTATAATATTTTATGATGATTTATCGCTATTTTTATTTATTTTAAAATAGCCAATTTATTCAAAACGACGCTTCGGGCCATAACGCGGCCGTGGCACTATTTTTCTTCAGATTTGATTTACACATATCTGAAAATCTAACCGTTGGATCTTCACAAAATTTACATCATTAGAAAGATCTTTTCAAAACGAATCCAACGGTTCCAGTTTCGGGAAAATCCGACGGTCGGATCTCCCGGTATAACCGTTTGAAGTTTCGATTTCAAAATACGAACTGCAGCGTCGTTATTCGATTTAATATAATTATATATATATATAAATATAATCGATTCTGGCGCTGTTTTTCTTCAGATTTGAATTAAACATTCCAGACAATCCAACCGTTGGATCTTTACAAAGTTGGTGCCGTTGGAAAGATATTTCCAAAGCGAACCCAACGGTTGCGGTTTCGGGAAAATCCGATGGTCGGATCTCCCGCACTAATCGTTTGAAATCAGGGTTTCAAAATACGAACTACAGCTTCGTTATTCGATATATTTCAATTCTATATATATATATATATATATATATATCGATTCTTCGATTTCAAAACTACATGATTTTCATACATTTGATAAAAATGATATTTTTATCTAACTGTGTTCTATTTCAACACTTCACTATTTTTAACAATTCATGTATATAGTAAAAATGTGATTTTTTATTGTAAAACGATTTATTTCAAAACACGACTATTTTATATAGTTAATATAGGTGATAAAAATAGGATTTTTATTATAAAACAATTTCTTTCAAAATATGAATACCATTCAACACATGAATTTCAATTCAACGAATGAATTTCGATTCAACACATGAAGGTTTTCTATAGTTTATATATATAGATAAAAAGGTGATTTTTATATTTAAAACACGAATACCATTCAACACATGAATTACGATTCAACACATGAAGGTTTTCTATAGTTTACATATATAGTTAAAAAGGTGATTTTTATATTTAAAACACGAATACCATTCAACACATGAATTTCTATTCAACGAATGAATTTCGATTCAACACGTGAAGGTTTTCTATAGTTTACATATATAGTTAAAAAGGTGATTTTTTATATTTAAAACACGAATACCATTCAACACATGAATTTCAATTCAACGAATGAATTTCGATTCAACACATGAAGGTTTTCTATAGTTTATATATATAGTTAAAAAGGTAATTTTTATATTTAAAACACGAATACCATTCAACACATGAATTTCAATTCAACGAATGAATTTCGATTCAACACATGAAGGTTTTCTATAGTTTGTATATATAGTTAAAAAGATAATTTTTATATTTAAAACACGAATACCATTCAACACATGAATTTCAATTCAACAAATGAATTTCGATTCAACACATGAAGGTTTTCTATAGTTTATATATATAGAGTGAAAATGTGATTTTTATCGTTAAAACAGTTTATTCAAAACACGAATATCATCCAACACATGAATTTCTATTCAATGAATAAATATAGTTTCAACAAATGAAAATAATTCTAACACATAAATAATTCTAACACTTATGTGGTTTTTGCTGTTGCGAGGTGCCTCAGATATATCGGTGACTATGTGGAGCCGATGGAGTCATTTGTTGGCTCATTTACACCCCAAAAGGCGGGGAAACGTATTGTTCAGGCACTATAATCCACTCCGTATGGACCGGCCCTGTCGCTCCAAGGGGCAGTTGCGGCTGTTCCGGAGGCTCGGGCTAGAGAGTCTCGAATTCGGTAAGGACTATCTTTTGCCTTGGTTCATGACGGAAATCCAATTTCCAAATACGTGATTGTGCGGTTTTGATTGTATACCTATATATGGCGACATAGTGGTATGGGGCATTAATGCCGTCTTTGATAGATAGTTATGATTTGAAATTGTTTTTGAAACATGTAAACACTAGTAATAATATCAAATGCTTTTGTTTTATTTGTATCAAGCATATTTTGGCCATTATAAGGTAAAACTCTATCCTCCGGTTTGCGTTGCATTGTGTGATGGGAACTGAGTCTTATAATGGCTTCATTTTTATAAAAAGCATTGCGATGTTTAAAAGACTTATTTGTTTTAAAGCACTGGCGATCCGATGGAGTAAACCCGTTCCACGAAAGTGACGTGGTCCTGTGATTAGCCATATTTCAAATGTGTTGAGTAGATTTCTCATACCAGTCCCATGACCGACTCGTAGTTTGTTTCACTTTCAAACTCGGGTGCCCCTTTTTCTACACGGGCAGCCTTGTATTCAGGTTTTAGCTGGCATTATCCGGATAGCTGGAGCTAAAGATGGATTCTATCATTTATCTCTTTTTATGTTGTTCAGCTCCTATTGTATATTATGTTTGTTTTCCACTGTGGACATTTATGTATAGCTGAACTGTATTTGTACTAAGTATGATCCTGTATACTGTGTAACTCTGATGATTACGTTTATCCAGTGTATTCTATTGTACATTATCTGGTGTATTTATTTAATTCTGTTCTGCTATTATCTGTTTATGTGTTATATTCCAAAGATTACCCTTGCCACCGTCAGTACGGGGTTTGGGGTCGTCCCAGAGGGATTAATTTTTTTTATTTAATTATTTGATTTTAAAAAGCAACTTTTATTTTCGAACTCTAAATCGAACCCACCGATTGCCGTCCATAGATAATTACCCCCATTCCGAACACAATGGGATATGTATCGCAGGCTGATTCGTTCGATTCGATCTGTTTTCGTCAAAATCAAAATATAACTCTATACATTGAATTTGAACGCGTATTTCAATTTACCGGGGCCACATACTAGCTAGCAAAATTCCCGAAAAATATTTTCTAGCCTCGTATTGACGATACAGTCCTAACAAAACCAATTTCGTCGAATTCTGAGACCGTTTGAAAAATGGCCATTTCCAGTCGATTAAAATCAACTAAAACCGGTCAAACGCGTTTTCCTTTGTCACGCTCACATATTGATTCGAAAAATTACAAATTTTGAAACCTAGCAATAACTTAACATCATGGATCCAACAAAAGTGGTTTCGTCGAAAACCGAGGTCGTTTGCAAAATTTCCATTTTTAAGGGCCAGAATTCCATAGCGACTATTCTGAATTTTCAACTGGACATATCTTTTGATCCCCGCTATGAAATTTTGATTTTTCGGATTGTTGGAAATATATTATCAATTAGATTCAAATATTTTTGGTTTCGCTAAAATCCGGTTTATTTTGCACCCGGTACATTCATTTGAAATTTGAAATCGAATTATCGAACTACCTCGCCATTTTCAATTCCTTTTATAATTAAAATAAAATATTTATATTTTAACTACGATCTATATAAATATATACGTTCTAATTCTATTCAAAATAAATTTCTCATCGTTATTATTTAAAATAATTCATTTTAAATATTCAAAATTCACTAAAATTGCCAAAATAAAAATTTTAAATTGGCTCGGATTTCCGGGTTATTACAATCTCCCCCACTTAAAACTTTTTGTCTCCGAAAAGGAACGAAGCCGAAAGTTGTTTCACAAATCAACTCAACTTCCAGTATTTTCACTACGGCTTAAGTTCTTCAACTTTTCAGTTTCTAAGAACTTTTCAAATTTTTCAAAAAATTTGGCTAACACCCTAAATTTTCGAAAAATTTCGCCATAACCTCCCCTGCACCGGGGACTTCGGGATATTTCATATAGCCTCCCATGGCCTTCTTCAATCCAAAAGAAAAAGAAAAAGCCAAGCGGCTAGCCAGTCGGCTCATAAAATCATCATCACCCAAACAAAACAGTAAATTATGGTAAACATGTACCTATTTGTCGGGCAAACAATTTTATTTCTCTGCTCTAGCCTCCTTGCTATGACCTGTTCAATGTAAGTGCATGTATATGCATGCAAATGCGACAAATTTTCAATACAATTCACTATTTGATCAATTTGGTTATATGCTTCAACATTTAATTAATCAAACAATAATCAAACAACACAACCATCAATCAATTAGTTCGTTAACGTTTCAAATTCATAATTTTGATACATAGTCGAAAAATCATATTTTTGATGCCAAATCACAACAATAGGCCCAATCTAATTTTGGTTCTCACACCAGTCAATTGGAAATATAAGATATCTCACTTTCGAAACACGAACATAAATCCTGATGATGGAGCTCCATCATCAAAATCATCTTCGGGCGACTAGAGTTTGATTCTATATCTACCCAGTATATTTAAGGCTTCATACATACGCTAGCTAGGCGTATATGCAAAACCTCCATATACTAGATTGTCCAAATCAATTTAAAATAAATATTCAAATACATATAATACGATTTAAATTTCAAAACAAAGTTTGTTTTTCTTTTTATATTTCAAAAATATACTCTTCACACTCGTTATAGGATACTACTGATCCCATCTCTAACGAGTCATTCTCATGGATACTACTAATCCAATTTCTGATGAATTCTTTCGTTTGGTTCTAAAGTGTCTTGTTCTCTGAGCTTTGTAAACCAAAGCTCTGATACCAGGATGTTACGACCCGAAATCCCCCTTACGGGAAAGCACGGATTGAGTTGAGAACAAGCCACAACAGAACGCAGACGGAAGAACATTTCATTGTATATTACAACAATTCCATCAGAATACAAGAATATACAGAGTATAAATAAATAAAATACATTCAATAAATATCAGAGATTACAATAAATTACATAGCAGCGTAAAATAATACAATACACAACTAGAAGTAATACACGGATACAGAGCTTTCCGAGTATCGTTCCAGCTGTAAATCAGGATCCTGTGAATATAAATCTGCAAAACCAAAACTACTAGCTTCCCATGTCAAAATAGGGGCACCCAGAGTTTAGGTTAAAACAATAAACTCCATGTCAGTCATGTGACTGGTGTGAGAACTAAAACAGTTATTAATCTTTATTTAAAATTAGGTAAATCAAGGGACCACGCCGTATGACACAGAACGGGTTTCCTCCCAAGAATACCAGTGCATAAAAAAAAAGCGCAATGCTAAATAAAGAACAATGAAGCTCTTATAAGACCCAGGTCCCATCACACAATGCAACGCAAGCCGGAGTATAGGGTTTTTACCTTATAATAGCCAAGAATGCTTGATACGTGTAAAACAAATCATTTGATACTATTATAAGTGCATAGTGTATAAAACAACTTCAAATCATAAGTATCAATCATAGACGGCATAAGCGCCCCATCCCACTATGTCTCCATACTAGGCTCTACAAATAAAACTGCAAATGTCACGTATTTGGAAATTGGATTTCCATCTATGAACTGAGGCCAGGGATCGTCCTCTACAGATTCGAGACAATCTAGCCCATGTCTCAGGAACAGCCGCAACTTCCCCATGGATCGTCAGGGCCGGTCCACCGATGTGGATTATTATGCCTGAACACTACGTTTCCCCGCCCTTTGGGGCGTAAATGAGCCAACGAATGACTCCATCGGTCCCGGATCGACCGATATATTTGAGGTGCCTCGCAACAGCAACAACCACATAAGTCAAACTCGTCAGGGCGTGTAAAACCACTGATGCCACTTCTATCTAGAAGAAAACGCATGCCCTCCCTGAGGTCCTTCTCCCGTTTTTGGTTCGCAACTGGGGTGTGAGGCTCGCGAATCAACGTTACACAAAGCTATGCCACACAGGCTGTGCTTTGATCATCCACCACAAGACTCTGCTTTTCAACAGAAGCCTTGATCATTTGCATCTTAGCATGCCACAGAGGCAATTCACGCTATGCAACCGATGTCAATCACACAGAATGAAATACGATGTTAGACACACATCCATTTACAAGTCCGTTCTGGGTCTGAACGAAACCGGAGGCACCTTGTACCTCGCATATCCATCGGTCTCCAAGTACGTCTGGACGACCACTAACTGATTCCCTCCTCTTGGGTGTACGGCCCAATCAAGATCATCAGTAATCACCCAAACGACGTGAAGACCTCCGGTCTTCAACCACCGTCTTCATCTTCGACTAATCGTCGTATCAGTTATTCAGAATGGGATGAACCCGGTCTTTCCGGATAACTCGCGTATATAATAAACAAGTGTTACACAAACACAACATGCACCTCAGTCCAATTCATCAGTCACTAACCGTAAATTAGCAAGAGAATAATTCCCCAAAACATTAACCCCAAAGGCCGAAACCAACATCAGATCAATACCCAGGAAACCATTCATCTTAGCCAACCTACAGTTAGTTTCTAAATTTCACATTCTTAGGGAAAGGTTCCCATTAATTTATCAAAGATAAATTCTTTTAAATTTATTCTTTAATCTTCCTTGAATATCAATTCAAACTAGTCGGGATTAGCGAACCACACCGAAGTAATTATTTATTTTATTTCCCAATCCCAACCTATTTATCCCATGAAGTAAAACTGGTCAAACTTCATATCTAACACCACAGTGTTATCGGTAAATTCAATTACCATTTCACGTTCAAATCTAATTACAGATTTAACTATCGCCTGGAGCAAAACTGGCGATACTCCATTCTCGATTTTTCAATCTAATTAAAGATTCATTAAAACTCCACTTGGTTTTAATCTTTAACTGGGTTAAAGAACCGATGTTATTTAAAACACGGTTCACGATAAACCCAAAATCACATCCCATTTCAATCAGTCCCTAACCGTAAATTAGCAAGTGAGCAATTCCCAAAGTATTAACCCCGAAGGCC
Organism: Allium sativum; assembly: GCA_030737875.1. Classification (NCBI taxonomy): domain Eukaryota; kingdom Viridiplantae; phylum Streptophyta; class Magnoliopsida; order Asparagales; family Amaryllidaceae; genus Allium; species Allium sativum. The sequence goes on along the minus strand of CM060915.1, from coordinate 887,508,193 downwards.
AAAACCAACATCAGATCAATACCCCAGAAACCATCCCACTTAACTAATCTCCAGTTAGTTTCTGATTTTCTTAACTCCTTTGGGTCTAAGAACAGTATTATTGAAGATACCGTTTACGACAACCCAAAATCACATTTGATATTAAATACAAGGCTCTGAATAGAAAATATATCGGCTTATATTCAATATCAAATTCTACGACCAATAAATATCATATTGGAAATAACGATATCTATATATCTTTCAAATTTCCATAACGCTATCTGTATAATCACGAAATCCAACATCGAAATATTCCAGAGACAATTTCGATTCAAATCCATTCCAATTCAATTATTGGAAATTCTGGTTACTTTTAAAACCCTTTTCAAATTCAATTTATTTATTTAAAAATAAATAGAATTATATTTCTAGTTCAAAACTAGTTCATTTCGATAAAAAACTATTTTTATCTTTTCAAATATGGAGTTTTTCATCCCAATTCTTCCCAAATCATTTCTTATGATTTTACACAAATTATTACTATTTTTAATAATTTTATCAAGGCCCGTACAGTCGATTTCCATCAACGGCCATCGAACTGCACTTACACCGACCTTTTCCAAATTTGATTTGGACATAATTCCAAATCCAACCGTTAGATTTCTAATTTCTAATATACGTTAGAAAGGTCTTTTTGATACGAACCCAATGGTTTCGGTTTTAGGAGAATCCGACGGTCGGATCTCCCGCAATGTCCATTCGAAGTCAATGGTCGAAATTCGTGAACTGCCGCGGCGCGGCGTGTTCTATTCAGGCCATTATATATATAATATATATTATATAAATTTTGTCGATTCCCTTTGAAAATGTATTTTATAAATCGTTTTAAATTCGTTTTCAATTCAATTCAAATTCATTTTATTTTCAATTCAATTCGAATTCTAATTCGTTTCAATTCGAATTCTAATTCGTTTCAATTCGAATTCTAATTCGTTTCAATTTAATTTCAATTCGATTTGAATTCGTTTTCTATTCAATTTAATTCGAATTCATTTTCTATTCAATTCAATTCGAATTCATTTCTATTCAATTTAAATTCGAATTCAATTCTATTCAAATTCATTTCTAAATATTCGATTATGAAATCACTTTCAATATTCGTTATAAAATCGACAAAATTCCCGTTTGTGTTAAAATGGCGTGTGACTACTTAACACGGCTTCGCATTTCTATTTTCAAATATTCTATTTCAAATATTTCTTTTTCAAATATTTCTATTCAAATAATTCTCTTCAAATATTCTATTTCAAAACTGGAATGAGGCCCAATCAATTACCATAGATTTTATTTCTATGGATTTCCATAAAACGCATGTATATATCACTAATGACAAATAATCAACCATCATCCAAAGTGCATTCTACACTGTATAAGCATCAAATATAAATATTCAACGCTTATAACAGTCTGTCAATCAATCGATCGACATACAACTAATAATTGGGATTAGTGTATGTCATATATCACCCCAATACCCGTGTGGGGTTTTCAAACAATCAAACACAGATTTGTGCAGTTGGGTGATGTGTAAAATTCATCGTCCCAATCAATATCAGTCAAATGTGTGTATATAAACAAATCGTCCGATTTGTTTATTTTTATTTCATTTTAAATACACGTTAAAAAATTCTATTTTCAACTATAAAATATTTTAACTGTATAAATATTTTATTTCATTTCACATCACATCACATAATCAATTACACAGCAAAATCAAACAAACAAGCATACAAGCCGTCCATGGTCTATGGACGACGGGTGTCGGGTGCTACTAAACACCGTCTGCATCCTAGTATATATTTTTAACTAGAAAATGAGATTTAAAGTGAGAAGTTCTCACCGATATGCTAAACCAAACGCCGCGACTCTTCCTATGTAGAAAATTTTCACCGATCTCGTCTTTCGTCAATTTCATTGTCCGTAGCCACCACATATGTAAAAATCATATTTTTATGTTGTAACGACCCGCATTGTCAGAGGTATTATAATTAATTTATTTAATAATATAATTAGTGATATATTGAATTAAATGGTCGTGGAATTAAATAGTGGTGAATATTTAATTAAAATAATAAATTAAATAATATATTTAATTCAGAAATAATCAAAAAATATTGGAAATCACAATATTCTATGAACTGGGTTATCCCTAAGATTTAATTCAGCTTAGAGTTGAATTATATTGACGAATATATTCAATCGACGTCAGTTTGAAATGTAGAGTTTTAATATAATTAAAATAGAGCTCGAAATGGCGCGGCAGTTCGCTATTTGGTGATTTGAACTTCAACTGAATATACAGGGTTCGTTTTAAATCGGATTTCTGTGAAACAAGAAACGTGTGGAGTTGGTGGAGTATATCTTTCTAGTGGAAGAGAAATATCAGGATTTCGTCGTGTAGATTTTGAGTTACGTCTAAATCAAATTCTCAGAAATGCAGCGCCCTGACCATAACGATTTAATTATATTTTTAAAGGAATTTAAAATATAAATTAAATATCAATATAACTCTGACGATGTAATATCGAGTGTAAAGCCATATAGGAATATTCTGAAGCTGTATGGTATTCCTCTATGAATATAGACGATAATATTTATTTTTAAATATTAAATTCAATTATATTTAAATATATTTATATATTTAAATATGTTATTTGGAGCGTTAAAAATAGGCAGTTTTGCAAACGACCTCGGAATTCGGCGAAACTAATTTAGTTAGATCCGCAATATTAAATTATTGTTAGATTTCAGTTTTGGTGATTTTTGAAGTCAGTATGTGGCCGTACGGATTTTTAATGCGAAGAACAGTCGGTATTTTGACAGATAAAAATACGCTGTGTAAGTATACGGAGTCGGAATTCGACGAAACCAGTTTCGTTGGGACCGTAATGTCAAAGTGTAGCTGCATGTCCATTTTCGTGATTTTTGGGTATCGTGTGTGATCGCAGGGATTTTTAAACACGAATTAACAAAAAGAATATACCGGGAATATTCCTTCTACAAAATATCTTCATTTTTATTTTCCCATAAATACCCTCAAAAACTTTCTCTAACCTAGGTCCTCATTCCACATTTTCCAAGCCGCCACTGAATGCTCAGTAAACCCAAAAACGTGAGAAATCATCTTCTAAAAGGAAAACAAATTCATAGAAAATAGTATAAATCAAAGTATGTATATGGTTGGATTCAGAAAGGGATTATCTTCAATCCTATGTTCCTCTTGTCCCGTGCGACATCACTGGTTGGGTTCGATGGAAGTACAGTGCACCTTGGGCTTGGAGTTTTGCGAAGCAGGAGCATCAAAGTTGGTTTTTGAGGTTAGATGTAGGGTTGTGGTGAATTTCCACAAGTACTGGCGGGATTCTGGGGTGTTCGGTGGAAGCTAAGGTCGTGCGACCTACTGATGTCGCGAGAACGGAAACGCGTTCGAGTTTCAGACTTAGGGTATGGAAGTGGACAGGGTATACTTTGAGAAGTGAAGCACCATGTTGTACTCTGTTTTCTGGAGTAGTTGAGAAATGGGGTAGTAAGGGTCATTGAATGGTGCGATAATGGCTGTATCAAAACAGCAAGGTGCAAACCGAGAAGAAGGGGTATAGAAAGTGGTTGGGTTCTGAAATTGGGTGGACCGATGAAACATGAGGCCCAAAGTTTAAAAGAAGAATAAAAAGAAAGGAAAAAGTGTGTGCGAGGGTTCCATTCAAATTAAAGTATGAAGCATGGCGTTGGTACATACATAGTACGCATCATTGCGATGGGAAGAATGAAAGCTACTGTTCATGGAAGCGGGTTAGGACGCGAGTCTGGTTTTATGAGCATGGATTGGGTCGACAATTGGGTAAAGCCCAATAAATAAAGTCCTAGTTCTAAAATTTATTTAAATAGTTATATAAATTTGTAATTTCAATATCTCACTCGTACAGTAACAGAATTTCGAACGGTCATTCACGTTGGGACCGTATGGAAGGACACTACACGATGGAACTGACTGGAAGTCCATCGGAGCTCGTTACAATTTATGGCAGAATAAATTTTCCGTCTGAATCAAGCGATGGTTATCGTTATTAACGATGATCGTCCAAAGTGAGTAAAACTCACCAACCCTGAACAGTTATATTTTTATAACGTATTTTTAGAACTGTTAATCATCTGTTGACTGTTGTATGTTGATTTGGTTGATTGAACTGCTAGTTAGTTAGTTGAAATCATATATATATATATATATACAAATATATATATAAACCGTTAAATATATGTTGATGTTGTTAATCGGAACATTTCATAGTGAAATGAAATTAATGTATATTATACTGTGTAACATCTGTGGATGCAGGGAGACAGGTTGGAGGGATCCGACAGGATTCCTCAACATTTAATTTACCGTTTTCATATATTATGATATACGTTGTGCTATAAAATCTGTTGTTGATTTGGTATGTTTGAATGATATTGATCATTGTTATTCGATATTTTAAATATCATAAAAGACCTTAGGATGTAAAAAGGGATATTTCAATGTATATTGAAATAAAGGGATTTTATAAAATCAACCGATTTTATAAAAGGAAATAATTTGAAAATAAAGCATTTGTAAAATCATAGGATATTATAAAGGAGAATATTTATTTAGAAAATAAATGGAATTATAAAAGGAACATTTATTTAGAAAATAAATAGGATAAAAGGAAAAAGGAAATTTACGAGATAGGAAAGAGTTAGTCGATTAGAGTTATCAAATAGAGTTATCAAAAAGAAGTTAATCAAATACAGTTTATTCGAAGAACTTTCCACTTAGCACGACTGCTAGCGTAATTCGCAGGGCTACAGATAGCCTACGGCAGTCGGATGTTTCCTGAGGGAATCTGGCGTAACCATTGAGATCGCTGCGATCTAGAGTCAAGTGAATGGAGTTAAATTCAATATTTGTTATTCAAATAGGAGTTAAACAATTAGAGTTATTCAATTGGAGTTAATCGAAATAGAGTTAAACAAGATTAGAAACAGACTAGAGATTAGTTAAGTTGAATAGTTTTCTGAGTATCGATCTGATGTTGGTTTCGGCCTTCGGGGTTTATACTTAGAGAATTGTTCTCCTACTAGTTTACAGTCAGGGACTGATAGTTGTGAAATGATAGTGATATGTAAATAAACAATGGAAATGTTTTCCAGTGTTAATGATATATATTTTCTAAAACATAGAAAATAAGGGAAATATGAATATATATATATATATATATATATGATTGATGATTGATTGATAGAATTTCCATCTGGAAATGATATCGTTGTTTGCACACGTGTTTTTCTTTGATAGTTAAATCACAGACTATCAAAGTTTTGACCATTTTAACGTTGTTTATATGGAGAGACCGGTTGGATTATTATCCGAAGAACCACTCCGTATTGGCATAAGCGTTGCGAATCATATATACCAAAAGATAATTGAAGACCGAGTTATGCAAGGGCAATCCTGTTTACAGAATAGTGCCTTCGGTTTGTCCAGTCCCAGGACGACCTGTATGGAAGGATGTCTGACAGAGTATATCTAATAAATTGCGTAAGTTGATCTCTTCAAACGTATTCACGTTTGGTGGCGGAGGAATTCGTTTCTCTTAGCTTTACACCCGTGACATTTTTGGATAAGTCAATTTGTGATTTGGCGGGTATAACGACGTGACATTCAAAGTGAATGAAGATGTGGCATGTAAAAGATAAGCGTAGCTTCTAGCCTCACATCCGGTAAATGACAGAAGTCGGGCAGGCAGCATGACTAAGTCGGTCGCTCCGAAGTAGGGTGTATAATCACCTATCTAGAGAATATTCATTTGCTTCTTTAATCTATCAATGCTATCCCATATATATGGGAAACGGTTGCTGATCCCAACCGTTGGTGATATACATTCGATACACTCAAGCGAAATGAGTGGTCGGTCATGTGTGGCTGAGTTGCAAGATGTTCTTGTTGAACTCCAGTGTATCGTTCCTAGAGTACACTGATCGGAAGGTGGTTCCATACCTTGTCATAGTTGGAAATCCATTACCCAATACGTTCTTGCAGTTTCGATTGTATACTATGTAGAACGTGAGATGAAAGCGTTTCTGCTAGATTGATATCTATTTGTACATAGACATTATTATAATATCAAAAGGTTTTTGATATAAAGATATTTTGGATTCTCATAAGGGAAAAACCCGTTCCGTTATACGGCGTGGTCTTATGAGATATCATTTACCTGCTTGAACTGTTTTAAACTGTTTTACTCATACCAGTCCCATGACTGACCCGGAGTTTACTTTGTTGTTTCCCTAAACTCTTGGGTGCCTAAATTTGCACGGGCAGTCAAGTAGTCGGGATTTACAGATATACTTGAAGAGCTGGACCAGGAGGCTTCAGGATCATATAGCTATAGTTTATTTCCGCTGTGTTGTAAGTGCTGTACTTGATAATGATATGTATATTCAAGTAAAATCTTTTATTTCAAAGTTATGTTACATATGTTATATGTTATTCGTTCCGCTGTGAGATTCGTGTTACTCTGATGTTGTGTTCTTCTTCTATTCTAAGTTTCTATCTTATCTATTCTCACCCTCTAATTTCTTTCATTAATTACCGGGATTTTTCGATGTTTGGTTAGTCTTCATCGTGTTTATGTCGATAACCAAAGCCTCAAAAATCTGGGTCATTACAGTTGGTATCAGAGCTTAAGTTAAGAATTACCCTGGCTTTGTGGCGTGACTCGGTAGAAATAGGGTTAGTAATACCCTAGATTGAGTTGAGTGTATATATACGAGTGCGTATTTGTATTTGATATAAAAATGGTTTTATATTGTAGAGATTCATTGGTTGAGTTGTTTATGAATTCTGGTCGATCAGTTTGATCCACTGTATCGGTAGGGGTTTATAAACACTTGAATACGATGGACCGACACAGTATGGATATGTGATATATTATCATATATAGGTTGTGATTATAATCGAGTAAGATTATAACATGTGAAATGGTTATATATAACCAATCAGAATTCATATAAGTGAAATACGTGAAATCAGATGAGTTAAATTTAAATTTAAATCAGAATTAATTGGAATTAAAATCCCAGAAATTGGAAAGGTGTTTGTAAATGAATCTGGATTTAATATATGTGAATTTTAAGATCCTGGGAGATTTTAAATTTGTTTACAACATTGTAAAAGGATATTTGGAATCGATTTCAAAATGGGAATATTCAGAAATGGTTTTGAAAAGTGATATTGTATTGAACTCACTTCGATAGCTGGAAAATAGATTCCGATGTTGATCATGACATCATCGGTGTTCATTTTCGAGTATGTAAGTGACGGATTACTACCAAGGATTTTGTTTTGAATTTGTTTTAGGAAAACAAGTTGTGTTGAATTTCAAAAAGGAAAATTTGATTTTTGAAAGAGGTAAGCTGTTTAAAAACTTCCAGGAAGAAAAGGTTGTTTGAATTTAAAACAAATTAAAGTAGGATTTGTAATGGCCAATAGAATTGAGATTGAATTAAAAGCCAGTTAAGTAAAAATCATATTGAAATTTAATTCGACTTAGGTATAAGCGAATGGTTGGATTGGTGGGTAAAAATAGATTGGAATTTGGTTAGGATAACATTGGTATATGCTGGTATATGCTGAATTAACAGCAGATGGAAGTGATAAAGTTGATATGCTCGACAAAAAGGTACAAGTTTATTTTTGGTATAAGCATGAGATTTATGAGCCGAATTGGCAAGCCGCATGGCTGTTTGATTTTCTTTTGGGTTGGAGAAGGCCTAGAGAGGCGAGTTGGAGTTTTACCGATAGGGCTGTACAAAGGAGGTTATGGCGAAATTTTCCAAAAATTTAAAGTGTTAGAAAATTTTCAGAATTTTTGAAATTTTCAGTTAGTCGGAAGGAATTAATATTTTAGTCGATATTAATTGGTTCAGTTGAAATCAGAAATAAGGGGTAAACAAATCTTAGGAATTCAAATAGATAGGGTCGTCTTCTACCTTAGCAATTTCGAGGACGAAATTATTTTAAGTGGGGAAGAATGTAATGACCCGCATTGTCAGTGGTATTATAATTAATTTATTTAATTATATAAATAGTGATATAGTGAATTAAATGGCCGTGGAATTAAATAATGGTGAATATTTAATTAAAATAATAAATTAAATAATATATTTAATTCATAAATAATCAAAAAAATATTGGAAATCACAATATTATGTGAACTGGGTCATCCCTAAGATTTAATTCAGCTTTCCTCTATGAATATAGACGATAATATTTATTTTTAAATATTAAATTCAATTATATTTAAATATATTTATATATTTAAATAGGTTATTTGGAGCGTTAAAAATAGTCAGTTTTGCAAACGACCTTGGAATTCGACGAAACTAATTTTTTTAGATCCACAATATTAAATTATTGTTAGATTTCAGTTTTGGTGATTTTTGAAGTCAGTATGTGGCCGTATGGATTTTTAATGCGAAGAACAGTCGGTATTTTGACAGTTAAAAATACGTTTTGTGAGCATACGGAGTCGGAATTCGACGAAATCAGTTTCGTTGGGACCGTAATGTCAAACTGTAGCTGCATGTCCATTTTCGTGATTTTTGGGTATCGTGTGTGATCGCAGGGATTTTTAAACACGAATTAACAAAAAGAATATACCAGGAATATTCCTTCTACAAAATATCTTCATTTTTATTTTCCTATAAATACCGTCAAAAACTTTCTCTAACCTAGGTCCTCATTCCACATTTTCCAAGCCGCCACCGAATGCTCAGTAAACCCAAAAACGTGAGAAATCATCTTCTAAAAGCAAAACAAATTCATAGAAAATAGTATAAATCAAAGTATGTATATGGTTGGATTCAGAATGGGATTATCTTCAATCCTATGTTCCTCTTGTCCCGTGCGACATCACTGGTTTGGTTCGACGGAAGTACAGTGCACCTAGGGCTTGGAGTTTTGCGAAGCAGGAGCATCAAAGTTGGTTTTTGAGGTTAGATGTAGGGCTGTGGTGAATTTCCGCAAGTACTGGCGGGATTCTGGGGTGTTCGGTGGAAGCTAAGGTCGTGCGACCTAATGATGTCGCGAGAACGGAAACACGTTCGAGTTTCAGACTTAGGGTATGGAAGTGGATACGGTATACTTTGAGAAGTGAAGCACCATGGTGTACTCTGTTTTATGGAGTAGTTGAGAAATGGGGTAGTAAGGGTCATTGAATGGTGCGGTAATGGCTGTATCAAAATAGTAGGGTGCAAACCGAGAAGAAGGGGTGTAGAAAGTGGTTGGGTTCTGAAATTGGGTGGACCGATGAAACGTGAGGCCCAAAGTTTAAAAGAAGAATAAAAAGAAAGGAAAAAGTGTGTGCGAGGGTTCCATTCGAATTAAAGTATGAAGCATAGCGTTGGTACATACATAGTACGCATCATTGGGATGGGAAGAATGAAAGCTACTGTTCATGGAAGCGGGTTAGGACGCGAGTCTGGTTTTATGAGCATGGATTGGGTCGACAATTGGGTAAAGCCCAATAAATAAAGTCCTAGTTCTAAAATTTATTTAAATAGTTATATAAATTTGTAATTTCAATATCTCACTCGTACAGTAACAGAATTTCGAACGGTCATTCACGTTGGGACCGTATGGACGGACACTACACGATGGAACTGGCTGGAAGTCCATCGGAGCTCGTTACAATTTATGGCAAAATAAATTGTCCGTCTTAAGCAGGCGATGGTTATCGTTATTAACGATGATCGTCCAAAGTGAGTAAAACTCACCAACCCTGAACAGTTATATTTTTATAACGTATTTTTAGAACTGTTAATCATCTGTTGACTGTTGTATGTTGATTTGGTTGATTGAACTGCTAGTTAGTTAGTTGAAATCATATATATATATATATACAAATATATATATAAACCGTTAAATATATGTTGATGTTGTTAATCGGAACATTTCATATTGAAATGAAATTGATGTATATTATACTGTGTAACATCTGTGGATGCAGGGAGACAGGTTGGAGGGATCTGACTGGATTCCTCAACATTTAATTTACCGTTTTCATATATTGTGATATATGTTGTGCTATAAAATCTGTTGTTGATTTGGTATGTTTGAATGATATTGATCATTGTTATTCGATATTTTAAATATCATAAAAGACCTTGGGATGTAAAAAGGGATATTTCAATGTATATTGAAATAAAGGGATTTTATAAAATCAACCGATTTTATAAAAGGAAATAATTTAAAAATAAAGCATTTATAAAATCATAGGATATTATAAAGGTGAATATTTATTTAGAAAATAAATGGAATTATAAAAGGAACATTTATTTAGAAAATAAATAGGATAAAAGGAAAAAGGAAATTTACGAGATAGGAAAGAGTTAGTCGATTAGAGTTATCAAATAGAGTTATCAAAAAGAAGTTAATCAAATATAGTTTATTCGAAGAAGTTAGTCAAACATAGTTATTCAGGATAAGTTACCACTTAGCACGACTGCTAGCGTAATTCGCAGGGCTGCAGATAGCCTACGGCGGTCGGATGTTTCCTGAGGGAATCAGGCGTAGCCATTGAGATCGCTGCGATCTAGAGTCAAGTGAATGAAGTTAAATTCAATATTTGTTATTCAAATAGGAGTTAAACAAATAGAGTTATTCAATTAGAGTTAATCGAAATAGAGTTAAACAAGATTAGAAACTGACTAGAGATTAGTTAAGTTGAATATAGTTTTCTGAGTATCGATCTGATGTTGGTTTCGGCCTTCGGGCTTTATACTTAGAGAATTGTTCTCCTACTAGTTTACAGTCAGGGACTGATAGTTGTGAAATGATAGTGATATGTAAATAAACAATGGAAATGTTTTCCAGTGTTAATGATATATATTTTCTAAAACATAGAAAATAAGGGAAATATGAATATATATATATATGATTGATTGATAGAATTTCCATCTGGAAATGATATCGTTGTTTGCACACGTGTTTTTCTTTGATAGTTAAATCACAGACTATCAAAGTTTTGACCATTTTAACGTTGTTAATATGGAGAGACCGGGTGGATTATTATCCGAAGAACCACTCCGTATTGGCATGAGTGTAACACCCCGTAATTCAGATAGTATTAATATTCACAAATTAAAGAATAACTATTCTCAGATGTGAGAATTGTGGGAAACGGGTTGCGTCATTGTGTTCGTCTCGGAATTCTAGTTGAAATAGAGTCCGAGTTTGCGTGATTTGGACTTCGTATGAAGAAGTTATGACCATCGGAAGTTTCTGAAAATTTAAAACAGCTAGCAGGAAATTTAAAATTCAAAGTCAAACAGGCTAGGCGGGAAATTTCCCGCCCAACGCCCCAGGTCGACTGGGGAGTCGACTGGGCAGTCGACACCCCAGGGGGAGTCGAATGGGCAGTCGACACCCCAGGGACCAGGTCGACTGCGCAGTCGACCTGGGTGTCGACCTGGTCTGGCGGCTAGGGTTTCTGGCTGACCTGTTTTTAATGGGCTAATGACCCATTAGGGTTTCTGACCTAATCTGGTTGGCTGGGATTAATTCTGAGATAATCTGACGGTCTAAAATAAACCCTAACTCTATAAATACCTAGGTAGTCTCTCACCCTAATTCATAAGAAAAATAGAATAGTTACCGTCATACCGTCGCCATGGAAATCAATGGAGCCGCCGCCAACTAAGAAGGAAGAAAAGCTAATTCAATTCTAATTCTCTCAACCCTAAAGCAAAGCAAAACTCTCTCTTTTCTTCTCTAAATAGTGAGTATGATGATCTTAACAAGATTATTATTATTTTAATTAGATTGAGTTATGAATGGATTATGAGTAGATGATGTGAATTATCATATATGTTGTTGTAAACCCTTTTTTTTTTTGCTATCATGTATGTTGTAAATCCAATGTTATGTGATGATGATATCTTATATGTTGTAAATCATGCTATGGTGATGTTATGTATGTTGAAAGTTTCTATGCTAAGTTGTGATAAATCATACATGTTAAAAAGGCCATGATGTTACCATCTATGCTAGTTAGTTCATATTAATTAAATCATCATGTTTGGGCTATGTTGATCTATATGACAAGTTACATATGCAAGTTAGATTGATTAGAAAAGCTATGAACATATGCCATGACATCTATTATGACATCTAGAATTATGCTATGATATATGTGATATCCTATGCTAGTTCACACCATCATTATGTTGCCTAAAAACCCCATATGCAAGTTTATGTATAGATTTGGGCTATGATCATATCATGTAAATTGTGACCTTTAACAAGTTGACACCTTTAGATCCTTAACATGTGTAGTTTATGCAAGTTTCACCCCTATTATGATTAGATTCATTTTAATTGTCCTTATGTTGTGATAATTTATTTTTGTGCTATAAGTTAGACTATTCGAGTCTAACGTATATTCTGCGTTGAATAAGCGAACGTATAAACGTGGGTAGGGGTAATATTAAGGGTTTAATAATAAGAAGTTGGGGTGAAATCGATATGATTTTGCATGCCATAAGTGGATGGCCATAATTGAGTCAATTATGGACATCATTAAAAGTTGACTTAATTAATAATTTGAACAGGGAATTATTAAAACTGGGGTAAAAGATTTTAAGTGTTAATCAATGCTTAGGACACGAGGTTGGACTCGTTTGTGACGTAAACCTGCCCGGACCCGCCCGGCAAATCCAGTGGTCACAAATGTCAGCCCAATGTGAGAGGTCCTAGGCCTAAACTAAAGCATAACAGTTGTAAAGACACGAGGTTAGACTCTTTTATGGTGTAAGACTGCCCGGACCCGCCCGAAAAATCTAGCTGCCATAAATGCCAGTCTAATGTGAGAGGTCTTTATGAGGTTATGGCCTGAATGAATTAAGAAATACTTAACCTGATAAACATGTTAAGTGGGACATGGGGGTTAAGTAGGTGCCTTGGGTGGCACGAGGAATCTAGGGGGTGCCCTTAGTGGCATGTGAAATACGATTAGTAAGAATTAACCAAACACACATGTAAATGAACATGACTAAGAGGGTTAAGTGGGATATACTAGTGACAAGCTTAGGTGGGTAGCTTGTGGGGGCCCATTTCGACCAGTATCCCAAACGTATCTTTATGGGCTCGACCCAAGTCGAGGATGGGACACACATGCTGGGTATGACTGTAAGAGGCCAAAACGGGGACCGGTGGCAACGCAAGTCCAACGGGTTTCATATGCGTGTGTGGACCCGGGCTGGTAGATAAGACGTTGTTGCATCGTGTAGGTATAAGCCGTGCATTCTCAAGTTGTATCGGGTTGCCACTTTAGGGGAGTGATACACCCCACTGTGCGGCCAACACAGGTATCTACGAGTAGGGAGCCGGTCGAAAGTGGGTAGTGGGGTACACCTAGTGGAGATAGGGGCAGACGGCACCTATGTAGTCAGCTAGGGGTACGCAAGGCTATTTATAAAGTTTCTGTGTGAAGCAAGTGGGATCAACCTTTAGGGTGACTGGTGCGGTGCAGTGTAGTAATGTGCGGTGCAGTGTAGTAATGTGCGGTGCAGTGTAGCAATCATTCGTTAGTAATTAGGTGTGCCTTTGACGTTATCTTTTACGTTATCATTATCTGCTCATTCCATACCTAATAGTTCATAGACGTTTACTTGTCTTTCAGCTTATGCCTTAGTCTAGTTATTTTGATAATAGTATTGTTAGAATTATCATACTCGCCAGACTTTATGTCTAACCCCCTTCATTTCTATCCTTTTTCCCCCTCGAAGTCCTCAGGTTGGGCCCAGTTCTAGTGGAGTTTGATTGGATTGCTTCATCTCTCTTGGAAAGCTTGGACCGTTGAAGTAAAGTCCAGCTTGTTATCTTTTTAATGGCTATTTATGTAATGGGATTATGTATTTTGTTTTTATGAAGATGGATATTGTACTTGGTTTTATGATGTAACAAACATGTTTAATTTCCGCTGCAATAAAATGAAGTTTTAGATTTCCAAGTACTATTTATTATCTGTCTTGTTGTAATTTTTCTGTTCTATATTCACTTATAACCTCCATGGAAGTTAATGCATTCCCTTTGTGAGTGACATCCATGGACGTGGGGTGTTACACGTGGTATCAGAGTTTAAGGTTACCAGAACAGATAAAAATACTTTAGAAAAATAGTTATTTTTGGAAGAAGTGTTTTCAAAAACATGTTTTAATGAGAAATTTAAAGAGAAAAGTTTTTAAGAAAAAAAACATAATCCCCAATAGCCACATATCTTTATCTTTCGAATTCTCCATTTTGAATCTTTCCTTTTTCGTTTCAGCATGGCTGAAGATCTTAACCTACTTGACGGGGTAGTGATACCAGGATGGTATAGGAGGTTGTTAGAGGCTAGGGCTGCTGCGGGTCCAACCAATGTTCCTCCACCACCAGTTGCACCCGTCCCTCCTCCTCCTCCTCGCGTAGATACTTTTGCAATGACGTGCAAGGAATTCAAGGCTATGGGTGGAAAACCATTTCAAGGGTCAGAAACGTTTGTGGAAGCTAGAGATTGGCTTAAGGAGGTGGAAGAATTGCTAGAAATATTTGAAGTAGAAGAAGGGAAGAGAGTTCGTTTAGCAGCTTGGTTGATGAAGGGAGAGGCCTCGTTTTGGTGGGAGGTCACTAATGGGGAGCGTCCTGTTGACTCTTGGGCGGATTTCAGACGTAGGTTCGAGGCGAAGTTTCTCTCTAGGACGGAAGAAAATCTATATATGGAAAGGTTCTTGACATTGAAGCAAGGAAGCTCATCAGTGAAAGAATATGTCAATAAATTTAATCAGTTAGCAAGGTTTGGCTTGTACTTAGTGAACACGCCGGAGAAGAAGGCGCTGAGGTTCGTGAATGTCTTGAATGAACCATTGCAAGGGTTGGCTATGACCCACATCCCGATGGGGGCCACCTTTGAGAAGTTAGTAGAAATGGCGCTCATGCATGAGGAGAAAAGCGCTAAAGCTGAAAAGGCACCCGAGAAGAAGGGGGATCAGAAGAAACCACAACAACAAAACAAGAAG
This sequence comes from Allium sativum, assembly GCA_030737875.1. NCBI lineage: Eukaryota > Viridiplantae > Streptophyta > Magnoliopsida > Asparagales > Amaryllidaceae > Allium > Allium sativum. The sequence goes on along the minus strand of CM060915.1, from coordinate 887,493,076 downwards.
GGTGGAAAAGACAATAACGGCAAGGGAAAGAAGAAGTGCTTTAACTGTGGAACCCCAGGCCATCTAAGCAAGGATTGCCGAAAGAAAAAGAAGACTGGCTGTTTTCATTGTGGCGATGCGGGACATTTAGTGAAGGACTGCCCAAAGAAGGGGCAGAGGGCAGGAGCTACCTCGGGAGGACAGGTGCAGGCTCTTATGGCACCAGGGCAGGCTAGGGGACAAGTTCAGGCTCTCGCGGTCCCACCGCTGCAAGAACGAGGTAGAACCATTTCTGTTGAAAGCTTAGTTTTTCTGTTTGATTATCCTGTCCGTACCTTATTCGATTCGGGCGCATAGCATTCGTTTATCTCTACATCATTAGTTGAATCACTGCACTTAAACACCAGTTTAGTAGAGGATCCCTTAGTTGTTTCGAATCCAATTGGGGGCTCAGCTTATTTGTCTATGATGTGTTTGGATTTGAAAATTTCCATACTTAGCATTGAATTTAGATGTGATGCTTATGTGTTGGGCTTCACGGGCTATGGGCTAATTTTAGGAATGGATTGGTTATCCAGAAATGGGGTCATTCTTGATTGTGAAAGGAGAGTAGTTAGGCTCGTGACTCGCCTTGGCAACACTCTCGAAATCTTTTGTAATCCCATAAATTCAGTTATGATAACTTATCTAGAATCGCTTGACGCGTCTGAGGAAAATCTACGATCTGTTAGAGTGGTCCGAGAATATTCGGATGTGTTTGGGGAGGTGAAGGGCTTGCCTCCGAAGCGGGAGATAGATTTTCGAATATATCTTGTGGATAATGCGAAACCAGTGTCTTTGCCAGTACGCCACATGGCTCCACGTGAAAGGAGGGAACTCGATAAGCAAGTGAAGGAGTTGCTTGAGAAGGGGTTCATAAGACGAAGTATATCGGAGTGGGGTGCTCCAGTAGTATTTGCCACGAAGGCGGATGGGTCCCTTAGACTTTGTGTGGACTATAGAGAACTTAATAAGCTTACTAAGAAGAACAGACACCCACTGCCGAGGATTGACGATCTCTTCGATCAGTTAGTTGGCGCCTCAGTGTTTTCACAGTTGGACTTAGTCACTGGTTTCCATCAGTTGAGGGTGGCTGAGGATAGCATTGACAAGACAGCCTTTAGGACTCCGGACGGTTTCTATGAATGGCTAGTGATGCCTTTCGGTTTGACAAACGCCCCCGCATACTTTGTTGATCTGATGAGTTGGGTGTTTAGGGAGTACCTTAACAAATTTGTGGTAGTCTTTGTAGATGACATCTTGATCTTTTCTAAGGATGAAGAAGAGCATGCCCTACATCTTAGGGAAGTGTTGGAGACTCTTCGAGCGCATAAGCTTAAAGCTAAATTTTCTAAGTGTCACTTTTGGAGGAAGGAAGTACGGTTCTTAGGACACGTGGTTTCCAAAGAAGGGATAGCTGTGGATCCCGCGAAGGTGGTGGCCATCCAAGATTGGAAGGTCCCTAAAAATGCTACCGAAGTAAGAAGTTTCTTGGGGTTGGCTGGCTACTATAGGAAGTTTATCAAAGACTTCGCAAAGATATAAGCTCCATTGACACGCTTGACGAAGAAGAACCTAGTTTTCACATGGGACGTAGATTGTGATGATGCGTTCCAACGTTTGAAGAGAGCTTTGACTTCAGCCCCAGTCTTAGTATTGCCAGACGGGAGTGAGCCATTTACCGTTTATACTGACGCTTGTGGGACATGACTAGGCGCAGTCTTAATGCAAGAGGGCAGGGTAATGTAAGGCAGTTAAGAGCGCATGAAAAGAATTACCCCACGAATGACCTAGAGTTGGCCGCTATCGTTTTCGCGCTTAAGTCTTGGCGTCATTATCTTCTTGGCGAGAAATTCGAACTATTCACTGACCACAAATCTTTAAAATACTTATTCTCTCAGAAGGACTTGAACTTAAGGCAGCAAAGGTGGATGGAGTTCTTGGCGTCCTACGACTTTGAGATAGCATATACCCCTGGCAAGGGTAACGTGGTGGCCGATGCCTTAAGTAGAAAAAGATTATCCTTAAGTCCTTTGTTTGTTGAGCGGCGAAGTTTAGAGTTCATCTCTATGTTTGATTTTAGACCTTCCGTTGACTTCGTACCCGGTTTGCTAGCATTCTTGGAGGTCAGACCTACACTTTTGGGACGGATTGGCGAGGCATAGCGAGACGACCCACAGTTAGTTGAGTTAGTAGAAAAGCTCAAAGGAGGGGAGTCATCAAGCCATCTCCGTAGGTATACCCTAGATGATAAGGGTTGGTTACGTAGGGACGGTAGGCTTTGTGTACCAAAAGACGATGACCTAAGGAAGACTATTCTTGATGAAGCACATCATTCGAAGATGACCATTCATCCCGGCGGGGACAAGATGTACAAAGACATGAAGAGAGTTTACTTTTGGGCCGACATGAAGAAAGACGTGGCCGAGTATGTCGCTAGATGCTTGGTGTGCCAACAAGTAAAGGCGGAGCAAAAGAAACCCGGTGGGTTGCTTCACCCATTGGAGGTTCCACTATGGAAGTGGGAGAGTGTCTCGATGGATTTTGTGGATGGATTACCAAGATCGAGGAAGGGTAATACGGGGATTTGGGTTATAGTAGATAGACTTACTAAGAGCGCCCATTTCATTCCCGTGAAGAGTAAGAGGACTGCTCCATGGTTAGCTTCTGTATATGTCCGAGAAATAGTTCGTTTGCACGGTGTTCCTTCTAGCATAGTGAGCGACCATGATCCTATTTTCACTAGCGAATTTTGGAGAAGCTTACAAGAGGCGGTAGGGACTCAGTTATGTTTGAGCACCGCATATCATCCTCAGACGGACGACCAGACCGAGAGGGTGAATCGCATTCTAGAGGATCTTTTGAGGCTGTGTATCCTAGACTTTGGGGGTACATGGGAAGAGCATCTTCCATTGGTTGAGTTCGCATATAATAATAGCTTTCAGTCTAGCATTGGTATGGCACCATTCGAAGCTCTTTATGGACGACCTTGTCGTTCACCTACATGTTGGTGGGAATCTACAAATAAGATCTTACTTGGGCCCGATATGATTAGGGAGACTTCAGAGAAGATCGACTTGATTCGAAGGAGGATGAAAGCAGCGCAAGATAGGCAGAAATCTTATGCGGATAAGAGGAGGACAGATCTCGAGTTTGAACTTGGGGACATGGTCTTTGTCAAAGTGTCTCCATTACGAAACGTTGTTCGCTTTGGGTCCGTTGGGAAATTAGCACCAAGGTTCGTAGGGACGTTTCCTATTAAGGAGAAGATTGGACGGATGGCGTATAGAGTGGAGTTGCCCGAGAGACTTAGTGGTGTACATGGCGTATTCCATGTGTCACATTTGAGGAAGTGCTTGCACGAGACCGCGGAAGTGGTAGAGCCGAGCTTGCTTAGAGAGGTGGAGATAGAGCGTGATGCGACGATTCGACGAGCTCCTACGCGCATTCTTGGGTCGGAGATCAAGAGGTTGAGGAATCGAGAGGTCAGACTAGTCAAAGTGCAATGGGGAGATGATGAGAGCATCGCTACTTGGGAGACGGAAGAGAAGATGCGTTCACGATACCCTTTTCTTTTTGAGGGTATGTCCTTTAACTTCTCCTTTATCGTTTAGCTTGTACTTATCTTATCTTTAGTATATCCTCTCGCTAGTATCTTTGACCTTTAGTTAAGATAATCCTATGGTTGAAACATGTGTTTGAGACATGTTATGTATGGTGGGTGCAAAGTGGATGCAAGTGTTTGCTAGTGGTTGCTCGTGGACGCATATACACACACTATTAGGCACTAGATCGGCTCAGTCACTTCATACTGCATATTGCATATAAATGGTTGTATTTAGTAAAATGGATGTATAATGGTTGTGCTATCATATGGATACCGCATTTTGGTGAATGGTTGTGCACGCATGTAGAAATAATATGTATCGATAGGGTTCTTTTGCATACATAATGGACGCATGGCACTATCATGGTTTGCATTAAGAAGGTCAACTGAATCAGTGGACCGCCTGATTTTGCATTAGACAAGGAACATATACACACACTGTGCATTTAAACATAAAAGCATTAGAAGTCTATAAGGACAATGGATGCCTGTGTTTGATGGTCGAGTAGATGGTTGTTTGGATGTTAGGATATACATTCTTCTTAACTTGAAGATTTCGGGGACGAAATCCTTTAAGGAGGGGAGAATGTAACACCCCGTAATTCAGATAGTATTAATATTCACAAATTAAAGAATAACTAATCTCAGACGTGATAATTGTGGGAAACGGGTTGCGCCATTGTGTTCGTCTCGGAATTCTAGTTGAAATAGAGTCCGAGTTTGCGTGATTTGGACTTCGTATGAAGAAGTTATGGCCATCGGAAGTTTCTGAAAATTTAAAACAGCTAGCAGGAAATTTAAAATTCAAAATTCGAAGTCAAACAGGCTAGGCGGGAAATTTCCCGCCCAGCGCCCCAGGTCGACTGGGCAGTCGACTCCCCAGGGGGAGTCGACTGGGCAGTCGACACCCCAGGGACCAGGTCGACTGCGCAGTCGACCTGGGTGTCGACCTGGTCTGGCGGCTAGGGTTTCTGGCTGACCTGTTTTTAATGGGCTAATGACCCATTAGGGTTTCTGACCTAATCTGGTTGGCTAGGATTAATTCTGAGATAATCTGACGGTCTAAAGTAAACCCTAACTCTATAAATACCTAGGTAGTCTCTCACCCTAATTCATAAGAAAAATAGAATAGTTACCGTCATACCGTCGCCATGGAAATCAATGAAGCCGCCGCCAACTAAGAAGGAAGAAAAGCTAATTCAATTCTAATTCTCTCAACCCTAAAGCAAAGCAAAACTCTCTCTTTTCTTCTCTAAATAGTGAGTATGATGATCTTAACAAGATTATTATTATTTTAATTAGATTGAGTTATGAATGGATTATGAGTAGATGGTGTGAATTATCATATATGTTGTTGTAAACCCTTCTTTTTTTTTGCTATCATGTATGTTGTAAATCCAATGTTATGTGATGATGATATCTTATATGTTGTAAATCATGCTATGGTGATGTTATGTATGTTGAAAGTTTCTATGCTAAGTTGTGATAAATCATACATGTTAAAAAGGCCATGATGTTACCATCTATGCTAGTTAGTTCATATTAATTAAATCATCATGTTTGGGCTATGTTGATCTATATGACAAGTTACATATGCAAGTTAGATTGATTAGAAAAGCTATGAACATATGCCATGACATCTATTATGACATCTAGAATTATGCTATGATATATGTGATATCCTATGCTAGTTCACACCATCATTATGTTGCCTAAAAACCCCATATGCAAGTTTATGTATAGATTTGGGCTATGATCATATCATGTAAATTGTGACCTTTAACAAGTTGACACCTTTAGATCCTTAACATGTGTAGTTTATGCAAGTTTCACCCCTATTATGATTAGATTCATTTTAATTGTCCTTATGTTGTGATAATTTATTTTTGTGCTATAAGTTAGACTATTCGAGTCTAACGTATATTCTGCGTTGAATAAGAGAATGTATAAACGTGGGTAGGGGTAATATTAAGGGTTTAATAATAAGAAGTTGGGGTGCAATTGATATGATTTTGCATGCCATAAGTGGATGACCATAATTGAGTCAATTATGGACATCATTAAAAGTTGACTTAATTAATAATTTGAATAGGGAATTATTAAAACTGGGGTAAAAGATTTTAAGTGTTAATCAATGCTTAGGACACGAGGTTGGACTCGTTTGTGATGTAAACCTGCCCGGACCCGCTCGGCAAATCCAGTGGTCACAAATGTCAGCCCAATGTGAGAGGTCCTAGGCCTAAACTAAAGCATAACAGTTGTAAAGACACGAGGTTAGACTCTTTTATGGTGTAAGACTGCCCGGACCCGCCCGGCAAATCCAGCTGCCATAAATGCCAGTCTAATGTGAGAGGTCTTTATGAGGTTATGGCCTGAATGAATTAAGAAATACTTAACCAGATAAACATGTAAAGTGGGACATGGGGGTTAAGTAGGTGCCTTGGGTGGCACGAGGAATCTAGGGGGTGCCCTTAGTGGCATGTGAAATACGATTAGTAAGACTTAACCAAACACACATGTAAATGAACATGACTAAGAGGGTTAAGTGGGATATACTAGTGACAAGCTTAGGTGGGTAGCTTGCGGGGGCCCATTTCGACCAGTATCCCAAACGTATATTTGTGGGCTCGACCCAAGTCAAGGACGGGACACGCATGCTGGGTTTGACTGTAAGAGGCCAAAACGGGGAGCGGTGGCAACGCAAGTCCAACGGGTTTCATATGCGTGTGTGGACCCGGGCTGGTAGATAAGACGTTGTTGCATCGTGTAGGTATAAGCCATGCATTCTCAAGTTGTATCGGGTTGCCACTTTAGGGGAGTGATACACCCCACTGTGGGGCCAGCACAGGTATCTACGAGTAGGGAGCCGATCGAAAGTGGGTAGTGGGGTACACCTAGTGGAGATAGGGGCAGACGGCACCTATGTAGTCAGCTAGGGGTACGCAAGGCTATTTATAAAGTTTCTGTGTGAAGCAAGTGGGATCAACCTTTAGGGTGACTGGTGTGGTGCAGTGTAGTAATGTGCGGTGCAGTGTAGCAATCATTCGTTAGTAATTAGGTGTGCCTTTGACGTTATCTTTCACGTTATCATTATCTGCTCATTCCATACCTAATAGTTCATAGACGTTTACTTGTCTTCCAGCTTATGCCTTAGTCTAGTTATTTTGATAATAGTATTGTTATAATTATCATACTCGCCAGACTTTATGTCTGACCCCCTCCATTTCCCTCCTTTTTCCCCCTCCAGGTCCTCAGGTTGGGCCTAGTTCTAGTGGAGTTTGATTGGATTGCTTCATCTCTCTTGGAAAGCTTGGACCGTTGAAGTAAAGTCCAGCTTGTTATCTTTTTAATGGCTATTTATGTAATGGGATTATGTATTTTGTTTTTATGAAGATGGATATTGTACTTGGTTTTATGATGTAACAAACATGTTTAATTTCCGCTGCAATAAAATGAAGTTTTAAATTTCCAAGTACTATTTATTATCTGTCTTGTTGTAATTTTTCTGTTCTATATTCACTTATAACCTCCATGGAAGTTAATGCATTCCCTATGTGAGTGACATCAATGGACGTGGGGTGTTACAATAAGCGTTGCGAATCATATATGCCAAAAGATAATTGAAGACAGTGTTATGCAAGGGCTATCCTATTTACAGAATAGTGCCTTCGATTTGTCCAGTCCCAGGACGACCTGCATGGAAGGATGTCCGACAGAGTATATCTAATAAATCGCGTAAGTTGATCTCTTCAAACGTATTCACGTTTGGTGGCGGAGGAATTCGTTTCTCTTAGCTTTATACCCGTGATATTTTTGGATAAGTCAATTTGTGATTTGGCGGGTATGACAACGTGACATTCAAAGTGAATGAAGATGTGGCATGTAAAAGATAAGCGTAGCTTCTAGCCTCACATCCGGTAAATGATAGAAGTCGGGCAGGCAACATGGCTAAGTCGGTCGCTCCGAAGTAGGGTGTATAATCACCTATCTAGAGAATATTCATTTGCTTCTTTAATCTATCAATGCTGTCCCATATATACGGGAAACGGTTCCTGATCCCAACCATTGGTGATATACATTCGATACACTCAAGCGAAATGAGTGGTCGGTCATGTGTGGCTGAGTTGCAAGATGTTCTTGTTGAACTCCAGTGTATCGTTCCTAGAGTACACTGATCGGAAGGTGGTTCCATACCTTGTCATAGTTGGAAATCCATTACCCAATACGTGCTTGCAGTTTCGATTGTATACTATGTAGAACGTGGGATGAAAGCGTTTCTGCTAGATTGATATCTATTTGTACATAGACATTATTATAATATCAAAAGGTTTTTGATATAAAGATATTTTGGATTCTCATAAGGGAAAAACCCGTTCTGTTATACGGCGTGGTCTTATGAGATATCATTTACCTGCTTGAACTGTTTTAAACTGTTTTACTCATATCAGTCCCATGACTGACCCGGAGTTTACTTTGTTGTTTCCCTAAACTCTTGGGTGCCTAAATTTGCACGGGCAGTCAAGTAGTCGGGATTTACAGATATACTTGAAGAGCTGGAGCAGGAGGCTTCAGGATCATATAGCTATAGTTTATTTCCGCTGTGTTGTAAGTGCTGTACTTGATAACGATATGTATATTCAAGTAAAATCTTTTATTTTAAAGTTATGTTACATATGTTATATGTTATTCGTTCCGCTGTGAGATTCGTGTTACTCTAATGTTGTGTTCTTCTTCTTCTTCTTCTATTCTAAGTTTCTATCTTATCTATCCTCACTCTCTAATTTCTTTCATTAATTACCGGGATTTTTCGATGTTTGGTTAGTCTTAATCGTGTTTATGTCGATAACCAAAGTCTCAAAAATATGGATCATTACATATATTGTTGCTATGTATATAAAAATCACATTTTTATACTGCTACTACATAGATAAAAATTATATTTTTACACCACTACTATATAGATAAAAATTATATTTTTATCCATTACATCATATAAAAATTATATTTTTACTATCTCTACTATATAAAAATCGTATTTTTATACTACTAAAGATCAAATTTTTATAATGCTAACTTCATAATAAAAATTATATTTTTATATCGTTCTTCTTACAATAAAGATTATATTTTTACTTAGCTAAAAATCAAATCTTTACTTCATTAAAAATTCAACTTTCCTTCGTTAAAAATCAACTTTTTACTTATTTAAAAATCAACTCTTTACTTCTTTAAAAATCAACTCTTTACTTCTTTAAAAATCAAGTTTTTTACTTCTTTAAAAATCAAGTTTGTACTTCTTTAAAAATCAAGTTTTTACTTCTTTAAAAAAATCAAGTTTGTTCTTCTTTAAAAATCAAGTTTGTTCTTCTTTAAAAAAAATCAAGTTTGTTCTTCTTTAAAAAAAAATCAAGTTTGTACTTCTTTAAAAAAATCAAGTTTTTTCTAAAAGGAAAAAAATTCAGTTTTTAAATAAAAGAAAAAACAGTTTTTAAACAAAAGAAATGATAACAGAAAGTAGAAAAATAAATATGAAAAATACTCATAGTTAATATTGGGAGACGCGAGGGTTGTTGGAGGTTCATGGGGTGGTGCGGAGCTCGGTGGGGGTGGTGCGGTCGATTTGGGGGGGCTGCGTTCGAATTGGGGGGGGGGGGCTGCGTCTTCGATGGAGTGGGGGGGGGGGGGGGGGGAAGAAGAGGGTGGAGCGGAGGCTGGGGGGTTGCGGTCGGTCGATGGCTGTTGGCGGTGGCGAATCACGCCTCCCTCCCTTCGTCGTTTTTTTATATTGACTGAAGTGAAAAAGAAAAAAGGGGGGGTCCTGAGAGATAATAGGAAGAGAGAGGGATTAATTTATTTATTTTATTTAATTATTTGATTTCAAAAAGCAACTTTTATTTTCGAACTCGAAATCGAACCCACCGACTGTCGTCCATAGCTAATTACCCCCATTCCGAACACAATGGGATATGTATCTCAGGCTGATTCGATCGATTTGATCAGTTTCCGTCAAAATCAAAATATTACTCTATATATTGAATTTGAACGCGCATTTCAATTTACCGGGGCCACATACTAGCTAGAAAAATTCCCGAAAAATATTTTCTAGCCTCGTATTGACGATACGGTCCTAACAAAACTATTTTCGTCGAATTCTGAGACCGTTTGAAAAATGGCCATTTTCCAGTCGATTAAAATCAACTAAAACCGGTCAAACGCGTTTTCCTTTGCCACGCTCACATATTGATTCGAAAAATTACGAATTTTGAAACCTAGCAATAACTTGACATCACGGATCCAACAAAAGTGGTTTCGTCGAAAAACGAGGTCGTTTGCAAAATTTCCATTTTTAAGGGCTAGAATTCCATTGCGACTATTCTGAATTTTCAACTGGACATATCTTTTGATCCCCGCTATGAAATTTCGATTTTTCGGATTCGTTGGAAAGATATTATCAATTAGATTCAAATACTTTTGGTTTCGCTAAAATCTGGTTTATTTTGCAGCCGGTACATTCATTTGAATTTTGAAATCGAAATATCGAACTACCGCGCCATTTTCAATTCCTTTTATAATTAAAATAATATATTTATATTCTAACTACGATCTATATAAATATACACGTTCTAATTCTATTCAAAATAAATTTCTCGTCGTTATTATTTAAAATAATTCATTTTAAATATTCAAAATTCACTAAAATTGCCAAAATAAAATTTTTAAATTGGCTCGGATTTCCGGGTTATTACACCCAGCCGGAATTGTGGCTCCTGTGTGGACCACAATGCCTGGGTGAGGTGTTTGTGAGCCAAAGGGGACGTTGGGCTCTGTAGGAAGGGAGAATGTAACACCCTCAGTCCCACATCGTGGAAGACTGTGTGAAGTGGGTACTTGTATAGTAGAGCCCATCTTTTACTAACGCCGAGGCCTTTCGAGGAACAAAACCGCACACCTATACGGTGGCTAAGTTGGGGACAATATCTTGTGCGAACGGAGGTGCGGGCTATTACAGTTATTTCTAAAATGTTAGAATTTGAAAATCGATAATCTTATATTTATATAAGTGCGGAAATGAAATAGTTTAGAAAGCTATGACTATTAAAATTTTTGAATTCAGCAAAGATTCGATATTGAACAATTTGATTCTTATATAAAATTGGAAGTAAGTATGTGGTGAATTTGATATTACTGATTTAAACGAATCCCGATTGGAAAAGGAAGAAAATTTTTTGTAAATGGAATTTTATATAAGCATGATATATGCGATGTACGAAATGAAAAATACTGTATGTTGTATTATCTGTTTTGAAGTCGAAGATATGGAAAGTACTTTCTATCGAAAATCGTGATCCAACTTGATATGGTTGCACTGGAACTCCGCACGGGGTGTCCATCGGAAATCGGGGTCCCACTCGATAGGAACACATAATGGAATCCCACTTAGTGGGGTCACTTTGATTTATTTATATTCACTTGATGTTTCATAGCGTAATTCGAGGGGCGAAATGCCTATAGTTACAAGCGATTCCACTGGGATAGTGGCATAACCGCTGCGTAACTGCGATCTATAACCATAGCGAAATTCGAGGAGCGAGATGCCTATAGTTACAAGCGATTCCATTGGGATAGTGGCGTAACCGCCGCGTAACTGCGATCTATGGCAACAACCATGGCGAAATTCGATGGGTGTGATACCTACGGGCATAAGCAATTCTACTGGGATAGTAGTGTAACCGCCGCGTGTCCGCGATCCATGGGGAAATGTATTTTCCATATTTATTTTAAAAGTTTAAAATATTTTCACCAAAAGTTGAAACAAGTATATTGAGCACTTGGAGATTTTTAGTCGTGCGTCTAATCAACGTATGTCTAAAACTTTTAGGAACGAAAATAAACTTGTTAAGCCTTCGAGTTATAAAGTATTTTGACGTTAACTAACTAATTAATGACATAAAAATTTAACGTTGTATCACCTCAACATAGTAAAATAAGAAAGTGATTTTAAATGTTTTGCAAGTTCACAGCTTTGAAATAAATCAAAATACTAATTTTCGTCCCCAGAAAGGAAAAGAACTAATGGAATGAATATGTAGTTAAACATAAATCATTCTATTCGCATAACAATTTTGATTTAGTTTGAGTATAAAATGTTGATTCTAAATAGAATTGTTTGCTCGATTTTCGATGATGAATTTCTAAAAAGAATTCTGATATGAATCTGAAATTCTCTATCATAACTTATTGCTATGCAAGCAGAATAGAAGTTTCTTGTCAAGAAGTCGAATTTGAAGCTCGCACTAGAGTGATCGGGTTATCAATACTAATTGGAAGCATAATTTTGTATTTAAACAAGCAATTGAGGTTGATAAGCGAATGAATTATATATCATTAAATTACTAGTTCTTTACTACGTTCCTTTTCGAGGACGAAAAGTTCTGAGTGAGGGAGAATGTAACATCACGCAAATTTAGATCGTTTAATTATTGAATTAATTGAATTTAATCCTTGAATTTAAAATGGTTTGAAAATAAATTTTAGGATATTATTAATAAACGATTTCAAATTTATTTTTAATAAACAACAGTTTATGATTAGATGAATGATGATTTATTACAATGGAAACAATTATTAAATTTTGTGGAGTTATTAACTTTGAAGTATTATTTATAAAAGGAAAGATAGTTGTCAATCGTGAAATAATAACCGTAATAATATTGAAAATGGTTAGCGTTAGAATTTACATTCAAACTTTAATTCCGTACATGAAAATACATATGTTTGTTTAATTTAACTAAATTTAAATTAAACATTAATAATGGAAGTTTCAACGATTTTAATAACGTACGATTTAAATGGTGCAGTTACTCGAAATATTATGCAAAATTTTATAGTCAAATTTAATTATGAAAATTTGATATTTAGGAATATGTGTAATTTAATATAGCAATGAAGGAATTTTTGTAGTAATGTACAAAAGTTCGTTTTGAGAAAATTTTAAATAAGTTAGACTGTTACCAATAAATTGAATTTAATATAGCAATGAAGGAATTTTCGTAGTAATGTACAAAAGTTCGTTTCGTTTGTAATATAGAGAAAATTTTAAATAAATTAGACCGTTACCAATAAATTGAATTTAATATAGCAATTGAAATGGTAAACATTAGGATTTGGAAATGTAGGACCTCGTTTAAATACATATTTAAAGTCTACCGTTTCTTCAAAATTTGTGTTGTTCCTTCTTGTGAATATGGCTACATTCGGTCATTTTAAATAAACAAATAAAAGGAAATTGCATCATTTTGGTTTATCTACCCTTTTGACCGCTTCTCTCTCCCCTTCTTTAATTTACTCTTGCCATTCTTCTCCTCAGATCTGCTCATGCATTGCTCCTCCCTTCTTTTTATTCAACGCAAACCATTCCTCTTAAAAAAGTATAAAAATAAAAAAAAAGGAAAAGTAAATATTTGGTTTGGTAAATCACTATCCGGTTCTTTTGGTTTTTGGGGAGACACATTCAAATGGCTACACACGTTATCCATTCAAGTTTCCACTCAAATTGCCCTTCTTTTCATCTATAAAGACTCCGAACCTATTTACTTCTTTCCCCAAAAATCTCGTTCTTTTCCAAATCAAGGAAAATGGCAGCCGACATCAATTCCTACCCAAACCTAATAATGGCTGCCACAAAGAAAAAACCATTTCCTCAAATATAATTCGAACCACCCCCTTCTACCGCAAACCTCCTCCTCCGCCAGCAACCGTCCGTCGGTCCTTTGCGTCGCTGTTCGGCTTTCTTAAATATGTCCCCGCCGGTGTCGAACTGCTGCGCCTCATAATCTCGTGCAACCACCGTGACCAAAGCCGCTATGCCACGCCTGGCTCAACACCTCTTGCTATCCGTTATCTGTTGCGTTGTCTACTGTTGTAGGTGAGTATTTTGCTCATGAACGATTACTGTTTCAAGTAGTTTAATTTCATTCTAAACTAGAGTATAATAGTAGGAATTCTATCGATTAATCTTGCATTGCGAAAATCCTGCTTTTGTTTTCGACGGTTATACGGTTTATGTGTTGACTGCGATCCATTTGTGCAATTTTTTGGTTATGATTTGAACTGATATATATGTATTTGGAAGCTTGTCTAGTTGTATTTGTGCTTGGCCACTTATTTGTGTATGCTGGGTTCAAAATCCATGGGCACAAGCATGTTTTATTATCAATAAGTGAATATATCATGTTAATTTTACCTATAAGATAGATCTGAAATATTCTAATGCATGCAAACCTTTGATTCACTATATATATATATATACATATATGTTCCCATTTTTTACCGTTATCTCGAGAACCTGTGTAGATCCCAAGTGTGTTCTTTATGTCATTAAAAGGGAACTGAATGGAAAAGTTGTTCATATAATATACAAGTTTTGGAATGTCTTATTGAATGTGAAAAGAAGGCATAAGCCTCCTCTATTTTCAGGCCCTGTAATTCGAAATGTACTCCCATTTAATCACCTTTCGCCTTATTTAGAAACATGGTTGCCATTTAAGGTTACCTTATGTCTAATATTGTACGGCTTCAATTTAAATATTGTTGCCTTTTTATGCATGAACCGCCATTATATACTGCTGAGAATCATGCCACTTTGAAACTTTATAGTGCCACCTGTGAAGCACAACCTATATAGGCACCCTTGATTATGTATGGTTCAATTGCAATGGAAATTAAATATATGAATATTGTTTTAGCACTTGCGTTCAGGGTCTATGTGGTGTAGGGCTGTTTTAGGTGGATTTTATACAATGTTTCGTTCAAAATAGAAGGCCGACTTAAAAAAAAGGAAGCAGTGTGTTTACCTAGGATTTATAGTTATGAGTGTACTTGGAAAATTTTGTTTTTGCGTGTATAAAAATGGCTTGTGTATACAGTTAGAAGTATTCAACGTGTAATGAAAATGCTTATCTAATACATTATGAAGTTGCACACTGTATTTTCTGTATATTTAGATGTGAAATTGCCTGTATGTTTACACTTTGAAACCTATCCCGAACACCTTACTTGGACCGTGAACGAACTACTTATATCCAGGATCTTGTAACTTCAAAACTAGACTAGATTTTAGTATTATATTCAGTTTCTATTGAAATTATCTTACTTGAATAAGTAATCCTGATCCGAGTGTTTGTTTTTTTGGCAATACGCTCGGATCAGATACGAGTATTCCAGATTTAAGGATATTCAACTTGCAAACTAGAGAAGAACGTGAAGATGCATACGCGCGTGCAAGACGACAAAACCGTAACTTTATTTAAAATTCATGTATATTTTTATATTTTTTCGCTGTACTGAATATTTTGTATAAACTTTGATATTTGTTATAAAAATGTTTTTTTCGCTGTTAAATATTGTATAAAAATCTATTTTTGATTCTGTGTGATGTTCTGTTAAACCCTGTAAGCTAATAACGAACTGTCCTTTTGAACGTTCTAAGTTGGTTTAATTATCGATTTGGAGCGGTCAAAAATAGCAGGGCGTTATAGATGAAATGTAATTCTATGTACAACCCTATCCCCAAATCAGATAGGTACCTGCTCAGATGTTTACAGATTACAGTAACATATTTTACTTAATTTACATCTGTTCCACTTATCTTCTCATAACATGTTCAACTTAATACAAAATTAGGCCCAGCCTATTCATATTAACATGTTCACATATTCTTATTTTTATAATACCAATTATATAGTCAATGGTTCTCAAATCCCAATATGCCAAAATCTTCTTTTTATTATCATTACGTATTATTCCAATTTATCCCAATTTTATGCAATCCAAACGGAAAAGGCCAAGGCTCTCGATGACATAGGCTGAGCGCAAAATTAAAAGGAAAAAGAAGGAGAAATAGATCCAAACTTAGAAATGAACAAACTGAATAAATAGGCACAATAAGACTGTAAATAAAACAATGACAAAAAGGGGAAAAGGAAGAATGATGTACATATAAACAAATAATAACTAAAAAATGAATAGTTAATTGACAGTAATTAAAAGAACAATTACAGATAAGAAGAAGCTTATAAAAACTAATACTTTTCATATCCAATATATTTACTGTCAAAATCCTTTTGAAATTGTAAATCTAAAAATAACGCAGAACTCACAGAGATATGTATTAGATCCAGAAAAGGCCTTTGAAATAGTTATAGAATAAGAATTATCCTTTCAATCTATATTTTGACGGCACCCTTACTCTTTTCCTATTTTTATTTCAGAACATAGCTTTATGGTGAAAGAAGATGAAAAAAATGTTTTTGTAGGAAAATAGTGAGGGTTGCTTGTCTACATATAAGTGTGTTAGGATAATACAAACCATGGGACCTTAGATTTTAAAATCAAACAGTAGAATACACATCACGTTGAGTCAACAAAAGAACATTACCAAAAAATCCGTCTAGGTTCAGGCACATTGCCTGGCATGGGTGGGTCAACCCACTTCTTACCTGGGTCGACACTAATGTCGACCCATGGATCAACACAGGGGTTGACCCACGTAAGGTCGGGTCACCCTATTACTGTTGCATTTATTCTGAATTAATTAAATAAATTATTTTAATTTAATTCGAACTTCTTTTGATCATAACTTGTTCATACTTAGTCCGATTTAAGAAAACCAAAAGTCTATCAGACTCAGAATTTCATTACGAACGCAATGGTAAAGTCCATTTTATCTAGTTTCAATATTTTATTAATTAATATTCGTTTTATTAAACTTCTTTATATAATTATTATGTATTAAAATATGGGGTGTTATGTTCTCCCCTCCTTAAAGGATTTCATCCCTAAAGTCTCCAAGTTAAGAAGAACGTTGTTAACGTTACCAATCATTACCTACACCAATCTACTCATACATCAACCACTGGCATCCATTATCGTTAAAAACTTCTAACGCTTTGTATGAGCATATGCAAAGGTGTTGTGTATATGTCCCTAAACAAATGCAAAAATCAGGCGGTCTACTGATTAAGTTGACCTCCTTAATGCAATTCATGTTTGTGCCATGTATCCAATACATATGCAAAAGAATCCTAATACATATAAATTCTATATGTGTGCAATAACCATTCATCAAAATGCAACAACCAAGTGATAACTCATCCATTTCCGTCCATCGAAAATTAAAATGTGCACACATCCATATGCAATATATAAGTACTCTTGTTTAGCGGATCCCTAGTCTAGTGCCTAATGTATGTGTATATGCATCCACTTGCAACCATCAAACATAACATGTCTCAAACACATGTTTTCAACCATAGGTTTCTACCTAAGAATTGAGATTCAAACGATAGGAAATACATATTCGAATTCAAAATCTTAGAAAGCACTTAAGAACATACTCGAAAAGAGAAAAGGGTAAGAAGCACTAATCTTGTCTTCGGGTTCCTATGTCGCATCATCACTGTCTTCTCCCTTTTGCACCTTCACTAGCTCGATCTCCTTGTTGCGTAGCTTCTTAACTTCCGATCCAATTATACGAGTAGGAACTTTTCTAACTTATGCCTCCTTTTAAACATCAACATCCTCAAGCGTATTTGGCTCTATTACCTTTGCGGAATTATGTAGACACTTCCTCAAGTGGGAAACATGGAACACATCATGGACTCCCGCCAGTCTCTCTGGTAATCTAACTCTGTAGGCCATCTGGCATATCCTCTCAACTATGGGGAATGACCCTACAAACCTTGGCACCAACTTTCCTATCAAGCCAAAGCGAACAACCTTCCTCAAAGGTGACACCTTGATAAAGACCATATCTCCTACCTTAAACTCTAAGTCGATCCTTCTCCAATCAGCATATGACTTCTTCTTACCTGAGCTACTTTCACTTGTTTGCGAATCAAGACTATCTTCTTAGAATTTTCTCTAACCGTGTCAGGCCCAAGTAGAAGTCTATCTGTATACTCCCACCAACATGTAGGCAATCCGCAGGGTCGTCCATAAAGTGCCTCAAAGGGATCCATACCAATACTCGTATGATAACTATTATTATAGGCAAAATCTACCGATGGGAAATGCTCCTCCCAAGTCCCTCCTAAGTCTAGGATACGCAATCTCAATAAATCCTCAAGAACTCTATTGACCCTCTCAATTTGTCCATCGGTCTAAGGGTGATAGGCGGTGCTAAGTCGTAACTGTGTTCCTAATGCCTCCAGCAAGCTCCTCCAAAAGTCACTCATAAAGATGAGGTCACAATCACTAACAATACTGGAGGGTACTCCATGAAATCGGAAGATCTCTCTAAGGTATGTTGATGCTAGCCAAGTTGCTGTCCTCTTGCTCTTGTGTGGAATAAAGTTAGCGCTCTTAGTCAATCTATCAACTATAACCCATATATCGGTGTAGCACTTCCACGGGAAAACCATCAATAAAATCCATAGAGAAGCTCTCCCACTCCACTATGGAATGTCTAGAGGCTGAAGCAATCTGCCAGGTTTCCTCTATTCAGCCTTCACTTGCTGGCAAGTCAAACATCGGGCCACAAACTCTGCAACGTCCCTCTTCATACTAGTCCAATGAAAAACCCTCTTCATATCTTGGTACATCTTGTTACCACTCGGATGGATAGTCATATGAGAGTGATGAGCCTCCTCAAGAACTGATTTAAACAAATCACTTACTTTGGGAACACACAAGCTTCCATCTCGACATAACCACTCCTTCTCGTCCACAGAATATCTAGATAGGTGGCTAAAGGTCTCTCCTCCACTGAGTCTGTCCAAGATGCTCACAAATTGCTGATCCTCTCGCTTCGTGGATCCAATGTGCTCTAGAAGAGTAGATCGCACCTCTAACGATGCCAACAATCCAGGTGTAAAATTCGTAGATGGTCCAAAATCAAATAACGAGATAAACTCAAAGCTCTATCACTCTACAAATAAAGGACTCAAGGTCATCCTCTGCCTACTCAATGTGTCTACAACCATATTCCCTCCATCGGGTATATGTTATCTCAAAATCATAGGACGTAATAAACTCCATCCAATGCTATTGTCATAAGTTGAGATATTTCTACAAGAAAAAAAATACTTAAGCGACTTGTGATCTGTGTAAAGCTCAAACCCTCACCGAGTTAGTGGTTTCGCCAAGACTTGAGTATGAACACTATTGCTACAAACTCCAAATTGTGGGTAGGGTAGTTCTTCTCTTGAACCCTCAACTGCATACCACCATAGCAGACCACCCTAACTTCTTGCATCAACACAACACCTAAACGTGTGCCACAAGCATCCGTGTAGACGGTAAACATATTGATACCATCAGGAAGAGTGAACCGGAGCTGATGTAAGAGCCTTCTTCAATCTTTGGAATGCATCCTCGCAGTTTATATCCTAAGCAAAAATCATATTCTTCTTCATTATATGGGTGAGCGGAGCTGAGATCCGTGCAAACTCCTAATCTTTGTCATATTCTTAGGGGCTTTCCAATATTGAACAATGACAACTTTAGTTGAGTCCACTGCTATTCCATCCTTAAGAGACAACATGCCACAGTAACATTACTTCCTTTCGCCAGAAATGACATTTAGAAAGATTAGCCTTAAGCTGATGCAATTTGAGAGTGCCGAGAACCTCTCCTAAGTGTATGACATGCTCTTCCTCTCTCCTCGAGAAAACTAGAATATCATTCACAAAAATCACTACAAACCTGTTCAGGTACTCCCTGAACACCCGACTCATCAAATCCACAAAGTAGTGGGTGAATTTTTGGCCCAAAAGGCCTGACCAGCCACTCAAAGAATCTGTTTGGAGTCTTGAAATCAGTCTTGTCTATACTGTCATTTGCTGCCCTTGGCTAATGAAAACTGATGGCTAGATCCAATTTTGAGAAAATCGAAGTGCACATTAATTGGTCAAATAAGTCATCTCTCCATGGGATTGAGTGACTATTCTTCTTGGTAAGCTTATTCAATTCCCTATAGTCCACGCATAGACGGAGAGAGCAGTCTGCCTTGGTCGCAAAGACGACTGGAGCCCCCCACTAAAAAATGCTTTGTTTAATGAATCCCTTCTCGAATAACTCACTCACTTGCTTCCTGAGCTCCCTCCTCTCCCTAGGTGCCATGTGGCACACTAATAGAGAGATAGGTTTCACACTCTCTACCAGGTATATTTGGAAATCGATCTCTCATCTAGGAGGTAATCCTCTCACCTCATCGAACACGTCCGAAAAATCTCTGACTATGGGTATTGATCTAAGATCGTCAAAAGAAGCATTAAGAAATCTACGAAACTGAGCATAACTGACCCATGTGGTTTAGAAGAAATCTCAAGAGTTCTAACGTGGCAAGTTAGAAGCCTAACAACGCTCCTCTCACAATCTAGAATGCCACCATACATGGCTAGCTAATCCATTCCTAGAATAAGCCTATAACCCATAAAGCTAAGAGCATATGCGTCGCACTCAAACTCGACGCCCATAAAAAATTCTCAAAGCCCTACATATCATAGACAAATTGTAACAACCCGAAAATCTGGGCCAGTTTAAAATTTTTATTTTGGCCATTTCAGCGAATTTTGAATATTTAAAATAGATTATTTTAAATAATATCGACGTGAAATTTATTTTGAATATAATTCGAACGTATATATTATACGCGTCGTCGTTAGAATATAAATATTTATATATAATTATAAATAGAATTGAAAATGGCGCGGTAGTTCGATAATTCGATTTCAAACTTCAATTGAATGTACCGGGTGCAAAACAATCCGGATTTTAGTGAAACCAAAAATAATAGGATCTATTTGATACTATCTTTCCAACGAATCCGAAAAATCAAGATTTCATAGCGGGAATAAAAAGATATGTCCAGTTGAAATTTCTGAATAGTCGCTATGGAATTCAGGCCCTTAAAAATAGACATTTTGCAAACGACCTCGGATTCCGACGAAACCAGTTTTGTTGGGTCCGCAGTGTCAAATTATTGCTAGGTTTCAAATTTCATAATTTTTCGAATCAATATGTGAGCGTGGCAAAGGAAAACACGTTTGACCAGTTTCAGTTGATTTTAATCGACTGAAAAATGGCCATTTTTCAAACGGTCTCAGAATTCGATGAAACTAGTTTTGTTAGGACCGTATCGTCAATACGAAGCTAGAAAATATTTTTATGAAATTTATAGAGTTAGTATGTGACCCCGGTAATTTGAAATGTACGTTTAAAATAGTATATATAGATTTATATTTTAATTTGAACGGAAACGGATTGTAATAGCCGAATCAAACTACGATACATATCCCATTGTGTTCGGAAGGGGGGTAATTAGCTATGGACGGCAGGCGGTGGGCCTCGTTTAGAGGTCGTATGTAAAAGTCAACTTTTTGCAATTAAAAAAAAAAATTAATTATCTCTCCCCTCCCCCTTATTTCACTCTGCCCCCCCCCCGTTCGGATTTCATTTAACAGAAGAAAAAAAAAGGAAACTGAGGCATCGAACGAAGGAGGCGGAGCTTTGCTCCACCGATCGTCGCACGCCCCAAGGCAGGCAGCCACCGCCGCCTAGCCTAGAGCCACCTCCTCCCCTTCCCTTCCTCGACACCGACGCGAGACCCCCCCCATCCACAGACGAAATCGAACCCCCCAGCAGTGCCTCGACCTCCTCCTCCCCCTTTCTAACCAGATCGAGCCCCCCCTGAAGCCGCGACCGCCCAAACGCCTCCGCCTGGTCCTTCCTCCAACCGCCGACCACCAGGCAGCGGCCTCCCTCCTCCGTACGCGGATCCAAACCCCCCCATTTTGCTGTAAGCTCCTTCTCTTCGTTTTATTTTATTTTGTCTTGTTTTAGTTTGTTTTAAATGTTCAGTTTAGGTTAATCAATTTAAAATCTGAGTTTTAAGAATTTTAAAATAAAAAGTTATAATTTTTAAAACAAAGAAAAGGTTAAAGATATAATTTTTATATAAGGAGGATAATAAAAATATGATTCTTATATTTTTAATGTAATAAAAATATGATTTTTATATTTTTAAAGTATTAAAAATATAATCTTTATTATGTAGAAGAGGTAGAAATATGATTTTTATATTTTTAAAAGTATAAAAAAATATCATCTTTATATAGGTAGAAAAATAAAAATGTGATTTTTATAGGGATGAAATTGAAAAGGCGAAATCTTTATATGAAGAATGACGTGATAAAAATATGATTTTTATATATTGAACATCGAAGTAAAAATATGATTTTTATATATTGAACATCGAAGTAAAAATATGATTTTTATATATTGAACATCGAAGTAAAAATATGATTTTTATATATTGAACATCGAAGTAAAAATATGATTTTTATATATTGAACATCGAAGTAAAAATATGATTTTTATATATTGAACATCGAAGTAAAAATATGATTTTTATATATTGAACATCGAAGTAAAAATATGATTTTTTATATATTGAATAGCGAAGTAAAATTCGATTTTTATATATGTAGTGGCTACGGGCAACGAAGTTGACAAAGATGCGATAACGATGAAGATTTCTCTAAAGGAAGAGTCGAGGAGCTGGATAGCTATCTGTGAGAACTTCTCACTCAAAATTCTTTTTCTAGTTATATATATATACTAGGATGTAGACGGTGTTTAGTAGCACCCGACACCCGTCATCCACAGACCATGGATGGCTTGTTTGTTAAATTGTTTGGTTGAGTAGTTAGTTAGAATATTTGATTGAATGGAAATTGTTTGGTGAAATGAAATTGATTTGATTGATGTGTGAATGGCGTGGGCCTTCACTAGACCGGGGATAAGGCTAGGCCTCGTTCCGTTTCTAGTATCGTGCCGTTATGCCGCCGAAATTTTCTAAAATATGTTAGAAAAATAAAAATATCATTTTATTTAAAGAATGAACTGAATAGAAATTCATATGTTAAAATAAAATTTTTTATCGTTAAAAATATAATTTTTAACGTGAAGTGAATAAAATAAAATATTCATTTACAAACCGGACGGTTTGTTTATGCACACCTATTTGAATGACATTGATTGGGACGATAAATTTTACACATCGCCCAACTGCACAAATAAAATCTGTGTTTGATTGTTTGAAAACCCCACACGGGTGTTGGGATGAAATATGAAGTTCACTCATCCTGATTGATTAAATATGTCGATCGATTGATTGACAGGCTGTTATAAGCGTCAGATATCTATATTTGATGCTTATACAGTGTAGTGCACTTTGGTTGATGGTTGATTATTTTTCAATGCTATTATATGTGTGTAATGTATGAAAATCCATATAATTAACATTATATGGTGATTGATTGGGCCTCATTCCAATTTGAAAAATAAAGAATATTATAAAATAAAGGTTCATGTGTTGACAGTACTCATCCACTGAGATTGGTCATGTGTGGAACGAAATATTTTAGTAATAAAATTTACATCTCTATCAATATAGAATAAAGGTTCATGTGTTGACAGTACTCATCCACTGAGATTGGTCATGTGTTGAACGAAATATTTTAGTAATAAAATTTACATCTCTATCAATATAAAATAAAGGTTCATGTGTTGACAGTACTCATCCATTGAGATTGGTCATGTGTTGAACGAAATATTTTAGTAATAAAATTTACATCTTTATCAATATAAAATAACGGTTCATGTGTTGACAGTACTCATCCATTGAGATTGGTCATGTGTTGAACGAGATATTTTGATAATAACAACTATTTTGAAAAAGAAATATTTGAAACAGAATATTTGAAAATAGAAATTTATGAAGCCGTGTTGATTAGATTGACGCCATTTTGACGTGAACGATATTTATATCGATTTTATTCATTTTGAAATGAATTGAATTGAAAACGATTTCGAAATGAATTGAATTGAAAACGATTTCGAAATGAATTGAATTGAAAACGATTTCGAAATGAATTGAATTGAAAACGATTTCGAAATGAATTGAATTGAAAACGATTTCGAAATGAATTGAAAACGATTTCGAAATGAATTGAATTGAAAACGATTTCGAAATGAATTGAATTAAAAACGATTTCGAAATGAATTGAATTGAAAACGATTTCGAAATGAATTGAATTGAAAACGATTTCGAAATGAATTGTATTGAAAACGATTTCGAAATGAATTGAATTGAAAACGATCTCGAAATGAATTGAATTGAAAACGATTTCGAAATGAATTGAATTGAAAACGATTTCGAAATGAATTGAATTGAAAACGATTTCGAAATGAATTGAATTGAAAACGATCTCGAAATGAATTGAATTGAAAACGATCTCGAAATGAATTGAATTGAAAACGATTTCGAAATGAATTGAATTGAAAACGATTTCGAAATGAATTGAATTGAAAACGATTTCGAAATGAATTGAATTGAAAACGAATTCAAATTGAATTGAAAGCGAATTGAAATGAATTCAAATTGAATTGAAATTTGAATTGAATAGAAATGAATTTTAAAACGAATTTATAAAGAAGAATTCAATTTTGATTTGAATTGAAAAGGAAGTTGAAATTACTTTTAAAACGAATTTAAAACTATTTATATAATTCGTTTTAAATAGAAATCGACGAAGTATATTATATATATATATTATATATATAATATAATGGCCTGAATAGAACGCGCCGCGCCGCGGCAGTTCGTGAATTTCGACCATTTATTTCAAACGGACATTACGGAAGATCCGACCGTCGGATTCTCCTAAAACCGGAACCGTTGGGTTCGTATCAAAAAGAGCTTTCTAACGAATATTAGAAATTCAAAATCGAACGGTTGGATTTGGAGTTACGTCCAAATCAAATTTGAAAAAGGTCGCTATAAGTGCAGTTCGATGGCCATTGATGGAAATCGACTGTACGGGCCTTGATAAAATTATTAAAAATAGTAATAATTTGTGTAAAATCATAAGAAATGATTTAGAAAGAATTGGGATGAAAAACCCCATATCTGAAAAGATAAAAATAGATTTTTATCGAAATGAACTAGTTTTGAACTAGAATTATAATTCTATTTATTTTTAAATAAACAAATTGAATTAGAAAAGGGTTTTCAAAATAACCAGAATTTCCAATGATTGCATTGGAGTGGATTTGAATCGAAATTGTCTTCGGAATATTTCGATGTTGGATTTCGTGATTATACAGATGTTGTTATGGAAATTTGAAAGATATAGATATATATATCGTTATTTCCCATACGATATATGTTTGTCGTAGAATTTGATATTGAATATAAGCCGATATATTTTCTATTCAGAGCCTTGTATTTAATATCAAACGTGATTTGGGTTTGTCGTGAATGGTGTCTTCATTAACACTGTTCTTGAACCCAGTTGTGAAAAGATTAAATCTTTTTATTTAGATTTAATGAAGTGTACCAATTAAATAATATTTAATTGGAATTGAATTGATATTGATTTTTGGGTTTATCGTGGACAGTGTTTTAAATAACACTTGTTCTTTAACCCGATAATTAATGAATGTGACTTTAGGTTTATCGTGAACCGTGTTTTAAATGACACGGATTCTTTAACCCAGTTAACGATTAAAACTAAGTGGAGTTTTAATGATTCTTTAATTAGATTGAAATGATCGAGAATGGAGTATCACCAGTTTTGCTCCAGGCGATAGTTAAATCTTTAATTAGATTTGAACGTGAAATGGTAATTGAATTTACCGATAACACCGTGGTGTTAGATATGAAGTATAACCAGTTTTACTTCATGGGATGAATAGGTTGGGGTTGGGAAATTAAAACAAATGATTACTTCGGTAAGGTTCGCTAATCCCGACTAGTTTGAATTGATATTCAAAAATAGATTAAAGAATAAATTCAAGAAATTTATCTTGGATAAAATTAATGGGAAACTTTCCCTATGAATGTGAAATTTAGAAACTAACTGTCGGTTAGCCAAGCAGAATGGTTTTCTGGATATTGATCTGATGTTGGTTTCGGCCTTCGGGGTTAATATTTGGGAAATTATTCTCTTGATTAATTTACGGTTAGTGACTGATGAATTGGAATGAGGCGTATGTTGTGTTTGTGTAACACTTATTTAAAATATACGCGAGTTATTCGGAAAGACCGGGTTTATCCTATTCTGAATAACTGATACGACGATAAGTCGAAGATGAAGACGATGGTCGAAGACCGGAGGTCTTCACGTCGTTTGGGTGATTACTGATGATCTTGATTGGGCTGTACACCCAAGAAGATAGAAACAGTTAGTGATCGTCCAGACGTACTTGGAGATCGATGGATATGCGAGGTACTAGGTGCCTCCGGTTTCGTTCAGACCCAGAACGGACTTGTAAATGGACTGTGTGTCTGACATTGGATTTTAGTCCGTGTGGTTGATCTCTATTAAATATATATCTGTTTGGCGGCGGAGAATTTATTCTCTTGCTTAACGCCCTTCTCTGAGACGTACGAGCTCAGGGGTTATATATGGATGGATATCAAACGCATGGGGTGAATTGCCTGTGTGGCATGCCTAAGTGGCAATTGATCGAGGCTTCTGTTGAAAAGCAAAGCCTTGTGGTGATGATCAAAGCACGGCCTTCGTGGCGTAGCTTTGTGTAACGTTTGCTTCGCGAGTTTCGCACCCCGGTTGTGAACCAAAAACGGGAGAGGACCTCAGGGAGGGCATGCGTTTCTTTCTAGTTAGAAGTGGCGTCAGTGGTTTTACACGCCCTGACGAGTTTGACTTATGTGGTTGTTGCTGTTGCGAGGCGCCTCGGATTGATCGGTCGTTCTCGAACCGATGGAGTCATTTAGTTGGCTCATTTACGCCCCAAAGGGCGGGGAAACGTATTGTTCAGGCACTATAATCCACATCGGTTGACCGGCCCTGTCGCTCCATGGGGCAGTTGCGGCTGTTCCTGTGGCTCGGGCTAGAGAGTCACGAATCGGTAGAGGACGATCCCTGGCCTCGGTTCACAGAAGGAAATCCAATTTCCAAATACGTGACATTTGCGGTTTTATTTGTAAACCTATATATGGCGACATGATATATGGTACCCATGCCGCCTATGATTGATACTTATGATTTGAAGTTGTTTTATACACTATGCACTTATAATAGTATCAAATGATTTGTTTTAAACGTATCAAGCATTCTTTGGCTGTTATAAGGGAAAACCCTATCCCCCGGCGTGCGTTGCATTGTGTGATAGGACCTGGGTCTTATAACAGCTTCATTTTTCTTTATTCTAGCATTGCGCTGTTTGTTTTATGCACTGGTATTCTTGGGAGGAAACCCGTTCCGTGTTATACGGCGTGGTCCCTTGATTTACCTAACTTTAAAATAAAGATTAATAACTGTTTTAGTTCTCACACCAGTCCCATGACTGACCTGGAGTTTATTGTTTTAACCTAAACTCTGGGTGCCCTTATTTTGACACGGGCAGCTAGTAGTTTTGGTTTTTGCAGATTTATATTCACAGGATCCTGGTTTACAGCTGGAACGATATCCGGAAAGCTTTGTATCCGTATATCTACTTCTAGTTGTGTATTGTATTATTTTCCGCTGCTATGTATTTAAAAGTAATTTAAATCTCTGATATTCCTATGTAATATTCATTTATACTCTGTATATTCTTGTAATCTGATGCATTGTTGTAATATACAATGAAATGTTCTTTTATATGCATTCTGTTGTGGCTTGTTCTCGAACTATCCGCCGCTTTCCTTTACGGGGAAGTTACGGGTGTTCACAGTTGGTATCAGAGCTTTGGTTTACCAAGCTCAGAGAACAAGGCACATTAGAACTGTATGAAAGAATTCATCAGAAATTGGATTAGTAATATCCAACGAGAATGACTCGTTAGAGATGGGATCAGTAGTATTCTAGAATGAGTGTGAAGAGTATATTTTTCAAATGAAAGCAATTTTTGTTTTGAAAATTTAAATCAATTATTCGTATCTGATTATCTATTTATATTGAGTTGGACAGTCCAATATATAAAGATTTTGCGTATACGTCTGATCCACGTGTATTTGAAATTTTAATATATTGGATAGATATAGCAACACACTCTAGTAGCCCGAAGATGATATTGATGATAGCGATCGCATCATCAACATTTATATTCGTGTTTCGAAGGTGTGATTTCTATATATTTCCATTAGACTGGTGTGAGAACCAAATCTTATATAGCTAGAACACTTTATTGTGAATTGGCATCAAAAACAAGATTTTCAGTATATATATATCAAAATTATGAATTTGAAACGTTAATTCACTAATTAATTGATGTTTGTGTTGTTTGTTCATTTGTTTGCTAATTTTGAACCATTATGCCTAATCGAACCAAATATTGAGCTATATTGAAAATTGGTCGCATTTGCTTGCATATACATATACTTACATTGAACAGGTCATAGCAAGGAGGCTAGAGCAGAGAATAAAATTTGTTTGCCCGACAAATAGGTACATGTTTACTACATAATTTCCTGTTTTGTTTGGGTGATGATGATTTTGTGAGCCTATTGGCTAGCCGCTTGGCTTTTTCTTTTTCTTTTTGAGATCTGAAGGACCGGGGAAGCTATTTGAAATTCCCCGATGCTCCCGGTGCAGGGGAGGTTATGGCGAAATTTTTCGAAAATTTAGGGTGTTAGCCAAATTTTTGAAATTTTTGAAAATTCTCAGAAACTGAAAAGTTAGAGAAGGGAAGCCAGATCGAGCATAGAGTTGATTAATCAAACCACTTTCGACTTTGTTCCTTTTCGGGGACGAAAAGTTTTAAGTGGGGGAGATTGTAACAACACGAAAATCTAGGCCAGTTTAAATTTTTTATTTTGGCCATTTCAGCGAATTTTGAATATTTAAAATAGATTATTTTAAATAATATCGACGTGAAATTTATTTTGAATATAATTCGAACGTATATATTATACGCGTCGTCGTTAGAATATAAATATTTATATATAATTATAAATAGAATTGAAAATGGCGCGGTAGTTCGATAATTCGATTTCAAACTTCAATTGAATGTACCGGGTGCAAAACAATCCGGATTTTAGTGAAACCAAAAATAATAGGATCTATTTGATACTATCTTTCCAACGAATCCGAAAAATCAAGATTTCATAGCGGGAATAAAAAGATATGTCCAGTTGAAATTTCTGAATAGTCGCTATGGAATTCAGGCCCTTAAAAATAGACATTTTGCAAACGACCTCGGATTCCGACGAAACCAGTTTTGTTGGGTCCGCAGTGTCAAATTATTGCTAGGTTTCAAATTTCATAACTTTTCGAATCAATATGTGAGCGTGGCAAAGGAAAACGCGTTTGACCAGTTTCAGTTGATTTTAATCGACTGAAAAATGGCCATTTTTCAAACGGTCTCAGAATTCGATGAAACTAGTTTTGTTAGGACCGTATCGTCAATACGAAGCTAGAAAATATTTTTATGAAATTTATAGAGTTAGTATGTGACCCCGGTAATTTGAAATGTACGTTTAAAATAGTATATATAGATTTATATTTTAATTTGAACGTAAACGGATTGTAACAGCCGAATCAAACTACGATACATATCCCATTGTGTTCGGAATGGGGGTAATTAGCTATGGACGGCAGGCGGTGGGCCTCGTCTAGAGGTCGTATGTAAAAGTCAACTTTTTGCAATTAAAATAAAAAAAAATTAATTATCTCTCCCCTCCCCCTTATTTCACTCTACCCCCACCCCCCCCCCCCCCCCGTTCGGATTTCATTTAACAGAAGAAAAAAGAAAAAAAAGGAAACCGAGGCATCGAACGAAGGAGGCGGAGCTTTGCTCCACCGATCGTCGCACGCCCCAAGGCAGGCAGCCACCGCCGCCTAGCCTAGAGCCACCTCCTCCCCTTCCCTTCCTCGACACCGACGCGAGACCCCCCCATCCACAGACGAAATCGACCCCCCCCCCCCAGCAGTGCCTCGACCTCCTCCTCCCCCTTTCTAACCAGATCGAGCCCCCCTGAAGCCGCGACCGCCCAAACGCCTCCGCCTGGTCCTTCCTCCAACCGCCGACCACCAGGCAGCGGCCTCCCTCCTCCGTACGCGGATCCAAACCCCCCCATTTTGCTGTAAGCTCCTTCTCTTCGTTTTATTTTGTCTTGTTTTAGTTTGTTTTAAATGTTCAGTTTAGGTTAATCAATTTAAAATCTGAGTTTTAAGAATTTTAAAATAAAAAGTTATAATTTTTAAAACAAAGAAAAGGTTAAAGATATAATTTTTATATAAGGAGGATAATAAAAATATGATTCTTATATTTTTAAAGTAATAAAAATATGATTTTTATATTTTTAAAGTATTAAAAATATAATCTTTATTATATAGAAGAGGTAGAAATATGATTTTTATATTTTTAAAAGTATAAAAAAATATCATCTTTATATAGGTAGCAAAATAAAAATGTGATTTTTATAGGGATGAAATTGAAAAGGCGAAATCTTTATATGAAGAATGACGTGATAAAAATATGATTTTTATATATTGAACATCGAAGTAAAAATATTATTTTTATATATTGAACATCGAAGTAAAAATATGATTTTTATATATTGAACATCGAAGTAAAAATATGATTTTTATATATTGAACATCGAAGTAAAAATATGATTTTTATATATTGAACATCGAAGTAAAAATATGATTTTTATATATTGAACATCGAAGTAAAAATATGATTTTTATATATTGAACATCGAAGTAAAAATATGATTTTTTATATATTGAATAGCGAAGTAAAATTCGATTTTTATATATGTAGTGGCTACGGGCAACGAAGTTGACAAAGATGCGATAACGATGAAGATTTCTCTAAAGGAAGAGTCGAGGAGCTGGATAGCTATCTGTGAGAACTTCTCACTCAAAATTCTTTTTCTAGTTATATATATATACTAGGATGTAGACGGTGTTTAGTAGCACCCGACACCCGTCATCCACAGACCATGGATGGCTTGTTTGTTAAATTGTTTGGTTGAGTAGTTAGTTAGAATATTTGATTGAATGGAAATTGTTTGGTGAAATGAAATTGATTTGATTGATGTGTGAATGGCGTGGGCCTTCACTAGACCGGGGATAAGGCTAGGCCTCGTTCCGTTTCTAGTATCGTGCCGTTATGCCGCCGAAATTTTCTAAAATATGTTAGAAAAATAAAAATATCATTTTATTTAAAGAATGAACTGAATAGAAATTCATATGTTAAAATAAAATGTTTTATCGTTAAAAATATAATTTTTAACGTGAAGTGAATAAAATAAAATATTC
Organism: Allium sativum; assembly: GCA_030737875.1. Taxonomy (NCBI): domain Eukaryota; kingdom Viridiplantae; phylum Streptophyta; class Magnoliopsida; order Asparagales; family Amaryllidaceae; genus Allium; species Allium sativum. Next base: position 887,462,173 of record CM060915.1, on the reverse strand, counting down.
ATTTACAAACCGGACGGTTTGTTTATGCACACCTATTTGAATGACATTGATTGGGACGATAAATTTTACACATTGCCCAACTGCACAAATAAAATCTGTGTTTGATTGTTTGAAAACCCCACACGGGTGTTGGGATGAAATATGAAGTTCACTCATCCTGATTGATTAAATATGTCGATCGATTGATTGACAGGCTGTTATAAGCGTCAGATATCTATATTTGATGCTTATACAGTGTAGTGCACTTTGGTTGATGGTTGATTATTTTTCAATGCTATTATATGTGTGTAATGTATGAAAATCCATATAATTAACATTATATGGTGATTGATTGGGCCTCATTCCAATTTGAAAAATAAAGAATATTATAAAATAAAGGTTCATGTGTTGACAGTACTCATCCACTGAGATTGGTCAGGTGTGGAACGAAATATTTTAGTAATAAAATTTACATCTCTATCAATATAGAATAAAGGTTCATGTGTTGACAGTACTCATCCACTGAGATTGGTCATGTGTTGAACGAAATATTTTAGTAATAAAATTTACATCTCTATCAATATAAAATAAAGGTTCATGTGTTGACAGTACTCATCCATTGAGATTGGTCATGTGTTGAACGAAATATTTTAGTAATAAAATTTACATCTTTATCAATATAAAATAAAGGTTCATGTGTTGACAGTACTCATCCATTGAGATTGGTCATGTGTTGAACGAGATATTTTGATAATAACAACTATTTTGAAAAAGAAATATTTGAAACAGAATATTTGAAAATAGAAATTTATGAAGCCGTGTTGATTAGATTGACGCCATTTTGACGTGAACGATATTTATATCGATTTTATTCATTTTGAAATGAATTGAATTGAAAACGATTTCGAAATGAATTGAATTGAAAACGATTTCGAAATGAATTGAATTGAAAACGATTTCGAAATGAATTGAATTGAAAACGATTTCGAAATGAATTGAATTGAAAACGATTTCGAAATGAATTGAATTGAAAACGATTTCGAAATGAATTGAATTGAAAACGATTTCGAAATGAATTGAATTGAAAACGATTTCGAAATGAATTGTATTGAAAACGATTTCGAAATGAATTGAATTGAAAACGATCTCGAAATGAATTGAATTGAAAACGATTTCGAAATGAATTGAATTGAAAACGATTTCGAAATGAATTGAATTGAAAACGATTTCGAAATGAATTGAATTGAAAACGATCTCGAAATGAATTGAATTGAAAACGATTTCGAAATGAATTGAATTGAAAACGATTTCGAAATGAATTGAATTGAAAACGATTTCGAAATGAATTGAATTGAAAACGAATTCAAATTGAATTGAAAGCGAATTGAAATGAATTCAAATTGAATTGAAATTTGAATTGAATAGAAATGAATTTTAAAACGAATTTATAAAGAAGAATTCAATTTTGATTTGAATTGAAAAGGAAGTTGAAATTACTTTTAAAACGAATTTAAAACTATTTATATAATTCGTTTTAAATAGAAATCGACGAAGTATATATTATATATATTATATATATAATATAATGGCCTGAATAGAACGCGCCGCGCCGCGGTAGTTCGTGAATTTCGACCATTTATTTCAAACGGACATTACGGAAGATCCGACCGTCGGATTCTCCTAAAACCGGAACCGTTGGGTTCGTATCAAAAAGAGCTTTCTAACGAATATTAGAAATTCAAAATCTAACGGTTGGATTTGGAGTTACGTCCAAATCAAATTTGAAAAAGGTCGCTATAAGTGCAGTTCGATGGCCATTGATGGAAATCGACTATACGGGCCTTGATAAAATTATTAAAAATAGTAATAATTTGTGTAAAATCATAAGAAATGATTTAGAAAGAATTGGGATGAAAAACCCCATATCTGAAAAGATAAAAATAGATTTTTATCGAAATGAACTTGTTTTGAACTAGAATTATAATTCTATTTATTTTTAAATAAACAAATTGAATTAGAAAAGGGTTTTCAAAATAACCAGAATTTCCAATGATTGCATTGGAGTGGATTTGAATCGAAATTGTCTTCGGAATATTTCGATGTTGGATTTCGTGATTATACAGATGTTGTTATGGAAATTTGAAAGATATAGATATATATATCGTTATTTCCCATACGATATCTGTTTGTCGTAGAATTTGATATTGAATATAAGCCGATATATTTTCTATTCGGAGCCTTGTATTTAATATCAAATGTGATTTGGGTTTGTCGTGAATGGTGTCTTCATTAACACTGTTCTTGAACCCAGTTGAGAAAAGATTAAATCTTTTTATTTAGATTTAATGAAGTGTACCAATTAAATAATATTTAATTGGAATTGAATTGATATTGATTTTTGGGTTTATCGTGGACAGTGTTTTAAATAACACTTGTTCTTTAACCCGATAATTAATGAATGTGACTTTAGGTTTATCGTGAACCGTGTTTTAAATGACACGGATTCTTTAACCCAGTTAACGATTAAAACTAAGTGGAGTTTTAATGAATCTTTAATTAGATTGAAATGATCGAGAATGGAGTATCACCAGTTTTGCTCCAGGCGATAGTTAAATCTTTAATTAGATTTGAACGTGAAATGGTAATTGAATTTATCGATAACACCGTGGTGTTAGATATGAAGTATAACCAGTTTTACTTCATGGGATGAATAGGTTGGGGTTGGGAAATTAAAACAAATGATTACTTCGGTAAGGTTCGCTAATCCCGACTAGTTTGAATTGATATTCAAAAATAGATTAAAGAATAAATTCAAGAAATTTATCTTGGATAAAATTAATGGGAACCTTTCCCTATGAATGTGAAATTTAGAAACTAACTGTCGGTTAGCCAAGCAGAATGGTTTTCTGGATATTGATCTGTTGTTGGTTTCGGCCTTCGGGGTTAATATTTGGGAAATTATTCTCTTGATTAATTTACGGTTAGTGACTGATGAATTGGAATTCTGGATATTGTTCTGATGTTGGTTTCGGCCTTCGGGGTTAATATTTGGGAAATTATTCTCTTGATTAATTTACAGTTAGTGACTGATGAATTGGAATGAGGCGTATGTTGTGTTTGTGTAACACTTATTTAAAATATACGCGAGTTATTCGGAAAGACCGGGTTTATCCCATTCTGAATAACTGATACGACGATAAGTCGAAGATGAAGACGATGGTCGAAGACCGGAGGTCTTCACGTCGTTTGGGTGATTACTGATGATCTTGATTGGGCTGTACACCCAAGAAGATAGAAACAGTTAGTGATCGTCCAGACGTACTTGGAGATCGATGGATATGCGGGGTACTAGGTGCCTCCGGTTTCGTTCAGACCCAGAACGGACTTGTAAATGGACTGTGTGTCTGACATTGGATTTTAGTCCGTGTGGTTGATCTCTATTAAATATATATCTGTTTGGCGGCGGAGAATTTATTCTCTTGCTTAACGCCCTTCTCTGAGACGTACGAGCTCAGGGGTTATATATGGATGGATATCAAACGCATGGGGTGAATTGCCTGTGTGGCATGCCTAAGTGGCAATTGATCGAGGCTTCTGTTGAAAAGCAAAGCCTTGTGGTGATGATCAAAGCATGGCCTTCGTGGCGTAGCTTTGTGTAACGTTTGCTTCGCGAGTTTCGCACCCCGGTTGTGAACCCAAAACGGGAGAGGACCTCAGGGAGGGCATGCGTTTCTTTCTAGTTAGAAGTGGCGTCAGTGGTTTTACACGCCCTGACGAGTTTGACTTATGTGGTTGTTGCTGTTGCGAGGCGCCTCGGATTGATCGGTCGTTCTCAAACCGATGGAGTCATTTAGTTGGCTCATTTACGCCCCAAAGGGTGGGGAAACGTATTGTTCAGGCACTATAATCCACATCGGTGGACCGGCCCTGTCGCTCCATGGGGCAGTTGCGGCTGTTCCTGTGGCTCGGGCTAGAGAGTCACGAATCGGTAGAGGACGATCCCTGGCCTCGGTTCACAGAAGGAAATCCAATTTCCAAATACGTGACATTTGCGGTTTTATTTGTAAACCTATATATGGCGACATGATATATGGTACCCATGCCGCCTATGATTGATACTTATGATTTGAAGTTGTTTTATACACTATGCACTTATAATAGTATCAAATGATTTGTTTTAAACGTATCAAGCATTCTTTGGCTGTTATAAGGGAAAACCCTATCCCCCGGCGTGCGTTGCATTGTGTGATAGGACCTGGGTCTTATAACAGCTTCATTTTTCTTTATTCTAGCATTGCGCTGTTTGTTTTATGCACTGGTATTCTTGGGAGGAAACCCGTTCCGTGTTATACGGCGTGGTCCCTTGATTTACCTAACTTTAAAATAAAGATTAATAACTGTTTTAGTTCTCACACCAGTCCCATGACTGACCTGGAGTTTATTGTTTTAACCTAAACTCTGGGTGCCCTTATTTTGACACGGGCAGCTAGTAGTTTTGGTTTTTGCAGATTTATATTCACAGGATCTTGGTTTACAGCTGGAACGATATCCGGAAAGCTTTGTATCCGTATATCTACTTCTAGTTGTGTATTGTATTATTTTCCGCTGCTATGTATTTAAAAGTAATTTAAATCTCTGATATTCCTGTGTAATATTCATTTATACTCTGTATATTCTTGTAATCTGATGCATTGTTGTAATATACAATGAAATGTTCTTTTATATGCGTTCTGTTGTGGCTTGTTCTCGAACTATCCGCCGCTTTCCTTTACGGGGAAGTTACGGGTGTTCACACAAATGAGTTATACCTTCTATGGGGTTTGAGACCATAACAAGATCAGAAACTATACAAGTATCTAATTGTAGACTATCGACCACAGAATTGGATATGAATGCAAAGTACCAGAATCAAATAGTATCCTAATACGAGAGTCAAAAAGAGAAATCAAACCTTCTATGATGACTTTCCTACATCGATCTGGACAGCCAGCTTGAGCTTCCTTTAGCGCATGAACTTGTCCTCTAGATGATCATGTCTTCTGACTTTGCTTGTTAGGGCATTGCTTTGTGTAATGGCCAACTTGTCCACAATTAAAGCAAGCAATCCTACTCTTTCTACAGTCTTTGACAAAGTGCGTCATTCTTCCACAACCATAAGACTTCACCTCTGTCTTGATTTGTGTCTTATCAGGTTTTCCTCCCTTCTTTGCTGCCCCTTTCTTGGGCTAACACTTCTTCTCTCAGTCTTGGTTTTATCATCTTCAGTCTTAACTTCTTGCTTGTCCTCTTTCCCATCCTCATGCGTCAAAGCCATATTCACTAGCCTCTCAAAATTAGATCTCATAGGGATATGTGTCATTTCCAGTACTTGGAGAGATTGATTCAACCCTCTTGCAAATCTTAAAGCCTTCTTATGAGGAGTGCTAACTAAATCCAAGCCAAATCTCTCCAATTGATTAAAGCTATTGACATATTCCTTCACCATCATACTTCCTTGTTTCATACTTTAAGAAATTCTCCATGTGCATTCCTTCCTCAGCTAGCAACAAGAACTTCACCTCAATCTGTGCTTAAAATCATCCTATATAGCCACCATCATCCCAGCCTGAGTCACCTCCCACCAATATGATACTTCGACTTCCAATTTCCAAGCGACCAACTGAATCTTTCTCTTATCATCTAGATCCAACAAATCAAACACATTCTCTGTCTCCCTAAGCCAATTGCGAGCCTCTATGTAATTCTTCGTACCACAAAATGGCTTGCCTCCCATTGCACAGAAATCCTTACAAAGCTTTGAGAAGGTAACTACGAGATTGGGTGGAACTACCGCGACTGCAGCTGGGGGTGGGAAATTTCCTTGCACTTTGGCATGTGTCGTAGCCTCCACATATCTATGGAACCATATCAGAATGGGAAAGCCCTTGGGGAAATTAGGAGTCCCAGACATGCTTAAAAGAGAAGAAATAGGGATTCAAGAAGAGATCGAAGGAATATTGTAAATGACTTGAGGGGATACATTTTCCAAAAATAGGTTTTACCTGGAAATCTTTATTTTGAAAATATATTTCCAAAAACTTTTCTCTGATCTTGTAATTTTAGGCTCTGATACCAGATGTGACACCCCACATACCTTAATGTCACATATATAAGAATGCATTAAGTTTTGTGAAGTGCAATAGGTATAAAGTAAAAATACAGAGACTAAAATTCACAAGACAGAATATAAAATGCAGCGGAAAACTTTTCAAACTTTTATTATCAAACTAAATATAGCATTACGGTTTCAAATACCATATAGTCGTAAACCTAAAGTATCCGTCTCGTGGAAACATAAGCCATCGGAGTACAAGTAAAAAAACATAAAAATCATATCCCTCATGAGTCAGAACAATAATCATAGATCAGAAATCGAAATAATACATCGAGTAAGACATAGTCCAAGTTCAAGATGAATCAAAGAATCATGGTCACTGTTGCAATCCACTAACCTAAGAACCTGAGGGAAAGATGAGAGAGAAGGAAAAACAAATAGGTCAGAGATAAAGTCTGACGAGTTCCAGTGTTTTTTAGCATAAGAACATGGTAAAGAAGTATCAAGACAGATCAATAATACTAGACATGAAAATACGGTAAAGTATAAAAGTACGAGATAAACGAGATAAGGTAAAGTCGAATAAGCTTCTCATTCATATCCCAGTACAGAATTTCTACACCAACAATCAGAATATCAGGATTAGGTTTTAACCTAATTACCACCCAGCGATCGGATCTCTAACAGACACGAACAGCCTGTGTTAGCCATGCATTTGGGATATAGGTCTCGAATCCATCAACTTAAAAAGACATAGTCGTACCCTACAGCATCTTATCTTCCCCAGTCGAACTCATGCATACTCATGACTCCATTGTAACACGCCTGTATCCATCTCCAGAATTTGAACCTCTTACAATCATCCATCAGTAGATCTTGCCCTAGCCTCTATCTAGTGTGAGACTCATTTGATAACAGAAGGGTACCGATTGATATAGGTTCCAGAAAAATAGCAGATTGACACAAGACACCCCTAGGATTGGCCTCCAAACAAGGATTTTAAGAGTCCCCCGAAATATTTTAATAGCATGTATGGACCTTTTGGCTTATTAACCATGCAGGTTTAACTTATCAGGTTTAAGTTCATTAATAAGCTTAATATAACTCGACATTATATTTCTCTGCTGTAATAACATTTATTAAATGTAATTCTATATACAATCCTTCCTCCAAATCATATAGGCACCTGCTCAGATGATTACAGATTATAGTAGCATGTTTTACTTAATTACATCTGATCGGCGTATCTTCTCATAACATGTTCTAATTAATATAAAATTAAGTCCAACTTATTCAGATTAATATGTTTAAATATTCTTCGTTTATAATCCCAATTATACAATCAATGGTTCTCAAATCCCAATATTACCAAATCTCCTTTTTATTATCATTACATATTATTCCAATTTATCCCAATTTGAAGGTATTCAAACAAAAATGGCATAGGCTCTCGATGGCTTAGGCTGAGCATAAAATAAAAAGGAAAAAGAAGTAGAAGTAGATCCAAACTCAGAAATGAACAAACTGAATAAATAGGCATAATAACACTGTAAATAAAACAATGACAGAAAGGAGATAAGGAAGAAAGATGTACATACAAACAGATAATAACTGAAAAATGAATATGTAATTGACAGTAATTAAAGAACAATAACATATTAGAGGAAACTTATAAACACTAATGCTTTCCAAATCTAGTATACTTACTCTCAAAATCCTTTTTAAATTGAAGATCTAAAAATAAAGTAGAACTCATAGAGATTTGTATTAGATCCTGATAAGACCTTTGAAATAGTTATAGAAGAAGAATTATCCTTTCAATCTATATTTTGACAACACCCTAACCCTTTTCCTATTTTTATTTCAGAACATAGCTTTGTGGAGGAAGAAGATGAAGAAATGTTTGTATAGGAAAATATCGAGGGTTGCTTATCTATATATAGGCGTATTAGGATAATACAAACCTTAGGATCTTAGGTTATAAAATCAAAATATGAAATACACATCACACTGAGTCAACAGAAGAACATTACAAGAAAATCTGTCTAGGTTCAGGCTCGTTGCCTGTCATGGGTGTGTCAGCCCACCTCTTACCTGGGTCGACACAAGGGTCGAACTGTGTAAGGTTGGTCCACCTTATCACCATTGCATTTATTTTGAATTTTTAATTAAATTAATTTAATTCAAACTTCTTTTGATCATAACTTGTTCATACTTAGTCCAATTTAAGCAAACCAGAAGTCTATCCGACTCAGAACTTCTTAACGAACGCAACGGTAAAGTCCATTTCTTCTAGTTTTGAATATTTTATTAATCAATATTCATTTTATTTATCTTCTCTATATAGTTATTGTGTATTAAAATATGGGGTGTTGCACTGTCGATAGAGATATAGTTATTTATGGTAGTAGTATTATTGTTGTTGTTGTCATCATTATGTGCTTGGGATAATTATCAATGTACTTGTTATCTATTGAGACTCATTGTATTTGACCTTATGGTTTTATTTACAGTACATCTATTTTTATGATATTGCATTTTATCCCTTCTGCTATGTGAGATTTTGATTTTCATTTAGACTGCTCTATGATATCTATTTCAGCATTTCATTATAGGAAATAGTAATCCATTTAGAATGGCTCTAAGTTCCAATGGGCCTTTTCTGGGTTGGAATTTAGACCCATTTCGGGTAGGTTGTTGCATTTGGTATCAGAGCCTAGGTTACCCGGTTATAAGGAATATATGTAAGAGATGTATTTGATATTTGAAAAGGTTTTCAAAACTATATATATACACACACACTCAAAACATATGCAATTCTACTAGGAAACCTAATCTTTCTTCCTTTTTGGGCCTTGATACTATCTTAGGTATTCCACTGAAGGGTTTTTCCCATTTTTAGATAGTAGAAATGACCAAAAACAAGCCCGAGTAGGGGAACCCAGCAAGGCCTCGGTACTTGGCTGAATGGTTCCAACAGTACCTTAGGACTGTGGAATAGGTCCCTATACTACAGCAGAATTAGTAACTCAACCTGCTGAAGGGGTGCTTAACTTCCCTCGTCCTTGCAATGATTTCTTGAGTTCAGAAAGAAAGACATTTTTGAGAATTGAGAGTTTCCTTGAAGCCAAAGCATGGATAACCAAGGGTAAAAGAATATTTGAGGCTACCAGATGGGACGACCAGCTTAAGCGTAGGGTAGTGGCTTGGAATTTGAAGGGAGAGGCCCTTAAATGGTGGAACATGATTTCATAGGAGAATATGGGTATAGTGTTTACTTGGGGAGAGTTTAGGACCCGCTTTGAGAATAAGTTCATGCCTAATGCTGAGATGAGCCTACAACTAGAAAAGTTCATTTGGTTGAAGCAAGGACAGTTGGATCTGAGAGAGTTCGTGGAAATATTTAGAGAATTTTCAAAGTTTGGAAGAGGGTTAGCGGGCACCATGTGGATAAAGCCTTTAGGTCTATTAAATGGTTAAATTCTCCATTGAGGGATATTCTTTTGGTCCAAGTGACATTCGAAGCTACAAATCCCTTATTAATGTGACTATTCTTTATTCAACCAAGGAGGTTAAGGATGTTAAGACTGATAAGGGAGAAGGTACTTCTAATTTTAGGAAGAACAAGAAGAAAGTTTTGGTTTAAGAAGAAAAAGGAAGGAAAATTCAAGAAGGAGGCCAAGACATGTTCAAGGTGCCACAAGGAAGGGCATGAGGCGAAGGACTGTAGAGTGAACTTAGCAAAGTCGGAATTCAAAGGGAAATATTTTAGATGTCATGAGGATGGAAACTTGGCAAGGAACTGCTCTAAGCCTAGAGCAGTGCAAGGTGGTCAAAACTAGGCCTTGGAGGCAGCGACAATTAGAAGTCAGCCCCTTAGAGATCAAGGACAACCTGCATTGAAAGGTATAATTTCTATCCTAGGAATTTCTTTGAGTAATCTATTTGATTCAGGATCCACCCACTTCTTTATAGGAAGATTTTTGATTCTTTGAAACTACCCTTATCCTTTGCTAGCCATCTAATATTGTACTTGAATTCAAGGGGTATGGTCTCATTTTAGGAATGGACAGGCTGTCATTTTATGGGGTCATTCTTTAACTACGATAACAAATAGTCTGCTTAAGAATCCATAGAGATCGTAGCTTAGAGATTCCTTATAGGATAAGGAATAGGGATTCAACCTTATTTTCCTTATCTTCTGATTTAGAAGGACCATCTTCGGAACCGATTGTATGTGAGTTTCCTAATGTTTTTAGGAGGTCGTAGGACTCCCACCCAACAGAGAAATATCGTTTATGATAGACCTCAAAAAGGAGAAGAGGCTTGGCATTGCCTTTAATGCATATGGCTCCAAGGAAAGGAGAAGGCTTGATAGACAAATGTTGGAACTATTACAGAAAGGGTTTATTCATAATAGTACATCTGAGTGGGGGTGTACCAATAGTAGTGTTTTCCATAAAATCTGATGGATCTTTAAGGTTATGTGTGGATTATAGGGAAATTAACAAATTGATTAGGAAGAATAGGTACCCCTTTAACGAGGATTGATGATCTGTTTGTCCATTTTGGAGGAGCCCAAATATTTTCTCGGTTAGATTGACCACCGGATTTCACCAGTTGAGGTTTTCGGATGAGAGTAAGCCCAAGTCAGCGTTTAGGATGATAGATGAATTGTTTGAGTGGGAGGTTATGCCTTTTGTTTTGATGAATGCCCCCGCCTTCTTTGTAGACCTTATGAGTAGGGTATTTTGGGGGCATATTCATAGTATTTATGGACGATTATCCTTATCTTTTCCAAGGACTTTAAGGAACATGAGGATCACTTGAGGAAGGTCCTAGGGATTCTAAGTGAGAACGAACTTAAGGACAAATTCTTGAAATGCCACTTTTGGAAGAGAGAGAGAAATCAAGTTTCTAGGACATATTTTTTTGGGGAAAGGATTAGCGGTAGACTCCGCTAACGTAGAAGTTGTCTAAGAATGGAGGATACCGAGCAATGCGATGGGGGTTAGGAGTTTCCTTGGTTAGCAGGCTACCATCAGAAACTTATTAAAGACTTCGCGAGGATTGCAACCCTTCTAACCCAATTGACGAAAAAGAATCATAAATTTTTGCGGAATTAGAAATGTTGGATTGCCTTTGAGAGATTGAAGGAATCTCTCACAGGTGAACCTATTCTTATTATCCCGGACGGAACGAAGACATTCGCAGTTTTACGAATGCATGTAGGACCGGTTTAGGAGCGGTACTTATGCAGGAGGGTAGAGTACATTCCTACTCAAGTAGAAAACTTAAGGATCATGAGAAAAGGTACCACTTCCATGACTTAGAGTTATCAATAGCAGGTTTTGCCCTTATGCAGAGACATTATCTTCAAGGGGAAAATTTTGAGCTACTCACCGATTACAGGTCTCTTAGATATTTGTTTTCTCAATGAGACTGAACCTACGATAGCAGAGATGGATGGAATACCTAGCAAATTTTGATTTTTCCATTCAGTATACCCCTGGAAAGGGTAACGTCGTGGCCGGCGCTTTGAGTCAGAAGCTTGCTACCCATTGTGTGATCTCCAAGCGGTGACAATTAGAGTTTCTGTCTAGTTTCAGTTTGTAACTGCCATTTAAGGTAGCTCAAGGATTCCTTGAAGCTATGATGGTAAGACCAATTTTTATAGAAAGCATCAAGAGTGAGCAAGAGCGTGATGATGAGTTAAGGGTATTAAAGGAAAAGGTTTCTAGAGGAGAAACTTTCCCTCATTCTGGTGATATTATGTGGATGGTAGCAGTTGCTTAAGTAGTGATAATCAACTTTGTGTCCCTAAAAGTGTGAACCTTAGGAAGGAGATTCTTGAGGAATGTCATCGGTCGAGAATAACTATTCATCTGGGAGGAGATAAATTGTTTAGGGACATGAAAAGGTGCTTTTATTGGGAAGGAATGAAAGGAGATGTTGCAACGTTTTTTCTTGACGCTTAGATTGTAAAAAAGTAAAGCGAAGCAAGGGAAGCGTGGAGGGCTGTTGCTGTCATTTGATATTTCCACATGGAGATGGGAACACATTTCTCAGTTTCTAAGGACTAAAAAGGGAAACAAATCTATTTTTGTCGTATGGATCAGTTAACGAAGATAAGAGTTGGACCACCGCTTTATTAGCTCATTTATATGTTAAGGAGATCATCCAATTGCATGGGATTCCGAATACTATAGTTAGTGATATAGACCCTTTGTTCACTAATGAATTTTGGAAGAGCCTTCAAAATGCTTTGGGAACAATGCTGAGTTTGACTATAGCCTATCATCCACAAACGAACGGTTAAACCTAGAGTCAAAACAGTTTTAGAGGACCAGCTTAGAGCCTGCATCATCAACTTCGGAGGAGCTTGGGTGCAATACTTTCCTTTGGTAGAGTTTTGATATAATAATAATTTCCAAGAAACAGTAGGTACGGCCCCTTATGAAGCATTGTATGGGCGGCCATGCAAATCACCTACTTATTAGTGGGAAACTACCACCAAGGTTATACTCGGACCAGACCTTATCCATTAGTCAATGAAGATTATCACTCTGATTCGCAAGGGAATGAAGGCTACCCAGGACCGGCAGAAGTCATATGCGGATAGGAGGAGGAAGGAACTAGAATTTGATGTTGGAGATTTGGTGTTTGTTAATGTTTCCCATCTTAAGAAGGCAAACCAGTTTGGGAAGACTGGGAAGTTGGCTCCTAGGTTTATTAGGCCAATTAGGATCATGGATAGAACTGGGAAGATGGCTTATCATGACGATCTTCCCAAGCGTTTGTCAGGGATCCATGACAATTTCTGTATTTCTCGTCTTGGCAAATGCCTTCATGACTCAACCGACATGCTCAAGCTTAATGATATTTGGGATATAAGGGGCTTCAAGTTGGAGTCCAGGTTCCCCATGCCACCGCAAAGATCGTGAAGTGTGGAATAAAAAAATCTACAACAATCTTTTCTTCTATTCTGATTTCATTGGGGAGATAACCTTGCGGAAAGCATCTGGAAATTTGAGGAGAAGATTAGGCAAACTCATCCAGAGTTTTTCTTGAGAAATCACTTCCTCGCAAAATATTGTTTTTGGTTGCAATGTGGTTGTTAGATTGGATTGTAGGAGATGGTTGCAACACAAATGCGCTGTGCATTCATATAGAATTATACGCATATTAGGATGTTTTCATACATATTTCATCAATTATTACACTCACATGTTAGGACTGATCTCATTATTAGTAGGTATGCATTTCATAATCACTATGAGTTATGGATACTTATGGATGCTCATAAAATAACATGGATTTACAACATGGTTGTTTAGAGCGATTTGTGTTTTTCACCCCTTTGAAAGATTCGGGACAAAATCTCTTACAAAGGGGAGAATGTAACACCCCGTAAAATAAATCTAAAATGAATGTGACGTAATTTAATAATAAAAATCAATAATAAGCTAATGGACTGAAAATGGAATTTTGAGTAATTGTGAATTATGCCATGAAAATATTGAAATTTCGTTCGTGGCGAGATTCTGATCTATTTTCATATTTTATTTACTAAAAACAGAGTATGTATGTAAAAGATATTAATAAAACAAGTTGTGCGTAAATACTAACACACACGGTTTGAAACTTAAATTGAATATGTGTATATATATGTGAAATATATTAACATAAAAATAATATTCCAATTGAATTTGAAATTGTGTGTATATATTTATATATACATGGGGGACAAAGATGATCAAACAAAGGAAAGAAATCAACTTAATAAGTTACATTTTAATAAATCGGGAAACTTACCAGGAGATTCAATCTCCTAGATAGATTTCGACCCAAGGGGTCGAGCCCTAGGTGTAGACCACCTCCTACTAGAGAGCTCGACCGCCTTGCTCGAATTAGGGTGGTGAGGGCTTGTTTTTTGAGGGTTTTTATATAAATTGCATACACATACCACCTAGATTTAATCTAATAGATCCTAAGATCTTTATTAACACTTGCAACTATATATACCACCTTCCTAGACCCTCCCTAACCCTATTCTTCATTTCATTCCTAGGTCTCCATTATATCCTTCTATCATTGCTAATTCCAGACCTAAGGTTAGATTTCTCTTCTAATTCTCTAACCTCAATTATATCCTCTTTATTCTAAGATTTATATAGGTTTGAGAATTCTTGAATTCAGTTTGTATATATATATAATTATGATTCATTTGATATATATATATATATATATATATTAATAGAAGGATTTGAACACGATTGCAAACGCTAGATCCAAATCTAAATCTACTCATATTTTGCCGCTCTTCATTCCCAAAGCACAGTGGGTGGAAACCATCGAAGTTTTGTTTCTTATCTTTTGTAGTTTAGATTTGGATTATTATGCCTATATACGATTTGGGTTAAATGAAAATATAATGCTAAAACCCACCAAATCCTATATTTGTCGCTGAAATGGTCAATCAAAAGTGTTGTATTTTGGGTTTATGTTGTTTGGATAATGGATATTTAGGCTTGGGATGTTGTGAAATCCTTAGTATTTGGGATCTGATTCACTTAATTCTTATTTTGTGTTCATATATGTCTATGTGTCAAATACATAGGATTTTTAAATTGAAAAATTAATAGGTTTAAGCATCTATTCTAAATAGATTCATTTGAACGTATTATTTGCAATATATATAATCTCAAGGTTTTTACACAATATAAATATAAAAGTGAAGCAATGTCAAAAGGAAAGGTTTACATATGTAATTGGATATATTGCAGCACACCTATATTTCTATTATTCAAATAACTATTCAAGCCTAGTTTGCAAATTTATTCACATATTTATATTTCTCTTTTTTGTCATAAACTATCAATATACATGTTAGACTATGTTAATTAGAAAAATTGACTTTTATAAATAAATTGTGATTGATAGGATTGACATTTCAAAAGTGATTAGGTCGTTATTCTCGTTCGCATAATTTACGTATATTTATATATTTATAGCGTAATTAAATGAATTATTAATGTGTATTAAGTGTGTGATAAATATGTTTAAATTAGGAAATATAATTTGAATGTCCCTATAAGAATTTGTATGTATGCGTGTGAACTAATGGCCTTAAGTATAATTAATAACACGTAGATACGAGGTTAACCATTACTCGTAATAGAAGCCTGCCCGAAACTGACCAGGATGTCCAGCATCTACAAGTAAGACTGGTTAATGTGAGAAAACAAGGTGCTATGGGACATTATAATTATTACACAATGATACGAGGTTAGGATCAACTTGTAACAAAAGCCTGCCCGGAACCACCCGGTAAACACAGTATCTACAAGAGGTCGGCTTAATGTGAGATATCTAGTGTGTATGTGTGTATATATATTTGTGTGTGAAGTAGGCATGCCATGGCAAAGGTACTAAATGGCTGACCTGCCTCTTGTTGGGTGTTAACTGGTTAGGACTAGGTATGTTCCTAAGGTTAACTCCATGGTTTCTGACCCAAGTCATGGGACCCACACTTAGAGCTTTTAAGTGATTATTGGGTCTGCCTTTCTCTTATATGGCATTAAATGGTCTTAGTAGACGACAACGTATGAGTATGGTAGTTCTCCAAGTAATGTCCGCTTCTTATCTAGGTGCTTAGTGAGGGATGATCTAAGACGGTTTATACAAACGACCTTAAAAAACCACCGTCTAAGAGAAATATTAAGTGGCTAGGAGTTCATCGGTAGGGACAGCCAGATAGCCCACCAGTAGTATGACGCCCCAAACATCCCCGTAAAGGAAGGCCCAGATTGGGTTGAGAACAAGACAGATCAAAACACAAACAGGAGAACATTTCAATGCTTATGACAACAATTTACATCAGAGCACAAGGATATACAGAGTATGAACAAATAATATACATTTGATAAAAGACAGAGATTTACAAATTATGATGCAGCGGAAAATAATACAAAAAAACAACTGAAAGAGATAAATGGATACAGAGCTTTCTGAATATCCTTCCAGCTGTATACCAGGATCCTGTGAATATAAATCTGCAAAACCAAAACTACTAGCTGCCTGTATGGGAAATAGGGGAACCCAGAGTTTAGGTTAAAACAATAACCTCCATGTCAGTTATGTGACTGGTGTGAGAACTGAAACAGTTATTTAAAACTTTTCTTCTAAATCAGATATATCAAGGGACCACGCCGTATAGCGCGGAACGGGTTTCCTCCCAAGAATACCAGTGCACACAACAAACAGCGCAATGCTTTTTTTTTGAAAAATGAAGCTATTATAAGACCCAGGTCCCATTACATAATGCAACGCAAGCCGGAGGATAAGGTTTTCCCTTATAATAGCCAAACATGCTTGGTACGTTTAAAACAAATCATTTGATACTATTATAAGTGCGTAGTGTATAAAACAACTTCAAATATAAATGTATCAATCACAGGCGGCATGGGTACCATCCATCATGTCGCCAATACTAGGCTCTATAATCAAAACTGAAATGTCACGTATTGGAAATTGGATTTCTGTCATGAGTCGAGGCAAGGGATGTACACCTCGCCGCCATCAGTCTTCAACCACCGTCTTCATCATCGACTTATCGTCGAGTCAGTTATTCAGAATGGTTATAAACCCAACCTTTCCGAATAACTCGCGTATATAATAAACAAGTGTTATAAAAACACAACATACCGCTCATTCCAATTCTGAATATTCTTTTATTTAAATATTCATATCCTTTGGGAAAGGTTCCGATTAATTTTATCAAAGATAAATTCTTTAAATTTATTCTTTAATCTTTCCTTTGGATATCAATTCAAACCATATTAAGGTTTTCCAAACTAGTCGGAATTAGCGCACCTTACCGAAGTAATCATTTGTTTAATTTCCCAATCCCAACCTATTCATCCCATGGAGCAAAATTTGGTCATACTCCATATCTAACACCACGGTGTTACAGGTAAATTTAATTACCATTTCACGTTCAAATCTAATTAAAGATTTAACTATCGCTAGGAGCAAAAATGGTGATACTCCATTCTTGATCATTTCCCAAATTTGATAATTAAAATTATCAATTCCCATTTCAATCTAATTAAAGATTCATTAAAACTCCTTTTGGTTTTAATCTTCCCAAAAATCAATATTAATAATTATTTAACTTTGGAAACACAAACATGCTGCATCGACAATCTACACCGTACTATTAATTTCTGCTGATATATAACCTCTAAGCTCGTACGTCTTAGAGAAGGGTGTTAAGCAAGAGAATAAATTCTCCGCCACCAAATAGATATATATTTAGTGGAGATCAACCATACAGTTCGAAATACAATGTTAGATATGTAATCCTGTCTTTAACTCGGTTAAAGAACTAATGTCATTTAAAACACACTTCACAATAAACACAATTCACATTCCATTAATTATGGAATCTTCACGGAAACAGATCAATATATATAATCGATATCAATTTCCGTATCCGACTAATAATATAAATGGAATAACGACAAAGCCTTTTAAATTCCATATATATTAACATTCTTCCTCCACAGAAGCTCATTTCGATTATTATCTAATTGAATTCCATTCAATTCCAATTTAATATATTAAATTGGAAAACTCTACTTTGGAAAATTCCCGTTAAATCTTAATAAAAAGATTTATAAATTCCAAATCACATTTCACTGTAAATCGGGTTAAAGGACGAATGTCATTAAAAACACAGTTCAAAATAAACCCAATTCACATTCCATTTTCAATTCTGATTAATTGTTAATTAATTGGTAATTCTTCTTTAAATCTTATTTAAAAGATTTATTCTTTTCACACTGGGTTTAAGAACAGTGTCATTTAAGACACGGTTCATGACAAACCCAAAATCCAATTCAATATTAAATACAAGGCTTTGAATAGAAATTATATTGGCTTATATTCAATATCAAGTTCTGAAACCAACAAATATCGTATTGGAAATAATGATACAAAATATATCTTCCAAATTTCCATAACCATATCCGTATAATCACGGAATCATATATCGAAATATTCTGAAGATGATTTCCATTCAAATCCATTACTATTCATATATTGGTAATTCTAGTTATTTTTAAAACCATTTCAAATCCAATTTATTTATTTAAAAATATTGGATTATAATTCTAGTTCATAACTAGTTCATTTTGATAAAAATATATTTTTATCTTTTCAAATATGGAATTTTCATCCCATTTCTTTCCAAATCATTTATTATGATTTTACACAAATTATTGATATTTTTAATAATTTTACCAAGGCCCGTACAGTCGATTTCCATAAAAGGTCATCGAACTGCACTTACAACGACCTTTACCAAATTTGATTTGGACATAATTCCAAATCCAACTGTTAGATTTCAAATCTCTTATATCCACTGGAAAGCTCTTTTCGATACGAACCCAATGGTTCCGATTTTAGGAGAATCCGACGGTCGGATCCCCCGTAATGTCAATTCGAAGTCAATGGTCGAAATTCGCGAACTACCGCGGCGAGGCGCGTTCTATTCAGGCCATTAAATATATATAATATACATTATATATATTTTGTCGATTTCCATTTAAAACGTATTTTATAAATCGTTTTAAATTCGTTTTCAAAATGATTTCAACTTCATATTCAATTTTAAATCAAAATTCAATATTCTATATCATTAATATATAAATGATAATATTTTCAAAACATTAGATTTTGAAATGACTTCCTTTTCGATATTCACTATAAAAATGAATAAAATCGATATAAATACCGTTCACGTCAAAATGTCGTTAATCTAATTAACACAGCTTCATATATTTAAATATTTTCGTGTTCATCCTAAATCGGACACCAAAATCATATTTTGATCCATTACTGAATATTATTTTAAAATGTTAGTTATTTTAACATATTCATTACTCGACATTTTAAAATATTCTTTAATTAAAAATATTCGTTCTTTTCGAATTGGAATCAGACACAGTCAATTATCATATAATTTTATTTATATGGATTTCATACACACATGTACACAACTATAATCAAACGTAGTCAACCATTATCCGGAGTGCATTACACAACTGCATAAGCATTAAAAATAAATAATTAACGCTTACAACAGCCTGCCAACCCATCGATTGACATGCAACTAAATATTGGGATTAGTGTATGTCCAATATCATCCCAATACCCATGTGGGGTTTTCAAAGAACAAACACTGATTATTATTTGTGTAGTTGGGAGATGTGTAAAATATATCATCCCAATCAATATCAGTCAAATGTGTGTACAAAACCAAATCGTTCGATTTGTAAATGAATATTTATGTTATTCATATGCACGTTAAAAATTATATTTTTAACGATAAACTATTTATTTCAACACATGAATATTTTATTTATTCCATTTCACATCAAAATCAATATTTACAACATAATAAAATCAAACAAGTCGTCTCTGGTCTGTGGACGACGATGTCGGGTGCTGCTAAGCACCGTCTGCATCCTAGTATATATTTTAACTAGAAAATTAAATTAAAGTGAGAAGTTCTCGCCTTGGGTTTCCACTCCGCCATCTTTTATTTCTGAGCGGTTCAGATTTGGATTTTGATTCCAATGCATTTTGTTTCCCACCGTAATCCCAACGTAATCTGTTTCACGCAGTTTATAGTAAAAAAAATCACATTTTTAGTATGATGTCTATATTAAAAATCACATTTATATACTGCTATCTTATATATAAAAATCATATTTTTATAACGAGGTTATTTTAAATAAAAATTGCATTTTTATTTTAATGTAATTCATATAAAAATCACATCTTTATTTCGCTACTTCATATATAAAAATTGAATTTTTATATATTTAAAAATCGTATCTTTATAACATAAAAATATAATCTTTTCGTTACGAAAAATATAATCTTTTTGTTATGAAAAATATAATCTTTTCTAATTTAAAAATATAATCTTTTTTTATGAAAAATATTTTTTTTTTCTAATTTTAAAATATATTCTTTTCTAATTTAAAAAATATAATCTTTTATAATTTAAAAATATAATCTTTTTGTTATGAAAAATAAAATCTTTTTGTTCTGAAAAATATAATATTTTCTATGAACAAAAATCATATCTTTATCATGCAATTTATATAATAAAAATCATAACATTATTTAACTATATACAAAAATCTGATTTTATAAAATTAAAAACTTACAGTTCGCTGAAATTTTTATCGGAGGTGGGGGGGGGGGGAGGGGGGAAGAGGTGCGCCGGCTCCGGCGGTGGTCCAGGGGAGATCGGCGGTGGCAGTTATAGGTGGCAGCGGTCTCGTTTTAGGGTTATGGGTTTGGGGATCGGCGGTTTCAGGAGGGGGGTAAAGGTGGAAGGAAAGAGGGGAGGCGCGTCGGGGGGGGGGGGGTGGGGGGTTGTGACGCTAGGAGGCGGCGGTCCGACGAGGTGAACGGAGGCAGGAGCGACGACATCGAGCTCTGGGATCGTGCAGTTTATTTCTTTTTTTATTTTTTTTATTTTGATTTTGAAAAGCGTTGACCTCAAGGAGGAAAAAAGGGGGTATGGGTTTATATAAAATTATATTATTTTTATTTATTAATTTAATTTCCAAATAGTCACGTTTTCATTCAAACTCCAAATCGAACCCAACAACTGTCGCCCCTAGCTAATTACCCCCATTTCGAACACAATGGGATATGTCATGCAGGCTGATTCAACTGTTTCAATCAGTTTTCATTAAATTTATAATATAAATCAATATATATTTAATTTAAACGTACATTTCAATTTATTGGGGCCACATACGGACTCCCAAAATTCCAGAAAAATAATTCTGGCTTTATTTAGACGATATGGTCCTAACAAAACTAATTTCATCGAATTTGTAGACCGTTTGAAAAACGGTCATTTTTCAGTCAATTAAATTCAAATTGAAATTGCCAAATACGTTTAAATCCGCCACGCTCACATATTGATTCCAAAAATTAGGAATCTAGCAGTAATTTGACGTTCCGGATCCAACAAAAGTGGTCTCATCGAAAACGGAGGTCGTTTGCAAAACCGCCACTTTAAAGAGCTATATTTCCATAGCGACTATTCTGAATTTTCAATTGGACATAAAAAAAAATTTCCTGCTGTGAAATTTTGATTTTTCAGATTCAATGGAAAGATATTTTCAAACAGATTCAAATATTTTTGGTTTCACTAAAATCCGGTTTATTTTGAATCCTGTACATTCAATTGAAATCGAATTTTCAAACTACCGCGCCATTTCCAATTCCTTTTATAATTAAAATAAATATTTATATTCTAATTTCGATTTAAATAAATATATGCGTTCTAATTCTATTTAAAATAAATTTCTAGTCGTTGTTATTTAAAATAAATCATTTTAAATATTCAAAATTCATTAAAATAGCCAAAATAAAAATTTTAATTGGTTTTGATTTTCCGGGTTGTTACTATCTTCCCCACTTAAAATCTTTTCGTCCTCGAAAAGAAACGGAGCCGAAAGTTGTTTAACTAACCAACTCAACTTTCATTCTGGATTTCATTCTTCAACTTTTCAGTTTCTAAGAATTTTCAAATTCTTCAAAAATTTGGCTAATACCCTAAATTTTTGAAAAATTTCGCCATAACCTCCTTTGTATGGGGAGACATTTAAAACCGCAACTCGCCTCGCAGCGCCCTCATCAATCCAAAAAAAAAAGAATGCCAAGCGGCCAGCCTTAGGCTCATAAACCTTTTAAAAGAAAAAGAAAATTGCCAAGTGGCCAACCTTTAGCTCATAAACCTTTTAAAAGAAAAAGAAAACTGCCAAGCGACCAGCCTTAGGCTCATAAACCTTTTAAAAGAAAAAGAAAATTGCTAAGCCTTAGGCTCATAAACCTTTTAAAAGAAAAAGAAAATTTGCAAACACGTACCTATTTGTCGGGCATAAAATTTTATTTCTCTTCTTAGCAGTTTATCCATAACATGTTCAGTAATGTGTATATAACATGTATGCATTTCTAAACAATTTCCAACTCAGTACAATATTTGATTCAATTTGGCTTAATGGTTCAAAATTTTAATTAATCAAACCAATAATCAAACAACACAACCAACAATCAATTAGTTGATTATTGTTTCAAACACATAACTTTAATACATAGTCCAAAAATCAGATTTTTGATGCCAATTCACAACAATAGACCCTATCTAGTTTTGGTTCTCACACCAGTCAATAGGAAACATATAGATATCCCACTTTCGTCACTCAAAAATAAATTCTGATGATACTCGAGTAATCATCAGAATCATCTCCAGGCGATTAGAGTGTAATTCTATATCTATCCAGTATATTTAAACTTTGAATATACGTTTGCAAGGCGTATATGCAAAATCTTTATATACTCGATTGTCCAAAATCAATATAAAAATAATATTCAAATATGTATAAAATGGTTTAAATTTTCAAAACAAAATTGGTTTTCATTTTTATTTTCAAAACACTGCTCTTCACACTCGTTCTAGGATACTACTGATCCTATCTGTAACGAGTCATTCTTATTGGATATTACTAATCCAATCTCTGATGAATTCTTTCATTTGGTTCTAATATGCCTTGTTCTCAAGCTCTGTAAACCAAAGCTTTGATACCAAACTGTGACGTCCCAAACTTCCCCGTAAAGGAAAGCCCAGATTGAATTGGGAAGATGACAAATCAGAACATAAACAGGAGAACATTTCATTGCTTATTACAACAATTTACATCAGAGTACAAGGATATACAGAGTATGAATAAATAATATACATTTGATAAATAACAAAGATTTACAAATTACAATGCAGCGGAAAATAATACAAAAACAACTGAAAGAGATAAACAGATACATAGCTTTTCGAATATCGTTCCAGCTGTAAACCAGGATCCTGTGAATATAAATCTGCAAAACCAAAACTACTAATTGCCCGTTCTGAAAATAGGGGCACCTAGAGTTTAGGTTAAAACAGTAAACTCCAAGTCAGTCATGTGACTGGTGTGAGAACTAAAACAGTTATTTAAAACTTTGCTTTGAAAATCAGATATATCAAGGGACCACGCCATATAACACAGAACATGTTTCCTCCCAAGAATACTAGTGCATACAACAAACAACACAATGCTTTTTTTTTTTTGAAAAATGAAGCTATTACAAGACTTAGGTCATATCACACAATGCAACTTAAGCCTAAGGATAGGGTTTTCCCTTATAATACCCAAACATGCTCGGTACGTTTAAAACAAATCATTCGATACTATTATAAGCGCATAGTGTATAAAACAACTTCGAATATAAATGTATCAATCATAGGCGGCATAGGTTCCATCTGTCGTGTCGCCAAAACTAGGCTCTACAATCAAAACCGAAATGTCACGTATTGGAAATTGGATTTCCATCATGAGTCGAGGCAAGAGATTTACTCCTCGCCGACTTCGAGACACTCTAGCAAATGCCTCAGGATCCCTGCAGAAAACCCCTGGATCCTCCAAGGCCTGTCCTCCCTTACATTTGAGGATTGGCAATTTCTGAACACATGTTTCCCGGTCCTATAGGACCTATATCCATCGGCTCCGAAGAGACCGATATATCTGTGGTGCCTCGCATTCCAACAACCACAAAGGTAAAAATAATATAAATGTCTGGGCTAGCAAAGCCCCTACACCACCCATAGCTAGAAAGAAACGTCATGTCCTCGAGTTCCCTTATCCCGTTTTTAACTCATACCGAGGTGTGAGGCTTGCGAATTAACGCTATACACAAAGCTATGCTATATTAAAGCCGTACTTTAATCATCAACCACAAGACTCTGCTTTTCAACAGAGTCCTTGATCATTTAAATCTCAGCATGCCATACAGGCAATTCATGCCATGCGACTGATATCTATCAATATATAACCTCTAAGCTCGTACATCTCAGTGAAGCTTGTTAAGCAAGAGAATAAATTCTCCGCCGCCAAATAGATATATATTTAATAGAAATCAATCAACACATAATAAAATCCAATGTCAGACACACATCCATTTACAAGTTCGTTCTGGGTCTGAACGAAACTAGAGGCACCTTATTCCTCATCCCATATGTCCAATACAGGAGAGAGGCCCTCGCATATCCGTCGATCTCCAAGTACGTCTGGAACATCACCACTTATTACCTCGTCTTTGGTGTATAGCCCAATAATGACATCACTAATCATCCAAACGATGTGAAGACCTCCGATCTTCAACCACCGTCTTCATCGTCGTATTATCGTCGAGTCAGTTATTCAGAATGGGTATAAACCCGGCCTTTCCGAATAACTCGCGTATATAATAAACAAGTGTTATAAAAACACAACATGCCCCTCATTCCAATTCTGAATATTTTTTTATTTAAATATTCATATCCTTTGGTAATTTTATCAAAGATAAATTCTTTAAATTTATTCTTTAATCTTCCTTTGGATATCAATTCAAACCATATTAAGGTTTTCCAAACTAGTCGGGATTAGAGCACCTTACCGAAGTAATCATTTGTTTAATTTCCCAATCCCAACCTATTCATCCCATGGAGCAAAACTGGTCCTACTCCATATCTAACACCACGGTGTTATCGGTAAATTTAATTACCATTTCACGTTCAAATCTAATTAAAGATTTAACTATCGCTAGGAGAAAAACTGGTGATACTCCATTCTTGGTCATTTCCCAAATTTGATAGTTTAAATTATCAATTCCCATTTCAATCTAATTAAAGATTCATTAAAACTCCTTTTGGTTTTAATCTTCCCAAAAATCAATATTAATAATTATTTAACTTTGGAAACACAAACATGCCACATCGACAATCCACGCCGTACTATTGATTTCTGCCGATATATAACCTCTAAACTCGTACGTCTTAGAGAAGTGTGTTAAGCAAGAGAATGTATTCTCCGCCACCAAACAAATATATATTTAGCAGAGACCAACCATATAGTTCGAAATACAATGTTAGACATGTAATATCGTGTTTAACTGGGTTAAAGGACTAATGTCATTTAAAACATTGTTCACAATAAACCCAAATCACATTCCATTAGTTATGGAATCTTCACGGAAACAGATCAATATATATAATCGATATTAATTTCCATATCCGACTAATAATATAAATGGAATAACGACAAAGCCTTTTAAATTCCATATATATATTAACAGTCTTCCTCCACAGAAGATCATTTCGATTATTATCTAATCGAATTCCATTCGATTCCAATTTAATATATTAAATTGGCACTTTGGAAAATTCCCGTTAAATCTTAATAAAAAGATTTATAAATTCCAAATCACATTTCATTGTAAATCGGGTTAAAGAACGAATGTCGTTAAAAACACAGTTCACAATAAACCCAATTCACATTCCATTTTCAATTCCAATTAAACGTTAATTAATTGGTAATTCTTCTTTAAATCTTAATTAAAAGATTTATTCTTATCACACTGGGTTTAAGAACAGTGTCATTTAAAACACAGTTCACGACAAACCCAAAATCCAATTTAATATTAAATACAAGCCTCTGAATAGAAATTATATCGGCTTATATTCATATCAAATTCTGAAACCAACAAATATCATATTGGAAATAACGATATAAAATATATCTTCCAAATTTCCATAACCATATCCGTATAATCACGGAATCCAATATCGAAATATTCTGAAGATGATTTCCATTCAAATCCATTTCAATTCTTATATTAGAAATTCTAGTTATTTTTAAAACCATTTCAAATCCAATTTATTTATTCAAAAATATTGGATTATAATTCTAGTTCATAACTTGTTCATTTTGATAAAAATATATTTTTATCTTTTCAAATATGGAATTTTTCATCCCAATTCTTTTCAAATCATTTATTATGATTTTACACAAATTATTGATATTTTTAATAATTTAATCAAGGGCCTTACAGTCGATTTCCATAAATGGTCATTGAACTGCACTAACAGTGACCTTTTCCAAATTTGATTTGGACATAATTCCAAATCCATCCGTTAGATTTCAAATCTCTTATATCCGTTGGAAAGCTCTTTTCGATACGAACCCAAGGCTCTGGTTTTAGGAGAATCCGACAGTCGGATCTCCCGTAATGTTAATTTTAAGTCAATGGTTAAAATTCGCGAACTTCCGTGGCACGGCGCGTTCTATTCAGTCCATTAAATACATATAATATATATATATATTATATTTCGTCGATTTCCATTTAAAACGTATTTTATAAATCATTTTAAATTCGTTTTCAAAACGATTTCAACTTCATATTCAATTTTAAATCAAAATTGAATATTCCATATCATTAATATATAAATGATAAATTTTCAAAACATTAGATTTTGAAATCACTTCCTTTTCGATATTCATTATAAAAATGAATAAAATAGATATAAATATCGTTCACGTCAAAATGGCGTTAATCTAATTAACAAGGCTTCATATATTTAAATATTTTCGTGTCCATCCCAATCGGACATCAAAATCATATTTTGATCCATTACTGAATATTATTTTAAAATATTAGTTATTTTAAAATATTCATTACTCGACATTTTAAAATATTCTTTAATTTAAATTATTCGTTCTTTCCGAATTGGAATTAGAAATCGACAATTACCATATAATTTTATTTATATGGATTTCATACACACATGTACACAACAATTATCAAACACAGTCAACCATCATCCAAAGTGCATTACATGTAATGACCCGGGTTTTCAGCGATATAATAATTAATTAATTAATTAATTTATTTATTTAAAAGGTGATTAAGAGGATTAAACGGTCGTTTAATTAAATAACTTGGAATTAATTAATAATTAATGATACTAGAATCGTTTTGGAAAAATGCTTTCAAAAATATATTTTTGGTAAAATATTGATAAAATGAGCGAAAATCGTTTTATCAATAAATGGCTATTTTCTCAGTAAAAGTTGTTGAAAATTTTAGTGAATGTCTAATTAATCATTAGGAAAGTGATTAGCAAATAAAAATATTTTTAGTATTTATGGTTAACTAAATATCTGGATGATGTCATGCATGACATAGGCAAGATATTTAGGAAAATGAGCAAATAAGGAAAATGAGCAAAAATAGTAATACTTCATTTGAAAGAAATGAGCAAATAAGGAAAATGAGCAAATAAGGAAAAATGAGCAAATAAGGAAAATGAGCAAATAAGGAAAAATAAGGAAAAATGAGCAAATAAGGAAAAATGAGCAAATAAGGAAAATGAGCAAAAATAGTAATACTTCATTTGAAAGAAATGAGAAAATAAGGAAAATGAGCAAATAATGAAAATGAGCAAAAGTAGTAATACTTCATATGTAAGATTAGGGTTTTAGGGGCATTTTGGTCTTTTCCCATTCACATTCCTAAGGCTATATAAAGGGAGGCATACCCTTAGGAATTCTACACAATTTCTTTTCTTCTTCTTCTTCTTCTTAAGCTATATTAATGGCTTCTTCTTGAGTAATGGTGGTGGTAGAGGAGGAAGCAAGAAAAAGCAAGTGAAAGCAAGGAAAGGAAGGAGGTTACTAGCTTGGATCTTTGTTCTTATTCTTGGATCTTTATTCTTATTCTTGGATCTTGGATTTGCTAAGGATTAAGGTGAGTTTACTCACTATTTAGGACATCAAACATAAACTCTTTTGCATGTTTTAACTATGCTTAAAGTTGCTTGAATGTTGGTAACCTATGTTAAAATGTTAACTTGATTCTTACTTTAAAAGTAAGTGACATATGTGATCCATGTTAATGGACTTGAATGGACTTGGACTTGAACTTAAAAGTGCACTTATATTTATAATACTGTTCTATTCATGTATTGAAATATATGATGTGTTTTATAATCTGTTTGATTATGTGTGCTAAATGATATTGATCATTGTGGTTTGCCATTTTAAATATCATAAGTGACCCTGGGATGTGAAAAGAAATATTTCAATGTATATTGAAATAAAGGAATTTTATAAAATCAGCCGATTTTATAAAAGGGAATATTTTGAAAATAAAGCACTTAGAAAATAAATAGGATTTTATAAAGGAGAACATTTACTTAGAAAATAAATAGGAGTTTATAAAGGAGGATATTTATTTATAAGACAAATAGAATATCAAAAAGGAAATATTTTGGGAAAATAAACAGGATAAAGATAAAAGGAAAATATATATAAAACGAATAAAGTTTTATAAAAGGAATATTTATTTAATAAATAAATTGAATTGAATGGAATATTTATTTAGAAATAAAAGTATAAGAGGATTATTTATTTAGAAAATAAATAGACAAATATAGGAAGAGAAATATTTGTAAAACATTTACAAATAAAGGTTATAAAAGGAATTATTTATTTAGAAATAAATAGAAGTTATAAAGGAGATACTTATTTAGAAATAAATAAGAATCTTGAAGGATTATTTGTTTAGGAAATAAATAGAATTTTAAAAGGAGAATATTTATTTAGGGAATAAATAGGATTATTAAAAGGGATTTGTCAAATGAGTTAGTTAAACCAGATTTGTCAAATAAGTTAGTCAAACCAAGTTAAAAGAGTTGATCAAACCAAGTTGATTGAGTTAGTTAGTCAAGTTAACCAAATGGGTGAAGTTAGTCGAGTTAATCAAATTTGAGTTAGCAAGTTAAGTCATTCAATTTGAGTTAGCAAGTTAAGATAATCAAAGTGAGTTAGTAAAAAAATGGAGTTAAATCGAATATAGTTATTCGAAATAAAGTTAAAACAGATATTAGTTATTCGAATTTGAGTTAATCAAATAGAGTTAATCGAATAGAGTTAAAGTAATGGAGTTAAACAGAAATTAGAAACTGACTAGAGATTAATAAGTTGAATGGTTTCTTGAGTATCGATCTGATGTTGGTTTCGGCCTTCGGGGTTTATACTTAGGAAGTTGTTCTCTTGTTAGTTTATAGTTAGAGTCTGATAGATGTGGAAGAATAGTGATACGTAAGTAAGCCATGGAAATGTTTTCCAGTGTTAATAACATATATTTTCTAAACATAGAAAATGAGGATATATATGGTTAATGATGATTGATCGATATAATTTCCATTTGGAAATAATATCGTTGTTTGCACACTTGTTTTTCTTTGATAGTTAAATCATAGACTATCAAAGTTTTGACCATTTTAACCTTGTTAATATGGAGAGACCGGTTGGATTATTTTCCAAAGAACCACTCTGTATTGGCATAAGCGTTGTGAATTATATATGTCAAAGATAATTGAAGACGGAGTAAAGTGCAAGGGCTATTGCATAAGTCTTAGATAACAGTGCCTAAGATGGATGTACTGGATAGTGCCTTTGGTTTGTCCAGTCCCAGGACAACTTGTATGGATGAAGGTCTGACAGAGTATATCCAATGGATCGCGTAAGTTGATCTCTTCAAACGTATTCACGTTTGGTGGCGGAGGAATTCGTTTCTCTTAGCTGTATACCCGTGTTATTTTTGGATAAGTCAGTTTGTGATTTGGCGGGTATGACGATGTGACATTCTAAGTGAATGAAGAACGAATGTCTGACAGAGTATTTCCAGAAAGGTCACGTACATTGATTTCTTCAACCGTACCAAGAGTGGAAGCGGAGAAGGAAACTTCTTTTAGCTAACACATAATGTATTGTTGAGGACGTCAATCGGTGATTTGATGGATTTGATGATGTGGCATTCAAAGTGAATCTGGTGTGATGATAAAGCGTAGCTTCTAGCCTCATCAACCGGTAAATGACAGAAATCGGGCAGGTAGCATGGTTATGTAGGTCGCACCTATTAGGGTGTATAATCACCTGATCTAGAGTTTCATTTACTTCTAAAAATCTATTGTTGATGCTGTCCCATTCGGGAAACGGTTGCTGATCCCAACCGTTGGTGATATACATTCGATACACTCAAGCGAAATGAGTGGTCGGTCATGTGTGGCCGGGTTGCAAGATGTTCTTGTTGAACCCAGTGTATTCCTCTCTAGAGATACACTAGCGAAAGGTGGTTCCATACCTTGTCATAGTTGGAAATCCATTACCCAATACGTGCTTGCGGTTTTGATTGTATACTCTATATGTAGAACGTGAGATGAAAGCGTTTCTGCTAGATGATTATTATATTGTGGTTGATAGACATTATTATAATATCAATGAGTTTTGATATAAAGTTTATTTTGGATTCACATAAGGGAAAAACCCGTTCCGTTATACTGCGTGGTCTTATGAGATATCGTTGTGTTGCTCAAACTGTTTTAAACTGTTTTCACTCACACCAGTCCCATGACTGACCCGGAGTTTATTTTGTTTTGTTTTCCCTAAACTCTTGGGTGCTCAATTTTGTACGAGCAGTCAAGTAGTCGGGATTTACAGATACTTGAAGAGCTGGAGCAGGAGGCTTCAGGATTATATAGCTATTATTATTCCGCTGTGTTTTAAGTGTTGTACTTGATAATGATATGTATATTCAAGTACAGATTTATATTTCAAAGTTATGTTATATTTTATTCGTTCCGTTGTGAGGTTCGTGTTACTCTGATGATGTTGTTGTCTTCTTCTTCTATTCTAAGTTTCTATCTTATCTATTCTCACCCTCTAATTTCTTTTATTAACTATTCGGTCCTTGGATGTTCGATATGTGTTATATATCGGCTAACAAAGATCGCTAAAAACCGGGTCGTTACAGTTTGTATCAGAGCTTAAGGTTAAGTAATTACCTTGGCTCTGTGGCGTGACTCGGTAGAGAT
Organism: Allium sativum; assembly: GCA_030737875.1. Lineage (NCBI taxonomy): Eukaryota > Viridiplantae > Streptophyta > Magnoliopsida > Asparagales > Amaryllidaceae > Allium > Allium sativum. Next base: position 887,431,277 of record CM060915.1, on the reverse strand, counting down.
GGGGTTAGTAATACCCTAGATTGAGTTTGAGTGTATACATACGAGAGCGTATTTGTTATTCAATATAAAGTGAATTTATATTGTGGAGATTTATTGGTTGAGTTGTTTACAAGTTCTGGTCGATCAGTTTGATCCACTGTGTCGGTAGGAGTTTATAAACACTCGAATACGATGAACCGTCATGGTATGTTTTGAAAAGAGGGTAAATGAAATAATTTTACCCAAAGTATATTTGTTATTATAATCGAGTAAGATTATAATGGAGATGGTTATATATGTATATATATATATAACCAAATAAAATTCACATAAGTGAAATGAATTGAATTAAATCTGAAATTAGAATCAGAATGGGGATTAAAATTCCTAGAATTTGAAAAGGTGTTTGTAAATGGAATTAAATTGAGTATAAGAGAATTTTAAGTTCCTGGGAGATTTTGAAAACATTTTTCAAACTGAAAGTGATATAGTATTGAACTCACCTTGATAGCTGGAAAATAGATTCCGATGATGAATCTAGACACCATCAGTGTTCATTTTCGAGTTCTATGTGACGGATTACTACCAAAGATTTTGTTTTTGGAATTGTTTTGAGAAAACAAGTTATTTAGAAATTCAAAGGCTTTGAATTGTTATTACGATTTCAAATTAATTTGAAATGAACCGAGGGATTTAAAATTTTAGAATTTTAATTTAACTTAAAATGTTAAATGGATTGAGATGGTATAAGTAAAAATAAATTAAGATTTAACTTGAACTAAGTTAAATAAAACTGGATTTGATTAGAGAATAATCTGGAATGGAATTGAGTTGATGACTAAAGAGTTTAGAATCAAGAATATTACTTGAGTTTGAAATGGAATTTGGCTTGAGTATAAACGAATGATTGGATGTAATAATAAATCAATTGGAGTTTGATTATAATGACATTGTTATATGTTGAGTTGGTAGCAGATGGAAGGGAAATAATGATATGCCCGACAAAAAGGTACAAGTTTATATTTGATATGAGTTTGGAATTTATTAGCCGAATTAGCAAGCCGCTTGGCTGTTTGATTTTCTTTTGGGTTGGAGAAGGCCTAGAGTGGCGAGATGTGGTTTTACCGATAGGGCTGTACAAAGGAGGTTATGGCGAAATTTTTCGAAAAGTTAAGGCATTAGAAAATTTTCAGGATTTTTGAAAATTTTCGTTGTTAAAAAAAATTAATAAATATTTAATTGAAATTAAATTGGTTCAGTTGAAACTGGAGTTAAGAAGTGGACAAATAAGTTCTGACCAGTCGATAGGGTTTGTTTCCTACCTTTAGCAATTTCGAGGACGAAATTATTTTAAGTGGGGAAGAATGTAATGACCCGGGTTTTCAGCGATATAATAATTAATTTATTTAATTATTTAAAAGGTGATTAAGAGGATTAAACGGTCGTTTAATTAAATAACTTGGAATATTTAATTAATAATTAATGATACTAGACTCGTTTTGGAAAAATGCTTTCAAAAATATATTTTTGGTAAAATATTGATAAAATGAGCGAAAATCGTTTTATCAATAAATGGCTATTTTCTCAGTAAATGTTATTGAAAATTTTATTGAATGTCTAATTAATCATTAGGAAAGTGATTAGCAAATAAAAATATTTTTAGTATTTATGGTTAACTAAATATCTGGATGATGTCATGCATGACATATGCAAGATATTTAGGAAAATGAGCAAATAAGGAAAATGAGCAAAAATAGTAATACTTCATTTGAAAGAAATGAGCAAATAAGGAAAATGAGCAAATAAGGAAAAATGAGCAAATAAGGACAATGAGCAAATAAGGAAAATGAGCAAAAGTAGTAATACTTCATATGTAAGATTAGGGTTTTATGGGCATTTTGGTCTTTTCCCATTCACATTCCTAAGGCTATATAAAGGGAGGCATACCCTTAGGAATTCTACACAATTTCTTTTCTTCTTCTTCTTCTTTTCTTCTTAAGCTATATTAATGGCTTCTTCTTGAGTAATGGTGGTGGTAGAGGAGGAAGCAAGAAAAAGCAAGTGAAAGCAAGGAAAGGAAGGAGGTTACTAGCTTGGATCTTTGTTCTTATTCTTGGATCTTTATTCTTACTCTTGGATCTTGGATTTGCTACGGATTAAGGTGAGTTTACTCACTATTTAGGACAACAAACATAAACCCTTTTGCATGTTTTAACTATGCTTAAAGTTGCTTGAATGTTGGTAACTTATGTTAAAATGTTAACTTGATTCTTACTTTAAAAGTAAGTGACATATGTGATCCATGTTAATGGACTTGAATGGACTTGGACTTGAACTTAAAAGTGCACTTATATTTATAATACTGTTCTGTTCATGTATTGAAATATATGATGTGTTTTATAATCTGCTTGATTATGTGTGTTAAATGATATTGATCATTGTGGTTTGCCATTTTAAATATCATAAGTGACCCTGGGATGTGAAAAGAAATATTTCAATGTATATTGAAATAAAGGAATTTTATAAAATCAACCGATTTTATAAATGGGAATATTTTGAAAATAAAGCACTTAGAAAATAAATAGGATTTTATAAAGGAGAACGTTTACTTAGAAAATAAATAGGAGTTTATAAAGGAGGATATTTATTTATAAGACAAATATAATATCAAAAAGGAAATATTTTGGGAAAATAAACAGGATAAAGATAAAAGGAAAATATATATAAAACGAATAAAGTTTTATAAAAGGAATATTTATTTAATAAATAAATTGAATTGAATGGAATATTTATTTAGAAATAAATAGAAGTATAAGAGGATTATTTATTTAGAAAATAAATAGACAAATATAGGAAGAGAAATATTTGTAAAACATTTACAAATAAAGGTTATAAAAGGAATTATTTATTTAGAAATAAATAGAAGTTATAAAGGAGATACTTATTTAGAAATAAATAAGAATTTAGAAGGATTATTTATTTAGGAAATAAATAGAATTTTAAAAGGAGAATATTTATTTAGGGAATAAATAGGATTATTAAAAGGGATTTGTCAAATGAGTTAGTTAAACCAGATTTGTCAAATAAGTTAGTCAAACCAAGTTAAAAGAGTTGATCAAACCAAGTTGATTGAGTTAGTTAGTCAAGTTAACCAAATGGGTGAAGTTAGTCGAGTTAATCAAATTTGAGTTAGCAAGTTAAGTCATTCAATTTGAGTTAGCAAGTTAAGATAATCAAAGTGAGTTAGTAAAAAAATGGTGTTAAATCGAATATAGTTATTCGAAATAAAGTTAAAACAGATATTAGTTATTCGAATTTGAGTTAATCAAATAGAGTTAATCGAATAGAGTTAAAGTAATGGAGTTAAACAGAAATTAGAAACTGACTAGAGATTAATAAGTTGAATGGTTTCCTGAGTATCGATCTGATGTTGGTTTCGGCCTTCGGGGTTTATACTTAGGAAGTTGTTCTCTTGTTAGTTTATAGTTAGAGTCTGATAGATGTGGAAGAATAGTGATACGTAAGTAAGCCATGGAAATGTTTTCCAGTGTTAATAACATATATTTTCTAAACATAGAAAATGAGGATATATATGGTTAATGATGATTGATCGATATAATTTCCATTTGGAAATAATATCGTTGTTTGCACACTTGTTTTTCTTTGATAGTTAAATCATAGACTATCAAAGTTTTGACCATTTTAACCTTGTTAATATGGAGAGACCGGTTGGATTATTTTCCAAAGAACCACTCTGTATTGGCATAAGCGTTGTGAATTATATATGTCAAAGATAATTGAAGACGGAGTAAAGTGCAAGGGCTATTGCATAAGTCTTAGATAACAGTGCCTAAGATGGATGTACTGGATAGTGCCTTCGGTTTGTCCCGTCCCAGGACAACTTGTATGGATGAAGGTCTGACAGAGTATATCCAATGGATCGCGTAAGTTGATCTCTTCAAACGTATTCACGTTTGGTGGCGGAGGAATTCGTTTCTCTTAGCTGTATACCCGTGTTATTTTTGGATAAGTCAGTTTGTGATTTGGCGGGTATGACGATGTGACATTCTAAGTGAATGAAGAACGAATGTCTGACAGAGTATTTCCAGAAAGGTCACGTACATTGATTTCTTCAACCGTACCAAGAGTGGAAGCGGAGAAGGAAACTTCTTTTAGCTAACACATAATGTATTGTTGAGGACGTCAATCGGTGATTTGATGGATTTGATGATGTGGCATTCAAAGTGAATCTGGTGTGATGATAAAGCGTAGCTTCTAGCCTCATCAACCGGTAAATGACAGAAATCGGGCAGGTAGCATGGTTATGTAGGTCGCACCTATTAGGGTGTATAATCACCTGATCTAGAGTTTCATTTACTTCTAAAAATCTATTGTTGATGCTGTCCCATTCGGGAAACGGTTGCTGATCCCAACCGTTGGTGATATACATTCGATACACTCAAGCGAAATGAGTGGTCGGTCATGTGTGGCCGGGTTGCAAGATGTTCTTGTTGAACCCAGTGTATTCCTCTCTAGAGATACACTAGCGAAAGGTGGTTCCATACCTTGTCATAGTTGGAAATCCATTACCCAATACGTGCTTGCGGTTTTGATTGTATACTCTATATGTAGAACGTGAGATGAAAGCGTTTCTGCTAGATGATTATTATATTGTGGTTGATAGACATTATTATAATATCAATGAGTTTTGATATAAAGTTTATTTTGGATTCACATAAGGGAAAAACCCGTTCCGTTATACTGCGTGGTCTTATGAGATATCGTTGTGTTGCTCAAACTGTTTTAAACTGTTTTCACTCACACCAGTCCCATGACTGACCCGGAGTTTATTTTGTTTTGTTTTCCCTAAACTCTTGGGTGCTCAATTTTGTACGAGCAGTCAAGTAGTCGGGATTTACAGATACTTGAAGAGCTGGAGCAGGAGGCTTCAGGATTATATAGCTATTATTATTCCGCTGTGTTTTAAGTGTTGTACTTGATAATGATATGTATATTCAAGTACAGATTTATATTTCAAAGTTATGTTATATTTTATTCGTTCCGTTGTGAGGTTCGTGTTACTCTGATGATGTTGTTGTCTTCTTCTTCTATTCTAAGTTTCTATCTTATCTATTCTCACCCTCTAATTTCTTTTATTAACTATTCGGTTATTTTCGGTCCTTGGATGTTCGATATGTGTTATATATCGGCTAACAAAGATCGCTAAAAACCGGGTCGTTACAGTTTGTATCAGAGCTTAAGGTTAAGTAATTACCTTGGCTCTGTGGCGTGACTCGGTAGAGATGGGGTTAGTAATACCCTAGATTGAGTTTGAGTGTATACATACGAGAGCGTATTTGTTATTCAATATAAAGTGAATTTATATTGTGGAGATTTATTGGTTGAGTTGTTTACAAGTTCTGGTCGATCAGTTTGATCCACTGTGTCGGTAGGAGTTTATAAACACTCGAATACGATGAACCGTCATGGTATGTTTTGAAAAGAGGGTAAATGAAATAATTTTACCCAAAGTATATTTGTTATTATAATCGAGTAAGATTATAATGGAGATGGTTATATATGTATATATATATATAACCAAATAAAATTCACATAAGTGAAATGAATTGAATTAAATCTGAAATTAGAATCAGAATGGGGATTAAAATTCCTAGAATTTGAAAAGGTGTTTGTAAATGGAATTAAATTGAGTATAAGAGAATTTTAAGTTCCTGGGAGATTTTGAAAACATTTTTCAAACTGAAAGTGATATAGTATTGAACTCACCTTGATAGCTGGAAAATAGATTCCGATGATGAATCTAGACACCATCAGTGTTCATTTTCGAGTTCTATGTGACGGATTACTACCAAAGATTTTGTTTTTGGAATTGTTTTGAGAAAACAAGTTATTTAGAAATTCAAAGGCTTTGAATTGTTATTACGATTTCAAATTAATTTGAAATGAACCGAGGGATTTAAAATTTTAGAATTTTAATTTAACTTAAAATGTTAAATGGATTGAGATGGTATAAGTAAAAATAAATTAAGATTTAACTTGAACTAAGTTAAATAAAACTGGATTTGATTAGAGAATAATCTGGAATGGAATTGAGTTGATGACTAAAGAGTTTAGAATCAAGAATATTACTTGAGTTTGAAATGGAATTTGGCTTGAGTATAAACGAATGATTGGATGTAATAATAAATCAATTGGAGTTTGATTATAATGACATTGTTATATGTTGAGTTGGTAGCAGATGGAAGGGAAATAATGATATGCCCGACAAAAAGGTACAAGTTTATATTTGATATGAGTTTGGAATTTATTAGCCGAATTAGCAAGCCGCTTGGCTGTTTGATTTTCTTTTGGGTTGGAGAAGGCCTAGAGTGGCGAGATGTGGTTTTACCGATAGGGCTGTACAAAGGAGGTTATGGCGAAATTTTTCGAAAAGTTAAGGCATTAGAAAATTTTCAGGATTTTTGAAAATTTTCGTTGTTAAAAAAAATTAATAAATATTTAATTGAAATTAAATTGGTTCAGTTGAAACTGGAGTTAAGAAGTGGACAAATAAGTTCTGACCAGTCGATAGGGTTTGTTTCCTACCTTTAGCAATTTCGAGGACGAAATTATTTTAAGTGGGGAAGAATGTAATGACCCGGGTTTTCAGCGATATAATAATTAATTTATTTAATTATTTAAAAGGTGATTAAGAGGATTAAACGGTCGTTTAATTAAATAACTTGGAATATTTAATTAATAATTAATGATACTAGACTCGTTTTGGAAAAATGCTTTCAAAAATATATTTTTGGTAAAATATTGATAAAATGAGCGAAAATCGTTTTATCAATAAATGGCTATTTTCTCAGTAAATGTTATTGAAAATTTTATTGAATGTCTAATTAATCATTAGGAAAGTGATTAGCAAATAAAAATATTTTTAGTATTTATGGTTAACTAAATATCTGGATGATGTCATGCATGACATATGCAAGATATTTAGGAAAATGAGCAAATAAGGAGAATGAGCAAAAATAGTAATACTTCATTTGAAAGAAATGAGCAAATAAGGAAAATGAGCAAATAAGGAAAAATGAGCAAATAAGGACAATGAGAAAATAAGGAAAATGAGCAAAAGTAGTAATACTTCATATGTAAGATTGGGGTTTTATGGGCATTTTGGTCTTTTCCCATTCACATTCCTAAGGCTATATAAAGGGAGGCATACCCTTAGGAATTCTACACAATTTCTTTTCTTCTTCTTCTTTTCTTCTTAAGCTATATTAATGGCTTCTTCTTGAGTAATGGTGGTGGTAGAGGAGGAAGCAAGAAAAAGCAAGTGAAAGCAAGGAAAGGAAGGAGGTTACTAGCTTGGATCTTTGTTCTTATTCTTGGATCTTTATTCTTACTCTTGGATCTTGGATTTGCTACGGATTAAGGTGAGTTTACTCACTATTTAGGACAACAAACATAAACCCTTTTGCATGTTTTAACTATGCTTAAAGTTGCTTGAATGTTGGTAACTTATGTTAAAATGTTAACTTGATTCTTACTTTAAAAGTAAGTGACATATGTGATCCATGTTAATGGACTTGAATGGACTTGGACTTGAACTTAAAAGTGCACTTATATTTATAATACTGTTCTGTTCATGTATTGAAATATATGATGTGTTTTATAATCTGCTTGATTATGTGTGTTAAATGATATTGATCATTGTGGTTTGCCATTTTAAATATCATAAGTGACCCTGGGATGTGAAAAGAAATATTTCAATGTATATTGAAATAAAGGAATTTTATAAAATCAACCGATTTTATAAATGGGAATATTTTGAAAATAAAGCACTTAGAAAATAAATAGGATTTTATAAAGGAGAACGTTTACTTAGAAAATAAATAGGAGTTTATAAAGGAGGATATTTATTTATAAGACAAATATAATATCAAAAAGGAAATATTTTGGGAAAATAAACAGGATAAAGATAAAAGGAAAATATATATAAAACGAATAAAGTTTTATAAAAGGAATATTTATTTAATAAATAAATTGAATTGAATGGAATATTTATTTAGAAATAAATAGAAGTATAAGAGGATTATTTATTTAGAAAATAAATAGACAAATATAGGAAGAGAAATATTTGTAAAACATTTACAAATAAAGGTTATAAAAGGAATTATTTATTTAGAAATAAATAGAAGTTATAAAGGAGATACTTATTTAGAAATAAATAAGAATTTAGAAGGATTATTTATTTAGGAAATAAATAGAATTTTAAAAGGAGAATATTTATTTAGGGAATAAATAGGATTATTAAAAGGGATTTGTCAAATGAGTTAGTTAAACCAGATTTGTCAAATAAGTTAGTCAAACCAAGTTAAAAGAGTTGATCAAACCAAGTTGATTGAGTTAGTTAGTCAAGTTAACCAAATGGGTGAAGTTAGTCGAGTTAATCAAATTTGAGTTAGCAAGTTAAGTCATTCAATTTGAGTTAGCAAGTTAAGATAATCAAAGTGAGTTAGTAAAAAAATGGTGTTAAATCGAATATAGTTATTCGAAATAAAGTTAAAACAGATATTAGTTATTCGAATTTGAGTTAATCAAATAGAGTTAATCGAATAGAGTTAAAGTAATGGAGTTAAACAGAAATTAGAAACTGACTAGAGATTAATAAGTTGAATGGTTTCCTGAGTATCGATCTGATGTTGGTTTCGGCCTTCGGGGTTTATACTTAGGAAGTTGTTCTCTTGTTAGTTTATAGTTAGAGTCTGATAGATGTGGAAGAATAGTGATACGTAAGTAAGCCATGGAAATGTTTTCCAGTGTTAATAACATATATTTTCTAAACATAGAAAATGAGGATATATATGGTTAATGATGATTGATCGATATAATTTCCATTTGGAAATAATATCGTTGTTTGCACAATTGTTTTTCTTTGATAGTTAAATCACAGACTATCAAAGTTTTGACCATTTTAACCTTGTTAATATGGAGAGACCGGTTGGATTATTTTCCAAAGAACCACTCTGTATTGGCATAAGCGTTGTGAATTATATATGTCAAAGATAATTGAAGACGGAGTAAAGTGCAAGGGCTATTGTATAAGTCTTAGATAACAGTGCCTAAGATGGATGTACTGGATAGTGCCTTCGGTTTGTCCAGTCCCAGGACAACTTGTATGGACGAAGGTCTGACAGAGTATATCCAATGGATCGCGTAAGTTGATCTCTTCAAACGTATTCACGTTTGGTGGCGGAGGAATTCGTTTCTCTTAGCTGTATACCCGTGTTATTTTTGGATAAGTCAATTTGTGATTTGGCGGGTATGACGATGTGACATTCTAAGTGAATGAAGAACGAATGTCTGACAGAGTATTTCCAGAAAGGTCACGTACATTGATTTCTTCAACCGTACCAAGAGTGGAAGCGGAGAAGGAAACTTCTTTTAGCTAACACATAATGTATTGTTGAGGACGTCAATCGGTGATTTGATGGATTTGATGATGTGGCATTCAAAGTAAATCTGGTGTGATGATAAAGCGTAGCTTCTAGCCTTATCAACCGGTAAATGACAGAAATCGGTTAGGTAGCATGGCTATGTAGGTCGCACCTATTAGGGTGTATAATCACCTGATCTAGAGTTTCATTTACTTCTAAAAATCTATTGTTGATGCTGTCCCATTCGGGAAACGGTTGCTGATCCCAACCTTTGGTGATATACATTCGATACACTCAAGTGAAATGAGTGGTCGGTCATGTGTGGCCGGGTTGCAAGATGTTCTTGTTGAACCCAGTGTATTCCTCTCTAGAGATACACTAGCGAAAGGTGGTTCCATACCTTGTCATAGTTGGAAATCCATTACCCAATACGTGCTTGCAGTTTTGATTGTATACTCTATATGTAGAACGTGAGATGAAAGCGTTTCTGCTAGATGATTATTATATTGTGGTTGATAGACATTATTATAATATCAATGAGTTTTGATATAAAGTTTATTTTGGATTCACATAAGGGAAAAACCCGTTCCGTTATACTGCGTGGTCTTATGAGATATCGTTGTGTTGCTCAAACTGTTTTAAACTGTTTTTACTCACACCAGTCCCATGACTGACCCAGAGTTTATTTTGTTTTGTTTTCCCTAAACTCTTGGGTGCTCAATTTTGTACGAGCAGTCAAGTAGTCGGGATTTACAGATACTTGAAGAGCTGGAGCAGGAGGCTTCAGGATTATATAGCTATTATTATTCCGCTGTGTTTTAAGTGTTGTACTTGATAATGATATGTATATTCAAGTACAGATTTATATTTCAAAGTTATGTTATATTTTATTCGTTCCGTTGTGAGGTTCGTGTTACTCTGATGATGTTGTTGTCTTCTTCTTCTTCTTCTATTCTAAGTTTCTATCTTATCTATTCTCACCCTCTAATTTCTTTCATTAACTATTCGGTTATTTTCGGTCCTTGGATGTTTGATATGTGTTATATATCGGATAACCAAGATCGCTAAAAACCGGGTCGTTACATTACACAACTGCATAAGCGTTAAATATAAATAATTAACGCTTACAACAGCCTGTCAACCTATCAATTGACATACAACTAAATACTGGGATTAGTGTAGTCCAATATCATCCCAATACCCGTGTGGGGTTTTCAAACAACAAACACTGATTATTATTTGTGCAGTTGGGCGATGTGTAAAATATATCGTCCCAATCAATATCAGCCAAATGTGTGTACATAACCAAATCGTCCAATTTGTAAATGAATATTTATGTTATTCATATGCACATTAAAAATTATATTTTTAATGATAAACTGTTTATTTCAATACATGAATATTTTATTTATTCCATTTCACATCAAAATCAATATTCACAACATAATAAAATCAAACTAGTCGTCCATGGTCTGTGGACGACGGTGTCGGGTGCTTCTAAGCATCGTCTGCATCCTAGTATATATTTTAACTAGAAAATAAAATTAAAGTGAGAAGTTCTCACCTTGGGTTTCCACTCCGCCATTCTTTATTTCTGAGCGGTTCGGATTTGGATTTTGATTCCAGTGTGTTTTGTTCCTCACCATTGTAACGACCCGCATTTTACGCATCGAAGGATCATAGAATATTTATTTCTTTCACATATGAAGTCGTATGGTCATGTAACTTTGGGTGACGACTATTGGGGTCATTTCCTATGTTCATGATTTTTGCCTATTTTTAAATGACCGTTTTGCCCCTAGATAATCTTGTTTTGGCCACAATTTTTGATTGGTAGGGAATTTTGACCTTAAACCACTTCCATTAGATCTGGATGATGGTTTACCTTTCCGTAGAGTTGTCACATTAGCCAAACGGACTCACCGTTTGGGAGATATGGCTGAAACAAGGTTTAGAAGGTGAAAAACAGCTTAACCGGGCCTAATTAGGGTGATTAGTAAGAGGGCCCATAACCCATTTCGGGATTAGGGTTATGGGAGGGCTGAGATGAGTTAGTACATCAGTTTTTATTTCATTTCTTAGCCGCCACTTACAACCTTTGAACCCTAGCAATGGCCTCCACTTGTTAAAACACCCCAAATCACCTTCTAATCGCTAATTTAGCCAAATCTACATCAAATCAAAGCGGATTAGCAAAAAAATCGAGGTGAGCTGCTAGAGTGTATCAGAATCAGAACCATTTTGGTCCAAAAGTTTCAGATCTAAGTTTATTTGTGGCTAAGGTGAGTGATTTGCATTATTTTTCACCAATTACGGCTAATCAGGGGTGACTAGTGATAGTTAGCGAAATTATGGCTCAGAAAAATATGGAAAATTTTGTAAAATTCTAAAATATTATTTTAGGGCTTTGATAAAAATTTGGGCTAATTTGGATAAGTTTTGCTAGTCCTATCATTAGTTGTGCTTAAACATGATTAAGGGGAAGACAAGGGTTTTTGGATATTTTTGATCTATATTATCATGATTATTGGTTGTTTTGGTGTTTGTGGATGACTATACATGTTGCTATGACTGCTTGGAATGTTTTTTAATTGTTAGAATAGTTAGAATGGTCGAAAATGCCGTCGTGTGGCGTAAAAATAGTCGTTGGAAGTTGCAGGATAAATATGCAGGAGCCGGACCGGATCGGATCGCGCCTGCCCGAATCGAACCGATCGTGTCCACCCATCATGAGCCACTCCAGTACACAAATCGATCCGCTCGTGACATATGTGCCTCGATCCGAACCGGGAGATATCCACGAGCTGGCCTGATGGTGAGACGCGACCGACCCGGAGCTCGAACCCGACCCGATCTGGAGAGGGACCCACGAACCAACCAGGTGCCTAGAGGAGATCACGAACCCGAACCAGAGCATCACCACGAGCCCGATCCGTACCAGGGAGCCTTTCACGAGTCCGAACCGAATGAAGTACCATGATCCGACCAGGAGCTCACAAACTACTCGCATCAGTAGCTCATGACCCGACCCGTATGGACAGTCCGACCCGAACCAGAAGGGAAACTGCGAACCGAACCAAGGAGCTTGGACGTGAGGCATGAGCTATGAACCAAGTGAAGACCTATTCGGAGGAGACCAAAACCCGAGATGCAAAGGTAGTCCAAATGGGAAGTAGAACTCAGGATCCAGATGGGAACGAACGAGTTAGCTTCATGAGTTGGGCTTTGCTGCGGGACGTGTGCTAAGGAGTTGTCGACGTTCATAACTTTGATTCACCACCGAGAGACGATTGTTAGGCTACGGATCATTACAGTGGGGTAGCGGGGCAGAGCGATCGTAGCATGACTATGAGCCAGTGCAGTAGAGTCGTCATGACTTCATGGGGCAGAGTGGACATAGAAAGGACTAGTCGTTATGGATCAGTGTAGTGGGGTCGCCATGACTCCATGGGGAAGAGTGATCATGGCAAAGATTTAGGTGATCAAAGTGGTGTATATCGTATGCTTTACGCACTGTGTGAGAGATGTGAGGATGGTTGCTATGCTTGATTGTTTGACATCACTATGACATGCACACCCTCACCCCTGTATCTTTATAAAATATGTTAGTGTCACCTTAGAGTATTGTACATCCTGTTGTGCTAACTCTTTGGTTGCAGGTCTAGGTTCAGGTATGTTTTAGTATACCTGTTATTGTTCTGTTTTGCTGCTTATCGCTCATACCAGACTTTTGTCTGACTCAGAGTTTTATGTCTCTTCTTATTACTCTGGGTGCTCTTAAACGGGCAGACTAGAGACAGGTTAGCTGGTTATGCACGAGTAGCTGACACTACAACAAATTAACCATATTACAACGGTGGAAAACAGTTGTAAAAGACTTATTACAACGGTGGAGCAATGTCGTGTATTAAGAAGTTGTAATAGACTGAAATCTTTTACAACTTTTTTCCACCGTTGCAATACCGTTGTGAAATGTATATTTTACAACTGTTTTTCACCGTTGTAATAAACTTTATTACAACTGTTTATAACCATTGTAATATATTTTATTAAAAATATTATTTTACAGTTATAATATATGAACAAATTATATACATATTACTAATAAAAGAATTCTTCTAGAACATATTATCTACAAAACTGAAGATATCAAACAAACTTAAAAAATGAACCAAAACAATATATTAATTTTTTTCAAACTCTCATCATTTTTTACATGATACACAGATAAAATGCAATACATACATACCCAAAAAAACAATCTAAAGTAGTCACTCACATCACCAATCTAAAGTAGTCACATTCTCCTCTTCCTCCTCAAATGATGACACTTCATCGCCTTCCATGGCTTTGAGCAAGACACCCAATTTCCCGGTAGCTTCCGATTGAAGCATGAATAAGTGTTTCATGAGTTTTACTCTTTTTCTCCCTGGAAAAATAAAGTAGAGTACGTAAAATTCAACCTATAAGAAGTAATATATCATATGCAAGCAGAATAATCAATACAACTAAAACACACAATAAGCAATTACATATTTGTAACAGTGTGACTAACAAAACAAATAATGTTTCTTTTGCCGAATTTTTACACATACTATAATATAGGATCATATGCATTATTGGATTGACAAATCATATTTCCTAGAGGAAAGTAGCTTTATGAAATGAGATAGAGTTTCTTGGTGGTGAGTCATTGATGATTTAGCCGTATAGTAGTAGCCATGCGGATTATGGTGGGAGCCTAGCAGATGTCTTAGTACAGTAGTGCTTTAGACCTATTTGTATGGAATCTTTGTTTTGCGATAACCATCCATTATTGAATTCACACATCATACTGTTATATACAGTTATATGTATATTAAAAAGAAAAAACTATAAAATAGTTGTATTGGTTAGGCAACTAATACCGGACAGTTATTTCTCGGTTGACCCTTATTTTACATTGATCTCCATGAGCTTTTCAACAGGCTGGTGACAAATTGGACACTTATTTGACTGATTTCTCAATGCTTTTGCACAATCACTGGAAATACAAACAAGTATTAAGTAAAGATAACATCGGAGAATCACATTTGAAGAGACTGAGTTGTGTGTTCTCGCCATATTCCTACAAGGAAAAACAACAGTATTTCTTGGCTCAGACAAACAAATGACGCACTTTTTTCCTCTTTCATCGCCTTCACTGTCATCATTAGACTTGACTTGCCTCTTCGAGTTCTCAAGACCATAAATTTCATGCAATTCATATCGTTCACCATTTCCCAATAGTATCTATTTTATTACCTTAGCTTGAAAAGATCCATTATTCGTTTTTTCAATGATTGCTTCGGTTATCTGTGCACAAGTAGCTTATTTGTTGTTTATGCAGATAACTAATGGGAATACATTACCATCTAATGGTTTTAAGAGGTCCTCTTGCGAAAATAATAATAATCTAAGTTGATACCAAATCCCGGAGGCTGGTAGAAATCAGAATGTTTGGCCAGGACCTTCTTGGAATGAGAACCTCGCACGACGCTCCATCTCGCTGTCACTGAATAGAGTGATGGGCTCAGAGAGTCTCCGGCGGCGATCATGCACAGGTGCATCGTTGGTGGGAACCGCCATGGCGTAAGCCCTGGCTTCATGTGGAACTCTTGGATCTTCTTATGCTGCAGCTCTTGCGCCATTCGACTTTCGGCAAAGATCTCTTAGTTGTCAGTTGATGGGATTGGGTTTGCAAATTAGGCGAGAGATTTAAGTTCTGCTTCAGCATCATCCATGGGGGAGCTGTAAACTGATTTGGGGTTTTCTTGGGGTTTACAAAACACGTTCGGCAAAGTTAAACTGATCCGGGGAAGTGGAATGAGCCAATGAACAGGGGACCACACTTTATTATTTAATGAATGAGCCGGGGAATTGGAACAATTGGAAGGACGGATGGATATGGGCAATAAAAAAATAATTGGTTGTGGAGGGAAGTACAGCAATATAGAGCCAAATTTTTAAGAAAAGAAGCTGGATAAAAAATATGAATTTGAGCCTAATTTTCAGTTTAGGGGGTAAAACTTTTTGTAAGAGTTAAATTTTTGCTACTAAAATTGAAACAAGACTAGTACATAAAAAATAAAATATGTTACCAAAAAAAACCTCAAATGAATATAAAAGTAATAACAACCTAATTTTTACATTTATCAAATTTTGAAGTTTTAACATTTATGAGTTTTCTTAAATTTGAAGATTATATTTAGTTTAAATTTAGCTAAATCTTGTTACATTTTTTGGTTTTATGAAAGTTTCAAAATTTTATGAATATTTCAAAACTTATTTTAACCAATTTTAGAATTCCTAAAATAATAAAATATAATTAATAATTATAATAAGCAAATAAGAAATTAGAATTAACAAGAAAAAATTAGCTACAAATTACCACTGGTATAAAGGAACAGTTGTAATAGACGTTTATTGCAATTTACAAAATAAAAAAGTTGTTGAAAATCAGTTTATTACAACTTACAAAATAAAAAAGTTGTTGAAAATCAGTTTATTACAACTTTCTAAATAAAACTGTTGTAAAAAAACATCTATTACAACGGTCATTTTCTGACAGTTGTAAAATTACAGTTGTGAAAGAATATTTTTGTTGTAGTGTGATCCGGAGACGAGCAGGAGGCTTCCACGTATGATATATGAAGATATTCTCCCTGTGTCGCTGTTGGTCACTACTTTGGGCATTAGTAGTGTACCTTTTTTATTTGGCTTTAGAGACAGTTTGTAAAGTTGTAATAATGATGTTGTGGAACATAAGCTGTATTTTGAATTTTCCGATACTATCATGGTTTAGTTTTCAGTTTATGCACTATCTCGCCTGTTTTATGTCAAGTATGTTATTATTATATTTTATTCCATGTGCTGTGAGACATTCTACAGGTTCCTTGCTAGTTCAAATTCCCTTCCTTCCTTTCTTTGACGACCGTCCCGTGCTGGTCGGACATTGGCACAACGCACTTTCATTGGAAATATCGGCTGGTGCGGGGTGGGCCGTCACAACCATAATCCCAACTTAATATGTTTCACGCTGTTCATAATAAAAACCACATTTTTAATATGATGTTTATATTAAAAATCACATTTCTATACTGCTCCCTTATATATAAAAATCATATTTTTATAATGAGGTTATTTAAAATAAAAATCGCATTTTTATTTTAATGTAATTCATATAAAAATCACATCTTTATTTCGCTGCTTCATATATAAAAATCGAACTTTTATATATTTAAAAATCGTATCTTTGTAACATAAAAATATAATCTTTTTGTTATGAAAAGTATAATCTTTGCTAATTTAAAAATATAATCTTTTTGTTATGAAAAATATAATCTTTTCTAATTTAAAAAATATAATCTTTTCTAATTTAAAAATATAATCTTTTTGTTATGAAAAATATAATCTTTTCTAATTTAAAAATATAATCTTTTTGTTATGAAATATATAATCTTTTCTAATTTAAAAATATAATCTTTTTGTTATGAAAAATATAATCTTTTCTAATTTAAAAATATAATCCTTTTGTTATGAAAAATATAATCTTTTCTATGAACAAAAATCATATCTTTATCATGCAATTTCTATAATAAAAATCATAACTTTATTTAACTATATATAAAAAAAATGATTTTATAAATGCTAATTCATTTATAGAAAAACTGATTTTATAAAATTAAAAACTTATAGTTCGCTGAAATTTTGATCGGAGGTGTGGGGGGGGGGGGGGGAATAGGTGCGCTGGTTCCGGCGGTAGTCCAGGGGAGATCGGCGGTGGTGGCAGTTATGGGTGTCGGCCGTCTCGTTTTAGGGTAATAGGTTTGGGGATTGGCGGTTTCAGGAGTGGGGAAGGTGGAAGGAAAGAGGGGAGGCACGTCCGGGGGGAGGCGCCCGGAGGCGGCGGTCCGGCGAGGTGAACGGAGGCAGGAGCGACGGCGTCGAGTTATGGGATCGTGCAGTTTCTTTCTTTTTTCATTTTTTATTTTGATTTTGAAACGCGTTGACCTCAAGGAGGAAAAGAGAGGGTATGGGTTTATGTAAAATTATATTATTTTTATTTATTAATTTAATCTCCAAATAGTCACGTTTCATTTGAACTTCAAATCGAACCCAACGACTATTGCCCCTAGCTAATTACCCCCATTTCGAACACAATTGGGTATGTCCGGCAAGCTAATTCAACTGTTTCGATCAGTTTTCATTTAATTTATAATATAAATCAATATATATTTAATTTAAACGTACATTTCAATTTATTGGGGCCACATATAAACTCCAAAAATTCCAGAAAAATAAATCTGGCTTTGTTTAGATGATACGATCCCAACAAAACTAATTTCGTTGAATTTGGAGACCGTTTGAAAAATGGTCATTTTTCAGTCAATTAAATTCAAACTGAAATTGCCAAACGTTTAAATCCACCACGCTCACATATTGATTCCAAAAATTCTGAAAATTGGAATCTAGCAATAATTTGATGTTCCGGATCCAACAAAAGTGGTCTTGTCGAAAACGGAGGTCGTTTCAAAATCGCTACTTTTAAGGGCTATATTTCCATAGCGACTATTCTGAATTTTCAATTGGACATAACTTTTTGTTCCCGCTATGAAATTTTAATTTTTCAGATTCGTTGGGAAGATATTTTCAAACAGATTCAAATATTTCTGGTTTTACTAAAATCCAGTTTATTTTGAATCCTGTACATTCAATTCAAATTTGAAACCGAATTTTCAAACTACCACGCCATTTCTAATTCCTTTTATAATTAAAATAAATATTTATATTCTGATTTTGATTTAAATAAATATATGCGTTCTAATTCTATTTAAAATAAATTTCTAGTCGTTATTATTTAAAATAAATCATTTTAAATATTCAAAATTCATTAAAATAGCAAAAATAAAAAATTTAAATTGGTTTGCATTTTCCGGGTTTTTACAAGTTTGGTCTTAAATGAAACCGTGTTCCTGCCAAAACCTGGTATTAAATGGATGTTACTATTTTTCGACCTACAAGGAAAGTTTATATATATGACAATGGCATTAGGGACGAGGTCTTATGTGGCTACGGTTTTCCATAGGGTCTTAAGTGACCGTAGGGACGTCCACCCTTGATTAATTTGGAAATGGACTTAGGTGACTACGTATAGCCCGTCTCGTAGGGTATTAAGTGGCTATAAGGACGCCTGGCTTTAGATTTACTTGTGGGGTATTAGTTGACTGTAAGGATGTCTGTCCTTAGATTTACATAAGGCCTTAAGTGACTTTTAGGATGTCCACCTCATATGTTTAATTATGCACGTTGGTTTGCGTAGACATAACATGAAGAATTTACACTGCCAAATATAGGAAATAGCATTCCTAACTTATATATTTTTCATTCACCAGAACTTTATGTTTGATCTCCCTCCTCTTAACATAAATAGGATAGCAGTATTATTGTTGTTGTTAACATTATGTACTTAGGATAATTGTTGATGTATCTGTTATCTGTTGAATGTCGTTGTATTTGACATTATGGTTTTGTTTATGATACATCTGTTTTTATGATATTATAGTTTATCCCTTCCATTGTGTAAGATTCTAATTTTCATTTAGATTGCTCTGTGATATCTATTTTAGTATTTCCTTATAGGAACTAACGATCTATTTAGAATGGCTCTAAATTTCAATGGGCATTTTTTGGGTTGGATTTTGGCACATTTCAGGTGGGTTGTTACAACTAGAAAAATTTAGTAAAAACTAGAGAAGTAGTTGAGAGTTAAAGATAATATCAGAGAGCGTCTAAAATTCACTCTCATGATCAAATAAATCAACATAGAATGTTTTTTTGATATTTTGTGTAATTGGTGGATGTATTTATCGTAAGCATGGCCTATTTATGTTATATAATTAATTCAACTTAAACCATCAAACTATGATATAAACTCTAACCATTTTTCAAGTCTAATGAAAATGAAATCTATTTAAATATCCTCTATTTACAGTTAATTTATAACACGAAGCACCAAATTTTTATTCTACTCTCAATTTAAATATCATAATCATATGTGGATGAAGAGGTAATTTTTGTACTTATTTTTGATTAAGCATAGCCTATTTGGTTTGATAAACACATAGGCTATCAAAGTCGATATTAAGCAACAAAATTTACCTAAACATATAACTTCCATTAAGCATAAAAGGAGGTGATCATAATCAAATCACTTATGTTAACTTTTTATAATACATGAGAGTTCATTACCCCTAAATTGAAAAGGTTTAACTACTCATAATTGAATACATAATAACATAATGTGATTTTAACATAAAAGAAGAAGAAGAAAATGAGTATGAAATAAAAACAACTAACTTGCATAAAAGAAACTAAACTACTTAGATAAGAAGAGAATAGCGTAAATGGAAAGAGCATAAAAGTAAACAATGGAAATTTGCCCCAAGGGCTCCTTAACCCCTCTTAATTATTTTGGAGGACAAGGCTTTCAAATAATCAATTTGCCAGACAAAAACATTGCTCCTACCCTTCTACTATTAACCAGCTGAAAACCTTTCATCCCAAATCGAGAAAAATGGCCTCCACTTCAATCCCTATCCAAATCGCTCCTCCACAATTCGTTTCCTACTTAAACCCAGAACCAAATCACCACCAAATTTCTCGCTATCGCCACTACAAGTCCTCTGAAAACCTAAAGTCTCGCGCCAAATCAAAGACCAGGGAGCATCCAATCGGCTTCTCCTCGATTTGGAAAAAATCAGCTATTTCAGGTGAGTATTTCTGACGATTAGGCTTTGTTCAAGTTTTCGTCATTGATCTTAAGCTGGAATTAAATAGTAGTTTGTTTGTTATTGTTTAAACTGAATATCATAAAGATTGTCTTTGCCTGTTGTTGCTATGTTATTTTTTTATAGCCTTGCCCTGCACTGGTGACCATCAACTTGCTGCCTTTTACTCACTGCCTGTCTTGAGTACTTTTCCATCTTTCTTAGTTGTTGTATTGGTATTTCCTTGACCTTGTTTTGTGGTCAGCCATGTATTGCTGTGCATTGTTGTATACTAGTTTTATATTGCCATGTTTTATTATTTGTACTTTGTGTATTATCTTGTTTTTATATTATCTTGTGTGAAAAGATAAATACTTTTAGCTATTAAATAACTTATGTTTTATCATACAAAAAGATATACAAATTAGCTTTTTTGCTGAAAAGATAAATTAACTTATGTTTTAATAGTATTAATTTTTGTATTAGAAAATAAATAGACAAAAAGATAAATATATTTATCATTTTAAATAATTAATTTTTCTTTCGTATAAAAACATATACATATTAGTGTTTTAGTTAAGTTTGTACTATTATTATGCATTCATCATTATATTATATTTGCTTTAGTTTGTATATAATTTTAAATACAATAAAAACATAGAAAAAGATATACAAGTTAGTTTTATAAAAAAAGATATAAAAGATAAATAGTTTTATCCTTTTCAAGTGTTTCATAAAAGATATACAAGTTAGTTTTAATGTTAGAAATTTTCCAATAACACAAACAATTGGATTGTTTACAATAACATAATATTGTTTTAAACTGTTAAATTTTTGTAACAATTTTATCATTTGTTTCTTTGTGTATAATCTTGTGTGAAAAAACAAATACTTTTAGCTTTTATATAACTTATGTTTTGTCATACAAAAAGATATACAAATTAGGTTTTTTTACTGAAAAGACAAATTAACTTATATTTTAACAGTATTAATTTTTGTACTAGGAAATAAATAGACAAAAAGATAAATATATTTATCTTTTTAAATAATTAATTTTTCTTTCGTATAAAAACATATACATATTAGTGTTCTAGTTAAGCTTGTAATATTATTATGCATTTATCATTATATTATACTTGCTTTAGTTTGTATATCATTTTAAATACAGTAAAAACATAGAAAAAGATATACAAGTTAGTTTTGTATAAAAAGATATAAAAGGTAAATAGTTTTATCTTTTTAATGTGTTTCATAAAAAAAAAATACAAGTTAGTTTTAATGTTTGATATTTTCCAATAACACAAAAAATTGGTGTAACGACCCGGAAATCCGTACCTTTTGAATCAATAATAATTGTAACACCCCACGTCCATTAATGTCACTCTCAAAGGGAACGCATTAACTTTCATGGAGTATTATTGGTGAATAGAACAGAATATAACAAGACAGATACATATATTGGTACTTGAAAATTTTCAAAACAACATTTATTGCAGTGGAGAAATAGTTTGATTACAACAACATCATAAACCAACAGAAAAACTAAGTACACTTAGTAACCATCTTGAAAAATTGTTTTCTGAGTACATAAAATAAAAAGCATAACCCCAACATAAGTAGCCATAAAAGAGATGAGCTGAACTTTACTTTCAGCAATCCAAGCACATCCAAAAGAGAGAGAAATATTCTGATCAAGCTCCACTAGTACTAGTCCCAACCTGAGAACTTTGGGGGGAAGGAAGAAAAGAGGCGAAAACAAAGCGGGTTAGACATAAAGTCTGACGAGTATAATAACTTTAACAATATAATTATTAAAGTAATTAGGATAAGGCATAAACTGGTAAAACAAGGTATGACCGTGAAACAAGTGGGCATGACAAAGCAACAAGAGGAATATTCTAGCGTTAATCTCGTTCCTAATCACTATAGGATAATTACCATATTGCACAACTACTAGCCACCCTAAAAGTTGATCCCACCTACAGAACTTAATAATGATAATGGTAGTTTCGTGTACCCCTAGTTGCCTTCATAGGTGCCGCCTGCCCCTATCTCCACTAGTTGTACCCACTACCCTCATGCGATCGACTCCCTAACTCGTAGATACCCGTGCTGGTCCCGCAGTGGGGTGTATCACTCCCTAAAGTGGCAACCCGATACCACTAAAGATGCACGGCTTATATCTATACGATGCAACAACGTCTTACCTATCAGCCCGGACCCACGCACGCACATGACCCCGTTGGACTTGCGTTGCCACCACTAACCCGTTTTGACCCTTACAATCAAACCCAATAAGCGTGTCCCGTCCTTGATCTAACTCGAGCACACAAAGATAATTAATGGTTTACTGGTTTGAAAAGGGTCCCCATGTTTGACACAAGCTTTCCACCTATGCTTGGTCCCCACTAGAACTTCCCACTTAACCCCTTCTTATTCATGTCTTCTTACATGTTTTCAACTTGGTTAAGTGTTTGTAATTGTATTTCACATGCCACCCAGGCCACCAACTTAACCCCCGTGTCCCACTACATGTTTATCTGGTAAAGTGTTTATTGGTACTATTGTATTTTCAAAACAACATTTATTGCAGCGGAGAAATAGTTTGATTACAACAACATCATAAACCAACAGAAAATCCAAGTACACTTAGTAACCATCTTGACAAATTGTTTTCTGAGTACATAAAATAAAAAGCATAACCCCAACATAAGTAGCCATAAAAGAGATGAGTTGAACTTTACTTTCAGCAATCCAATCACTTCCAAAAGAGAGAGAAAGATCCTGATCAAGCTCCACTAGTACTAGTCCCACCCTGAGAACCTGGGGGTGGGAAGGAAGAAAAGAGGCGAAAACAAAGGGGGTCATACATAAAGTCTGGTGAGTATAATAACTTTAACATTATATTTATTAAAGTAATTAGGATAAGGCATAAACTGGTAAAACATGGTATGATCGTGAAACAAGTGGGCATGACAAAGAAACAAGAGGAATATTCTGGCGTTAATCTCGTTCCTAATCACTATAGGATAATTACTATACTGCACCACTACTAGCCACCCTAAAAGTTGATCCCACCTACAGAACTTAATAATGATAATGGTAGTTTTGTGTACCCCTAGTTGCCTTCATAGGTGTCGCCTGCCCCGATCTCCACTAGTTGTACCCACTACCCTCATGCGATCGGTTCCCTAACTCATAGATACCCATGCTGGTCCCACAGTGGGGTGTATCACTCCCCTAAGTGGCAACCCCATACCACTAAAGATGCACGTCTTATATCTACACGATGCAACAACGTCTTACCTATCGGCCCGGGCACACGCACATGACCCCGTTGGACTTGCGTTGCCACCGCTAACCCGTTTTGACCTCTTACATTCAAACCCAGTAAGCGTGTCCCATCCTCGATCTAACTCTAGCTCACAAAGATACTTAATGTGTTACTGGTTTGAAAAGGGTCCCTATGTTTGACACAAGCTTTCCACCTATGCTTGGTCCCCACTAGAACTTCCCACTTAACCCCTTCTTATTCATGTCTTCTTACATGTTTTCAACTTGGTTAAGTGTTTCTAATCGTATTTCACATGCCACCCACTTAACCCCCATATCCCACCACATGTTTATCTGGTTAAGTGTTATTTAATTCATTAGAACCGTAACCTTGTAAAGACCTCCCACGTTAGACTACCGTTTGCAGTTGCTGGATTTGCCGGGCGGGTCCGGGCAGTCTTATACCGCAAACGAGCCTAACCTCGTGTCTTTACAATTGTTATGAATTTAATTTGTGCCTTTGACCTCTCACATTAGACTACCGTTTGTGGTTGCTTGATTTGCCGGGCGGGTCCGGGCAGTCTTATACCACAAACGAGTCTAACCTCGTGTCTTAGGCGGTTTATTATTACACATAATTATTTAACCCCAAATTGGATTAATATCCCTATTCAAATTTTTCAATAAATTCCAAATTAATTTATGTCCATAATTGTCACCTAAATTATGTCCATTATTTCAGGTATATAAATTTATACCAATTAATGTCTCAAATTAATTATATGCCTTTAAGGCCATTTTGTGCCAATTCACAATTATGTATATTTAATATTTTCCCATTGTCCCCACGCTATTCGTACGTTTTAATATGACATATGTTAGACTCGCGAACAGTCTAACTTATAAAAAGAAAAGCAACATCACAACTTGCATAACACATAAAATAGATCTAAGAATCATGACATAAGTTTGCAGACCCAATAACTTCCATAGGCAATGGATATACATAAATTTGCATAAACTATCATGGTTCTAAATATAGATCTAAACATGTAATCATGAACTTGCATATATGAATATGGTTTTCCTATAACTTGCATATGAATTTCATTCAAACTAGCATATGATTCACATACAAAACTAGCATAGGCAATGGGCATATAGAACATAAATTTGCATAACTATGTACTGCCATGGATCTAAATATAGATATGAACACAAAGATGTGAACTTGCATATGGATCTAAACATGTAAATTAATGTCACATGTTTGCATATAAACTAGCATATGTATCTACATGATTCACATATGAACTTGTGTATAATCCACCTACAGACTTGCATAAGATTCATAAACTGGCATATGATTTAACATACCAAACTTGCATAAGATTCAAATACATATGATTTAACATTCCAAACTTGCATAAGATGAATCAAGTTAAACATGTACAATTCAACATATGAAATAGATCCACAATAACAAAACTGTCAACGATAACATCACATGATTCAAAGTCATATTCTCATAATCCCAATTATAACTTATCATAATTAAATTAATTAATTATTTTGTGAAAGAAATTATACTCACAAACAAAAGAACAGTCTTATTTTTCTGGGATTTGTATTCTGAAACTGAACTACTCGCCTTTGATGTAGACTAATTGTTATCCTAGTTTAGATTAGATTTGATTTTGATTCTTGCTTCTATCTTGTTTTTGAGTTGAAAGAGAACGACGACTACTCTAGGTTCTCCATTGACGGCATGGCGGCTCTTGGTATGAATTAGTGTGATTTTAGGTTGAGAGTTAGGTTGCTTATATAGAATTTTAATTAATTTAGAGCTGTCATATTAACCCTAGAAGCAATCAAGACCATCCAGTCAAGATAGAAATAACACCTCATCCCTAATGACTCAGTAGTGAGTCAAAATATCGTCATCTTTCAGATCTGCCTGGGGTAAGTCGACCCCCAGGTCGACCCCCTGGTCAACCTGGCCCTTGGGTGGGAGGATTCTCGCCCAGCCTGCTTCCTTGTTTGAATTTGAATTTCAAATTTTCTGAACCTGAGCTATTTTAAATTCGTAAACTTCGGAAGGCCATAACTTCTTCATACGGAGTCCAATTCACGCAAACTCGGACTCTATCTCAAGCAGAATTCCAAGACAAACGCAATGGCGTAAACCATTTCCCTTAATTCTCACATTTTAAATTAACTATTCTTAAATTTTAATATTTAAAATCACGGGGTGTTACATTCTTCCCTCCTTAAAGGATTTCGCCCCCGAAATCTCCAAGTTAAGGAGAATGTATATCCTAACATCAATCATCCATTTACTCAACCATCAAACACAGGCATCCATTGTCCTTACCAGATTTCTAATTCCGTATGAACATATGCAAAAAGTGTGTGTATATATTCCTTATCTAATGCAAAATCAGGCGGTCTACTAATTCAGTTGACCTCCTTAATGCAAATCATGATAGTGCCATGCATCCATTATGTATGCGAAAGAATCCTATAGATACATATTGCTTCTGCATGTGTGCACAACCATACATCAAAATGCAACATCCATAAGATAACACAACCATTATACATCCATTAATTTAAATATGCACACACATTTATATGCAATATGAAGGTGATTGAGCCGATCTAGTGCCGAATGTGTGTGTACATGCATCCACGGGCACCACTAGGAACCACTCGCAACCATCAATCATAACATGTTTCAAACACATGTTTACATCCATCGGTTTCTAACTAAGGATAAAGAATAGGACTGAGGAGATATACTTAAAAAGGTAGATATAAGCATGAATAAACTTACAGAAAACGAGATCAAGGAGGTACCCTCAAAGAGAAAAGGGTAGGCTGCGCGTTTTTTCCTCTCAGTTTCCCAAGTCGCGTCTTCCTCGGCATCACTCCATTGAACTTTAACAAGCTTGACTTCCCGGTTTCATAGCTTTTTAACATCCGTATCCAAGATACAAGATGGAACTCTTCTCATAGTCGCTTCTCGTTCCACTTCTACTTCCTCTAGTATATTCGGCTCCACCACTTCCGCAGATTCATGTAAGCACTTTCGTAGTTAAGAAACATGAAAAACATTATGAACTCCAGCCAGTTTCTTGGGTAGCTCTACTCTATAAGCCATCGTCCCAATCCTTTCAATGATAGAAAATGGACCTACAAATCTTGGTGCTAGCTTTCCTACAGACCCAAAGCGAATGACATTCCTCAAAGGAGATACTTTAAGGAACACCCTATCTCCAACCTTAAACTCAAGGTCGGTCCTTCTTTCATCTGCGTAGGACTTCTGTCTATCTTGTGCAGCCTTCATCCGTCTTTTTATCAAGTCCACCTTTTCTGAGTTCTCTCAAACCATGTCTGGCCCAAGTACGAGCTTGTCTGTAGACTCCCACCAACAAGTTGGTGATCGGCACGGTCTTCCATATAAGGCTTCGAAGGGCGCCATTCCTATGGTGGCTTGGTAGATATTGTTTTAGGCGAATTCCACCAAAGGAAGATGATCTTCCCATGTCCCTCCAAAGTCAAGAATGCACAATCTCAAGAGTTCTTCTAATACTCTGTTCACCCTTTCCGTCTGACCATCGGTTTGGGGGTGATAGGCCGTGCTTAAGCATAATTGGGTGCTTACTGCCTCTTGCAAACTCTTCCAAAACTCGCTCGTAAAGATAGGATCTCGATCGCTCACTATGGTGGAGGGTATCCCATGGAGTCGAACTGTTTCTTTGAGATAAATGGATGCTAGGGACGAGGCAGTCCTTCTACTTTTAACGGGTATAAAGTGAGCGCTTTTAGTGAGCCTGTCCACTATTACCCAAATACTGGTATTGCCCCTTCTTAACCTAGGCAACTCATCAACAAAGTACATCGAAATGCTATCCCACTTCCCTGTGGGACCTCTAGGGGATGGAGCAGACCACCAGGCTTCTTCGGCTCCACTTTGACTTGCTGGCATACTAAACACTTAGTGACGAACTCAGCTACATCACTCTTCATGCCATTCCAAAAGAAAACCCTTTTTATATCTTTATACATCTTGTCTCCGCCTGGGTGTATGGTCAGTTTAGAATGGTGTGCCTCTTCGAGAACCGTCTTCACTAAATCCCTTACTTGTGGGATGCACAACCTTCCATCCAGTCTCAACCAACCCCTATCATCGATGGAGTATCTATTGAGGTGACTAGAAGTCTCACCCCTAACTAGCTTATCCATCACATCAACTAGCTGAGGGTCTTCTCGTTGCGCGGTTCCTATTGAGTCCAAAAGAGTAGGCCGCACCTCTAGTGATGCTAACAGACCAGGCACAATTTCAGAGGAGAGTCTAAAATTAAAGTTTGCTATATACTCCAAGCTTTGTCTTTCTATAAAAAGAGGACTCAAGGCCAGCTTCTTCCTACTTAAGGCATCCGCTACCACATTGCACTTGCCTGGGGTATAGGAAACCTCAAAATCATAAGAGGCCAGAAATTCCATCCACCTTTGCTGTCTTAAGTTAAGATCTTTCTACGAGAGAAGTCACTTCAACGATTTATGGTCGGTATAAAATTCAAAATTCTCACCGCAAAGACAATGGCAGCTAACTCTAGATCGTGGGTTGGGTAGTTTTCTCATGTACTTTCAACTGTCTGCCACCATAAGCTACTACCTTCCCTTCTTGCATCAAGACAGCACCTAGTCCCGTACCACATGCATCTGTGTATACGGTAAACATCTTGCTCTCATCCGGCAATGTCAGAACTGAGGCTGTTGTCAGAGCCCTTTTCAAACGTTGGAAAGAAATATCGCAATCCAAATCCCAAGCGAAAGTTAGGTTCTTCTTCGTTAATCTTGTGAGTGGGGCTGAGATTTTAGCAAAATCTTTAATGAATTTTCGGTAAAAGCCCGCTAGCCTGAGAAAGCTTCGGACTTCGGTTGCATTCCGTGGAACCTTCCAATCTTGCACCGCAACTACTTTTGCGGGGTCCACGGCTAACCCCTCTTTGGACACCACATGTCCAAGAAACCTCACTTCTTCTCTCCAGAAATGGCATTTGGAGAATTTGGCCTTCAACTGATGTGTATGAAGAGTATCCATGACTTCCCTTAAATGCAAAGCATGCTCTTCTTCATTCTTCGAGAAAATCAAAATGTCGTCTACGAAGACCACCACAAACTTATTAAGGAATTCTCTAAACGCCCTACTAATCAAGTCAACGAAGTAAGCGGGTGCATTTTTCAACCCGAAAGGCATGACAAGCCATTCGAAGAAACCATCCGGGGTTCTAAACACAGTCTTATCAATGCTGTCTTCAGCCATTCTTAGTTGATGGAACCCGGTAGCCAAATCTAGTTGGGAGAAAACAGACGCACCTACAAGCTGATCAAACAAGTCATCTATTCTTGGAAGTGGGTGCCTATTATTCTTTGTTAGTTTGTTTAGCTCCCTATAATCAACGCATAGGCGAAATGAACCATCCGCTTTGATTGCGAATACTACTGGAGCACCCCATTCAGAAATACTCCGCCTTATAAACCCCTTTTCGAGAAGCTCTTTGACTTGCTTACTGAGTTCTTTTCTCTCCCTAGGAGCCATGTGTCTAACGGGTAGAGCTACGGGTTTTGCATTATCAACAAGGTATATGCAGAAGTCTATCTCCCGCTTTGGAGGTAAGCCTTTCACCTCTTTAAATACATCTGAGTATTCACGGACTACTCTAACAGACTGCAAGTTTTCAACAGACGCATCAAGAGATTCTAGATAACTAAGCATAACAGAATGTATGGGGTTACAAGAGATTTCGAGAGTGTTGCCAAGGCGAGTCATAAGTCTAACCACTCTCTTTTCACAATCGAGGATGGCACCATTAATGGATAACCAATCCATTCCTAGAATCAATCCATAGCCCGTGAAGCCAAGAACGAAGGCGTTGCATTCAAACTCAACGCTCAAAATAGACACCCTCAAATCCTGACAAATCATTGAAAGATGAGCCGTACCACCAATAGGATTTGAGACTACTATGGGATTTGTAACTAGACTAGTATTTAGGTGCAGTGTTTCAACTAACGAAGCAGACACAAACGAGTGTGAAGCGCCAGAATCAAATAAAGTATGAAAAGGAAGATTAAACAGAAAAACCAAACTTTCAACAGAAATGTTTCTACCTCTTTCCTGTCCTGGTGCCATGAGAGCGTGAACCTGCCCTGGTGCCATGAGAGCTTGAATCTGTCCTCCAGAAGTAGACCCAGTTCTTTGCCCTTGTCCCTATTTCCTCGGGTAGTCTTTAATTAGATGTCCAACCTCTCCACAGTGGAAACAGCGAGTCATCTTCTTCTTCCTACAGTCCTTGCTCAGATGGTCTGGTGTTCCACAAGTAAAGCACCTTTTCTTTCCTTTGCTATTGTTGTCCTTACCACCTTTCTTAGGTTAGTGCTGTGACTTCTTTTGACCCCCATTCTTTTCTGGTGCCTTATTAGCATTAGCGCCTTTCTCCTCTTCATGCATAAGTGACATGTCAACTAGTTTCCCAAAGGTAGCCCCCATAGGAATGTGGGTCATAGCTAACCTATGTAGCGGCTCATTCAAACCTTTAACGAAACTTAGGGCCTTCTTTTCAGGTGTGTTTACCAAGTCTAAGCCAAATCTCGCCAACTGATTGAACTTGTTGACGTACTCCTTTACTGATAAATTTCCTTGCTTTAATGCTAAGAACCTTTCTATATATAAATTCTCTTCTGCTCGTGAAAGAAATTTCATCTCGAAGCTACACCTGAAATCCATCCATGTCTCCACTAGACGCTCTTTAATCGTGACCTCCCACCAAAACGAAGCTTCGTCCTCC
Organism: Allium sativum; assembly: GCA_030737875.1. Lineage (NCBI taxonomy): Eukaryota > Viridiplantae > Streptophyta > Magnoliopsida > Asparagales > Amaryllidaceae > Allium > Allium sativum. The sequence continues at coordinate 887,400,935 of CM060915.1, read as the reverse complement.
ATTAACCAAGCAGCCAATTGGACCTTCCTACCATCTTCTACCTCAAAAATACCAAATAGATCTTCCACCTCCTTAAGCCAATTTCGAGCTTCAACAAACGTCTCTGATCAGTGAAAAGGTTTCCAGCCCATTGCCCGAAAATCTTTGCATATCTTCGAAAAAGTAGCAACGCGAGGCGAGGGAGGAGGAGGAGCGACTACAGCTAGGGGAGGAGGAACATTTGTTGGACCTGCGGTAGTGGCCCTAGCCTCCAGATACCTTCTAAACCAGCCTGGTATCGGTATGCCCTCGGGTATCTCAGGTTCCCCAGACATGCTGAAAAAGAAAAAGGAAGAGATTCAAAACGGAGAATTCGAAAGAAAGATATATGGCTCTTGGGGGTTATGTTTTTGGAACAAACTTTTCTCTTGAAAATACTCTCCTTAAAACATACTTTTGAAAGTATTTCTTTATAAAACGCTTTTGAAAAACAGTTTTTCAAAATCTCTTATCTGTTTTGTTAACCTTCAGCTCTGATACCACGTGTAACACCCCACGTCCATTAATGTCACTCTCAAAGGGAATGCAATAACTTTCATGGAGTATTATTGGTGAATAGAACAGAATATAATAAGACAGATACATATATTGGTACTTGAAAATTTTCAAAACAACATTTATTGCAGCGGAGAAATATTTTGATTACAACAACATCATAAACCAATAGAAAAACCAAGTACACTTAGTAACCATCTTGACAAATTGTTTTCTAAGTACATAAAATAAAAAGCATAACCCCAACATAAGTAGCCATAAAAGAGATGAGCTGAACTTTACTTTCAGCAATCCAAGCACTTCCAAAAGAGAGAGAAAGATCCTGATCAAGATCCACTAGTACTAGTCCCACCCTGAGAACCTGGGGGGGAGGGAAGGAAGAAAAGAGGCGAAAACAAAGGGGGTTAGACATAAAGTCTGGCGAGTATAATAACTTTAACAATATAATTATTAAAGTAATTAGGACAAGGCATAAACTGGTAAAACAAGGTATGACCGTGAAACAAGTGGGCATGACAAAGCAACAAGAGGAATATTCTGGCGTTAATCTCGTTCCTAATCACTATAGGATAATTACTATACTGCACCACTACTAGCCACCCTAAAAGTTGATCCCGCCTACAGAACTTAATAATGATAATGGTAGTTTCGTGTACCCCTAGTTGCCTTCATAGGTTCCGCCTGCCCCTATCTCCACTAGTTGTACCCACTACCCTATGCGATCGGCTCCCTAACTCGTAGATACCCATGCTGGTCCCACCGTGGGGTGTATCACTCCCCTAAGTGGCAACCCCATACCACTAAAGATGCACATATTATATCAACACGATGCAATAACATCTTACCTATTAGCCTGGGCCCACGCACATGACCCCGTTGGACTTGCCTTGCCACCGCTAACCCGTTTTGACCTCTTACATTCAAACCCAGTAAGCGTGTCCTGTCCTCGATCTAACTCGAGCTCACAAAGATACTTGATGTGTTACTGGTTTGAAAAGGGTCCCTATGTTTGACACAAGCTTTCCACCTATGCTTGGTCCCCACTATAACTTCCCACTTAACCCCTTCTTATTCATGTCTTCTTACATGTTTTCAACTTGGTTAAGTGTTTCTAATCGTATTTCACATGCCACCCAGGCCACCCACTTAACCCCCATATCCCACCACATGTTTATCTGGTAAAGTGTTACTTAATTCATTAGAACCGTAACCTTGTAATGACCTTCCACATTAGACTATCGTTTGCGGTTGCTGGATTTGCCGGGCGGGTCCGGGCAGTCTTATACTGCAAACGAGCATAACCTCGTGTCTTTGCAATTGTTACGCATTTAATTTGAGCCTTTGACCTCTCACATTAGACTACCGTTTGTGGTTGCTGGATTTGCCGAGCGGGTCCGGGCAGTCTTATACCACAAATGAGTCTAGCCTTTTGTCTTAGGCGGTTAATTATTACACATAATTATTTAATGTAACGACCCGGAAAACCAGAACCAATTTAAAATTTTTAAATTGGCTATTTTAGTCGATTTTAAATATTTAAAATAAATATTTAAAATAATAATGATGAAAAGTGAGTTTGAATCGATAGTTGAAAATAAATATAATTATTTCTAATTATAAACAAGGCCTGAAATGGCGCGGTAGTTTCAAAAATTGAATTCAAAATTTGACTGACTGTGCTGGGTGCAAAATAAAACGGATTTGAGTGAAACCAAAAATATTAAAATCTGTTAGTGAATACCTTTCTAACGAATCTAAAAAATCGAAGTTTCATAGCGGGAAGCAAAAGTTATGGCCAAATGAATTTTCAGAAAGGTCGCTATAGAGTTTATATAGCCCATGAAAATGGCCATTTTGCCAACTACCTCGGAATTCGACGAAACCACTTTTGTTGGATCCGGGATGTCAAATTATTGCTAGTATTCAAATTTCATAATTTTTGAAGCTAGTATGTGAGCGTGGCAAAGGAAAATGTGTTTGATCGATTTCTATTAAATTGGATCGACCAGAAAAGGGCCATTTTTCAAACGGCCTCAGAATTCAACGAAACTAGTTTTGTTGGGACCGTGTCATCAATACGAAGCTAGAAAATATTTTTCTGGAATTTTTCGAATCAGTACGTGGCCCCGACAAATTGAAAAGTACGTTCAAATTAAATATTTAATGTTTTTTATTTTAATTTGAAGGAAAACTGACTGAAACAGTCGAATGGGCCTTCGAAACATATCCCATTGTGTTCGGAATGGGGGTATTTAGCTAGGGACGACAGTCGTTGGGTTTGAATGGGGGTTCGTGTGTGGAAGAGGCTATTTTCGAAATTTAAAATATATAAATAATATAAAAAATCAGATTGGTCCAGCTCATTTTCTCTCTCCCCGTCTTCTCTCCGAAACCCCCCAGGTCGACGGCGATAGTTCTTCAAGCCTTCCCCCTCCGATTTCTCCTCCTACACGCAATAAAACACCATGCTCCTTTGGAGATTTTTGTAGTGCTATCAACGATCTTCAAATCCATATATAGTTTGTATATTTTCGTCGACGATACAGGGAGAAATCGAGCTCGAAAGTCTCGAGCTTCCAACCACCAATTCTCCTTAGCCCCAGCACCGAACTGCGTGCAACCACCACGCGCGGAGGCACCCCTCCTTCTTCGTCATGGCGTTGGCCGATCGTTCTGCAGTGGCGCGGATTTCAAGAAAAATGAAGACCTAGTTTTGAACGAATAGCTGAAGGTATATGGCTGTTTTATTTTAAACTATATTATAGCAGTTTAAAGCGCTACGGTTTTTGATTTCATTGTAAAAATCATTTCTTTTTGCTATGTTGACGAAATTCAGTGAAAAAGAGACAGTGGACTCGTGTGGACGTCTTCTACATTCTAGAAGAGACCGCATATTTTTCTGAGCCATCTGCTATTTTTGGTGGAGTGGAACCCAATGTGAGATTTCTGAACTATAAACGATATGGAAAACAACGATGTATAAATTATATAGTCGATGTATGAGTTATATAAGCATTTTACACCACCTGTATAAGCGTTGTATAAGTTGTACGGTCGATGTATAAGTTATATATGCATTGTAAAAATTATATATGTGTTGAATGGAAGTGAAGTATACTTATATAAATATAAATATATATATATATACACGCCCCTAGTCCACAAACCATGGACGATATTTATTGGTTGTGATTGGTGTGAAAATTGATTGATAGCGAATGGTTGAGTAGAATTGTTTGTGGTTGAAATTGATTGATTGTGGTTGAAAAATACCCGTTTGTGGTTGAGAATTATTTTGTTGAAACCACATAGGATTAGTTTGTGGAAATGAAAAAAATATACGTGCTGCCTGCGTGCGAACTAGATGCATGAAATCCCCATTGTCAAAAGCTGCGAGGCTTTAAGGTAGAGCGAGGAGCCGTACTAGGGACGGCCCCAGTTTTAACTAGCCTGCCGTTATGCAGCCGAAATTTTGAATAATATTCATGTATTCGTGTGTTGAATAGAAAACCTTCATGTGTTGAATAGAAATTCATGTGTTGAATGGTGTCCGTGTTTGAAATAAATTGTTTTACAATAAAAATCCTATTTTTATCATCTATATGAACTATATAAAATAGTCATGTTTTGAAATAAATTTCTTTATAATAAAAATCATATTTTTATCACCTATATGAACTATATAAAATAGTCGTGTTTTGAAATAAATTGCTTTGCAATAAAAATCACATTTTTATTATATACATGAATTGTTAAAAATAGTGAAGTGTTGAAATAAATGTTGGGTCGATAAAAATATCATTTCTATCAAATGTATGAAAAGAATATAGTTTCAAAATCGAAGAATCGATTATATTTATACATATATATATAAAAATAGAATTGAAATATATCGAATAACGAAGCTGCAGTTCGTGTTTTGAAACCGTGATTTCAAACGGTTAGTGCGGGAGATCCGACCATCGGATTTTCCCGAAACCGAAACCGTTGGGTTCGCTTGGGAAATATCTTTCCAACGACACCAACTTTGTGAAGATCCAACAGTTGGATTGTATAGAATGTTTAATTCAAATCTAAAGAAAAACAGCATCAGAATCGATTATATATATATATATATATATAATTAAAATACAATCGAGTGACGACGCTGCAGTTCATATTTTGAAATCGAAACTTCAAACGATTATACCGGGAGATCCGACCGTCGGATTATTCCAAAACTGGAACCGTTGGATTCGTTTTTAAAATATCTTTCTAATGATATAAATTTTGTGAAGATCCAACGGCTATATTTTCAGACATGTGTAAATCAAATCTAAAGAAAAACAGCGCCACAGTCGCGTTTTGGCCTGAAGCGTCGTTTGAATGAATTGGCTATTTTTAAATGAATAAAAATAGCGATAAATCGTTATAAAGTATTATAAACGATATGGAATGTGAAATTTAGAAATTAACTAAAGGTTAGCTGAGTCGAATGGTTTCCTGGGTTTTGATCTGATGTTGGTTTCAGCCATCGGGGTTAATATTTGGGAAATCGTTCTCTTACTGATTTACGGTTAGTGACTGATGAATTGAAATGAGGCGTATGTTGTGTTTGTGTAGCATTATTTATTATATACATGAGTTTCTCAGAATGACTGGGTTTACCCCATTCTGAATAACTGAATCGACGATAAGAAATCGAAGATGAAGACGGTGGCTGAAGACCGGAGATCTTCACCTCGTTTGGATGGTAACTGATGTCCTGATTGGGAGGCATCCCGAAATATGGATAATGAGCGGTGATCGTCCAGATGTACGTGGAGATCGATGTGTATGCGAGGTATATAGTGCCTCCGGTTTCGTTCAGACCCAGAACGAACTTGTAAATTGACTGTGTGTCTGACATTGGATTTTATTCTGTGTTGATTGATCTCTATTAAATATACATCTGTTTGATGGCGGAGAATTTATTCTCTTGCTTAACTCCCTTCTCTGAGACGCACGAGCTCAGAGGTTGTATATCGATGGACATCAGTCGCATGACATGAATTGCTAGTGTGGCATGCCTAAGTGGCAAATGATCAAGGCTTCTGTTGAAAAGAAAAGTCTTGTGGTTGATGATCAAAGCACCGCCTGTGTGGCGTAGCTTTGTGTATAACGTGAATTCGCGATCCTCACACCCCGGTATGAACCAGAAATGGGAGAGGACATCAAGGAGGGCATGCGTTCCTTTCTAGTTAGAGGTGGTGTCAGTGCTTAAACTGGCTGACATTTATATTATTTTCACCTGTGTGGTTGTTGCTGTTGCGAGGCGCCTCAGATATATCGGTGACTATGTGAAGCTGATAGAGTCATTCGTTGGCTCATTTACGCCCCAAAGGTTGGGGGAACGTAGTGTTCAGGCATAATAATCCACATCGGTGGACCAGCCCTGACGATCCACGGCTTGTCTGCGCGCTTGCCTACGGCTCGGGCTAGAGAGTCTCGAATTCGGTAAGGACTATCTTTTGCCTTGGTTCATGACGGAAATCCAATTTCCAAATACGATACCGTGCGGTTTTGATTGTGTGTATATATATATATATATATATATATATATATATATATATATATGGCGACATGATATATGGTACCCATGCCGTCTATGATTGATAGTTATGATTGAAATTGTTTTTGAAACCTATAAACACTAGTAATAATATCAAATGCTTTTGTTTTATTCGTATCAAGCATATTTTGGCCATTATAAGGTAAAACTCTATCCTCCGGTTTGCGTTGCATTATGTGATGGGAACTGAGTCTTATAATGGCTTCATTTTTATAAAAAGCATTGCGATGTTTAAAAGATTTATTTTTTTAAAGCACTGGCAATCCAATGGAGTAAACCCGTTCCGCGAAAGTGGCGTGGTCCTACGATTTGCCATATTATAAATGTGTTAAGTAGATTTCTCATACCAGTCCCATGACTAACTCGTAGTCTGTTTCACTTGCAAACTCGGGTGCCCCTATTTCTACACGGGCAGCCTTGTATTCAGGTTTTAGCAGGCTCTTTCTGGATAGCTGGAGCTGAATATGGATTCTATCATTTCTCTTTTTATGCTTTTCAGCTCCTATTGTACATATTTTGTTTGTTTTCCGCTGTAGACCTTTATGTATAGCTGAACTGTATTTGTACTAAGTAAGATCCTGTATACTGTGTAACTCTGATGATTATGTATATCCAGTGTATTATTTGTACATTATCTGGTGTATTTATTTAATTCTGTTCTGCTATTATCTGTTTATGTGTTATATTCCAAAGATTACCCTTTCCACTGTCAGTACGGGATTTGGGGTCGTCAACACATGACTAATCTCAACGAATGAGTACTGTCCACGTGTGACTATTTTTGTTATTTAATATATTTTATGAAAATTAAGGTACCTATCGTTTGATATTAAATCAGACTCCAACCGTAAATTAGTAAGAGAACGATTCCCTGAATATTAACCTCGAAGGCCGAAACCAACATCAGATCAATATCCAGGAGACCACTCATCTCATCTATTTTCCAGTTAATTTCTAATTTTATATATGATAAAGATGTAAATTTTATTGTTAAAATATTTCATTCAACACATGACTAATCTCAACGGATGAGTACAGTCAACACATGAACCTCTATTTTATAATGATAAAGATATAAATTTTATTGTTAAAATATTTCGTTCAACACATGACTAATCTCAACGAATGAGTACTGTCAACACATGAACCTTTATTTTATAATATTCTTTATTTTCTAAATTGGAATGAGGTCCAATCAATTACCATATAAAGTTAATTATATGGATTCCATACAACACATGTATATAATAGCAACGATAAATAATCAACCATCATACAAAGTGCACTACACTGTATAAGCATCAAATATAGATATCTAACGCTTATAACAGCATGTCAATCAATCGATCGACATACAACTAATTATTGGGATTAGTGTATGTCGTATTTTATCCCAATACCCGTGTGGGGTTTCAAACAATCAAACACAGATTTTATTTGTGCAGTTGGGCGATGTGTAAAATTTATCGTCCCAATCAATGTCCTTCAAATAGGTGTACATAAACAAACCGTCCGGTTTGTAAATGAATATTTATTTATTCCCATTCACGTTTAAAATTATATTTTTAACGACAATTAATTTATTTCAACACATCTACATTTTATTATCGATTTCACATCAACAACACAAACAAATTTTTACAACATATCAATCAAACAAACAAGCCATCCATGGTCTGTGGACGACGGGTGTCGGGTGCTACTAAACACCGTCTGCATCCTAGTATATATATAACTAGAAAAAGAAATTGAAGAGTGAGAAGTTCTCACCGATAGCTAATCCAATCATCTCGACTCTTCTTTTGTAGAAGTCTTCGTCGTTCTCGCCTTTTTGTCACCTTCGTTGACCGTAGCCACTACATATATAAAAATCGAATTTTTACTTCGCTATTCAATATATAAAAATCGCATTTTTACTTTGATATTCAATATATAAATATCGAATTTTTACTTTGTTATTCAATATATAAATATCGAATTTTTACTTTGTTATTCAATATATAAAAATAGAATTTTTACTTTGTTATGCAATTTATAAAAATCCCATTTTTACTTCGCTATGTATATAAAAATCCTATTTTTATAATCACGCTATATGGATAAAATTTCTATTTTCACACCGCTACTATATAGATAAAAATTCTATTTTTACTTCGTTATTCTCAATATAAAAATTTCGCCTTTTCAATTATAAATATTTCGGCCTTTCAAATATAAAGATTTCGCCTTTTCAAATATAAAGATTTCGCCTTTTCAATTATAAAAATCTAATCTTTTCTGTTTTAAAAATCTAATCTTTGCTATTTTAAAAATCTAATCTTTGCTATTTAAAAATCTAATCTTTGCTATTTTAAAAATCTAATCTTTGCTATTTTAAAAATCTAATCTTTGCTATTTTAAAAATCTAATCTTTGCTATTTTAATTTTATATTTTCAACCTCTTCATATAATAAAAATTATATTTTTAACCTCTACTATATAAATAAAAAATCGCATAAATGTTTATCAAGGTCCTAACATCAATAAAACTGTAAAGAAAAATAAATAGTAAATTAAAAACTCACTTTCCCCTGAAAAATCGAAGCTTTTGTCGAAGGAGGGGGTTTGGCGTCGGTTTCAGGCTGAGCGTGGAGGTGCGGTCGCGGATTCGTGGCGCGGTGGGGCTAGGGCTCGTCGGATTTTGAAGAAGGAAGGGGGGTTTCGGGTTCAGCGTCGCTCAGAGGGGAGTGGAGGATGGAGGAGCGGCGGAGCTTGGCCCGTGGGGCGGTGGTAGGCTGCACGGTACTGGAGGGTCTCGATTTGGGCGAAGTGGAAGAGGAGAGGAAGGAGAAGAAGGGGAGGCGCCGGCGTTGGGAGGGGGAGGCACGCTGTCGAGGTCGGGGTTTGGGCCGGGGGGGTTCGGGATCGTCGAACTGAAGGGAGGAGGAAGGGAGAGAGGGGGAAGTCAGCGACTGGGGCACGACGACGCCTGGAGCGGCGGTTTCCTCCGCCATCGCCTTTCTTTCTCTTTTTTTTTTAAATCGATTTGAAAAAAATGAATTGGGGGGGGGGGGGGGCTGAGAGGGTAAAGGGGATGATGAGAGAGAGGGTTTTAATTTTTAATTATTTTATTTTCCACCAAAAAGCAACTTTTATTTTCGACCTCAAAACGAGGCCCACCGCCTGTCGTCCATAGCGTTTTACCCCCATTCCGAACACAATGGGATATGTATCGTAAGCTGATTCGATTATTTCGATCAGTTTTCGTCAAAATCAACATATAACTCTATATATTGAATTTGAATGCGCATTTCAATTTACTGGGGTCACATACTAACTCGAAAAATTCCAGAAAAATATTTTCTAGCTTCGTATTGATGATACGGTCCTAACAAAACTAGTTTCGTCGAATTCTGAGACCGTTTGAAAAATGGCCATTTTCCAGTCGATTAAAATCAACTGAAACTGGTCAAACTCGTTTTCCTTTGCCACGCTCACATATTGATTCGGAAAATTATGAAATTTGGAATCTAGCAATAATTTGACACTGCGGATCCAACAAAAGTGGTTTCGTCGAAATCCGAGGTCATTTGCAAAATTCCCATTTTTAAGGGCCTGAATTCCATAGCGACTATTCAGAATTTTCAACTGGACATATCTTTTGATTCCCGCTATGAAATTTTGATTTGTCGGATTCGTTGGAAAGATATTATCAATTAGATCCTATTATTTTTGGTTTCGCTAAAATCCGGATTGTTTTGCACCCGGTACATTCAATTGAAGTTTGAAATCGAATTATCGAACTACCGCGCCATTTTCAATTCCTTTTATAATTATATATAATTACTTATATTCTAACGACGATGCGCATAAATATATACGTTCGAATTATATTCAAAATAAATTTCTGTCGATATTATTTAAAATAATCCATTTTAAATATTCAAAATTCGCTAAAATTGTCAAAATAAAAATTTTAAACTGGCCCAGATTTTCGGGTTATTACAATCTTCCCCACTTAAAACTTTTCGTCCCCGAAAAGGAACAAAGTCGAAAGTGGTTTGATTAATTAACTCTACGTTCGATCTGGCTTCCATTCTCCAACTTTTCAGTTTCTGAGAATTTTCAAATTCTTCAAAAATTTGGCTAACACCCTAAATTTTCGAAAAATTTCGCCATAACCTCCCCTGCACCGGGAGCCACGGGAAAATCCCGAAATTGCCATATAGGCCTTCTGATCTCAAAAAGAAAAAGAAAAAGCCAAGCGGCTAGCCAATCGGCTCATAAAATCATCATCACCCAAACAAAACAGTAAATTACATAGTAAACATGTACCTATTTGTCGGGCAAACAAGTTTTATTCTCTGCTCTAGCCTCCTTGCTATGACCTGTTCAATGTAAGTATATGTATATGCAAGCAAATGTAAATAATTTTCAATACAATTCAATATGTGATTTAATTAGGCTAAATGGTTCAAAATTATCAAACAAATAAACAAACAACACAAACATCAATAAATTAGTGGATTAACGTTTCAAATTCATAATTTTGATATATATATATATATATATATAGAAAAATCATGTTTTTGATGCCAAATCACAACAAATAAATCTATTTATATAAGTTTTGGTTCTCACACCAGTCCAATGGAAATATATAGATATCACACCTTCGTCACTCGAAAATAAATGCTGATGATGTTTCGAACCACCATCAGAACATCTCCGGGCTACTAGAGTGCGGTTCTATATCTATCCGGTATATTAAAACTTCGAATATACGTTCATGACGCGTATATGCAAAATCTTTATATAGCGGGTTGTCCAAATTCAAAATAAATAAATATTCAAATACATATAAAATGGTTTAAATTTAAAAACAAAATTGTTTTCATTTGAAAAATATACTCTTCACACTCGTTCTAGGATACTACTGATCCTATCTCTAACGAGGCATTCTAATTGGATATTACTAATCCAATATCTGATGAATTCTTTCGTATGGTTCTAATGTGTCTTGTTCTCGAGCTCTGTAAACCAAAGCTCTGATACCAAATGTGACGGCCTGGAATTTCGCTCGATCCGAATCAGTCGTTAAACCGATCTAGACCGTTCGAAACCCCTGATCGTTTGAGAACAGGACAAAATAGAACGCAGACGGAAGAACATTTCATTGCTATTACAACAATTCCATCAGAAACAAGAATATACAGAGTATAAATGAATAAATTACATTCGATAAATATCAGAGATTACATTAAATTACATAGCAGCGGAAAATAATACAAAGCACAACTGAAGGTGATATACGGATACAGAGCTTTCCGGATATCATTCCAGCTATAAACCAGGATCCTGTGAATATAAATCTGCAAAACCAAAACTACTAGCTGCCCGTGTCGAAAATAGGGGCACACAGAGTTTAGGTTAAAACAATAAACTCCAGGTCAGTCATGTGACTGGTGTGAGAACTAAAACAGTTATTTAAAGCTTTACTTTAAAAGAGAGTAATTCAAGGGACCACGCCGTATAACACGGAACAGGTTTCCTCCCAAGAATACCAGTGCATAAAATAAACAGCGCAATGCTTTTTCGAAAAATGAAGCTATTATAAGACCCAGGTCCCATCACACAATGCAACGCAAGCCGGAGGATAGGGTTTTACCTTATAACAGCCAAACATGCTTGGTACGTTTAAAACAAATCATTTGATACTATAATAAGTGCATAGTGTCAAAACAATTTCAATCATAAATATAAATCATAGATGGCATGAGTGCCCCATCCCACTATGTCGCCATACTAGGCTCTACAAATAAAACCGAAATACACGTATTGGAAATTGGATTTCCGTCATGAGTCGAGGCAAGGGGCAAGATCCTCTCCGCTTCGAGACACTCTAGCAAATGTCTCAGGACTACACACTCTGGGCAACCCTGGAATCGGCTGGGCCGGTCCTCTCTTACGTTTGAGGATTGGCAATTCCTGAACACACGTTTCCCGGTCCTTACAGACCTAATATCGAGGCGCCTCATTCCAACAACCACAAAGGTGAAAAGTATATAAATGTCAGGGCTGGTAAGTCACTGACACCACCAAAGCTAGAAAGAAACATCGTGTTCTCCCAGCGGTCCGTATCCCCTTTTTAACTCATACCGAGGTGTGAGGCTCGCGAATTCACGTTATACACAAAGTTGCCACGTAGGCCGTGCTTTGATCATCAACCACAAGACTTTTCTTTTCAACAGAAGCCTTGATCTATGCAACTCAGCGTGCCACACAGGCATTTCATGATATGCGATTGATATCTATCGATATATAACCTCTAAGCTCGTATGTCTCAGAGAAGGGCGTTAAGCAAGAGAATAAATTCTCCGCCGCCAAACAGATATATATTTAACAGAAATCAATCAACACAGAATAAAATCCAATGTCAGACACACAATCCATTTACAAGTTCGTTCTGGGTCTGAACGAAATCGGAGGCACTTTCCTCGCATATCCATCGATCTCCAAGTACGTCTGGACGATCACCAACTGATTCCCTCATCTTGGGTGTACATCTCAATCAAGATCATCAGTAATCACCCAAACGATGTGAAGACTTCCGGTCTTCAACCACCGTCTTCATCTTCGACATATCGTCGAATCGGTTATTCAGAATGGGTATAAACCCGACCTTTCCGAACAACCCGCGTATATTAAAAACAAATGTTACACAAACACAACATACGCCTCATTCCAATTCAGCAGCCACTAACCGCAAATTTCATATTCTTAGGGAAAGGTTCCCATTAATTTTATCCAACATAAATTCTTTAAAATTTATCCTTTAATCTTCCTTTGGATGTCATTTCAAACCAAATTATGGTTTTCCAACCTAGTCGAGATTAGCGAACCACACCGAAGTAATTATTTATTTTATTTCCCAATCCCAACCTATTCATCCCATGAAGCAAAACTGGTAATACTCCATATCTAACCCCACGGTGTTATCGGTAAAATTAATTACCATTTCACGTTCAAATCTAATTAAAGATTTAACTATCGCTTTGGAGCAAAACTGGTAATACTCCATTCTCGCTCACTTTCCAAATTTGATAATTTAAATTATCAATTCACATTTCAATTTAATTGCAGATTCATTAAAACTCCTTTTACTGGGTTAAAGAACTAGTGTCATTTAAAACACAGTTCACGACAAACCCAAATCACATTTTATTTATTATCGGGTTAAAGAACTAATGTCATTTAAAACACAGTTCACGATAAACCCATGAATCAATTCTATTTAAACCCATTTCAAATCCAATTTATTTATTTAAAAATAAATGGGTTTTAATTTCAGTTCAAAATTAGTTCATTTCCATAAAAATCTATTTTTCTCTTTTCAAATATGGAGTTTTTCATCCCAATTTTTCCCAAATCATTTCTTATGATTTTACACAAATTATTACTATTTTTAATAATTTTATCAAGGCCCGTACAGTCGATTTCCATCAACGGCCATCGAACTGCACTTACAACGACCTTTTCCAAATTTGATTTGGACGTATCTCCAAATCCAACCGTTAGATTTCAAATTTCTAATATTCGTTAGAAAGCTCTTTTCGATACGAACCCAACGATTCCAGTTTTAGGAGAATCCGACGGTCGGATCTCCCGTAATGTCCGTTTGAAGTTAATGGTCGAAATTCGCGAACTGCCGCGGCGCGGCGCGTTCTATTCAGGCCATTATATTATATATATATATAATATATTTCGTCGATTTCTATTTAAAACGAATTTTATAAATAGTTTTGAATTCGTTTCAAAAACAATTTCAACCTTTATTTCAAATTCAAATCAAAATTGAAATTTTCCTTATAAATTCGTTTTAAAATTCATTTCTATTCAATTCAAATTTCAATTCAATTTGAATTCATTTCAATTCGTTTTCAATCCAATTCGAATTCGTTTTCAATTCAATTCGAATTCGTTTTATATTCGATTCAATTCAAATTCGTTTTCTATTCGATTCAATTCAAATTGGTTTTCTATTCGATTCAATTCAAATTGGTTTTCTATTCGATTCAATTCAAATTTCTTTTCTATTCAATTTATAAAAACGAATATAATCGATATAAATATCGTTCGCGTCAAAATAGCGCATCTCTAATCAACACGGCTTTATATATTTCAATAATTCCGTTATTCTATTCAACAAATGAATATTTATTCTTGTCAACACATGACTCATCTCAACGAATGAGTACTGTCCACGTGTGACTATTTTTGTTATTTAATATATTTTATGAAAATTAAGGTACCTATCGTTTGATATTAAATCAGACTCCAACCGTAAATTAGTAAGAGAACGATTCCCTGAATATTAACCTCGAAGGCCGAAACCAACATCAGATCAATATCCAGGAGACCACTCATCTCATCTATTTTCCAGTTAATTTCTAATTTTATATATGATAAAGATGTAAATTTTATTGTTAAAATATTTCATTCAACACATGACTAATCTCAACGGATGAGTACAGTCAACACATGAACCTCTATTTTATAATGATAAAGATATAAATTTTATTGTTAAAATATTTCGTTCAACACATGACTAATCTCAACGAATGAGTACTGTCAACAAATGAACCTTTATTTTCTAAATTGGAATGAGGTCCAATCAATTACCATATAAAGTTAATTATATGGATTCCATACAACACATGTATATAATAGCAACGATAAATAATCAACCATCATCCAAAGTGCACTACACTGTATAAGCATCAAATATAGATATCTAACGCTTATAACAGCATGTCAATCAATCGATCGACATACAACTAATTATTGGGATTAGTGTATGCCGTATTTTATCCCAATACCCGTGTGGGGTTTCAAACAATCAAACACAGATTTTATTTGTGCAGTTGGGCGATGTGTAAAATTTATCGTCCCAGTCAATGTCCTTCAAATAGGTGTACATAAACAAACTGTCCGGTTTGTAAATGAATATTTATTTATTCCCATTCACGTTAAAAATTATATTTTTAACGACAATTAATTTATTTCAACACATCTACATTTTATTATCGATTTCACATCAACAACACAAACAAATTTTTACAACATATCAATCAAACAAACAAGCCATCCATGGTCTGTGGACGACGGGTGTCGGGTGCTACTAAACACCGTCTGCATCCTAGTATATATATATAACTAGAAAAAGAAATTAAAGAGTGAGAAGTTCTCACCGATAGCTAATCCAATCATCTCGACTCTTCTTTTGTAGAAGTCTTCGTCGTTCTCGCCTTTTTGTCACCTTCGTTGACCGTAGCCACTACATATATAAAAATCGAATTTTTACTTCGCTATTCAATATATAAAAATCGCATTTTTACTTTGATATTCAATATATAAATATCGAATTTTTACTTTGTTATTCAATATATAAATATCGAATTTTTACTTTGTTATTCAATATATAAAAATAGAATTTTTACTTTGTTATGCAATTTATAAAAATCCCATTTTTACTTCGCTATGTATATAAAAATCCTATTTTTATAATCACGCTATATGGATAAAATTTCTATTTTCACACTGCTACTATATAGGTAAAAATTCTATTTTTACTTCGTTATTCTCAATATAAAAATTTCGCCTTTTCAATTATAAATATTTCGGCCTTTCAAATATAAAGATTTCGCCTTTTCAAATATAAAGATTTCGCCTTTTCAATTATAAAAATCTAATCTTTTCTATTTTAAAAATCTAATCTTTGCTATTTTAAAAATATAATCTTTGCTATATAAAAATCTAATCTTTGCTATTTTAAAAATCTAATCTTTGCTATTTTAAAAATCTAATCTTTGCTATTTTAATTTTATATTTTCAACCTCTTCATATAATAAAAATTATATTTTTAACCTCTACTATATAAATAAAAAATTGCATAAATGTTTATCAAGGTCCTAACATCAATAAAACTGTAAAGAAAAATAAATAGTAAATTAAAAACTCACTTTCCCCTGAAAAATTGAAGCTTTTGTCGAAGGAGGGGGTTTGGCGTCGGTTTCAGGCTGAGCGTGGAGGTGCGGTCGCGGATTCGTGGCGCGGTGGGGCTAGGGCTCGTCGGATTTTGAAGAAGGAAGGGGGGTTTCGGGTTCAGCGTCGCTCAGAGGGGAGTGGAGGATGGAGGAGCGGCGGAGCTTGGCCTGTGGGGCAGTGGTAGGCTGCACGGTACTGGAGGGTCTCGATTTGGGCGAAGTGGAAGAGGAGAGGAAGGAGAAGAAGGGGAGGCGCCAGCGTTGGGAGGGGGAGGCGTGCTGTCGAGGTCGGGGTTTGGGCTAGAGGGGTTCGGGAACGTCGAACTGAAGGGAGGAGGAAGGGAGAGAGGGTGAAGTCGGCGACTAGGGCACGGCGACGCCTGGAGCGGCGGTTTCCTCCGCCATCGCCTTTCTTTCTCTTTTTTTTTTTAAAATCGATTTGAAAAAAAATGAATGGGGGGGGGGGGCTGAGAGGGTAAAGGGGATGATGAGAGAGAGGGTTTTAATTTTTAATTAATTTATTTTCCACCAAAAAGCAACTTTTATTTTCGACCTCAAAACGAGGCCCACCGCCTGTCATCCATAGCATTTTACCCCCATTCCGAACACAATGGGATATGTATCGTAAGCTGATTCGATCATTTCGATCAGTTTTCGTCAAAATCAACATATAACTCTATATATTGTATTTGAATGCGCATTTCAATTTACTGGGGTCACATACTAACTCGAAAAATTCCAGAAAAATATTTTCTAGCTTCGTATTGATGATACGGTCCTAACAAAACTAGTTTCGTCGAATTCTGAGACCGTTTGAAAAATGGCCATTTTCCAGTCGATTAAAATCAACTGAAACTGGTCAAACGCGTTTTCCTTTGCCACGCTCACATATTGATTTGGAAAATTATGAAATTTGGAATCTAGCAATAATTTGACACTGCGGATCCAACAAAAGTGGTTTCGTCGAAATCCGAGGTCGTTTGCAAAATTCCCATTTTAAGGGCCTGAATTCCATAGCGACTATTCAGAATTTTCAACTGGACATATCTTTTGATTCCCGCTATGAAATTTTGATTTGTCGGATTCGTTGGAAAGATATTATCAATTAGATCCTATTATTTTTGGTTTCGCTAAAATCCGGGTTGTTTTGCACCCGGTACATTCAATTGAAGTTTGAAATCGAATTATCGAACTACCGCGCCATTTTCAATTCCTTTTATAATTATATATAATTATTTATATTCTAACGACGATGCGCATAAATATATACGTTCGAATTATATTCAAAATAAATTTCTGTCGATATTATTTAAAATAATCCATTTTAAATATTCAAAATTCGCTAAAAGTGTCAAAATAAAAATTTTAAACTGGCCCAGATTTTCGGGTTATTACAGCGCGCTTGCCTAAGGCTTGGGCTAGAGAGTCTCGAATTCGGTAAGGACTATCTTTTGCCTTGGTTCATGATGGAAATCCAATTTCCAAATACGATACCATGCGGTTTTGATTGTATATATATAAGCGACATGATATATGGTACCCATGCCGTCTATGATTGATAGTTATGATTGAAATTGTTTTTGAAACCTTTAAACACTAGTAATAATATCAAATGCTTTTGTTTTATTCATATCAAGCATATTTTGGCCATTATAAGGTAAAACTCTATCCTCCGGTTTGCGTTGCATTGTGTGATGGGAACTGAGTCTTATAATGGCTTCATTTTTATAAAAAGCATTGCGATGTTTAAAAGATTTATTTGTCTTAAAGCACTGGCAATCCAATGGAGTAAACCCGTTTCGCGAAAGTGGCGTGGTCCTGTGATCTGCCATATTATAAATGTGTTAAGTAGATTTCTCATACCAGTCCCATGACTGACTCGTAGTTTGTTTCTCTTGCAAACTCGGGTGCCTCTATTTCTACACTGGCAGCCTTGTATTCAGGTTTTAGCAGGCTCTTTCTGGATAGCTGGAGCTGAAGATGGATTCTATCATTTCTCTTTTTATGCTGTTCAGCTCCTATTGTACATATTTTGTTTGTTTTCCGCTGTAGACCTTTATGTATAGCTGAACTGTATTTGTACTAAGTAAGATCCTGTATACTGTGTAACTCTGATGATTATGTATATCCAGTGTATTATTTGTACATTATCTGGTGTATTTATTTAATTCTGTTCTGCTATTATCTGTTTATGTGTTATATTCCAAAGATTACCCTTGCTACCGTCAGTACGGGATTTGGGGTCGTCACATTTAACCCCAAATTGGATTAATATCCCTATTCAAATTTGTCAATAAATTCCAAATTAATTTATGTCCATAATTGTCACCTAAATTATGTCCATAATTTCAGGTATATAAATTTATACCAATTAATGTCTCAAATTAATTATATGACTTTAAGGCCATTTTGTGCCAATTCACAATTATGTATATTTAATATTTTTCCATTGTCCCCATGCTATTCGTACGTTTTAATATGACATGTGTTAGACTCGCAAATAGTCTAACTTATAAAAAGAAAAGCAACATCACAACTTGCATAACACATAAAATAGATCTAATGTAACAACCCGGAATTTTGGAACAGAAATAAAATATTATTTTTGGTTAATTTAATGGATTTTGGATATTTAAAATAATTTATTTTAAATAATAATGATTAAAAATTTATTTTATTAAAGTTAAAAATTATATTAATTATATTTCGAGCCTGAAATGGCGCGGTAATTTCAGAATTCGATTTTAAACTTTGAGAAATTATATAAAATTAATTATAAATCGAAATTGGACGAAACAAGAAATGCTAGAACCGTATTGACAATATCTTTCTAATGAATTTTAGAAATCAAGATTCCAGTTTATAATTTGTAAGTTATGACAAAATTAAATTTTCAGGAAAACGCTATGGATTTATATATAATATAAATGGCCCAAAACGCTAATTTTTACATATGAATGAATTTAGACTTGAAACCACTTCCATTGAGTTCAAAATGATGTTTCTGCATTGAAAAAGTATAAACACTTATATATTTCGAGTTTCGGAAATTATTGATTTAAAAATGTATTTTTAATATTAAATATATACGCCTTAAAAATGGAAATTTTGCAAACGACCTCCGTTTTTGATGAGACCACTTTTGTTGGATCCGGAATATTAAATTATTACTAGATTCCAAAATTCGTAATTTTTGGAGTCAGTATGTGGTCGTTATTAATTTTACAGTGAAAAACGGTCAATTTTCAGACTTTAAAAATTCATAATTTATTCATACGGACTCGGAATTTAACGAAACCAGTTTCTTTGAATCCATAATGTCAAGAAATATTTATGTTTCAATTTTCATAAAAATTGGAATTCGTAGGTGTTAACACGAATTTTTAGAATATGAAAATGGGTGCAAATTGTATAAATAAATACATAAAAGGGTAATTGGGCCTAATAACATTCTTAACCCCATATAAAATATCTTTTCCTCAGCCATTAGCTGAATCATAACCCTAAACCTACCAGCCACCTTCTCCTTCTTCATTTTCATGGCCTCCACTCTAAATAATTCTTTGCAAATAAGCCCCTAAAAACAAAACAATTTATAACTCTCAATCCAAACCAAATCAGACCAAACCCTTTCTGGGTTTTGTTCATCTTCTTATCCTCTATCTACCACGAAAAATTCAAGACCTATCGTCGCACGGATTCGCCGGAATCTCAATCCAAAGGTAGAAGCCATATTTTCGTTTTTTGGCTATTGCGGGCCCCACGAAGAGAGTTAGGTCGAGCGACTTCAGGCAGAGGTAGAGGGGAACCATACGGTTCTTTTGGCGGTGGTGACATGGTCTCAGGTGGTCGGAGTTGGCCGGAATGTCAATTTTATTGGAGGGGTGCTGAAAACAGGACAGTCACAAAGATGAGCAATTTCCCGCCATTCCGTGCATTTTCAGGCGAAGTGACAAACAGCGAAGTTGTTCGGGAGGTCGAGGCCAAGCTACTGTAAAAATTTGGGGGCATTTAGAGCACCGAGGCGGCCGCAGCACCAAGATGAACGGAAACTGTACTTTTCCGTTCATCTGCATATCGTGGGCCCCACGTGGCGAATGGGAGGGGGGACCACCAGCCGTGGAAAGAGGGGGAGAAGCCGGAGAGAATGGCGCTGGTTTCGTGCTATTCCGACTTACGGTTTGGCCGTGGCGATCATTTTAAGTTCAGGGTGCTGTTTGAAAAAAAAAAGGTTAGGGGCTTAAACGTGAAACATTTATGTTCTATGTTCGTAATGCAATATCTTTTACATACGAGATAGAAATTTGACGATTTCAGGTCTGCTGTGATCGTGGCGATGAGAGCTTCGCGTGGACACCAAATTTGTCCAATTTGGAGAAAATTGAAATTTTGGGTAATTTTTACAAATTTAAATATTATTTTAATCGATTTGTTAACTTCGCAAGTGCATAACTTTTTGTCACATTATCGAAATTGCATGAAACTGAATCCGTTGAGATCGTTATGTCAAGAGCTTCGAGCGAGCTATAATTTTGTCCAATTTGGAGCAAGTTGAAAATTTGGGTAATTTTCATAATTTAAATTACAGGAAAATAGGCAGAAGGAAGAACATCTGTCCGGTTTTAGAATGAAAGACGCGGCATTATTTTTTCCATTAGAAGGACGCGCAAACTAAATTTTCGGCAGAAGGAAACAAATAGAAAAAAATCGTTCGTCTTCAGTCGAACAGAGGCGGCTTCAATTGAATAAGGGGCGACACATCAGAAGAACAGGCGACGGCAGCGCCACCACAGGCTTCGGCGGTGCTCATTCAGGCGAAAGTGACGGTCGTCTCTGACGAAGACGATGGACTGTAGGTGGTAGCGACTGGATTGTAGGACGACGACTATTCAAGGATGATGTTGATAGCCGATTTCAGATGAATAACGGCAGTGGAGTGGAGGTTAAGATCGATGATGGTGTTGCTACAGGTAACAATGACGATTAACTAGGTTGTTTTGAAATGAACTCAAAAACAAATGCTATATGAACTTATCATTTTATTCTATATGTATAATGTATAACTGAACGTTATATTCTGTTTTGTTGCTGTTGTTGCATCATTTGTGTCACTGCCATATCATGTTGTTTCATGATGATTGTTCTCTTTTGTTATGTGTACATTTGATTTTAATGTGATAAAATTACATATATGTTTCAAAAAATGATAAACTGTGCATAAAATATAATGCATCAGTTGTTTGTTTGCTTGCTCATTGAGTTTCTTTAATTTGTATATTGTAGATATCATAAATCAAATGGAAATGTATTTCATAACTAAAATGCTATATTAAACTATCATTTTAAATATTCTAAACATACTAATGCACTTTGTTAAAAATGCTATACTAAACTATTTTTTTAATATCATACACATGATGGTGAACTTCATAATTAAAATGTTACATTAAGATATAGATGTGCATATTAGAATGTTACATTAAGATATAGATGTACTATAATGCATTTATCATGCTATGTTTGTCTATCATTCTTTTCAGTGATATGTATGTCTTTCATTACTGAAATGCTATATTAAAAATAAGATTGGACTTCATTACTCAAATGTTATATCAAACTATCATTTTGTACTTTGGATATATTTTAATGCAATTAAAAATATAAATGATATTCTTACCTATAATTCGTTATATTTCATTCATTTTTGAAATATTTTTGACTATCATTCATTCATTGTGATGATAGTTGGATATAACATTATATTCGTACATTAAAGTAGTACTATAGAATATGAATAATGATAGTTGGATTTAGCATTGCATCTTTTAAAGTGAACTAGCATTATAATAGTTGAATATGATTATATTAAAAAAAGAACTAGCACGTTTATAACATTATATTATAAAAATATGTAGAGAGCATCATGCATAGTGTGCTAAATAATGGTTGAAATATAAGATTATATTAAAAAATGAACTAACATGTATAAAGTACAATAAATGATAGTTGAATTTAGCATTGTACTATTTAAAGTGAAATAACATATGTACAATATGCTAAATGATATTTGAATATAGCATTGTATTTTTAAAGTAAGGTACCATGTATAAAATATAATAAATGATTGTTTAATTTATCATTTGTATTTTTGAAGTGAACTAGTACGTGTTGAGTTTGCAAAATAATGTTTGAATATAACATTATATTAGTAAAATGAACTAGCACGTACAAAATATAATAAATGTAGTTGAATTTAGAATTGCATTTTCTTTAAAAGTGGATTAAAAAAATGAACTAACATGTATAATGTATTATAAATGATAGTTGAATTTAGCATCGTATTTTTAAATTGAATTAGCATGTGCAAAATACGTTACATGATGGTCAAATATAGCATTGTATTTTTAAAGTTAATTAAATAAGAAAAATGATAGTTGTATATAACATTATATTCGTAAAGTGAACTAGCATGTATAAAATATGATAAATGATAGTTGAATTTAAAATTGTATTTTTTAAAGTGAAATAGATGTACAATATGCTAAATGATAGTTTAATATAGCATTGTATTTCTAAAGTTAGCTACCATACATAAATTATAATAAATGATAGTTGAATTTGTCATTTGTTTTTTTTGAAGTGAGTTAGCATGTGTAGAGTTTGCAAAACAATGTTTGAATATAGTATTGTTTTAACAAAATGAACTAGCATGTATAAAATATAATAAATGTTTTAGCATATATCATTTGCATTTTTTGTCAAATACAAGAGCATGTGTTGCAAAGGAAAAATGTTAAATGAATATAGCATTATAATTGTTGAAATATTGCAACATGCATTATATATTGAAGAGTGATAGTTGCATATATCATCATTTCATATTTTGAATTACAAATGCATGCATTTCATATGATGAATGATAATTGATTGTATTATTTGAATTTTTTACTTAAACAATATGAATTGCATACATAATGATATCTGAATATTGCATTTGAAAATATTGAAATACGTTAGGATGCATTGCATAAGCAGAATACGAAATGATAGGAGAATATAGCATAACATTTATTAAAACAAAAAAAAAACAATAGCTGCAGCGCGTTGAATGACTTGAATAACGATGGTTAGGGGACGTGGACGGCGATGACATATACGAGTTGGACGGCGACGATTGCGGCTATAGCACTGGACGGTAGTGATGGCTTGGAGCGACTAGGGCATGACGTCGACGATGGAAGCGGAGGTTAAGGCGAAGGTGACGGCTTAGTGAGGCCGCGGCTTGGAAAGCGGCAGCTAGGGTTGAGGCGGTGGCGGCTTGGGGCGACAGCTACGATGGGAATGGCGGTTGCGAAGGCTTGGTGGAGACGATTATGTCCTTCAGCCTAATTTCTGAAACTTACGTCCGCGCTTTATAAAATATTAAAATGTTTTTCCTTTAAACTAAATTACTCTTAAAATTAATTATTTAATTATTACAAACTTCGAAAATTCATATCTTTTTGATACGAACTCGAAATCGCACGAAACAGGATTTGCTGCGATCAGTGAGTCGAGAGCTACACGTAGACACTAATTTCATCAAATTTGGAGCATGTTGAATTTTGGGCTAAAATTGGGCCCGAACCGTCATTTAAAGCCGGCAAAGGTGAGAACTCTTTTGCTCACTCAATTTTCGAATAGTTATTTATTTTTATAATTAAATGTAAATAAATTATTGGTGATGGAAGTAATTGTTTGTTGAACGAATTGTGGATTTGGATGTCATGTCATGTTATGTTTGAAATTGAAAATATTCAACAGGTTAAACTAATGATTTATTATTTATGATAATTTAAAATGATGTTACATTGCCATTGACAAGTTACTTGACTTGTTGATGTTGATTGGGATGATTATTTTACACCTCGCCCAAGTGCACAAAATTATGTGTTGGCTGAAACCCCACACGGGTCTTGGGTTGATATTTGACTATACATCACCCTTGTGTTTAGTGTAAATTGCACTTTGGCTGTTATGTGAATGGTTGACATTATTATAGAATAAGTGCAATGTTTGAAATCCGTGTAATTAAATTACATGGAAATTGTGTGAGTCTCATTCCAATTTTGAGTTAAAGAATATTATAATCCAGTATTCAATTAAAAGAACCAAAGGATGGTTTCCATGTTTTCAAATGGGAAGGTACGTATTGTCAAAGTTACAATAAAAAGAGTGAATTGGAAAGATAACATTTTTATTAGTAAAAAATTTACAATAAGAGATTAGAATAAAAAAGATACCCTTTTTAATTGTCAACATGTTAAATTAAGAAGATTTGTTGCAAAACTGAACATTTTGAAAAGATTAATATTATTGTTATCAATTTTGAATTAATGAATATTTTAATTTATACTCAATTAATGGAATTAATTGGCATTGATTTAAATAGATTATATCTTTATTGTTTAAAAGTTATAATAAAGGAGATTTAATTATAAAGATTACATATTTACTGTCCACATGTTAAGATAAGAAAGTTTGATTTCGAAATTTGAACGTTTTGGAAAGATTACATTTATTCGTCACTATGTGGCAATAAATAGATTTGATTTCAAAATAAGACATTTTGGGAAGATTATTATTAATTGTTATAATAATATGGAAAGTTCAGACATTTATAAAGATTTGAAAGGTAAGTTAAGACATTTGAAATCACGTCATTTTAGAATTAAAGAATATTTAAAATTTAGATTCTTTAATGGAAAGGATATTTTCAAAGAGTGCGTTTTAGAAAAGTTAATTATAATTATAAAATTATAATTGTACTTGGGCACGAGGTTAGGTCACATCTGTGGTGGAAGTCTGCCCGGAACCAACCGGCTTATCCAGCAGCCACAAATGTTGGGCCTAATGTGAGAGGTCCAAGTGCGCAAATACGAATTGGGCCATGACACGAGGTTAAGCCCAACTTGTGGGATAAGTCTGCCCGGAACCAACCGGCATATCCAGCATCCACAAGTAGTAGGCTTAATGTGGGAGGTCTGGCCCAGTGTAAAATATAAATGAATAAGATAATGGATTGAGCTATTTAATCTGTTTTAAATAGCAACACCATTTTAACCCGAACGTGTTTATCGATTTATTTTATACATTTTATAATGCATGTTTTAAAGAGCAAATTCCAAAATAAATATTTTGGAAATAATATTATTTTAATATGATAATAGATAGAATATTCAATTTGGATTTAAAATTGAAATAAAAGTTGGAATCGTTTTATAAACGAATTTATAAACATTTTAGAATAAAGTTTGAAAGGAAAACATTACATTTTCCAATGTAATAAAGATTGAAATGAAAATATTACATTTTTCAATGTAATAAAGGTTGAACTAAAAAGATTTCATTTTTATTTAAGATTGATTACATTAGAAAGAATACTTTTTTTTTGTTAATTTGTTTCAAAAGAATGAAAAAGATTCATTTTAATGTAAATATACGTTTCAATGTAAAAGAATGAGTGATTTGTTTATTTTAATAAATTAATTAAAATAAATAAAAGGATTAAAGTGGTTTTAATAAAACCAATATTTTCCAGTACATATATTGGAATGGATTTGAATGGAAATAATCTTCGGATTATTTCAGTATTGGATTTTGTGATTATACGGATATTATTGTGGGAATTTGGAAGATATTAATATCGTTATTCCCAATTTGATATACGTTAATTTTCAGAA
Organism: Allium sativum; assembly: GCA_030737875.1. NCBI lineage: Eukaryota > Viridiplantae > Streptophyta > Magnoliopsida > Asparagales > Amaryllidaceae > Allium > Allium sativum. The sequence continues at coordinate 887,375,064 of CM060915.1, read as the reverse complement.
TTTGATATTGAACATAAATCGATATAATTTCTATTCAAAGCATGATATTTAATATCAGATTAAAATTTGGGTTTGTCGTGAATAGTGTCTTAGATAACACTGTTCTTAAACCCATTTGGGAAAGAATAAATCTTTTAATTAAGATTTAAATAAGATTTCCAATTATTAAACATAATTGAAATTAAGTGAAACTGACTTTTGGGTTAATTGCGAACAATGTTTTTAAATGACATTAGTTCTTTAAACCCGATTGACAGTGAAATTTAGATTGGTAATTCATAAATATTTTTAACTAAGATTTAGTGAAATATTCTAAAGGGAAGTTTCAATTTAACATATTAAATTGAAATACGATTTTGGGTTTATTGTGAACGATGTTTTAGGCAACATTTGTTCTTTAACCCAGTTAAAGGCAAGATTGTTTCTTGAAAGTTAAATAATCATTAAATAATGATTCTTGAAGATTAAAACTAAATATAGTTTTAATAAATCTTTAATTGGATTGAATGAGGATAAAAGTAATCAAATTTACTTAATTCAAGAAATAAACGATAATGGAGTACCACTAGTTTTACTCCAAGCGGCAGTTAAATCTTTAATTAGATTTGATCGATAAAACGGTAATTAAGTTTACCGTAACACATTGGGTGTTAGATATGGAGTACCACCAGTTTACTCCATGGGTTGTGTAGGTTGGGAATAGGATATTAATTAATGATTACTTCGGTAAGGCGTTAATCCCGACTAGTTGAATAAACCTTAATTTGGTTTAAATTAAAATCAAAGAATACTCTTGATTGGAATGAGGCGTTGGTTGTGTTTTAAAGCACATGATTTTAAATTACGCAAATTATTCAGAAAGATCGGGTTTAACCCATTCTGAATAATTCATACGACGATTGAAGATCGATGATGAAGACTGTTATTGAAGACCGGGAAATTTCCATATCGAATGGATGATTATTGATATCTTGATTGGACCGTACACCCAAAATGAGGGAAAAATTGGTGATCATTCAGACGTATTTGGAGATCTACCGGATATGGTTTCGTTCAGACCCAGAACGGACTGATAAATGGATTGTGTGTCTGACATTGTATTCCTTTATATTGTATTCGTTGATCTCTATTTAATATATAGCTGTTTGATGGCGGAGAATTTATTCTCTTGCTTAACACCCTGTTATATATCGATAGATGAATCAATGATATGGTATGGTCTGATAATGTGGCATGCTAAGATGCATATGATCAAGGCTTTTATTGAAAAGCAGAGCCTTGTGGATGAAGACCAAAGCATAGCTTTTATATAGCGCCGCTTTGGATACAACGTGACTTCGCGGGCCTCACACACCACGGTATGATGGTGAACGATTTGTTTGATAATGTTCGGTTTGACCAATATACTTTATACGGATTTGGGGTCGGCCGATGGGCTAGGGTGGTCGCTCCACCCTAGAAGTGGGATAAGTCATTTCAGCCGAATCTCATGAGGATAGATCAGATTACTGCTCATCCAAAGTGCGCAGTATATGTATTTCGGTGTTTTCTCTTGCCGAGACGTAAGCCGTGGAGATACATTCGCGATTGATCTTTCGAATCAGTAGCCATCATGATGGAATCCAATTTTCCAATACGATCTTACGGTTTTTAGTTGTATACTTATATGGTGACATAACATATTATGCCGCTTACATAACATATTATGCCACCTAATTTTGATACTTTTATATTCGAAATTGTTTTCTACACTGTGCACTCATAGTATAAAAGATGAATTTCGCGTATTAAGAATTTTTGACCATTATAAGGAAAAACTCTATCCTTCGGCGTACGTGCAAGGGATTGAGTCTTATAACGTTTTCATTTTTCTAAAAAGCATTTCGTTGTTTTATGCCCTGGTATTCTTGGGAGGAAACCCGTTCCGCGAAAGTGGCGTGGTCCCTTGATTTACCTAACTTTAAAAATTAAAGTTAATAACTGTTTTTGAGTTCTCACACCAGTCCCATGACTGACCTGGAGTTTATTGTTTTAACCTAAACTCTGGGTGCCCATATTTTCCACACGGGCAGCTAGTAGTTTTGGTTTGCAGATATTATATTCACAGGATCCTGGTCTATAGCTGGAGCGATATTCGGAAGGCTCTGTATCAGTGTATTTCTTTCAGTTGTGTTTTGTATTATTTTTCCGCTGCTATTTAAATGTAATTTAAACTCTGATATTATTGTATTTCCAATGTATATTATTATTCATACTCTGGAAAATTCTTGTACTCTGATGTAATTGTTGTAACAGCAATAAAATGTTCTTCTGTTTTGTGTTCTGATGTGTGTTGTTCTCAAAGCAATCCGGCTTTTCTTTACGGGGAAGTTTGGGTCGTTTCATCTAAGAATCATGATAAATGTTTGCATAGCCAATAACTTGCATAGGCAATGGATATACATAAATTTTCATAAACTATCATGGATCTAAATATAGATTTAAACATGTAATCATGAACTTGCATATATGGATATGGTTTTCCTATAACTTGCATATGAATTTCATTCAAACTAGCATATGATTCACATACAAAACTAGCATAGGCAATGGGCATATAGAACATAAATTTGCATAACTATGTACTGCCATGGATCTAAATATAGATCTAAACACAAAGATGTGAACTTGCATATGGATCTAAACATGTAAATTAATGTCACATGTTTGCATATAAACTAGCATATGTATCTACACGATTCACATATGAACTTGTGTATAATCCACCTATAGACTTGCATAAGATTCATAAACTAGCATATGATTTAACATCCCAAACTTGCATAAGATTCATATACGTATGATTTAACATCCCAAACTTGCGTAAGATGAATCAAGTTAAACATGTACAATCAACATATGAAATAAATCCACAATAACAATGCTGTCAACGATAACATTACATGATTCAAAGTCATATTCTCATAATCCCAATTATAACTTATCACAATTAAATTTAATTATTTTGTGAAAGAAATTAAACTCACAAACAAAAGAACAGTCTTGTTTTTCTGGGATCTGTATTCTGAAACTGAATTGCTCGCCTTTGATGTAGACTAATTGTTATCCTAATTTAGATTAGATTTGATTTTGATTCTTGCTTCTATCTTGTTTTTGAGTTGAAAGAGAACATCGGCTACTCTAGGTTCTCCATTGACGGCATGTCGGCTCTTGGTATGAATTAGTGTGATTTTAGGTTGAGAGTTGGGTATTTTAATTAATTTAGAGCCGTCTGATTAACCCTAGAAGCAATCAAGACCATCCAGCCAAGGTAGAAATAACACCTCAGCCCTAATGACTCAGCATTGAGTCAAAATATCATCATCTTTCAGATCTGCCCGAGGGGATGGGGTAGGTCGACCCCCTGGTCGACCTAGACCTTGGGCGGGAGAATTACTGCCCAACCTGCTCCCCTGTTTGAATTTGTATTTCAAATTTTCTGAAGTTGAGCTGTTTTAAATTCTGAAACTTCGAAAGGCCATAACTTCTTCAGACGAAGTCCAATTCACGCAAACTCGGACTCTGTCTCAAGCAGAATTCCGAGACGAACGCAATGGCGTAACCCGTTTCCCTTAATTCTCACATTTGAAATTAAGTATTCTTAAATTTTAATATTTAAAATCATGGGGTGTTACAATAATCCACACATGTCTAACTCAAAACTGTACGTATTTACAGATTGTTAAATGATGATCCACATCTTTAACCATTATAGTCAAAAATATAGATAATCAAGGGGATTAATTGAGAATTAGAAAGAAAGAAGAAAACAAGCACAGAATCTCGCAACAGAATGAACAAAATATAATAATCAAATAACAGTTCATGAAGTTGTTTAAAATAAAGATTTGATCATTTTACAACATTTATCAGAGTTATACATTTATATACATAATTGATAATACAGAGTAATACAACAGAATAGTAGTGGAATATAGTAGCAATAATAGTATACCGTCTTCGTCTTCATCCTTCAGAAGATAACCTTTGAAACTGGAATGCTTAAGTCTAACCCGAGCGTAATAGCGTGAAAATAAAACAAGCTCGGTTCAGGCAAAAATATTCTCATCTAAGTCAAATCGACATCATATGAACATGCACACACATAACTCAAGAGATGTTATGTGAATTTCCATCTCCTAAGGATCCGTCAAACTAGATACTATATAATATAATATAATTTCGTTATTAAAAGAGTGTTTATTCAAAAATACTTGTCAGAAAAATAATGTAAGCGGGGTTACATTGATTACCCTTACACAGTTTACAAGCACATGGTCTATGCAGGTCCTGTAACACAACTAGTAAAATGTCGGTAGCCAGTGAGTCTCCTATAGACCTATGCCGATATCAAAATCGTAGTTGTCTCGCATAAGGATAAACGTATGACAAGGCACATGAGGCAATACCCAAGGTAGTATGCTACCAATTTTCCTGATCCAGACTGGTGGTTACCCCTAACGGCCCACCGTAGACATCCACCCCATATCGAATCAAAGGGAAATACCTCCCATCGAGGGTGCACACTAACAAAACAACAACAACTGAATAGTAATAGCATGGACCCAAGGACTAGAAAAATCGAATAGTAATAGTATCCACCCCATTTAATCATTTCAAATCGACACAAGTGTCGGGGTCATCCATTATCGTTCACTTTCTTCAATCTAGTAATCGCCTCCGAATTCATCCTACTTCATTTCTGGAACTCCACCGCATACACAGTTGTTAAAGTGGTTCCAACATTGACAGAGAGTATGTAAATAAGAGGCCCCTGTCTCTTTAACAACCAAACGTCATGTTACACACCGATTGGTATTTTTATATTTCAAAAGTGAATCGTTATGATATCAAAATATCATATGCAACTAAACAAATTTCACTTTAAAATATCATATTATTTTAATCACAATAATTACTTTCAAAATTCATATTCACTTTGAGATAAATTTCAAATTCAATAATTGGTTATGACTTCAATTAACCACATTTCCTTCGAATCATTCAATTTACGTCAAAAATCGTTTTGAATTCATTTATGATTTTGACATCAAACTAATCATATTTACTTTTAAATCAGAGATTTAAATGTAAACAATTCCACTTCTAAAACAGTTTATAAGTTTGAAATAGTTTTGGAGGTTAAATAAATTTTTGAATAATGGTAAATAGTTGGGAGATTTGGAATAGCTTGGAAATCAAAACAGTTTGAGTATTGGAAATGGTTTTATGTATATTAAGATATTTTATAAAATAAACTACTTTTATATATATAAAAAGAATAGGTTTCTGAAAAATAATTTATATAAAGTACTCCATTTATCAAAGGAATAAATTTCATAAAAAAGTTTATATATAAATTAGTTTATATAGAAATAATTTCAAATCAACTGTTTCTTTCCATTTCAATAAATCTGAACCTAAGTTCAAATCTCAAAACAAACCAAATCGATTTCCAATATCCAGTCCAAATCGATTCAAAAATCAAATTCATTTGAGAACAAGCCATTTTAAAGGATAACTTCCAATTTCAAAATATTATTTGAATCTATTCGATTCAAATCAAATCCGAGTTCAAGTTCATAAAATTTATTTAATCCATTTATTTCAAATTTAATTTTAAAGTTTAAATAAGGATTTAGACCTTTGAAATAATTTAATTTCATAACCAATTTTAGTTCAAATTCCAAAATAACAAATTTAGATCATTCCAATTCGAATTAAATTTCAAAGTTTAAATAAAGATTTAAACCTTTGAAATAATTCAAACTATAATCAATTTTAGTTCAAATTTCAAAATAACAAATTAGATCATTACAATTCAAATTTAATTTCAAAGTTTAAATAAAGATTTAAACCTTTGAAAAAATTCAATTTCAACATCTCAAATTCAAATTCAAATTCAAATTCCAACGTATAATTCAATTTAAATAATTTCAATTTTTTTTAGTTTAAATTTCAAAATAACAAATTGGATCATTTCAATTCGAATTAAATTTCAAAGTTTAAATAAAGATTTAAACCTTTGAAATAATTCAAATTATAATCAATTTTAGTTCAAATTTCAAAATAGCAATTTAGATCATTTCAATTCAAATTTAATTTCAAACTTTAAATAAAGATTTAAACCTTTGAAATAATTAAATTTCAACATTTCGAATTCAAATTCCAATGTATAATTCAATTTAAATAATTTCAATTTATTTTCTTTACACAGAATTACTTATTTAAATCAGTTTCACGAATTCTAAAATTTATAGATTTAACAAATCCGGTGTCCGTATAATAATTCTCTATCCTATGGCAAGTGATCAGTTATCTCGAATTTTAAATTTAAATTTCAGGGAGTGGATATATATCATTTCAATCTAAAGGTCAATGTCATAGGTATATATCATTTCAACCTATTTCTTAATTTATTCGAAATGACAGTTTATGATGATGCCCGTAACATCCAAGGTGATAACACTGATATAAAAAATATAAACAACATCAGTACAGTTCAATATATCCATAAATAAACACTCATCACAACCATCATCCAAAAAGTTCAATTTGCAATAATTAACTGATTATATGTGTCGGGGTTTAACTAGCAATTTAATTCAAAAATAAACTAACTGTCAATTAAATTTCTAACAGTTTAAATTAGATGTCCATTTTAAATAACAACCAATAACCAAAAAATCAAATCAATCACATATTTCAATTTCACAAAAATGTGAATATTTTTGCAGTGTGAGAAAACTCACTTTGATTGGTTTCGGAATTGTTAATTAACGATTTATTTAACTGAACTAAACAATGCATTTAATTCAATCAAAAATTTCAACTAGCTCCTATCACAGTCCCGTCAGTTCCATCGCGTAGCCTTCGTCATTGCGAATCCAATGCACTTCGTTTCATGAAAATTTGATTTAATTCGAACAAGTTATGGTAATTTTAAACATTCATTACATTTTTAATTAATTAAATAATTATTAAACCCTAATGACTTCACTAATTTCCCTCAGCAAATCTGAGCCGCCTGCTTATGCTTCTTCTTCCTGTTGTCTGCTGATACACGAACCCATTTCTCGATCCATAACTCAAGCTTCCGCACTCCTAAACTGATGACCGGAAGTCGATCCCCCAACTCCACGACGTCGAGCACTCTACCTCCTCCCTGCACCATGAACGACGCGCGATTCGAGGCTCTACAGTTTCGTGAAAATCCAGCCAAAGGTTGCCACTTCATGCTCCGATTTCGATCTGAATACGAGATGAAAAATCATCTCGCTCGTATCAAATTAAAGATCCGAGATCCCTCTTTAATTTTTGTTTAATAATCACAACCTGATTCGAAGTATGTTGGGAGGAATTAATGAATGAATTTAGAGTGATGATGGCCCTTGATTTCGATGGAGGCGCTGAACGGTTATGGGCTAGGGTTCCTAGAAGATTGGGATATTTATAGCCTTTTAAATATTAATAGTTTATTTTATTTTTGCCAAATATTGAAGTTTTCATGTCCTAATTCCAAACAAATCCCAATGACTATCGCCCCTAGCTAATCACCCCCATTCCGAACATAGTGGAATATGTTTCGCAGTCCAATTCAACTGTTTCGATCAGTTTTCATCAAAAATAAAATATAAATCAGTATATATTAAATTTAAACACACATTTTAATTTACCGGGGCCACATACTGACTCTAAAAATTCCCAAAAAATAAATCTAGCTATGTTTTGATGCTACGGTCCTAACAAAACTAATTTCGTCGAATTTTAAGACCATTTAAAAAATGATCATTTTCTGGTCGACCCAATTTCAAACTAAATCTACCAAACACATTTATATTCACTACGCTCACATATTAACTCTAAAAATTATGAAAATTAGAATCTAGCAATAATTTAACATTCCGGATCCAACAAAAGTGGTTCGTCGAAAACAGAGGTCGTTTGCAAAATGGCTATTTTTAAGGGCTTTATATTATATTAAAATATATATATAAATTCTACAACGACTTTTCTAAATTTTAAACTGGACATAACTTTCAATTTATATTATAAAATCTGAATTTTTCACATCCGTTAAAAAGATATCATTAATATGATCCTAATATTTCTAGTTTTACTGAAATCCTATTTATTTTGAATCCTGTGCATTCATTTGAAATTTAAAATTGAATTTTCAAACTACCGCGCCATTTCAGGCTCGTTATATAATTAAAATAAATTTATACGTTCTAACTTCGATTAAACTAAATTTTTAGTCGTTATTATTTAAAATAATCATTTTAAATATTCAAAATTCATTAAAATAACTAAAATAAAAATTTTAAATTGGTTCTGAAGATTAGGGTCGTCACAATCTCCCCCACTTAAAACTTTTCATCCTCAAAAAGTAACAAAGCTGAAAGTGGTTTAACCAACCAACTCAACTTGAATTCCGGCTTTCATTCTTCAACTTTTCAGTTTCTAAGAATTTTCAAATTTATTAAAAAACTTGGCTAACACCCTAAATTTTCGAAAAATTTCGCCATAACCTCCTTTGTATATCCCTATCGGTAAAACCATAACTAGCCTCATAGGGCCCTCATCAATCCAAAAGAAAAAGAAAAAGCCAAACGGCTAGCCAATCGGCCCATAAAATCATCAAATCCCAATCAATATAGTAAACATGTACCTATTTGTCGGGCGCACAATTTTATTCCTTTTCTTAGCTTTCATACTATGACATGCTCAATATATGTACATGTATATGTATGCAATTCCAATCAATTTACACTTTAGTACAATATTAAATTCTATTTGGCTAATTTTACCCCCTTTTTTCATATTGGTGTTATCATTCCAATATTTTATTAATTAACTTAATAATCACACATCACAACCAGAAATCAATTTGTTAATTAGCTTTTCAAAACATATCACTTTTGTATATACTCAAAAATCATATTTTTGATGCCAAATCCCAAACATTACACTCTAACCAAGTTTTGGTTCTCGCGCTTTGTAAACCAAAGCTTTTGCATTTAATCTTAGTTAAAAGACTAATAAATTTCGAAAGATAATTTCACTGTTAATCGGGTTTTAAGAGATAATATCATTTAAAACATTGTTCACAATCAACCCAAATCCAACTTCCACTTAATTCAAATTATATTTATTAACTGGAAAACTTCTTTAAGCCTTAGTTGAAAGATTATTCTTTTCTCAAATGGGTTCAAGAACAGTCTTATTTAAGACACCATTCACGACAACCCAAAATCCAATTTGTTATCTAAACTGTTGGATTTTTTTATACTACTTATTTCAACTATATTAAAATTTTCTATAAGCTAGCATTTCGTTTTATCTATTCTTATTCTCAACATATTTGAAATTTACATACTTACTCATTTCAATTTCTATATATGTTAATACTTTAATTTCATCTACATCTTAAGCTCTTTATGTTTTTTTATTAGCTTGCTTAAATAGATTTACAATCGATTCAACTTATACTTATTTACATCGCGAAATAGCTTATTGTAAATTTTCTTAAGCTTATCTTGACATTTTATTTAGTCAGAATCTAAGTCCATTTTCCTTTATTCATAACTAACCAAATTTGTAATTTATTATTAATTCACATTATCTCACAACTTATAGACTTTAATTCCTTTGCTATTTACGTTACTTTATAAATTTATTACTATGAAATGACTTGTTACATAATTTCTTAAGTTTATACATTACTTAAGACTCGTTTCCTTTTTGATACAATTCTATTCAAGTTTACAATTATCTGAGGAGGTTACAGTTTTAGTTATTACCAATCCTTTGCAAATATTCCATTCATTTGTTAATCGTTTCAGAACATTAACAAATAAATTTTTTTATTACAACCACTTGATTTACCTTTATAAACATTCCTTTGGTTCAAATTCATTTTTTTAACATCTTTACTTTTCCTTATCTTCATAACATTCCTATGATTCAACATATCATTTTGGAACATGTTATTCATTTAAATTTCATTACATATTTATATACTCTTAAACTTTTCATTTAGGTAGGTTTGTATATATTACAAATGAAATTTAGTATTTCACAACTTTTCTCTTTATTATCAAAGTAACATGAGTATTTGTTTCTATTTTACTTTAACATTTTCCTTACTTTATGTTTCAGTTTTATAATATTATATTATATTTTCATTTATATTCCTCTTATTCATTTACGGTATTTCTTTATTCACCGATTCAAAATTTCATTTGATATTAATACTGACAATTATTTATTTCATTGATCATCAACAAGGGGAGTATTTTGTATAAATGGAGACTTGAGAATCTTAAATACCAATTTCTTTTCAAAACATTTTAAAATACTATATACTATACATAATTTTTGTATATCAAAACATACTCAAGATCAAAATTAATTTTTTTTCCAAAACGAATATGTAGCAATGCTACCAAGTGGTCTCCCCCACTTTGAGACTCGAAAATGAAAGTCGATGACTATGATCATCTCATCACCAAAATTTATTTCCCAGTAGCAAAACAGAGAACTTAACCAATTTTTTTATTTGAATATCCTTCAAATATTACTACTACATTTTTTCAAAACCTTGAAAAACATTTACAAATCATTGAAATTTAAAGATCTCATATTCTCCGTTTAAATTCATTTGGTTTACAGTTAATTATAAATCATATATAAAAGATCGATTTATTGCTATGGTCAATAGGTTAAGAGTATTGACTAATTTACCATCAAATTTCAAAATTATTTATCTTACATATATAAAATATGTATGAAAACAATATTGTGTTAGAATGCCTTGTTCAAGTGTTTTGAAATCCCATTCGGTAACGCTTGCAACACGAGTCGATTGGAACTCCGAACTCAACTCAATAAGCCAAACAACACAATATAAAACCATTTTTATATCAAAAGTACAAGTATGCTCTCTCGTATATATATACACTCAAAACTCAATCTAGGGTGTTACTAACCCTATCTCTAATGAGTAAATCCCAATAGAGCCAAGGTTTACCGGTAAACCATAAGCTCTGATACTAACTGTAACGACCCGGAAATCCATACCTTTTGAATCGACAATAATCCACACATGTCTAACTCAAAACTGTACTATTTACAGATTGTTAAATGACGATCCACATCTTTAACCATTATAGTAAAAAATATAGATAATCAAGGGGATTAATTTAGAATTAGAAAGAAAGAAGAAAACAAGCACATAATCTCGCAACTGAATGAACAAAATATAATAATCAAATAACAGTTCATGAAGCTGTTTAAAATAAACATTTGATCATTTTACAACATTTATCAGAGTTATATATTTATATACATAACTGATAATACAGAGTAATGCAACATAATAGTAGTAGAATACAATAATAATAGTATACCGTCTTCGTCTTCATCCTTCAGAAGATAACCTTTGAAACTGGAATGCTCAAGTCTGACTCGAGTGTAATAGCGTGAAAATAAAACAAGCTCGGATCAGGCAAAAATATTCTCATCTAAGTTAAATCGACATCATATGAACATGCACACACATAACTCAAGAGATGTTACGGGAATTTCCATCTCCTAAGGATCCGTCAAACTAGATACTATATAATCTAATTTCGCTATTATAATAGTGTCTATTCACAAATACTTGTCAGGAAAATAGTGTAAGCGGGGCTACATTGATTATCCTTACACAGTTTACAAGCACATGGTCTATGTAGGTCCTATAACACAACCAGTAAAACGTCGGTACCCAGTGAGTCCCCTATAGACTTATGCCAATATCAAAATCGTAGTTGTCTTGCATAAGGATAAACGTATGACAAGGCACATAAGGCAATACCCAAGGTAGTATGCTACCAATTTGCCTGATCCAGACTGGTGGTTACCACTAACGGCCCACCGTAGACATCCACCCCATATCGAATCAAAGGGAAATACCTCCCAACGAGGGTGTGCACCAACAAAACAACAACTGAATAGTAATAGTATGGACCCAAGGCCCTGAAAAATCGAAGAGAAGATGTCCACTAAGAGGTAGTCAAGCCTCATTTGGTCTAGCACGACTCCTGTTTTAGTCATTTAAAATCGACACAAGTGTCAGGGTCATCCATTATCGTTCACTTTCTTCAATCCAGTAATCGCCTCCGAATTCATCCTACTTCATTTCTGGAACTCCACCGCGTACACAGTTGCTAAAGTGGTTCCAACATTGACAGAGAGTATGTAAATAAGAGGCCCCGGTCTCTTTAACAACCAAACGTCATGTTACACACTGATTGGTACTTTTATATTTCAAAAGTGAATCGTTATGATATCAAAATATCATATTCAACTAAACAAATTTCACTTTAAAATATCATATTATTTTAATCACAATAATATTTACTTTCAAAATTCATATTCATTTTGAGATAAATTTCAAATTCAATAATTGGTTATGACTTCAATTAACCACTTTTCCTTCGAATCATTCAATTTACGTCAAAAATCGCTTTGAATTCATTTATGATTTTAACATCGAACTAATCATATTTACTTTTAAATCAGAGATTTAAATGTAAACAATTCCACTTCTAAAACACTTTATAAGTTTGAAATAGTTTTGGGGTTTAAATAAATTATTGAATAATGGTAAATAGTTGGGAGATTTGGAATAACATGGAAATCAATACAGTTTGAGTATTGGTAATGGTTTTATGTATATTAAAATATTTTATAAAATAAACTACTTTTATATATATAGAAAGAATAGGTTTTAGAAAAATAATTTATATAAAGTACTCCATTTATCAAAGGAATAAATTTCATAAAAATTTTTATATATAAATTAGTTTATATAGAAATAATTTCAAATCAACTGTTTCTTTCCATTTCAATAAATCTGAACCAAAGTTCAAATCTCAAAACAAACCAAATCGATTTCCAATATCCAGTCCAAATCGATTCAAAAATCAAATTCATTTGAGAACAACCCATTTTAAAGGATAACTTCCAATTTCAAAATATTATTCGAATCTATTCGATTCAAATCAAATCCGAGTTCAAGTTCAAGTTCATAATATTTATTTAATCCATTTATTTCAAATTTAATTTCAAAGTTTAAATAAGGATTAAGACCTTTGAAATAATTTAATTTCATAACCAATTTTAGTTCAAATTCCAAAATAACAAATTTAGATCATTCCAATTCGAATTAAATTTCAAAGTTTAAATAAAGATTTAAACCTTTGAAATAATTCAAACTATAATCAATTTTAGTTCAAATTTCAAAATAACAAATTAGATCATTTCAATTCAAATTTAATTTCAAAGTTTAAATAAAGATTTAAACCTTTGAAATAATTCAATTTCAACATTTCAAATTCAAATTCAAATTCCAATGTATAATTCAATTTAAATAATTACAATTTATTTTCTTTTTTTAGTTTAAATTTCAAAATAATTAATTAGATCATTTTAATTTGAATTAAATTTAAAAGTTTAAATAAAGATTTAAACCTTTGAAATAATTCAAATTATAATCAATTTTAGTTCAAATTTCAAAATAGCAATTTAGATAATTTCAATTCAAATTAAATTTCAAAGCTTAAACAAAGATTTAAACCCTTGAAATAATTCAATTTCAACATTTTGAATTCAAATTCAAATTCCAATGTATAATTCAATTTAAATAATTTCAATTTATTTTCTTTACACAGAATCACTTATTTAAATCGGTTTCGCGAATTCTACAATTTATAGATTTAACCAATTCGGTGTCTATATAATAATTCTCTGTCCTATGGCCAAGTGAACAGTTATCTCAAATTTTAAATTTTAATTTCAGCAAATGGATATATATCATTTCAATCCAAAGGTCAATGTCATAGGTATATATCGTTTCAACCTATTTCTTAATTTATTCGAAATGACAGTTTATGATGATGCCCATAACATCCAAGGTGATAACACTGATATAGAAAATATAAAAAACATCAGTACAGTTCAATATATCCATAAATAAACACTCATCACAACCATCATCCAAAACAGTTCAATTTGCAGTAATTAACTGATTATATGTGTCGGGGTTTAACTTACAATTTAATTCAAAAATAAACTAACTGTCAATTAAATTTCTAACAGTTTAAATTAGATGTCCATTTAAAATAACAACCAAAAAATCAAATCAATCACATATTTCAATTTCACAAAAATGTGAATATTTTTGCAGTTTGAGAAAACTCACTTTGATTAGTTTCGGAATCGTTAATTAACGATTTCTTTAACTAAACTAAACAATGCGTTTAATTCAATCAAAAATTTTAGCTAGCTCCTATCACAGTCCCGTCAGTTCCATCGCGTAGCCTTCGTCGCTGCGAATCCAACGCACTTTGTTTCGCGAAAATCTAATTCAATTTGAACAAGTTATGGAAATTTTAAACATTCATTACATTTATAATTAATTAAATAATTATTAAACCCTAATCACTTAACTAATTTCCCTCAACAAATCTGAGCCGCCTGCTTATGCTTCTTCTTCCTGTTGTCTGTTGATACACAAACCTATTTCTCGATCCATAACTCAAGCCGCCGCCCACCTAAACTGATGACCAGAATTCGATCCCCTAACTCCACGACGTCGAGCACTCTGCCTTCTCCTTGCGCCATGAACGACGCACGATTCGAGGCTCCAGAGTGGCATGAAAATCCAGGCAAAGGGCGCCACTTTATGCTCCGATTTCGAACTGAATACGAGATGAAAAATCATCTCGCCCATATCAAATTAAAGATCCGAGATCCCTCTTTAATTTTTGTTTAATAATCACAACCTGATTTGAAGTATGTTGGGAATAATTAATGAATGAATTTAGAGCGTCGATGGCCCTTGATTTCGGTGGAGGCGCTGAACGGTTATGGGCTAGGGTTCCTAGAAGATTGGGATATTTATAGCCTTTTAAACATTAATAGTTTATTTTATTTTTGCCAAATATTGAAGTTTTCATGTCCTAATTCCAAACGAATCCCAACGACTATCGCCCCTAGCTAATTACCCCCATTCCGAACACAACGGAATATGTTTCGCAATCCAATTCGACTGTTTCGATTAGTTTTCATCAAAAATAAAATATAAATCAGTATATATTAAATTTAAATGCTTATTTTAATTTACCGGGGCCACATACTGACTCTAAAAATTCCCGAAAAATAAATCTAGCTATGTTTTGACGCTACGATCCTAACAAAACTAATTTCGTTGAATTTTAAGACCGTTTGAAAAATGATCATTTTCTGATCGACCCAATTTCAAACTAGATCTACCAAACACATTTATATTCACTGCGCTCACATATTAACTCTAAAATTATGAAAATTAGAATCTAGCAATAATTTGACATTCCAGATCCAACAAAAGTAGTTTCATCGAAAACGGAGGTCGTTTGCAAAATGGCTATTTTTAAGGGCTTTATATTATATTAAAAAATATATAAATTCTACAGCGACTTTTCTAAATTTTTAACTGGACATAACTTTCAATTTATATTACGAAATCTGAATTTTTCACATCCGTTAGAAAGATATCGTTAATACGATCCTAATATTTCTAGTTTTACTGAAATCCGATTTATTTTAAATACTGTACATTCATTTGAAATTTAAAATCGAATTTTCAAACTACCGCGCCATTTCAGGCTCGTTATATTATTAAACTAAATTTTTAGTTGTTACCATTTAAAATAATCATTTTAAATACTCGAAATTCATTAAAATAACTAAAATAAAATTTTTAATTTGGTTTTGAAAATCATGGTTGTCACAATTGGTATGTTTACAATAAAAGAATATCTTTTTAAACTATTAAAATTTTATAATGAGTTTATCGTTTGTTTCTTTGTGTATTATCTTGCGTGAAAAGATAAATACTTTTAGCTTTTAAATAACTTATGTTTTGTCATGCAAAAAGATATAATAATTAGATATTTTACTGAAAAGATAAATAAAGTTATATTTTAACTGTATTAATATTTGTATTAGGAAATAAATAGACAAAATGATAAATATATTTATCTTTTTAAATAATTAAATTTTCTTTTTGTAATGACCCGGAAAACCAGAACCAATTTAAAATTTTTAAATTGGCTATTTTAGTAGATTTTAAATATTTAAAATAAATATTTTAAATAATAACAATGAAAAGTGAGTTTGAATCGATGGTTGAAAATAAAATAATTATTTCTAATTATAAACAAGGCCTGAAATGGCGCGGTAGTTTCAAAAATTGAATTCAAACTTTGACTGACTATATCGGGTGCAAAATAAAACGGATTTGAGTGAAACCAAAAATATTTAAATCTATTAGTGAATATCTTTCTAACGAATCTGAAAAATCAAAGTTTCATAGCGGGAAGCAAAAGTTATGGCCAAATGAATTTTCAGAAAGGTCGCTATGGAGTTTATATAGCCCGTGAAAATGGCTATTTCGCAAACAACCTCGGAATTCGACGAAACCACTTTTGTTGGATCCGGGATGTTAAATTATTGCTAGATTTCAAATTTCATAATTTTTGAAGCTAGTATGTGAGCGTGGCAAAGGAAAATGTGTTTGGTCGATTTATATTAAATTGGATCGACCAGAAAAGGGCCATTTTTCAAACGGTCTCAGAATTCGACGAAACTAGTTTTGTAGGGACCGTATCGTCAAAATATAGCTAGATTTATGTTTCAGGAATTTTTAGAATCAGTATGTGGCCCCGGCAAATTGAAATGTGTGTTCAAATTAAATATTGAATGTTTTATATTTTAATTTGAAGGAAAATTGACTGAAACAGTCGAATGGGCCTACGAAACATATCCCATTGTGTTTGGAATGAGGGTAAAATGCTAGGGACGACAGACGTTGGGTTTGGATTGGAGTTCGTGTGTGAAAGGGGGTATTTTCAAAATTTAAAATATATAAATTAAAGAAAAAACGTGATTGGTCCACGCATTCTTCTCTCTCCCCGATATCACCCAGAACGACGGCGGAACCCCCTTCGTAACCTCCCCCTCCGATTTCTCCTTCCACACTCAATAAAAGCCCATGCCCTAGTTGAAGTTTTTATAGATCGTCTCATGAGCTTCACATCCATATGAAGTTTGGATTTTTTCGTGACCTGTAGAGCTCGAATCGAGCTCGGGAAGTTCGTGACTTTCAACCGCCGCCGCAATCACCTGGGGCCACCGAGTTCATCGCGGCTAGGGTCCTCTGTCGCGCCTCTCTCCCCTCTTTCACGTGGCGAAGGCCGATCGACGTATCGTTGCGCGGATTCAAAGAAAAATCAAAACCTAGTTTTGAACATTTCAGAAAGTTATATGGCTATTTTATATTAAACTATATTATAGCAGTTTAAAGCGCTACGGTTTTTGATTTCACTGTAAAAATCATATCTTTTTGCTATGTTAACGGATTTGAGTGAAACAAGAGACAATGGACTCGCGTGGACGTCTTCTACATTCTAGAAGAGACCGGATATTTTTCTAAGCCTTCTGCTATTTTTGGTGGAGTGGGACCCAATGTGTAACACCCCGTATTTTGGGTTAATACTAAAATTCACTAATTACAGAATAAATAATCTCAGATGTGAGAATTGGGGGAAACGGGCTACGTCGTTGCGTTCGTCTCGGAAAAATACGCGAAATAGAGTCCGAGTTTTCGAAAATCGGAGTCCGTATGGCCCAGTTATGGCCCGATGAAGTTTGCAGAAAATTCAAAACTAAAACAGATTTAATAAATTCAAATATTCAGATTTGGGATGGGCCAGGCGGGGTCAGGCGGGAAGGTTCCCGCCTAACCCATGTCGACAGGGCTGTCGACAGGCCTGTCGACAGGGGTGTCGACATGCCTGTCGACTTGCCTGTCGACAGGGTGGCACGTCCAGTGAACCTGGGTGCACCAGGTTGCACCAGGTTGGGTCTTGGGCTGGCTTGGAGGGCTGGTTCTGGAAGCTTCTTGGATCTGATGGTCCTAAATTAATCTAGGGTTAATCTAAGGGTCTAAAATGCAACCTAATCCTATAAATAACACCCTAACCCTACCCTAATTCATTCATAATTAAACCTAGTAACTAAACTATGGCAAAATGAAACTTGGTCATGGCCTCCACAAATCAATAAAGAGGAAAGCAAGCTCTAATCAATCTCTAATCCATTCTAAGTATCTTAATCTTCTTCATTAGCTTGCTAATTGTGTTTTGGTGAGTTTCTATGGCTTTAATAATCAATTGTTAAATTGATTATGGTAGGATGTGATAAGAAATGGTTATGTTTGTGGATAAGTGAGTTATATGCAAGTTGTATGATATGTGAATTGCAAGTTTTATGCCATATGCAAGTTTATTTCCATGTTTTATGATGTAAAATATTGTGTATGATAATATACAAGTTCATATGCAATATGTTATGCAAGTCATGTGCGATAATATGCAAGTTTGGGTTGAATGTAGTTGGGTTAATATATGCTCATATATGCAAGTTGACATCCTCTTAACCCATGACAAAGTTATATGCTAAGATGTGGTTGAAACCCATGATATTTGTGATGGATCTTTCCTTTTTATTATGTCGTGAAATGAGAACGATTTGCGTGGGGAACGATGGGGTTAATAAATATGTTAATTAAAGTATGGTTGGGTATGATTAAGCATACCATAAAAATAAATTAACATAAGTGGGAATTTACCTATTGAGTTAGGTCTACCCCATGGGAATTTACCTATTGAGTTAGGTCTACCCATGTTATGAAAAACTTGGTATTAATTAGGGATAATTAATATAAATTATGAGAATGATTAATTAGGTGTAATTAATCGACTAAGACACGAGGTTGGACTCAGTTGTAGCGTAAAACTGCCCGGACCCAACCGGCTTAACCAGTTGCTACGAATGTTAGCCCAATGTGAGAGGTCTTAGGCACAAACTAAATACGTGATTAATGTAAAGACACGAGGTTAGACTCGGTTATGACATAAGGCTGCCCGGACCCAACCGGCTTAACCAGCGGTCATAAAAGATAGTCTAATGTGAGAGGTCTTTATGAGGATCACGGTCTTAATTAATTAAGAAACACTTAACCAAATTAGCATGTAGTGGGACATGAGGGTTAAGTGGGTACCTTGGGTGGCACGTAGTAACTAGTGTGGTTGCCTTGGGTGGCATGAGGAAACTAGTGGGTTGCCTTGGGTAGCAACAGAAAATACGATTAGAATACTTAACCAAAGTGGAACATGTAATTAAACATGATTAAGGGGTTAAGTAAGTGCCTCGGGTGGCATGTGGGAATTAAGTAAAGGACTTGGGTGGCATGTGGAAATCTAGTGGGTGCCTTGAAAGGTAATTAAAATATGATTAATGACTTAACCAAAGTATTTATAACATGTAAGTAGACATGGTTAAAGGGGTTAAGTGGGATACACTAGATAAAATTAACAAGCTTAAGTGGTAGCTTGTGGGGGCCCATCTCAACCAATATCCCAAACGTATCTTTGTGGGCTCGACCCAAGTCGAGTGACGGGACACGCATATTGGGCTTGACTATAAGAGGCCAAAACGGGTTAGCGGTGGCAACGTAGGACCAACGGGTTTCATATGCGTGTGTGGCCCCGGGCTGGTTAGTAAATCGTTGTTGCATCGTGTAGGTATAAAGCCGTGCACCGTTGATATTATCAGGTTGCCACTTTGGGGAAATGATACATCCCATTGTGGGACCAGCACGGGTATCTACGTTAGGGAGCCGATCGCTTGGGAGTAGTGGGTACACCTAGTAATGATAGGGGCAGACGGCACCTATGTAGGGGTACCAGAAACTACTGGGTAAAAATTACTAAGTACATTTAGTAGGATCAACCTTTAAGTAGGAATTAATCTTAGGTAGGTGAAACTGGTGTGGTGTAGTGTAGGAATTATCCTTGGGTGAATAAGTCTGGGGTGGGGTAAGAATTATCTTTGGGTGGATAAATGCGTCTTTTCGGTTATCGTAGTACATTCGGTGTTTAGTTGGCTACTTAGTGTAGTCATTATCCCCAGAGGTACCGTACCTTATTTATGTCATACCCTAATTACTTTAATGGTTGTATTGTTAGGGTTATAGGACTCACTCAGACTTATGTCTGACCCCGTTGTTTTATCTTTTTCCCAACCCTCAGGTTATCAGAGTGGGCCTAGCACTAGTGGGCTTGGATCAGACCGCTATATCTATCTTTTGGGCTTGGATCGTAGAAGTAAAGCTCGGTTTATCTTTTCTGTTATGGCTATTGTCTATGTAGTGGGATTATGTACTTCTATTTTATCAAGATGGATATTATGTACTTGACTCTGGTTTATGGTTTTGTGATGTAACCAAACATGTATTACTTTCCGTTGCAATTAAATGATGATTTAAATTTTCAAGTATTACTTATATCTGTCTTGCTGTAATTTTACTGTTCTATATTCACTTAAAATACTTCACCGAAACTAAGGCATTCCCCTGTTATGAGTGACCTTAGCGGACGTGGGGTGTTACACGTGGTATCAGAGCTTAAGGTTACCGGAACAGATAAAATTTTTAGAAAAACTATTTTTCTAAGAAAATTTTTGAAGGAATATTTTCAAAAACATGTTTTTTAAGAGAAAAGTTTTTGAAAGAAAGGCATAATCCCCAATAGCCATATCTATATCTTTCGAATTCTCCATTTTGAATCTCTTCCTTTCTCTCGTTTTGAGTTTCCCCTCCACGTATTGATGATCTTTCTAAAATAGATAAGAATGGAAAACCACTTCAAGGGAATTAGACGTAAATCAGGTTAGAAGTTGGTTCAAGAAGGAGGAGGACTTGTAAGTACTTATTGGATGGACGATGGGAGGAAGGCTCTAATAGTTGTTTGGTTAATGAAGGACGAAACCTCATTGGTGGGAGGTTACGAGTGGAGAATAGGGAAGAAGAAGGCAAGTGGTTATCCTTTTGAGAGGAATAGAACACCTTATTAGGATTGTTCAAAGAAGCAAGGTAGGGAATCTTCTGGAGGGTAGTTGTATTCCCTCACGACTAGGGTACCAGATGGGGGTATGACCGTCTAGGTTGGAATTTAGATTTCTTTATCATCCGATTCAAGCTTTATTTGATTCTGATTTATCGAGTTCGTTTATCCCACCATTGTTAGTTGAGTCACTGCACTTAGACACCAGTTTGGTAGATGATCCCTTAGTTGTTTCAAACCCAGTTGGGGCTCCATGCTATGTTTGGGTTTGAAAGTTTCTATACTTAGCATTGAGTTTGGATGTGATGCTTGTTGGGCTTCACGGACTATGGGTTAGTTTTGGGCATGAACTGGTTATCCAGTAGGGGAGCCGTTCTTGATTTTGAAGGGAGAGTTGTTAGGCTTATGACCCGCTTGGGTAACACTCTCGAGATCTCTTGTAATCCCATAGAATCTGTTATGCTAAGTTATCTAGAATCGCTTGACACGTCGGTCGAGGGTTTGCGATCTGTTAGAAGTGGTCCGGAAATACTCGGATATGTTTGAGAAGGTGAAGGGCTTACCTCCGGAGCGGGAGATTGACTTCCGAATATATCTGGTAAATAATGCCAAACCAGTGACTTGGCCAGTGTGCCACAAGGCTCCTCGTGAGAGGAGGGAACTCCATAAGTAAGTAGGCGATTGCTTGAGAAGGGGTTCATAAGAAGAAGTATATCGGAGTGGGGCGCTCCAGTAGTTTTTGCCATGAAGGCGGATGGGTCCCTCAGACTTTGTGTAGGCTAAAGAGAACTAAATAAACTCACAAAGAAGAATAGACACCCATTGCCGAAGATTGATGATCTCTTTGATCGGTTGGTTGGCGCCTCAGTATTTTCGCAATTGGACTAAGCCACATGGTTTCGTCAGTTGAGAGTGGCTGACAATAGTATAGAGAAGATTGCCTTTAGGACTCCGGATGGTTTTATGAGTGGCTGGTGATGCTATTTGGTTTGACGAACGCCCCCGCATACTTTGTTGATTGGAAGAGAAGGGTGTTCATGGAGTACCTAAATAAGTTTATGATGGCGTTTGTAAACGACATCTTGGTCTTTTCAAGGAGCGTAATAAGTTTTCATATGTGCTCAATAGGGTGAGCAAAGCCAGTTATAGGATAAACGGTGGTTTTGGAGCGAGACTGGCGAGGACATCCAAAGTTGGTCAAAGGCTTAATTGTTTAGCCATTATTATTATTATTTTTAGTATCATCTCATGTAGGTTGCCTGAACTCGAAGGAAATGTCCCTTGGGTGTTTGTCTGATATTGGTTTCGGCCTTTGGGGCATGCATTTGGGGGATGTCGAATTCGACTAGGGTGGTCTGCGTGAGAGATGGACAGTTGTGACGATTTTGGATAGGATTCTTAGCATCTTATGAGTTGAGATAGCGTATACCCCTAACAAGGGAAACATGGTAGCAGACACCTTAAGAAGAAAAAGGTTGTCCTTGAGTTCATTGATTCGTTAAACGACGGAGCTTAGGGCTTATTTCTATATTTGACTTTAGACCTTCCGTTGACTTTATATCCGGTTTGCTAGCCTCCTTGGAGGTTAGGCCTACTCTTTTGGGGCATGTTGGCAGAGCATAGCGGGACGACCCACAATTGGTTGAGTTAGTAGAGAAGCTCATAAGGAGGGGAGTCGTCCAGCCATTTGAGTAGGTACACCCTGGATGGCAAGGGGTGGTTGCGTAGAGACGATGGACTTTGTGTACCGCAAGACGAGGATTTGAGGAAGGCTATACTTGATGATGCACATCGATCGAAGATGACCATTCAACCCAGTAGGGACAAGATGTACCAAGGCATGAAGCAAGTTTTCTTTTTGGTCAATCTGAAGAAAGATGCGGCCAAGTATGTCGCTAGATGCTTGGTGTGCCAGTAAGTAAAAGCGGAACAGAAGAAACCCGAAGGGTTGCTTCATCCGTTAGAAGTTCCGTAATAGGAAGTGGGATAGTGTCTCATTGGATTACCGAAATCAAGGAAGGGTAATACGGGGATTGGGCTTATGGTAGATGGACTTACTAAGTGTGCCCGTTTCATACCCATGAAGAGCAGGAGGACTATTACATGTCTAGCTTCAGTTTACCTTTGAGAGATTATTAGATTGCATGGTGTACCTTCCAGTATAGTGAGCGATCGAGATCCTATCTTCACTAGCGAGTTTTGGAAGAGTTTGCAAGAGGCGGTAGGGACTCAGTTGGGTTTGAGCACCGCGTAGCATCCTCAGACGGACGGTTAGACCGAGAGGGTGAACCGTATCTTAGAATATCTTTTGAGGTTATGTATTTTTGGATTTTGGAGGTACATGGGAAGAGCATCTTCCATTGGTGGAGTTCGCATATAATAGCAGCTTTCAGTCCAGTATTGGTATGGCTCCTTTCGAAGCTCTTTATGGAAGGCCTTGTTGATCACCTACATGTTGGTAGGAATCTACGTATAAGATCTTGCTTGGGCCGATAAGGTTAGAAAGACTTCGGGAAAATATTGATTTGATTCAAAGAAGGATGAAAGCAACGCAAGATAAACAGGAATCTTATGCGGACAAGAGGAGAACAAAGCTTGAGTTTGATATAGGACATGCTTTTTATCAAGATATCTCCGTTACGGAATGTGGTTCACTTTGGATCTGTTAGGAAGTGAGTACCAAGGTTTGTAGGGCCATTTCCCATTAAGGAAAGAATTGGACGGATGGCATATAGAGTGGGGTTGCCTGACAGACTTAGTGGTGTACCGGATGTATTTCATGTGTCCCATTTGAGGAAGTGCTTACATAAGACCGCTGAGGTGGTAGAGCCGAGTTTGCTTAAAGAAGTAGAGTTAGAGCACGATGAGACGATTCGACGAGCTCCTACTCGCATCATTGGGTCAGAGACTAGGAAGTTGAGGAACAAAGAAGTTCAGCTAGCTAGAGTGCAATGGGGAGATGACGAAAGAAATGCTACTTGGGAGACGGAAGCGAAGATGCGTTCTTTGTATCCATTTCTTTTTGGAGAGTATGTCTTTTAACTTCTCCTTTATCGCTTGCCTAGTACTTATCTTATCTTTAGTAGGTCCTCTCGTTAGTCCTGTTTGACCTTTAGATAGGGAAAACCTATGGTTGAAACATGTGTTTGAGACATGTTATGGTTGATGGATGCAAGTGGATGCAAGTGTTTGCTAGTGGTTGCTCGTGGATGCATATGTACACACTCTAGGCACTAGATCGGCTCAATCACTTCATATTGCATATTGCATAAAATTGTGTGTAGTTAGCTATATTTATGGATGTATAATGATTGTGTTATCATATGGATGATGCATTTTGGTGAATGATTGTGCACTCATATAGATACTGTATGTGTCGATAGGGTTATCTCCCATACATATTGGATGCATGGCACTATCATGGTTTGCATATGTTCGTACATTAGATAGGGAACATATACACACACTTTTCGCATATGCTCATACATCATTAGAAATTGCTTAAGGACAATGGATGCTCGTGTTTGATGGTTTGAGTAGATGGTTGTTTGGATGGTAGGATATGCATTCTCCTTAGCTTAGAGATTTCGGGGACGAAATCCTTTAAGGAGGGGAGAATGTAACACCCCGTATTTTGGGTTAATACTAAAATTCACTAATTACAGAATAAATAATCTCAGATGTGAGAATTGGGGGAAACGGGCTACGTCGTTGCGTTCGTCTCGGAAAAATACGCGAAATAGAGTCCGAGTTTTCGAAAATCGGAGTCCGTATGGCCCAGTTATGGCCCGATGAAGTTTGCAGAAAATTCAAAACTAAAACAGATTTAATAAATTCAAATATTCAGATTTGGGATGGGCCAGGCGGGGTCAGGCGGGAAGGTTCCCGCCTAACCCATGTCGACAGGGCTGTCGACAGGCCTGTCGACAGGGGTGTCGACATGCCTGTCGACTTGCCTGTCGACAGGGTGGCACGTCCAGTGAACCTGGGTGCACCAGGTTGCACCAGGTTGGGTCTTGGGCTGGCTTGGAGGGCTGGTTCTGGAAGCTTCTTGGATCTGATGGTCCTAAATTAATCTAGGGTTAATCTAAGGGTCTAAAATGCAACCTAATCCTATAAATAACACCCTAACCCTACCCTAATTCATTCATAATTAAACCTAGTAACTAAACTATGGCAAAATGAAACTTGGTCATGGCCTCCACAAATCAATAAAGAGGAAAGCAAGCTCTAATCAATCTCTAATCCATTCTAAGTATCTTAATCTTCTTCATTAGCTTGCTAATTGTGTTTTGGTGAGTTTCTATGGCTTTAATAATCAATTGTTAAATTGATTATGGTAGGATGTGATAAGAAATGGTTATGTTTGTGGATAAGTGAGTTATATGCAAGTTGTATGATATGTGAATTGCAAGTTTTATGCCATATGCAAGTTTATTTCCATGTTTTATGATGTAAAATATTGTGTATGATAATATACAAGTTCATATGCAATATGTTATGCAAGTCATGTGCGATAATATGCAAGTTTGGGTTGAATGTAGTTGGGTTAATATATGCTCATATATGCAAGTTGACATCCTCTTAACCCATGACAAAGTTATATGCTAAGATGTGGTTGAAACCCATGATATTTGTGATGGATCTTTCCTTTTTATTATGTCGTGAAATGAGAACGATTTGCGTGGGGAACGATGGGGTTAATAAATATGTTAATTAAAGTATGGTTGGGTATGATTAAGCATACCATAAAAATAAATTAACATAAGTGGGAATTTACCTATTGAGTTAGGTCTACCCCATGGGAATTTACCTATTGAGTTAGGTCTACCCATGTTATGAAAAACTTGGTATTAATTAGGGATAATTAATATAAATTATGAGAATGATTAATTAGGTGTAATTAATCGACTAAGACACGAGGTTGGACTCAGTTGTAGTGTAAAACTGCCCGGACCCAACCGGCTTAACCAGTTGCTACGAATGTTAGCCCAATGTGAGAGGTCTTAGGCACAAACTAAATACGTGATTAATGTAAAGACACGAGGTTAGACTCGGTTATGACATAAGGCTGCCCGGACCCAACCGGCTTAACCAGCGGTCATAAAAGATAGTCTAATGTGAGAGGTCTTTATGAGGATCACGGTCTTAATTAATTAAGAAACACTTAACCAAATTAGCATGTAGTGGGACATGAGGGTTAAGTGGGTACCTTGGGTGGCACGTAGTAACTAGTGTGGTTGCCTTGGGTGGCATGAGGAAACTAGTGGGTTGCCTTGGGTAGCAACAGAAAATACGATTAGAATACTTAACCAAAGTGGAACATGTAATTAAACATGATTAAGGGGTTAAGTAAGTGCCTCGGGTGGCATGTGGGAATTAAGTAAAGGACTTGGGTGGCATGTGGAAATCTAGTGGGTGCCTTGAAAGGTAATTAAAATATGATTAATGACTTAACCAAAGTATTTATAACATGTAAGTAGACATGGTTAAAGGGGTTAAGTGGGATACACTAGATAAAATTAACAAGCTTAAGTGGTAGCTTGTGGGGGCCCATCTCAACCAATATCCCAAACGTATCTTTGTGGGCTCGACCCAAGTCGAGTGACGGGACACGCATATTGGGCTTGACTATAAGAGGCCAAAACGGGTTAGCGGTGGCAACGTAGGACCAACGGGTTTCATATGCGTGTGTGGCCCCGGGCTGGTTAGTAAATCGTTGTTGCATCGTGTAGGTATAAAGCCGTGCACCGTTGATATTATCAAGTTGCCACTTTGGGGAAATGATACATCCCATTGTGGGACCAGCACGGGTATCTACGTTAGGGAGCCGATCGCTTGGGAGTAGTGGGTACACCTAGTAATGATAGGGGCAGACGGCACCTATGTAGGGGTACCAGAAACTACTGGGTAAAAATTACTAAGTACATTTAGTAGGATCAACCTTTAAGTAGGAATTAATCTTAGGTAGGTGAAACTGGTGTGGTGTAGTGTAGGAATTATCCTTGGGTGAATAAGTCTGGGGTGGGGTAAGAATTATCTTTGGGTGGATAAATGCGTCTTTTCGGTTATCGTAGTACATTCGGTGTTTAGTTGGCTACTTAGTGTAGTCATTATCCCCAGAGGTACCGTACCTTATTTATGTCATACCCTAATTACTTTAATGGTTGTATTGTTAGGGTTATAGGACTCACTCAGACTTATGTCTGACCCCGTTGTTTTATCTTTTTCCCAACCCTCAGGTTATCAGAGTGGGCCTAGCACTAGTGGGCTTGGATCAGACCGCTATATCTATCTTTTGGGCTTGGATCGTAGAAGTAAAGCTCGGTTTATCTTTTCTGTTATGGCTATTGTCTATGTAGTGGGATTATGTACTTCTATTTTATCAAGATGGATATTATGTACTTGACTCTGGTTTATGGTTTTGTGATGTAACCAAACATGTATTACTTTCCGTTGCAATTAAATGATGATTTAAATTTTCAAGTATTACTTATATCTGTCTTGCTGTAATTTTACTGTTCTATATTCACTTAAAATACTTCACCGAAACTAAGGCATTCCCCTGTTATGAGTGACCTTAGCGGACGTGGGGTGTTACACAATGTGAGATTTCTAATTTATAAACGATACGGAAAACAACGATGTATAAATTATATAGTCGATTTATGAGTTATATAAGCATTGTACACCCCATGTATAAGCGTTGTATAAGTTGTATGTTCGATGTATAAGTTATATATGCGTTGTAAAAATTATATGTGCGTTGAAATGAATTGAAGTGAATTGAAATATATTTATATACGAATATATATACATATATATATATATACATATATATATACATATATATATACATACATACATATATATATATACTCCCCTCGTCCACAGAACATGGACGATATTTATTGGTTGTGATATTGTTTGGATTATTTGGTTGTTATAAATTGTTTGTGGTTGAGAATGATTGACTGTGGTTGAAAAATACCCATTTGTGGTTGAAACAAATTAGAATAGGATTGTGGAAATGAAAATAAAATATGCCGCCTGCGTGCGAACTAGATGCATGAATCCCCATTGTCAAAAACTGCAACGTTTTAAGGTAGAGCGAGGAGCCGTACTTCGATACGGTCCCGGTTTCAACTACCCTGCCGTTATGCTGAATCGTGATAAAATATTATAAACGATACGGAATGGAATTAAACTGAATTTGCTCGGTTCATGTGATATTTGATGGTTGAATGTGTTTGGCGTGAAAATTACACTAAAGAATAGGATTAGTGATATCGAATAATTTAACCATTGAAATGAACTGATTTGAAATTCTAAATATACGTGAATTATTTGAAAAGGCCGAGTTAATTCTCATTTTAAATTATTGATCGACGAGTGAAAGTCGAAGTTATGAAGACGTGCAAGACCGATGTTCTTCATGTCGAATGGAGGGGTGCTACTGATGCTGATGATAGGAGTAGCTACCTTGACGGGGTTGAGGTAGTAGCCACCCGGACATACTTGTTGATTGTACGGATATGCGAGGTATTGAGTGCCTCCGGTTTCGTTCAGACCCAGAACGAACGTGTAAATGGACTGTGTGTCTACCATTGGATTTTGTTCTGTGCTGATTGATCTCTATTAATATATATCTGTTTGGCGACGGAAAATTTATTCTCTTGCTTAACGCCCTTCTCTGAGATGTACGAGCCCAGAGGTTATATATCGATAGAAATCAGTCGCACGGAGTGTGTAACACCCCGTGAATTCTATAACGTTAAGCTTCACGAATTAAAGTATAATTAATTATAAATGATGAAATCAAGGGAAATGAGTTACGCCATTGCGTTCGTCTCGAAATTCTGCTTGAGATAGAGCTCAAGTTTGCGTAAAACGGATATCGTATGAAGAAGATATGGACGAACGAAGTTGGGCGAAAAACCAGAAGACGGGTCAGAATGCACTGGCGCAATTGGGAAGTGCGCCAGAACAGAAATGAACTGGCGCACTTGGGAAGTGCGCCAGTACATTTTTAGCCTGGCGCACCTGCCAAGTGCGCCCAGGTCAGAATGACCTGCTGGTCAGGTCTTGGCTGGCCTGGTCTGTGCTTAGCCGAATTCCTGAGCCTTGCCTTGTCACTAGGGCTAGGTGTCAGCTCCTGATTGGTCTCTCCTTCAAATGAATGGCTAATATTAATCCAAGCTCCATCGACGGTCCTAATCAATTCACAAACTCTATAAAAAGGACCTAAGACTCCACCTAATTCATACAAATAAAAATGAGAATGAGACCGTCATGCTGCTGAGGAAGGACTAGAAATAGCCGTCAAAATTGAGAGACGATTAGGAGACAATTCAAAAGCTTAAAGCAACGACAACTAAATCAAAACAACACCTACAACAAAGGATAGCATCTCCAAATTCAGAATTCAGATTCCTGAATTGAAGATTCGTCATACGTAGTAAGTATAGTGCTATTCCGATGTGAATAAATAATTGTGTTTTGATTTGTGTAAAATGAGAAATAGAATTGTACTTGATTTGTGGTGATAATAATTCATATTTGTATGTTGCTATGATTCTAATCGATTTGGAATGTTGTGGTATAACGATTGGATATTCACAAGTATGTAATTCATGTTGAAAACTACATGTTTGTGGTAGTTTATTACAACACCTATTGGATAATTGCAAGTATATGATTCATGTTGAAAGTAACGACTATATGTTTGTGGTAGTTTATTTGAGATTCATGCAAGTATATGGTTCACTATTATGCCAACATAATTTTTTTTTATAATCACTTTTAGTGTAGTTGGATCCATTTGGGTATTATGACTCATATGAATTTATGTTGGAATTGGCATCATGTTTCAAGTGTAAAACCATACTTTTGTATTAGAGACAAAAGTAAGCATCTTTGTGAACTTGTGTTGACTCTATGAACATGACTAAACTATGTTTGGTGTTATGCCTAATTGAAAACATGTTTTAGGCCTATGTTGTTATCAAAATCATATGATAATATATGTGACACATAATTAAGTTAGATTTACATTCCACTTGCAAGTTTACATGAATAGATTAAAAACCATGATTTCATGTTTAGGTATGTTTATGCCATGATTATATGAATAGATCAAAAACCATGATTTCATGTTTAGGTATGCTTATGCCTTGATTATATGCTATTACAATGCAAGTTCACAAGTGCCTAATTTATGTTAATTAGTTCGCTATGTTGCAAGTTCATGCGTTCACACTCCCCTTTTTATGTTACTTAGAATATATAAACACCATGTTCTAAGCCTCCCCTTTTTCATGTGGCTAAGTTGAGTTTAAATGTTAAACCCAACATATGTTATATTGTAGCGAACGTATAAAACGGGGGTAATGACGTTTGGGTTAAAATATAAAACATATGTGTTGGCATGTTTGACGCATGCCAACGACCTTGAAAAACAATTAAGTGGTGTAAATTAATTTCACCCAATAAAGATGAATTTGAATAATGGGGCGCAAATATTTACATATAAAAAGAAAAGAGACAAAATATGTAAATTTAGAAAATACGATGTGTTTAACCCGAGGTTGGATTGAGTTGTGATGTAAACCTGCCCGGAACCGCCTGGCTGTCCAGTAGTCACAACAATACCTATCCAATGTGGGTGGTTAAACACGGAGCCCAATAAGGACCCGAGGTTAGACTGAGTTGTGGCGTAAGACTGCCCGGACCCAACCGGCAACAGGCAGCCACAACAACATCTGTCTAATGTGAGAGGTCGAGGCTTTAATGAGACAATTAAGGCTGAGTCAGGATTGATAGGATTAAGTAAATTGAATTAATACTTAATCAAAATGGAACATGCTAAACTATACAGACTGATTGGGGGTTAGGTTTACAAAACACTTAACCAACTTAGCATGTTGGCTAGAAATAGAAAACCTAGTAGCGGGGGGACCCTTTTCAGCAGTAACCCTACAAGGTGTATCAGGATACCCTGAACTAGGCAGGGTGGGGCACGATTACTGGGCTGACTGTAAGAGGTCAAATCGACGGCGGTGGTGCGGCAGTGTAGGTTCTAACGGGGTGCGGGCGTGCACACACTCCGGCGTAGAAAAATAAGGCACTGGGCACCAGTAGTATACCTGTGCATTCTAGAAATGTGTCAGGCCGCCACCATGGGACTTGATACACCCCATGGTGGGACCAGCATAGGTAACTACAACATCGGGTGCCGTAAGACACATGTAACTATGCGAGTAGGAGCCGATCATTAGAAACGGATCACTTCACCCTGATTATGGGGTGCCTGTTGGGAACTAGTTTATATGGATGCAGAGATTATTATGGGGTACGATAAGTATATTCGACTCTAGACAACTTAACTTAGTTTATGATGCTTTCCCATTTCCAGTTTATACTTATCATGCCCAGTTCTTTATTCATAGACTGAATAGTCCTAGACTTACTCAGGCTTTATGTCTGACTCTACTTTTCTTTCGTCTTCTTTTCTTTCGTTTCCCCCCCAGGTCCACAGGGAGGGAATACCGCAGCTTGACCAGTTTTCACATCTAGCTTGAAGAGAAAGAATGTACTGCTTGGATCTCTTTCGTTTTGGACTATGGCTTTGGATTGCAACTATGGGGACTTATGCAGTTTACTTTTGTTTTTAGCTTCTTTAAGTTATGAAATCAAGACAGTTATGAGAATGTAATGGTTTTTGGAAGTATTGTAAGACAATTATGACATGGTTTGTGTAACACGTATTTTGTTGAAATAAAAATTGCTGTTGTTTTCCGCTGTTCAAAAATATGTGTATTTATATCTG
Organism: Allium sativum; assembly: GCA_030737875.1. Classification (NCBI taxonomy): domain Eukaryota; kingdom Viridiplantae; phylum Streptophyta; class Magnoliopsida; order Asparagales; family Amaryllidaceae; genus Allium; species Allium sativum. The sequence continues at coordinate 887,343,204 of CM060915.1, read as the reverse complement.
TCTTGTGTATCTGTGACTTATACTTATAAACCTCCACCAAAATTAGGGCATTCCCTTTGAGAGTGGCCCTAACGGAGGTGGGGTGTTTCACTTGGTATCAGAGCATAGGTTTACCAGATAAGATAAAAAGTTTTTGAAAATTCATTTCCAAAAAGTAAATTTAAAGAAGCATTTTTAAAGATAAAATGTTATTTTATTTTAAAAAAGGCATAGTCCCCCAAAGCCATAGGTACTATCTTTTATCCTTCGTTCTGAATCTATCCTTTTTGTTTTAGCATGTCCGAAGAACTTAACTTGCCAGAGGGTGTACCAATACCTTGTTGGTTTAGACGATTCGTAGAAGCGAGGGCCACTCAGCCAGGTCCTACCCTTTCCCCTCCCCCAGCTGCGGGAAATCATCCAGCTGCAGCAGCACTCTTCCTCCACCTCCTCTGTGGGGTAATACTTTTGCTAAGATATGTAAAGATTTCAAAGCTATGGGAGGAAAGGACTTTCATGGAACCGAGTCCTTCGTGGCAGCCATGAATTGGCTGAAGGAAACCGAGGACTTATTCGTCATCTTTGAGGTAGAAGATATGCAGAAGGTACAACTGGCAGTATGGCTACTTAAAGGCGAGGCTTCCTACTGGTGGGAAGTCACCAATGCAGAAAGACCAGTGGAAACATGGGAGGACTTTAGGGCAAGGTTTGAGGCTAAATTTCTCTCAGAAGCTGAAAGGAGTCTTCAGTTGGAAAAATTCCTATTTCTTAAGCAAGGGAATATGATAGTCAAAGAGTATGTTAATCAGTTAGATTAGCTGGCTAGGTTCGGACTGGACCTAGTCAACACTCCGCACAAGAAGGCTCTCCGCTTTGTCAAAGGATTGAATGAGCCATTACACAGTTTGGCCATGACCCATATACCCATGGGAGCTACGTATGAAAGGTTGGTGCAGATGGCATTGCTGAACGAAGAGGATAAGGGCAAGAAGGAGACAAAGGCAGAAAGCTCTCAAGGGAAGAAAAAGGGTTTACAGCCTAAGAAGACAAACTTTAAGAAGGGCGGGAAAGACAACAAAGAGAAGAGGAAGTGTAATTTCTGTGGCAAAGTGGGGCACTTAGTGAAAGATTGTCGGAAAAAGTAGGCCAAGATGAATGGTGGGTGCTTTTCTTGCGGTGAGATAGGCCACATGGCTAAGGATTGCCCAAAGAAACGAGGGCAGGGGCAGAGGGCTGGATCCACCTCAGGGGCACAGGTTCATGTGCTAGAAGCGCCACCTCTACAACAGCGAGGTATAAATACTTCTGTAGAAAGTGTAGTTTATCTTTATGATCACCCAGTTCGCACTTTATTTGATTCTGGCGCATCACACTCCTTTATTTCATCTGCTTTAGTAGAATCTCTGTACCTAGAAACTAGTATGGTAGAGGACCCCTTAATTGTTTCAAATCCAATTGGGGGCCCAGCTCATCTGTCTATGATCTGTGTGGGATTGAAAATTTCTATTATAAGCGTAGAATTTAGATGTAGTGCCTTTGTTTTGGGCTTCTCGGGATATGGTTTGATTTTGGGCATTGATTGGCTATCCAGTAATGGTGCCATCCTTTATTTTGAGAAAAAGGTGGTTAGGCTTCTGACCCAACTCGGTAACACTCTGGAAATTTCTTGTAATCCCTCGTATGCGGTTATGCTTAGTTATCTTGAATCGCTAGATACCTCTGTTGAAAGTTTGCAATCGGTTAGAGTGGTCCGGGAGTACCCGGATGTCTTCGAAGAGGTGAAGGGCTTGCCTCCGAAGCGGGAGATAGACTTCCGCATATATCTTGTAGATAATGCAAAGCCCGTTGCATTGCCCGTTAGACACATGGCTCCACGGGAAAGGAAGGATCTCAGTAAACAGATTAAAGAGCTTCTAGAGAAGGGGTTCATTAGAAGGAGCATTTCAGAATGGGGCGCTCCAGTGGTGTTCGCTACAAAGGCGGATGGTTCACTCCGTCTGTGTGTTGATTATAGGGAGCTCAACAAGCTAACGAAAAAGAATAGGCACCCTCTCCCCAGAATTGACGATCTGTTTGATCAGCTGGTAGGAGCGTCTGTTTTCTCCCAACTCGATTTGGCGACTGGTTTTCATCAGCTAAGGGTGGCTGAAGATAGCATCGATAAGACAGCATTCAGAACCCCAGACAACTTCTTTGAATGGCTTGTCATGCCTTTTGGCTTGACAAACGCACCCGCTTACTTCGTGGACCTAATGAGTAGGGTGTTCAGAGATTTCCTCAACAAGTTCGTAGTGGTTTTCGTAGACGATATCTTGATCTTCTCAAAGAGTGAAGAGGAGCATGCCCAGCACCTAAGGGCAATCATGGAAACTCTGCGAGTCCATCAGTTAAAAGCCAAATTCTCCAAATGCCACTTTTGGAGAGAGGAAGTAAGGTTTCTTGGTCACATAGTATCCAAAAATGGGTTAGCTGTGGACCCTGCTAAAGTAGTAGCGGTGCAGGATTGGAAGACACCAAGAAACGCAACTGAGGTCCGAAGTTTTCTAGGGCTAGCAGGTTTCTACCGAAAATTCATAAGGGATTTGGTGAAAATCTCAGCTCCGCTCACAAGGCTGACCAAGAAGAATCTAGTGTTCAATTGGGACTTGGATTGCGAGTTTGCTTTCCAACGACTAAAAAGGGCTCTTACAACAGCCCCAGTTTTGACGTTGCCAGATGGAAGCAAGATGTTCACAGTTTATACAGATGCATGTGGGACAGGACTAGGCGCTGTCTTAATGCAAGAAGGAAGGGTAGTAGCTTATGGCGGAAGACAGTTGAAAGTGCACGAAAAGAACTACCCGACCCACGATCTTGAGTTAGCTGCCATCGTCTTTGCACTCAAGTCTTCGACACTATCTCCTAGGTGAGAAGTTCGAACTTTACACTGACCATAAATCGTTGAAATATCTTTTCTCGCAGAAAGATCTTAACTTGAGGCAACAGAGATGGATGGAGTTTCTTTCCTTGTACGATTTCGAGATCTCCTACACTCCGGGCAAAGGCAACGTAGTGGCAGACGCGTTGAGCCGAAAGAAACTAACCCTAAGCCCGCTGTTTGTTGAAAGACAAAGCCTAGAGTTTATAGCCAGCTTTGACTTTAGGCCCTCCTCCGATTTTGTACCGGGCTTGCTAGCATCTCTCGAAGTACGCCCGACTTTAGTGGACTCATTAGGGACAGCACAACGCGAAGACCCTCAGCTTGTGGAGACGATTGATAGGCTAATTAGGGGTGAGACTTCAAGTCACCTCAGCAGATACTCCATCGACGATAAGGGTTGGCTAAGGCAAGACGGAAGACTATGCGTCCCACAGACAAGGGATTTGGTAAAGACGGTTCTCGAGGAAGCACATCACTCCAAGATGACGATACACCCAGGCGGAGATAAAATGTACAAGGACATAAAGAGAACTTTCTTTTGGAACGGCATGAAGAAGGACGTGGCAGATTTCGTTTCTAAGTGTATGGTGTGCCAACAGGTTAAAGCGGAACAGAAAAAGCCTGGCGGTTTGCTCCATCCTCTAGAGGTCCCGCAGTGGAAGTGGGATAGCATCTCAATGGACTTCATTGATGGGCTGCCTAGGTCTAGAAGAGGCAACACTAGCATTTGGGTAATAGTGGATAGGCTTACTAAAAGCGCCCACTTTTTACCTGTCAAGAGTAAAAGAACTGCCTCATCCCTAGCATCTCTTTACCTCAAGGAAATTGTACGACTCCATGGAATACCCTCCAGCATTGTTAGTGACCGAGACCATATCTTCACAAGTGAGTTTTGGCGGAGTCTGCAAGAAGCGGTTGGCACACAGTTATGCTTGAGCACAGCCTATCATCCCCAGACCGACGGCCAGACAGAAAGAGTGAACAGAGTTTTGGAGGACCTTTTAAGACTGTGCATCCTTGACTTCAGAGGGACGTGGGAAGACCATCTTCCTTTGGTGGAATTTGCCTACAACAACAGCTACCAAGCCACCATCGGAATGGCACCCTTCGAAACTTTATATGGAAGACCGTGTCGAGCGCCCACTTGTTGGTGGGAGTCTACTGATAAACTCATACTTGGGCCAGATATGATCCGAGAGACTTCAGAAAAAGTAGACTTAATACGGAGAAGAATGAAGACAGCCCAAGACAGACAAAAATCCTACGCCGACAAGAGGAGGACCGACCTTGAATTTGAGGTTAGGGACAGAGTTTTTCTTAAGGTATCTCCGCTAAGGAACGTTGTTCGTTTTGGAACCACAGGGAAGCTAGCACCAAGGTTCATAGGGCCATTTCCTATCATCGAGAAAATTGGGAAAATGGCCTATAGATTAGAGCTACCCGGAAAGCTGGCCGGAATTCACAACGTTTTTCATGTTTCGCACCTCCGAAAATGTCTACATGAATCTGCTGAAGTGGTAGAGCCAAATATCCTAAAAGAAGCTGAAGTGGAACGCGAAGCAACCGTGAGGAAAGTTCCAACCCGCATATTAGGAACGGAAGTGAAGAAGCTACGCAACCGCGAAGTCAAGCTCGTCAAAGTTCAGTGGAGCGACGCCGAGGGAGACGCAACTTGGGAAACTGAAGCTAGAATACGCGCTGCCTACCCTTTTCTTTTCGAGGGTACATCTTTGATCTTTCTTTTTCCTTAAGTTGCGCTTTTATCTATCTTTTTAGGTATATCTCCTCGACCTTATCTTTTAGGTAGAAACTCTTTGGATGAAAACATGTAATTGAAACATGTTATGGATGATGGTTGCAAGTGGTTGCAAGTGATTGCTAGTGGTTGCTCGTGGTTGCATATACACACACAATTTAGGTTTTAGATCGGCTCAGTCACTTCATGTTGCATGTGCATATATGTATTTATATTTGTATATGGTTGAAGTTTAATGTGTTGCCATATGGATGTTGCATTTATATGTGAATGATTGTGCACCCATGTAAAATCATGAATAGGAAAATTTGCATACATAATGGATTCATGACACTTACATAATTTGCATTAAGGAGGTCAACTGAATCAGTAGACCGACTGATTTTGCATTAGATAAGTACATGTACACACACTTCGCATATGATCATGAAGCATTAGAAGTCTTTTAAGGACAATGGATGCTCGTGTTTGATGGATGAGTAGATGGATGTTTGGATGTTAAGATATACATTCTTCCTAACTTGAAGATTTCGGGGACGAAATCCTTTTAAGTGGGGGAGAATGTAACACCCCGTGAATTCTATAACGTTAAGCTTCACGAATTAAAGTATAATTTATTATAAATGATGAAATCAAGGGAAATGGGTTACGCCATTGCGTTCGTCTCGAAATTCTGCTTGAGATAGAGCTCAAGTTTGCGTAAAACGGATATCGTATGAAGAAGATATGGACGAACGAAGTTGGGCGAAAAACCAGAAGACGGGTCAGAATGCACTGGCGCACTTGGGAAGTGCGCCAGAACAGAAATGAACTGGCACACTTGGGAAGTGCGCCAGTACATTTTTAGCCTGGCGCACCTGCCAAGTGCGCCCAGGTCAGAATGACCTGCTGGTCAGGTCTTGGCTGGCCTGGTCTGTGCTTAGCCGAATTCCTGAGCCTTGCCTTGTCACTAGGGCTAGGTGTCAGCTCCTGATTGGTCTCTCCTTCAAATGAATGGCTAATATTAATCCAAGCTCCATCGACGGTCCTAATCAATTCACAAACTCTATAAAAAGGACCTAAGACTCCACCTAATTCATACAAATAAAAATGAGAATGAGACCGTCATGCTGCTGAGGAAGGACTAGAAATAGCCGTCAAAATTGAGAGACGATTAAGAGACAATTCAAAAGCTTAAAGCAACGACATCTAAATCAAAACAACGCCTACAACAAAGGATAGCATCTCCAAATTCAGAATTCAGATTCCTGAATTGAAGATTCTTCATACGTAGTAAGTATAGTGCTATTCCGATGTGAATAAATAATTGTGTTTTGATTTGTGTAAAATGAGAAATAGAATTGTACTTGATTTGTGGTGATAATAATTCATATTTGTATGTTGCTATGATTCTAATCGATTTGGAATGTTGTGGTATAACGATTGGATATTCGCAAGTATGTAATTCATGTTGAAAACTACATGTTTGTGGTAGTTTATTACAACACCTATTGGATAATTGAAAGTATATGATTCATGTTGAAAGTAACGACTATATGTTTGTGGTAGTTTATTTGAGATTCATGCAAGTATATGGTTCACTATTATGCCCACATAATTTTTTTTATAATCACTTTTAGTGTAGTTGGATCCATTTGGGTATTTTGACTCATATGAATTTATGTTGGAATTGGCATCATGTTTCAAGTGTAAAACCATACTTTTGTATTAGAGACAAAAGTAAGCATCTTTGTGAACTTGTGTTGACTCTATGAACACGACTAAACTATGTTTGGTGTTATGCCTAATTGAAAACATGTTTTAGGCCTATGTTGTTATCAAAATCATATGATAATATATGTGACACATAATTAAGTTAGATTTACATTCCACTTGCAAGTTTACATGAATAGATTAAAAACCATGATTTCATGTTTAGGTATGTTTATGCCATGATTATATGAATAGATCAAAAACCATGATTTCATGTTTAGGTATGCTTATGCCTTGATTATATGCTATTACAATGCAAGTTCACAAGTGCCTAATTTATGTTAATTAGTTCGCTATGTTGCAAGTTCATGCGTTCACACTCCCCTTTTTATGTTACTTAGAATATATAAACACCATGTTCTAAGCCTCCCCTTTTTCATGTGGCTAAGTTGGGTTTAAATGTTAAACCCAACATATGTTATATTGTAGCGAACGTATAAAACGGGGGTAATGACGTTTGGGTTAAAATATAAAACATATGTGTTGGCATGTTTGACGCATGCCGACGACCTTGAAAAACAATTAAGTGGTGTAAATTAATTTCACCCAATAAAGATGAATTTGAATAATGGGCCGCAAATATTTACATATAAAAAGAAAAGAGACAAAATATGTAAATTTAGAAAATACGATGTGTTTAACCCGAGGTTGGATTGAGTTGTGATGTAAACCTGCCCGGAACCGCCCGGCTGTCCAGTAGTCACAACAATACCTATCCAATGTGGGTGGTTAAACACGGAGCCCAATAAGGACCCAAGGTTAGACTGAGTTGTGGCGTAAGACTGCCCGGACCCAACCGGCAACAGGCAGCCACAACAACATCTGTCTAATGTGAGAGGTCGAGGCTTTAATGAGACAATTAAGGCTGAGTCGAGGTTGATAGGATTAAGTAAATTGAATTAATACTTAATCAAAATGGAACATGCTAAACTATACAGACTGATTGGGGGTTAGGTTTACAAAACACTTAACCAACTTAACATGTTGGCTAGAAATAGAAAACCTAGTAGCGGGGGGACCCTTTTCAGCAGTAACCCTACAAGGTGTATCAGGATACCCTGAACTAGGCAGGGTGGGGCATGATTACTGGGTTGACTGTAAGAGGTCAAATCGACGGCGGTGGTGCGACAGTGTAGGTTCTAACGGGGTGCGGGCGTGCACACACTCCGGCGCAGAAAAATAAGGCACTAGGCACCAGTAGTATACCTGTGCATTCTAGAAATGTGTCGGGCCGCCACCATGGGACTTGATACACCCCATGGTGGGACCAGCATAGGTAACTACAACATCGGGGGCCGTAAGACACATGTAACTATGCGAGTAGGAGCCGATCATTAGAAACGGATCACTTCACCCTGATTATGGAGTGCCTGTTGGGAACTAGTTTATATGGATGCAGAGATTATTATGGGGTACGATAAGTATATTCGACTCTAGACAACTTAACTTAGTTTATGATGCTTTCCCATTTCCAGTTTATACTTATCATGCCCAGTTCTTTATTCATAGACTGAATAGTCCTAGACTTACTCAGGCTTTATGTCTGACTCTACTTTTCTTTCGTCTTCTTTTCTTTCGTTCCCCCCTAGGTCCACAGGAAGGGAATACCGCAGCTTGACCAGTTTTCACATCCAGCTTGAAGAGAAAGAATGTATTGCTTGGATCTCTTTCGTTTTGGACTATGGCTTTGGATTGCAACTATGGGGACTTATGCAGTTTACTTTTGTTTTTATGCTTCTCTAAGTTATGAAATCAAGACAGTTATGAGAATGTAATGGTTTTTGGAAGTATTGTAAGACAATTATGACATGGTTTGTGTAACACGTATTTCGTTGAAATAAAAATTGTTGTTGTTTTCCGCTATTAAAAAATATGTGTATTTATATCTGTCTTGTGTATCTGTGACTTATACTTATAAACCTCCACCAAAATTAGGGCATTCCCTTTGAGAGTGACCCTAACGGAGGTGGGGTGTTTCAGAGTGGATTGCCTGTGTGGCACGCCTAAGTGATAGATGATCAAGGCTTCTGTTGAAAAGCAAAGTCTTGTGGTTGATGATCAAAGCACGGCCTATGTGGCATGGCTTTGTGTATAGCGTTGTTTCGCGAGGCTCACACCCCGGTATGAGCCAGAAACGGGAGACGGACATCAGGGAGGACATGCGTTTCCTTCTAGCTGGGAGTGGTGCTTTGGGTTTTACACGCCCGGGTATTTTACTTATGTGGATGATGGAAAGCGAGGCCTCGGTTTGCTTCGGTCTCTTCGGAGCCGATGGTGTGGTCAGATATGACCAGTTTACGCCCCATAGGATGGGGAAACGCAATGTTCAGGAATTTTAATCCACATCGGTGGACCGGCCCTGGCGATCCAAGGGCCCACCTGTGTCTGGGTCCTGAGACATGGGCTAGATTGTCTCGAATTCGGTGAGGACTATCTTTTGCCTCGGTTCATGACGGAAATCCAATTTCCAAATACGATACCATACGGTTTTGATTGTATACCTATATATGGCGACATAGTGGTATGGGGCATTAATGTAACGACCCGCATTTTCCAGCAATATAAATAATTTATTTAATTATTTAAAATGTGATTTAGAAAATTAATTGGTCGAGGAATTAAACTATATAGATTTATTTAATTAAAATAAATAATAGAATAATATATTTAATTCTAGAATAATAAAAAAATAGTGGAAATTCACAGTATTGTGAATTTGGATTATTTGAAATATATGGTTCAGCTTGGAGTTGGACTATATTGGCAAATATATTCTCTGATCGACAGTTTGAACGTATAAATTTCAATTTAATTATAATCGAGCTAAAAATAGCGCGGTAGTTCGCTATTTGGCGATTTGAACTTCAACTGGATATATAGGATTCATTTTAACTTGGATTTATGTGAAACAAGAAACGTTAGGACCGGGTGAACTATATTTTTCTAGTGGAAGAGAAAAATCAGGATTTCGTCGTATAGATTGCAAGATATGCCCAATTCAAATTTTCAAATAGTCGCTATAGAATCGTTCATCGACCGTAACAGTTTATTTGAAATAACTGCATACTGGATTCGAATTTAGACAAGGTTCTTTTGAGATGTGGTGTTAATTTAATTTTTAGAATTTTACAGTAATTTTTAAATAATTAAATATGCAACCTTTTATTTGGAGTATTTTGCACCCTATATCAAAATTTTGGGAGTTTTACAATATGAGTTAATATACCGATATTATTATATTTTTGAGATAGTGACACATTGGTCATCACAATGGTATTTTTATTTTTGTTGTTAGCCGTCCATAAACGGACGAAATGTGTACACAATGGGGTACCCTTAGTATATGTATAATATTTACAACCCATATATGAGTCTCTTGATTTTACCTACCCCCTGACGTTTCAATGTGTTATGTTTTCAATATTTTTGAAACTAAACTTTCATATTTAATAGGTCTTTGAAAACGTCGGAAAACTTAAATCAAAGAATGAAAAGAAAATACTGAAAAGGTATTAGAGAAGTGCATGGTACTTAATGAAGCAAGTACCATACTCACAGACAAGAGAGTAAAATAAAATATGTTGGCACATGCGAGTATCCTATTACAAATCTATACATTAAATAACCAGCAGGCCATACTTTGTGTTTTTAGTCTGCAAACCTACTCTCCCCTCTGCGTTGAGAAAAGAGCGAAACTTCGTGGCCAAGGAATTGTAAAGCAGTCCTACCCTATAACGCTACTACGTGGGCATCAAGCAATTTAACCGTGAGTGCCAAGGTAGGTTAGCTATAAATACGTGACCTTCCCAGCAGTCCTACCCCGTCTTTTCATTCTCTAATTTATTTTCTGGAAACACCAAATAAGCTGTCGCCATTTCCAGCTTAATCCAAAGTTTTAGAAATCAATAACAAATCAAAACAAAACCCTTCGTTCATTTCCCTCCTCACCATTGGATATCAGCTCGAGGCACACTGCTCATATAACGCTCAAAAGAAGGAGCAAGCAACTGAGGGGCAGAGGGTACGTGCGGGTTCGTCCTCCTGGCATTGGAGCTGTAGAGGTCGGAAGGAGGTGTTGAACGCAAGTTTGAGTTTTGTTGTAGGCTAGGGGAGTGACTCCTGCTGTTTAAAGCAAAGCAGTACGCAAGTATGTAGCGGAGAGGGATCTTTCCGGAGTAGGAAGTGGTTTCAGAAGGTTCGGCATTCATTTCCTTTACTGTGTGTGTTCATGGGTTTGAGTGGAGGACGTTAGCGTGGGGAAGGATGGGCGTGAGAAGAAATACTGGAGGGCATGAAAGGGAGTATATATTTAAAACAAATGCCAGGGAATATTTAGTTATCACATGAACTTACATGGTGAGAATGCAAATACTGGAAGCGTTTGTATCGTTGGGGAAGAAGGCCACTATGCATGGCGGGTCTGTAGGGATAATGGGCCATTGGGTTTAAGAAGTGAGGTCCAAAAAGGGAAGCAAGTCGGTTTGTAGTTGCAGAAGGCTCGGTTTGGTTCAGGAGACATGAATGTGCAAATTGAGCATGGGTCCGTACATCAAGTTACGCGTGAGTGAGTAAGATATTTTAAACTTGACCAATTACCATTAAATGTTAATATGTTAATTAATAGTTTATTGAATAATGATTTAAATCCATATAAACCGTAACTCCTTCCTACGTGAACAGATTTGAAAGCCGTTGTCACATTGAAATTGTATGGACACGGATTACGCAATGGATCTGGTTTGACGAAATTCAGAGATCATTACATTTTAGGGGAAAATTAAACGATGGACTAAATCGACCAACGTTGACCGTAATTTAACGATCACCGTCCAATGTGAGTAACTCTCACTAACTCTGATCAATTCATATTTCTATAAAGTATTTTTAGAATTGGAATTATTGTTTGCTTTGTTGTGTGTTGGTTGTTTGATTGAACTGCTAGTAAGTTGGCTGAAATTATCGATAACGATATATGTAAATCGTATCGAAATATTGACTCTGTTTATCAGAATATTTTATATTTGTGTTGACTGACATCTGTGGATGCAGGGAAACAGGTCGGAGGGACCCAACTGGGTTCCTCAACATTTATTTACCGCTTTTCATATATTTTGATATATGATGTGTTATATCATCCGTTATTGATTCTGTGTGTTTGGATGATGACCGATCATTTTGATTGGATATTTTTACACCGTAAGTGATACGAGAAAGTGAAAAGGGAGATTTTCAAAATATATTTGAAATTAGATTATTTATATAAAAACAACGGATTTTATATATAAAAGGGAAAAAGGGTTTATAAAGGAAAAATCATATTTGTAAAATCAAAATAAAGGAAAAATATTGGTAAACCAATGAAGAGGAAACATATATTTGTAAATCAATATAAAGGAAATTATTGGAAGAAATAAGGAATAGGGAAATATTGAAAATCATTTGCAAATAAAAATATATGGAAAAGGGAAAATATTTGTAAATCATTTACAAATAAAATAGAAAGAGGAATATTTGTAAAACAATTACAAATAGAAATAATAAGAGAATATTTGTAAACATTTTCAAATGAAATAGGAAAAGAGATATTTATCTAGAAAATAAACTGAGTTATGAAAAGTAATTATTTATTTAGAAATTTAATAGAATAATGAAGTACTTGGAAATGGATAAAAGTGTAATAAAGAAGAATTTTACACTAGGAAGAATTTAGGCCCGTGCTTCGCACACGGGTAAACAGAATATGAATTCAAAGTGAGAATTTAAGAGAGATCTGTTTTAACAGATAAAGTGAGAAGGTTAATTTATAAATAAAGTTTTATAAATTAATTTAGTTATTTATCTTTGGATAAATAGAGTATATAAGTCAAGACTTATCTAGAGAAGTAAAAATCGATTTCCACATCGATGTTTGAAACTGAATAAGGACGAAGGAGAATTTATCGAATAAGAGTTATTCGAAGTAAAGTTATCGAATATCAGTTTATTCGATAGGAAGTTTATTGAATATTAGTTATTCAATTAGATTTGCTCGAATTTAGTTATTCGAGATAGAGTTAAACAGAAGTAGTCATTTAAGATAAGTTATCAGTAAGCACGACTGCTAGCGAAATTCGCAGGGCTGCAGATAGCCTAAGGCGGACGGATGTTTCCTGAGGGAATCAGGCGTAACCATTGTGATCGCTGCGATCTAGAGTCGAGCGAATTGTGTTAAATCAAATATCAATAAATTAATAAAAGTAATTAAGTCGAGTTTGTCAAGTTGAGTTAAATAAGTCGAGTTAATTAAGTGAGTTAGTCAAGTCGAGCTGATCAAGTAAGTTGGTCAGATTGAGTTAAATCAAGAGAAGTTAATCAAAACCAAGTTATCCGAATAAGAATTAATCCAGTAAGAGTTAATAGAATAAGGGTTGTAGATTAGAGTTAGCCGAATAGTAGTTAATAAATTAGTTGTTCGTTTATTTATTCGAGTTAGAAAGTGAAAGCCATATTAAAGTTATAATATTTCGGATGCAGGGAATTATAACACCATTGTTATAATCAAGTGATTTCTGATAAAGAAGTGGATTCACAAATCGAATCCGAGAGCAACGTAAGGAAGTGTGGAAAGTTGAACTTTGTCTATTTCGAAGTTAGAAATGTCGTTCAGTTAAGGTCTGAGAGGTAATTATACCCCAACTTGATTGACTTCAGTTTTAACTAAGAAGTGGATAAGGTCCGAGAGTGAAAGTGGTTAAGTGAATTTAGTTAAAAAGTGTAAGGGTTTGTGTTGGCACAGTGATGTTTATTCAAACATCTGTTTAATCAAATGAAAGAGATTTGGAAATGTTTTCCAAATGAGAAGCAGAATTGTTTTCTGAATATAGAAACAAGAGATGGAAATGTTTCCAAGGATAATGATACATATTTTCTAAATATAGTGAATAAGAAACATTAAACAACAGGAATAGGGAATTGAACGAATGAATGAAATGATGATTGACCGATAGAATTTCCATCTGGAAATAATATCGTTGTTTGCACACAGACATGTTTTCATTTGATAGTTAACTCACCGACTATCAAAGTTTTGGACCATTTTACGTTGTTAATATGGAGAGACCGGTTGGATTATTATCCAGAGAACCACTCCGTATTGGCATAAGCGTTGCGAATCGAGTATGCTGAAAATATTGAAGACGGAGTTATGCAAGGGCTATCCTGTTTACAGAATAGTGCCTTCGGTTTGTCCAGTCCCAGGGCAAACGTGAATGGACGAGTGTCTGACAGAGTATATTCAAAGGATCGCGTAAGTTGATCTCTTCAAACGTACTCACGTTTGGTGGCGGAGGAATTCGTTTCTCTTAGCGGTATACCCGTGGTATTTTTGGGGAAATCAATTTGTGATTTGGCGGGTATGACGATGTGGCATTCAAAGTAATGGAGGTGTGATCTGTCAAAAGATAGGTTATGACCTCAAGCCTCATCAACCGGGAAATGACAAAAATCGGACAGGCAGCATGGCTATGTGGGTCGCACCCATTAGGATGTATGATCACCTATCTAGAGAAATTCCTTTTGTTCTTAAATCTATCGATGCTGTCCCTTATCGGGAGACGGTTGCTGATCCCAACCGTTGGTGATATACATTCGATACACTCAAGCGAAATGAGTGGTCGGTCATGTGTGGGCCGGGTTGCAAGATGTTCTTGTTGAACCCAGTGTTTTTGCCTCTAGAGATACATGTTCGGAAGGTGGTCCCATACCTTGTCAAGTTGGAATCCAATCCCCAATAAGTGCCCGTGAGTTTGATTTTATATTATATATGTGGAACGTGAGATGCAAGCGTTCTACTAGATTTTATTTACTTGTGATTAGACATTATTATAATATCAGATAAGATATGATTTCCAAAGTGTTTTGGGTTATCGTAAGGTAAAAACCGTCCGTGTTTATGTGTGGATTGGTCTTACGATTATCTTTTCTTTTGAAAAGGATTTTGATAAGTTAAACCAAGTGATTTGAGTTTACTCACACCAGTCCCATGACTGACCCAGAGTTTATTTTGTTTTGTTTCCCTAAACTCTTGGGTGCCCAAATTCGTACGGGTAGTCAAGTAGTCAGGATTTTACAGATATACTTGGAGAGCTTAGAGCAGGAGGCTTCAGGATTTATGTAGCTATTGTTTATTCCGCTGTGATGTAAGTATTGTACTCTGATAATGGTATCGTATACCTATACTGCTTTGATTTCAAGTTATGTTGTATATTATATTTTATTCGTTCCGCTGTGAGATTCGTGTTACTCTGATGTTGTTGTCTTCTTCTTCTTCTTCTTCTTCTTCTATTCTATTAGTTCTATTTTATCTATCCTCACCCTCTAACTTCTTTCTATTAATGATCCGGTATTTTTGATGTTCGAATAGTCAACATGGTAGTTTTTGTGTTGATGTTCGGAGTCGAAAACACCGGGTCGTTACAATTAATGCCGTCTATGATTGATACTTATGATTTGAATTTGTTTTTGAAACTTATAAACACTAGTAATAATATCAAATGCTTTTGTTTTATTCGTATCAAGCATATTTTGGCCATTATAAGGTAAAACTCTATCCTCCGGTTTGTGTTGCGTTGTGTGATGGGAACTGAGTCTCATAATGGCTTCATTTTATAAAAAGCATTGCGATGTTTAAAAGAATTATTTGTTTTAAAGCACTGGCAATCCAATGGAGTAAACCCATTCCGCGAAAGTGGCATGGTCCTGTGATTAGCCATATTTGAAAATGTGTAAAGTAGATTTCTCATACCAGTCCCATGGATGACTCGTAGTTTGTTTCACTTACAAACTCGGGTGCCCCTTTTTCTACACGGGCAGCCTTGTATTCAGGTTTTAACAGGTTCTTTCTGGATAGCTGGAGCTGAAGATGGATTCTATCATTTGTCTCTGTTTATGTTGTTCAGCTCCTGTTGTACATATTATGTTTTCTTTTTCGCAATAGACATTTATGTATAGCTGAACTGTATTTTGTACTAAGTATGATCCTATATACTGTGTAACTCTGATGATTTTATTTATCCAGTGTATTCTATTGTACATTATCTGTTGTATTTAATTATTTCTGTTCTGTTGTTATCTGCTTATGTGTTATATTCCAAAGATTACCCTTACACCGTCCTATCGGGGTTTGGGGTCGTCACAAACGTGGTATCAGAGCTTTGGTTAAGCTTAGTTCTGGAATATAACATATTAAGGAACTCATCAGAAATAGAACCAGTAGTGTTCTAGGACGAGTAACTCATTACAGATAGACACATTTACATACAAGTATATGTCTCTATGTTTTATAATCTCTTTTCTGTTGACCTGACACTTGGTCTACTATTTGCAGAAGTATTAGAAAATGAGTACCAGAAACAGAAGCAGTAATACTGACCCAGATGTAGAAGCTCTATTTATGAAATATAGAAATCTGGGTGGAGTACCGTTCTCAGGTAATGAATCTATTATTCAAAAATAAGCATGGGTGCGCTCTGCTGAGAAAATCTTTGAAGGTTCAAACCTTCGGGATGACCAGAAAAGATTTATAGCATCTTGGGCACTCAAAGACGAGGCTTTGTTCTGGTGGGATTCGATTGTTAAAAATAATCCAGAAGGTGATATTACCTGGGGTAGATTCAAAGAGCTTTTCAGTGAAAAATTTATTCCTCCAGAAGCAACTGAGCGGTTATGTGATGAATTCTACTATTTGATACAAGGAGATATGAACATCCCAGAATATCATAAGAGATTCAATGAACTTTCTCATTTTGCTCCGCATCTGATTCCAGATCCAAAGCGGAAGAATCTGAGGTTTATAAACGGTCTTCAAAGAAAATACCAGAATAAAGTAATGGGGCATGTAAAGCTTCCTTTTTCTGAAATGATATACATGGCTTACCAGTATGAGGATCTCGATAGGAAAGGTATGTTGCGAGACGAAGAGAAAGTCAGTTCTAGCAGCAAAAGGAGAACTGAAACTGATATCCCGGAGACAAGTACACAGCCTGAGGCCAGTACGACGTCTAGGGTCAGAAAGAAGCCTAGATTCAATGGGGAAAAGGTTATATCTGAGAAAGGACCAGCGATGACTGCAATACGCAATAATTGCAAAAAGCCAGGGCATTTCAAGGGAATTGCAAATCCTCGAGGGAGGAAAGAAATGTGGGATCAAAATCCAGTAAGAAAGGTCAAGAGAATAGGAAATGTAATCTTTGCCATCAGGCTGGGCATATTGCGAAGAATTGCTAACTATCACCGAAATCTGAAATGGTACAGGTAAATAAAGTAGCAGAAGTTCCTGGATCCTCATCCGTCCAGGAAAGGCCAGATGTTTTAGAAGGCACGCTTACTGTCAAAAACATTCTAGTTAAAGTACTGTTTGATACAGGCGCATCGCGAAGCTTTGTTGCAAAGAATGCGGTTAAGAAACTAGACTTGAATTTGAAAAAGCTCAGAGAACCCATGACTGTTCATAATCCAGTTGGGGGTTCTGTCGATCTTAGTTGGGTTTGTGGGGTTCCAGTTTCTTTTTCCTGCTACCGATTCCCTACTATTCCGATTGTCATGAATTTTACAGAGTTTGATCTGATTCTGGGAATGGATTGGTTAACCAAATATGAAGCTGAGGTTAAATGCGCCGACAGAGTCGTAAGGGCGAAAATTAAATCAGGAAATTATATAACCATTCCATGTGAAGGTTCGAATTCTGACAGAAAAGACTTCTTGGCAGCATTGGATGTTTCTCCTGCTCAAACAGGACCTGTTCCTGTCGTTACAGAGAATATTCAGGTAGACATTGCAAATATTCCAATTGTCAAGAACTATGCGGATGTGTTCGAAGAAGTCGTTAGCTTACCTCCGCAGAGAGAAATTGATTTTAAAATCTCTTTAGTCCCGAATGCAAGGCCAGTGGTTCACGCTATTCGAAGAATGACCTTGAAGGAGAAAGATGAATTAGATAATCAAACTCAACAGCTAGTATGGAAGGGTCTAATCAGGCCTAGTTTATCTGATTGCGAAGCAGCAGTGATATTTGTTTCGAAGTCCGACGGTACTCTCAGACTATGTGTAGATTATCGTGACTTGAATAAGTAGACGCTGAAAAACAAATATCCATTGCCGCGGATTGATGATTTATTGGATCGATTAAATGGCGCACAAGTATTTTCTTGAATGGACCTAGCTACAGGTTTCCATCAGCTTCGTATTGCCGAAGAGTGTGTTCCTTTGATAGCATTCAGAGGTCCAGACTTATTCTACGAGTGGTTAGTAATGCCGTTCGGCTTATGTAACACTCCAGCCTATTTCGTTGATCTAATGAACCGAGTATTCAGACGAGTATTGAATAAATTTGTTCTGGTTTTCATTGATGATATACTGATCTTATCTAAATCAGAAAGTGGACACGAAAAACATTTGGAGCAAGTGTTAGAAATTCTCAGAAAGAATGTGTTGAAAGAAAAGTTTTCCAAATGTATATTCTGGCAAGAAGAAGTCAAATTTCTTGGCCATGTCGTGTCAAAGCAAGGAATTTCAGTGGATCCCAGTAAAATCACTGCTATTCAGAATTGGAAACAGCCTCGTACACCCATGGAAGTTAGAAGTTTTCTCGGGTTAGCCAGTTATTATTGGAAATTCATTAAGGATTTCGCGAAGATATCTAGTTCTTTTACGAAATTGACGAAGAAACATTCGAGATTCAATTGGACTTCATAATGTGAGGAAGCTTTCCAGAAGCTGAAATTAAAACTGACGACTGCTCCAGTGTTAACAATAATATATGGTAATGAAGACTTGAAATTCTGGACTGACGCTTCTAAAGAAGGCCTTGGCGCAGTGTTAATGCAAAGAGGCCATGTAGTCGCTTATGCTAGCCGTCAATTGAAACCACATGAAAAGAATTATGTAACTCACGATCTTGAATTGCTAGCTATCGTGTTTGCTATGAAAATCTGGAGACATTATCTATTGGGTGAGAAGTTTGAATTATTCACTGATCATCAATCATTGAAGTATTTATTCACCCAGAAGGATCTGAATATGAGACAACAGCGTTGGTGTAACAACCCGTATTTTTATAACATATTAAAACAAGAAATCAAGGCAGAATTAAATTTTAAAGTCAGAATCAGGGGAAACGGGTTATGCCATTGCGTTCGTCTTGAAATTTTACATGAAATAGAGTCTGAGTTTTCGAAAATCGGAGTCCAGATGAAGAAGTTATGGCATGTACAAGTTTCAGCAGTTTTCAGGCAAGACTGGACCAGGGGGTCGACCATAGGGTCGACCTTACCCCCCCTCCCCCCAGGTCGACCATAGGGTCGACCTACCCCACAAGTCGACCATAGTGTTGACCTCCCCCCTACAGGTCGACCTGGTCGGCCTGTTTCGACCCAGAACTCATTTTTGAAGCCTGAGACAGGTTTTGATGGTCCGGATTGATTTTAGGGTTAATCTAAGGGCCTAAACTAGTTCCTACACCTATATAAACATCCTAAGGCCTAACCTAATTCATACAATAATTCATATGACACCAAAATACTGCTGGACTTCCTCTTGATCATGGTCGCCGCTCTCTAAACTTTTCTCTTAGCCTCTAAACTAGATTCAAACTAGAGATTAAAGCTTCTACAGCAATTCTACAACAATTCAAGAAGACAAATCAATGTCTCTGCAACGTTCTACCATAATTTTAGTTCTTAATTCATTAGCCATGCTCTGTAAGTTCTAATTATTTTCAGATCTAAATGTTTAATTATGATGTGGCCATGGAATAAAGTGGAATTGGATTTAAGTATGTTTATCGATTCTGATCTATTTCTGTTGCTCCTTGAATCTTCTGTTTTGGGACTTGTCTATCTTTATGATCATGACAAGTTTATGATCTATTCAGCAGTTTTCTTGATTCGTAATGACGTTATCATCAAGTTGTAATATTTATGCCTAAGATGATGTTTTCCTCTGATCTCATTTTTATTCAATTTCTATCTCCCCCAATTTATTTTCTTTTCATGAACCTTGGTCAATTTCGGACCTTGGCCTAAAATCGCGATTTGCGTACGATATGTATATGGGGGAATTATGGGATTATTTCCTATATGAATATGATGTAATAATTGGCAACATGAAATTGGATATTATCATTGTATTTGCAAGTTTGGGCTTGATCTGTAAATTTTGGTATAATCTTGTTATGAACAAATTTGCATAAATATTATATACATGGAATTTGGCACAAATAGGATCTATGTAATGTAACATAAGATTTGGTATATATAGCATGTATGTAATTTGGCATGTAAATTAAACCACGAGTTCGGGCCTATGTAAATTAAATCAAAAGATTAGGCTTACGATTGGGCAAATGTAGAATTGGGGATTTGAATATAAAAGCGATTGTAAATTTTATAATTGGCATAAATATGTATTATGAACTTGGGTAGTTGGCGTGTGTTGTAATAAAAAGATTACAGTTTGGGATAACTACATCATGAATCATGATTTGGGTTTATTTGGGCATGATACATGCAATTTTGGCTAGAACTCGATATGGGTGAAATAACATAAACTTGGCATACATGTAAATAGGAAAGAATTGGACATATGTAAACTGACTAGAATTGGGTATATATATCCATATATATATATATATATATATATATATATTGGCATGTAATTTTGGAACTTGGGCATATGTTTATTAATATGTAAAGTTGGGAATTTGAAACATGGAAATGACTGTGTATTGGATAATTGACTTGAACACGAACATGAACATTTCTATATGTTAAACACATGAACTGATATTGGGGTTTTGGGGGGAATACGACCATTAATGAACCTTTGACACGAGGTTAGACTCAGTTTGTGGTGTAAATCTGCATAGAACCGCCCGGCAAATCCAGTAGCCACATAATGTCAGTCTAATGTGAGAGGTCAAAGGTCGAATTGTAGGCGTAATGATTTATGACACGAGGTTAGACCCAGTTTGTGGTGTAAATCTGCCCAGAACCGCCCGACAAATCCAGTGGCCACAAAATGCACGGTCTAATGTGAGAGGTCATGATTCGTTCGTCATAGTGAATGAATTAAGGAATACTAACCATAATAAGACGTGGGTATGGTTAGAGGGTTAGGTAGGATGACATGGAAATTTGACATGTGAATATGGACCTACCCGGTATGAGTTAAGAACATGTAAAACTTATAAATATGGGCTTAACCAACATAACTGTTAATCAGACCAATGGGTGGGTTAAGTAACATAGCTAGGCTAATGACACATGACCGTTATAACATGACTAGCGGATGGGTTGGGCTAACTTGGATAGGTTGATAACACCCAATCGGTATAACCTGATGCGTGGTAGGGTTAAGTAAACACACGAGGGTAACACTTAACCATTATAATATGACTGGTGGAGGGGGTTATGTTAACATGCACTTAACCAATATAACGTGATGCGTGGTAAGGTTAAGTAACAACAGAGGGTAACACTTAACCGTCACAACATGATACGTAGGTGGGCTAAGTCAATGTACACTTAACCAATATGACATGACATGCGGTGGGGTTAAGTTAACACAAGGGAGAACACTTAGCCAATATAAGAAGGCTTGCGGTAGGGTTAAGTAACACAAGGAACAACACTTAACCGATATAACATGATGTGTGGTAGGGTTAAGTAAAACAAGAGAAAACACTTAACCAACTTAACGTAATGGACGGAGAGGGCTATGTACATATCGGGTTGGTGGGTAATATTAGTAAATATAGGCCCACAAACTTAACCATTAATAAGCACGCTTGAATCGGTGGGTTAAGTACATCACGGGAAGGTGGGTAATATCTGTATATATAGGCCCACACACTTAACCAGTAGGAAACCCTAGTAACGGGGACCCATTTCAGCAGTAACCCAAATCAGGTATCAACGGTACCCTAAAACTAGGCAGGGTGGGGCACGATTACTGGGCTGATTGTAAGCGGTCAAAGCGACGGCGGTGGGTGCAACAGTGTAGGTTCTAACAGAGTACGGGCGTGCACACACTTCGGAGCAAACAAACAGGGCACTAGGGCACCAGTAGTATAACTATGCCTTCTAGAATTGCGTCGGGCCGCCACCATTGGTCTTGATACACCCCATGGTGGGACCAGCATAGGTATCTTTAATCATTGGGGGCCGTATGACACACATAGGTAGCATAATCCCTAGGTGGGATAAACCCTAAATCCGAGAAGTGTTCAATAGGTAGCATAATCCCTAGGTTGGACCTAGGTGGCATAAATCCTGGTTGAATCTAGGAAGCGCTCGATAGAAAACCCTAGATTAGATCTAGGTAATAAATAATAAATGTACACATGAAATCAACCTTAATTTCGGGGATCAGGATCACGTTATGATTTTATCATTTTATATAGATTACTAGTTGGGACACTAGTTAGGTGGTGCCGAGCAAATAGATATCATAGAAATATTTTAACGATGAAGCAGAGAAATCTTGCGATCTTGCGAAATTATACTTAGTTAATCTTGAATGGGAACCTCGCAATGTTATGCATGACAAAAATCCTATGATGTTATTCTTAGTTATCGTGCCTGTAGCTTATCTTGTCATCATGCTTATGTTTACTTCCAGTTTATTCATGCCATGTTATCTTTACTTGTTTTTATGCTGAAAGTCACTAGGACTTACTCAGTCTTTACGACTGACCCGTTTTGTTTCGCCTCTTTTTCTTCCGTTCCCCCCCCCAGGTTCGCAGGGTGGGAATACAACTTAGTTCGGATCTTACCAAGCTCCAAGGCTCTTTCATGTACTGCTTGGATTTCTCTTGGCTATGGCTTGCTTTACTGTTTTACTTGAGGAATGATTTATGACTATGGTTTTATGCTTCTTTACTATTGCAAGACAGATTTCGATGTAATGGATTTAATGGCATTTTGATGTAAAAGGCTTTAGACCTTTCTAGATTTTAAAGCAATGAAATTTGGTTCTTCTTCCGCTATTTTATATGTTCTGTCTTGTAATATTTCTGTGTATGTTTACCTAGATAATGCTTCACCAAAGCTAGTGCATTCCCTTTGTGAGTGACCCTAGCGGAGGTGGGGTGTTATATTTGGTATCAGAGCAGAAGGTTACCAGATTGGGCAAAAGCTTTTAAAAACCTTCTGAAATTATTTTCAAAACATTTACAAAGAAGCATTTTTCTAAAGAAAAGTTATGTTTTACGAAAGGAATATTCCCCAAAGCCATATGCACTATCTTTTGATTCTCTCCTTGAGTCTCTTCTCTCTTTCTTTTTCACCATAGTTTGTAGGCATGCGACACATGTCGGAGGGAAAAGTAGGGTCCAACTTCCATCTGTAGCCGCAGTAGTTTTACTTGCGACTAATCTTATCTCAAGCTTTGTAGGGTTGCCGTGCGATGGAAGTAGCTTTCGAGAAACTTTTCAACAAGCTATACAAGGATAGTAGGAACAAGGATAAAGAACACAAGTCTAAGGATGAGAAACTTGTTGATATGGCTTAATCCACGAAGAGGAAAAAGGTGAAAGGAAAGAGGCCAAAAAGAATAATAAAAACCCATGAAAAGAGAGAATATCTTTAGTATGGTAAAAAGGGACATGTAATTAAGTATTATAGGACAAGGACAAGGGCAAAGAACAAGATCGTTGAGTGGGCAATTGTATGCTCTCACTACTACCGTACCTAAGAGAGGTGGTAACGTTTCTGTTAATGGTTTAGCTTCTCTTTTCTATCATACCGTGGGAACTTTGTTTTGTACATCGCATCCTTTTAATTCTGCTTCGATAGTTGAGTCTCTGCACCTTAGTACTAGCGTAGTAGGGGATCCCATTTTTTGTCTCAAATCCTATTGGGGAATCGGCTCATTTATTCATGACTTGTTTGGATTTGAGAATGTCTATGCTAAGTGTTGAGTTTAGAAGTAATGCTTATGTTTTTGGGCTATGGGTTGTTTCTAGGGATGGAGTGGTTATCCAGAAATGATACCATTCTCGAGTATGAAAAGAGGGTAGTTAGACTCTTGACTTGCCTCGGTAATACCCTCGAAGTCTAGTGTAACCCTTAGGGTTCTGCCATGCTTAGTTACCTAGAATCTCTTGATACATCTATTGATCCCGAGTAGTGTTCGCCACTAAGGTGGATGGTTCATTTCGCTTATGCATGAGTTATAGGAAATCATCTTAGTAAGTACATTTGGCAACATGGTTGACATCTGTTTATTTGCAAGAGATAATCTTTCTGCGTGGAATACCCTATAAACGAGATCCAGGATTCACTAGTGAATTTTGGAGAGCTTGCATGAAACCATGAGTACGCAGTTATGTTTAAACCGAGTATACTATAAAAAGAATAAGTGAAAGTGGAACGAGAGGCGACAGTGAAATGAGTTCCAACTCATATTTTGGAAATAGGAATTAAGAAGCTACGAAATTGTGAAGCTAAAGACGGTCAAAGAACAATGGAGTTAAGCTCAAGGAAATGCGACTTAGAAGATTGAAGACTAGATACGCGCATCATATCTCTTTTTAAGAGTATATCCTTGATCCCTCTTTTCCTGTAGAGCTTATTTGCATGCTATCTTTCAAGTATATCCTCTCGGTCCTATTCTCAATCCCATTTCTGCTAGAAACCCCATAGGGAGCATGACTCGTCTGTTAGTAATACATTTTGGGGCTTGAGGGTGTCCGTTGGGTTGACTAAACTCTTTGGGTTTTATAGGATACGGGTTGGTTTTAGGAAGGGATTTCTTGCGACCTAAAAGGAGTTTATCATGCTTGGTTTCCTAGAATCATATTTATTGGTTTTGGGCTGGTGTTTAAGGTACAAAGTTTTCTTTACTTGCTTCTATCATTCAGTTATACCTTTAGGTAGGAACTAATGGATGTAAACATGTGTTTGAGACATGTTATGGTTGATGGTTGCACGTGGTTGCTAGTTGTTGCTCGTGGATGCATGAACACACATTAGGCACTAGATCGGCTCAGACACATTTCCATATTGCATATGCATGAGTGTTTATACTAGTTTATGGATGAAATTGGATGTGTTATCATATGGATGATGCATATGGATGGATGTTTGTGCACACATATAGTGTTTATGTGACTAGGACTATTTGCATACATGTTGGACTCATGGCACTAAAACATATTTTGCATTAAGAAGATCAATCAGGCCTGATCATTTGCATTAGATAAGGAACATATACACACACTTTCTGCATATGTTCATACAACATTAGAAATCTCTTAAGGACAATGGATGCCTGTGATTGATGATTGAGTAGATGGATGATTGGATGGTAGGACACATTCTTCTTAACTTGAAGATTTCGGGGACGAAATCCTTTAAGGAGGGGAGAATGTAACAACCCGTATTTTTATAACATATTAAAACAAGAAATCAAGGCAGAATTAAATTTTAAAATCAGAATCAGGGGAAATGGGTTACGCCATTACGTTCGTCTCGAAATTTTACATAAAATAGAGTCCTAGTTTTTGAAAATCGGAGTCCGGATGAAGAGGTTATGGCATGTACAAGTTTCAGCTGTTTTTAGGCAGGACTGGACCAGTGGGTTGACCTACCCCCCCCTCCCCCACAGGTCGACCATAGGGTCGACCTACCCCCCAGGTCGACCATAGTGTCGACCTCCCCCCCTACAGGTCGACCTGGTCGGCCTGTTTTGACCCCGAACTCATTTTTGAAGCCTGAGACATGTTTTGATGGTCCGGATTGATTCTAGGGTTAATCTGAGGGCCTAAACTAGTTCCTACACCTATATAAACATCCTAAGGCCTAACCTAATTCATACAATAATTCATATGACACCAAAATACTACTGGACTTCCTCTTGATCATGGCCGCCGCTCTCTAAACTTTTCTCTTAGCCTCCAAACTAGAGATTAATGCATCTACAACAATTCAAGAAGATAAATCAATGTCTCTGCAACGTTCTACGACAATTTTAGTTCTTAATTCATTAGCCATGCTCTATAAGTTCTAATTATTTTCAGATCTAAATGTTTAATTATGATGTGGCCATGGAATAAAGTGGAATTGGATTTAAGTATGTTTATCGATTCTGAACTATTTCTGTTGCTCCTTGAATCTTCTGTTTTGGGACTTGTCTATCTTTATGTTCATGACAAGTTTATGATATATTCAGCAGTTTTCCTGATTCGTAATGACGTTATTATCAAGTTGTAATATTTATGCTTATGATGATGTTTTCCTCTGATCTCATTTTTATTCAATTTCTATCTCCCCCAATTTATTTTCTTTTCATGAACCTTGGTCAATTTCGGACCTTGGCCTAAAATCGCGATTTGCGTACGATATGTATACGGGGGAATTATGGGATTATTGCCTATATGAATATGATGTAATAATTGGAAACATGAAATTGGATATTATCATTGTATTTGCAAGTTTGGGCTTGATCTGTAAATTTTGGTATAATCCTGTTATGAACAAATTTGCATAAATATTATATACATGGAATTTGGCACAAATAGGATCTATGTAATGTAACATGAGATTTGGTGTATATAGCATGTATGTAATTTGGCATGTAAATTAAACCACGAGTTCGGGCCTATGTAAATTAAATCAAAAGATTAGGCTTACGATTGGGCATATGTAGAATTGGGGATATAAAAGCGATTGTAAATTTTATAATTGGCATAAATATGTATTATGAACTTGGGTAGTTGGCGTTTGTTGTAATAAAAAGATTACAGTTTGGGATAACTACATCATGAATCATGATTTGGGTTTATTTGGGCATGATACATGCAATTTTGGCTAGAACTCGATATGGGTGAAATAGCATAAACTTGGCATATATGTAAATAGGCAAGAATTGGACATATGTAAACTGACTAGAATTGGGTATATATATATATATATAAATTGGCATGTAATTTTGGAACTTGGGCATATGTTTATTAATATGTAAAGTTGGGAATTTGAAACATGAAAATGACTGTGTATTGGATAATTGACTTGAACACGAACATGAACATTTCTATATGTTAAACACATGAACTGATATTGGGGTTTTGGGGGGAATACGACCACTAATGAACCTTTGACACGAGGTTAGAATCAGTTTGTGGTGTAAATCTGCCCAGAACCGCCCGGCAAATCCAGTAGCCACAAAATGTCAGTCTAATGTGAGAGGTCAAAGGTCGAACTGTAGGCGTAATGATTTATGACACGAGGTTAGACCCAGTTTGTGGTGTAAATCTGCCCGGAACCGCCCGACAAATCCAGTGGCCACAAAATGCACGGTCTAATGTAAGAGGTCATGATTCGTTCGTCATAATGAATGAATTAAGGAATACTAACCATAATAAGACGTGGGTATGGTTAGAGGGTTAGGTGGGATGACATGGAAATTTGACATGTGAATATGGACCTAACCGGTATGAGTTAAGAACATGTAAAACTTATAAATATGGGCTTAACCAACATTACTGTTAATCAGACCAATGGGTGGGTTAAGTTACATAGCTAGGCTTATGACACTTGACTGTTATAACATGACTAGCGGATGGGTTGGGCTAACTTGAATAGGTTGATAACACCCAATCGGTATAACCTGATACGTGGTAGGGTTAAGTAAACACACGAGGGTAACACTTAACCATTATAATATAACTGGTGGAGGGGGTTAAGTTAACATGCACTTAACCAATATAACGTGATGCGTGGTAAGTTTAAGTAACAACAAAGGGTAACACTTAACAGTCACAACATGATAAGTAGGTGGGCTAAGTCAATGTACACTTAACCAATATGACATGACATGCGGTGGGGTTAAGTTAACACAAGGGAGAACACTTAGCCAGTATAACAAGGCTTGCGGTAGGGTTAAGTAACACAAGGAACAACACTTAACTGACATAACATGATGTGTGGTAGGGTTAAGTAAAACAAGAGAAAACACTTAACCAACTTAACGTAATGGACGGAGAGGGTTAAGTACATATCGGGTTGGTGGGTAATATTAGCAAATATAGGCCCACAAACTTAACCATTAATAAGCACGCTTGAATCGGTGGGTTAAGTACATCACGGGAAGGTGGGTAATATCTGTATATATAGGCCCACACACTTAACCAGTAGGAAACCCTAGTAACGGGGACCCATTTCAGCAGTAACCCAAATCAGGTATCAACGGTACCCTGAAACTAGGCAGGGTGGGGCACGATTACTGGGCTGATTGTAAGCGGTCAAAGCGACGGCGGTGGGTGCAACAGTGTAGGTTCTAACAGAGTGCGGGCGTGCACACACTTCGGAGCAGACAAACAGGGCACTGGGGGCACCAGTAGTATAACCTATGCCTTATAGAATTGCGTCGGGCCGCCACCATGGGTCTTGATACACCCCATAGTGGGACCAGCATAGGTATCTACAATCATTGGGGGCCGTATGACACACATAGGTAACATAATCCCTAGGTTGGACCTAGGTGGCATAAACCCTAAATCCGAGAAGTGTTCAATAGGTAGCATAATCCCTAGGTTGGACCTAGGTGGCATAAGTCCTGGTTGAATCTAGGAAGCGCTCGATAGAAAACCTTAGATTAGATCTAGGTAATAAATAATAAATTTACACGTGAAAGCAACCTTAATTTCGGGGATCGGGATCACGTTATGATTTTATCATTTTATATAGATTACTAGTTGAGACACTAGTTAGGTGGTGCAGAGCAAATAGATATCATAGAAATATTTTAACGATGAAGCAGAGAAATCTTGCGATCTTGCGAAATTATACGTAGTTCATCTTGAATGGGAACCTCGCAATATTATGCATGACAAAAATCCTATGATGTTATTCTTAGTTATTGTGCCTGTAGCTTATCTTGTCATCATGCTTATGCTTACTTCCAGTTTATTCATGCCATGTTATCTTTACTTGTTTCTATGCTGAAAGTCACTAGGACTTACTCAGTCTATATGACTGACCCGTTTTGTTTCGCCTCTTTTTCTTCCATTCCCCCCCAGGTTCGCAGGGTGGGAATGCATCTTAATTCGGATCTTACCAAGCACCAAGGCTCTTTCATGTACTGCTTGGATTTCTCTTGGCTATGGCTTGCTTTACTATTTTACTTGTGGAATGATTTATGACTATGGTTTTATGCTTCTTTACTGTTGCAAGACAGATTTCGATGTAATGGATTTAATGGCATTTTGATGTAAAAGGCTTTAGACCTTTCTAGATTTTAAAGCAATGAAATTTGGTTCTTCTTCCGCTGTTTTATATGTTCTATCTTGTAATATTTCTATGTATGTTTACCTAGATAATGCTCCACCAAAGCTAGTGCATTCCCTTTGTGAGTGACCCTAGCGGAGGTGGGGTGTTACAGTTGGTTAGAATTTCTCGCAGCTTATGATTTAGATATTTTATATACTCCGGGAAAAGCCAATGTTGTGGCTAATGCGCTCAGCAGGAAGAATGTGATCATCGCCAGTATTATCATTACACCATCGTTGATTGATAAAATAGCTATTCTTCAGAAAGTCGATAGTTTTATTAAGGAGATGATCAGAAGAATTCAAAAGGGCGAAGTCTCCAGTTTCCAAGTGGATAGCGCAGGAGTTCTGAGATTGAAAGGTAGAATTTGTGTTCCTGACAACATTGAGCTCAAAAGAGAAGTATTGGACGAGTGTCACAAGTCCAAGTTGTGTATCCACCTGGGGGTTAGTAAAATGTACAATGACCTCAAGCAAACTTTCTAGTGGAAGGCAATGAAAAGGGATATCTCTATATATGTTAGCCGGTGTTCCACCTGTCAGCAAGTTAAAAGCGATCAGCAGAAGCTCGCTGGATTGTTGCAACCTTTGGAAGTCCCAGGTGGAAAGTGGGAACAGATTTCTATGGATTTCATAGATGGTTTGCCCAGGACCAAGAAAGGAAATGACAGTATTTGGGTGATCATCGATCGTTTCACGAAGACCGCCCATTTCATACCTATCAAATCGAATAGAACTGCTCAGAGTCTGGCGCAGGTTTATTTTAAAGAAATTGTTAGGCTGCACGGAGTTCCCATGAGCATTGTTAGTGATCGTGACCTGATTTTTGCCAGTAAATTCTGGGAAGCATTCCAAGCAGAATTGGGAACGAAACTGAACTTGAGCACCGCATATCATCCTCAAACAGGTGGTCAAACTGAGAGGGTGAATCGTATTCTTGAAGATCTATTGCAGGCTTATATTATTGATTTTGGCGGATCATGGGAAGAACATTTACATTTGGCTGAATTCTCGTATAATAACAACTACTAGGCGAGCATGAAAATGTCTCCATTCGAAGTATTTTATGGTGGACCGTGCCGATCCCCTGCTTGTTGGCTCGAACCTGGTAATAGACTTGTATTGGGGCCAGATATGATTCGCGATGCTGCAGATAAAGTCGATTTCGTTAAGAAACGATTACTAGCCTCCCAAAGCCGACAGAAAAGCTATGCAGATAAGAGAAGAAGAGATATATCATTTGCTGTTGGCGACTATGTATATTTGAAAGTATCTCCGATGAGAGGAGTTATCCGATTTGGTAAAACAGGGAAATTGGCGCCCAAATTCATTGGTCTGTTTCCTATTCTTGAGCGGATTGGAACTCTCGCATATAGGGTTCAATTGCCTGATTGGTTGCCTGGAGTGCATGATGTATTTTACGTATCTCAACTTCGAAAGCACGTTCATGATCCAGACTTGATCGTGGAAGAAGCAGCGCAACAGGATATAGAAATCACTCCAGAATTGACTGTGAGAAGAGAGCCGCTAAAGATTATCGGCAAAGAAACTAAAGAGCTGAGGAACAAAAAAGTTCACTTAGTCAAAGTGCAATGGAGTGGAGACCCGCGAGATTGTACTTGGGAAACAGAGGAAAGCGTTAAGAAAGCCTATCCTAAGTGCAGGGTGGATATCTCTGATTGACCCTGGTGCAAGGTACATTTACCATATTTTGCATTGCCATCATGTTCTCCACTTTGCTATTGTTTCCTTTGCAAAGATGTAAACTTTTTAATTATATAGTCTGAATGATTTAAAAGAATATATGAATTAATTAGTATGATTTGAAAAGTTAAAAACAAATTGATTGATGTTTGTGTTGTGTGATAGTGGATTTGATTAATTAAATTGTTAGAAGGTAACTAAATTAATCAATAAGAGAATGAATGGTAGAAGTTATTCGATTACATCACACATTGAACTGAGTTAAATATAGATAGAACTATATAAATGTGCACTATATATGTTTGAACAGGTAAATGGATTAGCTGTTGAGTAAAGATTTTATTTGCGTGCCCGACAAATAGGTAAACCTTAATGAGTTGGATGCGAAATTTTATTATTATATCAACTCCTGTGAATGCCATTGGATGCGGAGTGTTGGTTGTTCTGTGTGCAATAATAAATGTCTCCATAGGATAGTAACAATTAATTTTGAACTACACTACATGGCATACTTCTTGAAGATAGGCATACTTCATTATATACTACATAAGCATTTGGAGCTTGTGTGAAGAGGTTGAAGGTTTACCATACGAGCGAGAGGCTTGCATGGCGATGACTATATTTTACAGGTTGAACTGCTGACTGATATGGACCATATAAAATTGTAACGATAAATTGCCAGATTAATAAAAAAAAACCACATGGGTCTGGAGTTGACAATAATCACGTCTCTCTAGTTATTAGATACGGCACATGGATTATTTATTTCCCACACGGGACGAGGTGACGAGAATTTATTCTCTGGAGCAATTAAAAAAACACACTCCCTCAGGCTTGGACAGGGTGACGAGAATTTATTCTCTGGAGTTATTATCTATACACGCTCCCCTGTAAACACCAGAATATATCACTATAAATATGTGTATGCTTTACAGGATTTATTGGGTACCTAATACAGCCCAATAAATTTTAAAACCCCTCCCCGTACAAAGGAGGTTGTGGCGAATTTTTTTGAAAATTTAGGGTGTTAGCCAAATTTTTGGAAGAATTTGAAAATTCTCAGAAACTGAAAAGTTAGAGAAATGAAGCCAGATTGAAAGTGGAGTTAGTTAATCAAACCACTTTCGACTTTGTTCCTTTTCTGGGACGAAAAGTTTTAAGTGGGGGAGATTGTAACGACCCGGAAAACCATAACCAATTAAAAAAAATTTAAATTGGCTATTTTAGTGGATTTTAAATATTTAAAATAAATATTTTCAATAATAACGATGAAAAGTGAGTTTGAATCGATGGTTGAAAATAAATATAACTATTTCTAATTATAAACAAGGCTTGAAATGGCGCGGTAGTTTCAAAAATTGAATTCAAACTTTGACTGACTGTATCGGGTGCAAAATAAAACGGATTTGAGTGAAACCAAAAATATTTAAATCTATTTTTGAATATCTTTCTAACGAATCTGAAAAATCGAAGTTTCATAGCGGGAAGCAAAAGTTATGGCCAAATGAATTTTCTGAAAGGTCGCTATGGAGTTTATATAGCCCGTGAAAATGGCCATTTCGCAAACGACCTCGGAATTCGACGAAACCACTTTTGTTAAATCCGGAATGTTAAATTATTGCTAGGTTTCAAATTTCATAATTTTTGAAGCTAGTATGTGAGCGTGGCAATGGAAAATGTGTTTGGTCGATTTCTATTAAATTCGATCGACCAGAAAAGGACCATTTTTCAAACGGTCTCAGAATTCGACGAAACTAGTTTTGTTGGGACCGTATCGTCAAAACATAGCTAGATTTATGTTTCGGGAATTTTTAGAATCAGTATGTGGCCCCAGCAAATTGAAATGTACATTCAAATTAAATATTGAATGTTTTATATTTTAATTTGAAGGAAAACTGACTGAAACAGTCGAATGGGCCTACGAAACGTATCCCATTGTGTTCGGAATGGGGGTAAAACGCTAAGGATGACAGATGTTGGGTTTGGATTGGAGTTCGTGTGTGAAAGGGGGTATTTTCGAAATTTAAAATATATAAACTAAAGAAAAAACGTGATTTGTCCACGCATTCTTCTCTCTCCCCTATATCACCCAGAACGACGACGGAACCCCCTTCGTAACTTCCCCCTCCGATTTCTACTTCCACACTCAATAAAAACCCATGCCCCAGTTGAAGTTTTTGTAGATCGTCTCATGAGCTTCACATCCATATGAAGTTTGGATTTTTTCGCGACCTGTAGAGTTCGAATCGAGCTCGGGAAGTTCGTGACTTTCAGGCGCCGCCGCCATCACCTGGGGCAACCGAGTTCATCGCGGCTAGGTTCCTCTGGCGCGCCTCTGTCCCCTCTTTCACGTGGCGAAGGCCGATCGACGTATCGTTGCGCGGATTCAAAGCAAAATCAAAACCTAGTTTTGAACATTTCAGAAAGGTATACGGCTATTTTATATTAAACTATATTATAGCAGTTTAAAGCGCTACGGTTTTTGATTTCACTGTAAAAATCATATCTTTTTGCTATGTTAACGGATTTGAGTGAAACAAGAGAAAGTGGACTCGTGTGGACGTCTTCTACATTCTAGAAGATACCAGATATTTTTCTGAGCCTTCTGCTATTTTTGGTGGAGTGGAACCCAATGTGAGATTTCTAATTTATAAACGATATGGAAAACAACGATGTATAAATTATATAGTCGATGTATGAGTTATATAAGCGTTGTACACCCCATGTATAAGTGTTGTATAAGTTGTATGTTCGATGTATAAGTTATATATGCGTTGTAAAAATTATATGTGCATTGAAATGAATTGAAGTGAATTGAAATATATTTATATACGAATATATATATAAACTCCCCTCGTCCACAGACCATGGACGATATTTATTGGTTGTGATATTGTTTGGATTATTTGGTTGTTATAAATTGTTTGTGGTTGAGAATGATTGATTGTGGTTGAAAAATACCCATTTGTGGTTGAAACAAATTAGAATAGGATTGTGGAAATGAAAATAAAACATGCCACCTGCGTGCGAACTAGATGCATGAATCCCCATTGTCAAAAACCGCAAGGTTTTAAGGTAGAATGAGGAGCCGTACTTCGATACGGTCCCGGTTTTAACTACCCTGCCGTTATGCTGCCGAAATTTTCAATAATATTCATGTGTTAGAATTATTTTCATGTGTTGAAACTATATTCATGTGTTGAATAAAAATTCATGTGTTGAACAACATTCATGTTTTGAAATAAATTGTTTTATAATAAAAATCATATTTTTATCATCTATATGAACTATATAAAATAGTCATGTTTTGAAATAAATTGTTTTATAATAAAAATCATATTTTTATCATCTATATGAACTATATAAAATAGTCATGTTTTGAAATAAATTGTTTTATAATAAAAAGTCATATTTTTATCATCTATCTGAACTATATAAAATAGTCATGTTTTGAAATAAATTGTTTTACAATAAAAATCACATTTTTATTATATACATGAATTGTTAAAAATAGTGAAGTGTTGAAATAAAGGCCTGTTGGATAAAAATATCATTTTTATCAAATATATAAAGTGGATATAGTTTTGAAATCGAAGAAAGAATTATATTTATATATATTTATATAAATATAATTAAAATATAGTGAATAACGACGCTGCAGTTCATACTTTTAAATTGTGATTTCAAATGATTAGTGCGGGAGATCCGACCATCGGATTTTATCGAAACCACAACCGTTGGGCTCGCCTTGGGAATATCTTTCCTACGACACCAACTTTGTGAAGATCCAACGATTGGATTGTCTGGAATGTTTAATTCAAATCTTAAGAAAAACAGCCCCAGAATCGATTATATTTATATATATATATATATATAAAAATATAATTAAATTAAATCGAATAACGACGCTGCAGTTCGTATTTTGAAATCGTAACTTCAAACGATTAATGCAGGAGATTCGACCTTCTGATTTTCCCAAAACTAAAACCGTTGGATTCGTTTTGAAAAGATCTTTCTAATGATGTAAATTTTGTGAAGGTCCAACGGTTATATTTTCAGATATGTGTAAATCAAATCTAGAGAAAAACAGCGCCACGGCCGCGTTATGGCCTAAAGCGTCGTTTGAATGAATTGGCTATTTTTAAATAAATAAAAATAGCGATAAATCGTGATAAAATATTATAAACGATATGGAATGGAAATAAACTGAATTTGCTCAGTTTATGTGATATTTGATGGTTGAATGTGTATGGCGTGAAAATTACACTAAAGAATAGGATTAGTGATATCGAATAATTTAACCATTGAAATGAATTGATTTGAAATTCTAAATATACGTGAATTATTTGAAAAGGCCGAGTAAATTCTCATTTCAAATAATTGATCGACGAGTGAAAGTCGAAGTTATGAAGAAGGTGCAAGACCGATGATCTTCACGTCGAATGGAGGGGTGCTACTGATGCTCATGATAGGAGTAGCTACCTTGACGGGGTTGAGGTAGTAGCCACCCAGACGTACTTGTTGATTGTACGGATATACCAGGTATTGAGTGCCTCCGGTTTCGTTCAGACCCAGAACAAATGTGTAAATAGACTGTGTGTCTGACATTGGATTTTGTTCTGTGTTGATTGATCTCTATTAAATATGTATCTGTTTAGCGGCGGAGAATTTATTCTCTTGCTTAACGCCCTTCTCTGAGACGTACGAGCCCAGAGGTTATATATCGATAGAAATCAGTCGCACGGAGTGGATTGCTTGTGTGGCACACCCAAGTGATAGATGATCAAGGCTTCTGTTGAAAAGCAAAGTCTTGTGGTTGATGATCAAAGCACGGACTGTGTGGCATGGCTTTGTGTATAGCGTTGTTTCGCGAGCCTCACACCCCGGTATGAGCCAGAAACTAGAGACGGACATCAGGGAGGACATGCCTTTCCTTCTAGCTGGGAGTGGTGCTTTGGGTTTTACACGCCTGGGTATTTTACTTATGTGGATGATGGAAAGCGAGGCCTTGGTTTGCTTCGGTCTCTTCGGAGCCGATGGCGTGGTCAGATATGACCAGTTTACGCCCCATAGGGCGGGGAAACGCAGTGTTCAGGAATTTTAACCCACATCGGTGGACCGGCCCTGATGATCCAAGGGCCCACCTGTGTCTGGGTCCTGAGACATGGGCTAGATTGTCTCGAATTCGGTGAGGACTATCTTTTGCCTCGGTTCATGACGAAAATCCAATATCCAAATAGGATACCGTGCGGTTTTGATTGTATACCTATATATGGCGACATAGTGGTATGGGCATTAATGCCGTCTATGATTGATACTTATGATTTGAATTTGTTTTTGAAACTTATAAACACTAGTCATAATATCAAATGCTTTTTTATTCGTATCAAGCATATTTTGGCCATTATAAGGTAAAACTCTATCCTCCGGTTTGTGTTGCATTGTGTGATGGGAACTGAGTCTTATAATGGCTTCATTTTATAAAAAGCATTACGATGTTTAAAAGAATTATTTGTTTTAAAGCACTGGCAATCCAATGGAGTAAACCCGTTCCGCGAAAGTGGCGTGGTCCTGTGATTAGCCATATTTGAAAATGTGTTAAGTAGATTTCTCATACTAGTCCCATGACTGACTCGTAGTTTGTTTCACTTACAAACTCGGGTGCCCCTTTTTCTACACGGGCAGTCTTGTATTCAGGTTTTAGCAGGCTCTTTCTGGATAGCTGGAGCTGAAGATGGATTCTATCATTTATCTCTTTTTATGCTGTTCAGCTCCTGTTGTACATATTATGTTTTCTTTTCCGCATTAGACATTTATGTATAGCTGAACTGTATTTTGTACTAAGTATGATCCTATATACTGTGTAACTCTGATGATTTTATTTATCCTGTGTATTCTATTGTACATTATCTGGTGTATTTAATTATTTCTGTTCTGTTGTTATCTGTTTATGTGTTATATTCCAAAGATTACCCTTACACCGTCCTATCGGGGTTTGGGGTCGTCACACTTTCGTATAAAAGCATATACATATTAGTGTTCTAGTTAAGTTTGCAATATTATTTTGCATTTATCATTATATTATACTTGCTTTAGCTTGTATATCAATTTAAATACAATAAAATCATAGAAAAAGATATACAAGTTAGTTTTATAAAAAAAGATATAAAATATAAATAGTTTTATCTTTTTCAAGAGTTTCATAAGAAAAGATATAAAAGTTAGGTTTAATGTTAGATATTTTCCAATAACACAGACAATTGGTATGTTTACAATAAAAGAATATCTTTTTAAACTGTTAATTTTTTTAACAAGTTTAATGAAGTTATGTTTTTTATAGAAAATGATGTACATATTAAAATTTTACTGTAAATTTTTTTACAGTAGTGTTTTATTGTTTTTGTTGTTGCTGTAGATGTCATATACAATAATTGATTTTAATTAAGTTGTTCTTCTTTGCTTGAAAAAAGATAAAAGTATTTATGTTTGTCTACATGTTCAACTTTTCTAGAGTCTGGTCCCTCTATTCATGAGACCTCCCTTGCTATGTTTTCTGAATCGTTTCCATTTTTACTTTTATTGTAGTACACAGTATACAAAAAGAAATTCAAGTATGCCAGTATGATTTAGATCATTACTGCAAGTTGCTTATTCTTTTTTTTAAAAAGATAAAAGTATTTATGGTCCAACGTATATTCATGTTAATATATTTCCTTTTTAAAATAGTAATCATTAATATAGAACAATGACTAATACGAAGTTGATTTAAAATCAAATGCAGACTAAAGACCCTGTAAGCAATCATGTTTCATGCACAGCTGAGTTCCTTCAATTTTCTTACATCAACACAATTCATATTGTTATCACATTTGCATGATTAATTAATTGGAAGCCAAAAGGAAATGATTAAACAAAGCAATACTTGGTTTTTTGAAATGTAAATTACTTAAAAAGATAAATATACTTATCTGTTAGTCTACTTATTTTTGTATGGAAAAATAAGTTATTCTATAAATTATCTAAAATAATAAACATATTTCATAAAGTACAATAGATTTCCAGTCTTATTGAATATACTAATATGTATAAATCGTTTGGGAAAAACAAAAACTATTTAAAAAGATAAACACATTTATCTTTTGTCTACTTTATAACATAAAGCAGTGTTGAAAATGATATATACATTAAAAAATAAATAGATATTTTTTGAAAAAAAACACATATAAATATATACAAAAATATAATTTCATAATTTTCATTAAAAAAATAATATGAACATTGGCCTTTATTAAAACATATAACTTATTTAAAAAGATAATTGCGTTTATCATATTAAAATAGTATGAACATTAAAATGATATGATCATCTAAACATCTTTGTTTCAGCATACGATAAATTCTCTTACTCATGATAATATGAAAACATATGATAAAGATATAATATGTATATTATCTTTTGTAAAAAAATATAAATTATTTTAAAATATAAATGTGTTTATCTTTTTAAAATAATATAAATATTAAAATCATATGATCATCTAAACTTCTTTGTTTCATCGCACGATAAAATTCTTTTACTCATGATAATCTGAAAACATATGATAAAGATATAATATGTATATTATCTTGTGTGAAAACATATAATACGTATACTATCTTGTGTGAAAAGATAAATACTTTTAGATTTGAAATAACTTATGTTTTATCATACAAAAAGTTATACAAATTAGTCTTTTTACTGAAAAGATAAATTAACTTATGTTTTGACAGTATTAGTTTTTGTATTAGGAAATAAATAGACAAAAAGATAAATATATTTGTCTTTTTAAATAATTAATTTTCTTTCGTATAAAAACATACACATATTAGTGTTCTAGTTAAGTTTGTAATATTATTATGTATTTATCATTATATTATACTTGCTTTAGTTTGTATATTATTTTAAATACAGTAAAAATATAGAAAAAGATATACAAGTTAGTTTTATAAAAAATGATATAAAAGGTAAATAGTTTTATCTTTTTCAAGTGTTTCATAAAAAAAGGTATACAAGTTACTTTTAATGTTAGATATTTTCCAATAACACAAACAATTAGTATGTTTACGATAAAAGAATATCTTTTTAAACAATTATAATTTTGAAGTGTTCAAATTTTGTAAGCTAGAATTGAAGTAGTTTAAAAAAATAAACAAGTTTATCCTTTTAAAAAGATGGTGTATCATTTGCTTTAGTTTTTTCAAATTTTGACATTCAAAATTAATTTTAATGCTACCATATTCGTATTAAGGACTATTCCCTGATTCTGAATTACAGGCTGTATGGTTGTCCTTGATGCTGAGCACTATTTACAGGAAGTTGGAGCTCAATAAGGCAAGGATGATTGGCTATCTTCTTCTCCGCACAACCGAAACGTTTGCTTGTTGGTCATAAAAGGGCCAGCCTCTAAAATGCTGTTATACGTTATGCTGCACTGATATTTGAAGTTTTTATTCAACCAATTAAATATTGCAAGTCTTAATGTTTTGGTGATTTTAATTAAATTTTAAATTATATCAGATTTCTATGTATTGGAAATTGACAAATGATACCATTGGAGTAGAGTTTGTTTTATGTTAGTTAAAGGAAGTTGACGTACTCGTAATTGTTGTCCTTTGTTTTGTTGCTGTTATGATTTTCTACGATGTATGTTAAGCGCTAAAGACACATCTGTCTGCATCTAGATGTAACAGGATTCAATATGGTGTAACTAGCACTTGCGTTTTTAACCCTTAATAAATTTGGTTATTAAGAACATATAGATTCTCAGAGTTATTGGTGAACAAATTAATAGTTACCTCAAAATAGAAAATTCATTAGTGAATTAATAAGCAAGTATGATATCTTTTAAAATTATCGATTCCAATTTCACTCTTTCGGTTTTTGTTCTTAGCCATAGTGAAACTGAGTTTCCCGAGCAAGGAAATTTATGATAAATGCAAGTTGCAGTTGTACAAAAGCAAATATACATACAAGCAAATGTGGTTTTAATTATGCACAAATGGTAAGAAGACCAGTTTGAAACAGCTCACGTTGCTGCATAGACAATTGTACACATTACAAATTGTAGACATGATACCCCACAAATAAAACTTAGCAAAAACAACATATATCAACAAATAAAAACTCAAAAAATGAAAATAATATAAAAGATAAGTTATTTTATCTTTTTGTGATTTTTTTTTATCGATTACATTATACAAGGAAGTACTGGTTGCTTTAAATGATTTAATTGTGAACTGCCTGCACATGTATATATTTTTGATATAATGGAATACGAGCATTAAGTGTCTGTCCTGTATATTTTAATCTTTTTCAAATAAAGATAAATACTTTTATCTTTTTTATACAAAGAATAACAATTTGTTAAGCAAAATCAATTACTCTTTATGACATTTACATATTTTTATCTTTTAATATTACTTACATATAACTTATATTTCTTAAAATCAATATAAAAAAAGGATATAACCAACAATTTTATTATGATTGGTTATTATCTTTCTTATATTTTTAATAAAAGATGATTGCTTTTATAATTTTTTTAAGGAAAGCATAATTTTTTTTATTAATCAACATGAGAATTACAATAAGTACAACAATATGAATATATACATTACAACAAACCCAAGCTAAAGATTAACAAACACTCTCTAAACAACTCAATTAGCAGTAAAAACAAAATGCACTAAAATGATAAAATTTTCACAGCAGCATAAATTCCCTATAGTAATATCTCTATTAATCAGCTAAATGCCCAAAACCATGAAGTATAAATTTCATGAAGCTTAAATTCCTTAAAGCTTATAGCATAAATTCTACAGTAAAACTTTACTTCTCAGCAACATAAATTCCACAAGAATCCACCAAAACTCACTAGCTTCATAAAATAGGTGTTCCTGTACATACATGAATCACTGATGCCAACTATGCAGAACAATATATCATCTAGATGTATTAGTCAAAGCACTTCACTGAAAAACCGAATTGCTAGCTTCAAAAACCCGAATAGATTGTCTGTGTATCAGTATTCAGTTCTAGGTGAGACAAATTGATTTCTTCAATGAATAATCAATGTAGGCTACATGATTGGACATGATTTTGATTTTGTAGACAAATCGGCTGTAAAAAACCTAATTTTGATTTTTGTTTGAAGCTTTGAATGTGTGTAGCGATAGTGATTTTTCGGCCGATAATGATTCATGAAATTTTGGCCTGGAAAATAATTATTTGGAACACGTGTCCTTAAAATTAATTGGCTGAGGGAAATAAGCCCTTATTGTAAAATGCTAATGAAATAAAAGAAATGAAAGTAAATATGCATAAAAATAAAAAATGCTAAGAGCCATCAAAGCGCCTTTTTTCCACCTTAATTTGTTGCAACTTGCATGAAAAGAAAAGTACGGTTTTACATGAAACATAACAAGGTATTTATACACTCCTAAATCCCTAATACATATTTATCATGCTATCCAAAATACCCTTGAGAAAGTGTAGGCTCGAAGTAATCATGAGATTTTATCTAATCCTCCATTAACTTTGTTTCTACTTTTGATTAGTCTTAATGCTAAGTGGTGGGTAAGTGGGCTCCTCCATGTGGTTGGAAACAACTCACGTTACTGCATAGACAACTGTACACATTACAAATTGTAGATATGATACGCCACAAAAAAAACTTAGCAAAAACAACATATATCAACAAATAAAAACTCAAAAAAATGAAAATAATATAAAAGATAAGTTCTTTTATCTTTTTGTGATATGTTTTTTTATCAATTACATTATACAAGGAAGTACTGGTTGCTTTAAGTGAATTAATTGTGAACTGCCTGCACATGTATATACTTTTGATATAATGGAATACTAGCGTAAAGTGTCTGTCCTGTATATATTTTAATTTTTTTCAGATAAAGATAAATATTTTTATCTTTTTCATACGAAGTATAACAATTTGTTAAGCAAAATCAATTACTGTTTATGACATTTACATATTTTTATCTTTTAATATTACTTACATATAACTTATATTTTTTAAAATCAATATAAAAAAAGATATAACCAACAATTTTATTATGATGGTAATTATCTTTCTTATCTTTTTAATAAAAGATAATTGCTTTTATCTTTTTTTAAGGCAAGCGTATTTTTTTTTATTAATCAACATGAGAATTACAATAAGTACAAATACGAATATATACATTACAACGAACCCAAGCTAAAGATTAACAAACACTCTCTAAACAACTCAATTAATAGTAAAAACAAAATGCACTAAAATGATAAAATTTTCATCGCAGTATAAATTCCCTATAGTAATATCTGTATTAATCAGCTAAATGCCCAAAACCGTGATGTATAAATTTCATGAAGCTTAAATTCCTTAAAGCTTATAGCATAAATTCTGCAGCAAAACTCCACTTCTCAGCAGCATAAATTCCACAAGAATCCACCGAAACTCACTAGCTTCATAAAATAGGTGTTCCTGTACGAACGTGAATCACTGATGCCAATTATGCAGAACAATATAGCATCTAGATGTATTAGTCAGAGCACTTCATTGAAAAACCGAATCGCTAGCCTCAGAAAACCGAATAGATTGTCTGTGTATCGATATTCAGTCCTAGGTTAGACAATTTGATTTCTTCAACGAATAATTAATGTAGCCTACTTTGACGTGATTTTGATTTTGTAGACAAATCGGCTGTAAAAAACCTAATTTTGATTTCCGTTTGAAGCTTTGAATGTGAGTAGCGATAGTGATTTTTCGGCCGATAATGATTCATGAAATTTTGGCCTGGAAAATAATTATTTGGAACGCGTGTCCTTAAAATTAATTGGCTGAGGGAAATAAGCCCTTATTGTAAAATGCTAATGAAATAAAAGAAATGAATGTAAATATGCATAAAAATAAAAAATGCTAAGAGCCATCAATGCGCCTTTATTTTTCACCTTAATTTGTTGCAACTTGCATGAAAAGAAAAGTATGGTTTTACATGAAACATAAGAAGGTATTTATGCACTCCTAAAACCCTAATACATATTTAGCCAGCTATCCAAAATATCCTTGAGAAAGTGCAGGCTCCAAGTAATCATGAGGTTTTATCTAATCCTCCGTTAACTTTGTTTCTACTTTTGATTAGTCTTAAGGCTAAGTGGTGGGTAAGTGGGCTCCTTTATATGGTCGGAATTATTCTTTTCTTCATGCTTTTGGGTTTTAACACTTGTGCGTGCATATATCTTCATGTAGCATCTTCCTTTTGCATTCATTTTCGTACATCACAAAATAAAAATGTACAAGTAAATTTTCTATATTTTAATTCATGCACAAAATGATTGTATCACCCATGTGTAAATGACTGAAACATGACATGAATTTTTTTTGTATTTTTATTTAAAACATGTCAAAACGCCATAATATGACACATATTTATTTAAATAAGAATAAATTTGTTAGTAGAAATATGCATTTTTA
Organism: Allium sativum; assembly: GCA_030737875.1. Taxonomy (NCBI): domain Eukaryota; kingdom Viridiplantae; phylum Streptophyta; class Magnoliopsida; order Asparagales; family Amaryllidaceae; genus Allium; species Allium sativum. The sequence continues at coordinate 887,300,281 of CM060915.1, read as the reverse complement.
CATGAATATCACTACGCACATGTGCAAAAGCGATTACGTGATTTCCTTAACAAAAGCTTTAAAAGGTTGATCACATATATTTTTGCTTCTTTTTACCTAACAATTTTACAAGCAATTGCTCGATAGAAAAACCAAATAAAGTTCCAAATATGTCTTTTTTTGATTTATGATACTGAAATATGTAAAAATTATCAATATTGAAAAATATTCAATTGAACAGCAATATCCATACAATGAACTTATTGCATATACAACATTGAAATATTAGCAATTACGTAAATATTTTTTTGTTCCTATTTTACCTACACATTTTAACGAACAATTTACTTATGATAAAGACTAAACTAACGTCCATATGCTTCTTGATGTGCAATATTAGAAAAATAGAATGATCCTAAGGGTACCTCAAAAAGTTCTTACTAATAAAATGACATAAGCATACCATACAATATTATTATACTCTTTCTTATATCTGTCTTTTTAAGGGACTACCAAAAATATAAATTCTAACATTTTTATGATGCGAGTAATCACCAACTCACTTTGAAAAATTTAGAAGTAGACGTTTCAATATATAAGTCTAAAAGAATCATGTCACATCATATTCCATATTCTAGTTACGTTAGAACTGAAGATTTAAAAATTAAAGCACAATGTCTAAATATTTATATGGAATTCACATTACATCGGAAATAACATGGGTCGAAGCCCTTTAATAACTTATTTTCAAATATAAAGTCATTATTTTTTAATCGTGTTAAAACTAAATCATAAAAATGGGGTATTTTCATCACTTCGAAAATATCAACTACAGTTGTTCTTGTTGGAGATTGGAGTTTTGATGAGAACAACCTTATTTCAATATTAATTGATTATAAAATACATACTAACACTTTTGTATAGAATATATATATATATATATACACACACATACGCAGGATTTATATATAGGAAATATTACTGAAGAATGTATAGTTTAAAGATATTAGAGATTCAGATTTCAGAGAAATTTCAAGAATCATGAGTATTCAAGATTTCAAGAGTTCAAGACCAATATAGTTATAGAGTCTAAATAGCACTCCAGGTTCAAATTCAAATTCTGATTTTCTAATTCTGTTTTCAAATTCTATCTTTAATCCTCTCTATTTTATTTTCCATCCTTTCTATTTTCCTTTCTTACTTTACTTTTGTTTCCAAACTTAAGTTTTATATATTTATATTCTTATACTTTATATAGTTTTCAACTTTATAATTTTATAAATATGTTTATATAGTTTATATTTATGTTTTCATATGATTTCCTACTTTACAATATTAATTTATAAGACTATATTTTAATTCAAGAATTTCCAGAATTATATTTATATCAAAACACTTGAAAAATGCTAAAAAAAATTAAATTTACATTAAGCATATGCCGACATATATAAAACACTATGTCGACATATAACTGTCATTTTTTCGACTTTGAAAGGAAGTGTCTTTTCATTAATTATGACGGTTTTTATGTGTTGCAACCTTTCACACACTATAAAAAGGGCTTGAATTTGAATTTTTAGTTATCTCTTCTTCTCCACTTTCACTCAACTTCACTACACCATTAATTATTATCATTTTTATAATTCCTACACCAATACTCTGCCAAATTCAATTCTGTTTTCACTAATCTTCTTCTCTCTACACTCATTACTCTCTGAATCAAGTGCTGCTGAAGAGTTATAGGTCTGTTTGTAATTTTTTGGGTTGTATTTAGGGGTAAACGGTGGTATCCCTTGTAGCCGGGAAATCAAGGACGGATAATCAATGAGGTTGGAATCGGTGGTATCCCTTGTAGCTGTAACAACCCAGAATTTCAGAACCAATTTAAAATTTTAATTTTAGATATTTTAATGGGTTTTGAATATTTAAAATAATTTATTTTAAATAATAACAACTAAAAATTTATTTTAATCGATGCTAGAACGTATAAATTTATTTTAATATAAAATGAGCCTGAAATGGCGTAGTAGTTTGAAAATTCGATTTCAAATTTCAAATGAATGTACAGGATCCGAAATAAATCGGATTTCAGTGAAACTAGAAATATTTGAATCTGTTTAAAAAAAATCTTTCCAGCGAATGTGAAAAATCCAGATTTCATAGCGGGAATTGAAAGTTATGCCCATGTAACACCCCGTAGTTCTATAACATTAAGTTTCATAAATTATAGTATAATTAAATTTTAGAATAAGAATTAAGGGAAACAGGTTAAGCCATTGCGTTCGTCTCGAAATTCTGCTTGAGATAGAGTCCGAATTTGCGTAAATCGGACTCCGTACGAAGGAGATATGACCTCCGGAAGTTTAAGAATTTATTTAAAATTCAAACAGCTCAAAAATCGGATTCAAAATTCAAAAATAGGACCAGACCCGGGCTGGGCAGGAAAATTCCTGCCCAGGGCCCAGGTCGACCATAGGGTCGACCTCCCCTGTCGTCCTGGTCAGGTTTGGCTGGCCTGGTCTGTGTTCTGGTCGAAATTCTGAAGCCCAGTGTGTCACTAGGGCTGACGTGTTGGCATTTGATTGGTTACTCTTGACATGTATGGCCTGGATTCCTTCTGGCTTCATCGAATGGCTCAAATCAACTTGAAACTCTATAAAAAGGACTTAAGACTCAACCTAATTCACATAAAAAAATAAACCTAGAGCCGCCATGCTGCCGGGAGGGGATTGAGAAATAGCCGTCAAGAGGAAAAGCTTGAGAGGCGAGCCAATTCAAGAAGAAACAAAAGTCTAATCCAACTTCTACACAACGTTTTCTACTCCAAGGGAAAGATTTGCAAATTCAGAATAACAGAAACCAGAAAACAAGTTTCAGCGCCCGTTGTAAGTATAGGGGTTTTCTGAATATGAATAGAAATTGCGATGTGATTCGATGTAATTGAAATTGGGTTTTACTATTGTAAAATATTGATGTAAATTCTGTGTATTGCGTTGATTATGTCATATTGGGTGTTTGTGGCATAAATTGGTTGATGCGAGCCTATTGACATTTGTATATGAAAATAAATATCACTTGCAAGTTTGTTGTAAAAAATAGAATTGAGATCTTTATGTTATGTCGTTAACATGGTTAGCATACATTCTTTTTAGGCCTAAGTTGAGACTCATGTAAACATGTTCCAAGTTGAAACCTTTTATGCCTACACGACTCAAAACCTTTGTATACATTATTATGTTTATTTGCAAGTGATAATTGGGTTTATGCAAGTACCTCTTGGTTACGCAAATTATACTAGTTTCATGTTGAAATAGGCTACTTGATGTAAAGTTAGTTTACACCTTTGGGTTATGTCAAAAAGTGGAAATTTTTATGCTAGTTTGGTGTTTGACATTATGCCTAGTTATATGTGTGTAAAACCATGTTTAAACAAGTCTAAAAGTACGCCATCAATTTAGTTATATCCTTATTGAATGCAAGTTCACATGACCCACAATCTATGTTAGTGAAAACGCTATGTTGCAAGTTCATGCGCCACACACTTTTATGTATTCTAGAACAATTCATGATTCTGTGCTTCCCATTTTTATGTTTATGAGTTGGGCTGAAATGTTAAGCCCAACATATGTTATAATGCTGCATACATACAAACGGGGGAAACAAACGTTGGGTTTAAAAAAAATACATGTATTGGCATGTTTGACACATGCCAATGACTAGTGACATTTAAAGCGGTATAAATTGTTATACCCAAAATTAGTGAATTTGGATAATTGGGCCATAAACATTTACATATAAAAATGAAAAGTGACAAATATGTAAATCTAGAAAATACGAGCATGCTTAACCCGATGTTGGATTGAGTTGTGATGTAAACCTGCCCGGACCCGCCCGGCTGTCCAGTAATCACAACAATACCTATCCAATATGGGTGGTTAAGGCATTGAGCCCAATAAATACCCGAGGTTAGACTGAGTTGTGGTGTAAGACTGCCCGGAACCGACCGGCATACAGGCAGCGACAACAATACCTGTCTAATGTGAGTGGTTGGTGCTTTAATAAGACAATTAAAGCTAAGTTAGGATTGGTAGGGTTAAGTTAATCTGAACACCTAGCCAACTTAACATGTTAACAAGATAAGACTTGTAGGGGTTAAGTAACTAAGAAAACACTTAGCCAATTTAACATGTTAACTAGACTAGAAGGTGAGGTTAAGTAAAGTTAATACACTTAACCAATTTAACATATTAACTAGACTAGAGGGTGAGGTTAAGTAAATTCAGGACACTTAACCGTTATAACCTGATAATTAGATAAGTGGGTGAGGTTAAGTAAGTTTAGAATACTTAATCATTATAACACATTAGCTAGATAAGTGGGTAAGGTTAAGTAAATACACTTAGCCAATTTAATATGTTAGCTGGACTATAGGGTAGGGTTAAGTAAACTTAGAACACTTAACCATCATAGTGTGATAAATTGAACAGGGTTAAGTTGAAACATGAAGGGACAATACTTAACCATTAGAACATGTTAATTAAACAGCCTTTAGGGTTAAGTTAACTAAGGGAACGCTTAACCGTTATAACATGTTAGTTAAAACAAATGGGCAAGGTTAGGTTAAAAGGGACACTTAACCAATACAAGATGAATGGGTAGGGTTAAGTAATAAGAAATACTTAACCAATATAACTTGGTTTGTGATAGGGTTAAGTCAACATGAACTATTGATAACACTTAGCCAGTTTAATATGACAAAGGAATGGGTTAAGCTAACTTGAATTGACTAATGACACTTAACCAATCCAACTTGACGAGAAAGAGGGCTAAGTAGTAAACCTTAGTTAAGAAAAAATCGAGAACGGGAGCTAAGTTGAGACCCCCAGTTAAAGAAACTAAGTGGTAAACCTTAGTTGAGAACAACTAAGTAATAATTCTTAGTCAAGAAAACTGAGACGGTCCATAATAGATGAATAACCCGATATGGTAGATCATCGCTTAACAAGTACATGAGGAGGAGCAATGTTTATCTGATTTCGAAAAAGGCTCCATCGGACTGGGTTTAGAAGCACGTAGCTTCGGGGGACATGAGGGTACTCTTGGTATCCCTCTGTGAGGTTGCAGATGATCCGCCTGGGCTCACAGAGGTTAAGGTCTACGGTAGAAGAACCAAGGGTATTCCTTGGTTGCAGTATGAGCAACCTAAAGGATAGGGTGGATCAGTGTGGGTCGGCGATAATTAGTTTAGCCCTGTGATAGCACGTCGTCGACTACCTACCATCTTCAGTCAATTGTAGTACGCATGCGGAAAGGCAGAGAACTCCCAACAGACCATATACTTGCTATCTAGTTATGGGTGAGGCTGGCCAATAGGAAAGTGGGGCATAGGCGGCAGGAGTATAGTTCTCGTGCTTGATTTTCTTGGATTGCCTTTAATTAGTTGAGGGAGGGGTCAGGTGGGACCATAGCCACTGGAAAAACAGACCTTAGCATCTGCATCGGCAGATATCTGAAAGCTCCCGACCGAGTTCCGTGTTTCTAGAATAGCCCTGCCACGGGACTCGGGTCGCACATTTCAGGACATGTGCATCTTGACAGCAATAAACGATTCGCGACACATACGTGGGGAAAGTCTAGGAACATATACCACTCTAGGTAGTGTGTCCTAGACTAGGGGCATCGTTCGACAGGTAGCATAATCCCTAGTTGGACCTAGGTGGCATAAATCCTGAATCTAAGAAGTATTAGATAAGTAGCATAAACCCTAGTTGAATCTGGGAAACGCTCGATAGACAACCCTAGATTAGATCTAGGTAATAAATAATAGATGTGCGCCTGAAGGCAACCAAAATTACAGGGACTGGGATCACGTTATCATTTTATACAGATTACTAGTTGGGATACTAGTTAGGTGGTGCAGAGATTAGTATGGGGTGCGATAGTAATTTTGATTCTAAACTGCTTTGCCTTAGTTTATGGTATTTTCCCATTTTCAGTTTATGCCTGTCATGTCCTTTTCCTTATTCATATACCGAAGCACCACTAGACTTACCAGGCTTTATGTCTGACTCTATGTTTTCTTTCGTCTTCTTTTCTTCCGTTCCCCCCCTCCCCAAGTAGTCACGGAGGGAATAACTCAGATTTGTATGGACCTGTTACTCTTTCCAAGCTTGAAGACTCTTTGATGTTCTGCTTTGGACTCTCTTTTCCACCGCTATGGCCAGCTAATGTTTTATTTGGAAATATCATTGTATATTTATGCTTCTTTATTTTGTTGAACAAGATAGATACTTTGTTGTTGGAAAACAATCTTTGTACAAGCTGTTTTAAAATGAAATAAAGTTTTATTCACTTTTCCGCTGCTTTATTTATCTGTCTTGTAATTTATCTGCATCTTTTACCTATAATACTTCACAGAACTTAGTGCGTTCCCTTTGTGAGTGACACTAACGGATGTGGGGTGTTACACGTGGTATCAGAGCTAAAGGTTACCAGATCAGATAAAAGATTTGAAAAATTATTTTCAACGGTTTTAAAAGAAGCATTTTCAAATGAAAAGTTTTGTTTTAAAAGCATATTGCCTAAAGCCATATGCACTATCTTCTGATCCTCTGTTTGAATTCTTATCCCCTTCTTTCTTAAGTCTTCGGGGCTCCTGGCTTTCTGGGAGGTAACCTCATCGCGGCACGGTTCCGTAGGCTTGATGAGACTACGATACCTATCGAAGGGCAAGGAAGCGCCCGACTTCCATCTATAGCCATAGTAGTTTCACCTGCGGCTAGTTTTCTTTCAAGCTTTGTAGGGTTTTATATGCGGTGGTGGCAGCTTTCGAGAAACCTGTCAACATATTACACAAGTAAGAGGATGAGGAGTTTGGCTAAGGAGTACAACCCAAGGATGAGAAATTCATGGATATGGACTTGGCTCACGAGGGAGGAAGGAATTGTAAAACCTAAGACAAGAGGAAGTATCTTTACTATGGTATAATAGGGCATATAATTAAGGACAAAGGGCAAGAACGAGGGACATGATTCTTAGAAGGACTAGTACGTGCTATCAACACCAACATACCTGAGAGAGAGATAGTAAAAGTCTTTGTTAGAAAAGTTTAGCTTTTCTTTTGATCAACCAGTTAGTACTCTTTTGATCTTAGCGCTCCGCGTTTGTTCATATCTACTTCCATAGTTGAGTCTCTGCATCTTAGCACTTGTATAGTAGAAGATCCCATTAGCGTCTCAAAATCCAATTGGTGGTTCGGCCCGTTTATCTTTGGTTTATAAGGATTTGAGAATAACTATATTAAGTGTTGAGTTTAAGCGTAATGCTTATGTTTTTGGTTCCATGGGCTATGAGTTGATTCTAGGCATGGGTTGGTTGGCTGGTAATTCTGAAAGAAAGGTAGTTAGACTTTTGATTTGCCTTGGAAATACCCTCGAGAATTCATGCGATCCTAAAGGATCAGTTAGGCCTAGCTACCTAGAATCACTTGATACATCTATCGACGGTTTGCAATCCGTTGGAATAGTTCATGAGTACGCAGATGTTTTGATTAGGTTAGGGGTTTACCCCTAAAACGCGGGATAGACTTCTGCATATATCCAGTTGACAATGAAAAACCAGCTATCCGATCAACGACAGTTTTGGAAATGGAGGTCAAGAAACTTCGCAATCGTGAAGATTAATTAGATAAGGTACAGAATAGTGAAGCCAAAGAAGATGCGACCTAGGAGACTGAAGACTAGATACACGCATCATACCCTTTTTCCTAAGGGTACATCCTTTATCTCTTTTTCTAAGAATTTTATGCATACTTTCTAGCCTTTAAGGTATATCCTCTAGGACGTATCATCGATCCTTAGATAGAAGCCAATGGATGTAAACATGTATTTGAACATGTTATGATTGATGATTGCAAATGGTTGCTCGTGGATGCATATACACACCATAGGCGTTAGAACGACTCAGTCACTTTCATATTGCATTCGCATATATGTATTTACTTAACGGATTTAATTTGGTATGTTATCATATGGATGTTGCATATGGATGAATGACTATGCACACATGTAGTATTTACATAACTAGGGATGTTTGCATACATGATTGGACGCATGGCACTGACATAATTCGCATTAAAGAGGTCAACTGAATCAGTAGACCACCTGATTTGGCATTAGATAAAGACATATACACACACACTATGCATATGAACATGAAAGCATTAGAAATATTTTTAAGGACAATGAATGCCTGGGATTGAATGGTTGAGTAGATAGGTGATTGGATGGTAGGACACATTCTTCCTAACTTGAAGATTTCGGGGACGAAATCCTTTTAAGAGGGGGAGAATGTAACACCCCGTAGTTCTGTAACATTAAGTTTCACAAATTAAAGTATAATTAAATTTTAGAAGAAGAATTAAGAGAAACGGGTTACGCCATTGCGTTTGTCTCGAAATTCTGCTTGAGATAGAGTCCGAGTTTGCGTAAATCGGACTCCGTACGAAGTAGATATGACCTTCGGAAGTTTAGGAATTTATTTAAAATTCAAGAAGCTCGAAAATCGAATTCAAAATTCAAAAATAGGACCAGACCCGGGCTGGGCAGGAAAATTCCTGCCCAGGGCCCAGGTCGACCACAGGGTCGACCATAGGGTCGACCTCCCCTGTCGACCTGGTCAGGTCTGGCTGGCCTTGTCTGTGTTCTGGTCGAAATTCTGAAGCCCATTGTGTCACTAGGGATGACGTGTCGGCATTTGATTGGTTACTCTTGACATGTATGGCCTGGATTCCTTCTGGCTTCATCGAACGGCTCAAATCAACTTGAAACTCTATAAAAAGGACTTAAGACTCAACCTAATTCACATAAAAAAAATAAACCTAGAGCCGCCATGCTGCCGGGAGGGGATTGAGAAATAGCCGTCAAGAGGAAAAGCTTGAGAGGCGAGCCAATTCAAGAAGAAACAAAAGTCTAATCCAACTTCTACATAACGTTTTCTACTCCAAGGGAAAGATTTGCAAATTCAGAATAACAGAAACCAGAAAACAAGTTTCAGCGCCCGTTGTAAGTATAGTGGTTTTCTGAATATGAATAGCAATTGCGATGTGATTCGATGTAATTGAAATTGGGGTTTTACTATTGTAAAATATTGATGTAAATTCTGTGTATTGCGTTGATTATGTCATATTGGGTGTTTGTGGCATAAATTGGGTGATGCGAGCCTATTGACATTTGTATATGAAAATAAATATCACTTGCAAGTTTGTAGTAAAAACTAGAATTGACATCTTTATGTTATGTCGTTAACATGGTTAGCATACATTCTTTTTAGGCCTAAGTTGAGACTCATGTAAACATGTTCCAAGTTGAAACCTTTTATGCCTACACGACTCAAAACCTTTATATACGTTATTATGTTTATTTGCAAGTGATAATTGGGTTTATGTAAGTACCTTTTGGTTACACAAATTATACTAGTTTCATGTTGAAATAGGCTACTTGATGTAAAGTTAGTTTACACCTTTGGGTTATGTCAAAAAGTGGACATTTTTATGCTAGTTTGGTGTTTGATATTATGCCTAGTTATATGTGTATAAAACCATGTTTAAACAAGTCTAAAAGTACGCCATTTCACGTGACACCAATTTAGTTATATCCTTATTGAATGCAAGTTCACATGACCCACAATCTATGTTAGTGAAAACGCTATGTTGCAAGTTCGTGTGCCACAAACTTTTATGTATTCTAGAACAATTCATGATTCTGTGCTTCCCCTTTTTATGTTTATGAGTTGGGCTGAAATGTTAAGCCCAACATATGTTATAATGCTGCGTACGTACAAACGGGGGTAACAAACGTTGGGTTTAAAATAAAATACATGTATTGGCATGTTTGACACATGCCAATGACTAGTGACATTTAAAGCGGTATAAATTGTTATACCCAAAATTTGTGAATTTGGATAATTGGGCCATAAACATTTACATATAAAAATGAAAAGAGACAAATATGTAAATCTAGAAAATACGAGCATGCTTAACCCGAGGTTGGATTGAGCTGTGATGTAAACCTGCCCGGACCCGCCCGGCTGTCCAGTAATCACAACAATACCTATCCAATGTGGGTGGTTAAGGCATTGAGACCAATAAAGACCCGAGGTTAGACTGAGTTGTGGTGTAAGACTGCCCGGAACCGACCGACATACAGGCAGCCACAACAATACCTGTCTAATGTGAGTGGTTGGTGCTTTAATAAGACAATTAAAGCTAAGTTAGGATTGGTAGGGTTAAGTTAATCTGAACACCTAGCCAACTTAACATGTTAACAAGACAAGACTTGTAGGGGTTAAGTAACTAAGAAAACACTTAGCCAATTTAACTTGTTAACTAGACTAGAAGGTGAGGTTAAGTAAAGTTAATACACTTAACCAATTTAACATATTAACTAGACTAGAGGGTGAGGTTAAGTAAATTCAGGACACTTAACCGTTATAACCTGATAATTAGATAAGTGGGTGAGGTTAAGTAAGTTTAGAATACTTAACCATTATAACACGTTAGCTAGATAAGTGGGTAAGGTTAAGTAAATACACTTAGCCAATTTAATATGTTAGCTGGACTATAGGGTAGGGTTAAGTAAACTTAGAACACTTAACCATCATAGTGTGATAAATTGAACAGGGTTAAGTTGAAACATGAAGGGACAATACTTAACCATTAGAACATGTTAATTAAACAGCCTTTAGGGTTAAGTTAACTAAGGGAACGCTTAACCGTTATAACATGTTAGTTAAAACAGATGGGCAAGGTTAGGTTAAAAGGGACACTTAACCAATACAAGATGAATGGGTAGGGTTAAGTAATAAGAAATACTTAACCAATATAACTTGGTTTGCGATAGGGTTAAGTCAACATGAACTACTGATAACACTTAGCCAGTTTAATATGACAAAGGAATGGGTTAAGTAACTTGAATTGACTAATGACACTTAACCAATCCAACTTGACGAGAAAGAGGGCTAAGTAGTAAACCTTAGTTAAGAAACAATCGAGAACGGGAGCTAAGTTGAAATCCCTAGTTAAAGAAACTAAGTGGTAAACCTTAGTTGAGAACAACTAAGTAATAATTCTTAGTCAAGAAAACTGAGCCGGTCCATAATAGATGAATAACCCGATATGGTAGATCATCGCTTAACAAGTACATGAGGAGGAGCAATGTTTATCTAATTTTGAAAAAGGCTCCAACGGACTGGGTTTAGAAGCACGTAGCTTCGGGGGAGATGAGGGTACTCTTGGTATCCCTCTGTGAGGTTGCAGATGATCCGCCTGGGCTCACAGAGGTTAAGGTCTGCGGTAGAAGAACCAAGGGTATGCCTTGGTTGCAGTATGAGCAACCTAAAGGCTAGGGTGGATCAGCGTGGGTCGGCGATACTTAGTTTAGCCCTGTGATAGCACGTCGTCGACTACCTACCATCTTCAGTCAATCGTAGTATGCATGCGGAAAGGCAGAGAACTCCCAACAGACCATATACTTGCTATCTAGTTATGGGTGAGACTGGCCAATAGGAAAGTGGGGGCGTAGGTGGCAGGAGTATAGTTCTCGTGCTTGATTTTCTTGGATTTCCTTTCATTAGTTGAGGGAGGGGTCAGGTGGGACCATAGCCACTGGAAAAACAGACCTTAGCATTGGCATCGGCAGATATCTGAAAGCCCCAGACCGAGTTCCGTGTTTCTAGAATAGCCCTGCCACGGGACTCGGGTCGCACATTTCAGGACATGTGCATCTTGACAGCGATAAACGATTCGTGACACATACGTGGGGAAAGTCAAGGAATATATACCACTCTAGGTAGTGTGTCCTAGACTAGGGGCATCGTTCGACAGGTAGCATAATCCCTAGTTCGACCTAGGTGGCATAAATCCTGAATCCGAGAAGTATTAGATAAGTAGCATAAACCCTAGTTGAATCTGGGAAACGCTCGATAGAAAACCCTAGATTAGATCTAGGTAATAAATAATAGATGTGCGCCTGAAGGCAACCACAATTACAGGGACTGGGATCACGTACGATATCATTTTATACAGATTACTAGTTGGGATACCAGTTAGGTGGTGCAGAGATTAGTATGGGGTGCGATAGTAATTTAGATTCTAAACCGCTTTGCCTTAGTTTATGGTATTTTCCCATTTTCAGTTTATGCCTGTCATGTCCTTTTCCTTATTCATATACCGAAGCACCACTAGACTTACCAGGCTTTATGTCTGACTCTATGTTTTCTTTCATCTTCTTTTCTTCCATTCCCCCCGGTAGTCAGGGAGGGAATAGCTCAGATTTGTATGGACCTGTTACTCTTTCCAAGCTTGAAGACTCTTTGATGTTTTTCTTTGGACTCTCTTTTCCACAGCTATGGCCGGCTAATGTTTTATTGGGAAATATCATTGTATATTTATGCTTCTTTATTTTGTTAAACAAGATAGATACTTTGTTGTTGGAAAACAATCTTTGTACAAGCTGTTTATAAATGAAATAAAGTTTTATTCACTTTTCCACTGCTTTATTTATTTGTCTTGTAATTTATCTGCATCTTTTTTACCTATAATACTTCACAGAACTTATTGCATACCCTTTGTGAGTGACACTAACGGATGTGGAGTGTTACAGCCCAGTTTAAAATTCAAAGTAGTCGCTATGGAATTTATATATATTTTAATATAATAAAATATCCATTTTGAAAATGACCTCCGTTTTCGACAAAACCACTTTTGTTGGATCCGGGATGTCAAATTATTGCTGGATTCCAATTTTCATAATTTTTCAAATTAATATATAAGTGTGGAAAATTAAAACGTGTTTGGTCAATTTCAGTTGAATTGAATCGACTAGAAAATGGCCATTTTTCAAACGGTCTCCAATTTGACGAAATTGATTTTGTTAGGACTGCATCGTCAAAACATAGCTAAATTTATATTTTGGGAAATTTTGAAGTCAGTATGTGGCCCCGGTAAATTAAAATTTACGATCAAATTAAATAATTAAATGTTTTATATTTTAATTTAAAGAAAAATGGGTTGAAACGATCAAATGGGCTAATGCGACCTAGTCCATTGTGTCCGAAATAGGGGTATTTGGCTAGGGGCAGCATTTGCTGGGCTGGATTTTGTGATAACCCAAACTTCCGTTGTGCGAAAGTAAGGATAATCATTTGGAATACAACATATTTACAACAATAACAGATCTCAGATAATATCATAACACATAAACATTGCAGCGGAAAGATATATGTCATAACATCATAGCAACTGAACAACAAAGTACGCAGTTACAGGATCCACTTAGCAAAAATAGAAAGTCTGAATGAAAGAGAAATAAATCTCAACTCCATAACGTACATCAAAATACAAAGATGGAATAAAGTATCTAAAGCAGAAATAAAGATAAAAGAGAGGTCTTCGTCTTCTTCCTTCAGCAGTCTCCAATCCGGCACCCGTCTCAATACGACCTAAACCTGTTACTTGGTTGGCCGTGTAAAAAGATGGCACCCAAGTTTGCAAAGTGAAACAAACTTCGAGTCAGTCATGGGACTAGTATAAGAAATCTTTCTACATTATCTAATAATATGGCGAATCAGAGGACCATGCCGCTAACGCGGAATGGGTTTACTCCATTGGATTGCCAATGCATGATGAAATAAATTTGATACAAAATAATGCAATGACTTTTTGAAAAATGAAGTCATTATAAGACTCAAGTCCCATCACACAATGCGACGCAAACCGGAGGATAGAGTTTTACCTTATAATGATCAAACATGACTTGATACGTATAAAATAATATTTAATATTATTATTAGTGTCTAATCAGTTTAAAATACTTCAAAGTAAATATACCAATCCTAGACGGCATAGCTACCATGTACTATGTCGCCACATTATAAGTTTACAATCAAGACCATAATGTCGTATTGGAAATTGGTTTTCTATCAAGAGTCAAGGCTAGGGGCGGTCTCCTTACCAATTCGAGACACTCTAGCAAATGCCTCATGATCACAACTATGGGCAACTGGATATCTGCAGGGCCGGTCCAGACCTAGGTTAGTGGATTAATTATGCCTGAACAGACGTTTCTCGGTCCCTTTGGACCTCCATATGGCCACTAACAACCTATAAAACTGAGGTACCTCATAGTCCATCATCCACATAAGTAAAAATGTCAGGGCTGGTAGGTCGCTGACATCACTCCAGCTTGAAAGAAACGTGTGCACTCCCTGCTTTCCCTTGTCCCGTTTTAGACTCTACCGTGTTTTGAGGCTCATGAAGTAACGCTATACACAAAGCTACACCTAAGCAGGTCATGCTTTGATCATCAACCACAAGGCCCTGCTTTTCAACAAAAGCCTTGATCATCTGCATCTTGGCGTGCCACATTGACAATTCACGCCATGCTATCGGTAACTACTAATATATATCAGGGTGTTAAGTAGAGAACAAATTCTCCATCACCAAACAGACATACGACTTAATTACATGAAATGAATTCCAATGTCAGACCCGCATCAATTTACAAGTCCGTTCTGGGTCTGAACGAAACCGGAGACAACTGAGAGGTTCTCACTTATCCGGACAATCAACACATACGTACAGACAACTACTGCTTCAACCTTTTCCTGGGAGCAAGTCAGTCCAAGGCATTAGTAGTCGTCGTCCATTCGATGTGAAGATCGCCGGTCTTCAATCACCATCTTCTACAACTTTTATTTAATCGTCGTGCAATTATTTGAAATGAGTTGAACTCGGTCTTTTCAAATAATTCTTGCATAATTATTATTTAAATTATTTCATATCTTTAATATTCATTTATGATGATTTATCACTATTTTATCTATTTAAAAATAGTCCAACATAATATAACGACGCTTCGGGTCAGTGGACGGCCCTGGCGCTGTTTTTACCGATTTTTGATTTACATATATCTTGAAATCTAACTGTCGGATTTTGACGAAATTTATATCATTGGAAAGATCTTCCCAAAGCGGTCCTAACGGTTCCGGTTTTGGGAAGATCCAACGGTCGGATCTTTCGGTATAATCGTTCAAAGTTACGATTGCCGATAAGCGAACTGCCGCGCGTGTTTCGTTTTAATTTTATATTTATGTATATAATTATAAATATAAATCATTTGGCGATTTCAACTATAAAAATCCATTCTTTTTATCGCATCTAAAATGACGATAAAAATATCCCTTTTAATTTCTACTCTTTTCATTACATCTAAAATGACGATAAAATATTACTATTAATTTCACCCTTTTTATCGCCTGACGATAAAATATCACTTTTAATATCTCTGTTTTTATTTACATCTAAATTATAAATAAAATGTACCTTTTATTCCTATGTTTTTATTTACATCTAAAATATAAATAAAGATACACTTTTCCAGTTCATATGTTTACTTACATCTAAAATGTAAATAAAAATGCAACTTGTAAAGTCGTGTTTTATTCACATCTAAAATGTGAATAAAAACATACTTTGTCTAATCATGTTTTTATTCATGACTAAATTACAAATAAAAGTGTACATTCTTAAATTTATGTTTTTATTTGCAACTAGTTTGCAAATAAAAATTCACTTCTTAAAACGGTGTTTTTATTTATATATGAAATGCAAATAAAAATGTACTTGTTATTTTCATATATTTTTTATTCACATCTAAAAAAAAGTGAATAAAAATGTACTTTTACATTTCATGTCTTTTATTGCAACTAATAAGCAAATAAAAAGTGTAATTCCTTTCTATGTTTTATTTGCATCTAAAAATGCAAATAAGAAATATAATTCTTTTCTTCTATGTTTGTCTACATATAATTCTTTTTCCAAATCTTGTTTGCATCTAAAAATGCAAACAAAAATATGTAATACTTTCTCTATGTTTTGTGTTTTATTTACACTAAATAATAAATAAAAATGTCCCTGTTCTTATATCATGTTTTATTTACACTAAATGTAAATAAAATGTCCTTTTTCTTTTACATATTCTATTTACACTAAATGTAAATAAATGTGTTCTTTTCTTTTACATATCCTATTTACATAATAAATGTGTTCTTTTATTCCACATATCCTATTTACATAATAAATGTAAATAAATGTGTTCTCTAAAATTGTTCTTTTTATTTACATAGAAAATGTAAATAAAATGTCATCGCCAAAATTGTTCTTTTTATTTACATAAAAAATGTAAATAAAATGTCATCGCCAAATTGTTCTTTTTATTTACATAAAAAATGTAAATAAAATGTCATCGCCAAAATTGTTCTTTTTATTTACATAAAAAATGTAAATAAAATGTCATCGCCAAAATTGTTCTTTTTATTTACATAAAAAAAAAGATGTAAACAAAGATGTCCTTTTTCTAACATGTTTTATTTACATGAAAAATATAAACAAATTTTCCCTTTTTCTATTCATGTTTCTGACTTCATATTTTTATTTACAACTAGATTGTAAATAAAAAGAAATGTCTCTTTTTCTTTCTTTCTAGTTTCATATTTTTATTTACAACTAGATTGTAAATAAAAAGAAATGTTTTTTTATTTTATTTACATGAACAAAATGTAAATAAGGGTGTCAACATAAATTTGTCAATAAAAAAATAATGGGTTTTGTCTAACCATTTTTCTCTATTTACCACATCGTAAATTTTGGTGTCACAATTGTCTATTTTTTAACAGATCAACATCACATAACAATCACACATCAAGTTCGGCATAGCAGTCACATAATACTATATCATATGAGTGATCATAAAAAAAATTCCTTTTTAAAAAGAAAATAAATATAGGATTTCTCATCTTAGTTCAAATTCAGGACAAAATTCAAAAGGCTCAGAACTGATTTGTTTCAATATAGGAGTGTAGATCCTTGTTGTACGATCACAACGCTTCTGAAATTGCGTTATTCTGAGTTAGTATGATCGAGTTATGGATTAAACAAGATTGGTATTATTTTTAGAATTAATTTAATGAAATATTTAAAGTCTAAACCTTCTTCTTCCTTCAACAGATACAAGGCCGCCGATAACCCAACTATGTTCAATACTAGGGTTCTGATTTGCTCTCAATCCACTCAACTTCGCCTCGATCAGAACATGCCACGCCGAAGAGCTTGGAGTCGCGCACGAACGGCGGTGAAGCAGGCCCACTCTCACGCCTGTAAGGGGAAGGGCGGCGGTGCAAACCTTCAGGTTTTGGAGCGCTGTAACTTGGTTTGTGTCGGACTAGGTGGGATCCAACCGTATGAGGTTATAGAGGAGGAAGAGAGCTTCGATATGGTGTGAAGAGTGGAATCTAATTCGCTGTGGATTGGAATAATTTGAGGAGGGAATTCGAGAGTTTTCTGGCCATGGATTGAAAGAAGAGGCGTTGGCTGAGTTTAGAGATTAGGTTTTGGAAATGATTTTCCATTATATTTATAATAATTTAATGTGATTTTTACAAATAAATCCAAACGTTTTGAACCAAACCAATTTCAATCCAACAGAAGGTGACCCTACCCAATAGCCCCCGTTCCAAATCCAATGGGCTAGGTCCCGTCAGCCCAAGCGGCTATTTGTGGCCTGAATTATTTAACTTAATAATTAAATTCTTTATTAAATTAATTCGTTCGCATAAATAAATTCACCGAGGCCACATTCGGACTCAGAAAATCATAGAAAAAATATTTGGCTTCGTTATGACAATAGGTCCTAACAAAATTAATTTCGTCGAATTCTGAGACTGTTTGAAAAATGACTATTTTTCAGTCGATTAAATTTGACTAAATTGAGCAAAACACAATTTCCTTCGCCACGCTCACATACTAATTCGGAAAATTCTATTAATTGAAACCTAGCAATAATTTGACATTCCGGTTCCAACAAAAGTGGTTTCGTCAGAAATAGAGGTCGTTTGAAAAATGGCCTTTTATACAGGCTATTAATTATCCTATAGCGACTATTCTGAATATTCAACTGACCATAACTTTTGATTGCCGCTATGAAATTTCGATTTTTCGGATTCGTTGGAAAGATATTTATAAACAGATTTAGATATTTTTGGTTTCACTAAAATCCATTAAGTTTTGAATCCAATATATTCAGTCAAAGTTTGACTTTGACTTTTCAAACTGCCATGCAAATTTCAATTCCTTTTGGAATTAAAATAAATATATTCGTTCCAACCTCGATTAAAATAAATTTTTAATCGTTATTACATAAAATAAATTATTTTAACTATTTCAAATTCACCAAAATAGCCAAAATAAAATTTTTTAATTGGTTCTGATTTTTCGGGTTGTTACAGATTTGGAGTTAGTATGAGTCATCGGGCTTTTCTGAAAATTAGAAAATTAAATAATAAAATATTATATTGAAACCCTAATATCGAACAGAAGCCGCCGCCATGTTATTTCAAGGTCTGAAACTGTCGATTTTTCTTTTCTTAATCTCTCCATATACGTTGCAAATTCGATCAGGAATGTAAAACGAAAATCGAAGAGGATTTTTAGGGCTTCAAACTCATATAGATACGATCAAAAATCACTGAGCGGATTTCTCAAATTCTACGCTCAAAGATGCCGACTTCGGGCTTGGATTTCCTGTTATGGGGCCATCGAGTAGCCCCAAATTGTGGGTGAAAACGGACGATGCCAAGGCGCAGTAGGGGAGGGGAGTTGATCGGCGTCCGGTCTGATACAGTGGCAGCGGCAGGCGATAGTTAGTGTCGAGGTTTTTGGGTTTCATTGTCTCCTTATTCCAGCGGATGAAGACGGTGGAAATGTGATTAACGGTGTAATTAATTTAATTATATTATTAATTAGTAATTAATGTATTATAATGTTTAAAGGACTGTATCTTATTCAAATTGAATTGAAATTCAGAAATTTCAATTGCGTTGGAATCAGAAAAATGAGAGCTTCGCAATGGAACTAACCAGGACAAAAAAGGACATTTTGGAAATTCAGGGAAATTTGAACGCGAACAGAAATTCACAATAAAAAATGACGGAGCGGAAACTAAAGGTGAGAACTCCTTCTCACATAAATTATATTTTATCACGTTATTAAATTCATTTATAAAAATATCTAGAATTGCTAGTGTAGATTTCTATCAGTTTTAACCACTATAAATTGTATATGGTGCCTGTTAGATCACCTCCCTCGTCCACAGACCATGGACGATTTAAATTGATTGTATTCTGTTTGTTTGTGATTTTGTGATGATTAACATATTAAAAATAATGTTAACATTAATGTGGTAGTTGAAATTAAGTTATAAATATTTATTTATAATTTAAAACAGTGAAAATTGGTTAAGTTTAAAAATAATCCAATCTGAATTAGAATTGGTTAGATTTGTTAATCAATAATTTATTTAAATTCACCGTTGTTGTTTGAAAACCCCACATGGGTATTGGGATGATATTTGACAGACACTAGTCCCAATATTTAGTTGTATGTCAATCGATGGATTGACAGACTGTGATGAGCATTATTTATTTATTTTAGTACTCACACGGTTGTAAATTTCACTTTGGATGAGAATGGACTGTTTGATGATTATTTATCATTATTGTTGCATACATGCAATATATGAAATCCATATAACTAAAATTATATGGTAGTTGAGTCACATTCCGATTCAGAAATAAAGAACATTTTAAAATAAAAGGACAATTCAGAAATAAAAAACATTTTAAATAAAAGGACAATTCAGAAATAAAAGAACATTTTAAAATAAAAGGACGGTTTAAAGGAAAAGGACATATTAAAATAAAAGGACAATTCAGAAATCAAAGGGCATTTTAAAATAAAAGGACATTTTAAAATAGAAGGACACTTTAAAATAAAAAGAGCATTTTAAAATAAAGAATATTTTTGAAGTAAAGATTATTTTTAAAATAAAGAATATATTAAAATAAAGAATCTTTTAAAATAAAGAATATTTTAAAATAAATTGTTTTAACAATAAAAATCATATTTTTATTGTATGTATAAACCAATAAAAGAAGCATATGTTAAAATACATTTTTGTTAGATAAAAAATGTCATCTTTAACATATTTTGAAAATAAAATAATCATGTTGAATTATATTTATGTACAAAAAAATGTCATCTTTAACATGATAATGAAAATGAGAATAGTCATTTGTTGAATTATATTTTTGAACATTAAAAGTGTCATCTTTAACATGTTAATGAAGTGAATAAAATATTCATGTATTGAATAAAATATTTGAAAAATAAAAATATCATTTTTATTGAATGTATAAACCATGTAAAATATTTATGCGTTGAATAAAAATTTTAAATAAATAAAAATATCATTTTTATTGAATGTATAAACCATATAAATATTCATGTGTTGAATAAAATCTTTGAACAATAAAAATAGTTATGTAGTTAAACGCCCTTTTTATCGATCGGTTTTATTCATTATATAATGAATATCGAAACGAAGTGATTTCAAAATTTAATATTTTGAAAATATTATCATTTTAATATGATAAAGATATAGAATATTCAATTTTGATTTTAAATAGAAAATGAAGTTGGAATCGTTTTAAAACCAAATTATAAAATACGTTTTAATTGGAAATCGGCGAAATATATATAATGGTCTGAACAGAACACGCCGCGCAGCGACCGTTCGCGAGTTTCGACCATTAAATTCAAATTGGCGTAACGGGAGATCCGACCGTCGGGTTCTCCTAAAACCGGAACCATTGGGTTCGTATCAAAAAGAGATTTCCAATGAATATAAGAAGTTTGAAATCTAAAGGTTGGATTTGGAATTATGTCTAAATCAAATTTTAAAAAGGTCGCTATGGATGCTGTAACGACCCAGCGGATTTTCGACCCCGAAAATCGACATAAAATCACCATGTCGACTATTCAAGCATCGAAAACACTGGATTGTCATGAGAAAGAAATTAGAGGGTGAGAAAAGAAAGAAAGAAATGTTAGAATAGAAGAAAGAAGAAGAACACCACATAAGAACCTCGCAGCGGAACGAACAAAATATAACAAATCTTTTATACAAAGAAACTGTAGATACATACCAATCATCAGGGTTTAACAGATATCAATCACAGCGGAAATAACTTTATATAACTAGTGGTGAAGCCTCCTGCTTCCAGCTCCTGAAATTCCAAGCGAAACCTAACCTGGAACATACTCGGTCTGACCCGAGCACATTTGATTTAAAACAAAATACACCGGGTCAGTCTGTAATACTATTAGTGATAAATTCATAGCACACACACTTGTTTAACTTTGGAAAATCCTTTTCGAAACAAAAGGATAATAGTAAGACCAGTCCACACATAAACACGGACGGTTTTTACCTTACTATAACCCAAACCGTTTTTGAAATCGTACTTGTTCTGATATTATCATAATGTTTAAATACAAGTAAATAACAATCTAGAGGAACGCTTGCATCTCACGCTTCCCATATATAGTATACAATCAAAACCGCGGGCACTTATTGGATATTGGATTCCAACTATGACAAGGTATGGGACCACCTTCTGCACGTGTATCTCTAGAGGCAAATACACTGGGTTCAAAAAGAACGACTTGCAACCCGGCCCTCACATGACCGACCACTCATTTCGCTTGAGTGTATCGAATGTATATCACCGACGGTTGGGATCAGCAACCGCCTGCCCGAAAAGGGACAACATCGAATATAGATTAAAGAAGCAAATGGAATTTCTCTAGATAGGTGATCATACACCCTAATGGGAGCGACCCACATAGCCATGCTACCTGCCCGATTTTTGTCATTTCCCGGTTGATGAGGCTTGAGGCTAAAAATTTATCTCTAGAACATCTGGTCATCATTAACTTTGAATGCCACATCGTCAGATCCGTCAAATCACTAATTGACGTCCACGAATACACTCTGGGTATTAAAGAGGTGCCATTCTTTGCCACCAACTCGGTATATTTGTAAAAATCAACGTACGTGGTTCTAAGGAAATACCCTGTCAGACATTCGTCCATACAAGTCATCCAGGAAGAGGATGAACCGAAGGCACTCTCCTACGGCATCCTTATATAGGAATCACCCCAAGGATCAGTAGCGAGTAGTCCTTGCAATATTATTTATTTCCCAAAAACCTTGCATTAGAATTTAATATTTCTCGTATAGGGAAAACCACTTTCAATACCTTCACTCCCTCCAAACTAATACCATTCCTCGATAATAGTGAAGTCAACCAAGTTGGGGTATTTTAGTTACCTCTCAGACCTTGATCGACCTGTTCTTACCTTAGAATAACATTAGTTTGTCACTTAACCATTTCCCCAAAACCTTATTTACCTTCTCGATTTCAAACCGATCTCATAAATTGTTTCTTACATTTGAAATCTTCTTTTAATAACCTTTTTACTCAAATAGTTTGATTAAGTAAATGTCCGTTCTTAATCTACTAACCCTTTTTCTTTAAAGTTGTTTCACCTAAACTCACTTTACTTAATTTAAAAATTAAGTAAAAATCTTATTTAAATCCTTAAACTCACTTACAACTTTCATTTACAATGCTTGTTGAACACTAGGGTCATAATCCCCTTATAAATCTATTGTTCCCTTTTTTATCAAACCTTAATGTCAATTAACCACTTGTTAATTGAATTCTCCTTTCATCAATCTCGTTTTGGAACTAGGGTGTATAAATCTCTTTTATACAAATTTTAATTGAACTTTAAATCGAATTTATCACCACTTTGTCACTTCTTAATTGGATTTTAAATAAAAGCCATCATCTTAATTGCTAGCTAAGATAATACTTAACTTTATCAAAATAATCAACTCTGCTACTAACTAAAATAAAATAATTACCATTCTAATTCCATTTCCAATTCTAAATAAACACGGTTGATTTTGCCAACCGTACATCTCAGTTAACCATTAACTGAATCCATTTGTCATTTCCCTTTTTAACTTAATTAATTAACTTAATTAATTTAAAATCACCCTTTAATTGTTTAAAAACAATTTTCCCATTTTACCTACCCGTAGGTAAAATCTGTGGCTCGCTCTTCTCTTCAAAACTGGGATAAACCATTTTAATACTCCCTTTATAAATCAATTAAAATATATCCTTATAAACTCCTAATTTAATTTTTTATATAAAATAACTAGAACTTTAATCCAGTGATAAAATAATTTATAACTTTGAAACTCCGTCAATTCACTGACGTTAGGATGACGTTAAAACCATACATTTAGGCTAGTTACTTCATAAACTACTGTTGATTGATTTCCAATTCAAAAATGTTGTATATGTATTAAACCATCAACATTCAAACTGGTGTTGATGTCAGTCAGGGTGAACAATTCATATGTATGCACAACAACAAAAATATAGTCTATTTGAGGAATCCGGTCGGACCCCTCCAACCTGTCCTTCTCTGCATCACAGATGTCAGTTTGAAATAATATACGCGTAAAATAATGGACGAGATATAAACAACTGCAATCAATCAACCAGTAAACAAACAATTTGCATCCATCGCATCCAATCAACCAATTTAAACTATAAATTTTGAATTATATTTTTCTATGAATTTACCACATCACAACATTTCAGAAGGTGTGAGAATTAACTCACCAGATTTTTGTTCTGGTCGACAGTTGATGCGTTTGTTCCTTCTAATCTTGAACGGACGTTCAAAATTAGCTGAATTTTCAACAGTGTCAGATCAGAGCCTAGTCGGTGCCATCACCTAGGTCTCATCTCTACGATCCCAACATATCCAGTTTCGCTGAAATCCGTTAACGTATGTGAAAGTTACGCTGATTCGAAGTTTGATATAATTTACGATTTTATACTAAACAAATTAATTAATTAATCACTAACCTTAACTAATTACTTTTAAACGTGCCACGTCTTCCTTAGATTAGTCAAAACACGTTTCTTCTTTCTGATATTGTAAGGACCCGTAACTTCCCCGTGAGGGAAAGAGCGGATACTTTGAGAACAACACACAAATGAACGCAGACGGAAGAACATTTCATTGTTATTACAACAATTCCATCAGAATACAAGAATATACAGAGTATAAATGAATAAATTACATTCGATAAATATCAGAGATTACAATAAATTACATAGCAGCGGAAAATAATACAAAGCACAACTGAAGGTGATATACGGATACAGAGCTTTCCGGATATCATTCCAGCTGTAAACCAGGATCCTGTGAATATAAATCTGCAAAACCAAAACTACTAGCTGCCCGTACGGAAAATAGGGGCACCCAGAGTTTAGGTTAAAACAATAAACTCCAGGTCAGTGATGTGACTGGTGTGAGAACTAAAACAGTTATTTAAAACTTTACTTTAAAAGAGGGTAATTCAAGGGACCACGCCGTATAACACGGAACGGGTTTCCTCCCAAGAATACCAGTGCATAGAATAAACAGCGCAATGCTTTTTCGAAAAATGAAGCTATTATAAGACCCAGGTCCCATCACACAATGCAACGCAAGCCGGAGGATAGGGTTTTCCCTTATAATAGCCAAATATGCTTGGTACGTTTAAAACAAATCATTTGATACTATAATAAGTGTATAGTGTCAAAACATTTTCAATCATAAATATAAATCATAGACGGCATAGCATCCCATGCTACTATGTCGCCATACTAGGCTCTACAAATAAAGCCGAAATATCTCGTATTGGAAATTGGATTTCCGTCATGAGTCGAGGCAAGGGGCAAGCTCCTCTCCGCTTCGAGACACTCTAGCAAATGCCTCAGGGCTACGCACTCTGGGCAACCCCTGGATGCTTCAGGGCCGGTCCTCACTTACGTTAGAGGATTAGTATTCCTGAACACACGTTTCCCGGTCCTTACAGACCTAAAATCGAGGCGCCTCATCCAACAACCACAAAGGTGAAAAGTATATAAATGTCAGGGCTGGTAAGTCACTGACACCACCAAAGCTAGAAAGAAACGTCGTGCTCTCCCTGCAGTCCTTATCCCGTTTTTTGACTCATACCGAGGTGTGAGGCTCGCGAATTCACGTCATACACAAAGCTGCCACGTAGGTCGTGCTTTGATCATCAACCACAAGACTTTGCTTTTTAACATAAGCCTTGATCATTGCATCTCAGCATGCCACACAGGCAATTCATGCTATGCGATTGATATCTATCGATATATAACCTCTAAGCTCGTACGTCTCAGAGAAGGGCGTTAATCAAGAGAATAAATTCCCCACCGCCAAACAGATATATATTTAACAGAAATCAATCAACACAGAATAAAATCCAATGTCAGACACACAATTCATTTACAAGTTCGTTCTGGGTCTGAACGAAACCGGAGGCACTTTCCTCGCATATCCATCCATCTCCAAGTACGTCTGGACGACAACCAACTGATTCCCTCATCTTGGGTGTACAGCCCAATAAAGATCGTCAGTAATTATCCAAACGATGTGAAGACTTCCGGTCTTCGACCACCGTCTTCATCTTCGACTTATCGTCGAATCGGTTATTCAGAATGGGTGTAAACCCGGTCTTTCCGAACAACCCGCGTATATTAAAAACAAATGTTACACAAACACAACATACGCCTCATTCCAATCCATTAGTCACTAACCGCAAATTATCAAGAGAACAATTTCCCAAATATTAACCCCGAAGGCCGAAACCAACATCAGATCAATATCCAGGAGACCACTCACCTTAACTAATCTACAACTAGTTTCTAAATTTCAATTCTTAGGGAAGGATTCCCATTAATTTTATCCAAGATAAATTCTTTAGAATTTATCCTTTAATCTTCCTTTGGATGTCATTTCAAACCAAATTATGGTTTTCCAAACTAGTCGAGATTAGCGAACCACAACGAAGTAATTAATTATTTTATTTCCCAATCCCAACCTATTCATCCCATGAAGCAAAACTGGTAATACTCCATATCTAATACTATGGTGTTATCGGTAAAATTAATTACCATTTCACGTTTAAATCTAATTAAAGATTTAACTATCGCTTTGGAGCAAAACTGGCGATACTCCATTCTCGCTCATTTCTAAATTTGATAATTTAGATTATAGATTAACATTCAACCTAATTGCAGATTCGTTAAAACTCCTTTTACTGGGTTAAAGAACTAGTGTTATTTAAAACACAGTTCACGACAAACCCAAATCACATTCTATTTATTATCGGGTTAAAGAACTAGTGTTATTTAAAACACCGTCCACGATAAACCCATTTCAAATCCAATCAAATATATTAGAAATTCCGATTATTGAAAACCCCTTTTTAAATCTAATTTATTTATTTAAAAATAATTGGGTTTTAAATTTAGTTCAAAACTAGTTCATTTCGATAAAAATCCATTTTTATCTTTTCAAATATGGAGCTTTTCATCCCAATTTTTCCCAAATCATTTCTTATGATTTTACACAAATTATTGATATTTTTAATAATTTTATCAAGGCCCGTACAGTCGATTTCCATCAACGGCCATCGAACTGCACTTACAGCGACCTTTTTCAAATTTGATTTGGACGTATCTCCAAATCCAACCGTTAGATTTCAAATTTCTAATATTCGTTAGAAAGCTCTTCTCGATACGAACCCAACGGTTCCGGTTTTAGGAGAATCCGACGGTCGGATCTCCCGTAATGTCCGTTTGAAATAAATGGTCGAAATTCACAAACTGCCGCGGTGCGGCGCGTTCTATTCAGGCCATTATATTATATATATAATATATATAATATATATTTCGTCGATTACTATTTAAAACGAATTTTATAAATCGTTTTAAATTCGTTTCAAAAACATTTTCAACTTCCATTTCAAATTCAAATCAAAATTGAATTTTTCCTTATAAATTCGTTCAAAATTCATTTCTATTCATTTCAAATTTCAATTCAATTTGAATTTATTTCAATTCGTTTCCAATTCAATTCGAATTCGTTTTCAATTCAATTCGAATTGGTTTTTTGTTCGATTCAATTCAAATTGGTTTTCTATTCAATTCAATTCAAATTGGTTTTCTATTCGATTCAATTCAAATTGGTTTTCTGTTCGATTCAATTCAAATTGGTTTTCTATTCGATTCAATTCAAATTGGTTCCCTATTCGATTCAATTCAAATTGGTTCCCTATTTGATTCAATTCAAATTGGTTTTCTATTCGATTCAATTCAAATTGGTTTTCTATTCGATTCAATTCAAATTGGTTTTCTATTCGATTCAATTCAAATTGGTTTTCTATTCAATTCAATTCAAATTGGTTTTCTATTCAATTCAATTCAAATTGGTTCTCTATTCGATTCAATTCAAATTGGTTTTCTATTCGATTCAATTCAAATTGGTTTTCTATTCGAATTCGAAATCACTTTTCAATATTCATTTTAAAATGAATAAAATCGATATAAATATCATTCACGTCCAAATGGCGTCAATCTAGTCAACACGGCTTCATATATTTCTATTTTCTAATATTCTATTTCAAATATTTCTTTTTCAAATATTTCCTTTTTGAATATTTCTATTTCAAATATTTCTATTTTTAAAATATTGATAAAGATGTAAATTTTATAATTAAAATATTTCGTTCAACACATGAATAATCTCAACGGATGAGTACGGTCAACACATGAACCTTTATTTTATAATATTGATAAAGATGTAAATTTTATTATTAAAATATTTCGTTCAACACATGACTAATCTCAACGGATGAGTACGGTCAACACATGAACCTTTATTTTATAATATTCTTTATTGTCTAAATTGGAATGAGGCCCAATCAATCACCATATAATGTTAATTATATGGATTTTCATACATCACACGTATATAATAGCTTTGAAAAATAATCAACCATCAACCAAAGTGCACTACACTGTATAAGCATCAAATATAGATATCTAACGCTTATAACAGCCTGTCAATCAATCGATTGACATATTTAATCAATCAGGATGAGTGAACTTCAAATTTCATCCCAACACCCGTGTGGGGTTTCAAACAATCAAACACAGATTTTATTTGTGCAGTTGGGCGATGTGTAAAATTTATCGTCCTAACAATGTCAGTCAAATCAGTGTACATAAACAAACCGTCCGGTTTGTAAATGAATATTTTATTTTATTCACTTTCATGTTAAAAATTATATTTTTAACGATAAAACATTTTATTCAACCTATGAATATTCTATTCAGTTCATTCTTTAAATAAAATGATATTTTTATTTTTCTAACTTATTTTAGAAAATTTCGGCGGCGTAACGGAACGATACTAGAAACGGGACAAGGCCTAGCCTTATCCCCGGTCTAGTGAAGGCCCACACCATTCACACATCAATCAAATTCACCAAACAACCAAATTCAGATCAAATCATCTAACTAATTTATGCAACCAAACAAACAAGTCCATGGTCTGTTGACGATTGTGTCGGGTGCTACTAAACACCGTCTGCATCCTAGTATATATATATATATAACTAGAAAATGAAATTGAAAGGTGAGAAATTCTCACCAATAGCTATCCAACTTCACGACACTTCATTGATAGAAATCTTCATCGTTCTCGCCTTTTTATCACTTTCGTCGCCCGTAGCCACTATATATATAAAAATCACATTTTCACTTCGCTATTCAATATATAAGAATCGAATTTTTACTTCGCTATTCAATATATAAAAATCGAATTTTTACTATGCTATTCAATATATAAAAATCGAATTTTTACTATGCTATTCAATATATAAAAATCGAATTTTTACTATGCTATTCAATATATAAAAATCGAATTTTTACTTACAAGGAAAAATCAATTGTTTTCTACTATGAAAAATCAAATCTTTTCTATATGAAAAATCAATTCTTTTCCCTTGTTGTTCATATAATCAAAACCATATTTTTATAACACCCATTGTACAATAAAAATCGTATTTTTATTTCTATTCTATTTACATAAAAGTCACTTTTTTATTCGCTACCTATATAAATAAAAATCATAACTTTTTATGGATAAAGTCCATATCTTTACTAGGATAAAAATCAAATTTTTATTCTTCTTTCAAACAAAGAAAAATCGTATCTTTACCATGGTGTTCACATTCTTATCTTTTCTGTATATAAAAACCATTTCTTTTTAAAGATCAAACATTTGTCTTTTTAAAGATCAAATCTTTTTAATTTTAAAGATCAAATCTTTTTAAATTTTCTATTACCATTCAACCATAAGATTTATTCATTTAATCTAAGCTATATATATAAAAATTCTGATTTTTATGTTAACTTTAACACATACAAAATCTGATTTTTATACTAACTTTACCGCATAAAAATTAAATCTTTTATCATTCATAAAATTTAAAACCGAAAAGAAAATAAAAATAAAACGGAAAAGGGCTCACTTTTGGATTTTCAGAGGGGATGGAGATCGAGGTGGTGGCTGCAGTTAGATCGGGGAAGGAGGCTCCAGGACTGGCGGGTTTCCTCCCTAGGGCGCTGACCTTCAAATCGGACAGGGTGAGAGAAGGAGGAGGGAGAAGGGAACGGCGGCAGGTGGTTGCGGTGGTGGGGAGGGCGGCTCTGCTGTGGAGAATTAGGGCGTCGGTTTTGGGCTCGAACGGATCGAAGGGGAAGGGCTCGCGGTCTCGGGATCGACGTCGAAGAGCTGGGGAGGAGGAAGGGAAGGCGAAGCGGAGGAGGGGGGGAAAGGTGGTGGCGCTCCGCCTGGCGGTGGCGATGGAGCGCGATTTTTTTCTTCTTTTTTTCGTTTTTCTGATTTAAGTTTTTAACGGGGGGGGGGGGGGGGGGGGGGGCTGATATAAGGGAAAGAGAGGAGTGTTATATTATATTTTTTTATTAATTATTTAATCCCAATAGGTTGACTTTTACATACGACCTCGAAACGAGGCCCACCGCCTGTCATCCATAGCATTTTACCCCCATTCCGAACACAATGGGATATGTATCGTAGGTTGATTTGATCATTTCGATCAGTTTCCGTTAAAATCAACATATAACTCTATATATTGAATTTGAACGCGTATTTCAATTTACCGGGGTCACATACGAACTTTAAAAATTCCATAAAAATATTTTCTAGCTTCGTATTGACGATACGGTCCTAACAAAACTAGTTTCGTCGAATTCTGAGACCGTTGGAAAAATGGCCATTTTCCAGTCGATTAAAATCAACTGAAATTGGTCAAACGCGTTTTCCTTTGCCACGCTCACATATTGATTCGAAAAATTATGAAATTTAAAACCTAGCAATAATTTGACATCACGGATCCAACAAAAGTGGTTTCGTCAAAATCCGAGGTCATTTGCAAAATGTCTATTTTTAAGGGCCTGAATTCCATAGCGACTATTCAGAATTTTCAACTGGACATATCTTTTGATTCCCGCTATGAAATTTCAATTTTTCGGATTCGTTGGAAAGATATTCACAAATAGATTCTAATGTTTTTGGTTTCACAAAAATCCGGATTGTTTTGCTCCCGGTACATTCAATTGAAGTTTGAAATCGAATTATCGAACTACCGCGCCATTTTCAATTCTATTTATAATTATATATAATCATTTATATTCTAACGACGGCGTAT
Source organism: Allium sativum (assembly GCA_030737875.1). Classification (NCBI taxonomy): domain Eukaryota; kingdom Viridiplantae; phylum Streptophyta; class Magnoliopsida; order Asparagales; family Amaryllidaceae; genus Allium; species Allium sativum. The sequence goes on along the minus strand of CM060915.1, from coordinate 887,269,670 downwards.
ATAATACATACATTCGAATTCTTTTCAAAATATATTTTTCGTCGATATTATTTAAAATAATTCATTTTAAATAATCAAAATTCGCTAAAATTGCCAAAATAAAAATTTTAAACTGGCCCAAATTTTCGGGTTATTACAATCTCCCCCACTTAAAACTTTTCGTCCCCGAAAAGGAATAAAGTTGAAAGTGGTTTGATCAATCAACTCTACGTTCGATCTGGCTTCCATTCTCCAACTTTTCAGTTTCTGAGAATTTTCTAATTTTCAAAAATTTGGCTAACACCCTAAATTTTCGAAAAATTTCGCCATAACCTCCCCTGCACCGGGAGCCACGGGAAAATCCCGAAATTGCCATATAGGCTTTCTGATCTCAAAAAGAAAAAGAAAAAGCCAAGCGGCTAGCCAATCGGCTCATAAAATCATCATCACCCAAACAAAACAGTAAATTATAGTAAATATGTACCTATTTGTCGGACAAACAAATTTTATTCTCTGCTCTAGCCTCCTTGCTATGACCTGTTCAATGTAAGCACATGTATATGCAAGCAAATGCAACTAATTTCAATACAATTCAATATGTGATTCTATTATGCATAATGGTTCAAAATTATCAAACAAATAAACAAACAACACAAACATCAATCAATTAGTGGATTAACGTTTCAAATTCATAATTTTGATATATATACTGAAAATCTTGTTTTTGATGCCAATTCACAACAAATAAATCTATCTATATAAGTTTTGGTTCTCACACCAGTCTAATGGAAATATATAGATATCACAGCTTCAAAACACGAAAATAAACCACTGAAGCCATACGTCATCAGTGGAATCATCCCCGGGCTACTAGAGTGCGATTCTATATATATCCAGTATATTAAAACTTCGAATATACGTTCATGACGCGTATATGCAAAACCTTTATATACTAGATTGTCCAAATCAATACAAATAAAATATTCAAATACGTATAAAACGATTTAAATTTTCAAAACAAAATTGTTTTCATTTGAAAAATATACTCTTCACACTCATTCCAGGATACTACTGATCCTATCTCTAACGAGTCATTCTAATTGGATATTACTAATCCAATATCTGATGAATTCTTTCGTATGGTTCTAATGTGTCTTGTTCTCGAGCTCTGTAAACCAAAGCTCTGATACCACTGTAAGATAGCCGACGAAATCCGGTAGGCTTTGCAACCATCCCTTCATCCCCCAAGTAGCAGGTAATACCCACCGTGGCTCCCACATGGTCCCCCAATTCCTTTTTTTACGGCGACCCTCTCGAGTCTCGCGCCTAGTGGCAAACCAACGCCCTCCCCAGCGACATGTAGGGGTAAGAGTCTCCCGTTCGCCACCAAACCGCGAAGCGAGAACCCCCTATCATGCGTACCCGGCCTACTCAGGGTCAGCAACAAGAACTGGTGATACTCCATATCTAATACTATGGTGTTATCGGTAAAATTAATTACCATTTCACGTTCAAATCTAATTAAAGATTTAACTATCGCTTTGGAGCAAAACTGGCGATACTCCATTCTCGCTCATTTCTAAATTTGATAATTTAGATTATAGATTAACATTTCAACCTAATTGCAGATTCGTTAAAACTCCTTTTACTGGGTTAAAGAACTAGTGTTATTTAAAACACAGTTCACGACAAACCCAAATCACATTCTATTTATTATCGGGTTAAAGAACTAGTGTTATTTAAAACACTATCCACGATAAACCCATTTCAAATCCAATCAAATATATTAGAAATTCCGATTATTTAAAACCCCTTTTTAAATCTAATTTATTTATTTAAAAATAATTGGGTTTTAAATTTAGTTCAAAACTAGTTCATTTCGATAAAAATCCATTTTTATCTTTTCAAATATGGAGCTTTTCATCCCAATTTTTCCCAAATCATTTATTATGATTTTACACAAATTATTGATATTTTTAATAATTTTATCAAGGCCCGTACAGTCGATTTCCATCAACGGCCATCGAACTGCACTTACAGCGACCTTTTTCAAATTTGATTTGGACGTATCTCCAAATCCAACCGTTAGATTTCAAATTTCTAATATTCGTTAGAAAGCTCTTCTCGATACGAACCCAACGGTTCCGGTTTTAGGAGAATCCGATGGTCGGATCTCCCGTAATGTCCGTTTGAAATAAATGGTCGAAATTCACGAACTGCCGCGGTGCGGCGCGTTCTATTCAGGCCATTATATTATATATATATAATATATATAATATATATTTCGTCGATTACTATTTAAAACGAATTTTATAAATCGTTTTAAATTCGTTTCAAAAACATTTTCAACTTCCATTTCAAATTCAAATCAAAATTGAATTTTTCCTTATAAATTCGTTTAAAATTCATTTCTATTCAATTCAAATTTCAATTCAATTTGAATTTATTTCAATTCGTTTCCAATTCAATTCGAATTCGTTTTCAATTCAATTCGAATTGGTTTTCTGTTCGATTCAATTCAAATTGGTTTTCTATTCAATTCAATTCAAATTGGTTTTCTGTTCGATTCAATTCAAATTGGTTTTCTATTCGATTCAATTCAAATTGGTTTTCTATTCAATTCAATTAAAATTGGTTCTCTATTCGATTCAATTCAAATTGGTTCTCTATTCGATTCAATTCAAATTGGTTTTCTATTCGATTCAATTCAAATTGGTTTTCTATTCGATTCAATTCAAATTGGTTTTCTATTCAATTCAATTCAAATTGGTTTTCTATTCAATTCAATTCAAATTGGTTTTCTATTCAATTCAATTTAAATTGGTTCTCTATTCGATTCAATTCAAATTGGTTTTCTATTCGATTCAATTCAAATTGGTTTTCTATTCGATTTCGAAATCACTTTTGAATATTCATTTTAAAATGAATAAAATCGATATAAATATCATTCACGTCCAAATGGCGTCAATCTAATCAACACGGCTTCATATATTTCTATTTTCTAATATTCTATTTCAAATATTTCTTTTTCAAATATTTCCTTTTCGAATATTTCTATTTCAAATATTTCTATTTTTAAAATATTGATAAAGATGTAAATTTTATTATTAAAATATTTCGTTCAACACATGACTAATCTCAACGGATGAGTACAGTCAACACATGAACCTTTATTTTATAATATTGATAAAGATGTAAATTTTATTATTAAAATATTTCGTTCAACACATGACTAATCTCAACGGATGAGTACGGTCAACACATGAACCTTTATTTTATAATATTGATAAAGATGTAAATTTTATTATTAAAATATTTCGTTCAACACATGACTAATTTCAACGGATGAGTACGGTCAACACATGAACCTTTATTTTATAATATTCTTTATTGTCTAAATTGGAATGAGGCCCAATCAATCACCATATAATGTTAATTATATGGATTTTCATACATCACACGTATATAATAGCTTTGAAAAATAATCAACCATCAACCAAAGTGCACTACACTGTATAAGCATCAAATATAGATATCTAACGCTTATAACATCCTGTCAATCAATCGATCGACATATTTAATCAATCAGGATGAGTGAACTTCAAATTTCATCCCAACACCCGTGTGGGGTTTCAAACAATCAAACACAGATTTTATTTGTGCAGTTGGGCGATGTGTAAAATTTATCGTCCCAATCAATGTCAGTCAAATCAGTGTACATAAACAAACTGTCTGGTTTGTAAATGAATATTTTATTTTATTCACTTTCATGTTAAAAATTATATTTTTAACGATAAAACATTTTATTCAACCTATGAATATTCTATTCAGTTCATTCTTTAAATAAAATGATATTTTTATTTTTCTAACTTATTTTAGAAAATTTCGGCGGCATAACGACACGATACTAGAAACGGGACAAGGCCTAGCCTTATCCCCGGTCTAGTGAAGGCCCACGCCATTCACACATCAATCAAATTCACCAAACAACCAAATTCAGATCAAATCATCTAACTAATTTATGCAACCAAACAAACAAGTCCATGGTCTGTGGACGATTGTGTCGGGTGCTACTAAACACCGTCTGCATCCTAGTATATATATATAACTAGAAAATGAAATTGAAAGGTGAGAAATTCTCACCAATAGCTATCCAACTTCACGACACTTCATTGATAGAAATCTTCATCGTTCTCGCCTTTTTATCACTTTCGTCGCCCGTAGCCACTATATATATAAAAATCACATTTTCACTTCGCTATTCAATATATAAGAATCGAATTTTTACTTCGCTATTCAATATATAAAAATCGAATTTTTACTATGCTATTCAATATATTAAAATCGAATTTTTAGTATGCTATTCAATATATAAAAATCGAATTTTTACTATGCTATTCAATATATAAAAATCTAATTTTTACTTACAAGGAAAAATCAATTGTTTTCTACTATGAAAATTCAAATCTTTTCTATATGAAAAATCAATTCTTTTCCCTTGTTGTTCATATAATCAAAACCATATTTTTATAACACCCATTGTACAATAAAAATCATATTTTTATTTCTATTCTATTTACATAAAAGTCACATTTTTATTCGCTACCTATATAAATAAAAATCATAACTTTTTATGGATAAAGTCCATATCTTTACTAGGATAAATATCAAATTTTTATTCTTCTTTCAAACAAAGAAAAATCGTATCTTTACCATGGTGTTCACATTCTTATCTTTTCTGTATATAAAAACCATTTCTTTTTAAAGATCAAACATTTGTCTTTTTAAAGATCAAATCTTTTTAATTTTAAAGATCAAATCTTTTTAAATTTTCTATTACCATTCAACCATAAGATATATTCATTTAATCTAAGCTATATATATATAAAAATTCTGATTTTTATGTTAACTTTAACACATACAAAATCTGATTTTTTATACTAACTTTACCGCATAAAAATTAAATCTTTTATCATTCATAAAATTTAAAACCGAAAAGAAAATCAAAATAAAAAGGAAAAGGGCTCACTTTTGGATTTTCAGAGGGGATGGAGACCGAGGTGGTGGCTGCAGTTAGATCGGGGAAGGAGGCTCCAGGACTGGCGGGTTTCCTCCCTAGGGCGCTGACCTTCAAATCGGACAGGGTGAGAGAAGGAGGAGGGAGAAGGGAACGGCGGCAGGTGGTTGCGGTGGTGGGGAGGGCGGCTCTGCTGCGGAGAATTAGGGTGTCGGTTTTGGGCTCGAACGGATCGAAGGGGAAGGGCTCGCGGTCTCGGGATCGACGTCAAAGAGTTGGGGAGGAGCAAGGGAAGGCGAAGCGGAGGGGGGGGGGAAGGTAGTGGCGCTCCGCCTGGCGGTGGCGATGGAGCGCGTTTTTTTTTCTTTTTTTCGTTTTTCTAATTTAAGTTTTTAACGGGGGGGGGGGGGGGGGGGCTGATATAAGGGAAAGAGAGGAGTGTTATATTATATTTTTTATTAATTATTTAATCCCAATAGGTTGACTTTTACGTACGACCTCGAAACGAGGCCCACCGCCTGTCATCCATAGCATTTTACCCCCATTTCGAACACAATGGGATATGTATCGTAGGTTGATTTGATCGTTTTGATCAATTTCCTTTAAAATCAACATATAACTCTATTTATTGAATTTGAACGCGTATTTCAATTTACCGGGGTCACATACGAACTTTAAAAATTCCAGAAAAATAATTTCTAGCTTCGTATTGACGATACGGTCCTAACAAAACTAGTTTCGTCGAATTCTGAGACCGTTGGAAAAATGGCCATTTTCCAGTCGATTAAAATCAACTTAAATTGGTCAAACGCGTTTTCCTTTGCCACGCTCACATATTGATTCGAAAAATTATGAAATTTAAAACCTAGCAATAATTTGACATCACGGATCCAACAAAAGTGGTTTCGTCAAAATCCGAGGTCATTTGCAAAATGTCTTTTTTTAAGGGCCTGAATTCCATAGCGACTATTCAGAATTTTCAACTGGACATATCTTTTGATTCCCGCTATGAAATTTCAATTTTTCGGATTCGTTGGAAAGATATTCACAAATAGATTCTAATGTTTTTGGTTTCACAAAAATCCGGATTGTTTTGCTCCCGGTACATTCAATTGAAGTTTGAAATCGAATTATCGAACTACCGCGCCATTTTCAATTCTATTTATAATTATATATAATTATTTATATTCTAACGACGGTGTATATAATACATACGTTCGAATTCTTTTCAACATATATTTTTCGTCGATATTATTTAAAATAATTCATTTTAAATAATCAAAATTCGCTAAAGTTGCCAAAATAAAAATTTTAAACTGGCCCAAATTTCCGGGTTATTACAGATATGCTCGAACCTCGATTTCCACCTTTAATTGAAAACCACGACTCCTTCAATCACCAACGACCACCGCCTCAGGCCACCTACGACCTCCCCTGACCCACCGTCGTGACCGCACTTCCACGACGCCCTTTCGCCTGAGACCCCGCGCCGGCAGATCAACGGAGCTCGCCAGAAACCGGTCATGAACGGAAATCGTTCAAATCCAGACCACCGCCGCCACGAGTTGAACTGGACCACCAGACCACCGCCATCCTGACTGCCTCGCCTTCCAGCTCCGAACCCCCCCAGACCGCAACACCCAAATGTCCTCCAGCCACCGGATTTTAGCCAAAACCGATCACCACCTTGAAAAACCACCCCAAAAACAACATCTCAGTTCATCCTTCGATTTCTCCGACCACAGGCCATCGTAAGACCCGGGACCACTGTCATTTGAAAGCCTTATCTTCCCTCTTCAAAAACCCCAAGGTCCCATCGTCTAAAATCAACCACAACTCGTCAATTTCTGAAAAGAACGAAAGTGGTTTTCGCCGGTTTGGTGAAATTCTTGCCACCACAGTCGACGAAAATCACCCAACTTTTCACAGTAGCTTCCTCTCGACCCGATCTACATTTTTCGTTCAGGTTGCCATAACAAATTCCTTCCAGAATTCAAGATATAAATTGTTTTAGATTTGAGGACTTATTTGCAAAATTGAAGGATGAAAATGGGTTTGGGCTGAAACTTCTGATTTTATGGGGTATATATAGTTGGATTTTATTATATTTTAAGTTGATTTGACGACCGATGTTGACTAACGATTTTTATTTCGTACCTATCACGTTTTCGAATGTTGTTTATTTGCTGCTGCGCTCACATACAAACCCCGTTCGAGACGCGACTGGACTGCATAGTATATTTTGACGATACGGTCCTAATAAAACTTGTTTCGTCGAATTCCGTGTCCGTTCGCTCAAATAATGTTCGTACACGTCCAAATGGTCGATTTTATTTGTATTTTATTTTACTACGCTCACAAATTAATCCCGATTGATGCACCACTTGAAATCTAGCAATAATTTACTATTGCGGTCCCAATAAAATTTATTTCATCGAAAACTGAGGTCGTTTGAAAAGTGGCCCTTTTATAACTGGCCAATTCAAATAAAATAAACCAATTTTAAAGTATCTCAATATAATAATATTAAAATATTGAAATTTGCCATACACGACCAGAATATCATATATTACCCAGATAAAATATCCCTGTTTGAGTGTGAAGCCAAATCGATATTAAAAATATTTAAAAACCCCTTTATTTAATATAAATAACGATATAATATACAAAGGAATTCTACAGCGACTTTTTCAAAAATTAATTTGGATATAAAACAAAATCTACACAACGAAAACTGGATTTTTCTCTGCCATTGGAAAGATATCGTCAAACCGGTCCCGACGTTTCCTGTTTCGAGGAAATCCGACTTATTTTGAACCCCGTACGACCAATTGAAGTTCAAAATGCCAAATCGCGAACTACCGCGCCGCTGCAGCTCGTTATTCAATTAAATTATTAATTATACGTTCTACCGTCGTTTTCGAATCGAAATCGTCACTATATTTTCAATATAACCGATATTTGACCACTTTAAACTACTTGGTCACAATATATTTCAAATTCAACATTTTCCCATATTCTGGGAATAAAATATTATTTTATTATTTATTTAAATGATAAAATTCAAAATAAAATCGTTAAATTCAATTATTTAAATTCGAACCAATATTTTAAATAAATAAAATATTTAAAATAACCCTAATAAATAGGCAGAAATACGGGTCGTTACATTCCTTCCCCCTTAAAATAATTTCGTCCTCGAAATTGCTAAGGTATAAGAAATGCCGTCAACTACTATCTTTTCAAATGGAATTAATTTTGAAAACTCGAATTTATTTTCAAACTGACCCAATTGGTTTTTAAAACCCATTTATTTCAAATAAAATAATTTTCCAAAAATCTTCAAATATTTTCTAACTCCTAAATTATGGAAAAATTTCGGCAGAGTCTCCCCTGTACGGAGGACCATCTACAATATCGCAGGTTCAAGAAATATGTACACATCGACTCTCACGGTCGAAAAATTCAAAATCCAAACTCAAAACCCAAATAAAACCAAAATTTTCATATTTTCGTAGGCGTACCTTTTTGCGAGCACTATTATACGATAAGCAATATATTTATATTTGAGTTTGGTTAACTATTTGCAGCTCTGGATTCGATTAATTCCAGATTTTTCTCTTTGCTGGGTTTTAAAACTATACCGACACTTCTGCACCTGTTTCTCAACTTCAAATGAACTCATTAGTCCCTAAATCAAATGTCAGTTATGTTCAAAACATCCATGTCATCCATATCATACACACAATTCAATCCACACGAGATTATAATTATTTATAATCACTTCATTTACTTCTTTAATTATCTATTCAAATTTATTTATCTGGATTGGTTTATTCAACTTATTTATTTCATCTTGGTTTCAACCAATCGATTCATGTACAGTTTATCCATAAGATCGAGCACACCATCCAAACATACCACACCAATCAGCATTAACAAATCAATCGATTGCCCATACTATAATAAATTATAAAATCCTTACCTTTATTATTTTATGAATAAACCGGGAAAAAATAAATTCAAAAATAATTTTATATCAAAATACAAATACGCGCTCTTATATATATATATTCAAACTCAATCTAGGGTATTACTAACCCCATCTCTATTGAGTCACACCACAGACCCAAGGTTATCTCTAAACCAATAGCTCTGATACCACTGTAACGACCTAGCGGATTTTCGACCCCGAAAATCGACATAAAATCACCATATCGACTATTCAAGCATCGAAAATACTGGATTGTCATGAGAAAGAAATTAGAGGGTGAGAAAAGAAAGAAAGAAATGTTAGAATAGAAGAAAGAAGAAGTACACCACATCAGAACCTAGCAGCGGAACGAACAAAATATAATAAATCTTTTATACAAAGAAACTGTAGATACATACCAATCATCAGGGTTTAACGGATATCAATCACAGCGGAAATAACTTTATATAACTAGTGGTGAAGCCTCCTGCTTCCAGCTCCTGAAATTCCAAGCGAAACCTAACCTGGAACATACTCGGTCTGACCCGAGCACATTTGATTTAAAACAAAATACACCGGGTCAGTCTGGAATACTATCAGTGATAAATTCACAGCACACACACTTGTTTAACTTTGGAAAATCCTTTTCGAAACAAAAGGATAATAGTAAGACCAGTCCACACATAAACACAGACGGTTTTTACCTTACTATAACCCAAACTGTTTTTGAAATCATACTTGTTCTGATATTTTCATAATGTTTAAATACAAGTAAATAACAATCTAGAGGAACGCTTGCATCTCACGCTTCCCATATATAGTATACAATAAAAACCGCGGGCACTTATTGGATATTGGATTCCAACTATGACAAGGTATGGGACCACCTTCCGCACGTGTATCTCTAGTGGCAAATACACTGGGTTCAACAAGAACGTCTTGCAACCCGGCCCTCACATGACCGACCACTCATTTCACTTGAGTGTATCGAATGTATATCACCGACGGTTGGGATCAGCAACCGCCTGCCCGAAAAGGGACAGCATCGAATATAGATTAAAGAAGCAAATGGAATTTCTCTAGATAGGTGATCATACACCCTAATGGGAGCGACCCACATAGCCATGCTCCCTCCCCGATTTTTGTCATTTCCCGGTAGATGAGGCTTGAGGCTGAAAATTTATCTCTAGAACATCTGGTCATCATTTACTTTGAATGCTACATCGTCAGATCCGTCAAATCACTAATTGACGTCCACGAATACACGCTGGGTATTAATGAGGTGCCCCTCTTTGCCACCAACTCGGTATATTTGTAAAAATCAACGTACGTGGTTCTAAGGAAATACTCTGTCAGACATTCGTCCATACAAGTCATCTAGGAACAGGATGAACCGAAGGCACTCTCCTACTGCATCCTTATATAGGAATCACCCCAAGGATCAGTAGCGAGTAGTCCTTGCAACCCGTAGATTTCAACCACGACAGAATCACAAATCAAAATAACTCTGGTTGCAAGCCAGAGAGATTTGACGAGTAGTCCTTCCGCTTATGAAGATCCACGGTCTTCACTTGCTCCATCTTCAATTACCATCTTCACGTATTGTTGGTCAGAATGGTTTTCGAATATAATTCGATCCCGGACTTTCCATACCAACAAGCGTATTGGTCAGGTTTTGATAGTCGGTGATTTAACTATCAAATAATAGACGTGTGAAAATCATGAGTTTGCTGATTCAACACTTGACCTTACTCGGCCCCTTTAAAATATATGTATGTGCTTAATGGTATAAACCAAATTTCCTCTGACTAACTCTGACTGATTTACTTTGATCGATTAACTCTAACTTGACTAATTCGACTTATTTTACTCAACTGGATTAACTTGACTCAATTACTCCTATCGATTTACTAATATTGACTTAACTCCATTCGCATGACTCTAGATCACAGCGATCACAATGGTTACGCCTGATTCCCTCAGGAAACATCCGACCGCCATAGGCTATCTGCAGCCCTGCGAATTACGCTAGCAGTCGTACGCAATGGCGACCCTTCCTGAATAACTATGTTTGACTAACTCTACCTATGTTCGATCAACTCTAATTTAATAACAAATGTTCGATATAATTTGAAATTACTATTCATATTTATTTGAAACTGATATTGCAATATTATTTATTTCCCAAAAACCTTGCATTAGAATTTAATATTTCTCCTATAGGAAAAACCACTTTCAATACCTTCACTCCCTCCAAACTAATACCATTCCTCGATAATAGTGAAGTCAACCAAGTTGGGGTATTTTAGTTACCTCTCAGACCTTGATCGACCTGTTCTTACCTTAGAATAACATTAGTTTGTCACTTAACCATTTCCCCAAACCTTATTTACCTTCTTGATTTCAAACCGTTCTCATAAATTGTTTCTTACATTTGAAATCTTCTTTTAATAACCTCTTTACTCAAATAATTTGATTGAGTAAATGTCCGTTCTTAATCTACTAACCCTTTTTCTTTAAAGTTGTTTCACCTAAACTCACTTTACTTAATTTAAAAATTAAGTAAAAATCTTATTAAAATCCTTAAACTCACTTACAACTTTCATTTACAATGCTTGTTGAACACTAGGGTCATAATCCCCTTATAAATCTATTGTTCCCTTTTTTATCAAACCTTAATGTCAATTAACCACTTGTTAATTGAATTCTCCTTTCATCAATCTCGTTTTGGAACTAGGGTGTATAAATCTCTTTATACAAATCTTAATTGAACTTTAAATCGAATTTATCACCACTTTGTCACTTCTTAATTGGATTTTAAATAAAAGCCATCGTCTTAATTGCTAGCTAAGATAATACTAAACTTTATAAAAATAATCAACTATGCTGTTAACTAAAATAAAATAATTACCATTCTAATTCCATTTCCAATTCTAAATAAACACGGTTGATTTTGCCAACCGTACATCTCAGTTAACCATTAATTGAATCCATTTGTCATTTCCCTTTTTAACTTAATTAATTTAAAATCACCCTTTAATTGTTTAAAAACAATTTTCCCATTTTACCAACCCATAGGTAAAATCTGTGGCTCGCTCTGCTCTTCAAAACTGGGATAAACCATTTTAATACTCCCTTTATAACTCGATTAAAATATATCCTTATAAACTTCTAATTTAATTTTTTATATAAAATAACTAAAACTTTAATCCAGTGATAAAATAATTTATAACTTTGAAACTCCGTCAATTCACTGACGTTAGGATGACGTTAAAACCATACATTTAGGCCAGTTACTTCATCAACTACTGTTGATTGATTTCCAACTCAAAAATGTTGTATATGTATTCAACCATCAACATTCAAACTGGTTTTGATGTCAGTCAGGGTGAACAATTCATATGTATGCACAACAACAAAAATACAGTCTATTTGAGGAATCCGGTCGGACCCCTCCAACCTGTCCTTCTCTGCATCACAGATGTCAGTTTGAAATAATATACGCATAGAATAATGGACGAGATATAAACAACTGCAATCAATCAACCAGTAAACAAACAATTTGCATCCATCGCATCCAATCAACCAATTTAAACTGTAAATTTTGAATTATATTTTTCTATGAATTTACCACATCACAGCATTTCAGAATGTGTGAGAATTAACTCACCAGATTTTTGTTTTGGTCGATAGTTGACGCGTTTATTCCTTCTAATCTTGAACGGACGTTCAAAATTAGCTGAATTTTCAACAGTGTCAGATCAAAGCCTAGTTAGTGCCATCACCTAGGTCTCGTCCCTGTGATCCCAACGGATCCAGTTTCGCTGAAATCCGTTAAAGTATGTAAAAGTTAAGCTGATTCGAAGTTTGATATAATTTACGATTTTATACTAAACAAATTAATTAATTAATTAATCACTAACCTTAACTAATTACCTTTAAACGTGCCACGTCATCCTTAGATTAGTCAAAACACGTTTCCCCTTTCTGATATGCTCGAACCTCGATTTCCACCTTCAATTGAAAACCACAACTCCTTCAATCACCAACGGCCACCGCCTCAGGCCACCTGCGACCTCCCCTGACCCACCGTCGTGACCGCACTTCCACGACGCCCCTTCGCCTGAGACCCCGCGCCGGCAGATCAACGGAGCTCGCCAGAAACCGGTCATGAACGGAAACCGTTCAAAACCAGACCACTGCCACCACGAGTTGAACTGGACCGCCAGACCACCGCCATCCTGACCGCCTCGCCTTCCAGCTCCGAACACCCCCAGACCGCGACACCCAAACGTCCTCCAGCCACCGGATTTTAGCCAAAACCGATCACCACCTTGAAAAACAACCCCAAAAACAACGTCTTAGTTCATCCTTCGATTTCTCCGACCACAGGCCATCGTAAGACCCAAGACCATAGTCATTTGAAAGCCTTATCTTCCCTCTTCAAAACACCCAAGGTCCCATCGTCTAAAATCAACCACAACTCATCAATTTCTGAAAAGAACGAAAGTGGTTTTCGCCGGTTTTGGTGAAATTCCGGCCACCACGACGAAACTCACCCAACTTTTCACAGTAGCTTCCTCTCGACCCGATCTACATTTTTCGTTCAGTTTGCCATAACAAATTCCTTCCAGAATTCAAGATATAAATTGTTTTAGATTTGAGGACTTATTTGCAAAATTGAAGGATGAAAATGGGTTTAGGCTGAAACTTCTGATTTTATGGGGTATATGTAGTTGGGTTTTATTATATTTTAAGTTGATTTGACGACCGATGTTGATTAACGATTTTTATTTCGTACCTATGGCGTTTTCGAACGTTGTTTATTTGCTGCTGCGCTCACATACAAACCCCGTTCGAGACGCGACTGGACTGCATAGTATATCTTGACGATACGGTCCTAATGAAATTTGTTTCATCGAATTCCGTGTCCGTTTGCTCAAATAACGTTCGTACACGTCCAAATGGTCGATTTTATTTGTATTTTATTTTGCCACGCTCACAAATTAATCCCGATTGACGCGCCACTTGAAATCTAGCAATAATTTACTGCTGCGGTCCCAATAAAATTTATTTCGTCGAAAACTGAGGTCGTTTGAAAAGTGGCCCTTTTATAACTGGCTAATTCAAATAAAATAAACCAATTTTAAAGTATCTCAATATAATAATATTAAAATATTGAAATTTGCCATACACGACCAGAATATCATATATTACCCAGATAAAATGTCCCGGGTTGAGTTTGAAGCCAAATTGATATTAAAAATATTTAAAAACCCCTTTATTTAATATAAATAACGATATAATATACAAAGGAATTCTACAGCGACTTTTTCAAAAAATGATTTGGATATAAAACAAAATCTACATGACGAAAACTGGATTTTTCTCTGCCATTGGAAAGATATCGTCAAACCGGTCCGATGTTTCCTGTTTCGAGGAAATCCGACTTATTTTGAACCCGGTACGACCAATTGAAGTTCAAAATGCCAAATCGCGAACTGCCACGCCGCTGCAGCTCGTTATTTAATTAAATTATAAACTATACGCTCTACCGTCGTTTTCGAATCGAAATCGTCACAATATTTTCAATATAACCAATATTTGACCACTTTAAACTACCTGGTCACAATATATTTCAAATTCAACATTTTCCCATATTCTGGGAATAAAATATTATTTTATTATTTATTTAAATGATAAAATTCAAAATAAAATCATTAAATTCAATTATTTAAATTCGAACCAATATTTTAAATAAATAAAATATTTAAAATAACCCTAATAAATAGGCAGAAAATACGGGTCGTTACAGATGCAGTTCGGTGGCCGTTATTGTGTACGGGCCTTGATAAAATTATTAAAAATATTAATAAATTGTGTAAAATCATAGTAAATAGTTTGGAATGATTTTAGATGAAAAATTCCATATTTGAAAAGATAAAAATATATTTTTATCGAAATGAGCAAGTTATTAATAAGAATAAATCTTTAAATTAATATTTAATGTAGTTTTCCAATTAATTAATAATAAATTGGAATTGAATAAAATAAATTGGAATTGAATAAAATAAATTGGGATTGAATAAAGTAAATTGGAATTGAATAAAATAAATTGGATTTTTGGTTTTTTCGTGAACGGTGTCTTTAGACACTGTTCTTAAACCCCGTGTGAAAAGAATAAATCTTTTAATTAAGGTTATTAGAGTTTCCAATTATATTTAGTAATTGGAATAAAATGAAATGTGAATTAGGCTTATTGTGAACTGTGTTTTTAAAGACATTCGTTCTTTAACCCGATTAACAGTGAAAATATAATTTAGAATTTATGATCTTTTATTAAGACTTAAATGGAAAAAATTTCAAAGTAAAGTTTTCCAATCTAATATATAAATTGGAATTGAAGGGAATTCGATTTAATAATAATCGGGATAAGCTTCTGTGAATGAAGACCGTTACTATATATGGAATTTAAAAGGCTTTGTCGTTATTCCATTTATATTATTAGTCTTATACGAAAATTTATATCGATTATATATATTGATCTGTTTTCTGTGTAGATTCCATTTTTGTGGAAAATGATTTGGGTTTATCGTGAACCGTGTTTTAAAGGACATTGGTTCTTTAACCCAAGTAAAAACAGGATTTATTTGCTGAAAATTTAGATAATCATTAAGTAATGATTTTTGAGATTAAAACTGAACTAGACTTTTAAATGAATCTTTAATTAGATTAAAATGGGAATGGGATGAATAGGTCGGGATTGGAAAATAATAAACGATTACTTCGATAGGGTTCGATAATCCCCACTAGTTAATAAAATCTTTTGAAATTGATATCCAAAGGAAGATTAAAGAATAAATTTAAAGAAATTTATCTTTGAAAAAATTAATGGGAACATTTCCCTAATAATGTGAGTATTTTATTAAAAGAATATTCTGAATTGGAATGAGGCATATGATGGGTTTTTATAGCACTTGATTATAAAATACGACAATTATTCGGAAAGACCGAGATTAATCCATTCTGAATAATTAATACGACGACCAAGAGTCGAAAATGAAAACCATGGTTGAAGACCGGAGTTCTTCACATCATTTGGATGATTACTGATGTCCTGATTGGCCTGTACAACTAAGACAAGGTAATAAGTGGTGATCGTTCAGACGTACTTGGAGATCAATGGATATGCAAGGATCTCTCTCTTGTATTGGACATATGGGACGAGGAATAAGGTGCCTCCGGTTTCATTCAGACCCAAAACGGACTTGTAAATGGATGTGTGTCTAAACGTGGATTTCATTCTGTATAAATTGATTTCTATTAAATATATATCTGCTTGGTGGCATAGAATTTATTTTCTTATTTAACGCCCTTCTTTGAGACGTACGAGCTTAGAGGTTATATATTGATAGACATCAGTTGTATGGCGTGAATTGTCAGTGTGGCATGCTAAGATGCAAATGATCAAGGCTTTTGTTGTAAATCAGAGCCTTGTGGATGATGATCAAAGCACAGATTTAGATAGCATAGCTTTGTGTATAGCGATACTTTGCGAGCCTCATACTCCGGTATGAGTCAAAAACGGGGGAGGAATGCAGGAATTACATGCGTTTCTTTCTAGCTAGGAGTGATGTCATGGTATGGAGACCAGACATTTTTACTTATATGGATGATGGAATGAGGCGCCTCAGATATTGAGTCCCTAGTAGCTCAGATTTTATGCCCCATAGGGCAGGGAAATGTATTGTTCAGGCATTACTAATCCACTAAAGTATTTGTGGACTGCCTTTGAAGATCCAAGGTGCAATTGCGGCAGATCCTGAGACATGGTAGGCTAGATTGTCTCGAATTCGGTGAGGACGATCCCTAGCCTCGACTCATAGATGGAAATCCAACTTCCAATATGACATCGTACATTTTTGACTGTAGAACTAGTATGGCGACATGATATACGGTACCCATGCCGTCTATGATTGATACATTTATATTTGAAGTTGTTTTTAAACACTATGCACTTATAATATCAAAATAATTTGTTTTGTAGCATATCAAGCATTATTTGGCTATTATAAGGTAAAACTCTATCCTCTGGGTTGCGTTGCATTGTGTGATAGGACCCGAGTCTTATAATAGCTTCATTTTCCATAAAGCATTGCGTTGTTTTATCTTAAACTGAGATTCATGTGGAGTAAACCCATTCTGTGTTATACGGCTTGGCCCCATGATTTCCCAACTTTTAAATAAAAGATTTAATAACTTTTTTTTGTTCTCACACCAGTCCCATGACTGACCTAGAGTTTATTATTTTAACCTAAACTCTGGGTGCCCCTATTTTCTACACGGGCAGCTAGTAGTTTTGGTTTTGCAGATATTACATTCACAGGATCCTGGTTTACAGCTGAAGCGATACTCGGAAAGCTCTATATCCGTGTATTTCTTTCAGTTGTATTTTGTATTGTTTTTCCGTTACTTTTTAAAATGTAATTTAAATCTCTGATTATGTTTTTCCAATGTGTAATATTTATTCATACTCGGGAATATTCTTGTACTCTGGTGTAATTGTTATAATAAGAAATGAAATGTTCTTCTATTTGTGTTCTGATTTGTCGTGTTCTCATTTCAATCCTGACTTTCCTTTACGGGGAAGTTTGGGTTGTTTCATTTGGTATCAGAGCTTTGGTTTACAGAGCTCGAGAATAAGACACATTAGAACCGATCGAAAGAATTCATCATAGATTGGATTAGTAATATCCAATGAGAATGACTCGTTAGAGATGGGATCAGTAGTATCCTAGAACGAATGTAAGGAGTGTTGTTTTTAAAAATAAAAATGAAAACAAATTTTGTTTTGAAAATTTAAACCTTATTCTACGTATTTGAATATTTTATTTTAAATTGATTTAGACAATCAAGTATATAGAGATTTCTAATATACGTCTGATCCACGTGTATATGAAGCCTCAAATATGCTGGGTAGATATAGAATCACACTCTAGTCGCCTGGAGATGATTCTGATGATTGATGCATCATCATCAAAGTTTATGTTCAAGTTTCGAAAGTAGGATATCTATATATTTCCAATTAACTAGTGTGAGAACCAAAACTTAGTTAGAGTTTATTGCTGTGATTTGCACTAAAAATATGATTTTTGTCTATATATAATAGTTATATATATTTAAAAGGTTAATCACCCAACTGATTGCTGGTTGTGATGTTTGATTTAAAATATTGGAATAATAATTAATTTAACCAATATGAGAAAGAATGACAAATTTAGCTAAATCGAATTTAATATTGAACTGAATTGAAAATTGTTTAGAATTTCCTATATGTACATATGTATACATGGAACAGGTCATAGCGTGGAAGCTAAGAAGAGGAATAAAATTGTATGCCCGACGAATAGGTACATATTTACTGTATTTATTAGGTTTGGTTGATTTTATGAACCGATTGGCTAGCCGCTTGGCTTTTTCCTTTTCTTTTGGGTTGATGAGGGATCTATGAGGCTAGTTGCGGTTTAAAATATCAACCAAATACAAAGGAAGTTATAGCGAAAATTTTCGAAAATTTAGGGTGTTAGCCAAATTTTTGAAGAATTTGAAAATTCTTAGAAACTGAAAAGTTGAAGAATGAATGCCAGAATGAAAGTTAAGTTGGCTGGTTAAACAACTTTCAGCTTCGTTCCTTTTCGAGGACGAAAAGATTTTAAGTGGGGGAGATTGTAACAACCCGGAATTTCTGAACCAATTTAAAATTTTAATTATAGATATTTTAATGGTTTTTGAATATTTAAATTAATTTATTTTAAATAATAACGACTAGAAATTTATTTTAATCGAAAATAAAATGTATAAATTTATTTTAATATAAAACGAGCCTGAAATGGTGCGGTAGTTTGAAAATTCGATTTCAAATTTCAAATGAATGTACAGGATTCAAAAGAAATCGGATTTCAGTAAAACCAAAAATATTTGAATCTATTTAAAAATATCTTTCAAATGAATGTGAAAAATCCAGATTTCATAACGGGAATTGAAAGTTATGCCCAGTTTAAAATTCAGAATAGTCGCTATGGAATATATATATTTTTTAATATAATAAAATATCCATTTTGCAAACGACCTCCATTTTCGATAAAACCACTTTTGTTGGATCCGGGATGTCAAATTATTGCTAGATTCCAATTTTCACAATTTTTGAAATTAATATATGAGCGTGGCAAATTAAAACGTGTTTGGTCAATTTCAGTTGAATTAGATCGACCAGAAAATGCCCATTTTTCAAACGGTCTCCAATTCGACGAAATTAATTTTATTAGGACCGTTTCGTCAAAACATAGTTAGATTTATTTTTTGGGAATTTTTGAAGTCAGTATGTGGCCCTGGTAAATTAAAATGTATGATCAAATTAAATAGTTAAATGTTTTATATTTTAATTTAAAGAAAAATGGGCTGAAACGATCAAATGGGCTGATGAGACCTAGTCCATTATGTCTGGAATAGGGGTATTTGGCTAGGGGCAACATTCGCTGGGCTTGATTTGGAGTTAGTATGATTTATCGGGCTTTTTTGAAAATTAGAAAATTAAATAATGAAATATTATATATACCTAGGTTATGTAACCCTAATATCGAATAGAAGCCGCCGCCATTTTATTTCAAGGGCTGAAATTGTCAAATTTTCTTTTCTTAATCTCTCCATATACATTGCAAATTCAATTAGGAATGTAAAACGAAAATCGAAGAGGATTTTTAGGGCTTCAAACTCATATGGATATGATCAAAAACCGCTGAGTCGATTTCTCGAATTCTGTGCTCAAAGATGCCAACTTCGGGCTTGGATTTCCTGCCGTGGGTGCCATCGAGTAGCCCCAATCGTGGGTGAAGTCGGATGACGCCAAGGCACAGCAGGGGATGGGAGTTGATCGGCGTCCTGTCTGATTCCAGAGGATAGTTGGTGTCGAGGTTTTAGGGTTTCACTTTTTCCTTATTCCAGAGGATGAAGACGGTGGAAACGTAATTAACAGTATAATTAATTTAATTATATTATTAATTTGTAATTAATGTATTATAATGTCTAAAGGACTGTATCTTATTCAAATTGAATCAAAATTCAGAAATTTCAATTGCTTTGGAATCAGAAAAATGAGAGCTTCTCAATGGAACTGACCAGGACCAAAACGGAACACTTTAGAAATTCAGCAAAATTTGAACATGAACAGAAATTCACAATAAAAACTGACGGAGTGGAAACCATAGGTGAGAACTCCTTCTCACTCAAATTATATTTTATCGTGTTACTATATTCATGTATAAAAATATCTAGAATTGCTAGTGTAGATTTCTATAAATTTTAATAACTATAAAATTGTGTACGGTGCCTGTTAGATCACCTCCCTCGTCCACAGACCATGGACGATTTAAATTGATTGTATTGTGTTTGTTTGTGATTTTGTGATGATTAACATATTAAAAATAATGTTAACATTAATGTGGTAGTTGAAATTAAATTATAAATATTTATTTATAATTCAAAATAGTGAAAATTGGTTATGTTTAAAAATAATTCAATCTGAATTAGAATTGGTTAGATTTGTTAACCAATAATTTATTTAAATTCACTGTTGTTGTTTGAAAACCCCACACGGGTATTGGGATGATATTTGACATACACTAGTCCCAATATTTAGTTGTATGCCAATCGATGGATTGACAGGCTGTGATGAGCATTATTTATTTATTTTAATGCTCACACGGTTGTAAATTTCACTTTGGATGTGAATGGACTGTTTAATGATTATTTATCATTATTTTTGCATACATGCGATGTATGAAATCCATATAACTAAAATTATATGGTAATTGATCGAGTCGCATTCCGATTTATAAATAATGAACATTTTTAAATAAAGAACATTTTAAAATAAAAGGACAATTCAGAAAAAAAAGAACATTTTAAAATAAAAGGACAATTCATAAATAAATGAACTTTAAAATAAAAGGACAATTTAAAACAAAAGGACATTTTAAAATAAAAGGACAATTTAGAAATAAAAGGACATTTTAAAATAAAAGGACACTTTAAAATAAAAAGAGCATTTTAAAATAAAGAATATTTTTGAAATAAAGAGTATTTTTAAAATGAAGAAAATTTTAAAATAAAGAATCTTTTAAAATAAAGAATATTTTAAAATAAAATGTTTTAATAATAAAAATCACATTCTTATTGTATGTATAAGCCAATAAAAGAAGAATATGTTAAAATACATTTTTGTTAGATAAAAAATGTCATCTTTAACATATTTTGTAAATAAAATTATCATGTTGAATTATATTTCTATACAAAAAATGTCATCTTTAACATATTTTGAAAATAAAATAATCTTGTTGAATTATATTTCTGTACATAAAAAATGTCATCTTTAACATATTTTGAAAATAAAATAATCATGTTGAATTATATTTTTGTACATTAAAAATATCACCTTTAACTTGTTAATGAAAATAAAATAATCATATGTTGAATTATTTTTTTGTACATTAAAAATGTCATCTTTAACGTGTTAATGAAAATGAGAATAATCATTTGTTGAATTATATTTTTGAACATTAAAAATGCCATCTTTAACATGTTAAGGAAGTGAATAAAATATTCATGTATTGAATAAAATAATTGAAAAATAAAAATATCATTTTTATTGAATGTATAAACCATACAAAATATTTATACGTTGAATAAAATTTTTGAAAAATAAAAATATCATTTTTATTGAATGTATAAACCATTTAAATATTCATGTGTTGAATAAAATCTTTGAACAATAAAAATAGTTATGTAGTTAAACGCCCTTTTTATCGATCGATTTTATTCATTTTATAATGAATATCGAAATTAAGTGATTTAAAAATTTAATATCTTGAAAATATTATCATTTTAATATGATAAAGATATAAAATATTCAATTTTGATTTAAAATCGAAAATGAAGTTGGAATCGTTTTAAAACCAATTTATAAAATATGTTTTAATAGGAAATTGACGAAATATATATAATATTTATAATGGCATGAGTAGAATGCGCTGCGCAACGACCGTTCGTGAATTTCAACCATTAACTTCAAATTGGCATAACAGGAGATTCAACCGTCGGATTCTCCTAAAACTGGAACCGTTGTCTTCGTATCGGAAAGAGCTTTCCAATGAATGTCAGAAGTGTGAATTTTAACGGCTGGATTTGGAATTATGTCCAAATCAAATTTGAAAAAGGTCGCTATGAATGCAGTTCGGTGGCCGTTATTGGAAACCGACTGTACGGGCCTTGATAAAATTATTAAAAATATTAATAAATTGTGTAAAATCGTAATAAATGGTTTGGAAAGATTTTAGATGAAAAATTCCATATTTTAAATGATAAAAATATATTTTTATCGAAATGAACTAGTTATTAACAAGAATAAATCTTTAAATTAAAATTTAATGAAGTTTTCCAATTAATTAATAATAAATTGAAATTGAATGAAATAAATTGGAATTGAATAAAATAAATCAGGATTGAATAAAATAAATTGGAATTGAATAAAATAAATTGGATTTTTGGGTTTGTCTTGAACGGTGTCTTAAATAACACTGTTCTTAAGCCCCGTGTGAAAAGAATAAATCTTTTAATTAAGATTATTAGATTTTCCAATTATATTTAGTAATCAGAATAAAATGAAATGTGATTTGGGTTTATTGTGAACTATGTTTTTAAAGACATTCATTCTTTGACCCGATTAACAGTGAAAATATAATTTAGAATTTATGAATATTTTATTAAGATTTAAATGGAATTTTTTCCAAAGTAAAGTTTTCCAATTTAATATATAAATTGGAATTGAAGGGAATTCAATTTAATAATAATCGAGATAAGCTTCTAAGAATGAAGACCTTTACTATATATGGAATTTAAAAGGCTTTGCTGCTATTCCATTTATATTATTAGTCTGATACGAAAATTTATATCAATTATATATATTGATCTGTTTTCCGCGTAGATTCCATTTTTGTGGAAAATGATCTGGGTCTATCGTGAATTGTGTTTTAAAGGACATTGGTTCTTTAAGCCAAGTAAAAACAGGATTTATTTCTTGAAAATTTGGATAATCATTAAGTAATGATTTTTGAGATTAAAACTAAACTAGAGTTTTAAATGAATCTTTAATTAGATTAAAATGAGAATGGTATGAATAGGTTGGGATAGGAAAATAATAAATGATTACTTTGATAGGGTTCGATAATCCCGACTAGTTAATAAAATCTTTTGAAATTGATATCCAAAGGAAATTAAAGAATAAATTTAAAGGAATTTATCTTTGATAAAATTAATGGGAACCTTTCCCTAATAATGTGAGTACTTTATTAAAAGAATATTCTGAATTGGAATGAGGTGTATGTTGTGTTTTTATAGCACTTGATTATAAAATACGAGAATTATTCGGAAAGACCAGGTTTAACCCATTTTGAATAATTAATACGACGACCAAGAGTCGAAGATGAAGATGGTGGTTGAAGATCGGAGTTCTTCACATCGTTTGGATGATTACTGATGTCTTAATTGGGCTGTACACCCAAATCAAGGTAATAAGTGGTGATCGTTTAGACGTACTTGGAGATCCACGGATATGCGAGGACCTCTCTCATGTATTGGACATATGGGACGAGGAATAAGGTGCCTCCGGTTTCGTTCAGACCCAGAACGGACTTGTAAATGGATGTGTGTCTGACATTGGATTTCATTCTGTATAAATTGATTTCTATTAAATATATATCTGCTTGGTGGCAGAGAATTTATTCTCTTTCTTAACACCCTTCTCTGAGATGTAAAAGCTTAGAGGTTATATATTGATAGACATCAGTTGTATGGTGTGAATTGTTAGTGTGGCGTGCCAAGATGTAAATGATCAAGGCTTTGTTGAAAAGCAGAGCCTTATGGATTATGATCAAGGCACAGCTTTAGTTAGAATAGCTTTGTATATATCGATACTTCACGAGTCTCACACCCCGGTATGAGTCAAAAATGGGAGAGGACTGCAGGGAGGACATGCGTTTCTTTCTAGCAAGGAGTGGTGTTGTAATAACCCAGAAATTCTGAGCCAATTTAAAATTTTTATTTTGGCGATTTTAATGAATTTTGAATATTTAAAATGAATTATTTTAAATAATAACGAAGAGAAATTTATTTTCGACGAAGTTAAAACGAATAGTTTTATTTTAATTATATAACGAGCCTGAAATGGCAAGGTAGTTTGAAAATTCGATTTCAAAATTCAAATGAATGTGCAGGATTCAAAATAAACTGGATTTTAGCGAAACCAAAAATATTAGAATCTATTTGAAAATATCTTTCCAACAATCCGAAAAATTAAAACTTCATAGCGGGAATCAAAAGTTACGCCCAGTTGAAATTTCAGAATAGTCGCTATTTAATTATGGGCCCTTAAAAATGGAAATTTTGCAAACGACCTCGGTTTTCGACGAAACCACTTTTGATGGATCCGAGATGTCTAGTTATTGCTAGATTCCAAAATTCGTTATTTTTGAAATCAATATGTGAGTGTGGTGAAGTAAAATGTGTTTTGGCAGTTTTAGTCAATTTCGATCGACCAGAAAATGGTTATTTTTCAAACGGTCTCGGAATTTGACGAAATTAGTTTTATTAGAACCGTATTGTCAATACGAAGCTAGAAAATATTTTTTGGGAATTTCTAGAGTTAGTATGTGGCCCCAGTAAATTGAATTGCGCGTTCAATATATAGATTTATATTTTTGATTTTGACGGAAACTGATCGAAACAGTCGAATCAGCCTACGATACATATCCCATTGTGTTCGGAATAGAGGTAATTAGCTAGGGACGACAGGCGGTGGGTTCGATTTTGATTTCGAAATCAAAAGTTGCTTTTTGGAATTTTGAAATATTAATATATATATATATTATAAGCCCCCTATTGTCCTTCTCTCTCTTCTACTTAGAGAACAAAAAAAAAGAAAAAAAGGGAAAGGAGGGCTCGACGATGAACCGCCGCCGCACCCTCTGGCGCGCGGCCGCCGGCGCGAGGGCCCCTCCTCCTTCTCCTCCGACCCCCTTCTGCTCCTCCTTCCCCTATTCGACCCTCCCCCGTGACCCCAAATCCCCCCTTCTCGAATTAAATCCCATGCCGCCCCTTTCACCCTATGACCGCCGCTCCGCCTGCGATGACCACCCCCTACGACCAGACTCTAGTGCCACCATGGAGAAACCCCCCCTTCGGCGAGCACCAACTCTTCCACCTCAGACCGAAACAGTGAACACCCTCCTTCCCTCCAAAATCAAATGCAAAGTGAGTTTTTTTCTTTTCTGGTTATGTTTTATTTACATAACATTGTTAAATCAGTTTTTATTTGTAGAAAATAGTATTAAAAATTTGATTTTTAATATATATAACCTTGTCTAAAAATACGATCTTTATATGTGTATGGTTAAAATAAAGATATGATTTTTATATACTAGAGAATATAAAAATGTGATTTTTATATGAGTGGCGATATAAAAATAAATTTTTTATTATGAAGTTAGCGTGATAAAAATATGATCTTTATTATATGAACACCGTTATAAAAATAGAATTTTTATCTATATAGTAGCGGTATAGAAATAGAATTTTTATCTATATACTAGCGGTATAAAAATAGAATTTTTATCTATATAGTAGCGGTATAAAAATAGAATTTTTATCCATATAGTGTAGTTATAAAAATGTGATTTTTATATGCATAACAACAATATAAAGATGCGATTTTTATATATGTAGTGGATACGGACAACGAAAGTAACAAAAGGCGAGCACGACAAAGATTTTCTACATATGAAGAGTCATGGCGTTTGGTTTAGCTTCTCGGTGAGAACTTCTCACTTAATTCTTGTTTTCTAGTTAAAAATATATACTAGGATGCAGACGGTGCTTAGCAGCACCTGACACCCGTCGTCCACAGAACATGGACGACTTGTTTGATTTTGTTGTGTTGTGAAAATTGATTGTGATGTGGAATAGATGGAAATATATTTTTGTGTTGAAATAAATTATTTATCGTTAAAAATATAAATTTAACATGAATGTGAATAAATAAATATTCATTTACAAATTGAACGGTTTGTTTATGTACACCCATTTGAAAGATATTGATTAGGACGATAAATTTTACACGTCGCCCAACTGCACAAATAATATTCAGTGTTTGTGGATTGAAACCCCACACGGGTGTTGGGATGATATTTGACGTACACTAATCCCAGTTTTTTAGTGGTATGTCGATCGTTTGATTGACAGACTGTATGAGCGTTAATTATTTATATTTAATGCTTATGCAGTTGTGTAGTGCACTTTTGATGATGGTTGATTATTTATCATTGCTATTATATACATGTGTTGTATGGAATCCATATAACTAACATTATATGGTAATTGATTGGGCCTCATTCCAATTTGGAAAATAAAGAATATTATAAAATAAAGATTCATGTGTTGAATAGAATAAATAGTCATGTGTTGATGTGAAGACCCGCAACTTCCCCGTAAAGGAAGGTGTTGGATAGTTCGAGAACAAACCACAACAGAACACATACAGAAGAACATTTCATTGTATATTACAACAATGAATCAGATTACAAGAATATACAGAGTATAAAAGAATATTATACAGAAATATCAGAGATTTAAATTACATTTAAATACATAGCAGCGGAAAAATAATACAATACACAACTAGAAAGAGATATACGGATACAAAGCTTTCTGGATATCGTTCCAGCTGTAAACCAGGATCCTGTGAATATAAATCTGCAAAACCAAAACTACTAGCTGCCCGTGTCAAAATAAGGGCACCCAGAGTTTAGGTTAAAACAATAAACTCCAGGTCAGTCATGGGACTGGTGTGAGAACTAAAAACAGTTATTAATCTTTATTTTAAAGTTAGGTAAATCAAGGGACCACGCCGTATAACACGGAACGGGTTTCCTCCCAAGAATACCAGTGCATAAAACAAACAGCGCAATGCTAAGTAAAGAAAAATGAAGCTGTTATAAGACCCAGGTCCCATCACACAATGCAACGCAGTCGAGGATAGGGTTTTCCCTTATAACAGCCAAAGAATGCTTGATACGTTTAAAACAAATCATTTGATACTATAATAAGTGCATAGTGTATAAAACAACTTCAAATCATAAGTATCAATCATAGGCGGCATAAGCGCCCCATCCCACTATGTCGCCATATATAGGATTACAACTAAAACCGCAAATGTCACGTATTTGGAAATTGGATTTCCATCTATGAACCGAGGCAAAAGATAGTCCTCAACCGATTCGAGACAATCTAGCCTACCATGTCTCAGGATCAGAGCTCGAGTGACCCTAGGAGCGACAGGGCCGGTCCACCGATGTGGATTAAAATGCCTGAACACTACGTTTCCCCGCCCTTTGGGGCGCAAACGAGCCAACGAATGGCTCCATCGGTTCGAGAACGACCGATCAATCCGAGGCGCCTCGCAACAGCAACAACCACATAAGTCAAACTCGTCAGGGCGTGTAAAACCACTGACGCCACTTCTAGCTAGAAAGAAACGCAAGTCCTCCCTGAGGTCCGTCTCCCGTTTTTGGTTCATACCGGGTGTGAAACACGCGAGGTAAACGTTACACAAAGCTACGCCACAAAGGCCGTGCTTTGATCATCACCACAAGACTTTGCTTTTCAACAGAAGCCTTGATCATTTGCATCATAGCATGCCACACAGGCAAACCATCCTATGCAACCGATATCAGTCACACAGAATGAAATCCGATGTCAAACACACAGTCCATTTACAGGTCCGTCCTGGGTCTGAACGAAACCGGAGGCACCTAGTACCCCGCATATCCATCGATCTCCAAGTACGTCTGGACGATCACTAACTGTTTCCATCTTCTTGGGTGTACAGCCCAATCAAGATCATCAGTTATCACCCAAACGACGTGAAGACCTCCGGTCTTCGACCATCGTCTTCATCTTCGACTTATCGTCGTATCAGTTATTCAGAATGGGATAAACCCGGTCTTTCCGAATAACTCGCGTATATTTTAAATAAGTGTTACACAAACACAACATACGCCTCATTCCAATTCATTAGTCACTAACCGTAAATTAATCAAGAGAATAATTTCCCAAATATTAACCCCGAAGGCCGAAACCAACATCAGATCAATATCCAGAAAACCATTCTGCTTGGCTAACCGACAGTTAGTTTCTAAATTTCACGTTCAAATCTAATTAAAGATTTAACTATCGCCTGGAGCAAAACTGGTGATACTCCATTCTCGATCTTTTCAATCTAATTAAAGATTCATTAAAACTCCACTTAGTTTTAATCATTATCTGGGTTAAAGAATCAGTGTCATTTAAAACACGATTCACGATAAACCCAAAATCATATTCCATTAATTATCGGGTTAAAGAACAAGTGTTATTTAAAACACTGTTCACGATAAACCCAAAAATCAATACCAATTCAATTCCAATTAAATATCATTTAATTGGTACACTTCATTAAATCTAAATAAAAAGATTTAATCTTTTCTCAACTGGGTTCAAGAACAGTGTTAGTGAAGACACCATTCACGACAAACCCAAATTACATTCCATTAATTATCGGGTTAAAGAACAAGTGTTATTTAAAACACTGTTCACGATAAACCCAAAAATCAATACCAATTCAATTCCAATTAAATATCATTTAATTGATACACTTCATTAAATCTAAATAAAAAGATTTAATCTTTTCTCAACTGGGTTCAAGAACAGTGTTAGTGAAGACACCATTCACGACAAACCCAAATCACATTCGATATTCAATATAAGGCTCTGAATAGAAAATATATCGGCTTATATTCAAGATCAAATTCTACGATTAACAAATGTCGTATTGGAAGTAACGATATAAATATATATCTTTCAAATTTCCGTAACAACATCCGTATAATCACAAATTCCAACATCGAAATATTCCGAAGACAATTTCGATTCAAATCCACTCCAATGCAATCATTGGAAATTTTGGTTATTTTTAAAACCCTTTTTAAATTCAATTTATTTATTTAAAAATAAATAGAATTATATTTCTAGTTCAAAACTAGTTCATTTCGATAAAAATCCATTTTTATCTTTTCAAATATGGAGTTTTTCATCCCAATTCTTTCTAAATCATTTCTTATGATTTTACACAAATTATTGCTATTTTTAATAATTTTATCAAGGCCCGTACAGTCGATTTCCATCAACGGCCATCGAACTGCACTTACAGCGACCTTTTTCGAATTTGATTTGGACATAATTCCAAATCCAACCGTTAGATTTCAAATTTCTAATATTCGTTAGAAAGCTCTTTTCGATACGAACCCAACGGTTCCGGTTTTAGGAGAATCCGACGGTCGGATCTCCCGTAACGTCCGTTTGAAATAAATGGTCGAAATTCGCGAACTGCCGCGGCGCGGCGCGTTCTATTCAGGCCATTATATTATATATATAATATATATATAATATATTTCGTCGATTTCTATTTAAAAACGAATTATATAAACAGTTTTAAATTCATTTCAAAATCTATTTCAACTTCCATTTCAATTCAAAGCAAAATTGAATTCTTCTTTATAAATTCGTTTCAAAATTCATTTCTGTTCAATTCAAATTTCAATTCAATTTGAATTCATATTCAATTCAATCCATCTCGAAATCGTTTTCAATTCAATCCATTTCGAAATCGTTTTCAATTCAATCCATTTCGAAATCGTTTTCAATTCAATCCATTTCGAAATCGTTTTCAATTCAATTCATTTCGAAATCGTTTTCAATTCAATTCATTTCGAAATCATTTTCAATTCAATTCATTTCGAAATCGTTTTCAATTCAATTCATTTCGAAATCGTTTTCAATTCAATTCATTTCGAAATCGTTTTCAATTCAATTCATTTCGAAATCGTTTTC
Source organism: Allium sativum (assembly GCA_030737875.1). Lineage (NCBI taxonomy): Eukaryota > Viridiplantae > Streptophyta > Magnoliopsida > Asparagales > Amaryllidaceae > Allium > Allium sativum. The sequence goes on along the minus strand of CM060915.1, from coordinate 887,239,668 downwards.
AATTCAATTCATTTCGAAATCGTTTTCAATTCAATTCATTTCGAAATCGTTTTCAATTCAATTCATTTCGAAATCGTTTTCAATTCAATTCATTTCGAAATCGTTTTCAATTCAATTCATTTCGAAATCGTTTTCAATTCAATTCATTTCGAAATCGTTAAAATCGATATAAATATCGTTCACGTCAAAATGGCGTCAATCTAATCAACACGGCTTCATAAATTTCTATTTTCAAATATTCTATTTCAAATATTTCTTTTTCAAAATAGTTGTTATTATCAAAATATTTCGTTCAACACATGACCAATCTCAATGGATGAGTACTGTCAACAAATGAACTTTTATTTTATAATATTCTTTATTTTTCAAATTGGAATGAGGCCCAATCAATTACCATATAAAGTTAATTATATGGATTTTCATACAACACATGTATATAATAACATTGAAAATAATCAACCATCAACCAAAGTGCACTACACTGTATAAGCATCAAATATAGATATCTAACGCTTACAACAGCATGTCAATCAATCGATCGACATATTTAATCAATCAGGATGAGTGAACTTCAAATTTCATCCCAACACCCGTGTGGGGTTTCAAACAATCAAACACCTATTTTATTTGTGCTGTTGGGCGATGTGTAAAATTTATCGTCCCAATCAATGTCATTCAAATAGGTGTACATAAACAAACCGTCCGGTTTATAAATGAATATTTTATTTTATTCACTTCACGTTAAAAATTATATTTTTAACGATAAAACATTTTATTTCAATCTATGAATTTCTATTCAATTCATTTATTCTATAAAATGATATTTTTATTTTTCTAACATATTTTAGAAAATTTCGGCGGCATAACGGCACGATACTAGAAACGGGACAAGGCCTAGCCTTATCCCCGGTCTAGTGAAGGCCCACGCCATTCACTCATCAATCATATCAATTTCAATTTCACCAAAACAATCCAATCCAAATCAAATAATCTAACCAACTACACATCCAATCAAACAAGTCCATGGTCTGTGGACGGGTGTCGGGTGCTACTAAGCACCGTCTGCATCCTAGTATATATATATATATAACTAGAAAATAAATTTGAAAGGTGAGAAATTCTCACCTATAGCTATCCTAGCTCCACGTCTCTTCATTTGCAGAAGTCTTCGTCGTTTCGCCTTTTTGTTACCTTTGTCGCCCGCTTTCATTACCTATGTAAAAATCGAATTTTTACTTCGCTATTCAATATAAAAATCGAATTTTTAGTTCAAAGTTCAATGCATAAAAATCGAATTTTTAGTTCAAAGTTCAATATATAAAAATCGAATTTTTAGTTCAAAGTTCAATATATAAAAATCGAATTTTTAGTTCAAAGTTCAATATATAAAAATCGAATTTTTAGTTCAAAGTTCAATATATAAAAATCGAATTTTTAGTTCAAAGTTCAATATATAAAAATCGAATTTTTAGTTCAAAGTTCAATATATAAAAATCGAATTTTTAGTTCAAAGTTCAATATATAAAAATCAGGTTTTTACTTCAAAGCTCAATATTTAAAAATCAGGTTTTTACTTCAAAGCTCAATATTTAAAAATCAGGTTTTTTTATTTTTAAACTAAATCAGTTTTATACAAAAAAAAAAATTCAGTTTTAACCTAAAATAAAATTCTGTTTTAACCTAACTAAAATTCTGTTTTAACCTAACTAAAAAAACAGTTTTTACTAACATAAAAATAATTTAAACAAATAAGAAAGACTTACAGGAGGGGGGGCTATGCTTGTTCGTCAGTGGAAGGGGGGGGGAAAGCGTCGGCGGAGGGGGAAGAAAAGGGGGGGACGCCTCCGGTGGTGAGGTTCGACGAACGGCGGTGGGAGGTGGGGGCCTGAGGGTCTTCGCGCAGGTAGGAGGAAGGAGAGAGAGAATCGAGCGGAGGGGGATGGCGCGGACATGGGGGAAGGCGGCGGTGATGGTGGCTCTGCCACCGGCGGAGGCGTGGGGGGGCGATTTCGATTTCGTCTTTTTTTTTCTTCTTTTCTGTTTGAAATGAATGGACGGGGGGGGGGGCCAGAGTGTTTTAAGGAGGGCAAAGATATTTTTTTTTTTTTTATTTAATTATTAAAAAAGTTGACTTTTACATACGACCACTAAACGAGGCCCACCGCCTGCCGTCCATAGCGTTTTACCCCTATTCTGAACACAATGGGATATGAATCGCAAGCTGATTTGATTCCTACAATCAGTTTCCTTTTGAATTTTCATTTAAATCTTTATATTGAATTTTAAACGCACAATTCAAATTACCGGGGCCACATACTAACTAGAAAAATTCCAGAAAAATAATTTCTAGCTTCGTATTGACGATACGGTCCTAACAAAACTAGTTTCGTCGAATTCTGAGACCGTTTGAAAAATGGCCAATTTCCAGTCGATTAAAATCAACTAAAACTGGTCAAACGCGTTTTCCTTTGCCACGCTCACATATTGATTCGAAAAATTATGAAATTTGAAACCTAGCAATAACTTAACATCACGGACCCAACAAAACTGGTTTCGTCGAAATCCGAGGTCGTTTGCAAAATTGCTATTTTTAAGGGCCTTATATATATAAAAATATATATAAATTCCACAGCGACTATTTCTAATTTTAAACTGGACATATCTTATCATTTCTAAGATGAAATCTCAGTTTGTTAACTTCGTTACAAAGATATAGTTATACAGATTCAAATATTTCTTGTTTCGTTCAATTCTGACTTATATTGAATTCTGTATATTCATTTGAAATTAGAAATCGAATTTTCGAACTACCGCGCCATTTTCAATTCTATTTATAATTATATATAATTATTATATATTCTAACGACGACGTATATAAATATATTCATTCGAATTCTATTCAAAATAAATTTTTCGACGATATTATTTAAAATAATTCATTTTAAATAATCAAAATTCGCTAAAATTGCCAAAATAAAAATTTTAAACTGGCCCAGATTTTACGGGTTGTTACAATCTCCCCCACTTAAAACTTTTCGTCCCCGAAAAGGAACAAAGTAGAAAGTGGTTTGATTATTCAGCTCTACGTTCGATCTGGCTTCCATTCTCCAACTCTTTAGTTTCTGAGAATTTTCAAAATTTCAAAAATTTGGCTAACTCCCTAAATTTTTGAAAAATTTCGCCATAACCTCCCCTGCAATGGGAGCATCGGGGAATTTCAAATAGCTTCCCCGGTCCTTCAGATCTCAAAAAGAAAAAGAAAAAGCCAAGCGGCTAGCCAATAGGCTCACAAAATCATCATCACCCAAACAAAACAGGAAATTATGTAGTAAACATGTACCTATTTGTCGGGCAAACAAATTTTATTCTCTGGCTCTAGCCTCCTTGCTATGACCTGTTCAATGATATATATGTATATGCAAGCAAATGCAACCAATTTTCAATACAATTCAATATTCGATCAAATTAGGCATAATGGTTCAAAATTATCAAACAACTAAACAAACAACACAAACATCAATCAATTAGTGAATTAGAGTTTCAAATTCATAATTTTGATACATATACAAAAATCATGTTTTTGATGCCAAATCACAACAATAAGCCCTATCTAATTTTGGTTCTCACACCAGCCTAATGGAAATATATAGATATCACACCTTCGTCACTCGAAAATAAATACTGGTAACGCTGCAGCATTATCAGAATCATCCTCGGGCAACTAGAATGTGATTCTATATCTACCCAATATATTAAAACTTTGAATACACGCGGATCAGACGTATACGCAAAACCTATATATACTGGATTGTCCAACTCAATATAAATAGATAATCTAATACGAATAATTGATTTAAATTTGCAAAACAAAATTTGTTTTCATTTTAAAAATATACTCTTCACACTCGTTCTAGGATACTACTGATCCCATCTCTAACGAGTCATTCTAATTGGATATTACTAATCCAATATCTGATGAATTCTTTCGTATGTTTCTAATGTGCCTTGTTCTCTGCTTTGTAAACCAAAGCTCTGATACCAACTGTGAAGACCCGCAACTTCCCCGTAAAGGAAGGTGTTGGATAGTTCGAGAACAAACCACAACAGAACACATACAGAAGAACATTTCATTGTATATTACAACAATGAATCAGATTACAAGAATATACAGAGTATAAAAGAATATTATACAGAAATATCAGAGATTTAAATTACATTTAAATACATAGCAGCGGAAAAATAATACAATACACAACTAGAAAGAGATATACGGATACAAAGCTTTCCGGATATCGTTCCAGCTGTAAACCAGGATCCTGTGAATATAAATCTGCAAAACCAAAACTACTAGCTGCCCGTGTCAAAATAAGGGCACCCAGAGTTTAGGTTAAAACAATAAACTCCAGGTCAGTCATGGGACTGGTGTGAGAACTAAAAACAGTTATTAATCTTTATTTTAAAGTTAGGTAAATCAAGGGACCACGCCGTATAACACGGAACGGGTTTCCTCCCAAGAATACCAGTGCATAAAACAAACAGCGCAATGCTAAGTAAAGAAAAATGAAGCTGTTATAAGACCCAGGTCCCATCACACAATGCAACGCAGTCGAGGATAGGGTTTTCCCTTATAACAGCCAAAGAATGCTTGATACGTTTAAAACAAATCATTTGATACTATAATAAGTGCATAGTGTATAAAACAACTTCAAATCATAAGTATCAATCATAGGCGGCATAAGCGCCCCATCCCACTATGTCGCCATATATAGGATTACAACTAAAACCGCAAATGTCACGTATTTGGAAATTGGATTTCCATCTATGAACCGAGGCAAAAGATAGTCCTCAACCGATTCGAGACAATCTAGCCTACCATGTCTCAGGATCAGAGCTCGAGTGACCCTAGGAGCGACAGGGCCGGTCCACCGATGTGGATTAAAATGCCTGAACACTACGTTTCCCCGCCCTTTGGGGCGCAAACGAGCCAACGAATGGCTCCATCGGTTCGAGAACGACCGATCAATCCGAGGCGCCTCGCAACAGCAACAACCACATAAGTCAAACTCGTCAGGGCGTGTAAAACCACTGACGCCACTTCTAGCTAGAAAGAAACGCAAGTCCTCCCTGAGGTCCGTCTCCCGTTTTTGGTTCATACCGGGTGTGAAACACGCGAGGTAAACGTTACACAAAGCTACGCCACAAAGGCCGTGCTTTGATCATCACCACAAGACTTTGCTTTTCAACAGAAGCCTTGATCATTTGCATCTTAGCATGCCACACAGGCAAACCATCCTATGCAACCGATATCAGTCACACAGAATGAAATCCGATGTCAGACACACAGTCCATTTACAGGTCCGTCCTGGGTCTGAACGAAACCGGAGGCACCTAGTACCCCGCATATCCATCGATCTCCAAGTACGTCTGGACGATCACTAACTGTTTCCATCTTCTTGGGTGTACAGCCCAATCAAGATCATCAGTTATCACCCAAACGACGTGAAGACCTCCGGTCTTCGACCATCGTCTTCATCTTCGACTTATCGTCGTATCAGTTATTCAGAATGGGATAAACCCGGTCTTTCCGAATAACTCGCGTATATTTTAAATAAGTGTTACACAAACACAACATACGCCTCATTCCAATTCATTAGTCACTAACCGTAAATTAATCAAGAGAATAATTTCCCAAATATTAACCCCGAAGGCCGAAACCAACATCAGATCAATATCCAGAAAACCATTCTGCTTGGCTAACCGACAGTTAGTTTCTAAATTTCACGTTCAAATCTAATTAAAGATTTAACTATCGCCTGGAGCAAAACTGGTGATACTCCATTCTCGATCTTTTCAATCTAATTAAAGATTCATTAAAACTCCACTTAGTTTTAATCATTATCTGGGTTAAAGAATCAGTGTCATTTAAAACACGATTCACGATAAACCCAAAATCATATTCCATTAATTATCGGGTTAAAGAACAAGTGTTATTTAAAACACTGTTCACGATAAACCCAAAAATCAATACCAATTCAATTCCAATTAAATATCATTTAATTGGTACACTTCATTAAATCTAAATAAAAAGATTTAATCTTTTCTCAACTGGGTTCAAGAACAGTGTTAGTGAAGACACCATTCACGACAAACCCAAATTACATTCCATTAATTATCGGGTTAAAGAACAAGTGTTATTTAAAACACTGTTCACGATAAACCCAAAAATCAATACCAATTCAATTCCAATTAAATATCATTTAATTGGTACGCTTCATTAAATCTAAATAAAAAGATTTAATCTTTTCTCAACTGGGTTCAAGAACAGTGTTAGTGAAGACACCATTCACGACAAACCCAAATCACATTCGATATTCAATATAAGGCTCTGAATAGAAAATATATCGGCTTATATTCAAGATCAAATTCTACGATTAACAAATGTCGTATTGGAAGTAACGATATAAATATATATCTTTCAAATTTCCGTAACAACATCCGTATAATCACAAATTCCAACATCGAAATATTCCGAAGACAATTTCGATTCAAATCCACTCCAATGCAATCATTGGAAATTTTGGTTATTTTTAAAACCCTTTTTAAATTCAATTTATTTATTTAAAAATAAATAGAATTATATTTCTAGTTCAAAACTAGTTCATTTCGATAAAAATCCATTTTTATCTTTTCAAATATGGAGTTTTTCATCCCAATTCTTTCTAAATCATTTCTTATGATTTTACACAAATTATTGCTATTTTTAATAATTTTATCAAGGCCCGTACAGTCGATTTCCATCAACGGCCATCGAACTGCACTTACAGCGACCTTTTTCGAATTTGATTTGGACATAATTCCAAATCCAACCGTTAGATTTCAAATTTCTAATATTCGTTAGAAAGCTCTTTTCGATACGAACCCAACGGTTCCGGTTTTAGGAGAATCCGACGGTCGGATCTCCCGTAACGTCCGTTTGAAATAAATGGTCGAAATTCGCGAACTGCCGCGGCGCGGCGCGTTCTATTCAGGCCATTATATTATATATATAATATATATATAATATATTTCGTCGATTTCTATTTAAAAACGAATTATATAAACAGTTTTAAATTCATTTCAAAATCTATTTCAACTTCCATTTCAATTCAAAGCAAAATTGAATTCTTCTTTATAAATTCGTTTCAAAATTCATTTCTGTTCAATTCAAATTTCAATTCAATTTGAATTCATATTCAATTCAATCCATCTCGAAATCGTTTTCAATTCAATCCATTTCGAAATCGTTTTCAATTCAATCCATTTCGAAATCGTTTTCAATTCAATCCATTTCGAAATCGTTTTCAATTCAATTCATTTCGAAATCGTTTTCAATTCAATTCATTTCGAAATCGTTTTCAATTCAATTCATTTCGAAATCGTTTTCAATTCAATTCATTTCGAAATCGTTTTCAATTCAATTCATTTCGAAATCGTTTTCAATTCAATTCATTTCGAAATCATTTTCAATTCAATTCATTTCGAAATCGTTTTCAATTCAATTCATTTCGAAATCGTTTTCAATTCAATTCATTTCGAAATCGTTTTCAATTCAATTCATTTCGAAATCGTTTTCAATTCAATTCATTTCGAAATCGTTAAAATCGATATAAATATCGTTCACGTCAAAATGGCGTCAATCTAATCAACACGGCTTCATAAATTTCTATTTTCAAATATTCTATTTCAAATATTTCTTTTTCAAAATAGTTGTTATTATCAAAATATTTCGTTCAACACATGACCAATCTCAATGGATGAGTACTGTCAACAAATGAACTTTTATTTTATAATATTCTTTATTTTTCAAATTGGAATGAGGCCCAATCAATTACCATATAAAGTTAATTATATGGATTTTCATACAACACATGTATATAATAACATTGAAAATAATCAACCATCAACCAAAGTGCACTACACTGTATAAGCATCAAATATAGATATCTAACGCTTACAACAGCATGTCAATCAATCGATCGACATATTTAATCAATCAGGATGAGTGAACTTCAAATTTCATCCCAACACCCGTGTGGGGTTTCAAACAATCAAACACCTATTTTATTTGTGCTGTTGGGCGATGTGTAAAATTTATCGTCCCAATCAATGTCATTCAAATAGGTGTACATAAACAAACCGTCCGGTTTATAAATGAATATTTTATTTTATTCACTTCACGTTAAAAATTATATTTTTAACGATAAAACATTTTATTTCAATCTATGAATTTCTATTCAATTCATTTATTCTATAAAATGATATTTTTATTTTTCTAACATATTTTAGAAAATTTCGGCGGCATAACGGCACGATACTAGAAACGGGACAAGGCCTAGCCTTATCCCCGGTCTAGTGAAGGCCCACGCCATTCACTCATCAATCATATCAATTTCAATTTCACCAAAACAATCCAATCCAAATCAAATAATCTAACCAACTACACATCCAATCAAACAAGTCCATGGTCTGTGGACGGGTGTCGGGTGCTACTAAGCACCGTCTGCATCCTAGTATATATATATATATAACTAGAAAATAAATTTGAAAGGTGAGAAATTCTCACCTATAGCTATCCTAGCTCCACGGCTCTTCATTTGCAGAAGTCTTCGTCGTTTCGCCTTTTTGTTACCTTTGTCGCCCGCTTTCATTACCTATGTAAAAATCGAATTTTTACTTCGCTATTCAATATAAAAATCGAATTTTTAGTTCAAAGTTCAATGCATAAAAATCGAATTTTTAGTTCAAAGTTCAATATATAAAAATCGAATTTTTAGTTCAAAGTTCAATATATAAAAATCGAATTTTTAGTTCAAAGTTCAATATATAAAAATCGAATTTTTAGTTCAAAGTTCAATATATAAAAATCGAATTTTTAGTTCAAAGTTCAATATATAAAAATCGAATTTTTAGTTCAAAGTTCAATATATAAAAATCGAATTTTTAGTTCAAAGTTCAATATATAAAAATCAGGTTTTTACTTCAAAGCTCAATATTTAAAAATCAGGTTTTTACTTCAAAGCTCAATATTTAAAAATCAGGTTTTTTTATTTTTAAACTAAATCAGTTTTATACTAAAAAAAAAATTCAGTTTTAACCTAAAATAAAATTCTGTTTTAACCTAACTAAAATTCTGTTTTAACCTAACTAAAAAAACAGTTTTTACTAACATAAAAATAATTTAAACAAATAAGAAAGACTTACAGGAGGGGGGGCTATGCTTGTTCGTCAGTGGAAGGGGGGGGAAAGCGTCGGCGGAGGGGGAAGAAAAGGGGGGGACGCCTCCGGTGGTGAGGTTCGACGAACGGCGGTGGGAGGTGGGGGCCTGAGGGTCTTCGCGCAGGTAGGAGGAAGGAGAGAGAGAATCGAGCGGAGGGGGATGGCGCGGACATGGGGGAAGGCGGCGGTGATGGTGGCTCTGCCACCGGCGGAGGCGTGGGGGGGCGATTTCGATTTCGTCTTCTTTTTTTTTTTTTTTCTGTTTGAAATGAATGGACGGGGGGGGGGGGGGGGGCAGAGTGTTTTAAGGAGGGCAAAGATATATTTTTTTTTTATTTAATTATTAAAAAAGTTGACTTTTACATACGACCACTAAACGAGGCCCACCGCCTGCCGTCCATAGCGTTTTACCCCTATTCTGAACACAATGGGATATGAATCGCAAGCTGATTTGATTCCTACAATCAGTTTCCTTTTGAATTTTCATTTAAATCTTTATATTGAATTTTAAACGCACAATTCAAATTACCGGGGCCACATACTAACTAGAAAAATTCCAGAAAAATAATTTCTAGCTTCGTATTGACGATACGGTCCTAACAAAACTAGTTTCGTCGAATTCTGGGACCGTTTGAAAAATGGCCAATTTCCAGTCGATTAAAATCAACTGAAACTGGTCAAACGCGTTTTCCTTTGCCACGCTCACATATTGATTCGAAAAATTATGAAATTTGAAACCTAGCAATAACTTAACATCACGGACCCAACAAAACTGGTTTCGTCGAAATCCGAGGTCGTTTGCAAAATTGCTATTTTTAAGGGCCTTATATATATAAAAATATATATAAATTCCACAGCGACTATTTCTAATTTTAAACTGGACATATCTTATCATTTCTAAGATGAAATCTCAGTTTGTTAACTTCGTTACAAAGATATAGTTATACAGATTCAAATATTTCTTGTTTCGTTCAATTCTGACTTATATTGAATTCTGTATATTCATTTGAAATTAGAAATCGAATTTTCGAACTACCGCGCCATTTTCAATTCTATTTATAATTATATATAATTATTATATATTCTAACGACGACGTATATAAATATATTCGTTCGAATTCTATTCAAAATAAATTTTTCGACGATATTATTTAAAATAATTCATTTTAAATAATCAAAATTCGCTAAAATTGCCAAAATAAAAATTTTAAACTGGCCCAGATTTTACGGGTTGTTACAGTTGACGATACTCATGTGTTGAGAATATTCATGTGTTGAAACTTATCATGTGTTGAACGAAATATTTTAACAATAAAATTTACATCTTTATCATATATAAAATTATAAACTAACTGGAAACTAGTTAAGATGAGTGGTTTCCTGGGTATTGATTTGATGTTGGTTTCGGCCTTCGGGGTTAATACTTAGGGAATCGTTCTCTTACTAATTTACGGTTGGAGTCTGATTAAGAATTAAACGATAGAAATCATAATTTTATAAAATATATTAAATAAAAAAAATAGTCATGTGTTGATGATACTCATGTGTTGAAAATATTCATGTGTTGAAAGAAATATATATTCATGTGTTGAAAAAAAAAATATTCATGTGTTGAAGAAGATATTCATTTGTTGAATAGAATAACAAAGTTATTGAAATATATAAAGCCGTGTTGATTAGATTTGTGCCATTTTGACGCGTACGATATTTATATCGATTATATTCGTTTTTATAATGAATATAGAAAAGGAAGTGATTTCAAAATATAATGTTTTGAAAATATTATCATTTATATATTAATGATATGGAATATTCAGTTTTGATTTAAAATTGAATACGAAGTTGAAATCGTTTTGAAAACGAATTTAAACGATTTATAAAATACGTTTAGAATTGAAATCGACGAATTATATATAATATATATTATATATATTAAATTGCCTGAATATAACGCGTCGCGCCGCGGCAGTTCGCGAATTTCGACCATTGACTTCGAATTGGCGTTACGGGAGATCCGACCGTCGTATTCTCCTGAAACCGGAACCGTTGGGTTCGTATCGAAAAGAGCTTTCCGATGAATATTAGAAATTTGAAATCTAACGGTTGGATTTGGAATTATGTCCAAATAAAATTTGGAAAAGGTCACTGTAAGTGCAATTCGACGACCGTTATTGGAAAACCGACTGTACGGGCCTTGATAAAATTATTAATAATTTGTGTAAAATCATAATATATGAATTGGAAAGAATTGGGGTGAAAAATCCCATATTTGAAAGGATAAAAATATATTTTTATCAAAATGAACTAGTTATGAACTAGAATTATAATCCAATGTTTTTGAATAAATAAATTGGATTTGAAGTGGTTTTAAAAATAATCAGATTTTCCAATATATGAATTGGAATGGATTTGAATCGAAATTATCTTCAGAATATTTCGATGTTGGATTTTGTGATTATACAGATATGGTTGTGGAAATTTGAAAGATATATATATATATATCGTTATTTCCAATACGATATTTGTTGGTTTCAGAATTTGATATTGAATATAAGCCGATATATTTTCTATTCAGAGCCTTGTATTTAATATCAAATGGGAGTTTGGGTTCGTCGTGAATGGTGTCTTAAATAACACTGTTCTTGAACCCAGTTTAGAAAAGAATAAATCTTTTAATTAAGATTTAGTGAAATTGTCCAGTTAATTAGTATTTAATTGGAATTGAATTTAAATTGTTTTTTGGGGTTTATCGTGAGTGATGTTTTGAATAACACCTGTTCTTTAACCCGATTAACAATGGAAAGTGATTTTGGGTTTATCGTGAACCGTGTTTCAGAAGATATTGGTTCTTTAACCCCATTTAAAGACGAGATATTGATTTTTGGGAAGATTAAAATTGAGTGGAGTATTAATGAATCTTTAATTAGATTAAAGTGATCGAGAATGGAGTATCACCAGTTTTGCTCCAAAGCGATAGTTAAATCTTTAATTAGATTTGAATGTAAAATGGTAATTAATATTTACCGATAACACCGTGGTGTTAGACATGGAGTATTACCAGTTTTTCTCCATGGGATGAATAGGTTGGGATTGGGAAATAAAATAAATAATTACTTCGGTGTGGTTCGCTAATCCAGACTAGTTTGGAAAACCTTAACATGGTTTGAAATGATACCCAAAGGAAGATTAAAGAATAAATTTATAAGAATTTATCTTTGATAAAATTAATGGGAACCTTTCCCTAAGAATGTGAATATTTGGATAAAAGAATATTTTGAATTGGAATAAGGCGTATGTTGTGTTTGTGTAACACTTGTTTATTATATACGTGGGTTATTCGGAAAGACCGGGTTTATACCCATTCTGAATAACCGATTCCACGATAAGTCAAAGATGAAGACGGTGGTTGAAGACCGGAGGTCTTCACATCATTTGGATGATTATTGATGATCTTGATTGGGCTGTACACCCAAAAGGAGGGAATCAGTTGGTGATCGTCCAGACGTACTTGGAGATCGATGGATATGCGAGGAATAAGGTTCCTCCGGTTTCGTTCAGACCTAGAACGAACTTGTAAATGGACTGTGTGTCTGACATTGGATTTTATGCTGTGTGATTGATTTCTATTAAATATATATCTTTTTGGCGGCGGAGAATTTATTCTCTTGCTTAACGCCCTTCTTTGAGATATACGAGCTCAGAGGTTATATATCGATAGAAATCAGTCGCATGGAGTTAATTGCCTGTGTGGCATGCCTAAGTTGCAGATGATAAAGGCTTTTGTTGAAAAGCAAAGTCTTGTGGTTGATGATCAAAGCATGGCCTACGTGGCGTAGCTTTGTGTATAGCGTTGATTCGCGAGCCTCACACCTCGGTATGAGTCAAAAACGGGATAAGGACCCAAGGAGTGCACGACGTTTCTTTCTAGCTATGGGTGATGTCAGTGACCTACTAGCCCTGACATTTATATTATTTTTTACCTGTGTGGTTGTTGGAATGAGAGGCGCCTTGGATATAGGTCTGATAGGACCGGGAAATGTGGGTTCGGGAATTGCCAATCCTCAAAAGTAAGAGAGGACCGGCCTTGAAGGATCCAGGGATCGCTGTGTGTGGTCCTGAGACATTTGCTAGAGTGTCTCGAACGGAGAGGAGCTTGCCCCGACTCATGACGTAAATCCAATTTCCAATACGACCTTTGCGATTTTAATTGTAGAACCAGTATGGCGACATGATATATGGTACCCATGTCGCCTATAATTGATACTTATGATTGAAATTGTTTTGACACTATATACTTATAGTAATATCAAAATAATCTGTTTTTAAACGTATCAAGCATTCTTTGGCTATTATAAGGTAAAACCCTATCCTTCGACTTGCGTTGCATTGTGTGATGGGACCTGGGTCTTATAATAGCTTCATTTTTCTTTATTTAGCATTGCGTTGTTTGTTTTATGCACTGGTATTCTGGGGAGGAAACCCGTTCCGTGTTATACGGCGTGGTCCTTGATTTACCTAACTTTAAAAATAAAGATTAATAACTGTTTTAGTTCTCACACCAGTCACATGACTGACCTGGAGTTTATTGTTTTAACCTAAACTCTAGGTGCCCTTATTTTTGACACGGGCAGCTAGTAGTTGGGTTTTGCAGATTTATATTCGCAGGATCCTGGTTTACAGCTCGAATGATACTCGGAAAGCACTGTATCCGTTTATTTCTTTTAGTTGTGTGTTGTATTATTTTTCTGCTGTTATGTATTTAAATGTAATTTAAATCTCTGATATTTGTCAAATGTGTAATATTTATTCATACTCTGTATATTCTTGTATTCTGATGGAATCGTTGTAATAAACAATGAAATGTTCTTCTGTTTGTGTTCTGATTCGTCTTGTCCTCAAAGCAATCTGTGCTTTCCTTCATGGGGTAGTTCGGGTCGTTATAGGTGTCATGGTATGGAGCCCATACATTTTTACTTATGTGGATGATGTAATGAGGCGGCTCGGATATTGAGCCCCAAGTGGCTCAGATTTTATGCCCCATAGGGCAGGGAAACGTATTGTTCAGGCATTACTAATCCACTAAAGTATTTATGGGCCGGCCCTGAAGATCCAAGGTGCAGTTGCGGCTGATCCTGAGACATGGTAGGTTAGATTATCCTGAATTCGGTGAGGACGATCCCTAGCCTCAACTCATAGATGGAAATCCAACTTCCAATACGACATCGTGCAGTTTTGATTGTAGAACTAGTATGGCGACATGATATATGGTACACATGCCGTCTATGATTGATACATTTATATTTGAAGTTGTTTTTAAACATTATGCACTTATAATATCGAAATACTTTGTTTTATAGCATATCAAGCTTTATTTGGCTATTATAAGGTAAAACTCTATCCTCCGGCTTGCGTTGCATTGTGTGATGGGGACCTGAGTCTTATAATAGCTTCGTTTTTCCAAAAAGTGTTGCGTTGTTTTATCTTAAACCGAGATTCATGTGGAGTAAACCCATTCCATGTTATACGGTGTAGCCCCACGATTTCCCAACTTTTAAATCTTATTTAATAACTTTTTTTTGTTCTCACACCAGTCCCATGACTGACCTGGATTTTATTGTTTTAAACTAAGCTCTGGGTGCCCCTATTTTCCACATGGGCAGCTAGTAGTTTTGGTTTTGCAGATATTATATTCATAGGATCCTAGTTTACAGCCGAAGCGATATTCGAAAAGCTCTGTATCCGTGTATTTCTTTCAGTTGTATTTTGTATTATTTATCCGCTACTATTTAGAATGTAATTTAAATCTATGATATTGTATTTCCAATGTGTAATATTTATTCATACTCGGGAATATTCTTGTACTCTGATGTTGTAATAAGCAATGAAATGTTCTTCTATTTGTGTTCTGATTTGTCGTGTTCTCATTTCAATCCAGACTTTCCTTTACGGGGAAGTTTGGGTCGTTTCAGTAGCCGTGAAATCAAGGAGGTTGTAATTAGATTTTGATATAGAAATAAAACTCAACGCAATCCAGCGTTGTGTGGGACTGGACGTAGGAGCCATCCGAACCAGTATAAAATCCGGTGTGTTCTTTCCTTTTCTGCATTTTTATTTCTGTTTATTTTGCATCTGTATTTGATTCTGTGTTAATGATTGTTTCTGTGATGTTTGATTCATATAGTTTATCAAATATTTTTTAGATTTAGTTTAAATTCTCAAAAACACTATTCACCCCCTCTAGTGTTTTTCTTTTGCCTTAACGATCCATTCTGCAATCCCTAACAGTTCTCATTATATACACCAATATTATGTATGTGCTTCGAATATGTGTAAAGTGGTTACTTGATTTCCTTAAAACATCATTATAAGGTTAAGCATGAGTACTTTTTTCTTTCTTTTATTTAACAATTTTACAAGCAACTTCTCTGTCAAAAGTGCCAAATCAAATTCCAAACATTTCTTTTCTAATTTACAATGCTGAAATATTTAAAAATTGTCATGATTGAATAATATTTGATAAAGCAACAACAATAATTTTATGAAAATATTGCATATACCATATACAAATATCAGCAATTACTTGAATATTTTCTATTCCAATTTTACCCACACTTTTGAACAAATAATTTTTTTGAAAAGCACCATACCAACATTCATATAAATATTTCCTAATATGCAATATTTGAAAAACATAATGATCATAAATGCGCCTCCAAAATTCCTTACTAATATAATTGCTGAAGCATACCATATAATATTAATCCATACTCTTTCTACAAAACCCCATTTTCTAAGGCCCAGGTAAGTGCTATAGATGATGTAGTCATTTTAATGTTAATTTCTGACTATAGAAATGGTCTGTTAATATATCAAAACATTATAATACACGGGAATAATAAAAATTTTAAGACACGTTCACTCACAATAAGTATTCATTACACTCACATTGTACACCACTTTCGGATCAAATATAAGTATTACAAATAAAATCTACGAGAACAAATATATAGGCATATTTTTCATGTCTTTACATACCGCCGAAATTATGTAAACAACAGTAGAAGCTCTTAAAATAGTTGTTGCCTTCCGCACACCTTTGAAAGCTTATTTGTAGAAGGAAACTTGAAAACCTTAGCTTTCGTCCTGCTCAAATTAGTACCCAATAGTTTATAGGAAAACAAAAACTTCTTTCAAGTCAATTGAGTGGTGTGGATATTAATTTATCTACCCGAGTCCATTAGGTATCTAGTGAGACCACGCTGCTTAGTGGAATGTGTTTCCCCTCACAAGTACCGTGCTTAATAACCAATCATGTGCTCCGGCACATTATTGGTTAAAACATTAATAATATAATGATTATTGTGAAGTATAACAACTATGGGTAGTGGATTCCCCATCCATACTATACTGACTAGCTGTCTTAGCGGCTTTGCGAGGTGCCCTTCAAATTAAGAAATTAATCATCCCATATAATTTTATGAGATAAACCCTTTCAACGATGTTGGCTAACTTCCACGCACCCCTTAGTTTTATTCTATTGGTTAACTAAGAGCCGTTAGTTTCATCCATAGGTTAACTATAAATCTTTTACCTTATGTGGATAGACCATCACGCATCTCATTGATTAATCCATTGGCTAACTAAGAACCTTATAGTTCCACATCATGGCTAGTTGAAACCTATATTATTCGGCTTTGCTACTTGAAGCTTTCTCGTCCTTAAGCAGATGGATAATTATAAACCTTTCACTTATCTCATCGGTAATCCTAATGTTTGAACTTATACAAAAGCATGACAAGGTTCCCTATCCAGTGAAAGTTAAAACATTAACCTGCGCTAGGCAAGGTGTCATATTTAAAACGATGTATAGGTTCCCTACCTAAAACGTCATGCGTAATGATGAGTTCAACGAACCTTCTGATGTTCTCCCTTTCAACTCCCTTCCTCGGCGTTGAAAGAAACATGGTAAAACCCCATGAAACAAACAGCGAACAAAACCAATACAAGCAAAATTCCTAAGCAAGCATTTACATTTACATCGTTTATTAAAGCAAGGCTTTTCATTTAAATCAATAAATTTGGTTTTGCTGATGGATGTAGAGGCGAGAGCCTCTTACTCCTTAATATTTGAAGTTCAGAAAACAATCCACCCTTTCCTTTATAATATAAAGTTTAAGCAAGGCATATCCATTCAGTCCTTCAAAAGTTAATGAGGCGATATCCTCTAAGCTCTATTTAAAACATAAGGAGAAAATCCCTTTTTCTTTATAATATAGAGGCTCCATAATTAACCCCTTCGGCATTGTCGAAAAGGGAGGAGGTAGGAGCCTATAAGTTAAGCTGAGGTTCAAAAATAAAATCCTTCCGACATTGCCGGATGATCCTGATGGATAGCCTTAGTACTTGGTTTACACAATCAATCAAAGGAAAAAATATTCGCTTTGCGTCAGCCGAAGGTTATCGAGGCAGAAGACTCTTAACCTTTAAAATAATAGAGATGCAACCCCTATTTTATATTTTTAACATAAAATAATCCTATCACCCTGACACAACGAGCGGAGCCCATGTCTGAAGGAGATAGGCTTGGTTGGAGATAAAAAACAAAGTTGGTGACCAAGGACCTAAAGTGGAAGCCATAGGCTAAAGCCTAGCTTAAGAAAGATGAAGATGAATACTTCATATGCCATCAAGTAATATTACAAGCATTAAAGCTTATCGGAAGGAAGCAGAAGATGTTCCCAACTATTCTAAAAGGAACGAAAGGTACTTTCCAAGTAGGGCCTTGACATAGACAGAGAATGGTCGAATAGACTGCTTTGTCACAACTTATGGATGTCCTTTTTCACATACTGCAATGCATTTGTTGAAATCTTATTTTACTTTCATAAATATGTAAAGATTCTAGTAAACTTTTTTGGTATACTGTGATTGCTAAAAATAACAAATATTGCTTAATAGCATTAACACCTTAATTAACATCAAATTTCACCTAACTCTAGCCAAGTTAGAAAACTTGTATCGGTGATCTTTATATCGGAAAATCCTAAAAATGCACAAATTTACGAATAAATCCTCCTATATATTTCATGAAAATATGGAGTTAAGAATAATTAATTAATCCCCTTAATTAATATTTCTAGTAGCTAACATGTAATTAGTCTTAGAAAAAACATAGGGAATTCATACAAGTTCAGAAAATTACAAAATTGAAAACACATTTCCCTAAACATGTTATAAACATCATATAAAAGTTTCAAGTCAATCGAAGATATTTAAATTTAGGGCTTTTCTCTAAAAACCCATTTAAATAACACGTAAGTCGTGTATGTTAACCAATTCAAGTATTGTCTAATTCAAAAAGCACAATAACACGCGAACAACATGGAAGCAATCATGTAAATCGTTAAATCATTTCTTTTCTCTATTAAACCAAAAAAACATGGGTAAGAATCATTGTTCATCTAGACTAGTGTTTTGTCATTAATATTTGTGGTGGTGGATCTTAGAGCTTTTATCTCCCTAAACTTTTCCTTGATTTCCTATTTATCTTGAGTACTTTAGTGGCTGGCCTCTTAGGATTATTCTTTGGTTTGTGAAAATGATGATTGCGAGGGGCAAGTGTACAAGATATATTTTATTGGAGGCCGCATGTTTCCTATTGTGCCCTTTACATAACCTTATAAATGTTTAACCCATATACTTATTTCTAAGGTTAACTCTTTATTTATTTTATAATCATAAATATCAACTCAAAATTTTAATTGCATTATTCCTATCTATTTTCTTTAATTAAATATCCTGAATTATGTTAAACAAAATGAAGGATGTTACTTCCTCCTATACTTAAAAGAATTTTGTCCTCCAAATTCTGTCAAGGACAAAAATGACCATAGAAAGCAACAAACAATGCTAATTATAGTAGTTTAACCCACTATCACCAAATCCATTAAGAAGTAGAGAACTTACCACTAGAAAAATCGAGGAAGTATCCCTTATCCTGTCTTCTGTTTCCCAAGTATTGTCCTTAGGTTACCACTCCACTGGACTTTCACCAGCTTGACGGTCTTGCTCCTTAGCTTCTTTTCGTATCTTTCCATAATCCAAATAGATTTTCATATAAAAGTTAAATTTGGTTCCACCACTAACTCTTCCAATACCCTTAGTTCAATTGCAACATTTGGATCGTGCGCATACTTCCGTAGATGTGGAACATGAAACACATTATGAATGCCCATAAAACTAAGCAGTTCCACTCGATACGCGAGTTTCTCAATCCTTACTAAGACAGCAAATGGGCCAATGAACCTTGGTGCCAGTTTGCCTGACTTATCAAAATGAACCACACCTCTCATTAGTGATATTTTGAAAAACATTGGGTCTCTAACAGAGAAACAAATATACTTAAATCTCTTAACCACATAACTTTTTAGTCTTGACTGAGCTTCTTACATCCAGTCTCGTATTAACTCAACCTTTTTTGTGGGTTGCTTAACCAATTTTGAACAAAGTACAAACATGTAGCACCCCGTAGTTTTAAAAAACACTATAACGATAAACTAAGAATACTTAATTAAACATTAGGGATTAAGTAAAAGGACTGTACCATTGCGTTTGCCTTGGAATTCTTCTTAAGATAGAATCCGAGTTTGCGTAAAACGGACATCATATAACAAAGTTATTAGGCTTAGAAGTTTGCATACGTATATGACAATTATATATATACAAACCAACTCAGAATTTTCAAATAAATCAAATAGGGAAGAAAGCGGGAGAAATGGGGGATCGACCCATTGTGGGGGTCGACCCAACCGAGATCTGGTGCAGTGCACTTCTTTGAATCGGGACTGAATTGTTGACCAGATTCGTTGGCTTTAGGCTATA
Source organism: Allium sativum (assembly GCA_030737875.1). Lineage (NCBI taxonomy): Eukaryota > Viridiplantae > Streptophyta > Magnoliopsida > Asparagales > Amaryllidaceae > Allium > Allium sativum. The sequence continues at coordinate 887,219,532 of CM060915.1, read as the reverse complement.
TATAGGACCTCATTTCTATTGTTTTTACACATAAAAAACAATGGGGACAACGAGAAGCTGCACCAACTTGGATTAAGTTAGTTATTTCTCTTCAACGACAGCCTATCCGTATACAAGAATTCTTCTGCAACATCTGCTTGTTATTCTCTGCTCTTTAAGATCCAGTCTCTGTGACTTCATGTTATTTTTAGATATAAACATTTAACAAGTAATCCTGACATGTTTGTAAATCTAGATCTAAACCTATGCCTGTTAAGAATTTGATTCATACCTGAACAGATCTACCATTACATGTATTCCTTTGTACACATGATCTACTATTCAGTTCTTATATGCCTATTTCTATTATCATAAGCATATTCTGTTATTATGCTTATTCCTGTCCTTTTCTATCCTTTTTATTTTTAAAGCCTAGTCTACCTTTGAGCCTAGGCTTATCGCTGAAATATGCAAACGAACGAAATTGTGTAACGACCCGTGTTTTTGCCCGTCAAATATTTAATTTAATTTATTTATTTTAAATATTATATTGGTAATATTAATGGAATTTAATATTTTATTCGTTATTAAAACGAAGTTGAATGTTATAATTTATATATAATATAAATTCGAGCTTGAAAATGGCGTGCAGTTCGTAATTTCGAATTTTTAACTTCAACTGAGAATACAGGATTCGATATAAGTCGGATTTCTGTGAAACAAGAAACGTTGGAACCATTTTGACGATAATTTTCATATGAAAGAGAAAAATCCATATTTCATGTTATAGATTGTAAGTTATGGCCAAATCAAAATTTGGAAAAAACGCTGTGGAAATCATTATTTAAATATCGGCCTTTAAAATGGCCATTTTGCAAACGGACTCAGATTTCGACGAAATCAGTTTCATTGGGACCGTAACGTTAAATTATTGTACGGTGGTGAATGGCGTGGAAAACCGATGTCGTATGTGGCCACGGTAACCGTAAACGCCCAGTTATTTTCTATAACGCGTAATTAAATTTATAAAGAGATATTTGAGTGTAATTTGAGCAGACGATCGAATTAAGCCATGAAACTAGTTCCGTTGAGTTCGTATCGTCGATTAGAGCCAGAATAGGTATATAGTTTGCTATTTTTGAAGATCGGAAAATTTAACGTTAAAAAGGGTATTGCGGTACGCGGTAAAAACAGCCTACCTGGAAAACATTCTCAGAATGCGACGAAACTGGTTTCGTTCGGTTCGTATCAACAAATTATTGTAAGATTTGAAAATTTCAAGTTGATTTGATTTATCTGGTGACCGTGGAAAAATTAAACGCGTGTTTATTTCTGGTTTTATAAAGGAAATTTTTTCATACGACCTCGGATTTCGACGAAACTTGTCCCATTGGGTCCGGAATACCTTTTTACACTAAGAATAGCCTTTTTATCAGTAGACAAAAATTGTTTGCAGAGGTTTTAATCAACTACTTTAGGATGAAGTTTCGTTATAATATTATATTTATATTTGTCCACTATATATACCCTGTTATAAACCCTATTCTCAACAGACCAACATTTGCGCCGCCACTAAATAATGAACGAACCAATTACATCTATTTTCTCAACCAATCTTTCACAAATCCATTCATCGTTTTGCCAAAACTCCAACCACTAAAACGTTAACCCCATGAGTATTGTGATATGTCCGTTGGTGATCGAGTTTAAGGGACAGTGGTGGCCGGATCGGCGGTTCGAAGGGGCGGAATCCGAAGGGTTTTTGCTGGCCGTAGGATGAGCTGGAACGGACGGGGCTCTGGCCGAAGGGGGAGGTCGTTGAGGCGGTCAGGTGGGAACCCTCAGATCGGAGTCCGGTTGAGGCTAGGAGGCGCGGTGGGTGAAGGTTCAATGGTAGTGGGGTTCGGTTATCTGCTGTGTAAAGGAATGAAGTGTTCCTGGAGCGAATTGATAAAAGACGAGGCGACTTGGTTATTTGCAGATCAAAGCACAAATTATTCAACTTAATGAGCTTTATAGCTTAATTATAGTAGGGATTCAAGAATATAATTGTTTTACTTAATTTACTTAACTGAAAACATGGATTTTCTTTGCAGAAAAAGTTTGAAGTAGGAGTTCAAGAAGTCATGGCCTGTTTTGTTTCCTAAGCCAGTGCACTAAGCTAATCTAAACGGTAGTGGTCCAAAAACAAACCTGGACTATAAAAGGAATGATTGGCTCCATCGTGTTAGAAAACGTAATTAGTGTATTAAATTTTTAGTTAAGAAATTAGTTAATAGTTTAAGTAAAAACCGTAACCTTATAATAGTTTAACTTGTGCAGAAATGAATGGAAACGACAAGAAGAAAACGAAGTAATCAACATCTTCCTGCATTTAACAAAGTAACTAGAATTATATAATTATTTAATTAGGGGTTAGTTAATCTAATTAAAACTTTATGTGCTAAGTTATTTATAACTTGTTATAGTGTTATCAGAATCAAATGAAACTAGCTACTTGGAACCGCAGTGTCGGATACTGTATTCTGGAACTGGAACTGATCTGGATGGGAATGGAAGCTACTGGAATAAATTAAACGTCGTTTAATTTAACTAAGAACATAAACCCTTTAGCGGCAACAAATCCGGTGAGTTAAACTCACTCAGTTTTCCCCATTTATATTTTATATAAATTGGGTTTTTATTTGTGTGCTCTGTTTGCTATGGTTACCTGTTTACTAGTTATACATTTGTTGGTTGATTGAACTGATGAAATTAAACTGTGTTTAATTTCAGTGAAATACCAAATCGTTATTTTTAATGGTTGGTTCCAATAAAGGTAACTTACCTTATTGGTCGCGTTTATTTATAAACGTGTTTTAAGTTGTTGAACTGGTTGAATGGTTTGGGGTTGATGTTGAATGGTTGCTATTTAGTGTTATCAGTTAAACAAAACTGAATGGTCTGATTTGAGATAACCATTTGAATACAGGAAAGAACAGGTTGGAGGGATCCAACCGGATTCCTCAAAAATATTATTTGTTTTCATATTATCATATATGAACCGTCATGTTTGGGGTGATTGATTCGATTGTTGATTTTTGAATATTCAACATCTGTTAGTTTAAACCAATGGGCGGTAATGGTTGAGTATTTGGCAGCGTATGGCCTATAAAACCAACCGTTTTATAAATATTGATTTCACCGTCAGGTGAATCGATAGAGATGAAGTTATAAAATTTATTTTTTAACTGGAGTTGGATTTTGAAATATATTGTTTTGAATAAAAGTTGTTAAAAAGAAATAAATAAATATTTTATTTAAGACTTTGATTTATTATTAAGTTATTTTATAAAGTTAATTCTGATATTAATCAGATTTATAAGTACATGAATAAGAAATGAATCGAATGGTTAGACTTTGGAAATTGTGTTGTAAGAAAAAATTTAATGGCATTTATTTAAATTAATTATATTTTAAATTAATTTAAAGTGAGAATTAGTTGGAATCGGTTAGGAGAATATCCGCGTTGAAGTAAATTTAATCGACCATTTTGAATTGGAAGTGATTTTCAATTAATGTGTTTTGACGAATATTTCTTAATTTAGATAAGGAGTTAAAGGGGTTTACTATTTACTTTAGTTAATAAAGACTTAACTACTGAAGTAGTTAATAATCGAACTAAATTATATTTTAGATAATTTAGAAAGTTACTTTTCAAAAGAAATCAAAGTGAAATTGAAATCAAGTGAAAAAGTGAAAATTGAAATAGGATTTCCAAAGTGGAGAATAGTCGAATAGATTTGAAAGGAGATTGTAAATAAGTGAATCTGTTGAAAGAAGTGGGTTATAGGGTTGTATAACCAAATCAGAGTTAAATGGAAATTGTTTTGAGACTGGAGTGGAATGTTTGGATTACAACTGATATTTATCTGAGGATAAGAACGTTGTTGATCAAGGTCTGAGAGGTGATTAAAATACCCCAACTTGAACAGCGTCGGGATTATCTGAAGATGATATTAGTTGGTAATCGTAAAGAAGTTCGTGATAATATAACAAATGTTTTTGAAAGGAGAGTTGAGTGGAAATTATATATGGTTATAAGTTATTTTACTAAGTATTATAATGTAATAGTTCTGAGGACATTAGTATATAAGAATATAGTTATTCGAGATAGAGTTAGTCAAACATAGTTATTCGGGATGAGTGCCATTTCGTACGACTGCTAGCGTAATTCGCAGGGCTGCAGATAGCCTACGGCGGTCGGATGTTTCCTGAGGGAATCAAGCGTAACCATTGTGATCGCTGCGATCTAAAGTCAAGCGAATGGAGTTAAGTCTAATGATAGTTAATCGATTAGAGTTAAATCGAATTAGAGGTACTCAAATATCGTATTTTTGAATATTAAAAGAGTTAGAAGTTTTAATTTAACAAAAGTAAATCAGTTTGTTAAAGGCCAAGTGATGCTGAATATTGAACCAGTAGACTCATTGGAGTGTCATGATTGAAACACTGTTTATTTTGATATTTAAATCACCAACTATCAAATCTGTCCAATACGATTGTTGGTACGGAAAGACCGGGATCGAATTTATATTCGAAAACCATTCCAACCAACAAATACGTGAAGATATCAGAAGATGATCGAGGTGGAGCATTGAAGACCGTGGATTTTCATAAACGGAAGAACCACTAATATTCTCTGCCTGGCAAGTAGAGATAAGCTGTGATTCTGTCGTGGTTGGATTCTACGGGTTGCAAGGACTTCTCGCTACTGATCCATGGGGTGATTCCTATATGAGATGCAGTAGGAGTGTGCCTTCGGTTCATCCTATTCCTGGATGACTTGTATGGACGGATGTGTGACAGAGTATTTCCAAAGGGTCACGTACGTTGATTTCTTCAAACGTGCTATAGTTGTTGGCGGGGAATTGCCATTCTCTTAGCTTCCAGCTACAGTATTTTTGTGGACGTCAATTAGTGATGTCTTACGGATCTGACGATGTGGCTTTCAAAGTGAATGATGACCTGGTGTTCAAAAGTTAATCTAAGCCTCAAGCCTCACCACCCGGGAAATGACAAAAATTGGGCAGGCAGCATGACTATGCGGGTCGCTCCCATTAGGGTGTATAATCACCTATCTAGAGAAAATCCTACTTGTTCTTAAATCTATGTTTCGATGCTGTCCCTTTTCGGGAGACGGTTGTTGATCCCAACCGTCAGTGGTATACATTCGATACACTCAAGCGAAATGAGTGGTCGGTCATGTGAGGGTCGGGTTGCAAGACGTTCTTCTTGAACCCAGTGTATTCGTCTCTAGAGATACACTATCGGCAGGTGGACCCATACCTTGTCATAGTGGGAATCCAATCTCCAATAAGCGCCCGCGGTTTTTTATTGTATACTATATATGTAGAGCGTGAGATGCAAGCGTTCTACTAGATTTCTATTTACTTGTATTTAGACATTATTATAATATCAGACAAGATATTGGTTTTCAAAAATGTTTTGGGTTATCGTAAGGTAAAAACCGTCCGTGTTTATGTGTGGATTTGGTCTTACGATTATCCTTTTCTTTTGAAAGATTTTGAACTTTAAAATCATGATTGGATGATTTACCCTTAATACTGTGCGAGTTTACCTCACTCTGGTTCACCAGACCGACCCAGTGTTTTGTAAATGCTCGGGTTAGCCCGGGGGTACAGGTTCAAGTTATCGAATGCTGTGAAGAGACAAGCTGGAGATGTTCAGACGTATGATATTATAGCTACTATTCCGTTGTGTGTTGTATATGGGAACAGGCTATTATAACTGTCCCATTGTATGATGTACTCTGATACTGTAAGTGTTTTTAAAAGCTTTCAATAAAGATTTATTTCTGTATTATATTTTGTTCCGCTGCGATGTGAGACTCTGTGTTGTGTTGCTCTTCTTTTTCTTCTATTCTAATATTTCTTTCTTTCTTATCTCACCCTCTAATTTCTTTCTAATAACTGTCCAGTGTTTTCGGTGCTTGGAAGGTCGGCATGAGTTACGGTAAGGGTATTTATGTCGATTTTCAGGGCCGAAAACCTTGGGTCGTTACAAATTGGGAATGGCTGGGGAAGATAAATTGGGGTATATCTTGTATTATGAAGCATGACTGGGTTATGTTTGAATCTGTGGAGGTTAAGTAAATCTGTTAAATTTGTGGGTGGTTATACGAGCCCGTTAATCTTAACATGTTTTATTTGTTGGGGTTATGCGGGCTTGTTAATCTACTAGGCATAACCTGTCAATATCCTAGTAGTTGGGGATACAAGCCTAGGGATTGGCTTATGTCATCTGTTGTGTGGAACCTGTATCAGTCAGTAACCCATTCTCGTATCAAAGGGGACTTCGCACTAGGTAGGGATTAGGGCACGCTTACTGAGTTGATTACAAGAGGTTCATATGGGTGGGGGTGTTCTGATGGCGCGTTCCAATGGAGTCATGTGCGTGCATGGGTTTGTCTTGCTTGGGAAAATAAGCCGCTATAACACCAATAAATAGGTCTGTGTCCTTCTAGGGGTTTCCACTTTAAGGGGTGATACATCCTATTGTGGTACCGACATAACGTATTTACGGGATAGGGAGTCGATCAATTGGGGTAGTAATTAGGGTACACCTAGTCCTGCATGTTTAGGTACCCGTTGTTTCTGGTTGGGGTAACACCCATTATTTCTGTTTGGGTACATGTTATTTCTATTTGGGGTAAAACCCGTTACTAGAAGTACACCTAAGTCTACCGTTATGTTTCTGTTAGGATCATATCTATTATACTAGTATTGGTGCAGAGAAAAGTATTTGAGAAGCGTAATCTTCTCAATTCACTCTGCTTATCCTATTCATACCTGTTAAATGATACTATTATCTCTCATCTAGTTTATATGCATGTCATGGTACTTTTACTTATTTATATGATAAAAGTAACTGGACTCATCAAACTTTATGTCTAACCCGTTTTGTTTCCTTTTCTCTCTTCCTTCCCCCTCTCCCCCAAGGTTCTCAGGATGGGAACACTCAGGCTTGATTAGGATTCTCTCTTCTGTTTCTGCTTGGATTTGGATTTGCTTTGATGTACCGCTTTTAGTTCGTGTCTATTTGTTTATGGCTACTTGTGGGGACTATGGCTTTTTACTTCTGTAATCTAATGGTTTTTAGCGCAAGACAGATGTTTTTATTTGATGTATTTTATTCCAGTATTTTAGTATGATGTTGTAACTGGATTTGAGACCACGATGTTTTCTATTAGAAAATAAAGTTTTAAATTTCCGCTATTATTTCATATATCTGTCTTGTGAGATTCTGTTCTATTTACCTATAACGCTTCAAGAAAATTAATGCATTCTATTAAAGAGTGACATTAACGGAGGTAGGGTGTCACATTTTGTATCAGAGCTGAAGGTTACAAGATCGGATAAAAGGTTTTGAAAATTGTTTTCAAAAGGTTTCATAGATAAAGTATTTTCAAAGGAAAGTCTATTTTGGAAAAATGTATTTCCCAAAGCCATATAAAATATCTTTTGATTCTCTATTTGAATTTCTTTTCCTTTTATTTTCAGCGTGTCTGGGGAATCGAATATTCCCGAGGTCGTTCAGATACCGGCTTGGTTCCGTAGATATCTCGAGGTTATGGCACCTACCGGAGGCCAAGCAAACACCCCTCCCTCAGCTGTAGCCGTTGTTCCTCCTCCTCTGCGAGTGGATAATTTCTCCTAGATATGCAAGGATTTTTGTACTATGGGAGGAAAACCATACCGTGGAACAGAGAGCTTTGTGGAAGCACGGAACTGGCTAAAACAGATGGGAGGATTTGTTTGGGATTTTTGAGGTTGACGGCCATAGGAAGATTCAGTTGGACACTTAGCACCTGAAGGATGAGGCTTCATTCTGGTGGGAAGTGTCGCAAGCAGGGAATCCTGTTGAGACTTAGGACAAATTCCAATAGAGATTCGAGATGAAGTTTCTTTCCAAGGCAGAAGAGAGCATGCAAATGGAAAGGTTTTTGGCACTTAAGCAAGGAATCATGTCTGTCAAATAATATGTCAATAAGTTCAATCAATTGGCAAGGTTTGGACTGGAATTGGTGAATACCCCACACAAGAAAGCTTTGAGGTTCGCGAGAGGATTGAATGAACCTCTCCAAGGATTGGCATTGTCTAATATTCCAATGGGGGCTACTTTTGAGAAGCTGGTTGATACAACATTAACGAACGATGATGGTAAAGATGAGAAAAAGGAGGCTGAGTCTGAAGAGACACAAAACAAGAAAGTGTGGCCCAAGAAATAACAGCAACAACAAAAGAAAGGTGGAAAGAACGACAAAGCTCAAGGCAAGAAGAAATGTCATGGTTGTGGGGAACGTGGGTTATTTGGTCAAAGATTGCCGAAAAAGGAAGAATGCTTATTTCGACTATGGTGAGGTCAGACACTATTCTAGGGAGTGCCTGAAGAAGCAAGGACAGGGCCAAAGGGCAGGATCTACTAGAGGGCAGGTGCATGCTCTCGAGGCTAGCGTACCGGACAGAGGTAGGAAAGTTTCCGTTGAAGGTTTGATTTCTCTTTCCGATCATCCTGTTAGGACTCTTTTTGATTCCGGCGCTTCACATTCTTTTATATTTGATTCTGTGGTTGAGACTTTGCACCTTAGTACTAGTGTTGTTTCGGATCCCGTTGTTGTCTCAAACCCCATTGGGGGCACGACTCATTTGTCTATGATTTGTCAGGGTTTGAGGATATCTATATTGGGCATCGAGTTTGAGTGCGACACATATATGCTTGGTTTTATGGGCTATGGTTTGATTCTAGGGATGGATTGGCTAGCCATGTATGGTGCCATTCTAGACTGTAAAAGAAGGGTCATTAGACTTTTGACTTGCCGAGGAAGGACCCTCAAGATTTCTTGTGACCTAAGGGGATCTGTCATGCTTAGTTTCCTAGAATTACTTAATGCTTATGTCGATTATTGGCGATCTGAACCAGTAGTCTGTGAGTATTTGGATGTTTTTTAGGAGGTTAGGGGCTTACCTCCGTGGCACGAGATTGATTTCTGGATATATTAGTGGATAATGCAAAGCCAATCGCATTACCTGCGCGCCACATGGCTCCTAAGGAAAGGAGGGAGCTTAGCAAGAAAGTGGGGGAGCTACTTGAGAAGGGGTTTATTAGGCGAAGCATATCAGAATGGGATGCGCCAGTCGTAAGGCGGATGGCTCTCTTTGCTTATGCGTGGATTACAGGGAGCTGAATAAGCTCACTAAGAAGAATAGGCACCCACTTCCGAGAATTCATGATCTGTTTGACCAGCTTGTTGGTGCATTTGTTTTCTCTCAGTTAGACTTGGCCAAGAGGTTTCATCAGTTGAGGGTGGCCGCGGATAGTATAGACCAGACCGCTTTCAGAACACTAGATGGTTTCTTTAAGTGGTTAGTCATGCCTTTTGGGTTGATGAATGCACCCGCGTATTTTGTGGATCTGATGGGTAGGGTGTTTCGGGAGTTTCTGAATAAGTTCGTTGTGGTCTTTGTGGATGACATTTTGATCTTCTCGAAGAGCGAGGAAGAGCATGATCTACATTTAGGGGAGGTTTCGAAGACTCTCTGAGCACACTAGCTTAAGGAGAAATACTTCAAATGTCATTTTTGGAGATAAGAAGTGAGATTTCTAGGGTTAGTGGTCTCTAAGGATGGGATAGCAGTGGATCCTGCGAAAATAGTTGCAGTTCAAGATTGGAAGGTTCCAAGGAATGCAACGGAGGTGAGGAGTTTTCTTGGTTTAGCGGGCTATTATAGGAAATTTATTAAGAACTTCGCAAAGATATCAGCCCTACTCACCAGACCAACGAAGAAGAATCTGACCTTTTCTTGGGATATTGACTGTGAGAATGCTTTCCAGTGATTGAAGAGGGCTATAACAGCAACCTCAATTTTGACTTTGCCTGATGGGAACAAAGTGTTCACAGTGTATACCGATGAATGTGGTACAGGGATTGGTGTCGTCCTGATGCAAGAGGGAAGGGTAGTATGTTACGGTGGTAGAAAGTTGAGAGTTCATGAGAAGAACTACCTTACCCATGATTTAGAGTTGGCCGCTATAGTATTCGCACTTAAGACTTAGTGGCATTATCTTCTTGGAGAGTGGTTCGATTAATACATTGACCATAAGTCACTCAAGTATCTGTTCTCGTAGAGGGATCTCAATTTGAGACAGCAGAGATGGATGGAGTTCCTAGCATCCTATGACTTTGAGATTGATTATACCCCTGGCAAGGTTAATGTAGTGGCAGACGCATTTAATAAGTAGAGGATGATTTTGAGTTCTCTATTCGTAGAGAGGCAGAGCTTGGAGTATATATCGACCTTCGATTTTAGTCCATCTACGGATCTTATACCTGGTTTGTTAGCATTCTTAGAGGTGCGACCTACTATTATGGATCAGATAGGAACTTTGCAGAAAGAGGACTTATAGATAGTAGACATCTCAGATAGGCTTAATAGAGGGGAGACTTCTAGTCAGGTTAGTAGATATTCCATGGATGATAAAGGGTGCTTGTGACGGGATGGAAGGCTTTGTGTTCCCTGAGTTGAGAGTCTGTTGAAGACAATCCTTGAGAAGCCCATCATTCTAGGATGACTATTCATCCAGGCGGTGATAAGATGTATACGGACATGAAGAGGGTTTCCTTCTAGGCTGGAATGAAGAAAGATGTGATGAAGTTTGTCTCTCGATGTTTAGTTTTCCAGCACGTCAAAGCTGAGCAAAGGAAGCCCGGCGATTTACTTCATCCTTTGGATGCCCTACAGTGAAAGTGGGAGAGCGTCACTATGTATTTCTTTTTTTTTGAAAGCAAAAATGTGTGATCTTCAAAGATGAAGAGAGTACACATATGTATATGAATATATATAAAAAGCTACAATGTCAGCTCATATAGTACAAAATACATGACTGCTTGAGTGTATAAGTTAGTAGATAGATGAGCTCTGGATAAACCACCGCCCATCGTACTTCAAAGTCGAATTCCGGCAAGGCCACCACCCGACAATGAAGTACATCTGCCCTTATACAATGAACACACCACTAAAGTCAAAACAACAACAACATATCCAAAGTAAAACACCCCTCACAGAAACAAATAGCAAAAGTATCTCTCTAAACATACAAAACGGTCACATTATCCATCCAGCAGACTACTCAAACTTCCTTTATATCAACAACCTAAATCTGCAATGATCTCAAATAAAACTATTAGTAATTCTACACACATATACATATGGTTAAATAGACACTTATATGAATATAATATATGTATAATTATACATATATATATATAAGAACTTATAAGTGTCTACCATATATATATGTATGCATAAGAAAAGAAAACGAGCATATAGGATAAGAACTATCAACAAAAGTCTAGAGTACCATGATTTACTCTAGCCAAACGGTAAAGGAATATTTAAAATAACGAGCATATAGGATAAAGAGACTAAACAAATGCATACTACCAACAAGAAATGACTGAACTAACGCAGAAAATCATCAAATAATAAAGCAAACCAAACCCTTATAGAATAAGGAAATCGACAACTAAGAACTGATAAGGCATAAACTCAAACTCAACGAGACGATTACATAACCGTCCAGCTATTCACTCACTCTTCCTTTATAGCAACTCCTAAATCTGCAGTGATCTCAATTAAGCTATTAGTAATTCTACACACATATACATATAGGTAAATATACACTTATATGAATATTATATATGTATAATTATACATATATATATATAAAACTTATAAGTGTATACTGTATATATATATGTATGTATAAAAAAAACAAGCAAATAGGAAAAGAACTATCACCTAAAGACTATAGTACCATGGTTTATTCTAACCAATCGGTAAAGAAATAGATAAAATAACGAGCATATAGAATAAGAGACTATACTGATGCATACTACCACATGAAATGACTGAGCAAACTCAGAAATTCATCAAAAATTCAATCAAACCATTACAGATCTTAATTAAAACAATACTCCTACAACAGAACGATGATATGATGACAAGAATCCCTTTATACCGAACCATTACTGATCTCACGCAGCTACAATTGGGATCAAAATTCTGAAAAAACTAGTATCAACTAGTATTTGTAACATAACACAACGACTAATCCATTATAGATTAAGAAGAAAAAAACTATATATAGAAAGCACAACTAGCTAATTTCATTTTTAAAACTGTCACTCACTCTTCCTTTATATCAACTTCCTAAATCTACAATGATCTCACATAAACTAATAGTACTTCTACACTCATATACATATGAGTAACCAGACACTTTTATGAATATAATATATGTATAATTATAAATATATATATATAAAACTTATAAGTGTATACCATATATATATGTATGCAGAAGAAAAGAAAACTAGCATATAGGATAAGAACTAGCAACTAAATACTAGAGTATCATGGGTTAGTCGAGCCATTCATTATAGAAAAAGGAAAATCAACGACTAAGAACTGAAAAAGCATAAACTCAAACCCGACGAGACGGTCACATAACCATCCAGCTATCCACACACTCTTCCTTTATAGCAACTAGCTAAATCTGCAATGAACTCAAATAATCTATTAGTAATTCTACACACATATACATATAGGTAAATATATACTTATATGAAAATAATATATGTATAATTATACATATATATATAAGAACTTATAAGTGTATACCATATATATATGTGTGCATAAGAAATGAAAACGAGCATATAGGATAAGAACTAACAACTAAAGACTGGAGTACCATAGATTGCTCATGCCATTCGGTAAAGGAATAGATAAAATAACGAGCATATTGAATAAGAAACTATACAGATGCATACTATCAGCATGAAATGATAGCATAACGCAGAAATACCTCAAATAACAAGCAAACCAGACCATTATAGAATAAGGAAAACAACTACTAAGGACTGAAAAAGCATAACTCTAAACCAACTAGATTTTTGTCCATACCCCAACAAGTCAGGTCCTTACTCTGAAGTACTTAAACTATCTATATGAAACAAACAAACTATAAAGATGCTGATAAGAAACTAGGATTTTATGACCCAATACGATAATTGTTATTTCTAAAATATCTATTGATAATCATATATAACCCCAAATTAGACCCGACTTTTTCCAAAACTATGGTACTCCAGTCCAAACAATAATAGACTATTTTAATAATTAATTTGTCAAAGGTCTCTGAGATAGACTGAAAAAATCTCTGGTTCCTTTCCCACCAAATGAACCAGCTTATGATAATAATCAACGAATCGATAATATATCTATGTTTTGAGTTATATAAAAGTCTATAATGCTTCCAATATTTCTCACAGTTGTTAAATGAATTCCCACCCTCCATAACAAAAATCCTTAATACCGTTGTTAATATATAATTGATAAAGTTGCAATAAAAAAACAAATGATCCACATCTTCGTCTAATTGACTACAAAAACAACATTTTACATCAAATATAACATTCTTCTTCTTAAAAAACTCCACTGTATTTAGCTTCTTATGTACTATCAACCACATAAGAAACTTAGCTTTTGGAGCGGCATTTGAACTCCATATAAACTTAAAAGGTAGTAGGAACATACCAGAAAAATTTATAAATTTATACATTGAATGGACCGTGTAAACTAAACTCTTATCCAATCCCCAACTAATGGTATCCCTATACTCATCTAGGTGATATAAGTTTAATTTTGCTTTCAATAAGGCTAATTGCCTTAACAGTCTCCCCTCTAAAATGTTAACAAATGAAAACTCCCAAGGGGGATCTGAATCCCTTCTATAAACATCCTCAATTAATGAATTCTTAAAATCACAAATATTAAAAAGATCAACAAATTCGATTTTGAGAGGTATACTAGATATCCAAACATCATGCCAAAAAAAGGTAGAATTACCAGAGTGCACTGTCATTTTATAACCTAACTTGAAAAAGTCAAAACAGTTTATTACTTCCTTCCAAAAAGGAGATAATCTATTAATCCAACTAGCACCCGATCCCACAAAAAACTCTCCCCCAGAATAATAAGATTTTGAAACTAAATTCTTCCAAGTAGCCACTATATCGGAACTTCTAAATTTCCATTACCATTTAGTTAATAAAGAGGAATTAAAATTATGTAAATTAATAATACCTAAACCCCCATCTCCCTTAGGCTTACAACACAATTCCCAATTCACTAAACATTTATAACCACAACAATTAGGACCTCCGTTCCAAAGAAAATTCCTTCTAATTCTGTCAATTTTCTCAATAACCCACTTTGGACAACGATGAACTGTCATCCAATATGTGGGGATAGCTGATAAAACTGAATTTACTAATACTAGTCCACCTGCTCTCGAGAGAAATTTATTATTCCAACTCATTAATCTATTGTTGATTTTATCAATGATAATTATCCAGTCTTCCTTTTTAAGCTTGGACGGTCTTATTTTAAATCCTAAATAGTCAAACGGAAATTTCATTAAAGCGCAATTTAAGGTACTGGCTACTAAGGACTCAACATTACTACTATCGTTGAGTACCATGACAGCACTCTTTTCAAAATTTATACGAAGACCAGACAACATCTCAAAACAATATAATATAAACTTAAGAGCAGTAACATGCTTAGATAAATGAGACGAGAATAAAAGTGTGTCATCTGCAAACTGGAGTATCGAAAGTTCATTATGAAACGTCTCATTACCTACACTACCTAACACTCCTAAACTCCCTGCCCTCTTAATAATTCTGGTAAAAACATCTACCGCTAAATTAAATAAAAAAGGCGAGAGGGGATCCCCTTGTCTAAGCCCTCTCTTAGACTGGATCTTCTTACCAACTACTCCATTAACGACAATACTAGAACATCCAGACTTAAGAAAAAGCATAATCCAGTTAGACCATCGAATACTAAATCCCCTAGCAAGACAAAGGTCACAAATAAAATCCCAATCAACAGAGTCAAAAGCCTTCTCAAAGTCTAATTTTAAAATGGCACATGTAAAATTATTTTTAACACAAACATTAACATACTCCTGTACTGCCGCTACCCCATCTACTATATTTCTACCCTTAATAAACGCTGTTTGTGAGACATCTATTAGATCATTCATTTTCATGCTTAGTCTATTTGCAAGAACTTTTGAAATTATTTTTACCGAAACATTAATTAACGAGATAGGTCTGAAATCTTTAAGTGAATTCGCGCCCATTTTCTTATGTATAAGGATGACATTAGCAAAATTAAAATTTCCCAATCTCAAATTACCATTATAAAAATCATTAAATAGATTAATAATATCAGCCTTTAGAATCTCCCAAAACTGTTTATAAAAGAGCACAGAAAATCCATCTGGTCCTGGGGCTTTGTCACTAGGCATATCACAAATTGCCTTCCAAATCTCTCTCTCAGTGAAAGGACAGTCTAAGTCCGTTAAGTCAATCCTAGAGGTCGACGGATAAATCTCGTTCCATCTAACATTTATTCTTCTATTTATTCTAGTTCCTAAGATCTGTTTATAATACCTAGTGAAAGCGTCATTTAAGTCCTTTTGGACTGTCACCTCGACATCATTAATAAAAATGGAATGGATCAAATTATCACGTCTCCTTTTATTAGCTATACTATGGAAAAATTTCGTGTTATTATCACCTTCTTTTATCCACTGAATTCGGGATCTTTGTCTCCACATTACCTCTTCTTTTTCCATAATCAACTTAAGATCATTTCTAAGACTGTTTAGTCTGTCCCTCTCATTCATATTAAGGATTCTATTTTCGCCAACTTTATCTATATCTAACATTTTGCATAAAATCTTATCTTTTTTAATTCTAACATTACCAAATATAAACTTATTCCATCGTTTAAGAAAGAATCTCAGTTTTCCTAACTTTGCAACTAAAATCTTTGCTGAATTATCTTTATACATATTATTAAAATAACTTAAGGAATTCCATTTAACAATGACCAAATTACTAAAGCTATTATCCAATAACCACATCTTCTCGAATTTAAAATTGCTACTTATTAATAAATTTGAATCACATGAAAGAATAATTGGACAATGATCAGACAATAAAAAAGGTAGACCTTTAACTCTACATATTGCAAATCTATCCTCCACCTCCGCATTAATAAAAAACCTATCTAATAGAGCATATGAAGGAAAATCTCTAACATTTGACCAGGTGAACATTCTATTATAAATCGGAATCTCAATCAAATTATTAACTAAAATGAATTCATTAAATTCCTCCATGTCCGCGAAATCTCCTTCTCTTGGCGATCTCTCCCCTAAAAATCTAGTAACATTAAAATCACCCCCAACAATCCATTGATTGAAGGATAAATTTCTAAAATCAGAACATTCTATCCACAACCGTCTTCTATCTATTTTAGTATGCGGACCATAAACATTTGAGATGCCCAAAAGCGAATTATCAACATTCGAAGCTAAAATAACATGCAAAGAATGCATCATAGGTATGTCCTGTACTAGTCTAAATTGATTATCTTTCCAACCAATCATTAAACCACCGGCACTACCTAAAGCAGGTAGACACGACCAGTTACGAAAAATAGTACCCCCTAACCTTCTAAAAAAACTGGAATCAGGGTCATCTATTTTGGTTTCTTGTAGCATTATGATATCAAGATGTAAATCTTTAAAAAAATTCCTAGCTTTTGCACATTTACTAGGTTCATTTAGACCTCTAATGTTCCAACTTGCTATCCTCATCTACCTATAGATGTTACTCTCTCTAGTTCCATACTCCTAATGAAATCAACATCTAAGTCTAAGTCAGAAAACACAAAATCCGTATCACTAGCAAGCTGAAATAATTGGGAAGTCGATAGACTACCCAGTACAAATGGAGAATAATCACTACCATAACTTGTAACCATACCTGAGCCCAAACTCAAATTACTACTATTATTCGTATTTGAGCTCGGGGACCTACCTTGAGAAGAAGCTTGTCTGCCACGCAATCTTGCACTACGTCTCACCAGTCCCGAACTTCGCTCTGTTTTCCTCCTCCTCCCTCTTCTAAATGGAGTCGCAAACATTTCCTTTGATGAGCATTCCCCACTGTTTCCTGCAACAGCCACCGATATTGCTTGTTGATCAATTTCACCACTCTCCCCCCCTGAGTAAAGCTCGCAAAAACTCGGACACAACACCAATGTAAAAGCTCTGACCCTCAGATCTCTCATCCAAACAGAGCAGCCTGAAAACTCAAGCCTCACCTTATAATTATTTGAAACAACACAGTCGACCCCACCGACTACCATCCTCTCTCCTCTGTACTCAGTAACTAACATCATATCATTCACGTCCACATTATCATTACTCCTCATAACAGCAAAACCACCTGATCGAAGCTCCTCCACTCCCCCACCTGAACTGTCACTCTCTTCAATAACCTTCCATTGATTGACCTTGCTCATCCCCACCCTTTTCTGAGTCTTCGGCCTCACACCCACTTTCACCTTGCCAACTCGAAATCCTCCTTTATACTTCGACACCAAAGACATATGTTCATATTCATTATTAACTAAATCATCTGCAGTATCATGTATGCTATCTTCAGTGTCATCTACGGATAATCATTCAACACCTCAAAACCATTCGACAAATCCACCACCTCATTCACACACCAATTTGCCTTCTCCTCCATCCCCAAAGACTTATCACAATCATTACTACAATTTAATATATTGTCGCTATGAGTTGCATCAACTCGAGAAGAATCAATAGACTGCATATCCACCCATTCTGTTTCATACGTCCTCTCATGACCATTACCAATACCACTACCCATTGAAACATCCACATATGTCGAACCTATATAACTCTGCACTGAAGGATCAACAGTCAAGATATCAAACTGCTTGTCATTATAAATCCGCCCCACAAAACCCACCATCACATCCTCCAAACTAGACAAAACTTCCTCTGTGTTAATATCATCATTAATGACTGACTCCACCTCTTCAAATCCCTTACTGCTAATGGCTTCTTTGTCACAAATACCATTATCCATCCTAGAAAACACGCATTGATCAACATTTACTGATGTGTTTATAGTATCAAAATGGGATAATATCTCATGCAATAGCCGTAAGGCCTTAACCTTTCTGGTCGATCCAGATTCTACATAGAAACGCTGAAGTTTCAGAAAGTTCATACAGAATAGAAAGGCGTGTTCCTTTCTTTCCAACTCCGAAGGCAATGGAGGATAAACAGCTTCATTTAAATCGATATGTGCTCGACTATGCCATAGCAGACCATCAACCATTCCTTCCATATGCCATCCTAACAAGAGCAACATATAAGCCACCTCATTCTTATCATTCG
This sequence comes from Allium sativum, assembly GCA_030737875.1. Lineage (NCBI taxonomy): Eukaryota > Viridiplantae > Streptophyta > Magnoliopsida > Asparagales > Amaryllidaceae > Allium > Allium sativum. Next base: position 887,201,130 of record CM060915.1, on the reverse strand, counting down.
AAAATTCAGCTTGAAATAAGTTGGATAATGAGATTAATTTCTGACAAAAAATCGAGCAGTTGAAGCGCATTAATTCCAACACCGAGCCACCTTTAAACCTTTCAGAACAGTGCGTCTTCCTGTGCCCAATACCACCACAATTGAAGCAACGAATAGCATTTCTACAATCCTTCGCCAAATGTTGAGTATCCCCGCATCGAAAGCACGATCTGTTACTATAATGAGCACCTGTACCTTCCTTCATTACCCCACTAGAAATAGGATCCTTCAAAGGTAAATACCTCCTAGTTACTTCAGCATATGAGAACTGAGAATGAGGGAAGGATACCTGATTAATATCGTGATTAGATAAAGGAACCTGATAGCTGTCCACACATTCCTTTAACAACTCATTCTGTCTGAAAGTTAAATTTAATCTTCGATATCTCAAAGTTGTCTGCTTAACGAGGAAATCAGGAGCAGTATCTTTGTATATACCAGAAATGCCATGAAATATGTCTCTCGCTTTTCCACCAAAAATTAGAACGTCCCCTGATTCCAGCAAAATTTTCCTAACCACTCCACCATCCTTCTCATCTCTGTAGACGAACTCTGCTGAATCCCCAATTGAAACTGAAACCATAGGGATCCCAGCCTTAATACTTTCTTCATTTTCATCCTTGTCCTGATGCATACCTAAGCTCCCATCATGATTATAATAATTGACAATGCATATGTCAGGAGCTATATGAGGAAGCTCTTCAGATCTTCCCCCATTCAAGATAATATCTTTTTGCGCCTCTTCAGTGATGTCACTGACCAACCTTTTGAACTCAATCGGAATTTCAGGAGACAAGGCTCCATCATATTCCCTCCTATCCTCATATTGATTTGACTGCGGATTCCAGTTCTTCCCCATACACATCATATAAAGATTGAGTTTTGCTCCATTCTTGAACACAGGTCTGTAGAAACCGCCTTCCTCAACCCCTAAATCGTAGCATTTATTCACAATTTCTATTTGATCCTGGGAACTTATAAAGTTCTTTAGCAAGACCATACCCGATCTCAGAATATGTGTTTTCTTTCGATCCTTGTGATTCACTGGCCCCTTTTTAGAATTTAGGGCTATATTCCTCTCCAAGACAACTGGGGATCTTTCATTACACTTCTTAAATCCATTTATAGAACAGCCACAATTTCCGCTAATTTGACCACAGATAGTGCACTTGATTAGATATCTACAATTCCTCGCTAGATGATTATTCTCTCCACAATGAAAGCATCGTCTTTGAAAACGAATCGAAATCAAATCTGGACGAGAAACAAATCTCGCCTTGTTCCCTTTACCATACGTCCTTGATTTGTCGGAGAAAGATTTAGAAAAGCTCTGATTTGAACGAGAATTCATCGCTGATTTAGCGTCACTATGTATTTCATCGATGGTTTACCTAGATCAAGGAAAGGCAACAACAGCATTTGGGTCATAGTAGACAAGCTTACTAAGAGCACTCATTTTGTTCATGTTGAGCAAGGGAACGACATCATAGTTGGCATTTGTTTATCTTCGTGAGATAGTCCGTCTACATGTGGTACCTTCGAGCATAGTGAATGATCGTGACCCATCTTCACTAGTGAGTTCTGGAAGAGCCCGTAAGAGGCATTAGGCACACAGTTATGTTTGAGCACCGCATATCATCCTCATACCGATGGGCAAACTGAGAGGGTGAATAGAGTTCTAGAGGATCTTTTGAGGCTGTGTATCCTAGACTTTGGAGGGACTTGGGAGGAGCATCTTCCGTTGGTTGAGTTCGCCTACAACAACAGTTATCAGGCTAGTAGTCGCATGGCACCCTTCGAAGCATTGTACGGATGACCTTATAGATCACCGACTTGTTGGTAGGAGTCTACAGATAGGCTTCTACTTGGAACTGAGATGATTAGAGAAACCTCAGAAAAGATTGATCTTATCCGCAGACGCAAGAAGACAGCACAGGACAGGAAGAAGTCATACGCATATAAGAGAAGAACTGATATTCAGTTTGAGGTGGGAGACATGGTTTTCATCAAAGTATCACCTCTGAGGAATGTGGTTCGTTTTGGATCTGTAGGGAAACTAGCACCAAGGTTCGTAGGGCTATTTCTTATAGTGGAAAGGATAGGTCAAAGGCCTATATGGTGAAGCTACCAGAAAGATTGGTGGAAATTCATGATGTTTTCTACGTTTCTCATTTGTGGAAGTGTTTGCACTATACAGTAGAGGTAGTTGAGACGAGCATGCTTGAGAAAGAAGAGGTACAATGGGAGGCGATAGTTAGAAGAGTTCCTACCCGTATTCTTGGATCAGAGGTTAAGAAACTTCGCAACCGAAAGGTCAATCTGATGAAAGTTTAATGGGGAGATGACCGCGAAGATGCAACTTGGGAGACTGAGGACAAGTTTCACGCATTGTACCTTTTCTTTTCAAGGGTATGTTCTTAACTTCTTTTTCTAGGCTTTTATTAGTACTTTCTTCTATCATTCATATGTATCCTATCAATCGAATCTTCGACCTTTAGATAGAAATCCAACGGATGTTAACATGTGTTTGAAATATGTTATGCTTGGTGGATGCAAGTGTTTGTTAGTGGTTGCTCATGGATGCATATACACACAAATGACACTAGATTGTCTCAATCACTTACATATTGCATATGGATGTGCGTGCATTTTAAATTTTATGGATGGAAATGGGTGTATCATCATATGGATGTTGCATTTGGATGCATGGTTATGCACACATATAGAGTTTACACGATATACTAGGACTATTTGCATACATGTTGGATTCATGGCACTAACATACATTGTATTAAGGAGGTCGACTAAATCAGTAGACCGCCTGATTTTGCTCATTAGCACAGGGACATGTATACACACATTTGCATATGTTCATAAAAGCATTAGAAATCTCTTAAGAACAATGGATGCCTGTGATTGATGGATGAGTAGATGGTTGATGGATGTTTGGATATACATTCTTCTTAACTTGGAGATTTCGGGGAAGAAATCCTTTAAGTAGGGGAGAATATAACACCCCGTAATTTTAAAGAACACTATAATGATAAACTAAAAATACTTAATTAAATATTAGGAATTAAGTAAAATGGATTATACCATTACGTTAGCCTTAGAATTCTGCTTAAGACAAACTCCAAGTTTGCGTAAAACGGACATCATTTAAGAAAGTTATTATGCTTATAAGCGTGTATACGTATAAGAGAATTATATACACAAACCAAGTCAGAATTTTCAACATAAATCAAACAGCGAAAGAAGCGGAAGAAATGTGGGATCGACCCATTGGGGGGGTCGACCCATGACCAGGTTGGGTCGACTCATGGGTCGACCCAGGTCGGGGAAGGTCGACCCACCCGGGATCTGGAGGAGTGCATTTCTTTGAATCGGGACTGAATTGTTGACCAGGTTCGTTGGCTTTAGGCTATATACATGACCTTATTTCTATTGTTTTTACACATAAAAAACAATGAAGACAACAAGATCCTGCCCCATCTTGGATGGAGTTAGCCTATTTCTCTTTGACAATAGCCTATTCGTATACAATAATTCTCCTGCAGCATCAGATTGTTATTCTCTATTCTTTAAGATCCAATCTCTGTGAGTTCATGTTATTTTTAGATATAAACATTTAACAAGTAATCATGACATGTTTATAAATCTGGATCTAAACCTGTGCCTGTTAAGAATCTGATTCATACCTAAACAGGTCTGCCATTAAATGTATTCCTCTGTACACATGATCTACTGTTCAGTTCTTATATGCCTATTTCTGATATGCCTATTTCTGTTATCATATGACTATTCTGTTATTAGGCCTATTTCTGTTTTTCTCTCTCCATCTTTCCCTTTTTATTTTTATAGCCTAGGCTTATTGCTGAAATATGCGAGTGAACGAAATTGGGAATGGTTGGGAAAGATAAATTGGGGCATATCTTGTATTATGAATCGTAAATGGGCTTTGGGGGAATAACCTATACCGTGACTTATGACTAAAATTTGGGGCATATCTTATACTGTGAATTAAGACTTGAGGGTTGGGGCATATAAATCCGTAGGCTTAATTTATAGATTAAGTGGAACATGTAATAAAACTATAAATAACATGTGAAACCTGTTTAAATCCGTGGGGGTTATACAAACCTATTAACCTGTAATACTTAACTAGTTTAAATCTGTGGGGGTTATATGAACCTGTTAGATAGTAGGGGTTAAGTTAACTTGTTTGAATCTGTTAAATTTGTAGGAGGTTATACGAACCCGTTAAACTTAACCTGTTATCTTTTGGGCTTATACGGGCTTGTTAATCTGTCAAAATCCTAGTAGTTGGGGATACAAGCCTGGGGGTAGCTTGTGCCATCTGTTGCGTGGAACCCGTATTAGTTAGTAACCCATTCTGGTATCAAAGAGGGACCCCGCACTAGGTAGGGGTCAGGGCACGTTTACTGAGCTGATTATAAGAGGTTCATATGGGTGGAGGTATTCTGATGGCGCGTTCCAACGGAGTAATGTGTGTGCATGGGTCCGGCTTGCTTGGGAAAATAAGTAGCTATAACAACAATAAATAGGTCCGTGCCCTTCTAGGGGTTGCCACTTCCGGGGGTGATACATCCAACTATGGGGCCGACATAGGGTATTTACGGGATAGGGAGCCGATCGATTGGGGTAGTAATTAGGGTACATCTAGTCCTGCCTGTTTAGGTGCATGTTGTTTCTGGTTGGGGTAACACCTGTTATTTCTGTTGGGGTACCTATTATTTATGTTTGGGGTAAAATCTGTTACTAGAAGTACACCTAAGTCTACCATTATGTTTATACTAGGATCATATCTGTTATACTAGTGTTGATGCAGAGAAATGTATTTGAGAAGCGTAGTATGTTCAGTTCATTCTGCTTATCCTGTTCATACCAGTTACATGATACTGTTATCTCTTATCTAGTTTATATGCCTGTCATGATACTTTTACTTATTTATATGCTAAAAGTAACTGGACTCGCCAGACTTTATGCCTGACCTAATTTGTTTCCTTTTCTATCTCTTCCTTCCCCCTAGGTTCTCAGGGTAGAAATGCTTAGACTTGATTAGGATTCTCTCTTTTGTTTCTGCTTGGAATTGGATTTTCTTCGATGTACCACTTTGACTTCTTATCTACTTGTTTATAGCTAATTATGGGGACTATGGATTTTTACTTCTACACTATGATAGTTTTTAGCGCAAGACAGATGTTTTTATTTGATGTATTTTATTCCACTATTTTAGTCTGATGTTGCAACTGGATTTGAGACCACGATGTCTTCTGTTGGAAAATAAAGTTTTAAATTTCCGTTGCTATTTTATATATTTGTATTGTGAGATTATGTTCTGTTTACCTATAACGCTTCACGAAACTTAATGCATTCTGTTAAAGAGTGACATTAACAGACATAGGTTGTCCCAAACCTATCGCCCTTCTCTAGCCAAAAGGATGGTGATTTGTATGGGCTTCCATGCATTGCATCAAATGGTGCCATTTCTATAGTAGCCAAAAACTATTGTTATGGGAAAACTCAACCAGCAAATAGACTTCTCATGAACCACGGAAGTCCAGAACATGTGCTTTCAACAAGTCTTTGAGTACCTTGTTGACTCTCTCTATCTTTTCATCCATATATAGGTAATACGCGGTATACATCTTGAGCTAGTAAAGCACTTTGTATACTTTTCCAAAACTCGCTAGTAAATAATGGATATCTATCGCTTACAATGTTGTTAGGAATTCCATAAAGTCTAATTATGTTCTTTATGAATAAACCTACCAACACAGAAGTTGTCATGTTTTTTACTGGAATTAAGTGAGCACTCTTGGCCAGTCAATCCACATTGACCCATATATTTTCATTACCTTTATTAGACCTTGGCAATCCATCGATAAAATCCATGGATATAGAATCCCACTTCTAGACTAGAATATCTAACGACTGAAGCAAACTTCTAGGTTATTGATGCTTAGCTTGCACTGTTCGATAGTTCATGCACTGCTTTACCCATGAGCCAACACCATCTCTCTTCTTTCCTTACATCACTAATGTCTGGGATGCATAGTCTTCTCTTCTTTCTTAACCATTCATTACGATCAAGACTGAAATCCTTAAAATCTTTGGTCACTACTCAAGCTCAGAGTCTTATGATACTTATGGCTACTTCAAGATCCTCCTGATGCTAAGAAGCAATTCTTTTGATCTGAACTGGTCGAACTTCTAAACATGACAACATCCCTTTACTTTCGCTTGAAATTGCCGCTGACCTGATCTGTGCATCATACGTAGTCAAAGCTTCTAAATCTTTCCATTCTGCCAACATATCCAACACTACCTCCTGATTTTTTATGTTAAGGGCATCAGCATCTTTGTTCCCATTCCCTGGAGTATACTCTGCTGGAGAATGGAGTTTCAATGACAACACCCTTATTTCAATTATCATTGATTATAAAATATACGCTAATACTTTTTGTATAGAATATATATATATATATATGTAGGAATTTTATACAGGAAATATTACTGAAGACTGTACAGTTATAAAGATTAATAGAACTGCTATTTTTTCTATGAAGGGAAGTGTCCTTTCACTATTTGAAATGCTTCAGAACTGTTGCAACCCTTCATACTCTATAAAAAAGGTCAAAACCGAGTTTTTTAAAATAACTTCTTCTCTAGCCTCATACTCTTTCATCCCACCATTATTCTTAATCATTTTTATGATTCTTACACTTATATTCTTCCGAACTCACTTCTGTTTTGATCAAACTTCTTCTCTACTCTCTCTACTCTCTAAATCAAGTGCTATTGAAGAGTTGTAAGGATGTATTGTAATTTCTTGGGTTGAATAATCCCTATTTGTAAGTCAAAGAGGAAACGGTGTATCCTTGTAGCCGTGAAATCAAGGAATATGAGTCGGTGTGCCCTTGTTGAGCCGTGAAATCAAGGGATAGGAGTCGGTGTCTCCTTGTTGAACCCTGAAATCAAGGAGGTTGTATTTGACTATTGGAAATACTAATAAAACTCTACACAATCTAGCGTTGTGCAGGACTGGATGTAGGAGTCATCCGAACCAGTATAAAGTCCGGTGTGTGTTCTTTCCTTTTTCTGCATTTTTAATTCTGTTTATTTTGCATCTGTGTTTGAATCTGTATCTGTGATTGTGTTTGTGGTGTTTGATTCATTCCATAATTCTCTTTAGTTTTAAGTTTTGTTTAAATTCTTACAAACACTATTCATCCCCTTCTAGTGTTTGCTTTGCTTGAACGATCCATTTGGCAGTCCCTAACATACTCCATTTTTAGATATTAAGTTGCAAAAAACTCAAGCCACCTTTGTTGCCTCATATTCAACACCTTTTGCAAGAACAAATACTTTAAGGACTTGTGATTTGTGAATATCTCGAACTTTTCTCTTAATAAGTAATATCTCAAAATCTTCTAAGCGAAGACAACAGATGCAAACTCAAGATCACAAATGTGGTATTTAAACTCATGGGGATGAAGCTGTCTAGATGCATAAGTTGTAGCCCTTCCTTTTTGCATAAGAAAGGTCCTAGCCTAGTATCATAAGCATTGTTCTACACCATTAGATCCTAATTTCTGTCTAGTACAACTGAAAGGAGCATTGGTCAGTAACCACTTCAATCCCTAGAATGCTTCCTCACACTTGTTAAACTAAACAAACTTAACATATTTCCTAATAAGCTTGTTAAGAGGTACGCCTAACTACAAGAATCTTTAATGAATATTTGGTAATATCCGACCAATCCAAGAAAACTTCTTAAGCCACCTCTGTTGCCTCATATTCAACACCTTTGGTGAAAACAAATACTTTAAGGACTCACAATTCATGGATAGCTCGAACCTTTATCTCAATAAGAAATATCTCAAAATCTTCTAAGAGAAGACAACAGAAGCTAACTCAAGATCACGAGTGCGGTATCTAAACTCATGGCGAGGAACCTATCTAGATGCATAAGTTATAGCCCTTCCTTTTTGCATAAGAATAGGTCCTAGCCTAGTTTCATAAGCATTGTTGTACATTATTAAATTCTATTTTCCATCTAGTACAATCGAAAGGAGTGTTGGTCAATAACTGCTTCAATCCCTAGTATGCTTCCTCACACTTATTAGACCAAACAAACTTAACAATTTTCCTAATAAGCTTGTTAAGAGGTATGGCAAACTATGAGCCTCTTCTAACTATTGATAGCTTCAACCTTAGAAGGATTTGCTCCCTTTCTCCATATAACACGTGACTAAGGAACTTCACCTCTTTCTTCTAAAAGTGACATTTGGAAGTTTTAGCTTCCAGCTAGTTCTCTCTCAAAGCCTTAAGTATTATCCTAAGATAAGTAACATGCTCTCTCTCATCCTTGGAATACACCAAAATATTATATATGAAAACTAACACAAATCTATACAAGTTTTGTTGGAAAACTCGGTTCATAAGAACTATAAAGAAATTAGGAGAATTTGTCAAGATGAAAGGCATGACTATCCATTCGTAATATCTATATCTTGTATGGAATGCTGTCAAAGAAATGCTCTCTTCCGCTACTCATAGCTGATGGAAACCAGTAGCCAAGTCCAAATGAGAAAGCATTTTAGCTCCACTCAACTGATCAAACAGATCATCAATTCTTGGCAAATGGTACTTGTTATTCACCATCTTTTCATTGAGCTTTCGATAGCTAATGCACATTATCAAAGATCCATCAGGCTTTACGAGCAAAGCAGCTGCATCCTAAGATGAACTGCTTGGACAAGTAAAAATCTTGCCCTCTAAATCCACTAGTTACACCTTCATCTCTCGCATTTCTGAAGGTTTCATTTGGCTCATGCTCAACTTGTGGGCTCTGCTCCTAGCACCAAATCAATCTTGAACTTGATAGCTCTTTTCTATGACAAACCCGTAATAGGTACAAAAACATACGCGAACAGCTAAAAAATAGGAACTCGCCTTACTTCGTCTTCCAAATTCAGTTGCTCTCAGCAAAGCAAACAATTTTTGACTTGCATCCTTCATCGGATACTTTGGGTGATTTTTACACAAAAATAGGGACTTTGGTCACATGCATTTTATTGTACACAAATCTTTTATTTTATAAATAAAATAGAGATTTTAATGCACATAATGTACAATACGTAAATCCACTAATATTGTGCAAGTTTAAGATTACTGTAGAAGGAAAATAGACTATATTTTGGATTTACATAAGAAAAACAACAAAGAAATCCCTTTTCATTTATATCTAAAATCAAAACCCAAATAATAAACTTAGATTGGAAACTCCATAAAATTAGAGATTTTGGGGTCTTATATTATTTTCACGATTCCCAAACCACATAAGTATAACAAATCTAAATCTATATACTAACAAGTGATAGGAAACAAGTAAACTTAAAACACTTTCTCATAGTACAAGAGAGAGCAAGAGAAAACAGTGTTAATTTCTAGATTTGGTTTTTTGATGCACATAAATGTTTCCATTTTCTTCTTCCTTTTAGATTACATATTTTAGATCTAGTAATTCGAAAAATAAAATAGAGTAATATAGAATAGAGTAGAAGGAGGAAGGGAGGAGGAAGAACTAACCTTCTGCTAAACTAGATCTTAACAAAGATGAGGAAGCAGAAGAAATGGAAGTAGACAGCCTTAGAACATATGATCTGAGAGAGGGGGTGCTAAAGCTCTATTTATAAGTGTCAAAATGTGTAGGAATCGTCAGATCAAAATTATGAAACCTGAACCATCCATGATACCAAATCTAAAAGAATCTAACCAAAGACCTAGCTTACACCATCTGCTAAGGCCACGTAGCGGTCGACCTCCCACCTTGGAGAGTTGTTGATCCATTGGTCGACCCTTCTTCAGGAGCAGTGATCAACAACTCTTTTATTTTGGGTGCTGTGAATTTATTTCACACATCTCTGTACTATCTTTTAAACCACGTTCCCTTTTCATGCATATATTGACATTAACTTTAAATTTGAATACGGAATACTCTTTGTGCCATTCTATTCCATACTTATCCAACAATTCTCAAATTCAAATCTTTATGTTTATATTTTTATATTTAAACCTCGTCATATGCATACCTTTTTCTTATGGACTTTGTTTCTAAAAGATAAAATATGAAACGGATTAGAATCTTACCACGAACACAATGGTGATATTTTCGTGGCCCAACTCCTATTTTTTAAATATCCACATTTTTAATTATTTAATTATTATTGTTTTAAATATTTACGTCTATTTATGTATATTTTATGGGGTGCTACAATGTGTTATTAGTTGAATGACAACAAACTGTGTAAATTTAATATAGAATTCTGATGCTAATAAATTGTTCAATGATTGGGGAGATGTGTATATGTTGTAAATGAATTTTTTTATATTTTTGTTTTGAGAGCAATAAATGAATTATAGGACGTAATTCGAAATAGCTCCAACTGGTAACATTTCAAATGCCTCCAGTTAGCATTATTTTAATTACGTCCCGGAATTCCTTTACAAGCCCTTTCCCTTCTCTCATTTCATTCTTCACTTTATCATACTCAACACAACAAATCCAAAATTCCAACTACCTTCCTTTCCATAATTCTACACCAACTCTCACTGATAATGATATTTTTTGGATTTATGACATCATCTAAGGTAAATTTTTATAGTTCAAGATGATTTATATTTTTTTTAGCCTGGTTATAATTTCATTTCCTTATCTCCAGTGCAAACGAATCAAGGGAAAATTGATGAAGCATTGTAGCTATTTGGAATTTGCATCCATAGTTGATGTGATGATGTTGAATACATACCTGAAATTCTACTATCACCACAATCTTAACAATACATATTTTTAATTGACAAAAATAAATCTTAAGGAAAAAAGTGTCGGTTAATTAAAGAAATTTGCATCAAAATGGAAGATGATATTGGAAAAGTCACCAAAAATCAAGATATTATGTTGTTATACATGGTGGTAAGTGGAATAATCATGGTATATCATTAGCTATCAAAAAGGTCTGTACTTGTAGAATATACCCTCATACACTTTGATGTAACGTATAGACATAAATCATAGATTATATGCATGTGGACGTTATAGACCGAGTAAAGAAAGGTTTGAATATTTGGGTTGTTGTAATTTATTTTAATGGATAGAACCTTTAATGTGTCAATGAGGATTTGAGTATTTTCTTGAATTGCGAACTAAAAATTCACAGTTGGAAAAAGAGTTGCAATCAACACTATTTACAAATTGTCATAAGCAACTAATTTTTATAGCCAGTTGTAGTATGCACAACCAATGCTTTAACCAATAGTAATCGTGCACCTTCAAATAAACTATTAAATAAATTTGATGCCTTGGTATTCATAACATGAAATCTACCACCATTATCCTTTCGTAAAGCCTAATTTTCCTCTTTTCCGGTTAAATTTCAATTCACCCAATTTTGGGCTCTTACATTAGTGGGCTCTGTTCTTCTTGGATTCTTTGGTGCTCAACTACCTCTGAAGCATATGTTGCAACGTAAAGTAAACCTATCAACCAATTGTATCTAAATATAGTGGGTGAAAATGTACTTTTATATATCTGGCATGTAATCAGCGCTTTTGAGGGAATCTCTGATGACACTTTAATGTTGTCGATATCCCTTTAATTCTATCAGAAATGGTATTTATGTTGTGAGTGTTAATATTATGAATGAATCTCCGCATGTAGGAAAAACCAACCCCAATTATGATAAGACTCCAATTCAATGTTAGTATAAGCCAAATTATATAGTTTATCGTTATCTTCAACTACGTCCGGCTATAAATAAAATACTTTATATTTGTCATATGAGTGCATTACATCAATGCAAAATAAATGTGGATGATATACCAGATTGTGACACCCTATACCCTTAGAAATACCCCTTATGGATCACGTTAAGAATTGTGGAGCATCTAAGTATAACTGAAGCATGCAAAGGCTAGAATAAATATGACATAAGTATAAACATTTATAGCAGGAACATAATATCTTAATTAAACTTCTTAGAAAACATATCACGAATTGTCATTACATCAAAGTCTCAAAACTTTTGTAATATCAGAGTACATAATAGATCAAAACATCCCTCTCTCAATTTAATTTACATTAAATAAAAGGTGATGAAATTCATAAGAATGGAGTGTCCAAGCATGTCAAGAATCTGCTACTTTCCTTTATGCCTATGGGGGAAGAAGGGAAAGGAGAATGGATCAAACATATAGTCTGGTGAATAAAATGTGACTACTAGAAAGAGAATAATCAAGGAATAATAGACTCAAGAATAATTCTAGTGTTACAATGATTTAATGTTTGTGCTCTATTTAAGATGGTTACTAAGGTTGATTGTTTTCACTCAAATTCCTACTGCATAACAAAAGTACTTATTAGAAAATAATTCCTACTTCTTCCTTGATCGATCTCCTACTCTCTACTATGAAGCTAGCATTGTAGTCGATGCCCCTTACATTAAAGAGGAATATGATCAAATATGAATCGTTGTATGGGCTACTCTAAGGCATTTGTGGTCTCTTATCTACGCTCTTCGACTTTGCCCATATATTTGTTCAAATGGATATCCATCTAGTGCTAGGACCAACAATGACTTATCTACTCTAATCAATGTCGCATGCTCTATCATCACTCGTACACACCAATTGGGGTCCTTTTCTACTGCACTACTATGTTACCTTCTTCTTGCATATGCGTTTGCCAATGATATAGGCCCGACCTTAAACAATAACCTAACATCGCTCTTACCTCAATTGCTTATGACTGAGTCTTAAATATGTTGTTTTATTATGATATTATGTTCCTTTGAGGTATTTTACTATCCTACGATATTCTTTATTTTAAAATATATCCCTACCTATTATGAGCTAATATCATAATAACCTTACTTTTTTCCTTTTTCTTTCTTTAATTATAAAGAAAGATAATTTTTCCATAAGTTTTGAAAATTGTTTCTTTGCTTCTTTTTAGAACGTTTCATTTTCTTTTATTACTGACTTACATATTTCACACGTGTCTAGGTAGTAATTTTTTTGTTTATTGTTCAATCCACATTATGTGAAAATTAATCTCTTTTTTGTTATGTTTCACATAAATTAAGGAATTAAAACTACTCTTTAAATATAAATTTATTGAATTATAAGCTAATTGACACGTGTAAAAGATGTAAGCTTACTATAAATAAGCCTGTAAATTAATTGTGCTTAATTGTGAAAAATGTAAATTAATTGGACTTAACTATAAAACTGTTACTTAATTGTACAAAATCATAAAATTGTAAATTAATTTGTCTACAGGTTTTATAACACCCCACGTCCATTAATGTCACTCACTAAGGGAATGCATTAACTTCCATGGAGTATTATAAGAGTATAGAACAGAATATCACAAGACAGATATACAGATGGTACTTAAGAAAATTCAAACTTTATTCATTGCAGCGGAAAAGCAAAACATGTTTGGTTACAACATCAAAACCACATACTAGAATCAAGTACATAAATATCCATCTTAAACAAAATTATTATCATAGTACATAAAAGTAAAATCATAATCCCACTCCAAATAGCCATAATGAAAAGAGATAAAGATGAGCATTACTCTAAACACTTCCAAGCGCTTCAAGAAGAAAGAAATCCAAGTCAAGCTTCAGTGTTTCATCCCCGAGAACCTGAGGGGGGGGGAATGGAAGAAAAAGAGGCGAAAACAAAAAGGTCAGACATAAAGCCTGGTGAATCCAGCTACTTTTAGCATGAAAATAAGTAAAGCAATATGACAGGAATAAACAGGATGGAAAGTATAACCATGACATAAGGTAAAGCTGGATAATAGGATGAATATAAAAGGATGTCTAATGCGCTTCCCAGATTTCTTACTTAATTTAATTCTCTGCACCACCTACTAGTAATTCTTAATGAAATGATCCCAACCCCGCAATTGGTAGCACTCAGGCGTAACATATAGTAAGAGGTATCTGCCCCATACAATCCTTGAAAGTCCACTTGCCCATAATAGATACTAGATGTCCCCATACTACCCCTAATCGATCGGCTCCTTAACTTGTCGATATTTGTGCGGGTCCCAGCTTAGGGTGGTCATTCCCTAAGTGGCAACCTGTGGGTGCACAGCTTTATACCTACTAATGTACAGTGGCTAAATCTTCCAATGCTGGGAACACCTTGTGCACCTTAACGAACCCATCGGAACCAAAACTGCTACACCCTCGCTTTTATTTGACCGTTTATAATCAGCTCAGTAAGCGTGCCCCAACCGTGCTTAGCTCAGGGTTCCTGATACCACTAAGTGGGTTACTATCTTAAATGGGTCCCTACCGATACTAGGTTTTCCCCCACGGTTTATCCTAACCCAAACTTACATTGGTTACGTGTTGTCTATCAACCCAATTGACTTAACCCCGTCCACTTATCAAATCAGTATGCATTATTGGTTAAGCTTGCCTTAACCCTATTGTGACACCCTGTATATTTTATAACAGTGAAATTCACAAATTAAAATATAGTAAATATCAAATCAAAGTATTAAGGGAAACGGGATATGCCATTGCGTTCGTCTCGGAAAAATACGCGAAATAGAGTCCGAGTTTTCGAAAAACGGAGCCCGTATGACCAAATTATGACCCGATGAAGTTTCAGAAAATTCAAATTCCGAAAACAGAATTGAATTTCAGCCCAATCAAAGTAGGCGGGAAAATTCCCGCCCAAACCCACCAGGTCGACCTGGGGGTCGACCCTAGGGTCGACTTGCCAGGCCAGGTCGACCTGGGAGTCGACCTAGGTGTCGACCTGCCCCAGGCAGGTCGACTCTAGAGTTGACCTGGGGGTCGACTGGGGAGTCGACCTGGCCCCTGAGCCAGGTCGAACCCAGCCCCCCTGGCTGGCCTAGTCTGTGTTTGGTCGATTTTCTGAGCCTTGCCTTATCACTAGGGCTAGGTGTCAGCTCCTGGTTGGTCTCTCCTTTGAACGAACGGCTATTATTAAACCAAGCTCCATCGATGGTCTAAATCAACTCACAAACTCTATAAAAAGGACCTAAGACTAACCCTAATTTACACAAACTGAAATGGAGACGAGACCGTCATGCTGCTGAGGAGAGACTGAGGATAGCCGTCAGAAATAGAGAGACAATTAGGAGATAATTCAAAGCTTAAAGCAACGTTAATCAAATCAAAGCAACGCCTACAACAAAGGATAGCATCTCCAAATTCAGAATTCAGATTCCTGAATTGAAGATTCGTCATACGTTGTAAGTAGAGTGCTATTCCGATGTGAATTAAATAATTGTGTTGATTTGTGTAAAGTAATAAATGGAATTGTGGCGATAATAATCTATATTTGTACGTTGCTTTGATGCTAAACGATTTGGGAATATTATAGTATACGATTGGATATTTGCAAGTACGCGATTTGCGTTGGAATTTAACAACGAAATGGAATTGTGGCAACAATAACCTATATTTGTATGTTATTTTGATTCTAAACGATTTGGCAATGCTATGGTGTACGATTGGATTCATACAAGTATATGGTTTATGTTGACAACCACATGTTGTGGAATTGTAATTGGGATTCATGCAAGCATATGATTCATATTGAAAACTACATGTTTGTGGTAGTTATTTACAACACCCATTTGAGAATTGCAAGTATATGATTCATGTTGAAAATAACAACTATATGTTGTAATAGTTTATTTGAAATTCATGCAAGTCTATGATTTATTGTTATGCCAACATGATGTATAATTCTATGGTCATCTTTAGTGTAATTTGGTCCATTTGAGTATTATGATTCATATGAAGTTATGTTGGAATTGGCATTATAGTTCAAGTATAAAAATCATGCTTTTGTGATAGTGACAAAAGCAAACATCTTTGTAAGCTTGTATTAATTTTATGAACATGACTAAACTATGTTTGTTATTATGCCTAGTTGAAAACATGTTTTTATCATAATCATATATGTGACACATAAGTTACATTAGAATTACACTAGAATTACATCCCACTTGCAAGTTACATAAATAGGATAAAAACCATGATTATATGAATAGTAGGATTCATGTTCAATTATGTTTATGCCATGACTATATGAATAGAAGGACTCATGTTCAATTATGATTATGCCATAATTATATGATTAGAATGGTTCATATTTAAGTACTATTTATGCCATGACTACATGAATAGAATGATTCATGTTTTGTTTATACCATGATTATGTGAGTAAAATGATTTATGTTTAAGTATTGCTTATATTATATGTTGTTACAATTGCAAGTTCACATGTGCCTACCTTATGTTAATTGAATCGTTATGTTGCAAGTTCATGCGTTCACACTCCCCTTTTTATGTTACCTTATAAACACCATGTTATAAGCCTCCCCTTTTCATATGGCTAAATTGGGTTTAAGTGTTAAACCCAACACACCTTACATTGGAACGAACGTATAAAACGGGGGTAATGACGTTTGGGCTAAAATATGGAACATATGTGTTGGCATGTTTGACGCATGCCAACAACCTTGAAAAACAATTAAGTGGCATAAATAAATCTTAATCAATAAAGATGAATTTGAATAATGGGCCGCAAATATTTACATATAAAAAGAAAAGAGACAAAGTATGTAAATGTAGAAAATACGATGTGTTTAACCCGAGGTTGGATTGAGTTGTGATGTAAACCTGCCCGGAACCGCCCGGCTGTCCAGTAGTCACAACAATACCTATCCAATGTGGGTGGTTAAACACAGAGCCGAATAAGGACCCGAGGTTAGACTGAGTTGTGGCGTAAGACTGCCCGGACCCAACCGGCAACAGGCAGCCACAACAATACATGTCTAATGTGAGAGGTCAAGGCTTTAATAAGACAATTAAGGCTGAGTCAGGATTGATAGGATTAAGTGAATTAAGACTTAATCAAAATGGAACATGCTAAACTAAACAGACTGATTGGGGGTTAGGTTTATAAAACACTTAACCAACTTAGCATGTTGGCTAGAAATAGAAAAACCTAGTAGCGGGGGACCCTTTTCAGCAGTAACCCTACAAGGTATCATGATACCCTGAAACTAGGCAGGGTGGGGCACGATTACTGGGCTGAGTGTAAGAGGTCAAATCGACGGCGGTGGTGCAGCAGTGTAGGTTCTAACGGGGTGCGGGCGTGCACACACTCCGGCGCAGAAAAATAAGGCACTGGGCACCAGTAGCATACCTGTGCATTCTAGGATTGTGTCGGGCCGCCACCATGGGACTTGATACACCCCATGGTGGGACCAGCATAGGTAACTACAACAACGGGGGCCGTAAGACACATGTAACTATACGAGTAGGAGCCGATCATCAGAAATGGATCACTTCACCCTGATTATGGGGTGCCTGTTGGGAACTAGTTTATATGGGTACAGAGATTAATATGGGGTACGATAGTATTCGACCCTAAACCACTTAACTTAGTTTATAATGCTTTCCCATTTCCAGTTTATACTTATCATACCCCGTTCTTTATTCATAGACTTAATAGTCCTAGACTTACTCAGGCTTTATGTCTGACTCTACTTTTCTCTTGTCTTCTTTTCTTCCGTCCCCCCCCCCCCCCCAGGTCCACAAGGAAGGAATACCGCAGCTTAACCAGCCTTCATATCCAGCTTGAAGAGAAAGAATGTATTGCTTGGATCTTTTCGTTTTGGACTATGGCTTTGGACAACAATTATGGGACTTTTGCAGTTTATTTATGTTTTCTTTATGCTTCTTTAAATAATGTAATCAAGACAATTATGAAGATGTTATGTTTTTTTAAGTATTGTAAGACAATTATGGTATGGTTGATGTAACACGTATTTTAGTGAAATAAAAGCTGTTGTTTTCCGCTGTTCAAAAATATGTGTTATTATATCTGTCTTGTATATCTGTGACTTATACTTATAAACCTCCACCAAAATTAGGGCATTCCCCTTGAGAGTGACCCTAACGGAGGTGGGGTGTTTCACTTGGTATCAGAGCATAGGTTTACCAGATAAGATAAAAAGTTTTGAAAATTTATTTTCAAAAAGGAAATTTAAAGAAGCATTTTTAAAGGATAAAATATTATTTTATTTTAAAAAGGCAAAGTCCCCCCAAAGCCATAGGAACTATCTTTTATCCTTCGTTTTGAATCTATCCTTTTTGTTTCAGCATGTCCGAAGAACTTAACTTGCCAGAGGGTGTACCAATACCTGGTTGGTTTAGACGGTTCTTAGAAGCAAGGGCCACTCAGCCAGGTCCTACCGTTCCTCCTCCCCCAGCTGCAGGAAACCATCCAGCTGCAACAGCACCTCTTCCTCCACCTCCTCCGAGGGGAAACACTTTTGCTAAGATATGTAAAGATTTTAAAGCTATGGGAGGAAAGGACTTTCATGGAACTGAGTCATTCGTGGCAGCTAGAAATTGGCTGAAAGAAACCGAGGACTTATTCATCATCTTTGAGGTAGAGGATAGACAGAAAGTACAACTGGCAGTATGGCTACTTAAAGGCGAGGCTTCCTACTGGTGGGAAGTCACTAATGCAGAAAGACCAGTGGAAACATGGGAGGACTTTAGGGCAAGGTTTGAGGCTAAATTTCTCTCAGACGCGGAAAGGAGTTTGCAGTTGGAAAAATTCTTATTTCTTAAGCAAGGGAACAACACAGTTAAATAGTATGTTAATCAGTTCGATGAGCTGGCTAGATTCGGACTGGACCTAGTCAACACCCCGCACAAGAAGGCTCTCCGTTTTGTCAAAGGGTTGAATGAGTCGTTACACAGTTTGGCCATGACCCATATACCCATGGGAGCTACGTATGAAAGGTTGGTACAGATGGCGTTGCTGAACGAAGAGGATAAGGGCAAGAAGGAGACAAAGGCAGAAAACTCTCAAGGGAAGAAAGAAGGTTTGCAGCCTAAGAAGACAGACTTTAAGAAGGGCGGGAAAGGAAACAAAGAGAAGAGGAAGTGTAATTTCTGTGGCAAAGTGGGGCACTTAGTAAAATATTGCCGGAAAAAGAAGGCCAAGATGAATGGTGGGTGCTTTTCTTGCGGTGAGACAGG
Organism: Allium sativum; assembly: GCA_030737875.1. Lineage (NCBI taxonomy): Eukaryota > Viridiplantae > Streptophyta > Magnoliopsida > Asparagales > Amaryllidaceae > Allium > Allium sativum. The sequence continues at coordinate 887,181,946 of CM060915.1, read as the reverse complement.
CCACATGGCTAAGGACTGCCCAAAGAAACAAGGACAGGGGCAGAGGGCTGGATCCACCTCAGGGGCACAAGTTCATGTGCTAGAGGCGCCACCTCTGCAACAGCGAGGTATAAATACTTCTGTAGAAAGTGTAGTTTATCTTTATGATCACCCCGTTCGCACTTTATTTGATTCTGGCGCATCACACTCCTTTATCTCGTCTGCTTTAGTAGAATCTCTGCACCTAAAAACTAGTATGGTAGAGGACCCCTTAATTGTTTCAAACCCAATTGGGGGCCCAGCTCATCTGTCTATGATCTGTTTGGGATTGAAAATTTCTATTCTAAGCGTAGAATTTAAATGTAGTGCTTTGTTTTGGGCTTTTCGGGATATGGTTTGATTTTGAGCATGGATTGGCTATCCAGTAATGGGGCCATCCTCGATTGTGAGAAAAGGGTTGTTAGGCTCCTAACCCAGCTCGGTAATACTTTGGAAATTTCTTGTAATCCCTCGTATGCGGTTATGCTTAGTTATCTTGAATCGCTAGATGCCTCCGTTGAAAATTTGCAATCGGTTAGAGTGGTCCGGGAATATCCGGATATCTTCAAAGAGGTGAAGGGCTTGCCTCCGAAGCGGGAGATAGACTTCCGCATATACCTTGTAGATAATGCAAAGCCCGTTGCGTTGCCCGTTAGACACATGGCTCCACGGGAAAGGAAAGAGCTCAGTAAACAGATTAAAGAGCTTCTAGAAAAGGGGTTCATTAGGAGGAGCATTTCAGAATGGGGCGCTCCAGTGGTGTTCGCTACAAAGGCGGATGGTTCACTCCGTCTATGTGTTGACTATAGGGAGCTCAACAAGCTAACGAAAAAGAATAGGCACCCTCTCCCCAGAATTGACGATTTGTTTGATCAGCTTGTAGGAGCGTCTGTTTTCTCCCAACTCGATTTAGCGACCGGTTTTCATCAGCTAAGGGTGGCTGAAGATAGTATCGATAAAACGACATTCAGAACCCCAGACGGCTTCTTTGAATGGCTTGTCATGCCTTTCGGCTTGACAAATGCACCTGCTTACTTCGTGGACCTGATGAGTAGGGTATTCAGAGATTTCCTCAATAAGTTCGTAGTGGTCTTCGTAGACGATATCCTTATCTTCTCAAAGAGTGAAGAGGAACATGCTCAGCACTTAAGGGCAATCATGGAAACTCTGCGAGCCCATCAGCTAAAAGCCAAATTCTCCAAATGCCACTTCTGGAGAGAAGAAGTGAGGTTCCTTGGGCACATAGTATCCAAACAAGGGTTAGCGGTGGACCCTGCTAAGGTAGTGGCGGTACAGGATTGGAAGACACCAAGGAATGCAACTGAGGTCCGAAGTTTTCTAGGACTAGCAGGTTTCTATCGAAAGTTCATAAGGGATTTTCCGAAAATCTCAGCTCCGCTCACAAAGTTGACCAAGAAGAATCTAGTGTTCAATTGGGACTTGGATTGCGAGTTTGCTTTCCAGCGACTGAAAAGGTCTCTTACAACAGCCCCAGTTTTGACGTTGCCAGATGGAAGCAAGATGTTCACCGTTTATACAGATGCATGTGGGACTGGGTTAGGCGCCGTCTTAATGCAAGAAGGAAGGGTAGTAGCTTATGGCGGGAGACAATTGAAAGTGCACGAAAAGAACTACCCGACCCACGATCTTGAATTAGCTGCCATCGTCTTTGCACTCAAGTCTTGGCGACACTATCTCCTAGGTGAGAAGTTTGAACTTTACACTGACCATAAATCGTTGAAATACCTTTTCTCGCAGAAGGACCTTAACTTGAGGCAACAGAGGTGGATGGAGTTTCTTGCCTCGTATGATTTCGAGATCTCCTATACTCCGGGCAAAGGCAACGTAGTGGCAGACGCGTTGAGCCGAAAGAAACTGACCCTAAGCCCGCTGTTTGTTGAAAGACAAAGCCTAGAGTTTATAGCCAGCTTCGACTTTAGGCCTTCCTCCGATTTTGTACCAGGCTTGCTAGCATCTCTCGAAGTACGCCCGACTTTAGTGGACTCGATAGGGAAAACACAACGCGAGGACCCTCAGCTTGTGGAGACGATTGATAGGCTAATTAGGGGTGAGACTTCAAGTCACCTCAACAGATACTCCATCGACGATAAGGGTTGGCTAAGGCGAGACGAAAGACTATGCGTCCCACAGACAAGGGATTTAGTAAAGAAGGTTCTCGAGGAAGCACATCACTCCAAGATGACGATACACCCGGGCGGCGATAAAATGTACAAGGACATAAAAAGAACTTTCTTTTGGAACGGCATGAAGAAGGACATGGCAGAATTCGTCTCTAAGTGTATGGTGTGCCAACAGGTTAAGGCGGAACAGAAAAAGCCTGGCGGTCTGCTACATCCTCTAGAGGTCCCACAGTGGAAGTGGGATAGCATCTCAATGGACTTCGTCGATGGGCTGCCTAGGTCTAGGAGAGGCAACACTAGCATTTGGGTAATAGTGGATAGGCTTACTAAAAGCGCCCACTTTTTACCTGTCAAAAGTAAAAGAACTGCCTCATCCCTAGCATCTCTTTACCTCAAGGAAATCGTTCGACTCCATGGAATACCATCCAGCATTGTTAGTGACCGAGACCCTATCTTCACAAGTGAGTTTTGGCGGAGTCTGTAAGAAGCGGTAGGTACACAGTTATGCTTGAGCACAGCCTATCATCCCCAAACCGACGGCCAAACAGAAAGAGTGAACAGAGTTTTGGAGGACCTTCTAAGACTGTGCGTCCTTGACTTCGGAGGGACATGGGAAGACCATCTTCCTTTGGTGGAATTTGCCTACAACAACAGCTATCAAGCAACCATCGGAATGGCGCCCTTCGAAGCTTTATATGGAAGACCGTGTCGATCACCCACTTGTTGGTGGGAGTCTACTGATAAGCTCATACTTGGACCAGATATGATCCGAGAGACTTCAGAGAAAGTAGACTTAATACGAAGAAGGATGAAGATGGCCCAAGACAGACAAAAGTCCTACGTCGACAAGAGGAGGACCGACCTTGAATTTGAGGTTGGAGACAGAGTTTTTCTTAAGGTATCTCCGCTAAGGAACATTGTTCGTTTTGGAACCACAGGAAAGCTAGCACCAAGGTTCGTAGGGTCATTCCCTATCATCGAGAAAATTGGGAAAATGGCCTATAGATTAGAGCTACCCGAAAAATTGGCCGGAGTTCACAGCGTCTTTCACGTTTCACATCTCCGAAAATGTCTACATGAGTCTGCTGAAGTGGTAGAGCCAAATATCCTAGAAGAAGCTGAAGTGGAGCGCGAAGCAACCATAAGGAAAGTTCCAACCCGCATATTAGGAACGGAAGTGAAGAAGCTACGCAACCGCGAAGTCAAGCTCGTCAAAGTTCAGTGGAGCGACACCGAGGGAGACGCAACTTGGGAAACTGAAGCTAGAATACGCGTTGCCTACCCTTTTCTTTTCGAGGGTACATCTTTGATCTTTCCTTTTTCCTTAAGTTGCGCTTTTATCTATCTTTTTAGGTATATCTCCTCGACCTTATCTTTTAGGTAGAAACCCTTTGGATGAAAACATGTAATTGAAACATGTTATGGATGATGATTGCAAGTGGTTGCAAGTGATTGCTAGTGGTTGCTCGTGGTTGCATATACACACACAATCTAGGTTTTAGATCGGCTCAATCACTTCATATTGCATATGCATATATGTTTGCATTCGTATATGGTTGAACTTTAATGTGTTGTCATATGGATGTTGCATTTGTATGAATGATTGTACACTCATGTAGAATCATGAATAGGAGGATTTGCATACATAATGGATTCATAGCACTTACATAATTCGCATTAAGGAGGTCAACTGAATCAGTAGACCGCCTGATTTTGCATTAGATAAGTACATGTACACACACACCTCGCATATTATCATGAAGCATTAGAAGTCTTTTAAGGACAATGGATGACCGTGTTTGATGGACGAGTAGATGGATGTTTGGATGTTAGGATGTACATTCTTCCTGAACTTGAAGATTTCGGGACGAAATCCTTTTAAGTGGGGGAGAATGTAACACCCCGTATATTTTATAACAGTGAAATTCACAAATTAAAATATAGTAAATCTCAAATCAAAGTATTAAGGGAAACGGGATATGCCATTGCGTTCGTCTCGGAAAAATACGCGAAATAGAGTCCGAGTTTTCGAAAAACGGAGCCCGTATGACCAAATTATGACCCGATGAAGTTTCAGAAAATTCAAATTCCGAAAACAGAATTGAATTTCAGCCCAATCAAAGTAGGCGGGAAAATTCCCGCCCAAACCCACCAGGTCGACCTGGGGGTCGACCCTAGGGTCGACTTGCCAGGCCAGGTCGACCTGGGAGTCGACCTAGGTGTCGACCTGCCCCAGGCAGGTCGACTCTAGAGTTGACCTGGGGGTCGACTGGGGAGTCGACCTGGCCCCTGAGCCAGGTCGAACCCAGCCCCCCTGGCTGGCCTAGTCTGTGTTTGGTCGATTTTCTGAGCCTTGCCTTATCACTAGGGCTAGGTGTCAGCTCCTGGTTGGTCTCTCCTTTGAACGAACGGCTATTATTAAACCAAGCTCCATCGATGGTCTAAATCAACTCACAAACTCTATAAAAAGGACCTAAGACTAACCCTAATTTACACAAACTGAAATGGAGACGAGACCGTCATGCTGCTGAGGAGAGACTGAGGATAGCCGTCAGAAATAGAGAGACAATTAGGAGATAATTCAAAGCTTAAAGCAACGTTAATCAAATCAAAGCAACGCCTACAACAAAGGATAGCATCTCCAAATTCAGAATTCAGATTCCTGAATTGAAGATTCGTCATACGTTGTAAGTAGAGTGCTATTCCGATGTGAATTAAATAATTGTGTTGATTTGTGTAAAGTAATAAATGGAATTGTGGCGATAATAATCTATATTTGTACGTTGCTTTGATGCTAAACGATTTGGGAATATTATAGTATACGATTGGATATTTGCAAGTACGCGATTTGCGTTGGAATTTAACAACGAAATGGAATTGTGGCAACAATAACCTATATTTGTATGTTATTTTGATTCTAAACGATTTGGCAATGCTATGGTGTACGATTGGATTCATACAAGTATATGGTTTATGTTGACAACCACATGTTGTGGAATTGTAATTGGGATTCATGCAAGCATATGATTCATATTGAAAACTACATGTTTGTGGTAGTTATTTACAACACCCATTTGAGAATTGCAAGTATATGATTCATGTTGAAAATAACAACTATATGTTGTAATAGTTTATTTGAAATTCATGCAAGTCTATGATTTATTGTTATGCCAACATGATGTATAATTCTATGGTCATCTTTAGTGTAATTTGGTCCATTTGAGTATTATGATTCATATGAAGTTATGTTGGAATTGGCATTATAGTTCAAGTATAAAAATCATGCTTTTGTGATAGTGACAAAAGCAAACATCTTTGTAAGCTTGTATTAATTTTATGAACATGACTAAACTATGTTTGTTATTATGCCTAGTTGAAAACATGTTTTTATCATAATCATATATGTGACACATAAGTTACATTAGAATTACACTAGAATTACATCCCACTTGCAAGTTACATAAATAGGATAAAAACCATGATTATATGAATAGTAGGATTCATGTTCAATTATGTTTATGCCATGACTATATGAATAGAAGGACTCATGTTCAATTATGATTATGCCATAATTATATGATTAGAATGGTTCATATTTAAGTACTATTTATGCCATGACTACATGAATAGAATGATTCATGTTTTGTTTATACCATGATTATGTGAGTAAAATGATTTATGTTTAAGTATTGCTTATATTATATGTTGTTACAATTGCAAGTTCACATGTCCCTACCTTATGTTAATTGAATCGTTATGTTGCAAGTTCATGCGTTCACACTCCCCTTTTTATGTTACCTTATAAACACCATGTTATAAGCCTCCCCTTTTCATATGGCTAAATTGGGTTTAAGTGTTAAACCCAACACACCTTACATTGGAACGAACGTATAAAACGGGGGTAATGACGTTTAGGCTAAAATATGGAACATATGTGTTGGCATGTTTGACGCATGCCAACAACCTTGAAAAACAATTAAGTGGCATAAATAAATCTTAATCAATAAAGATGAATTTGAATAATGGGCCGCAAATATTTACATATAAAAAGAAAAGAGACAAAGTATGTAAATGTAGAAAATACGATGTGTTTAACCCGAGGTTGGATTGAGTTGTGATGTAAACCTGCCCGGAACCGCCCGGCTGTCCAGTAGTCACAACAATACCTATCCAATGTGGGTGGTTAAACACAGAGCCGAATAAGGACCCGAGGTTAGACTGAGTTGTGGCGTAAGACTGCCCGGACCCAACCGGCAACAGGCAGCCACAACAATACATGTCTAATGTGAGAGGTCAAGGCTTTAATAAGACAATTAAGGCTGAGTCAGGATTGATAGGATTAAGTGAATTAAGACTTAATCAAAATGGAACATGCTAAACTAAACAGACTGATTGGGGGTTAGGTTTATAAAACACTTAACCAACTTAGCATGTTGGCTAGAAATAGAAAAACCTAGTAGCGGGGGACCCTTTTCAGCAGTAACCCTACAAGGTATCATGATACCCTGAAACTAGGCAGGGTGGGGTACGATTACTGGGCTGACTGTAAGAGGTCAAATCGACGGCGGTGGTGCAGCAGTGTAGGTTCTAACGGGGTGCGGGCGTGCACACACTCCGGCGCAGAAAAATAAGGCACTGGGCACCAGTAGCATACCTGTGCATTCTAGGATTGTGTCGGGCCGCCACCATGGGACTTGATACACCCCATGGTGGGACCAGCATAGGTAACTACAACAACGGGGGCCGTAAGACACATGTAACTATACGAGTAGGAGCCGATCATCAGAAATGGATCACTTCACCCTGATTATGGGGTGCCTGTTGGGAACTAGTTTATATGGGTACAGAGATTAATATGGGGTGCGATAGTATTCGACCCTAAACCACTTAACTTAGTTTATAATGCTTTCCCATTTCCAGTTTATACTTATCATACCCAGTTCTTTATTCATAGACTGAATAGTCCTAGACTTACTCAGGCTTTATGTCTGACTCTACTTTTCTCTCGTCTTCTTTTCTTCCATTTCCCCTCCCCCCCAGGTCCACAGGGAGGGAATACCGCAGCTTAACCAGCCTTCATATCCAGCTTGAAGAGAAAGAATGTATTGCTTGGATCTTTTCGTTTTGGACTATGGCTTTGGACAGCAATTATGGGACTTTTGCAGTTTATTTATGTTTTCTTTATGCTTCTTTAAATAATGTAATCAAGACAATTATGAAGATGTTATGTTTTTTTAAGTATTGTAAGACAATTATGGTATGGTTGATGTAACACGTATTTTAGTGAAATAAAAGTTGTTGTTTTCCGCTGTTCAAAAATATGTGTTATTATATCTGTCTTGTATATCTGTGACTTATACTTATAAACCTCCACCAAAATTAGGGCATTCCCCTTGAGAGTGACCCTAACGGAGGTGGGGTGTTTCACCTATCCACTTTGTTCATGTATTATTGGTTTAGTTGTCATCTTACACATGTTAACTTAACCCTACCCACCTAATATGTTTTAGGTATCATATTCATCTTTGATCAGCATTAATTAGTTATTAATGCATAGACATCTCACATTAAGTTGATGGCTTGTGGCCGCTGGATGTATCGGGCGGTTCCGGGCAAACTTCTGCCACAAGCCAGACTTAGCCTCTGCATCTTTTAGTTATTCCTACGACCTCTCACATTAGACTGGCCGTTTGTGGTTGCTGGTTAGGCCGATTGGTTCCGAGCAGGCTTCTACTGCAAACGGAGTCTAACCTCGTGTCTCAGCATGCTTATCTTAGCCAATTTATTCATTTGCAGTTTATGCCAATTTTAGGCTAACTATGTCAATTACCCAAATTCCCAATTTCATATCATGCCCAACAATTAACATATATTATGCCAAATTTAACATTTGTCATGCCTAAACCAACCCAACGTATATTATGCCAAATTTCCCATCTTTCCCTAAATTACCGTTCGTAGTTTCATCTCTGTGAGATTTGGCCTAGGCTCGAAGTAGCCCGGCCATAAAAGCCAAAAAGGGAAGGAGGAAAGGATAAGATAAAGAACGGGCATAATAATAACAATAGGCATAAGTATGAACTGATCATAAAGATAAGATAAAACTGATGATAATATCAACATGGGCATATAAGAATCATGAATCTGATGTTATAAGCTAAGATAGAATTGATGAGATTCAATCTTATTATCATGTATAATTCCCAAATACAATTTACAACATGTCAAAATTGCTTTAGCATTATTTTAATCTAAAAATAATCAATGAACCCACAAAGATTGGATTAAGGAAGAGAATTAGGCGTTGTAGTTGTTGTAGATTCGATCCCCTTTACATAATTCCTTTACTTTGATTTCTTGAAGAAGGACTAGTTAGGTTGAGGTGGCATGGAGGCGCCATGAATTAATGTAGTGAAATTAGGTTTAGGTCTAGGTGTGTTTATATAGGTGTAGTGAGTTAATTAGGGCCATTAGATCAGGAGCCATAGGAATCGTCCACGTCATCCGACCAATAGAAAATAGCCATGTTGCGAAGAAACGATCATTAACCAATAAAAATGCATTGTGCAACATGATGCACAACAGCAGGGTGCTGACACCCACACGTCATATATATATATATTCTTTTTAACTATTTTTCCAATCAATCCTCCAATTAACCCTTTTCTCACTAAACCGCTTTTTAATTGAATTGCGTTCACACTAAGCCACTTTTTAGCCATTCCTCTAAAACAAAAATATGTCGCTAGCGGGGATCGAACTCTGTACTTCTTGTATGCAAGTCACATGCTCTAACCAACTAGGCTACTTAGTCTTTTGTCAACAAGACTTAGGACAGTGGTATCCATTATTTTTTCTCATTCCTCTTTTTTTTCATTTTTTGTTGCAATATTTAATTAAAAGATATCTTTTTCATCCTTAATCGGTTTTCTACAAACCATAGGTCTAAATTGACTAGAAAATCGTCACAAACGCAATGACGCTAATTTCGTGACCTAATTCCTGAAGCTTCTCAAATTTTCCTTTTTATTTCTATTTAATTGTTTGCATGCATTTCTTCACATTTCATGTATTGCATTTAATTTCTTTTATTAATCTTTTTCCTTCATTTCACTGCATGAACTTATTACATGCAATTTTATTGTCATTATTTAATTTTTCTCTTAAATATATCTATGTATATAATATATAAACATATTTCCACATTTTTAATTTAATTAAAAATGCGGGGTGTTACAGGTTTTAAAAACCTATTCTGTTAAAAATTTATTTTCTTGTTTACAAATTTACATATGTGTGGTATTTTTTGCAAATTCTGCATCATCTTATTAAATCCATGTTATACGAAATTTTTATCTTTTATGCTATTTTTTCATATAAGTTAAAAAGGATTTAAAACCACTTTTAAATCTAATGACTACATAAATATAAGTTACTTTACACATGTTAAGAAAATGTAAAATAACTGTAAATAAGCTACAAGTTTAAAATAACTATACTAAACTGTAAAAATAATCTGGAAATACACTCGTATTGGAGTGAAAATAAAATAAAAACAAAAACTACAAACTAAAATGGCAAATTAGAACTAAAACTATAAGGTAAAACTTTTATAACCCTAAATCCTTAATTTTTTTTTGATCCTAAATGTGATACCTTACCCCGAGACCCACACTAACAAATTGTATTACTAGGTAATATTGTCTGTTAGTGCAGAGAATAGGGCTTGTTAGGAGCGACCAACTTTAAGTCTTATATTAAACAAGTATCAAGTACATCAATAAAGTGCTTATTTTTTTCTCTAACCTCAAGAAAATCGACTTACTTAATTCTTTTCTAATACAGAACTGTAGTGGCTAATGGATTAGTCCAGAAAAAAAATAACAATATTAAGATGTCACATATCAGAGAATAGCAAATACAGTCATATATACATATACATCAAGCACAATACAAATTGACATGCATAAGTGGTTATATAAACTATAATATATCATATCCCACAAAAGAATACATACATATATCAGATACTAAAAAACTAACTAGACGGCTAGTCCAAAATACGCCTAAGCATCCAAAAGACGATAAACAGCCATAGAGGAAATAGGATGAGCAAACAGCTACACAAGTGCTAACCTTAAATGACTTAATCTGACCTAAGTATATGAAATACATGGGTCGGTCTAGTTTAAACAGATCGAGTAGATCATAATAGATAAAGTACAACATTATAAGGGATAACTCTTCTCGAGTAAAGAAAGAGTAGATTCAACTTGATACAACATAGGGTTCATAAGCTAAGTTACAACTAAACATTATATAATAATCTCATGAATGGTGCCATTAGCAATATGTAAATGTTTCATATGGACAATAAATGTGAAGCATTAAAGAAAAGCATGTATATAGAATCTCCAAAATTCCAAGGAAAAATATAGGGAAACTCCATCAAAATGTCAATTTACAAATCTCATGTGAGATTTCAAAAAACATAAAAATTATCATTGTATATATGAGCCTCATAATAGATGTGACACCACATGTCCGTTAATGTCACTCTTTATCAGAATGTATTAAGTTCTGTGAAGCATTATAGGTAAACTGAAACAGAATCTCATGAGACAGATATTAAAATAGCAGCAAAATTTTAAAACTTCATTACTTAGCAGAAAAACATCGTAGTCTCAAAACCAGTTACAACTTTAGGCTAAAATACTGAAACCAAATACACGAAACCAAAACATCCGTCTTGTGCTAAAAACCATCAGAGTACAGAAATGCAAAATCTTAATCCCCAATAATAGCCAAAATAAAGTAGATAAGTAGCTGAAGCGATACATTAAAGCAGATCCAGATCCAAGCAGAAACAGAAGAGAAAGCCTTAATCACGCCTGAGCGTTCCCACCTTGAGAACCTAGGTGGAAAGGAAGAGAGGGAAAAGGTAACAAAAAAGGTCAACATAAAGTCTGGTGAGTCCGTTGACTTTTAGCATATAAAGAAGTAAAAATAACATGACATGCATATAAGACTGGATGAGAGATAACAGTATCATATGACAGGTATAAGCAGGATAACCAGAATTAAGAGAGTAGACTATGCTTCTCAAATACTTTTTTCTGCACCAATATTAGTATAATAGGATTTATGACAGAATTAGGTGTCCCGTAATATAACAGAAATTGAATGATCCCAATAGAAACATAATGATAGTTTTAGGTGTACTCTAGTTACATAATGGGGTTTACCCGCAAACAGTAATAATAGGTACCTTAACAAAAATAACGGGTGTTACCCAGACAAAATAATGGGTACCAACCAGAAAACAAACAGGACTAGATGTACCCTAATTACTACCCCCACGTGATCAACTCCTTAATGTGTAAATACTCTATGTCGGCTCCATGGTAGGGTGCATTACATCCTGTAGTGGAAACCTACAGAAGGACACAGACCTATTTACTGGTGCTATAACGGCTTATTTTCCTGTAACTTCCCACATTCGTTAGTGTCACTCACAAAGGGAATGCACTAAGTTCTGTGGAGCATTTAAGGTAAAAGATGCAGATAAATTACAAGACAGATAAATAAAGCAGCGGAAAATAAAACTTTACTTCATTGATAAAATAGTTTGTACAACAATTGTTTTCCAATACCAGAGTATTTATCTTACAAAATAAAGAAGCATAAAATAGCATTTATATTCCCTAGTGTAGCATGAGCTAGACATAGCAGTGGAAAAGAGAATCCAAGCAAAACTTCGACTAATCTTCAAGCTGGGAAAGAAAACTGAGCTAAGTAATAACGTTCCCTCCCTGCGGACCTGGGGGGGGGGGGGAACGGAAGACAAGAAAGCGAAAGAAAATAGAGTCAGACATAAAGTCTGGTAAGTTCAGTAACTTTCAGCATGTGTACAGGTAAAAACAACATGACATGGATTAACTGAATACAAGACAATACCATGATGATAGGGCTAACAAGATAACGCAAGATATGCTAAGGTAAGATAAAACTGAATGTACTGATAAACTGGATCGACGGACAAGCTGAATATACTGATAAACTGAATATGCTTTCATACTTTCTCTGTTTCGCGATTAAGATGTTATTCTGGTTTCTATATCTCTGCACCACCTAACTAGTGTCTAACTAGTAATCTGTATAAACTGATAAACCAATAACGTGATCCCAATCCCCGCAATTGTGGTTGTTTTTAGGTGTATATCTATTATGTATTACCTAGATCTAATCTAGGGTTTTCTATTGAACTCTTCCTAGATCCAACCAGGGTTTACACTACCCAGGTCTACTGGGGTTTATGCTACCTATTGAACGTTTCTCGGATTTTATGGTTTACGCGACCGAAGTCCGACTAGAGATTATGCTACCTATCGAACGACGCCCTCCAGTCTAGGACACACTACCTAGAGCGGTATATGTTCCTAGACTTTCCCCACGTATGTGTCGCGAATCGTTATCGCTGTTTAGATGCACATGTCCTCTATATGTGCGACCCGAGTCCCATGGCAGGGCTAATCAAGAAACACGGAACTTGGTCGGGAGCTTTCAGATATCTGCCGATACAGATGCTAAGGTCTGTTTTTCCAGTGGCTATGGTCCCACTTGACCCCTCCCTCAACTAATGAAAGGACACCCTTGAAAAAATGAGAACTATATGCAGGCCCCCTATGCCCCACTTAACCTATGGCCATCCGCACCCATAACTAGATAGCAAGTATATTGTCTTTTGGAGTTCTCCGCCTTTCCGTTGTACGTATCTCGACTGACTCAAGATGGTAGGTAGACGACGAGTTGCTATCACAGGGCTATTGGTCTCGCCGAATCACGCTGGTCCATCCTAGTCTTTAGGTTGCCTTATATTGCAACCAAGGCATACCCTTGGTTCTTCTAACGCAGACCTTAACCTCTGTGAGCCCAGGAGGATCATCTGCAGCCTCACAGAGGGATACTAAGAGTACCCTCACATCCCTTCGAAGCCGCATGCTTCGTAACCCAGTTCGTTGGAGCCTTCTTCAAGATCAGATGGACGTTTGCTCCTTCTCGTGTTCTACTAAGGTTTACTACTTAGTTCCCTAACTAAGGTTTACTACTTAGTTTCCTGAATCGTCGTTTTCTTAACTAAGGTTTACTACTTAGTCTTTTTTCTCGTCCTGTTGGATTGCTTAAGTGTTATCCAGCAGTTTACATTGACTTAACCTACGCATATATCAAGTCAAATTGGTTAAGTGTTATCTAGCAGTTCACGTTGACTTAACCCACCCATATATCAAGTCACATTGGTTAAGTGTTCCATAACCTTACTCGTTTATCAGGTTATATTGATTAAGCGATTCTCATTAACTTAACCTTACTCATGCTATAACGGTTAAGTGTTCTAAGTGTGCTTAACCCTATCTTCTGGTTTGGTTAACATGTTAGATCGGTTAAATGTCCTAAATGTACTTAACCCTACTTCCTAGTCTAGTTAATAGGTTACGATGGTTAAGTGTTCTAGTTTTGCTTAACCCTACCACCTTGTCCAGTTAACATGTTATAACGGTTAAATATTTACTTAACCTTACCCACTAGTCCTGTTAATCATGTTAAGTTGGTTAAGTGTTTCCTTAATTACTCAACCTTACTATCCTAACTTGATTTTTCATGAGCTTTAATTAATTAATTAAAGCACCAACCACTCACATTAGACAGATATTGTTGTGGTTACTGGATGTGCCAGTCGATTCCGGGCAGGTTTACACTACAACTCAGTCTAACCTCGGGTCTTCCCAGGCTTGATGCACTAACCACCCACATTAGACAAGTATTATTGTGTCACTGGATGTGCCGGTTGGTTCCGGGCAGTTTTACATCACAACTCAGTCTAACCTCGGGTTAGGCATATTCATCTTTTCAAATTTACATATTTACTATTTATGTAAACTTTTCCTAAATAAATTTGGCCTAATCATATTCATTTGCCACGCCAATTAACATACTTATATTCTATGCCCCAGACTTGATTTACCTCGCAATTAACCCAACTTGCAGTTTATGCCAAATTAGATCAGTTCATGTCAAAACTAAACTCAATATTCTAGTTTACAGTTTATGCCCAAAACTTGACCTACATGCCAATTACATACTTTGCGGCCAATTAACCATTTACCATTTATGCCCAATTCTAATATGCATGTAAATTATTCACTATTATAGCCAAATTCCGATTACGCCAACATATTTATTATGCCAAATTATATAAATTTCATGTTATACCAAATTTCCAAGTTTTAAATCACATTCATGTTAATTTCATGTTCTGCCCAAATTGTATTCCCATCGTTTTTGTAATCGTGATTCAGTCTAGATTATAGGTCAATCTAGATTCGTAGATAAAAGGGAATAAACAAGAATACCATGAAAAGATAGGCATAAGAGTAGGCATAAGATGGTAATCCCAAATTCACGAATTACAGATCTAATAAATATACTGAATAAATTGATTACAACATCGCAGGCATATAGATCTGATAACATTATGAACAAGAAAAGGTTTGAATAATAATCTAGGTCCAAGAACATGGATAGATCTAACTTAATGGAAAATTTCCCAAAATCAAGATCCAAGGATAATTAAGAATAGGTCTGAATAGAAAATCAAGCTTAGATCCAATTTCGTAGTCATAATCCTAGGCAATAATCTCATAGTCATGAATCATAGGTGTTTAGCCACAATAATCCTTGTCATAGTCATAGGCAATAGTCTTATGTTCATTGTCATAGGCATAGTCTTATGCTCACAGTCATAGGCATAGTCTTATGCTTACAGTCATGGGCATATGTATAGTCTTATGTTCACAGTCATAGTCTTAGGCCATTAACAATAGTTTTCAACGTCATAGGCATAGGCACAGTCTCATTGGTAATTAATCACAATAGTTCTTAATTAGATCCAAAGGCATATACAAGCACAGATTCAAATGACAGGATCAGGCATATTCTTATATCCATTTAATTACATGCCACAAATAGATCTAGACGTTCAAATCTAAAAAGTAATTGACTTGCAACAAACGACGAACTTGAATTCTGGATTCTGAGTTCTGGAATTGAGGTGCTTTCCTTTGGTAGATAAACTTTGTTTTGATTTTAATTTTTAATTTGATTTGATCGTCTCTTAGCTTTCTTCAAGTGGAGGCTACTCTCAGTTTTCTCCCGATAGCATGGCGGCTCTGGTCCTAATTTTTGTGTGAATTTAGGTTGGAGACTTGAGTTGTTTATATAGAATTCCAAACTAATTAGAGCCGTCAGATGATCATAGATGAATCTAGACCATTCACATCGAGAAGAGCCAACCAGAAAGTGACAAATCAGCCCTAGTGACACACTAGAACTCAGAAAATCACTCAGAACCCGACCAGGCCAGCCAAGACCTGACCAGGTCGACTGGGTAGGTCGACCCCCTGGTTGACCTGGCTCCTGGGCTGGAATTTTCCCGCCCAGCCCAATTTGGGTCTGTTTTCGAACTTTGAACTGAATTTTGAGCTGTTTGAATATTAAATTGAATTCTGAAACTTCCGGAGGTCATAACTTCTTCATACGGAGTCCGATTTACGCAAACTCGTACTCTATCTGAATCAGAATTTCGAGATGAACGCAATGGCGTAACCCGTTTCCCTTAATTCTTCTTCTAAAATTTAATTATACTTTAATTTGTGAAACTTAATGTTACAGAATTACGGGGTGTTACATTCTCCCCCTCTTAAAAGGATTTCGTCCCCGAAATCTTCAAGTTAGGAAGAATGTGTCCTACCATCCAATCACCCATCTACTCAACCATTCAATCACAGGAATTCATTGTCCTTAAAAAGATTTCTAATGCTTCCATGTTCATATGCATAGTGTGTGTATATGTCTTTATCTAATGCAAAATTAGGCGGTCTACTGATTCAGTTGACCTCCTTAATGCGAATTATGTCAGTGCCATGCGTCCAATCATGTATGCAAGCATCCCTAGTTATGTAAATACTACATGTGTGCATAGCCATTTATCCATATGCAACATCCATATGATAACATATCAAGTTAAATCTGTTAAGCAAACACATATATGCGAATGCAATATGAAAGTGACTGAGTCGTTCTAGCGCCTATGGTTTGTATACGCATCCACGAGCAACCATTTGCAACCATCAATCATAACATGTTTCAAATACATGTTTACATCCATTGGCTTCTACCTAAGGATCGATGATACGTCCTAGAGAATATACCTTAAAAGCTAGAAAGTATGCATAAAATTCCTAGAAAAAGAGATCAAGGATGTACCCTTAAGAAAAAGGGTATGATGCGTGTATCTAGTCTTTAGTCTTCTAAGTCGCATCTTCTTGAGCTTTGCTATTTTGTACCTTATCTAATTAGTCTTCACGATTGTGAAGCTTCTTGACCTCCATTTCCAAAACTGTCGTTGATCGAATAGCTGGATTTTCATTGTCAACTGGATACATGCGGAAGTCTATCCCGCGTTTTAGGGGTAAACTCCTAACCTAATCAAAAACATCTGCATACTCATGGACTACCCTAATGGATTGCAAATCGTCGATAAATGCATTAAGCGATTCTAGCTAGCTAAGCCTAACTGATTCTTTACACGAAATCTCGAGGGTATTTCCAAGGCAAGTCAAAAGTCTAACTACCCTCCTATCAGAATTACTAGCCAACAAACCCATGCCTAGAATCAACTCATAGCACATGCAACCAAAAACATAAGCATTACGCTTAAACTCAACACTTAATATAGCTATTCTCAAATCCTTACAAACCAAAGGTAAACGGGCCGAACCACCAATTGGATTTGAGACACTAATGGGATCTTCTACTATACAAGTACTAAGGTGCAGAGACTCAACTATGGAAGTAGATATGAACAAATGCGAAGCGCTAAGATCAAAAGAGTACTAACTGGTTGATCAAAACGAAAAGCTAAACTTTTCCAACAGAGACTTTTACTATCTCTCTCTCTCAGGTATTATGGTGGTGAAAGCATGTACTCGCCCTTCTGAAAATCCTGTCCCTCGTCCTTGCCCTTGTCCTTAATTATATGCCCTATTATACCATGGAAAAGATACTTCCTCTCGTCTTAGGTTTTATAATTCCTTCTTTCTTCGTGAGTCGAGTTTATATCCATGAATTTCTCATCCTTGCGTTGAGCTCCCTAGCCAAATTCCCTCATCCTCACCTTTACTATTCCTGTGTAATCATATTGACAAGTTTCTCAAAAGCTGCCTCTATCACATGAAAAACCCTCCAGAGCTTAAAAGAAAACTAGCTGCAGGTGAAACTACTATGGCTATAGATGGAAGTCGGGCACTACTTTGCCCTTTGATAGGTATCGTAGTCTTATCAAGCCTACGGAACCGTGCCGCGATGAGGTTACCTCCCAGAAAGCCAGGAGCCCTGAAGACTCAATCAAGAAGGGGACAAGAATTCAAACAGAGGACCAGAAGATAGTGCGTATGGCTTTTGGGGAATATGCCTTTAAAACAAAACTTTTCTTTTGAAAATGCTTCTTTTAAAACCGTTGAAAATAATTTTTCAAATCTTTTATTTGATCCGGTAACCTTCAGCTCTGATACCATGTGTAACACCCCACATCTGTTAGTGTCACTCACAAAGGGAATGCACTAAGTTGTATGGAGCATTTAAGGTAAAAGATGCAGATAAATTACAAGACAGATAATTAAAGCAGCGGAAAATAAAACTTTACTTCATTGATAAAATAGTTTGTACAACAATTATTTTCGAATACCAGAGTATTTGTCTTACAAAATAAAGAAGCATAAAATAGCATTTATATTCCCCAGTGTAGCATGAGCCAGCCATAGCAGTGGAAAAGAGAATCCAAGCAAAAGTTCGACTAATTTTCAAGCTTGGAAAGAAAACTGAGCTAAGTAATAATGTTCCCTCCCTGCAGATCTGGGGAGGATGGGGGGACGGAAGACAAGAAAGCGAAAGAAAACAGAGTCAGACATAAAGTTTGGTAAGTTCAGTAACTTTCAGCATGTGAACAGGTAAAAACAACATGACATGGATTAACTGAATACTAGACAATACCATGATGATATGGCCAACAAGATAACGCAAGATATGCTAAGGTAAGATAAAACTGAATGTACTGATAAACTGGATCTACAGACAAGCTGAATATACTGATAAACTGAATATGCTTCCATACTTTCTCTATTTCGCGATTACCCTGTTATTCTGGTTTCTATATCTCTGCACCACCTAACTAGTGTCCAATTAGTAATCTGTATAAACTGATAAACCAATAACGTGATCCCAATCCCTGCAATTGTGGTTGTTTTCAAGTGTACATCTATTATATATTACCTAGATGTAATCTAGGGTTTTCTATCGAACTCTTTCTAGATCCAACCAGGGTTTACGCTACCCAGGGCTACTGGGGTTTATGCTACCTATTGAACGTTTCTCGGATTTTAGGGTTTACGCGACCTAGGTCCAACTAGGGATTATGCTACCTATCGAACGACGCCCTCTAGTCTAGGACACACTACCTAGAGCGGTATATGTTCCTAGACTTTCCCCACGTATGTGTCGCGAATCGTTGTCGCTATCTAGATGCACATGTCCTCTATATGTGCGACCCGAGTCCCATGGCAGGGCTAATCAAGAAACACAAAACTCGGTCGGGAGCTTTCAGATATCTGCTGATGCAGATGCTAAGGTCTGTTTTTCCAGTGGCTATGGTCCCAATTGACCCCTCCCTCAACTAATGAAAGGCCACCCTTGAAAAAAATGAGAACTATAGCAGACACCCTGTGCCCCACTTAACCTATGGTCATCCGCACCCATAACTAGATAGCAAGTATATGGTCTTTTGGAGTTCTCCGCCTTTCCGCTGTACGTATCTCGACTGACTCAAGATGGTAGGTAGACGACGAGTTGCAATCACAGGGCTACTGGTCTCGCCGAATCACGCTGGTCCATCCTAGTCTTTAGGTTGCCTTATATTGCAACCAAGGAATACCCTTGGTTCTTCTAACGCAGACCTTAATCTCTGTGAGCCCAGGAGGATCATCTGCAGCCTCACAGAGGGATACCAAGAGTACCCTCACGTCCCTTCGAAGCCGCATGCTTCGTAACCCAGTTCGTTGGAGCCTTCTTTAAGATCAGATGGACGTTCGCTCCTTCTTGTGTTCTACTAAGGTTTACTACTTATTTCCCTTAACTAAGGTTTACTACTTCATTTCCTGAATCGTCGTTTTCTTAACTAAGGTTTACTACTTAGTCCTTTTTCTCGTCCTGTTGGATTGGTTAAGTGTTATCCAGCAGTTTACGTTGACTTAACCTACCCATATAACAAGTCAATTTGGTTAAGTGTTATCTAGCGGTTCACGTTGACTTAACCCACCCATATATCAAGTCACATTGGTTAAGTGTTCCTTAACCTTACTCGTTTATCAGGTTATATTGGTTAAGCGATTCTCATCAACTTAACCCTACTCATGCTATAACGGTTAAGTGTTCTAAGTGTGCTTAACCCTATCTTCTGGATTGGTTAACATGTTAGATCGGTTAAGTGTCCTAAATGTACTTAACCCCTCTTCCTAGTCTGGTTAACAGGTTACAATGGTTAAGTGTTCTAGTTTTGCTTAACCCTACCATCTTGTCCAGTTAACATGTTATAACGGTTAAATATTTACTTAACCTTACCCACTTGTCCTGTTAATCATGTTAAGTTGGTTAAGTGTTTCCTTAATTACTCAACCTTACTATCCTAACTTGATTTTTCATGAGCTTTAATTAATTAATTAAAGCACTAACCACTCACATTAGACAGATATTGTTGTGGTTACTGGATGTGCCGGTCGATTCCGGGCAGGTTTACACCACAACTCAGTCTAACCTCGGGTCTTCCTGGGCTTGATGCACTAACCACCCACATTAGATAGGTATTGTTGTGGTCACTGGATGTGCCGGTTGGTTCCGGGCAGTTTTACACCACAACTCAGTCTAACCTCAGGTTTGGCATATTCGTCTTTTCAAACTTACATATTTACTATTTATGTAAACTTTTCCAAAATCAATTTGGCCTATATCATATTCATTTGCCACGCCAATTAACATACTTATATTCTATGCCCCAGACTTGATTTACCTAGCAATTAACCCAACTTGCAGTTTATGCCAAATTAGATCAGTTCATGTCAAAGCTAGACTCAATATTCTAGTTTACAGTTTATGCCCAAAACTTGGTCTACATGCCAATTGCATACTTTGCGGCCAATTAACCATTTACCATTTATGCCCAATTCTAATATGCATGTAAATTATTCTCTATTGTAGCCAAATTCCGATTACGCCAACATATTTATTATGCCAAATTATATAAATTTCATGTTATACCAAATTTCCAAGTTTTAAATCACATTCATGTTAATTTCATGTTCTGCCCAAATCGTATTCCCATCGTTTGTGTAATCGTGATCCAGTCTAGATTATAGGTCAATCTAGATTCGTAGATAAAAGGGAATAAACAAGAATACCATGAAAAGATAGGCATAAGAGTAGGCATAAGATGGTAATCCCAAATTCACGAATTAAAGATCTAATAAATATACTGAATAAATTGACTACAACATCGCAGGCATATAGATCTGATAACATTATGAACATGAAAAGGTTTGAATAATAATCTAGGTCCAAGAACATGGATAGATCTAACTTAATAGAAAATTTCCCAAAATCAAGATCCAAGGATAATTAAGAATAGGTCTGAATAGAAAATCAAGCTTAGATCCAATTTCATAGTCATAATCCTAGGCAACAATCTCATAGTCATGAATCATAGGTGTTTAGCCACAATGGTCCTTGTCATAGTTATAGGCAATAGCCTTATGTTCACAGTCATAGGCATAGTTTATGCTCACAGTCATAGGCATAGTCTTATGCTCACAGTCATAGGCATAGGTGTTCACAGTCATAGTCTTAGGCCATAAACAATAGTTTTCAACGTCATAGGCATAGGCACAGTCTCATCGGTAATTAATCATAATAGTTCTTAATTAGATCCAAAGGCATATACAAGCACAGATTCAAATGAGAGGATCATGCATATTCTTATATCCATTTGATTACATGCCACAAATAGATCCAGACGTTCAAATCTAAAAAGTAATTGACTTACAAAAAACGACGAACTTGAATTATGGATTCTGAGTTCTGGAATTGAGATGCTTTCCTTTGGGTAGATAAACGTTGTTTTGATTTTAATTTTGAATTAGATTTGATCGTCTCTTAGCTTTCTTCAAGTGGAGGCTACCCTCAGTTTTCTCCCGACAGCATGGCAGCTCTGGTCCTAATTTTTGTGTGAATTTAGGTTGGAGACTTGAGTTGTTTATATAGAATTTCAAACTAATTAGAGCCGTCAGATGATCATAGATGAATCTAGATCATTCACATCGAGAAGAGCCAACCAGAAAGTGACAAATCAACCCTACTGACACACTAGAACTCAGAAAATCGCTCAGAACCCGACCAGGTCAACCAAGACCTGACCAGGTCGACTGGGTAAGTCGACCCCCAGGTCGCCCCCCTGGTCGACCTGGGTCCTGGGCGGGAATTTTCCCGCCCGGCCCATTTTGGGTCTGTTTTCGAATTTTGAACTGAATTTTGAGCTGATTGAATTTTAAATTGAATTCTGAAACTTCCTGAGATCATAACTTCTTCATACGGAGTCCGATTTACGCAAACTCAGACTCTATCTCAATCAGAATTTCGGGACGAACGCAATGGCTAACCCGTTTCCCTTAATTATTCTTCTAAAATTTAATTATACTTTAATTTGGGAAACTTAATGTTATAGAATTACGGGTGCCCCAAAGGTCGAACCCATGCACACACAAGACTCCGTTGGAACGCGCCCGTATACACCCCCATTCAGATTAACCTCTTACAATCAGTTCAGTATGCGTGCCCTGACCCCTACCTGGTACGGTGTCCCCTTTTAATACCAGAATGGGTTACTAACTGATATGGGCCCCACATAGCAGACGACACAAGTCAAACCCCTAAACTTGTGTCCCCGATTAATTAGGATTTTTAACATGTTAAGCCTTACAGATTTACAGGTTCGCTTAACCCCAATAGATTAACAGGTTAAGTTTTACAAGTTAACATGTTTATATAACCCAAAAAGATTGAATAGGTTTTCTTAACCCCTACTGATTACACAAGTTTACTCAACCCCAACAGATTAAACATGCTTACTTAATCCCAACAGATTAAACAGGTTTACTTAACCACAATAGATTAAACAGGTTTACAGGTTCATATAACCTTAACATATTAAATAGGTTCCATAGGTTAAGTATATACAATATCATTACATGTTCCGCTTAATCTTTAAATTAAGCCTACAAATCTATATGCCAATAAATTTTCAGTCATAATTCACTATAGTCTATTCCCCAAAAATTCAGTCATATTCCACAGTACAAGTTATGCCCCCAATTACCAGTCATATTATTATCATTCCCAATCATTTCCAAGTTATGCCAATTTTGTTCGTATGCATGTATCAGCGATATTGGCCTAGGCTCAAAGGCAACCTAGGCATATAAAATTAAAAGGGAATAGGAGAGGGAGAAGAATAGAGATAGGCATATAATAATAGAAATAGGCCTATGAGAACCGAATAGCAGAACAAGTGTTCAGAAGAATACATGTAATAATAGAACTGTTTAGATATGAATCAATTTCTTAACAGACATAGGTTCAGATCCAGGTTTATTAACATGTCAGGGTTACTATTAAACTTTATATTTAAAAGTAACATGAACTCACAGAGATTTAATTTAAAGAACATAGAATAATATGTTGATGTTGCAAAAGAGATTTTTGTATAAGTTAGGTAAGAATTGTCTTGATTCAATCTAAGTTTCGGCATCATCTCCTCATCTTCATTTTATATTTTCAAAACAAGAGTTTAAGGAAGAAATATGAAGAAGTATGATTTATTTGATAGGAATGCATGCCTTTATATAGAGTTTATAAGACAATACTTTACCGTCAGATCTCTATTTTCAAATCCAATCGTTCATAAAATAATTTACCTGACTAACAAATACGTCCAGAAACTGAACAATGAATTCGGCCAGATCAGTGTTGGGTCGACCCACCCCACCTGGGTTGACCCCTCGGTCGACCCAGCTGACCTTGGGTCGACCCATGGGCCGACTCAGCCAGACATGGGTCGACCCTTAAAGGGTTTGCTTCCCACCTATGGTTCCCACGTCATTTATTTGATTTATTATGAATTCTGGTTTGATATATTTATACATAAGTCTCTTATATGTATACAAGTTTCTAACCTTTATATCTTCCTCATACGGTGTCCGTTTTACGCAAACTCGGAGTCTATCAAAACCCGAATTCCGAGACGAACGCCATGGTTTAGTCTGTTTTCCTTACTTCCCGATATTTAATTAAGTACCCCTTTAGTTTATAAATGTTCTATAAAATTACGGGGTGTTACATTCTCCCCTACTTAAAAGATTTCGCCCTCAAAATATCCAAGTCCAAGGGAACGTTATTATCCTAACATCTTCCTACAACCATCTACTCATCCATCATCCACAGGCATCCATGGTCCTTAGGGATTTCTAATGCTTGTATGAACATATGCAAAGGTGTATGCATATGTCCCTATGCTAATGCTAAAATACGACGGTCTACTGATTCAGTTGACCTCCTTAATGCAATATATGTTTGTGCCATCAATCCAAAATGTATGCAAATATTCCTAGTATATCATGTAAACTCTACACACTACAACAAAATGACCCTATTACAACGGTGGAACACCGTTGTAATATACATTTTACAACGGTGGGCAAACCGTCGTGTATTAAGAAGTTGTAATAGACTCATATCTTTTACAACATTTTTACACTGTTGCAACACCGTTGTAATATGTATATTTTACAACTTTTTTCCACCGTTGTAGTAATACATATTACAACATTTTTGCACTGTTGTAGTAGTAATTCCTGCAACAATTAATTATAACAATACGATTTTTGTTTCGTTATACATTACATTTCATATAAAAATAAATATTTATATTGAATAAAATGATACTACACTGATCTGAAATAATCAATTAAATATTGTATTTCAATATTTGAATTAGTACAACTTTCCGATCCACTATCGTACAACTCACTTTTACATAATACAGTCATAACAATACATACATTCCTCACTACAAACTGATCACTCAATGCACTCAGTTACATACGCACTTTCGTATAAATATATATACACATTGACATACACCGAGTCTTTATGCTCCAGCATCCCCAATCTAAGCTTAAACTGTCACCGAATGTTTCTGCGTATGATTTTTCTCCCACTGCAATTATTGCGTACGAAATGTCTTCTTTGTTTTTCTTGATGAAGTGCATGTCTGGGCTTTCATTGTAGACTACTTTGCAGATGGAGAAACTGTGGATTTAATTGCATCAATAATTCTTGTTCCTGCATAATATATATTCAAACTCAAAATTTAATTGCATCAACAACCATCATACCTCCTCATGCATATTCCCATTTCACTATAATCTGATTCCCATCACTGTCAATTTCTATTGGATATCAATGTGATCCCTTTCACGTCCAACTTAATGACCTGCAATCCTTCATAGGCTGGAACAAAAAAACAAATTAAATGGTTTTAGAAAAAACAGTCAATATTTTTTTTTAATAGGAATCAACTTAAATTTTATTCGTTTACAGTTTCTCATGTACACTAATTGTTATTTTAAGTAGTGTGGTTTCTGCAAGACCAGTTCTAGTTCAGATGTCTTCTTTTTCTAACCACTTCTCCAAAACCAAAGAACTGTCTTGTGTTGTTGGTTAGTTCTAAAGCCTAGCACAGTTAATATGGATACAGAGAACACATGCAGGTTGAACACTCCTAACATACTAAATCTGATGAGTTTGAACCAAATCCCCAATCTAGACTACAGACCTACAACAAAAATAGACCAGGACGACCTCGACGTCCACAAAATTATCGCAAGTCAACTAATTTTATCACCAATCCAGAAAATTAAACCCACAAAATTACTGAAATATTTCTCACCAATCAAAGTCGCTATCGATGCAAAGTACACCAGGACGACCTCGACATCCACCCAATCACCAGAACGACATCCGAACAACGCCAAGTTAGCTGAAATCGGTCTCGATAGGCGATTAAGGAGGATGAGAAGCTCGGCAAGGCGGCGATAAGGGAGACGCGGATGAAACTGCAGAGCGAACTGAATCAAAGCATGGACAGCTAGGAGGAAGGAGAAAAGCACGATAAGGAGGCGGAAGTGAGCAGAGGACGTATATGATTGGAAAAGAGATGGCGGCGCTGAAACCCTAGTTCCCATTAAAACGTATTTGCTGAGCGTGAGTTAATTATGACTTTGTCAGCGCAAGACCATACCAGTCCACTAATTTTAGGGTTAATTTTTTTAAGATCCCGCTTAAATGAAATCATTTCCGCTGCTTCTCGTTTTTGGCGGGTTGGTGCTAAATTTTTGTGACGTGGCCAAAGTTCACCGAAAATTCTGAAAGACAATAGTTAGAAATTAGATTTCAGTACATACTGAAGCGGGCTTGAGAGGCAAAACGAAAATTTTAAGTACACAAAATGTACCGTTTCGGACGGGGCGCTGCCCCGCACCCCGCCGGGGGCGCTGCCCCCTGGACCCCCGCGACCTGACCGGGCAGGTCGAACCCCGTTAGCGGGGGCGTTGCCCCCGCACCCCCACCTAGGGGGGTTGCCACCCCCCCTGGACCCCCCCTCCGTAGGGGATCATATTCGACAAAAGGTTTTGGTAAAACTTTCAACATTATCAATTATAAATTAAGAGTATTTGGTATTATTTAGTATTATATTTTAATTACTGATTATTTTTATTATTTAACATTAATTTTCAACTTTGGTTAATATTTATTTTCAAACAATTTTTTTTTAATTATTAGTTACTATTATTAATTACTTATCATTATCATTATCTAATAGTAATTACTATTGTTGTTGTTAATTATTTAATAATTTTATTTATATTGTAATTTAATTATAGTTACTTATGTATTATTCATGATTAGCATTAATTAGTATATTTTAATTATTAATTATTTAATAGTAATTATGTAATATTAACGATATTTTTTAATTATTCTTCTTAATTGCTAAGTATTAATAGTAATTATTAGTTATTAATTATAAATAATCAATATAAATGTAATTGTTTAATAATAATTGACTATTAATAGTAATTATTACTTATTAACTATTAATTATTTAATAATAATTGACAAATATAATTTATTCCTAAGTTAATTATTAATTATTATTATTAAGTATCAATATAATTAGTTATTAAATATAGATATTATAAACATGAAGTTTGCACTAGGCATCTCAATTACAACGAATAAAATGAAAAGTTGTGATCTATATGTTTATTACAACAGTGCGTTTTGCAAGGTTGTAAAAAAGGATCTATTACAACGGTGCCTTTGCACCGTTGTAAAATTAAAGTTGTAATATGGTAATATATATGTTCTTTACAACAGTGATTATTGCACCGTTGTAAAAAAGAATCTATTACAACGGTGCTTAATGCACCGTTGTAAATTAAAGTTGTGATATGGTAATATATATATGTTCTTTACAACAGTGATTATTTTACCGTTGTAAAAAACATTTATTACAACAGTGTGTTTTCCACCGTTGTAAAAAAGGATCTATTACAACGGTGCTTTATGCACCGTTGTAAAATTAAAGTTGTAATATGGTGTTTTTGTTGTAGTGTACATGCTTTCAAGATCATTCATCCAAATGCAGCATCCATATGATGATACTTCCATTTTCACCCATAAAATAAAATGTACACACATCCATATGCAGTATGAGAGTGTTTGAGCCGATCTAGTGCCTGGTGTGTGTGTATATGCATCCAAGAGCAACCATTAGCAAACACTTGAATCCACTTGCATCCATCAAACATAACATGTATTAAACATATGTTTCCATCCATTGGTTTTCTACCTAAAGGTCGAAGATTCGATCTATAGGATGTACTCTAATGATAGAAGCAAGTATGGATAAAAGCTTGGAAAAAGAAGTTTAGAACATACCCTTGAAAAGAAGCGGGTACGAAGTGTGAATTTTGTCTTCCGTCTCTCAGGTTGCATCCTCGCGGTCTTATATCCATTGAACTTCCATTAACTTAACCTCTATGTTGCGTAGTTTCTTAACCTATGATCCCAGTATACGGGTAGGAACTCGTCTAATTATTGCATCCTTTTCTACCTCCACTTCCTCAAGCATGCTCGACTCAACTACCTCTGCTGTATCATGAAAGCACTTCCGCAAATGGGAAACATGGAAAACATCATGAATACCTGCCAATCTCTCTGGTAGTCTCAACCTGTAGGCCATCTGACCTATCCTCTCCACTATGGGAAATGGCCCCACAAACCTTGGCTCCAATTTCCCTACAGATCCAAAGGGAACCACATTCCTCATAGGTGATACTTTGATGAAAACCATGTCTCCTACCTTAAACTCAATGTCAGTCCTTCTCTTATTTGCCTAGGACTTCTGCCTGTCCTAAGCTATCTTCATACGTCAGCAGATAAGATCTATCTTTTCTGAAGTTTCTTTAATCATCACAGGTCAAAGTAGAAGCCTATTGTAGACTCCCACCAACATGTCGATGATCTGCAAGGTCGTCTGTACAATGCCTCGAAGGGTGCCGTGCCTATACTAGCCTGATAACTATTATTGTAGGCGAACTCAACCAATGGGAGATGTTTCTCCCAAGTCCCTCCGAAGTCAAGATACATAGCCTAAAAATATCTTCAAGAACTCTATTCACCCTCTCAGTCTGTCCATCATTCTGAGGGTGATATGCGGTGCTCAAACATAACTGTGTACCTAGTGCCCCTTGCAAGCTCTTCCAGAACTCACTAGTGAAAATGGGGTCACGATCACCCACTATGCTTGAAGGTACCCCATGTAGACAGACTATCTCACGAAGATAAACTAATGCCAACTATGATGTCATTCCCTTGCTCTTAACAAGAACATAATGAGCGCTCTTAGTAAGCCTGTCTACTATGACCCAGATGTTGGTGTTGACTTTCCTCGATCTAGGAAAACCATCAATGAAATCCATAGAGATGTTCTCCGACTTCCACAATGGGACTTCCAAAGGATGAAGCAAACTGCTAGGCTTCTTCTGTTTAGCTTTTTCTTGCTGGCAAACTAAACATTGAGCTACAAACTCTACTACTTCTTTCTTCATCCTGGCCAAAAAGAAATTTCTCTTCATGTCTCTGTACATATTATCGCTGCTCGAATGGATAGTCATCCTAGAATGATGGGCTTCGTCAAGGACTGTCCTCAATAAATCCCCAACCTAGGGGAACACAAAGCCTCCCATCTCGCTTTATCCACCCTCTATCAATTGTGGAATATCTATAGAGGTGACAAGAAACCTCCCTTCTACCAAATCTATACAAGATGTCTGCTAACTGTGGGTCCTTTTGGCTGTGAAGATCCTATCTGATCCATAGGAGTAGACCACACCTCTAAGGATACCAACAAACCAGGTGTAAGATCCGTAGATGGCCTAAAATCGAACTCGATGTGTAATCCAAACTCCGCCTCTCTACGAATAGAGGTCTCAAAGTCATCCTCTGCCTACTCAACGCGTCCGCACAACATTACCCATGTCAGGCGTATAAGCAATATCAAAATCATAGGATGCTAGGAACTCCATCCATCTCTGTGGTCTCAAATTGAGATCTTTCTATGAGAACAAATACTTGAGCGACTTATGGTCTATGTATAACTTAAACCTCTGTCCAAGGAGATAATTCTGCCAAGTATTAAGCGCAATCACTATAATAGCCAACTCTAAATCATGGGTAGGGTAGTTCCTCCCATGAACTATCAATTATCTACTACCATAGCATACTACCCTTCCCTCTTGCATCAAGACGGCACTAAGCCCTGTACCACATGCATCAGTGTACACTGTGAACACTTTGTTCCCATCAGGCAATGTCAAGACTGTGGAAGTTGTCAGAGACCTCTTCAACCGCTCAAAAGCATCCTCACATTCAACACTCCAAGAAAAGGTCAGATTCTTCTTCGTCAGTCTGGTGAGTGGGGATGATATCTTTGCGAAGTCCTTAATAAAATTCCTATAATAGCCTACTAAACCAAGAAAGCTCCTCACCTCCATTGCATTCTTTGGGACCTTCCAATCTTGAACTGCAACTACTTTCGCGGGATCTACCGCTATCCCATCCTTGGAGACCGCATGCCCTAGAAATCTCACCTCTTTTCTCCAAAAGTGACACTTGGAGAATTTTGCCTTAAGCTAGTGTGCTCTGAGAGTTCTCAAACCCTCTCTAAATGTAGGGGGTGCTCTTCCTCACTCTTCGAGAAAACCGGGATATCATCCATAAAGACCATACAAACTTATTCAGAAACTCCCCAAACACCCTACTCATCAGATCCACAAAATACGCGGTGCATTCGTCAACCCAAACAGCATGACTGGCCACTCAAAAAAGTCGTCTGGAGTTTTGAAAGCATTCTTGTGTATACTGTCCTTGGCTACCCTCAACTGATGAAATCCTGTGACCAAATCTAACTGCGAGAAAACAGTTGCGCCAACAAGCTGGTCAAACAGATCGTCAGTCCTCGGGAGTGGGTGCCTATTCTACTTAGTGAGCTTATTCAACTCTTTGTAATCCACATATAGGCGAAACGAGCCATCCACCTTAGTTGCAAAGATGACTGGAGCACCCCATTCTGATATACTTCGCCTATTAAACCCCTTCTCATGTAGCTCCCCTATTTGCTTGCTAAGCCCCAGCCTTTCCCTAGGAGTTATGTGGCGCATAGGCGATGCAACTGGCTTCACCAAGTATATCCGAAAATCAGTCTCACGCCTCGGAGGTAAAGTCCAAACCTCATCAAAAACATCCGAATACTCATAGACTACGAGTAAGTTTGCAAATCAATGGCAGAAGCATCAAGTGATTCTAGGAAGCTAGAATGACAGACCCTTTAAGGTTACAGGAAATCTTGAAAGTCCTTCCTCAATAAGTCAAAAGTCTAACGACCCCCTCTCACAATCTAGGATGGAACCATACATGGCTAGCCAATCCATCCCTAGAATCAGACCATAGCCCCTAAAACCAAGCACATGCGCATCACACTCAAACACGATGCCTAACACAGATATCCTCAAATCCCGACATATCATAGATAGATGAGTCGCTCCCCCAATGGGGTTTGAGACAATAACAGGATCAGAAACAACACTAGTACTATGGTGCAGAGACTCAACCACAAAATCAGATATAAAAGAGTGAGAAACACTGGAATCAAAAAGAGTCCTAACTGGATGATCAAAAAGAGAAATCAAACCTTCAAAAGAAACTTACCTACCTCTGTCTGGTACACTGGCCTTGAGAGCATGCACCTACCCTCCAGAAGATCCTGCCCTTGACCCCTGCCTTGCTTTTTCGGACACTCCCTAGTATAGAGTCCGACTTCACAACAGTTGTAGCAAGCATTCTTCCTTTTTCTGCAAATCCTTGACAAAATGACCCAAGCTCCCACAACCATGACACTTCTTCTTGCCTGTATCTTTGTCTTTCTTTCCACCCTTCTTTTGGGTTTTCTTGGGCCACACTTTCTTGCCTTGCGTCTCATCAGTCTTAGCCTCTTTCTTCTCATCCTTACCATCTACTTGCATTAATGCTATGTCAACCAATCTATCAAAAGTCACCCCCATCAGAATGTGAGATAATTCCAATGCTTGAAGAGGTTTATTTAATCCTCTTGCAAACCGTAAAACTTTCTTGTGTGAGGTATTCACCAGTTCCAGTCCAAACCTTGCCAACTGATTGTACTTATTGACATGTTCTTTAACAAACATGATACCTTCCTTAAGTGCCAGAAATCTCTCCATTTGCATACTCTCTTCTGCCTGAGAGAGAAATTTCATCCCGAATCTCTATCAAAAATCAACCCAAGTATCTATTGAACTCCTTTCTTGTGTCACTTCCCACCAAAACGAAGCCTTGTCCTTGCTGCCAGGTGGCCAATTGCATCTTCCTGCGGTCAGCCACCTCAAAAAGCCCAAAAAAGTTCTCTGTCTCTTTTAGCTAACACGGCGCTTCCACAAAGTTCTTAGTTCCACGGAATGACTTTCCTCTCATAGCACATAAATCTTTGCGTATCTGAGAGAAATTATCCACTCGCGGAGGAGGAGGAATAGTGGCTGCAGCTAGGGGAAGGGTGTCTCCTTGGCCTTCGGCAGGAGTCGTAGCCTCAAGATACCTACGGAGCCAAGCCAATATTTAAAATTCCTTGGGAAGATTCAATTCCCTAGACATACTAAAAAGAAAAGGGAAAGGGATTCAGATAGGGAGTCGAAAGATATTTTATATGGCTTTATGGAATATGTTTTCAAAAACAGACTTTTTCTTTGAAAATGCCTTATTTTTTAAAACATTTTTTCAAAACTTTTATCCGATCTTGTAACCTTTAGCGTTGATACTAAATGTGACACCACACATCTGTTAATGTCACTCTTTATCAGAATGCATTAAGTTCCCTGAAGCGTTATAGGAAAAAAAATAGAATCTCACAAGGCAGATATAAAAATAGCAACAGAAATTTAAAACTTCGTTACTTAGTAGAAAATATTTTAATCTCAAAACTTGTTAAAACTTCAGGCTAAATTACTGAAAACAAATACATGAAACCAAAACTTCTGTCTTGCGCTAAAAACCATCAAAGTACAAAAATGTAAAATCATAATCCCATATAATAGCCATAATAAAGTAGACAAGTAGTCGAAGCAACACATCAAAGCAGATCCAAATCCAAGTAGAAACAGAAGAGAGAGTCGTAATCATGCCTGACCGTTCCCAACCCGAGAGCCTAGGGGAAAGGAAAAGAGAGAAAAGGAAACAAAAAGGGTTAGACATAAAGTCTAGTGAGTCCAGTGACCTTTAGCATATAAAGAAGTAAAAGTAACTTGACATGCATACAAGACTGGATGAGAGATAACAGTATCACACAACAGGTATAAATAGGATAAGCAGAATAAAGAGAGTAGACTATGATTCTCAAATACTTTTCTCTGCACCAATACTAGTATAACAGGATTTATGACAGAATTTGGTGTCCCCTAATATAACAGAAATAGAATGATCCCAACAGAAACATAATGATAATTTTGGGTGTACTCTAGTTACATAACGGGTTTTACCCCAAACAGTAACAACAG
The DNA here is from genome assembly GCA_030737875.1 of Allium sativum. Lineage (NCBI taxonomy): Eukaryota > Viridiplantae > Streptophyta > Magnoliopsida > Asparagales > Amaryllidaceae > Allium > Allium sativum. The sequence continues at coordinate 887,149,383 of CM060915.1, read as the reverse complement.
GTACCTTAACAGAAATAAGGGGTGTTACCCAAACAGAAATAATGGGTACCTAAACATAAAATAGACTGGGCTAGATGTACCCTAATGACTACCCCCAAGCAGTCGGTTCCCTAATGTGTAAATACCCTGTGTCCGCTCCACAATAGGGTCTGTTACTTCATAAATTGGCAACCTACAGACACAAACCTATTTATGGTGATACAACGACTTATTTTCCCTACAGGCTCGACTTATGCATGCACATGACTCCGTTGGAACGCGCTCGTATACACCCCCATTCAGATGAACCTCTTACAATCAGTTCAGTATACGTACCCTGAACCCTACCTAGTGTGGGGTCCCCTTTCAATACCAGAATGGGTTACTGATCAATATGGTCCCACATAGAAAATGACACTACTCAAACCCCTAAACCTGTGTCCCCCAATTAACTAGGTTTTTTAACAGGTTAAGCCTTATAGATTTACAGGTTTTCCTAACACCCACAGATTAACAGGTTAAGTTTTATAGGATAACAGGTTAATATAACCCTAACAGATTAAACAAGTTTACTTAAACCCAACTGATTAAACAAGTTTACCTAACCCCAACAGATTTAAAAGGTTTACTTAACCCTAACAGATTTAAAAGGTTTACTTAAACCCAACAAATTAAACAGGTTTACTTAACCCCGACAGATTAAATAGGTTTATAGGTTCATATAACCTTAACTGATTAAATAGGTTCCATAGGTTAAGTATATATATTATCATTATATGTTCCACTTAATCTTTGAATTAAGCCTACAGATCTATATGCCTCAAAATTTCCAGTCATAATTCACAATACAATATATGCCCCAAAAATTCAGTCATATTGCACAAGTTATGCCCCCAAATTTCAGTCGTATTATGATCATTCCCAATCATTCCCAAATTATCCCAATTTCGTTCGTACGCATGTTTCAGCTATATTAGCCTAGGCTCGAAGGTAGCCTGGGCTTATAAAATAAAAAAGGAATAGGAGAGGGAGAAGAATAGAAATTGGCATATAATAACAGAAATAGGCATATAAGAACCGAATAGCAGAGCAGGTGTTCAGAAGAAAACATGTAATAATAGAACTGTTTAGATATGAATCAGTTTCTTAACTGGCATAGGTTCAGATCCAGTTTTATTAACATATTAGTGTTACTATTAAACTTTGTATCTAAAAGTAACATGCTCACAGAGATTGGATTTAAATAACATAGAATAATATGCTGATGTTGAAGAAGAGATTCTTGTATAGGTTAGGTAAGAATTGTCTTGATTCAATCCAAGTTTCGGCAACATCTCCCCATCTTTATTTTATATTTTCAGGACAAGAGTTTGAGGAAGAAATATGAAGAAGTACGATTTATTTGATAGGAATGCATGCTTTATATAGAGTTTACGAGACAATCCTTAACCGCCAGATCTCTGTTTTCAAATCCAACCATTTAGAAAATAATGAACCTGGCTAACAAATACGTCCATAAATAGAACAATGAATTCATCCATATCAGGGTTAGGTCGACCCACCCCCACCTGGGTCGACCCCTGGGTTGACCCACCTGACCTTGGCTCAACCCATAGATCGACCCAGCCAAGCGTGGGTCGACCTTTAATGGGTCTACTTCCTGCCTACAGTTCCCGCTTCATTTGTTTGTATTTTGAATTCTGTTTTGATTTATTTATACATAAGTCTCTTATATGTATATAAACTTCTGACCTTTATAACTTCCTCATACGGTGTCCGTTTTACGCAAACTCAGAGTTTATTTGAACCAGAATTCTGAGACAAATGCCATGGTTTGGTCCATTTTACTTAATTCCTAATATTTAGTTAAGTATACCTTTAGTTTATAAATGCTATATAAAATAAGGGGTGTCACAATAGCTGACATCATAAATTAGATCCAACCCTACAAGTAGCAACAAAATCGACAATAACAACATAAACTAGGTCCAAAACAACGAATGGCATGTGCATCAATATATATCCCCTCCCCCTCTAAGCTTTGCCAAATACTACATGTATATTATGACACCTATTATTATGCCCCCTTCCCCCTCTCGGGCGAGTGTAACTTGGCTCCCTAGTCAAGTGAATATGCACATATAAAAAAACCCGAGCCTAGATCCTCTAGGAGCAAGTACTGGAAACAACAAACGACCGTCTTGCGTCACAGACTTCCAAACAGTAACTTAAAAAGTTAAAACAATACGTCTTATACCATACGTTTCACCAGCCGGTTTACTACTAGTCAGCAAACATCACGCTACAAATAGCTTCAATCAATGAGTTTGGAATTAACAAATATAATTAACTTATGTTTCCCATACCATATGGTATGTTATATCATTTAAATCACGTTCTCGCTTTCTTGAAGAGTGCAGAAATGTGTAGTTTATATATTGAAAATACTCGGTTTAAGAAAAGGAGTTTATAAAACTGTTAATCGGCTTTTTGGTCCGGTTCCCAAAAGTACACAAGACACGCTCGACTCAACGCATCGCGTGGAACTAAAGCCAAAAGGGATGCTTACGAGCGAAGGAAACATGATGAAGAGGGATCCCGCCAACAGAGACCTCACGGCACCCCAAACTCCCATTCATGCAGTCTTCGAGGTGCAAAACCTCGTACCCTGGAGGTGCGAATTCTCGGCGAAGACTCGCACCCTCGAGGTGCGAAATCTGGCACCCTCGAGGCATGAAATCTCTCACCCTCAAGGCGTGAAATCTCGCACCTGCGAGGTGTGAAATTTCACACCCACGAGTTGCAAAATTTCGTACCTCGAAGGTGCGAATTTCCCGTATATGCAGGCTCCAGGTGCAAATTTCTACATGTGGTCCCCTATTTCTACCTACTCCTACCTAATCTCTACCTACTCCTTTCCTATAAATACCCTATGACTTCACACTTCAAAGGGGTTGGAATTTGAGACCTTAGGACCTCTATAGAGCTCCATTAATGGCATCCTCCATTTGAGGAAGAAGAAGGTCAAAAGTATCCATTTCTTAATATAGTAAATATATGATAATTATGACATCATATATGAGAATGGTGACATCATCTAGCATAAAGATGATTGTAATGAAATATAATGAGATGTCATGAGAAGGTTTCACACTTGAAACTTTGAGTAATTAATAATATTCCAACAACACTTCAAAGTGGACGTAGGCCCCTCACGAGGCCGAACCACTATAAATCTCTTGTGTTATTTACTGCCTTTCTACTCTCGTCTGTGAGACCAAAATAACTATTCCTAGTAATTGGAATCTTTGGTGTTTACGACATTTTTTGCCGTTAACATTTGGTGCTTTCATTAAGATAACTCGAACCTTGCGCCTTTGTTGCACATTACCGTCTCGACCACCCACGAGCTTGAGGTTCCATGCTAAACCTACTGTCGAGTCCACTTACGATGGCGAAGAAACCAAAGAACGCAATGGTCGGCTCTTCAACCTTAGCTAAGGCCGGTACGTCCCAACAACCTCAACCAACGGACATCCCGGCCACTAATGAAACTGTCCCTCCTACTGCGGACCCCAAAGCGCCAGCAACACAAACTCAAATCCACGTGCTTGATGAGAAATATGAGAACACAGCGATCAAGCTTAATCAAGCATTAAGGAATAACATCGACCTTATGCGACAACTTTAAGAAAGTCAGCGCATCATCGCTCGACTTCAATTAACTCGGAACAATGCTCAACCCCGACCAACTATATCGGAAACTTCCTCTTCCGAGTCGAGGGGCCCGCATCAAAGGAGGAGGTTTAGCCTCATCAACAACATCGCCGCCCGCACCAATGCCCTCGACAGCGGTAATGGCAATGGCTGCGCCAATGGGAACAGCGATCGAACCATAGTCACATATAGCGAGAGGGCACAATACCGAGACCGTTCTCACTTGATCATTAATGACGGACTAGGTCCTACAAACCAACCTCTTCCTCGACACAACCTGACGGTGGGTAATCATGATGAGGGGCTCATTATTCCAGCGGCCTGCGTTCCTCCAGAACAGGAACCGCATCATCCTTCTCCACTTCACCATCCACACCAAGACCAGATCATAGATGTCGGGGACATGGAGGAAGACGATCCGGATGTCCATCATAGGAGACGCCCTCGCAACAGAACTCCGAAACCTCGCCGAAACACATGGGTCCCAATAGCGGATCCCCATCCAACATACCTACCCGACATGGTTCGAAGAATCATGAGGGAGATGCGAGGAAATGTGCACAATTCATGGGAAGTGCACATTAGGCGTAACCCCTTTACAAGAAGGGTAAACGAAGTTGAATGGCCGCGATGCTTCAGCATGCCGCAGATGCTGATGTATGATGGCACCATTGACCCTTGTGCCTTCCTTAATCGATATGAATGGAAAATGGACTCGAGTCGGGGCAACGATCTAGTCAAATGCAAATGTTTCATAGTCTTCTTATCTGGAACCGCTCTCTTGTGGTTCTCTCGCCTCCCACTCGATTCCATTATTAGCTTCGGCCAGTTAGCGACACAGTTGGTCAAGCAATTCAGAATGCATATACCAACTCCAAAGAATGCCCTCACCCTTTCTAACTTATAACAAGGGCCCGCTGAGTCGCTCAAAAGCTACCTCTCCAGGTTCAACATTGCCCTCGCCGAGGTCGAGGATCCGGATCCTCGCACCGTACCTTTTCAATTAGCCAAAGGTGTCCTCCTTACTTCCAAATTCGGGGAATGGATCGATCAGAAGTAGCCAAAAATACTCGACGCCTTCTATGAGAAGGCGGATCAGTAATTGTACCAAGAGGAAGCAAGGAGCAACCGACTCTCAGCCACCAGTCTCCCAAATGGCCCTCAAGCAGCGCTGCAAATAACAACCTCAGAAGAAAACAAGTAGGATAGCCCTTTGATCAAAACCAGGGGCAGGTCCCAATGGGCAAAGACCGAACAATGGTAGGCAAGATGGCTGGAACAATGATCAGGCACCGACCGAGCCAAGGAAGCCCGACCCTTACCGAGCCTTCGAGACATAAACCCCTCTAAATGCGGATCTAAAAACAATTTACTTGGAGACATGCAACGCTTTTCCATACTAGAAACCGTGCACTAGAGAATCAACTGACCTTGAGAAAAATACTGGGAGATATTGCCGATACCATGACGTGTACGGCCACAATACCAATGAATGTCGCTAGCTCAAGGATGCAATTGAAAAGCTTATCCGCGAAAAACGACTTGAGCAATATGTCCAAGAACCTTTACCTCCCAAAGAAAATCCGCAGCCTCAGGCAGCTGCCAAAGCAGCTCCCAGTCCATATAACCCAAGGCGTGGGATCGTAATCAACACCATGTGTGGCGGACCTTACCCCACACATGACAGCTTCCGAAAAATGGAAGAGTATGTGAGTTCCATAAAATATGCTACTTATGAAACTTGCTCTGCACACCATGAATCCATCTCGGCCAAGCTCCAAAAGACCATGTGGGACGACATTGTTTTCCGTGAAAGAGATTATATTGGGGTGGAGATCCCAACCACCGATCCACTAGTTATCACATCCCAGATCGGTGCCACTTCTGTCCGAAAAGTGTTAATCGATTCCAAAAGCTCAGTCAACATCATTTTCAAAGCTGCTTACAAACAGATGAGGTTAGAAACAAAAGATATAAAGCCAAGTTGTGCCACGATCAACGACTTCAATAGGGCTTCTAGTTCCCTAGTGGGAATGATCGATCTACCTATGGAGCTAGGCGAGGGGATTGGGGCCGGGTCTGAATCCTACGTAGTTATAGACATCGAATCTCCCTATAATGCTTTCCTTAGACGCCCTTTTCTCATAGAGTTTCGAGTCTGCATGTCACCATGGTCTCTCTTAATGAAATTTCCGATATAAAACAGGATTGGAACAGTTAGATGTGACCAAGTAAGTGCCAGAGTGTGTTATGTAATAGAATGGAAGAATGCGCGCAACAAGGACAAGGGAAAAGCAGTGCCTACTGCTTCTTGCGCCAAGACTATTTCAGCATAGCAATCAGCGGTGTCTGGGCCTTGGCTCAGGTGCCACTGCCGTCTTTTCGAAGACCTCGACCCACGAAAGGACGAAGAGCCCAAGTATGAGAGGGCTACCTCGGTCGAATCTATAGTGGATATTCCCGTTAATCCCAATGATCCATCGAGAGTGCTAAAGATATGATCCAAACTCCATCCTGCATTCAAAGAAGATCTTGTGGATTTCCTAAAGGCTAACTTAGACTTGTTTGCATGGACTCATCCTTATATGAAAGGCATCGACCCTGCGATAACTTGCCATTGTCTAAGTATCGACCCTACGACTATTCCAGTCAAGCAGAAGCGCTGCTTCTTGGGACCCGAGAAGTCCAAAGCACTTGAGGAAGAGGTAGACCGTCCACTCAACAACAATTTCATTCGCAAAGCCGATTACCCCGAGTGGGTCTCCAACCCAGTTCTGGTCAAGAAAGCCAACAGTAAATGGAGAACGTGCGTCGACTTCTCTAACCTAAACAAGGCATGTCCCAAAGATAGCTTTCCTCTCCCGAAGATCGACTGACTTGTTGATTCAGCCATTGGATACCAGCTGCTATCTTTCATGGATGCCTACTCAAACTACAATCAAATTCCCATGAACCTTCGTGACCAGGATCACACTTCTTTCATAATAGACCTCGGACTTTACTCCTATCGTGTCATGCCCTTCGGCCTCAAGAATGCTGGCGCTAGTTATCAGCGAATGGTTAATTGACTCATTAAAAACCAAATCGGAAAGTACATGTGGATGACATGTTGGTAAAATCACGTCCACGTCCTCTTTGAAATGTTCGATATCCTCCACCGGTACGACATGAAACTCAACCCCTTGAAATGCTATTAGGAGTCGCCTTAGGAAAATTCTTGGATTTCATTGCAACTCGGGGGGAATCGAAGCTAATCCAGAAAAAATTCAAGCTATTCGGGACATCCGAATCCCCAAGAACGTCAAGGATGTACAAAGTTTAAATGGAAAGGTCACTGCTTTAAGTCGGTTCATATCCAAGTCCACCGACAAGTGCATCCGTTTCTTCAATTTACTTCGAAAGGGGAAATGCAATTTCGAGTGGACCCCAAAATGCATTTCTGCATTCAAAGAACTTCTAGATCACCTAAAGCGACCACCTATCCTATCTAAGCCCATAGACCATAAGGACTTATGCATCTGTTTAGCTGTCTGTACGCATGCAATCAGCTCAGCGTTAATCCGCCTCGAGGACCACATCCAACGGCCCGTCTACTACATAAGAAAACGATTGACAGGGGCAGAGAAGAATTACCCGAAGCTGGAAAAACTGGCATTCTGCTTTCTCATTTTCTCTTGGAAACTCCGAGCGTACTTCCAATCTCATCCTATAAAGGTTTTCACCGATCAGCAACTACGACCGGTCCTGCAACGACCCGAAGCGTTGGGGCGGCTACTGAAATGGAGTATGGAGCTAAGCCAGTTTGAGATAACATTCATTCCCCGCCGAGCTATCCTCAGCCAAGCTCTCGCTGACTTCATAGTAAAGTTCACTGCCCCGGAGGAGACCTCGGCAGAGAACACAGAAACTCTCAACACCCAATGGAAATTGTTCATGGACGGGTCCTCCAACCGCAAATGCTCTAGGGCTGGAGTCGTGGTCATCACCACCGAGGAACACCCAATATACTACGCGCTAAAACTAAATTTCCCTACTACCAAGAACAACGCGGAATATGAAGCCTTGATCGCCGTACTCATAATTGCAATCAAACTCAAAATAAAGACAATCAAAATCTTCTTCGACTCATAACTCATCGTGTGTCAAGTGCAAGGGGAATATCAACCTAAGGGGGAATGACTCGCCCTCTACTTAACCAAGGTTTAGGAACAACTCACTCACCTCGACCACTTCGTCATCGCTTACATACCCCGAGAACAAAATGAAATGGCCGAATCGCTATCCGAACTGGCAAGCTCCGAAGATCCGCAACTTTTGGGGTTCTCCCCCATCGAAGTGCTCAACTCCCCTAGTATCAAGCAAACTCAAACTGAGGTGGTCATAAACACCGAATCTGAACCTGAATCTTGGATGACACCAATCAAGAATTACTTACAGCATGGGACCCTTCCGAGGAGCTACAAGGAAAGGCGAGCACTCACCCGCCAATCGGCTCGCTATCTTCTTATGGATGGGATTCTCTACTGTAGAGGTTTCTCCTTCTCATTGCTCAGATGTGCAGCCCGCCATGACTCCATCAAAGTCTTAACCGATATACATGAAGGGGAGTGCGGTGACCATACTGGAGGACAAAGCCTGGTCAGAAAAATACTTAGACATGGTTATTATTGGCCCACGCTGGACCAAGTTGATGCAGACTATGCTCGCAAGTGCAACAAATGCTAGCGCTTCTCGAATATCCCGAGAACCCCGCCTATAGAGCTGACACAAATGAATAGCCCATGGATTTTTGACATGTGGGGAATCGACATCATTGGAACTCTTTCAATGGCCAGAGGTGGGGGACGATACGCCGTCGTCACAGTTGATTATTTTACCAATTGGGCAGAGGTCGAAGCTCTCACCACGATTACCACCAAGAGGATGATCAACTTCATTGTCCACAACATCATTACTCGATATGGGGTCCCTCAAGCTATCATCTCAGATAACGACACTCAATTCGATAGCACCATGCTAGCGGCACAACATCGAAAAGTGATTCTCGGCAGTGGCTCATCCTCAAGCCAATGGGCAGGTCGAAGCGATCAAAAAAGTTTTTAAGTCCGTCATCAAGAAGCTCCTGGAAAAGACTGGAGGGGTGTGAGCAGACGAACTTCCTCTAGCCCTATTGGAATACCGAACCACCCACAAGACAACAATCGAACACACTTCCTTTGCCCTTGCCTATGGATCAGAAGTCGTCGTTCCTATAAAACTCAAGCTTCCATCTCACCGAGTCACCTATTTTGATCCAAGGACAAACCAATATTTACTTTTAGGATCACTTGACTTGTTGGAAGAGAAAAGGAACAAAGCTGATCTCGGAGTCGATGCCCAATGGCAATGAGTCGCCCGATACTTCAATTCTAGGGTCCGTCGTAAGGACCTCAACGTCGACGACCTTGTCTTAAAACAGGTCTTTTCTCCACCAACAGGCCTCGCTCCTCGTTGGGAAGGTCCGTACTCCATATAACGGAAGCTCAGCAATGGATCTTTCAAACTCACAACCGTGGACGGAGCTGAACTCCCGAGGGCATGAAAAAATGAACATCTCCATCGCTACTTTGCATAACATAGTACACAACTATTTACGCTTTCCAATAATATTTTGTTTTCTAACAATTCAATGCATTGTAAAGGCTATTACTGCCAAAGTTATTAATAGAAATTATGTTTAACTTCCCATCTCTTCCTGTTTATGTTTACTCCGCGCATGACAAATTTGACTAATCCTAACAACTAGCTTACATTCAAACAGCCGGTTGTCGTGTCGTCCTCTGAGCACAGAGTCGGCACCGCCATCTGAGTCTCGAGCCAACCTCTAGGCCAAAACACATTGGCTATGACCGACACCCCAAGCACGGGAGCCGACAATGCCACTCGAGCCGTCGGCCCGCGTTGCGACCGAGTATAAATAACCATGAACTCGAACCATGGCTCCGTGCCGAGGCCAAGGATAAATCATTCCACGTCCAAGCCCCAAGCGACTTGGGGCAACCCAACAGCCAGGCGGGAGTGATGTACATCCCTTCCTCGGCTACGAGTACCGTTCAAATCTTGGCGCAGCACCGAGACCAACCCTTAAATCGTTTCTTCCCCGAAGCTATCAAGGCTAAGGGGTAGCCCATAGCCACGATCAGACCCTACGGGCTGATGATCCGGGCTTCTCTTCTTAGGTGAATAAACAACACTTGCGGCTCGCCTCAACTCGATGTACGACGGTAGAGCCACACACTGTATGGAAAGCACAACACAACGTCATACGTCTTCGCTACACTTGGGATTAACCCCCGGGCAACCCAAACACAGCAGGCGCTTAGTTTGGCTTTGCAAACTATGGTTTCCTGAGTTGAGGGAAACATACTAGAAGCCTGCGCTCTATCACACCCCTCCATAATAATTGACCCGGAGCATGGTACACAATCACATCCCTCCGGAATAATTGACCCAGAGCGTGGCAAATAATCAATTTTTTGTTAGGTGTAACGATAAATATGCTTATGCAAGGATGGGACTCCAGAAAACATAAGAAGAACATCCAAACACTTAACATAAATTGCGATCTTTACTAATTCATATTTCATTTCAACACACACATTAAGACAAACTACATGTTTAACATATTCCTTTCTAATGATAGTGTACTTGAAAACCACACCATGTCTTGAAAAACCAAAAGCAAGGGCCGTACTCGCGTAAACTATCGGCCTACACTACCAAAATAAAATGGTAACTCCTACTCCAGTTACTAACGCTAATCGTATCTTTTCTTCTTTTGCTTGTGCTTGTGCTTTTTTGTAGATTCAACACTCGACGGTTCATCTTTTGTACCGGGGATCTTCTTACCTGACCCACTCCTTCCATCTTGGCCCTTCTGAGAGGTGGTCGATTCATGAGAAGCTGAGAGACGCTTCTCGCCCGCACCGTCGCTGCTAGGGATCTCGGTGATGTCAATAAAGGCGGCATGCAGATTAGTCATTGGGGCACTTTCGACAGCAAGACCTACTATAGTGCCACTCTTCTCCGGTATCTCCTTGCCTTCTTGGTCATCCCGTTCCTTGGCCTCTCTGGAAGCCCAACGCTCGGCAAGCTTTTGGGACTTATGCGGCATGACAACACTTCTGCTCCACCACCTCGCTCTTAGCCACCATCCTGGCTTGTTGAGCCTCCACTACATCTGCCATTGAAGGCAAGCCAACTCCCACCGTGCCTCTAGCATGGGAACTCTGCCCGTCAACCTCCTTTCTGTCCTTTAAAAAGCTCTTATACATGCCAGGGGTTATCCTTATATCCGAGTACGTGTCCAGCTGATCACCGCCTTCTCCAAATTGCACTGCCTTGAGCCCCAGCCCAGATTCAGTTGTTTGTGGGACCATGGGGGCAGGGCCTGATGTCATGGTCGGTTCAAGAAGGGCGGTACATTGAAAAACAACCTTTTAGTCCGCAAATTCGGTAATTACGTCATCCTCAGGGATGCATGGAAAAAGGATTTTACCTCCGGGCAGGGATGGTACAGAAATGGCAAGCGGGGTACTGGTGGTGGTAGGTAAAGTGAATTCGGTCTCTCCTAGCTCCGGGTGCTCAGGGCCATACTCGGTCGAAGCCCGAGTTAAAGCTGTGGGATCACTCACCATGCCTGGTTCAGGGGACAGATATGAGCTTGCTTCCACAAATGTCTCCGCAACCACAACGCTCTCAGTCATGGCTGGTTTCCCTTTCTCGATAGTGAGTCTCTCCAAACTCTCTCTCTCGGCATCCTCAAGCAATAACCTCCTAACCTCTTCCAGCTTCTCGCGCTCCTCAACAGTCAGAAGATCAATCACGAGTTGGCGTTCATATAAAGTTCTCACATCCACTTCGCACAATAAGGCCTCATACGGCACCAACCTCTCCCAAGTCCGAGCTAGTTCCTAGGGATAATCATCCACCCATGAGAGCCCATGGGATCTCAGAACCTTAACATACATGTTCTGGATATCTTTCTCCATAAACGACTGTACCTGGAATTCTGTATCCTCCAACTCCTCTCTCAGTCATTCCACTTCTCTCAGGTGTTCTTCTTTAAGACCATCCAGTATGCCCAACACATCCCGGTTACTGGCCTCCTTGTCCTCCTTGTCCTTTCTCATTTCCTCGAGCTGCCTCTTCAAGTTGTCATTCTCCGCTCTTAAGGCATTGTTGCCATTTTGGAGTTCGAGGACTTTGGCGTACTCCCTTTCTGACTTGAAGCATGTCTTATCCACCTCAACCTTGTCCCTCTTAAGGGTCGTGTTTGCGGTCGTCAAATCAGCTACTGTCTCTGTGAAAGAAGAGCGGGAATGATCAGTTTCTTGTTTGAATTTCTCATACGCCATCTTCATCTCAGCTAAAGACGGCAAGACCCGCGAGTCAGTACTCGAAGATACAGAGGCAAGTAATCAAAATTCCCCGAATACAAGAAAGGAGGTCTCACCTATTTCTGTGTTCAAGTTTTGGATGGTAGTATGTTCGGCGTCAATGACCGAACTCTAGTTGATGAGCTCCAAGTTTTTCTTCCTAATCAATTCGGCGAGTTGGCGGGAGTACCTTAGAAGCTAGTCAGCCTGGTGATATTCATCCCTCACATGCATCCAGACATCCCTGGATTCCCTGACAGAGTATGAGTGGAGATCGGGGACAAACTTTAACTCATCAAAGTAATGTCGAGGAAATTCTCGCCTAAGCAGTGTTAACTTTTCATCCAAGGAAAGCTCTCGCCCCTCGGACTCTACAAGACCTTGCCTCCCCGCTGCGATATCCCTCTCCGGCCTTGGTTGGCCAAGTGGTGGCTCTCTCCCTTTAGCAGTTGGAGCCGGAGCCAATGTATGTGGGGGAGCTATCGAAGACGGACGCTGAGAACCTCCTAATTTAAGTCGGGAATCTCCCTCGGGCATCCGAATCGGAGGGGGAGGAGGAGGATTCGGAGACCGTCGAGATCGATTCCCATCTCGGTGTCCACTGTCGCGACCAATCGGGGGTGGGGTGCCATACAAATTGGTCCCTCTTTTGAAGCCTTCAAAGAAAGGATTCCTAGGGCGTTGATGGCATCCATGTCCATAGCCTCGTCGCCCGCGTCCTATAGCCATATCACCTGTCAAAGAAATGAAGTGAAATCATTTAAGTCGCATGCTCAGGTAAGCCACCATTATATGTAGTGCTAATGAGTGTATGCCCCAAGTGTTCTCTCAACAAACCATATTGTGGTCCACTCGAAGGAGTTAACCCCTCTGCAGCAAGAGCTAATTCGTCTATGATAGTTGGGGTCGGCCGTAGAGATATGTCAAGGTTAAGCTTACTCAAGCCATTGAACTAACGCTCGTCCTCGAGTGGGGTGGCAGAGACGGTGGCCTAATCGACTCTCCCTCCCCCGTCCCTCCGGTCGAGGGCGGAATAGGAACATTCAATGAGCCCTTATCTCCAGCTGCAGCCTCCTCACCATGAGCCCCATCTCCACAAACGTCTCCTTGGAACTTAATAACCTTCTTCGGCCTGGGCCCGACAGAGGGCATCTTTCTCTTCTGACCAGGGGTCACAGGGCCTTTCGCCACCACCCTTTTTGGTACACCCTTGCCACTGTGGGCCTAATTACAGCCCGATCATTGGGAAGTAACCCCACACGGCGAAAGCGCTCTTGGCTCATTACAATTTCCCTTTTGCGAAATTCCTCAGGAATCGCCCGCAAGGCATCAAGACACTGCCTATACTCTTCGCCGGTGGGTTCCTCTGGATTCCATACCGCAATCAAAAAAGGATAATAATAAGATATGGGTCCCGGAAACTTTATAATTGGAAGCAAAGTTCGAAAGCACTTACTCCCTTTAATCCACCTCCTTGCGAATCCAGGAGGGCAGCGTACAAAGAACCAGTCTTGTTTGAACACCGATGGCCTAGGCCACGTCTCGCTAAAGAATTTGGTGGCGGCTGTCACTTCCAGGAACCATTGGGAAGGCGATCTGCTAGATGTTCTACTCAAGCTGAAAAAATACCGAATATCCTCTCCGGCGGTTTCCATGTTGAAATATACTTGGTATAGAACGTAAGTGCCTAAGAGTGACGAGTAAGCATTTGGATGCAGTTGCGAAGGTGCAAGGCTGAAATATGATAGAATATCCCAAACAAAATCATTGGCAGAGGGCACGCAACCTGCGACACAAGCTTGCCTATTCTAGGTAGTTAAACCCTCGGGCGGTGCGTGAGCTCTTCCACCTCCTTCCGGCACATGAGCATCACCTACTGGTATGTTGAACCGCTGCGCCATTTTCATGAATTTCATAGCATCCAAGCGCGACGGCACTGAGTCCGTCAGATTTTCCAAGATAACAGCATCGAGTAACATATCCGGGGCTACTAGGCCCGCTGGTGCATCTTTGTCCATAATGTCCACATTCTTAACCTCTTCACGTATGACCGGAGAGTGTAGCCTCTCAAGTTGTTCCCCGTGATCAGACACTTCGGGTGAACTGGCCAATTGAGAAGGAACGAATCCTTCAGTATTCTCAAGCTCGCTGCCACTTAAGCTACCGCTATTGTTAGAATTAGATTAATGTGATGATGATGGGGAAGCCTCAGCTTCCAGGACTTTTCTCGTCTTTGGTATTGTTTTCATGGTTAACTATACTTTAAGACACCAGTATTAGACATCGCATTGGAATAACCTGTACCCCTCGTGTTGATGGCAACTAACATGTGTGTGCAGCGTCGTGCAAGATTAAGATATACATAGGAAAGTCAAACAGTCCAATAGTTCAGTCATAATTCGGTTATATGCGCTATCCTATGTGAAAGATTCGTGTCTGTGTCCGCATAACTACCGTCATATGCATTCGTACAATCGCGCATGCAATTATGTAATAGGTAAACTTAAGGACGGGCAGTTAGGATATCGAAGTACTGAACCCGAAAAATGATACCCTGCCAAGGTGTGGCGCAAAGTAGTTGGGCTAGCGGCAAAAAAAATGACCGCGATAGTAAAGAGAGGCTCCGACAAGCTTCAAAGTTCAAAAGTCCGAACCTCAGGGCCCAAATATTTGAACCCCTAAGGGTTCGAAAATACGAGCCTTCAGGTTCGAAAATTTGAACCCCACTAGGTTCGAAAATTCGGACCCTAGAGGGTCAAAATTTTGAACCATAGGATCGAGGATCCGACACTCACTAGGCTCGAAAATTCGAACCCTAAAGGGTCAAAAATTCGAACCCCAGGCTCGAGGATCCGAATCCATCGAGGTTTGGAGCTTCGAACCCCTCGGGTTCGAAATATCGACCCCTGGAGGTTCGAAAATTTGAACCCATGAATGTTCAAAACATCGAACCCCGGAGGTTCAAAATTTTGAACCTCGAAGAGGGTCGAAATTTTCGACCCGGTTCAGGTCTTCGCCTCTCTCTCCCTCGCATCGAACCACTCTGGCCAAGCTTCGATGCCTTGACCTCCTTGCTCCTCATGCCTCGACCCCACGACTTACCTAAGTCTAAGTTCGAAAATTAGTTAGCCTCGAAGCTCGAAATTAATGGCGGTCGAGACGGAAAAACAGTGGAAGAAGGAAATTAGGTGGGGGTTGTTTATAATCAAAGGAAACAGTCTCTTCGCATTCCTAAGAATTTCAAGTCCATGGGTTCGAAATTTCGATCACACGAGTTCGAAATTTGAACCACCGGGTTTGAAATTTCGAACCCACGAGTTCAAAATTCCAAACCCCTTGGGGTCGAAATCTCGAACCTCTGTGGTTCGAAATTTCGCACCCCACCAAAAAAAGAAGAGGAAAACACCGAACCCCTGGGTTCGAGACTTTGCACCACGCGCTCATGTACATGTATTCCCTGCGCATACTGAACTCGCGAACACGTAGAGGGAACGCACTGTGAATACTTAGTAACATGAGCACGACACCACGTCAGCAGTAGCTCGCTCGCAACCATGCAGCGAACAAGCCTATCAATTAAAATGTGTTTTCCTTTAACTTACAGGATAAACCAGCAACTTGGTTACTAAACCAATCCAAAGCACATCATGTCAACACAAGACGTACTTTGGGGGGAAAATGTTAACCGGATATTTGGACCGGTTCCCAAAAGTACACAAAACACGCTCGACACAACGCATCGCGTGGAACTAAATCCAACAGGGATGCTTAGGAACGAAGGAAACAGGATGAAGAGGGATCGCACTAACAGAGACCTCACGGCACCCCAAACTCCCATTTATGCAGCCATCGAGGTGCGGAACTTTTTACCCTCGAGGTACGAATTATCACACCCTCAAGGTGCAAAGACTCGCACCCTCGAGGTGCGAAATCTCGCACCCTAGGGGTGCGAAATCTAGCACCCTCGAGTTGTGAAATCTCGCACCCACGAGGTGCGAAATTTCATACCCCCGAGGTGCGAAATTTCACGCCCCAAGCTCAGGTGCGAATTTACCATGTATGCAGGCTCCAGGTGCGAATTTCTGCATGTGGACTGGATCGCGCCTACAGAGACCTCACGGCACCACAAACTCACATTCATGCAGCCATCGAGGTGCGGAACTTCATACCCTCGAGGTGCAAATTATCGCACCCTCGAGGTGCAAAGACTCGCATCCTCGAGGTGCGAAATCTCGCACCCTAGAGGTGACAAATCTCGCACCCTCGAGGTGCAAAATCTCGCACCTATGAGGCGTGAAAATTCATACCTTGGAGGTGCGAAATTTCATGCCCTAAGCTCAGGTGCGAATTTATCGTGTATGTAGGCTCCAGGTGCGAATTTCTGCATGTGATCCCCTATTTCTACCTACTCCTACCTAATCCCTACCTACTCCTTTCCTATAAATACCTCATGACTTCACACTTCAAAGGGTCAGAATTTGGGACTTTGGGACCTCTATAGAGCTCCATTAATGGCATCCTCCATTTGAGGAAGAAAAAGGGAAAAAGTGTCCACTTCTTAATATAGTAAATATATGATAATTATGACATCATATATGAGAATGATGACATCATCTAGCATAAAGATGATTGTAATGAGATGTCATGAGAAGGTCTCACACTTGTAACTTTGAGTGATTAATAATATTCCAACAACGCTTCAAAGTGGACAATGGCCCCTCACGAGGCCGAACCACTATAAATCTTTTTTGTTATTTACTGCCTTTCTACTCTCATCTGTGCGACCAAAATAACTATTCCTAGTAATCGGAATCTTTGGTGTTTACGACATTTTTTGCCTTCAACAAAAACGATTTTGAAATCATTTTGGAATTTGTTTCTTTGAATATATATATATATATATATATTGTAACACCACGTAATTTTTATAACACTAAAGAGGATAAATTAACGAATAATTTACTTAATTTAAGAGAATGGACTGTGCCATTGTGTGAATCTCGGAATTCTGGTCAAGATAGACATTTGGTTTGCGTAAAACGGACACCACATGAAGAAGTTATGAAGGTTTGAAGTTTGTATACGCACAAGAGAATTATATATATACAAACAAATCAAAATATTCAAATTAATTCAAAGTAGCCATGCGGGAAGACCAGAAGCGGGAAAATAGTGAACCTACCGTTTCTGGGGGTCAATCCGATGCCCCGCTAGGTCGAGCCAGGCTCTTTAGGGTCGACCCATGGGTCGACCCCGGGATCGACACCAAAAGGGGGGGTTGACCCCCACAAAGATCTGGGCAGATTCGTTTTTTTTGAACGTGGACTTGTTTTGTGGCTTGATTCATTGACCCTATGCTACAAATAAGGCCCCATTTCTCTTGTTTCTCCACACCTAAATCAATGGAGGCCTAAATGCTTTCGGTGCATGGACTGAACCTAATCTTTTTCTTCTTTTGTAATCAAGTTTAGAGATTCAAGTGTAGATTTGTGATTCAACCTTCGCTATTCTTCTTCTATCTTTCTAAATACAAACGCTGTGAGTTTCAAGTTGCTTTTAGATTTAAATAATTAAAAAGTGAAACATGATACGACTGTAATATGGATCTATGCCTATAACTGCCAGAATCATGTCAGATCTATAATAGTTTGTGAATTTATGATATTATGACATATCTATGACTTGGATCTTAACCTTTATCATGTCACATCTGTAATAATTTGTGAACCTATGATGTTCTTACATATCTATGACTTGGATCCTAATTTTTATCATGTTAGATCTTCCTTTGTTTATAGATCTAATTTGCTATTTAGATCACCTTGTACCTATCATGTTTGTGGTTGAATTGGATCAGTTATTAGTTGGGAATCTAAATTATTATTTAGATCATATCATGCCTAATATGACATCCCTACCGTGTTATAAACAGTTCTATCATCTTATGTTCACCAGATCTTTTCTCATATGCCCATCTTATCATTATGCCATTATATGTTTATGTCAATTTTGTTAGAATAATCATTTCTGTCATCTTCCCTTTTACCTTTCCCTTCTTATTTCATATAGCCAGGCTACTTTCGAGCCTATACATATCGCTGAAAAATGCGAATACGTTAAATGGGGAAAATGAAGGAAAATTTGAAATTGGACATAATTTGTAAATGGGGAATTTGGCATAACTTGAATAATGTTGATGTATATGAATTTAGGTCATATAATTCATTATGAACATAATTGGGAAAAAGGGGCACGAAACCTGTAACGACATAGGTAAAAATGGGTTAATTAAGAAATTCCTAGGATTACAGTAATTAGAAACTGTAACTACGCCTAGACACAAGGTTAGATTACACTTGTGGTGGAAGCCTACCCGGAACCGCCTGACATATCCAGCGACCACAAGTGGCAAATCTAATGTGAGGGGTCTAGGTGCATAAATACGAGACATGCTATGACACGAGGTTAAACCCAACTTGTGGAAGAAGTCTGCCCAGGGCCGCCCGGCATAACCAGCATCCGCAAGTTGTAGGTTTAATGTGGGAGGTCTAGTGCATTACGACCATAAATGGATATGTAGTAATAAATTGGAGTAAACAGGGAATGATAGTAACCTATTATAATTAATTACTCTAATAAGAATGTTATATAAGTGGTAGTCTTGTCCTAGAGACAAGTGGAAATTATAACGTAAGTTATAATAAAATGAAAGAAAGCTTATTAGTAAACCTTAGTTAAGAAAACTAAGTTAATAAGTAAACAACATCTAGTTGTAGTGTTACGTTAAATAGAAAACAGGTGAACTAAGATGAAGTATACTTAATTACATATTAAGTAAAACATGTTATTGTAACTATGGAATTAGATAATGAATAATACAAAGGGATTGTGGATTGTAAGATTACTTTTGTTAATTACAATCCAGGGTTGAAAGATTGTAAGATTACTTCTGTTAATTACAATCTAAAGAATAACATGTGATGGGGCTTATTAATAAACTTAAATGGATTAAGTTATATTTATATGTAATAAAAAAGCAAGTGGAATTTTGGCAAGTGAAAAGAAGTTGTCAGACCAAAAATAGGTCCTAACACCCAAATTATCGTATTTAGAGCGTAGGATATGAAGAAATAACTGAAAAAATAAGAGAAAAGCAAGACAACAGGATTTTTATAGTGGTTCGGCGTTAGCAAGCCTACGTCCACTTCATATTTTCTCATTTCACTCATAGATTACAATTACAATGAATATTGTCTTTCAATCACTTGAATTCAATGAATAATTCTCTCCGAATCCATTGAATTTATTGAGGAAGATGGTGGTTATTCATGGAGAAGTGTTGGCCATGGCAGCCATGGAAGTTGAGATGCCAAAAGTCCCTCGAAAATGCCCTCTGAAGGTGTATTTATAGCTGTAGGAAAGCTCCTGGGAGGACTGGTTCGTGATGGGGTACGTGGCAGGCGATCCAGAAAAATAGGAGAGCCAGTAGCCTTGAGAATAGGTCAAAACAAGCTGCGTGTGAACAGGTCCGAAGGTCGGATCGCGGTCATAGGTCGGATCGCAGTCATGGGTCGGATCGCGGTCATAGGTCGGATCGCGTAGGCAAGGTCGGATCGGATCGCGTAGGCAAGGGCGGATCGGATCGCGTAGGCAAGGGCGGATCGGATCGCGGTCATATGCCAGCTTACACCCGTTCACGGAAATGGGCGTAACTTTCAAACCGTAAGTCCGATTGAGCCAAACCAAAGATCAAACTGAAGCTAATTCAAAGCGCTACGAGTATATGAGGTGAATAGATCCAAATGAGGTCATTTGATAGGGGTTTCGGGCCAGTTTATACTGATGTTGTGATTTTGACCTAACTGCCTTGTGTCTTCTGATGATGCTTCCAATGCCCGAGAGCGATGTTATCCAGAGATTCCATATGAGACAGCATTTACCCAGAGGTATGTCAACATTATCTTTGCTTTGGGTAGCCTGGTCACAAAGCAGGCTAACATTTTTCTCCCCAAAGTACATCTTATCGAGGATGAGATGTGCTTTGAATATGTTGAGCTAAATCTTTCTGGAATATCATTTGTCCTTGCGAAGGCTTTATCCAATTGTTGCATTGCTTCCATTGGAGCTAATCAGGCTAAGTTCTATGAGAGGAGTATTCGAGACGATCAAGAAATTGTTTAAACCTTGTCAAATCAAAAGATCTAATTCATCCATCAGAAGTCATGCTAAATTGTCGGCTCCTGAGCGTGATCCTACACGCATAGGTCGTCGCCAAACAACATCATCACTCTATGCAAGCCAAGCGCGTGGTCGGGTTGGACTTTCTTTTACATATGAGTCAATAAATGGAGTAGCCACCCAAATCATGGGGAGATGTAAGAATCTTTGGGCTTTGAGCTAACAACTGGACTGTTGGGATAAAGCACATCAGAATCAACATACGAATTTGTCATTTGTACTCAAGATTGGACTAGCCTGATATCTTGATATTGATTCAGGATCTTAAAATCGCATTGAATCGTAACAGTAAGGAATTCAAAAGCCATGATCACTCTGGATCGTAGTCGAGAGAATCCACAACTGTTACGGATCATTTCTTAATCCAATATTCACATATAAAGTAGTCAGTAAGGGACGTTATTAAAATTATGTGGACCAGTGCCTATAGGATTGTCACCATCGCAAGGTAGTAGATAGGTTTGTCACACCTTCCATTTGGTGTAGTTTGAGTCTTTAAGTTCACATTCGATCCACAAGCTAGCTCGCTTGGTCGGCAAAGATGAGTAAGGTTGTACTCCGGAGGCATGACGTACATGTTTTGAATCCCATTTCATGCCAGGATTGTCTTCAAAGTTAGTCTATGAACCAACACTTGTGCTCTCAGTGCCATCGGAGGACAAGCGAGGTCAGTACTTATGCCCCCAGTATCGATGGGGGTTGAGTTGAGTCAATAAGGCATTTAATCTTGAAGATTTTATACTTCCTGTTGTTGCATCTGGTAAGAGTTGCAGGTTCAGCAATCTTAGCCGACCCAGATCATTCTGTATTGTTTCTCAATTTAGCAAAAAATCGGAATTGTATATGCAAATGGTTGAACCACGTTTGCTTTGATATCATCTCTTCTCTTTAGTCAGATAGTGAGGATTGCCTCATTGGGCATCAGCGACTTCGGTTACTCTCATCAGATCAGTTGCGGAGTCAAGTAAGGTTGTTGAATGCGAATGAATAAATGTCGTTATGAAGTAAGTTGGGCTCCACCGTTTATGCTTCAGCATAGTCCGAAATGGTTATCATAGTCTTATTGAGTCTCTTTCTCATGCTCGGTTCAATCGAGCTTGACAAACAAGATCATGGGCTCGATAAGTGGTATAGATTCTCTTTGGAATTGCACATTCTTGTCGTTGTTTTCCAGGGCTTTTCCTTTGTCCATATCGTTTCGGGAATTAGAAGGTACTCCATTCTTTAGTCAGGAAGGCCTCTAGGTCATTCGTCTCGACGCTAACACCTTTTTGTCATGAAAGTCTATCCACTTCAGGGTTGAATTCATCAAAATCTCTGAGCAAGTTTTGTTATAGAGAAAATTTAAAGTCCGGGGGAATAACAGGGGATCCTGACGTCCCACGTGTGAGGGTTGTAATTGTTGTTATCCACATCAACTAGAGGAGTACCGCTCCTCGAGAGGTGCCGAATTAAACTGGCGAGCAGATCACCGTCAAAGAATTGCTGCACATTTTCAAGATCATAGCTGGTGCCCCCAGTATTGAATTTGAAATTACAAGGGGGTCTTTGTGGATTTCTTATTTCCGCATCGATGTTACTCCCAAGTCACGGGTCGAGTCATTCGACTCGACCGGGCTTCTGTTCTTCGAATTGTTGCGTTCCATCTTGGAGTTGAGCGTACTCTAGCGCTTGAGTACCCATTCGAGCTGGAGCTGAAGTTGGTCGTGCATGACCTAAGTTCATTGTGATTCTTGCATTCTCATCTAGGAAGTTGCAGGTAGTCGTTCCATCGCCCATGTTTCCATCTACGACGTTCTGAATCGAAGCTGCACGTTGTGTGACTGCTGATTGGTTCGTGTTCATCTCGGGTGTTCCCACTTGCTTTCTGCATGAAGGGAGAGGTTGGAGGTGAAATAGCTGCATCTTGTCCAATTGCTATATGGGATATATCTAGCCTTATATGAGCTTCCCATTCTAGAAGTCGGTTGGGATCAACAAATGGACATTCTCTTTGCATTTGTTTCTTGGTCCTCAAGGGGGCCTGTTAGGATCACAACACAAGTTAAACACAGGCACTTAAGTTATGTCGTTTGTAAATATTTTCAATAGCCATGGCCCCAGTTATAGGGTAAGTGCAAAAGACATGCGGTCGGATCACTTCCCTTTCGAACTCAGACATGTATACATGAGAAGAGGAAGTCACTTTCAGAATTCAAGCGATCATACTATCCAAGCATGGAGTAGGACGTGTTTGGGACAGTACAAGAAGCCTGTAATTCATAAATGTCCAGAATTCCACGATTACGTCGAATCGTATTAAGTCCAAGGAATCAATGATCGCTCAAGATCGTACTAAGGTAGGGTAGACACCAAAAAATCTCAGGGCCTCGCCAGGTCCTTCCAGTTGCGAGTATGAAGTTGTATAACATGTCGCTGAACAATTCACTATCCAGGCTTCTTTTCTGTCGTCGCCGTGAGTCGCACAGGCAGCTTAGAATTATACGCCTACGTCATCCTTCTGGACGCGGCCCTTTAGTTATTCCCTACTGGTCTGCTGTTATTGTGCGAGTTCGGATCTCACATTTTTTCCAGCTTTGTTTTGTGAGCCTGTACTTAGTGAATGAAATTCCATTTCTTTTTATACTGCTGTGTTCGTGTGCTGCCCCCCATTCCCGGAAACGAGTGGTTCGAGCTCCATTTTCATTCTTGGTCCCAGTCGTGTGACGGGATAGGATCCCTTGAGTGGCATATGTCGTCATGCATTTATACTCTCCTGTCGTAGTTCGGGATAGAGTTTGAATTTAGCTTTAAGTCTGCACCCCGATCCTTCAGCGGGGTATGAATCCTTGTGGCACTAAGTCTCTAGTGCTTTTATACTCTCCCGATCCTTCAGCGGGCTAGAGTGCTCATGGCACTAAGGCTTTAGTGCTTTTATACTCTCCCGATCCTTCAGCGGAGCAGAAATTATGGGGGGTGCTGAGTCTCCAGCACCTTTCTCAGCGCTTAATCATAGACGCTTTTATACTCTCCTGGCGGTCGCCAAGGTTAGATTTCGAACTCAGCTGTTCTGTCGCTCCCCGATCCTTCAGCGGGGTAAGAGTTCTTTCTCAGCGCTCAATCGGAGACGCTTTTATACTCTCCTGGCATTCGCCAAGGTTAGAGTTCAGACTCAGCTGTTCAGTCGCTCCTCGATCCTTCAGCGGGGTGAGAGTCCTTTCGCATTATCCTGTACCTGCGAGCATTCCATAATTAGTTATGCATTTAAACATTTGAAACGCAAATAAGCAAATAAGTCATGAAACATTATAAGTTATCAGTGCAACTTATAAGTGAAAGTGCAGTAAAGTAGTATGTATGTATAGGTATGCCCCCAATCAATCATTAACTTAGTGCCTGGCCAGGTCTTGTTGAGGATTGATTAGGACCATAACTGTGTTGCCCCCATGTCCGGACATGGAGGATTTGGGATCAGCTTCCATCCTGCCCCCCGATCCTTTAACGGGGGAGGAATTTTCCCGTGGCGCTAAGTCTCTAGCGCTTTTATACTCTCCCGATCCTTCAGCGGGTTAGAGTTGCTGGGGCACTGAATCTCTACCGCTTTTATACTCTCCCGATCCTTCAGCGGGTTAGAGTTCGAGCTCGGTTCATGATCTGCTCAACGATCCTTCAGCGGAGCAGAAGTTCTCAACGCTAAATCATAGACGCTTTTATACTCTCTCTCGACTCTGGAGAGTTAGAGTTGGGACTCAGCCGTTCCATCGCTCCCCGATCCTTCAGCGGGGTAAGAGTCCTTTCTCAGCACCAAATCATGGACGCTTTTATATTCTCCTGGCGGTCGCCAAGGTTAGACTTTTGCTCAGGCGGCTCCGATCATGGTACACCGCCATGCCTTGTGGACGTCATCTTCGCATCCTTTATACTCTCTCTCAGCACTGGAGAGTTAGAGTCACGGATCAAGCGGTCTGCAATCATGCACGCTCATCAAACTCGTCCTAGGTTTACATATTAATCCAAGCTCCGAGGATTAAAACCAGTCGGACAAGCAGTTGGAGTATTTGCCAAGGCTTTGAGTTCCTCCGAACAGTCTACGGGAGGAATGGTTGGCACCAGACTTTGGGTACCTGCATTATTCACACCGCACGAATTAGTCACGTCAGTAACTCGAAAAGCATGTGAAAGCAAATTTTATGATTGAAAAGTAAGCAAATTAAGAGGCAGTGTTGCCTCCTTTATTTGAATTCATGTAATTTGGTGGCGTCGAGCATAGGATCGAGCCATGTAGGCGGTCACACCGCGTCCATCTGGAGTCGGACTATGACTTTGTAACTTAATGATTTATGTTCAATTGTCTTGTGGTCTGCCACGTGTGAGCCAAGGATTGTATGGTCATCCCGGATCCACCTTGAGCTATACAGCATTCTTTAGACGAAGAGCGTGGCTTTGTAAACGAGCAGTTTAGTCGAGCTCGTTATAGTATTGCTCTATGGCTCTATATGCGGGTGTTACAAGTTTGATCGGTAGCAAATCCTGGATACCTACACCATCCACATATTAATTCATCTGAGTTAATTACATCAATAACTCATAAATCATGCAAATATAAGAGTCATGGTTATAGAATAATCCTGTTAAAGGAATGAGTATCATTCTGAGTGAAAAATGGCGTTGCATATTCATTGCAGGTCCATTTTACTTCGCCCTATCTCTGCCAATAAAGGGCTGCCAAAGTCCTTTAGTTGATGAGGGGTATCTTTTAAGATTATCATGGGGGTGGCAGTCCCAAAAAATGAATAGACCTTGGTCGGGGTCTTGAGATGGCAAAGGCGGCTAGGTAGGTACTATAAGCGAGTGATGAGGTCGCATCTCCTTCAAATCGTCTTTTTGCCCCCGTGCTGAGGGTAAGGATGGAGTGTTAGGAAGTCATGACTGGATTGCTAATGGTAGCACATCTTTGCATTGGTGTTAGGTTGTAAATTAGCATGAGAACAATGGATTCATGCTTATAGAAATTTTTGCACTTTCCATGCTAGGAAATAGGATATTGCTGCTGGTGGGATAATCATATCACATAAATTTGCTGATATACCCTCGATCCCATATCGGGGACAAGGGTTGGTGCGCCGACAATCAACCAGCATTCATGCGTAAGCGTTCTAGATCTTCAACTCGCTAACTTTCAGGCAAGACTAAGTCAATTGGCCAGGCAAATTCTTGACGTATCAGCTCTGAATTAGATGATGTAATCTCGAGCAATTTATGCTCAAATCTGTAGTTGCCCCCAGCCTTAGGGGAGTGAGTCACTTCGCAGATAATCGATGAAAAGAGTGGAAGTATGAGTCTTCACTTTCTAACATCAGAACGCCGTTCGCCAGAAGTTTCATTCATGTACATCTCCCATCTAATGGGTGGCTGACTGGTGATTTGGTCGAATCATTCAGGGCGGTGAATTCGGCAATTGCACTTGTTGGTGTTTGTTTTGGGACAACCTTCCAAGAGAAATAGGCAATGTCGAATTGCATGTCATATCTCGAGGCATAAAGAACGATTGCACGCCTTTCATTTCACCTTGTTAGATGCATTCTGTGCTGTAGGAAGTTTATCATGGAGTTAACCATGACTCTCTTCCGGGTTTGGTCTCCAACGTTGGATCAACTTCCATTTTATCAATGGTTGTATTTCATAGTGTCTTGATGGGGATCATCTCTATCTTTTCTGGATTATCGGAACTTTCTTATTCGACCAGATGATTCGACTTTAGATCTTCTGTGTATGAAATATGAGGTATGTTGTAACGTTCCAATCCATCCAATAACTCTTCTGCCCATTCTAGGTAAGCTGCGAGTTGTGGTTTCTCCGACTGGAATTCCTTTCGAGTCGTCCTTCGGGGGTTATCTGCAAAACTTTGGCGTTGGATTGCCGATCATTTCTTGCACCGTCTGTATACAACTTCCAGGTGCTTGATTTCATCTTTCATTTCGAATGGCAACTCCATATAAAATCCCGCGATAGTGAACTTACTGCATACGTCTTATTTGCTTGACAGGAGCACAATTCAGGTTTATACTCAAGAAATGACTCATAATTTGGGATAAAATCCCGCAAATATTAGCACTGGTCCAAACGAACACATCCAGGCTCGCCTACAGAAAGCATATAAGTTCTCTCGTTCGGAAGAGGTCTAAAGGAGATCCGATGTGAAGACCTTAGTCAGGTCGGCGTCACCAGTCGGAACACGTGCAGTTGCGTTATTAGATGTCACCCTTCTTCATCCCGAATCACCATCCTCTCTGGAATTTATGTCTTCGGGCAGGTCGTTTGGCAATTCCTTTTGCGATGCTCCCATTATTCGCAATATTGACACCTCCTTCACACTCCATTTCATCTGGAGGGGAAGCGTCTTTGGGTTTCACGCAATCTCTGTTGCGTAGCATATTCCATCCTTCCTAATCAGTCGGCTTCTCCAATAACTTGGTCACCATAGACCAGTCTCACTCCGTCTTCGGTAGGGATATTTAACGGTTAACACCAAGATGTTGTGTAAGCTCTGAATTCCGCTAGACCTGGTTGGTTGAGACCACGATCAGATAAGCTTGAATGCAATAGCATGGCTTGCAAGGCTTCAAGTAATGTTCATACATTCTGTCATAACTGTTGTATGAAGTGGATAGCTAATGGTTGGTTCATATTTGTGTTGATCTCAAGTTCTCATCTCTCAACCGAGATCGTATGGTGGCTGGTGAGCAGTCAAATTGCTATCGCCCAGGCAAGGATCCATATGCCCGATCATGGCCCACGGTGGTTCAATTGGTACCTAACTCTGGGCACCAAAGTACATTGATCTACCCTTCATTCTACGGAAATCAGTCTTCCTTGATGCGGTTGACGGCAAATAGGCATTGCAAATGTTAGCTAAGCTTTTCAAGGAGTGAACTGTGGGACATATATTTTTCACCACGCCATTAAAGCAAAGGGTAACTTTGTAGTGCTAGGATCCTTTCTTGCTATTGGATATACCATCATTGAGAATCATGGCCATTGGGATCTTCTGAGTCACCTTTAGAGTAGTGTCTGGATCGTTCTATGTCAATGGCATCTGGGACTCCGCCTCGTATATCATCATAGCCAGCATGCTGAATCTTTTCTATATCTCCTCACATTGAATAACATCAGTAAATAGGTGTTATGGCTCTAGGAAGAACTCCCGTCGTTGCCAATTTGCTGTCGATTTCCTCAGGCTATCTACTGAATCTTGGTTGTTAAGCGTTTGTGATAATTGTACGCCAAAACGTATTACGAGCCGAAGGCGAGCCGTGCTCCGAGCCGAAGGCGAGGCCGTCAGCGGGTCCGGGCGCAGCGCCGGGGCCCCGCAGTCCCGGCGGCGATCGACCTAGCCGGTTAGGTCGAAAATGTGGGCACCGCACGATTTTTTCGATTTTGGAAGATGGAGCCTTTTCTGAAATGATCTGAAAATTGTATTTTTTCCAAAAATTGTCACTTTTTTGGATCAGGTCGTGGCCCTTGTTCGTCGTCATTTTTCTGGGTCGCGGTTCGCTGCTGTCCTCCGGTTCGCGGTTCGTGACAGTTCTCTAGACTCGGTTCGGTTCGTGGTCTTCTCCAGTTCGTGGATATGTTCACAACAATTGCTCCAGGTCGGGTCGTGGAAGTATCACCGGGTCGGATCGTGACTTCCTTGCTCGGTCGGGTCGTGGGTTCATCTTGAGACCGGATCGTGGTCTCCCCGCGATCCGCGATCCCCTCGACCTGCTCCAGCACATTTTCTTTATTATCCTCATTTGGTCGTGAAGCTTGTGAACCCTTAGCTTTTTTTTCGAAGGTATGAAGCTCTGATTTTCTGAAATCAACGAAATATTCAAAAATGGTAGAAACGCGGACTGTTTTCTTCGAACTTTCAAATCCAAATAGTAGAATAGCAATCCGATAGGTTGAGAATTCGGTTCTCAGTGAAAGCACCAAAATGTTAGACCAAAAGATGGTCCTAACACCTAAATTATCGTATTTAGAGCGTAGGATATGAAGAAATAACTGAAAAAATAAGAGAAAAGCAAGACAACACGATTTTTATAGTGGTTCGGCGTTAGCAAGCCTACGTCCACTTCATATTTTCTCATTTCACTCATAGATTACAATTACAATGAATATTGTCTTTCAATCACTTGAATTCAATGAATAATTCTCTCCGAATCCATTGAATTTATTGAGGAAGATGGTGGTTATTCATGGAGAAGTGTTGGCCATGGCAGCCATGGAAGTTGAGATGCCAAAAGTCCCTCGAAAATGCCCTCTGAAGGTGTATTTATAGCTGTAGGAAAGCTCCTGGGAGGACTGGTTCGTGATGGGGTACGTGGCAGGCGATCCAGAAAAATAGGAGAGCCAGTAGCCTTGAGAATAGGTCAAAACAAGCTGCGTATGAACAGGTCCGAAGGTCGGATCGCGGTCATAGGTCGGATCGCGGTCATGGGTCGGATCGCGGTCATAGGTCGGATCGCGTAGGCAAGGTCGGATCGGATAGCATAGGCAAAGGCGGATCGGATCGCGTAGGCAAGGACGGATCGGATCGCGTAGGCAAGGGCGGATCGGATCGCGGTCATATGCCAGCTTACACCCGTTCACGGAAATGGGCGTAACTTTCAAACCGTAAGTCCGATTGAGCCAAACCAAAGCTCAAACTGAAGCTAATTCAAAGGGCTACGAGTATATGAGGTGAATAGATCCAAATGAGGTCATTTGATAGGGGTTTCGGGCCAGTTTATACTGATGTTGTGATTTTGGACTAACTGCCTTGTGTCTTCTGATGATGCTTCCAATGCCGGAGAGCGATGTTATCCAGAGATTCCATATGAGACAGCATTTACCCAGTGGTATGTCAACATTATCTTTGCTTTGGGTAGCCTGGTCACAAAGCAGGCTAACAGAAGTCAATGTGAATAGGATAACCTGTTAGTCTGAAATACTTAACCCAGTTGAATCCATAGGGATTATATGAACATGTTAACTTGAGTAGGGGTTAAGTAAACTTGGTTGAAAATAGTGGGAGGTTTAAGTATATCTGGGTTGGGTGGGTAATATTTACATATAGACCCACAAAACTTAACCGATTGGAGTTATGTACTTAAAGACACTGTTAGGTAAGCATAACCTATGGAAATGTTGGGGTTAAGTAAATCTAAAGGGGTTGGGTAATATTTATATATAGGCCCACAAACATAGCCGTTAAATAAACATGCTTGAATTAATGGATGGGTTAAGTAAATCTGACGGTGGTGGGTAATACTTATATATAAGCCCACAAGCTTAACCTGAGGGGGTTATGTAATTAAAGACACCAATAGGTATACATAACCTAAGGAAATCCTTGTGAGGATACAAGACAAAGGGGAGAGATTCTATCGTCTTGTGTGTGGGACCCGTTTCAGTCAGTAACCCATATAACAGTATCGAACGAGGACTCCGCTCTAGGTCGGAGTAGGGGCACACTTACTAGGATGATTATAAGATATCCAAACATAGAGGACAGTGTGGGCAGTGCAAACCGACCAGAGCATATGTGTGCATGTCCGGACAGAAGGGGATAAGACGACCGTGCCACCAGTAGATATGCTTGTGCACATCAACGAAGGGTTTCCACTTTAGGAAGCGATACCTACTACCGTGGGGCTGACACAGGGTATTTACGGAGTAGGGAGCCGATCGATTAGGGTAGTAATTAGGGTACATCTAGCCTCTGGTAAAAAGTTTAGGAGCCTGTTAGGTTGGGCTGTCTATGGATTGTATGGGGTTAAAACCTCTCACTATAAGTATGCCTAAGTCTACCATCTTATAGTTATTGGGATCATCTCATTCTGGTTATACTAGTATCGGTGCATAGAATCAGAGTAATCATTAGAAGCGCAATATACCCTATCATGTTTAACCAGTTTACCTTGTCATACCTGCCTTCCGTGAAGTCATCTCTCTTATCCACTTTATATGCCTGGCACGCTACTTTCACTTGTTTACTTGTTAAAAGTAACTGGACTCGCCATACTTTATGTCTCACCCTTTTTGTTTCCTCTTCTTTCTTCTATTCCCCCATAGGTTCTCAAGGTGGGAATACTCAAGTTTAATCAGGATTCTTCTGTCATTTTGTTGGAGCTGCTTAGATGTATTGCTCAAGCTCCTATCTTTGCTGTTGCGGCTATGTTTTTATTTGGGGAATTTGCTTCTTTTATTTTGTACTCTAATGTTTAAAAGCAAGACAGAAGTTTTTATGATGTACTGGTTTTTATGCAATGCAGACATATGATGTTTTGAACCACGAGGCTTTATGATTAATAAAGTTAGTTTTTTTTCCGCTGCTATTTTTATATCTGTCTTGTAATGTTCTGTTTTTGTTTACCTTTAACGCTTCACGAAACTTAATGCATTCTCTTAATGAGTGATATTAACGGACGTGGGGTGTCACACTTGGTATCAGAGCTGAAGGTTACCAGATTAAATAAAAGTTTTTGAAAACTATTTTAAAAAAGTTTTAAAAGGAAGCATTTTCTAAAGAAAAGTCTATTTTGAAAAACATATTTCCCAAAGCCATATAAAGTGCCTCTCTATTCTTCGCTTGATTCCTTTTTGTCTAGGGAACAGATTCTTTCCGAAAGGTGTCCCCATGGCGGCATGGTTCCATAGGAAAGTTAAAACTACGGCACATGTCAAAGGGCAATGAAGTGCCTAACCTCCATCTGTAGCCACAGTAGTTTTACCTACGATAAATTTTCTTGAGCTCTGTTAGGATTTCCATGGGATGGAGGCAGCTTTCGAGAGACATGTTAGCTTGTTACGCAAGGATGGTAAAAAGGAGAATAAGAGAGTTAGGGCTAAGGAGCACAACACAAGGAGGGGAAAAATGATGGTCCAGGAAGGGGACATAGATAAAGTTTAGTTAAAGGTGAAAAGAAAGGGGCTAAGGTCAAGGAAACACAAAATAAGAAGGTATGGCCTAAGAAAGGATGACAACAACAACAAAAGAAGGGCCGAAAGAATGACAAGGCTAAGGATAAGAGGAACTTCCATAACTGCGGACGCAAGGGTCATTTGGTAAAGGATTGCCAAAGAAAGAAGAATGCTTGCTTCAGTTGTGGAGAGATCTGAAACTATGCTAAGGAGTGCCCAAAGAAACAGGGACAAGGTCAAAGGGCATGAGCTTCTGGAGGGCAGATGCATGCTCTCGCGACCAGTGCTCCGGATAGAGGTAGGAAAATTTCTGTGGAAGGTTTGATTACACTTTCCAATTAACATATTAGAACTCTTTTTGATTCTGGCGCTTCACATTCATTTATATCTAGCTCTGTGGTTGAGTCTCTGCACTTATATACTAGTATGGTAGTGGATCCCGTTATTGTCTCAAACCCCATTGGTGGTTCGGCTCATTTGTCCATGATTTATCGGGGTTTCAGAATATCTGTCTTAGGGGACGAATTTCAGTGTGACGCGTGTGTGCTCGGTTTTATGGGCTACGGTTTGATTCTAGGGATGGATTGGCTAGCCATGTAAGGTGTCATTCTCGATGTGAGAGGAGAGTCGTTAGACTTTTGACTTGCCATGGGAGGACCCTCGAGATTTCTTGTGACCCAAAGGGGTCTGTTATGCTTAGTTTCCTAGAGTTTCTTGATGCATCTATTAATGATCTGCGATCTGTACTGGTAGTCCGAGTATATTCTGATGTTTTTGAGGAGGTTCGGGACTTACCTCTGAGGCATGAAATCGATTTTCATATATATTTGGTGGACAATGCAAAGCCAGTTACCTGTGCGCCATACGGTTCCAAGGGAAAGGAGGGAGCTCAGCAAGCAAGTAGAGGAGCTACTTGAGAAAGGGTTTTCTTTTTTGTTAGAATGAAGAAAGATGCAGCGTAGTTTGTTTCTCAATATTTTATTTGCCAGATAGTCAAAGCTAATCTAAAGAATCCCGGTAGTTTACTTCATCCTTTGGAGGTTCCGCAATGGAAGTGGGAGAGCGTCTCTATGGATTTCATTGTTTGGTTTGCCTCGATCAAAGAAAGGCAACACCAGTATTTTGGTGGTAGTAGATAAACTTACTAAGAGCGCTCATTTCATTCCAGTTAAGAGTAAGAGGACGACAGCTTGGTTGGCAACAGTTTATGTTCGTGAGATAGTCCGTCTTCATGAAGTACCTTCCAACATCGTAAGTGATCGTGACCCCATTTTCACCAATGAAATTTTGAGGAGCTTGCAAGAAGTACTAGGTACGCAGTTGTGTTTAAGCACGGCTTATAACCCTCAGACGGATGGACAAACTGAAAGGGTGAACAGAGTTCTTCGGGATCTTTTAAGGTCATGTACCCTAGATATCGGAGGGACTTTGGAAGAGCATCTTCCTTTAGTGGAGTTTGCCTACAACAACAATTATCAAGCTAGCATTGGTGTGGCACCCTTCGAAGCGTTATACGGACGACCCTATAGATCACCAACTTGTTGGTGGGAATCTATAGAAAGGCTATTACTTGGACCATATATGGTTAGGGAAATGTCCGAGAAGATTGATCTTATTCGATGATGAATGAAGACCACTAAAGATAGACAAAAATCCTACGCTAACAAGATAAGGACTGACATTGAATTTGAAGTAGGAGATATGGTTTTCGTTAAAGTGTCACCTTTGAGGAATGTGGTTCTCTTCGGATCTATAAGGAAATTGGCACCAAGATTTGTAGTGACAATTCCCATAACAGAAAGGATTCGCCAAATTGCCTATAAGAGTAAAGTTACCAAAGAGACTATCCGGAGTTCATGATGTTTACCATGTTTCTCATCTGCAGAAGTGCTTGCATGATACCGCAGAAGTTGTTAAGTCGAGTATATTGGAGGAAGTAGAGGTGGAACAGGAGGCGACACTCAGACGAGTTCCTTCCTGTATTCTTGGATCAGAAGTTAAGAAGCTATGCAACATGGAAGTCAAGTTGATGAAAGTTCACTGGGGAGATAACCCACAGGATGCGACTTGGGAGACCGAAGACAAGATTCGTGCTCCGTACCCTTTTCTTTTTGAGGGTATGTTCTTAACTCCTTTTCCAAAGTTTTTATCTATGTATGTTTCTATAATTTGAGTGTGTCCTATCGATCAAATCTTCGACCTTTAGGGATGAAACCCATGGATGTAAACATGTGTCTGAGACATGTTATGTTTGATGGATGCAAGTGGATGCAAGTGTTTGCTAGTGGTTTCTCGTGGATGCATATACACACACATTAGGCACTAGATTGGCTCAATCACTCTCATACTGCATATGGATGTGTGTGCATTTTTTTCTTTTAATGGATGAAAGTGGATGTACCATCATATGGATATTGCATTTGGACGGACGATTGTGCACCCATATAGAAGTTACATGTTATAATAGGATTGTTGCATACATGTTGGATTCATGGAACTAACATACATTGCATTAAGGAGGTCGACTGAATTAGTAGACCGCTTGATCTTCGCATTAGTCCTAGGACATATACACACACCTTTACATACGTTCATATAAGCATTAGAAGTCATTAAGGACAATGGATGCATGTGATCAGTGGATGAGTAGATGGGTGTGCATGGTAGGATATACATTCTTCTTAACTTGAAAATTTCGGGGACGAAATCCTTTGAGTAGGGGAGAATGTAACGCCCCGTAATTTTTACAACACTAAAGAGGATAAATTAAAGA
The DNA here is from genome assembly GCA_030737875.1 of Allium sativum. Lineage (NCBI taxonomy): Eukaryota > Viridiplantae > Streptophyta > Magnoliopsida > Asparagales > Amaryllidaceae > Allium > Allium sativum. The sequence continues at coordinate 887,115,333 of CM060915.1, read as the reverse complement.
ATAATTAATTTAATTAAGGAAAACAGACTATGCCATTGCATTCGACTCGAAATTTTGGTCAAGATAGATATTTGGTTTGCGTAAAACTGACACCGTATGAAGAAGTTATGAAGGTTTGAAGTTTGTATACGCACAAGAGAATTATATATATATATATAAACAAACCAAAATTTTAAATTAATTCAAAGTAGCCAGGCGGGAAGACCAGAAGCGGGAAAACAGCAAACCGACTGTTTCCGGGGGTTGACCCGAGACCGCGTTGGGTTGACCCGGGGTCGACACCTAAAGGGGGATTGACCCCCTACAGATCTGGGTAGATTCATGTTTTTGAACATGGACTTGTTTTGTGGCTTAATTCAATGACCCTATGCTATAAATAAGGCCCCATTTCTCTTGTTTCTCCACACCTAAATCAATGGAGGACTAAATGTTGTCGGTGCCTGGACTGAAACTAATCTTTTTCTTCTTTGACAATCAAGTTTAGAGATTCAAGTGTAGATATGTGATTCAACCTTTGTTATTCTTCTTCTATCTTTCTAGAACCAAACGCTGTTATTTTCAAGTTGCTTTTAGATTTAAATGATCAAAAAGTGAAACATGATATGACTATAATTTGGATCTATGCCTGTAACTACTTGAATCATGTAAGATCTGTAATAATTTGTGAACCTATGATATTCTGACATATCTATGACTTGGATCTTAACCTTTATCATGTCAGATCTGTAATAATTTGTGAACCTATGATATTCTGACATATCTATTACTTGGATTCTGACCTTTATCATGTTAGATCTACCTTTGATTATAGAACTAATTTGCTATTTAGATCACCTTGTACCTATCATGTTTGTGGTTGAATTGGATCAGTTATTAGTTAGGAATCTAAATTATTATTCAGATCTTATCATGCCTATTATGACATCCCTACTATGTTATAAACAGTTCTATTATCTTATGTACACCAGATCTTTTCTCATATGCCCATCGTATCATTACGCCATTATATGTTTATGTCAATTTTGTTAGAATAATCATTTATGTCATCTTCCGTTTTATCTTTCCCTTCTTATTTCATATAGCCAGGCTACTTTCGAGCCTATGCATATCGCTGAAAAATGCGAATACGTTAAATGGGGAAAACGAGGGAAAACATTGAAATTGGGCATAATTTGTAAATGGGGAATTTAGCATAACTTGAATAATGTTGATGTATATGAATTTAGGGCATATAATTCATTATGAACATAATTGGGAAAAAGGGGCATGAAACCTATAACGACATAGGTAAAAATGGGTTAATAAAGAAATGCCTAGGATTACAGTAATTAGAAACTGTAACTGCACCTAGACACAAGGTTAGATTACACTTGTGGTGAAAGCCTGCCCGGAACCGCCTGGCATATCTAGCGACCACAAGTGGCGAATCTAATGTGAAGGGTCTAGGTGCATAAATAAGAGACAAGCTATGACACGAGGTTAAACCCAACTTGTGGAAGAAGTCTGCCCGGGGCAGCCCAACATAACCAGCATCCGCAAGTTGTAGGTTTAATGTGGGAGGTCTAGTGCATTACGACCATAAATGGGTATATCGTAATAAATTGGAGTAAACAGGGAATGATAGTAACCTATTATAATTAATTACTCTAATAAGAATGTTATATAATGGGTAGTCTTATACTAGAGACAAGTGGAAATTATAACATAGGTTATAATAAAAGGAAAGAAAGCTTATTAGTAAACCTCAGTTAAGAAACTAAGTTAATAAGTAAACAACGTCTAGTTGTAGTGTTACGTTAAACAGAAAACAGGTGAACTAAGATGAAGTATACTTAATTACATATTAAGTAAAACATGTTTTTGTAACTATGGAATCAGATAATGAATAATACACAGGGATTGTGGATTGTAAGATTACTTTTGTTAATTACAATCCAGGGGTGAAAGATTGTAAGATTACTTCTGTTAGTTACAATCTAAAGAATAACATGTGATGGGGATTATTAATAAACTTAAATGGATTAAGTTATATTTATATGAAATTAATAAGCAAGTGGAATTTTGGAAAGTGAAAAGAAGTTAATGTGAATGGGGATAACATGTTAGTCTGAAATACTTAACCTAATTGAATCCATTAGGATTGTATGAACATGCTAACTTGACTCGGGGTTAAGTGAACTTGGTTGAAAACAGTGGAAAGGTTAAGTATATTTGGGTTGGGTGGGTAATATTTACATATAGGCCCAAAAAATCTAACCGGTTGGGGTTATGTAATTAAAGACATCGTTAGGTAAGCATAACCTATGAATATATTGGGGTTAAGTTAATCTAATGGGGGCGGCTGTTATTTATATATAGACCCACAAACTTAACCGTTGAATAAACATGCTTGAATTAGTGGATGGGTTAAGTAATTCTGAGTGGGGTGGGTAATATTTTTGTATAGGCCCACAAACTTAACCTGAGGGGGTTATGCAATAAAAGACATCAATAGGTATACATAACCTGAGAAAATCCTAGTAGGGATACAAGACAAGGGGCAAAGCTTGTATCATCTTGTGTGTGGGACCCTTTTTAGTCAGTAACCCATATAACAGTATCGAACAAGGACTCCGCCCTAGGTCAGAGTAGGGGCATGCCTACTGGGCTAATTGTAAGAGATCCAAATGTGGAGGAAGGTGTGGGCGGCGCAAACCGACCAGAGCATGTGTGTGCATGTCCGGGCAGAAGGGGATAAGACGACCGTGACACCAGTAGATATGGTTGTGCACATCAACGAAGGGTTGCCAGTTTAGGAAGTGATACCTCCTAATGTGGGGCCGGGATAGGGTATCTACGGAGTAGGGAGCCGACCAATTAGGGTAGTAGTTAAGGTACATCTACACTCTGGTAAAAAGTCTAGGAGCCTATTAGGTTGTGCTGCCTGTGGATTGTATGGGGTTAAAACCTCTCACCAGAAGTATTCCTAAGTCTACCACCTTATAGTTGTTGGGATTATCTCATTCTGGTTATACTAGTATCGTTGTAGAGAATCAGAGTAATCTTTAGAAGCGCAATATACCCTATCATGTTTAACCAGTTTACCTTATCATACCTGCCTTTTGTGATGTTATCTCTCTTATCCAATTTATATGCCTGTCATGCTATTTTCACTTATTTACTTGCTAAAAGTAAATGGACTCGCCAGACTTTATGTCTGACCCTTTTTGTTTCCTCTTCTTTCTTCCGTTCCCCTATTCCCTCCAAGGTTCTCAGGGCAGGAATACTCAAGATTGACCAGGATTCTGCTATCATTTTGTTGGAGTTACTTAGATGTATTACTCAGGCTCCTATTTTTGCTACTGTGGCTATGTTTTTAATTGGGGAATTTGCTTCTTTTATTTTGTAATCTAATGTTTAAAAACAAGGCAAAAGTTTTTATGATGTACTGGTTTTCATGTAATGCAGACATATGATGTTTTGAACCACAAGGCTTTATGATTAATAAAGTTAGTTTTTATTCCGCTGCTATTTTTATATCTGTCTTGTAATGTTTTGTTTCTGTTTACTTCTAACGCTTCACGAAACTTAATTCATTCTCTTAATGAGTGACATTAACTGATGTGGGGTGTCACATATATAATGGAAAATCTTATATATTATATAGCTTTGAGATGATATTATTTTTATAAAACAAAATTTAGAAAAATATTTGTCTCAAAGCAAGATATATATATATATATATATATATATATATATATATACACACACACATATATACTAGTGCGAACCCGTGCTATGCACACGGGTTATAGCCATATTTTTCTTCTAGAACTACTGTTAAATCTTATTTTTCCATACAATAATTTTAATGAACATTGATAAACATTCTTTGAATCTGATAAACATTCATTTTCCCACATAAAGCCAGTATAAAAGTTAAGTCCTACAAAGGTTCATAAAAGCTAATGTATTGGTTTTAAGATTTTCAAACCAATTAAACAGAGGAAAAAAACAAATATCAAATCCATCTGCAAGTCCACTGATATAGGGAAGATAGATATAAATTTCATATAAAAGAAATAATGCAGTGCAGAGGTTTTTCTGTATATTTAGCAAATTTGTTAGCCATCTCACGAAGCAAAAAAGGGAAGAAAAAGCAAACCATGTTCATGAAACCAAAAGAGAAAAGTCAAGGTGTGCATGCAAAGAACATATGACATCATTACACATATGGCTAAAGAGAATTTGTATAGAAACATAGCATGCACATGTTTCAAGCAGGTTGCCTATTTAAACCAACTGAAAATCACAAGGTTCAACCAAAAATAAGAGAGATGAAAACATATAACAACAATAATGAAATACCTGAAAATAAAAATATGGCTGCCTCCAGAAATGCATTGTTTGTTACATTGAAGGGATGTTTGAAATTTACTTTGTTAAGGAGATATAAAATCCAAGGTAGTACTATATCGTAGTTGCATAGTTGTAATACATTAGAATTAAAAAAACGAAACATAATGGGAAGGCCTTCCTCTCATAATAGAAAAAAAATCATATATTAGGACATAATGCAACATCAAATGTGTAACACCTCACATCCGTTAGTGTCACTCACAAAGGGAATGCACTAAGTTCTTTGGAGCATTTAGGGTAAAAGATGCAGATAAATTACAAGACAGGCAGAAATTAAACAGCGGAAAATAAAACTTTACTTTATTGATAAGATAGTTTGTACAACAATTGTTTTCCAGTATCAGAGTATCATCTGTCTTACAAAATAAAGAAGCATAAAAATACATTTATATTCCCCAATGTAGCATAAGCCAGCCATAGCAGCAAAAAGGAGAGTCCAAAGCACTTTGTCCAAGAATCTTCAAGCTTGGGAAGAGCAGCGGTCCAATCTAACCTGAGCTGAACTATTCCCTCCTCAACTACCTGGGGGGGGGGGGAATGGAAGAAAAGAAGACGAAAGAAAAGTAGAGTCAAACATAAAGCCTGAGTAAGTCTAGTGACTATTCAGTCTATGTATAAGAAAAAGAGCATGATAAGTATATGCTGGAAATGGGAAAGCACCGTAAACTAAGCTAAGTTATCTCGAACCGAATATACTATCGTACCCCATACTAATCTTTGCACCACCTAACTAGTGTCCCAACTAGTAATGATAACGTGATCTCAATCCCTGTAATTTTTGTTGCCTTCAGGCGTACATTTATTGTTTTTGACCTAGATCTAATCTAGGATTTACGCTATCTTCCGAACGATGCCCTCTAGTCTAGGACACACTACCTAGAGTGGTATATGTTCCTAGACTTTTTCCACGTATGTGTTGCGAATCGTTATCGCTTGTCTAGATGCACATGTCCTGTAATGTGCGGCTCGAGTTCCGCGTCAAGGATACTCTAGAAATACGGAACTCGGTTGGGAGCTTTCAGATATCCGTCGATGCAGATGCTAAGGTCTGTTTTTTTTTCTAGTGGCTATGGTCCCATTCGACCCCTCCCTCAACTAATGAAAGGCCATCCTTGAAAAATGAGAACTATGCGCAGGCCCCCCTATGCCCCACTGTCCTATGGCCATCCGCAACCATAACTAGATAGCAAGTATATGGTCTTTTGGAGTTCTCCGCCTTTCCGCTTCACGTATCTCGATTGACTCAAGATGGTAGGTAGACGACGAGTTGCTATCACAGGGCTACCGTCTTCTCGCCGAATCACACTGGTCCGTCCAAGTCTTTAGGTTGCCATATTTTGCAACCAAGGCATACCCTTGGTTCTTCTAACGTAGACCTTAACCTCTGTGAGCCCAGGAGGATCATCTGCAGCCTCACAGAGGGATACCAAGAGTACCCTCACGTCCCCTCGAAGCCTCGGGCTTCGTAACCCAATTCGTTGGAGCCTTCTAGAATCAGACGGACGTACGCTCCTTCTCGTGTTCTACTAAGATTTACTACTTAGTTTCTTTCCTTCATCAATTTGGTTAAGTGTCATTAGTCAATTCAAGTTAACTTAACCCATCCCTTTTGTCATATTATACTGGTTAAGTGTTGCCTCCTTGTGTTAACTTAACCTCACCATCTGTTTAACTAACCTGTTACAACGGTTAAGTGTCTCCTTATATAACTTAACCCTACTACTTGTTTAATTAACAGGTTATAATGGTTAAGTGTTGTCCATTCACGTTTAAATTTACTACAAGTCAAATTACACTGGTTAAGTGTTCTTGTTACTTAACTCTAATCATTCATGTTATATTGGTTAAGTATTTCTAACTTACTTAATCCTAACCCACTTGTAAAATCAACTTGTTATCATGGTTAAGAGTTCTAATTTTACTTAACCTCAATCACTTGTCTCACTAACATGTTTCTATGGTTAAGTGTTCTAATTAACTTAACCCCAATCACTTATCTCACTAACATGTTTCTATGGTTAAGTGTTCTAATTAACTTAACCTCAATCACTTGTCTCACTAACATGTTTCTATGGTTAAGTGTTCTAATTAACTTAACCTCAATCACTTATCTCACTAACATGTTTCTATGGTTAAGTGTTCTAATTAACTTAACCTCAATCACTTGTCTCACTAACATGTTTCTATGGTTAAGTGTTCTGATTAACTTAACCTCAATCACTTATCTCACTAACATGTTGCTATGGTTAAGTGTTCTAATTAACTTAACCTCAATCACTTGTCTCACTAACATGTTTCTATGATTAAGTGTTCTAATTAACTTAACCTCACTCTTTAGTCCAGTTTAATCATGTTAGAATGGTTAAACATTTGCTTAACCTTACCCACTCCCCTAGTCAACATATTAAATTGGTTAAGTGTCCAGAATAACCTAACCCTACCCACCAATTTAGTTAACATGTTGAATTTGGTTAAGTATTAATTCAATTGACTTAACCCTATCAATCCTGACTCAGCCTTAATTTATTAATTAAAGCACCAACCACTCACATTAGACAGATATTGTTGTGGTAACTGGACAGCCGGTCGGTTCCGGGCAGGTTTACACCACAACTCATGTCTAACCTCGGGTCTTTATTGGGCTCAATGCTTAACCACCCACATTGGATAGGTATTGTTGTGATTACTGGACAGTCGGTCGGTTCCATGCAGGTTTACATCACAACTCAATCCAACCTCGGGTTAAGCATATCGTATTTTCTAAGTTTACATATTTGTCTCTTTTCAATTTTATATGTAAATGTTTTGTGGCCCATTATCCAAATTCGTTATTCTTGGGTATAATAATTTATACCACTTAAATTTCACAAGTCGTTGGCATGTGCCAAACATGCCAACACATATATTTTAATTAAACCCATCGTTATTTTCCCCGTTTGTACATTCGCAATATTATAACATATGTTGGGCTTCAACATTTCAGCCCAACTTAGAAACATAAAAAAAAGAGGCTTAGAACATGATATATTCTAAGTAACATAAAAGGGGTGTGTGAACGCATGAACTTGCAACATAGCGATTTAACTAACATAAATTATGTGGTGCATGAACTTGCAATATAGCGATTTAATTAACATAAATTAGTGGAGCATGAACTTGCAATATAGCGATTTAATTAACATAAATTAGTGGGGCATGAACTTGCAATATAGCGATTTAATTAACATAAATTATGTGGTGCAGGAACTTGCAATATAGCGATTTAATTAACATAAATTAGTGGTGCATGAAATTGCAATATAGCGATTTAATTAACATAAATTATGTGGTGCATGAACTTGCAATATAGCGATTTAATTAACATAAATTAGTGGTGCATGAACTTGCAATATGGCGATTTAATTAACATAAATTAGGGGCTTGTGTACTTGCATTGTAATAGCATATAATTTTGACATAAATCATAAACCTAAACATGAGTCATGGGTTTCAATCTATTCATGTAAACTTGCATTTAAAATATGAACCTAACTAAATCAGGTGTCACTTGTATTAGCATATGATTTTTATAAAACATAAGCCTAAAACATATTTTTATTTAGGCATAACACTAAACATAAACTAGTCATTTCCATAAAGTCACTATATGTTCACAAAGATGCTTATTTTTGTCACTAATACAAAAGTATAGTTTAACTTGAATTATGAGGCCTATTCCAACATAAACTTATATGAATCATGTTATCCAAATGGATCCAACTACACTTGAAATTATCATAGGCATATATATACAAAGATCTAAATCATGTAGGCATAACAGTGAATTATGTTTACATAAGTCTCAACTTGGTTGTAACAAAATATATACAACTTCTTATTAACCACAACATATAAATGTCAATTTCCAACATGAATCATATACTTGCAAGGGGTGTTACTTTTCATTGCAAATGTACAATTAATCCAATATCATGTTAATTATACTACAACATCCCAAATCCATTTATAATAAAATCAGAACAACATACAATTATGAACTAGCATCGTTACAATTAAAGTACGATTCCATTTTTATTCTACACAAATCAAGTCTCAATTTTTATTCATATTGGAATAGTACTCTACTTACCACGTATGACGAATCTTGTATTCAGGATTTTGAATTTTGAATTTGGTGATGCTATCCTTTGAGGTTGACGTTGTTTTGATTTATTTGTTGTAGTTTTAAGCTTTGAATCAACTCTTAATCGTCTCTTAATTTGACGGCTACTCCTAGTCTCTCTTCAGCAGCATGACGGCTCCTTCTTTTTTTTCTATTTTTTTTTGTGAATTAGGTTATGAGAGCTATGTTGTTTATATAGAGTTGCAAGTTAATTTGAGCCGTCGATGAAGCGAAGGTTAATACAAGTCGTCCGTTCTAAAGAGAAGCCAATTATGTTCACAATTTAAGGGCTATAAATTACTCCTATTTCAAATTATGTCTTAATGTACATTATCAACATTTATTATTAAATTTGTATGCACATTAGATACATCCCCCCTTTACACATTTATTATTAAATTTGTATGCACATTAGATACATCTCCCCTTTACACATTTATTATTAAATTTGTATGCACATTAGATACATCTCCCCTTTACCCATTTATTATTATTTTTGAATTAGCAACTTTAGTGTTAACAGAAATATGGGGTGTTACAAAATGTCTTGAGTAGTATCTTGGCTTATCCTATTTTGTTCTGTATGTCAATCTGCACTGTTAACACATAAGAAGCTGCTTAAATACCAAAGCAAAGGGTCAAAAGTATAGAAGAAAATAAACTACTCCATGCAAACATAATATTTTGAGATCTAGCCAAAAGATATAACACTGCATTATATTTATTCTATTACCCTACAACCCAAACAGCATATCAACAGAGCCTATTTAAGTAGCAGCTACAAGATAAATTTAAAACCAACGGTCTAGTCAAAAAAAAACATAGAATGAACCAAGAAATTTATTCCACTCATTCGTCAACCTACATCCAATCGGTTTAGATATGTATATCAAAAGAGTTAGAAAGGTTTTGGTTTTCTTATTATTTAAATGATAAAGTTAAAAATTAATCTAAAAAGGCATAAAGGGACTGTGAACAATAATACCACATCCTATATAGTTAAGAACAATTATCATTGAACTGGTTTATAATAATTTCATATGTTCAAGGGTTTAAATTTTATAAAATATTACTAACCTAGTATTATCCTATTATTAAATATGAATGGACATTCCAAAACAGCACAATGGTCTAGTACATTTTAATTGGTATTGGAAGCTAATGTATATCAAAACATGTTTATATGAAATCTGAATGAAACTTTCAAACTTTAGTAGAGAACAAATTTGATAATTGCACATGTTTGGTCCATCATGTAGCATACTATATTTCTTGTACCCGGGTTGAATCTAGGAATAAGAAATGGATAATATGGAAAAATAAATGAAGAGAAATAAAATAAGTAATATGCATGTGTAATCATCATAAGCTGTGATCTCACTCTTATATCTAATCCCAATTATTCGCAAGCCATATGAACTTGCATTTGTTTAAAAATATTCACCATGTTTTCCAGGTGCATTTAAGATATGTGCATGTGATAAATCATGGAAGATGGTTTGAAAGTGTACCAAACTTGATAAATTAGCTAATCGTAGTAAGTACCAAAATTTTGTGGTCCACCTTATTCCGAGAAAATTTTTAATAGACTATCAAACCAAAAACAACCTTATATAATAAATCAACTTTTGGGTTTTCTTCTGGAGTCTAAACTCTCTATGGATCCATAACACTTGGGAAAGCATTAAAGTATAGGTTGACTTTTATTTGTAACAAAGCTGAAGTAAAGGAGTTGCATTAATATTAGTCTGATATAAGTACTCTTGCTATATCAAAAAGAAAAAAAAAGAAAAAAAGAAAAAAACAGTTGACTTACAGCATAAATTTCTACACACCCAAAATATAATTGGCCTATAGAACAGATAGTTATTCATACGGACAAAATTTGCAATAGCTTATAAACAAAGTGTCTGTTAATAATTAAAGTTTATTGATAAGTTGTACTGAAAAAACAATCGAATAACTAACTTTTACATAGTTTTTAGTTAATGGGTAATATATAAATTTGCGACTTAATTTTCTTCACTTTAAGTAAACATGTTAATAATCCGTAATATACGCAATAGAATAAAGGAGCCCACTTATTAAATGTAAATATTCTTCATATTTACAGTAAATATTTATTTTCTTTTAATGAAGAGGAAAAATAGTATAGACAATCTTAATGTTTTCGTTGAAAAATAATAGTTGGTTCACATTGTTTGGTCTCGACGGGTGAAGCTTACTCTAAAATAGGAAGAAAAAACTTAAATGTACGAAAATGTATATTGATAAATGGATTTTCCCGGACTACTTAAATTTAGAATATATGATCTCAATATAGACTAAACATTTCAATTTTTGTATTTGCAAATATATCATCAAAACCATGTTGATTCATAAACTTTCAACTCTTGGTTATAGTTTTAAATATGTCATCAAACGTTTAAGTTGACCAAACCGAAATATGTAAACATATAAAAATATACATATTGCATAGCAGAGCAACCAAGATTTAATGGTAGGCATGTACTCTAACCAAATGAAACAGAATCTCTTCATGGGTTTGATCATACGTAGGACCAAATTGATGGTAGGCATGTACTCTAACCAGATGAAACAGAACCCCTTCATGGTTTTGATTATACGTACGTAGGATCAAATTGATGGTAGGCATGTACTCTAACCAAATGAAACAGAATCCCTTAATAGGTTTGCTCATATGTAGGATCATCAAGCCTTCATTGGAAGGAGGCTCAATGATAAAGGAGTGATTGTGGTGAGTTTCGTGTGATATAGGTTATGCTATTTCTTCAGTTTCTTCATTTTCCTCTTCGATTTGATATGAAATGCAAAACAATCATTAACTGTTTGTGGGTTAAAATGGAGGACGGGTAGGATTGAATTGGTGGGTTGCATTACTTTTTTATCTCCCGTCTCATTCTGTTTGTCTGATCATAAATTTAGGTTTGCTACTGGATAAACATCCCTTGTTTCTCTAATATTTAGTAATATTCGAAATGGAGATCATTTGTTATCGAAATGGAGATCATTTGTTATCGATATGGAAGAGAGATTGCAGTAGATCATTAAAACATAAAGTTTGAATTTTGCAAGTCTCCATTCGGTGTATCTAAACCTCGGTTAACTTATGTAGAATTATACCGAGTACCCATGCAACCTCTTGTGTATGTATGCAGGACCGGCCCAAGCAGTTTTGGTGCCCCAGCCTCAAAGAAGTTTAGCAGAAATAATTCCAAGTTGTGAGGAGTCTCACATTGGTTGACCGAAGCCACAAGAAAATGACTTTCTACTACCACTTACATGTGCCTATATTAGTAGTCTTACACATTTATTTTATCTTTGGAAAAAGATTAAACATATCACCTTCTCTCATTGTCCCTGCTAGACCGGTTTCCCTAGACGGTCGGCATATGGTCAGACCTCTGTAATATATGTTCAAAATAAACTTTAAACCATTTAAGATGATTAAAAATCAACTCGCTCATTTTTTTTCTTTTTTCTTTTTGAAATTGTCTATTAAATATATAATAGGTTATGAATAAATGGACAATAGATGTTACAATTGATAGATTCATGTGCCTAACTGATCATTATTTTATTGGAGTATATTAGCTCAATTATATTTTCACAGCAACATATGATTTTATAATTAAGAAAACCGCTCTAAGGTGAGCTAGCAGCCAGTGTACCATATGTAATATTCTAGGAGCGACATGAAACTGAAACAATTATGGAAACATTTAATAACTAACAATTTCGTTTAGTGCCAGTAATCAAGATTAGTTACAAATCTTAATGGGTGCTGGTTCACACTGCAGACAATTATCAAACAGCTACAGCTAGAATCCAACAAATTCTGGTTACTAATAATTCAACTAAATAAATACCCTAATGGTGTTGGTACATAATATTAAACAATCATACCCTCGTCAATTACATATCTTAATTGTGCCTGTAAATAATAATCAACTAAATTCTATTAAATGGACCAGTTTTGTGACAGAACTGAAAGCATCAAGGTCTCATGAGAAACTCATTCTACTTTTGTTGTTATATTCTAAAGTCAGCAGAGATATACGGCCCTACCCATTGATATTGGACTATTTCAAACATTATATTCTTTCTTTATTGGTACTGTAGAGATCTTCAAACTGTGGCACATTAGTCATGAAAGGAGACCCAAATGCGTAAACCAACGCCTATGCAGTTTACAATTCCAACTTTAATCTTGTTGTCCCTTCCTACGAAATATTGTAAACAGAAATTTAATAGTTTAACAATTTGGATCCAAAAAAATGCAATGATATAATTAAGCAATCATGAATGCAGTTATTCAAATAAGCCCATAAGCATTCATGAATGCAGCTTGTTAACCACTGTAGTCTTAAAGTAGTCAATCTTTCACAAATAGTTGATGCAATATTCCACATTTTAAAATTAGTAGATCTATAAAATATGAGCATTTAACGCTGTTAATCATATTACCAAAACTTAATATCTATTAGTAAAGCTAAAATTATTGTATGCCAAATATGGCCAATTGTTACACCAGCAAGACTAATTTTATTCAATAGTTATTGCGTTTTAGTTATGCTATACAATCTGTTTAACGTATTATCTAATATACGTAAAAGGCAAATGTAAATCAAAAAAATGAAACCTTATTTCCATATTACCAACCAATTGAATCATAACAAAATACTTATTGCCCTTATACCATAAAATAAATGCATACTTCTATGATTAAAAAATTAAATTGTATCCACTCCTATGACTTAGCTTTGAAATTCTAATTGCTGTAATCAGGAGTATGTATAGTTTGCTGGAACCTTTAACGAAAGGCGGTTACCTTCTTAACAAAGTTAAGATCAACAATAGATCCGCTCTTCATTTTTAACCTCCAAAGAAATTCCCCATGATGGCAATGACTGTAATTCAAACACTGAAAATCATCAATTTGGAAGGAATGCGAAAATCGTGGTTAAATATTAAATTGCTGTCAGTTTTTGCAATTGAGGTGTAAGATAAATTAACCAATTGTTTCTCAGGAGTAAACATTTTATTGTTTAAAGCGCAAGAAAAATTATTGAATCCAGTAATGTTTCCATGATACATTTCAACTCCGAACATGTAAAAAATGTAAATTTAAAGGTTACATGTTTCATGGGCTTTCTTCTTTTTCTTTTTTTTTATGAATAATAGACAACAAATTTCAAAAATTACACCTGGATTTTTTTTATTAAGCGTAAATGTAATAAAAGCAATTGTAACTGTGAGGGATGCCCCATTGATGAAAGTTTTTGCTGACTTCTAACATCCTATCATGCTCCATTTATGATTACATAATTACTATTTTTGGTTTACAAAAAATGTCATTTATGATTTACATAATTACCCTTTATCTATATAATAAAATTGCCCCCTAAGACAAACCAGGAGACAAACATGGAGACAAAGAGCGGCTGAGATTTATTCTTAGTTTGGACAAAGGACGGCCTGGATTTGTACACACATCGTTTCATTTATTCTTAGCTTACCAAAATCAGCGCACATCATCCCTTTTATAAGTAAATCTATTTAATCGCTATATATATAAGTAATGACTTATGTATAATTGTTAATTACAGCCAAGTAAAATTAATTGTATATAGTATATACAATTAATTTTTTCATATATGCTTATTTCAGATTTGAAATATTGAATGTTTTGTTAAAATTCATTATCTTACATATGATTCATCCCTTTTATAAGTAAAAGGGATTTAAATTAATTGTATATAGTATATACAATTAATTTTTTCATATATGCTTATTTCAGATTTGAAATATTGAATGTTTTGTTAAAATTCATTATCTTACATATGATTCATCCCTTTTATAAGTAAAAGGGATTTAAATTAATTGTATATAGTATATACAATTAATTTTTTCATATATGCTTATTTCAGATTTGAAATATTGAATGTTTTGTTAAAATTCATTATCTTACATATGATTCATATATAGTATATTACCACGATTATGCTTATTCATATATAGTTTCAAATCTGAAATATTCATATATAGTTTCTCATGTGCTATTTAATCGTTATTTAAATCCTTCCTACGTTAATATTCATGTGTTAATCGTGGAAATGAATATTTTAATCCTTCCTACATTAATATTTTATGCATCCATGCTGGACCAACCACGATTATGCTTATTCATACATCTAATTAATTGTACCATATGGACCTTGGCTGTTACTATATCATATATACATCAAATTTCACCTGCTACGATTATGTTACTTTAACACACATGCTTTCATCTGCATTAAATGTTCCCATTTACCATATACGTTTCCATCTCCATTAAATGTTCCCATTTACCAATGAATTAAGTACAATTACACAATTTCTTATTTCTTGGTAAATTACGTTTTTTTCCTATTACTGTTACTACTACAGTATGCATTCCATATAGACTTCATACAATATCTCCTTAATAGTTAAGTTTTCATTCATACACGTCATTAATAAATCGTATATCATAAATTTATTTCCAAGACTGCCTTTAATATTTCATTTAATATTCGTATACCAGTTTTGTTCTTTCTTCAAATTTAATATTCGTCATACCCCTATTCTGCACATGTCCTATATTTGGAAATCCTAAAAACAATATTTTACTTTGTTATCAAAATATACTTTCATTCCATATTCACACCACATTTCGAAATTGGCATATTTTATGGTGAATCTGTTAAATTTGATATTTTTTGTAATTCCTTATTTGTGTAAGCAATTAATGGTATTTTTCTAAAGAAAAAATAAGTGGAACATTAACTTATATGACATATGCAATAAACTAATGCATTAACATTAACATAAATTGACAACAATTTGTTCCACCAGTCAGTTTTTTTTTTACTATAATTGGGCCATCAACAAACCCGTTCTCTATAATTCTACATAACCTCCTCTGTCACCTTTTCTCCCAACTTGACCTTCTCTTCTCTTTTAATCTCATCTCCACCCAATTCACGCATTCTGCTCACACCACTCAACATTTTTCTGCTTAACCCCAACCATTTATCTTCTCATTGGTACATTACCTTTTCTGCCCGAACATGGTTATCTGCTCTGTACTCGATGCGCGACAACAAGCAGCAACAATATTTAATAATCTCATCATTCACGGAAATATTTGGACGGATGGAGATTATATTGTTTCGAAAATTGTATGTTTGCTACGTGAATATGGGGTTAATGTCATTGTGTTTAATACTCATGTAAGTGTTTATCTTTTGTGGATTATGCTTACATATTTTAATTTCAGATTATCAGTACATAACAACTACCCATGTCTTGAAGGGTAAACAAGTTTACCCAAACCAGCCTATGCAAATTCGGAGAAGCACATGGCCAAGACAGAGAACAAGTCTAGGAAGTGAAGTATGATCCAATACGAGAAATGTGTTCATACACTCTTTAATTTAATTATCAATTCATGTTACATTGTTCATTTCGCATTATAAATTTGGGATAATGCAATACTGGCCTATGAAGAGGATGCGATGTATAAACGGCAAACTACTGAATGGCCATTAAAAAGAATTACGGTAATACAATCTACTGCTTATCTTATATTTTAAATACTAAAATAAGTACTATATTCGTTTTAACCAACTGCTTATTTACTCCTATTTGCAGCTTAACTTACACTCAGCACATTGGAGTAAGGACGTAGTGATCGATAATTACACTTTTTTACGTGTACTTAAAAATATGTTTAAGTGTTGATAATAAGTTCTAATATACATGTCATGTATCAAATTCTGTCATATTCATGTGTTTCCTCTCTACATTTGCTTTCTGTGCAAATTTCGTCGAGAATGTGGTTAGCTCAATATTTTGATGATGCTTTATACCTTTTGTACTCCGTTTATGATACATACTCATATTTACTGAATGTCAGTCGTGTATATACTGGATCACGAAATGATAAAGCTGAAATGGATGTGCATACATGCATACAAAATGTGAACCATGTGTTCCCTTCCAAATTTCATTTTTTACTGTTTTTCTGCACCGTTTTAGAACTCATTCACAATGTGCTGTATGAATTAAATTTTGTTTCCTGTTATACATTCCTACCATCTCTGGCATGCAATAAATAGCTAAAATGAAAACATAAAATTCTGCAAATGCACCGTTGTTCTATATAACAGCCAATCACTGTCAATATTCACAATCTAAAATTTAATATAGTAGTGGGTGATATAATTTAGCAGTAAATGTTAGTAATACTGGCATTGCATGTTTGTAGCCTTTAGACCTGTTGCAATTACGGAAATCAATTATAACTTTAGTTTTACAAATAATTGCATTTATGGACATTACTTTAATTAGTCCTTCAAAATATATATACCATATAAAATTAGAGTGAAATTGTTTATATTCCATTACCATATAAAAATAAATGCATTTATTTACATTACTTTAATTAGTCCAACCAGTAAATGTTAGTAATACCCAATTTTAAAAATTCTATATCATAGAATTACCATATAAATGACATGGTTTTGTATATTTACATCTTCATAGGCTATTGCGTGTTTGCAGCCTTTATACCTGTTGCAAATACGGAAATCAAATACAATTTCATTTTACATATAAATGCAGTTAAGGACATTGATTTAATTAGTCCTTCAATATATACTAAAATATAGTCATAATATTTAACATGTATGGTACTAATTTTAGACAGAGATGAGGTCAGTTAGAAGTAATTCATATGCACAGAAAGCAAATTAGCACCCATTTTCTTCAAATGCATGTAAAAAGCATCTATAATTTAATATAGCAGTGGGTGATATAATTTAGCAGTAAATGTTAGTAATATTGGCATTGCATGTTTGTAGCCTTTAGACCTGTTGCAATTACGGAAATCAACTATAACTTTAGTTTTACAAATAATTGCATTTATGGACATTACTTTAAATAGTCTTTCAAAATATACCATATAAAATTAGAGTATTAATAGTTTATATTCCATTACCATATAAAAATAAATGCATTTATTTACATTACTTTAATTAGTCCTACCAGTAAATGTTAGTAATACCCAATTTTAATAAGGCTATATCATAGAATTACCATATAAATGACATGGTTTTGTATATTTACATCTTCATAGTCTATTGCTTTAATTAGTCCTTCAATATATACTAAAATATAGTCATAATATTTAACACGTATGGTACTAATTTTAGACAGAGATGAGGTCAGTTAGAAGTAATTCATATGCATGTCCAATAAATTAGCACCCATTTTCTTCAAATGGATGTAAAAAGCATGTAAAAAGCAACCAAACTGTAAGATAATAAAATTGAGCTATGATGTGCCATAAAGATAACCAAACATTAATTGTAAAAAATTAGTAGACAAAATCAAAATATATCAAATTCATGTTAAAACAAGCAAAACAATGACATGAGGTGCGAAGCAAAGCATAGATTACATGTCGCCTATTTTTTAAATCCCATAATAAAATGATCGACAAAACTGATAACGTATAAACAAATACGATTATAGTTCTGTTAATCCATTCACTTATTTATACTTCAGTTTATGAATATGACCACTTTAGATATTGACATCAAACATATACCATTCCAGCTAATTAAATCGTGATCGGAAAAAAAATGTTGTTCCTACTGCATATGATTAGCCACCTTATATGATTATAAGAGTTACATTTGTAAACATGTGAATACATCTGCTATATTGCTACAATGTTTGATTGCCATGTGATCACTTTCTCTACTATAACCCAGTCCATTATTACATCAAAACATTTTTTGTCCTTTTAAATCTACAACTTATGCCAAGTCATCTGTTCAACCCCTACTATTCTCCTCTTTTTTCTCCCTTAGTACTTCTACAATTAACTACACGCATGCATCTATACAAACACAATGCAAACTACAACACCCCGTACTCTATGCTCCCGTGCAAACTACAACACCCCGTATATGATTACTTTCACTCTAAGTATATGATTATTACAATCCACGACACACACAATTTTATCATCTCAACAAATTATGACACCCAACATCTTATGCATCCGTGCAACGCACGGGTTTCCACTCGTGATTACATAATGTACGGTTGGTTTACAAAAAATATCCCTTTACAAAGGACGGGTATCATCGATTTACAAAAAATATCCCTTTACAAAGGACGGGTACCTTTGGTTTACAAAAAAGAATAATACAACTCAAGGAACACCCAAATGTATAAATCTTTCCAGTGAGATACTACTTGTATGTAAACATAATGAAAAATACTAGTAATATCTTACACCTGGCTATATAGCTCAGTAGTCACTCTATGTTGATTATGTCATTAAACAATTGTATTCCTTTTCTTGGTTATCCAAAAAAATTATGCTCCAAGTCTCAAACACATGCAAAGTTCATATAATTAGAAATATGCAGCACTGTCATGTGCAAAATTCTAGTGATGCAAAGACTTATATCAATAATTCACTCAGTGAACACCCACGCGATAGTTTATTTCATTATATTAAGGGTAAAATAAGTTGTCGTTATATTAACTATTATATCATGTCGTGTCTAAGAAGGAAAATATGACATTTTTGCATTTTAGATCGACAGGGAGTTTTATATATGAAAAAAAAGCAATAAACCAGAAATTAAATGCTCAGCCACTAACCTTTCATTTATAAATAGTACAGTTAACATTTTGACATGAAAACTATTTGAAATGCGAGCTTAATCAATAATGAAGTAACAACAAACTGTTCACTTATAATCAAATGGACTTTTAACGTAAACAAATATGGTGGATGTTTCAAAGTGCCAAATGTTTTTTGGTTGATGTTTTATAATAGTGGGAAATTATTTTACTATTGTTTTTATACAGGAATGAGGTAGTGGCAACGTGTGACCTTTAGTAATCCATAAGTTAGTATTAATTTTATATAGGATTTAGTTAGTACTAACATGTGATGTAACACCCCACCTCCGTTAAGGTCACTCACAAAGGGAATGCCTTAACTTTGGTGGAGCATTTTAGTAAACAGAAACAGAATACTACAAGACAGATAAACAGTACTTGAAAAATTATAACTTTATTTCAAACAGAAGCTTGGTTACATCCTTTCAAATCACAATATCAGAATTCAAGTACAAAATATCAGTCTTGTACAAAAGCCTTCAGAATGCATAGTTTAAAATCATAATCCCCACAGAAGAAGACAAGCCATACTTTAAGCACTGCAAGCGGAAGAAATCTGGATCAAGCTAGAGTATTCCCTTCTACAAAACCTGGGGGGGAACGGAAGAAAGGAGGCGAAACAACAAGGGTCAGACAAAAGTCTGGCAAGTCCAGTGATTTTCAGTTATGAACAGATAATAATAACATGACGTGAAAATAAAACTGGATGAAAGATAACTGTAACAGATGTAGCATATATAACAGAAGAACATAATGATATAAGCTATTGCTTTACACTTCTCTGTACTAATACTAGTATAACAGAATTAGGTGTCACCCTAATGTCTAAACTGAAACAGAAACGGGTACAGAATAATTTAACCGAAACAGAATGCTAATAATGGGCCTTTACTACCCGATCAGAAACAGACAGAAGCAGAAACAGATTAATCCCTACGGAAACAGAATGTAGAATTAGGTGTACACTAGTAATGGGCCTTTACCACCCGAACAGACAGTACCACGCAGAAACAGACAGGTGTTACCACCCAACAGAAACAGACGGTACCAACAGAAACAGACGGTACCAACAGAAACAGACAGAACTAAGTGTACCCTAAAACCCTACCCCAAGCGATCGGCTCCCTAATACATAAATATCCTGTGTCCGCCCCACAGTAGGGTGTATCACTCCCCAAAGTGACAACCAATTGGCACAGACCCATTTACAGATGTCACGGCGTCTTACAACCTCAGAGGCAGACCGGGATCCATGCACGCACATGACCCGGTTGGAATGCATCATCAACACCCCTCGCCATTATCAGAATGAACCACTTATAATTAGTTCAGTAAGCGTGCCCGGACCCTACCTACTGTTGGGTCAAAGTTTTGATACCAGAAAGGGTTACTGACTAATATGGGTCCCAAACAACATATGACACAAGTAATTCCCCTCCTAACCTTGTGTCCCCAGACTAACAGATTTTCAGATTAACTTGTTTACAAGTTCAGACATACAGAATTCAAATCAACTAGTTCACAAACAAGTTTTCAGACTAACGGATCAGATATATAGATTAACAGTCATACAGATTAACTGGTTACAGATTGTCTAACTTTGTATTGGGCCTACCGATTCACGAAACGGGTTTATCAGATTCATTAGTCCAATTGGTTTAACCTTACCCACCCAACACGCTTTAGACATCATATTTATCTCAGATTTTCATTAATTAAATATTAATGCTCAGACCTCTCACATTAGACTGACAGTTTGCGGCTACTGGTTAGGCCGGTTGGTTCCGGGCAGATTTCTGCCGCAAACTGAGTCTAACCTCGGGTTTCAAGCACGTTATGACTAACTTCTCACATTAGAACCTATTGTTTGCGGCCACTGGAATATGCCGGGAAGAATTATGCCGCAAACTCATTCTAACCTAGAGTTAGCCATGTTTATCTTTGCGGCCAATTAATTAATGATTTACCATTTATACCCACGCCTAATATACATGTCAATTATTCATAACTAATTCAGATTATGTCAATAGCGGACTAATTATATCAACTCAACAGATATTGCAGATAACAGATTTTTCAGATTAGGCGACTTAACGGATTCAGCAGATTAAGCAAACTAGCTGATTTAGCGGATAACAGATTAGGCATCTCAACAGATTTAGTTTAGCGGATTTGGCATTTTCAACAGACTTAGCAGATGACGGATTTGGCAGATGAACAGATCTAACAGACTAGGCAGTAGAGCAGAACTAGCAGATTAGGCAATATAACAAAACTAGCAAATTAGGCAAATATAGAAGAACTAGCAAATTAGGCAAATATAACAGATTTAATCATTCCTTAAAGTTTCACAACATATCTTGCCTAATTATAAATCTTGCCTAAGTTCACATGCATAAATAATAGTCATGATTCACATTATGTTCATATACCCCATGTTTGCATTAAATTTGCATGTCACAGATTATGGTCATAATTTACATGTCCCAATTTAGTTCAACTTGCCTAGTACAAAAGATTCACATATAAATTATACCAAATATAGCTATTGACAAAAATCTCCTACTTAGGTATTATTCACATTTGATAGATATCCTCCTTTAATGTAAATCTTTATACCTAAACCATATTCTCCTTATCTCAAGTCAATACAGTCTATATTTATGTCTAATTATATACCTTTCTATGTCATGTCCCCAAATCATATGTTCAATACCCTTTATGTCATAAATATAACATGTCCAGTCATATGTCTCAAATTTATGTTCTAGCTACAGTCCATGTTCTTTCCTCAAATCGGTCACCTATTGGTCATGCCCAATTCATGCATCATTCATTTTATTGTCACAAACATTTTAGCGTATGTTAATCTCTTATGAGATTGGCTCAGGCTCGTGGTAGCCTGGCTATAGAACAGAAAGAGGAAAGAGATACAAAATAAGATAGATCCAAACAGAACAGAACAGATATAACCTCAGATTCAGATTTATAATTCATGTCACAATCAGAATTAACGTTTATATCGGAAAATAACTGCACTTGCCTTGGTTGGATTCTAAAAGAAAAAGGTGTTGTAGCTGTTCTCTTTTAATCCTAATCAGAATTGGAGGAAGAAGAAGCACAAGTCCTAGCTTAGGTTTCAGCAGAGTAGAGACGCCATTGATTTATTTATTTTTATAGAGGAAGAGAGCATTGGAGGCTAGAGAATTGTATATGAGATTTAGGTTTAGGTTAGGGATGTATATATAGGTGTAGGAAGTTATTCAGGACCATTAGATTAACCCTGAATCATGAGAACCATTCAAATGCAAAATTTGCATTTGAGCGAATCGGCCCACGGGATGACAGCCAAACACCCTGGATTAACCCCTAGTCGACCCAGCAGAGCTCGGGTCGACCTCAAAAATGGGCCGGTTCGGTTATTCCCCCTCCCAATTCGCTGTTTTGAACCTTTTTTGCATGTTTATTTATTTAATTTATATATATCTATATATATTTCTCTCATATGCATACAAACTTCAAGGCTTAATAACTTCTTCATAATTAACCATTTTTTTTTAATATTCTCAGAAAATACGGGGTGTTACATTCTCCCCTCCTTAAAGGATTTCGTCCCCGAAATCTTCAAGTTAAGAAGAATGTATCCTAACATCCAACATCCATCTACTCAACCATTCAATCACAGGCATCCATTGTCCTTAAAAGGTTTCTAATGCCGTATGAACATATGCAAAGTGTGTGTATATGTTTCTTATCTAATGCAAAATCAGGCGGTCTACTGATCCAGTTGACCTCCTTAATGCGAATCATGTTAGTGTCATGAGTCCAAATATGTATGCAAGAAATCCTATTTGATACACATCATTTCTATATGAGTGCATAACCATTCATCCAAATGCAACATCCATGTGAGGAGTCAATCATTCTGCATCCACAAAAATTGAAAAATGCACGCACATCCATATGCAGTATGAGAGTGTTTTTGAGCCGATCTAGTGCCTAGTGTGTGTATATGCATCCACGAGCAACCACTAGCAACCACTTGCATCCACTTGCAACCATCAAACATAACATGTCTCAAACACATGTTTACACCCATTAGTTTCTACCTAAAGTTCGAAGATTCGATCGATAGGATACAATCGAACGATGGAAGCGAGTACAGATAAAACAAAAACTTGGTTCCCATTAGACATTGGTTGAGAGAATAATTCCCCCAAGTATCAACCCCAAAGACCGAAATCAATATCAGATTGACACTCAGAGGATTACCCTCTTTAGATAATGTCAAAACTGGAAATCTTAACCTTATCAGAGATATTCAGATATTTACAGACTACTAGTACAGATCAGATTACCAAATGATTCTTAGAAAACTAAGCATGATAAAACCCAGAATGTATGCGTCCTACTTGACGCCTAACACAAATGTCTCTCAAACCCCAATTTATCACAAGCAGATGAGTCATAACCCTTATGGGTTTGAGTCTACAGCGGAATCAGAAATAATACTAGTATTAAAGTGCAGAGTATCGATTACAGAATCAAAATGCCAGAATCAGAAAGAGTTTTAACTCAACAATCAGATAAAGAAATTAAACCTCTCACAGAAAGTTTTCCTAATTCTATCCTATCCACTAGCCTCGAGAGTGTTCGC
Source organism: Allium sativum (assembly GCA_030737875.1). NCBI lineage: Eukaryota > Viridiplantae > Streptophyta > Magnoliopsida > Asparagales > Amaryllidaceae > Allium > Allium sativum. The sequence goes on along the minus strand of CM060915.1, from coordinate 887,091,364 downwards.
CTGCCCTCCAGAAGTAGGTCCTATCTTCTGCCCTTGCCCTCGTTTCTTCGGGCAGTCCCTAGTGAAGTGTCGCATCTCACCACAATTGAAGCAAGCGGCCTTCTTTGGATCCACTTTCTTATCATGTGTCCTATCCATATCTCCCATGTACGTTCTCCATTTGTGACCTTCACCCAAAATGAAGCTTCATCTTTTATTAACCAAGCAGTTGGTTGAACCTTCCTCCCATCGTCTATCTCAAAGGTACCAACAAGTCCTCTACTCCGTTGAGCCAACTTCTAGCCTCGACAACGTCTCAGTCCCATAAAGCGGTTTTCCGCCCATCGCATGGAAGTTCTTACATATCTTAGAAAAAGCATCTATACGCGGAGGAAGAGATTCAAAAGGCAAAGAGGAAGGAACTCGAAACAAAGAATCGAAAGAAAGATATATGGCTTTTGGGGATTATGTTTTTTTTTCAAAATAAGCTTTACTTTTGAAAATACTTCCTTTTTAAAACACAGTTTTCAAAAACTTTTTATTAAATCTGGTAACCTTCAGCTCTGATACCAAGTGTAACACCCCACCTCCGTTAAGGTCACTCACAAAGGGAATGCCTTAACTTTGGTGGAGCATTTTAGTAAACAGAAACAGAATACTACAAGACAGATAAACAATAATTGAAAAATTATAACTTTATTTCAAACAGAAGCTTGGTTACATCCTTTCAAATCACAATATCAGAATTCAAGTACAAAATATCAGTCTTGTACAAAAGCCTTCAGAATGCATAGTTTAAAATCATAATCCCCACAGAAGAAGACAAGCCATACTTTAAGCACTGCAAGCGGAAGAAATCTGGATCAAGCTAGAGTATTCCCTTCTACAAAACCTGGGGGGAAACGGAAGAAAGGAGGCGAAACAACAATGGTCAGACAAAAGTTTGGCAAGTCCAGTGATTTTCAGTTATGAACAGATAATAATAACATGACATGAAAATAAAACTGGATGAGAGATAACTGTAACAGATGTAGCAGATATACTAGAAGAACAGAATGATATAAGCTATTGCTTTACACTTCTCTGTACTAATACTAGTATAACAGAATTAGGTGTCACCCTAATGTCTAAATCATAATACCCAACACGCTTTAGACATCATATTTATCTCAGATTTTCATTAATTAAATATTAATGCTCAGACCTCTCACATTAGACTGACAGGTTGCGGCTACTGGTTAGGCCGGTTGGTTCCGGGAAGATTTCTGCTGCAAACTGAGTCTAACCTCGGGTTTCAAGCACGTTATGACTAACTTCTCACATTAGAACCTATTGTTTGCGGCCACTGGAATATGCCGGGCAGAATTACGCCGCAAACTCATTCTAACCTCGAGTTAGCCATGTTTATCTTTGCGGCCAATTAATTAATGATTTACCATTTATACCCACGCCTAATATACATGTCAATTATTCATAACTAATTCAGATTATGTCAATAGCGAACTAATTATATCAACTCAACAGATATTGCAGATAACAGATTTTTCAGATTAGGCGACTTAACGGATTCAGCAGATTAAGCAAACTAGCCGATTTAGCGGATAACAGATTAGGCATCTCAACAGATTTAGTTTAGCGGATTTGGCATTTTCAACAGACTTAGCAGATGACGGATTTGGCAGATGAACAGATCTAAAAGACTAGGCAGTAGAGCAGAACTAGCAGATTAGGCAATATAACAAAACTAGCAAATTAGGCAAATATAGAAGAACTAGCAAATTAGGCAAATATAACAGATTTAATCATTCCTTAAAGTTTCACAACATATCTTGCCTAATTATAAATCTTGCCTAAGTTCACATGCATAAATAATAGTCATGATTCACATTATGTTCATATACCCCATGTTTGCATTAAATTTGCATGTCACAGATTATGGTCATAATTTACATGTCCCAATTTAGTTCAACTTGCCTAGTACAAAAGATTCACATATAAATTATACCAAATATAGCTATTGACAAAAATCTCCTACTTAGGTATTATTCACATTTGATAGATATCCTCCTTTAATGTAAATCTTTATACCTAAACCATATTCTCCTTATCTCAAGTCAATACAGTCTATATTTATGTCTAATTATATACCTTTCTATGTCATGTCCCCAAATCATATGTTCAATACCCTTTATGTCATAAATATAACATGTCCAGTCATATGTCTCAAATTTATGTTCTAGCTACAGTCCATGTTCTTTCCTCAAATCGGTCACCTATTGGTCATGCCCAATTCATGCATCATTCATTTTATTGTCACAAACATTTTAGCGTATGTTAATCTCTTATGAGATTGGCTCAGGCTCGTGGTAGCCTGGCTATAGAACAGAAAGAGGAAAGAGATACAAAATAAGATAGATCCAAACAGAACAGAACAGATATAACCTAAGATTCAGATTTATAATTCATGTCACAATCAGAATTAACGTTTATATCGGAAAATAACTGCACTTGCCTTGGTTGGATTCTAAAAGAAAAAGGTGTTGTAGCTGTTCTCTTTTAATCCTAATCAGAATTGGAGGAAGAAGAAGCACAAGTCCTAGCTTAGGTTTCAGCAGAGTAGAGACGCCATTGATTTATTTATTTTTAGAGAGGAAGAGAGCAATGGAGGCTAGAGAATTGTATATGAGATTTAGGTTTAGGTTAGGGATGTATATATATGTGTTGGAAGTTATTTAGGACCATTAGATTAACCCTGAATCATGAGAACCATTCAAATGCAAAATCTGCATTTGAGCGAATCGGCCCACGGGATGACAGCCATTAACCCCTAGTCGACCCAGCGGGGCTCGGGTCGACCTCAAAAATGGGCCGGTTCGGTTATTCCCCCTCCCAATTCGCTGTTTTGAACCTTTTTTGCATGTTTATTTATTTAATTTATATATGTCTATATATATTTCTCTCATATGCATACAAACTTCAAGGCTTAATAACTTCTTCATAATTAACCATTTTTTTTAATATTCTCAGAAAATACGGGGTGTTACATGTGACCTTTAGTAATCCCTTAACATAATTAAATTCATGTTGAGGAGATTCCAAACATTCAATCTTCTAAGTTTTGAATTATTTTTACTATACAGGCTTAAACTAAAATTTGTTAACTTAAATCAAACAGGATGCCAACAATTATTAACATGCCATTGATTTTAGGGTAATAAATAAGTTTTAAAATTGTTCTGGTTTATTATCCAATAAGAACATGTACAACCAACAGAACATAACAGTTGCAAAAGTGGCATATAGAAAGGTAAGATTTATTTGGATATGTAAGTTCAGGAACACGTATATCTTGAAATAAAAATGGGTAACTTAATCAAATTGGAACATTTGTAACCATCACAACATGACCATAAACTTATTAATTAATGTGAAGACAACATATAAAAAGGTAAGATTCATTTGGATAAGTCACAGTAGAAAGTCTTGTATGGCTCAAAAGGAAACCAAAGGTTTCCTACATTTCAAAATCCTAGATTCAAAGAAATTCATACCTTGCACGTACTCTAGAATTGATTTTCATGTTTGAACCTCTACTACCTCTTAAACTAAACTCAAATTTCTCTTTATCTCATGTTTATTATATCCAGAAAGTGATAAAAATTAAATTGTAGATCCAAAAAAGTGTTCATACACACACAAACATACACATAGACCAAATCTTTTTTTCTCATTTGTTGTTTTAGCAGGCTTAGAGTAATCTAAATTGAACTTAATCTTAGTAGACTGATTTATCTTTTGCTGATAATAAAGTCTGAATAATTTTTCAAACTAATTTCTATAGTTCGAGATTAAAATTTATAATTATACAAATACAAAAAACCACAATTTTAACCCAAAAAAGGGTATCTACGCCAAATGATTATTGAAGCAAAAGAAATGAAGGAAAACTGATGAAAGACTAACTAGCGTACAATTTTATGTATCAATCATGTTTTGCTAATTCAGCACTTGCGTATCTTGAAGCTGCGACAAAAAGAACACAAATTTGTATTAAAATTTTCCAACTTAAGAATATTAAAGAATAAAAATATAATAGAAATGTGAACAAATATAACCATACCAAGTTTGGCAGTGTTAATTTGAAAAATATATAGACTACCCAAATGACCATCAATGAATTGAGATTTATGTCGATCGTGAAAATGTTTCAGACCTATCAATGGAAAATTGTACTAGTACTATGCCAACGAGATTTTTAAGCCTGTTATGACGAAGTCAATTGATACAGTGCAATTTTTTTACAGAGACAACATGCCAGAGAAGGTTTACAATTCACTGTATAAGGAAGTAACGGGAAAATAACCAAAAAAATTGGCAAACTGAATATGAAAACATTTGAATATCAATGAAAAGATTTCTCATTAATATATATGTACACAATGAGATGATACATCTTATGTGCACGCCGTCATTTCTGTATACAGTAGCATTACTTGTATTGGACCATTTTTATTTCAAATCAAGGTAAGTAAGAACATGTGCATCTTATATACATGACTAACTAAAACAATTATTGGTTAAAAAAATTCCTTCTCTAGTTGGGTGCCAAGAAAAATAGTTACCTATCTCATGGAGGCTTTGTAGCCCTCAAACAACCTCACTTATCACATGAATAAATGGCTAAACATTATTGTTTTTACTTTCTAATGTTGAAATTTTACTGTTTATCTTGTTTAAAAATAATTAATTATCCTTTATAAATAACTTGAAAGCCACTGAAAATAATTCTACTTGAATATAAAATCTTATATGAATTTCTAAACAAAACGATGTTGTTATTTGACTGTCTTGCTATAAATCAACATTAAATATATTTACAATAGCTGCTAAGAACATGAAGTTTAGTTGATCCTCAATTGTTGTAATTCTTGATCAAAGCATACTTATAAAGTATAAAACAGTGTAAAAAGAATAGTTTTCCTATAAGGAAAAAAAAGAGAAATAGGCAAATACTAAAATGGAATCTAAGGTAAAAATGCAATGTTGGAAATACCAAAAACAACTGTTTGGTTAAAAAATAAAGAATGTACGTGTGAATGTGTGTGTGTGTGTGCACGCGCGCGCGCATACACACAAACACGCAGAGACATCATATACAATGTCTTTTATGCTTATATCATAAAAAAATAGTATTATGCAATCATCATAATACAATAATTGCTGCAACACTAAAGATCCATACCCATATTATCATCATTGCTATAAATAATAAATTCAATTCAAATCGTGGTTATAATTGTTTATTTGTAAAAAAAACTTCTTATCTCAAATTTTCATGGATAGTTAAAGTATTATTTCACAACTTGATAATTCAAATTCACTAAGTTCCAAATTTCTTCAGTCGAAAGATTTATTAGAAGTCTGGATGAAAAACCTTGCCTTTCGATTTTGAATTTAAATGATATGTATGTGGATTTCAAATAATGGCAATAGTGGACCGAATACAAAATGTATTTATAAAAAATAGAATTTACTTTTGCGTTCGCAAATTATGCAAATAGTTCGGAATAAAAAGCTAAGAAAACTAAGGAAATATTCTCTTTAGGCTGCATCAAAGAACTCACTCCAGATGTAACATGAAGATATCTTAATTAATTTCATAAGCGAAGCAATAATTTAATGTCCACCTGGTAGTCCACCTTATGGACATAATAATTCAATATCGACTGTATCATCATGTAAAAAAAATTCTGCTTCCATGTTAGGACAATTGTGTTGGACATAGGGATTCTTTCCACATAATTAAGACACAAGCAGGATTTTAACTTATTTATGGCTGTTATGTTAATTTTTCATATCTTCTGTATTTGTCCAGGTGATCAATCAATGCAGAAAACCTAGATAAGAATTAGGATTTAGATTGGCTTGAATTTTAACATTCTTCAAACAGAATTCCTAGCAGTAAAAATTTTCAGACGTAGTGCGAAAAATGGGAATAAACCTTTGGTGGAAATAAGACTGATTTCTGAACAGACGTGGATGAATATCTATAAATATGTGAAACCAATATATAAAACAGAGCAAGGATAAAGATCGGTGACCCATCATAAATAATATCATGCAAACGGAAAAGGGTTAAGAATTTTTACAACTATCAGAGTAGAGAAGTAGGTCAGTGAAGGCAAAGAGGAAGTTAATCAATGGGAAGCCGGCATGGAAGGAGTCGAACGGAGGTATAGCACGGTAATAGCCAGAATGGAGCAACAACGGATGCCTGTGACTCAACGATGTTGGTGCAGATGTAAGAGGGGACGACTAAAACGGGCGGCGCAGGCTGCAGCTAAGAAATCGGGTTAAGGTAGAGGACGATGTGCAGATGGAAAAGGGATGACCGAAATCTGGGAGCGTGTGCTGTGGCTAAGGGGTTGAGGTAGAGGGCGACGTTTGGATTCGAGGTTATGAAGTAAAGTTCAGCGGATGGATTTTGGGTGAAAATGATTTATTGGTTGGAAGGGGAGGTGATCGATTTTGGGCATAAATGAAAGAAGGAAACGTGGCTCACTGAAGAGATAAGGACGGTTATTCCACTCAATGGCAAGGATTGATATGATATACACGTGTCGAACTGTGAATTTTTTGAGGAATCTGGATTTGAATGGTCTTCGTAGAAAGATTGTGCTTTCATATACTATAATAGATATATAACTCCTTATAAAAATCGTTTTATAAAACGTGCGCTATGTCGAAAATCTCATGAAGTTGTTCACGAAATCAATACAAAAAATTTACCAAAAATCTCACCAATCTGAAGTGCAAGTTAGTAGTCATGTTGGCTAATCTGCCATAGGGTCAAGCCTGAGGAAAACAACATCAAAATTCGTTTTGGAAATCACTTAAAATAGTGCAGAAATAGGCTAAGGAAAATGCTCCTAAATACTATAGAAACTAAAAATAACAATGCACGTTTTATACAACCCAGGGGTCAATCCAAGTATTCAATAGATCAAATTATAAGTCGACCTTGAAACACTTTGCGTCAACCCATAAGTCAACCTTAGTAAATGTTAGGTCGATTTGGGTGATGCCAATTCCACCCAGGTTCAGTTCTTCTTCGATTCAAAGTTTGACAACAAATATCTATATGCAATAATTGTAGAATGACCTGAAATTTGACATGCACAATGTTTAGCAACAATATTAGCATTCACAAAAAACTGGACATGATTTTGACAAGAAACGAGCAAGATATAACATCCAAAGTTGGATAGAAAGCTAATTTTTTACTCTAAACATAAAACTCAGTTTTATGTTTAAAAATACATGAAAATTAACTAAACATTTGTAACAACCCGAAAAATCTGAGCCAGTTTAAAAATTTTAAATTGGCTATTTTAGTGGATTTTAGATATTTAAAATAAATTATTTTAAATAATAACGACAAGAAGTAGGTTTGAATCAATGTTTGAAAATAATTATAATTATTTTAGATTCTAAACAAGGCCTGAAATGGCACGGTAGTTTCAAAATTTGAATTCAAACTTTGACTGACTGTACTGGGAGCAAAATAAAACGGATTTTAGTTAAACCAAAAATATTTAAATTTTTTAGTGAATATCTTTCTAGCGAATCTGAAAAATCGAAGTTTCATAGCCGGGATAAAAAGTTATGGCCAAATGAATTTTCAGAAAGGTCGCTATAGAGAATATACAGCCCGTGAAATTAAACATTTTGCAAACGACCTCGGAATTCGACGAAACCAGTTTTTTTGGATCCGGGATGTCAAATTTTTGCTAGATTTCAAATTTCATAATTTTTGAAGCTAATATGTGATCATGGCAAAGGAAAATGTGTTTGGTGAATTTTTGTTAAATTGGATCGACCAGAAAATGGCCATTTTTCAAACGGTCTCAGAATTCGACGAAACTAGTTTTGTTGGGACCATATCGTCAAAACATAGCTAGATTTATTTTTCTGGAATTTTTGGAATCAGTATGTGCCCCCGGCAAATTGAAATGTACGTTCAAATCAAATATTGAATGTTTTATATTGTAATTTGAAGAGAAACTGACTGAAACAGTCGAATGGGCCTACGAAACATATCCCATTGTGTTCGGAATAGGGGTATTTAGCTAGGGACGACAGTCGTTGGGTTCGGATTGGAGTTAGTATGTGAAGAGGGGTATTTTTGAAATTTTAAAAATATATAAATATAAAAAAATCTCGGCCAATCATTTTATTTTCTCTTTCCCCGTAATCAACCAAGGCGATGACGATAAAGCATTCCCTCCTTCTCTCCTCTTTTTCTCTCCGATCTCTCATCAAAACGCATCGGTCCAGTTGGAGATTTTGTAGAGGATCACTCAAGCTTCAAATCAATATAAAGTTTGGATTTTTTTCGTGGAGTATTTTGTGAGAACCGACGTCACGAAGTCGGGATGTTCATCACACTGCCGCCGCCGCCTGGTCAATTCGAGTTCGTCGCCTCCCCCATGGATCCACGCGCCTCTCCTCCCTCTTCCCCATGGTGAAGACCGATCGGCGAATCGCTGCACGGTTTGATCGCAAATCGCGAACCCTAGTTTGAACCATTTGCTGAGAGGTTCGGCTATTATATATTTAAACTGATTTCAACATATAAAAGTGTCGCAAATGTGATTGATCTTCTAAAATTCATATCTTTTAGCTATGTGGTCGAAATTCAGTGAAACAGGAGATAGTGGACTCGTGTGGACGTCTTCTACATTTTAGAAGAGACCGGATATTTTTCTGAGCCTTCTGCTATTTTTGGTGGAGTGAACCCAATGTGAGATTTCTAATTTACAAACGATGGAAAATAACGATGTATAAATTATATAGTCGACGTATGAGTTATATAAGCGTTGTACACCTCATGTATAAGAGTTGTATAAGTTGTATGTTTGATGTATAAGTTATATATGCGTTGTAAAAATTATATATGCGTTGAAATGATTGAAATGAAGTGAAATGAAATTGAAATATATTTATATACGAGAATATATATATATACTCCCCTCGTCCACGGACCATGGACGATATTCATTGGTTGTGATATTGTTTGGATTATTGGTTGATGTGAAATTTGGTGTAAATCATGAATGATTGATTGTGGTTGAAAAATACCTGTTTGTGGTTGAAAATTATTTTGGATGAAACCACATAGGATTAGTTTATGGAGAAGAAAAATAAACATGCTCGTCTGCGTACGAATTAAATGCATGAAATCCCCATTGTCAAAAATCGCGAAGTTTTAAGGTAAAGCGAGGAGCCGTACTAGGGACGGTGCCAGTTTTAACTATCCTGCCATTATGCTGCCGAAATTTTCAATAATATTCACGTGTTAGAATTATTTTCATGTGTTGAAACTATATTCATGTGTTGAATAGAAATTCATGTGTTGAGTAGAAATTCATGTGTTGAATGAAATTCATGTGTTGAATGAAATTCATGTGTTGAATAAATTATTTGAAATATAAAGATAATATTTTTACCTTATATATGAACTATATAAAATAATCATTTTTTGAAATGAATTGTTTTACAATAAAAATCACATTTTTATTATATATATAAACTATAGAAATTCATGTGTTGAATAGAAATTCATGTGTTGAATAGAAATTCATGTGTTGAATGAAGCTCATGTGTTGAATGAATTCTTTGAAAGATAAAAATAACATTTTTATTGTATATATCAACTATAGAAAATATTCATGTGTTGAATAAAGGACTAAAACGATAAAAATCATATTTTTATCGTATGTGTGAAGTAAAAAACATTCATGTGTTGAATATATAGATTGAACAATAAAATCTACATTTTTATTGTGAATATGAAGTGCTAAAAATATTCATGTGTTGAATAAATATTTTTGATGATAAAAATATATTTTTTATCAAATATATAAAGTGAAGATGGTTTTGAAATCGAAGAAAGAATTATATTTATATATATTTATATAAATATAATTAAAATAAATTGAATAACGAAGCTGTAGTTCGTATTTTGAAACCGTGATGTCAAACAATTAGTGCGAGAGATCCGACCATCGGATTTTCCCGAAACCATTGGGTTCGCTTTGGAAATATCTTTCCAACGACACCCACTTTGTGAAAATCCAACGGTTGGATTGTCTGGAATGTTTAATTCAAATCCGAAGAAAAACAGTGCCATAATCGACTATATATATATATATATATATATATAATTAAATCGTATAACGACGCTGCAGTTCGTATTTTGAAATCGTAACTTTAAACGATTAGTGAGGGAGATCCGACCGTCGGATTTTCCCGAAACTAAAACCGTTGGATTCGTTTTGAAAAGATCTTTCTAATGATATAAAATTTGTGAAGATTCAACGGAAAGATTTTCAGATATGTGTAAATCAAATCTGAAGAAAAAATAGCGCCACGTCCGCGTTATGGCCTGAAGCGTCGTTTGAGTGAATTGGCTATTTTTAAATAAATAGAAATAGCGATAAATCGTGATAAAATATTATAAACGATATGGAATGGAAATAAACTGAATTTGCTCGGTTTATGTGATATTTGATGGTTGAATGTGTTTGGCGTGAAAATTACGTTAAAGAACAGAATTAGTGATATCGAATAATTTAACCATTGAAATGAATTGATTTGAAATTCTAAATATACGTGAATTATTTGAAAAGGCCGAGTTGATTCTCATTTCAAATAATTGATCGACGATTGAAAGTCAAAGATATGAAGACGGTGCAAGACCGATGATCTTCACGTCGAATTGAGGGGTGCTACTGATGCTCATGACAGGAGTAGCTACCTTGAAGGGGCTGAAGTAGTAGCCGTCCGGACGTACTTGTTGATTGTACGGATATGCGAGGTATTGAGTGCCTCCGGTTTCGTTCAGACCCAGAATGAACTTGTAAATGGACTGTGTGTCTGACGTTGGATTTTGTTCTGTGTTGATTGATCTCTGTTAAATGTATATCTGCTTGGCGGCAGAGAATTTATTTTCTTTCTTAACGCCCTTCTCTGAGATGTACGAGCTCAGAGGTTATATATCGATAGAAATCAGTCGCATGGAGTGAATTGCCTGTGTGGCATGCCTAAGTGGAAGATGATCAAGGCTTCTGTTGAAAAGCAAAGTCTTGTGGTTGATGATCAAAGCACGGCCTGTATGGCATAGCTTTGTGTATAACGTTGATTCGTGAGCCTCACACCCTGGTATGAGCCTGAAACGGGAGAGGACCTCAGGGAGGACCTGCATTTCTTTCTAGCTAGGAAGGTGTTTTGGGTTTGACACGCCCGGGCATTTTACTTATGTGGATGATGGATAGCGAGGCGCCTCGGTTAGATCGGTCTCTTCGGAGCCGATGGTTTGGTTGGTGGATGACCAGTTACGCCCCATAGGGTGAGGAAACGCAGTGTTCAGGCATTTTAATCCATATCAGTGGACCGACCCTGATGATCCAAGGTGCAGTTGCGGCTGTTCCTGAGACATGGTAGGCTAGATTGTCTCGAAACGGTGAGGACGATCCCTGGCCCTGGTTCATGACGGAAATCTAATTTCCAAATACGATACCGTGCGGTTTTGATTGTATACCTATATATGGCGACATAGTGGTATGGGGCATTAATGCCGTCTATGATTGATACTTATGATTTGAATTTGTTTTTGAAACATATAAACACTAGTAATAATATTAAATGCTTTTATTTTATTCATATCAAGCATCTTTTGGCCAGAATAAGGTAAAACTCTATCCTCCAGTTTGTGTTGCATTGTGTGATGGGAAATGAGTCTTATAATGGTTTCATTTTTATAAAAAGCATTGCGATGTTTAAAAGATTTACTTGTTTTAAAGCACTGGCAATCCAATGGAGTAAACCCGTCCCGCGATAGTGGCGTGGTCCTGTGATTGGCCATATTATAAAGTAAGTTAAGTAGATTTCTCATACCAGTCCCATGACTGACTCGTACTTTGTTTCACTTGCAAACTCGGGTGCCCCTTTTTCTACATGGGCAGCCTTGTATTCAGGTTTTAGCAGGCTCTTTCTGGATAGCTGGAGCTGAAGATGGATTCTATCATTTATCTCTTTTTATGTTGTTCAACTCCTATTATACATATTATGTTTTCTTTTCCGCTGTAGACATTTTATGTAAAGCTGAACTGTATTTTGTACTAAGTATGATCCTGTATACTGTGTAACTCTAATGATTATGTTTATCCAGTGTATTCTATTGTACATTATCTGGTGTATTTATTTATTTCTATTCTGCTGTTATCTGTTTATGTGTTATATTCCAAAGATTACCCTTGCCACAGTCTTATGAGGTTTGGGGTCGTCACAACATTATTAACTTACAGCATAAACTAGGTAGTGTGATTTTTACTCATGAATTTAGCTTTAGCAATGATTTGATAGCAATCTGTAGCAAAAGGCTTGATATTTTAGCCATGTAGGAGCTTCAAATACCTGTAGAAGATGTTATAGACACATTTATCCAAAGATTAAATATATAGTAGGATATAATTCACAAATCTGAAATAAATGAAGATTAATCGATAATTTTGAGAGGATTGCCTGCTTATAGGTTTTTTTTACAACCTAATTTCAGCTATTGGTTTATATTTGGAGTTAGGATTTGAGTTTGTAAAGGGGATTTACTATTGTTCTTTCACTGTTATGTTTTGTAAAAGGAAGAAGAAAGTGTTACTAAGGAGAAAGACTCCTATGCAGTTAAAGCCTCAATAAAGCCCAACAAAATCCTCCCTATAGCTTGCAGCATTGCCTAACCGCTACATTATTTCAATTTAGTGCTAATGAACAATTGATCCACTTTTAACCCCACTATTTTTTGATACACCCGCTAATCAAGGCTATTTAGCATTTCTTTAGCGATATTAACATATAAAGGATGATTTGACCAATTCACCTCTAAAACAAATCAAAAAAGTTCGTGTAAAGAGCTAATTTTAAGGCAAGAGTGCCCTATATAAGGTAGAAAACTGTAATGATCATCAAATCTAGTGTGCAGTGTTATAATGTACTTTGATCTTGTTATATAATATTAACTAATATCGGTTTCTTCTACATAAATGATGTGAGAATGATAATTAGTTAATTTTAAATATCTGATTTTACATCTATTGGACCTTTTTTGCACATTTGATGTAACAACCCGAATTTCGAAAGACCGATTTTTTTTTAAAATTCTAATCCATCGAAATTCATATTGGTTTATCGGGTTCCTGCAGAAAATACAGAGATATAAAATATATCAGAGCTCAGAAAATATCTCACGGCGGAATGGATAAAATATAATATAATAGAAATATAGCCTTACCTTGATAATAATACTGCCTATCTATTATCCAAAGCTATCATATCTCTACCATAAGTCTAACCTCCTAGTATGTTATCAGGAGTGGGTCAGAACATAAGTTCTGGTGACTGGATTTAAACTCCGCATTTCGAATAACCCTACAAATACCGTTCAGTTACGTTTTCTTACTTATTATATTACTTTGTGTTAATAGCACTCAAGGATTTACACACACGTCGTACCCATCTACCTCCCAGTAGATTAACCTATTATAGCATATGTAGCTACCCCCAATATCAAGGCACCTTCCATGGAACCCTTCTCACACATTCTACGCCGTCATGCTACAGAAGCGTATACAATTCTTTACCCTGCGCCAGAGTGACGTAGGGATCTCCATATCCAAACTTCTTGACTAAGCTCAATTTTGACATGAAGTAATGCCCTATCGTCTACGATACACCACCCAGAGCAGACATGCATGTGTCTAGAATTCTCATGTATGTATCATCAATTGTACTCGATGCCTTAACTGCATGTATTATCTATTGTGCACCGAGTTCCTTAACACGGCTGTACAAGAAATACGGAACTTGGTCAGGAGCTTTTCCATATCTGTACAGGTCCGCCTTTAATCGCCTACGATATAGATATCTAGTATGGTCTGCTTTTTATGGTGGCTATGGCCCCACCTCGGTCCCTCCCTCAACTAGTAAAGACTACAGGAGCTAGACTTTCCCCTAATAAACAATCTAGACATCCAGTTCGCGTGTCCCTCAGCCATCATGCCTCGATAGTGAAAGGTGGATGACATCTTGGTTTTAGCTCTACTCTTTTCGCATCCTATGACTGCCGATGACGGGTACCTGACGATCTACTATCATATGTTGGTCTTGATCCAGCCTTCCACCGAGGCGATCGCCGAATCACCATAGTGTCATCTCGTCACAGCCTTTTGACTACAAAGCTATTTTGGCAGTCAAGGTACACTCACCAGGTAGTAACGCGCAGACCCAACCCCTACGAGCACAGCCTAAACACTGCCACCACACAGAGGACACCCCATAGTACCCTACCACATCCCTCAGAAGCCGCGTGCTTCCCTCCAGTCCCACCAAGAAATTAAGTGGACGTGCTCCTCTCGCGCCTCTAGACACCCCAATGGTCTACCTCGTCGGGTTCTTCACCTTCAGATGTGTGGATTGGTCCAAGCGCATCATGTTAACATGTTATTAGATATTATGCCTAAAAATTTAATTACGCTCTTGCTTTACCTCATCTAATTTTGAGTTAACTTGGTTATTTCCAATTATATTAACTTGTTATTCAAGTTACCAAATTCTTTCCGAGCCCATTATATCTCTAAGGAATGGACCCCTCTTGTTTATTAATTTTAGTTACAAAATTTAACCCATTTATGTTCATTAATAAGCCCATAGCATGTTATTCTCTAGATTGTAATCCAAGATCCGTAATCTACAATCTCTTTTTTTGTAATTCATGGTCCGGTTTCATGGTTACAATAACATGTTCTACTTAATATATAATTAAGTATATTTTATCTTAATTCACATGTTTTCTATTAACATGTCACTCATTATATATGATTAAATATATCTTATTTCATTCCATAAGTTTACCATATCCTTTCTCATTTAATTATAATTTCATCTTACACTGTCACTACAACTTGTTGTTGTTTACTTATTAACTTAGTTCTTTTAACTAGGGTATATTAATAAGTCGCTTTTTCATTTATTATAACTTATGTTATAATTTCTACTTGTCCCTAGGACAAGCCTACCTATTATATAACATTCTCATTAATGTATTAATTATAATAGGTTATTATCATTCCCCGTTCATTCCAATTCTTATACCGTTGTGATTTTCCTTCATTTCCATTTGTTTCCATTAATCACAATTAGTGCCTTTTATTTCAATCCTTCTATATACATATATTTATATATATGTTTATGCACCAGACCTTTCACATTAAGTCGCCCACTTGTGGATGCTGGATTTAACGGGCAGTTCCGGGCATACTTCTACCACATGTTGGACTTAACCTCGTGTCTTAGCACCGTTACATGTATATATTTACGCACTAGACCCCTCATATCAAATTAACAACTTGTGGATGCTGGATTTGCTAGGCGTTTCCCGAGCAGACTTCTACCACAAGTTGAATTCGACCTCGTGTCTAAGTGCAGTTACAGTTTTCTATTTACTGTAAATTAGGCAAATTTATTCTTTCAAATTTTACTATAATCTATTTTTACGTGTCATACAATACCTTATTAAGTCCATTTTTTGATTATCTTCTCGCATGTTCTTCATGACATGTAATTAATTCCATATTTAAAAGAGTGACGTGTAACCATCCAATCATGTAATTATTCCAGTCTAACAAATTAACATTTAATTATTCCAATTCTTAAAGTTAAGGGTTCAAGTACATAATATTCCATAGAATAACATGTAATTAGAACATATATGTATACAAAAGTAACTGTTTCCACATATTTTAACAGGTTTATACATTTTAACATGTCTAATCATTCTAGAAGATTACACATTTGAGCTAGTTTACATTTCAACATATTAACATTTAAATATATTAATGTTTTAGAAGATTTATTATGCATAATAACGGGGAATGTCAAACAATAAATATACCATTACCAAAAAGATATAACTTAAATCTACTCACCTAATTGCTTTCCAATTCAAGAATCTAGTCCAGATCTAGCATTCCATGGTTCTCCTAATTGAATTTAGAACCTAAATAACCATGGATCCATAATTCTCAATTAAAAGAAAAAAGGAAGAAAGAGGAGAAAAATAAATTGACCAGATCCAAGAATTGACCTTACTTCGAATAAAATTTTGAACACCCTCTTTATTAATATACATTCTTTCCCTCCAGATCTTGAATCTGAATTTTCCTAAACTAATTATTCTATTTTTCTAACGAGATTTGAGGACGAAGAAGAATGGCAGAGCATAGGCAGCCTCTCACAAAATATGGGATTTAGGCTAGGCTCTGCTAGCCTATATATAGGTGTTCATGCACTCGCAGCGCTGAGTCAGCACGAATATGATCCAGAAAGTATTCCAAATTCATCAAAGAATCTGCCACAGATCCAGGGGGTCGACCCCCGGGGTGGACCCTAGGGTTGACACCTAAGGGCATGGGTTAACCCCACGGTGGACTCTCGGGTCGACTCACGCTTGATGGGGTCGACCCTAGGGTCAACCCTTAACAGAACGATTTGATTTTTGAATGTATTTATTTATTTGTGTATACAAACTTCTAAAGCTCATAACTTTTTCATACGCTATCCGTTTTATGCAAACTTGGGGTCTATATGAACCAGAATTCCGAGATGAATGAAAAGTGATGCCGGTTCCACTTTATTCTAAAAATTTAATTATTTTATTCCCATTTTATTATCTTTAATTAAAAATGCGGGGTGTTACATCCGCTATACCCCGCTATTTACCCACTTTATCTCCGCTATAGCTTTTTGCACCTCAACCGCTATGGAACTGCTAAGCGCTTTAACTACACAGAGAAAAAGTATCAATAAGACTTGGTTTCCAGACTTTTCTTCCCATAATCAGTTTGTTAATAGGCTTAGTTGAAGCTTAATTAGGTTATTAGTGAGTACCTATAAACTATGTTACACTCTATTACAATGTTTAAACTATGCCTATAGTATATTTCGTAGATTTAGTCTAAAACTTATAATTTTAACACTATATAGATTTATTTAAATGGCCCGTTTGCGTCACATCCCTGGAAAGTTTCAAAATTAAAATGGCCTCCCTTCCAAATTTCCTATTCAAAGAGGGTCCTTCTTTTTGCTGTAATGTGTTTTCTTTAAAAAAAAAAGTGCGCTGCCATATAAATTTTTTTTGCAAATGTTCTCAGAAGATCACGTTTTTTTTTTCATACATGTGTGCAAGTAAACCTGATAGTTACATACACGTATGCAACTATTCTTGAAGCAGATTACACTGAAAATCTACATGAATACTTGCATGCAAGTATTCTATTTTCTTGCTTACATGTATGCAAGTAGACATGAACTGATATTTGTGCCTGCAGATTGCTATATACATCTGCGCAAGTATTCTATTTTATTGCATACGTGTGTGCAAATAATCATGAACTGATTTGCATGATTACTAACTATTGCACACTTGTATGCAAGAATCTGTATTACTTGCATGCATGTGCGCAAAAAAGCCAACGAAGATGCAATATGAAAATAGTTGCACAGACGAATGCAAGAATTACAAATATATGCATCCTTTGATGCACTTAGCTGCGTTTTCGTTATTTTCTATTCTTTTTTGTTTTTGATGCGTCGTTTGATGGTTTTTTTATCAGAATTTTTTTATACTTATGTGTTTTAATTAAATACGAATTTACGTAATATGTTTAGGACGTGATGTGAGCAGAATTTTGAAACTTTCCAGGGATGCGTGCCTAATATTCACTTATTTATTTAAAATTCACAAACATGTTTAAAACTCTTATTAACAATTTTAAACATTAATCTGAACTTCTTTACACCAAAATTTACATTTTGCAAATAAAGGTTCATTTTATACTTCTTTTTGTACAAACTTTCAATTTTAATGCTAAAATTGTAAAAAACACAATATTTTAACACAAATAATTATAAAATTGTACTAAAACTATTTTAACACACAAATATTGACTTTTCATCAGTATCAACATTTTATTTTATTTTTACATCTAAATTATATTTAAGAAAACACAAATTCACACTAAAAATCATTGTATACATAATGGCCCGCAAATACGTACTATCTGAGTTGACTAATAACACCGCACGTCCAACCCAAATTGCACAAAAATACGAATCATTATTAGAAAGAAGTTAGAGGATGAGAAATAGAAAGAAAGAAATGTTAGAATAGAAGAAAACAAAAAAAAGACAAATTTCACAGTGGAACGAATAAAATATATTATATAACATAATTTTTGAAATATAAATCAGTAACTTTATATACATACCATCATCAGAGCACAACAATTATTCCTGGAACAGTTATAAACACCTGTTTCCAGATACCACATTGTACACGGCGGAAAAATGATTGTCTATAGATAACAGGAGAAGCCTCCTGCTTCAAGCTCTTCCAATTGAATCTGTAAAATCCCGACTACTTGACTGCCTGTACAAATATGGACACCCAAGAATTTAGGGAAAACAAAACAAAATAAACTCTGGGTCAGTCATGGGACTGGTGTGAGTAAACTCCAACCAGTTGTTTAACTTTCAAAATCCTTTCGAAAGAAATGATGATCGTAAGATCGATCCACACATAAACACGGATGGTTTTTACCTTACGATAACCCAAAATATTTTTGATATCAAATCCAGTGATATTATAATAATGTCTACATCAAATAAATAGAATCTAGCGGAACGCTTGCATCTCACGCTTCATATATAATATAAAACCAAAAACCGCATGGCGCTTATTGGAGATTTGGATTTCCAACATGACAAGGTATGGAACCACCTTTCGATCAGTGTACTCTAGAGGGGATACACTGGGGTTCAACAAGATAATCTTGCAACCCGTCCCACACGTGACCGACCACTCATTTCGCTTAAGTGTATCGAATGTATATCACCAACGGTTGGGATCAACAACCATTTCCCGAAAAAGGACAGCATCGATATATTAAAGAAGTAAAAGGAATTTCTCTAGATAGGTGATTATACACCCTAATGGGAGCGACCCACATAGCCATGCTGCCTGCCCGATTTCTGTCATTTCCCGATTGTTGAGGCCTAAGGCTACGATTTCTTGCAATTCATTGATAGCACAATTACTTTGAATGCCACATTGTCAAATCCGTTAATCATTAATTGATTTGCATAAATATATTCTGGATATTATGCTAAGAGAATAAATCCTCCGCCACCATATATATTTATATAGACCAACATATATGATCGTTGGAAATACTCTGTCAGACATTCGTCCATAAACTTCATTCTGGGACTGAACGAAACCGAAGGCACAATTTCTATTAATAGAAAACGCCCTTGCACTTTACTCCGTCTTCGATTATCTTCATATAATCTAATTCGCAATGCTACTGCCAATACGGAGTGGTTCTCGGATAATAATCCAACTGGTCTCTCCATATTGACAACAATATTGGCAAATACTTCGTTAGTCGGTTATTTAACTATCGAAGAAAAACAAATAAACATTCATCCATAACATCAATCAATCATTGGGCCTGTTAATTAATATTTCATTAATTAATTCACTTCTTCATTTCCCTATTAATATTTGTTAAACAAATATTTTCAGCCATCATCTTGGCCCTTTTCGCTATTTGTACATTTCCATATCTCGTCTTCTTTTATTTTCCATATGTAGAAAATATCTTCTATTTATAATTGGAAAACATTCCAATTACTTATTTCTTTCACACCCGTTCATTTCTACACTTAGTAAATATTTATTTATTATATTTCCAAAATCCCACTTATTTGGGTTAAAACGAATGTTATATAAAACTTCGTTACAACAACCCAAAATACTACATTCAACTAATTCTTATTCAAACATTCCTCTTTGAGACTGGATCCTACTATTTATTGGTTAAAAATGAAATCAAACAAGTTGGGGTATAATTACCTCTCGGACCTTGACTGTAAACATCCTTAACTTCAAAACGGACAAGACCACTTACCTCGAATAATCAACATCATAAAACCAATTATTCATTATAAACCCGCATACGTATTTCTTTCTAATTTTATTAGATTTAATTATAGATTTCCCCTTTTGTTTATAACATTCTATTTTAATTTAGTTTCCTTATCGAATTTTATATATATTGATATATAGATTTCTATTTAACAAATTATCTTAAAAATATTTTAACTCCTTAAATTTCCAGAAAATTTCGCCATACCCTCCTTTGTACTGGCAAATAGTTCAAACCTCAACTTGCCTCTCTAGGCCCTTTCCATTCAAAAAGAAAATCTAAAAGCCAAGTGGCTTGCCGATTCGGCGTATATCATATGGAATTTAAACGTGTACCTTTTTGTCGGGCACACAAATTATAACCTTATACACTTCATTTCCATACCTGCTTAACACATCCAAATATTCCCATTTGGTTTCACTCAATCCATTCGTCTTAACCCAATTCGCTAATTTTATTTTCTAATTAGCTATCTTGCCTATTTCACTTCTTTGTTTGAACATAACATGTTCAAATAAAATATTTACTTTCCTATAAACGAATTGAATTCCATTTTCAAACTCAAGTTTCCTTTTCGATTTTGAATAAAAAATTTCAAATCACCTTTACTTATTCAAAGCCCAATTTCGTATCAACTTCCAATTAACTAACTATTATTCAAATTAGTCAGTTCTATTCAATAACAAAAATCTGATTTTTGTTTCAAAAATCATTTCACTTACTTCACTGAAGTTCACATTATTTTATATCTCCATTCTACATTTTTCTAACGGTAATTCGTATTTTATTTACTTAAAATCCTTTTATTAATTTAAATAAATCGTTATGGTTTTATAATGATCCCGGCGCTGTTTTTCTGAAAATTTGATTTTTGACATAACTCAAAATCTATACGATGAAATCCAGATTTTTCTCTTCCATTAGAAAACTATTATCTAATTGGTCCTGATGGTTCTTGTTTCAAAGAATTCCGACTTAAATTGAGTTCTATATACTCAATTGAAGTTCGAAACGCCAATTTATGAACTGCAGCACTGCGGTGAGTTCGTTTTAATTATATTTATATATATAAACGTTTAAACTTCTTTTATATATCGACTCTAACTCCATTCTGATATATTTTTAATATATATCAAATCAGTTTCCCAATTGAACATAATATTTTCGATTATCTATAATTATCAATTTTTCCTTACTCGGTAATATATTTATTTATACTTCGATCTTTTATATTTAATTCCAATTCCTTTTATAAATAAATCATTTTTAAAATTCGATATAATCGAATTTCAATTATAAACCTGTTGAATTCTTCTCAATTCATCTTATATTCCGAATTCCAAAATATATCGATCGTTTTGTTTTAAAACACTTCCCAATTTACTTTTAAATTCCTATTTGAATTTAAATGGTTCAAATTATCCAAATGATAATTTATTTAACCAAATTTATAACACTATTTATAAATTCAATTTCCTTGTTTCATATATTTAAACAAGTTCCCTTTTCAAATTTCTATTTGAAACTCCATCCCTTTGATATTCCGAATTGCGGAATAAAAACCGTTGTTTCCTTTCGAATGATTTCAAATTCTATTTTTAAATTCATATTTGAATATAAATATTCAAATTATCTCTTGATAATAATTCATTATATTTATAAACACCATTTTATAAATTTTCTTCTTTTATATTTTTAAACAAGTCTATTTCGAAATCTATTTAAAACCAAAATCTTATTTGGAAATTTCTATTTATAATAACTTATATATATAACACCCAATTTATTTTCATATTCAATTTAACTTCTATTTAAATAAATTCGAATAAATCGAATTCAAATCATAAATAATCCGTATTTATTTTAGTTTAACTTATATTCTGAACATCAGAATAAATTCCATCGTTTATTTCTTTAAAACGATTTCCCCATTTCTATTTTTAAATCCACATTTGAATTAAATATTCATATTATCCAATTGATGATCTTTCCTTTTTATTTTCAAAAACCATTTATTTTACTTTTTTAAAATTTTAAACAAGTCTCGAGTTCAAATTCATTTGAAATAAATATTTTTACTTTGGCAAAATAAATTTTCCTTTCAAATTCACACTTGTATTTATATTTCCTGAATTATCCAATGATAATTCATTTTACTTCATTTATAAACTTCGTTTATAAACGAACTACTTCTTTTAATTATTCAAAACAAGTTAATATTTCTAGTCCATTCGAAATTCAAATTTCTATTTTGGAAAAATAGAAATTTCCTTTTAAATCTCAAATATCCTTTTCATGATATTTTTATATATCAACATTTTAGCCCAGTGATATTTAAATATCCAAAAACACTCAATTATCAAATCACGGGTTCTATAACACATCATATATGATAATATATGTGAAAACATACAGTAATAATTTTATAAGGAATCCAGTTGGATCCCTCAAACCTGTTTCCTGCATCCACAGAGGTTTGCCAACAAAAATAATACACATCCTGCTTCATGGCAGGATATCGCGGTTTGAAGGTCATCCATTATCATAGCGTGGGGCATATAGGGTCATCCGTTAATGATACTATGGGCATCAGCTAATGGTACTGCGGGAATCCAACCACCAATATATATAAAATAACCACAAACACCAATCCTAATTAACTAATATATTTTTAACAGCCAAATAATATTCTAATGCAACCAAACAATTATCAATTATTTTTAATGACTAAAACTAATTCTAAATTAATAAATTGAGTGAGATTTGCTCACCGTGATCTTATTTGCAGATCCGATACGCTTTTAATTGATTTGAATAGACCCGAAACGTTCCAAATCACTTCGATGGCATAGCCTATGTCCTTACGAATCCAACGTGTGTGTTTCTGTAATATTTGATATCATATAATATAATTATATTATTATTATTATTCAAGTTATGTACATTACATAAATACTTAAGCATTATTAATTAACTATGAGAGAATTTATTTATTCTATTACCTTGCTGCTAGATCTCCTTCATACTCCATAGGAATGAACTCCGACTTCATACAACTATCCATCACCTGGTACCGAATTAACACTATCGGCTTCTATTTTCCAAACTCCACCTCTGCTTGCTAACACCAAACCATATCCCACCACTTCATTAACATCATACCATATCAGTTCCCACCAGCATCACCTAAAACAAATGTTCCTTTTTTCCTGTTGCTAATACGAACTCGACATCACCTACTTCCTCCATCAAACTATCGAACTCCACACAATCTTCACGAGCTCTTCCTTTAGTCACATGCCCTAAATCCTGAGCTCCACCACTAACACTATTATGCATCTTCTGCTTACACACAGTTCTATCTTCATCCAACAGACTCCAACACAAGGTGTTCGAACACGCCCTCCTTCAACCCATATGCGAGCACCTCCCACTAGTAGAGCTGACGTTGTCAGCAACTCCAAAAATACCCGATCCCAAAACTCCCCACCTACAAATTGCGAATTTTCAGCGCCTCCTCTTCAAAGCCGAACGCAACCCCACCACTGTAGAATACTCCAAAAGCCTTTCACACCTCCGGTTTGTTCGAATTCAACATCGACGCTACTATTGAAATCTGAAGCCATCAGAAAACACATCGCGACTTGCTCTAGAACTTTTAGATCATCGCGCTTTTATCAGAATCAAACTCCACTTCATCTCGATGTCCAAAACCCACCTGTACCCTAAACTTGAATCGCCGTGCTCATGATGTCGAGCAACAACATAAATCGCGATCTCTATCCCTCCTAGTTTCAAGAGCATCGAGTCTTCACGGGCTCGGATTCAAACCACAAATACGAATTGGAATTCGATTTCACAATTCTTTTTATTTTATTTTGCAGTTTTTGGATTTTTAAAACGCCTGAGGAACGGAAATAGAAAAGGGAAAAGGGTATGCAATTTCTAATTTGCAATCAATGTAAAGGAGAAGCAATATTTTTGTTTATCTGAAGCTTTT
This sequence comes from Allium sativum, assembly GCA_030737875.1. Lineage (NCBI taxonomy): Eukaryota > Viridiplantae > Streptophyta > Magnoliopsida > Asparagales > Amaryllidaceae > Allium > Allium sativum. The sequence goes on along the minus strand of CM060915.1, from coordinate 887,067,283 downwards.
CAGACTTGTGAATGAATTGAAGTGGGAGAGGGAACGCGATATATAGATGAAGACTTCACTGCTAAGGAAACAAACATAGGTGTTTAATGGGAAATGTTTATCAGAGGTAGGTTAATTAACTTGATTTGATGTAGTGCTTATCCACTTATATTTAAAATAATATAATTCGGGGTTCATTAATTTAAATCATGAACCGTTATTTCAGCGTATAGACCGACATTTAAATGTAATAACGATATTCTGAGCTTAACAGAATATATTCTAAATTCTAATTTGAACACATATATAAAACAACCAATATAATTTAAATTCAGAAACAAAAAAATTTCTCGATAATAAATTATTACTACCGTTGTGGTTAAATAAAATTCCTATACATCATCTGAATCATTTTGATTCAGTTTTCAAATTTCGATATCTGTTATATTTCGTATTACGATAATTTAATATATTTGATATTAAATCGAAATTGAATTTTAAATCGATAACTCATTATAAAAATTCATTTATATTGTCAACTCAATATTTAAAACAATATTAACTATTTAAAATTAGTCAACCAGAAATCCAGGTCGTTACAACATATATATTGCAGTTTGCTGCAGTACAACATAATAAAATTTTATATACTCATATTTCATCAAAATTTATGAATTATAATGTATTTTGTTCAAACTTTATTCATCCCATTTAAATTTATTTGCTTTAATTAACCACAATTTCAACATACTTTCCAAAGACTCCTTATTTATTCAGTTATTGAATAAACATTTTCTCTAAATTTCCCAAGTTAACGCAAACCCAATCAAATTCAACGTTGGTAATTATATAAATTATCTCCTCCGAGTAATATTTAGTTCCTTATATAATAAATTATAATACTCATTATAATTTATTATTGTTGTTATAGGTAACCACCAAAACCAAGGTTCTTGCTCTAAACGGTAACTTTCCACTCACCTATGGTCCAAGGTTGATGCCTCATAGTCTTCCTTGATCCGCTTCCTTAGGCATTGTAATATTTGTATTATATTCTCTTTTCGCATGAAAATATTTAATGTTCGGTTCAACCTCTAAAAATTTGAGAGGAACCCAAAGGGATAATAAGAAAAAAATGTATGGAATGAAATAGCTATAAAAAGGTTCTATGTACAAGTGTGATACGAAATCTTGGACCATAGAATCTGCTTAATTAAATCTGGAATTGACGTGTCATAGGTAAAGATCTAACCATTACTCTCAAATATAAATGTTTCAGGTTTATCCCTTTTAGATCTATTTTATCACTACGTACTTGCCAAAAACTAACGAGGTACAATCCTTACTAGGCGTTTTTGCACGGAGGCGTTCGACCCGCCATATGGGGCAGTTCAGGTATGTTTGTTATATTTCTTTTTAAACCCATAAATTATGGTTTTAGCCTTTCCTTCATAACTTATTCATTTTAACTCAGATTTAGACAAGTTATATATGAAAATTATCCAGAAAATCACCACGAACGTAATAGAGATACTTTTGTAGCGAAATTCCGATATTTATAAAAAAATAATTCTATTCCTTTATTTAAGTTAAATTTCTTCTTATTTTGTTCATTTTCTTTATTAATTTATTATTAAAATATCGGGTGTTACATTATCCCTTAAAGGATTTCATCGCTGAAATCTTCAAGGATATAAAATCTAATTAATAAACACAACCAAAATATGCAGCTATCTGCTAAACCACCATCCATTACATCCATTGTGCTTAATATTTCTATTGCAATTTAACGTTTTTATGCAGTCATGTATTGCATATATTCCTAACTTAATGCAAAAGATTTGGCGGTCTACTTGATTCAATAGACCTTCTGTTTATGCAAATATGCCTTTGTCATGCATCTAAATCTATGCAAAACCCTAATAATGACTCGTAATTCTATATGCATGCTATTGCCGTCGTCCATATGCAACATCAATATGTTATCCATCCATTTATAACAATCATAGAATAAACGATAAATGTAACACATAACCATATGTATATGTTTTGTTACCCAGTTTGCTGATCTCTAAAATATAATAGTGTCTAATGTGTGTATGTGTCCATTTGCATCTACTAGTAAACACTTGTAACAACTTGCATCCATTATACACAACATGTTCTAATAACATTTTTACATCTAATCCTACCATTCATAAGCTCAATTCTAAGATCTACCCTCTTTAAAGATACTTATAAGGAAAATCCTGATCAAAGGGAAAAAACTAGTGATGGAATATCTAAAGAATGTCGTCAAAATGAAATAAGCAAGAAAATGGGACTCTCTCTTAAGAAATCCATGTCGCTACACCTAAAAGTTCTCCCTACTGAGATGAATAATCTTGTTGTGTAAATGGTTAGAGCCATATTCTATAATGATGAACTAATGACCCATGTTCTTTCTCCATCTCTTCTAATTGAATGGTTACTTTTGTAGTTGTTGAGTCATTTTATACAAATTCATTGGAAAGTTTTACCACCTTACCTGCACTAGTTGCTATAGGAAAAAGACTCGCAATCCTTGGAGAAAATTCACTGTCTACCTCTAAAAAATATTCATTTTCTTATGACTCATTTGTTTATTCATCTCCTTTCATTGTTGAACTCATTCTTGACTAGTTCGGCATTGACCTACGACTTCCTCAAAAGTTCTAGAGTCTACCTACCCTTCATGTAGAGTCTTTATGGCAGCATTACTTCTACATGTTCACACTCCAAATCCACATCTTTAACCTTTTTACCAATAATTCCTTTATTCGCTCCACTTATATTGTCCAACCCATAAGAATACACTTCTTTTTCAAACTCTTATTATTTTCAAAACTCAACTTAGCCTTTAAAATCTTGTTTGAAAAATCAGCATGGAGAGCTTAAAAGCTATGGTGTTGCAGAATTCCTATTTAAAAGATACCATTATATTTTATAAATTTCCATTTCTAAAACCATATATGGGTTAGACTCAAAGTGGACTTAAAATTTTCTTTTTTCGTCCAAACACTTACTTTACTTTTCTTCTTGGCCTTTAACAATTTTTAACCTTTAACAATTCTTTTTTTAAAATTGTTACTCGTTTCTTTTCTAAAATCCTTTTTCTCCAAATTCCTTATCTTGGAACACAAATATTTATCGTGTTATTATTAGGGAATTTCTATATCCCTACCACATATAATATATGGGTATCCAACCATTCTATCAATAACTAAACTTATGACATATCTCAAATTATTAGTCCCATAAGGACCTAACGTTCTAAGGCTCCATTAACCCGATATGATAACTATGTACAAAATTATCTTCAAAGATCTTCCATATGTTATTACTTTATAAATGAGGTTTCAAGGATATATGAACCCCGTTGCATGCCTCAATGACAAAATCTTGATGAATGCTAAAATCTCAACAATAAAATTTACTAGTGATAAGATGCATCCCTATGTTCCATCATAATCTGAGATATACATCAAAGTAAACCCTTTAAGTCCCTATCTTTCCACTTTATCCAACTATTTGAATACGAGTGATAAATTGTACCTAGTTTTAGTCTAGTTTTTTATAAGTTCTTGGAGACTCTTCAAAAACTCACTAAGAAAATGGGTCTTAATTGTTAACTATGCTAGTGAGAATCCTATATATTCAAACATTCTTCTTCACATACCAGGTTGTTATCAATGCTATTGGACGCTTTTGGTTAGCCCAAAACTCAGTTTCTCTTATATTCTTTTCTCAGCCGGGATGTGATAAGTATCCATAGAAATGATTCCTTTCTCCTACCTTGGAGTATTCAAAAAGAAACTGCATATTCCCATTGCTTTCATTCCTTGAACACTCAGATCAAAACAAAGAACTTAAGATCAACTATATCTTTACTCTTTCCATGAGTGTGTCAATTCCCAAATTCACATGGTACTTGAAACTTCATCTATTTTACAATATAAATTTAACATTTTTCTAAGAGGATAAATAACCAAAGACTTATGGTGAGCTAATAATTCAAAATTCTCTCGTTATAAATTATATCTTGCCAAGTGGCTCTCCTAAAACTTAATCTAGAGTCTGTGTACTAAAAGGATACTAAATACATGTTCTAAATACCAAACTTTTTCTTCATCACCCTTTTATTAGATTGAAATGTCTTCTACAAAGACTCCTACAAACTTGTTCACATACTTCACAGAACACACTATCCATTAAGTCAACAAACTAGGTTAAAGCACTAATTAGCCCAAAAGGTAAAACTAACTACTCATAAATTTTATTAGGTGCTCAAATAGTGGTCTTGTCTATATTACCTTCTGATACCAATGACTAGTGGAAACCACTGGCAAGATCTAGCTATATGGAAAAGTTGACTCCTACAAATTAATCAAAGAGACCATCGATGAGACGCAAGGGATAATGGTTCTTCTTAGATGGCCTACTTAGCCATTTACGATATATGAGAAGCTTAAAGAACTATCCCTCTTTGTGGAAAAGACAAGTGGTACTTCTCATTCTGCAATAATTTTACTCGTAAATCGTTTCTTCAAAAGTTTCTTAATATCTTTACCTAAAATCTTTTTAATCTGTTTATTTAGATTGAATCTTTCATTTGGTGACCTTTATCTTACTAGAAATGATACGGTCTAAACTTAATCCCTGAATGCTGTTAAAGTCTAATGACTTCCTCAAGCGTATCAAGAAAGCTTCTTGAAAACAGTGCTAGAGTAGGACCGACTAATATAGAGTATATAATAGACTTAGCGGACATATATGTGATATGATATTCTAACTTGTACAATAGTTACACAAGTAAATATTTAACGATATAAATATTATGATATCACAGATAAGAAATAAAGTAAAATGACACCAAATATTTTTATATTGGTTCGGAGCACCGTCCTACGTCTAATCCTAGACTTCTTCTAGCTTTTTACTTGCAACACCCTCACTTCACCTGGAGGAATAGGTTCACAACACACTCACACACCAACAACGAGATTCCGCGCCTAAGCAACTCGAACAGGACTTCAACACAACGCCTGAGCAAACGAATAGGACCTCAACAACACAACAAGAGTTCTGACTTTGAATTGTGTTGTTGAATAACACTGATTATCCAACAGTTTGAGTACATCCTTCCTATAATCTTATCCTCAAATATTGAACGTGTATGTGAAGATTTGCAGGAAGAAGAATGCTTATTGAATCAAGAGATATGAAATAAATTCAACGGTTCAAAAGCAATTTTAATGTTTAGAAAGCTTTAAGGATGCAAGAATATTCAGAAATAAAGATCAGAAAAATAGAAGAAGAATCGATGATTCGTAAATCATGTTTTTTTGATGTATATATAATGATTGAAGAGTAGTAACCTTTCACGAAGAATTGCAGCGAAAAGAAGCGGCCATTTCTATTCAGAAATGGATAGAAATCTCTTCGTGAAAGGAGACGTCTTTTCATTAAAATGGTTGTTACTGTTGAATCAGTCGACTGATCAAAAATTCACCAGTCAACTAGTAGAAAATTTGAAACATATATATATATATAGTAAATTATACACAGGAGGCCAAAACTGGGCATATTTTGCCTTACCAGTCTACTTGTTGTTTTTAAACCAATCGACTGGTTAAGGTAAAAAACCAGTTTTGGCACTGTAACGACCCGAAATTTCAGTCCGAATTTAAAAATTTTATTTTAATTATTTTAATGGGTTTTTTATATTTAAAATAATTTATTTTATATAATAACGACTACAAATTTATTTTAATTGAAGTTAAAACAAATAAATTTTATTTAAATTATAAAAGGAGTTAGAAATAGCGCGGCAGTTTGAAAATTTGAATTTTAATTTTGACTGATTGTACAGGATGTGAAATGAATCGGATTTTAGCGAAACCAAAAATATTAGAATCTATTCAAAAATATCTTTCGAACAAATCCGAAAAATTGAAATTTCATAGCGAGAATCGAAAGTTATGTCCAAATCAAGATATCAGAAAAATACAGGAAAGTTTATATATATAATATATATGGCTCAAACAGCTACTTTTTGCATATGAATGATTTTGGACTCGAAACCACTCCCATTGAGTTCAAAATGACAATTCTGAATCCGAAAAGTATAAACATTGATATATTCCGAGATTCGGAAATTATTCATTTAAATATGTATTTTTAATATTAAATATATACGCCTTAAAAATGGGAATTTTGCAAACGACCTCCGAATTCGACAAAACCACTTTCTATGGATCCGGAATATTAAATTATTGCTAGATTCCAAAATTCGTAATTTTTGGAGCTAGCATGTGGTCGTTATTAATTTTTAAGTGAAAAACAGTCAATTTTCAATCGTTAAAATTTCACTATTTATTCATACGGACTCGGAATTCAACGAAACCAATTTCTTTGTAATCTTAATGTCAAATAATATTTGTGTTCCAATTTCCATCAAAATTGGAATCCGTATGTGTTCGCAAGAATTTTAAAACCATTAAAAGGATTGAAAATTGAATAACTTTAATTGCAAAAGGGCTATAATTATAAAGTTAAACAAGGATTAAAACATAATTACCTAGCCCATATATAATATCTCCAACAGCTCCTAAACCTGAGAGAAAACACTAGCCACCTTCTTCTTCACTTTCATGGCCTCCACTCTAAATTCTTCTTTGCAAATAAGACCCTGATTCTTCAAAAATTTATATCTCTCGAACGAAAGAAAATCAGACCAAACTCTTTCCGGCTTTTGTGCATCTCTATCGTCTCTACCTCCCAAAAAAAATCCATGGCCTAACGTCTCACGGATTCGCCGGGATCTGACTTCAACGGTAGAAAACTGCTGTTGGAAATTTGGGTTTTCTGGCCAATCCATGTAGAATTAGGCAATGGCCCAGTTGGGGAAGTTGTAGAAGGGAGATAGATGCACAACTTTGTCGAAGGAAGTTTGGTCTGAAAGTGTACGGTTTTGCGAGAAAATGACGAAAACATCAAAACAACAATTTCAAAACTGAAAAAAAAACGATTTTTTTCCGTCGATCCACGCATTTTCGGGCGAAGTGACCTGACCGAAAGTTGTTCGGGAGGTCGAGATCTAGCTACTGACAAAAATTGGTGGCATTTGGAGCACCGAGGCGGCCGCAACACTAAGATGAACGGAAACTACACTTTTCTATTCATCTACAGATCGTGGGCCCCACGTGGTGAATTGGGGGGACCACCCGGCATGGAAAGAGGGGGAGAAGCCGAAGAGAATGGCGTTGGTTTCGTGCAATTCCGACTTACGGTTTGGCCGTGGCGAGCATTTTAATTTGAGGTGTCGTTTGGAGAAGAAGGTGAATAGTGATTTTATTATATAAATAATATTCCATGTTCGTATATTAATATCTTTCTACCACGAGCTCAGAATCACGCAAAACTGGATCCACCGCGATCGTGGTGACGATTCCTTCGAATGGACACCAATTTCATCCAATTTGGAGGAAGTTGAAATTTTGGGTAATTTTTACAAATTCAAATATTATTCAAATCGATTTGTTAACTTCGCAAGTGCATAACTCTTTGTCACGTTATCGAAATTGCATGAAACTGAATCTGCTGAGTTTGTTATGTCTAGAGCTTCGAGCGAGCAGTAATTTTGCCCAATTCTGAGCAAGTTGAAAATTTCGGTAATTTCCTTATTTTAAATTAATTATTAAATTGTTACAAACTTCGAAAATTCATATCTTTTTGATACGAACTAGAAATTGCGCAAAACAGGATTTTCCATGATCGTTGAGTCATAAGCTCCGTGTAGACACCAAATTTGTCAATTTTGGAGCATGTTGGATTTTGGGCCAAAATTGGGCCCGAACCGTCAATTAAAGCCCGACAAAGGTGAGAACTTTTATCTCACTCAAGCTTTTGAACAGTTAATTATTTTTATTATTAAATACTAATTAATTATCTGTGTTGGAATTATTGTTTGTTAAATAAATGTTGATTTGGATGACTGTTGTGAATTGTTTGAAATTTGAAATATGTAACGTGTTGTTATGACATTTATGATATTTAAAACATGTTTACACTACCATTTACAAGTTGCCTGACTTGTTTATGTTGATTGGACGATAAGTTTTCACACATCGTCCAAAAGCATAATTAATAATATATTATTTGAATTTGTGTTGGTTGATACCCCACACGGGTCTTGGGTTGATATTCTGACTACACATCGCCCTTGTGATTAGTTTAAAATGCACTTTAGCTGTAACACCCCAAATATTTCTGTTAACTATAATTTAGCAAGTATAATTAATTCTAAATGATGGAATTAAGGGAAATGGGTTACGCCATTGCGTTCGTCTCAAAATTCTGCTTGAGATAGAGTCCAAGTTTGCGTAAAACGGATACCGTATGAAGAAGATATGGACGAACGAAGTTAGGCAGAAAAACCAGAAACGGGCCAGAATGCACTGGCGCACATGGGAAGTGCGCCAGAACAAAATTGCACTGGCACACTTGGGAAGTGCGCCAGTACAAATTTGCACTGGCGCACCTGCCAAGTGCGCCCAGGCCGAGCAGAAACCTGCTTGGTCAGGCCCTGGCTGGCCTAGTCGGGTTCTGGTCGATTTCTGAGGCTTGGCTGGGTCACTAGGGCTTACATGTCGCTTTCTGATTGGTTTCTCTTGAGATGGATGGTCTGGATTCACTCTAGCTTCATCGACGGCTCTAATCAGTTTGAAATTCTATAAATACAACTCAAGTCTAAACCTAAATTCACACAAATAATATAGTACTAGAGCCGCCATGCTGTTGGAAAGAAACTAGGAGTGGCCATCAGTTAGAAAGCCTAGAGACAATCCAATACTAAAGTAAAACACGAATCAAAACAACGTTAGTCTACCCAAAAGAAAGCATATCAAATTCAGAACTCATAATCCAGAATTCAAGTTCGTCGTTCGTTGTAAGTATAGTGATTTTTCCGATGAGAATAAAACTAAGACTTGATTCGATGTAAATTGGAAATGGAATTGTGCTATTATGTAACGACGATGTTAATTCATATCTATGTATTGAAATGATTGTGTTGTGAATGGAATTGGGTTGTTTGTGGTATAATTAAGATTGATGTTGATCCTATTGTACTTTTAGAATGAAAACAACATCACAAGCAAGTTGTATAGTTCATGTTTATGTGATTATATAGGTTGTTTTTGATTAGAACCTCATGTATATACTTTATGCTAGAACCTTTATGCCTAAATGGTTATGTTCATATGCATGCTCCTATGTTTATACAAAAGTTGCAAGTTCCTAATTGGATCCATGTCAAGATCCACTTTATTACATGTTTCATGTTGTAATTAGATATATGATTGGAACTAGTTCACACCCTTGTCATAAAGTTATACATACTTATGAAAATGTCATATTCTTGTCATATGCTAGTGATGTTCGATGTTATGCCTAGATCCAAAACATGTTTATACTTATGTTGTCAAAATCATATGCTAATTCATGTGACACCTATTTGGTTAGACCCTTATTTCAATGCAAGTTCACATATATGTAAGTTGATTTAGGCTATGTTGCAAATTCACATATATGTATGTTGACTATTTTGCAAGTTCACACCTGTGACATTCATGTTGGCTATTTTGCAAGTTCACACCTATGATGTTCATACTGATTATGCCAAAAATGCCAAGTTTACATCTACGTCATGTTTATGTTAACGAACTTCTTTATGCCAATTTGTGTACGCTAAATTAGGCTAAGTTTTTAGCCTAATATTATATGTTGAAAATCATGCGAACGTAAAATTAGGCTAAGATTGTTAGCCTAATATTTAGATGGGGTAACGTTGGGAAAATTTAAAAATATATGAAATTGGCATGTTTGTCACATGCCAAAATTGGTGGCATTTAAACGGTATAAATTCTTATACCAAAAATGTTGAACTTGGAATGTGGGACATAATATTTAATTGTTGACAAATTTACATATAACAAGTAATAAAGACAAATATGTAAATTTAAAAAATACGAATATGCTTAACACGAGGCTGGCTTGAGTTGTGATGTAAACCTGCCCGGCTGTCCAGTAGTCACAACAATACCTATCCAATGTGGGTGGATAATCATTGAGCCCAATAAGGACCCGATGTTAGACTGAGTTACGGTGTAAATCTGCCTGGAACCGACCGGCACATCTAGTAACCGTAACAATATCTGTCTAATGTGAGTGGTCGGTGCCTTAAAAAGCTAAGGACAGACTAGTCAGGATGGTAGGGTTAAGTTAACTAAAACATTTAACCAATTCAACATGTTAATTAAACCGATGGGTGGGGTTAGGTAAATACAGACACTTAACCACTTAACATGTTTGACTAGAAAACCCTAGTGACGGGGACCTATTTCAGCAGTAACCCAATTAGGTATCATGGTACCCTGAAACTAGGCAGAGTGGGGCACGATTACTGGGCTGATTGTAAGCGATCAAAAGCGACGGCGGTGGGTGCAACAGTGTGGGTTCTAACGGAGTGCGGGCGTGCACACACTTCAGAGCAGACAAACAGGGCACTGGGGCACCAGTAGTATAACCTATGCATTCTAGAATTGTGTCGGACCGCCACCATGGGACTTGATACACCCCATGGTGGGACCAGCATAGGTGTCTACAATCTTTGGGGGCCGTAAGACACAGGTGATTATGCGAGTAGGAGCCGATCTTTAGAAAAAGGGGATCACTTCACCTCCTGCATGGGGTGCCAGTTAAGATAGTACAAATAGGTGTAGGGTTATAGTGTGGGGTGCGATAGTATATTCGTTTCAAAACTACTTTATCTTAGTTTATGATACTTTCCTGTTTCCAGTTTATACCTATCATGCCCTTATTCTTATTCCCATACTGAAGAGTCACTAGACTTACCAGGGTTTATGTCTGACCCTATTTTCTTTCGTCTTCTTTTCTTCCGTTGCCCCCTCAGGTCCACAGGGAGGAAACAACCCAGCTTAGTCAGATTCTTTAAAAGATTCAAGATAGTAGATGTACGGTTTGGACTCTCTTTCCTTGGCTATGGCTGTTGGACACACTCTTTGGGGATTTATGCAGTTTTAATTATGTTTTTATGCTTCTTTATTTAATAACCAAGACAGAAATGATGATGTAATGTTTTGGAAGTTATTATGTGACAGTTATGGAAATGTTTTGTATGAACACGTATTAATGAAATAAAAAGTCTATTGTTTTCCGCTGCTTATATATGTGTTCATATCTGTCTTGTGTTTTATCTGTGACTTTTACTTACAAACCTCCACCAAAGTTAAGGCATTCCCTTTGTGAGTGACCTTAATGGAGGGTGGGGTGTTTCACTTGGTATCAGAGCATAGATTTACCTGACTAGATAAAAAAAAATTGAAACTATTTTCAAAAAGAAGTTTAAAGAAGCATCTTTTTCAAGGAAAAGTGTTGTTTTTAAAAGGCATAATTCCCCAGTGCCATATGCACTATCCCTCTATCCCTTTATCTTGAATACTTTCCTTTTTGTTCCAGCATGTCTGAAGATCTTAACCTTCCAGAAGGAGTACCGATCCCTGGCTGGTTCCGAAGGTACCTAGAGGCTAGGGCCAATGGTGCGGGCCCAACAGACATTCCTCCTCCTACAGTGGCAGCGGTTCCTCCTCCTCCTCGTGGGAACACTTTCGCTAAGACGTGTAGAGACTTCAAGGCTATGGGAGGAAAGGACTTTTATGGAACTGAATCATTTGTGGTTGCAAGGAACTGGATGAAGGAGACTGAATATTTATTCGTTATCTTCGAAGTTGATGACAGGCAAAAGATACAGCTAGCAGTGTGGTTGCTCAAAGATGAAGCTTCCTATTGGTGGGAAGTTACGCATGCGGAGTGGCCAGTGGAAACATGGGAAGATTTTAGGATGAGGTTTGAGATGAAATTCCTCTCCCAAGCTGAAAGAAGCCTGCAGATGGAGAAGTTCCTAACTCTTAAGCAAGGGAGTATGACGATCAGGGAGTACGTCAATCAGTTTAATCAGCTGGCTAGATTTGGGCTGGATTTAGTAAACACCTAACAAAAGAAGGCCCGTCGCTTCGTCAAAGGCCTGAATGAGCCTCTACACAACCTTGTTATGATCCATATACCCATGGGGGTGACCTATGAAAGCTTGGTGGACATGGCGCTGCTACACGAGGAAGATAAAGGAAAGAAAGAGGAAAAGGCGGAAGTGCCTCAAGAAAAGAAGGAGGGTTTACAGGCTAAGAAAACAGACTTCAAGAAAGGTGGGAAGAACAACAAATCCCGTGAAAAGAGAAAGTGCAATTTATGTGGCATTGTGGGACATATAGAAAAATACTGCAGAAAGAAGAAGGCAAAGATGAATGGTGGTTGCTTCTGATGTGGCGAGACTGGACACTTGGCTAAGGACTGCCCAAAGAAGCGGGGGCAGGGACAGAGGGCTGGATCAACCTCAGGCGGACAAGTTCATGCGCTGGTGGCACCTCCACAGCAACGAGCAAGAAATATTTCTGTAGAAAGCTTAGTTTATCTGTATGATCATCCAGTTCGCACTCTCTTTGATTTTGGTGCATCACACTCCTTTATTTCATCTTCTTTAGTAGAATCTCTGCACCTAGACACTAGTATGGTAGTAGATCCCTTGGTTGTTTCAAATCCAATTGGAGGCTCGACTTATTTGTCGATGGTTTGCTTGGATTTGAAAATCTCTATTTTAAGTGTTGAATTTAGATGTAGTGCCTTTTTTTGGGCTTCTCAGGATATGGGCTGATCTTAGGCATGGACTGGTTATCCAGTAATGGTGCCATTCTTAATTGTGAGAAAAGAGTGGTTAGGCTTTTGACTCGGCTCGGAAACACTCTAGAAATTTCTTGTAATCCCTTGAATGCTGTTATGCTTAGTTATCTAGAGTCGTTTGATGCTTCTGTTGAGAATTTGCAGTCGGTTAGGGTGGTCCGGGAATATCTGGATTTCTTTGAAGAGGTGAAAGGCTTACCTCCGAAGCGGGAAATAGACTTCCGCATATATCTTGTTGATAATGCAAAGCCCGTAGCTCTGCCTGTTAGACACATGGCTCCAAAGGAGAGAAAGGAGCTCAGTAAGCAAGTTAAGGAGCTTCTCGAGAAGGGGTTTATAAGGTGGAGTATCTCGGAATGGGGTGCTCCAGTGGTGTTCGCCACCAAAGCAGATGGTTCACTACGTCTTTGTGTGGACTATAGGGAGCTAAACAAGCTGACTAAAAAGAATAGGCACCCGCTTCGCAGAATAGACGATCTGTTTGATCAGCTTGTAGGCGCATCGGTCTTCTCCCAACTTGATCTAGCTACTGGGTTCCATCAGCTAAGGGTAGCTAAAGATAGTATTGATAAAACGGCGTTTAGAACCCCAGATGGTTTCTTCGAGTGGCTTGTCATGCCTTTCGGCTTGAAAAATGCATCCGCTTATTTTGTGGACCTAATGAGCAGGATGTTCAGAGAATTCCTCAATAAGTTCATGGTGGTCTTCGTAGATGATATTTTGATCTTCTCAAAGAACGAGGAAGAACATGCTCATCATCTGAAGGAGATCATGGAAACTCTTCGAGTTCATCAGCTAAAAGCCAAATTCTCCAAGTGCCACTTTTGGAGAGAAGAAGTAAGATTTCTTGGACATATAGTGTCCAAAGAGGGGTTAGCTGTGGACCCCGCGAAAGTGGTGGCAGTGCAAGATTGGAAGACACCAAGAAATTCAACCGAAGTCCGAAGCTTTCTTGGACTAGCCCGTTTTTACCGAAAGTTCATTAGGGATTTCGCGAAAATCTCAGCTCCACTCACAAAGCTAACAAAGAAGAATCTAGCATTCGCTTGGGATTTGGACTGTGATATTGCTTTCCAACGCTTAAAAAGGGCTCTTACAACAGCCCCAGTTCTGACTTTGCCGGATGGAAGCAAGATGTTCACAGTATACACGGATGCTTGTGGTACGGGACTAAGCGCTGTTCTAGTGCAGGAAGGGAGGGTAGTAGCTTATGGCGGAAGACAATTGAAAGATCATGAAAAGAACTACCCAACCCACGATCTTGAGTTAGCCGCCATCATCTTTGCACTTAAGTCTTGGCGCCATTATCTCTTAGGTGAGAAGTTCGAATTATATACTGACCATAAATCATTGAAGTATCTTTTCTTGCAAAAAGATCTAAACTTAAGGCAGCAAAGATGGATGGAGTTCCTTGCCTCATATGACTTTGAAATTTCCTATACTCCTGGCAAAGGCAACGTAGTAGCAGACGCGTTGAGCAGAAAGAAACTGACCCTAAGCCCTCTCTTTGTACAAAGGCAAAGCTTGGAGTATATAGCCAGTTTTGACTTTAGGCCCTCCTCAGATTTTATACCTGGTTTATTAGCATCCCTAGAAGTACGGCCCACTCTTTTAGACTCGATAGGGGTCGCACAACGAGAAGACCCTCAGCTAGTGGATGTGATTGATAAACTAATTAGGGGTGAAACTTCCCGTCACCTCAATAGATATTCCATCGATGATAAGGGTTGGCTAAGGCGAGATGGAAGACTATGCGTCCCACAAGCTAGGGATTTAGTGAAGAAGGTTCTCGAGGAGGCACATCATTCCAAGATGACAATACACCCAGGTGGAGACAAGATGTACAAGGACGTAAAGAGAGTTTTCTATTGGAGCGGCATGAAGAAGGACGTGGCAGATTTCGTTTCTAAGTGCGTGACATGTCAACAAGTCAAGGTGGAACAAAAGAAGCCTGGAGGACTGCTTCATCCTCTAGAAGTCCCGCAATGGAAGTAGGATAGCATTTCAATGGACTTCATTGACGGGTTGCCTAGGTCAAGAAGGGGCAATACTAGCATTTGGGTAATAGTGGATAGGCTTACTAAAAGCGCCCACTTTATACCTATCAAGAGTAGAAGGACTTCTTCGTCTCTAACTTCTCTTTATCTCAAGGAAATAGTTCGACTCTATGGAATACCCTCCAGCATAATGAGTGACAGAGACCCCATCTTCACGAGCGAATTTTGGCGGAGTCTGCAAGAAGCTGTCGGCACACAGTTATGCTAGAGCACGGCCTATCACCCCCAAACTGATGGTCAGACAGAAAGGGTGAATAGAGTACTAGAAGATCTTCTAAGACTGTGCATTCTTTACTTTGGAGGGACTTTGGAGGATCACCTTCCTTTAGTGGAATTCGCCTACAACAACAGTTACCAAGCCACCATCGGTATGGCGCCCTTCGAAGCTTTATATGGAAGACTTTGCCGATCACCAACTTGTTGGTGGGAGTCTACCGACAAGCTTATACTTGGGCCAGACATGATTAGAGTGAATTCAGAAAAAGTGGACTTGATACGAAGGAGAATGAAAACTGCCCAAGATAGACAGAAATCCTACACCGATAAAAGAAGGACCGACCTTGAGTTTGAGGTTGGGGACAGGGTTTTCCTTAAGGTATCCCCTTTAAGGAACGTCGTTCGCTTTGGATCCGCAGGAAAGCTAGCACCAAGATTTGTAGGACCGTTCCCTATCATCGAGAAGATTGGGAAAATGGCTTATAAAGTAGAGCTGCCTGAAAGATTGGCTGGAATTAACAACGTCTTTCACGTTTCTCATCTCCGGAAATGTCTACATGAATCTGCGGAAGTGGTGGAGCCAAGCATTCTAGAAGAAGCCGAAGTGGAACACGAAGCAACTGTTAGGAGAGTTCCAACTCGAATCGTAGGAACTGAAGTGAAAAAGCTATGCAACCGCGAAGTCAAGATCGTTAAAGTTCAGTGGAGCGACGCCGAGGAAGACGCGACTTGGGAAACTGAGGACAGAATACGCGCGGCCTACCCTTTTCTTTTTGAGGGTACATCCTTGACCACTCTTTTTCCTTAAGTTGTGCTTGTATCCATCTTTTTAGGTATATTTCCTCGATATTATCCTTTATCCTTTGGTGGAAACCCCTTTGGATGTAAACATTTATTTGAAACATGTTATGGTTGATGGTTGCAAGTGGTTGCTAGTGGTTGCTCGTGGATGCATACACACACACAACCTAGGTTTTAGATCGGCTCAGTCACTTCATACTGCATATGCATATATGTATTCATATTTGTATGTGGTTGAAACTTGATATGTTGTCATATGGATGTCGCATTTGTATTGATGGTTGCACACTCATGTAGAATTATGAGTAAGGACAAATTTGCATACATAATGGATTCATGACACTTACATGATTTGCATTAAGGAGGTCAACTGGATCGGTAAACCGCCTGATTTTGCATTAGTTAAGGACATATACACACACTGTGCATATAATCATAAAGCATTAGAAGTCTTTTAAGGACAATGGACGCTTGTGTTTGTTGGTTGAGTAGATGGACGATTGGATGTTAGGACTTACGTTCTCCTAGACTTGAAGATTTCGGGGACGAAAACCTTTAAGGAGGGGAGAATGTAACACCCCGAATTTTTCTGTTAACTGTAATTTAACAAATTAAAGTATAATTAATTCTAAATGATGGAATTAAGGGAAATGGGTTACACCAATGCGTTCGTCTCGAAATTCTGCTTGAGGTAGAGTCCAAGTTTGCGTAAAACGGATATCGTACGAAGAAGATATGGACGAACGAAGTTAGGCAGAAAAACCAGAAACGAACCAGAATGCACTGGCGCACTTGGGAAGTGCGCCAAAACAAAATTGCACTGGCGCACTTGGGAAGTGCGCCAGTACAGATTTGCACTGGCGCACCTGCCAAGTGCGCCTAGGCCGAGCAGAAACCTGCTTGGTCAGGCCCTGGCTGGCCTGGTCGGGTTCTGGTCGATTTCTGAGGCTTGGCTGGGTCACTAGGGCTTACATGTCGCTTTCTGATTGGTTTCTCTTGAGATGGATGGTCTGGATTCACTCTAGCTTCATCGACGGCTCTAATCAGTTTAAAATTCTATAAATACAACTCAAGTCTAAACCTAAATTCACACAAATAATATAGTACAAGAGCCGCCATGCTGCTGGAAAGAAACTAGGAGTGGCCGTAAGTTAGAAAGCCTAGAGACAAGCCAATACTAAAGTAAAACACGAATCAAAACAACGTTAGTCTACATAAAGGAAAGCATATCAAATTCAGAACTCAGAATCCAGAATTCAAGTTCGTCGTTCGTTGTAAGTATAGTGATTTTTTCGATGAGAATAAAACTAAGACTTGATTCGATATAAATTGGAAATGGAATTGTGCTATTATGTAACGACGATGTTAATTCATATCTATGTATTGAAATGATTGTGTTGTGAATGGAATTGGGATGTTTGTGGTATAATTAAGATTGATGTTGATCCTATTGTACTTTTAGAATGAAAACAACATCACAAGCAAGTGGTATAGTTCATGTTTATGTGATTATATAGGTTGTTTGTGATTAGAACCTCATGTATATACTTTATGCTAGAACCTTTATGCCTAAATGGTTATGTTCATATGCATGCTCCTATGTTTATACAAAAGTTTCAAGTTCCTAATTGGATCCATGTCAAGATCCAATTTAGTACATGTTTCATGTTGTAATTAGATATATGATTGGAACTAGTTCACACCCTTGTCATAAATTTATACATACTTATGAAAATGTCATATTCTTGTCATATGCTAGTGATGTTCGATGTTATGCCTAGTTCCAAAACATGTTTAGACTTATGTTGTCTAAATCATATGCTAATTCATGTGACACCTATTTGGTTAGACCCTTATTTCAATGCAAGTTCACATATATGTAAGTTGATTTAGGCTATGTTGCAAATTCACAAACATGTATGTTGACTATTTTGCAAGTTCACACTTGTGACATTCATGTTGGCCATTTTGCAAGTTCACACCTATGATGTTCATACTGATTATGCTAAAAATGCCAAGTTTACACCTACGTCATGTTTATGTTAACGAACATCTTTATGCCAATTTGTGTATGCTAAATTAGGCTAAGTTTTTAGCCTAATATTATATGTTGAAAATCATGCGAACGTAAAATTAGGCTAAGATTGTTAGCCTAATATTTAGACGGGGTAACGTTGGGAAAATTTAAAAATATATGAAATTGGCATGTTTGTCACATGCCAAAACTGGTGGCATTTAAACGGTATAAATTTGTAACAACCCGAAAATCTGGGCCAGTTTAAAATTTTTATTTTGGCAATTTTCGCGAATTTTGAACATTTAAAATCATTATTTTAAATAATATCGACGAAAAATTTATTTTGAATAGATTAGAACGTGTATATTTCTATAGATCGTTGTTAGAATATAAATATTTATTTATAAATATAAAAGGAATTGAAAATGGCGTGGTAGTTCGATAATTCGATTTCAAACTTCAAATGAATGTACAGGATTCAAAATAAACCGGATTTTGGCGAAACCAAAAATATTAGAATCTAATTGAGAATATCTTTCCAACGAATCCGAAAAATTGAAATTTCATAGCGGGAATCAAAAGATATGTCCAGTTGAAAATTCTGAATAGTCGCTATGGAATTCAGGCCCTTAAAAATGGGAATTTTGCAAACGACCTCGGATTTCGACGAAACCACTTTTGTTGGATCCGTGATGTCAAATTATTGTTAGATTTCAAATTTCATAATTTTTCGAATTAATATGTGAGCGTGGCAAAGGAAAACGCGTTTGACCAGTTTTAGTTGATTTTAATCGACTGGAAAATGGCCATTTTTTCAACGGTCTCAGAATTAGACGAAACTAGTTTTGTTAGGACCGTATCGTCAATACGAAGCTAGAAAATATTTTTTTGGAATTTTTCGAGTTAGTATGTGACCCCAGTAAATTGAAATGTGCGTTCAAATTCAATATATAGATATATATGTTGATTTTAACGGAAACTGATCGAAACGGTCGAATCAGCTTGCGATACATATCCCATTGTGTTTGGAATGGGGGTAATTAGCTATGGACGACAGGCGATGGGCCTCGTTTAGAGGTCGTATGTAAAAGTCAACTTTTTGAAATTAAAATAAAATTAAAATCTCTCTCCTCCCCTTATCTTCCCTCTGCCCCCCCCCCCCCCTCTTTCATTTTTACAGAAGAAATAAAAAAAAGAAAAAAAAAGTCGCGCTCCCCAATCTCGCGACGCCTGGCGTCGACAACCGCCGCTCGGCCCCACGAGCTCTGCCACCACCTGCGGCCACCTTCCCTCCTCTTCGCGACGCACCAGGCCCCCACCCTTCCCCGTTCCTCCTCCTCCAAAATCGATGCCCTAGCCGCCACATCGACGCGCCCCCCCCCTCAGGTAGCGCCGACCACCTCCAAACCCCAAATCCCGATCAAAACCCCCTCCCCTCCTCCAAATTTCAACGTAAGACTTCTTGTTACTCATTTGGTTTATTTACTTTTATTTATTCTAGCAAAATATAAAACATACGATTTATATCAATGAAAGGTAGGATTTTTATTTTTATAAAGATGTGTTTTTTTTTTTAATTTCAAAAGGAAAGGATTTTTATTCAAAGAAAGAATATTTATGCTATGAAAATACGATTTTTAGGATCGAAAAGTTGAGATTTTTCAAAGTGAAAAGACGAGATTTTTACTTATATATATAGTATAGAAAGGTTAGATTTTTTATTTATATTTATAGCATGGAAAAATATATAATTTTTAATTAAGTAGTGAAGTAAAAATATGATTTTTACTTCGATAAAAACAGGATTTTCATTGATGTAGAATATTAAAAATATAATTTTCATACTAGTGGCATATTAAAAATATAATCTTTATATTTGAAAAGGCGAAATCTTTATGTAGAGAATAGCATGATAAAAATATAATCTTTATTATATGAACATTGATGTAAAAATAGAATTTTTATCTATATAGTAGCGATGTAAAAATAGAATTTTTATCTATATAGTAGCGATGTAAAAATAGAATTTTTATCTATATAGTAGTGATGTAAAAATATGATTTTTTTATTTTGAATAGCGAAGTAAAAATTCGATTTTTATATATTGAATAGCAAAGTAAAAATTCGATTTTTATATAGGTAGTGGCTACGGGCAACGAAAGTGACAAAAAGGCGAGAACGACGAAGACTTCTACTTAAGAAGAGTCGAGATGATTGGATTAGCTATTGGTGAGAACTTCTCACTTTAAATTTCTTTTTCTAGTTATATATATACTAGGATGCAGACGGTGCTTAGTAGCACCCGACACCCGTCGTCCATAGACCATGGATGGCTTGTATACTTGTTTGATGTGTTGTGAAATTTGTTTGTGTTGTTGATGTGAAATCGATAATATAAATTAATGTGTTGAAAGGAAATAAAATATTTATATAGTTAAAAATATTTTATCGTTAAAAATATAATTTTTAACGTGAAAGTGAATAAATAAATATTTATAAACGAATCGGCCGATTTGTTTATATACACTGATTTGACTGATATTGATTGGGATGATAAATTTTACACATCGCCCAACTGCACGAATAAAAATATGTGTTTGTTGATTTGAAACCCCACACGGGTGTTGGGATGATATTTGGCGTACACTAATCCCAATTATTTAATTGTATGTCGATCGATTGGTCGACAGACTGTGTAAGCATTGATTATTTATATTTGATGCTTATGCAATTGTGTGGTGCACTTTGGATGATGGTTGATAGTTTATAATTGCTATTATATACATGTGTTGTATGGAATCCATAT
Source organism: Allium sativum (assembly GCA_030737875.1). Taxonomy (NCBI): domain Eukaryota; kingdom Viridiplantae; phylum Streptophyta; class Magnoliopsida; order Asparagales; family Amaryllidaceae; genus Allium; species Allium sativum. The sequence continues at coordinate 887,046,573 of CM060915.1, read as the reverse complement.
AATTAACATTATATGGTGATTGATTGGGCCTCATTCCAATCGGGAAAATAATGAATATTATAAAAGAAAATTCATGTGTTGAAACTATTCGTGTGTTGAGTAAAATATTTTAATAATAAAATTTACATCTTCATCATATTTAAAATTAGAAATACTTCACGGTGGAGTCTGATTTAAAAATCAAACGATAGATACCATGATTTTATAAAATAATTTACCTAACAAAAATAGTCGTGTGTTGAAAGAAATATATATTCATGTGTTGAATAGAATATATATTCATTTGTTGAATAGAATAACGAAGTTTTTGAAAAATATAAAGCCGTGTTGATTAGAGATGCGTTATTTTGACGCGAACGATATTTATATCGATTTTATTCGTTTTATAATGAATATTGAAAAGTGATTTCAAAATTTAAATTTTTGAAATGAAATTCAAATTAAATTAGATTAAAATTCAAATTGAAATTTTATTGAATCAATTTGAAATGAATTCGAATCGAATAGAAAATGAATTCGATTCGAATTGAATAGAAAACGAATTAGAATTTGAATTGAATTGAAACGAATTTGAATTCAAATTGAATAGAAATGAATTCGAATTGAATTAAATTGAAATTGAATTAAAACGAATTGAAATCGTTTTGAATGAAATTTAAAACGAACTGAAATTGAATTGAAATCAATTTGAAATGAATTCGAATTGAAGTAAATAGAAGGTAAATTCAAATTGAATTGAATTGAAACGAATTAGAATTTGAATTGAATTGAAACGAATTTGAATTTGAATTAAATAAAATTGAAATGAAATCGAATTGAATTGAAATCAAATCGATTTGAAATTGAAGATGAAGTTGAAATGGTTTTGAAAACGGATTTAAAACGATTTATAAAATACGTTTTAAAAGGAAATCGACGAAATATATATAATATATATATTATATATATATATATAATGGCCTGAATAGAACGCGCCGCGCCACGGCAGTTCGTGAATTTCGACCATTAACTTCGAATTGACGTTGTGGGAGATCCGGCCGACGGATTCTCATAAACCCGGAACCGTTGGGGTCGTATCGAAAAGGGCTTTCCAATGAATGCTAGAAATTTGAAATCTAACGGTTGGATTTGGAATTATGTCCAAATCAAATTTGGAAAAGGTCGCTGTAAGTGCAGTTCGATGGCCGTTGATGGAAATCGACTGTACGGGCCTTGATAAAATTATTAAAAATATCTATAATTTGTGTAAAATCATAATATATGAACTGGAAAGAACTGGGATGTAAAATTCCACATTTGAAAGGATAAAAATATTTTTTTTTGTCGAAATCAACTAGTTTTGAACTAGAATAAAAAATCAATTTATTTTTGAAATAAATAAATTGAATTTGATAGTGATTTTAAAAATAATCAATATTCCCAATACATGGATTGGACTGGAGTTGAATCGAAATTATCTTCGGAATATTTCAATGTTGGATTTCGTGACTATACAGATATTGTTATGGGAATTTGAAAGATATATTTTATATCGTTATTTCCAATACGATATTTGTTGGTTTCAGAATTTGATATTGAATATAAGCCGGTAAATTTTCTATTCAGAGCCTTGTATTTAATATCAAATGTGATTTGGGTTTATCGTGAATCGTGTTTTAGATGACATTGGTTCTTTAACCCAGTTAAAGGCAGGATGTTGATTTTTGGAAGAGATTAAAACTAAGTGGAGTTTTAATGAATCTTTAAATAGATTGAAAAGTGAATTGATAATTTAAATTATCAAATCTGAAAGGTGATCAAGAATGGAGTACCACCAGTTTTGCTCCAATCCGATAGTTAAATCTTTAATTAGATTTGAACGTGAAATGGTAATTAATTTTACCGATAACACCGTGGTGTTAGGTATGGAGTATTACCAGTTTTGCTCCATGGGATATATAGGTTGGGATTGGGAAATAAAATAAATAATTACTTCGGTGTGGTTCGCTAATCCCGACTAGTTCGAAATGATATCCAAAGGAAGATTAAAGAATAAATTTAGAAGAATTTATCTTGGATAAAATTAATGGGAACCTTTCCCTAAGAATGTGATTTTGTGAATAAAAGAATATTCTGAATTGGAATGAGGCGTTTGTTGTGTTTGTGTAACACTCGTTTATTATATACGTGGGTTATTCAGAAAGGCCGGGTTTATACCCATTCTGAATAACGTATTCGACGAGATGTCGAAGATGAAGACGATGGTTGAAGACCGGAAGTCTTCACATCGTTTTGGGTGATGACTGATGATCTTGATTGGGCTGTACACCCAAGATGAGGGAAACAGTTGGTGATCGTCCAAACGTACTTGGAGATGGATGGATATGCGAGGAAAGTGCCTCCGGTTTCGTTCAGACCAAGAACGAACTTGTAAATGGATTGTGTGTCAGACATTGGATTTTATTCTGAGTTGATTGATCTCTATTAAATATACATCTGTTTGGCGGCGGAGAATTTATTCTCTTGCTTAACGCCCTTCTCTGAGACGTACGAGCTCAGAGGTTGTATATCGATGGACATCAGTCGCATGGAGTGAATTGCCAGTGTGGCACGCGTAAGTGGCAATTGTTCAAGGCTTCTGTTGAAAAGCAAAGTCTTGTGGTTGATGATCAAAGCACGACTGTGTGGCGTAGCTTTGTGTATAACGTGAATTCGCGAGCCTCACACCTCGGTATGAGTCAAAAACGGGAGACGGACCGCTGGGAGAGCACGACGTTTCTTTCTAGCTAGGGTGGTGTCAGTGACCTACTAGCCCTGATATTTATATACTTTTCACCTGTGTGGTTGTTGGAATGCGAGGCGCCTCGGATATAGGTCTGTAAGGACCGGGAAACGTGTGTTCAGGAATAACTAATCCTCAAAAGTAAGAGAGGACCGGCCCAGCCGATTCCAAGGATCAAAGTGGGGTCCTGGGACATTTGCTAGAGTGTCTCGAACGCGGAGAGGAGCTTGCCTCTTGCCTCGACTCATGATGGAATCCAATTTCCAATACGTGTGTTTCGTTTTATTTGTAGAACCTAGTATGGCGACATAGTGGTATGGGTCATTCATGCCGCCTATGATTGATATTTATGATTGAAATTGTTTTGGCACTATACACCTATAATAGTATCAAATAACGTGTTTTTAACGTATCAAGCATGCTTTGGCTGTTATAAGGTAAAAACCCTATCCTCCGGCTTGCGTTGCATTGTGTGATGGGACGTGTGTCTTATAACAGCTTCATTTTTCTTTATTTAGCATTGCGCTGTTTGTTTTATGCACTGGTATTCTTGGGAGGAAACCCGTTCCGTGTTATACGGCATGGTCCCTTGATTTACCTAACTTTAAAAATAAAGATTACTAACTGTTTTAGGTCTCACACCAGTCACATGACTGACCTGGAGTTTATTGTTTTAACCTAAACTCTGGGTGCCCTTATTTTCGACACGGGCAGCTAGTAGTTTTGGTTTTGCAGATTTATATTCATAGGATCCTGATTTACAGCTGGAACGATGCTCGGAAAGCTCTGTATCCGTGCATTACTTCTAGTTGTGCTTTTGTATTATTTTCCGCTGCGATGTATTTAAATGTAATTTAAATCTTTGATATTTGTTGAATCTAATTTATTCATTTATACTCTGTATATTCTTGTATTCTGATGGAATTGTTGTAATAACAATGAAATGTTCTTCCGTTTGCGTTCTATTTCGTCTTGTCCTCAATTCTATCCGTGCTTTCCTTCACGGGGAAGTTCGGGTCGTCTCAGTTTGGTATCAGAGCTTTGGTTTACAGAGCTCGAGAACAAGACACATTAGAACCATACGAAAGAATTCATCAGATATTGGATTAGTAATATCCAATTAGAATGACTCGTTAGAGATAGAATCAGTAGTATCCTAGAACGAGTGTGAAGAGTATATTTTTCAAATGAAAACAATTTTGTTTTGAAAATTTAAACCATTTTATACGTATTTGATTATTTATTTATTTTGAATTTGGACAATCGAGTATATAAAGATTTCGCGTATACGCGTCATGAACGTATATTCGAAGTTTTAATATACTGGATAGATATAGAATCACGCTCTAGTCGCCCGGAGATGACGTTGATAATGACCATGGCATCATCAATATTTATGTTCGTGTTTCGAAGGTGCGATATCTATATATTTCCATTAGACTGGTGTGAGAACCAAAACCAATATAGCTAGAATACATTGTTGTGAATTGGCTCCAAAACATGATTTTTTGTATATGTATCAAAATTATGAATTTGAAACTCTAATTCACTAATTGATTGATGTTTGTGTTGTTTGTTTATTTGTTTGATAATTTTGAACCATTTAGCCTAATGGAAACACGTATTGAACTGTATTGAAAATTGGTCACATTTGCTTGCATATACCAGTACTTACATTGAACAGGTCATAGCAAGGAGGCTAGAGCAGAGAATAAAATTTGTTTGCCCGACAAATAGGTACATATTTACCATAATTTACTGTTTTGTTTGGGTGATGATGATTTTATGAGCCGCTTGGCTTTTTCTTTTTCTTTTTGAGATCAGAAGGCCTGTATGGCAATTTCGGGATTTTCCCGTTGCTCCCGGTGCAGGGGAGGTTATGGCGAAAATTTTTGAAAATTCCGGGTGTTAGCCAAATTTTTGAAATTTTTGAAAATTCTCAGAAACTGAAAAGTTGGAGAATGGAAGCCAGATCGAACATAGAGTTGATTGATCAAACCACTTTCGACTTTATTCCTTTTCGCGGACGAAAAGTTTTAAGTGGGGGAGATTGTAACAACCCGAAAATCTGGGCTAGTTTAAAATTTTTATTTTGGCAATTTTAGCGAATTTTGAACATTTAAAATCATTATTTTAAATAATATCGACGAGAAATTTATTTTGAATAGATTAGAATGTGTATATTTATATAGATCGTCGTAAGAATATAAATATTTATTTATAAATATAAAAGGAATTGAAAATGGCGCGGTAGTTCGATAATTCGATTTCAAACTTCAAATGAATGTACAGGATTCAAAATAAACCGGATTTTGGCAAAACCAAAAATATTAGAATCTAATTGAGAATATCTTTCCAACGAATCCGAAAAATTGAAATTTCATAGCGGAAATCAAAAGATATGTCCAGTTGAAAATTCTGAATAGTCGCTATGGAATTCAGGCCCTTAAAAATGGGAATTTTGCAAACGACCTCGGATTTCGACGAAACCACTTTTGTTGGATCCGTGATGTCAAATTATTGCTAGATTTCAAATTTCATAATTTTTCGAATCAATATGTGAGCGTGGCAAAGGAAAACGCGTTTGACCAGTTTTAGTTGATTTTAATCGACTAGAAAATGGCCATTTTTCCAACGGTCACAGAATTAGACGAAACTTGTTTTGTTAGGACCGTATCGTCAATACGAAGCTAGAAAATATTTTTCTGGAATTTTTCGAGTTAGTATGTGACCCCAGTAAATTGAAATGTGCGTCCAAATTCAATATATAGTGATATATGTTGATTTTAACTGAAACTGATCGAAACGGTCGAATCAGCTTGCGACACATATCCCATTGTGTTCGGAATGGGGGTAATTAGCTATGGACGACAGGCGGTGGGCCTCGTTTAGTGGTCGTATGTAAAAGTCAACTTTTTGAAATTAAAATAAAATTAAAATCTCTCTCCTCCCCTTATCTTCCCTCTGCCCCCCCCTCCCTCTTTCATTTTTACAGAAGAAATAAAAAAAAGAAAAAAAAAGTCGCGCTCCCCAATCTCGCGATGCCTGGCGTCGACAACCGCCGCTCGGCCCCACGAGCTCTGCCACCACCTGCGGCCACCTTCCCTCCTCTTCGCGACGCACCAAGCCCCCACCCTTCCCCGTTCCTCCTCCTCCAAAATCGATGCCCTAGCCGCCACATCGACGTGCCCCCCTCAGGTAGCGCCGACCACCTACAAACCCCAAATCCAGATCAAAACCCCCTCCCCTCCTCCAAATTTCAACGTAAGTCTTCTTGTTACTCATTTGGTTTATTTACTTTTATTTATTCTAGCAAAATATAAAACATACGATTTATATCAATGAAAGGTAGGATTTTTATTTTTATAAAGATGTGATTTTTTTTTAATTTCAAAAAGAAAGGATTTTTATTCAAAGAAAGAATATTTATGCTATGAAAATACGATTTTTAGGATCGAAAAGTTGAGATTTTTCAAAGTGAAAAGATGAGATTTTTACTTATATATATAGTATAGAAAGGTTAGATTTTTTATTTATATTTATAGCATGGAAAAATATATAATTTTTAATTAAGTAGTGAAGAAAAAATATGATTTTTACTTCGATAAAAACAGGATTTTCATTGATGTAGAATATTAAAAATATAATTTTCATACTAGTGGCATATTAAAAATATAATCTTTATATTTGAAAAGGCGAAATCTTTATGTAGAGAATAGCGTGATAAAAATATAATCTTTATTATATGAACATCGATGTAAAAATAGAATTTTTATCTATATAGTAGCGATGTAAAAATAGAATTTTTATCTATATTGTAGAGATGTAAAAATAGAATTTTTATCTATATAGTAGCGATGTAAAAATAGAATTTTTATCTATATTGTAGGGATGTAAAAATAGAATTTTTATCTATATAGTAGCGATGTAAAAATATGATTTTTTTTTATTTTGAATAGCGAAGTAAAAATTCGATTTTTATATATTGAATAGCAAAGTAAAAATTCGATTTTTACATAGGTAGTGGCTACGGGCAACGAAAGTGACAAAAAGGCGAGAACGACGAAGACTTCTACTTAAGAAGAGTCGAGATGATTGGATTAGCTATTGGTGAGAACTTCTCACTTTAAATTTCTTTTTCTAGTTATATATATATACTAGGATGCAGACGGTGCTTAGCAGCACCCGACACCCGTCATCCACAAACCATGGATGGCTTGTATGCTTGTTTGATGTGTTGTGAAATTTGTTTGTGTTGTTGATGTGAAATCGATAATATAAATTAATGTGTTGAAAGGAAATAAAATATTTATATAGTTAAAAATATTTTATCATTAAAAATATAATTTTTAACGTGAAAGTGAATAAATAAATATTTATAAACGAATCGGCTGATTTGTTTATATACACTGATTTGACTGATATTGATTGGGATGATAAATTTTACACATCGCCCAACTGCACGAATAAAAATATGTGTTTGTTGATTTGAAACCCCACACGGGTGCTGGAATGATATTTGGCGTACACTAATCCCAATTATTTAATTGTATGTCGATCGATTGGTCGACAGACTGTGTAAGCATTGATTATTTATATTTGATGCTTATGCAATTGTGTGGTGCACTTTGGATGATGGTTGATTGTTTATCATTGCTATTATATACATGTGTTGTATGGAATCCATATAATTAACATTATATGGTGATTGATTGGGCCTCATTCCAATCGGGAAAATAATGAATATTATAAAAGAAAATTCATGTGTTGAAACTATTCGTGTGTTGAGTAAAATATTTTAATAATAAAATTTACATCTTCATCATATTTAAAATTAGAAATACTTCACGGTGGAGTCTGATTTAAAAATCAAACGATAGATACCATGATTTTATAAATAATTTACCTAACAAAAATAGTCGTGTGTTGAAAGAAATATAGATTCATGTGTTGAATAGAATATATATTCATTTGTTGAATAGAATAACGAAGTTTTTGAAAAATATAAAGCCGTGTTGATTAGAGATGCGTTATTTTGACGCGAACGATATTTATATCGATTTTATTCGTTTTATAATGAATATTGAAAAGCGATTTCAAAATTTAATATTTTGAAATGAAATTCAAATTAAATTAGATTAAAATTGAAATTGAAATTTTATTGAATCAATTTGAAATGAATTCGAATCGAATAGAAAATGAATTCGATTCGAATTGAATATAAAACGAATTAGAATTTGAATTGAATTGAAACGAATTTGAATTCAAATTGAATAGAAATGAATTCGAATTGAATTAAATTGAAATTGAATTAAAACGAATTGAAATCGTTTTGAATGAAATTTAAAACGAACTGAAATTGAATTGAAATCAATTTGAAATGAATTCGAATTGAAGTAAATAGAAGGTAAATTCAAATTGAATTGAATTGAAACGAATTAGAATTTGAATTGAATTGAAACGAATTTGAATTCAAATTAAATAAAATTGAAATGAAATCGAATTGAATTGAAATCAAATCGATTTGAAATTGAAGATGAAGTTGAAATGGTTTTGAAAACGAATTTAAAACGATTTATAAAATACGTTTTAAAAGGAAATCGACGAAATATATATAATATATATTATATATATATAATGGTCTGAATAGAACGCGTCGCGCCGCGGCAGTTCGTGAATTTCGACCATTAACTTCGAATTGACGTTGCGGGAGATCCGACCGACGGATTCTCCTAAAACCGGAACCGTTGGGGTCGTATCGAAAAGAGCTTTCCAATGAATGCTATAAATTTGAAATCTAACGGTTGGATTTGGAATTATGTCCAAATCAAATTTGGAAAAGGTCACTGTAAGTGCAGTTCGATGGCCGTTGATGGAAATCGACTGTACGGGCCTTGATAAAATTATTAAAAATATCTATAATTTGTGTAAAATCATAATATATGAACTGGAAAGAACTAGGATGTAAAATTCCACATTTGAAAGGATAAATTTTTTTTTTGTCTAAATCAACTAGTTTTGAACTAAAATAAAAAATCAATTTATTTTTGAAATAAATAAATTGAATTTGAAAGTGATTTTAAAAATAATCAATATTCTCAATACGTGGATTGGACTGGAGTTGAATCGAAATTATCTTCGGAATATTTCGATGTTGGATTTCATGACTATACAGATATTGTTATGGGAATTTGAAAGATATATTTTATATCGTTATTTCTAATACGATATTTGTTGGTTTCAGAATTTGATATTGAATATAAGCCGGTATATTTTCTATTCAGAGCCTTGTATTTAATATCAAATGTGATTTGGGTTTATCGTGAATCGTGTTTTAGATGACATTGGTTCTTTAACCCAGTTAAAGGCAGGATGTTGATTTTCGGAAGAGATTAAAACTAAGTGGAGTTTTAATGAATCTTTAATTAGATTGAAAAGTGAATTGATAATTTAAATTATCAAATCTGAAAGGTGATCGAGAATGGAGTACCACCAGTTTTGCTCCAATGCAATAGTTAAATCTTTAATTAGATTTAAACGTGAAATGGTAATTAATTTTACCGATAACACCGTGGTGTTAGGTATGGAGTATTACCAGTTTTGCTCCATGGGATATATAGGTTGGGATTGGGAAATAAAATAAATAATTACTTCGGTGTGGTTCACTAATCCCGACTAGTTCGAAATGATATCCAAAGGAAGATTAAAGAATAAATTTAGAAGAATTTATCTTGGATAAAATTAATGGGAACATTTCCCTAAGAATGTGATTTTGTGAATAAAAGAATATTCTGAATTGGAATGAGGCGTTTGTTGTGTTTGTGTAACAATCGTTTATTATATACGTGGGTTATTCAGAAAGGATGGGTTTATACCCATTCTGAATAACCGATTCGACGAGATGTCGAAGATGAAGACTATGGTTGAAGACCGGAAGTCTTCACATCGTTTTGGGTGATTATTGATGATCTTGATTGGGTTGTACACCCAAGATGAGGGAAACAGTTGGTGATCGTCCAGACGTACTTGGAGATGGATGGATATGCGAGGAAAGTGCCTCCGGTTTCGTTCAGACCCAGAACGAACTTGTAAATGGATTGTGTGTCTGACATTGGATTTTATTCTGAGTTGATTGATCTCTATTAAATATACATCTGTTTGGCGGCGGAGAATTTATTCTCTTGTTTAACGCCCTTCTCGGAGACGTACGAGCTCAAAGGTTGTATATCGATGGACATCAGTCACATGGAGTGAATTGCCAGTGTGGCACGCGTAAGTGGCAATTGATCAAGGCTTCTGTTGAAAAGCAAAGTCTTGTGGTTGATGATCAAAGCACGGCCTGTGTGGCGTAGCTTTGTGTATAACGTGAATTCGCGAGCCTCACACCTCGGTATGAGTCAAAAACGGGAGACGGACCGCTGGGAGAGCACGACGTTTCTTTCTAGCTAGGGTGGTGTCAGTGACCTACCAGCCCTGACATTTATATACTTTTCACCTGTGTGGTTGTTGGAATGCGAGGCGCCTCGGATATAGGTCTGTAAGGACCGGAAAACATGTGTTCAGGAATAACTAATCCTCAAAAGTAAGAGACGACCGGCCCAGCCGATTCCAAGGATCAAAGTGGGGTCCTGGGACATTTGCTAGAGTGTCTCGAACGCGGAGAGGAGCTTGCCCCTTGCCTCGACTCATGATGGAATCCAATTTCCAATACGTGTGTTCGGTTTTATTTGTAGAACCTAGTATGGCGACATAGTGGTATGGGTCATTCATGCCGCCTATGATTGATATTTATGATTGAAATTGTTTTGGCACTATACACCTATAATAGTATCAAATAACGTGTTTTTAACGTATTAAGCATGTTTTGGCTGTTATAAGGTAAAAACCCTATCCTCCGGCTTGCGTTGCATTGTGTGATGGGACCTAGGTCTTATAACAGCTTCATTTTTCTTTATTTAGCATTGCGCTATTTGTTTTATGCACTGGTATTCTTGGGAGGAAACCCGTTCCGTGTTATATGGCATGGTCCCTTGATTTACCTAACTTTAAAAATAAAGATTACTAATTGTTTTAGTTCTCACACCATTCACATGACTGACCTGGAGTTTATTGTTTTAACCTAAACTCTGGGTGCCCTTATTTTCGACACGGGCAGCTAGTAGTTTTGGTTTTGCAGATTTATATTCACAGGATCCTGATTTACAGCTGGAACGATGCTCGGAAAGCTCTGTATCCGTGCATTACTTCTAGTTGTGCTTTTGTATTATTTTCCGCTGCGATGTATTTAAATGTAATTTAAATCTCTGATATTTGTTGAATGTAATTTATTCATTTATACTCTGTATATTCTTGTTTTCTGATGGAATTGTTGTAATAACAATGAAATGTTCTTCCGTTTGCGTTCTATTTTGTCTTGTCCTCAATTATATCCGTGCTTTCCTTCACGGGGAAGTTCGGGTCGTCTCAAAATTCTTATACCAAAAATGTTAAACTTGGAATGTGGGCCATAACATTTAATTGTTGACAAATTTACATATAACAAGTAATAAAGACAAATATGTAAATTTAGAAAATACGAATATGCTTAACACGAGGTTGGATTGAGTTGTGATGTAAACCTGCCCGGACCCACCCGGTTGTCCAGTAGTCACAACAATACATATCCAATGTGGGTGGTTAAGCATTGAGCCCAATAAGGACCCGAGGTTAGACTGAGTTACGGTGTAAATCTGCCCGGAACCGACCGGCACATCCAGTAACCATAACAATATCTGTCTAATGTGAGTGGTCGGTGCCTTAAAAAGCTAAGGACAGACAAGTCAGGATGGTAGGGTTAAGTTAACTAAAACACTTAACCAATTCAACATGTTAATTAAACTGATGGGTGGGGTCAGGTAAATACAGACACTTAACCACTTAATATGTTTGACTAGAAAACCCTAGTGACGTGGACCCATTTCAGCAGTAACCCAATTAGGTATCATGGTACCCTAAAACTAGGCAGGGTGGGGCACGATTACTGGGCTGATTGTAAGCGGTCAAAAGCGACCGCGGTGGGTGCAACAGTGTGGGTTCTAACGGAGTGCGGGCGTGCACACACTTTGGAGCAGACAAACAGGACACTGGGGGCACCAGTAGTATAACCTATGCATTCTAGAATTGTGTCGGGCCGCCACCATGGGACTTGATACACCCCATGGTGGGACCAACATAGGTATCTACAATCTTTGGGGGCCGTAAGACACAGGTGATTATGCGAGTAGGAGCCGATCTTTAGAAAAAGGGGATCACTTCACCTCCTGCATGGGGTGCCAGTTAAGACAGTACAAATAGGGCATGGGTTATAGTGTGGGGTGCGATAGTATATTCGTTTCAAAACTACTTTATCTTAGTTTATGATACTTTCCTATTTCCAGTTTATACCTATCATGCCCTTATTCTTATTCCCATACTGAAGAGTCACTAGACTTACCAGGCTTTATGTCTGACCCTATTTTCTTTCGTCTTCTTTTCTTTCGTCCCCCCCCCCCAGGTCCACAGGGAGGAAACAACCCAGCTTAGTCAGATTCTTTAAAAGCTTCAAGATAGTAGATCTATGGTTTGGACTCTCTTTCCTTGGCTATGGCTGTTGGACACACTCTATGGGGATTTATGCAGTTTTAATTATGTTTTTATGCTTCTTTATTTAATAACTAAGGCAGAAATGATGATGTATTGTTTTGGAAGTTATTATGTGACAGTTATGGAAATGTTTTGTATGAACACATATTTATGAAATAAAAAGTCTGTTGTTTTCTGCTACTTATATATATATATATATATATGTTTATATCTATCTTGTGTTTTATCTGTGACTTTTACTTACAAACCACTACCAAAGTTAAGGCATTCCCTTTGTGAGTGACCTTAATGAAGGGTGGGGTGTTTCATTAGCTGTTATTGAATTATTTATCATTATTATAGAATTAATGCTTTGTTTGAAATCCACATAATTAAAATTATATGGTAATGGATTGGGTCTCTTTCCAATTTTGAATTAAAGGAATATTTTAATTTAATATCCAGTTAATGGAATTAATTGACTTATGAATTAGAAAGTTTATATCTTTATTGTTTAAAAGTTATAATAAAAAGGATTCAATTAAAAAGATTACATCTTTACGGTTAGTATGTCAAGATAAGAAGGTTTGATTTCAAAATTTTGAACATTTTGAAAAGATTATTATTATAATATAATAATAATAATATAGAAAGTTCAATTTTTTATTAAAAAATTGAAATGTCGGTTAGGATATTCGAAAACAAAGGGTTTTATAAAATTAGTAACAATTATGGAATCTAGCAATAATTTAATATTCTGGATCCATAGAAAGTGGTTTTGTCGAATTCAGAGGTCGTTTGCAAAATTCCCATTTTTAAGGCGTATATATTTAATATTAAAAACACATATTTAAATGAAAAACTTCCGAATCTCGGAATATATCGATGTTTATACTTTTCGGATTCAGAATTGTCATTTTGAAATATGCAAAAAGTAGCTGTTTGGGCCATATATAATATATATATAAACTTTCCCGTATTTTTCTGATATCTTGATTTGGACATAACTTTTGATTCCCGCTATGAAATTTCAATTTTTCGGATTTGTTGGAAAGATATTTTTGAATAGATTCTAATATTTTTGGTTTCGCTAAAATCCGATTCATTTTGCATCCTGTACAATCAGTCAAAGTTAAAATTCAAATTTTCAAACTGCCGTGCTATTTCTAACTCCTTTTATAATTTAAATAAAATTTATTCGTTTTAACTTCAACTAAAATAAATTTGTAGTCGTTATTATATAAAATAAATTATTTTAAATATAAAAAACCCATTAAAATAATTAAAATAAAAATTTTAAATTCGGCCCAAAATTCCGGGTCGTTACAGGCACCTTGTGAGCCATTAAATCATATATATATATATTGTATTTTGTGCATTTGTGTTATAATACGTGAGGATAGATTTTGACAAGATTCTAACACAATTAAACACAATTAAATATATACTAACTCTTCAATCGATCTTCATTCCTTCGTTGTCATGAATCAAAAATCTCATGAATCAACATTCTCCCCCTTTTTTGATTGATGACAGCCGCTTGCAATCTTGTAGAAAATTTTATTTTCTACCCCTGAATGTACGCTTCCATAATCTTATCTCCCTTTAAATATATGACTTTCTACATCAATTTGTTAGTGTATATTCTTACCATTTTCTCCCCCTTTATCATCGATTAAAAAGAATATATGACATGATGTAATAAACAAACGATCATAGAGAGAAACTACATAGAGTTCACATAGCATAATAATACTGTTCAAAGACAAGTACCGAGTTAAAAAAAAGTATGTAGTGCAAACGAGACCATTTAGTACAAGTCTCTTAAGCCCTTGAAATTAAAAATAAACATAATTACTACCATATCATCTTCAAATGGTATCTGAGCTCGTGCTCTCCGAAGTTGTCCAATTAAATGGTGACATGGGACTTTTTTCAATTTCCTATGCCCGAGTGGATGAAGAGCTTGTGCATACCACAACATTCCACATATTCCTGAGAAGCTTCTTGATCTTGTCAAATTTTATATCCATCTTCTTATCCATTCTTTTAAGGCGTGCTACTAATAGGAGTTGATTCTGTGCCACAACATCAATTACTTCACGAGTTATTTGTGATCGAGTAGTAAGATGGACGTCTTCCGGATTTGCATGAGGAGCAGAGGAAGAAAATTGACCTTTTTCTCTAATTTTCCATTTCTCTAAACTCATTATACAATAAACCGGTGGAGGTAGCTTCATCTTTTTTTTAAAAAATCTCATCTAAGATTTTTACGTCAATTTTATTGGAGGCCGATTTAGGAATATCTTCATAAGCAAGAAGTCGCATGAGATATTCGTTGTAGTAAAAATTGTATGGGGTTCCGGTAGTAAATAGAAAACTGTGATCCATTATAATTTGCATCCAGTTGATTTGAACATTGTCGTAGACAGCGTATAAGGCCTGGAAAGTCTCAACATACACCAAATCAAAAGTTCCCTTTTGTCGTAGAATTGTGCGAGTCAAAGCGTAGTATATCAGTCGAGCACTAGGTCTTAAACCTTTAGTTATAGCACAGTCAGAATCATCATCGATAAAATGATGACTTAATTCATCATGTACACCAATATCGCAAGTTAAGTTGTCTAAAGGAATGCCATCGCTCGGAGAATGCAAAATATGCCCCATTCTTGATACAGAAAAAAAAATGGTTTGCCACAATTGTTTGGATTTCTTCGAGTATAATCGTCTGAAATTAGATTTGCGAGGAATAATTTTACCATGACCACATTGATTTTCAGCTCATTTTGGTCGTTGTCCATTAGTGATTCTAACCTTCCTCTTTGAGCTAATCCTTGCAATCCATATGATTCAAGTCCAAAAATTTGACGAATACTCCTTCTATGAATTTTAGGTTCTCCATTTTATGCCATCTTTCCTTGGCAATATAATTGTATAGCCATCCAGCAATATATGGATCTATTGGCTTCTCTTATGATGACGAAGAAGAACGTCTTCTTGATCTTTTTGTTGGAGGAGCCATAGAATTGTTAATTTGAGGAGTAAAAATTTGATTTTTGTTGCTGCTTGAAGGCTAGGGTTTTTGATGTAGAAGCTTGAGAGTTTGAAATGAAGTAGAAAAGAGGTATTAGGGTATGATATAATAAATTCGGTTAGCAGGTTTTTGCCTCTGATTCGGGGTACCAGTCGACTGGTACAAAAGCAACCAGTCGACTGGTGGTTGTTAAACTGGGGTTTCCAGTTTTTCTCTTGCACCATTATATATATATATATACACACACACACACATACACACACACTCTTATATGTTTTTAAAGTATGTTTTGTATTATATATTATGAGTATTAAAACATTACTAATCATCAGTTAAATGATCTTAATAATTAAGTTTTAGTTTAAGTAATCTTGTTTATATTACCGATTTAGTGTTGTTTCTCTATATATGTGTGTGTATGTATGTATGTATATATATGTGTGTGTGTGTATGTGTGTGTATATATATATATGTGTGTGTGTGATATATATATATATATATATATTACATTATCTTGTCTAAAGGAACATATATTTATCGATGAAAATGTATGCAATACTTATTTTCAAACGCTATATATTTATTATTGAAACATCAAGGAATACAAAAATTCATCAATTGCATTACGTTTGATGCAATATTTATTAAATACAGGAACAAGATAAAAATAAAAGACAACTTAATCGAAGTCTTAAGAAGTTGATTCTTTTTTAGGTGACTCTTGTTTAGCGCCTTCGTTTGCATTGTAGTTTTTGTCCTACGAATTTAGAGAGTATTTAGGTTGAGTAGGGGTATTTTTCCGCGGACTCCACGAGGTAGATGGTCGTTCCCAAGTTGTTGATAACGGGTAGTGATGTAGCTCTAGTACAACGGACTTGTCGCATACTCGAATGGCTAACTGCTCAAGGAAGCTTAGCAGTCGTGCGGTAGTTTTCTGCTCATAATATAATTCACGTTGTAGCTACAACTGATGCTGGTAGTGATGAATTTCATTTATTTTAGACTTGGTAGAAGGCAAAACAGAAAGTTGTTTCTTGTTTCTCTTAGCGTCTGGAGTATATCTGGTGTGGTAATTCTTCCACCTTAATTCTCGGTTGACTTCGTTGGAGTTGATTTGTTTGACGATGATTTGTTCAACATGGTTTATAACTTTTTTGTATAGGAATAATATGATTATTTGTAATAAAACTAGAAAATGTTACTATATATATGTAAGAGAGAATAGCTTGAAAATTGCAGCCGAAGAAGTGTTAAATGAGAGGTGGTTTTAATTTCATCCTTTAGTTTATTTAGGATGTTTGTTAATAAGTTAACTTAAAATAGTTTTTGAAGCATAAGTTTAATACTATGTCATTTTATATGTTCAATTTGTATTATAACATAGCTCATTTGGTAAGAACACTTAGCTTACATTTAAGGCACCTGGGTTCGAGACCTTGTTGACGCACAAAATTTTATTTTTATGAAATTTTTATTTTTGAACTTTGAAATGTAAATTTTGCATAAATATTTATACCATATTATGCCGAGTTCTCTTGTTAATTTAATAACGGGGCATTTTACAATAAGGGCTTACTTCCCTCAACCAATTTATTTAAGGACACGGGTTCCAATTAATTATTTTCTAGGCCAAAATTTTCTAAAACACTATCGGCCAATAAATCACTATCAGTACTCAAATTCAAAGCTTCAAACTAAAATAAAAATTAGGTTTTTAAAGCCGATTTGTCTACAAAATCAAAATCATGTAGCAGACTTTGATTATTTGTTAAAGAAATCAAATCGACTCACCTAGAACTAAATATCGATATACAGACAATCTACGCTGACGATTTGCAATGATTTGGATCTGCCTATTGCTAAACAAGTAAATACTCCATTGCCGATTACAGTTTGTTGTTTATCAGTTGCTTTAGTTTGCGATTTTTATTTTATGATTGCTGACTGAAGTTGTCGTTTCTCATTTGTTTGTATTCACTAAGTACTGAAATTAAACATGTATAAAAGATATTTGTAGTGCGTTAAACATGTAAAAAATCTATTAATGCTACATTCTTAGGCAGTTTATCAGTTTAAAAAGATAATTGCATAATCATTTCAATGTTATACATATATTTCATTCCATAGTTTAAAAAGATATATTTATTTATCTTTCAAGGTAAATGAAGCAACGTTAATTAGTTTATCAATTGAATCACATAAAGAATGACAAACACTTAAACATATAATTTTTTTTATTAAAAATTAAATCAACACTTTTTCAAAGGTAAAGGTTTTAAAAGATAATTGCATTTATCTTTTCATGTAAAGGCAAAGTTTTATGTTTATTACTTTGCAGCATATTGTTTGAAGAGATAGGATTTTTAGTTTAAAGGCATGGAGTACTGCTGTTAAGGTTGTGTATATATTAGTTTGTATATATTAGTTTGAACGCATGGAGTATTGTTTGTATTCATTGAGTATTGTTGTTAAGGCATGATAGAATACAATAAATTGGATACTCGATGTTATGATGCGTTTGTCAGGTTGTTTTTAATACGGTTATCATTTTAAACACTCTTTGGTTTGTTTTCTAATACGAAACAAGTGTACCAAAAAGATAAATACATTTATCTTTGGAAATAATGATACTTTTTATATTAGAAGATTTGCAAATTAGTTTTTTAATAAAGCTTAATTACCATGCATCAGGTGTTTTAATACATTTATCTTATGAAACAATTAATATATTTTTTATTATGGAAAACAAAGACAAAATAAATAAATACGATTATCTTTTTTAAGATAAACGGTTTTATCTTTTCCTGTTAAAAGTATAAGTTATATGATTTCCTGAGAAAAAGATAGAACCATTTATCTTTTTTCTGATAAAAAAGGCACCCTAAAATGTTTATTTGCCTTTATTGCAATATGTTAAAATTTATATGCTAAACATAGAATCTATATTGAATATACATCTTTTAGACTTGAAAATTAAAGTTAATATTAGAAGGGTATTTCTTATCAAGTTCGAAATAACAAATAAACAATTTTATCTTTTGTTTTGTAAAGTCATTATGGTTAAAAAATGTTAGGTATACCTTCTGCATTCGAGATTACCTAAATAGATTATAACCAAAAGTTTGTTAACAGTGTTTAATAAAAAGCTATGAAAAATTATAATTCAAAAGCATACACATTCATCTTTATATAACAACAAATCCATAAATAAATTATTTTGTGAATTTCCTGTGCGCTAGTTCAAATTTATTTCGCCGATGTTTTTTTTAATAAGGTAAAGATTCTCTTAATAAGTTCATGATGTGGCAATGATATTGTCTGCGGAAGAAAAGAACATTCTTGTGTTTGATCATCAAAGCTAGTGGTGATAAATAATACAAACAACATCTACTTTTTAATTTTATGATCAAGAATTCAACTAGCAAACATATAGAATGTGCCCACATCAATTTTATTGTGTGCCACATAAACTCAGCTATGGTTATAATGGCGCACACATATTAAAATTTATTCTATTCAACGTAAATTGTTATACCATATTCAACCTATGCTTGCCATGGCAAATAAACACTTTCAGGGCGCCATTTTTATCAGAAAAAGGCAAACGGTTTTATCTTTTTCTCAGGAAATCATATAACTTATACTTTTAACATAAAAAGGATAAATGGTTTTATCTTTTTCTCAGAAAACTATTTAATTTTATTCTTTTTAACAGAAAATCCTATAAGGCCTATATATATACAACCTTGACAAAACACATTACCCTTCTATTGGTTATAAAAACAAAACCAATATATATATATATATATATATATATAAACATTTCCAAGTTTGTATTCGCATATGTATTCACTTGGTTCATAATGCCTAGTCAATAATATATATGTATATAAATGTTTTTATCTTTCCCTGACAATAGGCTACAAAATGATTTTTGTATAAAGTACTGCTTGTTTGCATTATCATAATACTAATTACAAGGAATGCAGGTACGACTGTTGAATATTTGTAAGGATGTTCATCCAAAAAATAACTCAAGGAATGCAAACTTCATCAAAAATCATTCCTGAACAAGTAGATGCATTCCAAGCAAATATAGCTACCCAAATACTTATTGACGAACCATACTGTTGGGACCTTGAGAAGTTTTGCAGCTCTGGGTCGAACGTTAAAAATGTAATTGATCATGAATAATGTCTCTAATTTGTAAATTTTGATGTTAACAATTAGATATTGAATTTGGTGTTTAATTTGTAATAGTTGGTACTGATTTGATCGTAGGTGTTAGAGATTATATTTGAATTTGGTGATTAATTACATGCTCAATTTGTAGAGACAGATGTTGAATATTTGATTATGAATTTGGTATTGAATATTTAATGCCTATTGTTGATTTAATGATCATATTCAGATAAATACGGATCATCAATTTTATATCCCTGATATGAGTATACTGCTTTTATAAAAAAAAAATCCATTTATCTTTCATTTGTAATGTATAGTTTTATGTTTATTATGATAAACATATATTATGTATATTATTTTATGTGAAAACGTGTAAATTGTTTAAAAATATAGATGTGTTTATCTTTTTAAAATAATATAAATATTAAAATCAAATGATCATCTAAACTTATTTGTTTCAACATACGATAAATTCTCTTACTCATAATAATATGAAAACATTTGATAAAGATATAATATGTATATTATCTTCTGTGAAAACATATAAATTGACTAAAAAGATAGATTGTTTATATTTTTAAATAATATAAATATTAAAATCAAATGATCATCTAAACTTATTTGTTTCAACATAGAATAAATTTTCTTACTCATGATAATATGAAAACATATGATAAAGATATAATATGTATATTTTCTTCTGTGAAAACATATGAATTGTTTAAAAAGATAGATTTTTTTATCTTTTTAAACATATAAGTTGTTATTCTTTTTGTAAAAAAAGATAAAAGAATTTATTGGCACTTTATTCAGTATGACATACTATAGATAATGCATTTATCTTTTGAACATAGAACCATTTACTTAAGGTCTATTCTCTTTACATTAGTCATAAACAAATATATTTTTCTAGCTCATGGTTTGTTTTAGATAATATTCAAAATAAATTTTAATATATATACATTTCTAAAAACTTATTTAGGTGCTTATTGCAACTTAATGCCTTACAATGACATTTGCTAGTCCATACACCAACAAAGACTGGCAATTATTCTCACACATCAGCAAAACGGAAACACAAAACAAATGCTATATAGTTGAACAAAAAGAAAGATATATGAATATATATTTTTCAAAAAACTAACAACTACGTATACGAAATAACATTTAAACATAAAAAATTGCTTACAACAAAAAATAGTCAGAAATATCTCAGCACGAATACAACATACCCATCTTAAATATGTTTTGCTTAGCAAGACGATAGATAACATAAACTTTTTAACATATATAATCTACACGAAAGAATATGTTGTGGCAAAGTAATTATTGTTCTTATTCTTGTTATCATTTCCAACTTTGTCACCATCCTTCTTGACAAACATATTGCTTTGAATGATGTTACTTAACACAACTTTATCAATAACGCCTTATCCTTCTTCCAGTATATTGAGACGACCCCAAACCCCGTACTAACGGCGGCAAGGGTAATCCTTGGAATATAACAGCAGAGCAGAAATAAATAAATACACCAGATAATGCACAATAGAATATACTGGATAAACGTAATCATCAGAGTTACACAGTATACAGGATCATACTTAGTACAAATACAGTTCAGCTATACATAAATGTCTACAGCGGAAAACAAACATAATGTACAATAGAAGCTGAACAACATAAAAAGAGATAAATGATAGAATCCATCTTCAGCTCCAGCTATCCAGAAAAGCCTGCTAAACCTGAACACAAGGCTGCCCATGTAGAAAAAGGGGCACCCGAGTTTGAAAGTGAAACAAACTACGAGTCAGTCATGGGACTGGTATGAGAAATCTACTCAACACACTTAAAATATGGCTAATCACAGGACCACGCCACTTTCGTGGAACGGTTTTACTCCATTGGATTGCCAGTGCTTTAAAACAAATCATTCTTTTAAACATCGCAATGCTTTTTATAAAAATGAAGCCATTATAAGACTCAGTTCCCATCACACAATGCAACGCAAACCGGAGGATAGAGTTTTACCTTATAATGGCCAAAATATGATTGATACGAATAAAACAAAAGCATTTGATATTATTACTAGTGTTTATATGTTTCAAAAATAATTTCAATCATAACTATCAATCATAGACGGCATGGGTACCATATATCATGTCGCCATATATATATACAATCAAAACCGCACAGTCACGTAATTGGAAATTGGATTTCCGTCATGAACCAAGGCAAAAGATAGTCCTTACCGAATTCGAGACTGCCTAGCCCGAGTATCAGGATCAGAACGCATCGACCCTTGGATCGTCAGGGTCGGTCCACACGAAGTGGATTAAAATGCCTGAACACTACGTTTCTCCGCCTTTTGGGGCGTAAGTGAGTCAACGAATGACTCCATCGGTCTCGGATCGACCGATATATCCGAGGCGCCTCGCAACAGCAACAACCACATAAGTCAAACTCGTCAGGGCGTGTAAAACCACTTACGCCACTTCTAGCTAGGAAGAAACGCAGGCCCTCCCTGAGGTCCTTTCTCCCGTTTCTGGTTCATACCGGGTTGTGAGGCTCGCGATTTCACGTTAAACACAAAGCCACGCCACAACGGCGGTTCTTTGATCATCACCACAAGACTTTGCTTTTCAATAGAAGCCCTGATCACTGCATCTTAGCATGCCACACAGGCAATTCACACCGTGCAACTGATGGCTATCAATCATACAGAATAAATTCCAATGTCAGACACACTGTCCATTTGCAAGTCCGTTCTAGGTATGAACGAAACCGGAGGCACTATATACCTCGCAAACCCATCGATCACCATGTACATCTGGACGATCACCAGTCATTATCCATATTTCGGGATGCCTCCCAATCAGGACCTCGGTTACCATCCAAACGAGGTGAAGATCTCCGGTCTTCGACCACCGTCTTCATCTTCGATTTCTTATCGTCGATTCAGTTATTCAGAATGGGATAAACCCGGTCTTTCTGAGCAACTCGGGTATATGATAAACAAGTGCAACACAAATATACATACGCATCATTTCAATTCATTAGTTGCTAACCGTCAATCAGTAAGAGAAAGATTTCCCAAATATTAACCTCGAAGGCCGAAACCAACATCAGATCAATACCCAAGAAACCATTCGACTTAGCCAACCTCCAGTTAGTTTCTAAATTTCACCTCCATATCGTTTATAATATTTTATAACGATTTATCGCTATATTTATTTATTTTAAAATAGCCAATTTATTCAAAACGACGCTTCGGGCCATAACGCGGCCGTGGCGCTGTTTTTCTTCAGATTTGATTTACACATATCTGAAAATCTAACTGTTACATCAAGGTGAATGGTACTAGGTTCATGATAGTTCCACAATCATAGATCAAAAGAGTCATAAATGGATTTATGCATACAATGATAGACCAAAGACAAGTATTACACAAGAATCCCATTTCAACTTGCTACATGTTCATATTAATTTCATAGTTTAAATCTAAGAGTAGAGTGGGGCTTACAAAGCGTGGCTATGAGAACTAGACCAAAATAGAACAAGATACAGACGTTGTAGAAGCTCTAAGAATGATGTAGCAACACTAGAAATCTCCAAACAAAGCCTTGAGAAATAAGTAGCTCCTTTGATTTGATGAAGAAAGATTGCTCCTTTGCCTTAGAAGCTCTCAAGATGAAGATGGAGGCCATGATTAGGGAGCATTTTGGCAGAATTTAGTTGTTAGGATGATTTGTGGTGGTTTAGGCTAGGTCTTAGGGTGTTTTTATAGGTGTAGAGACAAGTTTAGGCCATAGGATTAACCCTAGTTTAGATCTGAACCATCAAATCCCGTCACAGGCCAACTGAACAGACCCAAAGGAGCAAACAGGTGCACCAGGAAAACATGGCCGACCAGGGAGGTCGACACCCAAGTCGACTGGGCAGTCGACCTGGGCTAGGGCAGGTCGACTCCCCAGTCGACCTGGGGCTGGGCGGGAAATTTTCCCGCCCAAACTGTTTGGAGCTGAATTTGAATTTCGGGCTGAATTTTGAATTTTCTGAAATCTTCTATGGGTCATAACTTGGTCATACGGACTCCGATTTACGAAATTTCGGACTCGTTTTCAAGCAGAATTTCGAGACGAACACAATGGCGTAACCCGTTCCCATTGATTCTTAACTTATAATTTAATTCTGCCCTGATTTCTTGTTTTAACATGTTATTAAAAATTCGGGTTGTTACATTCTCCCCACCTTAAAGGATTTTGTCCCCGAAATCTCCAAATTAGGAAGAACGTATCCTACCATCCATCATCCATCCACTCAAAACATCATCCACAAGTAATCATTGTCCTTAAAAGATTTCTAATGCTGTATGAACATATGCAAAAGTGTGTGTATATGCACCTATCTAATGCGAAAATCAGGCAGTTACTGATTCAGTAAACCTCCTTAATGCAGAATATGTTAGTGAAATGAGTCCAAATGTATGCAAATTCCTAACGTAATTTATAATTTCTACATGAGTGCACATAACATTCATTCATACGCAACATCCACGTGATAGCATAACAAGTTTCATCCATGAATAAGCATAAACACTCATGCATATGCAATATGAAAGTGTGTGAGCCGATCTTAGTGCATACCGTGTATCATGCATCCACGAGTAACCACTTGCAAACACTTGCAACCATTTGCAACCATCAAGCATAACATGTTTCAAATACATGTTTCATCCAAAGGGTTTCTACCTAAGGTTCTCATGACAAGATTAACGAGATAACAAGATAACCATGGATAGCAAAAGAAAGATATGCTAACTAGGAAAAGAGATCGAGAATGTACCTTCAAAAAGAAATGGATAAAGCCCACGCATCTTCTCCTCGGTTTCCCAAGTTGCATCTTCATCGGCTTCACTCCACTGAACCTTTACTAACTTGACTTCTCGATTCCTCAGCTTCTTGATCTCCGTTCCCAAGATACGAATCGGAGCTCGCCTCAGGGTTGCCTCTTTCTCTACCTTCACGTCTTCAAGAATGCTAGGCTCAACTACTTCGGCTGATTCATGTAGGCATTTTCGGAGATGCGAGACATGAAAGACATTGTGCACTCCAGCCAGCTTCTCGGGCAATTCCACCCTATAAGCCATTTGCCCAATCTTCTCGATGATAGGGAAGGGTCCTACGAACCTTGGTGCTAGCTTCCCAACTGCTCCAAAACGAACCACATTTCGCAAGGGAGAAACCTTCACAAAGACCATATCTCCAACTTCAAACTCTAAGTCTGTCCTTCGCTTGTCTGCATAGGATTTCTGTCTGTCTTGGGCCTCTTTCATCCGCCTTCGAATCAACTCAACTTTCTCGGATGTGTCCCTTATCATGTCGGGCCCAAGTATAACCTTATCCGTCGTCTCCCACCAACATGTTGGTGACTTGCACGGCCTCCCATACAAAGCTTCGAATGGTGCCATCCCTATGCTTGCTTGGTAGCTGTTATTATAAGCAAACTCTACGAGAGGAAGGTGGTCTTCCCAAGTGCCACCAAAGTCAAGAATGCATAGCCTCAACAGATCTTCTAGTACCCTATTCACCCTTTCGGTCTGACCATCCGTCTGTGGGTGATAGGATGTACTTAGATTCAATCGCGTACCCATCGCTTCTTGCAAACTATTCCAAAATTGGCTAGTGAAGATTGGGTCACGATCGCTCACTATGCTAAAAGGAACTCCATGCAATCGCACTATCTCTCGAAGATAAACAGATGCTAGCCATATGCGGTCCTCTTGCTCTTCACTGGAATGAAATGAGCGCTCTTCGTGAGTCTATCCACTATGGCCCATATGCTAGTATTCCCCTTCCTTGATCTCGGCAATCCATCCACAAAATCCATAGAGATACTTTCCCACTTCCATTGCGGGACCTCCAATGGATGCAGTAGCCCACCGGGCTTCTTCGAATCGGCCTTTACTTGTTGGAAAACAATGCATCTAGAAACAAACTCTGCAACATCCTTTTTCATCCCATCCCAAAAGAAAATGCGCTTCATATCCCGGTGCATCTTATCCCCTCCGGGATGTATGGTCATCCTCGAGTGATGCGCTTCCTCAAGAACTTTATTTACTAAGTCTCCCACTTGTGGGACACATAGTCTTCCATCGCGCCTTAGCCACCCCTTGTCATCAATAGTAAATCTAGCGAGGTGACTTGACGTCTCACCATGAATCAACTTGTCCATGATCTCAACTATCTGCGGGTCTTCCCTCTGTGAAGCCCCAACTTGATCAAGAAGTGTAGGTCTAAGCTCAAGGGATGCTAAGGAACCAGTCATCGACCCAACAGCGGGTGTAAAATCAAAGGTTGCCAAGAACTCTAGGCTCTTCATCTCAACAAACAAGGGACTCAAAGTCAACCTTTTTCTACTTAGCGCATCCGCCACAACATTACCCTTGCCAGGGGTATAAGCTATATCGAAGTCATATGATGCCAAGAATTCCATCCACCTCTGCTGCCTTAGATTCAAATCTTTCTGCGAGAAGAGGTACTTGAGCGACTTGTGATCAGTATATAACTCAAACCTTTCACCTAGAAGATAATGGCGCCAAGATTTGAGTGCAAATACGATCGCCGCCAACTCCAAATCATGAGTGGGACAGTTCTTCTCATGAACTTTGAGTTCCCTACTCCCAAAGCATATCACTCTCCCTTCTTGCATCAGGACAATGCCTAATCTCGTGCCACATGCATCAGTGTACACGGTAAACAACTTCCCTCCATCGGGTAATGCTAGAACTGGAGCTGTGGTGAGGGCTTTCTTGAGCCTTTGAAAAGCAAGCTCACACTCTATGTCTCGTGCAAAGACTAAGTTCTTCTTCGTTAACTTAGTGAGAGGGGCTGAAATCTTAGCGAAGTCCTTAATGAACTTCCTATAAAATCCTGCCAGACCGAGAAAGCTTCTCACTTCAGTTGCATTCTTTGGAACTTTCCAGTCTTGTACCGCCACTACTTTAGCGGGCTCCACAGCTATGCCCTGCTTAGAAACTATATGCCCAAGGAACCGAAGTTCCCTTCTCCAGAAATGGCATTTGGAGAACTTGGCTTTTAACTGATGATCTCTAAGCATATCCATAACCTCCTTGAGATGTATAGCATGCTCTTCCTCGTCCTTAGAGAAGATCAGAATATCATCCACGAAGACAACCACAAACTTGTTAAGGAACTCCCTAAACACCCTACTCATCAAATCAACGAAGTATGCGGGTGCATTAGTCAAACCGAACGGCATGACGAGCCATTCAAAGAATCCATCTGGAGTCCTAAACGCAGTCTTGTCAATACTATCCTCAGCCACTCTAAGCTGATGGAATCCGGTGGCTAGATCGAGTTGAGAGAAAACAGAAGCACCTACGAGCTGGTCAAAGAGATCATCAATCCTCAATAACGGGTGCCTATTCTTCTTTGTCAGCTTGTTTAACTCACGATAATCAACACATAGACGAAGCGAACCATCCGCCTTAGTAGCGAATACCACAGGAGCACCCCATTCAGAAATGCTTCGCCTAATGAAATTTTTCTCAAGCAACTCCTTGATTTGCTTGCTAAGCTCTCTTCTTTCTCGCGGGGCCATGTGCCTAACAGGCAATGAAACTGGCTTGGCATTATCAACAAGATAAATACGGAAGTCTATCTCGCATTTAGGGGGTAACCCCTTCACCTCATCAAAAACATCAGGATATTCTCGGACCACCCTCACAGATTGAAGATTGTCAATAGACGAGTCGAGGGATTCAAGATAACATAACATGACGGGATCCAGTGGGTTACAAGAAATCTCTAGGGTATTGCCAAGGTGAGTCATAAGCCTCACTACCCTATGCTCACAATCGAGAATGGATCCATAACTGGACAACCAATCCATGCCCAAAATCAACCCGTATCCCATGAACCCGAGAACATAAGCATTACATGTGAATTCTACGGTCAAGATAAAAATCCTCAAATCCATACAAATCATAGATAGATGGGCGGAATCCCCAATTAGATTTGAAACACTAACGGGATCCTCAACTAGACTAGTACTTAGGTGCAAACTTTCAACAATGTCAGAAGAAATAAAGGTATGCGATGCGCCAGAATCAAATAAAGTTCGAACAGGAAAACCAAAAATGTAAACAAGGCTTTCTACAGAAATACTACCTCGGTCCGGAGCTGGAGTAGTGTTGAGAGCATGCATCTGCCCTCCAGAAAGTCCTGCCCGCTGAGTTTGTCCTTGCCCCTGTCCTTGCTTCTTTGGGCAATCCTTACTGTAGTGTCCAGACTCTCCGAAATGAAAGCATTCTCCCAACTTCCTCTTCTTCTTCCTACAATCTTTGGCTATGTGTCCAGTGATCCCACAGAAGTTGCACTTCCTTGTCTCCCTTGCCTTGTTGTTCTTGTTGTTCTGGTTGTTCTGGTTGCCTCCCCACTTGGAGTCCGCCTTCTTGGTTTGAGTCTCATTAAGCTTAACTTCTTTCTTTCCATTCTTATCATCTCCTTGAAGCAAGGCCATATCCACTAAGCTCTCAAAAGTGGCCCCCATGGGTATATGAGACATGGCCAAACCTTGCAATGGCTCATTCAATCCTCGAGCAAAGCGTAGATCCTTCTTCTGAGGTGTGTTAACCATGTCTAAACCGAATCGAGCAAGCTGGTTAAACTTATACACATACTCCCTCACGGTCATGTCCCCTTGCTTCAAAGATATAAACCTCTCCATTTGCAGATTCTCCTCAGCAGATGATAGAAACTTAAGCCCAAAACTCATTCTAAAGTCGGCCCAAGTCTCTATAGGCCTAGTAGCGTTGGTGACTTCCCACCAATAAGCAGCTTCCTCTTTCAATAGCCATACTACCAACAGAACTTTCCTACGATCTTCTACATCAAAGATAGCAAAAAGGTCTTCAGTTTCCTTTAACCAATTTCTTGCCTCAACATAAGTCTCTGTCCCAACAATATTCTTGCCACCCATCGCCTTAAAGTCTTTGCAAATCTTCGCGAAATCCGCTTGTGGACGCTGAGGCGGAGGAGGAGGAACCTCAGGTACGGGAGGAGGAGTGGGAGTATTTGCTGGGCCCGCATCGTTGGCCCTATGTAACGACCCGTATTCTACACATCATAGGATTGTAAAATATTTATTTCTTTCCTGTATGAAGTTGTATGGTCATGTAACCTTGGGAAACATCTGTTAGAGTCATTTCCCATGTTCATGATTTTTGTCGATTTTTAAATGACCATTTTGCCCTTAGTTAGTACTCTTTTGGCCATAACTTTTGATTGAAAAGGAATTTTGACCTGAAACCACTTCCATTGGATTCGTTTGATGGTTTACCTTTTCGTAGAGTGGTCATAATAGCCAAACGGACTTACCGTTTGGGAGATATGGCTGAAATAAGGTTTGGAGGGTGAAAAACTGCTTAACCGGGCCAAATCGGGTGATTAGTGAGTAGGCCCATAACCCATTTTGGGATTAGGGTTATGGGGAGGCTGAAATGAGATAGAGGATCATTCCATTTCAGTTTTCCAGCCTCCACTTATCACCAAGGAACCCTAAAAATGGCCTCCAACCTCTA
The DNA here is from genome assembly GCA_030737875.1 of Allium sativum. Taxonomy (NCBI): domain Eukaryota; kingdom Viridiplantae; phylum Streptophyta; class Magnoliopsida; order Asparagales; family Amaryllidaceae; genus Allium; species Allium sativum. The sequence goes on along the minus strand of CM060915.1, from coordinate 887,017,392 downwards.
AATCACCTCCAAATCACCTTTTGGTCAAGGATTTGGCTTAGCAACCCCTAATCAAGGAAGATCTACACCAAATCAACATTGGAGCTGTTGTTTAGCATAGATAATCACATCAAATCAGAGATTTATTTCAGATCTTAGTTTATTTGTGGCTAAGGTGAGTGATTTGCATAGTTTTGCACTAATTATGGCTAATTAGGGGCGATTAGTGTTAATTAGCGAATTTAAACATGATAAAATTCTGGAAAAATGTTTATAAAATTCGGAATGATGTTTTAGACCTTTGATATGAATTTGGGTTAATTTGGTTAAGTTTTGTTAATCCTATCATTAGTTTCACCTAAATATGCCTAAGGTGAAATATGGGATTTTGGGTATGTTTGATCCATTTCTACCTATCATATTGATGTTTTGATGTTTGTGGTTGATTATGCATGTTGTTATGACTGTATGAAATGCTTTGTGATTAGTTAGAATAGTTGGAATGGTCGAAAACGCCGTCGAGAGGCGTAAACAACTCGCTGGGCAAGGTGCAGGAATTCGGATCGGATAGGGGATTGAGGGTCGATCGGATCGCCATATGGGATCGTGGGAAATCACCACGAGTCGAGTCATCTCCTCCGAACCGAACCATCTGCGCAAGGTCCATGAGCACCAACCACGAACTGCTACCCGATCCGATCCACTTGTGTTTCGCATCACGATCCGACTAGAGGAAAGCAGCATCCACGAATCGATGCACTACGAGACGCCGACCCGAACCAGGGGAGCCACGAGCTGGAGGAGCGCGATCCGACCCGTATGGGGTATTCCAATCTGAACCAAGGAGAGGAGCACGATCTGAAGCAGAGAGAAAGAGGACCGCGATGACGATCCGAACCGTGGCGAGCTGGAGACCCGACCCGATCCGCCAGGGGTGATGGCGATCCGACCCGATCCAGTGAAGAAGGAGCATTCTGATCCGAACCGAACCGATGAAGATTGATAACCCGAGATGCAAAGGTAGTCCAAATGAAGGGTATTGACTCAGGATCCAGATAGGAACCAATGAGTGGACTTCATGAGTTGGACTTTGCTACGGGACGCGTGCTAAGGAGTTGTCGACGTTCATAACTTCGATTCACCACTAAAAAGGAAGGATGGCTACTTATCAGTGCAGTAGGGTCATTATGACCTGAGGGGCAAGGTGATGGTAGCAAGACTACGTTATCAGTGCAGTAGGGTCATTATGACCTGAGGGGTAAGGTGATGCGTAGTAAGACTATGAGCCAGCGCAGATGGGGTGAATAACTCCATGGGACACGTGGACATAGTAAGAATTGGTAAGGCTATGAGCCAGCGCAGATGGGGTGAATAACTCCATAGGGAAAGTGGACATAGCGAGGAATTAGTGGCTACGTTATCAGTGCAGTGAAGCCATTTATGACTTCATGGGGCAGAGTGATCGTAGCAAGGTATGTTGGGTGATCGAAGTGGTGAATATCGTATGCTTTACGCACTGAGTGAGAGATGTGAGGATGGATGCTATGTTTGATTGTTTGCCATCCCTCTGACATGCACACCTCCCCCACCTCCGTATCTTTACAATATTTGATATGGTACCTTAGAGTGTTGTACAGTATGTAGTGCTAACTCTTTGGCTGCAGGTCCAGGTTCAGGTATGTTTTAGTCTACCTGTTATTGTTCACTTTAGATGCTTATCGCTCATACCAGGCTTTACGTCTGACCCAGAGTTTTATGTCTCCTCTTATTACTCTGGGTGCTCACACGAGCAGACTAGAGACAGGTTAGCTGGTGATGCGCGAGTAGCTGATTCGGAGGCGGGCAGGAGGCTTCCACGTATGATATATATATACACATTCTCCCTGTGTCGTTGGTGGTCGCTACTTGGGCATTAGTAGTGTACCTCCTTTATCTTACTTTTGCTTTGAGACAATTGAAAAGTTGTAATAAGCTATATTTTTTTGGATTTCCGCTGCTATGATGTTTAGTTCTGGTTTTTAGCTTATGCACTGTCTCTCCTACTTTATGTCTAGTATGTTATTATTATATTTTATTCTATGCGCTGTGAGACATTCTACAGGTTCTTTGTATGTTCGTTTCCTTCTTCCCTTTCCTTCTCACGACCCGTTCCGTGCTAACTGGACATGTGTACAACGCACTTTTGGAGTAAATGTCGGTTGGTGCGGGGCGGGCTGTCACACTTGGTATCAGAGCTCTAGGTTACGTAGTTAACCTAGGGAAAGACACTAGGGAGAGATAGTACATATATGAGAGCGCGTATTTGTGATTACTTTGGTTTTCAAAAGCTATATATATATACTATTAGTAGTATAAGAATGAAGTCGCACTGCACTAGCACCACTATGGGGTCGTTAATCGTTTCCCTTTTTCAGATTGACGATGAGCCGAGACACGAGGGGTGCTGGTAGAGGAACCAACCCAGGGAATGCCGCTGACATGAGGGTGATGTTTACTAACCTCATGAGAGACATGCTTAGAGAAGTGCAAGGGGCAGTTCCCAATCCCGGAGTTGGTGTTGGCCCAGTAGTGCAGGCGCCTAGGGTCGATTTCGCCAAGTTGTGCAAGGATTACACTAATCTTGGTGGGAAGTCGTTCCACGGAACGGAGTCGGCCACAGATGTTCAAGATTGGATGGATAGCTGTGATCGTATATTTGATGACTTGGGTCTTGAGGATGCGATGAAGAGAAGGCTAGCATCTCGTCAGCTGCAAGGGCGAGCGATGAATTGGTGGAATGCCATTAGAACAGCTACTCCAGAGGACCAGGTTACTTGGGATCAGTTCAAGGCTCGCTTTAGCGAGAAGTTCATTCCAGCTGCCCAGAAGTCAGTGTTGTTTAAGAGGTTCTTGGAACTCAAGCAGAACGGAAGGGCAGTTTCTGATTATATTGCCGAGTTCGACACTTTGTCGAAGTATGGACCGTCTCTCATTGATACTCCTGAGAAGAAGAATGAGAAGTTCATTACTGGTTTGGATGGATACTTGGGGGAAAGGCTTATCAACCACATCGATGAGACTTTTGAATCGATTGTGGGGAAAGCTTTGAGATCAGAGAGCCTTTACCCTAAGTCAAAGACTGAGGCTGCATCTGCAGAAGGGCCAAAGCCGCAAGCAGGCGGTGGAGGCAAGAATAACTCTCAGAATAAGAGGAAGCAGGACCAATCTAAAGGTGGCCAGAAAAAGAGCAAGAAGGATGTTGAGTGCTTCAGCTGTGGAAAGAAGGGCCATTATGCTAAAGAATGTCGGGCCAAGCCAGCGGAAAGGAAGTGCTACAACTGTGGTCAAATGGGACATCAGAAGGATAAGTGTCCGCAACCTCTTAAGGAGAAGCAGATTGTGAAAGCATATGCTATTGATGCTGTTCCTTCTTCGTCGAATGCCCCAACTGCGGCGGAGAAAGGAAAGAATGTTGTTATTCAAGGTATGCTTTCTATTTATGATGTACCAGTTCGAGTTTTGTTTGATACTGGGGCTTCCCGTTCCTTCATATCTAGTGACCTGGTAGATAGGTTGGGACTGGAACCCGAGATAGTCGATAGACCATTGGTTGTGACGAACCCGATTGGTGGTTCGACTAGCCTTAGTATGATTTGCAGGAATTTGGTCTTATCGAGTCATGGATGTATGTTTGTGATTGCTTTGTTTTGGGCTTTACTGGGTATGGCATTATATTGGGAGTCGATTGGCTCCAAAGATACGGGGTGGTGGTAGACTGTGAGGGCTTTTTGGTGACAGTGAGGGCGGATGATGGGCGGAGGGTAGTGTTTGGTAGTCTACCTAGTGATGGGGTTATGGCTAGTTTTGTAAATTCCCTCGACATCCCGCAGGATGAGTTGTCATATGTGCCCGTGGTTGGCCAGTATCCGGACGTCTTCGAGGAGGTGACCGGACTTCCACTACACCAAGAGATTGAGTTCCGTATTGATTTAGTGAAAGATGCCAGACCTATAGTGATGCCACTTCGTCGTATGGCACCAAGGGAGCAGCGAGAGCTCGGGGTGCAAGTCAGCAATCTTTTGAAGAAGGGATTTATTAGAAGGAGTGTCTCCGAGTGGGGAGCACCAGTTGTGTTTGCCACTAAGGCAGATGGTTCCCTTCGTTTGTGTGTGGACTATCGCGAGTTGAATAAGGTGACGAGGAAGAATAAGTATCCTCTACCACGGATAGATGATTTGTTTGATCAACTGGAAGGAGCAAGAGTGTTCTCCCAGTTGGACCTCGCGACAGGATTTCATCAGCTTCGAGTAGCAGAAGAGAGTGTTCCGAAAACGGCATTTAGGACGCCGTCTGGATTTTATGAGTGGTTGGTCATGCCATTTGGGTTGACCAATGCACCAGCCTATTTTGTAGATCTCATGAATCGAGTATTCAGAGATCAGTTGAATTAGTTTGTTCTTGTGTTCATGGATGATATCCTTGTTTACTCAAGGACAGAGGAGGAACACAAGGGACACTTGAGGATAGTGATGGAGGTGTTGAGGAAACACCAATTGAAAGCGAAATTCTCTAAGTGTCATTTTTGGAGAAGGGAAGTAAGATTCTTGGGTCATGTTGTTTCAGAGAGTGGTATTGCCGTGGACCCTGCGAAGGTGGCTACAGTACAGGATTGGCCTACGCCCAAGAATGCAACAGATGTGAGAAGTTTCTTTGGATTAGCTGGATATTATCGTAAGTTTATCCAGGACTTCTCCAAGATAGCAACACCGTTGACTCAATTGACTAAGAAGAATCAGTCCTTCATCTGGGACGGAGTGTGTGAGGATGCCTTCAAGAGTCTAAAAGAGAAGTTGACGCTTGCGCCAGTGTTAGTCATTCCTAAAGGGAATGAAGAGATGACGGTATACACGGATGCTTGTGGTACCGGACTGGGTGCTGTATTGATGCAAGGAGGTAGGGTTGTAGCTTATGCTAGTCGACAGCTAAAGCCGCATGAGAAGAAGTATCCTACCCATGATTTGGAATTAGCAGCGATTGTATTTGCGCTGAAGATGTGAAGACACTATCTCTTGGGAGAAAGATTTGAGTTGTTTACCGATCATAAATCGTTGAAATATCTCTTCTCTCAGAAAGATCTGAATCTACGTCAGCAGAGATGGTTAGAGTTCTTGGCTTCGTATGATTTTGATATCGCATACACACCTGGGAAAGGTAATGCGGTAGCCGATGCCTTGAGTAGGAGACATGCTAGCTTAGGAGCAATGTTTCTTGAATGGAAGCAACTGGAGTATATCGCGGGGTTTGATTTCAGACCAAAGTGCGAATTGGATCCTGTCATGCTAGCTAGTTTGACGATCAGACCCACTTTGATAGAGCGGATTGGTTCTAGTCAGAGGGACGATCCTAATCTATTAGAAATCATCTCCAAGTTAGAGATGAACATCGACGGTGAGGAGATGAATGTGTATGGGCTTGATCGAGATGGATGGCTTCGGAAGAATGGAAGACTAGTTGTGCCCAACGTGAATGGTTTGAGGGATGAAGTGCTTAGAGAATGTCATCACTCAAAACTGACTATACATCCCGGTGGTAATAAGATGTATCGAGACATGAGACGGACTTACTACTGGGAAGGGATGAAAAGAGACGTTGGGAAGTTTATATCCAAATGCATGAATTGCCAGCTAGTTAAAGCCGAGCAAAAGAAGCCTAGTGGGTTGTTGCAACCATTAGAAATTCCCGAATGGAAATGGGAGCAAGTCTCGATGGATTTCATCGATGGTTTACCAAGGACTAGATCGGGATATGATAGCATTTGGGTAATTGTGGATCGATTGACTAAAAGCGCAAGATTTATACCAGTCAAATCGACCAGAACGGCAGCCAAGTTGGCAGAATTGTATATGAAGTGGGTAGTGAGATTTCATGGAGTACCCAAAAGCATTGTGAGTGACCGAGACCCGTTGTTCACTAGTGGGTTTTGGAAGAGCTTACAAGAGGCTCTAGGGTCAAGATTACATCTCAGTACCGCATATAATCCTCAGACCGACGGTCAGACGGAGAGGGTGAATCGTATATTGGAAGATCTCTTGAGAGCTTATATATTGGATTTTGGTGGATCATGGGATGACCATTTGCATCTAGTAGAGTTTGCATATAATAATGGCTACCAATCCAGTATCGGTATGGCTCCATATGAAGCTTTGTACGGAAGACCGTGCAACTCACCATCATGTTGGATAGAGACTGGCGAGAAGTTTGTGCTTGGACCAGATGTGGTGAGAGAAACTTCCGATAAGATCAAGATCATTCAGCAACGAATGAAAGCTGCCCAAGATAGGCAGAAGAGTTATGCTGATAAGAGGAGAAGAGACTTGAAATTCTCCATTGGTGACTTGGTGTTTGTCAAGATCTCTCCGTTAAAGAGCGTGATTCGATTTGGTAGGAGAGGCAAGTTAGCACCAAGATTTGTTGGCCCATTCCCTGTTCTTGAACTAGTCGGGAATTTGGCCTATAGAGTTGGCTTACCAGAGAAAATGGCGGGAGTTCACAATGTATTTCATGTTTCCCAACTAAGGAAGTTCGTCCACGACTCAGATATGACTATTTCACCTGATCAGTTAGAGGACTTCGAAGTAGAACCCGAGGCGGTTGGGAATCGCAAGCCGATCCGTATTGTGGGGCACGATACGAAGCAACTTCGAAGGAACGCGGTGAAGTTAGTCAAGGTTCAGTGGGGCGAGGACGAGAACGATTGTACTTGGGAGACAGAGGAGAGCATTAGGAAGGCATACCCAGAACTTTTTGCCTGGTAAGATTTACTTCGTAATTTAGTTTTTCCGCATGCTAGGGTAGACTTGCTTAGCTTATTTTGCATGTTTGATTGTTGTTTTATGATTGGTAGGCATGCGGGACCTTTGTGTGTGTTTGGATTAGGGAATTTCGGGGGCGAAATTTCTTAAGGGGGGGGGGGGGGGGAGAGTGTAACGACCCATATTTTACACATCATAGGATTGTAGAATATTTATTTCTTTCCCGTATGAAGTTGTATGGTCATGTAACCTTGGGAAACATCTGTTAGAGTCATTTCCCATGTTCATGATTTTTGTCGATTTTTAAATGACCATTTTGCCCTTAGTTAGTACTCTTTTGGCCATAACTTTTGATTGGAAAGGAATTTTGACCTGAAACAACTTCCATTGGATTCGTTTGATGGTTTACCTTTCCGTAGAGTGGTCATAATAGCCAAACGGACTTACCGTTTGGGAGATATGGCTGAAATAAGGTTTGGAGGGTGAAAAACTTCTTAACCGGGCCAAATCGGGTGATTAGTGAGTTGGCCCATAACCCATTTCGGGATTAGGGTTATGGGGAGGCTGAAATGAGATAGAGGATCGTTCCATTTCAGTTTTCTAGCCTCCACTTATCACCAAGGAACCCTAAAAATGGCCTCCAACCTCTAAATCACCTCCAAATCACCTTTTGGTCAAGGATTTGGCTTAGCAACCCCTAATCAAGGAAGATCTACACCAAATCAACATTGGAGCTGCTGTTTAGCATAGAGAATCACATCAAATCATAGATTTATTTCAGATCTTAGTTTATTTGTGGCTAAGGTGAGTGATTTGCATAGTTTTACACTAATTATGGCTAATTAGGGGTGATTAGTGTTAATTAGCGAATTTAAACATGATAAAATTCTGGAAAAATGTTTATAAAATTCGGAATGATGTTTTAGACCTTTGATATGAATTTGGATTAATTTGGTTAAGTTTTGTTAATCCTATAATTAGTTTCACCTAAATATGCCTAAGGGGAAATATGGGATTTTGGGTATGTTTGATCCATTTCTACCTATCATATTGATGTTTTGATGTTTGTGGTTGATTATGCATGTTGTTATGACTGTATGAAATGCTTTGTGATTAGTTAGAATAGTTGGAATGGTCGAAAACGCCGTCGAGTGGCGTAAACAACTCGCTGGGCAAGGTGCAGGAATTCAGATCGGATAGGGGATTGAGGGTCGATCGGATCGCCCTATGTGATCGTGGGACATCACCACGAGTCGAGTCATCTCCTCCGAACCGAACCATCTGCGCAAGGTCCACGAGCACCAACCATGAAATGCTACCCGATCCGATCCACTTGTGTTTCGCATCACGATCCGACTAGAGGAAAGCAGCATCCACGAATCGATGCACTACGAGACGCCGACCCGAACCAGGGGGAGCCACGAGCTGGAGGAGCGCGATCCGACCCGTATGGGGTATTCCGATCCGAACCGAGGAGAGGAGCACGATCTGAAGCAGAGAGAAAGAGGACCACGATGACGATCCGAACCGTGGCGAGCTGGAGACCCGACCCGATCCGCCAGGGGTGATGGCGATCCGACCCGATCCAGTGAAGAAGGAGCATTCTGATCCGAACCGAACCGATGAAGACTGATAACCCGAGATGCAAAGGTAGTCCAAATGAAGGGTATTGACTCAGGATCCAGATAGGAACCAATGAGTGGACTTCATGAGTTGGACATTGCTGCGGGACGCGTGCTAAGGAGTTGTCGACGTTCATAACTTCGATTCACCACTAAAAAGGAAGGATGGCTACTTATCAGTGCAGTAGGGTCATTATGACCTGAGGGGCAAGGTGATGGTAGCAAGACTACGTTATCAGTGCAGTAGGGTCATTATGACCTGAGGAGCAAGGTGATGCGTAGTAAGACTATGAGCCAGCGCAGATGGGGTGAATAACTCCATGGGGCAAGTGGACATAGTAAGAATTGGTAAGGCTATGAGCCAGCGCAGATGGGGTGAATAAATCCATGGGGCAAGTGGACATAGCGAGGAGTTAGTGGCTACGTTATCAGTGCAGTGAATCCATTTATGACTTCATGGGGCAGAGTGATCGTAGCAAGGTATGTTGGGTGATCGAAGTGGTGAATATCGTATGCTTTACGCACTGAGTGAGAGATGTGAGGATGGATGCTATGTTTGATTGTTTGCCATCCCTATGACATGCACACCTCCCCCACCTCCGTATCTTTACACTGTTTGATATGGTACCTTAAAGTGCAGTATGTAGTGCTAACTTTTTGGCTGCAGGTCCAGGTTCAGGTATGTTTTAGTCTACCTGTTATTGTTCACTTTAGATGCTTATCGCTCATACCAGGCTTTATGTCTGACCCAGAGTTTTATGTCTCCTCTTATTACTCTGGGTGCTCACACGAGCAGACTAGAGACAGTTTAGCTGGTGATGCGCGAGTAGCTGATTCGGAGGCGGGCAGGAGGCTTCCACGTATGATATATATATATATATATATATATACACATTCTCCCTGTGTCGTTGGTGGTCGCTACTTGGGCATTAGTAGTGTACCTCCTTTATCTTACTTTTGCTTTGAGACAGTTGAAAAGTTGTAATAAGCTATATTTTTTTGGATTTCCGCTGCTATGATGTTTATTTCTGGTTTTTAGCTTATGCACTGTCTCTCCTGTTTTATGTCTAGTATGTTATTATTATATTTTATTCTATGCGCTGTGAGACAATCTACAGGTTCTTTGTATGTTCGTTTCCTTCTTCCCTTTCCTTCTCATGACCCGTTCCGTGCTAACTGGACATGTGTACATCGCACTTTTGGAGTAAATGTCGGTTGGTGCAGGGCGGGCTGTCACACCCTAGCTTCCAAGTACCTTCGGAACCATCCGGGTATGGGTACTCCCTCGGGAAGGTTAAGATCGGCCATGCTGAAAAAGGAAAAGATAGATTCAGAACGAAGAAACAAAGGATAGTGCTAATGGCTTTTTGGGGAATAGCCTTTTAAAATAAACTAGACTTTCCTTGGAAAAATACTTAATTGGTTTTGAAATAGTTTTTCAAAAGGGTTTTTAAAACTTTTTGTCCGGTCTGATCTGGTAAACCTCATGCTTTGATACCAAATGTAACACCCCACCTCCGCCAGGGCCACTCACGAGTGATTGCACGAGCTTTGGAGGGGTGTTGTCTAGGTAAACATGCACAGAGATATCACAAGACATAACATAGATAAATAAATAAGTAAAGCAGCGGTAGAAATTTAAAAACTATAGTTAACCATTTCCAAAACCAAAGTCAACTTACATCAAAATACTTAGTCATTATTTTCCAACTGCCACAAGTCTAGAAACATAAACTGAAAATAACATAAAGTAAACTATCCCCAAAATAGATACGGTGAAGCCATAGCAAGCTCAAGTCCAAACCGTACATGAGCTGTCAAGAAAGCAAGCCAAATGTCCAAGCTAAGCACTAGTGTTCCCTCCCTGAGAACCTGGGGGGGGGACGGAAGAAAAGAGGCGAAAGAAAAAGGGTCAGTCATAAAGACTGGTAAGTCCTACCTACTATTAGTATAAAAACTAATGAAGTTAACTAAACATGAGAAACTGAGATGAAACATAAAGATGGTAACTAACTGGCATGATAACTAGATAACAAGGTAGATCAAGTGTGGCATCGCATATACAAGGTTTAGTTTTGCACCAATAGTACTAGTATTCTAACCCATGTCAAGTATAAACAAGAAATGATCCATTGGCCCAATATCATGAGATGACCCAAGTCAAGGTCCAACTACACGGTCTAGTCGATCGGCTCCCTATAAGCCTAACTCGTCGAGTGTCGGTGTCATATGGCCCAATCACGGAATGTAGTCAACTGTGCTAGGTCCACCCTAGGGTGCATCAAGCCCTAGGGTGCCAACCACTGACACAAATCAAGCACGCACAGTCTAAACCTACTGGTGCCCATGTCTGTTATTTTTCAACTCCGGACTATGTGCACGACCATAGCCCGCCTGAACCTACACTGGCGCACCTACTCAGCCGTCTTTCTGGTCGCTTACAATCAGCCCAGTAATCGTGCCCCACCCTAGCCTAGTCCCTAGGGTATCGTGATACATCCAAGAGGGTTACTGCTGAAAAGGACCACGTAACTAGGGTTTCTAACGGGTTAAGTGTGGTTAACCCTATCCAATCATGTTTCAAGTTGGTTAAGTGTATCCAAGTGGTTCATGACTTAACCCTATCATGTGGCATTAATTAACTTAATGCGCCCAACCTCTCACATTAGACTTTGTTGTGGTTACTGGATGTGCCGGGCGGGTCCGGGCAGATTTACACCACAACCTAGTCTAACCTCGGGTTTCAGGCGCGATATGACCAACTACTCACATTGGATCCTATTGTTTATAGCCACTGGATTTGCCGGGCGGTTCCGGGAAGATTTACGCTACAAACTCAACCCAACCTCGAGTTGGCCACTTTATGGTTTTCTACATGTCATGACCACATTCAAGTTTTCAAGCAAAATCAATTTTCATGTCACATTTCAAGTCATGTTTTTCATGTCATTTCAAGTTCGCCTAACTATCCATAACGTATTCCCATCGCACGTAAATTCGCATCAATACAAATAGATCAAGAAGGGGAACATAACAACATGACAAAGATGGGCATAAGGTGATAAAGTTGGTCATAAGTTAAACATGATGATATTTGAGGCAAAGGTGTTCATTACAACTAGCATATAGGATTATTGGCCTCAAAACATGTATGACATCAAACTTAGCAAATAGGGTGATAACATGATAATAGTTGACATAGAGCGATAAACTTGTGACTAGCATGTAGTTCAACATCATAGGCAAGTTAACATCAAGGTTATGAGGGGTTCTATGTTGCATTATGCATAATCCCCAAATAAAGATCATAGCTTTCTACCCAAAAATCAAGGTGAATGGTACTAGGTTCATGATAGTTCCACAATCATAGATCAAAAGAGTCATAAATGGATCTATGCATACAATGATAGACCAAAGACAAGTATTACACAAGAATCCCATTTCAACTTGCTACATGTTCATATTAATTTCATAGTTTAAATCTAAGAGTAGAGTGGGGCTTACAAAGTGTGGCTATGAGAACTAGACCAAAATAGAACAAGATAGAGACGTTGTAGAAGCTCTAGGAATGATGTAGCAACACTAGCAATCTCCAAACAAAGCCTTGAGAAATAAGTAGCTCCTTTGATTTGATGAAGAAAGATTGCTCCTTTGCCTTAGAAGCTCTCAAGATGAAGATGAATGCCATGATTAGGGAGCATTTTGGCAGAATTTAGTTGTTAGGATGATTTGTGGTGGTTTAGGCTAGGTCTTAGGGTGTTTTTATAGGTGTAGAGACAAGTTTAGGCCATAGGATTAACCCTAGTTTAGATCTGAACCATCAAATCCCGTCACAGGCCAACTGAACAGACCCAAAGGAGCAAACAGGTGCACCAGGAAAACATGGCCGACCAGGGAGGTCGACACCCAGGTCGACACCCAAGTCGACTGGGCAGTCGACCTGGGCTGGGGCAGGTCGACTCCCCAGTCGACCTGGGGCTGGGCGGGAAATTTTCCCGCCCAAACTGTTTGGAGCTGAATTTGAATTTCGGGCTGAATTTTGAATTTTCTGAAATCTTCTATGCGTCATAACTTGGTCATACGGACTCCGATTTACGAAATTTCGGACTTGTTTTCAAGAAGAATTTCGAGACGAACGCAATGGTGTAACCCGTTCCCATTGATTCTTAACTTATAATTTAATTATGCCCTGATTTCTTGTTTTAACATGTTATTAAAAATTCGGGTTGTTACAAATCACAGCGGAAGACTATCAATGATCTGGACACAGCTCTAAGCTTTGATCTATAATCCAACTCAATATATCTGCAAAATAAGCTACGCAACTACCCGTGTGGAAAAGAGGGCACCCGAGTTTGCAAAGTGAAACAATCTACAGGTCAGTCATGGGGCTGGTATAAGAAATCTTTCCTAACTTAACTAGTAATAAGGCTAATCATAGGACCACGCCGCTAACACGGAACGGGTCTACTCCATTGGACTGCTAGTGCATAATATAAAGTAAATCGTTAAATAACGCAATGCTTTTTTGAAAAATGAAACCATTATAAGACTCAAGTCCTATCAGACAATGCAACGCAAACTGGAGGATAGAGTTTTACCTTATAATGGTCAAAAATACTTGATACGATAAAAACGGATTTGATATTATTATTGGTGTATATATGTTTCAAAACAATTTCAATCATAATGTATCAATCATAGAAGGCATAACTACCATATACTATGTTGCCATACTAGTACTACAATCAAAACCGCATGGTGTCATAATGGAAGTTGGATTTCCATCAAGAGTCAAGGCTAGGAACGATCTCCCTGAACACACGCTCCCCGATCCTATTGGACCTATAATTTGGCTATTGGCGACCAACAAATCTGAGGCCTAAAAAATTCCATCATCCACATAAGTAAAATGTTAGGGCTGGTAAGTCGCTGACACCACTTCTAGCTAGAAAGAAACGTGTGCACTCCATGCGTTCCCTTGCTCCATTTCCGACTCTTACCGAGGTGTGAGGCTCGCGAGGTAACGCTATACACAAAGCTATGCTGAAATAGGCTATGCTTTGATCATCAACCACAAGGCTCTGCTTTTCAACAAAAGCCTCGATCATTTGCATCTTGGCATGCCACATTGACAATTCACGCCATGCGATCGATAACTACCAATATATAACCCTGAGCTCGTGCGTCTCAGAGAAGGGTGTTAACTAAGAGAATAAATTCTCCGCCAAGACAGATATATATTAAATAGAAATCAATTTAATTTACATGGCATGAAATTCAATGTCAGACACACATCCATTTACAAGTTCCTTCTAGGTTTGTACAAAACCGGAGACACCTTATTCCTCGTCCCGTATGTCCAATACAGAAGTGAGGTGCTCGCATATCCGGACAATCAACAAGCATGTCCAGGCAAACTACCACTTTTAACCCTTTACTGGGAGCGACCCAATGCCAAGCATCAGTAGTTGTCCATTCGATGTGAAGATCGCCGGTAACGTCTTTGACTTTAATCGTCGTAGTAATTATTCAGAATGGGTTAAACCCGGTCTTTCCGAATAACTCGCGTAATTATATTCAAAAATATGGTGCTGTAAAGACACATCATATGGCCCATTCCAATTCAGAATATTCTTTTAGTAAAATATTCATATTATTAGGGAAAGGTTCCCATTAATTTTATCAAAGATAAATTCTTTTAAGTTTAATCTTTAATCTTCTTTTTAAAGATTCATTAAAACTCCAATTCGATTTTAAATATCAAAATCATTACCGTATGATTATCCAATTTTAAGAACTAATCTTATTGTTGACTAGGTTAAAGAACCAACGTCATTTAAAAACATTGTTCACGATAAACCCAAAATCATCTCCATTAAATATTGAATTTTCACAAAAATCAAATAATATATAATCGATATAAGTTTCCGTATCAGACCGCTACTATAAATGGAATAATGGCAAAAGCCTTTTAAATTCCATATATAGTATCAGTCTTCTTTTACGGAAGCCTATCTCGATTATTATCAAATCGAATTTCTACTCAATTCCAATTTAATATATATTTAATTGGAAAACTTGACTTTGGAAAATTTCTTTTTATATCTTAATAAAAAGATCTATAAATTCCAAATTATATTTTCATTGTTAATTGGGTTAAATAACAAATGTCGTTTAAAAACACAGTTCACGGTAAACCCAATTCACATATCAATTTATTCTAATTACTAAATATAATTTGAAAATTCTAATAATCTTAATTAAAGGATTTATTCTTTTCATATGGGGTTTAAGAATAGTGTTATTTAAGACACCATCCACGACAACCGAAAATCTAATTCTTTTATTTACTTCTAATTAAATATCAGTTAATTGGAAGACTTCATTAAATCTTAATTTAAAAGGTTTATTCTAGTTAATAACTGGTTCATTTTGATAAAAATATATTTTAATCTTTGGTCCATCCAAAAATGGACATAGAAATCATCATTTTATTCTTCGTTGAATATTATTTTTAAATATTAGTTATTTTAAAATATTCTTTATATAAAAAGATTCTTTATATTACAATGTTCTTTATTTTAAAATAATCTTTATTTAGAAGGTAATCTGAATCAGAATGCGACTCAATCAGTTACCATATAATTTTAGTTATATGGATTTCATACATCGCATGAATATGATAACAAATGATAAATAATCATCAAACCATCCATTCAACATCCAGAGTGAAATTTACAACTATGCAAGCATTAAAATGAAATAATAATGTTATTGCTGCTTGTTAATCTATCGATCGACATACAACTAAATATTGGGACTAGTGTACGTCAATTATCATCCCAATACCCGTATGGGCTTTTCAGCCAACAACAATTCATATAAATAAATAACTAGTTAAGGAATTTAACCAGTTTTAATTCTGCTAACATGTTGATGATAATGAACGAAACATGTTATTTTATTCCTAGTGCCGAAAAAAAAAAATTTACTCGTATAACTTCCCTATACATTTCTAATGTCTAATAAACTGTAATTTATTAACATGACCTTATTGCTAATGAAAAATAAAAAGATAATTTCTATTTTCTTTTATTTGTGTGCAAATTTCTATTTTAAACTTTAATAAATAAAAAGAAATATTTTATTTGTACGTATAGTTTCAAATCATAACATATGAAATGTAACGACCCGGAAAATATGAACCAATTTAAAAAATTTAAATTGGCTATTTGAGTGGATTTTAAATATTTAAAATAAATATTTTTAAATAATAATGACGAAAAGTAAGTTTGAATCGACATTTGAAAATAAATATAATTAATTCTAATTATAAACAAGGCCTAAAATGGCGCGGTAATTTCAAATTTTGAATTCAAACTTTGACTGACTGTACCGGGTGCAAAACAAAACGGATTTGAGTGAAACCAAAAATATTTAAATCTGTTAGTGAATATCTTTCTAACGAATCTGAAAAACCGAAGTTTCATAGCTGGAAGCAAAAGTTATGGCCAAACGAATTTTCAGAAATGTCGCTATAGAGTTTATATAGCCCGTGAAAATGGCCATTTTACAAACGACCTCGGAATTTGACGAAACCACTTTTGTTGGATCCGGGATGTTAAATTATTGCTAGGTTTCAAATTTCATAATTTTTGAAGCTAGTATATGAGCGTGGCAAAGAAAAATGTGTTTGGTCGATTTCTGTTAAATTGGATCAACCAGAAAAGGGCCATTTTTCAAACGGTCTCAGAATTCGATGAAACTAGTTTTGTTGGGACCGTATCGTCAAAACATAGCTAGATTTATTTTTAGGGAATTTTTAGAATCAATACGTGGCCCCGGCAAATTGAAATGTACGTTCAAATTAAATATTGAATGTTTTATATTTTAATTTGTAGGAAAACTGACTAAAACAGTCGAATGGGCCTACGAAACATATCCCATTGTGTTCGGAATGGGGGTATTTGGCTAAGGACGACAGTCGTTGGGTTTGGAATGGAGTTCGTAGGAGGTAAGGGGTATTTTTGGATTTTTAAAACTTTATAAATAAATAAAATGATTGGTCCACATCAGATCTCCCCCCCCCCCCCCCGACATTCTCTCTCCCCGATCAATCGCACGGCGGAACTGCTTCCCTCCGTTCCCATCCACTTTCCGACCAAACCAGGCAAAATTAGCCCCTCCTCCAGTTGAAGATTTTGAAGAGCTCAAGAAGATCTTCAAATCCATATATAGTTTGGATTTTTTCGTTCAGAATTGGGGGAGAATTCGAGCTCGAAAGTCGAGCCCTTTGAACCGCCGCCGCCGACAGCTGGCACCACCGAGTGGGCCCACTTCCCCCAGCGCCTCTCCTCCCCCTTCGACACTGCGTAGCCCGATCCTCTTCAAGCTTCACGGATTTCGAGTAAAATCGAAACCTAGTTTTGAACGAAACAGTTGAGGTACGGTTTAAATTATTTTAAACTATATTATATCAGTTTAAAGCACTACGGTTTTTGATTTCACTGTAAAAATCATATCTTTTTTGTTTGTTGACGAAATTCAGCGAAACAAGAGACAGTGGACTCGTGTGGACGTCTTCTACATTCTAGAAGAGACCGCATATTTTTCTGAGCCTTCTGCTATTTTTGTTGGAGTGGAACCCAAAGTGAGATTTCTGAATTATAAACGATATGGAAAACGACGATGTATAAGTTATATAGTCGATGTATGAGTTATATAAGTGTTGTACACCTCATGTATAAGCGTTGTATAAGTTGTACGGTCGATGTATAAGTTATATATGCGTTGTAAAAATTATATATGTATTAAATAGAAGTGAAATTTACTTATATAAATATATATATATATATATACGCCCCTCGTCCACAAACCATGGACGATATTTATTAGTTGTGATTGGTGTGAAAATTGGTTGATAGCGAATGGTTGATTAGAATTGTTTGTGGTTGAAATTGATTGATTGTGGTTGAAAAATACCCGTTTGTGGTTGAGAATTATTTGGTTGAAACCACATAGGATTAGTTTGTGGAAATGAAAAAAATATACATGCCACCTGCGTGCGAACTAGATGCATGAAATCCCCATTGTCAAAAGCTGCGAGGCTTTAAGGTAGAGCGAGGAGTCGTACCAGGGACGACCCCGGTTTTAACTACCATGCCGTTATGCTGCCGAAATTTTGAATAATATTCATGTGTTAGAATTATTTTCATGTGTTGAAACTATATTCGTGTGTTGAATAGAAATTCATGTGTTGAACGACATTCGTGTTTTGAAATAAATTGTTTCAGAATAAAAATCACATTTTTATTGTATATATATAAACTATAGAAAACATTCATGTGTTGAATAGAAATTCTTTCGTTGAATAGAAATTCATGTGTTGAATGGTATTCGTGTTTTAAATAAATTGTTTTAAATATAAAAATCACATTTTTATTGTATATATATAAACTATAGAAAACATTCATGTGTTGAATAGAAATTCATTCGTTGAATAGAAATTCATGTGTTGAACGACATTCGTGTTTTGAAAGAAATTGTTTTATAATAAAAATCATATTTTATCATCTATATGAACTATATAAAATAGTCGTGTTTTGAAAGAAATTGTTTTATAATAAAAATCATATTTTATCATCTATATGAACTATATAAAATAGTCAGGTTTTGAAATAAATTGTTTTACAATAAAAATCACATTTTTATCATATACATGAATTGTTAAAAATAGTGAAGTGTTGAAATAAATGTCGGTGGGATAAAAATATCATTTTTATCAAAGGTAGGAAAAGAATATGATTTTGAAATCGAAGAATAGATTATATATATATATATATATATAATTAAAACAAATCGAATAATGAAGCTGCATTTCGTGTTTTGAAACCGTGATTTCAAATGATTAGTGCGGGAGATCCGACCATCGAATTTTCCCGAAACCGAAACCATTGGGTTCGCTTTGGAAATATTTTTCCAACGACACCAACTTTGTAAAGATCCAACGGTTGGATTGACTGGAATGTTTAATTCAAATCTGAAGAAAAACAGCGCCAGAATCAATTATATATATATATATATAATTAAATTAAATCGAATAACGACGCTGCAGTTCGTATTTTGAAATCAAAACTTCAAACGATTGTATCGGGAGATCCGGCCGTCGGACTTTCCCAAAACTGGAACCGTTGGATTCGTTTTGAAAAGATCTTTCTAATGATATAAATTTTGTGATGATCCAACGGTTAGATTTTCATATATGTGTAAATCAAATCTGAAGAAAAACAGCGCCAGGGCCGCGCTATGGCCTGAAGCGTCGTTTGAATAAATTTGTCAATTTTAAATAAATAAAAATAGTGATAATTCGTTATAAAATATTATAAACGATATGGAATGTGAAATTTAGAAACTAACTGAAGGTTAGATAAATCGAATGGTTTCCTGGATTTTGATCTGATGTTGGTTTCGGCCTTCGGGGTTAATATTTGGGAAATCGTTCTCTTACTGATTTACGGTTAGTGACTAATGAATTGGAATAAAGTGTATGTTGTGTTTGTGTAGCACTTGTTTATTATATACGCGAGTTGCTCAGAAAGACCGGGTTTATCCATTCTGAATAACTGAATCGACGATAAGAAATCGAAGATGAAGACGGTGGTCGAAGACCGGAGATCTTCACCTCGTTTGGATGGTAACTGATGTCCTGATTGAGAGGCATCCCGAAATATGGATAATGAGTGGTGATCGACCAGACGTACATGGAGATCGATGGGTATGCGAGGTATATAGTGCCTCCGGTTTCGTTCAGACCCAGAACGGACTTGTAAATGGACTGTGTGTCTGACATTGGAATTCATTCTGTGTGATTGATAGCCATCAGTTGCATGGTGTGAATTGCCTGTGTGGCATGCTAAGATGCAGTGATCAGGGCTTCTGTTGAAAAGCAAGGTCTTGTGGTTGATGATCAAAGCACGGTCTGTGTGGCGAAGCTTTGTTTATAACGTGAATTCGCGAGCCTCACACCCCGGTATGGACCAGAAACGGGAGAGGACATCAGGGAGGGCATGCGTTTCCTTCTAGCTAAAGGTGGTGTCGGTGCATAAACTGGCTGACATATATATTATTTTCACCTGTGTGGTTGCTGTTATGAGCCGCCTCGGATATACCGGTGACTATGTGAAGCAGAAGAAGCCATTCGTTGGCTCATTTACGCCCCAAAGGGCGGGGAAACGCAGTGTTCAGCCATTTTAATCCACATCGGTGGACCGGCTGTAACACCCCACCTCCGCTAGGGTCACTCTAGAAAGGTCCAAAGCCTTTTACATCAAAATGCCATTAAATCCATTACATCAAAATCTATCTTGCAATAGTAAAGAAGCATAAAACCATAGTCATAAATCATTCCACAAGTAAAATAGTAAAGCAAGCCATAGCCAAGAGAAATCCAAGCCGTTCGTGAAAGAGCCTTGGAGCTTGGTAAGATCCGAACTAAGCTGTATTCCCACCCTACGAACCTGGGAGGGGAGAACAGAAGAAAAAGAGGCGAAACAAAACGGGTCAGTCATAAAGACTGAGTAAGTCCTAGTGACTTTCGGCCTAGAAACAAGTAAAGATAACATGTATAAACTGAAAGTAAACATAAGGATGATGACAAGATAGGCAAGTTAAACTAAGATGATAAGATAAACTATACTAACCAGATAAACTACGGTAACAAGATAAACTTTGCAAACCAGATAAACTACGTATAGCATCGCATGTTTGACATTCTCTGCACCAACTGTACTAGTACCCCAACCCGTATCATCCTTTCCATGTATATGTACAGTCCCTTGCCGTATATCGTACGGGTTTCATCACGCATTTCTATACTACTTCAACGTAGTGCCACCATTCTTGAAATCGTTTGGACTGCCACCCTTGTTCTGGCTAAGTTTCCTTATCATGAACTATCGCGTGTTCAACTAGGTTTTACGCCACCTAGGACTACTAGGGATTATGCTACCTATTGAACGTTTTCTAGATTCGTTTAGGGTTTATGCCTCCTAGGACCACTAGTGATTATGATACCTAATGAATTCCACATAACGATCTGTTAATCGATCGGCTCCCTACAAGTCCTAGCTCGTTCATGTGTCTGTGTCATACGGCCCAATTACGAAATGTAGTCACATGTGCTAGGTCCACCATAGAGTGTATCAAGCCCTAGGGTGCCAACCACCGACACGAATCAAGCACGCACAGTGTAAACCTACCGGTGCCCAATGCCTGCTTTTTCTGCTCCAGAGTGTGTGCACGCCCGCCCTCCGTTAGAACCGACACTGGCGCACCCACACAGCCGTCGTTCTGGTCGCTTACAATCAGCCCAGTAATCGTGCCCCACCCTGCCTAGTTCCAGGGTACCATGATACATCTAGTGGGTTACTGCTGAAACGGACCGCGTAACTAGGGTTTCCGTCTAGTAGGTTAAGTGTTGTCATTTAAATTCGAGACTTAACCCCATTAGTCTAGTATATCAAGTTGGTTAGGTGTTGTCATTCAAGTTCGTGACTTAACCTGCCTACGTGTCATGTCAAATTGGCTAAGTGTTGTCATTCAAGTTCATGACTTAGCCCTACGAATCATATGTCAAGTTGGTTAAGTATATTCAAGCGGTTAATGACTTAACCCTATCAAGTCATCGTGTTAAATTGGTTAAGTATATTCAAGCGGTTCATAACTTAACCCTATCAAGTCATCGTGTTAAATTGGTTAAGTATATTCAAGCTGTTCATGACTTAACCCTATCAAGTCATTGTGTTAAATTGGTTAAGTATATTCAAGCGGTACATGACTTAACCCTATCATGTGGCATTAATTCATTAATGCAACCCAACCTTTCACATCAGACCTGTTGTTGTGGTCACTGGATATGCCGGGCGGTTCCGAGCAGATTTATACCACAACTCAGTCTGACCTCGGGTTTCAAGCGCGATATGACCAACTACCCACATTGGATCCTATTGTTTGCAGTAACTGGATTTGCCGGGCGGTTCCGGGCAGATTTACACTGCAAACTCAACCCAACCTTGAGTTGGCCATTTTCATGTTTATTCTAATGTCATGTCCATATTCAAGTTTCATGTCAAGTTCGTGTCAAGTTTTCAAGACAAGTTTCATATCTAGTCGATGTCAAGTTCGTGTCAATATCCAGGTTCAAGTTATAACAGCGTTCATGTTTCAAGTTTTGCCTTTTATCAGGTTCATAATTCATGTTCATAACCAATTCATGTTTTGCCTATTCTACCCAACTCGTATTCCCATCGCACGTAAACGTGAATCGATCCATACTACAAATAAACCCAAACCTCAGAATAAAGGGAATAACATCAAAACTATGATAGGCAAAAGAGACGTGCATAAAGCGATAAAAGGGGTTACAAGACTAGCATGACATAACTTGAGGTAATTGGTTACAACATCACTGGCATAAAGGATTTCAAATCTAGTAAGATAAGGCGATAGTCATGGTAAACGCTGATATAAAAGAATAGGTATGCGAAAGCAAGCCAAATACGAGGATAATGGATCCAATTGTTTCGGTGTACATAATAGCGAATAAACTAAGCAAGTCACACCCACGGTATGAGATCCAACAAACTGCAAATTTGGTATACAACATGGGTTTCAATAAACTATAATAGTCCCAGGTAATTAACCCTAATAGTCATAGTCATGGTCATAGGTAAAAATCTCATAATTAAGAACCCTAAGCGATTAATTACAATAGTCATGGTTAATTATCCAAAATAGTTCTAGGCAATAGTCATAGGCAACTAACAGTAATAGTTTCAAAGTCATGGTCATAGATAATGGCATTATGTTCATAATCATAGGGAATAATTCTCATAATCAAGAGTCATAGTTGATTAGCCACAATTGTCCTTGTCATAGTCATAGGCAACAGTCTTACGTTCACCGTCATAGGCACAGGCATAGTCTTATGTTCACAGTCATAGGCACAGTCTTATGTTCTTAGTCATAGGCATAGGCATAGTCTTAGGCATAGGCATAGTCTTATGTTATTAACAATAGTTTCAACGTCGTAGACAATATTTCCAGTAGTCAAGATCCAAGAATTTATGTTACAATCTAGCGTTTGAATAATAACTAGGTCCAACAGCATGAATGGGCATGATTCAGTCGATAAAAAATAACCCAAAATCATAGATTCAACAAGAGGCAAGAACATATCCAAACAGATAATCAAGCTTAGGTCCAATTTCATTTTATTCCATGTCCATATGAAATTTAACAAGTTTCAATCTCAAAGTAACTAGAACGTACAGAGCGCGGATCGAGAATTAGAGTGCAGAGATTTGATTCTGGAAACGGTTATTGCAGTTGTTGAATCTCTATTCGTTTAGTCTTGTTCTAGTTGTAGACCCCCAATTTGCAATTCCTAGATGTTGTCTTGACGAAGAAGAAGTAGCCATTCTCTCTTTAATTTAATTATTATCATTTTGATTTTCACAGAGGTAGCATAAGGATAGAATGAAATGGTGTAGAGAGAATGAGGCTAGGGTCTGTTTAAATAGGATTAGGCAGATGAATCTGGACAGAAAACGAGTCTAAATACATCAGAATGCATCAGGTTCAGGAAGTGGGCTCGGAAGGCAGGTCGACCCCCAGGTCGACACTATGGTCGACCCCCAGGTCGACACTATGGTCGACCCCCAGGTCGACCTGGACCCTGGGCGGGAATTTTCCCGCCCAGCCTGTTCTGGGGTTTGAATTCGAATTTCAAATTCGAATTTCGGGCTGTTTTTGGTTCTAAAAATTCGTGAAACTTCGGAGGGTCATATCTCCCTCATACGGACTCCGATTCTCGCAAACTCGGACTCGTTTCCAAGAAGAATTTCAAGACGAACGCAATGGCGCAACCCGTTTCCCTTGATTCTTGTTTTAAAAATTAATTCTGCCTTGATTTCTAGTTTCAACATGTTATAAAAATTCGGGTTGTTACACCGGCCCTGACGATCCAAAGGCTTGACTGAGTACTTGCATGAGGGGCGGGCTAGAGCGTCTCGAATTCGGTGAGGACGATCCCTTGCCTCGGTTCATGTCGGAAATCCAATTTCCAAATACGTGACTGTGCGGTTTTGATTGTATACCTATATATGGCAACCTAGTGGTATGGGGCATTAATGTCGTCTATGATTGATAGTTATGATTGAAATTGTTTTTGAAACTTATAAACACTTGTAATAATATCAAATTCTTTTGTTTTATTCGTATCAAGCATATTTTGATCATTATAAGGTAAAACTCTATCCTCCGGTTTGCGTTGCATTGTGTGATGGGAATTGAGTCTTATAATGGCTTCATTTTTATAAAAAGCATTGCGATGTTTAAAAGAATTACTTGTTTTAAATCACTGGCAATCCAATGGAGTAAACCCGTTCCGCGAAAGTGGCATGGTTCTGTGATTAACCAATTGTAAAATGTGTTAAGTAGATTTGTGACGGCCCGCCCCGCACCAACCGACATTTACTCCAAAGGTGCGCTGTACACATGTCCAGTTCGCACGGAACGGGTCGTCAGAAGGAAAAAGGAAGAAGTGAATGAGCTAATCAAGAACCTGTAGAATGTCTCACAGCGCATAGAACAACATATAATAATAACATACTTGACATAAAATAGGAGAGACAGTGCATAAGCTGAAAATCAGAACTAAACATCATAGCAGCGGAAATCCAAAATACAGCTTATTACAACTTTCAAACTGTCTCAAGCAAAAGCAAGATAAATGAGGTACACTACTAATGCCCAAGTAGCGACCACCAACGACACAGGGAGAATGTGTATATATATATATATATATATATCATACGTGGAAGCCTCCTGCCCGCCTCCGAATCAGCTACTCGCACATCACCAGCTAACCTGTCTCTAGTCTGCTCGTGTGAGCACCCAGAGTAATAAGAGGAGACATAAAACTCTAGGTTAGACATAAAGCCTGGTATGAGCGATAAGCATCTAAAGTGAACAATAACAGGTAGACTAAAACATACCTGAACCTGGACCTGCAACCAAAGAGTTAGCACTGCATACTGTACAACACTCTAAGGTATCATATCAAACAATATAAAGATACGGAGGTGGGGGAGGTGTGCATGTCATAGGGATGGCAAACAATCAAACATAGCATCCATCCTCACATCTCTCACTCAGTGCGTAAAGCATACGATATTCACCACTTCGATCACCCAACATACCTTGCTACGATCACTTTGCCCCATGAAGTCATAAATGGCTTCACTGCACTGATAACGTAGCGACAAATCCTTCGCTATGTCCACTTTGCCCCATGGAGTCACAAGAACCCCACTACACTGGCTCATAGCCTTACTAATCCTTACTATGTCCACTTTGCCCCATGGAGTCACAAGAACCCCACTGCACTGGCTCATAGTCTTACCAATCCTTACTATGTCCACTTGCCCCATGGAGTTATTCACCCCATCTGCGCTGGCTCATAGTCTTACTACGCATCACCTTGCCCCTCAGGTCATAATGACCCTACTGTACTGATAACGTAGTCTTGCTACCATCACCTTGCCCCTCAGGTCATAATGACCCTACTGCACTGATAAGTAGCCCATCATTCCTTTTTAGTGGTGAATCGAAGTTATGAACGTCGACAACTCCTTAGCACACGTCCCGCAGCAAAGTCCAACCATGAAGTGAACTCCTTGGTTCCCAACTGGTTCCGGGATCCTGAGCTCTAACTTCCCCTATTGGACTACCTTTGCATCTCGGGTTATTGTTCAATACTGGGTCGGGTCGGGTTCCTCCTCAAGTTATCGGTTCGGGTCGGTGTTCTTCATCCGTTTGGATCGGGTCTCCTTCTGGGGCGGTTCGGGTCGGGTACTCCTTTGTGTTCGAGTCAGATGCTTCTCTTCGGGTCGGGTCGGGTGCTTCCCTTCGGGTCGGGTCGGGTGTCCCTTCTTGGTTCGCGTTTTCGATCCGTCTTCATGCTCCCTTCATATGCTCCTATCCGATCCGCTTCCGTGCTCCTGCTCTGATTCGTCTTCGTGTTTCCGATCCGATCCGTCCTCCTCGATCCGATCCGTCCTTCTCGATCCGATCCATTTTCCTCTATCCGATCCGATCCCAGTTCAGCTAGCGTGGCCTTCCTTTTTGCCACTTTTCCCAAGTGTTGGGTTCCGATCCGATCAGATTCTTTGCTCAGTTCAACATATCCGATCCGAGCCCCCTTATCCGATCCGATCCGAACCCTGCACTGTTTTCTGAACTGTTCCAGCAAGTGTTTACGCCATTCGACGACGTTTTCGACCATTCTAACTATTGAAATCAATCACAAAGCATTTCATACAGTCATAGAAACATGCATAATCAACCACAAACATCATTCACATCAATATCATAGGTTAAAATGGATCAAACATACCCAAAATCCCATATTTCCCCTTAAGCATGTTTAGGTGAAACTAATGATAGGATTAGCAAAACTTAACCAAATTAATCCAAATTCATATCAGAGGTTTAAAACATCATTTAGGAATTTATGAACATTTTTCCCGAATTTATTAGTGTATAAATTCGCTAATTAACACTAATCACTCCTAATTAGCCATAATTAGTGTAAAACTATGCAAATCACTCACCTTAGCCACAAATAAACTAAGATCTGAAATAGTTCTCTGATTTGATGTGAATTTCAATGCCAAACAGCAGCTCCTATGTTGTTTTGGTTAAGATCTTCCTTGATTAGGGGTTGCTAAGCTTAATCCTTGACCAAAAGATAATTTGGAGGTGATTTAGAGGTTGGAGGCCATTTTTAGGGATCCTTGGTGATAAGTGGAGGCTGGAAAACTGAAATGGAATGATTCTCCATCTCATTTCCGCCCTCCCATAACCCTAATCCCGAAATGGGTTATGAGCCTACTCACTAATCACCCGATTTGGCCCGGTTAAGCAGTTTTTCACCCTCCAAACCTTATTTCAGCCATATCTCCCAAACGGTAAGTCCGTTTGGCTATTATGACCACTCTACGGAAAGGTAAACCATCAAACGAATCAAATGGAAGTGGTTTCAGGTCAAAATTCCTTTCCAATCAAAAGTTATGGCCAAAACAGTACTAACAAGGAGGCAAAATGGTCATTTAAAAATCGACAAAAATCATGAACATGGGAAATGACTCTAATAGATGTTTCCCAAAGTTACATGACCATACGACTTCACATGGGAAAGAAATAAATATTCCACAATCCTATGATGTGTAGAATACGGGTCGTTACACTCTCCCCCCTTAAGAAATTTCGTCCCCGAAATTCCCTAATCAAAACACACACAAAGGTCCCGCATGTCTATCAACCATATAACAACCATCAAACATGCAAATCAAGTGAAATAAGTCTATCCTAGCATGCGGAATAATTAAATCGCAAAGTAAATCTTACCAGGCAAAGAGTTCTGGATATGCCTTCCTAATGCTCTCCTCTGTCTCCCAAGTACAATCATTCTCGTCCTCGCCCCACTGAACCTTGACTAGCTTCACCGACTTCCTTCGAAGTTGCTTCGTATTGTAACGACCCGCATTCTACGCATCCTAGGATCGTAGAATATTTATTTCTTTCACATACGAAGTCGTATGGTCATGCAACTTTGGGAGACGGCTATTGGGGTCATTTCCCATGTTCATGATTTTTCTCGATTTTTAAATGACCTTTTTACCCCTAGTTGGCACTGTTTTGGCCATAACTTTTGACTGGAAATGAATTTTGACCTGAAACCACTTCCATTGGCTTCGGATGGTGATTTCTCTTTCCGTAGAGTGGTCACATTAGCCGAACGGGCTTACCGTTTGGGAGATATGGCGGAAACAAGTTTCAGATGGTGAAAAACAGCTTAATTGGGCTTAACCGGGTGATTAGCAGCTAGGCCCAAGGGGAATTTCGGGTTTAGGGGTATGTAGGGGCTGATTAGGGTTAGGAAACATTTCGTTAGACATTTTCCAGCCGCCACTTTCATTCCTCTTAACCTAGCCATGGCCTCCACTCTCTAAATCTCTCTCAAAACACCCAAAATCACTTTCTAATTGAAGATTAGGCTTAGCAAACATCAAATCAAGGAGTATTAGCACGAGAACCGAGGTAGAGCTGCTGTGTAAGATTGGGAACAGCGCCAAATCAGAGAAATTTCAGTTTTGGGGTTTTAGTTGTGGCCAAGGTGAGTGATTTGCATAGTTTTTGCACTAATTACAGTTAATCAAGGGTAATTAGCGAATTTATACACTAATAAATTCTGGAAAAATTCTTAAAATTCTAAAATAATGTTTTAAGGATCTGTTAGAAATTTGAGTTAATTTCGATGTGTTTTGTTAATTGTATGCTTGAACATGATTAAGAGTGATTAGGGGAAAATGAGGAGTTCTAGCTACGTTTGATCCATTTTAAATCTATCAAATTGTTGTTATGGTGTTTGCAATTGATGTTACATGTTGCTATGACTCTATGGTATGTTTCATGATTGATTAGAATAGTTAAATTGGTCGAAAACGCCGTCGAGAGGCATATAAACAGCTGCTGGAAAGTTGCAGAAAACTGCAGGGTATCTGACCGGATCGGATCGGATAAGGGAGACCCGAACCGAACCGATGTAGGGACTCCGACCCGATCCGCTGAAAGGTGATGAGCACGAATCGATGGAGGCTATACTACCCGAACCCCCTCCACGAGATGATGACCAAAGGAGATCTTGAATCGTAGCATTACGCCATGATCCGACCCGCTTGCACGATCCGAATCCCTCGTGACCAGACAGTGCGACCCGAACCAGTGATGGCGATGCGACTTGGAGACTCCGACCCGAACCGAGCACCACGAGACGACCCGAACCGGAGTTATGCACTGGAGGGGGCCGCCACGACCTGAGGATCACGATCCGATGGAGATGGAGAACTTGAACCGACCCGACCTGGGGAAGCTCAAAACGACCGATCCGAACCAGGAAGGCTTCCACGATCCGACCCGAGCGTGAAGGATGATCCGAACCGATCCGAGGTTGATGGCTACGAGCTGGTGACTGCGAACCGAACCAGGAAGTTACGAACAGAATGAAGACCGATCCGGAGGGTGATGACTGAGAACCCGAGATGCAAAGGAAGTCCAAATGAGAAGTTAGAGCTCAGGATTCAGATGGGAATCAACGAGTTCGCTTCATGGTTGGGCTTTGCTGCGGGACGCGTGCCAAGGAGTTATCGACGTCTATAGCTTTGGACCACTATGGTAGGAGGTACGAAGGCGGATTCAGGGCCATTATGGCATCGGTAGAACCAAGGGCTACGACCAATGCAGTGGGTCATTGAAATGTTTGGTCATGACTCCAAGTGTTTGGCTTGGTCACAGCAGGGTTTCTACAAGTCGGGATTCGTCGTTGCCTCAGTTTGTCTAGTGTTCCAAAGTGGTAGATGTCGTACACTTTACGCACTGAGTGAGAGATGTGAGGATGGTTGCCATGGATGATTTGCTTGCTATCATTGTGACATGCACACCCCACCCCCGTATTCTTACACCATTTATTATGGCGCCTTGGAGTATTGTACGGTATGTGGTACTAACTCTTTGGTTGCAGGTCCAGGTTCAGGTATGGCTTAGTATACCTGTTATTATTCTGTTTAGATGCTTATCGCTCATACCAGGCTTTATGTCTGACCCAGAGTTTTATGTCTCCTCTTATTACTCTGGGTGCTCACACGAGCAGACTAGAGACAGGTTAGCTGGTGATGCACCGGTAGATGATCCGGAGACGAGCAGGAGGCTTCCACGTGATATATATATTTAGTATTCTCCCTGTGTTGTTGAAGATCACTGCTTGGGCATTGTTGGTGTATCTTCTACTTCAGCTTTCTTTTGTTTAGAGACGGTAAATTTGGAAAATTGTAATAAGCTGTATTTGGATTTCCGCTGCTTTGAGATTGATGTTGGTTTTAGTTATCAGCTTATGCACTGTCTCGCCTGTTTTATGTCAAGTACATTATTATTATATTTTATTCCATGCGCTGTGAGACATTCTACAGGTTCTTTGATTAGTTCATTCCCTTCTTTCCTTTCTTATGACGACCGTCTTGTGCTAGTCGGGCATGTGTACAGCGCACTTTTGGAGGAAATGCAGGCCGGTGCGAGGCGGGCCGTCACACTTGGTATCAGAGCTCTAGGTTGCGTAGTTAGCCTAGGGAAGTTATCAGGGAGAGATAGTATACGTATACGAGAGAGCGTATTTGTGATTATTTTGGTTTTCAAAAGCTATATATATACTATTAGTAGTATAAGAATGGAGTCGTTAATCATTTCCTTTTTTCAGATTGACGATGAGCCGTTATGTTAGAGGTACCGGTAGAGGGGCCAATAATGGGAATGCTGCTGACATGAGGACGATGTTTACAGACCTCATGAGAGAGATGCTTAGAGATGTTCAGAGGGCAGCTCCCAATGGTGGAAATGATGGTGGTCCAATGGTGCAGGCGCCAAGAGTCGACTTCGCCAAGCTGAATAAGGATTATACTAGCCTTGGTGGGAAGCCGTTCCACGGAACGGAGTCGGCTATGGATGTTCAGGATTGGGTGGATAGTTGCGAACGTATCTTCGAGGATTTGGGTATCGAGGATGCGATGAAGAGAAAGTTAGCGTCCCGTCAGCTGCAAGGGCGGGCAATGAATTGGTGGAATGCTATAAAGGCAGCTACTCCCGAAGACCAGATTACTTGGGAGCAGTTTAAGGCTCGCTTTAGTGAGAAGTTCATTCCAGCTGCTCAGAAGTCAATGTTGTTTAAGAAATTCTTGGAGCTCAAGCAGAATGGCAGAGCTGTCTCGGAGTATATTGCTGAATTTGACACTTTGTCAAAATATGGGTTATCTCTTATTGATACTGCCGAGAAAAAGAATGAGAAATTTATAACTGGTTTGGATCAGTACTTGGGGGAAAAACTTATTAACCACATCGATGAGACGTTTGAATCGATTGTGGGGAAAGCATTAAGATCAGAAAGTCTCTACCCTAAGTCGAAGACTGAGGTTGCATCTGCAGAAGAGCCAAAGCCACAAGCAAGTGGTGGAGGCAAGGGTGGTTCCCAGAATAAGAGAAAGCAGAATCAGGCTAAGGATGGCCAGAAGAAAAAGAATAAGCAAGATGTAGAGTGCTTCAGCTGTGGTAAGAAGGGCCATTATGCTAGTAATTGTCGGGCCAAGCCAGCAGATAGGAAGTGCTTCAACTGTGGCCAAATGGGACATCACAAGGACAAGTGTCCACAGCCCCCTAAGGAAAAGCAAATGGTGAAAGCATATGCCCTTAATGCTATTCCTTCTTCGTCGAATGCCCCAACTGCGACGGAGAAGGGAAAGAATGTCGTCATTCAAGGTATGCTTTCTGTTTATGATGTTCCTGTTAGAGTTTTGTTTGATACCGGAGCTTCCAGTTCTTTCATATCTAGTGACCTGGTAGATAGGTTGGGATTGGAGCCTGAAATTGTCGATAGACCTTTAGTAGTGACGAACCCGATTGGTGGTTCGACTAGCCTTAGCATGATTTGTCGTAATGTGGTCTTATCGAGTCATGGATGCATGTTTGTTTGTGATTGCTTTGTTTTGGGCTTTACTGGGTTTGGCATTATTTTGGGAGTAGATTGGCTCCAAAGATACGGGGTGGTGGTAGACTGTGAGGGCTTTTTGGTGACAGCTAGAGCGGATGATGGGCGGAGGATAGTGTTTGGTGGTCTACCCAGTAAGGGGGTATTGGCTAGTTTTCTAAACTCCCTCGACATTCCGCATAGTGAGTTGTCAGGTTTGCCCGTGGTTGGCCAGTATCCGGATGTTTTCGAAGAAGTGACCGGACTTCCACCACACCGAGAGATTGAGTTTCGTATTGATTTGGTAAAAGATGCCAGACCTATAGTGATGCCACTTCGTCGTATGGCACCAAGGGAGCAGCGAGAGCTCGAGGTGCAAGTCAGCGATCTTTTGAAGAAGGGATTTATCAGAAGGAGTGTTTCTGAATGGGGAGCACCAGTCGTGTTTGCTACCAAGGCGGATGGTTCCCTTCGTTTGTGTGTAGACTACCGCGAGTTGAATAAAGTGACGAGGAAGAATAAGTATCCTCTACCGCGGATAGATGATTTGTTCGATCAGTTGAGTGGCGCGAGAATATTTTCTCAGTTGGATCTCGCGACAGGTTTTCATCAGCTTAGAGTGGAAGCTGAGAGCATAGCTAAAACGGCATTTCGAACGCCGTCTGGGTTTTATGAATGGTTGGTTATGCCATTTGGGCTGACTAATGCCCCGGCATATTTTGTGGATCTTATGAATAGGGTATTCAGAGATCAGTTGAATAAGTCTGTTCTTGTGTTCGTGGATGATATTTTGGTCTATTCGAGGACAGAGGAGGAACACAAGGAACATTTAAGAGTAGCGATGGAGGTGTTGAGAAAACACCAATTGAAAGCAAAGTTTTCTAAGTGTCACTTCTGGAAGAGGGAAGTGAGGTTCTTGGGCCATGTTGTATCAGAGAGTGGTATTGCCGTGGACCCAGCAAAGGTGGCTACGGTACAGGATTGGCCTACGCCCAAGAATGTAACAGATGTAAGGAGTTTCTTGGGATTAGCGGGATATTATCGTAAGTTTATCCAAGGTTTCTCCAAGATAGCAGCACCGTTGACTCAGTTGACCAAGAAGAATCAAGCTTTTGTCTGGGATGAAAGGTGCGAGAATGCATTCAAAAGTCTAAAGGACAAGTTGACAAGCGCACCAGTGTTAGTCATTCCTAAGGGGGATGAAGAGATGACGGTATACACGGATGCCTGTGGTACCGGACTGGGTGTTGTATTGATGCAAGGCGGTAGGGTTGTAGCTTACGCAAGTCGGCAATTGAAACCGCACGAGAGAAGATACCCTACCCATGATTTAGAATTGGCAGCGATCGTGTTCGCGTTAAAGATGTGGAGACACTATCTCTTGGGAGAAAGATTTGAGCTGTTTACAGATCATAAGTCGTTGAAGTATCTATTCTCCCAGAAGGATCTGAATCTCCGTCAGCAGAGATGGTTAGAGTTCTTAGCTTCCTATGATTTTGACATCGCGTACACACCGGGAAAGGGCAATGCGGTGGCTGATGCATTGAGTAGAAGACATGCCAGCTTAGGGGCTATGTTCCTTGAATGGAAGCAACTGGAGTTTATCGCGGGGTTTGATTTCAGACCAAAGTGCGAATTGGATCCAGAAATGTTAGCAAGTTTGACGATCAGACCCACTTTGATTGAACGGATCGGCTCTAGTCAGAGGGACGATCCTAACCTATTGGAAATCATCTCCAAGTTAGAGATGGGTATCGATGAGGAGATGAACAAGTATGGGCTTGATCGAGATAGATGGCTTAGAAAGAATGGAAAGCTTGTTGTACCCAATGTCAATGGATTGAGGGATGAAGTGCTTAGAGAATGTCATCACTCAAAGCTGACTATACACCCCGGTGGTAATAAGATGTATCGAGATATGAAGCAGACCTACTACTGGGAAGGGATGAAAAGAGACGTTGGGAAGTTTATATCCAAGTGCATGAATTGCCAGCTAGTTAAAGCCGAGCAAAAGAAGCCTAGTTGGTTGTTACAGCCCTTAGAAATTCCCAAATGGAAATGGGAGCAAGTCTCGATGGATTTCATCGATGGGTTACCAAGGACTAGATCGGGATATGACAGCATTTGGGTAATTGTAGATCGACTGACTAAAAGTGCAAGGTTTATACCAGTCAAATCGACCAGAACGACAGCTAAGTTAGCAGAATTGTATATGAAGTGGGTAGTGAGATTTCATGGAGTACCTAAAAGCATTGTGAGCGACCGAGACCCGTTGTTCACTAGTGGGTTTTGGAGGAGCTTGCAAGAGGCGCTAGGGTCAGAGTTACATCTCAGTACCGCATATCATCCTCAGACCGACGGTCAGACGGAAAGGGTGAATCGTATTTTAGAAGATCTCTTGAGAGCATGTATATTGGATTTTGGTGGATCATGGGATGACCATTTGCATCTAGTAGAGTTTGCATATAATAATAGTTACCAATCCAGTATCGGTATGGCTCCATTTGAAGCTTTGTATGGAAGACCGTGCAACTCACCATCATGTTGGATAGAGACTGGCGAGAAGTATATGCTTGGACCAGATGTGGTGAGGGAAACTTCAGATAAGATCAAGATCATTCAACAACGAATGAAGGCTGCCCAAGATAGGCAGAAAAGCTATGCTGATAAGAGAAGAAGAGACTTAAAATTCTCCGTTGGTGACTTGGTGTTTGTCAAGATTTCTCCGTTGAAGAGCGTAATACGATTTGGCAGGAGAGGCAAATTAGCACCAAGATTTGTTGGTCCATTCCCTGTTCTTGAACTAGTCGGGAATTTGGCATATAGAATTGACTTACCAGAGAAGATGGCGGGAGTTCATAACGTATTTCATGTTTCCCAACTAAGGAAGTTCGTTCACGACTCAGAAAGGACTATCTCACCTGATCAGTTAGAGGACTTCGAAGTAGAACCCG
This sequence comes from Allium sativum, assembly GCA_030737875.1. Lineage (NCBI taxonomy): Eukaryota > Viridiplantae > Streptophyta > Magnoliopsida > Asparagales > Amaryllidaceae > Allium > Allium sativum. The sequence continues at coordinate 886,983,413 of CM060915.1, read as the reverse complement.
AGGCGGTTGGGAACCGCAAGCCGGCCCGTATTGTCGCACACGACATGAAGCAACTTCGAAGGAAGTCGGTGAAGCTAGTCAAGGTACAGTGGAGCGAAGACGAGAATGATTGTACCTGGGAAACAGAGGAGGACATAAGGAAGAAGTATCCAGAACTCTTTGTCTGGTAAGATTTTATTAGCGATTTAGTTTTCCGCATGCTAGGATAGACTTGTTTCCTTGCTTTGCATGTTTGATTGTTGTATGTGGGTGTTAGGCATGCGGGATCCTGTGTATGTTTTGGGTTAAGGAATTTCGGGGACGAAATTTCTTAAGGGGGGGAGAGTGTAACGACCCGCATTCTACGCATCCTAGGATCGTAGAATATTTATTTCTTTCACATACGAAGTCGTATGGTCATGCAACTTTGGGAGACGGCTATTGGGGTCATTTCCCATGTTCATGATTTTTCTCGATTTTTAAATGACCTTTTTACCCCTAGTTGGCACTGTTTTGGCCATAACTTTTGACTGGAAATGAATTTTGACCTGAAACCACTTCCATTGGCTTCGGATGGTGATTTCTCTTTCCGTAGAGTGGTCACATTAGCCGAACGGGCTTACCGTTTGGGAGATATGGCGGAAACAAGTTTCAGATGGTGAAAAACAGCTTAATTGGGCTTAACCGGGTGATTAGCAGCTAGGCCCAAGGGGAATTTCGGGTTTAGGGGTATGTAGGGGCTGATTAGGGTTAGGAAACATTTCGTTAGACATTTTCCAGCCGCCACTTTCATTCCTCTTAACCTAGCCATGGCCTCCACTCTCTAAATCTCTCTCAAAACACCCAAAATCACTTTCTAATTGAAGATTAGGCTTAGCAAACATCAAATCAAGGAGTATTAGCACGAGAACCGAGGTAGAGCTGCTGTGTAAGATTGGGAACAGCGCCAAATCAGAGAAATTTCAGTTTTGGGGTTTTAGTTGTGGCCAAGGTGAGTGATTTGCATAGTTTTTGCACTAATTACAGTTAATCAAGGGTAATTAGCGAATTTATACACTAATAAATTCTGGAAAAATTCTTAAAATTCTAAAATAATGTTTTAAGGATCTGTTAGAAATTTGAGTTAATTTCGATGTGTTTTGTTAATTGTATGCTTGAACATGATTAAGAGTGATTAGGGGAAAATGAGGAGTTCTAGCTACGTTTGATCCATTTTAAATCTATCAAATTGTTGTTATGGTGTTTGCAATTGATGTTACATGTTGCTATGACTCTATGGTATGTTTCATGATTGATTAGAATAGTTAAATTGGTCGAAAACGCCGTCGAGAGGCATATAAACAGCTGCTGGAAAGTTGCAGAAAACTGCAGGGTATCTGACCGGATCGGATCGGATAAGGGAGACCCGAACCGAACCGATGTAGGGACTCCGACCCGATCCGCTGAAAGGTGATGAGCACGAATCGATGGAGGCTATACTACCCGAACCCCCTCCACGAGATGATGACCAAAGGAGATCTTGAATCGTAGCATTACGCCATGATCCGACCCGCTTGCACGATCCGAATCCCTCGTGACCAGACAGTGCGACCCGAACCAGTGATGGCGATGCGACTTGGAGACTCCGACCCGAACCGAGCACCACGAGACGACCCGAACCGGAGTTATGCACTGGAGGGGGCCGCCACGACCTGAGGATCACGATCCGATGGAGATGGAGAACTTGAACCGACCCGACCTGGGGAAGCTCAAAACGACCGATCCGAACCAGGAAGGCTTCCACGATCCGACCCGAGCGTGAAGGATGATCCGAACCGATCCGAGGTTGATGGCTACGAGCTGGTGACTGCGAACCGAACCAGGAAGTTACGAACAGAATGAAGACCGATCCGGAGGGTGATGACTGAGAACCCGAGATGCAAAGGAAGTCCAAATGAGAAGTTAGAGCTCAGGATTCAGATGGGAATCAACGAGTTCGCTTCATGGTTGGGCTTTGCTGCGGGACGCGTGCCAAGGAGTTATCGACGTCTATAGCTTTGGACCACTATGGTAGGAGGTACGAAGGCGGATTCAGGGCCATTATGGCATCGGTAGAACCAAGGGCTACGACCAATGAAGTGGGTCATTGAAATGTTTGGTCATGACTCCAAGTGTTTGGCTTGGTCACAGCAGGGTTTCTACAAGTCGGGATTCGTCGTTGCCTCAGTTTGTCTAGTGTTCCAAAGTGGTAGATGTCGTACACTTTACGCATTGAGTGAGAGATGTGAGGATGGTTGCCATGGATGATTTGCTTGCTATCATTGTGACATGCACACCCCACCCCCGTATTCTTACACCATTTATTATGGCGCCTTGGAGTATTGTACGGTATGTGGTACTAACTCTTTGGTTGCAGGTCCAGGTTCAGGTATGGCTTAGTATACCTGTTATTATTCTGTTTAGATGCTTATCGCTCATACCAGGCTTTATGTCTGACCCAGAGTTTTATGTCTCCTCTTATTACTCTGGGTGCTCACACGAGCAGACTAGAGACAGGTTAGCTGGTGATGCACCGGTAGATGATCCGGAGACGAGCAGGAGGCTTCCACGTGATATATATATTTAGTATTCTCCCTGTGTTGTTGAAGATCACTGCTTGGGCATTGTTGGTGTATCTTCTACTTCAGCTTTCTTTTGTTTAGAGACGGTAAATTTGGAAAATTGTAATAAGCTGTATTTGGATTTCCGCTGCTTTGAGATTGATGTTGGTTTTAGTTATCAGCTTATGCACTGTCTCGCCTGTTTTATGTCAAGTACATTATTATTATATTTTATTCCATGCGCTGTGAGACATTCTACAGGTTCTTTGATTAGTTCATTCCCTTCTTTCCTTTCTTATGACGACCGTCTTGTGCTAGTCGGGCATGTGTACAGCGCACTTTTGGAGGAAATGCAGGCCGGTGCGAGGCGGGCCGTCACACGTATCGTGCCCTACAATACGGATCGGCTTGCGGTTCCCAACCGCCTCGGGTTCTACTTCGAAGTCCTCTAACTGATCAGGTGAAATAGTCATATCTGAGTCGTGAACGAACTTCCTTAGTTGGGAAACATGAAATACATTGTGAACTCCCGCCATTTTCTCTGGTAAGCCAACTCTATATGCCAAATTCCCGACTAGTTCAAGAACAGGGAATGGGCCAACAAATCTTGGTGCCAACTTGCCTCTTCTGCCAAATCGAATCACGCTCTTCAACGGAGAGATCTTGACAAACACCAAGTCACCAACGGAGAATTTCAAGTCTCTTCTCCTCTTATCAGCATAGCTCTTCTGCCTATCTTGAGCAGCTTTCATTCGTTGTTGAATGACCTTAATCTTATCTGAAGTTTCCCTCACCACATCTGGTCCAAGCACAAACTTCTCGCCAGTCTCTATCCAACATGATGGTGAGTTGCACGGTCTTCCGTACAAAGCTTCATATGGAGCCATACCGATACTGGATTGGTAGCTATTATTATATGCAAACTCTACTAGATGCAAATGGTCATCCCATGATCCACCAAAGTCCAATATACATGCTCTCAAGAGATCTTCCAATATACGATTCACCCTCTCTGTCTGAACGTCGGTCTGAGGATGATATGCGGTACTGAGATGTAATCCTGACCCTAGAGCCTCTTGTAAGCTCTTCCAAAACCCACTAGTGAACAAAGGGTCTCGGTCACTCACAATGCTTTTAGGTACTCCATGAAATCTCACTACCCACTTCATATACAATTCTGCCAACTTGGCTGCCGTTCTGGTCGATTTGACTGGTATAAATCTTGCGCTTTTAGTCAATCGATCTACAATTACCCAAATGCTATCATATCCCGATCTAGTCCTTGGTAAACCATCGATGAAATCCATCGAGACTTGCTCCCATTTCCATTCGGGAATTTCTAGTGGTTGCAACAACCCACTAGGCTTCTTTTGCTCGGCTTTAACTAGCTGACAATTCATGCATTTGGATATAAACTTCCCAACGTCTCTTTTCATCCCTTCCCAGTAGTAGGTCTGTCTCATGTCTCGATACATCTTATTACCACCGGGATGTATAGTCAGTTTTGAGTGATGACATTCTCTAAGCACTTCATCTCTCAAACCATTCACGTTGGGCACAACTAGTCTTCCATTCTTCCGAAGCCATCCATCTCGATCAAGCCCATACACATTCATCTCCTCATCGATACCCATCTCTAACTTGGAGATGATTTCCAATAGGTTAGGATCGTCCCTCTGACTGGAACCAATCCGCTCTATCAAAGTGGGTCTGATCGTCAAACTAGCTAGCATAACTGGATCCAATTCGCACTTTGGTCTGAAATCAAACCCCGCGATATACCCCAGTTGCTTCCATTCAAGAAACATTGCCCCTAAGCTGGCATGTCTCCTACTCAAGGCATCGGCTACCGCATTACCTTTCCCAGGTGTGTATGCGATATCAAAATCATACGAAGCCAAGAACTCTAACCATCTTTGCTGACGGAGATTCAGATCTTTCTGAGAGAAGAGATACTTTAACGATTTATGATCGGTAAACAACTCAAATCTTTCTCCCAAGAGATAGTGTCTCCACATCTTCATCGCAAATACAATCGCTGCCAATTCCAAATCATGGGTAGGATACTTCTTCTCATGCGGCTTTAGCTGTCGACTAGCATAAGCTACAACCCTACCTCCTTGCATCAATACAGCACCCAGTCCGGTACCACAAGCATCTGTGTACACCGTCATCTCTTCATTCCCTTTAGGAATGACTAACACTGGCGCACGCGTCAACTTCTCCTTTAGACTCTTGAAGGCATCCTCACACACTCCGTCCCAGACGAAGGACTGATTCTTCTTAGTCAACTGAGTCAACGGTGCTGCTATCTTGGAGAAGTCCTGGATAAACTTACGATAATATCCAGCTAATCCCAAGAAACTTCTTACATCTGTTGCATTCTTGGGCGTAGGCCAATCCTGTACCGTAGCCACCTTCGCAGGGTCCACGGCAATACCACTCTCTGAAACAACATGACCCAAGAATCTTACTTCCCTTCTCCAAAAATGACACTTAGAGAATTTCGCTTTCAATTGGTGTTTCCTCAACACCTCCATCACTGTCCTCAAGTGTCCCTTGTGTTCCTCCTCTGTCCTTGAATAAACAAGGATATCATCCACGAACACAAGAACAAACTTATTCAACTGATCTCTGAATACTCGATTCATAAGATCCACAAAATAGGCTGGTGCATTGGTCAACCCAAACGGCATGACCAACCACTCATAAAATCTAGACGGTGTCCTAAAGGCCGTTTTCGGAACACTCTCATCCGCTACTCGAAGCTGATGAAATCCTGTCGCGAGGTCCAACTGGGAGAACACTCTTGCTCCTTCCAGCTGATCAAACAAATCATCTATCCGCGGTAGAGGATACTTATTCTTCCTCGTCACCTTATTCAACTCGCGATAGTCCACACACAAACGAAGGGAACCATCTGCCTTAGTGGCAAACACAACTGGTGCTCCCCACTCGGAGACACTCCTTCTAATAAATCCCTTCTTCAAAAGATTGCTGACTTGCACCCCGAGCTCTCGCTGCTCCCTTGGTGCCATACGACGAAGTGGCATCACTATAGGTCTGGCATCTTTCACTAAATCAATACGGAACTCAATCTCTCGGTGTGGTGGAAGCCCGGTCACCTCCTCGAAGACGTCCGGATACTGGCCAACCACAGGCACATATGACAACTCATCCTGCGGGATGTCGAGGGAATTTACAAAAATAGCCATAACCCCATCACTAGGTAGACTACCAAACACTACCCTCCGCCCATCATCCGCCCTCACTGTCACCAAAAAGCCCTCACAGTCTACCACCACCCCGTATCTTTGGAGCCAATCGACTCCCAATATAATGCCATACCCAGTAAAGCCCAAAACAAAGCAATCACATACAAACATACATCCCTGACTCGATAAGACCAAATTCCTGCAAATCATACTAAGGCTAGTCGAACCACCAATCGGGTTCGTTACAATCAACGGTCTATCGACTATCTCGGGTTCCAGTCCCAACCTATCTACCAGGTCACTAGATATGAAGGAACGGGAAGCCCCAGTATCAAACAAAACTCGAACTGGTATATCATAAATAGAAAGCATACCTTGAATAACAACATTCTTTCCTTTCTCCGCCGCAGTTGGGGCATTCGACGAAGAAGGGACAGCATCAAGAGCATATGCTTTCACAATCTGCCTCTCCTTAAGAGGTTGCGGACACTTATCCTTCTGATGTCCCACTTGACCACAGTTGTAGCACTTCCTTTCCGCTGGCTTGGCCCGACATTCTTTAGCATAATGGCCCTTCTTTCCACAGCTGAAGCACTCAACATCCTTCTTGCTCTTTTTCTGGCCACCCTTAGATTGGTCCTGCTTCCTCTTATTCTGAGAGTTACTCTTGCCTCCACCGCCTACTTGCGGCTTCGGCCCTTCTGCAGATGCAGCCTCAGTCTTTGACTTAGGGTAAAGGCTCTCTGATCTCAAAGCTTTCCCCACGATCGATTCAAAAGTCTCATCGATGTGGTTGATAAACCTCTCCCCCAAGTATCCATCCAAACCAGTAATGAACTTCTCATTCTTCTTTTCAGGAGTATCAATAAGAGACAGTCCATACTTCGACAAAGTGTCGAACTCAGCAATATAATCAGAAACCGCCCTCCCGTTCTGCTTGAGTTCTAAGAACCTCTTGAACAACACTGACTTATGGGCAGCTGGAATAAACTTCTCGCTAAAGCGAGCCTTGAACTGAACCCAAGTAACCTGGTCCTCTGGAGTAGCTTTTCTAATGGCATTCCACCAATTCATCGCTCGCCCTTGCAGCTGACGAGACGCTAGCCTTCTCTTCATCGCATCCTCAAGACCCAAGTCATCAAAGATACGATCACAGCTATCCATCCAATCTTGAACATCCGTGGCCGACTCCGTTCCGTGGAACGGCTTCCCACCAAGATTAGTGTAATCCTTGCACAACTTGGCGAAATCGACCCTAGGCGCTTGCACTACTGGGCCAACACCAACTCCGGGATTGGGAACTGCCCCTTGCACTTCTCTAAGCATGTCTCTCATGAGGTTAGTAAACATTGCCCTCATGTCAGCGGCATTCCCTTGGTTGGTCCCTCTACCAGCACCCCTCGTGTCTCGGCACATCGTCAATCTGAAAAAGGGAAACGATTAACGACCCCATAATGGTGCTAGTGCAGTGCGACTTCATTCTTATACTACTAATAGTATATATATACATAGCTTTTGAAAACCAAAGTAATCACAAATACGCGCTCTCATATACGTACTAACTCTCCCTAGTGTCTTTCCCTAGGTTAACTACGCAACCTAGAGCTCTGATACCAAGTGTGACGGCCCGCCACGCACTAACCGACATTTACTCCAAAGGTGCGCTGTACACATGTCCAGTTCGCACGGAACGGGTCGTCAGAAGGAAAAAGGAAGAAGTGAATGAGCTAATCAAGAACCTGTAGAATGTCTCACAGCGCATAGAACAACATATAATAATAACATACTTGACATAAAACAGGAGAGACAATGCATAAGCTGAAAATCAGAACTAAACATCATAGCAGCGGAAATCCAAAATACAGCTTATTACAACTTTCAAACTGTCTCAAGCAAAAGCAAGATAAATGAGGTACACTACAAATGCCCAAGTAGCGACCACCAACGACACAGGGAGAATGTGTATATATATATATATATATATATCATACGTGGAAGCCTCCTGCCCGCCTCCGAATCAGCTACTCGCACATCACCAGCTAACATGTCTCTAGTCTGCTCGTGTGAGCACCCAGAGTAATAAGAGGAGACATAAAACTCTGGGTCAGACATAAAGCCTGGTATGAGCGATAAGCATCTAAAGTGAACAATAACAGGTAGGCTAAAACATACCTCAACCTGGACTGCAACCAAAGAGTTAGCACTACATACTGTACAACACTCTAAGGTATCATATCAAACAATATAAAGATACGGAGGTGGGGGAGGTGTGCATGTCATAGGGATGGCAAACAATCAAACATAGCATCCATCCTCACATCTCTCACTCAGTGCGTAAAGCATACGATATTCACCACTTCGATCACCCAACATACCTTGCTACGATCACTGCCCCATGAAGTCATAAATGGCTTCACTGCACTGATAACGTAGCCACAAATCCTTCGCTATGTCCACTTTGCCCCATGGAGTCACAAGAACCCCACTACACTGGCTCATAGCCTTACTAATCCTTACTATGTCCACTTTGCCCCATGGAGTCACAAGAACCCCACTGCACTGGCTCATAGTCTTACCAATCCTTACTATGTCCACTTGCCCCATGGAGTTATTCACCCCATCTGCGCTGGCTCATAGTCTTACTATGCATCACCTTGCCCCTCAGGTCATAATGACCCTACTGTACTGATAACGTAGTCTTGCTACCATCACCTTGCCCCTCAGGTCATAATGACCCTACTGCACTGATAAGTAGTCCATCATTCCTTTTTAGTAGTGAATCGAAGTTATGAACGTCGACAACTCCTTAGCACACGTCCCGCAGCAAAGTCCAACCATGAAGTGAACTCCTTGGTTCCCAACTGGTTCCGGGATACTGAGCTCTAACTTCCCCTATTGGACTACCTTTGCATCTCGGGTTATTGGTCAATACTGGGTCGGGTCGGGTTCCTCCTCAAGTTATCGGTTCGGGTCGGTGTTCTTCATCCGTTCGGGTCGGGTCTCCTTCTGGTGCGGTTCGGGTCGGGTACTCCTTTGTGTTCGAGTCAGATGCTTCTCTTCGGGTCGGGTCGGGTGCTTCCCTTCGGGTCGGGTCGGGTGTCCCTTCTTGGTTCGCGTTTTCGATCCGTCTTCATGCTCCCTTCATATGCTCCTATCCGATCCGCTTCCGTGCTCCTGCTCTGATTCGTCTTCGTGTTTCCGATCCGATCCGTCCTCCTCGATCCGATCCGTCCTTCTCGATCCGATCCGTTTTCCTCTATCCGATCCGATCCCAGTTCAGCTAGCGTGGCCTTCCTTTTTGCCACTTTTCCCAAGTGTTGGGTTCCGATACGATCAGATTCTTTGCTCAGTTCAACATATCCGATCCGAGCCCCCTTATCCGATCCGATCCGAACCCTGCACTGTTTTCTGAACTGTTCCAGCAAGTGTTTACGCCATTCGACGACGTTTTCGACCATTCTAACTATTGAAATCAATCACAAAGCATTTCATACAGTCATAGCAACATGCATAATCAACCACAAACATCATTCACATCAATATCATAGGTTAAAATGGATCAAACATACCCAAAATCCCATATTTCCCCTTAAGCATGTTTAGGTGAAACTAATGATAGGATTAGCAAAACTTAACCAAATTAACCCAAATTCATATCAGAGGTTTAAAACATCATTTAGGAATTTATGAACATTTTTCCCGAATTTATTAGTGTATAAATTCGCTAATTAACACTAATCACTCCTAATTAGCCATAATTAGTGTAAAACTATGCAAATCACTCACCTTAGCCACAAATAAACTAAGATCTGAAATAGTTCTCTGATTTGATGTGAATTTCAATGCCAAACAGCAGCTCCTATGTTGCTTTGGTGAAGATCTTCCTTGATTAGGGGTTGCTAAGCTTAATCCTTGACCAAAAGATGATTTGGAGGTGATTTAGAGGTTGGAGGCCATTTTTAGGGATCCTTGGTGATAAGTGGAGGCTAGAAAATTGAAATGGAATGATTCTCCATCTCATTTCAGCCCTCCTATAACCCTAATCCCGAAATGGGTTATGGGCCTACTCACTAATCACCCGATTTGGCCCGGTTAAGCAGTTTTTCACCCTCCAAACCTTATTTCAGCCATATCTCCCAAACGGTAAGTCCGTTTGGCTATTATGACCACTCTACGGAAAGGTAAACCATCAAACGAATCAAATGGAAGTGGTTTCAGGTCAAAATTCCTTTCCAATCAAAAGTTATGGCCAAAACAGTACTAACTAGGGGCAAAATAGTCATTTAAAAATCGACAAAAATCATGAACATGGGAAATGACTCTAATAGATGTTTCCCAAAGTTACATGACCATACGACTTCACATGGGAAAGAAATAAATATTCCACAATCCTATGATGTGTAGAATACGGGTCGTTACAAGATTTCTCATACTGGTCCCATGACTGACTCGTAGTTTGTTTCACTTGCAAACTCGGGTGCCCTTATTTCTACACGGGCAGCCTTGTCTTCAGGTTTTAGCAGGCTCTTTCTGGATAGCTGGAGCTGAAGATGGATTCTATTATTTATCTCTTTTTATGCTGTTCAGCTCCTATTGTGTATATTATGTTGTTTTCCGCTGTAGACATTTATGTATAGCTGAACTGTATTTGTACTGAGTATGATCCTGTATACTGTGTAACTCTGATGATTATGTTTATCCAGTGTATTATTTGTACATTATTTGGTGTATTTATTTATTTATGTTCTGCTATTATCCGTTTATGTGTTATATTCCAAAGATTACCCTTGCCATCGTCAGTACGGGGATTTGGGGTCGTCACATGAAATGCCTCTTATTTCCGTACACAAGTTCTAATGTAAAATTTGACAATACAACTATCACTTGGATTTGCATACAAATTCTATTATATAATTTAATCATAAAATATCACTTTAATTTACATACAATTATAATGTATGTTTTGACCAATAATAGGATTCTTATATGTCATATAAATTCTAATGTATGTTATGCAAATAAAAGTGATTCTTATATTTGCATATAAATTACATTTCAACAAAATGTATAAAAAGTGATACATTCATTATCTATTTTATCAAAATGAATATTTTGTTGCAACACAAACCTATTTAACAAAAATGCTATTTGTTTTTAACTCTTTTTATTTAACCAAACATGTGATTTTTGTTTTCAACTATCTTGTTTTGACAAAACGTACATTTTTGTTTCAACTAATATATTTTGAGAAAAATGTTCTTTTCAACTTAGCTATTTGGTTTCAACAAATATGATGTATTTGTTTCAACCAATCTTTTTGGCTAAAATGTATATTTTGACAAAAATGTATATTTTGATAGAAATGTATATTTCTAATTCAACTGTTTTAATTTGTCAATAATGTTTATTTTTGTTTCAACAATTATATTTTGACAAAAATGTTCATTTTTGTTTTCAACAATTATATTTTGACAAAAAGGCCAATTTTGTTTCAACTATTACATTTGACAAAAGGTGACAAATTTGGTTTTAACTATTACATTTGACAAAAGTGACAAATTTGGTTTTAACTTTTATGTCTTGATAAAAGTGACAAATTTTGTTATCACTTTTATAACTTGACAAAAGTAATAATTTGTTTTCAACTTTTATAACTTGACAAAAGTGATATTTTGGTTTATCTTTTATAACTTGACAAAAGTGATAATTTTATTTATCTTTTATAACTTGACAAAAGTGATAATTTGTTTTCAACTTTTATAACTTGACAAAAGTGATATTTTGGTTTATGCCGAGTCTATTTAACCAAAAATGTCATTTTTGGTTTTAACTCAAAACTGTTTAACAAAAATGTAATTTTAGTTATAACCCAAGTTTATTTAACAAAATGTAATTCCTTTTTAACTCTAGTCTTATTCAACAAAAATGCATTTTTTGTTGAACTAAAATCTTATTTCACAAAAATGTAATTTTTGTTAAACTCTATTCTTATCCAATAAAATGTAAATTTTGTTAAGTTCAATCTTTTTATTGAAAATTATGAACAATAAAAAAATATAATCTTTTATGTTAATTCTTTTTATTTAAACAAAGTGAAAGTAAAAACATGATCTTTAATACTTATCTTTTCATTGTAACAAAATTGACAATAAAAATATATCTTTTTATTTTACTTTTTTTATTGTAACTAAATAAAAATAAAAATATATCTTTCATTCTATCCTTTTATTATAATCTAAAATGACAAAAAAAACATATTTTCAGTTCTACTCTTTTTATTGTATTTAACAAAGTGACAACAAACACTACAACAAAAACACCATATTACAACTTTAATTTTACAACTGTGCGAAAAGCACAGTTGTAATAAATGCTTTTTTTACAACTGTGCAAAATGCACTGTTGTAATAAATGTTTTTTACAACTGTGAAAAAATCACTGTTGTAATAAACATATATATCACAACTTTTCTTCTTTGTCTGTTGTAATAACTAATATATACTAATTAATTTCTGGTAATTAATAGTTAAATTAGAAAGTTGTTTAAACTTATTTTTAGTAACTCTTTTTTCTATTTCTTGTATTAGAGACCTATTAAATATTAATAACAACTTATATTTAATAATTAGTAATATTAACATTTAAGAATAATTCATATTCAATAATAAATTTACAAATTAATACCAATTACCATTAATTACTAGTAGATTAGATAAAAACCGCTTAATTGATGATTAATAAATAATAGTCAATTTTTAAAAATTACTATTAAATATTTAATAGTATATAATCAATAACATTTACATAATAATTAACTTTTAATAGTTGGAATTCAATTATAACTTTGAAGAAATAAGTAATAATTAATTATAGCTATTGTTTATAAGTAATATTTATTATTTAAATAAAATATAATTCTCAAGTAATTCATATTATATTTAATATAATTTTTATTTATTAATTCTGACTTTTGATTTTATAATTTTGAATGAAATTTTCATTATAATCAATAAAAAACTGACTCTGAAAGAAAATAGGTTGTCTATGTCAACGCAAAATACGAAATTTAAGTAGAAGACTGAAATTTTGGCTCTAGCATATCCCACATGTTGTATTTTTGCAAACAAACGGAAGTAAATACCATGCTTTATGTTGGAGCAAACAAATTTTCGTCCGCTCCAAATTGAAATTTCGGCTCCAAAACCAAATTTTTGGCTCGTAAATTATTTTTCAGTAATCAGCGCGCAACCTCTCTCCTCTTCCATTGTATCTTTAATCTCACTCATCTTCAAATGTTCTCCCCCCGAATCCAAACCCAATAAGAAGCCCTACCTTCAATTTCAAAACCCTTTCAACTCCCATGCCAAAATTATAATCCTAGATCCATTCCACACAAAAGCTTGCAATTTCGCTTCCCTTTGTAATCGCTTGTCATTTCACAAGCATCAATTCAGAAGATGGATCTGAGGACTTTTTCATCCATCCACTCTCCATCAAATCTAATGGCTTCCGAACCCTAAACGAAGCGGGCCTCATCGAGTTCTCCGTAGCTGAAAGTGATGACGGACGCCTCAAGGCCGTTGATGTCACCTTTCCTAGAGGGTCCTCCATCCAAGATGGCGCCCTTCGGAATCGCCGTGGTGGAGGTGGATGATGCAGCTGCTACACCTACGGTGAAAGCGGAGCCATTGTTTCTGGATATTTGGAAAAATGCAATGTGGGCGAGTACTTTTGGTCAGGTATTTTCTGTACTTTTTGAGGAAAACCATAAGGTATTAGCTTTTTAGTCATCTGGAGATGAGAATACATGGTTATTTGCTTCCTTTCACTATTGAGCTATGCCTTTTCTTTTGCTTATTAACCTGTATCCTATTGAATTCTGGTTACAATTGAAGGAACATCAGTTTTATCTTGTTACTTAAATGTTCAGTTTTTACTTATATCCTATTTGACTAATGTAGTATTTTCAAAGCAATGGTTGTCTTGAATATTTCTTTATTATGCCTGATTTTGGTAGAGTTATTTTATAACTAGAAAGTTGAATTCAAAACAGTTATTCATTTGTCTTGTCATTTTAGACTGAGGCTGGGCACAAGGTATAGCTAAAATAAGTCTAGTCTTGGACAAAGCTAACTGTCATTAAAGAGCCAAGAGCAGCCTCCACAAATATTGTAATCTATCTCAAGTTACATTAATGTGTTTTCACAGGAAAAATGTGAAATAGTAAGTCATCAATGAGGAACTTCTCTAAAGTTACAGTTACTCAGCAATTTGGATTATTTTCTATTGCTTGTGGAATATAACATAACAATAATGGACCATATAAATTGTAAGCGTTTGCATGGAAGTTAATTTACACGTAGAAAATGAGTCTTGAGCATATTGCTCATACTTTCTAAGGCCGGAGAGTGAGCCAAACCGTGATGATCCAATATTCAACGCTTTAGTAGTTCAACTGATCACATCAAAGGATACATACAATTGAAGGCACAACGCTCAGCTTCTGATTATTCATTTGCTAACTAATCACTGCCATTTTCTAGTTTACAATGAAATTATGCAGCTAGGAATCTAGTGCAAACAATTGTATCATCCCCTGATGGATAAAAAATACATCTGGATGGATGTTTAATGTAACATTAAGTTTTTCAACCTTGTTGTACGTGTTTGATTTTATTTATAACCATTGTGCTAGGATGGAGAGACACAGGCGTGAAGTTGAGTTGAGGAATCAGTCCTCAAAAAAGAACCATGAATTACATTTCGTTGTTTTCTTTTTAAGAATATATCTTAGTGATCTATTGGATGTGTTGAATTATAATGGTAAAGGCTGTGATAACGTCCGGGCGATTGGATGTAATGAAGCTGTCAAAATTTCGTGTGGCTTAGATGTTTGTGTTGGTTGTATAAGAAGTGTTTGCATAAATGCTTATTCAAAAAATCCCCTTTCTATAGCTGGAGATTTTGATTCCGCTTATAATGTCTGATAACTTAGATGTTAATGTAAACAAGTATTGATTCAAAATCTTCAACAATTTGTGGATGTATTTTGAACAAGAAACACATAGGACATGTGAAGGTGAAAAACAAAGCATTGACAATGAGCCCTTCAAAAAGGTATACATCTACCTTGTATCCTCTGCTAATTTGTTTTCTGAAAGTCCAAGTGCAAATGCTCTTTTTTTAGAAGTTGTGTAACATCCAATTGTTTAAAAAGGGGCTTTAGACCACATGCAGTTCATGCTGTCAGGTACGTTAAGCATTATTGTTAATTTTTGGTATTGTTGACTTAAAAAAACACTTTTTGTTCTTTTTTATAACAACAGACATATTCTTATGCAATTGGTTTGATCACTGCAGTGAACTTGCACCAAAAAGATAAATGGCGTAAAGATTTCCTTGTCTTCGACTAGTGTATTCCCGTAGGATATGCAATTTTTTGTGGATAACTTGTGCTTATATTAAGTTGCTTTGTAACGGTCAAGTATGTAATAATCTACGAAATGTTGTCTAAAACTTATTGTTTGTAATACTGAATATTTGAGAATTTTAATAAATTAGTTTGCAAATAACTGTAATATCGGATTTGCTTATGGAGTATTGCTATATTTAGTGTATTGTTCTTTTCAATTGCAAAAGATGTTTTTTTTTTTAAAAAACAAATGTCAATCACAATAGTGCATAACAGTTGTAGTAGATTTTATTACAACGGTGCATAACTGTTGTAATAAAGTTTATTACAACGGTGGAAAAAAGTTGTAAAATATACATATTACAACGGTGTTGCAACAGTGCAAAAAAGTGGTAAAAGATATTAGTCTATTACAACTTCTTAATACACGGCGGTTTGCCCACCGTTGTAAAATATATATTACAACGGTGTTCCACCGTTGTAATAGGGTCATTTTGTTGTAGTGAAAGATGAAATCTTTTTATCCTAATCTTTTTATTTTAATCTTATTATTATAACGAAAACAACTTTTGAAAAAAACCATGTTTAATGTAAACAATAGAAATGATTATTTTTATTGTAAATCTTAACGTTTGACACAACCATGTTTAATGTAAACAATAAAATTGAATATTTTATTGTTATTCTAAATTTAAACAAAACCATGTTTTAATGTAAACAATAAAATGAGTATTTTATTGTTATTCTAATTTTTGACATAACAATTCATAATTAGATGACAAATTCATTTACGTACATTTTCCTATGTATTCTAATGACAAATAAAAGAATATTTTATTTGTTTACATTTTTCTATGCATGCTAATGACATATAAAAGAGTATTTTATTTGTTACATTTTCTAATCTAACTTAGTAAATCAGAATGATAATTTTATTTAAACCAAATGTGCAAAACTTGTTTCATCTATTTTATTTCTAACATGGTATATTTGTTTCACCTATTTCATAACAAACATGAGACACACAAATCAATTCAGTGATTCATCGCAATCATAAAAAAAATCAACACTGAAATAAATATATACACAATACCAACATGAATTTTATATAGAATGAATATAAATTTCACAGTGAAATAAATAAATAATTTTATTTTAAAATAGAAATCTCACCGTGGTCGGTTTTCAGAAACTGTTCGTGTTTATTTCTGAATTTCTGTTCGCGTTCAAATTTGGCTGAATTTCCAAAGTACTCCGTTTTAGATGTGGTCTGTTTCATCATGAAGCACGCATTTTTCTGATTTCAACGCACCTGAAATCATCTGATTCCGTCGCTGTTTGAATAAGATATGGGATTTTAAAGATTAACCATATTATTAAAGTATTTAAATATAATTGGATTTAGTTAATTACATCATTAAGATACACGCGGCCATCTTCTTCCTCGCGTTACAGGAAACCAGTGAACCCATACATCGTTCCAGAACCATCCCGTCGTTCCTCCCTATAGACCACCAGACTCCGATCTGAACCCATCACCTTGAAGCCCTCACCACCGTCTACCTGCGTCGCCAATGATGGCCATCTCGCCGCCCCCTGGATTGACCTATACAACCACGAACAACGCCATTTTGTAGCCAAAAATCTTGCCGTATACCCCATGATTTCAGATCTTATCCGTACAGAAAAAAAGAACGAAGAAATCTCTATCATTTTCCCTTAAGAACCCTAATCCGATTTGAAGTAGATCGCTAGAATTTTGGGGATTTGTTTTGAACAATTTCATCCTTTCATTTTTAATAACAGCTGCTGCTGACATGAAATTAGGGTTTTGGGGGATACCGTGTATTTATATGCGTATTTTTATTTTATTTATTTAATCTCGTTTAATTTCAATATAACTCCTGTATCGTTTCGAACTCCTAATCCAGACCAATGAAAGTTGTTTCCACCTAATTGCCCCCGTTCCGGACACAATGGGCTAGGTCACGTCATCCTGTTTGATGGTTTCATCCCACTTTTCTTTAATTTAAACTATAAATCATTTAATTATTTATTTTGATGATACATTTTAATTTACCAGGGCTACATACTAACTCTAAAAATTCCAGAAAAAATATTTCTAGTTATGTTTTGACGATACGGTCCTAACAAAACTAATTTCTCGAATTCCGAGACCATTTGAAAATTTGGTCTTTTTCTAATCGATCCGATTTGACTGAAATTGGCAAAACACGTTTTCTTTTGCCACGCTCACATATTCATTCCAAAAATTATGAAAATCATAATCCTGCAATAATTTGACATTCCGGATCCAACAAAAGTGGTTTAGTCGAAAATTGTGGTCGTTAGTAAAATGTCTATTTTTAATATTAAAAAAAAAAATCTATAGCGACTATTCTGAATTTTAAACAGGGCATAACTTTTGATTCCCGATATGAAATTTCAATTTTTCAGATTTGTTGAAAAGATATTTTTAAACAGATTCTAATATTTTTAGTTTCACTAAAATCCGATTTATTTTGCATCTTGCACAGTCAGTCAAAGTTCAAATTCAAATTTTCAAACTACCATGTTATTTCTAACTCCTTTTATAATTAAATTAAAAAAATTTGTTCTAACTTTGATTTAAAATAAATTTTTTCATCATTATTATTTAAAATAAATTATTTTAAATGTACTAAATCCATTAAATTTCTAAAATAAAAATTTTAAATTGGTTCAGAATTTTCGGGTTGTTACAATCTCCCCTATTTAAAATCTTTTCGTCCTCGAAAAGGAATGGAGCGCAAATTTGTTTAATTTACCAATTTAATTTTCATTCTTTTATTGGTTTCAATAGTTTTATTAGTTAACTAACTTTTCAAATATATATAACTTTTATATATTCAAAAATCATATCTTATAAGGTCGGATTATATATAATCATAAATACGTTAATTATAAACTTATCACTCTCACTCATTCTAGTGCATACTAACCCCATCTCTAATGAGTATCTCATTCTAGGATGCTACTGATCCTATCTCTAATGAGTATTCTTATTGGATATTACTAATCCAATATCTGATGAGTCTTTTGTTCAGTTCTAATGAGTTGTACCGAGCTAACCAGAGCTCTGATACCAACTATAACGACCCCAGATTTCGCCCGTACCTAATCGATCGCAAAATTTACCAAGACCATTCAAAACTCGAATACGCTAACTTTGGGCATACAACACATCAGAACAAATAACAGAATACTTTTATTAACATCAAAATAATGTTACATCAGAGTACAGGATATATCGAATATAATACAGCGGAAGATAAATTAAATTAATTTAATACATTGCAGCGGAACAAATAAACTAATCACAGCGGAAGACTATCAATGATCTGAATACATCTCTAAGCTTCGATCCAGAATCCTACTCAATATATCTGCAAAATAAGCTACTCGACTGCCCGTGTGGAAAAGAGGGCACCCGAGTTTGCAAAGTGAAACAAACTACAGGTCAGTCATGGGACTGGTATGAGAAATCTTTCCTAACTTAACTAGTAATAACGCTATTCACAGGACCACGCTGTTAATGCGGAACGGGTTTACTCCATTGGACTGCCAGTGCATAATATAAAGTAAATCATTAAACAGCGCAATGATGCTTTTTAGAAAAATGAAACCATTATAAGACTCAAGTCCCATCACACAATGCAACGCAAACCGGAGGATAGAGTTTTACCTTATAATGGTCAAAAATGCTTGATACGATAAAAATGGATTTGATATTATTATTAGTGTATATATGTTGCAAAACAATTTCAATCATAATGTATCAATCATAGACGGCATAACTACCATATACTATGTCGCCATACTAGTTCTACAATCAAAACCACATGTTGTCGTATTGGAAGTTGGATTTCCATCAAGAGTCAAGGCTAGGAACGATCTCATTATCGATTCGAGACACTCTAGCAATGTCTCAGGATCACACCTATGGGAAACCCTTGGATACTGCAGGGCCAGTCCACAAATAATGTTAGTGGATTAGTTATGCCTGAACACACGCTTCCCGATCGTATTGGACCTATAATTTGGCCATTGGCGACCAATAAATCCGCGGCCTCGAAAATTTCATCATCCACATAAGTAATATGTCAGGGCTGGTTAGCCGTTGACACCACTTCTAGCTTGAAAGAAACGTGTGCACTCCCTGCGTTCCCTTGCTCCGTTTCTGACTTTTACCGGGGTGTGAGGCTCACGAGGTAACGCTATAAAAAAAGCTATGCCGAAATAGGCTATGCATTGATCATCAACCACAAGGCTCTGCTTTTCAACAAAAGCCTCAATCATTTGCATCTTGGCATGCCACATTGACAATTCACGCCATGCGATCGATAACTACCAATATATAACCTCTGAGCTCGGCGTCTCAGAGAAGGGTGTTAAGCAAGAGAATAAATTCCCCGCCACCACAGATATATATTAAATAGAAATTAATTTAATTTACATGGAATGAAATTCAATGTCAGACACACATCCATTTACAAGTCCATTATGGGTCTGAACGAAACCGAAGACACCTTATTCCTCGTCCCATATGTCCAATACAAAAGTGAGGTGCTTGCATATCCGGACAATCAACAAGTACGGCCGGACAAACTACCACTTTTAACCCTTTACTAAAAGCGACCCAATGCAAGGCATTAGTAGTCGTCCATTCGATGTGAAGATCGCCAGTCTTCAATCACCGTCTTCAATGTCTTTGACTTTAATCATTGTAGTAATTATTGAGAATGGGTTAAACTCGGTCTTTCTGAATAACTCGCGTATTTATATTCAAAAATCAGGTGGACACATCATACGCCCCATTTCAATTCAGAATATTCGTTTAGTAAAGTATTCATATTATTAGGGAAAGGTTCCAGTAATTTTATCAAAGATAATTTCTTTTAAATATAATCTTTAATCTTCTTTTTAAAGATTCATTAAAACTCCAATTCGGTTTTAAATATCAAAATAATTACCTTATGATTATCCAATTTTAAGAACTAATCTTATCATTGACTGGGTTAAAGAACCAACGTCATTTAAAAACATTGTTCACGATAAACCCAAAATCACCTCCATTAAATATTGAATATTCACAGAAACCAAATCAATATATGATCGATATAAGTTTCTGTATCAGACAGCTACCATAAATGCAATAATATCAAAAGCCTTTTAAATTCCATATATTGTATCAGTCTTCTTTTACAAAAGCCTATCTCGATTATTATCAAATCGAATTTCCACTCAATTTCAGTTTAATATATATTAAATTGGAAAACTTGACTTTGGACATTTCCTTTTTAAATCTTAATAAAAAGATCTATAAATTCCAAAATATATTTTCACTGTTAATTGGGTTAAAAAACAAATTTCGTTTAAAAACTCAGTTTACGGTAAACCCAACTCATATATCAATTTATTCTAAATAATAGATATAATTTGAAAACTCTAATAATCTTAACTAAAGGATTTATTCTTTTCATACAGGGTTTAAGAACAGTGTTATTTAAGACTCCATCCACGACAACCCAAAATCTAATTCTTTTATTTAATTCTAATTAAATATCAGTTAATTGGAAGACTTCATTAAATCTTAATTTTAAAGATTTATTCTAGTTAATAACTGGTTCATTTCGATAAAAATATATTTTAATCTATTGTCCATACAAAAACGGACATAGAAATCATCATTTTATTCTTCGTTGAATATTATTGTAACAACCCTGAATTTTGGGGTAAATTTAAAAATTTATTTTAACTAATTTTAATGAGTTTTTGATATTTAGAATAATTTATTTTAAAATAATAATGATTAAAAATTGATTTAAATCGAAGTTAGAATGAATAATTTAATTTTAACTATAAAAAGAGTTAGAAATAGCGCGGTAGTTTGAAAAGTCAAACTTGAACTTTAACTGATCGTACAGGATGCAAAATTTAACGGATTTTAGTGAAACTAAAAATATTAGAATCTACTTAAAAATATCTTTCTAACGAATCCGAAAAATTGAAATTTCATAGCGGGAATCAAAAGTTATGCTCAAATTAAAATTTTGAAAGGTCGCTATGAAATATATAAAGGTCAAAAACACTACTTTTTGCATACGAAGGAATTTGGACTCGAAACTACTTCCATTGAGTTCAGAATGATGTTTATGCATTTAAAAACAGTAAACACTTATATATTTCGAGTTTCGAAAATTATTTGTTTAAAATGTATTTTTAATATATAGCCCTTAAAAATAGCCATTTTTCAAATGACCTCTGTTTTCAATGAAACCACTTTTGTTGGATTCGGAATGTCAAAATATAGTTAAGTTTAATTTTTCATAATTTTTAGAATTAATTTCGGTCAATTTTAATCGGCTTGAAAATAGTCATTTTTCAAATAGGCTCAGAATTGAATGAAAATAATTTCGTTGGATTCGTATCGTCAAAACATAGCCAAAAATATTTTTTCGGGAATTTTTAAAGTTATATTGTGGCCCTGGTGAATTTTTATATACGTTAGAATTTTTAAAATAAAAGAATAATTTTAAATCTGAAAAACGGAGGCTGAGATGACCTTTTGGGCCTGCGGGACATAGTTAGATGGATCCAGAACAGGGGTTATTAGCTAGGAAACACAGTCATTGGGCTGAAAACGGAGTAAGTGGGTAAACAGACCTTTATTGGATAATTATATAATAACTGTAACAACCCGGATTTTTGGAACAAAAAGAATATATTGTTTTTGGTTATTTTAATGGATTTTGATATTTAAAATGATATATTTTAAATAATAACGATTAAAATCTATTTAATACGACGTTGCAAATTATAAATTATAATAATTCTATACTGAACTTTAAATAGCGCGGTAATTTCAGTTTTCAACTTTGAACTTTGGAAAATCATATAAAATCAATATTAAATTGGAATTGGATAAAACTGGACACATTGGGACCGTATTGAAAATATTTATCCAAAGAATTTTAGAAATTAAAATTTCAGTTTTTATTTTGTAAGTTATGAAAAATTCAAGTTTTTAGAAAACGCTGTAGAATTTAATAATATAATATTATTTAAAGGCCCAAAACGTTACTTTTTGCATATGACTGAATTTGGACTCGAAACTACTTCCATTGAGTCCAGAATGACGTTTACATAAAGAAAAAGTATAAGCATCGAGATATTTTGAGTTTCGGAAAATTTTCATTATTTTATGTATTTTTAATATTAAAATATATGCGCCAAAAATGGAAATTTTGCAAACAGCCTCCGAATCCGGCGAAACCAGTTTCCATGGATCAGGAATATTTAAATATAGTTAAATTCCAAATTTCATAATTTTTGGAGTCATTTTGTGGCAGTTATTGATTTTTTTCTAGAAACGGTCAATTTTAATAAATAAAAAAATTCACCAAATATTCATATGGACTCGAAATTTAACGAAACCAGTTTTGTTGGGTTTGTAATGTCAAATATTATTTATGTTTAAATTTTCATTAATTTCGAAATTAGTATGTGAGCGTAGTAATTTTTAAACGGTCAAAAATGCAAGAAATTGAATTAAAAAATGAACATGGGCCTATTATCCAATAAGTGAAAATAAACAAGGGTTTTAAAACCCAATTACACCAGCCTATATATTATCTTATTTCAGCCATAACCTAGAGAAACAAACCATAACCACCTTCTTCCTCATTTCAATTTCAATGGCTTCTCCACCTAAAATCTTCTTTGCAAAAAGAACCCTCAAACTGAAAATTTTATTTCTCCCAAACCAAAGCAAAATAAATCAAACCCCTTCTGGGTATTGATCATCATCTTATTATCTACCTTCCACGAAAAATTCAGCGTCTAATGTCGCACGGATTCGCCGGAATCTCAGATCAACGGCAAAACTGATAAAACGGAGCAGCAAACGCAAATGAATTTTTTCCCGCAAATCAGAGAAGAACTGGACAAAGTCACCAACAGGAAAGTTGTTCGTATGCGCGAGAGGAAGGTGCTGTAAAAATTTCAGGCAGAACGGAGCAAGGATGTGGCCTGTGGGGCCCGCAACCTGACGAACGGAAATCGGCGATTTCCGGCCGTCGGCGGTGGCCTGGGGGGGGCCCACTTCCGGCGAAGCTTCGCCTCGTCGAGGCGGTTCCAATGGTGGGTGGCGGCGGCGGTGCAGGTCAACGGTGTGGCGGGAAAGTCCGGTCAAACTTCTAAAAGCACTGGTTTGACCAGAAAATGAAGAGAGAGAAAAGGTTGATTATTTGATTAATTAATTAATCTAATATCCAATGTTCGAACGCGCATAACTTTTGCATACTAAGTCGAAATTCGACGATTTCAGGTTCGCCGCGATCGTGGTGACGAGAGCTTCGCGTGGACACTATTTTCGTCCAATTTGAAGACAGTCAAATTTTTAGGTATTTTTCATGAATATAAATAATTATTTAAAATTATCCAAACTTCAGTAAATCATAACTTTTTGTAACGAACTCGAAATGACTCAAAACAGGGTTTGCCATGATCGGTATATTTTTAGCAATGCATAGACACCAATTTCGCTAAATTCTGAGGATGTTGAATTTTGGGCCAAATTTGGGTCCAAAACCACCCAATTGGACCCGATAAAGTCAAATCTCGGTGAGAACTCTTTTCTCACTCAATTTTTATTTTCAGTAATTATTTATTTTCTGAAATAAAAATATTTTAAATGTCTGTGATGAATGTCTGGGAATTAATTCTGTGATATGCATGTTTGGTTGTAAATTGTTGCTATGGAATGCCTGATTTTGTGTATTGATTCAATGTTGAATTGAAATTCTGTAATTAACTAATTTATGATAATTCATTATGATAATTGGAATTTGCTACACTGCCATATATGAGTTACCTGTCTCATATGTGTTGATTGGGCTGATATTTTCACACATCGCCCAAGTGCACAGTTAATAAATTATTCCTTAAATGTTGTTTAAATGTGATGTGGACATTATATGAATGTTATTATGTGATGAATGTTATTGTTGATTACATGTATGATTTAAAATCCATTATTTAATGGTATTTGATGTGAGTCTCATTCCAAGGAGGGAATTTCAAAAGTTTTCAAAAGAATTTACAATTAAAGAATTAAATGTAATTTTAATGCGTTTTAATATAATTTGATGTACACTAAACCGATTAGTTAAATTGCGCTTTTTATACGTGAATGGATATTTCCATGAATTATATTTATTATACAATAAAGGAATGAAGATTTAAGATATGAAATTTGAAATGTAACGTTTGGAATTTTTAATAATTATTATAATAAAATGAGTATTGCTTAACCCGAGGTTAGATTGAGTTGTGGTATAAGACTGCCCGGACCCGCCCGGCACATCCAGCAACCGCAACAATATATATCTAATGTGAGAGGTTAATGCAATAATCAATACTTAATTAACATATATAAATTGAAATTCAAAAGTTATACATTTTGAAAATATAATATTGTAATAATAAATGTTGTATTAATGATTAAATTAATACATAAAGTTTAAAATTTCAAAAATGACATTTTATTGTAATATTAAATTGAACATTAAAAGAATAAATGAAACAATAAATGATTAATTTATTTTGAAAGCTTGCATTTTGAAAAGTTATCCTTTTATTAAAGATTAGAACGCTAAATAATGTTTGTTAATAAAAGTTATTCTTTTATTAAAGATTAGAAACGCTAAATAATGTTTGTTAATAAAAGTTATTCTTTTATTAAAGATTAGAAACGCTAAATAATGTTTGTTAATAAAAGTTATTCTTTTATTAAAGATTAGAAACGCTAAATAATGTTTGTTAATGAAAGTTATTCTTTTATTAAAGATTAGAAACGCTAAATAATGTTTGTTAATGAAAGTTATTCTTTTATTAAAGATTAGAAACGCTAAATAATGTTTGTTAATAAAAGTTATTCTTTTATGAAAGATTAGAAACGCTAAATAATGTTTGTTAATAAAAGTTATTCTTTTATGAAAGATTAGAACGCTAAATATTGTTTGTTAATAAAAGTTATTCTTTTATTAAAGATTAGAAACGCTAAATATTGTTTGTTAATGAAAGTTATTCTTTTATTAAAGATTAGAAACGCTATATAATGTTTGTTAACAAAAGTTATTCTTTTATTAAAGTTAGGAACGCTAAAATATGTTGGTTTAGAATTTAATATTGAATATAGGTCGATATATTTTATTCAAAGATTTATATTTAATATTAAATAAGATGCTGGGTTTGTCGTGAATGGTGTCTTAAATAACACTGTTCTTGAATCCTACTTAAGAAAGAATAAATCTTTTAATAAAGATTTAAAGAAGAGATTTTTCAATTATTAAACAAAATTGAAAATTTATTTGGAAATTGATGGTGGGTTGATTGTGAATAATGTTTTAAATGACATTAGTTCTTGAAACCCAAATCAATAGTGAAATTATGATTTTTCATTCATTAATCTTTTAATTAAAGATTTAATGAAATTTTCTAGAGCGAAGTTTCCAATTTAATACATTAAATTGAAATTTAAAGAAATTGGATTTTGGGGTTTGTCGTGAACAATGTTTTAAGCAACATTTGTTCTTTAACCCAATTAAGATAAGATTAATTTCTTAAAGTTGAAAAATCATTAAATAATAATTTATGGAAGGTTAATACCAAATAGAGTTTTAACGAACCTTTAATCAGAATTAAAGAGGAATAAAGAAATTGAATTTACTAAATTCAATAAGTGATTGAGAATGGAGTACCACCAGTTTTGCTCCATGCGTTAGTTAAATCTTTAATTAGATTTAAATGATAAACAGTAATTAAATTTACCGTAACATATTGGGTCTAGATATGGAGTACCACCAGTTTTACTCCATGGGTTAAATAGGTTGGGACTGGGCTAATGAAATAAATGATTTATTCGGTAAGACGTAAATTCCGACTAGATGGATAGGGCTTAATGTAGTTGAGAAAAGATTAAATCTTTTGAAACGATATCCAAAGGATTATTTAACTATATGTTTTAAAGGAATTTTATCTTTGATAAAATTAAGGGGAAAATTTCCTAGAGAAAAGATCATTTAATCAAAAGAATATTCTTGATTTGGAATGAGAAGTTGTTTATGTTACTTTAACACACGTTTTTTTAAATTGCGCGAATTATTCGGAAAGACCGGGTTCAACCCATTCCGAATAAATTCATACGATGATTGAAGATCGACGATGAAGACGGTTATTGAAGAACGGGAAATTTCCATATTGAATGAATGATTATTGATATCTTGATTGGACCGTACACCCAAGATGAGGGAAAGTTGGTGATCATTCAGACGTATTTGGGAATTCTACCGGATATAGTTTCGTTCAGACCCAGAACGGACTAGTAAATGGATTGCGTGTCTGACATGGTATTCCTTTATATTGTACTTGTTGATCTCTGTTTTACGTATAACTGTGTGGTGGTGGAGAATTTATTCTTCGCTTAACACCCGGTTATATATTGGTAGATGATCAATGATATGGTATGGTCTGACAATGTGGCACGCCAAGATGCATTGATCAAGGCTTTTGTTGAAAAGTAGGCCTTGTGGGTATAACGTAACTTCACGAACCTCACACCCCGGTATGAGTCAAAAACGGGAGAAGGGAACGCAGGGAGTGCACACGTTATCTTTCTAGCTAGAGTGATGTCAGGGACCTACCAGCGCTGACAGTTTACTCATTGTGGATATTGGATTTTGAGGCGCCTCGTTATTTTTATAGGCCGTTGGTGGTCACACTATAGGTCCAAAGGGACCGGGAAACGTGTGTTCAAGCATAACTAATCCACTGCCCATAGGCGGGGACCGGCCCTGCAGCTATCCAAGGGTTCACTGCGGGGAATCCTGAGGTATCCGCTAGAGTGCCTCGAATCGGTAAGGAGCTCCTCCCTAGCCTTGACTCATGATGGAATTCAAATCTCCGATACGACCATTGCGGTTTTGATTGTATAACTAGTATGGCGACATGATATATGGTACCCATGCCGTCTAGGATTGATACATTTATTTTGAATTGCTTTTAAAACATATACACACTAATGATAATATCGGTTTAACGTATTTATCATCTTTTGATCATTATAAGGTAAAACCCTATCCTCTGGTGTGCGTTGCATTGTGTGATGGGACCTGGGTCTTATAATGGTTTCATTTTTCCAAAAATCATTGCGTTGTTTAACGATTTACTTTAATTTTTGCACCGACAATCCATTGGAATAAAATCCGTTCCGCATTAGCGGCGTGGTCCTTGGATTTGTCTTATTAGCTAAATTAGTTTTGAGTTCTCATACCAGTCCCATGACTGACCTGGAGTTTATGGTTTTAACCTAAACTCTGGGTGCCCTTATTTTCCACACGGGCAGTTGGAGTTTTGGTTTTTGCAGATTTTCATTTATAACAGGATTCTGGGTTGAAGCTTAAAGCTGTGTCCAGAGCATATTTGTAACAACCCGTAAAATGCGAGCCAGTTTGAAATTTTTATTTTGGCAATTTTAGCGAATTTTGATTATTTAAAATGAATTATTTTAAATAATATCAACGAGAAATTTATTTTGAATATAATTCGAACGTATATATTTATACGCGTCGTCGTTAGAATATAAATATTTATATATAATTATAAATAGAATTGAAAATGGCGCGGTAGTTCGATAATTCGATTTCAAACTTCAATTGAATGTACCGGGTGCAAAACAATCCGGATTTTAGTGAAACCAAAAATCTTAGGATCTAATTGTGAATATCTTTCTAACGAATCCGACCAATCGAAATTTCATAGCGGGAATCAAAAGATATGTCCAGTTGAAAATTCTGAATAGTCGCTATGGAATTCAGGCCCTTAAAAATGGACATTTTGCAAACGACCTCGGATTTCGACGAAACCAGTTTTGTTGGGTCCGGGATGTCAAACTATTGCTAGGTTTCAAATTTCATAATTCTTCGAATCAATATGTGAGCGTGGCAAAAGAAAACGCGTTTGACCAGTTTCTATTGAATTTAATCGACTGGGAATTGGCCATTTTTCAAACGATCTCAGAATTCGACGAAACTAGTTTTGTTAGGACCGTATCGTCAATACGAAACTAGAAAATATTTTTCTGGAATTTTTCTAGTTAGTATGTGACCCCGGTAATTTGAAATGTACGTTTAAAATTCAATATAAGGATTTAAATTGTAAATTTCAACGGAAACTGATTGTAACGATCAAACCAGCTTGCGATACATATCCCATTGTGTTCGGAATGGGGGTAAAACGCTATGGACGACAGGCGGTGGACCTCATTTTGAGGTCATATGTAAAAGTCAACCCTTGTGCATAATTTAATAATTAAATAATAAAATAAAAAAAAAAAAAATTACTTCTCCTCCTTTTCTTATCTGTTTGGCCCCCCCCCCCCGATCAGTTAATTATAAAACGAAATAAAAAAAAAAGAGACAAAACCCTAAAACCCAAATCGACCCGCCGCCTGACCGCCGAAGCCCCACCGCCTGACCGCCGAACCCTTCGCCTGAGCCACCCTCGCAACCTCCTCCCACCGAACGACGCATCGAAGCAGCACCCTCGTCGAAGCCTCGAACCACCGCCGCGACGTCTCAGAATCTCCGAACGCCGCCCTCGACTCTCCTCCTCCCATTCGAAGCTAGGTGAGCGTTTAATTTTATTTTATTTTGTTTTTGCTTTTTGTTTTTGTTTTACAGTGAAAGTATAAACTGTTTTTTTTTTTTATATATATGAATTATAAAACTGATTTTTGTTTTAAGTTTTTAAAACAGAATTTTTTTAAAAGAAGAAACTTATAAAAACTGTTTTTTTATAAAGTTTTAAAAACTGTTTTAAAAGAAATCAAAACAGAAATTTTAAGAAGTAAAAACTGCATTTTTTTAAAAAGTAAAAAACTGCATTTTTGAAAGAAGGCAAAACTGCATTTTAAAAAAATAAAAACTGCATTTTTCTAGAAGATGAAAACCATTTTTCTAAAAGGAAAAAAAAACTGCATTTTTGAAAGAATAATAATAAAAATATAATCTTTATATTTAATAGCGAAGTCAAAATGCAATCTATATATATTGAATAACATAGTAAAATTCGATTTTTACCTATGTAGAGGATACAGTCAACAAAAGCAACAACAAGGCGAAGTAGACGAAGTTTCTATTAAGGAAATCAATCGTGTGAGTGGATAGCTATTGGTGAGGATTTCTCACTCTTCAATCTCTTTTTATAATTTTATATATGTGTTGAAAGTGGAAGTGAATTGCTATATATAAATACCTATATATATATACGCCCCTCGTCCACAAACCATGGACGATATTTATTGGTTGAAATTGTTGTGAAAATTGATTGATAGCGAAGTGAAATAATATATATATGAAAAGTGAAATTTATATATATAGCAAAGTGAAAATATCGAATATATGAAAAGTGAAATTTATATATATAGCAAAGTGAAAATATCGAATATATGAAAAGTGAAATTTATATATATAGCAAAGTGAAAATATCGAATATATGAAAAGTGAAATTTATATATATATATAGCGAAGTGAAAATATTCGAATTGAAAACAATGTATATGAAATATTCGAATTGAAAACGATATATATATATATATATGAAATGAAAACAATGTATATGAAATATTCGAATTGAAAACGATATATATATATATATATATATATGAAATGAAAACGATGCATATGAAATATTCGAATTGAATTGAATAGAAAACGAATTCGAATTGAATTGACTAGAAAACGAATTCGAATTGAATTGACTAGAAAACGAATTCGAATTGAATTGAATAGAAAACGAATCCGAATTGAATTGACTAGAAAACGAATTCGAATTGAATTGACTAGAAAACGAATTCGAATTGAATATAAAACGAATTCGAATTGAATTGAATAGAAAACGAATTCGAATTGAATTGACTAGAAAACGAATTCGAATTGAATTGAATAGAAAACGAATTCGAATTGAATTGAATAGAAAACGAATTCGAATTGAATTGAATAGAAAACGAATTCGAATTGAATTGAATTGAGAAACGAATTCGAATTGAATTTAAAATGAAGTGAAATGAATTCAAATTGAATTGAAATTTGAATTGAATAGAAATGAATTTTAAAACGAATTTATAAAAGAGAATTCAATTTTGATTTGAAATGAAATGGAAGTTGAAAAATGTTTTTGAAACGAATTCAAAACTATTTATATAATTCATTTTAAATAGAAATCGATGAAATATATATTATATATATTATATATATAATATAATGGCCTGAATAGAACGCGCCGCGCCGCGGCAGTTCGTGAATTTCGACCATTTATTTCAAACGGACATTACGGGAGATCCGACCGTCGGATTCTCCTAAAACCGGAACCGTTGGGTTCGTATCGAAAAGAGCTTTCTAACGAATATTAGAAATTAGAAATCTAACGGTTGGATTTGGAATTATGTCCAAATCAAATTTGAAAAAGGTCGCTGTAAGTGCAGTTCGATGGCCATTGTTGGAAATCGACTGTACGGGCCTTGATAAAATTATTAAAAATAGTAATAATTTGTGTAAAATCATAAGAAATGATTTGTGAAGAATTGGGATGAAAAACTCCATATTTGAAAAGATAAAAATAGATTTTTATCGAAATGAACTAGTTATTAACTAGAAAAATAATCCAATGGTTAAAAAATAAATAAATTGGATTAGATTTGAATTGAAATTATCAATGGATATTTTCGATATTGGATTCCGTGATTACAGATATTGTGATGGGAATTTGGAAGATATCGATATCGTTATTCCCGATATGATATCTGTTGGTTTCAGGATTTGATGTTGAATATAAGCCAATACTCTCTCTATTTAAAACCTTATATTTAATGTCAAATTTGATTGATTGATGGTTTGGATTGTGCTCGACCAGTTTATGAGCAGAATATGCTTTTGCATTTAGCATTGGGTTGGGTTGAAAATATCTGTGTGCTAACGCCTTGTGAAACACTTCCCGATTTGACGATAAGGTGTTTAGCGATGTTGTGTTCATTTCAAATTTAACGAATGATTGTGAAATGATATTTTCCTTAAGTGAAAAGAAATGTATTCCCGATTTTGGACAGGGAATGTTTTATAAAAATGTTTTATAAAACAGAAAGGATTTCGAGGCCCAAAACCCGATGATTTCTAAAGTGATTTAGAAATGTATTATATGTTACATTGTGATTATTATGTTGTGAAATGATTTTCCCTACTTCGGGATATGAAATGATTTAGTATGTGACTAAAGATTCGGGTAACCCTGAGACTAAAAGTATGGGTGAGAGGGCGGTGTATGCTCTCCTGAGTGGGAGGTGCATCGTCGGTGTAGCCTACTCCTATGTGGGGTAGGTGCACATATATATATCGAGTTGCGAGGTGCGTACCCTTTGCCTTGTCGATGGGGAGCACGATATTTGGTTGCATACTTGTTTGTATGCATTGTTATGTTTTGGAATTCACATTTCCAAATGATTTGATTTGAGATCCCGAAGTGAAATCTACTTTGATATAGAAAGTTAGATATGTATTTCAAATGATTTGAAATAAGAAATCGGG
Source organism: Allium sativum (assembly GCA_030737875.1). Classification (NCBI taxonomy): domain Eukaryota; kingdom Viridiplantae; phylum Streptophyta; class Magnoliopsida; order Asparagales; family Amaryllidaceae; genus Allium; species Allium sativum. The sequence goes on along the minus strand of CM060915.1, from coordinate 886,951,549 downwards.
AATAAAATCCAAAGGAATAATTTCTGTAAATTGAATTGGATTTGGAAAATCTAAGTGTTGTGATTAATCTAAGTGGGTAGATTGGGATATTGCATGTTGTGTGATGCATAGTAGATCCATATATCTATATTGATTGTTGCTTATACACTGGCTTTCATGGGGGTAAACCCATTCCGCGAAAGTGGCGTGGTCCCGTGATTTGCCTTATTTTTAAACAAGTTTAACAACTGTTTTTGAGTTCTCACACCAGTCCCATGACTGACCTGTAGTTTGCTTTTCCCTTGCGAACTCGGGTGCCCCTATTTTCCACACGGGCAGTCGAGTAGTTTTATTTTGCAGATGTATTGAGCAGGATTCTGGATTGAAGCTTTAAGCTGTGTCCAGGCATTTACAGTCTTCCGCTGTGTAGTTTATATTTCCGCTGTGCACTGTTTTACATTTATGTAAATTTATCTTCCGCTGTGTATTATATTTCGATATACTCTGATATTCTGTACTCTGATGTAACATTATTATGATGTTTATTGAAGTCTTCTGTTATTTGTTCTGATGTGTTGTATACCCAAAGTTAGCGTATACGGGATTCGAACGGTCTTGGTCGGTTTAGCGATCGATTAGGTCCGGGCGAAATCCGTGTCGTTACAACGTGGTATCAGAGCTTTGGTTAAACTCAAATCTTTGGGGTACAACTCGTTTGAACAGAATAAAAGACTCATCAGAGGTAGGATTAGTAATGTCCTATAAAAGAATCCTCATTAGAGATAGAATCAGTAGCATTCTAGAATGAGTGACTCGTTAGAGATGGGGTTAGAAATGCCCCAGAATGAGTCGAGAGTTATTTGTTTATAAATAACGTATCTGTGATTATATATATAATCTGATTTTAGAAAATATGATTTTAAATATATAAAATTATATATTTGAAAATATAATCAATTAATTGATTGATGTTTGTGTTGTTTGTTTAATTGTTTGATAATTTTGAATCATTATGCCTAACTGAATCAAATAGTAAACTATATTGAAATTTGGTTGCAAATGCATGCATATACTTGCACTTACATTGAACAGGTCATAGCAAGGAGGCTAGAGCAGAGAATAAAATTTGTTTGCCCGACAAATAGGTACATGTTTATTACATAATTTCCTGTTTTGTTTGGGTGATGATGATTTTGTGAGCCTATTGGCTAGCCGCTTGGCTTTTTCTTTTTCTTTTTGAGATCTGAAGGACCGGGGAAGCTATTTGAAATTCCCTGATGCTCCCGGTGCAGGGGAGGTTATGGCGAAATTTTTCAAAAATTTAGGGTGTTAGCCAAATTTTTGAAATTTTGAAAATTCTCAGAAACTAAAGAGTTGGAGAATGGAAGCCAGATCGAACGTAGAGTTGAATAATCAAACCACTTTCGACTTTGTTCCTTTTCGGGGACGAAAAGTTTTAAGTGGGGGAGATTGTAACAACCCGTAAAATGCGAGCCAGTTTGAAAATTTTATTTTGGCAATTTTAGCGAATTTTGATTATTTAAAATGAATTATTTTAAATAATATCAACGAGAAATTTATTTTGAATATAATTCGAACGTATATATTTATACGCGTCGTCGTTAGAATATAAATATTTATATATAATTATAAATAGAATTGAAAATGGCGCGGTAGTTCGATAATTCGATTTCAAACTTCAATTGAATGTACCGGGTGCAAAACAATCCGGATTTTAGTGAAACCAAAAATCTTAGGATCTAATTGTGAATATCTTTCTAACGAATCCGACCAATCGAAATTTCATAGCGGGAATCAAAAGATATGTCCAGTTGAAAATTCTGAATAGTCGCTATGGAATTCAGGCCCTTAAAAATGGACATTTTGCAAACGACCTCGGATTTCGACGAAACCAGTTTTGTTGGGTCCGGGATGTCAAACTATTGCTAGGTTTCAAATTTCATAATTCTTCGAATCAATATGTGAGCGTGGCAAAAGAAAACGCGTTTGACCAGTTTCTATTGAATTTAATCGACTGGGAATTGGCCATTTTTCAAACGATCTCAGAATTCGACGAAACTAGTTTTGTTAGGACCGTATCGTCAATACGAAACTAGAAAATATTTTTCTGGAATTTTTCTAGTTAGTATGTGACCCCGGTAATTTGAAATGTACGTTTAAAATTCAATATAAGGATTTAAATTGTAAATTTCAACGGAAACTGATTGTAACGATCAAACCAGCTTGCGATACATATCCCATTGTGTTCGGAATGGGGGTAAAACGCTATGGACGACAGGCGGTGGACCTCATTTTGAGGTCATATGTAAAAGTCAACCCTTGTGCATAATTTAATAATTAAATAATAAAATAAAAAAAAAAAATTACTTCTCCTCCTTTTCTTATCTGTTTGGCCCCCCCCCCCGATCAGTTAATTATAAAACGAAATAAAAAAAAAAAAGAGACAAAACCCTAAAACCCAAATCGACCCGCCGCCTGACCGCCGAAGCCCCACCGCCTGACCGCCGAACCCTTCGCCTGAGCCACCCTCGCAACCTCCTCCCACCGAACGACGCATCGAAGCAGCACCCTCGTCGAAGCCTCGAACCACCGCCGCGACGTCTCAGAATCTCCGAACGCCGCCCTCGACTCTCCTCCTCCCATTCGAAGCTAGGTGAGCGTTTAATTTTATTTTATTTTGTTTTTGCTTTTTGTTTTTGTTTTACAGTGAAAGTATAAACTGTTTTTTTTTTTTTATATATATGAATTATAAAACTGATTTTTGTTTTAAGTTTTTAAAACAGAATTTTTTTAAAAGAAGAAACTTATAAAAACTGTTTTTTTATAAAGTTTTAAAAACTGTTTTAAAAGAAATCAAAACAGAAATTTTAAGAAGTAAAAACTGCATTTTTTTAAAAAGTAAAAAACTGCATTTTTGAAAGAAGGCAAAACTGCATTTTAAAAAAATAAAAACTGCATTTTTCTAGAAGATGAAAACCATTTTTCTAAAAGGAAAAAAAAACTGCATTTTTGAAAGAATAATAATAAAAATATAATCTTTATATTTAATAGCGAAGTCAAAATGCAATCTATATATATTGAATAACATAGTAAAATTCGATTTTTACCTATGTAGAGGATACAGTCAACAAAAGCAACAACAAGGCGAAGTAGACGAAGTTTCTATTAAGGAAATCAATCGTGTGAGTGGATAGCTATTGGTGAGGATTTCTCACTCTTCAATCTCTTTTTATAATTTTATATATGTGTTGAAAGTGGAAGTGAATTGCTATATATAAATACCTATATATATATACGCCCCTCGTCCACAAACCATGGACGATATTTATTGGTTGAAATTGTTGTGAAAATTGATTGATAGCGAAGTGAAATAATATATATATGAAAAGTGAAATTTATATATATAGCAAAGTGAAAATATCGAATATATGAAAAGTGAAATTTATATATATAGCAAAGTGAAAATATCGAATATATGAAAAGTGAAATTTATATATATAGCAAAGTGAAAATATCGAATATATGAAAAGTGAAATTTATATATATATATAGCGAAGTGAAAATATTCGAATTGAAAACAATGTATATGAAATATTCGAATTGAAAACGATATATATATATATATATATATGAAATGAAAACAATGTATATGAAATATTCGAATTGAAAACGATATATATATATATATATATGAAATGAAAACGATGCATATGAAATATTCGAATTGAATTGAATAGAAAACGAATTCGAATTGAATTGACTAGAAAACGAATTCGAATTGAATTGACTAGAAAACGAATTCGAATTGAATTGAATAGAAAACGAATCCGAATTGAATTGACTAGAAAACGAATTCGAATTGAATTGACTAGAAAACGAATTCGAATTGAATTGAATATAAAACGAATTCGAATTGAATTGAATAGAAAACGAATTCGAATTGAATTGACTAGAAAACGAATTCGAATTGAATTGAATAGAAAACGAATTCGAATTGAATTGAATAGAAAACGAATTCGAATTGAATTGAATAGAAAACGAATTCGAATTGAATTGAATTGAGAAACGAATTCGAATTGAATTTAAAATGAAGTGAAATGAATTCAAATTGAATTGAAATTTGAATTGAATAGAAATGAATTTTAAAACGAATTTATAAAAGAGAATTCAATTTTGATTTGAAATGAAATGGAAGTTGAAAAATGTTTTTGAAACGAATTCAAAACTATTTATATAATTCATTTTAAATAGAAATCGACGAAATATATATTATATATATTATATATATAATATAATGGCCTGAATAGAACGCGCCGCGCCGCGGCAGTTCGTGAATTTCGACCATTTATTTCAAACGGACATTACGGGAGATCCGACCGTCGGATTCTCCTAAAACCGGAACCGTTGGGTTCGTATCGAAAAGAGCTTTCTAACGAATATTAGAAATTAGAAATCTAACGGTTGGATTTGGAATTATGTCCAAATCAAATTTGAAAAAGGTCGCTGTAAGTGCAGTTCGATGGCCATTGTTGGAAATCGACTGTACGGGCCTTGATAAAATTATTAAAAATAGTAATAATTTGTGTAAAATCATAAGAAATGATTTGTGAAGAATTGGGATGAAAAACTCCATATTTGAAAAGATAAAAATAGATTTTTATCGAAATGAACTAGTTATTAACTAGAAAAATAATCCAATGGTTAAAAAATAAATAAATTGGATTAGATTTGAATTGAAATTATCAATGGATATTTTCGATATTGGATTCCGTGATTACAGATATTGTGATGGGAATTTGGAAGATATCGATATCGTTATTCCCGATACTGTTGGTTTCAGGATTTGATGTTGAATATAAGCCAATACTCTCTCTATTTAAAACCTTATATTTAATGTCAAATTTGATTGATTGATGGTTTGGATTGTGCTCGACCAGTTTATGAGCAGAATATGCTTTTGCATTTAGCATTGGGTTGGGTTGAAAATATCTGTGTGCTAACGCCTTGTGAAACACTTCCCGATTTGACGATAAGGTGTTTAGCGATGTTGTGTTCATTTCAAATTTAACGAATGATTGTGAAATGATATTTTCCTTAAGTGAAAAGAAATGTATTCCCGATTTTGGACAGGGAATGTTTTATAAAAATGTTTTATAAAACAGAAAGGATTTCGAGGCCCAAAACCCGATGATTTCTAAAGTGATTTAGAAATGTATTATATGTTACATTGTGATTATTATGTTGTGAAATGATTTTCCCTACTTCGGGATATGAAATGATTTAGTATGTGACTAAAGATTCGGGTAACCCTGAGACTAAAAGTATGGGTGAGAGGGCGGTGTATGCTCTCCTGAGTGGGAGGTGCATCGTCGGTGTAGCCTACTCCTATGTGGGGTAGGTGCACATATATATATCGAGTTGCGAGGTGCGTACCCTTTGCCTTGTCGATGGGGAGCACGATATTTGGTTGCATACTTGTTTGTATGCATTGTTATGTTTTGGAATTCACATTTCCAAATGATTTGATTTGAGATCCCGAAGTGAAATCTACTTTGATATAGAAAGTTAGATATGTATTTCAAATGATTTGAAATAAGAAATCGGGAATAAAATCCAAAGGAATAATTTCTGTAAATTGAATTGGATTTGGAAAATCTAAGTGTTGTGATTAATCTAAGTGGGTAGATTGGGATATTGCATGTTGTGTGATGCATAGTAGATCCATATATCTATATTGATTGTTGCTTATACACTGGCTTTCATGGGGGTAAACCCGTTCCGCGAAAGTGGCGTGGTCCCGTGATTTGCCTTATTTTTAAACAAGTTTAACAACTGTTTTTGAGTTCTCACACCAGTCCCATGACTGACCTGTAGTTTGCTTTTCCCTTGCGAACTCGGGTGCCCCTATTTTCCACACGGGCAGTCGAGTAGTTTTATTTTGCAGATGTATTGAGCAGGATTCTGGATTGAAGCTTTAAGCTGTGTCCAGGCATTTACAGTCTTCCGCTGTGTAGTTTATATTTCCGCTGTGCACTGTTTTACATTTATGTAAATTTATCTTCCGCTGTGTATTATATTTCGATATACTCTGATATTCTGTACTCTGATGTAACATTATTATGATGTTTATTGAAGTCTTCTGTTATTTGTTCTGATGTGTTGTATACCCAAAGTTAGCGTATACGGGATTCGAACGGTCTTGGTCGGTTTAGCGATCGATTAGGTCCGGGCGAAATCCGTGTCGTTACAATATTAGTCTCCCGCTGTATTATTTTGTATTATTATCTTTCCGCTGCAATGTATTATGTAATAACTCGGATTTTATATTTTCAAGTTGTAAAGTATTTATTCATGTACTCATATTCTTGTACTCTGATGTAATTGTTGTAATAAGCAATGGAAATGTTCTTTTGTTTGTGTTCTGATGTGTTCTGTTCTCAAAACAATCTTCATTCTAGTTCGGTTTAGGCCGGGCCGGACTGAGGGTCGTCACAATAACCTAATTAAATAATAATATAAATAAGAAGCAAAGTACGGGCTTTCTTCTTTCCCGTCGTTCTACAGCCGCACGCACAAACCCATGGCCGAAAATTTTCCCTCTCCAAATTCTCCCAATCCACAAAGAATTAGCTTAGGCCGTAGTGCAACTTTTTGAAGCTCTTCTCACTCTCTTTAACCTCCAACAAGTTTCATCCATTTTCATCGACCGTAGGCGAAGAACGAGCACCGCCAACCCGCGGCCTTTGCACCCAAACCGCACCTTCCATGTGCCACCATCCATCACCCAATTTTCTGAGCTTGTAGATCTCTCGTAGCCGGTCGTTTTGCCGCAAACCGTTCGCAAACCCATCAACTACAGAGAGAGAAATCTTGATCCAAAATTTTGAAAAAAACTGAAATTTTTTGGCCAAGATATAAAGGTATAATTTTTAACTTTCCTACATCCAAAAGCGTTGAAAATTGAAAATTTATCTTATATTGACTATAACTAATGCATACGTGATCCGATTTACAAATTTTCAGATCCGAATTGACCGTGGTTCTGAATACTTCGGTTCAAACCTGAATTGGACATTTTCTGAGGTCGATAGAATTTTGGATCTAAATTTATTCGAGGTGAGAAATCATATCTATTTTATAAATAATTATATTTTAAATATTGATCTCGCCTTTGAATTGCTATACGTATATTGTTCTGCGCTATGGTAATGAAACACCCCACCTCCGTTAAGATCACTCACAAAGGGAATGCCTTAATTTTGGTGGAGGTTTATAAGTAAAAGACACAGATAAAACACAAGACAGATATAAACACAATAAATAAGCAACGGAAAAACCAACAGACTTTTATTATCATAAATACGTGTTCATACAGAACAATTCCAACATTGTCTCAAAACAAACTTCCAATTATTACAACCATAATACTGTCTTGATTTTAAAAGTTAAAGAAGCATGAAACATAAATAAAGCTGCATAATCCCCGTAAATGATATCCAAAGCCATGGTCCAAATGAAAGAAATCCAAGCAATACATTCTCTCTCTTCAAGCTGGATGAAAAACTGACTAATCTACGGGGTTTCCTCCCTGTGGACCTGGGGGGGGGGGGGGGGGTGGAACGGAAGAAAAGAAGACGAAAGGAAAATGGGTCAGACATAAGTCTGGTAAGTCTAGCTATATTCCTAGAATGTTAATAATAAAAAGATCATGACTTGCATAAAGTGAGAACAGGACGATATCAGGATAATAGACTATCCTAGAACTAGATAAGGTGTCTTAAAACGAACATCGCTTCGCACCCTATTTTAAATCTCTATCTCTGCACCTACTAATTCTTGTACCAACAGGCACCCCGTGATTGGGGTGAAGTGATCCCTTTCTCTTTCTTTAAAAGATCGACTCCTACTCGTATATTCACATGTGTCCTACGGCCCTATATGGTAGATACCTATGCTGGTCCCACCATGGGGTGTATCAAGTCCCATGGTGGCGGCCCCGACACAATTCTAGCATGCATAGGGTATACTACTGATGCTCCAGTGCCCTGACTTGTCTGCTCCAGAGTGTGTGCACGCCCGCACTCTGTTAGAACCCACACTGTGCACTAACCACCGTCGCTTTTGACCGCTTACAATCAGCCCAGTATTCTTGCCCCACCCTGCCTAGTTCAAGGTACCATGATACCTAATTGGGTTACTGCTGAAACGGGTCCCCGTTACTAGGTTTTCTAGTCAAACATGTTAAGTGGTTAAGTGTCTGAATGAACCTAACCCCCCACCCATCCAAATTATTTAACATGTTGAATTTGGTTAAGTATTTATTAAATTGACTTAATCCTATCAGTCCTAACTTAGCTCTAATTGTCTTATTAGAGCACCAACCTCTCAGATTAGACATATATTGTTGTGGCTGTCTGTATGCCGGTTGGGTCCGAGCAGTCTTACGCCACAACTCAGTTTAACCTCGGGTCTTTATTGGGCCCCATGCCTTAACCTCTCACATTAGATAGCTATTGTTGTGACAACTGGACAGCCGGGCGGGTCCGGTCAGGTTTACGTCACAACTCAATCCAACCTCGGGTTAAGCGCGTTGTATTTTCTAATTTACATTTTAATTATGTAAATTATTCAAATTCAAATTACTGTCACATTCATTTCCAATTAATCTCATTAATTAAGGTAATTAATGCCTTTTTAAGCCATAAATCACTTATGTGATTAATGACCAATTTATGGCAAGTTTTCCTAAAATTATCATTTTAACCCAACGTTACCCCATCCAATATTAGGCTAACCATCTCAGCCTAATTTACGTTCGCATGATTTTTGGTGTAAAGTATTAGGCTAAAAACTTAGCCTAATTTAATATACGCAAATTGGCATAAATTAGCATAAACATGACAAGGGTATAACTTTGGTATTGATGGCATAATCAATATGAACATAATAGGGTGTACTTGCAAAATAACTAACATGAACATTTTAGGGGTGAACTTGCAAAATAACTAACATGAACATTATAATGTCATAGGTACAAACTTGCAAAAAGACTAACATAAACATTATAATGTCATAGGTATGAACTTGCACTTATAGGCTAACTCAACATACATATATGTTTTTAACATATGCCATATTAACAACATACATGAGAATTAGCAATATGAACTAATCCATATACATATGTTAATTTGCAACATAGGCAAATCAACATACGTATATGTGAGTTAGCAACATAGGCTAATCAACATACACATGTGTTAATTAGTAACATAGATTTAAACATACTTGCAAATTAATCCCAACATATGATAAGTGTGAACATGGCATAAGTTTTGCATAAACATGAACATATAGATTTGACAATTGGTTGCATAACTTCACTACATAAACTTGCATAATAAACTACACAATTCTCATAAGATGTTACAATCCAAGTCCATGCTTATACAAATAATCTAATCCAATAATCCCAAATTTAACATGATAATAGAATCAAGTCACTGACATAGATTAATATTATAAAACATAATAAACATCATACTTAATAATTCTCATTTCAACATGATAATAGAATCAAATCACAAACGTATATTAATAACATAACGAGTATCATACTATTATCATTTCATCGCAACACATGATATTCATATTAATTTGCATTCTAAAAATGTAGCTAAACTTACAATCGTAGACGGTCTTGTTTTCTGAGTTATGAAATTCTGAATTTGCAAAGCTTTCCTTTGGGAAGACGTTGCTTTGATTCTAATTTGTTGTTGCTTTTTTTAATCTTTTAGTTTGTATTCGCTATGTTGTTCGTCTCTTTCAAGTGGAGGCTCCCTCTAGTTCTCAGCAGACAGCATGGTGGCTCCAATTCTTATTATTATTATTTTTGAGAATTTTCAGTTTGAGACCTAGGGTCTTTTTTATAGAGTTTCAAGTTAATTTGAGCCGTCGATGAAGCTAGGGTTAACCAGAGCCGTCCGTTGTAAAGAGAAGCCAATTATGTTCACCATTTCTTTCTTAATGTACATTTACTATTATTTGTCAATCCATATAAATACGTATGCATTAGATACATCTCCCCTTTACACATTTATTATTATTTTTGTATGCACATTAGATACATCTCCCCTTTACACATTTATTATTATTCTTGTATTAGCAACTTTAGTGTTAACAGAAATACGGGGTGTTACAGGTAATTTAGGATTTCTTTGTTCATGTACCTCTATTGTGTTTGTCATATTCGTTTGGTTGATACGTTCAAATCTCATATTATTGAGATTCATAAAGATTATATACTTTCTGAATTAGATTGTAGATTCATGCAATAGCAAGGTGAGATTTCTTGATTTAAAATAAATATATTATTTAAATTGCTTTTTGGTTATGATGTTAAGAATACATGTTACATAAAACACCTATAGGTGTGCTGTAAAATTTAGATGGATTTATTTTGGTAGCGACGAATTGCTTGATCAAAATATATGTTATTCGTCAAAACATTGTCCTTGTTATTTCTAGTTTAAAAATGCTTGTTTAGATTAAAAACATCATTTCGTTTAGAGATATTTATTTAGAAATGAAATTTTGTCATGTATGTTAAAAAGTTACATTAGAAATGAAATTTTGTCATGTATGTTAAAAAGTTACATTAGAAATGAAATTTGTCACGTATGTTAAAAAGTTACATTAGAAATGAAATTTGTCATGTATGTTAAAAAGGGTCACATTAAAAAAATTCCTTTTTATTTGCCATATTTTAAATTAGAAATGGTAAACAAATAAAAATGTTTCTTTATTTGTCGTCTTGAAATTAAAATGGTTGTCAAATGAAAATATTCACTTTTATGTATTCTTGTTAATTTGGAAATTACTATGTAAAAATAGATACTTATTTTGTAAACAAAATAGGTCATTTAGTTGTATTCATATTTCATAAACAAAATAGATTGTATGAAAACAAACACATCATTTTTGTTGAAATGGAGGGTATGAAAACAAAATTTGCCTGTATTTAGTCACTAGAATAAAAACAACATTTTAGCTAAAAATGTGGCGTTAGACAAAAAATACATCTTAGATAGAAATGTGACATTAGAAAACTATCATCATTTTTGGTATAAAATGTAACATTAGTAAGAATATCATTTTTGTTACAAATGTGACATTGGAAAATATTGACATTTTGTTATAAAAAGTTGCTTTAGAACAAAAATATCGTGTTTGTTATAAAATGTTGTGTTAGGTAATAAAATGGCATTTAAATAGAAATGTCATGTTAATATAATAATGTCATGATAGAGAAAATGGTCATTTATTTACACTAATGTCATATTAGAGAAATTTGTCATGCATTTATACTAATGTCATGTTAGAGGAAATTTGTCATATTAAGATATGATTTTGCCACATTAAATAAAAAATTACAATTTTTATGTAATCAATTAAGATATGATTTTGCCATGTAAAAAAAATTACAATTTTTATGTAATCGATTAAGATATGATTTTGCCATGTAATAAAAAATTACATTTTTATGTAATCAATTAAGATATGATTTTGCCACGTAATGAAATTTACAATTTTATGTAATCAATTAAGATATGATTTTGCCATGTAATGAAAATTACATTTTTTATTAGGTAATTAAAGAGTAGAATTTACATTGTAAAATAAAAGGACATTTTTATTAAGTAAAAATTTATTAATTATAATTGTGCTTGGACACGAGGTTAGGTTACATTTGTGGTGGAAGTCTGCCCGGACCCGACCGGCATATCCAGCAGCCACAAATGTTGGGCCTAATGTGAGAGGTCCAAGTGCGCAAATACAAATTGGGCCAAGACACGAGGTTAAGCCCAACTTGTGGGATAAGTCTGCCCGGAACCAACCGGCCTATCCAGCATCCACAAGTTGCAGGCCTAATGTGAGAGGTCCGACCCATATTTAAATATAAATGGACATTATTTACACCTAGAAATTGACGTTATTTTCACATCGTTATGTGTTAATAATGAAAAGAATATTGTCACCTCCAAGTTTGTTATAAAAGAAAGTTACATTTTTAATATAATAAGATAAAGATTAGAAATTTTTTACATTTTCTTAATGTAAATGAGGATTAGAAGAAACTTCATTTTTTTTTATGTAATTACGTAAGAGAATATAAAATTTACATTTATCATGTAAATTAAGATAAAGGAAGAATTACATCTCATGTAATCAAGTTAGAATAGAAAGAAGTTTACATTTTTAATGTGAATAAAAATTAAAGAAATAATTTACATTTTTAATGTAAATTAGATTAAAAAGAAAAGTTTACATTTTTAATGTAAATAAAAATTATAGAAATGAAATGTATATTTTTATCAGTCACTTTAGATGCGATAAACGAATAGAATAAAAATTATATATTTTTATCGTCATTTTAGAGGCAGTAAAAAGAAGTTACATTTTTCAATGTAAGTAAAATGAAAATAGGAAATTACTTTTTTTATGTAATTAGAGAAATACAGAAACTTACATTTTTCAATGTAAATAAGGATGAAATAGAAGTTATATTTTTAAAGAAATTACATTTTTCAATGTAAACAAAAGAAATAAAATATTACATTTTCAATGTAATTAAAGAATGTAAATAGAATATGAAATAGAAATAGAAAATTACATTTGCTATGTAAATAAAAAGAATTATTTTAGATGACACTTTAATTTACATTCTCATGTAAATAGGATGTGTAGAAGTGATATATAACATTTATTTACATTTAGGTAAATAAATAAGAATAAGGAAAAGTTAACTTATTTACATATGGTGTAAATAAATAAGAAAAAGAAATGTTTTTAAATGACATTTTCTATGCATTAAATGAATTGAAAGTTACATTTTAGTTGTTGTTTATTAACAAATAAAATGAGGGAAGGGAATTGAACCGTTCATATAACATGATATCTTGATATAAACATGTCACATTACATCATTGTATGATAGGAACATGGTTGTGTGCTGTTTGTTTGGTTGATTCGTTGCCCTTATATGTTAATGACTACATGGAATGATTTATATCTATTTTTATCAAAATAAAAATAGTGATAAATAATAACGTTATGAAATAATTTAAATGATAATTATGCGAGGATTATTTGGAAAGTCCGAGTTTACTCTCATTCCAAATAATGATACGACGTTCGAAGAATGGAAGACGGCGATTGAATACCGACGATCTTCACATTGAATGTGTAACTAGTGTTGAGGCCCTTGATTGATTTGCTCCCAAGACGGGGCTAAGATGGTAGTTATCCGGACGTAGTGTTGATTTGTACGGATTTGTCTTTCGCTCAGACCTAGAGCATAAACTTATAAATGGAATGTGTGTCTGACGTTGAATTTTGTTCTATGTAAATTGATTTCTATTAATATACAACCGTTGGTGGCGGAGAATTTATTCTCTTGCTCAACACCCTTAGAGGTTGTGTATTAATAGTTATCAATCGCATGGCGTGAATTGTCAACATGGCACGCTAAGATGAAGATGATCAAGGCTTTGTTGAAAAGCAGGCCTTGTGGTTATAACGTTACTTCGCGAGCCTCACAACCCGGTTGAGTCTAAAACGGGAGAAGGGAACGCAGGGAGAGCAGCACGTTTCTTCCTAGCTAGAAGTGGGGCCGGTGCTTAAACTGGCTGAAATTTACTTATGTGGATGGTGGAATGTGGCGCGCCTCGGATGATAGGTCCTATAGGGTCGGGAAACGTGTGTTCAAGAATAACTAATCCACGAAGCTGTATGTGTGGACCGACCCTACAGGATCCAAGGGTTAACTGTGGGGAATCCTGAGACGTTAGCTAGAGTGTCTCGAATCGGTAAGGAGCTCCTCCCTAGCCTTGACTCATGATGGATACCCAATTTCCAATACGACCTCATGCGGTTTTGATTGTATTACTAGTATGGAGGCATAGTATATGGTAGCTATGCTTCCTAGGATTGATACATTTACTTTGAAATGTTTTTTGAAACATATACACACTAATAATAATATTAAATCCGTTTTTAACGTATCAAGCATTTTTTGACCATTATAAGGTAAAACTCTATCCTCCGGTTTGCGTTGCATTGTGTGATGGGACTTGGGTCTTATGATGGTTTCATTTTTCCAAAAAAGCATTGCGTTGTTTAATGATTTACTTTAATTTATGCACGACAATCCATTGGAGTAAACCCGTTCCGCATTAGCGGCGTGGTCCTTGGATTTGTCTTATTGTTATTAGTGAAATTAGTTAAGAATTCTCACACCAGTCCCATGACTGACCCATTGTTTGTTTCCACCTTTACAAACTCGGGTGCCCTTTTCCACACGGGCAGTCGAGTAGTTTGTCTACAGGTTCTTATCTCGAGCAGGATTCTTGATTGAAGCTTAAAACTGTGTCCAGAGCATAGTTGTCTTCCGCTGTGTCTATTTTATTGTTTTCGCTGTAATGTATTAAAATATTGTAATTTATCTTCCACTGTAATTTTATTCAATATACTCTGATATTCTGTACTCTAATGTAACATTATTATGATGTTTATAAAAGTCTGATGTTGTTGTTCTAATGTTGTTGTATTCCCAAAGTAAGCGTATCCGGCGATTTCCCGCAAGGGCGATTTTCGAGTCGTTTCATTTTGGTATCAGAGCTCTGGTTAGCTCAAATCTTTGGGGCACAACTCGTTAGAACTGAACAAAAGACTCATCAGAGATTGGATTAGTAATATCCAATAAGAATACTCATTAGAGATAGGATCAGCAGTATCCTAGAATGAGAAAACTCATTAGAGATGGGGTTATTAACGCCCTAGAATGAGTTGAGAGTAACAAGCCTATAATATACGTATTTGTAATTATGATCTATTTTAGGAAATATGATTTTTGAATATACAAAAGTTATATATTTTAAAAATTAATCAACTAATTGATTGATGGTTGTGTAGTGTAATTATTAGTTCAACTAATAAAATTATAGAAACGAATTAAAGAATGAAAGATGAGATAGGATACTTAAACAACTTTAGCTTCGTTCCTTTTCGAGGACGAAAAGTTCTTAAGTGGGGGAGACTGTAACAACCCTGAATTTTGGGGTAAATTTAAAATTTTATTTCAACTAATTTTAATGAGTTTTTGATATTTAGAATAATTTATTTTAAAATAATAATGATTAAAAATTGATTTAAATCGAAGTTAGAATGAATAATTTAATTTTAACTATAAAAAGCGTTAGAAATAGCGCGGTATTTTGAAAAGTCAAACTTGAACTTTGACTGATCGTACAGGATGCAAAATTTAACGGATTTTAGTGAAACTAAAAATATTAGAATCTATTTAAAAATATTTTTCTAACGAATCTGAAAAATTGAAATTTCATAGCGGGAATCAAAATTTATGCCCAAATTAAAATTTTGAAAGGTCGCTATGAAATATATAAAGGTCAAAAACACTACTTTTTGCATACGAAGAAATTTGGACTCGTAACCACTTCCATTGAGTTCAGAATGATGTTTCTGCATTTAAAAACAGTAAACACTTATATATTTCGAGTTTCGAAAATTATTTGTTTAAAATGTATTTTTAATATTTAATATATAGCCCTTAAAAATAGCCATTTTTCAAACGACCTCTGTTTTTGACGAAACCACTTTTGTTGGATTCAGAATGTCAAAATATAGTTAAGTTTAATTTTTCATATTTTTTAGAATTAATTTGTGGCCGTGGCAAAAAGATTTCGGTTTTGTCAATTTCAGTCAATTTTAATCGACTTGAAAATAGTCGTTTTTCGAATAGGCTCAGAATTCAACGAAAATAATTTTGTTGGATTCGTATCGTCAAAACATAGCCAAAAATATTTTTTTGGGAATTTTTAAAGTTAAATTGTGGCCCCGGTGAATTTTTATATACGATTGAATTTTTAAAATAAAAGAATAATTTTAAATCTGAAAAACGGAGGCTGAGATGACCTTTTGGGCCTGCGAGACATAGTTAGATGTATCCGAAATAGGGGTTATTAGCTAGGAAACACAGTCATTGGGTTGAAAACGGAGTAAGTGGGTAAACGGACCTTTATTGGATAATTAGATAATAACCTAATTAAATAATAATATAAATAAGAAGCAAAGTACGGGCTTTCTTTTTCCCCGTCGTTCTACAGCCGCACGCACAAACCCATGGCCGAAAATTTTCCCTCTCCAAATTCTCCTAATCCACAAAGAATTAGCTTAGGCCGTAGTGCAACTTTTTGAAGCTCTTCTCACTCTCTTTAATCTCCAACAAGTTTCATCCATTTT
The DNA here is from genome assembly GCA_030737875.1 of Allium sativum. NCBI lineage: Eukaryota > Viridiplantae > Streptophyta > Magnoliopsida > Asparagales > Amaryllidaceae > Allium > Allium sativum. The sequence goes on along the minus strand of CM060915.1, from coordinate 886,935,229 downwards.
CATCAACCGTAGGCGAAGAACGAGCACCGCCAACCCGCGGCCTTTGCACCCAAACCGCACCTTCCATTTGCCACCATCCATCACCCTATTTTCTGAGCTTGTAGATCTCTCGTAGCAGGTCGTTTTGCCACAAACCGTTCGCAAATCCATCAACTACAGAGAGAGAAATCTTGATCCAAAATTTTGAACAAAACTGAAATTTTTTTGGCCAAGATATAAAGGTATAATTTTTAACTTTCCTACATCCAGAAGCGTTGCAAATTGAAAATTTATCTTATATTGACTATAACTAATGCATACGTGATCCGATTTACAAATTTTCAGATCTGAATTGACCGTGGTTCTGAATACTTCGCTTCGAACCTGAATTGGACATTTTCTGAGGTTGATAGAATTTTGGATCTAAATTTATTCGAGGTGAGAAATCATATCTATTTTATAAATAATTATATTTTAAATATTGATCTCGCCTTTGAATTGCTATACGTATATTGTTCTGCGCTATGGTAATTTAGGATTTCTTTGTTCATGTACCTCTATTGTGTTTGTCATATTCGCTTGGTTGATACATTCAAATTTCATATTATTGAGATTCATAAAGATTATATACTTTCTGAATTTGATTGTAGATTCGTGCAATAGCAAGGTGAGATTTCTTGATTTAAAATAAATATATTATTTAAATTGCTTTTTGATTGTGATGTTAAGAATGCATGTTACATAAAACACCTATAGGCGTGCTGTAAAATTTAGATGGATTTATTTTGGTTGCGACGAATTGCTTGATCAAAATATATGTTATTCGTCAAAAAATTATCCTTGTCATTTCTAGTTTAGAAATGCTTGTTTAGATTAAAAACATCATTTCTTTTAGAGATATTTATTTAGAAATGAAATTTTGTCATGTATGTTAAAAAGTAACATTAGAAATGAAATTTTGTCATGTATGTTAAAAAGTTACATTAGAAATGAAATTTGTCACGTATGTTAAAAAGTTACATTAGAAATGAAATTTGTCATGTATGTTAAAAAGGGTCACATTACAAAAAAAATCCCTTTTTATTTGCCATATTTTAAATTAGAAATGGTAAAGAAATAAAAATGTTTCTTTATTTGTTGTCTTGAAATTAAAATGGTTGTCAAATGAAAATATTCACTTTTATGTATTCTTTTTAATATGGAAATTACTATGTAAAAATAGATACTTATTTTGTAAACAAAATAGGTCATTTAGTTGTATTCATATTTCATAAACAAAATAGATCGTATGAAAACAAACACATCATTTTTGTTGAAATGGAGGGTACGAAAACAAAATTTGCCTGTATTTAGTCACTAGAATAAAAACACCATTTTAGTTAAAAATGTGGCGTTAGACAAAAAATACATCTTAGATATAAATGTGACATTAGAAAACTATCATCATTTTTGGTATAAAATGTAACATTAGTAAAAATATCATTTTTGTTACAAATGTGACATTGGAAATATTGACATTTTGTTATAAAAAGTTGCTTTAGAACAAAAATATCATGTTTGTTATAAAATGTTGTGTTAGGTAATAAAATGGCATTTAAATAGAAATGTCATGTTAATATAATAATGTAATGATAGAGAAAATGGTCATTTATTTACACTAACGTCATATTAGGGAAATTTGTCATGCATTTATACTAATGTCATGTTAGAGGAAATTTGTCATATTAAGATATGATTTTGCCACGTAATAAAAAATTACATTTTTTATGTAATCAATTAAGATATGATTTTGCCATGTAATAAAAAATTACAATTTTTATGTAATCAATTAAGATATGATTTTGCCATGTAATAAAAAATTACATTTTTATGTAATCAATTAAGATATGATTTTGCCACGTAATGAAATTTACAATTTTACGTAATCAATTAAGATATGATTTTGCCATGTAATGAAAATTACATTTTTTATTAGGTAATTAAAGAGTAGAATTTACATTGTAAAATAAAAGGACATTTTTATTAAGTAAATTTTTTTTAATTATAATTGTGCTTGGACACGAGGTTAGGTTACATTTGTGGTGGAAGTCTGCTCGGACCCGACCGGCATATCCAGCAGCCACAAATGATGGGCCTAATGTGAGAGGTCCAAGTGCGCAAATACAAATTGGGCCAAGACACGAGGTTAAACCCAACTTGTGGGATAAGTCTGCCCGGAACCAGCCGGCCTATCCAGCATCCACAAGTTGCAGGCCTAATGTGAGAGGTCTGACCCATATTAAAATATAAATGGACATTATTTACACCTAGAAATTGACGTTATTTTCACACTGTTATGTGTTAATAATAAAATGAATATTGTCACCTCCAAGTTTGTTATAAAAGAAAGTTACATTTTTGATATAATAAGATAAAGATTAGAAAAGTTTTACATTTTCTTAATGTAAACGAGGATTAGAAGAAACTTCATTTTTTTTATGTAATTACGTAAGAGAATATAAAATTTACATTTATCATGTAAATTAAGATAAAGGAGGAATTACATCTCATGTAATCAAGTTAGAATAGAAAGAAGTTTACATTTTTAATGTGAATAAAAATTATGGAAACAATTTACCTTTTTAATGTAGAATAGATTAAAAAGAAAAGTTTACATTTTTAATGTAAATTAAAATTATAGAAATGAAATGTATAATTTTATCAGTCACTTTAGATGCGATAAACGAATAGAATAAAAATTATATATTTTTATCGTCATTTTAGAGGCGGTAAAAAGAAGTTACATTTTTCAATGTAAGTAAAATGAAAATAGGTAATTACTTTTTTTATGTAATTAGAGAAATATAAAAACTTACATTTTTTCAATGTAAATAAGGATGAAATAGAAGTTATATTTTTAAAGAATTTACATTTTTCAATGTAAACAAAAGAAATAAAATATTACATTTTCAATGTAATTAAAGAATGTAAATAGAATATGAAATAGAAATTGACATTTGCTATGTAAATAAAAAGAATTATTTTAGATGACGCTTTCGTTTACATTCTCATGTAAATAGGATGTGTAGAAGTGATAGATAACATTTATTTATATTTAGGTAAATAAATAAGAATAAGGAAAAGTTAACTTATTTACATATGGTGTAAATAAATAAGAAAAAGAAATGTTTTTAAATGACATTTTCTATGCATTAAATGAATTGAAAGTTACATTTTAGTTGTTGTTTATTAACAAATAAAATGAGGGAAGGGAATTGAACCGTTCATATAACATGATATCTTGATATAAACATGTCACATTACATCATTATATGATAGGAACATGGTTGTGTGCTGTTTGTTTGGTTGATTCGTTGCCCATATATGTTAATGACTACATGGAATGATTTATATCTATTGTTATCAAAATAAAAATAGTGTTAAATAATAACGTTATGAAATAATTTAAATGATAATTATGCGAGGATTATTTGGAAAGTCCGAGTTTACTCTCATTCCAAATAATGATACAACGTTCGAAGAATGGAAGACGGCGATTGAAGACCGACGATCTTCACATCGAATGGGTAACTAGTGTTGAGGCCCTTGATTGATTTGCTCCCAAGACGGGGCTAAGATGGTAGTTATCCGGACGTAGTGTTGATTTGTACGGATTTGGCTTTCGCTCAGACCCAAAGCATAAGCTTATAAATGGAATGTGTGTCTGACGTTGAATTTTGTTCTATGTAAATTGATTTCTATTAATATACAACCGTTGGTGGAGGAGAATTATTCTCTTGCTAAACACCATTAGAGGTTGTGTATTAATAGTTATCAATCGCATGGCGTGAATTGTCAACGTGGCACGCTAAGATGAAGATGATCAAGGATTTGTTGAAAAGAAGGCCTTGTGGTTATAACGTTACTTCGCGAGCCTCACAACCCGGTTGAGTCTAAAACGGGAGAAGGGAACGCAGGGAGAGCAGCAGGTTTCTTTCTAGCTAGAAGTGGTGTCGGTGCTTAAACTGGATGATATTTACTTATGTGGATGATGGAATGTGGCGCACCTCGGATGATAGGTCCTATAGGGTCGGGAAACGTGTGTTCAGGAATAACTAATCCACGAAGCTGTATGTGTGGACCGACCCTGCAGGATCCAAGGGTTAACTGCGGGGAATCCTGAGACATTAGCTAGAGTGTCTCGAATCAGTAAGGAGCTCCTCCCTAGCCTTGACTTATGATGGAAACCCAATTTCCAATACGACCTCATGCTGTTTTGATTGTATTACTAGTATGGAGGCATAGTATATGGTAGCTATACTTCCTAGGATTGATACATTTACTTTGAAATGTTTATAGAAACATATACACACTAATAATAATATCAAATCCGTTTTTAACATATCAAGCATTTTTGACCATTATAAGGTAAAACTCTATCCTACGGTTTGCGTTGCATTGTCTGATGGGACTTGGGTCTTATGATGGTTTCATTTTTCCAAAAAAGCATTGCGTTGTTTAACGATTTACTTTAATTTATGCATGAAAATCCATTGGAGTAAACCCGTTCCGCGTTAGCGGCGTGGTCCTTGGATTTGTCTTATTGTTATTAGTGAAATTAGTTAAGAATTCTCACACCAGTCCCATGACTGACTCGTTGTTTGTTTCCACCTTTACAAACTCGGGTGCCCTCTTTCCACATGGGCAGTCGAGTAGTTTGTCTACAGGTTCTTATCTCGAGCAGGATTCTGGATTGAAGCTTAAAGCTGTGTCCAGAGCATAGTTGTCTTTCGCTGTATCTATTTTATTGTTTCCGCTGCAATGTATTAAAATATTGTAATTTATCTTCCGCTGTAATTTTATTCAATATACTCTGATATTTTGTACTCTAATGTAACAATATTATGATGTTTATAAAAGTCTGATGTTGTTGTTCTAATGTTGTTGTATTCCCAAAGTAAGCGTATCCGGCAATTTCCCGCAAGGGCGATTTTTGGGTCGTTTCAATTATTTTTAAATATTCGTTATTTTAAAATATTCTTTATATAAAAAAAATCTTTATATTACAATGTTCTTTATTTTAAAATTTTCTCTATTTAGAAGGTTTTCTGAATTGGAATGCGACTCAATCAGTCACCATATAATCTCAATTATATGGATTTCATACATCGCTTGAATATGATAACAAATGATAAATAATCATCAAACCATCCATTCAACATCCAGAGTGAAATTTACAACTGTGCGAGCATTAAAATGAAATAATAACGCTCATCGCAGCTTGTCAATCTATCGATCGACATACAACTAAATATTGGGACTATTGTATGTCAATTATCATCCCAATACCCGTGTGGGGTTTTCAGATAACAACAGTTCATATAAATAAATAACTGGTTAATGAATTTAACCAGTTTTAATTCTTCTAACTTGTTGATGATAATGAACAAAACATGTTATTTTATTCCTAGTGCCGAGTTAAAATATATTTTACTCGTATAATTTCCCTATACATTTCTAATGTCTAATAAACTGTAATTTATTCACATGACCTTATTGTTGATGACAAATAAAAAGATAATTTCTATTTTCTTTTATGTGTGTGCAAATTTCTATTTTAAACTTTAACAAATAAAAAGAAATGTTTTATTTATATGTATAGTTTCAAATCATAACATATGAAATGCCTCTTATTTCCGTGCATAAGTTCTAATGTAAAATTTGACAATACAGTTGTCACTTGGATTTGCATACAAATTCTATTATATAATTTAACCATAAAATGTCACTTTAATTTACATACAATTATAATGTATGTTTTGACCAATAATAGGATTCTTATATTTGCATATAAATTCTAACGTATGTTATGCAAATAAAAGTGATTGTTATATTTGCATATAGATTATATTTCAACAAAATGTATAAAAAGTGATATATCCATTTTGCTGACAATTTTGTTTTATCAAAATGAATATTTTGTTGCAACACAAACCTATTTAACAAAAATGCTATTTGTGTTTAACTCTTTTATATTTAACTAAACATGTGATTTTTGTTTTTAACCATCTTATTTTGACAAATTGTACGTTTTTGTTTCAACTACTATATTTTGACAAAAATGTTCTTTTCAACTCAGCTATTTGGTTTCAACAAATATGATGTATTTGTTTCAACCAATCTTTTTGGCTAAAATGTATATTTCTAATTCAACTGTTTTAATTTGTCAAAAATGTTTATTTTTGTTTCAACAATTATATTTTGACAAAAATGTTCATTTTTGTTTTCAACAATTATATTTTGACAAAAAGGCAATTTTGTTTCAACTATTACATTTGACAAAAGGTGACAAATTTGGTTTTAACTATTACATTTGACAAAAGTGACAAATTTGGTTTTAACTTTTATGTCTTGATAAAAGTGACAAATTTTGTTATCACTTTTATAACTTGACAAAAGTGATAATTTGTTTTCAACTTTTATAACTTGACAAAAGTGATATTTTGGTTTATCTTTTATAACTTGACGAAAGTGATAATTTGGTTTATCTTTTATAACTTGACAAAAGTGTAATTTTTTTTCAACTTTTATAACTTGACAAAAGTGATATTTTGGTTTATCCCAAGTCTATAGAACCAAAAATGCCATTTTTGGTTATAACTCAAATCTATTTAACAAAAATGTAATTTTAGTTATAACCCAAGTTTATTTAACAAAATGTAATTCCTGTTTAACTCTAGTCTTATTCAACAAAAATGTAATTTTTGTTAAACTCAAATCTTATTTCACAAAAATGTAATTTTTGTTAAACTCTAATCTTATCCAACAAAATGTAAATTTTGTTATGTTCAATCTTTTTACTGAAAATTATGAACAATAAATAATATAATCTTTCATATTAATTCTTTTTATTTAAACAAAGTGAACGTAAAAACATGATCTTTAATATTTATCTTTTCATTATAACAAAATTGACAATAACAATATATCTTTCTATTTTACCTTTTTTTATTGTAACTAAATAACAATAAAAATATATCTTTCATTCTATCCTTTTATTATAATCTAAAATGACAATAAAAACATATTTTCAGTTCTACTCTTTTTGTTGTATTTAACAAAGTGACAACAAAGATGAAATCTTTTTATTCTCTTTTTATTTTAATCCTTTTAAATCCTAATCTTTTTATTTTAATCTTATTATTATAATGAAAACAACTTTTGACAAAATCCATGTTTAATGTAAACAATAGAAATGATTATTTCTATTGTAAATCTTAACTTTTGACACAACCATGTTTAATGTAAACCATAAAATTGAATATTTTATTATTATTCTAAATTTAAACAAAACCATGTTTTAATGTAAACAATAAAATGAATATTCTATTGTTATTCTAATTTTTGACATAACAATTCATAACTAGATGATAAATTCATTTACGTACATTTTCCTATGCATTCTAATGACAAATAAAAGAATATTTTATTTGTTTACATTTTTCTATGCATGCTAATGACATATAAAAGAGTATTTTATTTGTTACATTTTCTAATCTAACTTAGTAAATAAAAATGATAATTTTATTTAAACCAAATGTGTAAAACTCGTTTCATCCATTTTATTTCTAACATGGTATATTTGTTTCATCTATTTCATAACAAACATGAGACACACAAATCAATTCAGTGATTCATCGCAATCATAAAAAATCAACACTGAAATAAATATATTCAAAATACCAACATGCATTTTATACAGAATGAATATAAATTTCACAGTGAAATAAATAATTAATTTTATTTTAAAATAGAAATCTCACTGTGATCGGTTTTCAGAAACCATTCATGTTTATTTCTGAATTTCTATTCGCATTCAAATTTGGATGAATTTCCAAAGTACTCCATTTCAGATCTGGTCTGTTTCATCATGAAGCTCTCATTTTTCTGATTTCAACCCACCTGAAATGTAACAACCCGTAAAATCTGGGCCAGTTTGAAATTTTTATTTTGGCAATTTTAGCGAAGTTTGAACATTTAAAATTAATTATTTTAAATAATACCGACGAGAAATTTATTTTGAATAGAATAGAACATATATTTTATATACGTCATCGTTAGAATATAAATAATTATATATAATTATAAATAGAATTGAAAATAGCGTGGTAGTTCGATAATTCGATTTCAAACTTCAATTGAATGTACCAGGTGCAAAATAAACCGGATTTTGGTGAAACCAAAAATAATAGGATCTATTTGATAATATCTTTCCAATGAATCCGAAAAATCGAAATTTCATAGCGGGAATCAAAAGATATGTCCAGTTGAAAATTCTGAATAGTCGCTATGGAATTCAGGCCCTTAAAAATAGCCATTTTGCAAACGTCCTCGGATTTCGACGAAACCACTTTTGTTGGATCCGTGATGTCAAGTTATGGCTAGATTCCAAATTTCATAATTTTCCGAATCAATATGTGAGCGTGGCAAAGGAAAACGCGTTTGACCAATTTCAGTTGATTTTAATAGACTGGAAAATGGCCATTTTTCCAACGGACTCAGAATTTGACGAAACTAGTTTTGTTAGGACCGTATCGTCAATACGAAGCTAGAAAATATTTTTTGGGAATTTTTAAAGTTCGTATGTGACCCCGGTAAATTGAAATGCGTGTTCAAATTCAATGTATAGAGTTATATGTTGATTTTGACGAAAACTGATCGAAGCGATCGAATCAGCCTACGATACATATCCCATTGTGTTCGGAATGGGGGTAATTAGCTATGGACGACAGGCGGTGGGCCTCGTTTCGAGGTCGAAATAAAAAGTACCTTTTTAGAAATTAAATAATAAAATAATTAAAAAAAATAAAACTTCTCTCTCTTCCCTTATACCTTCTTTCTGCCCCCCCCCTTTACTCTTCAGTTCACATCGACATTTCTAAATAAAAAACAAAACAAAAAAAGAAAGAACGAAGCCATCATCGATCGGATCCACCGCCGTCCCGGCCATCGCGCCGCCAGGGACCGAGACCCCCATCCCCAGCTTCGACGGCGCCGTACCTCGCCCTACCCCCTCTCGCCGATCCTTCACTCGCGCAGCACCCAACCCACCACCGCGAGTCCCCCAGGGCGCATACCACCGCCCCTCCAGAAGCTCCGCCCCACCACTGACGCCTCCGCCGAGACCCCTCCCTCCCACTCGCCCTCTCCAACACCGAAGACTGAACCCCCCCCATTTCGATTAAAACCTAACTTGAGGCCGCTGCCACCACTGCTGACTGAAGGGATGCCGCCGCCACCTGAATAGGATCGCCTTCGACTGCCGTGCGCCAGAAACCGTCCCCCACCCCTTCAAACCAGCGAGAAAAGGAAAGAAGGTGATTTTTTATTTATAAAATCAGTCTTTTCTTTGTAAAATCAGTTTTATTTATACAAAAGTATGATTATTAGCTAATGAAAGTTATGATCTTTAGAAAGGTATAGGAGAGATTTTAACTAAATAAAAATATAATTTTTATATTATAGAAAGGTTAAAAATATAATTTTTATATATGAAGCATAATAAAAATATAATTTTTATTATATGAGAAGTGAAATAAAAATATAATCTTTACAGTATATGAAGTGAAATAAAAATATGAACTTTATTTTTATCATGAAGTAGGGAGTATAAAGATTCGATTTTTATTGTTGGAATGGTAAAGTAAAAATATATTTTCTAGCGAAATCTTTATATAGAGAATAACGATGTAAAATATTCGATTTTTATCTATATAGTAGCAAAGTAAAAATTCGATTTTTATATACTGAATAGCGAAATAAAAATATGATTTTTATATTATATAGATAATAAAAATTTGATTTTTATATGATGTAAAGAATAAAAATATAATTTTTATAAGGTTGAAGTTATAAAAATACCATCTTTATATATGTAGCGAAATAAAAATCTGATTTTTATGATATATATGTTGAAACAAAGAGGTGATTTTTATAGTGATGAAATAAAAAATTAAATCTTTATATTTGGAAAGGCAAAATCTTTATGTAGAGAATAGCGTGTAAAAATAGAATTTATATATATATATATAATAGCGAAGTAAAAATTCGATTTTTATATATTGAATAGCGAAGTAAAAATTTGATTTTTATATATGTAGTGAATACGGACAACGAAAGTGACAAAGGGAGAGAACGACGAAGATTTCTATAAAAGAAGAGTCATGGAGTTGGGATAGCAATCGGTGAGAACTTCTCACTCAAATTTCCTTTTCTAGTTATATATATATACTAGGATGCAGACGGTGCTTAGCAGCACCCGACACCCGCCATCCACAGACCATGGATGGCTTGTTTGTTTGATTGATGTGTTGTGAAAATTGTTTGTGATGTTGATGTGAAATCGATAATAAATTGTAGATGGTTGAAATAAATAAATTATCGTTAAAAATATAATTTTTAACGTGAAAGTGAATAAATAAATATTTATAAACAAATCGACCGATTTGTTTATATGCACTGATTTGACTGATATTGATTGGGTCGATAAATTTTACACATCGCCCAACTGCACAAATAAAAATCTGTGTTTGTTGATTTAAAACCCCACACGGGTGTTGGGATGATATTTGGGTACACTAATCCCAATTATTTAATTGTATGTCGATCGATTGGTCGACAGGCTGTGTAAGCGTTAATTATTCATATTTGATGCTTATGCAGTTGTGTGGTGCACCTTGGATGATGGTTGATTGTTTGTCATTGCTATTATATACATGTGTTGTGTGGAATCCATATAATTAACATTATATAGTGATTGATTGGGCCTCATTCCAATCGGGAAAATAATGAATATTATAAAAGAAAATTCATGTGTTGAATATAAAAATAGTCATGTGTTGACGATGTTCATGAGTTGAAACTATTGATGTGTTGAGTAAAATATTTTAATAATGAAATTTACATCTTTATCATATTTAAAATTACAACTACTTCACGGTGGAGTCTAATTGAAAATCAAACGATAGATACCATAATTTTATAAAATATTTTACATAACAAAAATAGTGATGTGTTGACAGTACTCATGTGTTGAGATTAGTCGTGTGTTAAAAAAAAATATAGATTCATGTGTTGAATGGGATAAATATTCATTTGTTGAATAGAATAACGAATTTATTGAAATATATAAAGCCGTGTTGATTAGAGTTGCGCTATTTTGACGTGAACGATATTTATATCGATTTTATTCGTTTTATAATGAATATTGAAAAGTGATTTCAAAATTTAATATTTTGAAATGAAATTCAAATTAAATTAGATTAAAATTCAAATTGAAATTTTATTGAATCAATTTGAAATGAATTCGAATCGAATAGAAAATGAATTCGATTCGAATTGAATAGAAAGTGAATTTGAATTCGAATTGAATAGAAATGAATTCAAATTGAATTAAATTGAAATTGAGTTAAAAACGAATTGAAATCGTTTGGAATGAAATTTAAATCGAACTAAAACTGAATTGAAATCAATTTGAAATGAATTCGAATTGAATTAAATAGAAGGTAAATTCAAATTGAAACGAATTAGAATTTGAATTGAATTGAAACGAATTTGAATTCGAATTAAATAAAATTGAAATGAATTCGAATTGAATTGAAATCAAATCGATTTGAAATTGAAGATGAAATTGAAATTATTTTTGAAATGAATTTAAAACGATTTATAAAATACGTTTTAAAAGGAAATCGACGAAATATATAGTATATATATATTATATATATAATGGCCTGAATAGAACGCGCCGCGCCGCGGTAGTTCGCGAATTTCAACCATTGACTTCGAATTGACGTTGCGGGAGATCTGACCGTCGGATTCTCCTAAAACCGGAATCGTTGGGTTCGTATCGAAAAAGAGCTTTCCAATGAATATTAGAAATTTGAAATCTAACGGTTGGATTTGGAATTATGTCCAAATCAATTTCAGAAAAGGTCGCTGTAAGTGCAGTTCGATGGCCGTTGATGGAAATCGACTGTACGGGCCTTGATAAAATTATTAAAAATATCTATAATTGGTGTAAAATCATAAGAAATGATTTGGGAAAAATTGGGCTGAAAAATTCCATATTTGAAAAGATAAAAATAGATTTTTATCGAAATGAACTAGAATTAAAATCGATTTATTTTTGAAATAAATAAATTGAATTTGAAAGTGATTTTAAAAATAATCAATATTCCCAATACGTGAATTGGACTGGAGTTGAATCGAAATTATCTTCGGAATATTTCGATGTTGGATTTCGTGACTATACAGATATTGTTATGGGAATTTGAAAGATATATTTTATATCGTTATTTCCAATACGATTTTTGTTGGTTTCAGAATTTGATATTGAATATAAGCCGGTATATTTTCTATTCAGAGCCTTGTATTTAATATCAAATGTGATTTGGGTTTATCGTGAATCGTGTTTTAGATGACATTGGTTCTTTAACCCAGTTAAAGGCAGGATATTGATTTTTGAAAAGATTAAAACTAAGTGGAATTTTAATGAATCTTTAATTAGATTAAAAAGTGAATTGATAATTTAAATTATCAAATCTGAAAAGTGATCGAGAGTGGAGTATCACCAGTTTTGCTCCAAAGCGATAGTTAAATCTTTAATTAGATTTGAACGTGAAATGGTAATTAATTTTACCGATAACACCGTGGTGTTAGATATGGAGTATTACCAATTTTGCTCCATGGGATGAATAGGTTGGGATTGGGAAATAAAATAAATAATTACTTCGGTGTGGTTCGCTAATCCCGACTAGTTTGAAATAACATCCAAAGGAAGATTATAGAATAAATTTAGAAGAATTTATCTTGGATAAAATTAATGGGAACCTTTCCCTAAGAATGTGATTTTGTGAATAAAAGAATATTCTGAATTGGAATGAGGCGTTCGTTGTGTTTGTGTAACATTTGTTTATTATATACGTGGGTTATTCAGAAAGGCCGGGTTAAACCCATTCTGAATAACCGATTCGACGAGATGTCGAAGATGAAGACGGTGGTTGAAGACCGGAAGTCTTCACATCGTTTGGGTGATTACTGATGATCTCGATTGGGTTGTACACCCAAGATGAGGGAAACAGTTGGTGATCGTCTAGACGTACTTGGAGATCGATGGATATGCGAGGAAAGTGCCTCCGGTTTCGTTCAGACCCAGAACGAGCTTGTAAATGGATTGTGTGTCTGACATTGGATTTTATTCTGTGTTGATTGATCTCTATTAAATATACATCTGTTTGGCAGCGGAGAATTTATTCTCTTTCTTAAAGCCCTTCTCTGAGACATACGAGCTCAGAGGTTGTATATCGATGGACATCAGTCGCATGGAGTGAATTGCCAGTGTGGCACGCGTAAGTGGCAATTGATCAGGGCTTCTGTTGAAAAGCAAAGTCTTGTGGTTGATGATCAAAGCACGACCTGTGTGGCGCAGCTTTGTGTATAACGTGAATTCGCGAGCCTCACACCTCGGTATGAGTCAAAAACGGGATAGTGACTGCAGGGAGAGCACGACGTTTCTTTCCAGCTAGGGTGGTGTCAGTGACCTACCAGCCCTGACATTTATATACTTTTCACCTGTGTGGTTGTTGGAATGCGAGGCGCCTCGGATATAGGTCTGTAAGGACTGGGAAACGTGTGTTCAGGAATTGCCAATCCTCAAAAGTAAGAGAGGACCGGCCCTGAAGATCCAAGGATCATAGTGGGGTCCTGGGACATTTGCTAGAGTGTCTCGAACGCGGAGAGGAGCTTGCCCCTTGCCTCGGCTCATGACGGAATCCAATTTCCAATACGTGTGTTTCGGTTTTATTTGTAGAGCCTAGTATGGCGACATAGTAGATGGTAGCTATGCCGCCTATGATTGATACTTATGATTGAAATTGTTTTTACACTATACACTTATAGTAATATCAAAATAATGTGTTTTAAATGTATCAAACATGCTTTGGCTGTTATAAGGTAAAAACCCTATCCTCCGGCTTGCGTTGCATTGTGTGATGGGACCTGGGTCTTATAACAGCTTCATTTTTCTTTATTTAGAATTGCGCTGTTTGTTCTATGCACTGGTATTCTTAGGCGGAAACCCATTCCGTGTTATACGGCGTGGTCCCTTGATTTACCTAACTTTAAAACCAATATTAATAACTGTTTTAGTTCTCACACGAGTCACATGACTGACCTGGAGTTTATTGTTTTAACCTAAACTCTGGGTGCCCCTATTTTCCACACGGGCAGCTAGTAGTTTTGGTTTTGCAGATTTATATTCACAGGGTCCTGATTTACAGCTGGAACGATGCTCGGAAAGCTCTGTATCCGTGTATCACTTTCAGTTGTGTTTTGTATATTTTTCCGCTGCTATGTAATTTATTATAATCTCTGATATTTATCGAATGTAATTTATTCATTTATACTCTGTATATTCTTGTATCTGATGGAATTGTTGTAATATACATTGAAATGTCCTTCCGTCTGCATCCTTTTGTGTGTTGTTCTCAGAGTATCCGCTCTTTCCTTCACGGGGAAGTTACGGGTTCTTACAGTTGGTATCAGAGCTTTGGTTTACAGAGCTCGAGAACAAGACATATTAGAACCATACGAAAGAATTCATCAGATATTGGATTAGTAATATCCAATTAGAATGACTCGTTAGAGATGGGATCAGTAGTATCCTAGAACGAGTGTGAAGAGTATATTTTTCAAATGAAAACAATTTGTTTTGAAAATTTAAATCGTTTTATACGTATTTGAATAATTTATTTATTTTGAATATGGACAATCTAGTATATAAAGATTTCGCGTATACGCGTCATGAACGTATATTCGAAGTTTTAATATACTGGATAGATATAGAATCACATTATAGACATCCGGGGATGATTCTGATGATGGTGCATCATCATCAGTATTCATATTCGAGTTTCGAAGGTGTGATATCTATATATTTCCATTAGACTGGTGTGAGAACCAAAACTAATATAGCTAGAATACATTGTTGTGAATTGGCATCAAAAACATGATTTTCTGTATATATATCAAAATTATTAATTTGAAACTCTAATCCACTAATTGATTGATGTTTGTGTTGTTTGTTTATTTGTTTGATAATTTTGAACCATTATGCCTAATTGAACCAAATATTGAATTGTATTGGAAATTGGTAGCATTTGCTTGCATATACATGTACTTACATTAAACAAGTCATAGCAAGGAGGCTAGAGCAGAAAATAAAATTTGTTTGCCCGACAAATAGGTACATGTTTACTATATAATTTACTGTTTTTTTTAGGTGATGATGATTTTATGAGCCGATTGGCTAGCCGCTTGGCTAGCCGCTTGGCTTTTTCTTTTTCTTTTTGAGATCAGAAGGCCTATATGGCAATTTCGGGATTTTCCCGTGGCTCCCGGTGCAGGGGAGGTTATGGCGAAATTTTTCGAAAATTCCGGGTGTTAGCCAAATTTTTGAAGAATTTGAAAATTCTCAGAAACTGAAAAGTTGGAGAATGAAAGCCAGATCGAATGTAGAGTTGGTTAATCAAACCAATTTTGGCTTTATTCCTTTTCGGGGACGAAAAGTTTTAAGTGGGGGAGATTGTAACAACCCGTAAAATCTGGGCCAGTTTGAAATTTTTATTTTGGCAATTTTAGTGAAGTTTGAACATTTAAAATTAATTATTTAAAATAATACCGACAAGAAATTTATTTTGAATAGAATAGAACGTATATTTTATATACGTCGTCGTTAGAATATAAATAATTATATATAATTATAAATAGAACTGAAAATGGCGCGGTAGTTCGATAATTCGATTTCAAACTTCAATTGAATGTACCGGGTGCAAAATAAACCGGATTTTGGTGAAACCAAAAATAATAGGATCTATTTGATAATATCTTTCCAACGAATCCGAAAAATCGAAATTTCATAGCGGTAATCAAAAGATATGTCCAGTTGAAAATTCTGAATAGTCGCTATGGAATTCAGGCCCTTAAAAATAGCCATTTTGCAAACGACCTCGGATTTCGACGAAACCACTTTTGTTGGATCCGTGATGTCAAGTTATTGCTAGATTCCAAATTTCATAATTTTTCGAATCAATATGTGAGCGTGGCAAAGGAAAACGCGTTTGACCAATTTCAGTTGATTTTAATCGACTGGAAAATGGCCATTTTTCCAACGGTCTCAGAATTCGACGAAACTAGTTTTGTTAGGACCGTATCGTCAATACGAAGCTAGAAAATATTTTTCGGGAATTTTTAAAGTTCGTATGTGACCCCGGTAAATTGAAATGCGTGTTCAAATTCAATGTATAGAGTTATATGTTGATTTTGACGAAAACTGATCGAAACGATTGAATCAGCCTACGACACATATCCCATTGTGTTCGGAATGGGAGTAATTAGCTATGGACGACAGGCGGTGGGCCTCGTTTCAAGGTCGAAATAAAAAGTACCTTTTTAGAAATTAAATAATAAAATAATTAAAAAAAAATAAAACTTCTCTCTCTTCCCTTATACCTTCTTTCTGCCCCCCTTTACTCTTCAGTTCACATCGACATTTCTAAATAAAAATAGAAAGAATGAAGCCATCATCGATCGGATCCACCGCCGTCCCGGCCATCGCGCCGCCAGGGACCGAGACCCCCATCCCCAGCTTCGACGGCGTCGTACCTCGCCCTACCCCCTCTCGCCGATCCTTCACTCGCGCAACACCCAACCCACCACCGCGAGTCCCCCAGGGCGCAGACCACCGCCCCTCCAGAAGCTCCGCCCCACCACTGACGCCTCCGCCGAGACCCCTCCCTCCCACTCGCCCTCTCCAACACCGAAGACTGAACCCCCCCATTTCGATTAAAACCTAACTTGAGGCTGCTGCCACCACTGCTGACTGAAGGGATGCCGCCGCCACCTGAATAGGATCGCCTCCAACTGCCGTGCGCCAGAAACCGTCCCCCACCCCTTCAAACCTGCGAGAAAAGGAAAGAAGGTGATTTTTTATTTATAAAATCAGTCTTTTCTTTGTAAAATCAGTTTTATTTATACAAAAGTATGATTATTAGCTAATGAAAGTTATGATCTTTAGAAAGGTATAGGAGAGATTTTAACTAAATAAAAATATAATTTTTATATTATAGAAAGGTTAAAAATATAATTTTTATATATGAAGCATAATAAAAATATAATTTTTATTATATGAGAAGTGAAATAAAAATATAATCTTTACAGTATATGAAGTGAAATAAAAATATGAACTTTATTTTTATCATGAAGTAGGGAGTATAAAGATTCGATTTTTATTGTTGGAATGGTAAAGTAAAAATATAATTTCTAGCAAAATCTTTATATAGAGAATAGCGATGTAAAAAATTCGATTTTTATCTATATAGTAGCAAAGTAAAAATTCGATTTTTATATACTGAATAGCGAAATAAAAATATGATTTTTATATTATATAGATAATAAAATTTTGATTTTTATATGATGTATAGAATAAAAATATAATTTTTATAAGGTTGAAGTTAATAAAATACCATCTTTATATACGTAGCGAAATAAAAATATGATTTTTATGATATATATGTTGAAATAAAGAGGTGATTTTTATAGTGATGAAATAAAAAATTAAATCTTTATATTTGGAAAGGCGAAATCTTTATGTAGAGAATAGCGTGTAAAAATAGAATTTTTATATATATAATAGCGAAGTAAAAATTCGATTTTTATATATTGAATAGCGAAGTAAAAATTCGATTTTTATATATGTAGTGAATACGAGCAACGAAAGTGACAAAGGGAGAGAACGACGAAGATTTCTATAAAAGAAGAGTCGTGGAGTTGGGATAGCAATCGGTGAGAACTTCTCACTAAAAATTCCTTTTCTAGATATATATATACTAGGATGCAGACGGTGCTTAGCAGCACCCGACACCCGCCATCCACAGACCATGGATGGCTTGTTTGTTTGATTGATGTGTTGTGAAAATTGTTTGTGATGTTGATGTGTAATCGATAATAAATTTTAGATGGTTGAAATAAATAAATTATCGTTAAAAACATAATTTTTAACGTGAAAGTGAATAAATAAATATTTATAAACAAATCGGCCGATTTGTTTATATGCACTGATTTGACTGATATTGATTGGGTCGATAAATTTTACACATCGCCCAACTGCACAAATAAAAATCTGTGTTTGTTGATTTGAAACCCCACACGGGTGTTGGGATGATATTTGGGTACACTAATCCCAATTATTTAATTGTATGTCGATCGATTGGTCGATAGGCTGTGTAAGCGTTAATTATTCATACTTGATGCTTATGCAGTTGTGTGGTGCACCTTGGATGATGGTTGATTGTTTGTCATTGCTATTATATACATGTGTTGTGTGGAATCCATATAATTAACATTATATAGTGATTGATTGGGCCTCATTCCAATCGGGAAAATAATGAATATTATAAAAGAAAATTCATGTGTTGAATATAAAAATAGTCATGTGTTGACGATGTTCATGAGTTGAAACTATTGATGTGTTGAGTAAAATATTTTAATAATGAAATTTACATCTTTATCATATTTAAAATTACAACTACTTCACGGTGGAGTCTAATTGAAAATCAAACGATAGATACCATAATTTTATAAAATATTTTACATAACAAAAACAGTGATGTGTTGACAGTACTCATGTGTTGATATTAGTCGTGTGTTAAAAAAAATATAGATTCATGTGTTGAATGGGATAAATATTCATTTGTTGAATGGAATAACGAATTTATTGAAATATATAAAGCCGTGTTGATTAGAGTTGCGCTATTTTGACGTGAACGATATTTATATCGATTTTATTCGTTTTATAATGAATATTGAAAAGTGATTTCAAAATTTAATATTTTGAAATGAAATTCAAATTAAATTAGATTAAAATTCAAATTGAAATTTTATTGAATCAATTTGAAATGAATTCGAATCGAATAGAAAATGAATTCGATTCGAATTGAATAGAAAGTGAATTTGAATTCGAATTGAATAGAAATGAATTCAAATTGAATTAAATTGAAATTGAGTTAAAAACGAATTGAAATCGTTTGGAATGAAATTTAAAACGAACTAAAATTGAATTGAAATCAATTTGAAATGAATTCGAATTGAATTAAATAGAAGGTAAATTCAAATTGAAACGAATTAGAATTAGAATTGAATTGAAACGAATTTGAATTCGAATTTAATAAAATTGAAATGAATTCGAATTGAATTGAAATCAAATCGATTTGAAATTGAAGATGGAGTTGAAATTATTTTTGAAACGAATTTAAAACGATTTATAAAATACGTTTTAAAAGAAAATCAACGAAATATATAATATATTATATATATAATGGCCTGAATAGAACACGCCGCGCCGCGGCAGTTCGCGAATTTCGACCATTGACTTCGAATTGACGTTGCGGGAGATCTGACCGTCGGATTCTCCTAAAACCGGAACCGTTGGGTTCGTATCGAAAAGAGCTTTCCAATGAATATTAGAAATTTGAAATCTAATAGTTGGATTTGGAATTATGTCCAAATCAATTTCAGAAAAGGTCGCTGTAAGTGCAGTTCGATGGCCGTTGATGGAAATCGACTGTACGGGCCTTGATAAAATTATTAAAAATATCTATAATTGGTGTAAAATCATAAGAAATGATTTGGGAAAAATTGGGCTGAAAAATTCCATATTTGAAAAGATAAAAATAGATTTTTATCGAAATGAACTAGTTTTGAACTAGAATTAAAATCAATTTATTTTTGAAATAAATAAATTGAATTTGAAAGTGATTTTAAAAATAATCAATATTCCCAATACGTGAATTGGACTGGAGTTGAATTGAAATTATCTTCGGAATATTTCGATGTTGGATTTCGTGACTATACAGATATTGTTATGGGAATTTGAAAGATATATTTTATATCGTTATTTCCAATACGATATTTGTTGGTTTCAGAATTTGATATTGAATATAAGCCGGTATATTTTCTATTCAGAGCCTTGTATTTAATATCAAATGTGATTTGGGTTTATCGTGAATCGTGTTTTAGATGACATTGGTTCTTTAACCCAGTTAAAGGCAGGATATTGATTTTTGAAAAGATTAAAACTAAGTGGAATTTTAATGAATCTTTAATTAGATTAAAAAGTGAATTGATAATTTAAATTATCAAATCTGAAAAGTGATCGAGAGTGGAGTATCACCAGTTTTGCTCCAAAGCGATAGTTAAATCTTTAATTAGATTTGAACGTGAAATGGTAATTAATTTTACCGATAACACCGTGGTGTTAGATATGGAGTATTACCAGTTTTGGTCCATGGGATGAATAGGTTAGGATTGGGAAATAAAATAAATAATTACTTCGGTGTGGTTCGCTAATCCCGACTAGTTTGAAATGACATCCAAAGGAAGATTATAGAATAAATTTAGAAGAATTTATCTTGGATAAAATTAATGGGAACCTTTCCCTAAGAATGTGATTTTGTGAATAAAAGAATATTCTGAATTGGAATGAGGCGTTCGTTGTGTTTGTGTAACATTTGTTTATTATATACGTGGGTTATTCAGAAAGGCCGGGTTAAACCCATTCTGAATAACCGATTCGACGAGATGTCGAAGATGAAGACGGTGGTTGAAGACCGGAATTCTTCACATCGTTTGGGTGATTACTGATGATCTCGATTGGGCTGTACACCCAAGATGAGGGAAACAGTTGGTGATCGTCCAGACGTACTTGGAGATCGATGGATATGCGAGGAAAGTGCCTCCGGTTTCGTTCAGACCCAGAACGAGCTTGTAAATGGATTGTGTGTCTGACATTGGATTTTATTCTGTGTTGATTGATCTCTATTAAATATACATATGTTTGGCGGCGGAGAATTTATTCTCTTGCTTAAAGCCCTTCTCTGAGACATACGAGCTCAGAGGTTGTATATCGATGGACATCAGTCGCATGGAGTGAATTGCCAGTGTGGCACGCGTAAGTGGCAATTGATCAGGGCTTCTGTTGAAAAGCAAAGTCTTGTGGTTGATGATCAAAGCACGGCCTGTGTGGCGCAGCTTTGTGTATAACGTGAATTCGCGAGCCTCACACCTCGGTATGAGTCAAAAACGGGATAGTGACTGTAGGGAGAGCACGGCGTTTCATTCTAGTTAGGGTGGTGTCAGTGACCTACCAGACCTGACATTTATATACTTTTCACCTGTGTGGTTGTTGGAATGCGAGGCGCCTCGGATATAGGTCTGTAAGGACCGGGAAACGTGTGTTCAGGAATTGCCAATCCTCAAAAGTAAGAGAGGACCGACCCTGAAGATCCAAGGATCATAGTGGGGTCCTGGGACATTTGCTAGAGTGTCTCGAACGCGGAGAGGAGCTTGCCCCTTGCCTCGGCTCATGACGGAATCCAATTTCCAATACGTGTGTTTCGGTTTTATTTGTAGAGCCTAGTATGGCGACATAGTAGATGGTAGCTATGCCGCCTATGATTGATACTTATGATTGAAATTGTTTTGACACTATACACTTATAGTAATATCAAAATAATTTGTTTTAAACGTATCAAGCATGCTTTGGCTGTTATAAGGTAAAAACCCTATCCTCCGGCTTGTGTTGCATTGTGTGATGGGACCTGGGTCTTATAACAACTTCATTTTTCTTTATTTAGCACTGCGCTGTTTGTTCTATGCACTGGTATTCTTGGGAGGAAACCCATTCCGTGTTATACGGCGTGGTCCCTTGATTTACCTAACTTTAAAACCAATATTAATAACTGTTTTAGTTCTCACACCAGTCACATGACTGACCTGGAGTTTATTGTTTTAACCTAAACTCTGGGTGCCCCTATTTTCCACACGGGCAGCTAGTAGTTTTGGTTTTGCAGATTTGTATTCACAGGGTCCTGATTTACAGCTGGAACGATGCTCGGAAAGCTCTGTATCCGTGTATCACTTTCAGTTGTGTTTTGTATATTTTCCGCTGCTATGTAATTTATTGTAATCTCTGATATTTATCGAATGTAATTTATTCATTTATACTCTGTATATTCTTGTATCTGATGGAATTGTTGTAATATACATTGAAATGTCCTTCCGTCTGCGTCCTTTTGTGTGTTGTTCTCAGAGTATCCGCTCTTTCCTTCACGGGGAAGTTACGGGTTCTTACATGAAATCATCTTATTCCGTCGTTGTTTGAATAAGATACGTGTTTTTAAAGAATAACTATATTATTAAAGTATTTAAATATAATTAGCTTTAGTTAATTACATCATTAAGAGCCACATTGCCATCTTCTTCCTCGCGTTACAAGAAACCATCGAACCCATACATCGTTTCAGAACCATCCCGTCGCTCCTCCCTATAGACCACCAAACTCCGATCTGAACCCATTACCTTGAAGCCCTCACCACTGCCTACCTCCACCGCCAATGATGGCCAGCTCGTCGTCCCCTGGAGTGACCAATTCAACCATGAACAGCGCCACTTTGTGGCCAAAAATCTCGTCGTATACCCCATGATTTCAGATCTTACCCGTACAGAAACAAAGAACGAAGAAATCTCCATCATTTTCCCTTAAGAACCCTAATCCGATTTGAAGTATGTAACACCCCGTATTTTCTGTAAACATAAGAGTTAAAAATCAAGGTATAATTAATTTTTAGGAGAAGAAATAAGGGAAACGGGTTGTGCCATTGTGTTCGTCTCGGAAAAATACGCGAAATAGAGTCCGAATTTGCGTAAATCGGAGTCCGTATGAAGAAGATATGGACGAACGAAGTTAGGCAGAAAAACCGGAAACAGACCAGAATACACTGGCGCACTTGTGAAGTGCGCCAGTACAAAAATACACTGGCGCACCTGCCAAGTGCGCCCATACAAATTCAGCACCGAATTCTGGAGTGTTCTGAGGTGACGTGTCTTCTTTTGAGTGGCTGGATGATGTGTATTCGAGCTGTGCGATTCTGATGACTTCTGGACTGATCTGAAGGCTCTAAATCACCCTATCCTCCTATAAATACCTCCCTAACCTAAACCTAAGTCTCTTACACAATTCTCTAGCCTCCATTGCTCTCTTCTTCTAATTAAAAATAAAAATGGCGTCGCTACTCTGCTAGAATCAAAACTAGAAGCCAATCAACATCATCCTAAATTCAAATTTGAGATAAAAGCTTCTGCAACAATTCTGTAACAACTAAAGTTCTTTCTTTAATCCAATCAAGGCAAGTACAGTTATTTTCCGCTATAAACGTTAATTATAATTTTGATATGTTTTTAATTCTGAATCTGAGATTGTATATATATTCTCTTCTGTCAGATCTGTTTTTCTGTGACTGTTCTATATCCCTTTTCTTCTTTTCTGTTTCTATAGCCAGGCTACCACGAGCCTGTGCCTAATCTCATAAGAGATGAACGTATGAACGCAAATTTTGGGATAAATGATGCGAAATTTGACAAGACTGAATTGAATGTATGACTTTAGGTCTGAGGCATAAAATATATTGGACATGTGACTTGGGATTGGATGCATAAATTTGACTACGAACATATAATTTATATATGTTGTATGCATAGTGTATGTTGTAATTTAGATCTGTAATTAATTAGAAAAAAAGATGAGCATATGTTGTAAACTAGATTTGGATCTATGCATATTCTGTGATAGAAGAAAAGAGGAACCATTGTATGATTACATATGATTTGAGACTTTGGACAAAATGCATATAAAAGTCAAGATCTGATTCTTAGAAGATATGATTTAAAGATTTAGATTGTTGGGTATAGTTTGCATAATGATTCATGACTTAAAAAGAAGAAGATATGGAAACTTAGGTGTAAAGATTTACATTAATTAGGATATCTATTATTGTGATTACACCTAAATAGGGATTTTTAGATATATGGCATGCATTGAAATTAATGATCATATTTGGTATAATTTATATGTGAATCTGCTGTATAAGGTTAGTTTAACAAAAATTGGAACATATGTTATAGGGTAAATTATGTCCATATTTTGCGCTATGTAAATGTATGCAAACATGGAAATATATGATCATATTGTGAATCACGACAATTATTTAGGCATATGAATTTAGGCCTAATTTATGTTTAGGCAAGGCATGTAAATAGAACCTTTAGAAATATTAAACCTGCTAAATCTGTCATTTACTGAATCTGTTGAAAATGCCTATTTTGCTAATTTGCTAAGTTGCCTAAAACTGCTAGTTCTGTTATATTGCCTAGACTGCTAATTAGATTGAAATGCCAAATCTGTTAAATTTGTCTGTTGAGATGCCTAACCTGTTATATGCCAAAATCTGCTAAGTTGCTAAATCTATTAAATCCGTTAAGTCATATAATCTGGAAAATCTGCTATCTGCTAAAATCTGTTATCTGCTGTGTTGATATAATCATCATGTTATTGATATAATCTGAATTGGCATATATATATATATTGGGCGTGCGCATAAACGGTAAATTATTAATTAATTGGCCGCAAAGATAAACATGGCTAACTCGAGGTTAGAATGAGTTTGCGGCGTAATTCTGCCCGGAACCGCCCGGCACATCCAGTGGCCGCAAACAATAGGTTCTAATGTGAGAAGTTAGTCATAACCTGCTTAAGACACGAGGTTAGGTCTGGCTTGTGGCAGAAGTCTGCCCGGAACCGCCCGGCCCATCCATCGGCCACAAGCTAGCGACCTAATGTGGGAGGTCTGGGCATTAATAATTAATTAATGCAAATCTAAGATAAGAATGACGTCTAAAACGTATTGGGGGAAAATAGGGTTAAACCAACGGGATTAATAGGTGTAGTAAACCCGTCCAATACAAAGTTAGACAAATCTGAAAAATATGTACATCTGATCCGTTAGTCTGAAAACTTGTTAACTTAATTTGTGAACTAGTAAATCTGAATTCTGTATGTCTGAACTTGTAAACAGATAAATCTGAAATCTGTTAGTCTGGGGACACAATGTTAGGAGGGGAATTACTTGTGTCATCTGTTGTTTGGGACCCATATTAGTCAGTAACCCTTTCTGGTATCAAAACTTTGACCCAACAGTAGGTAGGGTCCGGGCACGCTTACTGAACTAATTATAAGCGGTTCATTCTGATAATGGCGAGGGGTGTTGATGGTGCGTTCCAACCGGGTCATGTGCGTGCATGGATCCCGGTCTGCCTCTGAGGATGTAAGACGCCGTGACATCTGTAAATAGGTCTGTGCCAATTGGTTGTCACTTTAGGGAGTGATACACCCTACTGTGGGGCCGACACAGGATATTTATGTATTAGGGAGCCGATCGCTTGGGGTAGGGTTTTAGGGTACACTTAGTTCTATCTGTTTCTGTTGGTACCGTCTATTTCTGTTGGGTGGTAACACCCATCTGTTTCTGTGTGGTACCGTCTGTTCGGGTGGTAAAGGCCCATTACTAGTGTACACCTAATTCTACATTCTGTTTCCGTAGGGATTAATCTGTTTCTGCTTCTGTCTGTTTCTGATCGGGTAGTAAAGGCCCATTATTAGTATTCTGTTTCGGTTAAAGTATTCTTTACCCGTTCCTGCTTCAATTTAGACATTAGGGTGACACCTAATTCTTCTATACTAGTATTAGTGCAGAGAAGTGTAAAACAATAGTTTATGTCATTCTGTTATATGTGCTACACCTGTTACAGTTATCTCACATCCAGTTTTATGTTCATATCATATTATTATTATCTGTTCATATGCTGAAAGTCACTGGACTTGCCAGACTTTTTGTCTGACCCTTGTTGTTTCGCCTTCTTTCTTCCGTTCCCCCCCAGGTTATCCAAGGAGGGAATACTTTAGCTTGATCCGGATTTCTCTTTGCTTGAAGTGCTTAAAGTATGGCTTGGCTCTGTATAGCTTCCGTTCCATGGGGATTATGATTTTAAACCATGCATTTTGAATGCTTTTGTACAAGACTGATATTTTGTACTTGAATTCTGAAATTTGAAAGGATGTAACCATATTAATTTCTGTTTCCGCTATAATAAAGTTATAATTTTTCAAGTACTGTTTTATCTGTCTTGTAAGTTTCTGTTCTGTTTACTAAAATGCTCCACCAAAGTTAAGGCATTCCCTTTGTGAGTGACCTTCACGGAGGTGGGGTGTTACACTTGGTATCAGAGCTGAAGGTTACCAGATTTGATAAAAAGTTTTGAAAACTATTTTCAAAAAGGATTTAAAAAGGAAGTATTTTCAAAGGTAAAGCTTATTTTTGAAAAATAAAATAAATAATCCCTAAAAGCCATATATCTTTCTTTCGATTCTTTGTTTCGAGTTCCTTCCTCTTTCCCTTTTTGAATCTCTTCCTCCGCGTATAGATGCTTTTTCTAAGATATGTAAGGACTTCCGTGCGATGGGAGGAAAACCGCTTTATGGGACTGAGACGTTGTCGAGGCTAGAAGTTGGCTGAACGAAGTGGAGGACTTGTTGGTACCTTTGAGATAGATGATGGGAGGAAGGTTCAACCAGCTGCTTGGTTAATGAAGGATGAAGCTTCATTTTGGTGGAAGGTCACGAATGGAGAACGTATATGGGAGACATGGATAGGACACACGATAAGAAAGTGGATCCAAAGAAGGGCACTTGCTTCAACTGTGGTGAGATAGGACACTTCACTAGGGACTGCCCGAAGAAACGAGGACAAGGGAAGAGGGCAGGACCAACTGCTGGAGGGAAGGCGAACACTTTCGAGGCTAGTGGATAGGATAGGATTAGGATAACTTTCTGTAGGGGGTTTAATTTCTTTATCTGATTTTTGAAATAAAACTCATTCTGATTCTGGCATTTTGATTCTGTAATCGATACTCTGCACTTTAATACTAGTATTGTTTTTGATTCCGCTGTAGACTCAAACCCATAAAGGTTATGACTCATCTGCTTGTGATAAATTGGGTTTTGAGGGATATCTGTGTTAGGCGTCAAGTATGACGCATACATTCTGAGTTTTCGTGGGGTATGATTTTATCATGCTTAGCTTCCTTAGAATCATTAGGGAACCTGATCTGTACCAGTAGTCTGTAAATATCTAAATATTTTTGATAGGATTTCCAGTTTTGACATTGTCTAAAGAAGGTAATCCTCTGGGTGTCAATTTGATGTTGGTTTCGGTCTTTGGGGCCGATACTTAGGACCCATGTCTAATGGGAACCAAATTTTCGTTCTATCTGTACTCGCTTCCATCATTCGAATGTATCCTATCGATCGAATCTTCGAACTTTAGGTAGAAACTAATGGGTGTAAACATGTGTTTGAGACATGTTATGTTTGATGGTTGCAAGTGGATGCAAGTGGTTGCTAGTGGTTGCCTGTGGATGCATATACACACACTAGGCACTAGATCGGCTCGAAAACACTCTCATACTGCATATGGATGTGTGAGCATTTTTAAATTCTTGTGGATGCAAAATGGTTGATTCAGCACATGGATGTTGCATTTGAGTGAATAATTGTGCACTCATATAGAAATAATATATATCATTAAGATTCTATTGCATACATGTTGGACTCATGGCACTGACATAATTCACATTAAGGAGGTCAACTGAATCAGTAGACCGCCTGATCTTTGCATTAGATAAGGAACATATACACACACTTTTGCATATGTTCATACAACATTAGAAGTTTTATAAGGACAATGGATGCTTGTGGATGATGGTTGAGTAGATGGGTGATTGGATGGTAGGACACATTCTTCTTAACTTGAAGATTTCGGGGACGAAATCCTCTAAGGAGGGGAGAATGTAACACCCCGTATTTTCTGTAAACATAAGAGTTAAAAATCAAGGTATAATTAATTTTTAGGAGAAGAAATAAGGGAAACGGGTTGCGCCATTGTGTTCGTCTCGGAAAAATACGCGAAATAGAGTCCGAATTTGCGTAAATCGGAGTCCGTATGAAGAAGATATGGACGAACGAAGTTAGGCAGAAAAACCGGAAACAGGCCAGAATACACTGGCGCACTTGTGAAGTGCGCCAGTACAAAAATACACTGGCGCACCTGCCAAG
The DNA here is from genome assembly GCA_030737875.1 of Allium sativum. Classification (NCBI taxonomy): domain Eukaryota; kingdom Viridiplantae; phylum Streptophyta; class Magnoliopsida; order Asparagales; family Amaryllidaceae; genus Allium; species Allium sativum. The sequence goes on along the minus strand of CM060915.1, from coordinate 886,907,154 downwards.
TGCGCCCATACAAATTCAGCACCGAATTCTGGAGTGTTCTGAGGTGACGTGTCTTCTTTTGAGTGGCTGGATGATGTGTATTCGAGCTGTGCGATTCTGATGACTTCTGGACTGATCTGAAGGCTCTAAATCACCCTATCCTCCTATAAATACCTCCCTAACCTAAACCTAAGTCTCTTACACAATTCTCTAGCCTCCATTGCTCTCTTCTTCTAATTAAAAATAAAAATGGCGTCGCTACTCTGCTAGAATCAAAACTAGAAGCCAATCAACATCATCCTAAATTCAAATTTGAGATAAAAGCTTCTGCAACAATTCTGTAACAACTAAAGTTCTTTCTTTAATCCAATCAAGGCAAGTACAGTTATTTTCCGCTATAAACGTTAATTATAATTTTGATATGTTTTTAATTCTGAATCTGAGATTGTATATATATTCTCTTCTGTCAGATCTGTTTTTCTGTGACTGTTCTATATCCCTTTTCTTCTTTTCTGTTTCTATAGCCAGGCTACCACGAGCCTGTGCCTAATCTCATAAGAGATGAACGTATGAACGCAAATTTTGGGATAAATGATGCGAAATTTGACAAGACTGAATTGAATGTATGACTTTAGGTCTGAGGCATAAAATATATTGGACATGTGACTTGGGATTGGATGCATAAATTTGACTACGAACATATAATTTATATATGTTGTATGCATAGTGTATGTTGTAATTTAGATCTGTAATTAATTAGAAAAAAAGATGAGCATATGTTGTAAACTAGATTTGGATCTATGCATATTTTGTGATAGAAGAAAAGAGGAACCATTGTATGATTACATATGATTTGAGACTTTGGACAAAATGCATATAAAAGTCAAGATCTGATTCTTAGAAGATATGATTTAAAGATTTAGATTGTTGGGTATAGTTTGCATAATGATTCATGACTTAAAAAGAAGAAGATATGGAAACTTAGGTGTAAAGATTTACATTAATTAGGATATCTATTATTGTGATTACACCTAAATAGGGATTTTTAGATATATGGCATGCATTGAAATTAATGATCATATTTGGTATAATTTATATGTGAATCTGCTGTATAAGGTTAGTTTAACAAAAATTGGAACATATGTTATAGGGTAAATTATGTCCATATTTTGCGCTATGTAAATGTATGCAAACATGGAAATATATTATCATATTGTGAATCACGACAATTATTTAGGCATATGAATTTAGGCCTAATTTATGTTTAGGCAAGGCATGTAAATAGAACCTTTAGAAATATTAAACCTGCTAAATCTGTCATTTACTGAATCTGTTGAAAATGCCTATTTTGCTAATTTGCTAAGTTGCCTAAAACTGCTAGTTCTGTTATATTGCCTAGACTGCTAATTAGATTGAAATGCCAAATCTGTTAAATTTGTCTGTTGAGATGCCTAACCTGTTATATGCCAAAATCTGCTAAGTTGCTAAATCTATTAAATCCGTTAAGTCATATAATCTGGAAAATCTGCTATCTGCTAAAATCTGTTATCTGCTGTGTTGATATAATCATCATGTTATTGATATAATCTGAATTGGCATATATATATATTGGGCGTGCGCATAAACGGTAAATTATTAATTAATTGGCCGCAAAGATAAACATGGCTAACTCGAGGTTAGAATGAGTTTGCGGCGTAATTCTGCCCGGAACCGCCCGGCACATCCAGTGGCCGCAAACAATAGGTTCTAATGTGAGAAGTTAGTCATAACCTGCTTAAGACACGAGGTTAGATCTGGCTTGTGGCAGAAGTCTGCCCGGAACCGCCCGGCCCATCCAGCGGCCACAAGCTAGCGACCTAATGTGGGAGGTCTGGGCATTAATAATTAATTAATGCAAATCTAAGATAAGAATGACGTCTAAAACGTATTGGGGGAAAATAGGGTTAAACCAACGGGATTAATAGGTGTAGTAAACCCGTCCAATACAAAGTTAGACAAATCTGAAAAATATGTACATCTGATCCGTTAGTCTGAAAACTTGTTAACTTAATTTGTGAACTAGTAAATCTGAATTCTGTATGTCTGAACTTGTAAACAAATAAATCTGAAATCTGTTAGTCTGGGGACACAAGGTTAGGAGGGGAATTACTTGTGTCATCTGTTGTTTGGGACCCATATTAGTCAGTAACCCTTTCTGGTATCAAAACTTTGACCCAACAGTAGGTAGGGTCCGGGCACGCTTACTGAACTAATTATAAGCGGTTCATTCTGATAATGGCGAGGGGTGTTGATGGTGCGTTCCAACCGGGTCATGTGCGTGCATGGATCCCGGTCTGCCTCTGAGGATGTAAGACGCCGTGACATCTGTAAATAGGTCTGTGCCAATTGGTTGTCACTTTAGGGAGTGATACACCCTACTGTGGGGCCGACACAAGATATTTATGTATTAGGGAGCCGATCGCTTGGGGTAGGGTTTTAGGGTACACTTAGTTCTATCTGTTTCTGTTGGTACCGTCTGTTTCTGTTGGGTGGTAACACCCATCTGTTTCTGTGTGGTACCGTCTGTTCGGGTGGTAAAGGCCCATTACTAGTGTACACCTAATTCTACATTCTGTTTCCGTAGGGATTAATCTGTTTCTGCTTCTGTCTGTTTCTGATCGGGTAGTAAAGGCCCATTATTAGTATTCTGTTTCGGTTAAAGTATTCTTTACCCGTTCCTGCTTCAATTTAGACATTAGGGTGACACCTAATTCTTCTATACTAGTATTAGTGCAGAGAAGTGTAAAACAATAGTTTATGTCATTCTGTTATATCTGCTACACCTGTTACAGTTATCTCACATCCAGTTTTATGTTCATATCATATTATTATTATCTGTTCATATGCTGAAAGTCACTGGACTTGCCAGACTTTTTGTCTGACCCTTGTTGTTTCGCCTTCTTTCTTCCGTTTCCCCCCCAGGTTATCCAAGGAGGGAATACTTTAGCTTGATCCGGATTTCTCTTTGCTTGAAGTGCTTAAAGTATGGCTTGGCTCTGTATAGCTTCCGTTCCATGGGGATTATGATTTTAAACCATGCATTTTGAATGCTTTTGTACAAGACTGATATTTTGTACTTGAATTCTGAAATTTGAAAGGATGTAACCATATTAATTTCTGTTTCCGCTATAATAAAGTTATAATTTTTCAAGTACTGTTTTATCTGTCTTGTAAGTTTCTGTTCTGTTTACTAAAATGCTCCACCAAAGTTAAGGCATTCCCTTTGTGAGTGACCTTAACGGAGGTGGGGTGTTACAAAGTAGATCTCTAGAATTTTGGGGATTTGTTTTGAACAATTTCAGCCTTTCATTTTAAATAACGGCGGAAGCTAACATGAAATTAGGGTTTTGGGGAGATACCGTGTATTTATACGCGTATTTTTATTTTATTTATTTAATCTCATTTAATTTCAATATAACTCCTGTATCTTTCCGAACTCCAAATCTAGCCCAACAAAAGTTGTTCCTACCTAAATGCCCCCGTTCCGGACACAATGGGCTAGGTCCCATCAGCCCGTTTGATGGTCTCAGCCCACTTTTCATTAATTTAAAATATAAATCATTTAATTATTTACTTTGGTTGTACATTTTAATTTACCGGGGCCACATACTAACTCTAAAAATTCCAGAAAAAATATTTCTAGTTATGATTTGACGATACGGTCCTAACAAAACTAATTTCATCGAATTCCGAGACCATTTGAAAAATGGTCATTTTCTAGTCGATCCGATTTGACTAAAACTGACAAAACACGTTTTCTTTTGCCACGCTCACATATTGATTTCAAAAATTATGTAAATCGGAATCCTGCAGTAATTTGACATTCCGGATCCAACAAAAGTGGTTTCGTTGAAAACGGAGGTCGTTTGCAAAATGGCTATTTTTAATATATATATATATATATATATATATAAATTCTATAGCGACTATTCTGAATTTTAAACTGGCATAACTTTTGAATCTCGCTATGAAATTTCAATTTTTCAGATTCGTTAGAAATATATTTTTAAATAGATTCTAATATTTTTAGTTTCACTAAAATCCGATTTATTTTGCATCCTGTACAGTCAGTCAAAGTTCAAATTCAAAATTTCAAACTACTGCGCTATTTCTAACTCCTTTTATAGTCAAATTAAAAAAATTCGTTCTAACTTCGATTTAAAATAAAAAATTTGTCGTTATTATTTAAAATAAATTATTTTAAATATACTAAATCCATTAAATTTCTAAAATAAAAGTTTTAAATTGGTTCGGAATTTCGGGTTGTTACAGCACATATGTATATAACAGATTATGTGCTTATTAAACAAACACCTTTTACATATGTAAGCATACCATCTAACCAACCTCATTACTACTGGACCATTCATTTCATAAATTTCATGGCAAATAAACACTTCAAGGCACCATTTTTAACAGATTAAAGATAAACGGTTTTATCTTTTTCTCAGAAAATCATATAACTTATGCTTTTAACAGAAAAAAGATAAATGGTTTTATCTTTTCTCAGAAAACCATTTAATTTTATTCTTTTTAACAGAAAATTCTATAAGACCTATATATACAACCTTGACCAAACATATTGCCTTTTGATTGGTTATAGATGCATTTATCTTTTTTCTGTTAAATACCTGTTAAGATATATTTGTATATTTAATACAATGATTTTCAGTAAAAACGTTAATTTGTATATTTTTTGTATGATAAAACATAAGTTATTAAAAGGATAAAAATATTTATCATGTGGTCTACCTATTTTTGAATTAGAAAATAAGTTATTTAAAAAGATAACTATGGATATCATGTCATGTATATATTTTTGATACAATGGAATACTAGCTTTAAGTATGTTATGTATATATTTTTATCTTGTTTAGATAAAGATAGATACTTTTATCCTTTTAAAAAAAAAACAAATTGCAATAATGATCCAAATCATAATGGCATATTTGAACCTTCTTTTTGTATATTGTGTATTGCAATACAAGTAAAATTTGGAACAATGTAGAAGCTATAGGAAGCGAGTTCTCATGGATAGAGGGACCAGACACAAGAAGAGTTGAACATGTAGACAAAGGTAAATACTTTTATCTTTTTCGAAAAAAGAAGAACTTAAGTAAAATCAATTACGGTATATGACATTAACAACGACAACAAAAATGATAAAATAATACTATAAAAAATTCTTTTATTCTAAAATTTTAATATGTATATCATTTTGTATAAAAACAAAACTTCCTTAAAAAGATAAATCACTTGGCAATGCTCTCTAAATACTCTTAAGTCGTAGCCTTTGCAGTAGAAGTAACTTTGAATAAAATGATTATAAATAAAAAAAATTGTAGAATTTAATATAGAAGTAATGAAATTTATATTAAATTTAAGCCGACACACAGAAATGATATGCGAAGATCATTCACAAAATCACCTCACGTAACCAAATTGAGAAAATCGCTTGAATTAACAAAAAAATAGACAAGCCTGATCAAAATTACAGAGAATACCTGGTCGATTTAAGAAATTAGCAAGTACATTTGATTAGAGAAAATTTCCTGATAGAATTTAAGAAAAACACCTCTTGAATCTCATAAACTTATCAAATTGATTCCGATTTTCATAATAGAAATAAGAACTAAAACAATAAAACTAACCTGGTGGAATTAACAATCGCAGAACGAAATCAAAAAATGCCTAAATATTTTCACAAATTAGAGAGATCGAACTTAGAAGACGTCGCGTGATAAAATTGGAGAAATCGGTTATTTTGAATAAAAAGGGCAAGCGATGTTATGTCCGGGAAAATAATTATTAGAAACCCGCATCCTACAAAATAATTAAAACCTGTTACGAAGCCCTTGCGGCAAATTTCCTGTTAATAAATGTATTTTCAAGTAATGGTTTAGTAAAAATATTGGCAATTTGATTTTCAAAATTTACATATTCTAAATTTATGATTTGTTTCTCAATATTATCTCTTAATAAATGATGTCTTTATCAATATGTTTTAGTCTAGAATGATTTACCAAGTTTTTAAGTAAACTTTGTTGCACTAGTATTGTCACAATAAATAGTTGAATTATTTAAATTTACATCAAAATCTTTAAGTACTTGTTGCATATATATTACTTGAGCACAAGCCAATGCTACTGTTATATATTCAGCTTCACACATCGATAGTGAAACATAATTTTGTTTCTTGCTAAATCAAGATATTAGTGACTTGCCAATGAAGTGACAAATACCACTTGTACTTTTACGATCCGTCTGTGATCCTCCGAAATCAGCGTCGTTATACGATACTAATTCAAAGGAACAATCTTTTAGATAGAAAAAGTCCAAAGTCTTTAGTGTTGTTAGATAATGAATATACGTTTTATTGCTCGTAAATGTGATTCTTTCGGATTGGCTTGAAATCGAGCACATAAACAAACACTCATCATAATATCCAGTCTACTAGTTGTTAAATATAATAGTGAACGTGCATGTCATTATTTTTTGGTTTACTAGACATATATTGACGTATTTTCCATACCAAAACATTTTAATAAATTATTACAATATTTTTCTTGGTTTATGAAAATACCATTTGGTAGTTGTTTAACTTACAATCCTAGAAAATATGACAATTCACCCATATGTGACATTTCAAATTTGCTTGTCATTATCTTTGAAAACCCTTGACATAATTTTTCATTAGTGGAACCAAAAATAATTTCATCAATATAAGTTTTAATTATTAAGATATCTTTGTTATCATGTTTTATAAATAGCGTTTAATCAACCTTTCCAAAAATCTTGCATCCCTCTTTCTTGCCAAAAACTTGCATCAAAGGATGTGATGCGCGCTCGTGCCAATCTATAATCCCAAGCTGATCCAGGAAAATCCGCATCCCCAATCTAGCATCCACCACTTGCCAAAATCTCACTTCCCACGATCTATGATGCGGAGTAGAAGGAAGCTGTGCTAGGGATGATGCAGATTAGAGAATTTTGCATCCCAGCTGGGATGCGAAGTGGGGATGTGATTTTGCCAGTTGCCAAGCCGAGTTTTTAACCGGTGTTTCCATGTGATCTGACCGAGTTGTGCATGTTGTTTTCCACATTTTTCCTGCGTTGATTAAGCAAATTGACAGTGCCAGATCCAAATTTTACCAAATGTCATATCCAAAAAATTTGCCTGATAGGACCGTGTCGATCAGCTGTTTTGAGGTCATCATCACATGAAAATTCAGTTTTTTGGTAAAATTCTTCCAAATTGCCAGATGACGTTGCGAGTCGAGCAAGCCATTTTTCTTGATCGTGTCACGCCGATCGGCTCTTTTTGAGGGCACGACACTGTTTTTTTACAAAAATCCATATATTTTCCATGACAAGTTCTGCCACTTGGTTGGACTAACATGCTCAAGCATTTTGAGTTGATCGGGCCGAGTCCATCACGTATTTTTACTACGCCAGTTTTCTAAGTCCATCGCGATGATTTTATAAATCAACGCCATTTCCAATTCTTTTTTGAACACGCCACGACTTCGATCAAATGGCTTTGTGTTTTCCAATGACGTTCTCGATTCTTGAGCGCGTCGCTAACCAAAATCTTGATGTAACACCCCGTACTTTCTATGAACATAAAAGTAACAAAACAAAGTATACTTAATTTTTAAAAGAAGAATTAAGGGAAACGGGTTACTCCATTGCATTCATCTCGAAATTCTGCTTGAGATAGAGTCCAAGTTTGCGTAAATTGGACTTGTATGAAGAAGTTATAGCCTTCAGAAGTTTCAGAAAATTTAAATTAATTAAAACAGCTCAGTTCTAAATTCAAAATTCGAATTCAAACGCAGAATAGGATAGGCGGGATTTTTCCCGCCAAGGGGCCAGGTCGACCAGGGGGTCGACCTACCCTATACAGATTGACCATGGGATCGACCTCCCCCCTACAGGTCGACCTGTTTCAGATCCAAGGAAGATTCGGATTTTTGTACCTGGACTTGTTTTCTGGACAGATTCTTTGGCTCATAAGCTATTTAAACACCCCCAAACCTCACTTTCTCTCCACACCAAACCATTGTAACACTATGCTTCCTCAATTCTAATTAAAATAAATTAGTGGCGTCTCTACTCTGCTGAAACCTAAGCTAGAACTAGTGCTTCTTCTTCTTCCAATCTGAATAGGATTAAAAGAGAACAACTACAACCCTTTTTCTTGTAGAATCTAACCAAGGTGAGTACAGTTATTTTCAGATATGAAATTCAATTATGATCTTGACATGGTTATAAATCTGAATTTGAGATTATGCATATTCTTGTTTATTATATTTGTTTTTTCTATGTAGATCTATCTTATTAATATTATAGTAACTATTCTGTATCTCTTCCTTCCTTCTGTTCTATAGCCAGGCTACCACGAGCTTAAGCCAAATCTCATAAAAGATTGATGCAAGAACGCTAAATTTGGGTAAAATAGTGAATGATGCATAATTAGACATGACTAATTTGTGACTAATTTGAGAAAAGAACATATGTTGCAATTTAAGATCTAGATCTGGGCATACTATATATGACAGTCTGTGATTTGGAAGAAGGAGAATTATTGTGTATATGGCTTAAGCGCAAAGATCTATATTATAATATGATAACTATTAAATGTGAATACGCCTAAATAGGGATTTTGGATATTAGGCATATGCTGAAATCAAAGGATATAATTTGGCATAATTCATATTATATATCATGATTTGGTGTTTTTGGAGAATATTCTGTACTATGTAAATTTAACTAAAATTCGGGGCATATGTTATATTGTGAATTATGACCATAATTTGGGCATGTAAAATTAGGCTTAATTTTATGATTAAATCTGTTAAATTGCCTAATCTGCTAAATCTGTTGAAACTGAATACGGTAAATTTGGGGTATGAAAATATGTAGGTTCAATCTAAAATTGAGCAAAACAAGTTAATAGAACTTTGAATAATCTGCTGTAACTTGTAAAGAAGTTTAATTTGTTGAATTGGCATAATTAGTCAGATATTGGCATAATCTATGAATGAATACTTTAGCTAAAAATAAGAATGCTGAAACACGAGGTTAGACTCTATTTGCGGTAGAAGCCTGCTCGGACCCAACCGGCTTAACCAGCAACCGCAAACTATCTGTCTAATGTGAGACGTCATAGGCATAACAAAAAGATGCTTAGACGCGAGGTTAGGTCTGGCTTATGGCAGAAGTTTGCCCAGAACAGCTCGGCACATCCAACGGCCACAAGCTACCGACCTTATGTGAGAGGTCTGTGCATTAGTAATTAATTAATGCAAATCTACGATAAAATTGATGCCTAAAACGTGTTGGGTGGATAAGGTTAAATCAACTGGGCGGATGAATCTAATTAACCCGTTTCTTAAATCTGTAGGCCCAATACAAGGTTTTGTAAAATAATCTGTAAGTCTGTTAATCTGTATATCTGATCCGTTAGTCTGAAAACTTGTTAACCTGTATGTCTGACCTGAGAACTAGTTAATCTGATCTTTGTACATCTGAAATCTGTAAGCAAGTTAATCTAAAATCTGTTAGTCTGGGGACACAAGGTTAGGAGGTGTAATTACTTGTGTCATCTATTGTGTGGGACCCATATTAGTCAATATCCGTTTTCTGGTATCAAAACTATGACCCAACACTAGGAGGGGTCCGGGCACGCTTACTGAACTAATTGTAAGAGGTTCACTCTAGTAATGGCGAGGGGTGTTAATGGCGCATTCCAACTGGTTCGTGTGCGTGCATGGATCCGGTCTGCTCTGAGTATGTAAGACACTTTTACATCTGTAAATAGGTTTGTGTCTATGGGTTTCCACTTTAGGGAATGGTACACCCTTCTGTGGGGCCGACCCAAGGTATTTATGTAAGACGGAGCCGTTCGCTTGGGGTAGAATTCAAGGTACACCTAGTTCTGTCTGTTTCTGTTGGTGTACCTTCTGTCTCTATTGGGGTGGTAAAGGCCCATTAGTTGAGGTGGTAAAGGCCCATTATTAGCATTCTGTTTCTGTACCTTCTGTCTCAGTTGGGGTGGTAAAGGCCCATTACTAGCATTCTGTTTTTGTAGAGATTATTCTGTTTCCGTTTCTGTTTCAGTTTAGACATTATGGTAAACCTAATCCTGTTATACTAAGTATTAGTGCAGAGAAGTAAGATATAGGTAAGAAGCATATCTTGGTCTATATCATTATGTTTCTTCTGTTTAACTTAAGCATATCTGCTACTCCTGTTGCTGTAATCTCTGATCCAGCTTTATTTACATGTCATGATACTACTATCTGTTTATATGCTGAAAGTTACTGGACTCGCCAGACTTTATGTCTGACCTCGTTTGTTTTCGCCTCTTTTTCTTTCCGTTCCCCCCAGGTGCTCAGGGTGGAAACATAGGGGCTTGATTCATATTCTCTCTGCTTGAAGTGCTTAAAGTATTGCTTGGCTTTGACTCTACCTTCTTATGGCAGTTTATTTTGGGGATTATGGTTTTAAAATTATGCATTCTGAAGGATTTTGGTATAAGACTGATACTTGTGTACTTGGGTTTTGGTATTGTGATTTTGAAGGATGTAACCAAACTTATTTCTGTTCCTGCTATAATAAAGTTATAAAATTTTCAAGTACTACTTTACGTATCTATCTTGTAATATTCTGTTCAATTTACTTATAATGCTTCATGGAAGTTAATGCATTCTCTTTGTGAATGACATTAACGGACATGGGGTGTTACACTTGGTATCAGAGCTGAAGGTTACCAAATTTGATAAAAAGTTTTTGAAAACTATTTTCAAAAAGGTTTAAAAAGGAAGTATTTTCAAAAGTAAAGTTTATTTTGAAAAAAAAACATAATCCCCAAAAGCCATATATTTGTCTTTCGATTCTCCGTTTTTGAATCGCTTTTCTTTCGTTTTAGAATGTCTGGAGAACGAAACTTCCCTTATATCCCAGAGGGAGTCACCATACCCGGATGGTTCCGTAGATATTTGGAGGCCACGGCACCTGCCGAAGGCCAAGGAAACATTCCTCTAGCTGTACCCATCTCTCCTCCTCCTCCGTGCGTGAATACTTTCGCAAAGACATGTAGAGACTTTCAAGTTATAGGCAGAAAGAACTTTAATAGGACCGAATCATTCGTGGAAGCAAGAAACTGCTCAAGGAAACAGAAGATTTGTTCATTATCTTCGAAGTGGATGATAGGCAGATGATATAGTTGGCTGTACGGTTACTTAAGGACGAAGCCTCATTCTGGTGGGAGGTCACGAATGGAGAACGAGCAGTGGAGACTTGGATGGATTTCAGGCATAGGTTCGAGATGAAATTTCTCTCACAAGCAGAAGAGAATTTATACATGGAGAGGTTCTTGGCGTTGAAGCAGGGGAGTACGTCAACAAGTTCAATCAGTTGGCGAGATTCGGCTTAGACTTGGTGAGCACACCTGATAAGAAGACCTTGAGATACATTAAAGGTTTGAATGACCCGCTACATGGGTTGGCTATGACCCACATTCCTATGGGGGCTACCTTCGAGAAATTGGTTGATATGGCATTGAAGCATAAAGAGGAAGCCAAAAGTGAGGAAAAAAAGAGGAAACTCTCGAAGGACCACAGAACAAGAAAGCGTGGCCTAAAAAGGAAACACAAAAGAAGGATGAAAAGTCTAAAGATAAGAAGGAGAAAAAGTGCTTTACTTGTGGAAGCTTGACTCATCTGAACAAGGATTACAGAAAGAGCAAGGGCACTTACTTCAACTGTGGTGAGATGGGACACTTTACTAGGGATTGCCTGAAGAAATGATGGCAAGGGCAGAGGACAGGACCTACTTTTGAAGGGCAGGTGAATGCTCTCGTGGCTGGTGGATAGGATAGAGATAGGAAAATTTCTATAGAAGGTTTAATTTCCTTATCTGATTATTAAGTTAAAACTATTTTTGATTCTGACATTTTGATTATGTAATTGAGACTCTTCACTTTAATACTAGTCTTGTTTCTGATCCCGCTATAGTCTCAAACCCCATAAGGGTTACGACTCATCTGTGGGGTTTGAGGGTATCTGTGTTGGGTGTTAAGTTGACTATGATGCATACATTCTGGGTTTTATAGGAAATGGTGGGGTTTTATCATGCTTAGTTTCCTAAGAATCATTTGATAATCTGATTTGTACTAGTAATCTATAAGTATCTGAATATTTCTGAAAAGGATAGGGTTTTTTACTCGAAGCTTGAAGAAGATTTCCAATTTTGACATTGTTTAATGGGAGTAATTCTCTGAGTGTCAATCTGATGTCGATTTCGATCTTCGGGGTTGATACTTAGAGATTTATTCTCTTAACCGATGTCTAATGGGAATAGAACTTTTGTTTTAATTGTACTTGCTTCTATCACTCGGCTGTATCCTATCGATCGAGTCTTTGACCTTTAGGTAGAAACTAATGGGTGTAAACATGTGTTTGAGACATGTTATGTTTGATGGTTGCAAGTGTATGCAAGTGGATGCAAGTGGTTTCTAGTGGTTGCTCGTGGATGCATATACACACACTAGGCACTAGATCGGCTCAAAAACACTCTCATACTACATATGAATGTGTGTGCATTTTTCAATCTTTGTGGATGCAAAATGATTGACTCATCACATGGATGTTGCAGTTGAATGTATGGTTATGCATTCATATAGAAATGATGTGTATCAAATAGGATTTCTTGCATACATAATTGGACTCATGGCACAAACATAATTCGCATTGAGGAGGCCAACTGAATCAGTAGACCGCCTGATCTTTGCATTAGATAAGAGACATATACACACACTTTTGCTTATGTTCATACAACATTAGAAGTTTTCTAAGGACAATGGATGCTTGTGGATGATGGTTGATTAGATGGGTGATTTGATGGTATGACACATTCTTCTTAACCTTAAGATTTCGAGGACGAAATCCTTTAAGGAGGGGAGAATGTAACACCCCGTATTTTCTGTGAACATAAAAGTAACAAAACAAAGTATGCTTAATTTTTAAAAGAAGAATTAAGGGAAACAGGTTATGCCATTGCGTTCGTCTCGGAATTCTACTTAAGATAGAGTCCGAGTTTGCGTAAATCAGACTCCGTGTGAAGAAGTTATAGCCTTCAGAAGTTTCAGAAAATTTAAATTAATTAAAACAACTCAGTTCTAAATTCAAAATTAGAATTCAAACGCAGAATAGGGTGGGAGGGATTTTTCCCGCCCAGGGGCCAGGTCGACTAGGGGGTCGACCTGAGGGTTAACCTACCCTATATAGGCCGACCAAGGGGTCGACCTCCCCCTATAGGTCGACCTGTTTCAGATCCGAGGCAGACTCAGATTTTTGTATCTGGACTTGTTTTCTGGACAGATTCTTTGGCTCCTAAGCTGTTTAAACACCCCCAAACCCCCACTTTCTATCAACACCAAACCATTGTAACATTATGCTGCCTTAATTCTAATTAAAATAAATCAATGGCGTCTCTACTCTGCTGAAACTTAAGCTAGAACTAGTACTTCTTCTTCTTCCAATCTGAATAGGTTTAAAAGAGAAAAACTACAACCCTTTTTCTTTTAGAATCCAACCAAGGTGAGTACAATTATTTTCAGATATGAAATTTAATTATGATCTTGACATGGTTATAAATCTGAATTTTAGATTATGCATATTCTTGTTTATCAGATCTATTTTTCTATGTAGATCTATGTTATTAATATTATAGTAACTATTCTATATCTCTTCCATCCTTCTATTATATAGCCAGGCTACCACGAGCCTGAGCCCGATCTCATAAGAGATTGACGCACAAATGCTAAATTTGGGGAAAATAGTGAATGATGCATAATTAGACATAACTGATTTGTGACTAATTTGAGAAAAGAACATATGTTGCAATTTAAGATCTAGATCTGGACATACTATATATGACAGTCTGTGATTTAGAAGAAGGAGAATTATTGTGTATATGACTTAGGCGCAAAGATCTATATTATAATAGTATAACTATTAAATGTGAATACGCCTAAATGGGGATTTTGGATATTAGACATACGCTGAAATCAAAGGCTATAATTTGGCATAATGCGTATTGTATATCATGATTTGGGGTTTTTGGAGAATATTCTGTACTGTGTAAATTTAATAAAATTTGGGGCATATGTTATATTGTGAATTATGACCATAATTTAGGCATGTAAAATTAGGCTTAATTTTATGATTAAATCTGTTAAATTTCCTAATCTGCTAAATCTGTTGAAACTGAATACGGTAAATTTGGGGTACGAAAATCTTAGGCTCGATCTAAAATTGAGCAAAACAAATTAATAGAACTTTGAATAATCTGTTGTAACTTGTAAAGAAGTTTAATTTGTTGAATTGGCATAATTAGTCTGATATTGGCATAATCTGTGAATGAATACTTTAGCTAAAAATAAGAATGCTGAGACACGAGGTTAGACTCTGTTTGCGGTAGAAGCCTGCCCGGACCTAACCGTCTTAACCAGCAACTGCAAACTGTTAGTCTAATGTGAGAGGTCGTAGGCATAACTAAAAGATTCTTAGACACAAGGTTAGGTCTGGCTTGCGACAAAAGTCTGCCCGGAACCGCCCGGCACATCCAGCGGCCACAAGCTACCGACCTAATGTGAGAGATCTGTGCACTAGTAATTAATTAATGCAAATCTTGGATAAATATGATGCCTAAAACGTGTTGGGTGGATAAGGTTAAATCAATTGGGCGGATGAATCTAATAAACCCGCTTCTTAAATATGTAGGCAAAATACAAGGTTAGGTGAAACAATCTGTAAGTCTGTTAACCTGTATATCTAATCCGTTTGTCTGAAAACTTGTTAACCTGTATGTCTGATCTGAGAACTAGTTAATCTGAACTTTGTACATATGAAATCTGTAAGCAAGTTAATCTGAAATCTGTTAATCTAGGGACACAAGGTTAGGAGGGGTAATTATTTGTGTCACCTGTTGTGTGGGACCCATATTAGTCAGTAACCCTTTTCTGGTATCAAAACTATGACCCAACACTAGGAGGGGTCCGGGAACGCTTACTGAACTAATTGTAAAAGGTTCACTCTAGTAATGGCGAGGTGTGTTGATGGCGCATTCCAACTGGTTCATGTGCATGCATGGATCTGGTCTGCTCTGAGGATGTAAGACACTGTGACATCTGTAAATAGGTCTGTGTCTATAGGTTGCCACTTTAGGGAATGATACACCCTTCTGTGGGCCCGACACAGGGTATTTATGTAGTAGGGAGCTAATCGCTTGGGATAGAATTTAGGGTACACCTAGTTCTGTCTGTTTCTGTTGGTGTACCTTCTATCTCTGTTGGGGTGGTAAAGGCCCATTAGTTGGGGTGGTAAAGGCCAATTATTAGCATTCTGTATCTTCTGTCTCGGTTGGGGTGGTAAAGGCCCATTACTAGCATTCTGTTTCTGTAGAGAATATTCTGTTTCCATTTTTGTTTCAGTTTAGACATTAGGGTAACACCTAATCCTGTTATACTAAGTATTAGTGCAGAGAAGTAATATATAGGTAAGAAGCATATCTTGGTCTATATCATTTTGTTTCTTCTGTTTAACTTAATCATACCTGCTACTCCTATTGCTATAATCTCTCATCCAGCTTTATTTACATGTCATGATACTACTATCTGTTTATATGCTGAAAGTTACTGGACTCGCAAGACTTTATGTCTGACCTCGTTTGTTTTCGCCTCTTTTCCTTTCCGTCCCCCCTCAGGTGCTCAGGGTGGAGACATAGGAGCTTGATTCATATTCTCTCTGGTTGAAGTGCTTGAAGTATTGCTTGGCTTTGACTCTACCTTCTTACAGCAGTTTATGTTGGGGATTATGGTTTTAAAATTAGGCATTCTGAAGGATTTTGGTATAAGACTGATACTTGTGTACTTGGGTTTTGGTATTGTGATTTTGAAGGATGTAACCAAACTTATTTCTATTTCTGCTGTAATAAAGTTATAAAATTTTCAAGTACTACTTACGTATCTGTCTTGTAATATTCTGTTTACATATAATGCTTCATGGAAGTTAATGCATTCCCTTTGTGAATGACATTAACGGACATGGGGTGTGTTAGCCCACTTTGTGAACTGGGCAACACAAAGTCGGGATGTGAAACATTGAAGAACTTGGAAAGCACTATAGCGGTTCGGATCGGAGAGATGTAACGGGTCGGATCGGAGAGGTCTTGCTGTTCAGATCGGTGAGTTGTTATTGTTGGAATCAGAGAGGCACAGCTGTTCGGATCGGAGAGCAACTTACTGCCAGTTGGAACGGAGGGCTACCTGCTACAAAGACAGATCGGAACGGAGTAAAAGTGGATGAAGACTTAGCCTTGGGACAAAACCGGATCGGATCGGATACCCCGATCCGAACCCCTCCTGCACACTTTTCGGATCCGAAGCTATATTCCACGTCACTCTCCCCCATGATCGCCTGGTTATTCGGAGCGGTTATGACCAGTTCCTACCCACAACGTCCACTGCTCTGATGCGTTGTCAACACAGAAATCCATCCGAACCCGAGGCTGATGGGATGGATGACACGTGGCTCCGATCCGGATCGGGTTCTGAGCAAATTTTCACCTATAAATACCCTGTCTGGAGACAATGAAAAGGATCTTCTTTTTGGCACTTTGAGAGTTCAACCACTTTCATAAACCGAATTCCAGCACTCCCGGATAATCCAAATCGTCTTTCAACATTTGTTTTGAGACAATTGAGTGAATGTATGTGAGTTGTGAGTGAACTTGAGTGAATATCTCATTGTAATTGCAACTACATCATTGAAAATAGTGATTGACAAGTGGACGTAGGCATTTCTTCGCCGAACCACTATAAATTCTGTGTCTCTATTTTACTTTTGATCTTATTTCATTCTGCTGTTAATCAATTTGGGTGTTAGAACCACTTTTTGGTCTAACATTTTGGTGCTTTCACTGAGAATCATCTGAATTCTCTGTTTTTCGGGATTATCGTTCTACTTTTTGGACCGTTGAGTTCAAAGAAGTTAATCCTCAAGTTTCGACGCTCTTGGATATTTGTTGAATTGATTGTTGAAGAACTATGGCCAAAGGAAAAGGCAAAGAGGTTTAATCTAGTCGAGGAAATGGAGTTAGCGAAGATCAGCAAAATGCCGTCGTGACAAGGTCTCGTGGGCAGAGCTCAGCAGCAGGATAGACCGATACAGGAAACCCGAACCGCCTTCAGGGGGAGAGCTCCGATCCGATCCGGGTAGGAGAATCTGAAGTAGTGCATTCCCCCAACCTGAACCGACCCGAGCAACTTGCCATACACCGACCCGACCTGGCGTCCCAGCTCCGACCCGAACATGCTTCCCAGCTCCGAACCGACCCGATTTCCCATCTCCGAACTGATCCGACACTTGGTGATGTTGGAACCTCTACTCGAGCCCCTACAAATGCTCCGATTCCAGCTACCAGGGTCAATGATCAGGTCAATCCATCCGCACCTATTACTCAAGGAGATTTCTCGCGCCTACTTGACATGCTTGAAAGTACTAGGGAGGCTATGAAAATCCACGAGCGCACCAATCTCATGATGCAAGAAAATATGAGACTCATAAGCAAGGAAATTAGCGAACTCCGTAGGCAGAGAATCCCATCCCCGGTTCGGCACACACCAATGGATCAGTCTTCTTCTTCCGAGGAAGAGCGACCCCGTGAACGAAGGCCGCTCGAACGACCTCAGAATTTGGAGCAACTGACGTTCGGATCTTTGGGGTCCCGCAAGGATATTGCACGAGCACTAGGAAACAATGATCCCACTCAGGGGCAAAGGCTCCAGCCCCCTCCTCCCGAGATCGACCGGGAGCGTAGGGAACGAAGTAGAGCAGAAGCAGCTCAAAGAAGAAGGGCATCTCCTGAACAAGAGCCCAGAAGAAACCCGGATACCAGGGCCATGGAGCCTGAACGGCCCCTAACTAATGCTGATGTACAGGCAATGGTAGGACAGATTATGTCCGAGAGCCGGAACTATACCAATGAAGATTATGGCATTGAGCGAAGCCATACTCCTTTCACTGACGACATCCTCAATTTTCAATTTCCCCAACGTTTTAACCTACCGCAGATGGACAAGTACAATGGGAGAACTGATCCGGGACAGCATTTGATGCGATACTCGTGGCTCATGAATGCTGCTGCTGCTCCTGATGCAGTGAAGTGTAAAGCATTCCCGATCTATTTAAAAGATGTGGCGCTGTTATGGTTTACCCGACTTCCCCCTCGTTCGGTATCGAATTATAGGGAATTGAGCGAACGTTTTATGAATCAGTTCCGACTACATACCCGAAAGTCCAAAAGTGTTATTGAATTATCAAGAATTAAGCAGGCGCCAGGAGAGTCTTTGAGGTCATATCTTGACCGTTTCAACTTAGCTGTGACTGAAGTTAGTGACCCGCATGAGCCCACCATCTTGATGGCTTTGAAGGAAGGAGTCGATCCTGAATCCGAGTTTGGAGATTACCTTTCTGGGAAGACACCCTCCACGAGAGAGATATTCTATGAAAAGGCCGATATTTATTTAAGACGAGAGGAGGCCAGGGCAAACCGAAAGAGAAAGTCTGAAGCGGGTTCAAAAGAAAATGTTCAGAGTAACGTCGCCGTGAAGCAGTCTGGGGAAAGTTCCAGAAAAGTTGAAGTGAATGTGGGAAACAAGAGTGGAAACGACAATTCTGGAAACGGGGGCAACAACAATAACCGTAACGCGAACGGTAACAGAAGAAATAGAAATAGGGGAAGTGATCCTAACAAAAGACCCCGATTCCAGACTTATGAGAATTATACACCGTTGAACGACACTCTGGAGAACATTTACTTGGACACATACAATGTTTTGCAATATAAAAGACCGCCACCTCGCGACTCAATAGAGAAAGAAATGGCAACTGGGAAGTTTTGTTTGTTTCATGGAACTCATGGGCATTCAACCAATGAATGTCGGCATTTGAGAGATGTGATTGAGAAGCTGCTGCGCGAAGGGAAACTGGATGAATATAAGGTTGCCCCGAGGGACAGGGGGCAAGGAGAGCAGGCTCCAAAACAGATTCAATCTGCTCCCAAGCCTACAGCGCAGCAGAAAGGCAAGGGAATTGTTATCAACTCCATAGTGGGTGGACCCCACCCAGCAATCCGTAGTTTTAGAGCAATGGATCAATATGTAAATGCTGCCAAGCATGTAGATGTGAATGAAGGTGATGATTTGGAAGATATCGCCCCCATAAAACAACAGAAGACAATGTTTGACGATGTGGTATTCCGTAGCAGAGATAATACCGGGATCCAGTCACCCACCGATGATCCATTGGTCATTACTACCACCATTGGGCCGGCCTTGGTTCATAAGGTGTTAGTAGACAACGGAAGCTCTGTTAATATTTTATTTAAAAAGTCATTCGATCAGATGAAGCTTGAATCTGAAGATTTGAAGCCGTGTGAAGGTTGGATCCGAGGCTTCAACGGGGCGTCAACAGCTCCCATGGGGTACATAGAATTGCCCGTAACCTTGGGGCAAGGAGAACGCCGAAGAGTACGGATGCTTCAATTCGTAGTGTTGGACGTAGACTCGCCTTATAATGCATTTTTGGGAAGGCCTGCCCTTGCTGAATTCAGGGCTTGCTTCGCCCCTTGGTGTTTATTGCTTAAGTTCCCAACTGAAGCCGGAACTGGGGTAATGAGAGGGGATCAAGTCTCCGGACGGGCCTGCTATGTTGCCGAATTGAAGATGTTGATGAAAGGACTTAACATCGAGAGTAAAGATGCTCCGCCTCCTCCAAAGGAGGGCTCGGCGTAGCAATTAGAGGGACCGGCCCCGAAGGAGTTGCCCAAAGGAATGCCTGAAGACCTGGATCCCAGAAAAGACGAGGAACCAGAGACTAGAAATGCAACTCCTAATGAAGCGACAGTGGACATTCCCATTGATGAAGCTGATCCAACAAGAGTTTTGAAGATTGGATCTCAGTTGGATCCACGTCGGGCCGAAGAACTAACAGACTTCTTGAAGGCGAACTTGGACGTGTTTGCCTGGACCTCCGCTGACATGTGTGGGATATCGCCATCCATCATAAGTCACTCCCTAAATGTAAACCCGAAACACCCGCCTGTGAAGCAAAAGAGACGTATGCTGGGCCCAGAGAGGTCGGCTGCTCTCAAAGAAGAAGTGGAGAAGCTGAAACAGAACGGAATTATTCGAGATTCGACATATACCGACTGGATATCGAATCCCGTCTTAGTAAAGAAGCCGAATGGAAAGTGGCGGACTTGCATTGATTTTTCAGATTTGAACAAAGCTTGCCCAAAAGATAGTTTCCCACTTCCCAGGATTGACCAGCTTGTAGATTCGACAACGGGTCATGAAGTTCTCTCTTTCATGGATGTATATTCCGGATACAACCAAATTCCTATGCACGTGCCAGATCAAGAACATACGAGCTTCATTACAAATTTGGGGTTATATTGTAATGCCATTCGGATTGAAAAACGCCGGAGCCACTTATCAGCGCTTGGTGAACAGAATGTTTTATAATCAAATAGGGAAGACTATGGATGTTTATGTGGATGATATGCTTGTCAAATCGAAACAGTCCTCCAGCCATACGCAAGACTTGGCAGAAATGTTTGGTATCCTGCGAAAGTATCGGATGAAGTTGAATCCTTTGAAATGTTCATTTGGAGTGGCATCGGGAAAATTTCTAGGCTTCATTGTGAGTTCCCGAGGAATTGAAATCAATCCTAGCCAAATAGCAGCGATTAGAAACATTGAAGAGCCGAGAAGAATTAAAGATGTCCAAAGTCTTGCAGGGAAAGTAGCCGCGTTGAGTAGATTTATCTCCAAAGCCACGGACAAATGCATCCCGTTTTTTTATTTAATTAAAAGGGGAAAGAGAAACTTCGAGTGGACTCCGGACTGTGTTGAGGCCTTTTGAAATTTATTGGAATTGCTAGAAAAACCACCGATTTTATCAAAACCGGTGGATCACGAAGAGTTATTTGTTTACTTGGCAGTTTCGGCTCACGCCGTTAGCACAGCCTTGGTTCGAGAAGAAGACAAAGTGCAAAGGCCAGTATATTATGTAAGCAAGAAATTGGCAACGGCAGAACGCAACTACCCAAAGATTGAGAAGCTCGCTTACAGCCTCCTAATCGCATCCCGAAAACTTCGTCACTATTTCCAAGCTCATCCAATAACCATATACACTGACCAGCCTCTGAGGCAGGTGTTGCAGAGACCCGAAGCATCGGGAAGGTTGATCAAATGGAATATAGAATTAAGTCAGTTTGATTTAAATTTTCAACCACGAAGGTCGATCAGGGGGCAAGCTCTGGCAGATTTTATAGCAGAGTTCACTGTTCCAGAGGAGGAAGTGATCAATGACAGAGTGGTCAAGTCTGAAGATGAGTTAAAGATATATTCATGGAAGCTACACACAGATGGAGCCAAAAACGACCGAAGGTCCGGAGCTGGAATCGTCTTAGTTACTCCTGAAGGGCGGTCGTTATATTACGCTCTACAATTAGAATTTTCAGCGACAAACAATGACTCTGAATACGAAGCCCTGATTGCCGGGCTGAAGCTTGCTAAAGACCTCGGAATAAAAATGTTGGACATATTCTGCGACTCCAAAATCGTTGTTTGCCAAGTGCGAAAGGAATTTGCGGCCCGGGGACCTCGACTCATCGCCTACCTCGGGAAAGTGGAAAAGTTGTTGAGCAACCTGGAGCGGTACAGTATAACGCATATCCCAAGAGCCGAAAACCAGAAGGCAGACAGGCTGGCAAAGCTAGCTAGTTCCGACAATCCGGAAGAAACTGAAACAATTCCAATTGAAACGTTGGAATCGCCAAGCTTTGAGTCGATGGAAATTGAGTTCGCTTTTGAAGCAGAACCGGAGAAGGAGTCGTGGATGACCCCAATTATGAACTTCCTTAAGAGTGGAACACTCCCATCAAAGAAGAGTGAGAAAAGGGCTATAGTTCGCAAGGCCACCAGATATGTCCTACAAGATGATACTCTTTATAGGCAAGGATTTTCTATGCCCCTGTTACGATGTATAGCACACGACGACATCAAACGTGTACTAAGAGAAGTACACGAAGGTGAGTGTGGAGATCATACAGGAGGTCAGACTTTAGCGAAAAAGATATTGCGTTATGGATACTTCTGGCCCACAATTAATAAAGATGCAGCTGATTATTCACGACGCTACGATAAGTACCAGAGATTTGCCAAAATCCCCAGAGCACCGTCGACCCAACTCAAATCGTTGGTGAGTCCTTGGCCTTTTGCCACATGGGGAATTGATATCATCGGAGTTCTACCGATTGCTAAAGGAGGAGCGAAATATGCAATAGTCGATGTGGACTATTTCACGAAGTGGGTGGAAGCTGAGCCCTTAACCAAGATCACGGCGAGAAAGGTGATAAGTTTTGTGGTTAGAAATATTATATGCCGATTCGGGATCCCAAGGACCATTATAACTGACAACGGAACCCAATTCGATGGTGCTGAATTCAGAAATTTCTGCCAGAAGTATAAGATCGACAAACGATACACTGCGGTTGCTTATCCGCAGTCGAACGGGCAAGTTGAAGCAATAAACAAAGTAATAAAATCCATCCTCAAGAAACGGTTAGAGCGCGCAAAGGCAAAATGGGTTGACGAATTGCCTTTAGCTTTGTGGGCATATCGAACAACATTTAAGACGGCTACTGGTCATACCCCTTTCTCTCTCTCTTTTGGTTCAGAAGCAGTAATTCCAGTAGAGCTTGAAGTCCCTTCCCACCGGGTGACGTATTATGACCCGATGACGAATCGGGCACTCTTACTCGAGTCTCTTGATGAAATCGAAGAAAAAAGGGACGAAGCGGATTTGCGTGCGGCAAGACATCGACGTCAGATGGCACGCTATTACGACAAAAAAGTTCACCTTAGGACTTTTGAACCAGGAGATTTGGTGCTAAAGAGAATCTTTCCATCCCTTCCTCACCTCGGTCCGAAGTGGGAAGGACCCTTTGTCATCCAACGGAAACTTGAAAAAGGAACCTTCAAGTTAACGACCGTAGATGGCGAAGAAGTCCCTAGGGCATGGAATGCCCAACACTTGATGCGATATTTGGATTAGAAATGTTGTACTCTTTGTTATTTTTCTTATGAACTCTGTAAAAAGGCACGACTTGCCTTAGGAAAATCTGATGATATGAATAAAGGACTATAAAGTGGATGTAGGCTACGACTTAGCCGAACCACTATAAAAATATCGTGTGTTATTTACTTTTATGCCTTGTATATATACATTCATCGACTATTCTGTTGTGATTATGGAATATAAGATGATTCAAAACCTGAAAAGTTGAAAACAGTTTAAACGTAAGAAAAAGCACAACGACTATTTGTGCGACAAGACATAAAAGAATGAGAAAACGACATTCTTAACTCTAACTCTCCAGAGAGAGAGAGAGTATAAAAGCGTCTCCGATTGAGCGCTGAGAAAGAGATCCCTCCCCGCTGAAGGATCGGGGAGTGAATAAATTGCTGAGCTCAAACTCTAACTCTCCAGAGAGAGAGAGAGTATAAAAGGACGGGAAGACGACGTCCTTTGAGGCGTGAAGGTGCACCCAGACAAGAGACCGCCTCAGTAAGAACTCTAACCTGAGTATAAGACAAGAGAGTATAAAAGAAATGCCAGAAAAAACAACAGGCATTGATGACACAGAAAATGCAATCCCGTCAAAAAATCGGGAGCATTCAGATTACTTGATTAAGCCTTGAATAGTTTTTTGAGATTGACTGGGGGCATATATGTATACACATATTTCCTCCCTCCGTAACTTCATTACACAACTATAGTGAAACATGCATTCTTACATAAGTGCAGAACTAGTGACTAACAAACATTGCGGAAAATGAATTATTTTTTATTTACGAATGAATGAATTTGTACAGGAAAACAGCCAAAAAGAAGGTGCAAGAGCCACCCTTACAGCAGCAATTGTTGATCTACCAAACACCAAAACAATGCAAGACAACCCACTATTTAGATTTCGAGTGAGGCTTGGACTTCTTGGCGGCTTTCTCCGCATCCTTTGCCTCTTTCTCGGCCTCCGTCAAGATGCGCTTTGATTTTTTCTTTCTCGAAGATGCGGCGCTGGAATCGGTTGACTTCTTCCCGGAGGGCGGAGCGCTGGAATCAAGAGAAGATTTTTTAGCGAGTTCCTCTGTAATAGATCTAGTTGAAAGCTTAACAACTAACCTTGATCCCGCATCCACAACTGCGAGAGGCTTGAGGATTTCAGGGTCTAAGTCTTCGGCTTTTAACTGCAAGCGTTTATCTTGGTCAGCTTTCATTGCAGCCAAAGTAACATCATTTGCACTTTTCGACTCCCCGACTATTGCCACCTCTGGATCTTCCTCATGTCCTCCGTCGCCGCCATCATCCTTTAAGGCTGCTATCATTTCTTCATCATGGGGAGTGTCAGCCTTAGACGGTTCGCTTCCTTCTCCCAAATCTATAGGAGCAGCCTTGTCCTTCCCCTCTTTTGCCTTCTCCGTAGGCTCTGCCCCAGACACGGCTCCCTGAGTCACATCTGTCTTTCCGGATGGCTCAATACCTACAGAGTGAGAAGCAACAGTTATCAACTCAGGAGAAAATAATGGATTTTTCATCGATTGCTCAATCACGTGGCGAAAGGTAGAAATAGCCTTGACGAATTGAGGAGAAAAGGTAGGGATACCTTCCGAAGACTTCTCGGCAGGGGTAACTGCTGTCTCTGATGCTGTTTCGGGAATAGGGGATAACAGAGTTGTTCGAGGGATTACCGGGTTTTCAGGATCATACCCCTCTACTTCAGAAGTTGCGGGGGCAGTAGAAGAGGAACCAGCCTCGGGAACGTTCTTCTGTTTAGTCCTCCGCCTCTCTTCCTCCATGGCATCAGCAATGAGGCGGCGCCCTTCAGCTAGGCGTTCTGGCTCATCATCCCTTAAGTATTTCTCCATCAGCTTGTCCTCATCAATGGAATCAACCTTGAGCTCCTCTTTTTCCCACTCGATGATCTGACTCCATACTTGGACTAGAGTAGATGGATAATCCTCAATCCAAGAAATGTTCCGGCGACGGATGATATGTGCAAAGAATTCAACCATTAATTCGCCGAAACCCTGAATCTCAGCCTCCGCCTCTGACAATTGATTGCGAGCCTCCTCAGCAGATTTGATAGCACATTCAACGTTGCCCTCCGCCAGGGCAGCTCTGTTCTCCGCCTCCAGTAGCTTTGAATCCAAGTCAGCATTTTTCTTTTCTAGCTCAGCATTCCTCCTTGCCAACTCGGAATTTTTCCGTTCAAGGTCAGTGTAAGCAAGGCGCGTTTTAGCGGCATCTGACTTAGCATCTTCAGCTTGCTTTTTTAACTCAGAACGCTCTTGAGTGTGAGATTCAAGCAAATCGTGATAACGTTTTTGCATATCTTCAAATTGTTGTTTGAAGTTAGTAGCGTCCCTTTGAGCAATAGCAAGATGGGCCTGTGTGTCCTCTAAATCTTTTCCTAGATTCTTTAAGGCCTTTGCATCTTCTTCCACGGTTTTTTGCATTGAATCAGCATTCGTGATTAGAGTACGGATGATTCTGGAAAGGTTGCGTGAATATTTGAACATTTCAGAATACTGTTTCTCAACCGCATCTATCTTTGCTTTGGCCTCATCTGCCCACCTGGAAGAAATAGGTTCGAGGGCAGGTAAAAAAGTCAAGCTCTCGAAATAATATTCAGGAAATTGCTCCTCCAAATACGCCCGCTTGATTGCAGTTTCAGCATCTAGTGGTGGAGGGGTGGGGATCGTCAATTCAGTGTCCCTGTGTGTGGATGATTCAATAGTTTCTTTATCTGTTCTAGGCCGTTTAGCAGGGACCTTGCGTTTACTTCGCGACTCAGTATCTTTTGGTGGACTTCTCTCGCTGCTGCGCTTTTCTTGGGAAGAGGTGGAGTCTTTTGATTGTGGTCTGTCCTCTTCCCTACGACCTTGATAACCTTTATATTTCTCTTGGTCCGACCGAACGGGAGAGCGAGAACGCGAGGTTCGAGAGCGATAGGGCTCATAAGGCCTTCTCTCCTCCCTACTGCGATCGTCGCGGCGATCGTACTCAATATCATGAGGTGGGTTAGACATGCTGCGGCGGAGCTTCCTGATATCATAGTAGGATCGGGACATCGTGCCTTCACAATAAGACAAATGAAATTCAGAATCAATAGTTTCACAGAGAGAGAGGTGCAATGAATGCTAATGCTATTGTGTAAAGTGTGTCCTAAGTAGTGTGTTTCCCCCCAACCAACCCGAGTCCGAAGCTAGACTAGTACGGGCAGGCTCTTTGGCCTTAGCAGGAGTGGTCTCTTCAGAAGAGGTGAAAACTAAAGGATCCTTCCTAAAATCCTCTGAAGTGTATATAGTTTCATGTAAGGGGAGATCCCCCAAACCCTGAAATAATGGGTCATCAGTGCTAGGGACATCTCCCTCGGAAGCGTCAGTTGGCGACTCTTTAGAAGACGTTGACCTTTCTGGAGAAATGGCATCCTCAGGAGCAGTATACCCTTCGCGATGCTTTTCGGCCAGGTTAGCCAATTCATCGTCTTGAATAGAGGATGGAGAAGGTGAAGTTTGAAGAGGCATTGTAGGAGCTCCCGAACCTTCTCCTGCCTCTGGGACTACATCCACTGGAGGAATATATACGTATGGAGCCGTCCCATGACCGATACTACGAAAAACAGATAGCAGTCCATGAAAATGAAGATATTCGTCCTTAAGGACTTCATCGATAGTCAGGAACTTCTGATCGCCATTAAGGAGCTGGTGCATCCGGTCAAAGAACACCTGATGTGATATTTGTTTTGGGTTGTCGACTGCAAACACAAAGAAAAACAAGTTAAGGAGATGACTTGAATATATAGAGCCAAGATTTAGAAAATCAGTGCTTTACTTGATTTCGTCCATCTCCTGGCACACCCAGGTTGTCGCTTCACATAAAACCATTCCAGTCTGGAATCTCCAGCTTTACTACTGAATGGCGTTGAAATTATCTTCCTCTTAGGGACAGACTCAAAATAGCAGAAAGAAGGAGTTTCTCGAGTCCGATGCTTGAAGTTGTTGAAGAAATGAACGTCATCGAAAGTGAGCTCTATGCCTAAGATCTCACGGTATGCTATATATAAAGTGTGTAAGTAAGCATAAGAATTGGGATGCAGCTGCATGGGGGCAATCCGCATTTGTCTTAGAAAATCTACGATGAAGGGAGAAAATGGAGGGATAGCACCGACCATGCACATCAACCGAGTGATTGCCATATATCCTTCTGGAGGGTTGTGGGGACGGTCAGATCTCGAAGGCACTAGAGTGTCCTTTTTCATTATCCCGTATTTTAAACAAATTCGGATAAGTCGGTCGTTGTCGATTGTTGATTCAACAGAATCTTGGGGTGATTCCAATATGACAGCCGATTCAAATTCATCAGGAGCCCGGTCGTCACCAATCCCTCCTTCCTCTTCAAAACCTAGAGAAGCTTCATCCTTCGAAAACACATTGTCACTTTCGCGATTTCCAACCTCGTAATCTGAACCCTCATCATTCCATTCTGGATCCGAAGGGGAAGATATGTCCTCGAGAGTGACTTTGTTGGATGTCTCCGGGGCCTCTTTTTTCTCAACTAGTCTAGAAGAGCGTCTAGGTCTCATGGTCATAAAACTATTGAAGAAGCAATAGCACAAATTAGAGTAAATTAGCCCGTATCCCCCCGTGCATGTGTGTAAACTAAAGTGTAAACAGTGTATGCGGAAAGTGTAAAGTAAATGTTTAAAAGTGCGACGCAATATTTTGGCAAAGTATGAAGGATTGAAGTAGATCCTGATGTCCAGTTACGTTCACAGGGCACTATCCTAACTATCCATTAAGTTGAAGATTATGCCAAAAGTTGATTGGGCCAGTTAAACAAGTTTTTATGCATTAAGATGGACTGCCCTTCGGTTCGCTTCGGGTGCATTCATTGGGGTCGGATCGGGGGCGTGGCCTCATCTTGGGCTCGGATAAATTTTGAAATTCAGAAATCAAAATCGGATCGGCTCGGAGGTAAAGTCCCCTAACGGTTCGGATCGGATCACGTAGTCATGCTTCTCCTCCTTTATCTTACAGTCCGATCCGGTCCGGTTAGGTGAGCTCCCTTCCCTCCTTTCTTTGACTACTTGCCCCAATCCGATCCGATCTTCTGAACTTCTTTCCTTTCTTTTTCCTTTTCTTTACTTGCCCCGACCCGATCCGACTTCCTGAACTTCTTTTCTTTTCCCCCTTTTTTCACCTTCCATGTTCCACCGCCCGAACCGACTCCCTGCTATCTTCTTCTTCTTCCTCCTTTTCTTTTTGCCTCAAACCATAACTCCCTCTTCCAACGTCTCGAAGTAGCAGTGAGGCCACCAACGACGATAACGAAGGAAGAGGAGATTGCGGCGTGGAAATCATGATCAGATCGGTCGAATTGACCATCAGTTCAGTTAAAACTTGTTATCACTAAATCAATCAAGGAATGAAACCTACCAGAGTATGTAAATTGGAAATTCGCACGAGAATGGTGAAAAGTTATTATTTCTCTTTCTCGAGATTCTGGAGTTCCGAAGCAGAAAGAATAAAACGATAAAGGGAAATGAGAGAAAGACGAAGACTCAGTTTATATAGAGAAGCAGAGCGACTATTCGTCTCCCCGTTCGGATCGGAACGACAGTCCAGTAGCAGAGCTTGGCCCAATAGTCCAATGAAAAATAGAAAGAAGAGGGGGTCTGTTCGGATCGGAATCCGAACCGAACCGAATTATGTAGCTTAGCAGTGAATTAAATTGATGTTTGAAGAAGAAGATGAAAATACAAGGGAAATCAAAGGAAAAATTACCTAGAAGATGCTGTGCAATAATAATCAATGCATGCTTCGTCTCCTACAGAAGCACCCTTTGAGGGGGAAGAATGTTAGCCCACTTTGTGAACTGGGCAACACAAAGTCGGGATGTGAAACATTGAAGAACTTGGAAAGCACTATAGCGGTTCGGATCGGAGAGATGTAACGGGTCGGATCGGAGAGGTCTTGCTGTTCGGATCGGTGAGTTGTTATTGTTGGAATCAGAGAGGCACAGCTGTTCGGATCGGAGAGCAAATTACTGCCAGTTGGAACGGAGGGCTACCTGCTACAAAGACAGATCGGAACGGAGTAAAAGTGGATGAAGACTTAGCCTTGGGACAAAACCGGATCGGATCGGATACCCCGATCCGAACCCCTCCTGCACACTTTTCCGATCCGAAGCTATATTCCACTTCACTCTCCCCCATGATCGCCTGGTTATTCGGAGCGGTTATGACCAGTTCCTACCCACAACGTCCATTGCTCTGATGCGTTGTCAACACAGAAATCCATCCGAACCCGAGGCTGATGGGATGGATGACACGTGGCTCCGATCCGGATCGGGTTCTGAGCAAATTTCACCTATAAATACCCTGTCTGGAGACAATGAAAAGGATCTTCTTTTTGGCACTTTGAGAGTTCAACCACTTTCATAAACCGAATTCCAGCACTCCCGGATAATCCAAATCGTCTTTCAACATTTGTTTTGAGACAATTGAGTGAATGTATGTGAGTTGTGAGTGAACTTGAGTGAATATCTCATTGTAATTGCAACTACATCATTGAAAATAGTGATTGACAAGTGGACATAGGCATTTCTTCGCCGAACCACTATAAATTCTGTGTCTCTATTTTACTTTTGATCTTATTTCATTCTGCTGTTAATCAATTTGGGTGTTAGAACCACTTTTTGGTCTAACAGGGTGTTACACCTGGCATGTTACGGCTTTGACCAAAAAGCATGTCAACACTTTGCCCCATAAAACATGTCTTGCTTGATCGAAGGAAGATGTGTTTTGCGAGCAAACAAGAATTCCGGAAATCAAAAGCCAGGGGAAGTCCAAAGTGAACTTCTATAACCAGACAACCGAAGAGCCATGGTGTGACACCCCACGTTCGTCAATGTCACTCATTAAGAGAATGCATTAAGTTTCGTGAAGCGTTTGGGTAAACAGAAACATTACAAGACAGATATAAAAATAGCTGTGGAATAAAAACAAACTTTATTAATCATAAAGCATCGTGGTTCAAAACATCATATGTCTGAATTACATAAAAAATAGTACATCATAAATCTTCTGTCTTGTACTTAAACATCAGAGTACAAAATAAAAGAAGCAAAATCCCCAAATAAAAACATAGCCATGGTAATAAGGATAGGAGCTTGAGCAATACATCTAAGTAGCTCCAGCAAATGATAACAGAATCCTGGTCAAGCTTGAGTATTCCCTCCTCGAGAACCTAGGGAGTGGGGAAACAGAAGAAAAAAGAGTAAACAAAAAGGGTCAAACATAATGTCTCGCGAGTCCAGTTACTTTTATCAAGTAAATTGTAACACCCTATAATTTTAAAACGGGACATAAGAGATAATTAAAGAATAATTAATTATTAAAAGAAAAATTAGGTGAAACGGGGTACGCCATTGCGTTCGTCTCGGAATTCTGCTTGAGATAGAGTCCGAGTTTGCACGAATCGGACTCCGTATGAAGAAGTTATGGAGGTTAGAAGATTTCAAGTTTAAAATAGAAATTAAATATAAATAATAATTAAATAATAAAAACAGTTCAAAATTCAAAATTGGCTGAGCGGGAAATATCCCGCTCAGGGTGTCGACCCCCCAGGGGGAGTCGAAATAGGTGTCGACCCCCGTATAGGGGAGTCGACATAGGAATCGACCCCCCCCATAAGGAGTCGACCCCTCCCAGATCCAACTCCTGTGATGAATTTTTACACCCCTGTGCTGATGTGGCCTTCTCTGATTGGCCTATGACAAATATATGAGGTATTAGGGCTTATGTGTCGTGCTATGGTTGGCTGGATGACAAATCTTTTTGGTTTGATGGCTCTGATTTCTCCTAGACTAATCCAAAGGCTAGAATTAATCCTAGACATCTATATATACATAGCCAAACTTAGACCCTAACCTCATAACCTTAAGACTATGGTGTCATCATGCTATTCGTCTACAAGCTAGCCTAGCCTCCTTCATCTTCTCCTAACTAGAAAAATAAATCCAAACTAGTAATCGATTAGAAGAACTTCAAATCAAACGTCTACATCAAAGGATAACTTTTCAAATTCAGAAATCGGATCCCAGAATACAAGATCCGTCCTTTTTCAGTAAACATCTAATAGAAATCATGACAGTAATAACTGGATCTGGAACAATGCCTAATTCTATTCGTGTCTATCCTTTTGTCAATTCTGAATTGCCTATGCCTATAAGATTATTGTGACTGATTAATGACACCTATCGTGCTTATGAGACTATTGTGAATGATATAATGAAACCTAACATGCCTATGAGACTGTTGGATTGACAAAGTGGAACCTATCATACCTATGGAACTGTTGTGATTGATTTATCATATTGTACATCCTATGCCTATGAGACTAGTGGACTGACACGATTGAACCACCATGCTGTATATGCAAATCACATGATAAGTTATGTTCATACATGCTCACATGTTTAGATCCAAGCTAGTACCCATGTTTAAGATCTATATAAGTTCATGCTTATACAATTAGATCTATGGTAGTTCGCGTGTTAATTGGATTTAATTTAAATATAAGATCACGTTCATGTGCTTAATCAAGTTTATATCATTCTATCCCAAATTTGTACTACGCATATTGATCTATATTGTTTAGGCCTATTAGAATGTTACATGTCCCTTTCTTTTCCCTATTGTTTATAAGTTAGGCTAATTTGCGAGCCTAACGTTCTATGTGAATTATGCGAACGAATAACAGGGGAGACATTGGGAAAAAATATATTAAACTACATGCTATTGGCATAGATTGTCTCATAATCATGTAAATAATTAGTAGCATGAAATGGTAGAATTTGTATACCTTTAATTATGTACATAATTTAGAGGGTAAATAGGGCATGACTTGAATTGACAACACTTATGGATAAAGTACATATGAAAATAAATTGTAAATATGTAAATTAATTAAAAATGAATATGCCTAACCCGAGGTTAGATTGAGTTACGGTGTAAGACTGCCCGGAACCCCCCGGCACATCCAGCAACTGTAACAATGTAGATCTAATGTGAGAGATTAGCACATTAAGCCCAAAAACCCGAGGTTAGATTGAGTTGCGGTGTAAGACTACCCGGAACCGCCCGGCACATCCAGCGACCGCAACAATATAGATCTAATGTGAGAGGTTGGTGCTTTAATGAATGAATTAAAGCTAAGAAACAGACAGGCTAAGAATGGTAGGGTTAAGTTAACACAAGAGGGCAACACTTAACCAATGTTACATGGCAAGTGGTAGGATTAAGTTAACACAAGAGGGAAACACTTAACCAATGTAACATGACAAGTGGTAGGGTTAAGTTAACACAAGAGGGCAACACTTAACCAATATAACATGATGTGTGATAGGGTTAAGTAACACAAGAAGGCAACACTTAACCAATACAACATGATGTATGATAGGGTTAAGTAACACAAGAGGGCAACACTTAACCAATGTAACATGACAAGTGGGTGGGTTAAGTTAACTCGACTGGATTGATGAGACTTCACCAATATAACACGACGAACGAGTGGGGTTAAGTTAATGGGAAACACTTAGCCAATATAACATGATGAATGAGTGGGGTTAAGTAAAAGGGAAACACTTAACCAATATAACATGATGAACGAGTGGGGTTAAGTAAAAGACACTAGTTGGGACACTAGTAGGGGATACAGATCGTTCCATAAAAGACACTAGTTAGAATGCTAGTTGGGTGGTGCAGAGAAAAGAAATCAGAGTAAGAACCAAAGTGCATTTAGTGTATCTTACCTTGTCATATCTAACGATCATCATTTGTTTTCTTGCTATGCTTATCATTATGGTTGTGTCTGGTATTCAGTTTATCCATGTCATGATCCTTTTGCCTGTTACATGCTAAATAATCACTGGACTTACCAGACTTATGTCCCCCCTCCCCCAGGTTCACAAGGAGGAAATATTACCACTTAGCTCAGTTTTCTTTCCAAACTCGTGGATAGTCGATGTATTGCTTTGGACTCTCTTTTTCCACTGCTATGGCTGGCTCATGCTTTATTGGGGAATATCATGGTTATTTTCTGCTTCTTTATTTTGTTAAACAAGACAGATGCTTTGTTGTAATGGGTAAGGGTGTTTTGGTGTTGGAAAACAAATCTTTGTACAAGCTGTTTTACCAAGCTGCTATTTTATCAATGAAGTAAAGTTTTATATATTTTCCGTTATTTAAAATTTTGTCTGTTTTGTAGTTTGTCTATTTTATACGCTTATGACGCTCCACTGAAGTTAA
The DNA here is from genome assembly GCA_030737875.1 of Allium sativum. NCBI lineage: Eukaryota > Viridiplantae > Streptophyta > Magnoliopsida > Asparagales > Amaryllidaceae > Allium > Allium sativum. The sequence continues at coordinate 886,873,629 of CM060915.1, read as the reverse complement.
TGCATTCCCTTTGTGAGTGACCTTAATGGAGGTATGGTGTTACACGTGGTATCAGAGATGAAGGTTACTAGAACAAACAAAGGATTTTGAAACGTGTTTTCAAAAGCATTTTTATAAAGAAGTATTTTCTAAAACATGTTTTAAAGAAGCGTTTTTCAAGAGAAAAGTATTATTTTTAAAAGGCATATTCCGGAAAGCCATATGCACTATCTTTCGATTCTCTATTTGAATCTCTTCTCCCTTTCTTTTCGCCATAATTTCGTAGGCATACGACACATGTCGAGGGTGAAGTATTGCCCAACCTCCATCTGTAGCCGCAGTAATTTCACCTATGGAAAATCTTCTTTCAAGCTTTGTAGTGTGCCGTACGATGGAGGCAGTTTCGAGAAACTTGTCAACAAGCTACATAAGGATAGTAAGGATAAGAATAAGGGAGTTTGGGCTAAGAAGCACAAGCCCAAGGATAAAAAGCTTGTTGATATGGCTTAATCCACGCAGAAGGAGAAAGGTGAAAAGAAAGAGGCCAAAGTAAAAGAATCACAAACAAGGGATTGGAATATAAGAAGGGTGGAAGAAATAATAGATCCCGCGACAAGAAGAAGTGTCTTTTCTATGGTATAGTGGGTCATTTAATTATAGGAAGAAGAAGATAGGTGGTTATTTTCAGTATAGTGAGGCAGGGCATCTTATCAAGGATTGTCCGAAGGACAAGGACAAGAGCAAAGGACATAATCTTCTAGAGGGGAATTGTGTGCTCTCACTACTAGTGTACCTAAGAGAGGTAGGAATGTTTCTATTGAAAGTTTAGTTTTTCTTTTCAATCATCCTATTAGAACCTTATTTGATTTTGGCACTTCACATTCTTTTCTATCTGCTTCCATAGTTGAGTCTCTGCACCTCAGTACTAGTATAGTAGAAGATCCCATTATTATCTCAAATCCAGTTGATGGTTCGGCTCATTCATCTATGATTTGTTTGGATTTGAGAATATCTATACTAAGCGTTGAGTTTATATATAATGTTTACATTTTTGGTTTCATGGGCTATAGGTTGATTCTAGGGATGGATTGGTTATCCAGTAATGGTGCCATTCTCGATTGGGAAAGGAGGGTAGTTAGACTTTTGACTCGCCTCGGTAATACCCTCGAAAATCTCGTGTAACCCTAAGGGTTCTGTCATGCTTAGTTACCTAGAATCTCTTGATACATCTGTTGATAATTTACAATTTTTTCAAGTAGTTCATGAGTATCCCGATGTCTTTGATGAAGTGAAGGGTTTACCCCCAAAACATGGAATAGATTTCCGCATATACTTGGTTGATAACGCCAACCCAGTTGCATTACCCGTACGACACATGGCTCCAAGGGAAAGGAAAGAGCTTAGCAAGCAGGTTAAAGAGTTGCTTGAAAAAGGGTTCATAAGGCGGAGAATTTCTGAGTGGGGTGCTCCAGTAGTGTTCTCTACTAAGGCGGATGGTTCACTTCGCTTATGCGAGAATTTTTAGAGAATTATACAAGCTGACTAAGAAAAATAGGCACCCACTTCCAAGAATTGATGATTTGTTTGACCAGCTTGTTGGTGTGTCTGTTTTATCCCAACTAGATTTGGCTACAGGGTTTCATCAGCTAAGAGTACCTGAGGACAGTATAGACAAGACTGATTTTAGGACCCCCTAATGGTTTCTTTGAGTAGCTCGTCATGCCTTTTGGTATTGACGAATGCACCCGCTTATTTTGTTGACTTGATGAGTAGGGTGTTTAGGGAGTTCCTTAATAAGTTTGTAGTAGTCTTTGTGGACGATATCTTGGTTTTCTCAAAGAACGAGGAAGAACGTGCTTTTCATTTAATAGAAGTCATGGATACACTTCGAGCACATCAACTTAAGGAAAAGTTCTCCAAAAATGTCATTTTTGGAGAGAAGAAGTAAGGTTTCTAAGACATGTAGTATCCAAAGAGGGATAGCAGTAGATCCCGCAAAAGTAGTTGCGATGCAAGACCAGAAGGTCCCAAGGAATGCAACAGAAGTAAGAAGCTTTCTTGGACTAGCGGGTTAATATAGGAAGTTCATTAAGAACTTTGCGAAGGTATTAACCCCACTTACTGGATTAACGAAGGAGAATCTAACCTTTGTTTGGGATATTGATTGTGATGTCGCTTTCCAACGATTGAAGAGGGCTCTTATAACGACCTCAGTTTTGACTTTTACCTTCCGGTAGTGGAAGGTTTACGGTATACACGGATGCATGCAGCATGGGACTAGGCGCCATTTTGGTGTGAAAAGGAAGGGTAAGGTCGTAGCGGATGTCTTAAGAAGAAAAAGGTTGACTTCAATTCCTCTTTATGTGAAAAGGAAAAGTTCAGAATACATATCCACCTTTGATTTTAAAACCTTCGGTTAAGTTAGTAGTTGGCATCGCTAGGAGTAAGACCTACGCTTTTGGATCAAATATGGACTTCACAAAGAAAAGACTCTCAGATAGTTGACGCAATGGATAAGTTAAGAAGAGACCTCTAATCACCTCAATAACTACACTTGGTAACATGGTTAGCATCTGTTTATTTTCAAGAGATAGTTCTTCCACATGGAATACCCTCTAGTGAATTTTGAAGACCCTTTGAGGAAATGTTAGCATGACACAGCAGAAGTTGTAGTGCCGAGTATATTAGAGGAAATAGAAGTGGAACGAGAAGCGACGGTGAGAAGAGTTCCAACTCGTATCTTGGGTACAGAAGTTAAAAGGCTACGCAATCGTGAAGTCAAGCTAGTTAAAGTACAATGGAGTGATGCTGAGGAAGACGCGACGTGGGAGACTGAGGACAAGATACGCGCAGCCTACCCTTATCTTTTGAGGATACATTCTTGATCTCTTTTTCCAAAAGTTTATGCATGCTTGTATCTATCTCTTAATTATATCTCCTCGGTCCTATTCTTGATCCTTAGGTAGAAACCAATGGATGCAAACATGTATTTGAAACATGTTATGATTGATGGTTGCAAGTGGTTGCTCATGGACGCATACACACACACACTAGGTACTAGATCGGCTCAGTCACTTTCATATTGCATATGCATATATGTATTTATATATGGATTGGAACTTGATGTGTTGTCACGTGGACTTTGCATTTGTATGGATGATTGTGCACTCAGGACATAAGAGGTAATTAAAGAATAATTAATTATTTAAAGAAAAATTAGGTGAAACGGGTTATGCCATCGCGTTCGTCTTGGAATTCTACTTAAGATAGAGTCCGAGTTTACGTGAAGCGGACTTCGTATGAAGAAGTTATGGAGGTTAGAAGATTTCAAGTTTAAAGCAGAAAATAAATATAAATAATAATTAAGTAATAAAAACAGTTCAAAATTCAAAATCGGCTGAGTGAGAAATTTCCCGCTCAGGATGTCGACCCCCTACCCAAGGGGGAGTCAACATAGGTGTCGACCCCCCAATAGGGGAGTCGACATAGGTGTCGACCCCCATGCAGGGAGTCGACCCCTTCAAGATCCAGCTCATGTGATGAATTTTTACAGCCCTGTGCTGATGTGGCCTTCTCTGATTGTCCTATGACTAATTTCTGAGGTATTAGAGCTTATGTGTCGTGCTATGGTTGGCTGGATGACACATCTCTTTGGTTTGATGGCTCTGATTTCTCCTAGACTAATCTAATGGCTAGAATTAATCGTAGACATCTATATATACATAGACAAACCTAGAACCTAACCTCATAACCCTAAGACTATGGTGTCGTCATACTGTTCGTCTACAAGCTAGCCTAGCCTCCTTCATCTTCTCCTAACTAGAAAAATAAATCCAAACTAGTAATCGATTAGAAGAACTTCAAATTAAACATCTACATCAAAGGATAGCTTTTCAACTTCAGAAATCAGATCCCAGAATATAAGATCCTTCCTTTTTCTATAAGTTCGGTTATTATTTAGATTTAAACATTTAATAGAAATCATGACAATAATAACTGGATCTAGAACTATGCCTAATTCTATTCGTGCCTATCCTTTTGTCAATTTTGAATTGCCTATGCCTATGAGACTATTGTGATTGATGTAATGACACCTATCGTGCCTATGAGACTATTGTGATTGACATAATGAAACCTAACGTGCCTATGGGACTGTTGGATTGACAAAGTGGAACCTATCATGCCTATGGAACTGTTGTGATTGATTTATCGTATTGTATATCCTATGCCTATGAGACTAGTGGACTGACACAATTGAACCTATCATGCTGTATATGCAAATTAGATGATAAGTTATTTTCATACATGCTTACATGTTTAGATCCAAGCTAGTACCCATGTTTAAGATCTATATAGGTTCATGCTTATAATATTAGATCTATGCTAGTTCGCATGTTAATTGGATCTAATTTAAATGTAAGATCATGTTCATGTGCTTAATTAAGTTTATGTCGTTCTATCCCAAATTTATACTACGCATGTTGATCTAAATTGTTTTGGCCTGTTGGAATGTTTCATGTCCCTTTCTTTTCCCTTTTGTTTATAAGTTAGGCTAATTTATGAGCCTAACGTTCTATGTGAATTATGCGAACGAATAACGGGGGAGACGTTGGGAAAAAATATTAAACTACATGCTATTGGCATAGATTGACTCATAATCATGTAAATAATTAGTAGCACGAAATGGTAGAATTTGTATACCTAGAATTATGGACATAATTTAGAGGGTAAATGGGGCATGACTTGAATGGACAACACTTGTGGATAATTTACATATGAACATAAATTGTAAATATGTAAATTAATTAAAAATGAATATGCCTAACCCGAGGTTAGATTGAGTTACGGTATAAGAATGCCCGGAACCGCCCGGCACATCCAGCAACCATAACAATATAGATCTAATGTGAGAGGTTAGCGCATTAAGCCCAAAAACCCGAGGTTAGATTGAGTTACGGTGTAAGACTACTCGAAACCGCCCGGCACATCTAGCGAACGCAACAATATAAATCTAATGTGAGAGGTTGGTGCTTTAATGAATGAATTAAAGCTAAGAAATAGACAGGCTAAGAATGGTAGGGTTAAGTTAAAACAAGAGGGAAACACTTAACCAATGTAACATGACAAGTGGTAGGGTTAAGTTAACACAAGAGGGCAACACTTAACCAATGTAACATGACAAGTGGTAGGGTTAAGTTAGCACAAGTGGGAAACACTTAACCAATATAACATGATGTGTGATAGGGTTAAGTAACACAAGAAGGCAACACTTAACCAATACAACATGATGTATGATAGGGTTAAGTAACACAAGAGGGCAACACTTAACCAATGTAACGTGATAAGTGGGTGGATTAAGTTAACTCGACTGGATTGATGACACTTAACCAATATAACATGATGAACGAGTTGGGTTAAGTTAACGGGAAACACTTAACCAATATAACATGATGAACGAATGGGGTTAAGTTATGGGAAACACTTAACCAGTATAACATGATGAACGAGTGGGGTTAAATAAATGGGAAACACTTAACCAATATAACATGATGAACGAATGGGGTTAAGCTAAGGGGAAACACTTAACCAATTACAACATAATTGAATGAGAAGGGTTAAGTTAATAAGAAACACTTAACCAACATGACATGTGGATGGGTTAAGTTAACTTGAATGGATGGATAACACTTAACCAATTTAGGGGGTATACGAATAGACCCTAGAAAACCCTAGTAACAGGGACTTATTTCAGCAGTAACCCACATAGACGTATCATAGTACCCTGAACTAGGCAGGGTGGGGCACAATTACTGGGCTGATTATAAGTGGTCAAAATAGTGGCAGGAGGTGCACAGTGTAGTTTTGATGGAGTATGGGCGTGCACGTGCTCCGGAGTGGAAAAGCAGGCATTGGGCATCAATAGTATACACTATGCATCTAGAATTTGTGTCGGGTTGCTTTCATAGGGATTGATACACCTTATGGTGGGACCAACACAAGGTATCTACATGCAAGAGAGGGCCGATTCACGCAGACACGAAAAATTAATACAAGTAGGGAGCCGAATCGATAGGGTAGTAAGGGTACATCTAACATCTTCATGGCAATTGGGCAGATTGAGGTAAGATCCTCATACTAGATGTACACCTGAAGGCTACCACAATTGCGGGGTTGGGTTCACCTTATTATATAACGTAGGATACTAGTTGGGACACTAGTAGGGGATACGGATCCTTTTCACAGGATACTAGTTGGGACACTAGTAGGGGATACAGATCGTTCCATAAAAGACACTAATTAGAATGCTAGTTGGGTGGTGCAGAGAAAAGAAATCAGAGAAAGAACTGAAGTGCATTTAGTATATCTTACCTTGTCATATCTAACGATCATCATTTGTTGTCTTGCTATGCTTATCATCATGGTTATGTCTGGTATTCAGTTTATTCATGTCATGATCCTTTTGCATGTTTGCATGCTAAATAATCACTGGACTTACCAGACTTATGTCTGACCCATTTTCTTTCGCCTTCTTTTCTTCCGTCCCCTCTCCCCCCAGGTTCACAGGGAGGAAATATTACCACTTAGCTCAGTTTTCTTTCCAAGCTCGATGATAGTCGATGTATTGCTTTGGACTCTCTTTTTCCACTGCTATGGTTGGCTCATGCTTTATTGGGGAATATCATGGTTATTTTCTGCTTCTTTATTTTGTTAAACAAGACAGATGCTTTGTTGTAATGGGTAAGGGTGTTTTGGTGTTGGAAAACAAATCTTTGTACAAGCTGTTTTACCAAGCTGTTGTTTTATCAATGAAGTAAAGTTTTATATATTTTCCGCTGTTTAAAATTTTGTCTGTTTTGTAGTTTATCTATTCTACACACTTATGACGCTCCACTGAAGTTAATGCATTCCCTTTGTGAGTGACCTTAACGGAGGTGTGGTGTTACATAAATAATTAAAAGTGTCATGATAGGCATATAAAGTGGATAAGAGAGATAATATCAGAAAAGGCAGGTGTGACAAGGTAAACATGATAGAGTGTATACGCTTCCCTAATGATTACTCTGATTCTTTGCATCGGTACTAGTATAACCAGAATGAGATGATCCCAACAACTATAAGATGGTAGAATTAGGCATACGTCTTGATGTACCCTAACTATTAACCTAATTGATCGGCTCCCTACTCCATAGATACCCTGTGTCGGCCCCACAGTAGGAGATATCACTTCCTAAAGTGGCAACTCTTCGTTGATGTGCACAACCATATCTAATGGTGTCATAGTAATCTTATCCCCTTCTTCCCGAACATGCACGCACATGTCTCGGTCGGTTTGTGTCGCCCACACCGTGCTCCACATTTTGATCTCTTACAATCAGCCCAGTAAGCATGTCCCCACTCCGACCTAGGACGAAGTACTCGCCTGATACTGTTCTATGGGTTACTGACTGAAACGGGTCCCTCACACAAGATGATACAAGCTCTCCCCTTGTGTTGTATCCCCACTAGGATTTCCACAGGTTATGATTACCTAACGGTCTCTTTAATTACATAACCCCATCATTTCCATAGGTTATGCTTACCTAACGGTGTCCTTCATTACATAACCCTAATAGGTTAAGTTTGTGGGCCTATATATATATATATATATATATATATATATATATATATTACCCACCCCACCCAGATATACTTAACCTTCCCACTGTTTCAACCAAGTTTACTTAACCCATATTCATGTTCATGTTCATACAATCCCAGATATACTTAACCTTCCCACTGTTTCAACCAAGTTTACTTAACCCTTATTCAAGTTCATGCTTATACAATCCCTATGGATTCAACTAGGTTAAGTATTCCAATTCGTTACCGTGTCCATTTATGGTTATAATGTGCTAGACCCCTCACATTAAGCCTACCACTTGTGGATGCTGGATATGCCAGTCGGTGCTAGGTAGGCTTCTTCCACAAGTCGGGCTTAACCTTGTGTCTTAGCACCTCTCATATTTGTGCACCTAGACCCCTCACATTAGATTCACCACTTGTGGTCGCTGGATATGCCGGGCGGTTCCGGGCAGACTTCCACCACAAGTGTAATCTAACCTCGTGTCTAGGCGCAATTACAGTTTCTAATTACTATAATCTTATGCATTTAATTATTAGCCAATTTTACCTACATCGTTATAGGTTGTCATGCCCCTATTCCCAAAATATGTTCATAATGAATTATATGCCCTAAATTCATATTCGTAAACATTATTCAAGTTATGCCAAATTCCCATTATCAAGGTATGCCTAATTTCAATGTTTTTCCCCTCGTTCCCTGTTTAACGCGTTCGCATATTTCAACGGCATGCCTAGGCTCGAAAGTATCCTGGCTATATAAAATAAAAGAGAAGGGATGAAGGGAAGATGATATCAGTGATTATACTAACAAAAATTGACATAAAAACATAGTGGCATATTTATGAGATGGGCATATAAGAACAGATCTGGTGAGCGTGAGATGATAGAACTGATTCTAGCATAATAGGGATGTCATAATAGGCATGGTAAGATCTAAACAATAATTTAGATGTCCTACTCGTAACAGATCCAATTTAACCACAAACATGATAGGTACAAGGTGATCTAAACAGTGAAAAAATGGCAGATCTGGCATGATAAATAGGTGAAAGTTTAGATCTAAGTCATTATCATGTCATAACATCATAGAAGCACAGGTTGTAGTAGATCTAATTTGATTCAAATGGTCATAGGCATAGATCCAAGTTAATGTCATATCAGGTTTTACTTTTAATTATTCAGATCTAAAAGTAACATAAACTCACAGTGTTTGGATCTAGAAAGATAGAAGAAGAATAGCAGAGGTTGAATCATAGATCTACACTTGAATAACTTGATTGCAGAAGAAGGAAAATGGTTTGATTCTGTAAGGACCACGGGTTTTTGACCCTATAAATCGACACAACACAAAACACCATGTCGACTATTCGAGCATTAAAAACCCGTGGTCATTGCAGATTCACTCTGGGCACCGACAACATCTAGTCCTCCATTATTTTTCAGTGCAGAAAACAAGAGAAATGGAGCCATATTTATAGCCGCCAGCCGCCAGCCTCCAAACCCTAACTGCCACGTCTGCCCTAGGTGGGTCGACCCCCTTAGACGGTCGACCCAGGGTCGACACCCCCTTAAGGGTTTGACTCCCCTAAGCGGGATTTTTCCCGCTCACCCATATTTTTGTGATTTGAACGATTTTGAACTTCTGGACCTAATTTTTGAATTCCTGGACCCAATATATATATTCTCTTGCACGTATACAAACTTCAAACCTTCATAACTTCTTCAAACGGTGTCCGTTTTACGCAAACCAAATGTCTATCTTGACCAGAATTTTGAGATGGACACAATGGCATTGTCCGTTACCTTAATTCTAAATATTAAATCAATTATTCTTTAATTTGTCCTCCTTGGTGTTTTTAAAATTATGGGGTGTTACACATGATCGCGCCAGATCTATTAACCAAAAATCCAAAGCCAATAAACCAGAAAACCGCGACTGCTCTGGATCATATTATCCATGAACTAGAAAACCAGAAAGCCTGAAATCTAATGAAATATCACTCTGGATCGTTTAGAGATAACCAGAATACCAAAGTAACCGAAGGACTGCAGGAGCCCGATAATCTGAGCAACCAAAAAATTCATTGCCTAGAAATCGGGAAAACATGAAATCCGTAAATTTAGAATAACCATAAAGCCAGATGAACCTCCATGTGAGGACGATCCAATAACCGAGCAAGCAGGATCCACTGGCCAGACGCATGAGACCCAGAGCTCGCCAAAAGTCAAGGCAATCTTGTCAAAGTAGGACAAGAGGCCAAGATAGCCACAGACGAATAACCTTGTTGCATCACTGACAAGTCCACCCGATTTAATCCAATATCCAAGTGAGTCATCCTGATAGGATGACCCAAAACCAAACATGCAGGATCCGCCGACCAGTCGCACAAGATCCAAAGCTTGCCACAATTAAGGTAATCTTGTCAAAGTAGGACAAGAGGCCAAGATAGCCAGGCGCTTATTAAAATTTGTGATCATGTTGTCGGTTTCATAGCAAGCAAGCTTCCATACTTTGCGAAGTAATTTCAATAAAGTTGTAAAAGTTAGGGATTTTTTAATAAAGCCAAAAGAAAACCTAACAGATCATCATTCGCAAAGAGCATACCTAGAGACGTTTGTTCCTCTTACATAGGAAGAAAATTTAACCATTCAAAATCCAAAGCCAAGAAAAATAAACTTTCCATTAATAACCAAAGGGAGCGATGGTGTATTGCCAGACAAAGTGCATGCCTAGGGACACACCTATTCCCGTATTTGGGTATGCCGGCTCAACCATCTTACAACCAAAATAACTAAAAGAGTATACATCTAGAGGATCGGAGTCCTTAAAGCCAAAACCATGGGCCAAAGCTCAAATATCCAAATCCAAGAAAGCCAAGGGAGCAAAACCAAAAGCTCAAGATATCCAAAAGCTGGGAATCCAAGAGTGAGAAAGCCATGAGTCGGTATCCCATTATCCGAGAGCCATAAATCCCAAAGCCAAGTAGCCAATGAAAGCCAAAGCATTGAAGGCTTAGAAAACCAAAACCCAAGAAGCCAGAGAAGACCAAAACTAGGGACCCAAAGAATCGACAAGGACTAAATCCAAAATACCAAAAAACGAGATCAATATCCAGAAGATCAAGAAGAACCAATAGTAAGTAACTAAAATATCCACAAATACAAAAAACCAGAATCCACAAGCCATAAGATACCGATGCCAGGGAGATTTGCATCCAAGACATAAGAGCCAGTAAGGGGTTCAGTTGATAACAACGTCGTCAGGAAGAGTGCTGGTGCCGGGCCTATCCAGAGTTCCATGAGGGGGTTGTGCCTGTCCTGGCACCACAGCCTGATTCTGTACAAATCGTGCCAACTCTCCACATTTGACACATTCCTTAAGCATATCCCTGAGATGAGAATCGTTTGTGTCGTGACCGTCGAGATCGTGAAACAAACAATGCCACCATTTTCCTTTTCTCTTTTAGTCAACTCCTTTGCGGGAGGATTTATGAAAGGAGCAGCGGGATGAACTTCCAAGTAAATCTCCTCGAGGTTGTGAGTAAGCTTTGGATAAGACGGGAACTTAGGCTGTTTTCAAGATTTGTTGCGATTATTCCTCGAAGAAGGTTTACTAGAACTACAATCCTTCGCTTTACTAGAATTCGACGATTTCCCGCCCTTGACCATGTTAGCCTCGAAGACCTTTTTATCAGTCCTCGTGTCCTCTTCCCGAAGGAAACTTTCAGTTTCAAAATAGAATTCTCCAAGATCCCTTAGCGGGTCCATATGCAGAGAAGCCTTAAGTCAAATTTATCCAAAATACTAGAAACTGCGGCCATCAAAACCATAGACGAGTCGGGCCTTCGACCAAAGCCACTGTAGTATTAAATCGTTTGAAGAATTTACGTAGATCTCTCCGGACTTGTGCTTAATGGCATTTAGGGTCATGATGCTTTATGGTTGAGCGATGTTGACTTTGAACTATTCCATAAACTTTGTAACAACTCGAATTCTAACAAATCGATTTTTATTTTAAATTCTAATCCATCGAAACTCATGTTGGTTTGTCTGGTATCCTGCATAAAAGACAACGATATAAAATATATCAGAGCTCAGAAAACATCTCGCAGCGGAATGGATAAAATGTAATATAATCAAAATATAGCCTTACCAGATAATAATACCGCCTAACCAGTATCCAAAGCTATTGTATCTCTGCCACAAATCTAACCTGCGATTATGTTATGAGGAGGTCAGAACACAAAAGTTCTGGTGGTTGGATTTAAACCACTCATTTTGGACAACCCTACATATATCGTTCAGTTGCATTTTCTTAATTATTAGTTTACTTGTGTTAACAGCGCTCAAGGCTTACACACACGTCATACCAATCTAGTTTCCAGTAGATTAACCTAATACAATATATATGTAGCTACCGCCAAATTAAGGTACACCCTATGGTACCCCACTCGCAAGGTCTCTGTCGTAACGCCATAGAAATATACGCAGTCCCTCATCCTATGCTGGAGTGACGTACGGATCTCTATATAACAAAGCTACGTTCCACATAGAACCACTATCGCCATGCTACGTAAACGTATGGACTATCATCTTCGAACCATTCGGTCGAATCAGATTCCGTCACAGAGTAGTGCCCTAAAGTTTACGATAAACCACCCAAAGCAGACATGCAAGTATCTAGAATTTCCCACGTATGTATTGTCAACCGTACTCGATGCCTTAACCGACATATCCTCTATTGTGCACCAAGTTTCGTAACAGGGCTGTACAAGAATCACGAAACTCGGTCGGGTGCTTTTCAGATATTTGTGTATACAGGCGCTAACGTCTGTATTTTCAGTGGCTATGGTCCCACCCGACACATCCCTCAACTAGTGAAAGACAAACGATATTGGGAACTAGTGGCGTCGCCTCATAAAACAACATCCAAATCCCAATTGGCATGACCCTCACCCAAAGCCTTAATAGCAAAAGGTCAATGGTATTTTGGTTTAGCTCTTCGTCATTCTACATCACGCATTACGTATCACGCTGACTGTCGATGGTTGGTACCCAACGACTTGCTATCAAACATATGGTTAGACTCGCTGGCAACCTGATAAAATGGTCATAACCTGCCTAGTCACAAGGCAACCGTGGATCGTTGAATCACCTATGCCACCCAATACTCTTTTGACTGCTCCTATTGGTAGTCAAGGTATACTCACCAGGTAGTAATGCGCGGACCTAACCTCTACGGGCACAGTCCGAAAGCTGTCACCACACAAAGGACTACCGGGAGTTCCCTCCACATCCGAGAAAATCGCGTTCTTCCCCTTCCAGTCCTTCGGAGTCAGTAGAATATCAGTAGAATAGGAAGGTTAATCAGATGGATGTGTGTTACCCTCGTGCCTCATAACACCACGATGATCTACCCCGTTGGGTCATTCACCTTCAAACGTACGGACTGGTCTAAGTGCCTCAGGTTAATGTGTTATTAGACTCTATATCTAACCGTTTTATTTACGCGCTTGCTCTACCTCATCAGATTTCCAGTTTTACTTGGTTATTTCAAGTCATATTGACTTCTTATTCAAGTTACCAAGTTCCTCTTGCTTATTAATTCCAGTTATATAACTTAATCCATTTAAGTTTATTAATGTGCCCAAAACATGTTATTTTCTAGATTGTAATCCAAGGCCCGTAATCTACAATCTCTTTTATTCATTGTCAAATTCCATTGTTAAAATAACATGTTCTACTTAGTATGTAATTAAGTATTTTTTTTTCAATTCACATGTTTCTGTTTAATATGCCACTTCTTATTTATGATTAAACATAACTTATTTCATCCCATATATTCACCTAGTTCTTTCTTATTTAATCATATTTCTATCTTACACTGTCACTACAACTCGTCACTATTTACTTATTAACTCAGTTCTCCTAACTAAGGTTTACTAATAAGCTTCCTTTCCATTTATTATAACATATGTTTTAACGTCCACTTGTCCCTAAGACAAGCCTACCTATTATATAACATTCTTATTAATGTAATTAATTATAATAGGTTATTATCATTCCCATTCATTCCAATCCTTTGCATTCATTTCCATTAATCACAGTTAGTGCCTTTTATTTTTATCCTTTTATATACATGGATTTATATATGTGTTTTTGCACCAGACTTCTTACATTAAGTCGACCACTTGTGGATGTTGGATTTGTCGGGCAGTTCTGGGTAGACTTCTACCACAAGTTGGACTTAACATCGTGTCTTAGCACTGTTACATGTATATTTATGCACTAGACCCCTAATGTTAAATTAACAACTTGTGGATGCTAGATTTGTCAGGCGGTTCCGGGCAGACTTCTGCCACAAGTTGAATTTAACCTCGTGTCTTAGTGCGGTAACCATTTCTTAATTACCGTAAATTTTCCATGTAATTTAGGCATATCCATTCTTCCAAATTTTTATTGTAATTCTATTTTTACATGTCACACTGAATATCATCTTAAGTCTATTATCATATCGCATGTTCTTCCGAACATGTAATTAACTTCATTTTAAAAGAATAACATGTAATCATTAATCATGTAATTATTCCATTCTAACGAATTAACATGTAATTATCCCAATTCTTACAGTTAAGGGTTCATGTAACACCCCACCTCCGCTAGGGTCACTCACAAAGGGAATGTACTAGTTTTGGAGGAGCGTTATCGAGGTAAACAATCACAGAATTATTACAAGACAGAACATAAATAAAACAGCAGAAGATTCAAAAGCTAAATTTCATTACTTTCAAAAAGAGTCAAAACCTTTTACATCCAAAGTACCAAATAGCCAAGGTCATTATTTTCCTTTACAACAAATTATGTCTTGCATAAACAATGAAGCATAAACTTAAAACAGCAAAAGTAGCTTAATTCCCCAAAGGTAGCAGAAATGCAGCCATATCATAGCTCAAGATCAAACCGTACATGAGCTGAACCGAAAGCAAGCGAAATCCAAGCTAAGTGTTAGAGTTTCCTCCCTGAGAACCTGAGGGGGGGAAACGAAAGAAAAAGAGGCGAAAGAAAACGGGTCAGTCATAAAGACTGGTAAGTCCAAGTGACTTTCAGCATAAAAACAGATAAAGGTAACATGACATGTATAAACTGAAAGTAAACATAAGGATGCTGTCAAGATTGGCTAGATAGACTAAGATAGCATGATAATTCAAGTGTAAATCAAGTATAGCATCACATATTCAAGGTTCGCTGCATCAACTATACTAGAATCCCAACCCATGTCTTATATTAATCATGAAATGATCCCTTGGCCCAATATCATGAAATGACCCATTTCTAGGTCCAACGAAACGATCCACTAGTCGATCGACTCCCTACAAGTTCTAGCTTGTCATGTGTCTGTGTCATACGGCCCTATCACGAATGTAGTCACCTGTGTTAGGTCCACCATAGGGTGTATCAAGCCCTATGGTGCCAAGCACTGACACGAATCAAGAATGCACAGATAAACCTACTGACGCCCAATGTCTGCTTTTTCAACTCCTGACCACGTGCACGACCATAGCCCGCCTGAACCTACACTGGCGCACCAACACAGCCGTCGTTCTGGTCGCTTACAATCATCCCAGTAATCGTGCCCCACCATGCTTAGTTCCAGGGTACCATGATACATCTAGTGGGTTACTGCTGAAATGGACCGCGTAACTAGGGTTTCCGTCCAATAGGTTAAGTGTTGTCATTCAAATTTGTGACTTAACCCCTATCAGTTTAGCATGTCAAGTTGGTTAAGTGTTGTCTTTCATGTTCATGACTTAACCCTATCATGTGGCATTAATTCATTAATGCACCCCAACCTCTCACATCAGACCTATTGTTGTGGTCACTGGATATGCCGGGTGGTTCCGGGCAGAATTACACCACAACTCAGTCCGACCGCGGGTTTTCAAGTGCGATATGACCAACTACCCACATTGGATCCTATTGTTTTCAGTAACGGGATTTGCCAGGCGGTTCCGGGCAGAATTACACTGCAAACTCAACCCAATCTCGAGTTGGCCATTTTCAAGTTCATTCTAGTGTCATGTCCATGTTCAAGTTTTCATGTCAAGTTCGTGTCAAGTTTCAAGGATAAGTTTCATGCCAAGTTTCCTATAATTACCATTTTTTCCCAACGTTACCCCGTCTAAATATTAGGCTAACAATCTTAGCCTAATTTTCATCCGCATGATTTTTGACATATAATATTAGGCTAAAAACTTAGCCTAATTTAACGTACACAAAATTTGCATAAAGAAATTCATTAACATAAACATGACATAGGTGTAAACTTGGCATTTTCGGCATGGTCAATATGAACACCATAGATGTGTACTTGCAAAGTAATCAACATGAATATCATAGGCGCGAACTTGCAACGTAGACTAATTCAACATACATATATGTGAATTTGCAACATAGACTAAATCAACTTACATATATGTGGACTTGCAAATCAATCACGAACATATGAATAAGTGTGAACTTGAAATATGACATAGGTTTAACATATACACATAAACATGTAGATCTAACATTTGGTCACATATGTGATATGATTTTACAACCTAAAACTTGCATAAATGATAAACTACACAACTTTTCATAACGGGTTATACTTCAAGTTCATATACACATGAATAGACTTATTCATTAACTCCCAATTCAACATGATAATAAAATCGAACCACAGGCATAGATCAATATCATTCAATCCCACATATAACATAATCAACATTATTCTAATATCAATCTATTTTTAAGACATGACATAACTGAATTGATTGATTAAAACATCGCACCATAAAGATCTGATAACATTATTGATCATGAAAAGGTTTGAATAATAATCTAGTTTCAAGAAAAAGGATAGATCTAATTTAAATAGAAAAATCCCCAAAATCAAGATCCAAGGACAAATAAAGAAAAGGTCTGAATAGAAAATCAAGCTTAGATCCGATTTCAAAGTTATAATCCTAGGCAATAACCTCATGGTCATGAATCTTAGGTAATTAGTCACAATTGTCCTTGTCATAGTCATAGGCAATAGTCTTATGTTCATAGTCATAGGCATAGGCATAGTCTTATGTTCACAGTCATAGGCATAGGCATAGTCTTATGTTCACCGTCATAGTCTTAGGCCATTAATAATAGTTTCAACGTCGTAGGCAATATTCCCAATAGTCAAGATCCAAAAAGAAAACAAGAATAGATATGAATTATGCATCAATCAATTCGAATTTATAACATGCCATATTAAGTTTATAGTTTTTATCTAAAAGTAACTGGAACTTACAGATCGTGGTCTAAGAAATTTAGATGCAGAAGTCAAGTCCAGAAATTTGTCGTTGAATCTTGCTTTGATTGTAGAAGCAAATCCCCAATTCCTAGCCGTAGTCTTCAAGAAATAAATCTTCACGTTTTAATTTAATTAATTAATTTAGAGGGAGAAGAAGAAGCCATGATCATCAAGAGTTTGTGCAGCATAAGGTTAGAGAAGAATGGTGTAAAGAGAATGAGGCTAGGAGGCTGTTTATATAGGATTAGGCAGATGAATCTGGACAGAAAACGAGTCTAAATACATCAGAATGCATCAGGTTCAGGAAGTGGGCTCGGGAGGCAGGTCGACCCCTAGGTCGACACTATGGTCGACCTGGTCCTTGGGAGGTCGACCCCCAGGTCGACCTGGTCCATGGGCGGGAATTTTCCCGCCCAGCCTGTTCTGGGGTTTGAATTCGAATTTCGAATTCGAATTTCAAGCTGTTTTTTATTCTGAAAATTCCTGAAACTTCAGAGGGTCATATCTCCCTCATACGGACTCCGATTTTCGAAAACTCGGACTCGCTTCCAAGCGGAATTTCGAAACGAACGCAATGGCGCAACCCGTTTCCCTTGATTCTTATTTTAAAAATTAATTCTGCCTTGATTTATGGTTTTAACATGTTATTAAAATTCGGGTTGTTACAGTTCAAGTACATAATATGTCACAAATTAACATGTAACTATCCCAATTTCACTGTAAATTAACTTACAACATTCGATTAACAAGTTATTAGAACATGTATGTATACAACAGTAATCATTTGAACATTTTTGACAAGTTTACATTTCAACAAATTAATCATTCTAGCAGATTTACATTTCAACAGTAATCATTCTAGCATATTTACATTGCATATTAACAGGGAATGTCAAATGATAAATATACCGTTATCAAAAAGGGTATAACTTAAATCCACTCACCAAATTGCTTTCTAATTCATGAATCTGATCCAAATCTAGCATTCCATGGATTTCCTTGCTGAATTTAGAACCTAAATAACCATGGATCCACAATTCTCAACTAAAAGAAAAAGGGAAGAAAGAGGAGAAATTTAAATTGACTAGATCCAAGAATTTACCTTACTTCGAATAGAATTCTGAACACCTTCTTTTTTAATATAAATTCTTTTCCTCTAGATCCAGAATCAGAATTTTTCTAAACTAATTATTCTATTTTTCTAAAGAGATTTGAGGAGGAAGAAGAATGGCAGAGCTTAGGTAGCCTTTCAGAAAATGTGAGATTTAGGCTAGGCCCTACTAGATTATTTATAGGTGTTCGGGATCTTATTGTACAAGCAGCGCTGATTCGGCAACGAACGTGATTAAGTAAATAGTCCAGATTCATCGATGAATCTACCCGGATTAGGGGTGGGTCGACCCCTGGGTCGAACCCCCTATGGGAGTGTCGACCCCAGGGTCGCCCCCTATGAGTGTGTCGACCCATGGGTCGACCCCCTTGGGTCCCGCAAGCAGTTTTGGGTATTGTTTATCGTTTTTGACGTTTTTTATTTAAACGTTTGATTAGTATCCCGTTATATTTTCTTTGATTTATTTAAATATTATATTTACATATAATCTCTTTATATGTATACAAAACTTCAAATGCCCATTTTATAGTGTATATATATATGCATAACTTTTATTTCGTTTTCAAAATTCAAATGGTATTATGTCGTTATTTAATTCTTACCATAGTTCTTTGATTATAGCCTTATTTTGAATTTCTCCTTTGTAAATATTTTTTTTTGCACATATATACTTATATACTTTCATATACATGTATACATATATTTTTGTTCTTCCTTATATGCATAATTTTCCCTTATATGTGCATATAAACCTATTTTCTTCTTAGAACATGTGTTATTTTACCCGTTCCCCTAAAATAAAAATACGGCGCCTGCGGGGATCGAACTTGTGCCACTCTCATGAAATTCACATGTTCTAACCAACTGACTACTTAGGCTTTTGTTAACAAGGCTTAAAACAATGGTGTTCATTGTTCTTTTTCTTTTACCTTTTTTCATGTTTGTTGTAATCTTTTATCTAAACCATTGCATGTAACCTTATCAATTTGCATGCATCTTTTTCTTTCATTTTTCTTTTCTTATTAATGCATAATATTTGTAAATCATTGCATGCAACATAATTACACTGCATGCAACCAATTTCTTCTTTCTTTTAATGCATGCATTGCATTGTTATTTTCATTAATCTTTTCTTCTTTTCAGTGCATGTATTTATTACATGCAATCATACGTTACCATTATTTTACTCTTCTTATAAATATTTATGTCTATGCATATATATACACATATGCACTATTAAATATTTAATTGTCATAAAATGCGGGGTGTTACATTCTCCCACCCTTAGGAAATTTCATCCCCAAAATTTGATAAGGGTAAAAATCAAATAACCCCTCGCATGATATCCATCATGTGTGCATCCAATTTTTGCAAACATTGCGCACTTGTGAAAAGTGCAATAGAACATAGTAATACATGTATGCCTAAGCGGTGCCTCCTATATGTATGCAAATTTTTCAAAAATAATCCTATAAAAAACATGATGCACACATCCAAAATATACCGGCAGTTCTACATTAATGCAATATTTTAAAGATCAAAATACATTTTCATCCCAATTTTCTCACACTCTTACTGAGCAAGAGTACAGTTCATCCAAAAGTTGCATCCAAAATCCTACCAACCAACTTTATTTTTTGAATTTCAGAAATATAATTTTCTAAATTCGATTTCTTATGTTACAAAAAGGTGGAAAACGTAAAGCTTCACATCTTCCGTTTTTCTTTTTCAACCTTTTTCTAACCGTACTTGGATTTTATTGAAACTATTTCACAAAGATTCCCTATTTTCCTATCCAAGAACAACCCACATAAGAAAATTTTCTTTGTTACATATTTTCTTTTTCGACTTATCTTGGAAAAATTTATTCTTATTTGCCTCGCCTTTTCTCAGAGTTTTCCCTTTTTCTTTAACTGTCACGTTTGTTGCTTTACTGAATTTGTTATTTCAAATAAGCCTTGTAGTCCTAGCTGTGTACCAACAATCATTTCAAGCAACGCCCTAGGCTTTTCAATGCTTACGCATTCTATGGGAACTTACCATATTATTGCAAGATAATTCTCGCTATCTACTTCATAGCCTCAAAACTTTTCCCGTCTTCCTAGGCACTAAACCTTACCTACTACATATATTTTAAAACACGGTTGGCCTTTTTCAATTAAATTTTCTTCCAAAAATTAAAAGTGTTAAAACTTCATTTTCCTCATGAAAACTTACTTTTTCCAAACCATAAAAACAATGTCATCTCATAAAAATACAAATCATCATTATTATTTTTCAAATCACAAAAATCGGAGTAGACAAGGACAACTATTTCTCAATCATGTTTACAACTTCTCTTACTTACAACGTCAGTTTAGTTGCTTACTACAAGGTGCAAACATCTACTCGATTCTTGGTCCACCCAACACAATTTTCTCGTTAAAATAATTAAAAAAATAATTGTCAAAAGAAGAGATATTTCAAAACTTTTTTACTGAGATTGTAATAACCTAGAAATGCGAGCCAGTTTAAAATTTTATTTTATTTTTTTTGGCAATTATAGCGAATTTTGAATATTTAAAATAGATTATTTTAAATAATATCGACGAGAAATTTATTTTGAATATAATTCAAACATATATAGTTATATAGATCATCGTTAGAATATAAATAATTATTTATAATTATAAAAGGAATTGAAAATGGCGCGGTAGTTCGATAATTCGATTTCAAACTTCAATTGTATGTTCCGGGTGCAAGATAAACCGGAATTTAGTGAAACCAAAAATATTATAATCTAATTGAGAATATCTTTCCAACGAATCCAAATAATAGAAATTTTATAGCGGGAATCAAAAGATATGTCCAGTTGAAAATTCAGAATAGTCGCTATGGAATTCTAGCCCTTAAAAATGGAAATTTTGCAAACGACCTCGGTTTTCGACGAAACCACTTTTGTTGGATCCGGGATGTTAAGTTATTGCTAGATTCCAATTTTCATAATTTTTCGAATCAATATGTGAGCGTGGTAAAGGAAAACGCGTTTGACCAGTTTCAGTTGATTTTAATCGACTGGAAAATGGCCATTTTCCAAACGGTCTGAGAATTCGACGAAACTAGTTTTGTTAGGACCGTATCGTCAATACGAAGCTAGAAAATATTTTTCGGGAATTTTTAGAGTCCATATGTGGCCCCGGTAATTTAAAATGTACGTTAAAATCAATATTGACCATTTTAATTATTTATACTTTAATTTTAGCAGAAACTGATCGTAACAGCTGAATTGGCTTACGAAACATATCCCATTGTGTTCGGAATGGGGGTAATTAGCTAGGGGCGACATTCGTTGGGTCTCGTTTTGAGTTCGAAATAAAAAGCTACTTTTTGGTGAAAAAAATAATAAATAAATTATTTATTGGGCCCAGCCCTTATCCCTTACCCGAAGTCAAACCCCCCCACCCCTTGTTGTTCGTTCTCAAATTAGAAGACAAAAAAAACCCGACTTTTTCCCCCTTTTTCGATTTTCTCTGATCAACGCCACCTCTCCCCGGCAGGCCACCGCGCCTCCTACGACAACACCGCCCCGATGCAGGCGAACCCCCTCCTTCTCCTTCGAACCCTTCTCGAACCCCGTGCGCCCCCGTCCTAGCCCTCCAACGCGAGGATCAGGCCATCGCTCCATCACCGTGGGGGCCGCCGCTCCGGCATCCCGACCCTCCAACCTCCGCCTACTTCCCCTGGAGGCCGCCACTCTCTTGCGCCGGCAACCAACAGCAGTGACCCCCTTCTTTGCTGAAAACAATTCCAGTGAGTTTTACTATTCAATTTAGTTTAGCTAATTTATAAAGTACGATTTAAATCAGTTTTCTATGTATATAAAAAAGTATGAAAGGGTAGGAATTTTATATTTAAAAGAGTTTGATTTTTATTATTAAAAAGATTTATTTTTTCACTATAGAAAAGATTTGATTTTTATACTTTAAAAAGAATCGATTTTTATACAAATTATAACATGATAAAAATTTGTTTTTTTTATCATAGAACGATGATATCTTTATACATGTTGCGAAAATAAAAATGCGACCTTTATAGGTTCGACGAGGAGAAAAAATAATAATAATAAAAATGTGATCTTTTATAAAGAATTGATTTTAATTTATAATAAAAATGTGATTTTTCATGTTAGCGGGAGATATGATTAACATATAAAAGGAGTGATTTTTATTTATATGATTAGCATATAAAGATTAGATTTTTAGCTATGAAAAGGATTGATTTTAGGTATGATAAAAATACGATTTTTCATGTAGGAAAAATATGATTTTTCATGTAGGAAAAATATTTTTTTTTTGCCTATGTATGCTATTCTAAAAATAGCTAAGTAATGGAAATATTTTTATGAAAGTAAAGATTTAGTTTTTAAACGATATAAAAATATAATCTTTTCTATATAGTAGCGTCGATAAAAATATAATCTTATCTATATAGTAGCGGTATAAAAATAGAATTTTTATCTATATAGTAGAGAATATAAAAATATAATCTTTATTAGAAGAAGAGCGTTATAAAAATATAATTTTTATAACGTAGTAGCGAATTAAAAATATGATTTTTATATAATAGAAATGTGATTTTTATATATGTAGTGAATACGGGCGACGAAAGTGACAAAAGGCGAGAACGACAAGATTTTCTACGTATGAAGAGTCGTGGCGATTGGATTAGCTTTGGTGAGAATTTCTCACTCTTCAATCTCTTTTTCTAGTTATATATATACTAGGATGCAGACGGTGTTTAGTAGCACCCGACACCCGTCATCCACAGACCATGGATGGCTTGTTTATTTGATTGATGTGTTATGGAAATTGTTTGTGATGTTGATGTGAAATAGATAATAAAATATATTCATAGGTTGAATAAAATAATTTGGTCATTAAAAATATAATTTTTAACGTGAACAAATAAATATTCATTTACAAACCGGACGGTTTGTTTATGTACACCTATTTGAAGGACATTGATTGGGATGATAAATTTTACACATCGCCCAACTGCACAAATAAAAATCTGTGTTTGTTGATTTGAAACCCCACACGGGTATTGGGATAAAATACGACATACACTAATCCCAATAATTAGTTGTATGTCGATCGATTGATTGATAGGCTGTTATCAGCGTTAGATATCTATATTTGATGCTTATACAGTGTAGTGCACTTTGGATGATGGTTGATTATTTATCATTGCTATTTATATACATGTGTTGTATGGAATCCATATAGTAAACGCTATATGATGATTGATTGGGCCTCATTCCAATTTAGAAAATAAAGAATATTATAAAATAAAGGTTCATGTGTTGACAGTACTCATCCGTTGAGATTAGTCATGTGTTGAACGAAATATTTTAACAGTAAAATTTACATCTTTATCATATATAAAATTATAAACTAACTGGAAAATAGATAAGATGAGTGGTCTCCTGGATATTGATCTGATGTTGGTTTCGGCCTTCGGGGTTAATATTTAGGGAATCGTTCTCTTACTAATTTACGGTTGGAGTCTGATTTGAAATCAAACGATAGATATCATAATTTTGTAAAATATATTGAATAACAAAAATAGTCACACGTGGACAGTACTCATTCGTTGAGATTAGTCATGTGTTGACAAAAATATAGATTTACGTATTGAATAGAATAAATATTCATTTGTTGAATAGAATAACGGAATTTTTGAAATATATAAAGCCGTGTTGATTAGAGATGCGCCATTTTGATGCGAACGATATTTATATCGATTATATTCGTTTTTATAATTGAATTGAATTGAATATAAAAGGAATTTGATTTGAATTGAATAGAAAACGAATTCGAATTGAATTGAATTGAATAGAAAACGAATTTGATTTGAATTGAATAGAAAACGAATTCGAATTGACTTGAATAGAAAACGAATTTGAATTGAATATAAAATTAATTCGAATAGAAAATGAATTCAAATTGAATTGAAAACGAATTGAAATAGAAGAAAAATCAATTTGAAATGAATTCAAATTGAATTGAAATTTGAATTGAATTGAGATGAATTTTAAAACGAATTTATAAGGAAAAAAATTCAATTTTGATTTGAATTGGAAATGGAAGTTGAAATGTTTTTGAAACGAATTTAAAACTATTTATAAAATTCGTTTTAAATAGAAATCGACGAAATATATATTATATATATTATATATATAATATAATGGCCTGAATAGAACGCGCCGCGGCAGTTCGTAAATTTCGACCATTGACTTCGAACGGACATTATGGGAGATCCGACCGTCGGATTCTCCTAAAACCAGAACCATTGGGTTCGTATCGAAAAGAGCTTTCTAACGAATATTAGAAATTTGAAATCTAACGGTTGGATTTGGAGATACGTCCAAATCAAATTTGGAAAAGGTCGCTGTAAGTGCAGTTCGATGGCCGTTGATGGAAATCGACTGTACGGGCTTTGATAAAATTATTAAAAATAGTAATAATTTGTGTAAAATCATAAGAAATGATTTGGGAAAAATTGGGATGAAAAACTCCATATTTGAAAAGATAAAAATAGATTTTTATCGAAATGAACTAGTTTTGAACTAAAATTAAAACCCATTTATTTTTAAATAAATAGATTGGAATTGAATTAGAATTGATTTGTGGGTTTATCGTGAACAGTGTTTTAAATAACACTTGTTCTTTAACCCGATAATAAATAGAATGTGATTTGGGTTTATCGTGAACTGTGTTTTAAATGACATTAGTTCTTTGACCTAGTAAAAGGAGTTTTAATGAATCTGTAATTAGATTGAAATGAGAATTGATAATTTAAATTATCAAATTTAGAAAGTGAGCCAGAATGGAGTATCACCAGTTTTGCTCCAAAGCGATAGTCAGATATTTAATTAGATTTGAACGTGAAATGGTAATTAATTTTATCGATAACACCATGGTGTTAGATATGGAGTACTACCAGTTTTGCTTCATGGGATGAATAGGTTGGGATTGGGAAATAAAATAAATAATTACTTCGGTGCGGTTCGCTAATCTCGACTAGTTTGGAAAACCATAATTTGGTTTGAAATGACATCGAATGGAAGATTAAAGAATAAATTTAAAGAATTTATCTTTGATAAAATTAATGGGAACTTTTCCCTAAGAATAGGAAATTTAGAAACTAGCTGTAGGTTAGTTAAGAAGAATGGTTTCCTGGGTATTGATCTGATGTTGGTTTCGGCCTTCGGAGTTAATATTTGGGGAATTGTTCCCTTGCTAATTTACGGTTAGTAACTGATGAATTGGAATGAGGCGTATGTTGTGTTTGTGTAACATTTGTTTTCAATATACGCGGGTTGTTCGGAAAGGCCGGGTTTATACCCATTCTGAATAACCGATTCGACGATAAGTCGAAGATGAAGACGGTGGTTGAAGACCGGAAGTCTTCACATCGTTTGGGTGATTACCGATGATCCTGATTGGGTTGTACACCCAAGATGAGAGAATCAGTTGGTGGTCGTCCAGACGTACTTGGAGATCGATGGATATACGAGGAAAGTGCCTCCGGTTTCGTTCAGACCCAGAACGGACTTGTAAATGGACTATGTGTCTGACATTGGATTTTATTCTATGTTGATTGATCTCTATTAAATATACATGGCGGAGAATTTATTCTTTTGCTTAACGTCCTTCTCTGAGACGTACGAGCTCAGAGGTTGTATATCGATGGACATCAATCGCATGGCATGAATTGCCTGTGTGGCACACTGAGTTGCATGGATCAAGGCTTCTGTTGAAAAGCAAAGTCTTGTGGTTGATGATCAAAGCACAGCCTTTGTGGTGTAGCTTTGTGTATAACGTGAATTCGCGAGCCTCACACCTCGGTATGAGTTAAAAACGGGATAAGGACTGCAGGGAGAGCACGACGTTTCTTTCTAGCTTTGGTGGTGTCAGTGACTTACCAGCCCTGACATTTATATACTTTTCACCTATGTGGTTGTTGGATGAGGCGCCTCGATTTTAGGTCTGTAAGGACCGGGAAACGTGTGTTCAGGAATTGCCAATCCTCAAACGTAAGAGAGGACCGGCCCTGAAGATCCAAGGGTTACCCAGAGTGTGTAGTCCTGAGGCATTTGCTAGAGTGTCTCGAAGCGGAGAGGAGCTTGCCCCTTGCCTCGACTCATGACGGAAATCCAATTTCCAATACGTGTATTTCAGTTTTATTTGTAGAGCCTAGTATGGCGACATAGTGGGATGGGGGGCTTATGCCGTCTATGATTTATATTTATGATTGAATTTGTTTTGACACTATACACTTATTATAGTATCAAATGATTTGTTTTAAACGTACCAAGCATGTTTGGCTATTATAAGGGAAAACCCTATCCTCCGGCTTGCGTTGCATTGTGTGATGGGACCTGGGTCTTATAATAGCTTCATTTTTCGAAAGAGCATTACGTTGTTTATTCTATGCACTAGTATTCTTGGAAGGAAACCCGTTCCGTGTTATACGGCGTGGTCCCTTGAATTACTCTCTTTTAAAGTAAAGTTTAAATAACTGTTTAGTTCTCACACCAGTCACATGACTAACCTGGAGTTTATTGTTTTAACCTAAACTCTGGGTGCCCCTACTTTCACACGGGTAGCTAGTAGTTTTGGTTTTGCAGATTTATATTCACAGGATGCTGATTTACAGCTAGAACGATGCTCGGAAAGCTCTGTATCCGTGTATCAATTTCAGTTGTGTTTTGTATTGTTTTCCCGCTGCTATGTAATTTATTGTAATCTCTGATATTTATCGAATGTATTTTATTCATTTATACTGTATATTCTTGTATCTGATGGAATTGTTGTAATAACAATGAAATGTTCTTCCGTTTGCGTTCCAATTTGTCCTGTTCTCAAAACGATCAGCGGTTTCGAACGGTCTAGATCGGTTAAACGACTGATTCGGATCGAGCGAAATTCCTTGTCGTCACATTTGGTATCAGAGCTTTTGTTTACAGAGCTCGAGAACAAGACACATTAGAACCATACGAAAGAATTCATCAGATATTGGTTTAGTAATATCCAATTAAAATGACTCGTTAGAGATAAGATCAATAGTATCCTAGAACGAGTGTGAAGAGTATATTTTTCAAATGAAAACAATTTTGTTTTGAAATTTAAATCGCTTTATACGTATTTGAATATTTATTTATTTTGAATATGGACAATCTAGTATATAAAGGTTTTGCATGTACGCGTCATGAACGTATATTCGAGGTTTTAATATACTGGATAGATATAGAATCACGCTCTAGTCGCCCGGAGATGATGTTGATAATGACCATGGCATCATCAATATATATTTTCGTGTTTCGAAGGTGTGATATCTATATATTTCCATTAGACTGGTGTGAGAACCAAAATATAGCTAGAATACATTGTTGTGAATTGGCATCAAAAACATGATTTTCGGTATATATGTATCAAAGCTATGAATTTGAAACTCTAATTCACTAATTGATTGATGTTTGTGTTGTTTGTCCATTTGTTTAATAATTTTGAACCATTACGCCTAATTGTACCAAATATTGAACTGTATTGAAAATTGGTCGCATTTGCTTGCATATACATGTACTTACATTGAACAGGTCATAGCAAGGAGGTTAGAGCAGAGGTATAAAATTTGTTTGCCCGACAAATAGGTACATGTTTACCATAATTTACTGTTTTTTTTTTGGGTGATGATGATTTTATGAGCCGATTGGCTAGCCGCTTGGCTTTTTCTTTTTCTTTTTGAGATCAGAAGGCCTATATGGCAATTTCGGGATTTTCCCGGTGCTCCTGGTGCAGGGGAGGTTATGGCGAAATTTTTCGAAAATTTAGGGTGTTAGCCAAATTTTTGAAAATTTTGAAAAGTTCTTAGAAACTGAAAAGTTGAAGAACTTAAGCCGTAAAGAAAATATGGAAAGTTGAGTTGATTAGTAAACAACTTTCGGCTTCGTTCCTTTTCGGGGACGAAAAGTTTTAAGTGGGGGAAATTGTAATAACCCGGAAATGCGAGCCAGTTTAAAATTTTTATTTTTTTATTTTTGGCAATTATAGCAAATTTTAAATATTTAAAATAGATTATTTTAAATAATATCGACGAGAAATTTATTTTGAATATAATTCGAACGTATATAGTTATATAGATCGTCGTTAGAATATAAATAATTATTTATAATTATAAAAGGAATTGAAAATGGCGCGGTAGTTCGATAATTCGATTTCAAACTTCAATTGTATGTACCGGGTGCAAAATAAACCGGAATTTAGTGAAACCAAAAATATTAGAATCTAATTGAGAATATCTTTCCAACGAATCCGAATAATAGAAATTTTATAGCGGGAATCAAAAGATATGTCCAGTTGAAAATTCAGAATAGTCGCTATGGAATTCTGGCCCTTAAAAATGGAAATTTTGCAAACGACCTCGGTTTTTGACGAAACCTCCTTTGTTGGATCCGGAATGCTAAGTTATTGCTAGATTACAATTTTCAAAATTTTTCGAATCAATATGTGAGCATGGTAAAGGAAAACGTGTTTGACTAGTTTTAGTTGATTTTAATCGACTGGAAAATGGCCATTTTTCAAACGGTCTCAGAATTCGACGAAACCAGTTTTGTTAGGACCGTATCGTCAATACAAAGCTAGAAAATATTTTTCGGGAATTTTTAGAGTCCATATGTGGCCCCGGTAATTTAAAATGTACGTTAAAATCAATATTGACCATTTTAATTATTTATACTTTAATTTTAGCAGAAACTGATCGTAACAGCCGAATTGGCTTACGAAACATATCCCATTGTGTTCGGAATGGGGGTAATTAGCTAGGGGCGACAGTCGTTGGGTCTCGTTTTGAGTTCGAAATAAAAAGCTACTTTTTAGTGAAAAAAATAATAAATTATTTATTTATTGGGCCCAGCCCTTATCCCTTACCCGAAGTCAAACCCCCCCACCTCTTGTCGTTCGTTCTCAAATCAAAAGACAAAAAAAACCTGACTTTTTCCCCCTTTGTCGATTTTCTCTGATCAACGCCACCTCTCCCCGGCAGGCCACCGCGCCTCCTACGACAGCACCGCCCCGATGTAGGTGAACCCCCTCCTTCTCCTTCGAACCCTTCTCGAACCCCGTGCGCCCCCGTCCTAGCCCTCCAACGCGAGGATCAGGCCATCGCTCCATCACCGTGGGGGCCGCCGCTCCGGCATCCCGACCCTCCAACCTCCGCCTACTTCCCCTGGAGGCCGCCACTCTCCTGCGCCGGCAACCAACAGCAGTGACCCCCTTCTTTGCTGAAAACAATTCCAGTGAGTTTTACTATTCAATTTAGTTTTGCTAATTTAGAAAGTACGATTTAAATCAGTTTTATATGTATATAAAAAAAATATGAAAGGGTAGGAATTTTATATTTAAAAGAGTTTGATTTTTATTATTAAAAAGATTTATTTTTTTCACTACAGAAAAGACTTGATTTTTATACTTTAAAAAGAATTGATTTTTATACAAATTATAACATGATAAAAATTTGTTTTTTTATCATAGAACGATGATATCTTCATACATGTTGCGAAAATAAAAATGCGACCTTTATAGGTTCGACGAGGAGAAAAAATAATAATAATAAAAATGTGATCTTTTATAAAGAATTGATTTTTATTTATAATAAAAATGTGATTTTTCATGTTAGCGGGAGATATGATTAACATATAAAAGGAGTGATTTTTATTTATATGATTAGCATATAAAGATTAGATTTTTAGCTATGAAAAGGATTGAATTTTGGTATGATAAAAATACGATTTTTCATGTAGGAAACATATGATTTTTCATTTAGGAAAAATATTTTTTTTGGCCTATGTATACTATTCTAAAAATAGCTAAGTAATGGAAATATTTTTATGAAAGTAAAGATTTAGTTTTTAAACGATATAAAAATATAATCTTTTCTATATAGTAGCGTCGATAAAAATATAATCTTATCTATATAGTAGCGGTATAAAAATAGAATTTTTATCTATATAGTAGAGAATATAAAAATATAATCTTTATTAGAAGAAGAGCGCTATAAAAATATAATTTTTATAACGTAGTAGCGAATTAAAAATATGAATTTTATATAATAGAAATGTGATTTTTATATATGTAGTGAATACGGGCGACGAAAGTGACAAAAGGCGAGAACGACAAGATTTTCTACGTATGAAGAGTCGTGGCGATTGGATTAGCTTTGGCGAGAATTTCTCACTCTTCAATCTCTTTTTCTAGTTATATATATATACTAGGATGCAGACGGTGTTTAGTAGCACCCGACACCCGTCATCCACAGACCATGGATGGCTTGTTTGTTTGATTGATGTGTTGTGGAAATTGTTTGTGATGTTGATGTGAAATAGATAATAAAATATATTCATAGGTTGAATAAAATAATTTGGTCGTTAAAAATATAATTTTTAACGTGAACGTGAATAAATAAATATTCATTTACAAACCGGACGGTTTGTTTATGTACACCTATTTGAAGGACATTGATTGGGACGATAAATTTTACACATCGCCCAACTGCACAAATAAAAATCTGTGTTTGTTGATTTGAAACCCCACACGGGTATTGGGATAAAATACGACATACACTAATCCCAATAATTAGTTGTATGTCGATCGATTGATTGACAGGCTGTTATAAGCGTTAGATATCTATATTTTATGCTTATACAGTGTAGTGCACTTTGGATGATGGTTGATTATTTATCGTTGCTATTTATATACATGTGTTGTATGGAATCCATATAGTTAACGCTATATGATGATTGATTGGGCCTCATTCCAATTTAGAAAATAAAGAATATTATAAAATAAAGGTTCATGTGTTGACAGTACTCATTCATTGAGATTAGTCATGTGTTGAACGAAATATTTTAACAGTAAAATTTACATCTTTATCTTATATAAAATTAGAAACTAACTGGAAAATAGATAAGATGAGTGGTCTCCTGGATATTGATCTGATGTTGGTTTCGGCCTTCGGGGTTAATATTTAGGGAATCGTTCTCTTACTAATTTACGGTTGGAGTCTGATTTGAAATCAAACGATAGATATCATAATTTTGTAAAATATATTGAATAACAAAAATAGTCACACGTGGACAGTACTCATTCGTTGAGATTAGTCATGTGTTGACAAAAATTTAGATTCACGTATTGAATAGAATAAATATTCATTTGTTGAATTGAATAACGGAATTTTTGAAATATATAAAGCCGTGTTGATTAGAGATGCGCCATTTTGACGCGAACGATATTTATATCGATTATATTCGTTTTTATAATTGAATTGAATATAAAAGGAATTTGATTTGAATTGAATAGAAAGCGAATTCGAATTGAATTGAATTGAATAGAAAACGAATCTGATTTGAATTGAATAGAAAACGAATTCGAATTGAATAGAATTGAATAGAAAATGAATTTGATTTGAATTGAATAGAAAACGAATTCGAATTGAATTGAATAGAAAACGAATTCGAATTGAATTGAATTGAATATAAAATTAATTCGAATAGAAAATGAATTCAAATTGAATTGAAAACGAATTGAAATAGAAGAAAAATCAATTTGAAATGAATTCAAATTGAATTGAAATTTGAATTGAATTGAGATGAATTTTAAAACGAATTTATAAGGAAAAAAAATTCAATTTTGATTTGAATTGGAAATGGAAGTTGAAATGTTTTTGAAACGAATTTAAAACTATTTATAAAATTCGTTTTAAATAGAAATCGACGAAATATATATTATATATATTATATATATAATATAATGGCCTGAATAGAACGCGCCGCGCCGCGGCAGTTCGTAAATTTTGACCATTGACTTCGAACGGACATTACGGGAGATCCGACCGTCGGATTCTCCTAAAACCGGAACCGTTGGGTTCTTATCGAAAAGAGCTTTCTAACGAATATTAGAAATTTGAAATCTAATGGTTGGATTTGGAGATACGTCCAAATCAAATTTGGAAAAGGTCGCTGTAAGTGCAGTTCGATGGCCGTTGATGGAAATCGACTGTACGGGCTTTGATAAAATTATTAAAAATAGTAATAATTTGTGTAAAATCATAAGAAATGATTTGGGAAAAATTGGGATGAAAAACTCCATATTTGAAAAGATAAAAATAGATTTTTATCGAAATGAACTAGTTTTGAACTAAAATTAGAACCCATTTATTTTTAAATAAATAGATTGGAATTGAATTAGAATTGATTTGTGGGTTTATCGTGAACAGTGTTTTAAATAACACTTGTTCTTTAACCCGATAATAAATAGAATGTGATTTGGGTTTATCGTGAACTGTGTTTTAAATGACATTAGTTCTTTGACCTAGTAAAAGGAGTTTTAATGAATCTGTAATTAGATTGAAATGTGAATTGATAATTTAAATTATCAAATTTAGAAAGTGAGCCAGAATGGAGTATCACCAGTTTTGCTCCAAAGCGATAGTCAGATCTTTAATTAGATTTGAACGTGAAATGGTAATTAATTTTATCGATAACACCATGGTGTTAGATATGGAGTACTACCAGTTTTGCTTCATGGGATGAATAGGTTGGGATTGGGAAATAAAATAAATAATTACTTCGGTGCAGTTCGCTAATCTCGACTAGTTTGGAAAACCATAATTTGGTTTGAAATGACATCGAATGGAAGATTAAAGAATAAATTTAAATAATTTATCTTTGATAAAATTAATGGGAACTTTTCCCTAAGAATAGGAAATTTAGAAACTAGCTATAGGTTAGTTAAGAAGAATGGTTTCCTGGGTATTGATCTGATGTTGGTTTCGGCCTTCGGGGTTAATATTTGGGGAATTGTTCCCTTGCTAATTTACGGTTAGTAACTGATGAATTGGAATGAGGCGTATGTTGTGTTTGTGTAACATTTGTTTTCAATATACGCGGGTTGTTCGGAAAGGCCGGGTTTATACCCATTCTGAATAACGGATTCGACGATAAGTCGAAGATGAAGACGGTGGTTGAAGACCGGAAGTATTCACATCGTTTGGGTGATTACCGATGATCCTGATTGGGTCGTACACCCAAGATGAGAGAATCAGTTGGTGGTCGTCCAGACTTACTTGGAGATCGATGGATATACGAGGAAAGTGCCTCCGGTTTCGTTCAGACCCAGAACGGACTTGTAAATGGACTATGTGTCTAACATTGGATTTTATTCTATGTTGATTGATCTCTATTAAATATACATCTGTTTGGCGGAGGAGAATTTATTCTTTTGCTTAACGCCCTTCTCTGAGACGTACGAGCTCAGAGGTTGTATATCGATGGACATCAGTCGCATGGCATGAATTGCCTGTGTGACACACTGAGTTGCATGGATCAAGGCTTCTGTTGAAAAGCAAAGTCTTGTGGTTGATGATCAAAGCACGGCCTTTGTGGCGTAGCTTTGTGTATAACGTGAATTCGCGAGCCTCACACCTCGGTATGAGTTAAAAACGGGATAAGGACTGCAGGGAGAGCACGACGTTTCTTTCTAGCTTTGGTGGTATCAGTGACTTACTAGCCCTGACATTTATATACTTTTCACCTATGTGGTTGTTGGATGAGGCGCCTCGATTTTAGGTCTGTAAGGACCGGGAAACGTGTGTTCAGGAATTGCCAATCCTCAAACGTAAGAGAGGACCGGCCCTGAAGATCCAAGGGTTACCCAGAGTGTGTAGTCCTGAGGCATTTGCTAGAGTGTCTCAAAGCGGAGAGGAGCTTGCCCCTTGCCTCGACTCATGATGGAAATCCAATTTCCAATACGTGTATTTCGGTTTTATTTATAGAGCCTAGTATGGCGACATAGTGGGATGGGGCGCTTATGCCATCTATGATTTATATTTATGATTGAAATTGTTTTGACACTATACACTTATTATAGCATCAAATGATTTGTTTTAAACGTACCAAGCATGTTTGGCTATTATAAGGGAAAACCCTATCCTCCGGCTTGCGTTGCATTATGTGATGGGACCTGGGTCTTATAATAGCTTCATTTTTCGAAAGAGCATTGCGTTGTTTATTCTATGCACTGGTATTCTTGGGAGGAAACCCGTTCCGTGTTATACGGCGTGGTCCCTTGAATTACTCTCTTTTAAAGTAAAGTTTAAATAACTGTTTTAGTTCTCACACCAGTCACATGACTGACCTGGAGTTTATTGTTTTAACCTAAACTCTGGGTGCCCCTACTTCCACACGGGCAGCTAGTAGTTTTGGTTTTGCAGATTTATATTCACAGGATGCTGATTTACAGCTGGAACGATGCTCGGAAAGCTCTGTATCCGTGTATCACTTTCAGTTGTGTTTTGTATTGTTTTCCCGCTGCTATGTAATTTATTGTAATCTCTGATATTAATCGAGTGTATTTTATTCATTTATACTCTGTATATTCTTGTATCTGATGGAATTGGTGTAATAACAATGAAATGTTCTTCCGTTTGCGTTTCAATTTGTCCTGTTCTCAAAACGATCAGGGGTTTCGAACGGTCTAGATCGGTTAAACGACTGATTCGGATCGAGCGAAATTCCTTGTCGTCACAGAGATTTCTAATTTTCAACAAAATGCAACACTTTCTCATACCATATAACTTTAAAACTAGCGAGCTATACATGCTTTATGATTTGCAATTTTTACTGAGAGAATTTATTTTAGACAAAATTTACGGAAAAAAATAATATTTCCAAAATATATCCCATTTTACTTCGAAACTCAATACGTACTTTTTCAAATATGCTCTTTACATATTTTTAAAACTGTAACTTCTAAGATTAAAACTTGAAAACACCATAAATCATCTTCCAAAAGCTTTTACAACTCCAGGTTCTTAAAAGATAACAATAGGGTTAAACTCAAAGTGGGTTTCTAACTTACCTAGGCTTTCCTAGACACTCCCAACAAAGTCAATTCTCTCGACTATATATATTCCTAATCCATTTTTCTATTTTTAACCTTTTCAAATTTATAAAGGTATTACTGCCAAACCCACTAATCTGGAATGAGATTCACCTTTCTTTCATACAAAGTATATTGCACACTTCCTACCCAACTTACCTAAGGGTCTCAGATTTCCATGTCTGTTCCTTTTGTGTACAAAACAGATATCCCAACTTTTACCATATTATGCTTTTCCTATTTAGTGGGTTCCTCTATGGATCCAGGTATATATATAATATATTTATATTTTTGAAAATACAAATACGTTCACTCATTATCTATACAGGAATCCTAAACCTAAGCTCTGATACCAAATGTAACAACCCGAATTCCGACAGATCAATTTTTTTTTTTTGAATTCTAATCCATCGAAACTCATGTTGGTTTTTCTGGTATCCTGCAGAAAAGATAGAGATATAAAATATATTAGAGATTAGAAAACATCTAACAACGGAATGGAAAAAATGTAATATAATCGTAATATAGCCTTACCCAGATAATAATGCTGCCTAACCAATATCCAAAGCTATCATAACTCTACCACAAATCTAACCTGCGAGTATGTTATGAGGAGGGGTCAGAACACAAACGTTCTGGTGACTGGATTTAAACTACACATTTTGGTTAACCCTATATATAACGTTTAATTACATTTTCTTATTTATTAGGTTACTTGTGTTAACAATGCTTAAGGCTTACACACACGTCGTACCCATCTACTCCCCAAAAGATTAACCTAATACAATACATATGTAGCTACCCCCAAATTAAGGTACACCCCATGGTACCCTACTCGCACGGTCTCCGCCGTAACGCCACAGAAATATACGCAGTCCCTCATCCTACGCTGGAGTGACGTACG
Source organism: Allium sativum (assembly GCA_030737875.1). Classification (NCBI taxonomy): domain Eukaryota; kingdom Viridiplantae; phylum Streptophyta; class Magnoliopsida; order Asparagales; family Amaryllidaceae; genus Allium; species Allium sativum. The sequence continues at coordinate 886,837,705 of CM060915.1, read as the reverse complement.
GATCTCTATATAACAATGCTATGTTCTGCATAGAACCACTATCGCTATGCTATGTAAGCGTATAGACTGCCATCTTCAAACCATTCTGTCGAATCGGATTCCATCACAGATTAGTGCCCTAGAGTCTACGATACACCACCCAGAGCAGACATGCATGTATTTAGACTTTTCCACATACGTATCGTCAATCATACTTGATGCCTTAACCACACATATGCTTTACTGTGCACCGAGTTTTGTAACATGGTTTTACAAGAAACATGGAACTCGGTTGGGAGCTTTTCAGATATCTGTATACACAAATGCTAAGGTTTGCATTTTAAATGGCTACGATCCCACCCGACCCATCCCTCAACTAGTGAAAGACAAACGATATTGAGAACTGGTGACATGGCCCCATAAAACAACAAAATCCAAATCCTAATTGGCTTGTTCCTCACCAAAGCCTTAATAGCAAAAAGTCTATCGTCTTTTGGTTTAGCTCTCCGTTTTCCCGCATTACGCATTATGTATCACATTGACCGTCGATGGGTGGTACCCGATGACTTGCTATCAAACATATGGTTAGACCCGCCGGAAACCTGATAAAATGGTCATAACCCGCTAGTCATACGGCAATCGTGAATCATCGAATCTCCTATGCTACCTTACAGTCTTCTAACTGCTCCTATTGGCAATCAAAATATATTCACCGGGTAGTAACGCGCAAACCTAACCTCTGCGGGCACAGTCTGAAAGATGTCAACACACAGAGGACTACCGGGAGTACCCTTCACATCCCAGGAAGTCGCGTGCTTCTCCTTCTAGTCCTTCGGAGCTAGTAGAATATCAGCAAAATAGGAAAATTAATTAGATGGATGTGCGCTCCCCTCGTGCCTCATGACACCACGATGATCTACCCCGTTGGGTTATTCACCTTCAACGTACGGACTGGTCCAAGCATCTCAGGTTAACGTGTTAATAGACCCTATGTCTAAGCGTTTTATTTACGCGCTTGATCTACCTCATCAGATTTCCAGTTTTACTTGGTTATTTCAAGTCCTATTGGCTTTTTATTCAAGTTACCAAGTTCCTCTTGCTTATTAATTTCAATTATACAACTTAATCCATTTAAGTTTATTTTTAAGCCCATAATGTAGCAACCCGAATTTTTATAACATGTTGAAACTAGAAATCAGGGTACAATTAATTTTTAAGATAAGAATCAAGGGAAATGGGTTAAGCCATTGCGTTCGCCTCGAAATTTTACATGAAATAGAGTCCGAGTTTTCGAAAATTGGAGTCCGGATGAAGAAGTTATGGCCTGTAGAAGATTCAACAGATTTTAGGCAACACAGGACCAGGCAGGTCGACCTGGGGGTCGACCTACTGTAACAACCCAGAATTTTGGGGTAAATTTAAAATTTTATTTTTAACTAATTTTAATGGGTTTTGATATTTAAAATAATTTATTTAAAATAATCATGATTAAGAATTGATTTGAATCAAAGTTAGAATGAATAATTTAATTTTAATTATAAAAAGAGTTAGAAATAGCGTGGTAGTTTGAAAAGTCAAACTTGAACTTTGACTGACCATACAGGATGCAAAATTTAACGGATTTTAGTGAAACCAAAAATATTAGAATCTATTTAAAAATATCTTTCCAACGAATCCGAAAAATTGAAATTTCATAGCGGGAATCAAAAGTTATGCCCAAATTAAAATTTAGAAAGGTCGCTAGGAAATTTACAAAGGTCAAAAATGCTACTTTTTGCATACGAAGGGATTTGAACTCGAAACCACTTCTATTGAGTTCAGAATGATGTTTATGCATTGAAAAATAGTAAACACTTATATATTTCGAGTTTCGAAAATTATTTGTTTAAAAATGTATTTTTAATATTGAATATATACGCCTTAAAAATAGTCATTTTACAAACGACCTCGGTTTTCGACGAAACCACTTTTGTTGGAACCGGAATGTCAAATTATTGTTAAGTTTAATTTTCCATAATTTTTTGAATTAATATGTGAGCGTGGCAGAAGAAAACGTGTTTTGTCAGTTTTAGTCAAATTGGATCGACCAGAAAAAGACCATTTTTCAAACAGTCTCAGAATTCGACGAAATTAATTTTTTTAGGACCGTATCGACAAAAGAAAGCTAGAAATAATTTTTCTGTAATTTTCTGAGGTCGTATGTGGCCCCGGTGAATTTAAATGTAAGATTTAATTAATTAAATAAATGATTTATATATCAAATTAAATAAAAAGTGGGCTGAGATGACCAAACGGGCTGACAGGACCTGTTCCATCGCGTCCGGGACGGGGGTATTTGCCTAGGGACATCTTTTGTTGGGCTGGAGTTGGAGGGATTAAGAAGAAACGGGCCATTTTTGAATTAAAAGAATAAAATAATATAAAAATACATTGTATTATACTATTCACCGTATAACCCTAATCCATCTCTTCCAGCCGCCGTTTCTTACCCTTTCAATGGTCGACATTACCAGGATTTGAATCCTCTTTTTCTCCCCAAATTCAAAGAATCAAATCACGTAATATTGAAGAGAATTTCGTCAGCTTCGATTTCATATGGAGATGATTAAAAACCGTAGAGAAACCGTTGAGTTCCAGACCCGAGAAGGCCGGTCGTTTGCACCGCCCCCAAGATCACCTCAGGCCACCGAGTTGGCCGAGACCACCGGCGACTGGGGCGCCTTCCCTTCCCCTTCCACGTGGCGTGTCCTGATCGTGCTCCAGTGCCTCGACCCGCGAGCAAATCTCTACCCTAGTTTCGAAGCTGTGTGAAATACCGTCGGCCTAAGTTCTGAACATAGAAGAAGGTATATAAGACTCTAAAGTAAATTAATTAATTTAATTATATATTTAAACTTCAAATATTGAAATGACCATAACTCATTCGAATCAAAACGAAATCAAATGATTTCAGATCCGCTGGAATCGTCTTTCCGAGATCTACAAGATGAAACTAACCGGGATTGAAACAAAGAACGTTGGAAATTTCAGATCTAAATTGTTCGGTGAGATTTCTATTTAAAAATTCAAATTATTTAGTTCAAATGTGAAAATTATATTTATGTCATATCCGGGATGGTATATATATGATTACTGAAATGTTGATTTGTTCTGTGATGACGATTGCTGAGTTTTATGGTTGTTTGATGGAAGTATCATGTTTTGGTTGGATCAGTATTGTTAACTTAGGAATATCATTTCTAGTGCTTTGTCGAAATAAAATTATCGACAAACAAGATTATCATTTTTGATTAGTTATATAACAATAAATTAACAAATTTTGTTAGACAATGTACATGTGAATAAAATATTCATTTTTGTTTAAACCATGATTGTTGAATTAAAATATAGAAATTGTTTTGACAAATAAAATTCCTTTTATTTGTCATATTAGAGTATAGAAGTTGATTTACAAATAAAATCCCTTTTATTTGTTATTGAAATGCATAGAAAATCTTGACGTATAAAATATTCTTTGAAATACATAGAGAGAATGTTTGAATATAAAATATTCTTTTATATGTTATTAGAATGTATAGAAAAGTATAAACAAATGAAAGTATTCTTTTATTTGTTGTTAGTACATGTAACAACCGGTAATTTTTAACGATTTAAAATCCGATTTAAATCAAAATTTTATTTTGAAATTATTCTATGGTTTTTCATAACGGGAATTCGAAATTTGTAATACGTACAGTGAGATGTAGCAACTGTAAAAATTTCATCGGAAAATTTGACTGTTGTCGATCGTGCAATTTTCAGTGCAAAGCTGCGCATAACAGATCAAATTTTAGCGATTTTAAAATTTCTCCAAATCCAGTTCGGACAAACATGAAAAATATTCTATTTGTAGTCACGAATCTAACAGTGAAATTCGTTTCGCGAAAATCGGAAATTTTGACCTCCGTTTAATTGTTTTTCTATCCGCATTTTTACGTTAAAAGGGGTCCGTAACGTCTTTTTGAACGGAGCATCCTGACACTGCAAACTATATACCGTTGTGTCCATCTCGTCGCACTGATTTCAATAATATATTCGTTTGTCAGTTTCGGTGCTCGGTTCGCGCCAAAATAGTGAAAATGTTTGCACAGTTCATTTTTGAAACAGAGTCATCTGAGTTCGATGTGTCCCTTTTCCGATCTTACATACTTTTCTAGACATTTTGGGTCTGCAAAACTCATCATTTTATTTTTCTAAACCATCTGTTTATGATTTTATTTATTTCAAGGCTTAGTAAATGGGTGCTTTTATCACATATATTCAATGCACATGCTCTTTGTTATTGCATGCGTGACCTACTGTTGTTCATGCCTTTTCATACGATTCATGCATAAAAAAAAACATGCGGAAACATATTCAGTTTTAACCTTCACGTTTTAAATTCATGCATGCATAGTGTTTAGATTTTTTTTTTCTTCCAATCATCCATTTACCTTTCCATTGTCAAGACTATTGGTTCCTTTTTATTTGCAAAGTCTTTTTACCTTTTCAAAGTTCCAAAAGTCGGTTACTAAAAGTGCAAAATTTTCCATTAGACTCGTGAAATAGAACCGCTCCTTCATGGAACGCTTCCTTTTCTATACTTCAAATTAAATACAGTAGCTTGGCACCATTTGAAAATATAAAAGTAGCTTCATTGTCCCCAAGTTTTCACTATTCTGGAAAAAAAAAGAAGAACAAAACTGGATGCAGTTGCTCCTTCCCCAAACGCTGAGCTCGCCCACATCAAGAAATCCCTCAATGAAGCAAACCACAAAAACCAGTCCCGCGCCTCCCACGCACACCGGTAAGCCTATCCACCCGCGCCCACCAACTAGTCGAGCTCGCCCACGACAACTGTCCTCGTCAACCGACCTTTCGACTAACCCACGACAGCCTGTCATGTACCATGAATCCTCCCATCAGCCTTTTGATGTCGCACCCTCATCTCCTTTCACTAAACCTTCCGATGCGTGAGTTTTTATTTTTATGAGGTTGTGTATATTTTACAATGGGGTGTGATAGGTTATGTGTTGAGTTTGTGTGCTTTGTTTTTCTGTGTGCGGTAGTGATAGAGTTGTGTGTGTATTTATTTTGGGCGTGTTATTTTGCTTTGGCATGTTATTGACTATGGGTGTTAGGGTGAGTATGGTGAGTTGTATTAAAATGTGTATGTTAGTTTACATGTGGTGTATGGTGCGTGCTTTTGTGTGTGTGTTAATTTTCTGGGCGTAAATTCTACATGGGTGTAGTGTATTTTCTGTATATATTTGTGTGCGGTAGAGTGTGTATGAATATATATAGTATATAATTTATGAATTTATATAGTATATAATATGATATATGTGTATTTAAATATGTATATATATGTATATAGGTATATAATGGTTTTAGTGTGCGTTAAATTGCAAATACATTTGTATATTATAAATTTATTGTATGTTTACGTATACAGAAATGGTTATATGATAATTTATAAAATAATTTTGTGGTTATTTTGTTGAGTTAAATTTGGTGTTGAGTGCCGAAACGCGTCCCAAATCCAATAGCTGTACCGTTCCAAAACCCAATAGCCGAACTGACTCATTGAAATTCCCCGACCTCCTCCTATAAAATATAAAAATTAAATATTGAGTGATATAAGTTGAAGCCATTCTAAGTCGTGCCTGGAAGTTGTCGTCTCATTCAATGTCAATCAGTCAATCATCGTCTCCATTTCTATGCCACGAAAGGTGAGTTTATCTCACACCTGACTCACATTTATTTCATGGATGTTAGATCAATAATGAACTGTTATATGAAATGTATAGGTTGCTAGTAGAAATTGTTTGATTTGATATGTATGCACATTTCATATGCGACACGATATATTCATATGACACGTAGTTGCACTGATGATATATATGTTGTGATTGATACTATGTGATACCCTAGTTTTAGGAAAATCATTAAGGGTTGAAATGATACATACCCGAACGAACATTAGAATAAGGAAAAATCGTTATGGGTTGAAATGATAGATCTGAACGATTTTTATTGAATTTGGGATCGCGGGTTGAAATGATAGACCCGTAGAAATTTTATCAATTGCGGGTTGAAATGATAAATATCCGTATCATTTGACCATAGGGTAGAAAACTATATATAGACACCGTCGGTCATGTTTTCGAAGTAAAACGAGTTTTATTTTAAAATATTTACTTAAGACTTTATATTTTTATTTTAAAGATTTTAAACTTAAATTTTATAAATTTTAAATTATATGTTTTAAAATGATTTTATGAGTAAATATAGATTTAAATGTTTGTTTAAGATTTTACTTATAATTTCATCTATATTAAAGCATATAATTTATTATAAGTATTTTAATTTGGTTTTATTATAATAATTATTTCTTTAAACCTATTTTTATATTATTTTAAACTTATATATGTTTATAATCTATTTCTAATTAATTTTAGAATTTTATAAACTTATAAATATATACATATCTACTTTTAAAATTAATTTTCTTATATATATTTTATAACTTTAATAATAAACTCAAGATGGATAAGTTAGATTTCGCGATTTTCGAAGTTTAAGATGTAAATTTATATAATGATATTTGAATAATGAATGAACTCATATTAAGTTATGAATTCGACTTGATGCCAACTTTTAGTAGAGATGAATTTGAATTGGAATATTTGTGAAGTCATAAGAATGATTTATAATTGTATGAACTGTTGAAATTGAAATGTAAGGTTTTGACTTGACTTTATGTAATAAATTGAATTTTTCGACTTGAGTTATAAATTTTGATATGATTCATTGAAATTGAAATTGAAATTGAAATGTAAGATTTGATTCAAATTATATTAACTGAATTATATGAACTATTGAATTTATAAATAACGATTTCAAATTTCATGACTTGAAATTGCCGGCCACGATATGTTTTGTTTAAAATAAAAATGTAAATCTTTGACTTGAATAATACATTTGAATTCGAACAAAAATGTTGATTTCATATGAATCGATTTGAAATGTTTCTTATAAAGGTAGAAATTGAATTATTTGAATTGTTTTGAACTTGAGTTTTTGCGAATATAAACCAAACCAAATTATTATCGAATTAAATAGTATAGTATTAATTTATACTATATTTTGAGATCTTTTCGATGTGATTTCGAAATCGATTTGATTTAAGCGATTTAAGTTAGTTGTTTTCAAAATTGAATGTAATCGAAGTTAGATATTTAATTTTGATTTCGAATTCGAATATGAGATTTTGTATAAACTATTTTATAAAGTTATTTATAAAATAATGACCATGGTGTGAAAAATGTAAACGATTGGTTGTTAAAGAGACCGGGATCGGCTATTGTCATACTTTCTGCCAATACCGAAAACCACTTTAACAACTGTGTACGCGGTGGAGTTCCAGAATGAAGGGAATGATTTAGCGAACGACTCTATTTTGTATTTTCATATTAATTACGAGACCCTGACTACCTTGAATCAGCTTGATGTGGCTAAAACAGGAGCTACGCACAGACCAATTGAGGTCATACCTCTTATCGAGCACACTTCTTCGATATTATTCTATTACTGTTGAGATTCGATTTGGGCCCTTTTGATATGGGAGTGTGTCTCGAGGTGGGCGGTAGTTGCGGCTATGCGTTACCACCAGTCCGGCTCTGCAAATGGTGAATCCACCCTGGCATTCCTTGCGTGCCTTGTCACATGCCTTATACGAGCCAACTACGATTTTGTTTTGTACTGTTTTATATGGAGTGCCCTCTGATCAACCTCCAGTTTACGGAGGAATTACGGTAATGTATATATTATGGGAATATATAAACGGTGTAAGGGTAATCATGGTAATCCCGCTTACGCTATTTTGATATATTTACTTTACTGATAGACACTATTATACGTAGCGAATTATACTATATAGTATTAGTTTGACGGATCCTTAGAGGATGGTGATCCCAAACGTCCTCTAAGTTACTGATTGCATTTCATCGAACATTTCATTTGAATTGATTTACTTCCACGAGAATGTTAGTCCTGATCCGAGTTGTCTTGTTTGCATTATTGCTCGGGTCAGATCGAGTATTACAGCTTTTGAGATTCACTTTCGGAGTTGGAGTTTATATTGGATTGCTCATCTGTATCTACCTGTTCTGTTGGTCCAGTCATCCAGCTATTTCTGTCATTTCTATTTCAAATTATTATCATTTATTTATGTATCTGAAATTTATTGTTTAAGTCTTCCGCTGCATTATTTATGTAAACTCTGATGTAAATTTATTTAGTAGCTTCATGAACTACCATTGTGTTTTGTATTTTTCCGCTGCGAGATATTATATTGCTCTATATCTGTGATCTGTGATTCTGTGATTTATTCTATTTACCCCGAAGCTAATAACAATCTGTTGTTTTGGACGTTTCGAGTTGATATGTTTTGTCGATTCGGCACGGTCAAAATGGCGGGTCGTTACAGTTGGTATCAGAGCTTGGTTTTTCAAAGCTTTAGCCTATGGGGTAAAAAGCTCATTAGAGATAGGGTAGTGATACCCTAGAATGAGTGGAATCAATTGCAGAATCCTTCTTGAGAGAGCGTATTTTTAAAGTAAAAATAGTTTACAAAATGGTTTTAAAATGTTTTTAAATAAATATTTCGAATATAAAATTCTGTTTAATATTTAAATCTTCTTCTGAGTTTCCTTTCCATTTGAATCTATCTTCCTTCGTAGATCCTTTTGATTAGGTACTTTCGTCCGTTCAGCTTTTAACTCGAATTCTATTACTTATCCTTGTCCATCCCAAGGTAAGAAGTAAAAAGAGAGTATAAATCTCTAACGAAATCTTCCTTATTAAATATTGGTTTGAAATTTATATTTTGAAAGATATTATTATATAAGATCTTCTTAATGTAATATTTAATTTGATATTTGTAAATAATTTGGTAATACCAATGGTTTGTAAAGATTTTATGTGTAATGTATTCATATGTTAACTTATAGAATTAATTAAGTGTTATAAGTTTAAATATTGATGACATGAATTTGAAAATATTTAGATATAGTATAGAATGATTTTGTTATATATTTGATTTAATAATAATATTGTTGTATATTTATTAAGAATTGTAATTGAATTTTAACAAATAAATGAGTGGGGGAGAGATACATTTTCCCTACTTGAAATTTTAATGATTTGAAATATATTATTTCTAATATATGATTTAAAATTTTGTATATGTTCTGTTTAAATGTAGAAAAATGTTTTGAGTACTTACCTGACGTTAAAGTTGGCCTATCGAATACTTAGTGATTTGGATATACGTCTGATCAACGTATATGTTAAATCCTACGTGTGTTAAATAGATATAGAGTCACACCCTAGTCGCTTGAAAATGATTCTGGTGATGACCGCAGCATCATCGATATCTATTTTCGGGTTTCGAAAGTGGGATAAATATATATAGCCAATCGTAACGTCGAGTGAATACTTGAAATGTTTGAAAATATTTTATCATTTGATTTATATATATTTAAAATTATATATGTATAGGGATAAATATGAACCATTGGTTTAAATATATTAATTATTTAATTACTATTTCCCTACCTCGTTCCTTTTCGGGGACGAAAAGTTTTGAGTAGGGGAGATTGTAACAACCGGTAATTTTTAACGATTTAAAATCCGATTTAAATCAAAATTTTATTTTGAAATTATTCTATGGTTTTTCATAACGGGAATTCGAAATTTGTAATACGTACAGTGAGATGTAGCAACTGTAAAAATTTCATCGGAAAATTTGACTGTTGTCGATCGTGCAATTTTCAGTGCAAAGCTGCGCATAACAGATCAAATTTTAGCGATTTTAAAATTTCTCCAAATCCAGTTCGGACAAACATGAAAAATATTCTATTTGTAGTCACGAATCTAACAGTGAAATTCGTTTCGCGAAAATCGGAAATTTTGACCTCCGTTTAATTGTTTTTCTATCCGCATTTTTACGTTAAAAGGGGTCCGTAACGTCTTTTTGAACGGAGCATCCTGACACTGCAAACTATATACCGTTGTGTCCGTCTCGTCGCACTGATTTCAATAATATATTCGTTTGTCAGTTTCGGTGCTCGGTTCGCGCCAAAATAGTGAAAATGTTTGCACAGTTCATTTTTGAAACAGAGTCATCTGAGTTCGATGTGTCCCTTTTCCGATCTTACATACTTTTCTAGACATTTTGGGTCTGCAAAACTCATCATTTTATTTTTCTAAACCATCTGTTTATGATTTTATTTATTTCAAGGCTTAGTAAATGGGTGCTTTTATCACATATATTCAATGCATATGCTCTTTGTTATTGCATGCGTGACCTACTGTTGTTCATGCCTTTTCATATGATTCGTGCATAAAAAAAAACATGCGGAAACATATTCAGTTTTAACCTTCACGTTTTAAATTCATGCATGCATAGTGTTTAGATTTTTTTTTCTTCCAATCATCCATTTACCTTTCCATTGTCAAGACTGTTGGTTCCTTTTTATTTGCAAAGTCTTTTTACCTTTTCAAAGTTCCAAAAGTCGGTTACTAAAAGTGCAAAATTTTCCATTAGACTCGTGAAATAGAACCGCTCCTTCATGGAACGCTTCCTTTTCTATACTTCAAATTAAATACAGTAGCTTGGCACCATTTGAAAATATAAAAGTAGCTTCATTGTCCCCAAGTTTTCACTATTCTGGAAAAAAAAAGAAGAACAAAACTGGATGCAGTTGCTCCTTCCCCAAAAGCTGAGCTCGCCCACATCAAGAAATCCCTCAACGAAGCAAACCGCAAAAACCAGTCCCGCGCCTCCCACGCACACCGGTAAGCCTATCCACCCGCGCCCACCAACTAGTCGAGCTCGCCCATGACAACTGTCCTCGTCAACCGACCTTCCGACTAACCCACGACAGCCTGTCATGTACCATGAATCCTCCCATCAGCCTTTTGATGTCGCACCCTCATCTCCTTTCACTAAACCTTCCGATGCGTGAGTTTTTATTTTTATGAGGTTGTGTATATTTTACAATGGGGTGTGATAGGTTATGTGTTGAGTTTGTGTGCTTTGTTTTTCTGTGTGCAGTAGTGATAGAGTTGTGTGTGTATTTATTTTGGGTGTGTTATTTTGCTTTGGCATGTTATTAACTATGGGTGTTAGGGTGAGTAGGGTGAGTTGTATTAAAATGTGTATGTTAGTTTACATGTGGTGTATGGTGCGTGCTTTTGTGTGTGTGTTAATTTTCTGGGCGTAAATTCTACATGGGTGTAGTGTATTTTATGTATATATTTGTGTGCAGTAGAGTGTGTATGAATATATATAGTATATAATATGATATATGTGTATTTAAATATGTATATATATGTATATAGGTATATAATGGTTTATTGTGCGTTAAATTGCAAATACATTTGTATATTATAAATTTATTGTATGTTTATGTTTACAGAAATGGTTATATAATAATTTATAAAATAATTTTGTGGTTATTTTGTTGAGTTAAATTTGGTGTTGAGTGCCGAAACGCGTCCCAAATCCAATAGCTGTACCGTTCCAAAACCCAATAGCCGAACTGACTCATTGAAATTCCCCGACCTCCTCCTATAAAATATAAAAATTAAATATTGAGTGATATAAGTTGAAGCCATTCTAAGTCGTGCCTAGAAGTTGTCGTCTCATTCAATGTCAATCAGTCAATCATCGTATCCATTTCTATGCCACGAAAGGTGAGTTTATCTCACACCTGACTCACATTTATTTCATGGATGTTAGATCAATAATGAACTGTTATATGAAATGTATAGGTTGCTAGTAGAAATTGTTTGATTTGATATGTATGCACATTTCATATGCGACACGATATATTCATATGACACGTAGTTGCACTGATGATATATATGTTGTGATTGATACTATGTGATACCCTAGTTTTAGGAAAATCATTAATGGTTGAAATGATACATACCCGAACGAACATTAGAATAAGGAAAAATCGTTATGGGTTGAAATGATAGATCTGAACGATTTTTATTGAATTTGGGATCGCGGGTTGAAATGATAGACCCGTAGAAATTTTATCAATTGCGGGTTGAAATGATAAATATCCGTATCATTTGACCATAGGGTAGAAAACTATATATAGACACGGTCGGTCATGTTTTCGAAGTAAAACGAGTTTTATTTTAAAATATTTACTTAAGACTTTATATTTTATATTTTTATTTTAAAGATTTTAAACTTAAATTTTATAAATTTTAAATTATATGTTTTAAAATGATTTTATGAGTAAATATAGATTTAAATGTTTGTTTAAGATTTTACTTATAATTTTATCTATATTAAAGCATATAATTTATTATAAGTATTTTAATTTGTTTTTATTATAATAATTATTTCTTTAAACCTATTTTTATATTATTTTAAACTTATATATGTTTATAATCTATTTCTAATTAATTTTAGAATTTTATAAACTTATAAATATATACATATCTACTTTTAAAATTAATTTTCTTATATATATTTTATAACTTTAATAATAAACTCAAGATGGATAAGTTAGATTTCGCGATTTTCGAAGTTTAAGATGTAAATTTATATAATGATATTTGAATAATGAATGAACTCATATTAAGTTATGAATTCGACTTGATGCCAACTTTTAGTAGAGATGAATTTGAATTGGAATATTTGTGAAGTCATAAGAATGATTTAAAATTGTATGAACTGTTGAAATTGAAATGTAAGGTTTTGACTTGACTTTATGTAATAAATTGAATTTTTCGACTTGAGTTATAAATTTTGATATGATTCATTGAAATTGAAATTGAAATGTAAGATTTGATTCAAATTATATTAACTGAATTATATGAACTATTGAATTTATAAATAACGATTTCAAATTTCATGACTTGAAATTACCGGCCACGATATGTTTTGTTTAAAATAAAAATGTAAATCTTTGACTTGAATAATACATTTGAATTCGAACAAAAATGTTGAATTCATATGAATCGATTTGAAATGTTTCTTATAAAGGTAGAAATTGAATTATTTGAATTGTTTTGAACTTGAGTTTTTGCGAATATAAACCAAACCAAATTATTATCGAATTAAATAGTATAGTATTAATTTATACTATATTTTGAGATCTTTTCGATGTGATTTCGAAATCGATTTGATTTAAGCGATTTAAGTTAGTTGTTTTCAAAATTGAATGTAATCGAAGTTAGATATTTAATTTTTATTTTGAATTCGAATATGAGATTTTGTATAAACTATTTTATAAAGTTATTTATAAAATAATGACCATGGTGTGAAAAATGTAAACGATTGGTTGTTAAAGAGACCGGGATCGGCTATTGTCATACTCTCTGCCAATACCGAAAACCACTTTAACAACTGTGTACGCGGTGGAGTTCCAGAATGAAGGGAATGATTTAGCGAACGACTCTATTTTGTATTTTCATATTAATTACGAGACCCTGACTACCTTGAGTCAGCTTGATGTGGCTAAAACAGGAGCTACGCACGGACCAATTGAGGTCATACCTCTTATCGAGCACACTTCTTCGATATTATTCTATTACTGTTGAGATTCGATTTGGGCCCTTTTGATATGGGAGTGTGTCTCGAGGTGGGCGGTAGTTGCGGCTATGCGTTACCACCAGTCCGGCTCTGCAAATGGTGAATCCACCCTGGCATTCCTTGCGTGCCTTGTCACATGCCTTATACGAGCCAACTACGATTTTGTTTTGTACTGTTTTATATGGAGTGCCCTCTGATCAACCTCCAGTTTACGGAGGAATTACGGTACTGTATATATTATGGGAATATATAAACGGTGTAAGGGTAATCATGGTAATCCCGCTTACGCTATTTTGATATATTTACTTTACTGATAGACACTATTATACGTAGCGAATTATACTATATAGTATTAGTTTGACGGATCCTTAGAGGATGGTGATCCCAAACGTCCTCTAAGTTACTGATTGCATTTCATCGAACATTTCATTTGAATTGATTTACTTCCACGAGAATGTTAGTCCTGATCCGAGTTGTTTTGTTTGCATTATTGCTCGGGTCAGATCGAGTATTATAGCTTTTGAGATTCACTTTCGGAGTTGGAGTTTATATTGGATTGCTCATCTGTATCTACCTGTTCTGTTGGTCCAGTCATCCAGCTATTTCTGTCGTTTCTATTTCAAATTATTATCATTTATTTATGTATCTGAAATTTATTGTTTAAGTCTTCCGCTGCATTATTTATGTAAACTCTGATGTAAATTTATTTAGTAGCTTCATGAACTACCATTGTGTTTTGTATTTTTCCGCTGCGAGATATTATATTGCTCTATATCTGTGATCTGTGATTCTTTGATTTATTCTGTTTACCCCGAAGCTAATAACAATCTGTTGTTTTGGACGTTTCGAGTTGATATGTTTTGTCGATTCGGCACGGTCAAAATGGCGGGTCGTTACAGTACACATAGAAAAATGTAAAACAATAAAATGCCATTTTTTTATTTGTCATAATTAAAACTAGAATTAGATGCAAAATAGAAATATTCATTTTATGTGCTATGTTAAAATAAATCCATATGAAAATAAGAATATTATTCTTTTATTTGATTTGTATATAAATTACAATAACAATGTTTATATGTTATGTTATACATTAAGATTTGTATACGAATCAAAATGGACATTTTGTTAGAAATGTTATATGTGGATTAGAATTATCACCTTTGTTAGAAGTGTTATATTAGATTAAAACACCATTTTTGTTAGAAGGTTAAATTAGATTAAATTTGTCACTTCTGTTAAAAGCGACAAATTAGATTAAAATTGACATTTTGTTAGTAAAGTTGCATTAGAAGAAAATTGACATGTTGGTTAAAAATGTTGTATTATAATAAAGTTGACATTTTTGTTAAAAATATGACAGTAGAATAAAAATGTCTCTTTGTTAAAAATATTACACTAGGATAAAGGTGTCACTTTGTTAGGATTTGTATATGATAAATAAAAAGGTCATTTACCTAGGATTTGTATATGATAAATAAAAATGTCACTTACGTAGAATTTGTTCATGATAAACAGAAATGTCACTTTTTATTGTATTAGGACTGGCAAGATAAGAATGTCACTTTGATTAGAATTTGTTAACAAGAAAATTACATTTTATGTAATCAAGTTTAAAAAAGAAAAGAGAATTACATTTTTAATGTAATTATAAGATAAGAATTCATCGTCGTAATGGAAATTTCATTTTTTTTAATGTAAAAAAAGAGAAATTTGACAATGGAATCAAAATCACCTTTTTATGTAATTTAAAAAGGATAGAAATTTTCACCGTAATGTTAATCACATTTTTATGTATAAAATGTTCGCATCATAAAATCTCATTTTTATGTCAGTATATAAAAGGAATTAAAGAATTTACATTTTTCAATGTAAATAAAAAAAGGAATTGAAGAATTTACATTGAAAATGTAAATAAAGGAAATAAAGGAATTTAAATTTTATATGTAAATAAAAAGGTTTGATAGGAATGCACATTTTATATGAAAATGAAATTTAAATAGAAATTTACATTTTATATGGAAATAAAGGATGAAATAAAAGTTACACTTTTATATGTAAATAAAATGTGAAATAGACATTTACATTTTCAATATAAAATAAAAGAATGATTAGAAATACACATTTTCCAATGTAAGTAGGATATGAAATAAAAGTTACATTTTCAATATAATAATATATTGAAATAAAGTACATTTTTAATGTAAATGAGATCAAAAGGATGAAAGTTGCATTTTTAATGTAAAAAGAAAAGTTTACATTTTAATGTGAATAATAGAAGGAGAAAATTACATTTTCATGTAAGTAGAACCTAAAGAAGAAGATTTACATTTTAATCAATTGAATTTTTATTAAAAAGGACAACGGTATGAAATTTACATATTTATGTAAAGGAATTTCAGTAAAGATTATAACGATGAAATTTATATTTTAAATGAATTATATTTTCATTAAAAATATTAAAGATATGAAATTTACATTTTCATGTGTAAAGATTAAAGCAAGAATATCATTTTTCTTATAAAGAAAAGAATGACATAAAATAATCATTTTTGTTGAATTAGATATGACGCACAAGAAATTGCATTGTTGTATAAATTGAAAGCAGAAAGAAAAATATACATTTTGTGTATAGGATATGTATGGAAATTGAAAATTAAAATAAAACATTATTGTGTGTCATGTTATATATCAAAATGTTATGAAACCAAGTGTTCTTTACTTGTTATGATAATCACAATAATGAAATGGACGAAGGAATTATATTTTTATAATTATATATATATATATATATAAATAAAAGTAAACGAATCGAGCGTGGTAGTTCGCGTTCTGGAGTTGTACTTTTAATTGATTATACCGAAATATCCGACCGTTGGATTTTCTCAAATCTGTAACCGTTAGGTTCGCCTTGGGAAGATCTTTCCAACGTTATAAATTATGTTAAAATCCAACGGTTAGATTTAGAGAAATGTGTAAAACAAATTTGGGTGAAAACAGCGCCAAGGTCGCCTTTTGACTTGGAGCGTCGTTAAATGGAATTTAATTATTTTTATATAAATAAAAATAAAGGTTGATCGTTATAAATAAATATCAACGATATGAAATGATTTTTAAATATATATATATGCGAGGATCATTTGAAAAGTCCGAGTTCAATCTCATTTCAAATGATCATACGACGATTGAAAGTCGAAGAGTTGAAGACAGTGATTGAAGACTGGCGATCTTCACATCGAATGGACGACGACTGCTGATGCCCGTGATTGGAGTAACTACCTTGAAGGGGCTACAGTGGTGGCCATCCGGACGTAGTGTTGATTTGTACGGATTTGGCTTTCGCTCAGACCCAGAGCATAAGCTTATAAATGGAATGTGTGTCCGACATTGTACTCCTTTATATTGTATTTATTGATTTTCTACCAAATGTATGAATGATTGGTGGCGGAGAATTTATTCTCTTGCTTAACACCCTTTCATATATTTCGGCAAAGGATTGGTAGTGTGATATTGAGTGACAATGTGGCATGCTAAGATGCATATGATCAAGGTTTTGTTGAAGAGAAGGCCTTGTGGGATGATCAAAGCATAGCCTGTTTAGGCATAGCTTTGTGTATAGCGTGACTTCGCGAGCCTCACACACCGGCAGAGTCTAAAACGGGAGAAGGGAACGTAGGGAGAACATCACGTTTCTTTCTAGCTAGAAGTTGTGTTTGGGTTTTAACACGGCCTGACATTTTACTTATGTGGATGATGGAATGAGGCGCCTCGGATGATAGGTCCTATAGGACCGGGAAATGTGTGTTCAGGAATTGCCAATCCACGAAGCTGTATGTGTGGACCGGCCCTGCAGGATCCAAGGGTTAACTGCGGGGAATCCTGAGACATTAGCTAGAGTGTCTCGAATTGGTAAGGAGCTCCTCCCTAGCCTTGACTCATGTTGGAAACCCAATTTCCAATACGACCTCATGCGGTTTTGATTGTATTACTAGTATGGAAGCATAGTATTATGGTATCTATGTGTCCTAGGATTGATACATTCACTTTGAAATGTTTTTGAAACATATATACACTAATAATAATATCAAATTCGTTTTTAACGTATCAAGCATTTTTGACCATTATAAGGTAAAACCCTATCCTCCGGTTTGCGTTGCATTGTGTGATGGGATTTGGGTCTTATGATGGTTTCATTTTTCTAAAAAGCATTGCGTTGGTTAACGATTTACTTTAAGTTATGCACGGCAATCCATTGGAGTAAACCCGTTCCGCGTTAGCGGCGTGGTCCTTGGATTTGCCTTATTATTATTAGTTAAATTAGTTAGGAATTCTCACACCAGTCCCATGACTGACCCGTTGTTTCTTTCCACCTTTGCAAACTCGGGTGCCCTCTTTTCCACATGGGTAGTCGAGTAGTTTGTCTACAGGTCCTTATCTCGAGCAGGATTCTGGATTGAAGCTTAAAGCTGTGTCCAGAGCATAGGAAGTCTTCCGTTGTATTGTATTAAAATATTGTAATTCATCTTCCGCTGTAATTTTATTCCAATGTACTCTGATATTATGTACTCTGATGTAACAATATGGTGATGTAATAAAAGTCTGCTGTTGTTGTTCTGATGTGTTGTATTCCTAAAGTTAAAGTATTCGTGGATTTCCAACTTTTGGGTCAGATTTGTGTGGTTTATGGTCGATCCAAAGAGCGGGAATTTACGGGTCTTTACAGTTGGTATCAGAGCTCTGGTAAGCTCAAATCTTTGGGATGCAACTCATTAGAACTGAACAAAAGACTCATCAGAGAATGGATTAGTAATATCCAATAAGAATACTCATTAGAGATAGGATCAACAGTATCCTAGAATGAGAAAACTCATTAGAGATGGGGTTAGTAATGCCCTAGAATGAGTTGAGAGTGCCTAGCTTATAATATACGTATTTGTAATTATAATCTATTTTAGAAAATATGATTTTTGAATATATAAAAGTTATAAATATTTCAAAAGCTAATCAACTAATTAAACAACTTTTAGCTTCGTTCCTTTTCGAGGACGAAAAGATTTTAAGTGAGGGAGATTGTAACAACCCTGAATTTTGGGGTAAATTTAAAAATTTATTTTTAACTAATTTTAATGGGTTTTGATATTTAAAATAATCATGATTAAGAATTGATTTGAATCAAAGTTAGAACGAATAATTTAATTTTAATTATAAAAAGAGTTAGAAATAACGCGGTAGTTTGAAAAGTCAAACTTGAACTTTGACTGACCATACAGGATGCAAAATTTAACGGATTTTAGTGAAACCAAAAATATTAGAATCTATTTAAAAATATCTTTCCAACGAATCCGAAAAATTGAAATTTCATAGCGGGAATCAAAAGTTATGCCCAAATTAAAATTTAGAAAGGTCGCTAGGAAATTTACAAAGGTCAAAAATGCTACTTTTTGCATTCGAAGGGATTTGAACTCGAAACCACTTCTATTGAGTTCAGAATGATGTTTCTACATTGAAAAACAGTAAACACTTATATATTTCGAGTTTCGAAAATTATTTGTTTAAAAATGTATTTTTAATATTGAATATATACGCCTTAAAAATAATCATTTTACAAACAACCTTGGTTTTTGACGAAACCACTTATGTTGGAACCGGAATGTCAAATTATTGTTAAGCTTAATTTTCCATAATTTTTTGAATTAATATGTGAGCGTGGCAGAAGAAAACGTGTTTTGTCAGTTTCAGTCAAATTGGATCGACCAGAAAAAGGCCATTTTTCAAACAGTCTCAGAATTCGATGAAATTAATTTTGTTAGGACCGTATCTACAAAAGAAAGCTAGAAATAATTTTTCTGTAATTTTCTGAGGTCGTATGTGGCCCCGGTGAATTTAAATGTAAGATTTAATTAATTAAATAAATGATTTATGTAATAACCCGGAAAATGCGAGCCAGTTTAAAATTTTTATTTTAGCAATTTTAGCGAATTTTGAACATTTAAAATGAATTATTTTAAATAATATCGACGAGAAATTTATTTTGAATATAATTCGAACGTATATATTTATACGCGTCGTCGTTAGAATATAAATAATTATATATAATTATAAATAGAATTGAAAATGGCGCGGTAGTTCGATAATTCGATTTCAAACTTCAATTGAATGTACCGGGTGCAAAACAATCCGGATTTTAGTGAAACCAAAAACATTAGAATCTATTTGAGAATATCTTTCCAACGAATCCGACTAATCGAAATTTCATAGCGGGAATCAAAAGATATGTCCAATTGAAAATTCTGAATAGTCGCTATGGAATTCAGGCCCTTAAAAATGGGAATTTTGCAAACGACCTCGGATTTCGACGAAACCATTTTTGTTGGGTCCGTGATGTTAAATTATTGCTAGATTCCAAATTTCATAATTTTTCGAATCAATATGTGAGCGTGGCAAAGGAAAACACGTTTGACCAGTTTCAGTTGATTTTAATCGACTGGAAATTGGCCATTTTTCCAACGGTCTCAGAATTCGACGAAACTAGTTTTGTTAGGACCGTATCGTCAATACGAAGCTAGAAAATATTTTTCTACAATTTTTAGAGTTAGTATGTGACCCCAGTAAATTGAAATGTGCGTTCAAATTCAATATATAGAGTTATATGTTGATTTTAACGGAAACTGATTGTAACGATCGAATCAGCCTGCGATACATATCCCATTGTGTTCGGAATGGGGGTAAAACGCTATGGACGACAGGCGGTGGGCCTCGTTTAGAGGTCGTATGTAAAAGTCAACTTTTTAAAATTTAAATAAAATATAAATTATTATATAAATATATCCTTCCCCCTTTTCCCTCGAAACCTAATTCAGAAATCAAAAAAAAAAAAAAAATCGCTGCACCAGCAATGGAAGCCGCCGCTCGCCATCGACTCCCCCCC
Source organism: Allium sativum (assembly GCA_030737875.1). Lineage (NCBI taxonomy): Eukaryota > Viridiplantae > Streptophyta > Magnoliopsida > Asparagales > Amaryllidaceae > Allium > Allium sativum. The sequence continues at coordinate 886,817,156 of CM060915.1, read as the reverse complement.
TCTGCCCATCTCCTCCCCGATGACCTCGCTCCACCCTCGACCTCGCCCGAGCCCTCATCTCCAGTCGCGACACTCCCCCCCAACCAAATCGAAGTCGCGACGCCGCCAGGTGGGGCCCCCAACCACCGCCGCCCTCCATCTTCTTCTTCTCCCTTCCCTCGTTTCTCTCTCCTCTAAAATGAAGACCGACGACGCACCCAAAAACCGCCCAGCAAACCCTAAAACGCCCAACTCGCCGACGTTCAGACGCCCACCCCCTCCTCCGACGCAAAACTCCACCGATTTAGGGTGTCCTCCGGCAATAAACAAAGAACAGTGAGTTTTTAATACTTGTTATTTTATTTAAAAACTGAATTTCTACATTGTATAAAAACTGATTTTACATTGTTGAACAACTGATTTTGATATTGTTTAAAATCAATTTGATAAGAATATTCATTGTTTTAAAAAAAATGAAAAGAGAATTGTTTTTGAAAAGAGAATTGTTTTTAAAATATAACATAGAATTTGATTTTGAAAACATAAAATAGAAAAAAGGGTTTTGAATATATATATATATATATATCGTAAACTTTTGTATATATATGTCGTATTGTTTTGAAAATAAAATTAGAACTATTTTTGAAAATAAAAATTCGATTTTTATATATTGAATAGCGAAGTAAAAATTCGATTTTTATATATTGAATAGCAAAGTAAAAATTCGATTTTTATATATTGAATAGCAAAGTAAAAATTCGATTTTTATATATTGAATAGCATAGTAAAAATTCGATTTTTATATATTGAATAGCAAAGTAAAAATTCGATTTTTATATATTGAATAGTAAGGTAAAAATTCAATTTTTACATATGTAGAGAATACGGGCGACGAAAGAGATAAGAGACAAGAACGACGAAGATTTCTATAAATGAAGAGTCGAGGTGTTGGATAGCTTTCGGTGAGAACTTCTCACTCTTCAATTTCTCTTTCTAGTTATATATATATACTAGGATGTAGACGGTGTTTAGTAGCACCCGACACCCGTCATCCACAGACCATGGATGGCTTGTTTGTTTAACTGTTTGGTTGTGTAGTTGGTTAGACTATTTGGTTTGAATTGAATTGTTTGGTGAAATGAAATTGATGTGTGAATGGCGTGGGCCTTCACTAGACCGGGGATAAGGCTAGGCCTCGTCCCGTTTCTAGTATCGTGCCGTTATGCCGCCGAAATTTTCTAAAATAAGTTAGAAAAATAAAAATATCATTTTATTTAAAGAATGAACTGAATAGAAATTCATATGTTAAAATAAAATGTTTTATCGTTAAAAATATAATTTTTAACGTGAATATGAATATAGTAAATGTGAATAAATAAATATTCATTTACAAACCGGACGGTTTGTTTATGTACACTGATTTGAAGGACATTGATTGGGACGATAAATTTTACACATCGCCCAACTGCACAAATAAAATCTGTGTTTGTTGATTTGAAACCCCACACGGGTGTTGGGATGAAATTTGAAGTTCACTCATCCTGATTTATTAAATATGTCGATCGATTGATTGACAGGCTGTTATAAGCGTTAGATATCTATATTTGATGCTTATACAGTGTAGTGCACTTTGGATGATGGTTGATTATTTATCGTTGCTATTATATACATGTGTTGTATGGAATCCATATAATTAACTTTATATGGTAATTGATTGGGCCTCATTCCAATTTAGAAAATGAAGAATATTATAAAACAAAGGTTCATGTGTTGACTGTACTCATCCGTTGAGACTAGTCATGTGTTGAACGAAATATTTTAACAATAAAATTTACATCTTTAATATTATAAAACAAAGGTTCATGTGTTGACTGTACTCATCCGTTGAGACTAGTCATGTGTTGAACGAAATATTTTAACAATAAAATTTACATCTTTAATATTATAAAACAAAGGTTCATGTGTTGACAGTACTCATCCGTTGAGATTAGTCATGTGTTGAACGAAATATTTTAACAACAAAATTTACATCTTTATCATATATAGAATTAGAAATCAACTGGAAAATAGATAAGATGAGTGGTCTCCTGGATATGGATCTGATGTTGGTTTCGGCCTTCGGGGTTAATATTCAGGAAATCGTTCTCTTACTAGTTTACGGTTGGAGTCTGATTTTAAATCAAACGATAGATACCTTAATTTTCATAAAATATATTAAATAACAAAAATAGTCACACGTGGACAGTACTCATTCGTTGAGATTAGTCGTGTGTTGACAAAGATATAGGGTCGTGTATTGAAAGAAATATAGATCCATTTGTTGAATATAAAGCCGTGTTGATGAGAGATGCGCTATTTTGACGCGAACGATATTTATATCGATTAAATTCGAATTGAATTCGATTTATATCAATTAAATACGAATCTGATTTGAATTGAATAGAAAACCAATTTGATTTGAATCAAATGGAAAACGAATTTGAATTGAATCGAATGGAAAACCAATTTAAATTGAATTGAATATATAAAGAAGTTTGAATTGAATTGAAAACCAATTCGAATTGAATTGAAAACGAATCGAATTGAATTGAAAACGAATTGAAATGAATTCAAATTGAATTGAAATTTGAATTGAATAGAAATGAATTTTAAAACGAATTTATAAGGAAGAATTCAATTTTGATTTGAATTGAAATGGAAGTTGAAATTGTTTTTGAAACGAATTCAAAACTATTTATAAAATTCGTTTTAAATAGGAATCGACGAAATATATATTATATATATAATATAATGGCCTGAATAGAACGCGCTGCGCCGCGGCAGTTCGTGAATTTCGACCATTTATTTCAAACGGACATTACGGGAGATCCGACCGTCGGATTCTCCTAAAACCGGAACCGTTGGGTTCGTATCGAAAAGAGCTTTCTAACGAATATTAGAAATTTGAAATCTAACGGTTGGATATGGAGATATGTCCAAATCAAATTTGGAAAAGGTCGCTGTAAGTGCAGTTCGATGGCCGTTGATGGAAATCGACTGTACGGGCCTTGATAAAATTATTAAAAATAGTAATAATTTGTGTAAAATCATAAGAAATGATTTGGGAGAAATTGGGATGTAAAACTCCACATTTGAAAAGATAAAAATAGATTTTTATCAAAATGAACTAGTTTTGAACTGAAATTAAAACCCATTTATTTTTAAATAAATAAATTGGATTTGAAATGGGTTTAAATAGAATTGATTCATGGGTTTATAATGAACTGTGTTTTAAATAACACTAGTTCTTTAACCCGATAATAAATAGAATGTGATTCGGGTTTATCGTGAATTGTGTTTTAAATGACACTAGTTCTTTAACCCAGAAAAAGAAGTTTTTATGAATCTGCAATTAGATTGAAATTCGAATTGATAATCTAAATTATCAAATTTGACAAATAAGCGAGAATGGAGTATCACCAGTTTTGCTCCAAAGCGATAGTTAAATCTTTAATTAGATTTGAACGTGAAATGGTAATTAATTTTCCCGATAACACCGTGGTGTTAGATATAGAGTATTACCAGTTTTCTCCATGGGATGAATAGGTTGGTATTGGGAAATAAAATAAATAATTACTTCGGTGTGGTTCGCTAATCTCGACTAGTTTGGAAAACCGTAATTTGGTTTGAAATGACATCCAAAGGAAGATTAAAGAATAAATTTTAAAGAATTTATCTTGGATAAAATTAATGGGAACCTTTCCCTAAGAATATGGATTGGAATGAGGCGTATGTTGTGGTTGTGTAACATTTGTTTTTAATATACGCGGGTTGTTCGGAAAGGCCGGGTTTATACCCATTCTAAATAACCGATTCGACGATAAGTCGAAGATGAGGACGGTGGTTGAAGACCGGAAGTCTTCACATCGTTTGGATAATTACTGACGATCCTGATTGGGCTGTACACCCAAGAGGATGGAAATAGTTGGTGGTCGTCCAGACGTACTTGGAGATCGATGGATATGCGAGGAAAGTGCCTCCGGTTTCGTTCAGACCCAGAACGAACTTGTAAATGGATTGTGTGTCTGACATTGGATTTCATTCTGTGTTGATTGATTTCTATTAAATATACATCTGTTTGGCGGCGGAGAATTTATTCTTTTGCTTAACGCCCTTCTCTGAGACGTACGAGCTCAGAGGTTGTATATCGATGGACATCAGTCGCATGGCATGAATTGCCTGTGTGGCACGCTAAGATGCAATGATCAAGGCTTCTGTTGAAAAGCAAAGTCTTGTGGTTGATGATCAAAGCACGACCTACGTGGCAGCTTTGTGTATAGCGTGAATTCGCGAGCCTCACACCTCGGTATGAGTCAAAAACGGGATACGGACTACAGGGAGAGCACGACGTTTCTTTCTAGCTTTGGTGGTGTCAGTGACTTACCAACCCTGACATTTATATACTTTTCACCTATGTGGTTGTTGGAATGCGAGGCGCCTCGATTATAGGTCTGTAAGGACCGGGAAACGTGTGTTCAGGAATTGCCAATCCTCTAACATAAGTAAGGACCGGCCCTGAAGCATCCAGGATTGCCCATAGTGTGTAGTCCTGAGACATTTGCTAGAGTGTCTCGAACGCGGAGAGGAGCTTTCCCCTTGCCTCGACTCATGACGGAAATCCAATTTCCAATACGTGTATTGTGGCTTTATTTGTATAGCCTAGTATGGCGACATAGTAGCATGGGATGCTATGCCGTCTATGATTTATATTTATGATTGAAATTGTTTTGACACTATACACTTATTATAGTATCAAATGATTTGTTTTAAACGTACCAAACATGTTTGGCTATTATAAGGGAAAACCCTATCCTCCGGCTTGCGTTGCATTGTGTGATGGGACCTGGGTCTTATAATAGCTTCATTTTTCGAAAAGCATTGCGCTGTTTATTCTATGCACTGGTATTCTTGGGAGGAAACCCGTTCCGTGATATACGGCGTGGTCCCTTGAATTACTCTCTTTTAAAGTAAAGCTTTAAATAACTGTTTTAGTTCTCACACCAGTCACATGACTGACCTGGAGTTTATTGTTTTAACCTAAACTCTGGGTGCCCCTATTTTCGACACGGGCAGCTAGTAGTTTTGGTTTTGCAGATTTATATTAACAGGATCCTGGTTTACAGCTGGAATGATATCCGGAAAGCTCTGTATCCGTATATCACCTTCAGTTGTGCTTTGTATTATTATTTTTCCGCTGCTATGTAATTTATTGTAATCTCTTATATTTATCGAATGTAATTTATTCAATTATACTCTGTATATTCTTGTATCTGATGGAATTGTTGTAATAACAATGAAATGTTCTTCCGTCTGCATTCTGATTTGTCTTGTCCTCAACGCTATCCGCGCTTTCCCTCACGGGGAAGTTTGGGTCGTGTCAGTTTGGTATCAGAGCTTTGGTTTACAGAGCTCGAGAACAAGACACATTAGAACCCTACGAAAGAATTCATCAGATATTGGATTAGCAATATCCAATTAGAATGACTCGTTAGAGATAGGATCAGTAGTATCCTAGAACGAGTGTGAAGAGTATATTTTTCAAATGAAAACAATTTTGTTTTGAAAATTTAAATCGTTTTACACGTATTTGAATAATTTATTTATATTGATTTGGACAATCTAATATATAAAGGTTTTGCATATACGCGTCATGAACGTATATTCGAAGTTTTAATATATTAGATAGATATAGAATCACACTCTAGTTGCCCGGAGATGATTCTACTGATGACTATATAGCATCAGTAGTGTGTGTTCGAGTTTCGAAGGTGTGATATCTATATATTTCCATTAGACTGATGTGAGAACCAAAACTTATATAGATAAATTTATTTGTTGTGAATTGGCATCAAAACATGATTTTCTGTATATATATATATCAAAATTATGAATTTGAAACTCTAATTCACTAATTGATTGATGTTTGTGTTGTTTGTTTATTTGTTTGATAATTTTAAACCATTATGCCTAATTGCATCAAATATTGAATTGTATTGAAATTGGTCGCATTTGCTTGCATATACATATACTTATATTGAACAGGTCATAGCAAGGAGGCTAGAGCCGAAATATAAAATTTGTTTGCCTGACAAATAGGTACATGTTTACTATATAATTTACTGTTTTGTTTGGGTGATGATGATTTTATGAGCCTATTGGCTAGCCGCTTGGCTTTTTCTTTTTGAGATCAGAAGGCCTGTATGGCAATTTCGGGATTTTCCCGTGGCTCCCGGTGCATGGGAGGTTATGGCGAAATTTTTCGAAAATTCCGGGTGTTAGCCAAATTTTTGAAAATTTGAAAATTCTCAGAAACTGAAAAGTTGGAGAATGGAAGCCAGATCGAACGTAGAGTTGATTAATCAAACCACTTTAGACTTTGTTCCTTTTCGGGGACGAAAAGTTTTAAGTGGGGGAGATTGTAATAACACGGAAAATGCGAGCCAGTTTAAAATTTTTATTTTAGCAATTTTAGCGAATTTTGAACATTTAAAATGAATTATTTTAAATAATATCGACGAGAAATTTATTTTGAATATAATTCAAACGTATATATTTATACGCGTCGTCGTTAGAATATAAAAAATTATATATAATTATAAATAGAATTGAAAATGGCGCGGTAGTTCGATAATTCGATTTCAAACTTCAATTGAATGTACCGGGTGCAAAACAATCCGGATTTTAGTGAAACCAAAAACATTAGAATCTATTTGAGAATATCTTTCCAACGAATCCGACTAATCGAAATTTCATAGCGGGAAACAAAAGATATGTCCAATTGAAAATTCTGAATAGTCGCTATGGAATTCAGGCCCTTAAAAATGGGAATTTTGCAAACGACCTCGGATTTCGACGAAACCACTTTTGTTGGGTCCGTGATGTTAAATTATTGCTAGATTCCAAATTTCATAATTTTTCGAATCAATATGTGAGCGTGGCAAAGGAAAACGCGTTTGACCAGTTTCAGTTGATTTTAATCGACTGGAAATTGGCCATTTTTCCAACGGTCTCAGAATTCGACGAAACTAGTTTTGTTAGGACCGTATCGTCAATACGAAGCTAGAAAATATTTTTCTAAAATTTTTAGAGTTAGTATGTGACCCCAGTAAATTGAAATGCGCGTTCAAATTCAATATATAGAGTTATATGTTGATTTTAACGGAAACTGATTGTAACGAATCAGCCTGCGATACATATCCCATTGTGTTCGGAATGGGGGTAAAACGCTATGGACGACAGGCGGTGGGCCTCGTTTAGAGGTCGTATGTAAAAGTCAACTTTTTAAAATTTAAATAAAATATAAATTATTATATAAATATATCCTTCCCCCTTTTCCCTCGAAACCTAATTCAGAAATCAAAAAAAAAACCGCTGCACCAGCGACGGAAGCCGCCGCTCGCCATCGACCCCCCCCCTCTGCCCAGCTCCTCCCCGATGACCTCGCTCCACCCTCGACCTCGCCCGAGCCCCCATTTCCAGTCGCGACACTCCCCCCCCAACCAAATCGAAGTCGCGACGCCGCCAGTTGGGGCCCCAACCACCGCCGCCCTCCATCTTCTTCTTCTCCCTTCCCTCGTTTCTCTCTCCTCTAAAATGAAGACCGACGACGCACCGAAAAACCGCCCAACAAACCCTAAAACGCCCAACTCGCCGACGTTCAGACGCCCACCCCCTCCTCCGACGCAAAACTCCACCGATTTAGGGTGTCCTCCGGCAATAGACAAAGAACAGTGAGTTTTTAATACTTGTTATTTTATTTAAAAACTGAATTTCTACATTGTATAAAAACTGATTTTACATTGTTGAACAACTGATTTTGATATTGTTTAAAATCAGTTTGATAAGAATATTCATTGTTTAAAAAAAAATGAAAAGAGAATTGTTTTTGAAAAGAGAATTGTTTTTAAAATATAACATAGAATTTGATTTTGAAAACATAAAATAGAAAAAAGGGTTTTGAATATATATATATATATATATATATATCGTAAACTTTTGTATATATATGTCGTATTGTTTTGAAAATAAAATTAGAACTATTTTTGAAAATAAAAATTCGATTTTTATATATTGAATAGCAAAGTAAAAATTCGATTTTTATATATTGAATAGCAAAGTAAAAATTCGATTTTTATATATTGAATAGCAAAGTAAAAATTCGATTTTTATATATTGAATAGCATAGTAAAAATTCGATTTTTATATATTGAATAGCAAAGTAAAAATTCGATTTTTATATATTGAATAGTAAGGTAAAAATTCAATTTTTACATATGTAGAGAATACGGGCGACGAAAGAGATAAGAGACAAGAACGACGAAGATTTCTATAAATGAAGAGTCGAGGTGTTGGATAGCTTTCGGTGAGAACTTCTCACTCTTCAATTTCTCTTTCTAGTTATATATATATATACTTGGATGTAGACGGTGTTTAGTAGCACCCGACACCCGTCATCCACAGACCATGGATGGCTTGTTTGTTTAACTGTTTGGTTGTGTAGTTGGTTAGACTATTTGGTTTGAATTGAATTGTTTGGTGAAATGAAATTGATGTGTGAATGGCGTGGGCCTTCACTAGACCGGGGATAAGGCTAGGCCTCGTCCCGTTTCTAGTATCGTGCCGTTATGCCGCCGAAATTTTCTAAAATAAGTTAGAAAAATAAAAATATCATTTTATTTAAAGAATGAACTGAATAGAAATTCATATGTTAAAATAAAATGTTTTATCGTTAAAAATATAATTTTTAACGTGAATATGAATATAGTAAATGTGAATAAATAAATATTCATTTACAAACCGGACGGTTTGTTTATGTACACTGATTTGAAGGACATTGATTGGGACGATAAATTTTACACATCGCCCAACTGCACAAATAAAATCTGTGTTTGTTGATTTGAAACCCCACACGGGTGTTGGGATGAAATTTGAAGTTCACTCATCCTGATTTATTAAATATGTCGATCGATTGATTGACAGGCTGTTATAAGCGTTAGATATCTATATTTGATGCTTATACAGTGTAGTGCACTTTGGATGATGGTTGATTATTTATCGTTGCTATTATATACATGTGTTGTATGGAATCCATATAATTAACTTTATATGGTAATTGATTGGGCCTCATTCCAATTTAGAAAATGAAGAATATTATAAAACAAAGGTTCATGTGTTGACTGTACTCATCCGTTGAGACTAGTCATGTGTTGAACGAAATATTTTAACAATAAAATTTACATCTTTAATATTATAAAACAAAGGTTCATGTGTTGACTGTACTCATCCGTTGAGACTAGTCATGTGTTGAACGAAATATTTTAACAATAAAATTTACATCTTTAATATTATAAAACAAAGGTTCATGTGTTGACAGTACTCATCCGTTGAGATTAGTCATGTGTTGAACGAAATATTTTAACAACAAAATTTACATCTTTATCATATATAGAATTAGAAATCAACTGGAAAATAGATAAGATGAGTGGTCTCCTGGATATGGATCTGATGTTGGTTTCGGCCTTCGGGGTTAATATTTAGGAAATCGTTCTCTTACTAGTTTACGGTTGGAGTCTGATTTTAAATCAAACGATAGATACCTTAATTTTCATAAAATATATTAAATAAAAAAAATAGTCACACGTGGACAGTACTCATTCGTTGAGATTAGTCGTGTGTTGACAAAGATATAGGGTCGTGTATTGAAAGAAATATAGATCCATTTGTTGAATATAAAGCCGTGTTGATTAGAGATGCGCTATTTTGACGCGAACGATATTTATATCGATTAAATTCGAATTGAATTCGATTTATATCAATTAAAAACGAATCTGATTTGAATTGAATAGAAAACCAATTTGATTTGAATCGAATGGAAAACGAATTTGAATTGAATCGAATGGAAAACCAATTTAAATTGAATTGAATAGATAAAGTAGTTTGAATTGAATTGAAAACCAATTCGAATTGAATTGAAAACGAATTCGAATTGAATTGAAAACGAATTAAAATGAATTCAAATTGAATTGAAATTTGAATTGAAATTTGAATTGAAATTTGAATTGAATAGAAATGAATTTTAAAACGAATTTATAAGGAAGAATTCAATTTTGATTTGAATTGAAATGGAAGTTGAAATTGTTTTTGAAACGAATTCAAAACTATTTATAAAATTCGTTTTAAATAGGAATCGACGAAATATATATTATATATATTATATATATAATATAATGGCCTGAATAGAACGCGCCGCGCCGCGGCAGTTCGTGAATTTCGACCATTTATTTCAAACGGACATTACGGGAGATCCGACCGTCGGATTCTCCTAAAACCGGAACCATTGGGTTCGTATCGAAAAGAGCTTTCTAACGAATATTAGAAATTTGAAATCTAACGGTTGGATTTGGAGATATGTCCAAATCAAATTTGGAAAAGGTCGCTGTAAGTGCAGTTCGATGGCCGTTGATGGAAATCGACTGTACGGGCCTTGATAAAATTATTAAAAATAGTAATAATTTGTGTAAAATCATAAGAAATGATTTAGGAGAAATTGGGATGTAAAACTCCACATTTGAAAAGATAAAAATAGATTTTTATCAAAATGAACTAGTTTTGAACTGAAATTAAAACCCATTTATTTTTAAATAAATAAATTGGATTTGAAATGGGTTTAAATAGAATTGATTCATGGGTTTATCGTGAACTATGTTTTAAATAACACTAGTTCTTTAACCCGATAATAAATAGAATGTGATTTGGGTTTATCGTGAATTGTGTTTTAAATGACACTAGTTCTTTAACCCAGAAAAAGAAGTTTTTATGAATCTGCAATTAGATTGAAATTCGAATTGATAATCTAAATTATCAAATTTGACAAATAAGCGAGAATGGAGTATCACCAGTTTTGCTCCAAAGCGATAGTTAAATCTTTAATTAGATTTGAGCGTGAAATGGTAATTAATTTTACCGATAACACCGTGGTGTTAGATATGGAGTATTACCAGTTTTCTCCATGGGATGAATAGGTTGGGATTGGGAAATAAAATAAATAATTACTTCGGTGTGGTTCGCTAATCTCGACTAGTTTGGAAAACCGTAATTTGGTTTGAAATGACATCCAAAGGAAGATTAAAGAATAAATTTTAAAGAATTTATCTTGGATAAAATTAATGGGAACCTTTCCCTAAGAATATGGATTGGAATGAGGCGTATGTTGTGGTTGTGTAACATTTGTTTTTAATATACGCGGGTTGTTCGGAAAGGCCGGGTTTGTACCCATTCTGAATAACTGATTCGACGATAAGTCGAAGATGAGGACGGTGGTTGAAGACTGGAAGTCTTCACATCGTTTGGATAATTACTGACGATCCTGATTGGGCTGTACACCCAAGAGGATGGAAATAGTTGGTGGTCGTCCAGACGTACTTGGAGATCGATGGATATGCGAGGAAAGTGCCTCCGGTTTCGTTCAGACCCAGAACGAACTTGTAAATGGATTGTGTGTCTGACATTGGATTTCATTCTGTGTTGATTGATTTCTATTAAATATACATCTGTTTGGCGGCGGAGAATTTATTCATTTGCTTAACGCCCTTCTCTGAGACGTACGAGCTCAGAGGTTGTATATCGATGGACATCAGTCGCATGGCATGAATTGCCTGTGTGGCACGCTAAGATGCAATGATCAAGGCTTCTGTTGAAAAGCAAAGTCTTGTGGTTGATGATCAAAGCACGGCCTACGTGGCAGCTTTGTGTATAGCGTGAATCCGCGAGCCTCACACCTCGGTATGAGTCAAAAACGGGATACAGACTACAGGGAGAGCACGACGTTTCTTTCTAGCTTTGGTGGTGTCAATGACTTACCAGCCCTGACATTTATATACTTTTCACCTATGTGGTTGTTGGAATGTGAGGCGCCTCGATTATAGGTCTGTAAGGACCGGGAAACGTGTGTTCAGGAATTGCCAATCCTCTAACGTAAGTGAGGACCGGCCCTGAAGCATCCAGGATTGCCCAAAGTGTGTGGTCCTGAGACATTTGCTAGAGTGTCTCGAACGCGGAGAGGAGCTTGCCCCTTTCCTCGACTCATGACGGAAATCCAATTTCCAATACGTGTATTGCGGCTTTATTTGTAGAGCCTAGTATGGCGACACAGTAGCATGGGATGCTATGCCGTCTATGATTTATATTTATGATTGAAATTGTTTTGACACTATACACTTATTATAGTATCAAATGATTTGTTTTAAACGTACCAAGCATGTTTGGCTATTATAAGGGAAAACCCTATCCTCCGGCTTGCGTTGCATTGTGTGATGGGACCTGGGTCTTATAATAGCTTCATTTTTCGAAAAGCATTGCGCTGTTTATTCTATGCACTGGTATTCTTGGGAGGAAACCTGTTCCGTGATATACGGCGTGGTCCCTTGAATTACTCTCTTTTAAAGTAAAGCTTTAAATAACTATTTTAGTTCTCACACCAGTCACATGACTGACCTGGAGTTTATTGTTTTAACCTAAACCCCGGGTGCCCCTATTTTCGACACGGGCAGCTAGTAGTTTTGGTTTTGCAGATTTATATTCACAGGATCCTGGTTTACAGCTGGAATGATATCCGGAAAGCTCTGTATCCGTATATCACCTTCAGTTGTGCTTTGTATTTTTTTTTTCCGCTGCTATGTAATTTATTGTAATCTCTGATATTTATCGAATGTAATTTATTTAATTATACTCTGTATATTCTTGTGATGGAATTGTTGTAATAACAATGAAATGTTCTTCCGACTGCGTTCTGATTTGTCTTGTCCTCAACGCTATCCGCGCTTTCCATCACGGGGAAGTTCGGGTCGTGTCAATTTATATATTAAATTAAATAAAAAGTGGGCTGAGATTACCAAACGGGCTGACAGGACCTGTTCCATCGCGTCCGGGACGGGGGTATTTGCCTAGGGACATCTTTTGTTGGGCTGGAGTTGGAGGGATTAAGAAGAAACGGGCCATTTTTGAATTAAAAGAATAAAATAATATATAAATACACTGTATTATACTATTCACCGTATAACCCTAAACCATCTCTTCCAGCCGCCGTTTCTTACCCTTTCAATGGCCGACATTACCAGGATTTGAATCCTCTTTTTCTCCCCAAATTCAAAGAATCAAATCACGTAATATTGAAGAGAATTTCGTCAGCTTCGATTTCATATAGAGATGATTAAAAACCGTAGAGAAACCGTTGAGTTCCAGACCCGAGAAGGCCGGCCGTTTGCATCGCCCCCGAGATCACCTCAGGCCACCGAGTTGGCCGAGACCGCCGGCGACTGAGGCGCCTTCCCTTCCCCTTCCACGTGGCGTGTCCTGATCGTGCTCCAGTGCCTCGATCGGCGAGCTAATCTCTACCCTAGTTTCGAAGCTGCGTGAAATACCGTCGGCCTAAGTTCTGAACATAGAATAAGGTATATAAAACTCTAAAGTAAATTAATTAATTTAATTATATATTTAAACTTCAAATATTGAAATGACCATAACTCATTCGAATCAAAATGAAATCAAATGATTTTAGATCCGCTGGAATCGTCTTTCCGAGATCTACAAGATGAAACTGACCGGGATTGAAACAGAGAACGTTGGAAATTTCAGATCTAAATTGTTCGGTGAGATTTCTATTTAAAAATTCAAATTATTTAGTTCAAATGTGAAAATTATATTTATGTCATATCCATGATGGTATATATATGATTACTGAAATGTTGATTTGTTCTGTGATGACGATTGCTGAGTTTTATGGTTGTTTGATGGAAGTATCATGTTTTGGTTGGATCAGTATTGTTAACTTAGGAATATCATTTCTAGTGTTTTGTCGAAATAAAATTATTGACAAACAAGATTATCAATTTTGATTAGTTATATTAACAATAAATTAACAAATTTTGTTAGACAATGTACATGTGAATAAAATATTCATTTTTGTTTAAACCACGATTGTTGAATTAAAATATAGAAATTGTTTTGACAAATAAAATTCCTTTTATTTGTCATATTAGAATATAGAAATTGTTTTGACAAATAAAATTCCTTTTATTTGTCATATTAGAGTATAAAAGTTGATTTACAAATAAAATCCCTTTTATTTGTTATTGAAATGCATAGAAAATCTTGACGTATAAAATATTCTTTGAAATACATAGAGAGAATGTTTGAATATAAAATATTCTTTTATATGTTATTAGAATGAATAGAAAAGTATAAACAAATAGAAGTATTCTTTTATTTGTTGTTAGTACACATAGAAAAATGTAAAACAATAAAATGCCATTTTTTTATTTGTCATAATTAAAACTAGAATTAGATGCAAAATAGAAATATTCTTTTTATGTGCTATGTTAAAATAAATCCATATGAAAATAAGAATATTATTCTTTTATTTGATTTGTATATAAATTACAATAACAATGTTTATATGTTATGTTATACATTAAGATTTGTATACGAATCAAAATGGACATTTTGTTAGAAATGTTATATGTGGATTAGAATTATCACCTTTGTTAGAAGTGTTATATTAGATTAAAACACCATTTTTGTTAGAAGGTTAAATTAGATTAAATTTGTCACTTCTGTTAAAAGCGTCAAATTAGATTAAAATTGACATTTTGTTAGTAATGTTGCATTAGAAGAAAATTGACATGTTGGTTAAAAATGTTGTATTATAATAAAGTTGACATTTTGGTTAAAAATATGACAGTAGAATAAAAATGTCTCTTTGTTAAAAATATTACACTAGGATAAAGGTGTCACTTTGTTAGGATTTGTATATGATAAATAAAAAGGTCATTTACCTAGGATTTGTATATGATAAATAAAAATGTCACTTACATAGAATTTGTTCATGATAAATAGAAATGTCACTTTTTATTGTATTAGGACTGGCAAGATAAGAATGTCACTTTGATTAGAATTTGTTAACAAGAAAATTACATTTTATGTAATCAAGTTTAAAAAAGAAAAGAGAATTACATTTTTAATGTAATTATAAGATAATAATTCATCGTCGTAATGGAAATTTCATTTTTTTTAATGTAAAAAAAGAGAAATTTGACAATCGAATCAAAATCACCTTTTTATGTAATTTAAAAAGGATAGAAATTTTTACCGTAATGTTAATCACATTTTTATGTATAAAATGTTCGCATCATAAAATCTCATTTTTATTTCAGTATATAAAAGGAATTAAAGAATTTACATTTTTCAATGTAAATAAAAAAAGGAATTGGCGAATTTACATTTTCAATGTAAATAAAGGAAATAAAGGAATTTACATTTTATATGTAAATAAAAAGGTTTGATAGGAATGCACATTTTATATGAAAATGAAAGATTAAATAGAAATTTACATTTAGAGGGAAATAAAGGATGAAATAAAAGTTACACTTTTATATGTAAATAAAATGTGAAATAGACATTTACATTTTCAATATAAAATAAAAGAATGATTAGAAATACACATTTTCCAATGTAAGTAGGATATGAAATAAAAGTTACATTTTCAATTAATAATATATTGAAATAAAGTACATTTTTAATGCAAATGAGATCAAAAAGATGAAAGTTACATTTTTAATGTAAAAAGAAAAGTTTACATTTTAATGTGAATAAGAGAAGGAGAAAATTACATTTTCATGTAAGTAGAACCTAAAGAAGAAGATTTTCATTTTAATCAATTGAATTTTCATTAAAAAGGACAACGGTATGAAATTTACATATTTATGTAAAGGAATTTCAGTAAAGATTATAACGATGAAATTTATATTTTAAATGAATTAGATTTTCACTAAAAAGATTAAAGATATGAAATTTACATTTTCATGTGTAAAGATTAAAGCAAGAATATCATTTTGCTTGTAAAGAAAAGAATGACACAAAATAATCATTTTTGTTGAATTAGATATGACGCACAAGAAATTGCATTGTTGTGTAAATTGAAAGCAGAAAGAAAAATATACATTTTGTGTATAGGATATGTATGGAAATTGAAAATTAAAATAAAACATTATTGTGTGTCATGTTATATATCAAAATGTTATGAAACCAAGTGTTCTTTACTTGTTATGATAATCACAATAATGAAATGGACGAAGGAATTATATTTTTATAATTATATATATATAATTAAAAGTAAACGAATCGAGCATGGTATTTCGCGTTTTGGAGTTGTACTTTTAATTGATTATACCGAAATATCCGACCGTCGGATTTTCTCAAATCTGTAACCGTTAGGTTGACCTTGGGAAGATCTTTCCAACGTTATAAATTATGTTAAAATCCAACGGTTAGATTTAGAGAAATGTGTAAAACAAATTTGGGTGAAAACATCGCCAAGGTCGCCTTTTGACTTGGAGCGTCGTTAAATGGAATTTAATTATTTTTATATAAATAAAAATAAAGGTTGATCGTTATAAATAAATATCAACGATATGAAATGATTTTTAAATATATATATATATATATATGTGAGGATCATTTGAAAAGTCCGAGTTCAATCTCATTTCAAAAGATCATACGACGATTGAAAGTCGAAGAGTTGAAGACGGTGATTGAAGACCGACGATCTTCACATCGAATGGACGACGGCTGCTGATGCCCATGATTGGAGTAGCTACCTTGAAGGGGCTACAGTGGTGGCCATCCGGACGTAGTGTTGATTTGTATGGATTTGGCTTTCGCTCAGACCCAGAGCATAAGCTTATAAATGGAATGTGTGTCCGACATTGTACTCCTTTATATTGTATTTATTGATTTTCTGCCAAATGTATGAATGATTGGTGGCGGAGAATTTATTCTCTTGCTTAACACACTTTCATGTATTTCGGCAAAGGATTGGTAGTGTGATATGGAGTGACGATGTGGCATTCTAAGATGCATATGATCAAGGCTTTGTTGAAGAGCAGGCCTTGTGGGATGATCAAAGCATAGCCTGTTTAGGCATTGCTTTGTGTATAGCGTGACTTCGCGAGCCTCACACACCGGCGGAGTCTAAAACGGCAGAAGGGAACGCAGGGAGAACAACACGTTTCTTTCTAGCTAGAAGTGGTGTTTGGGTTTTAACACGGCCCGACATTTTACTTATGTGGATGATGGAATGAGGCGCCTCGGATGATAGTTCCTATAGGACCGGGAAACGTGTGTTCAGGAATTGCCAATCCACGAAGCTGTATGTGTGGACCGGCCCTGCAGGATCCAAGGGTTAACTGCGGGGAATCCTTAGACATTAGCTAGAGTGTCTCGAATCGGTAAGGAGCTCCACCCTAGCCTTGACTCATGTTGGAAACCCAATTTCCAATACGACCTCATGCTGTTTTGATTGTATTACTAGTATGAAAGCATAGTATTATGGTATCTATGTGTCCTAGGATTGATACATTTACTTTGAAATGTTTTTGAAACATATATACACTAATAATAATATCAAATTCGTTTTTATCGTATCAAGCATTTTTGACCATTATAAGGTAAAACCCTATCCTCCGGTTTGTGTTGCATTGTGTGTTGGGACTTGGGTCTTATGATGGTTTCATTTTTCTAAAAAGCATTGCATTGGTTAACGATTTACTTCAAGTTATGCACGGCAATCCGTTGGAGTAAACCCGTTTCGCGTTAGCGGCGTTGTCCTTGGATTTGCCTTATTACTATCAGTTAAATTAGTTAGGAATTCTCACACCAGTCCCATGACTGACCCGTTGTTTCTTTCCACCTTTGCAAACTCAGGTGCCCTCTTTTCCACACGGGCAGTCGAGTAGTTTGTCTACAGGTCTTTATCTCGAGCAGGATTCTGGATTGAAGCTTAAAGTTGTGTCCAGAGCATAGAAAGTCTTCCGCTGTATTGTATTAAAATATTGTAATTCATCTTCCGTTGTAATTTTATTCCAATGTACTCTGATATTCTGTACTCTGACGTAACATTATGGTGATGTAAAAAAAGTCTGTTGTTGTTGTTCTGATGTGTTGTATTTCCAAAGTTAAAGTATTCGTGGATTTCCAACTTTTGGGTCAGACTTGTGTGGTTTATGGTCGATCCAAAGAGCAGGAATTTACAGGTCTTTACACCTACCCCCCAGGTCGACCATGTGGTCGACCTCCCCCCCTTACAGGTCGACCTGGTCGGCCTGTTTTGACCCAGAACTCATTTTTGAAGCCTAAGACGTGTTTTGATGGTCCGGATTGATTCTAGGGTTAATCTAAGGGCCTAAACTAGTTGCTACACCTATAAAACACCCTTAGACCTAACCTAATTCACAACAAATCATTCTTGCACCAAAATGCTGCTGAGGTCCCTCTTGATCATTGCCGCCATCTCTAATCAATTTCTTAAGCTTTCATACACAATCCAATTCGAAGATTAAAGCTTCTACAATGATTCAATACAATAAATCAACAACGTCACTGCAACATTCCATAGCAAATTCAGTTCTTAATTAATTAGCCATGCTCTGTAAGTTCTAGTTACTTTTTAGATTTAAACTTGTTAATTATAATATGGCCATGGAATGAAGTGGAATTGGATTTAAGTATGTTTATCGATTCATATCTATTTCTGTTGCTTCTTGAATCTTGAGTTTTGGAACTTTCCTATTTTCATTCTCATGTCAAGCATATGATCTATTTAGTTATTGTAAATTAATTTTTCTTGATTCATGTTGATATTATTATCAAGATCTATCTTTTATGTCTGAGATGACGCTTTTATGCCAGTTTTCTCTCTGTACTTATTGTTATACAAGTTCTACCTCCCCCTATTTATTTTTCTTTTGATGAACCTTGGTCAATTTCGGACCTAGGCCTAAACCGCGATTTGCGTATGATTGAATACGGGGAAATATGGGAATATTGTCTTTATTGGATATATGTTTGGTAGAATTGACGACATAACATGAAATTGGAAATTTGGGTATTGTCAATATAATTGAAATTGCAAGTTTGGGCATTGGCATAAATAATTTGGCATGAAGTGGGCATACATGAATTGGCATGTAAGTTAAATCACGAGTTTGGGACTATGTAAGTTTAAATCAAAAGACCGTGCTTAGGTTAATTAGGCATATGTAGAATTGGGAATTTGAACATGAAAGCAATTGTAAATTTGATAATTGGCATAAACATGTATTATGAACTTGGGCAACTGACATGTATTGTAATAAAAAGATTATAGTTTGGGATAACTACATCATGAATCATGATTTGGGTTTATTGGGTATAAAACTTGATACATGTAATTTTGGCTAGAACTTGATATGGTAAAATGGCATAAAAATTGGCATACATGTAAAACGGCATGAATTGAACATATGTAAATTTGGTATGAATTGAGCATATGTAAAACTGACATGTAACCTAGAACTTAGGCATATGTTAATTATGTAAAATTTGGAGTAGAAACATATATGATAATTTATGACTTGGAGAAAGTTTAATATGAACGCGCCTAAGTTGGGTTTTGGGTAGTTGGTATGTATTGGACATCTAGAAGGCACGTAAGCATGCTTATGAACTTGAAACATGAATTGGTTATGAATATGAATCATTAACTTGATAATAGGCATAAGTGAAAATATGAAACTTGAAATGAAACTCGCCATGAAACTAGACACGAACTTGGAATGAAACTTGAACATGGACATGACATTAGAATGAACTTGAAAGTGGCCAACTCGAGGTTGGGTTGAGTTTGCAGTGTAAATCTGCCCGGAACCGCCCGGCGAATCCAGTGACTGCAAACAATAGGATCCAATGTGGGTAGTTGGTCATATCGCGCTTAAGACCCGAGGTTAGACTAGGTTGTGGTGTAAATCTTCCCGGAACCGCCCGACGAATCCGGTGACCACAACAACTAGTCTAATGTGAGAGGTTGGGTTGCATTAATGAATTAATGTCACATGATAGGGTTAATTCATGAACCGCTTGAATATACTTAACCAATTTGACATGATTACTTGATAGGGTTAAGTCATGAACCGCTTGAATATACTTAACCAATTTGACACGATGATTTGGTAGGGTTAAGTCATGAACCGCTTGAATATACTTAACCAATTTGACACGATGACTTGATAGGGTTAAGTCATGAACCGCTTGAATATACTTAACCAATTTGACATGATGATTTGGTAGGGTTAAGTCATGAACCGCTTGAATATACTTAACCAATTTGACACGATGATTTGGTAGGGTTAAGTCATGAACCGCTTGAACATACTTAACTAACTTGACACATGATTTGTAGGGCTAAGTCATGAACTTGAACGACAACACTTAGCCAATTTGACATGACACGTAGACGGGTTAAGTCACGAACTTGAATGACCACACTTAACCAACTTGACACGCTAGACTGATGGGGTTAAGTCTCGAATTTAAATGACAACACTTAACCTGCTGGACGGAAACCCTAGTTACGCGGTCCTTTTCAGCAGTAACCCACTATATGTATCATGGTACCCTGGAACTAGGCTGGGTGGGGCACGATTACTGGGCTGATTGTAAGCGACCAGAACGATGGCTGAGTTGGTGCGTCATTGTAGGTTCAGGCGGACTATGGTCGTGCACGTAGTCTGGAGTTGAAAAAGCAGGCATTGGGCACCAGTAAGTTTACACTGTGCATGCTTGATTCGTGTCGGTGGTTGGCACCCTAGGGCTTGATACACCCTATGGTGGACCTAGCACAGGTGACTACATTCGTGATACGGCCATACGACACAGACACATGAACGAGATAGGACTTGTAGGGAGCCGATCGATTAATAGATCGTTTCGTGAGACCAAGTAATGGATCATTTCATGACATTGGGCAAGGGATCATTGTATAGTCAACACATGGAACGGGTTGGGATATTAGTACGGGTGGTGCAGAGCAAATAGATATCATAGAAATATTTTAAATGGTGAAACAGAGAAATCATGCGATGTTTGATAGAAATCTTGCGAAATTATACTTGGTTCATCTTGAATGGGAACCTCGCAATGTTATACATGACAAAAATCATATGATGTTATTCTTAGTTATCGTGCCTTTAGCTCATCTTGTCATCATGCTTATGTTTACTTTCAGTTTATTCATGCCATGTTATCTTACCTATTTTTATGCTGAAAGTCACTAGGACTTATTCAGTCTTTATGACTGACCCGGTTTGTTTCGCCTCTTTTTCTTCCATTCCCCCCCCCCCAGGTTCACAGGGTGGGAATACAGCTTAGTTCGGATCTTACCAAGCTCCAAGGCTCTTTCATGTACGGCTTGGATTTTTCTTGGCTATGGCTTGCTTTGCTTTATTGGGGAATGCTACAGTTTATTTTTATGCTTCTTTGTTTTTGAGCAAGACAGATATTTTAGCTATGCAAATTGGGTATTGGAAGTTGATGGACTTTTATTGTAAACAATTATATTTAATAAATGATTTGTAGTACCTCCACTTTACTTTCCACTATTTTATATATGTCTGTCTTGTAATATTTCAGTTCTAGTACCCATAATGCTCCACTGAAGTTAAGGCATTCCCTTTGTGAGTGACCTTAACGGATGTGGGGTGTTACACATAACATGTTATTTTATAGATTATAATCCAAGGTCTGTAATCTACAATCTATTTTATTCATTGTCTGATTCCATGGTTACAATAATATGTTCTACATAATATGTAATTAAGTATAATTTTTCTCAATTCAACTGTTTTCTGTTTAACATGCCACTTATTATTTATGATTAAACATAACTTATTTCATCCCATATATTCACCTTGTTCTTTCTTATTTAATTATAATTCCATCTTACACTGTCACTACAACTTATCTTTGTTTACTTATTAACTTAGTTATCTTAACTAAGGAAGTTCCCTTTCCATTTATTATAACATATGTTATAATTTCCACTTGTCCCTAGGACAAGCCTACCTATTATATAACATTATCATTAATGTAATTAATTGTAATAGATTATTACCATTCCCCATTCATTCCATTCCTTTTCATTCATTTACGTTAATCACAATTAGTGCCTTTTATTTTTATCCTTTTATATATGTGTATATATATATATATGTTTATACACCAGACTTCTCATATCAAGTCGACCACTTGTGGATGCTGGATTTGTTGGGCGGTTCCGGGCAGACTTCTACCATAAGTTGGACTTAACCTCGTGTCTTAGCACTGTTATGTGTATATTTATGCACTAGACCCCTTACATTAAATTAATAACTTGTGGAACAAACTTCTACCACAAGTTGAATTTAACCTCATGTCTTAGTGCAGTTACCATTTCTTAATTACCGTAAATATTCCATATAATTTAGGCGTATCCATTCTTCCAAATTTTTACTGTAATTCTATTTTTACATGTCAGAATTAATATCATATTAAGTCTGTTATCATGTCGCATGTTCTTCTTAACATGTAATCACCAATCATGTAACTATTCCAATCTAACAAATTAACATGTAATTATACCAATTCTTACAGTTAATGGTTCAAGTACGTAATATGTCACATATTAACATGTAGTTATCCTAATTTCACTATAACTTAACTTACAACATCTGATTAACAAGTTATTAGAACATGTATGTATACAACAGTAATCGTTAATTTCCACATTTTTAATAGGTTTACATTTCAATAGGATAATCATTCTAGCAGATTTACATTTCAATAGATTAATCATTCTAGCATATTTTCATTGCATATTAACGGGGAATGTCAAACGATAAATATACCATTATCAAAAAGGTATAATTTAAATCCACTCACCTAATTGCTTTCTAGTTCATGAATTTGGTCCAGATCTAGCATTCTATGGTTTTCTAACTGTATTTAGAACCTAAATAACCGTGGATCCACAATTCTCAACTAAAAGAAAAAGGGGAAAAAGAGGAGAAATTTAATATGACCAGATCCAAGAATTTACCTTACTTCGAATAGAATTCTGAACACGTTCTTTATTAATATACATTCTTTTCCTCTAGATCTTAATTTAGAATTTTCCTAAACTAATTATTCTATATTTCTGAAGATATTTAAGCAGGAAGAAGAATGGCAAAGCTTAGGTAGCCCCTTAAAAAATGTGAGATTTAGGCTAGGCTCTGTTAGCCTATTTATAGGTATTCAGGATCTTATGGTATACGCAGCGCTAAGTCAGCAACGAACATGGTTAAGAAAATAGTCCAGATTCATCGATGAATCTTCCCAGATCAGGGGTGGGTCGACCCCCTATGAGTGTGTCGACCCATGGGTCGACCCCCTTTAGGTCCCGCGAGCAACTTTGGGTATAGTTTATCATTTTTGACATTTTTAACTTAAACGTTTGATTAGTATCCCATTATACTTTCTTTGATTATATGTATACAAAACTTCAAATGCCCATTTTATACGTATATATATACACACAACTTTTATTTCATTTTCAAAATTTAAACGGTGTTATGCCATTATTTAATTCTTACCATATTTCTTTGATTGCAGCCTTATTTGAAATTTCTCCTTTATATATATATATATATATATATATATATATTTACACATATATACGTATATATTTTCATATACATATATAAATATATTTTTGTTCTTCCTTATATGCATAATTTTTCCTTATATGTGCATATATGACTATTTTCTTCTTAGAACATGTGTTATTTTAGTCGTTCCCCTATAATAAAAATATGGCGCCCATGCGGATCGAACCTACGCCACTCTCATGGAAGTCACATGCTCTAACCAACTAGACTACTTAGGCTTTTGTTAACAAGGCTCAAAACAATGGTGGTCGTTGTTCTTTTTCTTTTACCTTCTTTTCATGTTCATTGTAATCTTTTATTTAAACCATTGCATGTAACCTTATCAATTTGCGTGCATCGTTTTCTTTTCTTATTAATGCATAATATTTGTAAATTATTGCATGAAACATAATTACACTGCATGCAACCAATCTCTTCTTTCATTTAATGCATGAATAGCATTGTTATTTGCATTAATCTTTTCTTCGTTTCAATGCATGTATTTATTACTTGCAATCATCTGTTACCATTATTTTATTCTTCTTATAAATATTTAAGTATATGCATATATATGTACATATGCACTATTAAATATTTAATTGTAATAAAATGCAGGGTGTTACAAACTTCCCAACCAAAGCTTTCGAAGAAGTGATGGAGTCCGATTTCGGTTTCGTGAACCACATAGCAGCAATATTTAACAAGTAAAGTGGAAAATACTTTGCCATGACGCTTTCCGAAGCAAAGAGAACTTCCATATAACAAATATACCATATCAAGTGAGCAGTCGGATCCTTCCAACCATCGTAAGCTTCCAACATCAGTAGGTTGAAACCCAGTGAGTTGTGAGAGTTCCTTATATCCAAAGAAAATGGACTGCGAGTAACACAATCCAAGTCCAAAGAAGAGGCGCCGCCTCGAGTGAATCGACGAATAACATCCGCGATTTGAGATCCATTACCAAAAGAAAGCAATTGATTCATATTATCCAAAGCAACACTGGTACCTCCAGTGTTTAAGTCCAAATTAGGAATTGGTTATTCAGCAAGAAGAATATCTGGTTGAATTCCAACCTGAGGAGCCACATCGGACACAGTCCTAACCCCCAGAACCATGCGAGCACTACCATCTAAAGCTGCTTGCACTGGCACTTGAGCAACATTACCAACAGTGGAGCCCACAAGTTGACCAACCAAAGTGTCATGAGCTGGAGTGAGGTCAGAATTAGGGGTGCCCCAAGTGTAGCGGGACCGACACCGGTCCAAGGATCCGCGTCGGCCTATTGATTAGTTTGTGGGGTTTCCCCTAAGTCCCGAGTCACAACTTGAGTAACATTGGTGCTAGTTCCAATAATGTCTACCTGGCCAGTCGGCCTTCCTAAGTTTCCAAGTCTAGCCTCAATCCAAGCGAGAAAGTTATTCAAGCCTTCATTCTGTCACTCGAGTCGAGCATTCAAATATGTAACTAAGTCCTCAATAATCCCATCGACGTTGTCACGAGTGATGTAGTATGAGGGAACTTCAGTCAAAGAAAGTTCTTGACTTCCTTCACCTCCTACACCTTGAGCTTCAGTAATAGCATCGAGCTTCTTGCACTTAACCAATGTGAAAAGCTAGTAGCAAAGTCAAAGTAGAAAACTGAAACCGAAGAGGAAATCCGAAGACAAATTCGATAATCCAATCTGAAATAGAGGTTATAGTTGTGTGCCTTCTTCCTGGTGCGCTAGAATGTTTACTTGATCAACAATGTCCAAAGAGCAGCTTCAATGTCCGAGAAATCCAAAGATTGTCCAATTTTGTCCAAAGGCAATGTATATGTCCAAGAAAATGACCCAAAGTTGAAGGAAAACATGTATGCAACGTTTTATAGGTCTAAGCTATGTCCACAGTCATGGAGAGGAAGATGGCTTCCATTAATGGTGCTCAAGAGCTTCCAAAGTGTAAAAAATCCAACCCCTTTGAAGAATAAGGTAGGAGGTATTTATAGGTAGTGGGTTGGGTAGGAGCAGGTGAGATTTAGGGACCACAATACAAAATTTTGCATCCTTGGGAGGCTGGATACAAATTTTGTATCCCCCAAATTTGCCAAAATCGCAGCCTCTAAATGTCTTGCCAAACTCGTGCTGTCCAACGAAAAAATCCCTGATCGGCATGCATTTCCTCTATTGTCAAATGATTTGAAATTTTCCAAAATATTGCATCCCATCCAAAAAGCCGCATCCAAAAATCGTATCCCATTCCACATACTCGAACCGAGGAAAACCTCACATCCCTCGATGCGATCACGTGGAAATTGCATTGCCAAAAATCTTGCATCCCTCTTCCTTGCCAAAAACTCGTATCCAGGGATGTGATACGTGCCCGTGCTAATCTCCAGTCCCATCATGCCGATCAAGAAAAATATACATCCCCAATCTCGCATCCACCGCTTGCCAAAATCTTGCATCCCTCGATCCGTGATGGGGAGTCTAAGGAAGTTGTGTCAGACTAATGTGTAGTCGAGAATTTCGCATCCCAACTGGTATGCAAAGTAGGAGATGCGATTTTGCTAATTGCCAAGCCGAATTTTGAAACCAATTTTTCCATGTGATCTGGCCGAGTTGCGCACGTGGTTTTCCACGTTTTTCTTGTGTCGATTAAGCAAATTGAGAATGCTAGATTCAACTTTTGCCAAATGCCAGATCTGAAGTTTTTGCCCAATCTGACCGAGTCGATCAGTTGTTTTGAAGTGATCAACATATGAAAAATCAGTTTTGGGTAAAATTCTTCCAAAATGCCTGATTTTTACATCGTGAGTCGTGCAAGCCATTTTTCGTGATCGTGCCATGCTGATTAGTTTTTTTGAGTGCGCGACACTGCTTTTTACCAAAATCAACATATTTTCCGTGATGAGTTCTGCCACATGATCAGATCAACATGCTCAGGCATTTTGAACTGATTGGACCGAGTCGATCACATATTTTTACTAGGCCAGTTTTTCCAAGTCCATCGGTGATGATTTTACAATTTGATACTATCTCCAATCCTTTTTAAAACATGTCGCGACTTCGAAAAAATCGCTTTGCGTATTTCGATGACGTTCTCGAGGCCTAAGCGTGTCGCTAACCAAAATCTTGACATGTTACAGCTTTGACCATAATGTGTGTCAATAGTTATCCTATAGATAATTAAATGAAGGGAGGAAAGAGAGGAAAGGAAACAGATTTGAGGAATTTTTAATATAAGCACATTTACCTTTAAAAATACTTTACTTTCGAAAACCTTTTTGAAAAATATTTTACTTTTTGAAATCGTTTGTTTAGGAATTTTGTAACCATAAGCTCTAAAGCCATATATGAGACCCCATACCCCTAACGAGTCTTGC
The DNA here is from genome assembly GCA_030737875.1 of Allium sativum. NCBI lineage: Eukaryota > Viridiplantae > Streptophyta > Magnoliopsida > Asparagales > Amaryllidaceae > Allium > Allium sativum. The sequence continues at coordinate 886,790,244 of CM060915.1, read as the reverse complement.
CAAGGAATATGGAGCATTTAGATATAGCTAAAGCATAAAGAGACTAAGATAAACATGACATAAATATAAAACATTTACAGTAAAAACTAAACATCTTAGTTAAACTTCTCAAAAAGGTATCATTTCATCAATCATAAAATGTAATTACATCAAAGTATTAAAACTATTATAATATCAAAGTACAAAACAGAAAGAAAAAAACTTCCTTCTCTCAAATGACCACACAGTACACAAAGCAGACTAGAACTCATAAGAACGGAACGTCCAAGAAATAATCCAAGCCTGTCAAGAATTCACTACTTTCCTATACATCTATGGGGAAAGATGGGAAAGGAGAATGAATGCATATAAAGTCTGATAAATAGAAAGTGACTACAAGAAAAAGAATAATAAACTCAAGAATTGTTCTAGTGTTACAATGATTTAGCGTCCATGCTCTTTTTAAGATGGTTACTTAGATTGATTGTTTGCATGATAATTTCTATTGTATAAGCAAAGCACTTATTAGAAATAATTCCTACTTCTACTTTGGTCGGTCTCCTATTCTCTACCATGAATATAGCATGGCAGTTGGCGCCCCTTACACCAAAGCAGGATCCGATCGGATGTAAATCATTATGTGGGCCACTCTAAGATTATTGTATTCACTTATCTACACTCTTCGACTCCGTCAAAGTATCCATTCAGATGTGCATCTCTCTAGCGCTAGGACCAACAATGACTTATTTACCCAAATCAAAGTTGCATGCTTGATCATCGCCGGTACGCACTGACTGAGGTCCTTTCTCTATCAAGTTACTTTATTATCTTCTTTCGACATGCACGTTTGACGAAGGTACGAGTCCGACCTTAAACAATAACATAATTGAACTCCTATCTGATTCTTCTATGACTGAGTCTTAAATATGTCGTTTTATTATTATGATATTCTATTTCTTCTAGGTATTTAACTTCCTCATGATAGTTTATATTTTTAAAAGTTGTCCCTACCTGTCATGAGCTAATATCTTAATAACCTTACCCTTTTTCATTCCACTTTTTTTTATTACAACAAAGGTTATATATTTTCTACAAGTTTTGAAAATTGTTTCTTTACTTCTTTTTAGAATAGCTCACTTTCTTTTACTATAAATTTACATATTTTACGTGCATTCTAGGTCTTTTCCATACATTCTACGTTTTTGTGTTTAATAAATGTTACATAGGAACTTCTCTCTTTTTTGTTATGTTTCACATAAATTAAGGGATAAAACTACTCTTTAAAAATAAGATTTATAGAATTATAAGCTATTTGACACATGTAAAGGAGATGTAAGTAAACTTACTAAAAATAAACCTATAAATTAAATATGCTTAATTGCAAAATTGTACATTAATTGGACTTAATTGTAAAACTATTACTTAATTTCACATAATGTAAAAGTTGTCACTTAACTGTACAAAATGGTAAAATTATAAATCAACTTATCCACAGGTTTAGAAAACTTATTTCGTTAATAGTTTATTGTAATGACCCATATTTTTAGTCAATTTAAAATATGGAGGAGTTTTATATGGATAATTCTAATTTAAATTTCAAAATTTCATTAAATATTGAATCTAGATTTGAAAATGAATTCAAACTTGGATTTATATTTTACTGGGATCAAAACAAGGTTAGTAAACTTTTAAAATCAATTTCAAAGTGAATATATTGCAAATCAATAATTTAATATTATTTTGATGACCTAAAAATAGGTCATTTTTAGACAATCTCATAATCCGACGAAATCAATTTTATCGGATCCGGAACGTCAAAATAAGGTAAGATTTCAAACTTCAAATCAATCGGAGTTAGTGTGCAAACATACGTAACATAAACGTATATTGGAAAACCAGATAAAATTCAATAAAAGCTAGAAATAAGGCCACTTTTCTCTTCGGTTTGATGAGACCAGTTTTATTAGATCCATTTTAGTGAAACATAATAGGTTTTCAAATTTTGTAATTATTGGACTTACGGTTTGGTCATACGAGTTGAAAACGTGTAGGAATCGTTCTATTGAAATTCGACTTGAAATTAAGCCGTTTTGGCTAATGTTGAACAAATTGAAAATATTAATAAAATGGTAAATGACAATCCAAATGACATATTAACATGTGTTAAGCGTTTTGTAGGGTTTAAATAAATTTTTAATGAAGATACTACCTTCCTTATATACACCTAAATGGTTAAATAAACATTTACTTAAAACAAATCCTATTTTCCTTACACCATTTCTTGTACTCTCTTCCTTTAGACAACCCAAGGTACTTCATCACTACATGTCATTATCTTCCAAGAAGACTAATTCCCCTCGTGTACCTGAGCATATGGAGAGAGAGGATTATTTTTGTTTTAATTTCATTTCTTTTTCCAATTCTTTTCATTTTCTTCCCTTAAGCTTCCATTACTTACTCCTCCCTCCTCCAAAACCTCATGCTACCCCCTCCCTCACCACCACTAGACTCCAACACCTACCGCATCTAGCGCACCTCCCCTACACCCCATAGCTCAGTCCGTGGGTCCATTTTTGCTTCAAAGTCCCTCCTTTCTCTTTAAAACATAAAAAGATCACCTTTATACCCTTTTTCCAAACTTGACCACCATAAGCTATTCTCCTGGGCTCCACCACCTCATGAACCACCTCCTGCACCCCCACTAGACCTGCGCACCCCTCGATGGACCCCACCTCCCTAGACCGTGGGCCCCACCCACCTTCTAAGCCTTTTAAACTCCAAAAGACTTCACCTTTCCTTTGTAATGTGCAAATAAAACTATATACATACTTAGTAAGTTGTGAATTGGAGTGGTAAAGATAAAATTTTGGTTATGGAAAAGCTAATAAACTCCTACATAAGCAGAGTCGAAGTGTGAAGAGCTATGGTGAGAACCCGTTTACTGATTTTTAGTTAATTACCTTGGTTAATTAGCTAGTGAACATGTTAGTGATGAATTTCTATATAATTTATGTGTCGATGTTATATGTTGTGGTTATCATGATAATTTGGGTAATTATTAAGTTAATAAGAATTTGAAATAATGATGTTACTATAGTTGAGTTAATCACTTAGTAACCCGAATAATTGATTCACCATGACCACTTAGTTAAGTTGAAAAAAATGGTGAGCATGTGATATTCAATGAAGATATGATATCCTTGATATTATTTAAACCTTGGTTGATATTGATTATGTTTTTAGATGATTAGTTGAATGCGATTTATGTTGATGTGAAAAAAAATTGTTAGTTACGACAATAAATTATTAATTAGGTTTAATAACTTAGTTAAAAATGGATTGATTGAATATTGAGTGTTAATAATCCTAACACTTATACTGATGATGCCAAGATGTGATAATTGGATGTTAATAGTTGTTAATAACTACTACTGGATGCTAAAGATGTGTGAAATCCATATAAACTGAATTATATGGTGATTAGTTGAATTTCACTCCAATTCAGAATTAATTTGAATATTTTATTAATAAAACATTCAATGAAAAATAAAAGTCTGAATTTTAAATTCAAAATAATTTGTAAAGGTAGTTTAAGTCATTACGAATAATTTTTGTAAAAGTAAGAAACTGATTTAATTAGTTTTAAATTAATAAAGGCATGTTTTAATATTTAAATTTGAAATGAATGGTTACTTTAAAAGTGAAGTTAGGTTAGGGTATCTAGGAAAAGTTTTTAAATGATTTTCATTACAAAACTTTCTTATTTGTTTTTATAACGGATTTCGGGATAATTTGGACTTCAAAAAATAATATTATTTTAATGATTAAAATAATATTAAATTGATTAAATAATGGAATATTGGATTTTAAAGAGAAATAATCGAAATATAGTTTCCAAAAATAATTATATATGTTTTATATAATTAATAAATTATTTTGGTATTGTTTTCAATTTAATTTTAATTATAAATCGAACTTGGGTCTGAATAGTACTTGTCGTGCACCAACTGTAATATCCCCTAATTTTTATTAAGTTTAAAATCCAATTTTGGGTTTTCTAAATATAAATAAAAATTAATAAGATTTAAATACAAGTATTGATTTAATAATTTTTAAATATTTGTTTGAGTAAATGTTTTTAAATGTAATGATATTATTTTGAAAAATATGATTATTTAAATGTTAACATAAGATTTTGTACAAATTTTAAAAGATGTTATTTAATGGCTATATATATAAACATGAACTTTATAAAGATTATTAAATTTTTATTTTGGTTAATATTAAGTAAGATATATGTATATATTTTTTAAGTAGTATTATTTTGATAACATATGGTAATTCGGTGAAAAATATATATGTATATTGTTTTGCTAACTTATGAAATTTTATAAAGATTGGTTATGCATTTTTTTTAGTTAAAACAATGTTCATTTTGGAAAAACAGTTAGTTGTTAAAAGAATTGCCAAAAACAATTTGCAGTTCAGTTGCTAAAGATGGGCAGAATCTAAAATTAATCTAATTAAATAACCAGTTCAAATAATCATTTAGTTTCTGAACGCGCAGTCTTAAAATATTTTATGGGGTTTTGCATTAATTTTTAACTGAGAAACTAAACATATATTTTTCTAACATATTTTAGGGTGACTGTGTTCCTTTTGACACTTTATAGAATCAACTAACCGGCCTATTTTATCATTATTTTGGGATTGTGGCACATTGCTATACACAATTACATTATTAGTTTGATGTCGTTCGCAGTCATGTAAAAAAAATCAGTTTCTTTCGTGAGTTAACATTTTCGTGTGAACGTGCATAGTGGGTACATTGGTTTATGACTCGCATGCGTTGGATTTTCTTTTAATTACATCATGGTAGTTAATGTTGCTTTACTTCCAAGAAGTATGAACATGAACAATATTTAAATGGGAAATGTGTAAGCTTTGAGTCATGTACCATTTGTAACATTTTTGTTGTATATCTTTCCACGTGCTACTTACTTTTATTTGCATATACCATTTGTTAAACCGCATGCTACTTGAAATAATTATTGCCCACCATTTTTCTTTACTCGTCTCTACTTTTTCCCTCGTGAAACTGCTTGGCCCCACCTTCCCCAGTCAACCACATCACCTCCTCCATACCCATTCGACAGTCTTCTGCGTTTCCTCACCACACCAAACTCCTTTTCCCTCACAGCAGTTCACCACCTTTAAACACTTCACATGTAAATTTCCATTCCCCATTTCCACGCATGGTTTTCCCTTTCCCCCTCAACAATTCAGTGTCCTTTCCCTAAGCTCCACCGCTCATTCCGCTTCTACCTTTCCGACATGCTATCTCCGCCACCAGTCCGCCTTGCCCACAATCTGGCACCAAGCACCCAAACCGCAGTTGTCCCTATTAAAAAAACCACTAACTCCTCTTCTTCCCTTAATAAATTACTGTTGTTCCCTTAAATAGCTCAGCGACCCTGTTTTAATCTCCATCGGCCATCGTACCCCCTTCGGCGCACCTCCAACACCATCGTTCGACAATGCACTGCACCTTGGCCCACAGCTCCACCCAGACTCCTCCTCACGTACCCACCATGCCCCTTCTTCTCAAACAGTCGGCCTTCATAAAAAAGAAAAACCCACGCCATCAACTTCTGCACCAACTTTTCTCTTTTCTATTGACCACTTTAGCTTGTCCTAAAGCCACTAGTCGTTGTTCAGCTCCTCCGCAAGCCGTTGCGACACAAGCCTTGGCTTTTTCCGGGTATTGAAAAATAAAAACATGTATATATATATATATGTATATATATATATATATATATATATATATGTGTGTGTGTGTGTGTGTATACGTTGGTTGTGAAGAAAACTGCATGCACATAATGGTAGCAACGTCCATGAAAGCTTATGCATGATCGTTCATAGAGTTGATTCCAGTTGGCACAGGATCCATTAGTAAAGAATTTTGGAGGCATGAAGGAGAGAACTCTAATTTGAATTATTTTATTAAAATTTGTGATTAATAGATTAGCTAATATTAGTTGATTTTGTGTAGATATGGATGGTTGTATGCGATATTTGAATGGACAATTATATTGTTAAAACACACAAAACACTAAACGTTATTGGACATAACTCTTTGCGCACGATAAAATTGGTTGTTACAATCGTTGTGTTTATGATGGATGAATGTATGTTTATATGTTTGATTTATTACTTGTTTATGGTTGCATCACCCACGTCGTAGTTGCGAATTATACGGAACCCCATGCCATAGATGGCTTATCACAACGAAAATTCATGGTGTTGCTAGCTACAATGTTGTTATTGCTATGTTGTTTTTTGTCTATTGCAATGCACGCTTAAATGTGTTAGCATATATATCAACATGTGTTTCGGTAACCTCTTGAATAAAATTATCAATCCGCGTCAACACGATCCAATGGTCCAGGTTAGCAATCTGCATGAAATAATGTTTATTCCAGATTAGCAATCCGCGCGTGAAATAATGTTTATGGCGGGAAGCAAAAACAAAGGAGGAAACTAACAAAATATTAAAAGTTTCAATCGAAATTTAACAAAATATTCTACCGCTCAACCTCTCAAACACTCACTCTCAGGTTCAATTAGGGCTAAAAGTTTAAGTTTACAAGCTTAATTAGGGTTCGAGTAGGGCAGGTTCGAGTTCAAGTTCAATTAGGGCTTCGGTGTTTCAATTAGGTCTTCAATTAGGGTTTGTTTGGGTTTCAGATTTTAGTAGGGCTTCGATTTAATCTGCTGCTTCAGGTATCACTCAATGTATATTCCATTTTTTTTCTAATTTGTTATTATGTTGCGTAATGTACTGCTTTACTTGTGCCTAATTTACTACTTCAATGTATCACTCAATGAATGACGAGTAAAAACTATGGGCAGATCTTCCTAAGTTCAGTGAAGGGTACATCAGTGGAGTGAAACTTTTTATTCGAAATACTTTTTCTAGATTTGCGGTAGGTGATGAAATTACATGCCCTTTCAAAAAGTGTCATAATCGCAAGTGACATTATCAAGAAGTAGTCTACAACCATCTAATTTGGAATGGTCCATTTGAATTGTACATGAAATGGATTTGTGAAGTTTCCTGTTTAGATCCTGAAATGAGCAATAACATATGGATTGTGACGCAGGAATAAATTTTGGAGATAATCTCGATGAGATGTTGCAACGTACTTGTGGAAACATGTAGAACAATGAAGATGGATCTTCTGATGGGTCAAATGGAATAGATGTCGATGCTAGAAAATTTCATCAACGTGTTGAAGAGGGAAAACAGCCATTATATCCTGGGTGTACTAAATTTTCGCTAAGTTTCATTGTTAGGCTTTATTCTTTAAAATGCCTACATAGAATCACTGAGCCTGCATTCAGCGATTTATTAGAGTTGATGAAAGAAGCTTTTCCACAAACCCATATCCCTTTATGTTTCAATGCTACCAAAAATATCATTAAATATTTAGGCCTTGATTACCAAATAATACATGCATTTCCAAATGACTGCAGGCTATATTGGGCAGAAAATGAAAAGGAAAATAACTGCAAAAGTTGTGGTTTTTCAAGGTAGGTTATACCAGAAGAGAAAGTGGCTATTGACAAAGATTCGGAGAAACATATTCAGAAAGTACCAGCAAAATGAAGCGTTATTTTCCACTAAAACTAAGGTTGCAAAGGATGTTCATGCCAAAGGAATACGCAGAACTTATGTTATGGCATGTAGTGGGACGAAAAAATGATGGCAGACTTCGACATTCAGTTGATGGCGAGGTAAGGAAGATGATGGATGCCAATTATCCTCATTTTTCTCCAGAAAACAGAAATATCAGGTTAGGAATAACATCTGATGGATTCAATCCTTTTCGTACAATGGCTACACAGCACAGCACATGGCCTATCGTATTGGTAAATTATAACCTTCCACCTTGGTTATGCATGAAGACAGAAAATATGATACTTTCAACCCTTATCCCTGGTCCAGAGTCTCCTAAATAACTATATTGATGTCTACATGAAGCCTCTTATCATAGAATTGAAAGAATTATGGGATCTTGGCATACAAACTTATGATGCCTTCACTGTTGATAATTTCACATTATGTGCAAGCGTGTTATGGACGATCAGCGACTTTCCGGGCTACGCAATGTTATCCGGCTGGAGCACGAAGGGTTATTTAGCTTGTCCCGTATGCCATTTCGAGACTTCTTCAACTTACTTGAAACATAGTAGAAAAACGTGCTACGTAAATCATAGGAAATTTTTAGACCCGGTGTAACACCCCGTATTTCTGTTAACACTAATGTTCACAAATTAAAGAATAGCTAATCTCAGACATGAGAATTAAGGGAAATAGGTTGCGCCATTGTGTTCGTCTCGGAATTCTGGCTGAGATAGAGTCCGAGTTTACGTGAATTGGACTTCATATGAAGAAGTTATGGCCATCGGAAGTTTCAGAAAATTCAAAATAGATTTCAGAAAATTCAAATTTTGGATTCAGACAGGCTAGGCGAGAAAATTCCCGCCAAGGCCAGGTCGACCATGGGGTCGACCTGGGGGTCGACCTGCCCTGACCAGGTCGACCATAGGGTTGACCTGGGTGTCGATCTGCCCCTCCCCCCGCCCCCGGGAAGATTTGTTTTATGACCCGTTGATGACTAGATGCTGACTCATTAAGGTTTCTGATATGCTCTGATTGGCTGGGATTAATTCTGGGTTGATCGAACGGCTTAAACTAATCCTAAACTCTATAAAAACACTTATAGACTCAAACCCTAAAATCAAAACAAAAATTAGATTCATGGCCTCCATGCCGTCACCTAGCAACTCAGCATAGCCGCCACCAATTAGAGGGAAAGAAAGCTAATCTAATTCAATTCTTTTCAACTTAAACAATGAATCTTCTTCAAGGGAAAGCTATTACAACTTCAGAACTCAGAATTCAGAACTCAAGACCTTCTTTGAGTTGTGAGTTCGATAATTTTAATAAAATAATTATCAAATTAATTGGATTGAGTTATGATGTGGATTATTTGGATATGATGTAAATTATTCATGTAGCAAAATTGCGATGTTTATGTTGTAAATTCTATGATGCTGTCTTGTAAAGTTGTGATCATCTATGTTGTAATTTTATGATTGGCTTATGTATAATCGAATCACCATGTTGTTCATATGCTAGTTTGGTCATGCTGATTCATATGATAAATCATATGTATGCAAGTTTAGATTTTTATCAAGACATGAATCATATGCAAGTTGGGGAAAATTAAATGTTACCTTACATGCTCCATGACATCTATTTTAGATCTAAAGTTAGGCTATGACATGTGTGAGTTATATGCCAAATTCTATATGCTAGTTTACATGTTTAGATGTAAGTTTATACCATTGTTATGTTGCATAAATCACATATGCAAGTTTATATGAATACATGTGTTTGAATATGAATCATGTTATGCAAGTTTGTGGTTATTGCCTATGCAAGTTTTAGATGTAGAACATCATTCACACATGCAAGTTCACCCCTTATGTTTAGATCAAGTTTTAGTTATATGTATGTTGTGATGTTTTCTCTTTATTCCATGAGTTAGACTATTTGAGTCTAACGTATATTTTACGTTAAACGAACACACGTACAACGTGGGGTAAGGGGATAATATTAAAAGATTTAATATTAAGAATTGGCATAAATGCCTTAAATGGCATAAAATAAATTTGTGATGAAAGTTGGTATGATTTTACATACCATAAATAGATGGACATAATTGAGTCAATTATGACCATAGTTAAATTTGGAATTAATTGATAATTTGAATAGGGAAAGTAATTCAAATTGGGGAATGATTAATTAGGAGTAATTAATCATCTAAGACACGAGGTTAGGCTCTTTTGTGGTGTAAGACTGCCCGGACCCGCCCGGCAAATCCAGCTGCCACAAATGTCAGTCTAATGTGGGAGGTCTTAGGCATAAACTAAATGCGTAACAGTTGTAAAGACACGAGGTTAGACTAGTTTGTGGTGTAAGACTGCCCGGACCTGCCCGGCAAATCCAGCTGCCACAAATGCTAGTCTAATGTGAGAGGTCTTTACGAGGTTACGGTCCTAATGAATTAAGAAACACTTAACCAGATAAACATGTAGTGGGACATGAGGGGGTTAAGTGGGTGCCTTGGGTGGCATTTGAAATACGATTAGAAACACTTAACCAAAATTTGAAACATATAAGTGAACATGAATAAGAAGAGGGTTAAGTGGGATGTACTAGAGGGGACCAAGCTTAGGTGGATAGCTTGTGTCAAGTAATGGGGGCCCGTTGCAACCAGTAACCCATACGTATCTTTGTGGGCTCGACCCAAGTCGAGGACAGGACACACATACTGGGCTTGACTGTAAGAGGCCAAACCGGGTTAGCGGTGGCAACACAAGTCCAACGGGTTCATATGCGTGTGTATACCCGGGCTGGTAGGTAAGACGTTGTTGCATCGTGTAGGTATAAGCCATGCACCATTGGTGGTATTGGGTTGCCACTTTGGGGAGTGATACACCCTGGGGCCAGCATGGATATCTACGAGTTATGGAGCCGATCGCTTGGGGGTAATGGGTACACCTAGTGGAGATAGGGGCAGGCGGCACCTATGAAGGCAGCCAGGGGTGCGTGAAACTACCATTATCATTATTTAAGTCTGTAGGCGGGATCAACCTTAGGGTGACTAGTGGTGGTGCAGTGTAGCAATTATCTTATAGTGTTGGTGTAGTTTAGTAATTATCTTACAGTGGTTTAGGTGCGCTTTAACGATATCGTTGTTCATCTTGTTTCCTTGTTTACTCTGCCATACTCAATGGTTCACAGTCATTTCCTTATTTTCCAACTTAAGGCTTGGCCTAGTTATTTTGGGTAATTATATTGTTAAAGTTATCGCACTCGCCAGACTTTTGTTTCCTCCTCTTTTCTTCCTTTCTCCCCCCCCCCCACCCCAGGTGCTCAGGTTGGACCTAGCACCAGTGGAGCTTGATTTTGGACAACTGTATTTCTTGCTTTTAAAAGATTTCTTGGATCGCTAAAGTAAAGTTCAGCCTCTCTTATTTATGGCTATTTTGTATTGGGGATTATGTCTTTCAATTTATGTACTTTGAGTTGGTCAAGATGGATATTATGTACTTTGACTTTGGTTTTAATGATGTAATCAAACTTATGTATTTTCCGCTGCAATGAAATAAAGTTTTAAAGTTTTAGTACTGTTTATATATGTCTTGTTGTTAAGTTTCTGTTCTATACACACTTAAAATGCTCCATGAAAGTTAATGCATTCCCTTTGTGAGTGACATTAACGGACGTGGGGTGTTACACGTGGTATCAGAGCTGAAGGTTACCAGAACAGATATGAATTTTGAAAAGTTGTTTTTCAAAAACAATTTTTATAAAGAAGTACCTTCAAAAGTATGTTTTATGGAAAGTATTTTCAATAGAAAAGCTTATTTTAGAAAGCATAACCCCAAGAGCCATATATCTTTCCTTCGGTTCTTTTGTATTGAATTTTTCCTTTTTCGTTTCAGCATGTCTAGAATTCTCGAGATACCCCAGGGGATAACGATACCAGGATGGTTTAGGAGGTATTTGGAGACTAGGGCCACCACTGCAGGTCCAGCAAATCCTCCTCCTCCTTGTGTCGATACTTTTGCTAAGATATGTAAGGAATTTAGGGCAATGGGTGGAAAACCTTTTCCCGGGACGGAGACATTTGTTGAAGCTCGTAATTGGCTAAAGGAGGTGGAAGAATTGCTTGGAATCTTTGAAGTGGATGATGGAAGAAAGGTCCAGTTGGCTACCTGGCTAATGAAGAATGAGGCCTCGTTTTGGTGGGAGGTCACTAATGGGGAGCATCCAGTTGATACATGGCCAGACTTCAGGCGGAGGTTTGAGGCGAAGTTGCTCTCACGGGCTGAAGAAAATTTATACATGGAGAGGTTTTTGGCATTGAAGCAAGGGAATCTATCTGTGAAAGAATACGTCTACACGTTCAATCAGTTTGCGAGGTTTGGCTTGGACTTGGTGAATACTCCAGAAAGATTTGTTAAGGGTTTGAACGAGCCGCTTCATGGGTTAGCTATGACCCACATTCCCATGGGGGCTACCTTTGAGAGACTAGTTGACATGGCGCTTATGCATGAAGAAGAGAAGGGCGCCAATGCTAATAAGGCACCCGAGAAGAAAGGGGATCAAAAGAAGCCGCAACAGCAACAACAGAACAAGAAAGGTGGTAAAGGCAACAATGATAAGGGAAAGAAAAGATGTTTTAACTGTGGGGCACCAGGCCATCTAAGCAAAGATTGTAGGAAGAAAAAGAAGACTAGCTATTTCCACTGTGGCGAAGCGGGACATCTGATTAAGGACTGCCCAAAGAAATTGCAGAGGGCAGGGTCTACCTCGGGAGGACAGGTGCAGACTCTTATGGCACCTGGGCAGGCAAGGGGGCAAGTTCAGGCTCTCGTGGTCCCACCGCTACAAGAACGAGGTAGAGCAATTTCTGTTGAAAGTTTAGTTTTTCTGTTCGATCATCATGTCCGTACATTATTCGATTCTGGTGCATCACATTCGTTTATCTCTACATCATTAGTTGAAACACTGCACCTGGATACTAGTCTAATTACGGATCCCTTAGTAGTCTCAAATCCTATTGGTGGTTCAGCTCATCTTTCTATGATTTGTCGCGATTTGAGAGTGTTTATCTTCAGCGTTGAGTTTGAATGCAATGCCTTTGTTCTTGGCTTCATGGGCTACAACTTGACTCTAGGTATGGATTGGCTAACTAGATATGGGGCCATCCTAGATTGTGAAAGAAGGGTAGTTAGATTGTTGACTCGCTTTGGAAAGACCCTTGGTATTTCTTGTGACTCTAGAGGTCCAGTAATGCTTAGTTACCTAGAATCCCTTGACGCATCCGATGATGACTTACATTCGGTTCCCATAGTCCGTGAATATGTTGATGTTTTCGATGAGGTGAGGGGTTTACCCCCAAAACGTGAGATAGACTTTCGAATATATCTAGTAGATAATGAAAAGCCAGTTGCATTACCAGTGCGCTACATGGCTCCAAGAGAGAGAAGAGAACTCAGTACGCAAGTGAAGGAATTGCTTGAGAAGGCGTTCATCAGACGTAGCATATCGGAGTGGGGTGCTCCAGTAGTATTTTCCACGAAGGCAGATGGGTCCCTTAGACTTTGTGTGGACTATAGAGAAATTAATAAGCTTACTAAGAAGAATAGACACCCACTGCCGAGGATTGACGATCTCTTTGATCAGTTAGTTGGCGCCTCAGTGTTTTCACAGTTGGACTTAGCCACGGGTTTCCATCAGTTGAGAGTGGCTGAGGATAGCATAGACAAGACTTCCTTTAGGACTCCAGATGGTTTCTTCGAGTGGCTTGTGATGCCCTTCGGTTTGACAAACGCCCCCGCATACTTTGTTGACTTGATGAGTAGGGTGTTTAGGGAGTACCTTAATAAATTCGTGGTAGTCTTTGTGGGCGACATCTTGATCTTTTCTAAGAGCGAAGAAGAGCGTGCCCTACATCTTAGGGAAGTGTTGGAGACTCTTCAAGCGCATGGCCTTAAAGCTAAATTTTCTAAATGTCACTTTTGGAGGAAGGAAGTGCGATTCTTAGGGCACGTGGTTTCCAAAGAAGGGATAGCCGTGGATCCCGCAAAGGTAGTGGCCATCCAAGATTGGAAGGTCCCTAAAAATGCTACCGAGGTGAGGAGTTTATTAGGGTTGGCTGGCTACTATAGGAAGTTTATCAAGGACTTCGCAAAAATATCAGCTCCATTAACACGCTTGACGAAGAAGAACCTAGTTTTCACATGGGACGTAGATTGTGATGATGCGTTCCAATGTTTAAAGAAATCTTTGACCACAGCCCCAGTCTTAGTGTTGCCAGATGGGAGTAAGCCATTTACCATTTATACTGATGCTTGTGGGACAGGACTAGACGCAGTCTTAATGCAAGAGGGAAGGGTAATAGCCTATGATGGAAGGCAGTTGAGAGTGCATGAGAGAAATTACCCTACACATGACCTAGAGTTGACCACTATTGTTTTCACGCTTAAGTCTTGGCGCCATTATCTTCTTGGCGAAAAATTCGAATTGTTCACTGACCACAAATCGCTAAAATACTTATTCTCTCAGAAGGACTTGAACTTAAGGCAACAAAGGTGGATGGAATTCTTAGCATCCTACGACTTCGAGATAGCATATACCCCTGGCAAGGGTAACGTGGCGGCGGACGCCTTAAGTAGAAAAAGGTTGTCCTTGAGTCCGTTGTTTCTTGAGTGGCGAAGCTTAGTGTTCATCTCTACGTTTGACTTTAGACCTTCCGTTGATTTTGTACCCGGTTTGCTAGCATCCTTAGAGGTCAGACCTACGCTTTTGGGACGGATTGGTGAGGCACAGCGAGATGACCCACAGTTGGTTGAGTTAGTAGAGAAGCTCAAAGGAGGGGAGTCATCGAGCCATCTCCGTAGGTATACCCTAGATGATAAGGGTTGGTTACATAGGGACGGTAGACTTTGTGTACCATGGGATAAGAATCTGAGGAAGACCATTCTTAATGATGCACATCGTTCGAAGATGACTATCCATCCTGGCGGGGACAAGATGTACATGGACATGAGACGAGTTTACTTTTGGGTCGGCATGAAGAGGGATGTGGCCGAGTTTGTCGCTAGGTGCTTGGTGTGCCAACAAGTAAAAGCAAAGCAAAAGAAGCCCGGTGGATTGCTTCACCCATTGGAGGTCCCACAATGGAAGTGGGAAAGTGTCTCGATGGATTTTATTGATGGGTTACCGAGATCAAGGAAGGGTAATACGGGGATTTGGGTCGTGGTAGACAAACTTACTAAGAGCACCCATTTCATTCCCGTGAAGAGTAAGAGGACTGCTCCATGGTTAGCCTCCGTATACATTCGAGAGATAGTTCGTTTGCACGGTGTTCCTTCTAGCATAGTGAGCGACCGCGATCCTATCTTTACTAGCGAATTTTGGAAAAGCTTGCAAGAGGCGGTAGGGACTCAGTTATGTTTGAGCACCGCATATCATCCTCAGACGGACGGCCAGACCAAGAGGGTGAACCGTATTCTAGAGGACTATTGAGGTTGTGTGTCTTAGATTTCGGAGGTACATGGGAGGAACATCTTCCGTTGTTGGAGTTCGCATATAATAACAGCTTTCAGTCTAGCATTGGCATGGCACCGTTCGAGGCTCTTTATGGACGGCCGTGTCGTTCGCCTACATGTTGGTGGGAGTCTACAGATAAGACCTTACTTGGGCCCGATATGATTAGAGAGACTTCGGAAAAGATCGATTTGATTTGAACGAGGATGAAGATGGGGAAAGATATGCAGAAATCTTATGCGGACAAGAGGAGGACAGATCTTGAGTTTGATATTGAGGACATGGTCTTTGTCAAGGTGTCTCCATAACGGAACGTCGTTCTCTTTGGGTCTGTTGTGAAGTTAGCACCAAGGTTCGTAGGGCCGTTTCCTATTAAGGAGAGAATTGGATAGATGGCGTATAGAGTGGAGTTACCCGAGAGACTTAGTGGTGTACACGATGTATTCCATGTATCACATTTGAGGAAGTGCTTGCATGAGACCGCGGAAGTGTTGGAGCCGAGCTTGCTTGGAGAGTTGGAGATCGAGCGTGATGCGACGATTCAACGAGCTCCTACGTGCATTCTTGGGTCGGAGATTAAGAAGTTGAGAAATCGAGAGGTCAAGCTAGTCAAAGTGCCGTGGGGAGATGATGAGAGCAACGCTACTTGGGAGACGGAAGAGAAGATGCGTTCATTATACCCTTTTCTTTTCGAGGGTATGTCTTTTAATTTCTCCTTTATCGCTTACCTTGTACTTATCTTATCTTTAGTATGTCCTCTCGCTAGTACCTTTGACCTCTAGATAAGGTAGTCCTATGGTTGAAACATGTATTTGAGACATGTTATGTATGATGGATGCATGTGGATGCAAGTGTTTGCTAGTGGTTGCTCGTGGATGCATTTACACACACTTTAGGCAATAGATCGGCTCAGTCACTTCATATTGCATATTGCATATAAATGTGTGTGCATATTTAAGCTAATGGATGTATAATGGTTGTGCTATCATATGGATGCGGCATTTTGGTAAATGGCTGTGCACGCATGTAGAGGTAATATGTATCGATAGGATTCTTTCGCATATATAATGGACGCGTGGCACTATCATGGTTTGCATTAAGGAGGTCAACTGAATCAGTAGACCACCTGATTTCGCATTAGATAAGGAACATATACACACACTTCTTGCATATGTTCATACAGCATTAGAAATTTTTAAGGACAATGGATGCCTGTGTTTGATGGTTGAGTAGATGGTTGTTTGGATGGTAGGATATGCATTCTCCTTAACTTGGAGATTTCGGGGGCGAAATCCTTTAAGGAGGGGAGAATGTAACACCCCGTATTTCTATTAACACTAATGTTCACAAATTAAAGAATAACTAATCTCAGACATGAGAATTAAGGGAAACAGGTTGCGCCATTATGTTCATCTCGGAATTCTGGCTGAGATAAAGTCCGAGTTTGTGTGAATTGGACTTCGTATGAAGAAGTTATGGCCATCGGAAGTTTCATAAAATTCAAAACAGATTTCAGAAAATTCAAATTTCGGATTCAGACAAGCTAGGCGGGAAAATCCCCGCCAGGGCCAGATCGAACATAGGGTCGACCTAGGGGTCGACCTACCCTGACCAGGTCGACCATAGGGTCGACCTGGGGGTCAACCTGCCCTGACCAGGTCGACCATAGGGTCGACCTGGGGGTCGACCTGCCCCTCCTCCCCCCCACCCCGAGTAGATTTGTTTTATGACCTATTGATGACTAGATGCTGACTCATTAGGGTTTCTGATATGCTCTGATTGGCTGGGATTAATTCTGGGTTGATCGGACGGCTTAAACTAATCCTAAACTCTATAAAAACACCTATCGACTCAAACCCTAAAATCAAAACAAAAATTAGATTCATGGCCTCCATGCTATCACCTAGCAACTCAGCATAGCCACCACCAATTAGAGGGGAAGAAAGCTAATCTAATTCAATTCTTTTCAACTTAAACAACGAATCTTCTTCAAGGGAAAGCTATTACTACTTCAGAACTCAGAATTCAGAACTCAAGACCTTCTTTGAGTTGTGAGTTCGATAATTTTAATAAAATAATTATCAAATTAATTGGATTGAGTTATGATGTGGATTATTTGGATATGATGTAAATTATTCATGTAGCAAAATTGTGATGTTTATGTTGTAAATTCTATGATGCTGTCTTGTAAAGTTGTGATCATCTATGTTGTAATTTTATGATTGGCTTATGTATAATCGAATCACCATGTTGTTCATATGCTAGTTTGGTCATGCTGATTCATATGATAAATCATATGTATGCAAGTTTAGATTTTTATCAAGACATGAATCATATGCAAGTTGGGGAAAATTAAATGTTACCTTACATGCTCCATGACATCTATTTTAGATCTAAAGTTAGGCTATGACATGTGTGAGTTATATGCCAAATTCTATATGCTAGTTTACATGTTTAGATGTAAGTTTATACCATTGTTATGTTGCATAAATCACATATGCAAGTTTATATGAATACATGTGTTTGAATATGAATCATGTTATGCAAGTTTGTGGTTATTGCCTATGCAAGTTTTAGATGTAGAACATCATTCACACATGCAAGTTCACCCCTTATGTTTAGATCAAGTTTTAGTTATATGTATGTTGTGATGTTTTCTCTTTATTCCATGAGTTAGACTATTTGAGTCTAACGTATATTTTACGTTAAACGAACAAACGTACAACGTGGGGTAAGGGGATAATATTAAAAGATTTAATATTAAGAATTGGCATAAATGCCTTAAATGGCATAAAATAAATTTGTGATGAAAGTTGGTATGATTTTACATACCATAAATAGATGGACATAATTGAGTCAATTATGACCATAGTTAAATTTGGAATTAATTGATAATTTGAATAGGGAAAGTAATTCAAATTGGGGAATGATTAATTAGGAGTAATTAATCATCTAAGACACGAGGTTAGGCTCTTTTGTGGTGTAAGACTGCCCGGACCCGCCCGACAAATCCAGCTGCCACAAATGCCAGTCTAATGTGGGAGGTCTTAGGCATAAACTAAATGCGTAACAGTTGTAAAGACACGAGGTTAGTCTCATTTGTGGTGTAAGACTGCCCGGACCCGCCCGGCAAATCCAGCTGCCACAAATGCCAGTCTAATGTGAGAGGTCTTTACGAGGTTATGGTCTTAATGAATTAAGAAACACTTAACCAGATAAACATGTAGTGGGACATGAGGGGGTTAAGTGGGTGCCTTGGGTGGCATTTGAAATACGATTAGAAACACTTAACCAAAATTTGAAACATATAAGTGAACATGAATAAGAAGAGGGTTAAGTGGGATGTACTAGAGGGGACCAAGCTTAGGTGGATAGATTGTGTCAAGTAATGGGGGCCCATTTCAACCAGTAACCCATACGTATCTTTGTGGGCTCGACCCAAGTCGAGGATGGGACATGCATACCGGGCTTGACTGTAAGAGGCCAAATCGGGTTAGCGGTGGCAACGCAAGTCCAACGGGTTCATATGCATGTGTGGACCCGGGCTGGTAGGTAAGACATTGTTGCATCGTGTAGGTATAAGCCGTGCATTATTGGTGGAATTGGGTTGCCACTCTGGGGAGTGATACACCCCACTGTGGGGCCAGCACGGGTATCTACGAGTTAGGGAGCCGATCGCTTGGGGGTAGTGGGTACACCTAGTGGAGATAGGGGCAGGCGGCACCTATGAAGGTAGCTAGGTGTGCGCGAAACTACCATTATCATTATTTAAGTCTGTAGGCGGGATCAACCTTAGGGTGACTAGTGGTGGTGCAGTATAGCAATTATCTTATAGTGTTGTTGTAGTTTAGTAATTATCTTATAGTGGTTTAGGTGCACTTTAACGATATCGTTATTCATCTGGTTTCCTTGTTTACTCTGCCATACTCAATGGTTCACAGTCATTTCCTTATTTTCCAACTTATGCCTTGGCCTAGTTATTTTTGGTAATTATATTGTTAAAGTTATCGCACTCGCCAGACTTTTGTTTCCTCCTCTTTTCTTCCTTCCCCCCCCCCTCGGTGCTCAGGTTGGAACTAGCACCAGTGGAGCTTGATTTTTGACAGCTGTATTTCTTGCTTTTAGAAGATTGCTTGGATCGCTGAAGTAAAGTTCAGCCTCTCTTATTTATGGCTATTTTGTATTGGGGATTATGTCTTTCAATTTATGTACTTTGAGTTGGTCAAGATGGATATTATGTACTTTGACTCTGGTTTTGATGATGTAATCAAACTTATGTATTTTCCGCTGCAATGAAATAAAGTTTTAAAGTTTTAGTATTGTTTATATCTGTCTTGTTGTTAAACTTCTGTTCTATACACACTTAAAATGCTCCATGAAAGTTAATGCATTCCCTTTGTGAGTGACATTAATGGACGTGGGGTGTTACACCCGGGATACAAGTGGAGGTTTTATAAGAATAGATTCAATGGTGAAATTGAAATGGGAAAACCTCCCGGTATTTTATCCGGGACTGACATTGAAGAATTGTTGGCTGGTTATGAAAATATTTTTGGGAAGAAAGAGGTCAAGAAGCATAAAAATGAATCTCCTTTTAAAAAAGTCAATATATTTTAATTTACCATATTGGAGTCAAAATGTATGTCGACATAACATTGAGTTTATGCACATGGAGAAAAACATTTGTGATAACATACTTGGTACTTTACTAAATATTGATGGGAAGTCGAAAGACCATTTAAATGCTTGGTATGATTTACAAGAGATAGGTATCAGGGAGGTCCTTCATCCGGTTCTATCAAGTGATGGGAATTGCCTTGAGATGAGGGCTACCATATTCGAAATGGTGAACAAGGAGAAAGAACTATTTTGCTCGATGTTGGAGAATGCTAAACTGCCTTATGGTTGTGCAGCTAATATCAGCCGGTATGTAAATAAGAAAGAGCGGAAAATTGCAGGGTATAAGTGCCACGATGCTCATTTTCTTCTCCATTACTTGCTGCAGTTTGCCATGAAGAAATATGTAAAACCTAAAGTTGCAATACCTATGATAAGATTAGGTGCATTTCTAAGAAGTCTTTGGAGTAAAAGTATTGATTTCGCTGATCTCAAGAGGCTACAAAAGGAAATTGTGGAAATTTTTTGTCAATTTGAGATGATATTCCCAAATGCTTTCTTCGATACAATGGTGCACTTGCAAGTTCATTTATGCAAGGAACTTGAATATGGTGGACCTGCACATGTTCGTTGTATGTTTCTTATTAAGCGTTATCTTTGTAAACTGAAATCATATGTTCGCAACAAAAGTAAATCCGAGGTGTCCATTGCTGAAGGTTAACTTGCAGAGGAATGTTTGACATTCTGTTCAAGGTTCTTAGGTGGTGATGGAGCAAGAAAAATGCAATTTGAAACATGTCCACAAAATCTGGAATACCCTATTGGCACAAGAAGAAACAAAGATGGAAAAACTATTCATCTTAAAAATTCTCAATGGAAGGAATGTCACTGTTACATCCTATTCAATTGTGGTAACTAGGAAATAGAGAGTTTACTTGGGTAAGTATTTTTGTTTTAGTAAGTATTATCCCTATTTTTGTGAATCCTTTATTATTTATTTTGTTCCTTTTTTCATAATAAATAATGTTTTCGTTTTTGAACCTGGCAGATGGAATTTTATGCAATTAAAGTTTACAATGGCTTATTTAATTAGAAAAGTGGACAAGTTCGGTTAACATCATTAATAATATTCTTCGTGTAACTTGTGAAATGATGTCAACTAGATTAAAAAAAAAACTATTTTTGATGTCATCCTTTTGCCAGCAAAATCACTTCTTTTAAACAATCTACAAATATGTTATTGATTCTAGCCTCACGTAGTATTAGTTGTAAATTCCAAGTTTCAGCACTTTTAGGGATTTCAGGCATGATTTGTACTTAAGCTATGTTCTCATTCATACAGAATTATTTTTTGGTATGGTCCGTTTCAGCTTTAATAATAAATCCAGCCAAATTTGTTTCTATCTTTTATTAACCTGGTCTTTATTCAAGGGAACATCGAGCTTTAATTGATGGTCATGCATCATCAAAAAAATATAAAAGAGAGAGAGAGAACATAGTGAAGAATTTTGGAAGTGGTTAAAGGAAGAGGTTGGGAAAAAGGACGACATTTCAAAAGAGGTACAACTGCTTGTAATAGGGCCTCTTCCAATAGCTAAGTGGTTTACTAGATATGTTATCAATGGATAGAAATTTTATACAAGGTTCAGTGATGCTAAACGTACAACACAAAACAGTGGTGTATTTTTGACAACCTTGACTACTAGCTTTGCAAGTTCGAAAGATAAAAATCCATCGGTTGGTGAGGTTAATTACTATGGATCAATTGAAAAATATAAGAACTAGATTATTGGGGAGAATTTAGTGTGGTTTTATTTAAGTGTTGTTGGTACCAAGAAGAGAAAGATTTATATGGGCCGACTCGTGTCAATTTTAATCGATTGTGCCAGAACCCGATCCTTATGTTATGGCTTCACAAGTAAAATAGGTGTTTTATATAGAAGATCCAATTGATAAGATGTGCCACAATGTTATCAAGAAATTGAGGAAAGACTGGTGTGAACTCGAAAGAGGACATGGAAATGAAGATTTGAATGATATCCAGTCTACTTATGGAATGGGAAATCAAGATTTTGATGTTCGTTGGTGTAGATATAAAGTCCCAATAAGACGAATCCGCCTTCCACCTAGCAAAGTGAAAAACATGGCTTCTTATTTTCATTTTTTTGTAGTCCAAGCCCCTTACGAATTGTGCAAATCGGAGATTTTATACAGACACACACAGCTAGTATGTATTGTTGCTTATTTTTATAGCTGGTTGGAGGTATACTTCAGAATTCTAACGATTTCCGCTTGCTGAAGCATCAGTCTAATTCTTACAATTATGTAGTTCAATGCTGGTATGTAACTGATCGTGTACAAGACTGATGCTTCAGTAATGAACTACAGAATTTTAAGAATTTTATTTTCTCTTCAATCAGTAATGATCATGGCTGTTCGTAATTGATGCAATGGTTGAGTTTGCACTTGAATGAGTCGTGGCATGTCTAAATTTTTAGTGCCTCAGGCATACTATTACATTCCTTGACATTGTTCGTGCTTTGAACAATCAGAGTCATTGCATCAATTTGCAACTCAGCCATAGATTGTGAAATGCAACTCTGTGCTGAAAAGCAACTCTGGCCATAGTTTGTGCTGAAATGTCTTTGTGCTGAAATACAAGTCAATTATACTATGGCCATAGTTTGTGCTGAAATGAAACTAAGGCATGCATGTCTTCCATTTTTTGTTGCAATGTAAATGAGGCATTGCATCGGTTTGTAGCTGAGGCATGCATGACTTTGGTTGTGCAGAAATGCATTAGTTATACTAAAGGCTTTTGCTGAAATGCATGACATTTGAAACTACTTTATTTTGCAAGTGAAGGAGGTAGCAGAGGTAATGAATGCACTAGAGGCTTGCGCTTTATTAATATGAACCTGTTTTAGTTTGATGTAAACATAAATTTAGTGCCGGCTGTGTTTGTAAGTACTCTGTAAAGCTGAATTTATTGGCTATTTTTTTGTTATTTTATAGTTGACTAAATAGTATTTGTGTTACTGGTTAATTTGAAATGAAAATTTGTTTATTAATTTCAGTGTGTGATGTTAATTGTTGTTATGTTGCGGTATGTTATTTAATGATGCAATAGCTATGATATAATGATGCGGTATGTAATGTTAAATGTTGTCGTAGCTATGATATAGTGTTGCCATAAATTAATGCATGTGGGCCCCTCAATAGGATTCCGTGAACCCGGCTATAGATTTTAGTGGCACAACAGGATTCTGTGAACCCGGGATTCAGAATTTAGTGGGCCTACATTTATGTAAATTTAGTACCGGAGGCAACACCTATAGTGATGTTACCTTAGGATAGCAAAAACGTTGCCTTTGACACTAAGGCAATGTGGCAAAAGACAACCCCAAAAAACTGCTGCCACGGATCATTTTTGGACTATAGCAACATTTTTTTGCACTTCCTACATCACTTCTCTGGGGTTGCCGTATGCAATCTATGGCGTAGTTGATAATCAGTTTAAATTCTCCTTCCATTTAGATGAACATTTTATTAATAAAATAATGATTGGAAATTGACTTTTAATTAGATTTCAAATTGTTTGAAAATCTAAACAATATCTTGTAAAAGATGAAACAATATTGGATTTTTCAAAGTGAACCGGTTTTGAAATTTCATAAGAAATGTGATTTTGAGTTATATACTCAAATATGGATTTTATGCGAACACTTGATAACGGTTTTGGAAAAATAATCAAGTGAGTTTTGAAGAAAATATTATTTTGATTCGATTCGATTTGAAATGAAAATTTGGAAATTTGAAATGATGAATTTAAAGTAAAGTTATTTTGGACTAAATTGAGAATATAAATTATTATTTTGGGAAAGAGATTTGGAATAATGGTTTTGAGATAAAGTTTTTTTAGAATTAGAGTGGAAATATTAAATATTTTGGGAAATGATTTGAACGATTTATAATTTAAATCATAATATGGCTCAAAGCGAACGCATTGCGTAACGATAATTCGTTAATATCAGTTTAAATTTCCAAATGACTATAACTTGAACGTTCTGAATCGGATTGAAGTGAAATGAAAAACAACGGATTTCTATTAATAATAGTTTTTGAATAGAAAATAAATTTTCAAATTCCAACGTATGGGTTTCAAGTTATGTTTAAAATCGGATAAAACAGGCTTAAATAAAATTATTAAAAATTTATAAAATTTATGATGAATCTTATTTTATTACTAAAAGTGGTTAGAGATGGAATACTAGCATTTCTAATGATTTTGAAACCATTTGATTTAAATGGCTATTTACACCACTTTGGTAACGCTGTTAAGTGTTATTTTAACGGTTCTATGGAAACAATCGAGTTTTGGACATATAAACTGTAAACTAACGTTTTAAACTATTAAAATAGTTTTGTAAATATTTTTGGAAGACTTTTAAGAACTTAAATTATTTCATATGGACTTTATTACAGAATTGAAGCAACGTATTGGGAGTTTGGAATTTAAAAAAAGGAAATGAGTTTGAGTAGAGGTGGTCAACTAATATTCAATATGAAATTCCAGGATGGTACGAATACTATCAGAAATATTGTGACACCCCACATCCGTTAACGTCACTCACAAAGGGAATGTACTAAGTTTCATGAAGCGTTATAGGTAAACAGACATAGAACATTACAAGATAGATATAAATAAATAGCTGCGGAAATTCAATTTTTTATTTCAAACACAAATCATACATCGTGGTCCAATATACCATAAGCCACAAAAACCATTACAATAACATAACTTCTGTCTTGTACCATCAAAGTACATAAATATAGAAAACATAACATAATTCCCCAAGAAAAAGAGCCAAGACATGGTAGAGATAAGAACTTGAGCCATACTTCGAAAGCAGCTCTAGCAAGATGATAATTGAGTCCTGACTAAGCTTAAGTGTTTCCTTTCTGAGAACCTAAGGGTAGGAAACGGAAGAAATAAGAGGAAACAAAAGGGTCAGACATAAAGTCTAGCGAGTCTAGTTACTTTTAGCAAATAAATAAATAAAAGTAGCATGACAGGCATATAAAGTGGACAAGAGAGACCACTACATAAATGGCAGATGTGTCAAGGTGTACAAGATAAGGTGTATATGCTTCTCTAATGATTACTCTACACTATTGCTAGTATAACCAGAATGAGATGATCCCTTCCACTATAAGGTGGTAGACTTAGGCATACGTCTAATTGTATCCTATCTACTACCCTAATCGATCGGCTCCCTAATCCGCGTAGATACTCTATGTCGGCCCCACCGTAGGATGTATTACGTCCTAAAGTGGCAACCCCTCGCTGATGTGCAAAGCCCCATATCTACAGGTGTCACGGTCATCTTATCCCCTTCTGCCCTGCTCATGCACGCACATAGCCTGGTCAGTTTGCGCCGCCCACACCGTCCTCCACGTTTGGATCTCTTACAATCAGCCCAGTAAGCGTGCCCCTTCTCCGACCTAGTACAAAGTTAATGTTTTGATACCTACTCCGGGTTACCAGGTAAAACGGATCCCACACAATATGATACAAGCTCTCCCCCTTGTCTTGTATTCCCGCTAGGTTTTCTTTGGCTATGTATACCACTAGGTGTCTTTAATTACATAACACTATTATTTCCACAAGTTATGCTTACCCTAAAAGGTGTCTTTAATTACATAACTTTATTATTTCCTCTGGTTATGAAACAACCCACCCCCGTTAAGGTCACTCACAAAGGGAATGCCTTAACTTCGGTGGAGCATTTTAGGTAAAAGATGCAGATAAATTACAAGACAGACAAATAAAGCAGCGGAAAAATAAAGTCATTTTATAAACAATGTGGTTCAGTCAAGCTTTTACAATAGTTGCCTCAATCATAGTTAAAGTAATACATAGAACTTCTGTCTTGATTTAAAAACTTCCAAGTATAAAAGAAGCATAAAAATAACAATGATATTCCCCCAATAAAGCATAAACCAGCCATAGCAGTGGAAGAGAGAGTCCAAAGCACTACATCAACTATCTTCGAGTTTGGAAAGAAAACTGAGCTAAGTGGTAACATTTCCGCCCTGCGAACCTGGGGGAAACGGAAGAAAAGTGGCAAAACAAAACTAGGTCAGACATAAGTCTGGTAAGTCCAGTGACTTTCAACATATAAACAGGCAAAAGCATCATGACATGAATAAACTGAATATCAGACAATACCATGAGAACAAGGATAACAAAATAACATACGATTATTATAGATATGATAAGGCAAGATAAACTGAATATAAGACAATGCAGTGAGAACAAGGATAACAAGATAACATACGATTAATATAGATATGATAAGGCAAGATAAACTGAATGCGCTTCTACTCTTTCTCTGCTTCGCAACTACCTTGTTATTATGATTCTTATATCTCTGCACCACCTAACTAGTGTCCCAACTAGTAATCTATACAAAATGATCACATTGTAATGTGATCCCAATCCCCGTAATTGTGGTAGCCTTCAGGTGTACATCTATCATGAGGATTCCACCTCAATCTTCCTAATTGCCATGAACATGTTAGATGTACCATTACTACCCTATCGATTGGCTCCCTACTTATACTAATTTCTCTTGTGTCTATGTAAATCGGCCATCTCTTGCGTGCAGATACCCTGTGTTGGTCCCACCATAAGGTGTATCAATCCTTATGACAACGACCCAACACGATTCAAGATGCATAGTGTATACCTACTGGTACCCAGTGCCTGCTTTTTCCCACTCCGTAGTAGGTTCACACCCGTAAACAGTCGGAACCTATACTGACGTATCCCTTGCCGCTGTTTTGAACGTTTATAATCAGCCCAGTAATCGTGCCCCACCCTGCCTAGTTCAGGGTACCATGATACATCTATGTGGGGTACTGCTGAAATGGGTCCCCGTTACTAGGGTTTCCTACTGGTTAAGTTTGTGGGCCAATATATACAAATATTACCCACCTACATGAGATGTACTTAACCCTCCCACCGATTCAAGCATGTTTATTTAATAGTTAAGTTTTGTGGGCCTATATTTACTAATATTACCCACCAACCCGATATGTACTTAACCCTCCTACTGATTCAAGCATGTTTATTTAATGGCTAAGTTTGTAGGCCTATATTTACTAATATTACCCACCCAACTTGATATGTTACTTTGGTTACGTGTTGCCTTATTTTGTCAACTTCACGCTACCACAAACCAAGTTATATTGGTTAAGTGTTGCCCTCTTGTTTTAACTTAACCTTACCACAAATCAAGTTATATTGGTTAAGTGTTTCTTATTACTTAACCCTACCACAAATCAAGTTATATTGGTTAAGTGTTTCTTATTACTTAACCCCACCCATTCATCATGCTATACTGGTTAAGTGTTTCCTATTAACTTAACCCTAGTCATTCATCTTGTTATATTGGTTAAGTGTTTCTCATTAACTTAACCCTAGTCATTCGTGTCATATTGGTTAAGGGTTCTCATTACTTAACCCTAGTCATTCATCTTGTTCATTAGCATTAATTGATTTATTAATGCACCAACCTCTTACATTAGATATGCGTTGCTACGGTTACTGGATGTGTCGGGCAATTCCAGACAGTTTTACACTACAACTCAATCTAACCTCGGGTTTTTCTTGGGCATGATGCACTAACCTCTCACATTAGATAGGTGTTGTTGTGGTTACTGGATGTGTCGGGCGGTTCCGGGCAGTTTTACACCACAACTCAATCTAACCTCGGGTTAGGCATATTCATCTTTAATTTACACATTTACCATATATACCCAAATCTAGATTTTTCATGCCAATTACCAAATTCACCAAAACTAGTCATGTTCCAATTCCCAAGTTATGCCCAACAAATTCTAATTTCAAGTTATTAATCAAAATTGGCTATACCCAAGCTTCCCTAAATTTGCAATAACAGTCATGCCCAAAATCACTATGCATTATGTTTGCCGTCCCAAATCATTGTTAAGCCCAAGCTAAATTTAATATTCCAACTTACAGTTTATGCCCAAAACTAGGTCTTTCATGCCAAATTTCATACTTTGTCGTTCATGCCAATTCTTGGTTCAATATGTCAAATTATATATTCCATAATTCATGTCAATTTACCCCAAATTGCACCGTAACATTCATGCCATAATACATGCTCCAAATTATGCCAAATAAATGTCAATTTCATGTTATACCCAATTACCCCAAGTTCGCAAAAAAGATAATTATGCCCCAAATCATAAGTTACAAAAATATGTTCCACCATTACCAAATAGACTATTCCCCAATACCACCACATTCCAATCACACGTATAATAAGTTTCAGTCTAGATTCGAGGTTAATCTAGATTCAAAAAATAAAGGGGAAGAAAGAGGAACACAAATTAGGGTAGGCATAAAACAGGCATTAAAATGGTAGATCTATAATATTATGGACCTAAGAGGATTACAGATATGTTAGAGTTGGGATATAACAAAGATGGATCTTAAACAAACTGACAGAAATTACCTCATAGACATATAGATCTGATATAAATTACATTACGAACCTAAAAGGATTATGCATCAGATGTCCAACAAAGATAGGCATGATTGAATAGTAACTTCCTAGGCATGTAAATCATTGATTCAGTAGAAAGATAGGAATTATTTTGAAAGATTTGTCTTATCATCAAGCGTGGACTTAGATCCATTTCATTATATGCCAAAATCACTATTAGGTGTTTAAATCTGAAAATAACTTGAACTTACAAAAAGAGAATGATTCTTGTATTTCTGGAATCTGTTTTCTGAAACTGAATAGCTCTCCCTTGACGCAGATTATCGATTCTTTAATTTAGATTTGATTCTTAGAAAATAGTTGTTGAAATCTTTGAATTAGCCTTTGAATCTCTACTTGAATTCTAAACTTGATTTCTACGAAGAACTTTAGCAGCATAACCACATCTTTGATTTATTTTGATATGAATTAGGTAGAGTATAGGCATAATGGAGTTGTGTAGAGAAAACTGTAGCCTTAGGGGTTTTTATATAGCATAGGGTTCAACGAATCTGGTCAGAACGGGCGTCCAAATGCAGAGAAAGGAACCAGGTCTCGAATATGGAAATAGAGGGGAGGTAGACCCCCAGGTCGACCCTCTAGTCGACCTATGTGACCCAGGTCGACCCCCTGGTTGACCTGGGTCATGGGCGGGAAATTTCCCACCTAGCCCGGGTGTGTGATTTGAATTTCGAATTTGAATTCGAGTCGTTTTAATTTATTTAAATTCCTGAAACTTCTGAGTGCCATAACTTTCTCATACGAAGTCCGATTTACGAAAACTTGGACTCTATTCCAAGCAGAATTCCGAGATGAACGTAATGGCGTAACCCGATTCCCTTAATTCTCACTTTAAAAAGTAAGTATTCTTTAATTCATTCTTTTAATATTCTCAGAAAATACGGGGTGTTACATTCTCCCCTCCTTAAAGGATTTCGTCCCTGAAATCTCTAAGTTAAGAAGAATGCATATCCTAACATCCAACATCCATCTACTCAACCATTCAATCACAAACGTCCATTGTCCTTAAAAAGATTTCTAATGTTTTCATGATCATATGCATAGTGTGTGTACATGTCCTTATCTAATGCAAGATCAGGCAGTCTACTGATTCAGTTGACCTCCTCAATGCGAATTATGTCAGTGCCATGAGTCCATCATGTGTGCAATTATTCCTAATCGTACTTTATAACTTCTACATGAGTGCAAAATAATTCATACAAATGCAACATCTATATGATAACACATCAAGTTTCAGTTCATATATATATAAATTCAATCATGCATATGCAATATGAAAGTGAATGAGCCGATCTAGTGCCTAATGTGTGTATATGCATCCACGAGCAACCACTAGCAACCACTAGCAACCACTTGCAACCACCAATCATAACATGTTTCAAACACATGTTTACATCCATTGGTTTCTACCTAAGGATAAGGAATAGGATCGAGGAGATATACTTAAAACGTAGATACAAGCATGCATAAACTTAAGGAAAGAGAGATCAAGGATGTACCCTCATAAAGAAAAGGGTAGGCTGCACGTATCTAGTCTTCAGTCTTCTAAGTCGCATATTCTTGAGCTTCACTCCACTATACCTTAACTAATTTAACTTCATGATTGCGAACCTTCTTGACCTCCATTTCCAAAACCCACTAGTAAAGATAGGACCTCGATCACTTACTATGCTAGAGGGTATCCAATGTACTCGAACTATCTTTCTAAGATAAACATATGTTAACCATGATATCAAGTGTATATACTAAGATGATTAGAGGTCTCTCCTCTACTTAGCTTATCCATCATGTTACAAATCTGAGGGTCTAAAGCTAAAGGTTGCTATGTACTTTTTACCTCTCTTAAGGTCAGTTTTTTCTACTTAGGGCGCCTGCCACAACCATTTATCTCTCATGCAAACCATCCTAGTCGAACTCGACATCCCTCAAGTACAAGCCCCAAAGCCCTAAACCAATATCAGACAAGCACCCATGGAATACCTCCTTCGAATTTGGGTGATCTATGTGAGATGATACTAGCAAAACAACCAAACAATTGAGCACTTAACCAACTCTGGCTATCCTCGCCAATCTTTCTCCAAAACTATCGTTGATCGCATAACTGGCTTTGCATTGTCAACTAAATATATGCGGAAGTCTATCTCGAATTTTTTTTGGGGGGAAAATCCCTAACCTAATCAAAAACGTCTGCGTACTCATGGACTACTCTAACGGATCGCAAATCATCGATAGATGCATCAAGTGATTCTAGGTAGCTAAGCCTAACTGATCCCCTCAGGATCGCACAAAATCTCGAGGGTATTCCCGAAGCAAGTCAAAAGTTTAACTACCCTCCTTTCACAACTACTAGCTAACCAACCCATGCCTAGAATCAACCCATAGCCCATGGAACCAAAAACATAAGCATTACACTTAAACTCAATCCTTAATACAGATATTCTCAAATCCTTACAAACCAAAGATAAATGAGCCGAACCACCAACCGGATTTGAGATAATAATGGGATCTTCTATTGTACTAGTACTAAGGTGCAGAGACTCAACTACAGAAGCAGATATGAGTGAATGTGAAGCGCTGAAATCAAAAAGAGTACTAATACGATGATCAAAAAGAAAAACTAAACTTTACTATCTTTCACTCAGGTACGCTGGCGGTGAAAGCATGCACTTGCCTTCCTGAAAATCCTGTCCATTGTCCTTGTCCTTGTCCTCTGGGAAATCCTTGATAAGATGCCCTACCTCACCATGCTGAAAACAACCACTTGTTTTTTACTTCCTATAATTAAATGACCTGCTATACCGTAGAAAAGATACTTCCTCTTGTTTCTGGATCTATTATTTCCTCCGCCCTTCTTATATTCCAATCCCTTGTTTGTGATTCTTCCCCTTTGGCCTCTTTCTCTTTACCTCCCTTGTGAACCATGTTGACAAGCCTTTCGAAGGTTGCCTCCATCGCATGAGAAACCCTACAAAGCTTGGAAGAGAACTAGTCGTAGGTCAAACTACTACGACTATGGATGGAGGTTGGGCACTTCTTCGCCCTTTGAAAGGTGTCGTAGTCTCATCGAGCCTACGGAACCATGCCGCGATAAGGTTACCTCCCTGAGAGACTGGAGCCCCGGAGACTCAGGAAAGAAGGAAACAAGGATTCAAACAGAGGATCAAAAGATAATGCATATGGCTTTAGGGAATATGCCTTTAAACAAAGCCTTTCTTCTGAAAATTCTTCTTTTAAAACCGTTTTGAAAATAATTTTTCAAATCTTTTATCTGATCCGGTAACCTTCAGCTCTGATACCAAGTGAAACACCCCACCTCCATTAAGGTCACTCACAAAGGGAATGCTTTAACTTCAGTGGATCTTTTTAGATGCGGATAAATTACAAGACAGACAAATAAAGCAGCAAAAAAATAAAGTCATTTTATAAACAATGTGGTTCAGTCAAGCTTTTACAATAGTTGTCTCAATCATACTTAAAAGTAATACATATAACTTCTGTCTTGATTTGAAAACTTCCAAGTATAAAAGAAGCATAAAAATAACAATGATATTCCCCAATAAAGCATAAACCAGCCATAGCAGTGGAAGAGAGAGTCCAAAGCAATACATCGACTATCTTCGAGCTTGGAAAGAAAACTGAGCTAAGTGGTAACATTTCCTCCCTACGAACCTGGGGGGAGGGGGAACGGAAGAAAAGAGGCGAAACAAAACTAGGTCAGTCATAAGTCTGGTAAGTCCAATGACTTTCAACACATAAACAGGCAAAAGCATCATGACATGAATAAACTGAATATAATACAATATCGTGAGAACAAGGATAACAAGATAACATACGATAGTATAGATATGATAAGGCAAGATAAACTGAATATAAGACAATGCCGTGAGAACAAGGATAACAAGATAACATACGATTAGTATAGATATGATAAGGAAAGATAAAATGAATGCGCTTCTACTCTTTCTCTGCTTTGCTACTACCTTGTTATTCTGATTTTTATATCTCTACACCACCTAACTAGTGTCCTAACTAGTAATCTATATAAAATGATCATATTGTAATGCGATCCCAATCCCCGCAATTGTGGTAGCCTTTAGGTACACATCTATCGTGAGGATTCCACCTCAATCTGCCTAATTGCCATGAACAAGTTAGATGTACCTTTACTACCTTAACGATCGGCTACCTACTTGTATTAATTTCTCTTGTGTCTGTGTAAATCGGCCCTCTCTTGCGTGTAGATACCCTGTGCTGGTCCCACCATAAGGTGCATCAATCCTTATGACAGCGACCCGACATGATTCAAGATGCATAGTGTATAACTACTAGTACCCAGTGCCTGCTTTTTCCTGCTCCAGAGTACATGCACGCCCGTAAACCGTCGGAACCTACACTGACGTACCCCTGCAGCTGTTTTGACCGCTTATAATTAGCCCAGTAATCACGCCCCACCCTGCCTAGTTTAGGGTATCATGATACATCTATATGGGTTACTGCTGAAATGGGTCCCCGTTACTAGGGTTTCCTACTGGTTAAGTTTGTGGGCCTATATATACAAATATTACCCACCTACACGAGATGTACTTAACCCTCCCAGTGATTCAAGCATGTTTACCTAATGGTTAAGTTTTGTGGGCCAATATTTACTAATATTACCCACCAACCTGATATGTACTTAACCCTCCTACTGATTCAAGCATGTTTATTTAATGGTTAAGTTTGTGGGCCTATATTTACTAATATTACCCACCCAACTTGATATGTTACTTTGGTTACGTGTTGCCTTCTTGTGTCAACTTAACCCTACCACAAATCAAGTTAAATTGGTTTAAGTGTTGCCCTCTTGTTTTAACTTAACCTTACCACAAATCAAGTTATATTGGTTAAGTGTTTCTTATTACTTAACCCTACCACAAATCATGCTATACTGGTAAAGTGTTTCCTATTACTTAACCCTACCCATTCATTATGCTATACTGGTTAAGTGTTTCCTATTAACTTAACCCTAGTCATTCATCTTGTTATATTGGTTAAGTGTTTCTCATTAACTTAACCCTAGTCATTTGTGTTATATTGGTTAAGTGTTCTCATTATAGTCATTCGTCTTGTTCATTAGCATTAATTGATTTATTAATGCACCAACCTCTCACATTAGATATGTGTTGTTGTGGTTACTGGATGTGCCAGGCGGTTCCGGGAAGTTTACACCACAACTCAATCTAACCTCGGGTTTTTCTTGGGCATGATGCACTAACCTCTCACATTAGATAGGTGTTGTTGTGGTTACTGGATGTACCGGGCGGTTCCGGGCAGTTTTACACCACAACTCAATCTAACCTCGGGTTAGGCATGTTCATCTTTAATTTACAAATTTACCATATATACCCAAATCTAGATTTTTCATGATAATTACCAAATTCACCAAAACTAGTCATGTTCCAATTCCCAAGTTATGCCCAACAAATTCCAATTTCAAGTTATTAACGAAAATTGGCTATACCCAATCTTCCCTAAATTTGCAATAACAGTCATGCCCAAAATCACTATGCATTATGTTTGGCGTCCCAAATCAATAGTTAAGCCCAAGCTAAATTTATTATTCCAACTTACAGTTTATGCCCAAAACTAGGTTTTTCATGCCAAATTTCATACTTTGTCGTTCATGCCAATTCTAGGTTCAATATGTCAAATTACATAATTCATGTCAAATTACCCCAAATTGCACATTAACAGTCACGCCATAATACATGTTCCAAATTATGCCAAATAAATGTCAATTTCATGTTATACCCAATTACCCCAAGTTCGCAACAAAGACAATTATGCCCTAAATCATAAGTTACAAAATTGTGTTCCACCATTACTAAATAGACTATTCCCCAGTACCACCGCATTCCAATCGCACGTATAATAAGTTTCAGTCTAGATTCGAGGTTAATCTAGATTCATAAAATAAAGGGGAAGAAAGAGAAACACAAACGAGAGTAGGCATAAAACAGGCACTAAAATGGTAGATCTACCAAATATAGTATTATGGACCTAAGAAGATTACAGATATGTTAGAGTTGGGATATAACAAAGATGGATATGAAACAAACTGACAGAAATAACCTCATAGACATATAGATCTGATATAAATAACATCATGAACCTAAAAGGGTTATATATCAGGTGTCCAACAAAGATAGGCATGATTGAATAGTAACTTCCTAGGCATGTAAATCATTGATTCAATAGAAAGATAGGAATTATTCTGAAAGATTTGTCTTATTATCAAGCATGGACTTAGATCCATTTCATTACATGCCAAAATCACTATTTGGTGTTTAAATCTGAAAATAACTTGAACTTATAAAAAGAAAATGATTCTTGTATTTCTGGAATCTGTTTTCTGAAACTGAGTAGCTCTCCCTTGACCTAGATTATCGATTCTTAAATTTAGATTTGATTCTTAGAAAATAGTTGTTGAAGTCGTTGAATTAGCCTTTGAATCTCTACTTGAATTGTAAACTTGATTTCTACGAAGAACTTTAGCAGCATAACCCCGTCTTTAATTTATTTTGATATGAATTAGGGTAGAGTATAGGCGCAATGGAGTTGTGTAGAGAAAACTGTAGCCTTAGGGGTGTTTATATAGCATAGGGATCAACGAATCTGGTCAAAACGGGCGTCCAAATGCAGAGAAAGGAATCAGGACTCGGATCTGGAAATAGGGGGGAGGTAGACCCCCTGGTCGACCTATGTGACCCAGGTCGACCCCCAGGTCGATCTGGGTCCTGGGCGGGAAATTTCCCGCCCAGCCCGGGTGTGTGATTTGAATTTCGAATTTGAATTCGAGCTTTTTTAATTTATTTAAATTCATGAAACTTCTGAGTGTCATAACTTTCTCATATGAAGTCATATTTACGAAAACTTGGACTCTATTCCAAGCAGAATTCCGAAACGAACGCAATGGCATAACCCGTTTCCTTTAATTCTCACTTTAAAAATTAAGTATTCTTTAATTCATTCTTTTAATATTCTTAGAAAATATGGGGTGTTACAGGTTATGTATACCACTAGGTCTTCAATTACATAACCTTATCGGGTTAAGATTGTGGGCCTATATGTAAATATTACCTCCCCCCTCCTGATTTGCTTAACCCACCCACTATCCAAATTTTACTTAACCCTAACCTTAGTTCACAATCATACAATACCTATGGATTAGATTTGGTTAAGTAGTCCAATTTATTACCATGTCCATTTATGGTTTATATAGGCTAGACCTCCCACATTAGGCCTACAACTTATGGATGTTGGATATGCCGGTCGGGTCCGGGCGATCTTATTCTATAATTGGGTCTAACCTCGTGTCTTAGCCCGATTCGTATTTGTGCACTTAGACCTCTCACATTAGGTTCAACATTAGTGGCTGCTGGATATGCTGGTCGGGTCCGGGCAGACTTCCACCACTAATGAAACTTAACCTCGTGTCATAAACGCCATTACAATTTCTAATTGTAATCCTAGGCATTCATTATTAATTAATCAATTAATTAAACCTATGCCCTTATAGGTGTTAATGCCCATTTTGTACAATTTGAATTATATGTCCAATTCATATAAACATTATATAAATTACGCCAATTTTAACCCTTTTTCCCTCGGTCCCTAACAAACGCATTCACATATAGTTTGCGACATCTAGGCTAGAAAGTAGCCAAGTCATACACAATAAAAAGGGAAATGTGATGAAAATATGACAAAGGTGATTGTTTTGGCATAAACATAAACTAGCATGGTGATAAGGTGGACATATAAGCATAAATCTGATGAACGAGTGGTAGTTAATTGGTTCTAACATAACTATGATGTCATAATAAGCATAATAAGATCTAAATTAACAATTTGGATGTCCAACTGGTTTAGATCTAATATGATAAGCACCAGGTGATAAACTAGATCTGATTAGCAATTTAGATGTCCACATGATTCAGATCTAATGGTTAAAACTAGATCTAACACAAATTAGGTCAAGATCCACATTATAGAATTTCGTAATGCATCCAACAAGATAGAGATTTAGATCAATAATTAAAAATAGATCTAACACTAATAAGGTCAAGATCCACATCATAGAATACCACAAAAGTTACAATAGATCCAACAAGATAGAGATTTAGATCCAAAACCTAACCAATTCAGAATGTCATATGTTCATGATTTACAATGGATCTGATCTAATCTAGGCATATAAACAAATCCAAGTCATAGTCGTGTCATATTTACTTTTAAATATTCAAATCTAAAAGCAACTAGAAACTCACAGTGTTAGGATTAGAAAATAGAACTAGACAAGATTGGACCTTGATCTCCAATTGATTTGCTTTAGTTGAAGAAGATACCAGGTCCAAATCAGTTCAGATACTGGTAGAGTTTGGCCACCATGAATTCTCAGTGAAGAAAATAAGAGAAATGACCACGTATATATAGCTTCCAGACCCTCTTAACCCGACTGCCACATCAGCCCTAGGGGTGCCGACACCCCTGTGGGTGGGTCGACCCTGGTGTCGACGCCCCTTAAAGGGGGTCGGTCCCGGTGCCGACACTCCGCTAGGGGGATCGACCCCCTAGAGCAGGAATTCTTCCACCACTTTTTATTTTTCGAATTCGAACTGTTTCGATAAGATTCTGACTCATCTTTGACTCATGTGTATATATATAATCTTTCTGCGCATATACAAATTTAAAACCCACATAACTTCTTCATACAGTGTCTGTTTTACGCAAAACAAATGTCTATCTTGACCACAATTTCGAGACGGACGCAATGGAGCAGTCTATTTTCCTTACTTCTGAATATTAAATTAATTATAATTTAATTTATCCTCTTTTAGTGTCATTAAAAATATGGGGTTTTACATTCTCCCCTACTCAAAGGATTTCGTCCCCGAAATCTCTAAGTTGAGAAGAATGCATATCGTACCATCCATCACCCATCTACTCATCCATCAATCACTGACATCCATTGTCCTTAAAGACTTCTAATGCTTATATGAATATATGCAGAGGTGTGTGTATATGTCCCAACACTAATGCGGAAATCAAGTTGTCTACTGATTCAGTTGACCTCCTTAATGCAATGTTTGTTAGTGCCATGAATCCAATATATATGCAAATAATCCTATTATGACATGTGAGTTCTATATGCATGCACACTCATTCATCCAAATGAAACATCCATATGGTAATACATCCATTTCC
Source organism: Allium sativum (assembly GCA_030737875.1). Lineage (NCBI taxonomy): Eukaryota > Viridiplantae > Streptophyta > Magnoliopsida > Asparagales > Amaryllidaceae > Allium > Allium sativum. The sequence continues at coordinate 886,752,609 of CM060915.1, read as the reverse complement.
ATCCATAAAAGAAAAAGAAAATGCACACACATCCATATGCAGTATGAGAGTGATTGAGCCGATCTAGTGCCTAATGTGTGTGTATATGCGTCCACAGGCAACCACTAGCAAACACTTGCATCCACTTGCATCCATCAAACATAACATGTCTCAAACGCATGTTTACATCCATAGGATTCCTACCTAAAGGTCGAAAATACTATGGATAAGATTATTTAAATGATAGAAACAAGTATAGATAAAACTTTTGGAAAAAGGGGTTAACAACATACCCTCGAAAAGAAAAGGGTACGAAGCACGAATTTTGTCCTCAGTCCCCCAAGTCGCATCCTCTAGGTCATCTCCCCATTGTACCTTTAGCAACTTGATCTCTTTATTGTGTAGCCTCTTAACTTCTGATCCAAGGATACGGGAAGGAACTCGTCTGACTATCGCCTCCAATTCCAATTCTACCTCTTCCAATACACTCGGCTCAACAGCTTTTGTGGTGTCATGCAAGAACTTCTGCAGATGGGAAACGTGCAAAACATCATGAACACCGAATAGATTTTGGGGAGCTTTACTCTGTAGGCCATCTGGCCAATCCTCTCAGTTATGGGAAATGATCCCACAAACCTAGGTGCCAACTTCCCTACCGACCCGAAGCGAACCACATTCTTCAAAGGTGATACTTTGATAAAAACTAAGTCTCCCTCTTTAAATTCGATGTCAGACCTTCTCTTGTCTACATAGGGCTTCTACCTATCTTGGGATGTCTTCATCCGTCGTCGAATTAGGTCAATCTTTTCGAACGTTTCCCTAACCATATCCGGTCCAAGTAATAATCTTTCTGTAGATTCCTACCAACAAGTTGGTGATCTACAGGGTCGTCCATACAATGCTTCGAAGGGTGCCGTGCCGATGCTGGATTGATAGCTGTTATTATAGGAAAACTCTACTAAAGGAAGGTGTTCTTCTCAAGTCCCTCTGAAATCTAGGATACAGAACCTCACAAGATCCTCTAGAATTCTATTCACCCTCTCCGTCTGTCCATTGGTCTGAGGATGATAAGCGGTGCTCAAATGCAACTATGATCCTAATGCTTCTTGCAAGCTCCTCCAAAAATCACTGGTAAAGATGGGGTCACGATCGCTCATGATGCTGGTAGGTACTCCATGAAGACGAACTATCTCATGAACATAAATTACTGCCAACCATGATGTCGTCCTCTTGCTCTTAACTGGAATAAAGTGGGCACTCTTAGTGAGTCTATCTACCACAACCCAGATACTGGTGTTACCTTTCTTCGATCTAGGCAACCCTTCTATGAAATCCATAGAGATGCTCTCCCATTTCCACTGAGGAACCTCCAAAGGATGAAGTAGACCACTGGGTTTCTTTTGCTCAACTTTAACTTGCTGGCAAACTAAACATTGAGAAACGAACTCTGCCACATCTTTCTTTATCCCAGTCCAAAAGAAAACCCTTTTCACGTCTCTGTATATCTTATCACCACCTGAATGAATTCTCATCTTAGAATGGTGGGCTTGTTTTAGGACCACCTTTATCAAGCTTCCAGTTTGAGGAACGCAGAGCCTTCCATCTCGTCGCAACCACCCCTTTTCATCTATGACATATCTATTGAGGTGACTAGAAGTCCTCGCCTTTCTTGAGCTTTTTCATGATTTCTAAAATCTACGGGTCACCTTGTTGTGAAGCTCTTATCTGATCCATAAGAGTTGGTCATATCTCCAAGGATGCAAACAAATTAGGCAAAATCTCGATGGAGGGTCTAAAATCAAAAGCTGATATGAACTCCAAGATCTTCCTCTCCACAAATAGAGGACTCAAGGCCATCCTCTGCCTACTTAGTGCATCTGCCCCCACATTACCCTTGTCAGGGGTATAAGCAATCTCAAAATCATAAGAAGTTAGGAACTCCATCCACCGTTGTTGCCTTAAATTGAGATCCTTCTATGAAAACAGATACTTGAGAGATTTATGATCGGTGTATAACTCGAACTTCTCTCCAAGTAAATAATGGCGCCACGTCTTAAACACGAACACTATGGAAGCTAGCTCTAGATCATGGGTGGGGTAGTTCTTCTCATGAACTCTTAACTGTCTACCCCATAACACACCACTATCCCTTCTTGCATCAGAACCACACCAAGCCCTGTACCACACGAATCAGTGTAAATGGTAAGCACTTTACTCCCATTAGGTAAGGTCAAGACCGAGGTTGTTGTCAAAGCCCTCTTCAGTCGTTGGAAAGCAACATTACAATTTATATCCCATGAAAACGCCAAATTTTTCTTTGTCAGCCTGGTGAGTGGGGCTGATATCTTTGCGAAGTCCTTAGTGAACTTCCTATAATAACCTGCCAACCCAAGAAAGCTTCTCACCTCAGTTGCATTTTTTGGAATCTGCCAATGTTGCACTGCAACCACCTTTGCAGGATGTACAGCTATCTCTTCTTTGGAGACCACATGTCCTAAGAATCTCACCTCCTTTCTCCAAAAATGGCATTTGGAGAACTTTGCCCTAAGCTGATGATCACAGAGAGTTTTCAAACTTCTCTCAAATGTTGGGCATGCTCTTCTTCGTTTTGGAGAAGAATAAGATATCGTCAACAAAGACGACGACAAATTTGTTTAGAAACTCCCGAAACGCCCTACTCATCAAATCAACAAAATAGGCGGGTGCATTTGTCAGCCCAAAAGGCATAACTAGCCATTCAAAGAAACCATCCAGAGTTCTAAAAGCGGTTTTATCTATGCTATCCTCGGCCACCCTCAACTGATGGAACCCCGTGGCCAACTCTAATTGAGAAAATACCAAGGCACCAACAAGCTGATCAAATAAATCATCAATCCTCAGGAGCAGGTGCCTATTCTTCTTAGTGAGTTTATTCAACTCTCTACAATCCACACACAAATGAAGCGAACCGTCCAGCTTAGTTGCGAATACAACTAGAGTCTAGAGCACCCCCATTCAGATATGCTTCGTCTGATAAACCCCTTCTCAATTAGCTCCACTACTTGCTTACTCAGCTCCCTCCTTTCCCTTGGAGCCATATGGCGCACTGGTAATGCAACTGGCTTTGCATTGTCCACCAGATATATACAAAAATTGATTTTGCGCCTCGGAGGTAAGCCCTGTACTTCATTAAAAACATTAGAATAATCCTGAACTATTAGAACAGATTGTAGATCATCGATAGATGCATCTAGAGACTCTAGGAAACTAAGCATAACCGACCCTCGTGGGTCACAAGAAATCTCGAGGGTCCTTCCATGACAAGTCAGAAGTCTAACGACCCTCCTCTCACAATCTAGAATGGCACCATACGTGGTAAGCCAATCCATTCCTAGAATCAACCCATAGCCCGTAAACCCGAGCACATACGCGTCGCATTCAAACTCGACGCCTAACATAGATATTTTCAAACTCTGACAAATCATAGATAAATGAGTCGAACCACCAATAGGGCTTGAAACAACTACGTGATCCACTACCATACTTGTAATTAAGTGCGGAGATTCAACCACAGAACTAGATATAAATGAATGTGAAGCGCCAGAATCAAAAAGTGTTCTAATAGGATGGTGTGAAAGAGAAATTAAACCTTCCACATAAATTTTTCTACCTCTATCAAGAGCACTGACCACGAGAGCATACACTTGCCCGCTAGAAGTTCCTGCCCTTTGACCTTGTCCCTGCGATCCCTATTTCTTCGGGCGATCCCTAGCAAAGTGTCCGACCTCTCCACAATGGTAGCAAGAGTTCTTCCTTCGCTTACAGTCTTTGACCATGTGACCCTCTTTCCCACAATAGTGACATTTTCTCTTATCCTTGCCCTTGTCATTCTTTCCACCTTTCTTCTGATGTTGTTGTTGTTGCCCCTTCTTGGGCCACACCTTCTTATTTTGCGATGTTTCCTCGGCCTTTACTTCCTTCTTTTCTCCCTTGTCTTCCTTATGCATTAGGGCCATATCGACAAGTTTTTCAAAAGTGGCCCCCATTGGAATATGGGACATGGCTAAACCATGAAGGGGTTCATTCAGAAATTTAGCAAATCACAAAGCCCTTTTGTGCGGCGTATCCACCAGCTCTAACCCGAACCTCGCCAGTTGGTTGAATTTGTTCACATACTCTTTCACCGTCAAGTTTCCTTGTTTTAGTGCTAAGAATCTCTTCATCTGCATGCTTCTCTCAGCTTGAGAGAGAAATTTCATTTCAAATATTTGTTTAAAATCTTCCCAAATTTTCCACTGGACGTCCAACTTAGGTAACTTCCCACCAAAATGAGGCTTCGTCATTTAGTAGCCAAGCAGCTAACTGAATCTTCCATTTATCCTCTACATCCATGATTACGAACAAGTCCTTGGTCTGCTTGAGCCAATTCCACACTACTTCTCGTTCCCATGGAACGGTTTCCCTTCCATAGCATGGAAGTCTTTGCAGATCTTAGCGAAATTATCTGCCCCTGGAGGGAGAGGAGGAATGACTGGTGCAGCTGGGGGTTGAATGTTTCTTTGGCCTTCGGTCGGCGCCATGGCCTCCAAATACCTACGGAACCATCTGGATATCGTGACGCCCTTTGGGATACTAGGAATGTTTTGTTCCCTAGACATGCTGAAAAAGGAAAGGAAGAGATTTAGACAAAGGAGCGAAGGATATTACATATGGCTTTTTGGGGAATGTTTTTCAAAACAAACTTCTCTTTTTGAAAATGCTTTCTTTTAAAACCTCTTTGAAAATAATTTTCAAAAACTTCTATCTAATCTGGTAACCTTCAGCTCTGATACTAAGTATCACACCCCACGTCCGTTAATGTCACTCACAAAGGGAATGCATTAAGTTTCGTGAAGCGTTATAGGTAAACAGACACAGAATATTACAAGACAGATATACATAAGATAGCAGCGGAAATTCAAATTTCTATTCCAAACACAAATCATACAACGTGGTCCAAAATATCATAAGTCACAAAAACCATTACAATAACATAACTTTTGTCTTGTACCATCAGAGTACATAAATATAAAAACATAACTTAATTTCCCAAGAAAAAGACATAAGCCATAGTAGAGATAAGAACTTGAGCCACACTTCGAAAGCAGCTTTAGCAAGATGATAACTAAGTCTTGACTAAGCCTGAGCGTTTCCTCCCTGAGAGCCTTAAAGGGGGAGAGGAAGAAATAAGAAGAAACAAAAGGGTCAGACATAAAGTCTTGCGAGTCTAGTTACTTTTAGCAAGTAAATAAATAAAAGTAGCATGACAGGCATATAATGTGGATAAGAGAGACCATTACATAAATTGCAAGTGTGACAAGGTGAACAAGATAAGGTGTATATGCTTCTCTAATGATTACTCTGCACTATTACTAGTATAACCAGAATGAGATGATCCATTCCACTATAAGGTGGTAGACTTAGGAATACGTCCAATTGTATCCTATCTACTACCCTAATCGATCCGCTCCCTAATCCGCGTAGATACTTTGTGCCGGCCCCACCGTAGGATGTATCACATCCTAAAGTGGCAACCCCTCGCTGATGTGCACAGCCCCATGTCTACAGGTGCCACGGTCGTCTTATCCCCTTCTGATCAACTCATGCACATACATGGCCCGGTCGGTTTGCGCCGCCCACATCATCGTCCACATTTGGATCTCTTACAATCAGTCCAGTAAGCGTGCCCCTTCTTCGACCTAGTACGAAGTTCATGTTTTGATACCTACTCCGGGTTACTAGATGAAGCAGATCCCACACAATATGATACAATCTCTCCCCCTTGTCTTGTATCCCCACTAGGTTTTCTTTGGCTTTGTATACCACTAGGTGTCTTTAATTACATAACCCTATTATTTCTACAAGTTATTCTTACACTAAAAGGTGTCTTTAATTACATAACTTTATTATTTCCTTTGGTTATGTATACCAGTAGGTGTCTTTAATTACATAACTTTATTGGGTTAAGTTTGTGGGCCTATATGTGAATATTACCACCCCCTCCAGATTTTCTTAACCCATCCACTATCCAAATTTTACTTAACCCTAACTTTAGTTCACAATCATACAATCCCTATGGATTAGATTTGGTTAAGTAGTCCAATTTATTATCGTTTCCATTTATGGTTTATAATGGGCTAAACCTCCCACGTTAGGCTTACAACTTGTGGATGCTGGATATGCCAGTCAAGTCCGGGCAGTCATATTCCACAGTTGGGTCTAACCTTGTGTCTTAGCCCGATTCGTATTTGCGCACTTAGACCTCTCACATTAGGTTCAACATTATTGGCTGCTGGATATGTCGGTCAGGTCCGGGCAGGCTTCCACCAGTAATGCAACCTAACCTCGTGTCGTAAGTGACATTACAATTTCTAATTGTAATCCTAGGCATTCATTATTAATTAATCAATTAATTAAACCTATGCCTTTATAGGTGTTAATGCCCATTTTACCCAGTTTGAGCTATATGTCCAATACATATAAACATTATATAAATTAAGCCAATTTTAACCCTTTTTCCCTTGTTCCCTAACTAACGCATTTGCATATATTTGCGGCATCTAGGCTAGAAAGTAGCCTAGTCATACACAATAAAAAGGGAAAAGTGATGGGAATATGGCAAAGGTGATTGTTTTGGCATAAACATAAACTAGCATGGTTATAAGGTGGACATATAAGCATAAATCTAATGAACTTGTGGCAGTTAATTGGTTCTTACATAATTATGATGTCATAATAAGAATAATAAGATCTAAATTAATAATTTAGATGTCCAACTGGTTTAGATCTAATATGATAAGCACCAGGTGATAAACTGGATCCGATTAGCAATTTGGATGTCCAAAATATTCAGATCCAATGGTTAAAACTAGATCTAACACAAATAAGGTTAAGATCCACATTATAGAATGTCATAATGGATCCAACAAGATAGAGATTTAGAACAAAAAATAAAAATAGATCTAACACTAATAAGGTCAAGATCCACATCATAGAATGCCACAAAAGTTACAATAGATCCAACAAGATAGAGATTTAGATCCAAATCCTAACTAATTTAGAATGTCATATGTTCATGATTTACAATGGATCTAATATAATCTAGGCATATAAACAAATCCAAGTCGTAGTCGTGTCATATTTACTTTTAAATATTCAAATCTAAAAGCAACTAGAAACTCACAATGTTAGGATTAGAAAATAAAACTAGAAAAGATTGGACCTTGAATCTCCAATTGATTTGCTTTAGTTGAAGAAGATATCGGGTCCAAATCAGTTCAGATACTGGTAGAGTTTGGCCACCATGAATTCTCAATGAAGAAAACAAGAGAAATGACCACATATATATAGCTGTCGGACCCTCTGAAACTGACTGCCATGACAGCCTTGGGGTTCTCGGCACCCCTGTGGGTGGGTCGAACCTGGTGTCGACCCCGGTGTCGACACCCCTCTAGGGGGGTCGACCCCCTAGAGCGGGAATTCTGCCGCCACTTTTTATTTTTTGAATTCGAACTGTTTTGGATAAGATTCTAACTCATCTCTGACTCATGTGTGTATATATAATCTTTCTACGCATATACAAACTTAAAACCCCCATAACGTCTTCATACGGTGTCCGTTTTATGCAAACCATATGTCTATCTTGATCGGAATTTCGAGATGGACGCAATGGCGTGGTCCATTTTCCTTAATTCCGAATGTTAAATTAATCATAATTTAATCTATCCTCTTTTAGTGTCGTTAAAAGTACGGGGTGTTACAAATATAAGAACATATTTGTATCAAGATTCTAATAGCATTCGCTGAGTTTGTGGATTGATATCAAATATATGTCGATTAATCTGTATTTAAACTTATATTCGGAATATCAATTGTTTGAATTATCATGAATGGGAAATTAAATCCAAATTAAGATTTGATAGTTTGAAGATTTATGGAAAGGATAACAATAAGTAAAATAATTATGTTTGAATATACGGTTAGAAAATGAAATTAGATTCCAGAGAAGAATTAAAATGGTAACGGGTTTTAAGGAATTTGGGATAAATACAACCCAGTTTGTAAATGAATCGTTAATGATTTAGAAGGGGATTTGAATTGAAAAATCGGTGTACTCCATAGCTATGATTTTAAAAGAGCGTTTATTACTTGGAAAGACCAGGATTGGATATAGGTCTGAAAACCATTCCAAGTAATAATACGACATTATAAAGTAACTCAAGACTTGGAAACGATGGAGGAAGACCGTTAATCTTAGGATTATTTGGATCGATTGCTGATGTCTCAGATCGGGTCGTACACCCGATACGAGGTTATAAGTAACATGAGATCTGGATATATTTGTAGATTTTCGGAGTGTTGTTCCGTTCAAACCCAGAACGGACTTGCATGGATTGTATGTCTGACATTGTAATTAACTGCATATCACGGATTTCTTTTGATATATATTGGATTTGTTGCAGTAAATTTACTATCATCTCTAAGACATATGAGCTTAGAGGTTATGTATTGATAGAATTTAGTGACATGTTGTGAATTGACAATGCGGCATACTCAAACTATGAAATGAGCTAGTGATGATCAAAGCGTGGCTTATTGAAGCGTAGCTTTGTATATATCATGACATCGACGAATCACACACCCCGGATTGATGATAAATTGGCACTTAGGTTGTATACATATATATAATTTCTGTTGTAACTCGAAAGCTTCGACGGTAGATCTACCTGTGAAACCTGGGGAAATAAAGTATATATGATGTTCGAGTCTAGATGAGAACCAGGATATATAGTTCATGCTCTGTATTCGGTGTCTCGGTCTGGATATTAACCGGGAGATACTTAGCTTGTGTCCTCGATTAACCTTTCATGCCAGGAGCCATCATGTTGGAAATCAAGTAACTAATACGATACTTTCGATTTGTTTGTAAATTATGTATATGGGCATAGCTACTATGCTTGCTAAGAGTAATATATTTATTAGTGAAATGTTTTTCAATACTGTGCATAATTATAGTATTAAAAGAGAATTTTCATGTATTAAAGCATTATTGTTATCATAAGACAAAACTCGCCCATCTGGTGTGCGCTTGCATTGTGTGATGTGGGACGAACTTATGATGGCTCCATTTTTCCAAAGTCATTTGTGAATTTCTATGCATAGGAATTCACATGGAGTAAACCCATTCCGCGTTAACGGTGTGGTCCAGTGAATTTCCCAACTTTAAAATAAACCCTAAATAATAACTGTTTTGGGTTCTCACACCGGTCCCACGACTGACCTGGAGTTCAACATTCCCGCACCTAAACTCTGGGTGCCCATAATTTTGCTAGGGCAGCTAGTAGTTTAGTATGCAGGTTTAGCCTTCAGAGCTGGACTCGGAATGGAACTAGATTACGTTTGGACTTTACTTCTTCCGATGAGAGCATTTTGTTTTCCATTGAGCGTATGTTCTACTCTGATTCCTTATAACTCTGACTTAAAATTTTTGTAATGAAATTGATATTTCTGTTATTTGTGTTCAAATATGTTACTACCCATAACCATCCGTCTTTATGAACGATTTAAGTTGGTTTAATTACCAGTGAGAATCGAGCAAAAAGATGGGTCGATACAGTTGGTATCATAGCTTTGGTTTAAACAAAGCTAGGTGGTATGATTGAAAAAAAGATAGGACTCATCAGAGTTATAATATCTCATTAGGATAGGGTTACAAATACCCTAGAATGAGATTCTGAAATATTATGTGAGAGAGAGCATATTTTGAAAATAAATCGTTTTGGAAGTGTAATTATGTGGAAATACCCCTTATAATAATAATTTTGAGTGTCTTATTTGACATTAAGATTAGACTACCAAGTTTGTACGAATTTTGAATATACACCTAGATAACGTGTATACGAAATCTGATATATATTAGATAGATATAGAATCACACTTTAGTCACTTGGGGATGATTCTGGTGATTGATGCATCACCATTAGATATTTATTTTCGAGTTTTGAAAATGGAATTACTATATAATTCCGATTGAGACGTCGATAAATACTTAAAGCTGTTCGAATTAGTGTTTGAAATTGTTTGGATAAATTTTATTGAAACGTTTTGATAAATTAATGTGAATGTGAATAGATAAGAAAATTTTAAATAAAAATTTCATTTTTGTGAATTACTTATGAAGTAAAAATTAATTTGCAAAGGAATTAAAATGTAATGGGGAATAATTGGAATCGAAATAGAATGAGTTCTTTGAAAATATAAATTTTCCTCTTCGTTTGTTGTGATCTGCCATCATATTTTGCTTACCATTATTTCAATCCATTCGTGCTTGAATTTTTATCTCTGAACCCTTCCTTGTGTCTTGAATCGACCATTCTATGGACAAGTTGGATTGTGAGAAGAAATGTTTATTGAGAATTTGGTTCCCAATATTTTGTAATCAATTTAGAATTTATATTTGGAAATAAAATTAGTTTGAAATATATGCATACTGGATCGGAATAGCGCAGTCAAAGCGTGAAGGTATTTTCGAATAACACTACATCAAGATGTTTTTCGACCATTCGAATGGTGTAACTTTTCTTTCCAAAATGAGATTTAAACATTTGATGTCTGAATGGATAAAATCCTATCTTACTTTGTGTAAAGAATTTTGGAAATGAAATTTAAAAAGGAAAGTTATATGACTATATGAATTTATTGGAAAATGCTATCTTATGTGTAATTATTGACAATCATATTTCAAGGATGTTTCGAAATGATTTGAAATTTATTTTCACTGGAGCTTGACATGGTTTATAAAGCCTGTGATTTGGATATTGGAAAAATTTGTATAATACTTGATTGAAGCTAAATTGATATGTAAAGTGATTAAATGATGATTCCCAACTATTATATAAAATTGATTTTTCCAATTCTTTGGAATATGAAAAATAGCTTATAATGTGTTTTATAATTATAGAATGTTCGACGACTTGAATTCTCGATATTTTGAAATGTTTTAGACAATAATATGATTTGGAAATAACTATTGTTGCGAAATGATTGATAACTTTGGGATATGAAATAAAATGATTTGTTACTAAGATTCGAGTAACCCGTGATTAAAGAAAGGTATGACGTAGGTGTAAGCCCTTGATGATGGTCTGCTCTGGGGCCCGGAAAGACATCATTTATCGATACTACGTGGACCGTGCCTAGTGTCCTTGTCATTGGGAGAAACCTCGCGGCTTGGGACATAAATGTTATGTTGTTTTATCATAAAATATTTGAAATTTTCGAAATGGTATTGAAATCCCAAAGCAAGTATGATTCGATATGAAAAGAAAATGATAGTATTCAAGTGATTTTAAAATAAAACCGGGATTTCGAGTCAAAGTAATTATTTCGTGCTTTAATTTCAAATTTTAATAGAAGTTAGATTTTGATAATGTAGTTTTGATGAGTTAGATTTATAAGAAAGTTTTAACTATTGAAATCGTATCCAAAAACTATATAGAGGAGTTTGATTTAAAATTCGTAAAAGGGTTTAAAAACTAACTATTTTCCTTTTCGAGGACGAAAAGCCTTAAGGGGGTGAATGTAATATCCCTTAATTTTTGTTAAGTTTAAAATTCAAATATGGTTTTCCTAAATATAAATCGAAATTAATAAGATTTAAATACTACAAGTATTGATTTAATAGTCTTTTTTTTTTTAAATAAATGTATTTATAGGTAATGATATTATTTTGAAAAATATGGTTATTTAAATGTTAACATAAGATTTTGTACAAATTTTAAAAGATGTTATTAATGGCTATATATATAAACATGAATTTTATAAATATTATTAAATTTTTATTTTGGTTAATATTGAGTAAGTTATGTATATTTTTTTAAGTAATATTATTTTGATAACATATGATAATTCAGTGAAAAATATATATGTATATTGTTTTGCCAACTTATGAACTTTTATAAAGATTGGTTAAGCATTTTCTTTTTAGTTAAAACAATGTTCGTTTTGGAAAAACAGTTAGTTGTTAGATGAATTGTCAAAAACAATTTGCAGTTCAGTTGCTAAAGACAGGCAGAATTTGAAATTAAATTATAACTAAAGAACCAGTTCAACTTATCGTTCAGTTTATGAACGCGCAGCCTTAAAATATTCTATATGATATTACTGTAATTTTTAACTGAGAAAATAATCATATATTTTTCTAACATATTTTAGGGCGACTGTGGTCCTGTTGACACTTTATAGAATCAACTAATTAGTCTATTTTATCATTATTTTGGGATCGTGGCACATCGCTGTGCATAATTATATTATTAGTTTGATACCATTCGCAGCCAATGTAAAAAAATCATTTTCTTTCATGAGTTAACACATTCGTGTGAACATGCATAGTGGCTACATTGGTTTATGCTTCGCATGTGTTGGATTTTCTTTTAGTTACATCATGCCAGTTAATGTTGCTTTACTTCCAAGAAGTATGAATGCGGATAATATTTATAAAATGGGAAATGTGTAAGCTTTGAATCCAATACCAATTGTCCCATTTTTGTTGTAGATCTTTCCACGTGCTACTCACTTTTATTTGCGTATGCCATTAGTTAAACCGCGTGCTACTTGAAATAATTCTTCCCCACCATGTTTCTTTACCCGCCTCTACTTTTTCCCTCGCGAAACTGCTGGGCCTCTCCTTCCCCACTCAACTGCATCACCTCTTCCTTACCCATTCGACAGTCTTCCGCCTTCCCTCACCACACCAAACTCTTTTTCTCTCACAACAGTTCACCACCTTTAAACACTTCACGTGTAAATTTCCATTCCCCGTTTCCACACACGGTTTTCCCATTCCCCCTCAATAACTCAGCGTCCCTTTCCCTAAGCTCCACCGCTCATTCCGCTTCCATCTCTCCAGCACGCCGTCTCCGCCACCAGTCTGCCTTGCCCACCACCTGGCGCCAAGCACCCAAACCACGGTTGTCCCCTTTAAAAGAAACCCTGTCACTCCTATTCTTCCCTTAAGAAATTACTGTTGTTCCACTGACCATCGTACCCCTCCGATGCACCTCCGGCACTACCTTTGGACGTTGCACTATACCCTGGGCCGTACCTCCACCCAGACTCCTCCTCACGTACCTAACTTGCTCGCTTCCTCTCAAATAGTCGGCCTTCATAAAGAAAATAAAAAACCATGCCATCAACTTCTGCGCCAACTTTTCTCTTTCCTATTGACCACTTTAACTTGTCCTGAAGCCACCGAGCACTAAGCAGCCGTTGTTCAACTCCTCAGCTTTTTCCATGTACTGAAAGATAAAAACACGTGTTTATATATATACACACACGTTGGTTGTGAAGAAAACGACGTGCATGTAATGATAGCAACATCCATGAAAGCTTGTGCGTGATCATTCGTAGAGTTGATTCCAGTTGATATAGGATCCGTAGTAAAGAATTTTGAAGGAATGAAGGTGAGAACTCTAATTTGAATTATTTTATTAAATTTTTTGATTAATTGATTAGTTGATAATAGTTGATTTTGTGTAGATATGGATGGTTGTATGCGATGTTTGAATGGACAATTTTATAGTTAAAACACACAAAACACGAAACGTTATTGGATGTAACACTTTGCGCACAATAAAATTGATTGGTACAATTGTTGTGTTTATGATGGATGAATGTATGTTTATATGGCGATTTATTACTTGTTTATGGTTGCATCACACACATCGTAGTTGCGAATTATACGGATAATCGATTTAAATTCTCCTCCCATTTAAATAAAGATTTTATTAATAAAATAATGGTTGGAAATTGAATTTTAATTAGATTTCAAACTGTTTGAAAATCTAAACAATATCTTCTAAAAGATGAAATAATTTTTGATTTTTCAAAATGAGCTGGTTTTGAAATTTTGTAAGAAATGTGATTTTGAGTTATATACTCAAATAATGAATTTTATGCGAACACTTGATAACGGTTTTGGAAAAATAATCAAGCGAGTTTTGAAGAAAATATTATTTTGATTCAATTTGATTTGAAATGAAAATTTGGGAATTTGAAATGATGATTTAAAGTAAAGTTACTTTGGCCTAAATTGGGAATACAAAAATATAATTTTGGGAAAGAGATTTGGAATAATGGTTTTGAGATAAAATTATTTTAGAATTAGAGTGGAAATATTATTATTTTTCGAGAAAGGGTTTGAACGATTTATAATTTAAATCGTTATATGGTTTAAATCGAACGCGTCGCATAACGAAAGTTCGTTAATATCAATTTAAATTTTCAAAGGACTATAACTTGAACATTTTGAATCGGATTGAAGTGAAACGAAAAATGTTGGATTTCTATTAATAATAGTTTTTGAATAGAAAAGAAATTTTCAAATTCCACTGTATGGGTTTCAAGTTATGTTTAAATCACAATTGGGAAAAGTCGCTATAAGTGCAGTACTTCGACCGTAATGGAAAATTGAATAAAACTGGCTTATATAAAATAATTAAAAATTTAGTGTTAGATCCAAATATTGGCTCTAACACCCAAACGAGTAATGATTCTACTGAAATGAAATCAAAAAATGGAGAAAACACACAATTTATAGTGGTTCGGCGTTAAATAGCCTACGTCCACTTTCAACTCTTTGAATTGATGTCTTGAATGCAAGTACAACAACGATTCTCACTCAATTCTCACTCATACAATACATTAATTCACTCAATTTCCTTCACAATATGATTCAAAAGATGATTGTAATCTGAATAAGTTGATGAAATTCGGATAGAAAAGGAGTTTGAGTTCTGAAAATGCCAAAAGATCCTTCCAAATGCCTCTTGATGGTGTATTTATAGGTGAAAAATGCTCCTGGGATGGCTTCGGTTCGGATCCATGTGGCCTCTATCCCATCACTTTCGGGTTCGGATGGGATATGGGAGTGGCAACACATTAGTTTAGTGGAAAACATGGGTAGAACGCGGGTACAACCGCTCCGAATCTTAAGGGAAACGTGGAGTGAAACTGTCGTGACTCTGGGTTCGGATCGGGGGTGCTAGCAACCAGGGGATCAGATCGGTTTTGGTGGAAGAATGGAAGGGTGGATTGAGTATGCAAAGAGAAAAGAGCGGATCGGGTCTTTCCGCTCCGAACCGGTTATGGCCCCATGGCTTTGTCTTCTGCTTTCACAATCATCTTGGCTTGACAACTGGGATCTGATCCAAACCGTACTTCTAAAAGGGTGCATTTCTTGGTCAATATTCTTCACTTAAATAATCCTTTAACTTTGTGTAGCCTAGTTCACAAAGTAGGCTAACATTTTGCACCCTCGAAGGACGCTTCTATTGAAGTTGGAGAACGCTTTGACATTATCTGACCATTGATTTCTGAGTTGGAATCGTTGAATAGTCGCTCCCATTCGTTTGTAGAAAATCGTTGCTTCTTAAAATCATATCTCTTGTTGCCTATATATACACCATAGAATGTTCCAATTTCTTCCTTTGTTTCAAATGACTCTGAGAACTCCGCTTGATGTCCAACAGCTCTTCCATGTAAACTTTAGTACATATATTTATCTTTGAGTTTTCATTCGTTTATTAAATCAATACTTGCAGTTATGCTTGGGTTCGGATCCGATTCACATGGTTCTTCCTATTATTAGCGTTGTTACGTCTACGGGCCAAATCATCGTGGGCCTGTCTTCCGATCCGATCAGAATGGAGGGACACGTTGGAAGGAATACAAAGAGCCACTCCATTTTTATATAAATTCATCATTTTCCGTTTCATTCTCCCTTCTTTTATTTCTATCGGTTTTTCCCGAAATCTGCACCAAAGAAAAACAAAACCCTAGCTCCTAATATTTCAGGAATTCTCCTTTAATTCTCAAATCAATTACTTAGGTGGTTCAAAAACTTCAATTAACTCCCTTTTGACTTGATTTCAATTCGAATTCACGAATCGTTTGAGTGATTTCAGCGTGAAGTTTAGTCGACGCCGTGTCTTTCTCCTCCTCGCCACCGTCGTTGATGGCCTCGTCACCATCTCGAGGCGGTTGTGGAGGAGGATAGAAGCTAACGTAGGTCATGCCAACACATAGGCACTTTAACTTTGATGTTGTTTTTGGCATGAAACTGGGTTTGGTATTGATGAAGGAATAGAGGAGATGAAGAAGTAGAAGAGAGAAAGGAAAGGAATCAGTAAAAGGTGGATTGATTGGTGCCAGAGCGCTAGGGATAGGGCATAGAGCATCGGATAGGGAAACAAGGCGATGGATGGAGTAGATAAGCTTAGGATTTTTGGGGGTTTACTGAGTCGGTTCGGTCTAGCATTAGCCGATCCGAATAGATTCTCCATCTCAAAGCTAGCTCTATCTCCTCAAAGGTTCTAAACTGATCCGATACAACTCAACCCAGAGCTCTGAATCGATCCACTTCTAGCGCTGATCCGCTCCGATCTACCTCGGAAGTGCATGCTCCGAACTGGTCCGGTTCAACACTACATAACCGATCCGAACCATTAAGCTTTGTTTTGAAACATAACCACCCCATAACCAACTCAACAAACACTAAACATGACCTCCATCTCTATGGACAGTTAGGATAGAGCCCTTTTTGCTGTACTTTTCGGAATGTTCATATGCACACATAATGGCATTATCCATCTTTACGTTGCATTTCTTTACGCACTTGTACACTTTAGCTCACACACGTGCATAGGGGGGATACGGGCTATTTTACTCTAACTTATGTTATTTCTCCTTCAGTAGTTTAGTGACCATGGCAGAGAGACATTCATCTAGGTTAGCAAGAAAGAGAGAAGTCGCAGAAACTTCCGAGAAACTCACTCTTGATGGGATATCCTCTCCCTCACACCTTGAATGGGATGAAGAGGGCCCAGATTATGAAGTGGAAGCACACAATAGTGAAATATCTTTTGGCAGTGAAGTTTCTCTTGGTGATGAAGAGGAAGGAGGGATAGGAGATGATCGTGCTCCCGACAAGTTTGAAACTGCCACTATATTGGAGTTACCCAAAGATTCTGTTGAGTCGACGATCGATAATGATAGATTCGTCCAAATATGTCTAATGCATGGGAAATTAAAAAAAGATACCCTAGTGCCATCGAAAACAGATCGCCCCCACCGGAAGGATTTATGGCAATTACCCGATTGATGTGTCTGTTTGGGGCTATTCCACCGTTTCCACCTTTTATCATCGATTTTCTGAGACAGATGCGGATTTCCCCCATGCAATTACATCCCAACTGTTATTCTTATTTATACACCTTGTATATAACATACAAAGAAATTTTAGGTATAGAGCCTACCTTCGATGACGTCCACTTTTTTTATAATTTCAAGCATCGGACTCAAGAGACTCCCTCCTTCTCATATTTTGAATCAGTCCCGAAAAGGAAAATTATTACTATTCCATTTAGCAGCAAGGCTAGGGATTCTAAACTTGAATGGTTTTATATCACACAGCAGTCGGGGTGCGCCAGGAGATGGACCAAATCAAGTAAAACACCGACTTTCTATATTTCAATTTTAAATGCTCATGACAACACATTAATTTGCTTTCTTTTTCATTCGCAGTCGATAACCAAAGCAAATATCGGGTCAACTATATTTTGATCGTTTGCATCGGCTGCTCAATGGTGACCAAAGTTCTTGACCATAGACGAAGTTCTTAAGGATGAGCATCTCCATCATCACGGGTTACTATCTATTACCCTATTATAGGTCATGGAATGGGTCCATATGTGTACATACCCCCGATCAACATTATTCCTGAGACGGGCGAAGGATCGAAAGGTCCAATAATACATCTTAGGACTCCTCTTTCTCCATCCTCAACTCAGGACGATGAATTAGCCAACCTAGGTGAAAAGCACAGAGAATGGTATACCATCCCTGATGACGTTATTTCTCCTGAGAAGTCAACATCTCCTAAAGAGCTGCCACTAGACGCTTCTCAAGGAGATGCTACTACTACCGACGATTCCACATTTAAGGGTTTAGGAGATCTTCCCCTGCCCGAAACTTTCTATACTTCAGAGGATTTTGGCACGAATCCTTTAACCTTCACTTCTTCAGAGGAGACAACTCCCGTGAAGGCCAAAGAGCCCGCTCATGCTAGTCTGGCTTCAGACTCGGGTTTGTTGGGGGAACACCACTTAGGATGCACATAACACATTAGCACCGCACGTCAAAGCACTCATGTCTTACGTGAACATTGATTCTGAACTCCACTTATATTGTTGTGCAGGTACAATGTCTCTTCCTTACTATGATATCAGGAAAATTCGCCGTAGCATCTCTAGACCTCCTTCTGACACCGAGCATGATCGCCGTGAGAGCCGAGGCAGAGATGACAGAAGGACTCATGATTCTCACCGACCTCACACTTTACGTTCTCGTTCTCCTGTCCGGTCGGATCCAGATAGGTATAAGAGCCACCAAAGTTGTCGTGAGGAAGACACATCACAATCCAAAGATCGAACTTCTCCCCAAGACAAATATAATCGAGAAAAAAGTCCACCGAAACACATTGACTCGCGAGACAAGCACAAAGCTTCTGAGAAGCAATCTGAAAAAGGCGATGCAGCCATCCTCCATGCCAAACGGAAAAAATTGAACTATCATACTGCAAACCCCCACCACTGGATGCTGATTCCAAAACTAAACTGGCATATCTGGAGAAACAGTTCCCAGATCACTACTTTGAGAATCTAGCTTTCTTACCCGCACTTGAGCCTATTTCTTCAAAGTGGACAGATAAGGCTAAGGAAAAGATTGATGCAGTTGAGAAACAATACTCGGAGATGTACAAGTATTCAAGCAATCTCTCCAGAATCATTCGAGCCTTAATTACAGACGTTGATGCAATGAAGAAGGCTGCAGATTCCGATGAGAATGTTTTGAAAAATCTGGAGAAGGACTTAGAAGATACACAGGCTTAACTTGTCATTGCTCAACGAGATGCCAACAACTTCAAACAGCAATTTGAGGAATTACAAAAGCGTTATCATGACTTGCTGGAATCTCACAGTCAAGAACGTTTATAGTTGAAAAAACAAGCGGAAGACGCTAAGTCAAAAAGTGTCAAAATGCAACTGGCTTACAATACTCTTGAGCAAGAAAAGGCCGAGTTAGCGAGGAAGAATGCCGAGCTGGAGAAACGAAATGTTGACTTGGAGTCCAAGTTAATGGAAGCCGAGACTAGGGTTGCCTTAGCTGAGGGGAATGTGGATAGCGCTATTAAGTCTGCTGAAGAAAGTCATAAACAGCTATCAGAGGCTCAAGAAGAATTGCACAGCTTTGGCGAAGTAATGATTGAATTCTTTGCACACATAATCCGTCGCTGAAACATCTCTTGGATCGAAGACTATCCGACTACCTTAGTTCACGTATGGACTCAAATCATCGAATAGGAAAAAGAGGAACTTAAGATAGACTTTGTTGATGAAGACAAACTCATGGAGAAGTATCTGAGAGATGATGAACTGGCAAGTCTGGCCGAGGGGCATCACCTTATTGCTACTGCCATGGAGGAGGAGAAACGTCTGGCCAACAAAAAGAATATCCTTGAAGTTGGTTCTTCTTATGCTACCGCCGAAGCTACTGGAGTCGAGGGATATGATCCCGATAATCCGGGAATTCCTAGAGTGTCTCTTTTATCTCCTATACCCGAATCAGTGTCAGAGACGGTAGCCGCCCCAATTGAGAAATCATCAGAAGGTATTTCCACCTTTTCACCCCCAATTTGTCAAGGTCGTCTCCACCTTTCATCACATCATTGGGCAATTGATCGAGGATTCTTTATTTTCTCCTGAGTTGATAACTGTTGCTTTTCATTTTGTAGGTACTGAACCAGCCGAGAAGACTGATGAGCCTCGGGGAACCACCATTGGGGAAGAATCCGTGGAAAAGGCTCAGGGAGGACAGGATAAGGCAAACATCGTCGAATCTGGAGGGAGAGCTGAACCGCCTAAGGCCGACACTTCTCATGATGATGAAATGATAGATTCTTTGAAAGACGACGATGGTAATGAGGGGCATGAAGAAGATCCTGATGTTGCTATAATTGGGATTCGAAAAATGCTGATGACATGACTTTGGCTGAAATGAAAGCCGAACAAGACAAGTGCATGCAGCTGAAAGTCGAGGAACTAAACCCCAAAAGTCTTAAGCCCCTTGCAGTGGTGGATGCTGGATCGAGGTTAGTTGTTAAGCTTTCAACTAGGTCAATTACAGAAGAGCTTGCTAAAAAATATTCCCTTGATTCCAGTATTCCGACTCCTAGGAAGAAATCTACCGATTCTGGTGTTTCAACTACAGAGAAGAAGAAACCAAAGCGTCTCATGTCTGATGCTGAAAAAGAAGCTAGAAATGCTCTTAAGGCTGCCAAGAAGTCCAAGTCTGCTCCAAATCCCAAGTGATAATGCGCTTTGTTTTATATTCTCCTGGTTCGCTGTTGTTGTAGCGAGTGCGGCCCTCGCATCTTTTGCTTAACTTTCCTGTATAGACTCACATGTTTGTGAATAAAGTGGTTTGTTCCCTGCAATGTCTGATATTCGTAAATTTAACATTTAAGTAATGTCATTATATGAACAATATGTCATATCATAGTTATATAATAAAGTCATTATTAAGGGGAACATATGTACATATATATGCCCCTAATCAATCTTGGATAACTGACTAAGACTTACTCAAGATTGATTAAATTCAAAATTCAGTTGCCCCCGATTCTCTGATGGGGCCATATTCTTTTCGTCATTGATGCTTATTCTTTTTAGCATCTTTATACTCTCTTGTCTCATAACCAGGTTAGAGTATTACTGAGGCGGTCTCTTATCATGGTGCACCTTCACGCCTCAAGGGATGTCGTCTTCCCGTCCTTTAAACTCTCTCTCGTTTCATGAGAGTTAGAGTTAGGAATGTCGTCTTCCAATTCTTTGCATCTTATCATGCAAACGGTCAGTTTGTTTGCTCTTGCACGTAGGTTATCTCCAATTTTTGAAATTTAATTTAATGTCTTGTGTTTCATTGTCATGACAGAATAATGGTTGAAGATATAAATAATGCAGGAAAGTAAATGACTCATGATATTTTTATAGTGGTTCAGCTAAGTTGTAGCCTACATCCACTTCATAATCTTTTTTTCATATAAACAAACTTTTTAAGGCAAGTCATGCCTTTTTGCATAGCTTATAAAAAAAGGAAGACATTTCATATTTAGCTCAGGTATCGTCGCAAGTGCTGAGCGTTCCAAGCTCTGGGAATCTCTTCACCGTCCACGGTCGTTAGCTTGAATACTCCTGTATCAAGCTTCCATTGGATGGTGTATGGCCCTTCCCATTTTGGACCAAATTGGGTTGAAGGCGGGAAGACTCGTTTCAATACTAAGTCTCCTGGTTCAAAGGTTTTTAAGCGAACTTTTCGGTCATAATAACGTGCTACTTGATGTCGATGTCGATGTCGATGTCTTGAGGCACGCAAGTCTGTTTCGTCTCTTTTTTCTTCAACCATATCAAGAGACTCTAGGAGGAGTGTTCTATTTGTCATCGGTGTTGTATACAACGCAGTTGTATACACAATTATATGATTTTTGTTTGATGATAACAACCAAATATTTATTATTTTAAATGTGTTTGTTACTGTACTATTTCATATATTTATTACATGCAAGAATATAATATTTATATTTAAATAGAATACGACTATACAGACATTCAAATATTTACATAGTATTTTGTTTAAATATAATATTTTATTTCAATATAATATTTTATTTCAATTTTCAAGCAGTACAGTTTTACAACTTCACTAATATTTCACATTTCATATACTTTCACAGAAGATTGTACATATAAATAAACTGAATACGATCGACAAGTTTGTTTGACAACAATAAAATAATATTTTATTTCAAACAAATTTGTTTAATACAAACATCAGTACAATTCTTTTATTACACAGCTCCTCACTATAACAGTGTATCTATACATCTCATATATATATACAATCACTAATTTTACATTTTCATATCCATATACATTCACTGATACATTTACGTTCAGACACTGTCTCTTAGTCTTCTATCTCCAGTCTTCTATCGTCATAGCATCTTCACTGTCAGTCCAGTCATCACCTGCTTACCTATCACATGAAACACACACACAGTACACTGCAATAGAAATAAAACTGTATTCATGCGAATATAAATTTTATTTTTAAAATTTTATTTGCCTCAGATTTCTGGTGTGTTTCTCATCATTTTTTTGACTCGATCTGATTTATCCGACTGTGTCTAGACATCTTGCGATATTCACAGTGAAACACTATAAATACCACAAGGCAGACAACATACATATATATATCTATAATGCAGGGACAGAAGAATTGGCTGAATGGCTGCATATACACACGTGTATATCTATACACGTATGCACTGCCTCGCCAATCAGTGTTGCAACTGAGGAGCAGCCACGTGGACCAACTCGACTCAGTGCATTAATAATCAAGTGGTCGAGCACAAGGCTGAGCCAGTGTACATGTATGCACAAGCCATGGAGAAACAAAGGAATCGACAAAGTATATGGTTCAAGATAGTACATGGTGGAACAAGGCAACACAAATGGAACAACCACAAGGCAAGAACAACATGCATATGTTAAGCATGGCATGTCAGTTCATTTATAAGGCTACAGCAGCAAAAGATATCATGGGAGCAGCTATGTGCAAACTTCACTAAGCATATATGTTCAATGGTGATCAAACAGCAAGAAGTCTGTATATACAGTGTATATCAATGTTCAAACAAGAAGTCAAGTGTGTGCACTTATTCATGTCAAGCCAAGTCGATGCAACACAATATATATACATGAATGGTCAGCAAGCATGAATGGTGAATAAAGCTTCAAGCAAAGCAGTTTCAACATGGATGACAAGAACAACATGGCAGATCACACTCAAAATAGGCAATCAAATATGGCAAATTAGGAAGAATACATTGTGATTTGGCAGATTAGTTACACTCAGTAGTTATATCATGGATCTGAACATGGCAGTAATGATGTACACATGGCAAAAGCAGCAAGTGATCATAGTAGCAGTTTTACAACGTGCAAAGCAATGCAGGTGTTTACAAACCAAGCGTATACAAAGCAGTAAAGACATGTATGCGTGTGCATATATAGTGCAGCAGCAAAGCATATACATAAACAAGATAGTTACACATGTCACATATATGCTCAGGAAGACACACACACATGGTGCATACATAAAGCAGATCAATACAAGTAGTGTACCCAGGTAAACAGGTCAAACATATCTGGCAGTGTACTCATGGAGATGTACATGACTCAATTTAGTGTGGCATAACATATAAGACTAGCAGCAAGGCTATTAACAGGTTGCAGATCAGTTTACATACATATGAATGAGAAAAAGTGAAATCATTAAGCAGCTTGCGGTGAAACAAGTGGAAGGTAGTCGAGACAGTGGCGTCACAGCAGCATATACATGGGTGTTTTGTTTTGCAATACATTTTCAAGTGCTCAAGTGACCAGTGCAACAAAAATATTTCAACAATCAATGACAGCCAAGAATTAAATCTGCTCGAGCATATATGGCGAAAGATTTGTTTTGGCAAGAAATAAATCACAATGGAAATCTGGATTTAAAGTTTGATTCTCAGAAATTTAGCAAAGGTATACTTGGCAAGAGTGATTTTTTCCACAGTTCAATCAATACATTTTTGGAAAGCAAGATTCAATTTATTTTTCCTGAAATCATGATAGGAGCAAGACAATCAGCATGTAACAAAGCAGGAAAGATTTATTTCCAGTTTAGTCGAGCAAAGGAGAAAGTTGATTCCAGTTTTGGAAAACATTAACTTAGGAATATATTCTGTTTTTCAAATGGACTAAAATAGGCCAGTGTTTAAATCATGAAAGCACAGATTTCAGCTAGCAAGGAATTTAAACAAAGCAAGAAAAATTTGTTCGATTTATTCAAGGGAATCATGGCAACATTTATTTCATTTTTTTTAATAGAAGAAAATCACACAAATATCAATCCGTGTCGTGGTTTACAAAATCGAAAGGGGAAAGCAACGTAGAAAATCAGTCAAGTCTTTAACGTGAAATCAAAGATTTCGAGGGTTCCTTTACCCTATATTATATCACCAATCATCACTGGTATATGTGTCGAATCCAAAAAAAACAACAATTTCAAGCATAAAGTAATTTCAGAAAAACTCACAATCTTGTAAGGATTCGATCAGCACCAAATTGATCGATCAAGACAGAGGAAGCAATGGTGTAATCATTGAAGACGAGGAGAATCATCGCCAGAAGCAATTCATCACGACGACGATCGATTTGGAGTCAACAAAAAAAACGCTAGGAATTTCCCATAGCCGCCGCCATATTTGTTTTCTTCAGAGACCAAAGAGATCGGGACTAAGGAGTAAAGGGTGCAACATGGGCTGGCCATATTTTCTAAAGGGGATAAACCTTTTAACTTAAAATCCTAGGGTTTCTATTTTTTTATTTATTGTTTTTGTTGTTTTAATTTCATTTGAAAACCGTTGTATTTGTTTTCTAGTTTTTGTCTGTAAAAACTAGGTGATCTAGTTAGGGATTTAACAAGCAATTTACTAGAATCTGTAAAAACTAGGGATTCAGGTTACGGGTTTGTAATCCGGGAAAATCTGGTTTAGTGGATATAGATCAGTCTAGGGTTTTGAGCGTAGGGTTAGTACAGGAGCAGGGAGTGCAAGTGTACAGTGTTTGTAAGCGGGATCTATTATTAACTCCTAGTAGAAACCTAGGAATGCAGCAGTAGGCAGGGTTTTGCCGAAGCTGGGTACATCTGTGTGTGACTTATTTTCTGACTTTTATTTTTGCTGAATTCTGTGATCTGTTTATTATTTTAATATCCTGTCAGTTTTTTTTAATTTAGTGAAAAACTGTGATAAACCCTATTCAGCCCCCCTCTAGGGTTAATCAAGATCCAACAAGTGGTATCAGAGCGTGGTAATTACATTAACCCTAGAATCATGGATCCTTATTGTCAGTCTTCTGAGAGTCGTACTCCATCTATTTTTAATGGTACAGACTTTTTAAATTGGAAATTAGAAATGGAGTTATATTTAAAATCTGTTGATTTTAAATATTGGGATACTGTTATTAATGGATATGATATGGTTAGTAGAAAAGATTTGGGTCTAATTCTCATGCTATTCATATTTTATATTCTTAAATTGATGATGTCCAGTATGGTCTTATCTCCCATTGTTTAACTGCGCAGGAAATATGGAATACTCTCGATTCGAGATATGGAAAAATTGACAACAACAGCTCAAAAAGCATTAACTCAGATTCAGATCTATGCTCGGAAGAAGGAACAGATGAAAATTCAAGTAGATCAGACGATTGAGACTCAACAGACAATGAAACTGAAACTTCTCATACGAAGATTTGGTTTATATGTGTACTGATTTAACAGAAGTCACTGATAATCTCCGTCGTAAAAACAAATCTTTAAAATCTAAAAATCATGAGTTGAATAGCAAAATTAACTGTTTGGAATCAGAATTAACAAATGTCATAAATTTAGAAAATTCTGATTGTGAAAATTGTTTGAAATTAAAATCTGATCTCGTTCATCTCAATAATAACATTCAAAGGCTTGAAGAAGAAATTCTGATTCTAAAAGATAACGAGATTGAACTGAAAGATGCAAACAATTCTTTACGAAAGGAATTTAAAATTTTTAAGACTATCAAAAATTCCAAACATGAAATAGCTGAAAATGATAGTTTGTTGAAAACAGATCTGATTTTGAGCGAGCTTGAAAAAGAGATTGAAAATCTCAAGAAACTTGAATTTGAAAAACAAATTAAATTTGAATCTGAAATCTTTGAATTTAGGACCAAAATCAAGTTGCTTGAAAACGAAAATTTGATTTTGAAACAGAATGATGTTGAAAGGAGAAAGATCAGCATTAATCGTTGTTCGAATCTGATGAAAGAGAATTCTGACCTTAAATCCAAAATTCAACAACTTGAATCAACTCTGATCAAATTTTCTAATGGAGAAAAATCTTTAAATATGTTATTAAAAAATCAACTCTTTTCAGGAAATAAAAGTGGTCTCGGTTTTAGAAAAACAATTGATTTTGAAAATTTGAATTCTTGTGATTTTCCTTTAAGTTGCTTCAAAAAGGATCTTTCTGAAAATTTGAATTTTGAAAATTCCAAAAGGTTTTTAAATCAAAAACGAGACAAGAATTGGTTTGACAACAATCCAGATAAACAGTTGTGGACCCCAAAAAGAAATAAAATGATTTTTGGAAAAACTAAACGAATTTGGATTCCAAAGGGTACTCTAGTTGATTCTATCGGAGTGTTATACAAACAGATTTGGATACCAAAAGATGTGAACAAAACTACGAGTGGTTTTACTGCTTTCGTTAGACCACTCAATCCTCTTAACAGTTAGGTACCGAAGATGGCTGAGGAACTGCTTTGCTAAAAAGAGTCTAAAATCAAACTGCCTCATCTCATTGAATCATTTGAAGTTCCTTGGCCAAGTCTATTGAGTTAGAGATTTTGATTTACATTGGATTCTGGTATGATCTCGAAACTTACCTTTGTAAATATTCTCTGTTTTTATTTTCTTTGTTTATTTCTCCTTCTCTCCTTTCTGTTTATTTTTTTTGTTTGGATTTGGCACTGTCATTTTTTTTGTTTCTTTATGGGCTTCATTAACTTCCAATAGCAGAAGTCATGCTTTTCTGGAAATTTGCTTCTTTTGAATAAAACTCTAATGTTTAATAATTTCCAGATCTTGAATTCAAATTTGTAAATATTTCTGCAATTGTTTTGAAGCTTATTTTTTATTTTTGAATTTCTAACAGTGTTGAAGCATTCATATCATATCTTGAACATTGTTAGTTTAAATTCTAAATTTTTGAAGATCTGAATATTTAATGGAATTTCACAAACTTCTGCTGTTTTGAGTTTCTTCTAATTCAGTTTAGAAAAGCTTGAAATATTATACTCATTACAGCACATACTATTTATCAGTTGTGATAATTTCATTGATTTTCAGATTGGCTTGGAAATTTTAATCTGTCTTGAATCTCAGTGATGCATCCTGAAATTCATCTTTATTCATGGTCATTATAGTTGAAATTTGTTTGTTTGAAATCATCTGAAATTCTTGATATTTTGAATCTCAAACACCTCTTAATTCTGAAATTATCAATCTTGTGTGACTGATTCATTATATCTCAAAACTTGACATTAACTCAAGTGATTTCAAATAAACTTTTTTAAATTGTTTGGATCATGAATATCTCTTAAGCCTGATGTAAATGATCTGAAATTTCTCTTATACTTGTCAGAAATAATTTGGAAAATCCTGCCTTAAATCTCATTGTTATTTCATGATTATTTGATTTTAATATCTGTTTGTTTAAAATCATTTGAAATTATTAATTTATTGAATCTCACACATATCTCGAATCAAAATTTAATAATCTGGTGTGATCGATTCATTGAATCCTGATATCTTCATATTCCATCAAATGATTTAAAATAAACGGTATCTTTAATCTTGGATCATGAATCATATTCTGTGACCGTCAGAAACATCTTCTGACAAGTCTGTTGTGCTATTGGTTTCTTGTGCTGCTCTGATATTGTTTTTTGAAAATATTTTTTTGGTGACTACTTGTTTTGGTATCAAATTTTTACCATGCTCTAATAGATGAAATTAATTTACTTGATTTGTTAACCGTGTCTGCTTAGGCTTTGTGATTAAGATTCTGTTGTCTGAGATATCTTTGTTCGTCTCAATATCATTTTTAAATCCTCATGTATAGAGACATCAAGTGGTATCAGTTTAGAAGTGCTGAATAATTTTTTGTATATGTTCTTGTCTTGTATATATATCTCTAAATTCCTCTTGTAATTGATTTTCAATTTTAAAATTATTTATTTTTTATTCGTTCATCAATATCCAAATTGTGTTGTATGTATAATTCATCAAAATTATTATCAGATTTTGAAATTGTGATGAATTGTGACTGCAATATATTTCACAACAAGAGGAGACTTTATCTGGATTTTCATGATGGTTGAATATTTATTATAACATCTTTGAACAGGCAAATATTTCACGACCATCTTCATTGTCTATCATCCTTCTTCCATCCATTATAATTTTATATAAATATGGAGAGTTAATATTCTTTTTAGAAAATCTTTTTGAATAAACAGTGGAATTATTTGTGATAGAAATGGACTATGTTATTATTCAGAACTAGTGGTAATTGAAGATTTTCAATGATCCCAGTACAATCGAGCATATTTCATAATATAATTAATTTAGAAATTTATTTCACCATCCATTTATGTACCTACCACATTTCTATCATTCATATTGGTTTTATATACTGAGGAGTTTTTCATTTTGAAACTGAAAATAATAAAAGTAAAATATTCATAAGTGTGTCTCTAACCTCATTTAAAAATCCAAGCTCTGGTTATGCATGGTTATGAGATTACTTATATTTAAGTTGCAACTAATCTCATTTAAAAATCCAAGATCTGGTTATGTGTGGTCAGTGTGCTCTTAAATAAAAAGAAGAAGGAAATAATACGCCATAAATTAAAATTAATATGAAATTCTCCTTGATGTTTAAAAATCAGCCTATCTATCCATTTTCTAATCTGTGAAATGTGTTAGTATTTTATGACGTATTATGATTTGTTGATTGATAGCTGTTGGGATTTGAGATTATACGATGTTGTCACTAAAATTGAATTATTAATTATAGTCCAAATCCATCACTATTTTTGTGCCTCATTTTTATAAAAATTTCTTTGGAAAATAATTGGAATTCATTTTTTGTAACTCTCCCCATTCTTGTAAAATTCATTGTAAATCTGTCATTTTCTACAATGTGAAATATGCCACCTGTTCTCAGTTTATTATGATTTTTTTTATTGATTGAGATTTATGATGATCGTTCTTCCTCTTATGCTGAAATTATATTTTTTAGTCATTTTTCATCTATTTTCTAAATTCTGAATCCTTTTGATGATAACAAAAGGGGGAGAATGGGTTGAGATTTTGATTTTGATTTATGAGTGAATATTTTATAAATATTTTTAATTTTTGAAAATTCATTATTATTCAGTTCAGTTCACTCATGCACAGATATAGGGGGAGTTTTCTGTTGTAGGGGGGGCTAATAAATAAGGGGAGTTCAATATTCACTGTCAAACACATTTATTCAAAATCTTCATATTTGTTTGTCATCATCAAAAGGGGGAGATTGTTGTATATAACGCAGTTGTATACACAATTATATGATTTTTGTTTGATTATAACAACCAAATATTTATCATTTTAAATGTGTTTGTTACTGTACTGTTTCATATATTTATCACATGCAGGAATGTAATATTTATATTTGAATAGAATATGACTGTACAGACATTCAAATATTTACATAGTATTTTGTTTAAATATAATATTTTATTTCAATTTTCAAACAGTACAGTTTTAAGACTTCACTAATATTACACATTTCATATACTTTCACAAAAGATTGTACTTGTAAATAAACTGAATACGATAGACAAGTTTGTTTGACAACAATAAAATAATATTTTATTTCAAGCAATTTTTTTTAATACAAACATCAGTACAATTCTTTTGTTACACAGCTCCTCACTATAACACTGTATCTATACATCTCATATATTTATATATATACAATCACTAATTTTACATTTTCATATCCAAATACATTCACTGATACATTTACATTCAGACACTGTCTCTTAGTCTTCTATCTTTAGTCTTCTGTCGTCATAGCATCTTCGCTGTCAGTCCAGTCATCACCTGCTTACTTGTCACATGAAACACACACACAGTACACTGCAATAGAAATAAAACTGTATTCTTGCGAATATAAATTTTATTTTTAAAATAAATATTTGCCTTAGATTTCTGGTGTGTTTCTCATCATTTTTCTGACTTGATCTGATTTATCCGACTGTGTCTAGACAGCTTGTGATATTCACAGTGAAAAACTGTAAATACCACAAGGCAGACAACATATATATCTATAATGCAGGGACAGGAGAAATGGCTGAATGGCTGCATATACACACGTGTATATCTATACACATATGCACTGCCTCGCCAATCAGTGTTGCAACTAAGGAGAAGCCACGTGGACCAACTCGACTCAGTGCATTAATAATCAAGTGGTCGAGCACAAGGCTGAGCCAGTGTACATGTATGCACAAGCCATGGAGAAACAAAGGAATCAGCAAAGTGTATGGTTCAAGACAGTACATGGTGGAACAAGCCAACACAAATGGAACAACCACAAGGCAAGAACAACATGTATATGTTAAGCATGGCATGTCAATTCATTTATAAGGCTACATCAGGTCAGTAGCAAAAGATATCATGGGAGCAACTATGCGCAAACTTCACTAAGCATATATGTTCAGTGGTGATCAAACAGAAAGATGTCTGTATATATAACGTATATCAATGTTCAAACAAGAAGTCAAGTGTGTGCACTTATTCATGTCAAGCCAAGTCGATGCAACACAATATATATACATGATTGGTCAACAAGCATGAATGGTGAATAAAGCTTCAAGCAAAGCAGTTTCAACATGGATGACAAGAACAGCATGGCAGATCACACCCAAAACAGGCTATCAAATATGGCAAATTAGGAAGAATACATTGTGGTTTGGCAGATCAGTTACACTCAGTAGTTATATCATGGATCTCAACATGGCAGTAATGATGTACACATGGAAAAAGCAGCAAGTGATCATAGTAGCAGTTTTACAATGGGCAAAGCAATGCAGGTGTTTACAAACCAAGCATATACAAAGCAGTAATGACATGTATGGGTGTGCATATATAGTGCAGCAGCAAAGTATATACATGAACAAGACAGTATGATACACATGTCACATATATGCTCAGGAAGACACACACACACATGGTGCATACATAAAGCAGATTAATACAAGTAGTGTACCCAGGTAAATAGGTCAAACATATCTGGCAGTGTACTCATGGAGATGTACATGACTCAATTTAGTGTGGCATAACATACAAGACTAGCAGCAAGGCTATTAACAGGTTGCAGATCCGTTTATATACATATGAATGAGCAAAAGTGAAATCATTAAGAAGCTTGTGGTAAAAGAAGTGGAAGGTAGTCGAGACAGTGGCGTCACAGCAGCATATATATACATGGGTGTTTTGTTTTGCAATACATTTTCAAGTGTGCAAGTGACCAGTGCAACAAAAATATTTCAGCAATCAATGATAGCCAAGAATTAAATCTGCTCGAGCATATATGGCAAAAGATTTGTTTTGGCAAGAAATAAATCACAATGGAAATTTGGATTTAAAGTTTGATTCTTAGAAATTTAGCAAAGGCCTACTTGGCAAGTGTGATTTTTTCCACAGTTCAATCAACACATTTTTGGCAAGCAAGATTCAATTTATTTTTCCTGAAATCATGATAGGAGCAAGACAATCAGCATGTAACAAAGCATGAAATAATTATTTCCAGTTTAGTCGAGCAAAGGAGAAAGTTGATTCCAGTTTTGGAAAACATTAACATAGGAATATATTATGTTTTTCAAATGGACTAAAACATGCCAGTGTATAAATCACGCAAGCACAGATTTCAGCTAGCAAGTAATTCAAACAAGGCAAGAAAAATTTGTTCGATTTATTCAAGGGAATCATGGCAACATTTATTTCATTTTTTTTAATAGAAGAAAATCACAAAAATATCAATCTGTGCCATGGTTTAGAAAATCGAAAGGGGAAAGCAACGCAGAAAATCAGTCAAGTCTTTAACATGAAATCAGAGATTTCAAGGGTTTCTTTACCCTATATTATATCACCCATCATAACTGGCATATGTATCGTATCCAAAAAAAACAATTTCAAGCATAAAGTAATTTCAGAAAAACTCACAATCTTGTAAGGATTCGATCAGCACCAAATTGATCGAGCAAGATAGAGGAAGCAACGGTGTAATCATTGAAGACGAGGATAATCATCACCAGAAGAAATTTATCACGACGACGATCGATTTGGAGTCAACAAAGTAAAACCCTAGGAATTTCCCATAGCCGCCGCCATATTTGTTTTCTTCAGAGACCAAAGAGATCGGGACTAAGGAGTAAAGGGTGCAACATGGGTCGGCCATATTTTCTAAAGGGGATAACCCTTTTAACTTAAAACCCTAGGGTTTCTTTTTTTTATTTATTGTTTTTGTTGTTTTAATTTCATTTGAAAACTGTTGTATTTGTTTTCTAGTTTTTGTCTGTAAAAACTAGGTGATCTAGTTAGGGATTTAACTAGCAGTTTACTAGAATCTGTAAAAACTAGGGATTCAGGTTACGGGTTTGTAATCCGGGAAAATCTGGTCTAGTGGATATAGATCAGTTTAGGGTTTTGAGCGTAGGGTTAGTACAGGAGCAGGAAGTGCAAGTTTACAGTGTCTGTAAGTGGGATTTGTTGTTAACTACTAGTAGAAACCTAGGAATGCAGCAGTAGGCATGGTTTCGCCGAAGTTGGGTACATCTGTGTGTGACTTATTTTCTGCACTTTTATTTTTGCTGCATTCTGTGATCTGTTTATTATTTCAATATCCTGTCAGTTTTTTTAATTCAGTGAGAAACTGTGATAAACCCTATTCACTCCCTCCCCCTAGGGTTAATCAAGATCCAACAATCAGGTCATAGTATGAGACTCGATGAGAAGGGACTTCCAATTCTATTGGGATTACTGCTTCTGATCCGAAGGAAATTGAATAGGGAGTATGGCCAGTGCCCGTCTTGAAGGTCGTCCTATAGGCCCACAAAGCTAGTGGCAACTCATCTACCCACTTGGCTTTGGCCCGCTCCAACCACTTCTTGAGAATAGATTTAATAACCTTGTTTATTGCTTCGATCTGGCCATTTGACTGCGAGTGAGCTACAGTAGTGTATCGTTTATCAATCTTGTACTTCTGGCAGAAGTTTCCAAATTCGACGCTGTCAAACTGTGTCCCATTATCAGTTATGATGGTCTTCGGTATCCCAAATCGACAGATAATGTTTCTGACCACAAAACTAATCACCTTTCTTGCCGTGATCGTTGTTAAAGGTTCAACTTCCACCCATTTTGTGAAATAGTCCATGGCGACAATCGCGTACTTTGCTCCCCCTCTGGCAATAGGTTACACTCCAATAATATCAATTCCCCACATGGAAAACGGCCAATCGACTTGAGCTGAGTCGGAGGTGCTTTGGGAATCTTGGCAAATCTTTGACATCTGTCGCAGCGTCGTGAATAATCAGCCGTGTCTTTATTCACGGTAAGCCAAAAATATCCATACCGTAATACTTTCTTTGCTAGGGTTTGGCCCCAGTGTGATCCCCACACTCACCTTCATGTACTTGTTGCAGTACACGTTTGATGTCGTCGTGTGCGATACACCGTAGTAGGGCATTGAAAACCCCTGGCGATAAAGGACGTCGTCCTGTAAAACGTGTCTTACAGCCTTACGTCTTACAGTTCGTTTTTCGCTCTTCTTCAACGGGAGGGTTCCATTCTTGAGAAAATTCTTGATCGTTGTCATCCATGATTCTCTCTCTGGATCAACTTCCAAGGCTAGTTCGACTTCCATCAGGTCGAAACTCGGTGATTCCAAAACCTCTATCGGAACCATTTCAGTTTCTTTGGGATTATCAGAACTTGCTAGCTTTGCCAACCGATCTGCTTTCTGATTTTCTATTCTTGGAATATGCATTATGCTGTAATGCTCCAAACTACCCAGTAACTCCTTTACCTTTTTGAGATAAGTAACGAGTCGATGCTCTTTAGCAACAAACTCCTTCCGTACCTGGCATACAACTGTCTAGGAATCGTAACATATATCCAGTGTCTTCACCCCTAGTTGTTTGGCGAGTTTCAGCCTGGCAATCAGGGCTTCATACTCGGAATCGTTATTGGCAGTAGCAAACTCTAATTGCAATGCATAATAAATAGTTCGTCCTTTAGGAGTTTTTACAACAACTCCGGCACCGGACCTTCGATAATTTTTGGCTCCTCCGTATATAGCTTCCACGGACTAAGCTCTAACTCTTGGTCCAAAGTAACCACCTTGTCACGCACCGTTTCTTCTTCAGGAATTGTGAATTCGGCCATAAAGTCGGCCAATGCCTGCCCCCTTATTGATCTCCGTGGCTGAAAATTTAAATCGAATTGACTCAACTCGATGTTCCATTTGAGTAACTGCCCCGATGCTTCAGGTTTTTGTAACACTTGCCTTAAAGGTTGATCGGTGTATACAACTATCGGGTGAGCCTAAAAGTAATGACGAAGTTTGCGGGAAGCAATCAGGAGGCTATAAGCAAG
Organism: Allium sativum; assembly: GCA_030737875.1. Lineage (NCBI taxonomy): Eukaryota > Viridiplantae > Streptophyta > Magnoliopsida > Asparagales > Amaryllidaceae > Allium > Allium sativum. Next base: position 886,718,143 of record CM060915.1, on the reverse strand, counting down.
TTTTTCTATCTTTAGATAATTACGTTTTGCAGCAGCTAGCTTCTCGCTCATGTAGTATACAGGCCTTTGGACTTTATCCTCTTCACGTACCAATGTTGTACTAACGGAATGAGATGATACTGCTAGGTTGACAAACAAATCCTCATGTTCCACGGGTTTTGATAATATTGGAGGCTTTTCTAATAAGTCTAATAAATTCTGGAAAGCCTCCACGCAGTCAAGGGTCCACTCAACATTTCGTTTTCCTCGTTTTATCATATCGAAGAAAGGTACGCACTTATCTGTGGCTTTGGAGATAAGCCTGCTCAATGCAGCAAATTTTCCGGCTAGGCTTTGAACATCCTTGATCTTTTGTGGTTCTTCAATATTCCTTATTGCTGCTATTTGACTAGGATTTATCTCAATTCCTCGAGAACTCACGATAAACCCAAGGAATTTCCCAGATGCAACCCCAAATGAGCATTTTAGGGGGTTTAACTTCATTCCATACCTTCGAGGAATATCAAACATTTCAGCTAAGTCCCTTGTATGGTCGGAAGATTGTTTAGACTTCACAAGCATGTCATCCACATAAGCCTCCATGGTTTTCCCGATTTGATTATAGAACATGCGGTTGACCAAACGCCGGTACGTGGCTCCTGCATTCTTTAATCCGAATGGCATTACCACATAACAATATAACCCCAAGTCTGTGATAAAACTTGTGTGCTCCTGATCTGGTATGTGCATGGGAATTTGATTGTACCCCGAATAGGCATCCATAAAGGATAAAAGCTCGTGTCCAGCCGTCGAGTCTACTAGATGATCAATTCTCGGAAGAGGAAAGCTATCCTTCGGACAAGCCTTGTTCAAGTCAGAGAAATCAATACATGTACGCCACTTCCGGTTAGATTTTTTGACAAGGACAGGATTTGATATCCAGTCGGGATATTTCGAATCCTTAATGAATCCATTATCCTTCAATTTCTCTACCTCTTCCTTCAAAGCTGCTGACCGCTCTGGGCCTAACATTCATCTCTTCTGTTTGACCGGTGGGTGATTTGGATTAATGCATAAAGAGTGTCTCAAAATGGCAGGCGAAATCCCACACATGTCAGCGTGAGTCCAGGCAAACACATCCAAATTTGCCCTTAAGAAATCAGCCAACTCTTTCGCTCGAATTGGATCTAGTTGTGAGCCGATATTTAGTACTTTTATCGAATCTATCTCATCAATAGGTATATCTATTGTTGTCTCGTTGGGAGTCGCCTTTCTATCCTCGGGTTCTCTATCTTCTCTGGGATCTATATCCTCGAGCACATCTAAGGGCGACTCTCTTGGGGCTGGACCCCTTAATTGCTATGCTGAGTTTTCCTTAGAAAGGGGAATCATCCTTAGATTCTATATTCAACCCCTTCATTAGCATCTTCAACTCCGTCATGTAACAAGCTCGTCTCGTAGCTTGGTCGCCCCTCATCACCCCAATTCCTGCGTCAGTAGGGAATTTAAGCAGCAAGCACCAAGGTGCAATACATCCCTAAACTCGGCAAGGGTTGTTCGGCCTAGGAAAGCGATGTAGGGTGACTCTACATCCAAAACTACAAATGGCAGGATCCTCACTCTCTGGCGATCTCCCTATCCTAATGTTACTGGTAATTCTACGTAGCCTATCGGAGCCGTCAACGCCCCATTGAAGCCACGTATCCATCCTTCGCAGGGCTTTAGATCTTTAGCTTCAAGTCTCATTTGTTCAAAAGCTTTCTTGAAGAGGATATTGATCGAACTCTCGTTGTCCACCAACATTTTATGGACTAAAGCAGGGCCAATGGTCGTGGTAATTACCAGCGGGTCTTCAGTTGGGGATTGAATTCCAGAATCATCTCTACTATGGAATATGACGTCGTCCGACATCATCTTTTACTGTTTTACTGGAGTAATGTCTTCGAGGTTACTGCATTCTCTACCTCGAAGTGCTTGGCGACATTGACGTACTGATCCATCGCTTTGAAACTACGGCTATCTAGGTGGGGTCCACCTATAATGGTATTGATAAAGATCCCCTTACCTTTCTGCTGGGCTGTGGGTTTAGAAGTAGGATGGTTTTGGTTCGGGGCCTGTCCCCCTTGCCCCCTGTCCCTTGGGGCAACCTTGTACTCGTCTAACTTCCCTTCCCGCAGCAATCTTTCAACTACATCTCTCAAATGACGGCATTCGCTGGTGGAATGACCATGGGTTCCATGGAACAAACAAAATTTTCCCGTTGCGATCTCTTTTTCATTGGAGTCTCTGGGTGGTCATTTTTTGTATTGCAATATGTTTTATGTGTCCAAATAAATGTTTTCCAAGGTATCATTCAATGGCAAATAGTTTTCTAAAGTTTGGAATCGAGGTCTTTTGCTGGAATCATTCCCTCGGTTCCTACTCTCCTATTTCTGTTTCCATTCCTGTTGCTGCTAGCTCCGTTCTGGTTGCCGACGTTCACTTCAACCTTCCCTGAGCTGTCACCAGATTGTTTCACAGCAACATTACTTTGGACACCTTCCCTCGAGGCCCCTTCGGACTTTCTCTTCCTATTTGCATGAGCTTCTTCTCGCCTTAAGCGAATATTATCTTTTTCGTAGAACAATTCCCTAGTAGGGGGCGGTTTCCCGGATAGATAATCCCCAAATTCTATTTCTGGGTCAACTCCTTCTATTAAAGCCATCAGAATAGTGGGTTCATGAGGGTCACTAACTTCGGTGATGGCCAGGTTGAAGCGGTCCAAATATGATTTTAGAGATTCGCCCGGAGCCTGTTTAATTCTTGACAACTCTATGACGCTTTTGGATTTGCGGGTGTGAAGTCGAAACTGATTCATAAAGCGCTCACTTAATTCTGTGAAGTTTGACAATGACCGTGGAGGGATTCGGGTGAACCATATTAATGCCACGTCTTCTAGGTAAATTGGAAAGGCCTTGCATTTTATAGCATCTGGTGCTACTGCGGCATTCGTGAACCATGTGTACCTCATCAGATGTTGTCCCGAGTCTGTTCTCCCTGAATATTGATCCATTTGTGGCAAGTTGAATCGCCGAGGGAACTGGAAGTCCAATATATCATCTGTGAAGGGGGTATGACTTCGCTCAATGCCCCAGTCCTCATTAGTGTGTCTTCGGCTTTCGGACATAATATGACGCACCATCGCCCACACATCGACATCTATTAACGTCTGTACAGGTTCTCTAGGTCTGATATTCAGATTACTCATGGGTTCCTGATTAAGGGATAACCTCCTGTTTCTAGTGGCGGCTGCTCTACATTGCTCCCTACGCTCCCGGTCGATCTCAGGAGGAAGGGGCTGAAGAAGTTGTTGTTGCGTAGGATTAGTAATGTTAGGATCCTTGGGTAGAACGTGGGATCCACGCATGGGCAACAGCATAGGCTCTTTCAAGCTTGGGTCATCAGGCCCTAACACACGAGCGACGTCTTCGTGGGATCCTAAAGATCCAAAAGTTATCTGATCAAGATTCTGAGGTAGCTCAAGCGGCCTTCTTTCGCGAGGAACTCCCTCATCTGAAGAAGATGAATAATCTGCAGCAAGGCTGCGTGCCGGGGGAAGGTGTCTTTTGCCTCTGGAGCTCCTTGAGTTCCCTACTCATGGTGATCATGTTCTCTTGCATGCGAAGACTTTCATGCTTATGGGCTTCAAATGCCTCCTTAGTACTCTGGAGCATTTCAAGAAAGCGTGAAAAATCTCCTTGTGTGACGGGTGCAGATGAGTCAGGCTGATCATTGGTCATAGCGGCTGGAATCGGAGCATTGACAGAAGCTCAAGTAGAAGTTCCAGCTTCACTTTGTTTTGGATCGGAGCATGGTGATATAGCCGGACCAGTTCGGATGGGGAGAGTGGGTGGTTTCAACATAGCTGGATTGGATCGGGGTCATTGGTTCGGATCGGTCCTTCCTGACCGTAGCGGCCTGCTCCAGAATCTTGACCACGCGACCTCGTCACAACCATTGTTTGTTGATCTTTGTTCACTTCATTCTCTCAATTACTTTGGATTTCCTTGCCTTTTCCTTTGGCCATAATTTCCAATTCTTCAGTGATTAACCAACAGGTACTAAAGATGTCGAAAACAGAGGATTAACTTCTTTGAACTTTGAAGGTCCAAATAGTAGAATGATAATCCCAAAAAGCGGAGAATTCAAAAATTCTCAGTGAAAGCACCAAAATGTTAGATCCAAAATTGGCTCTAACACCCAAACGAGTAATGATTCTACTGAAATGAAATCAAAAAACGGAGAAAACACATAATTTATTGTGGTTCGGCATTAAATAGCCTATGTCCACTTTCTACTCTTTGAATTGATGTCTTGAATGCAAGTACAACAATGATTCTCACTCAATTCTCACTTATACAATACATTAATTCACACAATTTCCTTCACAATATGATTCAAAAGATGATTGTAATTTGAATAAGTTGATGAAATTCGGATAGAAAAGGAGTTTGAGTTCTGAAAATGCCAAAAGATTCTTCCAAATCCTCTTGATGGTGTATTTATAGGTGAAAAATGCACCTGGGATGGCTTTGGTTCGGATCCGTGTGGCCTCTATCCCATCACTTTCGGGTTTGGATGGGATATGGGAGTGACAACACATCAATTTAGTGGCAAACATGGGTAGAACGTGGGTAAAACCGCTCCGAATCTTAAGGGAAACGTGAAGTGAAACTATCGTGACTCTGGGTTCGGATCGGGGGTGCTAGCAACCAGGGGGATCGGATCGGTTTTGGTGAAGAATGGAAGGGCGGATTGAGTATGCAAAGAGAAAGGAGCAGATCGGGTCTTTCCGCTCCGAACCGTTTATGCCCCTGTGGCTTTGTCTTCTGCTTTCACAATCATCTTGGCTTGACAACTGGGATCCGATCCGAACCGGACTTCTAAAAGGGTGCATTTCTTGGTCAATATTCTTCACTTAAATAATCCTTTAACTTTGTGTAGCCTAATTCAAAAAGTAGGCTAACATTTAGAAATTTTTTGATAAATCTTATTTTATTATTTAAAGGGTTAGCTGGAATATTAGAATTTTGAATGATTTTGAAACCATTTGATTTAAATGGCTACTTATAGCATTTTGGTAACACTGTTAAGTGTTATTTTAACGGTTCTTTGGAAACAATCGAGTTTTGAAGTTATAAACTATAAACTATTGTTTTAAACTATTAAAATGGTCTTGTAAATATTTTTGGAAGACTTTTAAGGACTTAAATTATTTCGATGGAATTTATTACTGACTTTAAGTAAAGTATTGGGAGTTTGGAATAAAAAAAAGGAAATAAGTTTGAGTAAAGATGGTCGACTAATATTCGATATGAAATTCCAGAATGGGACGAATACTATTAGAAATATTAGAACATATTTATATCAAGATTCTATTAGCATTCGCCAAGTTTGTGGATTTATATCAAATTTAAGTCGATTAATCTATATTTAAATTTATATTTGGAATATCAATTGTTTAAATTACCATGAATGGAAAATTAAATCCAAATTAAGATTTAATAGTTTGAAGATTAATGGAAAGGATAATGACACGTAAAAGAATTAAGTTTGAATATATGGTTGGAAAATGAAATTGGATTCCAAAGAAAGATTAAGATGGTAAAGGTTTAAGTAATTTGGAATAAATCCAACCCAGTTTGTAAATGAATCGATAACGATTTGGAAGGGAATTTGAATTGAAAAATCGGTGTAGTCTATAGCTATGATTTTAATAGAGCGCTTATTACTTGGAAAGACCGAGATTGGATATAGGTCTGAAAACCATTCCAAGTAATAATACGACATTGTAAAGTAACTCAAGACTTGGAAACGATGAATGAAGACCGGTAATCTTCAGATTATTTGGATTGATTGCTGATGTCTCGGATCGGGCCGACATACGATATGAGGTTATAAGTGGCATGAGAGCTGAATATATTTGTAGATTTTTGGAGTGTTATTCTGTTGAAACCCACAATGGACTTGTATGGATTGTGTGCCTGACATTGTAATTAACTGTGTAGCACTGATTTCTTTTAATATATATCGAATTTGTAGCATTAAATTTATTCTCGTCTCTAAGACATATGAGCTTAGAGGTTATGTATTGATAGAAATTAGTGACATGTTATGAAATGACAATGTGGCATACTCAAGTTATGAAATGAGCTAGTGATGATCAAAGCATGACTTGTTGAAGCATAGCTTTGTGTATGTCATGACATCGACGAACCTCACACCCTGGATTGATGGTAAACTGGCGGTTGGGTTGTATACATATACATAATCTCTGTTGTAACTTGAAAGTTTTGGCGGTAGTTCTACCTATGAAACCTGATAAAATAAAGTATATATGTGTCCGAGTCTAGATGAAAACCGGGATATATACTTTGTGCTCTGTATTCGGTGTCCGAGTCTGGATGTTAACCGAAAGATACTTAGCTTGTTTCCTCGATTAATCTTTCGTGCTAGGAACCATCATGTTGGAAATCAAGTAACCAATACGAGCATTTCGATTTGTTTGTAAACTTTGTATGTGGGCATAGCTACTGTGCTTGGTAAGATTAATATATTTATTTGTGAAATGGTTTTCAACACTATGTACTAAGTATAGTATTAAAAGAGAATTTTCGCGTATTAAAGAAATATTGTTATCATACAACAAAACTTTTCCATCTGGTGTTTGCTTGCATTGTGTGATGTGGGAGAGCATATGATGGCTTCATTTTTCCAAAGTCATTTACGAATTTCTATGCATGGGAACTCACATGGAGTAAACCCGTTCCACATTAGTTGCGTGGTTCGGTGAATTCCCAACTTTAAAATGTACCCTAAATAAAAATTGTTTTGAGTTCTCACACCAGTCTCATGACTGACCTGGAATTTATTTTTTCTACACCTAAACTCTGGGTGCCCATAATTTTTCAGGGGAAGCTAGTAGTTTAGTATTCAGGTTTAGTCCTCAGAGCTGGATTCAGATTTGGAGCTAGAGTTATGTTTGGACTTTACTTCTTCCTCTGAGAGCATTTTGTTTTCAACTGAGCGTATGTTGTACTCTGATTCCTTATAACTTTGATTTAAATTTTTGTAATGAAATTGTAAGTTCTGTTATTTGTGTTCAAATATGTTAGTACCCATAACCATCCATCTTTATGAACGATTTAAGTTGGTTTAATTACCGGCGAGAATCAGGCAAAATGGCTGGTCGTTACAACGGTAGTTCGCAAACTTCGACCTTCAACTTTAAATTGACACACTAGGAGATCCGACTGTCGAATTCTGCTAACACGAAAAATGTTGGATTCAAAATGAAGATAGTTTTCAAATGGAATAGAAAGTTTAAAATCCAACGATTATATTTTAAGATAAGTTCAAATCTATTTTTGAAAAGGTCGCTATAAAAGCAGTTCGGTGACAAAAATTGGAAACTGTCTGAAATAACCTTATAAAAAATTATTAAAAATATGGATAAATCATGATAAATAATAATTAATGATTTAAATGATAATTGTGAAGTTTTGAACTATGATTTGATTTTTGGACTTTTGACCTGATTTGCTTGATAGTGTAACTCAATATTTTGAAATTTAGTTTGAAGATAAACTAAAAGTTTTCAAACTTAAGTTCATTTGGGTTTGAATAGAAGTAATCTTAGGATACTTAAATATTGGATTCCATAGTTATACGGATACTGTTTGAGGAATTTGGAAGATATTGATATCGTTATCCCCTATACGCTATTTGTTGATTTCAGAATTTGATGTTGAATATAAGTCAAGATGATTTCTATTTAAAGCCTAATATTTGATACCAAATTGGATTTTGAATTTTTTTTTTGTGAAAGATGCCTTGAATAACATATATTCTTTAACCCAAATAAAGGCAGGATTTATTTCCAAGGTTAAATAATCATTGAATAATGATTTATAGAGATTAAAACTATGTTAGAGTTTTAATAAATCTTTCAATAAAAACTTGGTTGAATGAAATATAGATTAAAATTATGTTAGAGTTTAATAGATATTTCAATAAAGATTTAATTGAATGAAATGTTGATAAAAAATAAGTTAGAGTTTTAATGAATCTTTAATTAGATTTAGAATGAAAGATGGTAAGTACACTTACCAAAATATGAGGGGTATTAGATATGGAGTACCACAAGTTTTGCTTCATGAGATGAATAGGATGGGAATGGGAAAATGATTTCCAAGGAAATATATAAACAAGAAGTTTACATATGTAAATCTTTCATAAGATTTGAGGGTGTAATTCCCATTGTAAAAGATGATTTGAGTAAAAGAATATTCCAAATTGGAATGAGACTTATGATACGTTTATATATCACATGATTTTAAAGATGCGATAGTAATTTGAAAAAACCGGGTTTCAACCCATTTCGAATAATTATACGACGATTGTTGAAGATATTGAAGACCCAAGATCATCACATCGTTTTGATTATTGTTGATGTCTCGATTGGGCGGTACACCCAAGACGAGGTTATAAGTAGCAGTCGCCCAGAAGTACTTAGAGATTGATCGGATATGCAAGGGCCTCTCTCTATATTTGGATGAGGAATAAGGTGTCTTTGGTTTCGTTCATACCTAGAACGTACTTGTAAATGGATGTGTGATTGACATTGTATTTTACGACATAACCGATTGGTTTCTATTAATGTTATATCAGTTGGTGGTGGAAAATTTATTCTCTTAGCTTAACACCCTCCTCTGAGACTTATGTACTCATAGGTTTATATATCAGTAGACATCGATTATATGTTGTGAATCGACAATGTGACATGTTAAGTTGTTGATAGATCAAAGCTTTTTTTGAAAAGTAGGGCTTTGTGGATGGTGATCAAAGCATGGCTGATATAGTGTAACTTTGTATTGTAACGTGACTTTGACAAGCCTTACGACCCATGAATGGTCAAAAACAGGATGATGGATGCCAGACAAAGGACATATGTTTCCTTCTAGCTAAAAGTGATGGTGTGGCATGGAGCCCAAGCAATTTACTTATGTGGATGATGGATTGAGGTGCCTCGAATGATGGTCAAACAATGACCAAGATGATGGTCAGCTACGACCGGGAACGTTATGATCAATAGTAACCCTAACTCACCTGGAATTGGTTGGTTGATTCTGCAGTTTCAAGGATCACATGCGTGTGAGCCTTGGACATCTTGCTAGAGATGATCCAAACGGTTAAGGAATATCCTTTTCCTTGGTCATTTATGGAATCCAACTTTCAATTCGAGCTTTATGCTTTCAGTTGTAAACCTGTATGGCGACATAATGGGATTGGGAATTATGTCATCTAAGATTGATAAACTTATTTATGAAAATGATTTCCACACTATACACAAGTAATAATAAAAGACAATTTTCTCGTATCAAGTATGTTCGGCGATAACAGGGTAAAACTCTATCCTCTACTTTGCATTGAATTGTGTGATGGGACTTGAGTCTTGTAATAGCTTCATTTTCCATAAAGCATTGCAAGTTTTTATGACTGGTATTCATGTAGAGAAAACTCGTTCCATGTTATGCGGCATGGTCCCGTGATTTACCCAACTTTTAAATAAAGTAAATAACTATTTTTGGTTCTCACTCCACTCCTATGACTGACCGGAATTTATTGTTTCCCACCTAAACTCTAAATGCCCATATTTTCCACATAGGCAGCAAGTAGTTTTTGTTTTGCGGATATTATAATGAGCGGGATCCTAAATTATGGCTGGAGCTATACTTCGGGTTATTTCGTAGTCTTCCACTGAATGTAATTTTGTTTTCGCTGTGTATTATATTGTATTTATTATTCATGGATATTTTGTACTCTGATGTAAAATTGTTGTAATAACAATTAAGTATTTTTTTGCATTTTTGTTCTTCTATGTTGTATACCGTAACGATTCGAGGATTTTGGCCTTTTGGATTGGACTTGTGCGGTTTATGATCGATCCAAGGGTTGGAATATTCAGGTCATTACATTTATTTTTCTATTTATAAATTTACATGTATTCCTAGTCCTTTTTGTAGATTCTACATCTTCTTTTTAAACCTATGGTATATGAAATTTCATTTATACTACATTTCATATAAGTTAAAATGGATTTAAAACCGCTTTTAAATATAAAAATTGTTGAAATATGTTAGACCCAAAAGTGGTTCTAACACCCAAATTGACTTGAAACAAGATAAAATGAGATAAAAATAAAAATGAACACGCAGGATTTATAGTGGTTCGGCGAATTAATGCCTACGTCCACTTATTTTTCACTATATTCAATAATTCAGTTGCAAATACAAAGTAATATTCACTCACAACTCACTTTTGTTCACTCAATTGACTAAAACAAGAAATGAAAGATGGTTTGGATTCTCCGGGAGTAATGGAGTTCGGATGATGGAGGTGATTAAATTCTCTAAGTGCTGAAAAAAGATCCTTCTCTTTGTCTCCAGATGGGGTATTTATAGGTGTGAATTTGCTTGAGACTTGATCCGGGTCGGGCCACGTGTCATCCATCGCACTCTCTTCGGGTTCGGATGAACTGTCAGGTTGACAACGCATCAAAAGGGAGGACGTTAGGGGTAGGAATTAGTCATAGCCGGTCCGGTTCTCCAGGCGATTTTACAGGAGATTAACATGGATCAAGGGTGCGGGTCGGAGACGTGCAGGTAAGGGGTTCGGATCGGGATACCCGATCCGAACCGGACTGGTTTGGGCGCCTCTCCTTCTCTAACCTATTCCGCTCCGCTCCAGTGTTGTGGCAAGCAGATGGCTTTCCGATCCATTCGAGATTTAGTTGCCTTCCGATCCGATTGGATATGCCTTACCAATCCATCCAGTAAGAGATCACCGATCCGAACAGAGAACTCTATCCGATCCGAACCAATATGTTGCTCTAACCCGATCCGAACAGGATTCTATCCGATCCGGATAGCTGCAGCTATCAATCTGAATTGTAGTGTTTTCCTCCAATCCGAACCGAAGTCTTATTTCTAAAAATACCCTTCAATGTCTGGTTTCTTGGCTTTGTGTTGCCTAGTTCACAAAGTAGGCTAACATTTTGCCCCCTCAAAGGATGCTTCTGTTGTACGAAGCGTGCTTTGATGTCGTTCGAAATGCTAGTCCTTGAATCAGAACGGTCAGGAGGAATGCACAGATTTCTATTCGGTTCGGTGTCCGACTCGAGCACATTTTCTTCATTTCTGAGTAAATTTGGGAATTTTTCTCGACATATAATGCTTCTTGCAAGTATGCTCTTCCTTTATTCTTCTTCTCTTCAATTCGAGTCGGATGCTAAATTAATGTGTGAAATTTGCTCGGTTCGGATTCCGATCCGAAGCGCTTTCGTGGATTTGGTTCTTGGACATTGGGCCTTCAGGCAGAGTTGTGCTACTGGGCCTTCACTCCGGTTCGAGCGGGTGAGAAAGAATAGGAATATGAGGAGTCAACGCCACCCATTATATAAATCCACCACTGTCTTCCTTCTTTTCTTCTTCTTTTCTGCTGCCGCTCCCAACCCTAGTATTGAAAACGTCAGAAACTCCAATATTCTGAAACTATTCCTTGTAGATTTCTCAAATCGAACATATAGGTAGCTTTTTTAATCTCGAATAACTTCGTTGTAACTGTTCTTGATTTCAATTCGTGGTCGATTGGGATGGTTTAGCCACGGGGCTTTGCTTGAACTCCACGTCGTTACTGGTGGATCCGCCATCACTTCGAGGCGTTGCGAGGCTGGAGAGGGCAAATACTTGTCCTTAACGGTAGCTTTGGTGATAGAACGGATTTGTTTGTGAGTAGGGGGGAAAAAGGAAGAAGATGAAGAGCGTGATGACAAATTGGAGTTGGTTCGGGTAGAAGACGAAGGAGCAAAAAGGAAGGAGAAGGAAAGGGGATCGGTTCGGGTTGCATACTTTAGAAAGACGGGAAGGAAGGAAACTGTCGGTTCGGGTCGGAGAAGAGAATGGGATAAGAGGTTGAAATAAATGGACTGGTTAAGTGATGCTGGTTCGGTTCGGATTAGGTCACCCGATCCGATCAGATCAGTCCTATATCCGAACCCATTGTTTCCCTTGTCTTGAACTGACCTTGCTTTAATGAAGCATCCGAACCGACCCTATATCTGCATTTGTATTGAGCCAATTATCATATGCATATCCGAACCGAACCGAACGTATCAAACCTGGCACACAAAGACTACCCAACTAATTCAACTAACATTCACTCTAGACAACAACTTCGTGGACAGTTAGGATAGTGCCTTGCGAACATAAACGAGAATTAAGAACAACTCTGACTATCACTTTCTCTTCAAAGCTTCGTCTTACATTGCTGTACTTTTATTTTGCATTTCCCATATTTGCTGCACACACTTTAGTTCACACATATACACAGGGGGGCACGGGTTAATTTACTCTAATCCGTGCTATTGCTTCTTCAATAGTTCTATGACAATGAGGCCCAGACGCTCTTCCCGCCTAGCTGAGAGGAAAGAAGCTCCGGAAACTTCTAGCAAAATCACTCTTGAGGATATATCTTCTTCGTCCGATCCGGAATGGGACAGTGAAGGTCCAGATTACGGGGTTGGTCATCGGGAAAACGACGAGGTGTCTTCGGAGAATGAAGTTTCTCTGGGTTTCGAAGAGGAAGGAGGGATTGGTGATAATCGAGCACCCGATGAATTTGAATCAGCCGTCATATTGGAATCACCCTCGGACTCCGTTGAATCAACAATTGACAACGATCGACTTGTTCGAATTTGTCTAAAATACGGCATAATGAAAAGGGACACCCTAGTGCCCTCACGCTCTGACCGTCCCCACAACCCTCCAGAAGGATATATGACGGTCACTCGATTGATGTGCATGGTCGGCGCCATTCCTCCGTTCTCGCCTTTCATCGTTGATTTCTTAAGACAAATGCGGATTGCCCCCATGCAGTTGCATCCCAATTCATATGCCTATTTGCACACCTTGTACATAGCATATCGTGAAATCCTAGGCCTAGAGCTCACATTCGATGACGTTCATTTCTTTTATAATTTTAAGCATCGGACTCGAGAGACTCCATCCTTCTGCTACTTTGAATCAGTCCCAAAGAGAAAGATAATCTCTGCACCATTTAGCAGTAAAGCTGGAGATTCCAGACTAGAATGGTTCTATATAAAGCAACAGTCTGGATGCGCCAGGAGATGGACAAAATCAAGTAAAGCGTTGATTTTCTGAATCCGGACTCTATACACTTGAATCATCACCCTGACCTGTTTTCCTTTTCATTTGCAGTTGACAATCCCAAACAGGTATCAGATCAGGTGTTCTTTGATCGGATGCACCGACTTCTTAATGGTGATCAAAAATTCTTGACGATCGACGAGGTCCTTAAAGATGAATACCTTCACTTTCATGGGCTGCTATCTGTTTTTCGTAGCATTGGACATGGGACGGTTCCATACGCGTACATTCCTCCAGTGGAGGTGGTCCCAGAGATAGGAGAAGGTTCAGGAATTCCTACAGCTTCTCTTCACACTTCACCTTCTCCATCTTCTACGCAAGATGATGAATTGGCTAATCTGGCCAAAAAGCATCGTGAAGGGTATGTTGCCCCCGAGGAAACTACTTCTTTAGACAAGTCAAAATCTTCCCAAGAGTCGCCACTTCACGCTTCCGAAGGGGATGTTCCTAGCACTGATGAGCACATATTTCAGGGTTTGGGGGATCTCCCCTTACCTGAGACTATATATACTTCAGAGGATTTCAGGAAGGATCCTTTAGTCTTCACTTCTTCCGAAGAAACTACTCCCGCTAAGGCCAAAGAGCCTGCCCGCACCAGTCTAGCTTCAGACTCGGGTTGGTTGGGGGGACACACACCACTTAGGATGCACTTTACACCACAGCATTAGCATTCATTGCACTTCTTTCTCCATGAGTCCATTGATTCTAAACTTCATCTATTTTATCGTGCAGGTACAATGTCTCGATCCTATTATGATATAAGAAAGCTTCGTCGCAGCATGTCCAATCCTCCTCAGGATGCCGAGTATGATCGCCGGGATGATCGTGGTAGGGAGGAGAGAAGACCTTATGATCCCTATCGATCTCGGCCCTCACGCTCCCGCTCACCAGTTCGACCGGAACAAGAGAAATACAAGAGCTATCAAGGTCGTAGGGAGGAGGATAGACCACCATCTAAGGATTCCACTTCCTCCCATGAAAAGCGGAGTAGAGAGAAAACTCCTCCAAAGGAAACCGGGTCTCGAAGTAAGCAAAAGGTCCCCGCTACTAAACGACCTAGGACAGACAAGGGTTCTACAGAATCTTCTTCAGGAAGGGACACCGAATTAACAATCCTCGCTCCTCCTCCACCAGATGCGGGAACTGCAGTAAAACGGGCATATTTGAAAGAGCAATTTCCCGAACACTACTTCGAAACTCTGACCTTTTTGCCTGCCCTTGAACCTATTTCGTCTAATTGGGCAGATGAGGCCAAAGCAAAGATTGATTTGGTGGAAAAACAATATACCGAGATGTTCAAGTATTCCCGCAATCTTTCTAGAATCATCCGCACCCTAATGACAAATACTGATTCAATGCAAAAGACTGCGGAGGAGGATGCCAAGGCTCTGAAAGCCCTAGGAAAAGATTTGGAAGACACTCAAGCTCAACTAGCTGTCGCTCAAAAGAACGCTTCTAATTTCAAACAACAGTTTGAGGAAATGCAAAAACGCTATCATGACTTGCTCGAATCCCACACTCAGGAGCGTTCCGAGTTGAAGAAGCAAGCTGACGAGGCCAAATCAGAGGCTGCTAAGACACGCCTTGCTTATGCTGAGCTTGAGCAGAAAAACGCCGAGTTAGCGAAGAGGAGTGCTGAATTAGAAAAGAAGAACGCTGACTTGGCTTCAAAGTTGTTGGAGGCTGAAAACAGGGCTGCTCTGGCCGAGGGCAATGTGGAATGTACTATTAAATCTGCGGAGGAAGCCCGCAAGCAACTATCAGAGGCGGAGGCTGATATTCAGGGCTTCGGCGAGCTAATGATTGAATTCTTCGCACACATTATTCGTCGCCGAAACATTTCTTGGATCGAGGACTATCCATCCACTTTGGTTCAGGTATGGAATCAAATCGTCGAGTGGGAAAAAGAAGAACTTAAGGTCGATTCCCTTGATGAAGATAAACTGATGGAGAAATACTTGAGAGACGATGAACCGGAGCGCCTAGCTGAAGGGCGCCGCCTAATTGCTGAGGCCATGGAAGAAGAGAGGCGGAAGTCTAAACAGAAGACCATTCCCGAAGCTGGCTCCTCGTCTTCTGCTCCTACAACTTCCGAGGTAGAAGGGTATGATCCCGAAAACCCGGGAATTTCCCGGACAACTTTGCTATCTCCCATTCCTGAAATAACTCCAGAGGTAGTAGTCACCCCCGCTGAAAAGTCTTCAGAAGGTAATCCTATCTTTTCTCCTCAATTTGCCAAGGCTACTACTACCTTTGGCTACGTGATTGAACGTTCGATGAGAAACCCTTTGCTTTCGCCTGAGTTGATAACCGATGTTTCTCATTCTGTAGGTGTTGAATCATCCGAAAAGACAGATGTAGCTCAAGGAGCTACCGCTGGGACAAAGCCCGCAGATGGGGCCAAAAAAGGGGAAGACAAGGCTGCTTCTATAGACTTGGGAGAAGGAAATGAACCAACTAAGGTCACCACTCCCCATGATGAAGAAATGATCGCAGCTTTAAAAGACGACGGAGGAGACGAGGGGCATGATGAGGAACCGGAGGTTGCAATAACTGGGGAGTCGAAAAGCGCCGATGACGTTACCTTGGCGGCCATGAAGGCCGATCAAGACAAGCGCTTGCAATTAAAAGCCGAAGAACTAGACCCTGAGGTCCTCAAGCCCCTCGCAGTTGTGGATGCAGGTTCAAGGTTAGTTGTTAAGCTCTCAACTAGATCTATTACCGAAGAACTTGCTAAAAAATCTTCTCTTGATTCCAGTGCCCCGCCCTCCGGGAAGAAGTCTGCTGGCTCCAGTACCACATCTTCAGGGAAAAAGAAATCAAAACGAATCTTGACTGAAGCCGAGAAGGAAGCAAAGGATGCGGAAAAAGTTGCCAAGATATCGAAGGCTCATCCCAAACCCAAATAGTGGGTTCCCCTGTATCTTTTTAGCATCTTTGTGAACCAATAAGTGCTGCTACAAAAACAGCTTCCGCACTTTCTTTTTTAGCTATTTCCCTATACAAATTCATTCATTTGTAAATAAAAATAATTCACTTTTTGCAATGTTTATTTGTTAGCAGTTCTGCACTTATGTAAAAATGCATGTCTATAGTTATGAAACAAAGTTGTGGAGGGGGGAAATATGTGTATGCATATGTGTCCCCAGTGAATTTCCATAAGTTATTCAATGCTTAACCATGCAATCTGAATGCTCCCAATTCTCTAACGGGATGGCATTTCCTGTGTCGTCAATACCTGTTGTTTTTCCCGGCATTTCTTTAATACTCTCTCTCTTTCTCTTGAGAGTTAGAGTTCGAGCTTAGTCATCTATTCATTCCCCGGTCTCTCAACGGGAAAAGATTTCTTTCTCGGCGCTCTGTCGGAGACGCCTTTATACTCTCTTTCTCTCTGGAAAGTTAGAGTTCGGAGTAGAATCTCTTTTTCAGCGCTCAGTCGGAGACGCTTTTATACTCTCTCTCTTTCTCTGGAGAGTTAGAGTTAAGAATAGAATTTCTTTTTCAGCGCTCAGTCTGAGACGCTTTTATACTCTCTCTCTTTCTCTGGAGAGTTAGAGTTAGAATGTCGTTTTCTCATTCTTTTATGTCTTATTGCACAAATAATCATTGTGCTTCTTTTTATGTCCAAACTGTTTTCAACCTTTTTTAGGCTCTGAGTTATCCTGTATTTTATAATCACAACAGAACAACTAATGAATGTAAATGCATAAAAGTAAATAACACACAATATTTTTATAGTGGTTCAGCTAAGTCGTAGCCTACATCCACTTTATAGTCCTTTATTCATATCATCAGATTTTCCCAAGGCAAGGCATGTCTTGTTACAGAATTCACAGTAAAAATAACAAAAAATATAGCATTTCTAATCCAAATATCGCATTAAGTGTTGGGCATTCCATGCTCGAGGAACTTCTTCGCCATCTACGGTCGTTAACTTGAAGGTTCCTTTTTCAAGTTTCCGTTGGATGACAAAGGGTCCTTCCCATTTTGGGCCGAGGTGAGGAAGGGATGGAAAAACTCTTTTTAGCACCAAATCTCCTGGTTCAAAAGTTCTGAGGCGAACTTTTTTGTCATAATAGCGTGCCATCTGACGCCGATGTCTTGCTGCACGCAAGTCTGCTTCGTCCCTTTTCTCTTCGACTTCATCAAGAGACTCAAGTAAAAGTGCCCGATTCGTCATCGGGTCATAATACGTCACCCTGTGGGAAGGAACTTCTAGTTCAACTGGAATTACTGCTTCTGAGCCAAAGGAGAGAGAGAAAGGGGTATGACCGGTAGCTGTTTTAAATGTTGTTCGATATGCCCACAAAGCTAGGGGCAATTCGTCAGCCCTCTTGCCTTTGCACGCTCCAACCGTTTCTTGAGGATGGATTTTATAATTTTGTTTACTGCCTCTACTTGCCCATTCGATTGTGGATAGGCAACTGCAGTATATCGTTTGTCTATCTTATATTTCTGGCAAAAATTTCTGAATTCAGAGCTATCAAATTGGGTCCCGTTGTCAGTAACAATCGTCCTTGGGATCCCGAATCGGCATATAATATTTCTGACCACAAAACTTATCACCTTTCTTGTGGTGATCTTAGTCAAGGGCTCAGCTTCCACCCACTTTGTGAAATAATCCACGGCTACTATTGCATACTTAGCTCCTCCTTTAGCAATCGGTAAAACTCCAATGATATCAATTCCCCATGTGGCAAATGGCCAAGGACTCACCATCGATTTAAGCTGGGTTGACGGTGCCCTGGGGATTTTGGCGAATCTCTGGCACTTATCGCAGCGTCGTGAATAATCAACCGCATCTTTGTTGATCGTAGGCCAGAAGTATCCGTATCGCAATATTTTCTTTGCTAAAGTTTGACCTCCTGTATGATCTCCACACTCACCCTCGTGCACTTCTCTTAGTACACGCTTGATGTCGTCGTGTGCGATACATCGTAACAGGGGCATAGAAAATCCTTGTCTATAGAGAGTATCGTCTTGTATAACATATCTGGTTGCTTTGCGAACTACAGCTCTTTTCTCACTCTTCTTCGATGGGAGTGTCCCATTCTTAAGGAAATTCTTAATTGGAGTCATCCATGACTCCTTCTCTGGTTCCGCTTCAAGAGCGAATTCAATTTCCATTGACTCGAAGCTTGGCGACTCCAACGTTTCAATTGGAATTACCTCAGTCCCTTCTGGATTGTCAGAACTAGCCAGTTTTGCCAGTCTATCCGCTTTCTGGTTTTCAATTCTGGGAATATGTGTTATGTTGTACCGCTCTAAGCCATTCAATAGCTCTTTCACTTTCTTGAGGTAGGCGATAAGTCGAGGTCCTCGAGCCGCGAATTCCTCTCGCACTTGACAAACAACAATCTTAGAGTCACAAAATATGTCCATCATTTTTACTCCGAGGTCTTTAGCAAGTTTCAGCCCGGCAATCAGGGCTTCATACTCAGAGTCGTTGTTAGTTGCCGAAAATTCTAATCGCAGGGCGTAATATAACGACCGTCCCTCGGGAGTGACTAAGACAATTCCAGCTCCGGACCTTCGGTCATTTTTAGCTCCATCTGTATATAATTTCCACGGATTCATCTCTAGCTTATCCTCGGATTTGACCACTCGGTCATTGATTATTTCCTCCTCTGGAATGGTGAACTCCGCAATAAAGTCTGCTAGAGCTTGCCCCCTGATTGACTTTCGTGGTTGAAAATTCAAATCAAACTGGCTTAGTTCTATGTTCCATTTGATCAACCTTCCCGATGCTTCGGGTCTCTGCAACACCTGTCTTAACGGCTGGTCGGTGTATATGGTTATTGGATGGGCTTGGAAGTAGTGACGAAGTTTTCGGGATGCGATCAGGAGGCTGTAAGCAAGCTTCTCAATCTTTGGGTAGTTGCGCTCTGCCGCTGCTAATTTCTTACTCACATAGTACACTGGCCTTTGTACTTTGTCTTCTTCTCGAACCAGGGCTGTGCTGACAGCGTGAGCCGAGACTGCTAGATAAACAAATAATTCTTCGTGATCTACGGGCTTTGATAAAATTGGCGGTTTCTCTAACAGCTCTAACAGATTTTGAAAGGCCTCAACACAATCGGGAGTCCACTGGAAGTTCTTCTTTCCCCTTTTTATCAAATCAAAAAACGGAACACACTTATCTGTGGCTTTGGAGATGAATCTACTCAACGCCGCTACCTTCCCTGCCAGACTTTGGACGTCTTTAATTCTCCTCGGTTCTTCGATGTTTCTAATCGCTGCTATCTGGCTAGGGTTGATTTCAATTCCTCGGGAACTCACAATGAAGCCAAGAAACTTTCCCGACGCCACTCCAAATGAACATTTTAGAGGATTCAATTTCATACGGTATTTTCGCAAGATACCAAACATTTCCGCTAAGTCTTGCGTATGACTGGAAGACTGCTTTGATTTGACAAGCATATCATCCACATAAACTTCCATAGTTTTTCCTATTTGATCATAAAACATTCTATTTACCAAGCGCTGATAAGTAGCTCCAGCGTTTTTTAAACCGAATGGCATTACAACATAACAATATAGCCCCAAATTCGTAATGAAACTCGTATGCTCTTGGTCTGGTACATGCATAGGAATTTGGTTATATCCAGAGTATGCATCCATGAAAGAAAGAAGTTCATGACCTGCTGTCGAGTCTACAAGCTGGTCAATCCTGGGGAGTGGGAAACTATCTTTTGGGCAAGCTTTATTTAAATCTGAAAAGTCAATACAAGTCCGCCACTTTCCGTTTGGCTTTTTTACTAAAACGGGATTCGATATCCAGTCGGGATATGTCGAATCTCGAATAAATCCATTCTGCTTCAACTTCTCTACTTCCTCTTTGAGAGCAGCCGACCTCTCTGGGCCTAGCATGCGTCTCTTCTGTTTCACAGGCGGATGCTTCGGATTCACATTCAATTTGTGACTGATAATGGAAGGTGATATCCCACACATGTCAGCATGGGTCCAGGCGAACACATCTAAGTTTGCCTTCAAGAAGTCCGTCAGTTCTTCAGCACGACGTGGATCCAATTGGGAACCAATCTTCAAAACTTTCGTCGGATCAGCTTTATCAATGGGAATTTCCACTGTCGCTTCATTAGGAGTTGCATTCCTAGCCTCTGGTTCCTCGTCTTTTCTAGGATCCAGGTCTTCAGGTGTTCCTATGGGCAACTCCTTTGGGGTCAATTTCTCTAATTGCTATGCCGAGTCCCCCTTTGAGGGAGACGAGGCATCCTTACTCTCAGCATTAACTCCTTTCATCAACATCTTCAGTTCGGCCACATAGCAGGCCCGTCCAGAAACCTGATCCCCTCTCATTACTCCAGTCCCGGCTTCGGTTGGGAACTTTAGTAACAAGCACCAAGGGGCGATACAAACTCTAAATTCAGCGAGGGCAGGTCTCCCTAAAAATGCGTTATATGGCGAATCTACGTCCAATACTACGAACTGAAGCATTCGCACTCTTCTACGTTCTCCTTGCCCTAGGGTCACGGGCAACTCTATATATCCCATGGGAGCTGTCGACGCCCCGTTGAAGCCCCTAATCCATCCTTCACAAGGCTTCAGATCTTCGGGCTCAAGCTTCATCTGATCAAATGACTTCTTGAACAAGATATTAACGGAACTTCCGTTGTCTACTAATACCTTATGGACCAAAGCCGGCCCAATGGTGGTAGTGATAACCAATGGATCACTGGTGGGTGATTGTATCCCCGTGCTGTCTCGGCTACGAAATACCACGTCGTCGAACATGGTTTTTTGTTGTTTTATGGGGGTGACATCTTCCAAATCGTCACCTTCATTCACATCTAGATGCTTGGCAGCATTCACATATTGGTCCATTGACCTAAAACTTCGGATTGCCGGGTGAGGTCCGCCTACTATGGAGTTGATGACAATCCCTTTACCTTTCTGTTGCGCGGTAGGCTTAGGAGCAGGTAGGATCTGTTTTGGAGCCTGCTCTCCTTGCCCCCTGTCCCTCGGGGCAACCTTGTACTCATCCAACTTTCCTTCACGCAGCAGCTTTTCAATTACATCCCTCAAATGCCGACATTCATTGGTCGAATGTCCATGTGTTCCGTGAAACAAGCAAAATTTCCCTGTCGCCATTTCTTTCTCGGTCGAATCACGAGGTGGCGGTCTTTTGTACTGCAACACATTGTACGTATCCAGGTAAATATTTTCCAGGGTGTCATTCAATGGTGTATAATTCTCGTAGTTCTGGAATCGGGGCCTTTTGTTAGGGTCACTTCCCCTATTTTTGTTTCTTCTGTTACCGTTCGAATTACGGTTGTTGTTGTTTCCCCCATTTCCAATATTGCTGTTTCCACCCTTGTTTCCTACATTTACTTCAATCTTGCCAGAACTTTCCCCAGACTGCTTCACGGCAATATTACTCTGCACATTCTCCTTTGAAGCTGTCTCAGACTTTCTCTTTCGGTTTGCCCTGGCCTCCTCTCGTCTTAGATAAATATCGGCTTTCTCGTAGAATATCGCCCTTGTGGGGGGTGTTTTCCCAGAAAGGTAGTCTCCAAACTCGGATTCAGGATCGACTCCTTCCTTCAATGCCATCAGAATAGTGGGCTCGTGCGGGTCACTGACCTCAGTTACGGCTTGGTTAAAACGATCAAGATATGCCCTTAAAGACTCTCCGGGCGCCTGCTTGATTCTTGACAATTCAATAACACTTTTGGACTTTCGGGCATGGAGGCGGAACTGGTTCATGAAACGCTCGCTTAGTTCCTTGTAATTTGAAATCGAACGAGGAGGAAGTCGGGTAAACCAGAACAGTGCCACATCTTCTAAGTAGATTGGGAACGCTTTGCACTTCACTTCATCAGGGGCAGCAGCGGCATTCATGAGCCATGAGTACCGCATTAAATGCTGTCCCGGATCTGTCCTTCCGTTGTATTTGTCCATCTGTGGCAAGTTAAAGCGTCGGGGAAATTGGAAGTCGAGGATATCGTCGGTGAACGGAGTATGGCTTCGTTCAATGCCATAGTCTTCATTTGTATAATTCCGGCTCTCGGACATAATTCGGCGAACCATTGCCTGTACATCAGCACTAGTTAGGGGCTGCTCAGGTTCCCTGGCCCTAGTATCTGAGTTCCTTCTGGGCTCTTGCTCAGGAGATGCCCTTCTTCTTCGAGCTGCCTCTGCTCGATTCCGTTCCCTGTGTTCCCGGTCGATCTCGGGAAGAGGGGACTGGAGTCTTTGCCCCCGAGTGGGGTCATCGTTTCCTAATGCTCGTGCGATATCCTCGCGAGATCCCAAAGATCCAAATGTCAGCTGCTCCACATTCTGAGGTCGTTCGAGTGGCCTCCGTTCACGGGGCCTCTCTTCCTCGGAAGATGAAGATTGATCTACTGGTGTGTGACGAACCGGTGATGGAGTTCTCTGTCGACGGAGCTCACTGATCTCCCGACTCATGAGCCTCATATTTTCCTGCATCATGAGATTAGTGCGCTCATGAACTCTCATAGCTTCCCTTGTGCTCTCAAGCATGTCAAGCAAGCGCGAAAAATCTCCTTGAGTGATGGGCGCAGATGGATTGACCTGATCTCCAACCCTGGCAGCTGGAATTGGAGCATTCGTAGGGACTCGAGTAGAGGTTCCAGCTTCACCAAGCATCGGGTCGGATCGGAGGTAAGAGGTCGGGTCGGATTGGAGCTGGGGTGCCTGGTCGGATCGGAGCGCAGCGGGCAGTTCAGGTCGGTTCAAATTGGGAGAATGCACTGCTTCAGAGTCTCCTACCCGGATCGGATCGGAGCTCTCCCCCTGCTGGCGGCTCGGATTTCCTGCACTGATTCTTCCTGCTGCTGAACTCTGCCCCCGAGACCTTGTTACAACAGCGTGTTGCTGATCTTCGCCAGCTCCATTTCCTTGAACAGACTGAACTTCCTTGCCTTTTCCTTTGGCCATGAGTCTTTGACAATTACTTCAACGAATGTAAGAAAGCGGAGAAACTTAAGGATTCACTTCTTTGGACTCTACGGTCCAAAAAGTAGAAAGAGATCCCGGAAAATAAAGAATTTAGATGAGGATTCTCAGTGAAAGCACCAAAATGTTAGACCCAAAAGTGGTTCTAACACCCAAATTGACTTGAAACAAGATAAAATGAGATAAAAATAAAAATGAACACGCAGGATTTATAGTGGTTCGGCGAATTAATGCCTACGTCCACTTATTTTTCACTATATTCAATAATTCAGTTGCAAATACAAAGTAATATTCACTCACAACTCACTTTTGTTCACTCAATTGACTAAAACAAGAAATGAAAGATGGTTTGGATTCTCCGGGAGTAATGGAGTTCGGATGATGGAGGTGATTAAATTCTCTAAGTGCTGAAAAAAGATCCTTCTCTTTGTCTCCAGATGGGGTATTTATAGGTGTGAATTTGCTTGAGACTTGATCCGGGTCGGGCCACGTGTCATCCATCGCACTCTCTTCGGGTTCGGATGAACTGTCAGGTTGACAACGCATCAAAAGGGAGGACGTTAGGGGTAGGAATTAGTCATAGCCGGTCCGGTTCTCCAGGCGATTTTACAGGAGATTAACATGGATCAAGGGTGCGGGTCGGAGACGTGCAGGTAAGGGGTTCGGATCGGGATACCCGATCCGAACCGGACTGGTTTGGGCGCCTCTCCTTCTCTAACCTATTCCGCTCCGCTCCAGTGTTGTGGCAAGCAGATGGCTTTCCGATCCATTCGAGATTTAGTTGCCTTCCGATCCGATTGGATATGCCTTACCAATCCATCCAGTAAGAGATCACCGATCCAAACAGAGAACTCTATCCGATCCGAACCAATATGTTGCTCTAACCCGATCCGAACAGGATTCTATCCGATCCGGATAGCTGCAGCTATCAATCTGAATTGTAGTGTTTTCCTCCAATCCGAACCGAAGTCTTATTTCTAAAAATACCCTTCAATGTCTGGTTTCTTGGCTTTGTGTTGCCTAGTTCACAAAGTAGGCTAACAAAATATGAGTTACTTTACATATGCTAAAGAAATGTTAAACAACAATAAATAAACTAAAAGTTTAAAATAGTTGTACTAAACTGAAAGAAAATTACTAGAAATAAACTTGTTGCAAGAACCCATTTTCTAAGTCCCAAAGCTAAGCACTACAAATGTTGCAATCATTTATAGTATTAACCTCCAATTATGGGAAACAGCGAGTTGATAAGGTGTTGTTCACAACCCTTTTTCTCCGTTACAGTTGCATTCGCAAATGATGCATCTAACGCAAATATGATTTTTCTGTTCATCTTACCCTTTCATTCCAACGCACCAAAATAATACATTAGTGTCCAATGCGTTCGAACTCTGATGTGCACATACTTAATTATTTTTGGGCCTTAGATTACCCCTTTAACGTTTATTTTAATTACTTCTATCAATAAATTAGTGTATATTACTCCTCTTTAAACATAATACTCCTTTCACATTCACCGCTCAACACTACTAAATACTTCGATCAATTCTCTACTTAAATACACAAAAGCACATTTGCCGCTCAATTCATTTTATCCGTTTAATACTCCGCTCAAAACTACCGTTCATTTTAACGGTCGCCATCGTCGAGAACACCCTAATTTAGATCATAAAAAACATGGGAATATGAAAGAATATCAAAACACAATTATTGACAATATTCATTCATTACATTCTCATCGCAGAACCCACTTGGGACTAAATATAATTATTACAAGATATAATCTCCCAGAGCAACATATGAAGATGTCCCCTCAGTTGCTTAGAGTCAAATATATACAGGCATGACCTTTGTGCCTTTAAATATATCCAAAACAAATAAACAGCCGAAATAGACTCCTAGAATAACTAACGCCTCGTGCACACTTCCAGAAGCCAATTTGAAGAAGAAAAACCTAGAAGTCTAAACCCTCATCCTACTCAAATGAGTACCCTAGAGTTAAAGGGGAAACTAAAACTTCGGGTCATCCAAAAGACTGGGGTGAATCATAATTTATCTATCCTACTTAAATGAATATCTAGCAAGACCACACCGCATAGAGGAATGGGTTTCCCTTTAGTAGCACAACCAAACTTGTGCTCTTTCAACCAGTGGTTAGAACATCGTAGTGCAACAACAATTAAAAAGTGCAACAAGTAACATACATTAGATTCTACATCCCCATTAACCTGACTAGCTGCCTTAAGGACTAAACATACATACATTTACATGTGGTATTATTCTATTTCCTACTAGTTGATCATTTATGATTCCCTATCATTTTCTTTTTTTGGATTCCCATATTGTACTTTGCGGAGTAACCCCTCATGCTATAAGATCGAATTTGGAGATATGGATTAGCCATTGCACAACCCTATAATTTTACCCGTCGGATGACTATGAACCTCTCAATTCAAGGTGAAGTGAGTAACCCTCACGCAAACCAGATGATGCAAGTAACCTTCTTCCCAATTACATGGTTTTACCTTCGATTGACTAAGAACCCCTCAATTCAAGGCGAAATTAGAAACATCACGCACACCAAACGACGTAAGTAACCCTCTCCTCGTCGCATGGTTTACCTTTGATTGACCCAGAACCCCTCAATTAGTAGGATTAGCCATCCCAGAATGTTTTGTATATAATTAGTGTCCCTAATATCCCTTTAGTTTGTCCCATTGGAAGCTTCAATGTGTTCATTCATGTGCAGAAGTGTAATGAGGTATCCTATCAAGTTTAAGTTAAGTCCCTAGCCTTCGCTACGCAAGATGTCACATTTAAAGTGATGAATCGGTTCTTTACCGAAAGCATCATGCATAACAACGGGTTTGGAATCCCCTACCGACCCAGATCCCCTTTCGATTCCTTCCTTGAGTGTTGAAAGTAACATGGTATAACTCCACAAAGACAAAGAGAAAGAAAAAACAACGCAAGCAACCAAGTCTAATTAAAACTCACACAGAAATTATTTATTAGGATATAGCTTTTGTTTTAACCTACCCCTTCAATTTTTCCTAAAAGTATAGAGGTGGTATCCCCTTACTTCATAAATTTATTGTTGAGAAAACAACCCCTTCATTCCAAATAAGGGAAGTGAGATAGAAACATCTCTTGTACTTTATAAAATGAAGTTTAACAGAACAAGTCCTTTCAGATCCTTCTGACAGGCGTAAAGGCGATAGCCTTTAAACTTTATTTATAATGTAAGGAAAGCCCCTTTTTCTTTAATATTAAAGGTTTCAAAAATATTCCCTTCTACATAGTCAAGAAGCGAGGAGGAGGAGGTCTTTGTGCTTCTTTTCTAAAACCAAGTTAAAGGAAAACATCTTGTTTTGGTTATGCCTAAGGGTATTGAGGTGGAAACCTCAAAAATCCTTTAAAATAATAAAGATGACATCCCCTATGTCATACGACCGAAGTCCATGTGCAAAGGTGATAGGTCTTATTGGGGAAGGCACTTTGAAAAAATAAAGTCAGATGCCAAGGAAACATAAAAAAGGCGAAGACCTGAATACTTCATATGTCAGCAGATGACTTTACAAGTATTTGAAACTCATCGAAAGGAAGTAAAAGGTGCTTCTGACTATTCTGAAGGGTGCGAAAGATGGCTTCTATATATGGTATGATGGCACTTACCGAATTACAGAGAAAACTAATTTATTTCCATTTATAGTTGAAGTTTTCACAATCTCCAACCAAATTCTTGAAATCTTATTGAATTGTACAAATATGTTTGATCCCAAGCAGTATTTTCAGCTTCCTAAGATTTCCAAAAATAGAAATATTTAATAAAAAACGTCAATGCCTTAATTAACGCTAATTACACCCTAAGTCTAGCCAACTTATAGAATTCAAATCTATTTAACCATGCATGGGGAAAATCCTAAAAAAATTATAGATTTATGGATATAATCTCTTTTACCATTCTAAAAAATATAAACTATAAAATAATTAATTAAATCTCGTAATTAGTCTTTCCCCTAATTAGCTCATAACTAGACTTAGAAAATTCGTAGGAAATTCATGCAAGCTTAGAAAACTACAAAATTGAAAATACAACTCCCAAAAAATCATATAAAAGTTTCAAGTCATCTGAAGATGTTTAAATATGGGTTTTGTCCTAAAACCAACTCACTCTACATGCAAATCATGTATGTTGAGCTTTCAAGCATTTCTTCATCCAAACAACACATTAACACACATATCAGCATGAAAACAATCATGTAAATCATAAAACCATTTAGGTATTCCCTACGAATAAATCAAAGAATGTTTTAGACTCAATATTCACCCCTTATGAGTTGTGTTGTTAAAATTTGTGGTTGTAGATCCTAAAGATCGAATTTCCCAGACTTTACTTGAATTTCCCTTCTTTTTTGAGAAGAATAATGACCGATGCCTCTTAGGTATATGTTAGATTTTAAGTGGATAAAGATAATGAGGATAGATGTAAGAAAATATATTATATAATAGGCTAAATATTTTTTATTTCGCACCTTACATAATCCCACTTTAAGTTTAATCCATTTTACTTAGTTCCTAAGGCTAACATATTTATTGTTTTTATGTATGAATCTAAACTTAAAAATCTGATTACATTATTCTTATCTAATTTATCTAACTAAATATCGTGAATATTGTTCACCAACAATAAGGGTTGCATCCTCCTCTACTTGAAAGAATTTCATTCTTGGAATTCCACTATGGACTGAAATAACCATAGAAAGCAACAGATAATGCCAACTATATAAGTGTAACTCGCTAGTCATCAAGTCTATAAAATAATATGGAACTTAGCATAAAAGGATCAGGAAAAGTAGCCCCCATCTTATTTTTTGTCTCCTAAGTACAGTCCTTAACATTACTGCTCCACTGTACCTTCACCGCTTTAACCATCTTGTTCCTGATCTTTTTCTCATCTTTCGCCATAATCTGAACAAGTTATCACTCCAAATACAAGTTCGATTCCACCGCAAACTCTTCCAATGCCCTTAGATTAATAGTAGCATCGAGATCATGCACATTTTTCCGTAGATGTGAGACGTGAAACACACTGTGAATGCCTACCAATTATATGGTAGCTCCACTCGATATGTAAGTCTCCCAATTCTCACTAGGATTGAAAAGGGTCCAACAAACCTTGGTGCCTATTTCCTTGACTTTCCATAACAAGCCACACCTCTTATTGGTGATACTTTGACAAAAGCTCAGTCTCCAACAAAGAACTCGATGTCCTTATGCCTTCAATCAGCGTAACTTTTCTACCTCGATTGAGCTTTTTTCTTTTGGTCTTGGATCAACTCAACCTTTTCCACAGCCTCCTTTATCAATTCTAGACCAAGAACTAACCTTCCTTCAGTTTCAAACCAAAAAGACGATGGCTTACACAGTCTTCAGTGCAATGCTTCAAACGGTGCAATTTCTATATGTAATACCCCATATTTTTAAAATAATAAAATAAGAATAACTTAATCAAATAATGATAATTAAGTAAAATGGACTGCGCCATTGCGTCCGTCTCGGAATTCTGCTCAAGATAGACACCTGGTTTATGAAAAACGTACATCAAATGAAGAAGTTATTAAGCCTAGAAGTTTGTATATGCACAAGAGAAATATATATATATATATATACAAACAAATTTAAATATAAAATAAAGAATAAAATAAGAATTGCATGTAATAAATACATGCGCTGAAAAAAATGTAATGCATGCATTGAAAAAAAGAAAGGATTGGTTGCATGCAATGTAAATATGTTGCATGCACTGTTTTGCAAACATAATGCATTAACATTAAAAGAAAAATAAAAGAAAAAGATTTATGCAATGGTCTAATTTAAGTATTGTAACTAACACGAAAAAGAGAAGTAAGGAGAGAACAATAATTATCATTGTTCTAAGACTTATTAACAAAAGACTTCACAGCTTAGCTGGTTAAGGCATTGGATTTGTAACATGGAGGTCGGGGGTTCGAACCCTAGCTGCGGCATAATTTTTATTTTTGTTTTAGAGAGGGCCAACTGAACATGCAAATATATGTACGTATACAAATTCAAAATTTGAAAGGATAAGAATGTACATATAAGGAAATAAAGAAAATATATGCATATATATGAGAATATATACATATATATATATATGCAGAAATATATGTATATGAAAGATAAAATTCAAGATAAGGCTATAGTCAATGAAATATGGCAAGAATCAAATAAAGGTGCAACATCGTTTGAATTTTGAAAATAAAACGAAAGTTGTGCGTATATATATATATATATATATATATATATATATATATATACGCGTAAAAATGGTTGTTAGAGGAATTGTATACATATAAGAATATTTCATGTGAATAAAACAGTTAAACAAATTCCAGAAATTCAAAAGTTCGAAAATCAAATTTCTATGCCCAAACAATTCAAACATTCGAAATTCAAATTTCTGCGCCAAAACAGCTTGCAGGACCAATGCTGACTCAGTACTGCGTGTACGATAAGATTTGGCTGGATTCATCTGCGAACCTGGACTATTTTCTTAATTGGGTTCAATGCTGACTCAGCGTTGCGTGTACGATAAGTTCTTGAGCACCAATAAATAAGACCCTAGACCTAACCCTAAACATCATAATTCATAGGCTACGCTGGAGCTCTGTCATGGCTCCCTCTCTCTCTTAAATCTATTCTGAAATTAAAATGTTAGCCTAGGAGGATTATGAATTCAGATCTGGAAGAGGGAATCAACGTTATTAAAAAAGATTATTGAATCATAAAAGCAAGGTAAACCTTTAAGAACAAATCTATTTAAGTTATTTCTCTTTCCCTTCTCTTTTCATGAAATAATAAATCCATGGTCGTTAGGTCATGAATCAAATTAAAGGGAAAAGGAAAACCACGGATGATAGAACGGATCAGATCCAAAATTTGGGGAAAGCTTAAAGGTGAGTGGGTTTAAGCTATAGCCTTTAGATAATGTTATGAATATCGTTTGGCATTCCCCTTTTTAATAAATTGTGAAATGGCCAGTTTAATTATAAATTTCTGTTGTAACGAATTGAAATGTTGATATGAATATGTCAGGAAATTCCTATGTTGAATTGGCTAAGTTATTGAATGCTTACATGTTGGAGAAAATAAACTTGTTAGGATATGAATAGCCAACTCAGTGATTGTAATTACATGCTTTACTTGGGACATATTATTGATTGAACGACATGTTAAAATAATTATCTGATTGAATGTTTTCATGTCCTAGTAGAATTAAACATATGTTGAAATGACATGCGACAAAATATAGGCAAAAATTGGACGACATGTTTATTAGATTACCGTAAACTATATTACAGTAAAAAGGATAATATGTATAAAATTTTCATGTAATGGGATTTTGGAACATAACATATATTATGTTTTGAGATTTTAATTTGGAAGCGTAATTTGATATAAACATAAGTGATTGAATGAAAATGAATATGACTAGGATTACAATTAGAAATTGTAACTACACTTATTGTACGAGGTTAGGTTGCATTAGTGACGGAAGTCTGCCCGGACCCGACCGGCATATCCAGCAGCCACTAATGTTGAACCTAATGTGAGAGGCCTAAGTGAAAGAATTAACAACATGTGCTAAGACACAAGGTTAAGTCAGCTTGTGGTAGAAGTCTGCCCGGACCCACCCGACAAATCCAGCGTCCACAAGTATAGGCTTAATGTGAGAGGTCTAGTGCTTATATATATACATGTATATATGTATATAACAAGATATGAATAAAATGCAAGGATGGTAATTAAATGTCTAACTTAGAAAATAAGAAAGGAAGGGATGTAATGAACTGAGTTGTGTGATAAGAGGGAAAAGTGATGTATTTCCCTAAATGACTTATTTCTGAGAACGTTGTTGCAAGTAAGCCACAATAAATAAAGAAAACGTAAAGAAATTACTTGCTACCACGGATTTAGATGGGAAAACGTTATGAAAATAAATCATTGATTCCTTCTATCAAATTGATAAGGTGCATGAAGTGTTTTCCTTAATATAATAAGGAATGTATATTACAGTGAATGAAGAATAATGGTTTACAACAGTAAATGGTTTAAAAGGGGAATGATAATAACCTATTATAAATAAATAACATTAATGAAAATGTTGTATAATAGATAGATTTGTCCTAGGGACAAGTGAATATTATAACTTAGGTTATAATAAACTAGTAAGGGAATTGGATAACTGGTGAATTAAGTTAAGTGACACTTAATTGTAAATTAAGCAATCAGAAAAGGGGAAAACCTGAAACCAGTTAAGAAAAGGGGGAAAATATATATTGTACTTAATTATAAATTAAGTAGTCTGGGAGTCTGAAACCCGTTGGTAATTTAGAGGGACAAGGGGAAATTATAACATAGGTTATAATAAATGGGTAGAGAAACTTATTAATGGGCCTTAGTTAATAGAACTAAGTTAATAAGTAAACAATGGTAAGTCGTAATTAAATGAGAAAGGATGAGGAAAACTTATGAAATGAAATAAGTTATATTTAATCATAAATGGTAAGTGACATGTTAATTAGAAACATGTGAATTAGATATACTTAATTACATATTAAGTAAAACATGTTATTGAAATCAAACAAGAATATAAAAGGGATTGTGGATCACAGACCTTGGGCCACAATCTAGAGAATAACATGTTGTAAGCTTATTAGTATACTTAAATGAATTTAGTTGTATGACTGAAATTAATAAGCAATAGAAACTTGGTAATTTGAATAAGAATTCAATATGAATTAGAATAACCAAGTTAACCGGAAACCTGGTGAATTGACACAAGCGCGTAAAAGATTGGTTAGACGTAGGGTCTAATGACATATAAAACTGAGGCGCTTGGACCCGTCCATACGTTAGAGGATGAATAACCATAAAGGGTAGATCATAGAGGTGTCAAAAGACACAAAGAGGAGCGCATGTCCATCTAGATATTCTTGTAGGCTCTAACGGACTAGGTTAAGAAGCACGCGGTTTCCGAGGACGTAGGGTACTCTTGGTATTCCTCTATGAGTGACAGATGATCCGCCTATACTCACAGAGGTTAGGTCTGCGGAGGTGAACCAATGAGTATGCCTTCATTGCAATAATAAGGGGCAATCAAAAGACTAAGATGGGCCAGCGTGATTCGGCGAGACCAGTTAGTGCCTTGCGATAGCACTCGTCGTCTACCTACCATCTTCAGTCAATACGTAAAGCGGAAAGGCGGAGAACTCACAAAGACCATATACTTTGCTATCTAGTTATGGGTGAGGTCGG
Source organism: Allium sativum (assembly GCA_030737875.1). Taxonomy (NCBI): domain Eukaryota; kingdom Viridiplantae; phylum Streptophyta; class Magnoliopsida; order Asparagales; family Amaryllidaceae; genus Allium; species Allium sativum. Next base: position 886,685,618 of record CM060915.1, on the reverse strand, counting down.
CCAATAGGTTTGAAGGGCATAGGGGGCCGGGGTTAAGTTCTCATTCTTGATATTCGTGGGTGCCTTTCATTAGTTGAGGGAGGGGTCTAGTGGGACCATAGCCACTATAAAAGCAGACCTTAGCATCTGCAGTCGGCAGATATCTGAAAGCTCCCGACTGAGTTCCGTGTTTCTTAATTATCCCTGCCACGGGACTCGGGCGCACATATAGAGAACATGTGCAATTGACATCGAGAACGATTGACGATACGTACGTGGGAAATTCTAGGTACACTCATGTCGCTTTGGGTGGTGTATCATAAGACTAGAGGGCATTATTTGAGGATGGAACCTAATTCGATCGAATGGTTTAAAGATGGCTGTCCGAACGCTTACGTAATATAGAAGTAGTGGTTCTTTGCAGACATAGCATTGACATATATACAGAAATCCGTACGACATTCGGGCGTAGGATTAGGGACTGTTATATTCTTGCGATGATACGGTGGAGACCGTGCGAGTAGGGTACCATAGGGTGTACCTTAGTTGGGGGTAGCTACATATACAATGTATTAGGTTAATCTACTAGGGAGTAAATGGATACGACGTGTGTGTAAGCCTTGAGTGATGTTAACCCAAGTAACCTAATAAATAAGAAAATATGATTGAACGTTATATGTAAGATTATAAAAAGTGTATAGTTTAAATCCAGTCACTAGAACTTGTGTTCTGACCCCCTCCTCATAACATACTCGCAGGTTAGATTGTGGCAGAGACATGATAGCTTTGGATACTGGTTAGGCAGTATTAATAATACGGTAAGGCTATGTTTTGATTATACTATATTTTATCCTTTCGGCTGTGAGATATTTTTCTGAGCTCTGCCATGTTTTGTCTCTGTCTTTTCTACAGGATAACAGAGTAAACCAATCTGCGTTTCGATAGATCGGAATTTTGATAAAAAATTCGGTCTGTCGAAATTGGGGTTGTCACACTACTAGGCTGAAAGCTGTTGTTATAGGAGAACTCAACCAAATGCAAATGTTCTTTCCATGGGCCACCAAAATCAAGAACTCATTCTCTCAACAAATCTTTAAGTACCTTATTTACTCTTTTTGTTTTCCCATCCATATGTGGATGATAAGCAGTACTCATCTTGTGCTTAGTTCCCAAAACATCCTACAAACTCTTCCAAAAATCGATAATAAACAATGGATCTCTATCACTTATTACTATTAGGAATTCCATGGAGTCTATGTTCTTCGCTAATAACTCTGCTAATACATGTATCATCTTGGTTTTCTTAGCAGGAATAAAGTGAGAACATTTAGTCAATCAATTCATGATGACCCACACACTCACTCCCTCTTCTAGATTTCAGCAATCCGTCGATGAAGTCCACAGATATAGAATCCCACTTTCAAACTGGAATATCTAACTATTGCAGCAAACCGCTAGGCTTTTGATGCTCCTCTTTTATTTGTTGACATTTCTCACACTACTTCGTACATAAGCCAAAATCTCTTTTCATTCCTTACAAAAAGAAACTTCGGTTTATGTCATGATACATCATGATGCCTCCGGGATAAATCGTGAACTTGGAACAATGGCACTTCCAAGGAACATTCTTCCTTAGATCACGAATATCTGAAATGCATAACCTTTCGTTCTTTCTCAAACATCCATTTTGTTCAAGACCGAAGTCCTTCATGTTGTCGATCTCAACTACAGCTCAGAGTATTCTAATGCTTTCGGTCGATACAGGATCCTCTTCTTGCTTCAAAGCATTCCTTTCGACCAAAACTAGTTAAACCTCGAAGCACGACAACATCACTATGCTTCCACCCAAACTAGCTGTATACCTGATCCGCACATCACAGGTAGCCAATGATAAATCCATCTATTCAGCCAGCATAGCTAACATTACATCCTAATGTTTCCTGCTGAGGCCATCAGCAACATTATTACCTTTCTTGGGTGTATTCTCAATTCCAAAATCGCAAGTTTCATGAAACTCTAGCCATCTGTACTGTGTCATGTTCAATTCCTTTTGAGAGAACAAATACTTCAAGGACTTATGATCCGTGAGTATGTCAAATCTCTCTCTCCCAATAAGTAATGCCTTCACATCTTCAAGGCAAGACAATAGTTGCTAACTTAGGATCATGAGTTGAGTTTCTAACCTCATGTGGATGAAGTTGTCCACAAGCGTAAGCCATAACTCTTCCTTTCTGCATAAGGCTAGCTCCTAGCCCAGTTCCACAAGCATCATTGTATACCACTATATCCTGATAACCACAGCGTACCACTAGAATATGAGCATTATTCAACAAGTGTTCCAACTCCTAAAATGCTTCCTCATTCTTATTTTACCAAACAAACTCAACATCCTTCCAGATCAGCTTGGTAAGAGGTGTTGCTAGCTGCGAGAAATCCTTAATAAACCTTCGATAGTACCCAGCTAAACCAGGAAAACTCCTTATCACAATAACGCTTGTTGATGTAACACCCCGTAAAAATATATCTAACTGGACTTAAGATAATCTAATTTAAAATAAATGATAATAAGTAATGAAAATATCAATAAAATAATAATATATTAATGGGCTGAAAAATGGAATTTTGCAGCAATAGGAATTTGGCCATGAAAATATCATAACTGTATTCATGGAGAGACTCTAAACAATTTTCATATATAATATGTCATAATCTAAGTCTTTATGATGGATTTACATTTAGAAGAGGTTGTATGTTAATATATATACATACGTTTGAAATTTGAATGGAAGATATAAATATATGGAAAATAATTAGCATAAAATAAATTCCATGAAGTTTGAATCTTGCGTGTATATATTCACATATCGAAGGGGACAAGAATAATAAACTTAAGGAAGATAATCAATCAAGTTAATGAGCATTTAATAAAATTATAAAACGAGTAGGAAATATGCTTTCATGAGAAAAATCGACCTAAGGAGGTTGACCTCCCCTGCAGAAGGGGTGTCGACCGCCCTTCTATGTAGGGTGTCGACTGCCTTTAGTGATTTTGGTGGGGACAGGCTAGTTTTGTCAAGGGTTTATATATATATATATATTGCACACATGGACTGGCAGAGTTAATCTTATAAATCCTATGATCTTCATTTACCTTTGAAACTATATATATCTCCCTCCTAGCCTATTCGTAACCCTGTTACTATTTCTCCCTTCGCCTCTACATTATCCTTCCGCTATGGCTGAATTCCAGAAGGTTAGGAATTTCTCGTCTATTCCTCTAACCTCCATTATATCCTCTCTCTAATCAAATCCAGGTAAATTTTAATATAGATTCTGGAATTTAGTTTTATATGTGCATAATATTATAAGGTTGATTCTTATATATATATATATTAGAAGATTGGTGCATGTTTATCTCTAAGGCTGAATCCAGATCTGAATTACAACAAAAATTCTATTGTTCTTCCTTTTATATCTATGAGTGGAAATAATAATTGTTTAGGCTTATTCTACATTTCGTAGATTTTTATATTAATTAGTATGCCTATGGAGATTTGGATTCATGATAACATCAAATTGTGAAATCCCCAAATCTCCTATTTTTATATATGTTTCGCAAAGTTGTCAATAAATGTTTGGGTTTGTGGATTTGTTTAGGTTATGGATGAAGAACATTTTGGGTTATTTACTTTTGTTAAATTTTATGTAATGATCCGCATTTTCAGCGATATAATAATGAATTTATTTAATTATTTAAAAGGTGATTAAAAGGATTTCATGGTCATTGAACTAAATAATGGTGAATATTTAATTAAAATAATATATTTAATTCTGAAATAATCATAATTGGCCGAAATGGCGATATGGTGTGAACTGGATCATCTGTGATATTTAATTCAGTTTAGAATTGAATTATATTAACGAATATATTATATAAACGAAGTTTGAATGTATAATTTTATTATAATTAAAATCGAGCTCGAAATGGCGCGGCAGTTCGCGTTTTGGTGATTTGAAATTCAACTGAATGTACAGGATTCGTTTTAAGCCGGATTTCTGTGAAACAAGAAATGTTAGGAGCTGGTGAAGTGTATTTTTCTAGTGGAAGAGAAAAATCAAGATTTCGTTGTGTAGATTTTGATTTATGTCCAAATAAAATTTTAGAAAAGTCGCTGCGGAATTCCCTTATAATTTATAATGATTTATTTATATTTTTAAAAGGAATTTCATTATAAATCGAATATCGATTTAATCGGGATTTGAAATATCGAGTTGGAAATTCATATAGGAATATTCTAGAGCTGTATGATATTCTGTTGTGAATATATACGATAATATTTATTTATAAATATTTAATTTAATTGTTTTAAATATATTTATATATTTAAAAGGGTTATTTAGGGCTTTAAAATAGCCAATTTTGCAAACGACCTCATAATTCGACGAAACTAATTTTGTTGGATCCGTAATATTAAATTATTGTTAGATTTCAATTTCCGTGATTTTTGAAGTCAGTATGTGGTCGTACCGATTTTTAAGGTGAAAAACTGTCGATATTCTGATAGTTAAAAATACGCTGTGTGAGCATACGGAGTCGGAATTCGACGAAACCAGTTCCGTTGGGACCATAATGTCAAACTCTAGTTGCTTGTCAATTTTCATGATTTTTGGGTATCGTGTGTGATCGTACGAATTTTTAGAAAGCAAAAATAAATATAAATAAAATATATAAATAATATGTGTGAACATTTGAGGTGCCACTTCCTTCAATTTTCCAACCACACAAGAAATCTCATCCTCGTATAAAACATCCTCTTGGCCGCCACACAGTTTAGAGAAAAACGTGAGAAAGATTCATCTTCAAAAATCGAAATCAAGGCTTTATTCGTTCCATTCAAAATCCAATTTTCACTTGTCTCCGTCGCTCAAAGTTTCGGATGCCATAAAGAAGAAATTGAAATCGAAAGATATGAGTTCCTGGAACTTGACTCAAAGCTGAAATCACTCGCGAATTGGGTATCGCGATTCTAAAGGGGGGGCTCCAACTGACATCGGATAACACGGGAGGTAGGGTACTGGAGCAAATCGAAGTGGTCGTCGCAGGGAGGCAGTCAGCCGAAGCTCCGGCGAAGTAGGGAGATGGGTGCAGGTGTTTTCAAGTCGCGATTTTTGTTTTTGAGAATACTGGAGGAGGTCGCAATGTTTTGTTCAGGAAGATCAAGGATGAGCGTAGTTTTTAAAGGCTTAAGACATGAATTAGAGGAGAAAGTGAGGGGATTTGAGGTCGGTTTCGTACGTAGATGGATGGAAATAGCAGCGTTCGAAGAGGATGGGAAGAGGAGCGGGACGCTGAGTTTTGTTTGGATTTCCAGTTGAAGAAGGAACGGATTTTCGTGAGTAAGAAGGGTAAGAAGAAGTGATGCGTGATTACAGGGAAGTTTGGGAGAGAAAGAAAATAACGGATCGGGTTCTTAAGTATGGAGGCGGGCCAGATTAGTTACTAGGCTGACGTGGAAAGGGTAAAGCCCAATGGTTTATTTATTTAAAGTTTTAATTCAAATTAAATAGCGTATGACTTGAAGAAGGCATAACTCTCTCGTACGATATCAGAATCAAGCGAAACAAGATCCGTTGGGATCGTAGGGACGGTGGCTACACCATGGAGCTGACTGGGAGTGAATCCGAGCTCGTTACAATTTATAGCAAAATAAATTGTCCTTCTGAATCAAATCGAGCAATGGTTATCGTTATTAACGATGATCGTCCAATGTGAGTAAAACTCACCAACTCTGAACAGTTATATTTTTATTACGTATTTTTAGAACTGTTAATTATTTATTGATTGATGTGTGTTAACTGTTTGGTTGAATTGCTTATGTATTGGTTGAAATTATAGATAACGATATAGATATAAATCATTAATCAATTATTGATTCTGTTTAGCAGAATATTTCATATTGAAATGAAATCGATGTTAATTATATTGTTTAACATCTGTGATGCAGGGAAACAAGTCGGAGGAATCCAACTGGATTCCTCAATAATTATTTTACTGTTTTCATATATTGTGTTATATGATGTGATGTATAATCTGAGATTGATTATAATGACACTGGTCCTATTATTTGGTACTGTTGAATGCCAAAAGAAATATTGGAATGAAAAAGGGAAATTTCAAAACTGTGTATTGAAATAGAATAATTATAAAATCAAAGAGTTAAAAAGGAAAAAGATTTGTAAACAAATATAAAGGAGATAATTATAAAATCAAAGAGTTAAAAAGGGAAAAGATTTGTAAAACAAATGTAAAAAGAAATATTTATTTGTTAAATAAATAGAATTGAAAAGGGAATATTTATTTGTTAAACAAATAAAATAGAAAGATAATTATTTGTAAACCATTTACAAGTAGAATTGAAAAAGGATTATTTATTTAGAAAATAAATATAGAAAGATAGAATAAAGGATTATTTATTTAGAAAATAAATAGAATAAAGGATTATTTATTTAGAAAATAAATAGAATAACAGATTATTTGTTTAGAAAATAAATAGAGGAGTTAATCGAAACGAGTTAATCGAAAAGAGTTAATCGAACATAGTTAATCAAAACAGAGTTAAGCAAAAAAATTAGAAACTGACTAGATATTAATAAGTTGAATGGTTTCCTAAGTATCGATCTGATGTTTGTTTCGGCCTTCGCGGTTTATGTTTAGGAATTTGTTCTCTTGTTAGTTTATAGTTAGAGTCTGATAGTTGTGGAAGGATAGTGATACGTAATTAAGCCATGGAAATGTTTTCCATTGTTAATAACATATATTTTCTAAACATAGAAAATAAGGCAATATGAACATATATATATATATGTTAAATGATGATTGATCGATATAATTTCCATCTGAAATAATATTGTTGTTTGCACACGTGTTTTTCTTTGATAGTTAAATCACAGACTATCAATGTTTTGACCATTTTAACGTTGTTAATATGGAGAGACCTGTTGGATTATTATCCAAAGAACCACTCTGTATTGGCATAAGCGTTGCGAATCATATATGCCAAATATAATTGAAGACGAAGTAAAGTGCAAGGGCTGTTGTATAAATCTTATATAACAATTGCCTAAGATGGATGTACTGAATAGTGCCTTCAGTTTGTCCAGTCCTAGGACAACTGGTATGGATAAAGGTCTGATATAGTATATCTAATAGATCGCGTAAGTTGATCTCTTCAAACGTATCCACGTTTGGTGGCGGAGGAATTCGTTTCTCTTAGCTGTATACCCGTGATATTTTTGGACAAATCAATTTGTGATTTGGCGGGTATGACGATGTGACATTCTAAGTGAATGAAGATGTGGCATGTAAAAGATAAGCGTAGCTTCTAGCCTCACATCCGGTAATGAAAAAAATCGGGCAGGCAGCATGGCTATGTAGGTCGCACCTATTAGGGTGTATAATCACCTGATCTAGAGTTTCATTTATTTCTAAAAATCTATTGTCGATGCTGTCCCATTAGGGAAACGGTTGCTGATCCCAACCGTTGGTGATATACATTCGATATACTCAAGGGAAATGAGTGGTCGGTCATGTGTGGTCGGGTTGCAAGATGTTCTTGTTGAACCCAGTGTATTCCTCACTAGAGGTACACTAGCGAAAGGTGGTTCCATACCTTGTCATAGTTGGAAATCCATTACCCAATACGTGCTTGCGGTTTTGATTGTATACTATATATGTAGAACGTAAGATGGAAGCGTTTCTGCTAGATGATTATTATATTGTGGTTGATAGACATTATTACAATATCAAAAGGTTTTTGATATAAAGATATTTTGGATTCTCATAAGGGAAAAACCCATTCCGTTATACGGTGTGGTCTTATGAGATATCGTTTACTTGTTCGAACTGTTTTAAACTGTTTTACTCATACCAGCCCCATGACTGACCCGGAGTTTATTTTGTTTTGTTTTCCCTAAACTCTTGGGTGCCCAATTTTGTACAGGCAGTCAAGTAGTCAGGATTTACAGATACTTGAAGAGCTGGAGCAGGAGGCTTCAGGATTATATAGCTATTATTATTCCGCTGTGTTGTAGGTGTTGTACTTTGATAATGATGTATATACATATACTGATTTTATTTCAAGGATATCTTATCTATTATATGTTGTTCGTTCCGCTGTGAGATTCGTGTTACTCTGATGTTGTGTTCTTCTTCTTCTTCTATTCTAAGTTCTATCTTATCTTTCCTCACCCTCTAATTTCTTTCATTAACCATCCGGTATTTTCGACTCTTGATATTCGATATGTGTTGTATATCGCATAATCAAGGTCGCCTTTTTCTAGGTCGTTACAGTCGGTATCAGAGCTGAAGGTTAAGATTTACCTTGGCTCTGTGGCGTGACTCAGTAGAGATGGGGTTAGTAATACCCTAGATTGAGTTGAGTGTACATATACGAGTGAACGTATTTGTTATTTGATATAAAATTGTTTTATATTGTGGAGATTTATTGGTTGAGTTGTTTATGTGTTCTGGTCGATCAGTTTGATCCACTGTACCGGTAGGAGTTTATAAACACTCGAATACGATGAACCGTCATGGTATATTTTGAAAAGGGTAAACGAAATAATTTTACCCAAGATCATATTTTGATATAAAGGATTTATATTGAAGTTATTATAATATACATTGGATATATTGGTTGTTATAATAATCGAGTAAGATTATTAAATGTGAAATGGTTATGTAAATAACCGATCAGAATCCAGATAAGCATAATGAATTGAAATAAATCTGGAACTAAAATCAGAGTTGAAATTTAAACCCTGGAATTGGAAAGGTGTTTGTAAATGGACTTGGATTAAATATATGTGAATTTTAAAATCCTGGGAGATTTTAAATGGTTTAACAAACATTGGAAGGATATTTTGAAATAAATTTCGAAGTGGAAATGTTAGAAATGGTTTTGAAAAGCGATATAGTATTGAACTCACTTTGAAAGCTGGAAACATATTCCGATGATGATCATGACATCATCGGTGTTCATTTTCGAGTTGTAAGTGACGGATTACTTCCAAAGATTTTGTTTTCAAATATGTTTGGCGAAAACAAGGTGTTCAGAAATTCAAGGGTTTTGAATTGGTATTAGGATTTCAAATTGATTTGAAATAAGCGCAGGAATTTAAAATTATGGAATTTAAATTTAACTTATAAAGTTAAATATATCGAGATGGTAAAACTCAATAAAATTTAACTTTAATTAAGTTAAATAAGATCTGGATTTGATTATAGAATAATCTGGAACGGAATTGAGTTGATGAGTTAAGATTTAGAATCGAGGATGGAACTCGAGTTAAATGATTCGATTTAAGGATACCTTGATTGGAGTTGATTGGAATGGATGGATATATGCAGAATTGATAACAGGTGAAAGTGATAAAGTTGATATGCCCAACAAAAAGGTACAAGTTTATATTTGATATAAGCATGGGATTTATGGGCCGAATTAGCAAGTCGCTTGGCTATTTGATTTTCTTTTGGGTTGGAGAAGGCCCAGAGAGGCGAGTTGGAGTTTGACCTATTGACCAGTACAAAGGAGGTGCTGGCGAAATTTTTTGAAAAGTTAAGGTGTTAGAAAATTTTCAGGATTTTTGAAAATTTTTGTTGATAAGAATTGATTAATATTTTAATTGAAATTAAATTGGTTCAGTTGAAACTAAAGATTTAGAAGTGAACAAATAAGTTCTAACCAGTCGATAGGGTTTGTTTTATAACTTAGCAATTTCGAGGACGAAATTATTTTAAGTGGGGAAGAATGTAATGACCCGCATTTTCAGCGATATAATAATGAATTTATTTAATTATTTAAAAGGTGATTAAAAGGATTTCATGGTCATTGAATTAAATAATGGTGAATATTTAATTAAAATAATAAATTAAATAATATATTTAATTCTGAAATAATCAGAATTGGCCGAAATGGCGATATGGTGTGAACTGGATCATCTGTGATATTTAATTCAGTTTAGAATTGAATTATATTAACGAATATATTATATAAACGAAGTTTGAATGTATAATTTTATTATAATTAAATCGAGCTCGAAATGGCGTGGCAGTTCGCGATTTGGTGACTTGAACTTCAACTGAATGTACAGGATTCGTTTCAAGCCGGATTTCTGTGAAACAAGAAACGTTAGGAGCTGGTGAAGTATATTTTTCTAGTGGAAGAGAAAATTCGAGATTTCGTCGTGTACATTTTGATTTATGTCCAAATCAAATTTTAGAAAAGTTGCTGTGGAATTCCCTTATAATTTATAACGATTTATTTATATTTTTAAAAGGAATTTCAATATAAATCGAATTTCGATTTAATCGGGATTTGAAATATCGAGCTGGAAATTCATATAGGAATATTCTAGAGCTGTATGATATTCTGTTGTGAATATATACGATAATATTTATTTATAAATATTTAATTTAATTGTTTTAAATATATTTATATATTTAAAAGGGTTATTTAGGGCTTTAAAAATAACCAGTTCTGAATAACCCACGTATATGATAAACAAATGTTACACAAACACAACAAACGCCTCATTCCAATTCAGAATATTCCTTTATTCACAAAATCACATTCTTAGGGAAAGGTTCCCATTAATTTTATCCAAGATAAATTCTTCTAAATTTATTCTTTAATCTTCCTTTGGATATCATTCCAAACTAGTCGGGATTAGCGAACCACACCGAAGTAATTATTTATTTTATTTCCCAATCCCAACATATTCATCCCATGGAGCAAAACTGGTAATACTCCATATCTAACACCACGGTGTTATCGGTAAAATTAATTACCATTTCACGTTTAAATCTAATTAAAGATTTAACTATCTCTTTGGTGCAAAACGGGTGGTACTCCGTTCTTGATCACCTTTCAGATTTGATAATTTAAATTACCAATTCATATTTCAATCTAATTAAAGATTCATTAAAACTCCACTTAGTTTTAATCTTTTCAAAAATCAACATCCTGCCTTTAACTGGGTTAAAGAACCAATGTCATCTAAAACACGATTCACGATAAACCCAAATCACATTTGATATTAAATACAAGGCTCTGAATAGAAAATATACCGGCTTATATTCAATATCAAATTCTGAAACCAACAAATATCGTATTGGAAATAACGATATAAAATATATCTTTCAAATTCCCATAACAATATCTGTATAGTCACGAAATCCAACATCGAAATATTCCGAAGATAATTTCGATTCAACTCCAGTCCAATCCACGTATTGGGAATATTGATTATTTTTAAAATCACTTTCAAATTCAATTTATTTATTTCAAAAATAAATTGATTTTAATTCTAGTTCAAAACTAGTTCATTTCGATAAAAATCTATTTTTATCTTTTCAAATATGGAATTTTTCAGCCCAATTTTTCCCAAATCATTTCTTATGATTTTACACAAATTATAGATATTTTTAATAATTTTATCAAGGCCCGTACAGTCGATTTCCATCAACGGCCATCGAACTGCACTTACAGCGACCTTTTCCAAATTTGATTTGGACATAATTCCAAATCCAACCGTTAGATTTCAAATTTCTAACATTCATTGGAAAGCTCTTTTCGATACGAACCCAACGGTTCCGGTTTTAGGAGAATCTGACGGTCGGATCTACCGTAATGTCAATTCGAAGTCATTGGTCAAAATTCACGAACTGCCGCGGCGCGGCGCGTTCTATTCAGGCTATTATATATATAATATATATATATATTATATATTTCGTTGATTTCCTTTTTAAAACGAATTTTATAAATTGTTTTAAATTCGTTTTCAAAACCATTTCAACTCTATATTCAATTTCTAATCAAAATTGAATATTCCATATCATTACTATATAAATGATAATATTTTCAAAACGTTATATTTTGAAATCACCACTTTTCCTATATTCAATATAGAAACGAATATAATCGATATAAATATCGTTCACGTCAAAATAGCGCAACTTTAATCAACACGGCTTTATATATTTCAATAAATTCGTTATTCTATTCAACAAATGAATATATATTCTATTCAACACATGAATCTATATTTCTTTCAACACACGACTAATCTCAACACATGAGTACTGTCAACACACGACTATTTTTGTTATGTAAAATATTTTATAAAACTATGGTATCTATCGTTTGATTTTCAATCAGACTCCACCGTTAAGTAGTTCTAATTTTAAATATGATAAAGATGTAAATTTTATTGTTAAAATATTTTACTCAACACATAAATAGTTTCAACACATGAATATCGTCAACACATGACTTATTTTTATATTCAACACATGAATTTCCTTTTATAATATTCATTATTTTCCCAATTGGAATGAGGCCCAATCAATTACCGTATAACGTTAATTATATGGATTCCATACAACACATGTATATAATAGCAACGACAAACAATCAACCATCATCCAAAGTGCACCACACAACTGCATAAGCATCAAATAAAAATAATTAACGCTTACACAGCCTGTCGACCAATCGATCGACATTCAATTAAATAATTGGGATAAGTGTACTCAAATATCATCCCAACACCCGTGTGGGGTTTCAAATCAACAAACACAGATTTTTATTTGTGCAGTTGGGCGATGTGTAAAATTTATCGACCCAATCAATATCAGTCAAATCAGTGTATATAAACAAATCGGCCGATTTGTTTATAAATATTTATTTATTCACTTTCACGTTAAAAATTATATTTTTAACGATAAAATATTTATTTCAATACATTAATCTATATTGCCGATTTCACATCAACATCACAAATAATTTTCACAACACATCGATCAAACAAACAAGCCATCCATGGTCTGTGGATGACGGGTGTCGGGTGCTACTTAGCACCGTCTGCATCCTAGTATATATTTATAACTAGAAAAAAGAAATTTAGAGTGAGAAGTTCTCACCAAAGCTATCCCAATACCGCGACACTTCATTTATAGAAATCTTCGTCGTTCTCGCCTTTTGTCACCTTCGTTGCCCGTAGCCACTACATATATAAAATTCATATTTTTATATTGTTGCTATGTATATAAAAATTCTATTTTTATAATCACTCCATATGGATAAAAATTCTATTTTTACACTGCTACTATATAGATAAAAATTCTAATTTTTTTTTTACACCGCTACTATATAGATAAAAGATTCGATTTTCACATCGCTATTATATAGATAAAAATTCTATTTTTACATCGATGCTATATAATAGAGATTATATTTTTATCACGCTATTCTCTATATAAAGATTTCTCCTTTTCAAATATAAAGATTTCACCTTTTCATTTATAAATATTTCGCCTTTTCAAATATAAAGATTTCACCTTTTCATTTATAAATATTTCTCCTTTTCAAATATAAAGATTTCACCTTTTCATTTATAAATATTTCACCATTTCATTATAAAGATTTCACCTTTTCATTTATAAATATTTCACCATTTCATTATAAAGATTTCACCTTTTCATTTATAAATATTTCGCCTTTTCAAATATAAAGATTTCACCTTTTCATTAATAAATATTTCACCATTTCATTATAAAGATTTCACCTTTTCATTTATAAATATTTCACCATTTCATTATAAAGATTTCACCTTTTCATTTATAAATATTTCACCATTTCATTATAAAGATTTCACCTTTTCATTTATAAATATTTCGCCTTTTCATTATAAAGATTTCACCTTTTCATTTATAAATATTTCGCCTTTTCATTATAAAGATTTCACCTTTTCATTTATAAATATTTCACCATTTCATTATAAAGATTTCACCTTTTCATTTATAAATATTTCACCATTTCATTATAAAGATTTCACCTTTTCATTTATAAATATTTCACCATTTCATTATAAAGATTTCACCTTTTCATTTGTAAAAATCTAATCTTTATATAATGTTCATACAATAAAAATCAATTTTTCCTATAAACAAAAAGATCACATCTTCACCAAAACAAAGATCATATTTTTAATATCATTCTCCATACAAAGATTATATTTTTATAATCATTTTCTATTAAAAATCCTAACTCATATAAACGAAAATCAGAATCTATATATATATAATTAAAATCAGTTTTTATATAAATATAAATAAATAAAGAAAAGAGCTCACCTTTGTTCAACGGAGAGGGAGAAAAGACAGAAGAGGGCGGTGGATGGTCGGCCTGAGGCGCGGTGGGCGCGGAGGAGGGTGGTCGAGGTGGTGGTGGGTTGGGGTCTCGCGCTGATTTGGAAGAGGGGGAGGTTTGGGCTCGGGTTCGCAGACAAGAAGGGGGAGAGGGAGAAGTCGGTGGAGGAGGCGGAGGCGGTGGCGCCCGCCCTAGGGCGGCGGCGCTGGCGAATTGAGGGGGGGCGATGGCAGCGCCCCCCCCCCCCCGTCGCTCTCCTCTTTCTTTCCTTTGTTTTTTTTCCTTCGATCGACTTCTGATTTAAATCGGGGGGGTCCTGAGAGGAAGTATGGAGAGGAGAGAGAGTTTTTAATTTTAATTATTTTAATTATTTAATTTACAAAAAGTTGACTTTTTCATACGACCTCTAAACGAGGCCCACCGCCTGTCGTCCATAGCGTTTCACCCCAATTCCGAACACAATGGGATATGTACCATAAGCTGATTCGATCGTTTCGATCAGTTTCCGTTAAAATCAACATATAACTCTATATATTGAATTTGGACGCACATTTCAATTCACTGGGGTCACACAATAACTCTATAAATCCCAGAAAAATATTTTCTAGCTTCGTATTGACGATACGGTCCTAACAAAACTAGTTTCGTCGAATTCTGAGACCGTTGGAAAAATGGCCATTTTCCAGTCGATTAAAATCAACTAAAACTGGTCAAACGCGTTTTCCTTTACCACGCTCACATATTGATTTGAAAAATTAAGAAATTTGGAATCTAGCAATAACTTTACATCCCGGATCCAACAAAAGTGGTTTCGTCGAATTCCGAGGTCGTTTGCAAAATTCCCATTTTTAAGGGCCTGAATTCCATAGCGACTATTCAGAATTTTCATTTGGACATATCATTTGATTCCCGCTATGAAATTTCAATTTTTCGGATTCGTTGGAAAGATAGTCACAATTAGATTCCATTATTTTTGGTTTCACTAAAATCCGGATTGTTTTGCACCCGGTACATTCAATTGAAGTTTGAAATCGAATTATCGAACTACCGCGCCATTTTCAATTCTATTTATAATTATATATAATTATTTATATTCTAACGACGACGTATATAATATATACGTTGAATTCTATTCAAAATAAATTTTTCGTCGTTATTATTTAAAATAATTCATTTTAAATGTTCAAAATTCACTAAAATTGCCAAAATAAAAATTTTAAACTGGCCCAGATTTTCGGGTTGTTACATCTCTCTTCCCTGGAATACACCAAAATATCATCTTTGAAGACCAACATGAATCTATCGAAGTGCTTCCCAAAGACTCAGCTGATTATACTCATAAAGAAAGTTGGAGCATTAATCAATCCGAAGTGCATGGCCGTTCATTCATAATATCCATGTATTTCTTGAAATTCCATCAACGGGATACTCTCTTCCGCTACCCATAGCTAATGAAAACCAGTAGACAAGTCTAATAGAGAATATATTTTGGCTCCACTCAATTGATCAAATAGTTCATCAATATGCGACAAAAGATACTTATTATTTGTCGTCTTCTCGTTGAGCTTTTGATAGTTAATGCACATCCTCAAAGATCCATCAGAATTCTTCACAAAAACGGCAGCTACACCCCATGGTGAGCTTCTTGGACAAATGAAACACTTTCCTTCCAAATCCACAAGCTGAACCTTTAGATCTCATATCTCCACGGTGTCATTCATCTAGGTAGTCTACTGATATGTTCCGCTCCTGGCATAAGACTAGTCCATAACTCGATAGCCCTCCTCGATGGAAAGCCCATTACAGGTTGAAAAACATCTAGGAACTCCCTGACGATAGGAACTCACCTTACTTCGTCTTCCTTATCCATTCTTCCCACCAAAGAAAACAATTGTGATTGTATTCTCCACCAAATACAAGATCTTCTCACCACAAAGTGGACGTTTCAACAATATCATCCTACCTTGATAGAATATCCTAGCATCATAACGATCTAACCAATCTATACCCCATATAATCCTTAACCCTCAAAATCAAACATATACAAATCACAAGCAAAGGTATACCCTAGGAACTGAAGTTCTTGGTTATATCAACCCATTCAAAGTGTTGCTTAACCACCTAAATGATTAGATACCCTAAAGGAAGTAATAAGGTACGATGGTTCTAAAGATAACTTATATACCAAACACTTAGAAATAAAAAAAGTGTAATGCAGCCTTATTAAATAACACTCTAATAGGTATGCTATGAATCAAAATAATACCTTCCAAAATAGATTTTCCTTTCTCCACGGTAGTAGATCTAGAAGACGAAGGATCCAAAGCAAGCACATTATCCTTTGCTGCTCTGGACACATTTACTTGAAATGCCCAATTGGTTGTAGTTGTGGCATCTAACAATCTACTTCACTTTCTCCTTCTTAGCTTCAATAGACCTGCATTCGCTGGCGTAGTGCTCCTTCTTATCGCATTGGAGGTAGAAAACACTAGCCTTGGCCTTCTTGAACTTACTTCCTTACCGAGTCCTCTTCATTTTGAAAAATTTCTTCTTTTTATGTGGGAAGATTGGGTCCTCGATGATCATTTCACAATCAGCAATAAGTTCCTTGTTGAAGATATCCATTTCCACAACGACATCAGTAAGTGTTTCTCACCGTGGCTTCCTCGCCCTAGCAATATCGAGTCCTTAACCCCTTGATGAAGTTCTCATTCCTTCAGATGGGAATGTAAATAAATTGGGCTTAACTATAAAATTGCCACTTAATTGTACAAAACTTTAAAACCAATCACTTAATTGTGCAAAATTGTAAAACTACAAATTAATTTATCTACGAGTTTAGAAAACTTGTTCTATTAACAGTTTATTTTCTTACAAACAAATTTATATGTGTGTTTGGTCCTTATTGTAAATTTTGCATCTTCTTTTAAATCTATGTTACATGAAATATTTTTTTTTTCTACTAATTTTCTTATGAGTTAAAAATAATTTAATATTACATTTAAATATAAAAAACTGCACAAACATAAGTTACTAAAGAAATGTGTTGACATCAAAAATTGGTTCGCTTGACGTTCAACCCCCAAAGTGCACAATCCATACACAAATCACAGATATTTCTCATAATCACAATCATAGAATGCAAAATTAAAGTAAAAACTGGGAACACACAATGATTTTTATAGTGGTTCGGCAATTCGGCCAACGTCCACTCTATACTCTTTATTTATATGTTAGATTACAAGACCCAGTACATTTGATAGAAGTACGTAGAGAAAGAAGTGTATGATTCTCTCCAACGCAAATTCCTTGTGTAATCTAAGACCCACAACACAAAATCCGTATGTGTATTGAGACACCCCATGCCCGTTAATGTCACTCACTAAGGGAGTGCATTAAGTTTCATGAAGCGTTATAGGTAAACAGACACAGAATATTACAAGATAGATATAAATAAGATAGCAGCGGAAATTCAAATTTTTATTTCAAACATAAATTATAACAACGTGGCCCAAAATACCATAAGTCGCAAAAACCATTACAATAATAACTTTTGTCTTATACTATCAGAGTTCATAAATATATAAAAAGCATAATTCTTAAAAAAAAGAGCTAAGCCATAGTAGAGATAAGAACTTGAGTTATACTTCAAAAGCAGCTCCAACAAGATGATAACCAAGTCATGACTAAGCCCGAGGATTCCCTCTCTGCGACCTTGGGGGAACGGAAGAAAGAAGAGGAAACAAAAAAGGTTAGACATAAAGTCTGGTGAGTCCAGTTACTTTTAGTAAGTAAATAAGCAAAAGTAGCATGGCAGGCATATAAGATGGATAAGGAAGATAACATAATAAGAGGTGAGCTTGGCAAGGTAACATGATGGAGCATATATGCTTCGCTAATGATTACTCTGCACTATTACTAGTATAACCAGAATGAGATGATCCTTTCCACTCTAAAATGGTAGACTTAGGCATATGTCTAGATGTACCCTAACTGCTACCCTAATCGATTGGTTCCCTAAACCGCACAGATACCTTGTGTTGGCCCCACAGTAGGAGGTATCACTTCTTAAAGCGGTAACCCCTCGTCTTAATCATGTGCAAAACCAAATCTACAGGTTTCACGGTCGTCTTATCCCCTTCTGCCCATCTCATGCACGCACATGGTCCGATTGGTTTGCGCCGCCCAAACGGTCCTCTACGGTTGGACCTCTTACAATCAGTCTGGTAAGCGCGCCCCTTCGCCGACCTAGTTCGGAGTACATGTTTGATACCAACCCTGGGCTACTGGCTGAAACGGGTTCCACATAATATGATGAAAGCTCTATCCTTTATCTTGTATCCCCCACTAAGTTTTCATTGGCTATGTATAACACTAGATATCTTTCAATACATAACCTTATTATTTCTACAAGTTATGCTTACCCTAAAAGGTGTCTTTAATTACATCACTTTATTATTTCCGTCGGTTATGTATACCACTAGGTGTCTTTAATTACATAACCTTATCAGGTTAAGTTTGTGGGCCTATATGTAAATATTACCCACCCACTCAGATTTACTTAACCCACCCCCTATTCAACCAAATTTACTTAACCCCAATTTTAGTTCATATTCATACAATCCCTATGGATTCAACTAGGTTAAGTATTACAATTTGTTACCATGTCCATTTATGGTTATAATGGGCTAGACCTCCCACATTAGGCCTACAGCATGTGGATGCTGGATAGGCCGGTCGGGTCTGGGCAGAATTCTTCCATAAGTTGGGCCTAACCACGTGCCTTAGCCCATCTCGTATTTGTGCACTTAGACCCTTCACATTAGATTCAACATATGCGGTTGCTGGATATGCCTGTCGGGTCCGGGCAGACTTCCACCACAAATGCAGTCTAACCTCATGTCATAAGTGTTGTTATAGATTTCTAATTACTATAATCCTAGGCATTTTAATTATTAACCAATTAATTATACCTATGCCTTTATAGGTGTTCATGCCCATTTACCCAATTATATTCATAATGGATAACATGTCAAAATTCTCGTTCGTCATTCAAGTTATGCCAATTCTAATGTTTTCCCCCATTCCCCAACTAACGCATTTGCATATAATTCGTGGCATACCTAGGCTAGATAATAGCCTAGTCATAAACAATAAAAGGGAAAGGTGATAGGAATATGACAAAAGTGAATTTTCTTACATAATTGGCATAATCATATACTAACATAGTGTTAAGGTGAACATATAAGCATAGATCTAATGAAATAGTGACGGTTAACTAGTTTTAACATAGCAAAGATGTTAAGATGAGCATGACAAGATCTAAATATTGATTTAGGTGTCCAATAGGTTCAGATCTAATATGATAAGCACAAGGAGATCTAAATAATAAACTAGATCTGATTTATAATTTAGATGTCTACATAATTCAGATCCAATAGTTAAGAGTAGATCTGATACAAATAAGGTTTAGGATCCACATCATAGAATATCATAAAAGTTACTATAGATCCGACTAGATAGAGATTTAGATCCAAGTAATGACCAATTTCGCAATGTCATATGTTTACAATTTACAATGGATCTAGTATAATTTAGTCACAGGAACAAATACAAACTATAGCCATATTAGGTTTACTTTTAAATATTTAATTCTAAAAGCAACTAAGAACTCACAGTGTTTGGATTAGAAAATAGAACTAGAAAAGAAGCTTGTTGAGATGTTGATCTACACTTGAATCTTTAACTAAGTAGCCTAGGATCCAGTTCAGTTCAGGCACCGGCAGCGTATGGCCTCCATTGAATTACAGTGAGGAAAACAAGAGAAATGGACCTCTATATATAGCTGCCAGCCTCTAGAAACTGACCGCCACCTCAGCCCTAGGGGGGTCGACCCTGGGTCGACATCCCCCTTGAGGGGTCGACCCCGGGGTCGACATCCCTAATATGGGGTCGACTCCCCTAGGTGGGATTTTTCCCGCTTCCTCGAATGTCTGAAATTTCAAATTTTGAACTGAGATTTTTGAATTCCTGGACCCTATATATATATATATATATAATTCTTCTGCACGTATACAAACTTCAAACCTTCATAACTTCTTCATACAGTGTCCGTTTTACACAAACCAAATGTCTATCTTCAAGATGGACGCAATGGCGCAGTCCGTTTTCCTTGATTCTGAATATTAATTTAATTATTATTTAATTTATTCTCTTCTGGTATTGTTAAAATTACGGGATGTTACATTCCCTCCCTACTTGAAGGATTTCGTCCCCGAAATCTCTAAGTTGAGAAGAATGTATATCCTACCATCCATCACTCATCTACTCATACATCAATCACAGGCATCCATTGTCCTTAAAGGCTTCAAATGCTTATATGAACATACGCAAAGGTGTATGTATATGTCCCAATACTAATGCGAAGATTAGGCAGTCTATAGATTTAGTCGACCTCCTCAATACAATGTATGCTAATGCTATGAATCCAATATGTATGCAAATAATCCTATTATAACATGTACATTCTATATGTGTGCACACTGATTCGTCCAAATGCAACATCTATTTGCTAATACATCCATTTTCACCCACTAGAAGAAAAGAAAAATGCACACACATCCATATCCAGTATGAGAGTGACTGAGCCGATTTAGTGCCTAATGTGTGTGTATATGCATCCACAGGCAACCACTAGTAAACACTTGCATCCACTTGAATCCATTAAACATAACATGTTTCAGACACATGTTTACATCCATAGGATTCCTATCTAAAGGTCGAAGTTACTATGATAGGACATACTCAGATGATAGAAATAAGCATAGATAAAACTTTGGAAGAGGAGTTAAGAACATACCCTCGAAAAGGAAAGGGTACGAAGCACAAATCTTGTCTTCGATCTACCAAGTCGCATCCCTGGGTTATCTCCCCATTGAACCATTTGTCAGTCTGATTTCTTTATTGCGTAGCATCTTAACTTCTGATCCAAGAATGCGGGTAGAAACTCGTCTAACTGTTGCCTCCCGTTCCACTTCTACTTCCTCTAATGTACTTGGCTTAACAACTTCCGCGGTGTCTTGCAAGCACTTCCGTAGATGAGAAACATGGAAAACATCATGAATGCCAGATATATTTTCTGGGAGCTTTACTCTATAGGCCATTTGGCCGATCCTTTCGGTTATGGGAAATGGTCCCACAAATCTAGGTGCCAACTTCCCTACAGATCCGAAGCGAACCACATTCCTCAAAGGTGATACTTTAATAAAAACTAAATCTCCCACTTCAAATTTGATGTCATTCCATCTCTTGTCTGCATAGGGTTTCTGCCTATCTTGATATGTCTTCACTCGTCGTCGAATAAGATCAATTTTCTCGGACATTTCCTTAACCATATCAGGTCCAAGTAACAATCTTTCTGTAGATGCCCACCAGCAAGTTGGTGATCTAAAGGGTCTTCGTACAATGCTTCGAAGGGTGCCATGTCGGTGATAGCTTGATAATTGTTGTTATAGGCACATTATACTAAAGGAAGGTGCTCTTCCCAAGTCCCTCCAAAGTCTAGGATACACAGCCTTAAAATAACCTCTAGAATTATGTTCACCCTCTCTGTCTATCCATCGGTCTTAGGATGATAAGCGGTGCTCAAACACAACTGTGTGCCTAATGCTTCCTGCAAGCTCCTCCAAAATTCACTGGTAAAGATGGGGTCAAGATTGCTTACGATGCTGGAAGGTACTCAATGAAGACGGACTATCTCACGGACATATAGTTGCCAACCATGATGTCGTCCTCTTACTCTTAACTGGAATTAAATGAGCGCTCTTAGTCAGTTTGTCTACCACAACCCAAATACTAGTGTTGTCTTTCTTTGACCTAGGCAAACCATCTATGAATTCCATGGAGACGGTCTCCCACTTCCATTATGGAACCTCGAAAGTATGAAGTAGACCTCCGGGCTTCTTTTGCTTAGCTTTGACTTGCTGACAAACTAAACATTGAGAAACAAACTCTGCCACATCTTTCTTCATCCCAGCCCAAAAGAAAACCCTATTTATGTCTATGTACATCTTATCACCACCTGGATGAATAGTCATCTTAGAATGGTGAGCTTCTTCTAGAACTGCCTTTATCAAGCTTCCAATTTGAGGAACATAAAGCTTTCCATCTCGTCGCAAACACCCTTTTACATCTATGGAATATCTACCGAGGTGACTACAAGTCTCCCCTTTTCTTAGCTTATCCTTGATGTCTAAAATTTGTGGGTCACTTTGGTGCGTAGCTCCTATCTTATCCATAAGAGTTGGTCGTATTTCTAGTGATGCAAATAAATCAAGCAAAATCTCGATGGAGGGTCTAAAGTCAAAAGATGATATGAACTCAAGCTCTTCCTCTCCACAAATAGAGGACTTAAGGTCATCCTCTAACTACTTAGTGCGTCGACCACCACATCACCCTTGCCAGGGATATAAGCAATTTCAAAATCATAAGAAGCTAGAAACTCCGTCCATCTATGTTGCCTTAAATTAAGATCCTTTTGCGAGAACAGGTACTTGAGAGATTTATGATCGGTGTATAATTCGAACTTCTCTCCAAGTAAATAATGATGCCATGTCTTAAGCGCGAATACTATGGCAGCCAGCTCTAAATCATGGGTGGGGTAGTTCTTCTCATGAGCTCTCAACTAACTACCCCCATAACACACTACCTTTCCTTCTTGCATCAGAACCGCACCAAGCCCTCTACCACATGCATAAACACTTTGTTCCCATCGGGTAAAGTCAAGACTGGGGTTGTTGTCAGAGCCCTCTTCAAACGTTGGAAAGCAACATCACAATCTATTTCCCATGAAAATGCCAAGTTCTTCTTTGTTAGCCTGGTGAGAGGGGCTGATATCTTTGCGAAGTCATAAATGAACTTCCTATAATAACCTGCCAATCCCAGAAAGCTTCTCACCTCTGTTGCATTTTTTAGAATTTGCCAGTCCTGCGCTACAACTACCTTCGCGGGATCCACAGCTATCCCTTCTTTGGAGACTACATGCCCTAGGAATCTTACCTCTTTTCTCCAAAAATGGCATTTGGAGAACTTTTCTTTAAGCTGATGCTCACGAAGAGTTTTCAAAACTTCTCTCAAATGTTGGGCATGCTCCTCTTCGCTTTTGGAGAAGATCGAGATATCATCTACAAATACTATGACGAATTTATTTAGAAACTCCCGAAACACCCTACTCATCAGATCGACAAAATAAGCGGGTGCATTCATCAGCCCAAAAGACATAACTAGCCATTCAAAGTAACCATCGGGAGTTCTAAAAGCAATCTTGTCTATATTGTCCTCAGCCACACTCAACTGATGAAACCCCGTGGTCAAGTCTAACTAAGAGAATACCGAGGTACCAACAAGCTAGTCAAACAAGTCGTCTATCCTCGGAAGTGTGTGCCTATTCTTCTTTGTGAGTTTGTTCAACTCTCTATAGTCCACACACAAACGAAGCGAACCATCCTCCTTAGTTGCGAATACAACTGGAGCACCCCATTCTAATATGCTGCGTCTGATAAATCCTTTCTCAAATAGCTCCCCTACTTTCTTACTCAACTCCCTCCTTTCCCATGGAGCCATATGACGCACTGGTAATGCAAGTGGCTTTGCATTGTCCACCAGATATATACGAAACTCGATCTCGCGCCTCGGAGGTAAACCCTGTACCTTATTAAAAACATCAGAATAATCTAGGACTACACGAACAGATCGCATGTCATCGATAGATGCATCAAGAGACTCTAGGAAACTAAGCATAACAGACCCTTGGGGGTCACATGAAATCTCGAGGGTCCTTCCATGACAGGTCAGAGGCCTAACGACCCTTCTCTCACAATCTAGAATGGAACCATACGTGGCTAGTCAGTCCATTCCTAGAATCAACCCATAGCCCATGAACCTAAGCACATATGCATCGCTTTCAAATTCGACACCTAACATAAATATTCTCAAACCCCTACAAATCGTAGATAAATGAGCACCAATAAGGTTTGAGACAACTACGGGATCCACTACCATACTAGTTTTTAAGTTCAGAGATTCACCACGGAACTAGATATAAATTAATGTGAAGCACCAGAATCAAAAAGTGTTCTAATAGGATGATTTGAAAGAGAAATTAAACCTTCCACGGAAATTTTTCTACCTCAATCAGGAGCACTGATCGTGAGAGCATGCACCTGCCCTCCAGAAGTTCTTGCTCTTTGACCTAGTCCATGTTTCTTCGGGAACTCTTTAGCAAAGTGTCTTTTCTCTCCGCAATTGTAACAAGAATTCTTTCTTCTTTTGCAATCCTTCACCAAGTGACCCTCATGCCCATAACTAAGACAATTCCTATTATACTTACCCTTGTCATTGCCCCCCCCCCTTTTTGTTGTTGTTGTTGTTGTCCTTTCTTGGGACATATCTTCTTGTTTTGCGTTGTTTCCTCAGCTTTAACCTCCTTTTCTCCTTTATCTTCCTCATACATCAAGGCCATATCAACAAGTCTTTCAAAGGTAGATCCCATTGGAATATAGGACATGGCTAACCCATGAAGGGGTTTGTTTAGCCCTTTAACAAACCGCAAAGCCTTCTTATGCGGAGTGTCTACCAGTTCTAGTCCAAATCTTTTCAGCTGGTTGAATTTGTTCACATACTCTTTAACCGTTAATTTTCCATGTTTGAGTTCTAAGAAATTCTCCATTTGCATGCTTTTCTTAGCTTGGGAAAGAAATTTCATTTCAAACCTCTGTCTAAAGTCATCCCAAGTTTCCACTGGACTGCCTGCTTGGGTTACCTCCCACCAAAACGAAGCTTCATCCTTCAGCAGCCAAGCAGCTAACTGAATCCTCCTATGATCCTCTACTTCAAAGATTACAAACAAGTCCTCAGTCTCTTTGAGCCAATTCCTTGCCTCTACGAATGTCTTTGTTCCATGGAATGGCTTCCCTTATATAGCACGGAAATCTTTGCAGACCTCAGAGAAGTTGTATGCATGCAGAGGAGGAGGAGGAGGAACAACTGGTGAATCTAGGGAAAGAATGTTTCCTTCGCCTTGGGCAGGCGATGTGACCTCCAGATACCTATAGAACTAGCCTGGTATCGTAACGCCCTCTGGAATGTTATGTTCCCCAGACATGCTGAAAAGAAAAGGAAAGAGGTTTAGACAAAGGACAGAAGGGTATTACATATGGCTTTGGGGAATATGTTTTTCAAAATAGACTTTTCTTTTTGAAAATGCTTTCTTTTAAAACCTTTTTGAAGATAGTTTTCAAAAACTTTTATCTAATCTAGCAACCTTCAGCTCTGATACCAAGTGAGACACCCCACGTCCATTAGTGTCACTCACTAAGGGAATGCATTAAGTTCCGTGAAGTGTTATAGGTAAACAGACACAGAATATTACAAGACAGATATAAATAAGATAGCAATGGAAATTCAAATTTTTATTTCAAAAATAAATATAACATCATGGTCCAAAATACCATAAGTCACAAAAACCATTACAATAATATAACTTCTATCTCGTACCATCAGAGTACATAAATATATAAAAAGCATAATTCCCCCAAAAAAAGAGTTAAGCCATAGTAGAGATAAGAACTTGAGCTATACTTCAAAAGCATCTCCAACAAGATGATAACTGTGTCCTGACTAAGCCTGAGGATTCCCTCCCTGCGAACCTGGGGGGAAACGGAAGAAAGAAGAGGAAACAAAAAGGGTTAGACATAAAGTCTGGCGAGTCCAGTTACTTTTAGTAATTAAATAAGAAAAAGTAGCATGACAAGCATATAAGATGGATAAGGAAGATAACATCATAAGAGGTGAGCTTGGCAAGGTAACATGATGGAGTATATATGCTTCGCTAATGATTACTCTGCATTATTACTAGTATAACCAGAATGAGGTGATCCCTTCCACTCTAAAATGGTAGACTTAGGCATACGTCCAGATGTACCCTAACTGCTACCTTAATCGATCGGCTCCTTAATTCGCGTAGATACCTTGTACTGGCCCCATAGTAGAAGGTATCACTTCCTAAAGTGGCAACCCCTCGTCTTAATCATATGCACAACCATATCTAGTGGTGTCACGGTCATATTATCCCCTTCTGCCCGGCTCATGCACGCACATGGCCCGGTCGGTTTGCACCGCCCACACTGTCCTCCACGTTTGGATCTCTTACAATTAGTCCAGTAAGCGTGCCCCTTCTCCGACCTAGTTCGGAGTACATGTTTGATACCAACCCCGGGTTACTGGCTGAAACGGGTCACACACAATATGATACAAGCTCTCCCTTTTATTTTATATCCCCCACTAAATTTTCATTGGCTATGTATACCACTAGGTGTCTTTAATTACATAACCTTATTATTTCTACAAGTTATGCTTACCCTAAAAGGTGTCTTTAATTACATCACTTTATTATTTCCTTCGGTTATGTATACCAATAGGTGTCTTTAATTACATAACCTTATTGGGTTAAGTTTGTGCGCCTATGTGTAAATATTACCCACCCCCTTAGATTTACTTAACCCACCCCTTGTTCAACCAAATTTACTTAACCCCAATTTTAGTTCATATTCATACGATCCCTATGGATTCAACTAGGTTAAGTATTACAATTTGTTACCATGTCCATTTATGGTTATAATGGGCTAGACCTCCCACGTTAGGCCTACATCCTGTGGATGTTGGATATGTCGGTCGGGTCCGGGCAGACTTCTTCCACAAGTTGGGCCTAACCTCGTGTCTCAGCCCGTCTCGTATTTGTGCACTTAGACCCCTCACATTAGATTCAACATTTGCGGTTGCTGGATATGTTGGTCGGGTACGGGAAGACTTCCACCACAAATGCAGTCTAACCACGTGTCATAAGTGCTGTTACAGTTTTCTAATTATTGTATTCCTAGGCATTTTAATTATTAACCAATTAATTTAACCTATGCCTTTATACGTGTTCATGCCCATTTACCTAATTATATTCATAATGGATAATATGTCAAAATTCTTGTTCATCATTCAAGTTATGCTAATTCTAATGTTTTCCCCCATTCCCTAACTAACGCATTCGCATATAATTCACGGCATACCTAGGCTAGATAATAGACTAGTCATAAACAATAAAAGGGAAAGGTGATGGGAATATGACAAAAGTGATTGTTCTAACATAATTGGCATAATCATGTACTAACATAGTGTTAAGATGAACATATAAGCATAGATCTAATGAAATGGTGATGGTTAACTAGTTTTAACATAGCAAAGATGTTAAGATGAGCATGACAAGATCTAAATATTTATTTAGATGTCCAGCAGGTTCAGATCTAATATGATAAGCACAAGGAGATCTAAATAATAAACTAGATCTGATTACTAATTTAGATGTCTACATAATTCAGATCCAATAGTTAAGAGTAGATCTGATACAAATAAGGTTTAAGATCCACATTATAGAATGTCCGACTAGATAGAGATTTAGATCCAAGTAATAACCAATTTCGGAATGTCATATGTTTACAATTTATAATGGATCCAGCATAATTTAGTCACAGAAACAAATCCAAACTATAGTCATATCAGGTTTACTTTTAAATATTTAAATCTAAAAGCAACTAAGCACTCACAGTGTTTGGATTAGAAAATAGAACTATAAAAGAAGCTTGTTGAGAAGCGGATCTATACTTGAATCTTTAACTAATTAGCCTTATTTGATTGTCGTTGAAGATAAAGGATCCAGTTCAATTCAGAATTTCTGTAATTTTGAATTTTGAACTGAGATTTTTGAATTCCTGGACCCTATATATATATATATATATAATTCTTCTACGTGTATACAAACTTCAAACCTTCATAACTTCTTCATACGTTGTCCGTTTTACGCAAACCAAATGTCTATCTTGACCACAATTTCGAGATAGACGCAATGGCGCAGTCCGTTTCCCTTGATTCTAAATATTAATTTAATTATTGTTTAATTTATCCTCTTTTGGTGTTGTTAAAATTAAGGGGTGTTACATGAAGATGAGTGGAGAAGAAGAAGATCCTTGTTTAAGTCCAAAAATAAGCTATTTATATGCGGTACAGATTTCGGCTTGGTATGCAACGTGGCGGTCGATCCGGTTCTCTAGGAAATCGTGGAACTCGTCTTTAAGTTGCGGGTTATGTCCTCTCTGTGTCATCCTTGGACATGTGTAGTCCTATTCGAGAAAATTGGAGATAGTTAACCATGTACCTTGCCAATAGAATAAGTCTGTATCTAATGCTCCAGGGTCCGAGTCAATATGACCACTCCACTCCGGGTTGGTATGACCACTCCATTCCAGAGTAACCACTCCAATTCGATCCAAACAATAGTGAAGAGGAAGAGTGTTCTTGGTTAGCCAAGGAAAGTCCTTCCATCTCACTCCTTGCCTCATCTAAGTTTTATATGCTTTCGATCTGAACCATGTGTAATGAGGACAAATGATGTAGTGCTTCACGGAGCTAGGTGCTCCGACCCAAGATTCAAGTGCGCTAAACCAACATATTTGAGTTGCCATGTGACCTCCATCTAGTAATTCCAAGTTTGCCTAAGCTCATACTCAAGTCCTGAGTACTTCGATGATAAGAAATCAGTATTGTGACCGCCTTGCCAAAAGGCCGGTCAACATTTGCCCTTCAAAACATATCTTTCAGTGGAAGATGTGTTTGAATATTCCATAAGCCATAGAAATCCAATATCCAAAGTCTAGAAGTCCACGATCATGTTGAATCGTAATAAGTAATAATAGAAAATCAGCAAGTCACGAATGCTCTGAATCGTACTAATAGAAAACCAGAAATCCATGGTCGCACTGGACCATATTATAAGAAAGCTAATATCGCTTTAGATCATATTATAAGAAGACCAGAATACCTAGAAATTTGACGATCGCTCTGGATCGTATTATAAAAGAAATCCAAATCCAAGAAATTCATGACCTCTCCAGGCCTATCTGACGCAAGTTCCATACTTGCAAGTAAACCAAGTGAATAGTTTGTCAAATCCTAACATTACTATTTAGCCTTGCCAAACATAAACCATGCTTGGAAATTTATGGTAAGTATAATCCGTACTTGATCCATGATTGAATCGCCTTGTTAAGACCTAACAAGGTAGCTCAACCCTTTGAGAATAATCCATACCCTGAAATCCAAGCTGAGCATAACCTATACTCGAGTTGTGATTGATTTTTCTCGCCAATTCCTGACAAGTTAATCCATTCTCACAGGTATAACCCATACCAGGAAGCCTAGATCGAGTATAAACCATACTCTAATCCTGGTTAAGTAGTCCTTTCACATCTTGCCAAGAAAATTAAGCACTTCAAGCACGATCCATGCTTGGAAATCCATTTTATTAAATCCAAATTAATTACATAACCAAATAAAGGCTGATTGGTTTATCGTTGGATGTAGGGCACACCTAGGGACTAAATCTTAGTCTCGTACGTGAGTGCATCAACTTAGCCATTTAGTACCGGATGGTTTTATTGTCGAGCATAGAGCATGCCTAAGGATTAAATCCTAATCTCCGTGCATGAGTGAGTCGACGTAATTATAAAGGATACAAAAAGAAATGAAAACACTAATCTTGAGAATTCCAGAAAATCGAGTGTAATCCAATCCAGTTCATCCAATGATAATCCAGCTATTGCTCGTTCCAGGATTATTCCCTCTCCGAGGAGCAGTAGATAGTTGTGCCTGTGCTGACACGGGTGGTAAATTAATGTACTTTGTTACTTTTCTGTGTCTGACCCGTTCCTTAATTAAGCCTTGTAAATGCCTATACTCATCGGTGGTATGACCAACCATTTCTTGAAATAGGCAAAATTTTGCACGTTCAAGCTCATGCTATGTTGGCTCCTTCTTGGGAGGCTTTGGGTACGAAATGCAATCCTTTGTATCCAAGTAGATATCCTCTAGTGAAAAATTGAGAGTGGCGTGCTTTCGAATTTGGGTTTTCTCCGGACCTGAACATTCCGATTATCCTTAGCCGGGGCTTTTCCTCTGCCTTTATCCTTATTTTTTCCAAAGTTGGATGGACCTTCGTCCTCGATCATGTTAGCCTCAAGAATGTCCTTCCTGATAATAGTGCCTTCCTTATGCAAGAACCTATCCACTTCAAAGTAGAATTTTCCAATGTCACTTGGCAAATCCCGTTGCAGGGAAACTTTAAACTTCATTTTATCCAAGATGCCGGACATGGCTGCCATTAAAACCATGGATGGTTCTGATTGGTCCACTGATGTCGCCGCCGTATTAAACCTTTCTAGAAATGAGCGTATTGTTTCCCCAGAACTCTTCTTGATAGAAGTAAGAGACATGACGTTTTTGGGTCGAGTGATATGGACCCTAAATTTCTCGATAAACCTTGCGACCAATATGTTTGAGCTATTGATCGATTCTGTCTCTGATTGTCGAAACCAAATAGCAACGATGTCAGTTAGGGACAGAGGGAAGCACTTAGCCATGACATTGTCTGACGCCGATAGCACTTCCATATGGCACATGTAGCGCATGTGATGAACGGTAGGACCCTTCCTACCATCGTAAGCCTCTGGGGCTGGTAATTCAAAGTCGGGAAGGTTTCGAGAATTTTTTATATCCTGTGAAAGGGCTACGGTTGACCCTATCCATGTAATCATGAGATGCCCTCATTGTAAATCGTCGAATCACGTCGGCGATTCAATTTATGTCTCTAAGAAGTTATTGCTAATTTTCCAATCCGAAGCCGGTTCCACCAATGTGCAGTCCAATAAAAGGTGGAAACCTATTCGTAGATCCCAGATTTTGGTTGAGGTTGTCCCTTGTTCGCGGTTCGGTATGGCCGAATGGGGCCGGGTTGGTATGGTCGAACGAGGTTGGGTCGGTATAGCAAAACCGGGTCGGGTCGGTATTACCAATCCGGATCCCAATACCTTATGTGACACTTCTCTCCAAAGCAGTGTTTGGTCGATTTTGTCTAGCATTTCCATCTAATATATCATGAGTCGAAGCGTCATGATGTATGTCATTAAGTTAAGGAGGGACACCCTCTACCAAGACCAGGTCGGCATTGGCTCCTGACTGAGATGGGACTTGTGTCGATTTGAGCTAGAGGATGCCTATTGATTGCGTGGGCGTTGCAGTGCTAGTTCCTGCCCCATGCCTAAGCCTTGACCTCCTGGTCTTTCAGATCCTTGGAAACTGGCAAAGAAGGAATTCATCATTTCCACTTTTCACTGAGAAGCTCATCTTGTCACTCCATCTGTGTCCTGAGTTCAGCTAGTATTGCATCCATCTCTTCTCTAGTCAGGTTGTTGGAGGGAACTTCATGAAAGAAATCCTCATGACTTCCTACATTTTCAGGGCATGCGTTGCCAGTATCTTGAGTATGGGAAGTCATTCCATCCTTCTTATGCTTCACCATCTTTTAGTCCATAAGCAAGCAATCCAAATCCTTTAGCAATCCAAGAGTTGTGTGGCCCCTTCCCAGCACGCCAAAGTGTTGATGCCAAAAAGTGGTCTGCTTTACGTTCAACCCCCGAAGTGCACAATCTGTACATAAATAACAGATAATTCTCGCAATCACAAAATACAAGAATAAAGTAAAAATAGGGAACATACAACAATTTTAATAGTGGTTCGGCAATCCGGGCCTACGTCCACTATATAATCTATTATTTATACTGTTAGATTACAAGACAAGGTACATTTGATAGAAGTACATAGAGAAAGAAGTGTATAATTCTCTCTAACACAAAGTCCTTGTGTAATCCGATTCCTACAACACATAATCCTTGCATGTAGGTGAGTGGAGAAGAAGATCCTTGTTTGAGTCAAAAAACGGGCTATTTATAGGTGGTACATATCTTGGCTCGGTATGCCATGGGGCGGTTGATCTGGTTCTCCAGGAAATCATGGAACTAGTCTTTAGATCACGGGATATGTCCACTTCGGGTCATCCTTGTACATGTGTAGTCCGATCCGAGGAAATAGGAGATAGTTGACCACATATCTTGCCAATAGAATAGGTCTGAATGTAAAATAACTATCGATAAACTGCAAACTTAAAATAACTATACTAAACTTTAACAATAAACTGGGAATAAATTGTTGTAACACCTCACTTTATAATTCCCAAAGCTAAGTGCAATAGATGTTGAAGTTATCTATAATGTCAACCTCTGACGATAAGAAACAACGAGTTAATAAGTCAGATCATCAAAAAACACAAGAATATGAAGGAATTTCAAAGCATATTCATTGACAATAGTCACTCGTTGCATTCCCATCGCAGAACATCTTTCGGACCAAATATAATTATTAAAAGATATAATCTCCAAGAGCAACATATGAAGATGTCTTCTCGGCTGATCAAAATTGAATATATACAGGCATAACCTCCATCTCTTTAAGTACATCCAAAATAAATAAACAGCAAAAATAAACTCCTGGAATAATTACTGCCTCCTACATGCCTTCAGAAGCTTATTTGTAGAAGAAAAACCTAAAAAATCAACTCTCAATCTACTCATATGAGTACCTGAGAGTTAAAATGGAAACAGAAACTTTGGTTAGTCAATAGAGTAATACGAATAATAATCTATCCACCCTAGTCTGATGAATATTTAGCGAGGCCACGTTATAAAGCGGAATGGGTTTCCCCTCGATAGTATCCTTCGCAACATAACCAAACCTTTACTCCTGCACTCAACGGTTAGAACATAATAGTGTAACAACAGTTATAAAGTGCAGCAAGCAACATATAGTGGATTCTCCTTCCTTGTTACCCTTACTAACTTTCTTAACGGTTTCATATACATATATTGTATGTGATATCATTCTTGTTTCCAACTAGTTGATCATTTATAATTCCCTATCTTTTTCTTTATTTGATTCTCGTACTGTGTTTCGTGGAGTAGCCTTCCCTAGGCAACAAAATCAATTTTTGAGATGTATATTAGCTATTGCACAATCCCATACTTTTAGCTATTGGATGACTACGAACCTCTTAAGGTGAAATGAGTAACCCTCACCCACACCAGACAAAGCAAGTACTCACCCTGCCACATGGTCATACATTTGATTGACCATAAACCCAGCTATTCAAGGTGAAGTTTGCAATCCTCATGCATACCAGACGACTTAAGTAACTTTTCCCCGACGCATGTTTTTACCTTCGATTGACTAAGAAATCCTCAATTAGTAGGGTTAACCATCCCAATACGTTTTGAATATAATTGATGTCCCCAATATCCCTTTCATTTGTCCCATTGGAAACCCCAAATTGTTCATTCATGCACAAAAGTACAACAAGGTTCCCTGCTAAGTTTGAGTTAAAGCCCTATCCTTCGCTAGGTAAGACGTCGCATTTAAAGTCATGTATTGGTTCCCTACCGAAAGAACCATGCATAACAATAGGTTTGAAATCCCTTTCCGGCCCAAATGCTCCTTTGGATCCTCCCTTGGGTATCGAAAGTAACATCGTATAACTCCACAAAAAAAAGCAAAAAGAATGCAAGCAAACAAGTCTAATTAGACATTCACACATAAATTGTTTATTGAGATATGGCTTTTGTTTTAACTCATAATTCATTATGTTCCTCTTAAGGGAATAGAGGCATAGCCCCTTACTCCATAAATTAGTTATTTAAAAAACAACCCCCTTAATTCGGGCGAAGGAAAGCGAGGTGGAAATCTCACTTGTACTTTATAAAATAAAGTTTAAGTAAAGCAAGCCAATTTTGATCCTTCTAACAGGCATAGACGTGATATCCTCTAAATTTTATTTAAAACATAAGGGAAACCCCTTTTCTTTAATATTAAAGGTTCCAGAAATAACCTTCGACATAGTCCAAAGGCGAGGAGGTGGAATTCTCTATGCTTCTTTTATAAAAACCAAGTTAAAAGAAAACATCGCTTTTGGCTTTATTGAAGGGTATTAAGGCGGAAGCCTCAAAAGGTCTTTAAAACAATAGATGTGGCAACTTCTATCTCATACTTCCGAAAATAGTCCTATCGTCCAAGCATAACGAGCGAAGTCCATGTGCAAAGGAAATAGGTCTTGTTGGAGAAGGCACTTTAAAAGCATAAAGCCGAATAGCAAGGACAAAAACGAAAGGCGGACACCCTAATACTATATATGCCAATAGGTGACATTACAAGTATCTGAAGATTATCGGAAGGAAGTTACTTCCGACTGTTACGAAGGGTGCAAAAGAAACCTTCTGTTTATGGTACAATGGCACTGACCGTAATTATAGAGAAAATTTTGTTTATTTCTTTTATAGGTGTACTTTTCATAATCTCTAAGAAAATTCTTGAAATCCTATTGAATTATACAAATGGGTCTGATCTTAGGCAGAATTTTTGGCTTCCTAAGATTTCCAAAAATAAAAATATCAATTAAAAACGTTAATGCCTTAAACAATGCTGATTACACCCTAAGTTTAGCCAAATTAGAAAATTTATATCAATTCAACCATGCATGGGAAAATTCCGAAAAATCACAGATTTATGAATATATCATCTTCTATCATTCTGAAAAATAAGATGTCTAAATAATTAATTAAATCCCTTAATTAATCTTTCTCGTAATTAACTTGTAATTAGACTTAGAAAATTCATTGAAAATTCATACAAGCTTGGAAAATTACAAACTTGAAACTCTTCTCCCAAAACATCTTATGAACATCTTATAAGTACTTCAAGTCAAGTGGAGATGTTTAAACATGAGCTTGTCCTAAAACTAACTCATTCTACATGTAAATCATGTATATTAAGAATTTCAAGCATTGTTTCATCCAAACAACACATAAATACACATATAAACATGGAAATAATCATGTAAATCTTAAAACCATTTGGGTATTCCCTATGACCAAATCAAATAAGGGTTTAGAGTCATTATTCACCTAAATTAGTTTTTGTGATGTTGAGATTTATGGTTATAAATACAAAAGCTTGAATCTTCCTGCACTTTACTTGAATTTCTCCTTCTTTTTTGAGAAGAACAATGGTCGTCCTCGCTTAGGTATATGTTAGGTTTTAACTGAATGAAGATAATGAGGATAAATGTAGGAAAATATATTATGTAGAAGGCCAAATATTTCCTATTTTCCCCATACAGGTTTGATTCATTTTGCTTAGTTCCTAAGACCAACTTGTTACTTGTTTTTATGTATAAATCGCAACTTAACAATCTAATTACATTATTCTTATCTAATATCTAATTAAATATCCTGAATAATGTTCACCAAAAATGAAGGATGTTACACTTGTACTAAATTAAAAATAAACAGAAACCTAAAATTGAGAATTAAAATTAAAACTGTAAGCTAAAACTATTTTTAATCCTAAATCCTTAATTTTCCTGATCCTAAATAGCAACTTTCCATTCATTTATGGTTCCACGTTGATACCTTGTGGACTTCCTTGATTCCCTTCCTTAGGCTACCTAGTGTTTTATATGTTCTTGATCCTCAAGAAAATATTTAATTCTAGGTTTAACCTCTAAAAATGAGAGGCAACCCAAAGGGAGAGGAAGAATAAATATATGGAATGAAAAGGCTAAAATAAGTTATGTTTATAGATGTAATCAGCTTGATTAAATTTGGAATTGACATGTCATAAATAAAGACCTAACCACTAATTTCAAACTTGTGTGGTTTGGGTTTGTCCCTTTCAAATCTATTTTCTCACTACTTAGCTGGTCAGAAAACCGGCCACGTACTGGCCTTGCTGTGCATATTTTCTCTTGGACGATCGACTGCCATCTTGTATGGTCACCCAAATATGTTTTTTTAACTTATAAATTTTATTTTCAGTATTTTCTTCATATGTTCTTAGTTTTAAATGGAATTTGGACAAGTTATATATAAACATTGTCCAGAAAATCGTCATTGATGTAATAGTGCTTCCATAGCAAAATTCGAACGCCCAAAAAAGTTTTCTTTTTAATTTTCTTTCTTCATTTAAGTCAATTCCTTCTCGTTTAGTTAACTTTTCTTTGTCAATCTTATAATTAAAACAACAAGGTGTTACAAAAACCTTTGATACGATGACTAAAAGCCAGAAAGCACATCGAGAACTCCAACCTCGTTGATTATTATGTCATCAACACTACCTAGATTCGTTCGATCAATTTTAGTAATTGTGAGTTGGAATATAACTCTTTTGAATCATCATAAATCTGTTTGATCGTCTTGCTCAAAACTCTCTGCACCTTGATGATGAGATGATTTCATCATTTAATTGTAGATTGATGACGATGTATCTTAACATCAGTTATGCATTACACAAGTCTTCATCTGAAGATATATTTATTTTAGGTTCGTCACTATTGTTGGGAGCACTGCCTTTACCTCTATAATAACAATCAACGACTTTTTGTTTACTTGCATTAAGTCGATTCATGTTAAATTATTCTTCGATGCCATAACACCAGTCATGCAATCAAGAGTGAACATGTCATGTATTTATGCATTTCACCGGCGTTTATATTCGTATCGTCATCGAATACATTCAGAACACTAAGCTCAATTGTAGGTTGAATGTTCGAGTATGCATAGATATCATATGCTGGAAAACTCCAAAATAAAGGTTATAAACTGTAACACAATTCGTTAGCATAACCAAACGTAGTTGTAACGTCTCGTATTTTAGGTAGTCAGATATTTAATATATTTTATTATTTTAAATATTTATTTGGGATTTATAAATGGATTTACAATATATAATTCGTTTATATAATGAAGTTTGAATGTATAATTTATATTTAAATTATAAACGAACTCGAAACATTGTGGTAGATCGTAATTTTTGTTTTGAACTTCGATTGAATATACATAATCCATTATAAGTCGGAATTATGTGAAACCAAAACATTTGAATTGATTTGATTATAATTTTCTAATGGAAGAGAAAAATGGAGATTTCAGCTTATGGATTTTTCGTTATGTCCAATTCAAATTTTCGAATAGTCACTATGGAATTCGTTAATAAACAATAACGTTCATTTATAAAAATACAAGGATTTTATATATATTTGAATACCGTTTAACCCAGAATCCTAAATATTGAGTTTAAAATCTATATCGATTTATTCTAAAGCTGTATAAGATTTCACTTTAGAGATATATAGTAATAATAATTTATTTTCTCTAAATTGAGTTGTTTTTAATTTAATTATATTTTATGTATGCCTTAAAAATAGCTTTCTTTTCAAACGACGTCCATTTTCGACAAAACGAATTTTATTGGAATACGTATAGCTAGTTAGTGCTAGATTTCCAGTTTGGAACCAATCGGAGTTATTTTATGTGTGCGTGCAATTTAAAAGTAAACCATAAACAAATTGAAATTTAAAATAGCGTCGTTGAGCAAATGGAGTCCGTTTACAACGAAATTAATTTCAATGGGACCGGAACGTCAAGACAAAGCGGTGTGTCCATTTTCATTTTGTTTGGAGCTTGCATATGGCGATACAAATATATCGATTAACGAACAACTGTTATAAGCGGTAAAATTTAATACCGTAATAAAGTATAATATAAACTCTTAACCACTAAGTAATCGAACACCCAAAGTTTAACACACAGCTATAGTATCCTATGCCATCTATATTTAACTTTATGTCTAAGATTTTCATACAATATCATTTCTGAAAGGGAAATACGAGTTGTACCGTCTTTTCTTCCATCCTACGCCTTTACCATTGCAGTCTACCTAAGATTTACAATATAGCGATGTAGGCTATACTGCTGTAACACCCCGAAATTTTAAATAACACTATAATGATAAATCAAACAATAATTAATTAAATATTGGGGATTAAGGGAAATGGATTACGCCATTGCGCTCGTCTCAGAATTCTGCTTAATATAGACCCCAAGTTTGCATAAATCGGACATCATATGAAGAAGATATTAAGGTTTGAAGTATGTATACACATAAACATAATATATATAAATAAAACAAATTCAGAAATCAAAATCACGAAGCGGAGAAGGGAGGGAAATCAGGCCGTTAGGGGTCGACCTCGTCCCTTATGGGTGTCGACCCCTCCACGGGGGTATTGACCCCTATGTCAACCCCTGTCAGATCCGGGCAGATCAATTTCTGTGAACGTGGACTCATTTCTTAATCAGATTCGTTGACCTTAAGCTATAAATAGGACCTCATTTCCATTGTTTTATTCACCCAAAAACAATGGAGAAAACGAGGTGCTGCCTTAACTCAAATTAATCTAGCTTATTCATCTGCAACAACAAGTTATATGTATTCAAGAATCTCTACTTCAACATCAACAACCACTTCTCTGTTCTTTAGATCCAGTCATAGTGAGTTTATGTTATTTTTAGATGTAGATGTGTAAAAAGTAATCCTGACATGTTTAACATTGGATCTAAATTAGTGCCTGTTAATAACTTGAATCATAACTAATTAGATCTGCTATTACCTGTTCACTTAATTTACTGATTAGTTTTCAAATGCCTATTCATGTTATGCATGTTCTGTTATCACGTGTTTTGTTATCATGCTTAATTTTGTCATCATATGCCTATTCTGCTGTTATGTCTATTTCTATCACCATATGCTTATTCAGTTAGTATGCTTATTTCTGACGTAGTATGCCTATTTCGTTATTATGCTTATCCCTGTTCTCTTCTCTCCCTCCTTCCCTTTTTATTTTTATAGCCAAGCTACCTTTGAGCCTAGGCCTGTCGCTGAAATATGCGAACGTACAAAATTGAGAACGATTGGGTATGATAAATTAGGGCATAACTTATATGGTAAAACATGATTGGGATTTAGCGCATAATCTATACCTTGATCTAAAAATTTAATTTGGGGTATAACTTATCAGATTGAGATTTGGGGCATAACCTTGGATAAACATTAAAAATGGTTTAATAATGAACATACCTAGATTTACAGCAGTTAGAAACTGTAATCGCACTTAGACACGAGGTTAGATTTTACTTTTGGTAGAAGTCTCCCTGGAACCGTCCGGAAAATCAAGTGTCCACGAGTGTCAATCTAATGTGAGGGGTTGAGTGCATAAATGTACACATAACGGTGCTAAGACACGAGGTTAAGTCTGACTTGTGGTAGAAGTCTGCCTGGAACTGCCCGGCATATCCAGCATCCACAATTGGTAAATTTAATGTGGGAGGTCTAGTCAATTAATAGCCATAAATGGAAATATGATAATAACTTGTTAACCGGAAATACTTAAACTGTTTAAAATCTATGGGGGTTAAATGAACCTGTCGAATCGGGTAGGGGTTAAGTAAACTTGCTTGAATCAGTGAGGGTTCAGTTAATCTTGCTAAAGCCCAACAAACATAACCTGTATTACATGTTAGGGTTACGCAACCTTGTTAAACTGTTAGACATAACCTATTAAAATCCTAGTAGTGGGGATGCAAGCCTAAAGGGTAACTTGCATCATCTTTCGTGTGCGACCTGTATCAGTCAATAACCCTTCGTGGTATCAAACAGGGAACCCCGAACTAGGTCGAGGTCAGGGCATGCTTACTGAGTTGACTATAAGAGGTTCATATAGGTGGAGGTGTCGATAGCGCGGGATCCAACGGAGTCATGTGTGTGCATGGGTCCGGCTTGCTCGAGAAAATTAAGACGCTGTGACATCAGTAGATGGCTATGCATCTCGTTAATAAAGGGGTTGCCACTTTAGGAAGTGATACATCCTACTGTGGGGCCAGGACAAGGTGTCTACTGGGTAGGGAGCAAATCAATTAGGGTAGTAATTAGGGTACATCTAGTCTTGCTTATTTAGAAGCCCATTATTCTTGTTGGGGGTAACACCTGTCATCTTTGTTAGGCTGTCTATTCGGGGGTAAAACCCATCACTATTGTTTCTGTTGTACTAGTATTGGTGCAGAGAAAAGTATCAGAGAAGCGCAATATATTATGGTCTATTTATTCTGCTCATCCCGCTCATTCTGTTATACCTGTCTTATGATACTGTTATCTCTGTCATCCAGTTTATATGTCTGTCATAATGCTTTTACTTATTTATATGCTAAAAGTAACTAGACTCGCCAGAATTTATGTCTGACCCATTTTGTTTCCTCTTATCTTTCTTCCATCCCCCCTCCCCCATAGGTTCTCAAGTTGGGAATACTCAGGTTTAATTTGGATTCTCTCTTCTATTTTGCTTGGAGCTGCTTAGATGTACCACTTTGATTTCCTGTCTTCTCGGATATGGCTATATTTTGGGGACTATTTCATATATTATTGTACTCCGATGATTTCAGTACAAGACGGAAGTCTTAAACTGATGTAATGGGTTTTCTGTATTACAGACTTATGATATAACTGGGTTTTGGACCACGATGATTTCTATTTAATAAAGTTTTAAATTCTACTGTTATTTTATATCCGTCTTGTGATGTTTCTATTTCTGTTTACCTATAACACTTCATGAAACTTAATGCATTTTGATATAAAGTGACATTAATGGATGTGGGGTGTCACATTTACTAGATCGGATAAAAGATTTTGAAAATTGTTTTCAAAAAGCTATAAAGAAAAGCATTTTTAAAAAGAAAAGGCTGTTTTGAAAAACATATTCCCCAAAGCGATATAAAATATCTCTCGATCCTCCGCTTGAGTCCTTTTTGCTTTTCTTTTCAGCATGTCTGGGGAACCGATTCTTCCCGAAGGGTGTCCGCATTGCGGGATGGTTCCGTAGGCATGTTAAAAGTACAGTACATGTTGAAGGCAAGGAAGTGCCTAACCTCCATCTGTAGACGCATTAGTTTCACCTACGGCTAATTTTCTCTCAAGCTTAGTAAGGATTTCCATGCGATGGAGGCAACTTTCGAGAGAGTTGTTAGCATGTTACACAAGGATGGTAAAAAGGAGAATAAGTGACTTAGGGTTAAGGAGCACAGCCCAAGGATGAGAAAAATGGTGGCCTAAGAAGGGAACATAGATGAAAGAAGGAAAACCTAATAAAGTTCAAATAAAGGCAAGAAGTAATGTCATGGTTGTGAGCGCATTGGGTCATTTAGTCAAGCAATGCAGAAGAAGGAAGAACGCTTGCTTCAATTGTGGTAAAGTTGGACACTATATTAAGGATTTCCCGAAGAAGCAAGGACAAGGCCAAAGGGCAGGATCTTCTAGAGGGAAAGTGCATGCTCTCATGGCGGATGTATCAAATAGAGGAAAGAAAGTTTCTGTTGAAGGTTTGATTTCTCTTTCCAATCATCATGTTAGAACTCTTTTTGATTCCGGCGCTTCGCATTCTTTTATAGTATGGTTTTGGATCCCATTGTTGTATAAAACCCTATTGGAGGTACGGCTCATTTGTCTATGATTTGTCGGGGTTTGAGAATATCTGTGTTAAGCATCGAGTTTGAGTGCGACGCATACGTGCTTGGTTTCATGAGCTATGGTTTGATTCTAAGGATGGATTGGCTAGCCATTTATGATACCATTCTAGATTGTGAGAGGAGGGTTGTTATACTTTTGACTTACCGTGGGAGGACCCTCGAGATTTCTTGTAACCCTAAAGGGTCTGTCATGCTTAGTTTTCTTGAGTCGCTTGACACATCTATCGATAATTTATGATCTGTGCCAGCAGTCTGTGAGTATCCATAGGTTTTTGAGGAGGTTTAGGGATTACCTCCGAGGCACGAGATTGATTTCCGTATATACTTGGTGGACAATGCAAAGCCAGTTGCATTGCCTGTGCGCCATATAGCTCCAAGAGAAGGGAGGGAGCTCAGCAAGCAAGTAGGGGAGCTACTTGAGAAAGGGTTTATTAGGAGAAAAATATCTGAATGGGGTGCTCCAATAGTATTCACCACTAAGGCGGATGGTTCGCTTTGCTTATGCATGGATTACAGGGAGTTGAATAAGCTCACTACGAAAAATAGGCACCCACTTGCGAGGATAGATGATCTGTTTGACCAGCTTGTTGGTTCATCTATTTTCTCCCAGTTAGACTTGGCCACGTGGTTTCATTTGTTGAGGGTGGACGAGGATAGTATAGACAAGATTGCTTTTAGAAATCCAGATGGTTTCTTCGAGTGGCTCGTCATGCCTTTTGGTTTGATGAATGCACCTGCCTATTTTGTGGATCTGATGAGTAGAGTGTTTCGGGAGTTTCAAAATAAGTTCATTATTGTCTTTGTCGATGACATCTTAATTTTCTCGAAGAGCGAGAAAGAGCATGCCCTACATTTAAAAGAGGTTTTGAAAACTCTCTGAGCGCATTGGCTAAAGACAAAATTCTCCAAATGTCATTTTTGGAGAAAGGAAGTGAGATTTCTAGGGAATGTGGTCTCTAAGGATGGGATAGCAGTAGATCCTGCGAAAGCAGTTGCAGTTCAAGATTGGCAGATTCCAAAGAATGCAATTGAGGTGAGGAGTTTTCTTGGTTTAGTAGGCTATTATAGGAAGTTCATTAAGGACTTCGCAAAGATATCAGCCCCACTCACCAGACTAACGAAGAAGAATCTGACTTTTTCTTAGGGTGTTGACTATGAAGATGCTTTTCAATAATTGAAGAGGGCTATAACAACAGCCCCAGTCTTGACCTTTCCTGATGGGATCAAAGTGTTCACAATGTACAGTGATGCATGTGGTACAGGGCTTGGTGCGGTCCTGATGCAAGAAGGAAGGGTAGTATGTTATGGGGGTAGGCAGTTAAGAGTACATGAGAATAACTACCCTACCCAAGATTTAGAGTTGGCTAACATAGTATTTGCGCTTAAGATTTGGTGCCATTATCTGCTCGGAGAAAAGTTCGAGTTGTATACCGATCATAAATCTCTCAAGTACTTGTTCTCGCTAAAGGATCTCGATTTGAGGCAACAGAGATGGATGGAGTTCCTAGCGTCCTATGATTTTGAGATTGCTTATACCCCTAGCAAGGGTAATGTGGTGGTGGACCCACTGAGTAGGAGGAGGATGACTTTGAGTCCACTATTCGTAGATTGGCAGAGCTTGGAGTTTATATCAACTTTTGATTTTAGACCCTCCACTGAGTTCACACCTGGTTTATTGGCATCATTAGAGGTGTGACCTACTATGTTGGATCAGATAGGAACTTCACAGCAAGAGGACCCACAAATAGCAGATATCTTGGATAGGCTCAGTAGAAGGGAGACTTCCAGTCACCTCAGTAGGTATTCCATGGATGATAAGGGCGGTTGCGACGAGATGGAAGTCTTTGTGTCCCTCGAGTTGGGAGTTTGTTGAAGACAGTCCTTGAGGAAGCCCATCATTCTAGGATCACTATTCATCCTGGCGGTGATAAGATGTATAGAGATTTGAAGAGGGTTTTCTTTTGGGATGGGATGAAGAAAGATGTAGCGGAGTTTGTTTCTCGATGTTCGATTTGCTAGCAAGTCAAGGCTGAGCAAAGAAAG
Source organism: Allium sativum (assembly GCA_030737875.1). Classification (NCBI taxonomy): domain Eukaryota; kingdom Viridiplantae; phylum Streptophyta; class Magnoliopsida; order Asparagales; family Amaryllidaceae; genus Allium; species Allium sativum. Next base: position 886,641,994 of record CM060915.1, on the reverse strand, counting down.
CCCGGTGGTTTACTTCATCCTTCAGAGGTTCCACAATGGAAGTGGGAGAGCGTCTCTATGGATTTCACTGATGGTTTTCCTAGATCGAGGAAAGGCAACACTGGTATTTGGGTTATAATTGACAGGCTTACTAAGAGAGCTCATTTCATTCCTGTTAAGAGTAAGCGGATGGCATCATGATTGGCAGTAGTTTATCTTTGTGAGATAGTCCGTCTACATGGAGTACCTTCCAGTATTGTGAGTGATCGTGACCCCATATTCACTAGTGAGTTTTGGAGGAGCTTGCAAGAGGCATTGGGTACACAGTTGTGTTTGAGCACCGCCTATCACCCTCGGACCGATGGATAGACGGATTGGGTGAATAGAGTTCTTGAAGGCATTTTAAGACTGTGTATCCAAGACTTCGGAGGAACTTGGGGAGAGCACCTTCCATTGGTAGAGTTCGCCTACAACAACAACTATCAAGCTAGTATTGGCATGGCACCCTTCGAGGCATTGTATGGACGACCTTGTAGATCACCGACTTGTTGGTGGGAGTCTACAGAAAGGCCTCTACTTAGACCTGGGATGATTAGGGAGACTTTGGAAAAGATTGATCTTATTCGCCGATGCATGAAGACAGCTCAGGACGGGCAGAAGTCCTGCACAGATAAGAGAAGAACCGATATCGAGTTTGAAGTAGGAGACATGATTTTCATCAAGGTATCACCTTTAAGGAATGTGCTTCTCTTTGGACCTATAGGGAAATTGGCACCTAGATTTGTAGGGCCATTTCCCATAACAGAAAGGATTAGTCAAATGGCTTATAAAGTGAAGTTACCAAAGAGACTGGCTGGTGTTCATGATGTTTTCCTTGTTTCTCATTTATGTAAGTGCTTACATGATACAATGGAACTAGTGGAGCCGAGCATGCTTGAGGAAGTAGAAGTAGAATGGGAAGCGACAGTTAGACAAGTTCCTACCCATATTCTTGGATCAGAGGTTAAGAAGCTACGCAATCGAGAGGTCAAGTTGATGAAAGTTCAATGTGGGAAGATCCCGAGAATTCAACTTGGGAGACTGAAGACAAGATTCGCGCTTCGTTCCTTTTTCTTTTCAAGGGTATGTTCTTAACTTCTTTTTCCAAAGCTTTTATTCATACTTGCTTCTGTCATTAGAGTATATTCTATTGATCGAATCTTCCACCTTTAGGTAGGAAATCCATGGATGTAAACATGTGTTTGAGACATGTTATGTTTGATGGATGCAAGTGGATGCAATTGTTTACTAGTGGTTGCTCGTGGATGCATATACACACACATTAGGCACTAGATCAACTCTATCACTCTCATATTGCATATGGATGCGTGTGCATATTTCCTTTTATGGATGGAAATGATTCTATCATCATATGGATGTCGCATTTGGATGGATGGTTATGCACGTGTATAGCGTTTACATGATATACTAAGACTCTTTGCATACATATTGGATTCATGGCACGAACCTAAATTGCATTAAGGAGGTTAACTGAATCAGCAGACCGCCTGATTTCTCGCATTAGCATAGGGACATATGCACACACCTTTGCATATGTTCATATAAACATTAGAAATCTGTTAAGGATAATGGATGCCTGTGATTGGTGGACGAGTAGATGAATGATGGATGTTAGGATATACATTCTTCTTAACTTGGAGATTTCGGGGACGAAATCCTTTAAGTAGGGGAGAATGTAACACCCCAAAATATTAAATAACATTATAATGATAAACTAAAGAATACTTAATTAAATATTGGGAATTAAGGGAAACGGACTGCTCCATTGAGCTCGTCTCAGAATTCTGCTTATGATAGACCCTAAGCTTGCTTAAAACGGACATCGTATGAAGAAGATATTAAGGTTTGAAGTTTGTATAGGTATAAAATAATACATATGAATAAAACAAATCCAGAAATCAAAATCACGAAGCGGGGAAGGGAGGGAAATCATCCTGTTAGGGGTCGGCCCTGTCCCTTTTGGTGTCAACCCATGGGGTCGACCCCTCCATAGGGTGTCGACCCCTGGGTCAACCCCAGTCAGATCTGGGCAGATCAATTTCTGTGAACGTCTAATCGTTTCTTTCCAAATTCGTTGACCTTAGGCTATAAATAAGGCTTCATTTCCATTGTTTTATTCACCTAAAAACAATGGAGACAACGAGGTGCAGCCCCAACTCAAATTAATCTAGCCTATTCATCTGCAACAACAAGTTATACGTATTCAAGAATCTCTGCTTCAACATCAACAATCACTTCTCTGTTCTTTAGATACAGTCACAGTGAGTTTTATTATTTTTAGATGTAAACATGTAAAAGTAACCCTGACATATTTATATGTTGGATCTAAATCGGTGCAGGTTAATAACTTGAAACATAACTAGTCAGATCTGCTAATACTTGTTCACCTAATTTACTGATTAGTTTTCATATGCCTATTCCTGTCATGCCTATTCTGTTATCATGCCTAATTTTTTCATCATATGCCCATTCTTCTATTATGCCTATTTTTGTCACTATATGCTTATTCGATTAGTATGCCTATTTCTGACACAGTATGCCTATTTTGTTATTATGCTTATTCCTATTCTCTTCTCTCTCCTTCCCTTTTTATTTTTATAGTCAGGCTACCTTCGAGCCTAGGCCTATCGCTGAAATATGTGAACGTACGAAATTGGGAACGGTTGGGGATGATAAATTGGGGAATAACTTATATGGCAAAACATGATTAGGATTTGGGGCATAATCTACACCTTGATCTAAAAATTTAATTTGGGGTACAACTTATCAGATTGAGATTTGGGGCATAACCTTGGATAAACATGAAAAATGGTTTAATAATGAACATGCCTAGATTTACAGTAGTTAGAAACTGTAATCGCACTTAGACACGAGGTTAGATTACACTTTTGGTAGAAGTCTGCCTGGAACCGCCCGGCAAATCGAGCGTCCACGAGTGTCAATCTAATGTGAGGGTTGAGTGCATAAATGTACACATAACGGTGCTAAGACACGAAGTTAAGTCAGACTCGTGGTGGAAGTTTGCCCGGAACCGCCCGACATATCCAGCATCCACAAGTGGTAAACTTAATGCGGGAGGTCTAGTCAATTAATAGTCATAAATGGAAATATGATAATAACTTGTTAACTAGAAATACTTAAACTGTTTAAAATCTTTGGGGGTTACATGAACCTATTGAATCGGGTAGGGGTTAAGTAAACTTGCTTGAACCAGTGGGGGTTAAGTTAATCTTGTTAAAGCCCGACAAACTTAACCTATATTACATGTTGGGGTTATGCAACCTTGTTAAACTGTTAGGCATAACCTGCCAAAATTCTAGTATTGGGGATGCAAGCCTAAGGGGTAGCTTGCATCATCTATCATATGAGACCTATATCAGTCAATAACCTATCTTGGTATCAAACGGGGAACCCCGAACAAGGTCCGGGTCAGGGCACGCTTGCTGAGTTGAGTATAAAAGGTTCATATAGGTGGAGGTGTCGACAACACGGGATCCAACGGAATCATGTGCGTGCATGGGTCCGACTTGGTCGGCAAAATTAAGATGATGTGACATCAGTAGATGGTTGTGCATCTCGTTAATAAAGGGGTTGCCACTTTAGGAAGTGATATATCCTACTATGGGGGCTAGCACAGGGTGTCTATACGGTTGGCTACCAATTGATTGGGGTATTAATTAAGGTACATATAGTCTTGCTTGTTTAGAAGCCCATTATTCTTGTTGGGGGTAACACCTGTTACCTTTGTTGGGCTATCTATTATTCTTATTAGGGGTAAAACCCGTCACTAGAGGTATACCTAAGTCTACCATCTGTTTCTGTAGGGATCATCTTGTTTCTGTTATATTTATACTGGTACTGGTGCAGAAAAAAGTATCAGAGAAGCGCAATATATTATATTCTGTTTATTCTGCTCATCCTGCTCATTCTATTATACATGTCTTATGATATTTTATCTCTCTCATCTATTTTATATGCCTATCATGATGTTTTACTTATTTATATGCTAAAAGTAACTGTACTCGTCAGACTTTATGTCTGAGCCCTATTGTTTCCTCTTCTCTCTCTTCTGTTCCCCCCTCCCTGGGTTCTCGGGGTAGGAATACTCAGGTTTGATTTGGATTCTCTCTTCCATTTTGCTTGGAGCTGATTAGATGTACCGCTTTAATTTCCTGTATTCTCGAATATGGCTATATTTTGGGGACAATGCTTTCCATAAATTATTTGTTAACCGGCCTTTTGGTCCGGTTCCCAAAAGTACACAGGACATGCTCAACTCAACCCATCGCATGGAGTCAAGGCCAAGGAGGATACCTGTAACACCCCACACCCGCTATGGTCACTCTCTAAGGGAATGCCATAACATCGGTGGAGTATTTTAAGTGAATATAAAACAGAAAAATTACAACAAGACAGATATAAGTAATACTTGAAAATTTCAAAACATCATTTCATTGCAGCGGAAAGTAAAACATGTTTGGTTACATCACAAAACCAAATAAGAGTCAAGTACAAAATATCCGTCCTGATAAACAAAAGTACATAATCCCAATACATGAACTGATAGCCATAAAAAAAGGTAAGCTGAGCTCTACACCTATGGTCCAAGCTCCAAAAGAGAATATAGCAGCCTGATCAAAACCCACTCGTACTGGGCCTACTCTGATAACCTGAGGGTTGGGAAAAAGATAAAAACAACGGGGTCAGACATAAGTCTGAGTGAGTCCTATAACTTTAACAATACAATCATTAAAGTAACCAGAGAAGACATAAGCTTGATATACGGTGACGTCTGGGGATGAATGGCTACACTAAGCAGCTTGGTAGACTTAGGATAAACTAAGATAACCGTAAAGACGCATCCACCCATCCAAGGATAATTACTACACTGCACCACACCAGTCATTCCTACTCAAAGGTTGATCCCCCTAAGTGTACTTAGTAATTTAGTAGTTTCGTGTACCCCTATCTGACTACATAGGTGTACCCACTACTCCCCAAGCGATCGGCTCCCCTACGTAGATACCCGTGCAGGTCCCACGAATGGGGTGTATCATTCCTCAACGTGGCCACCTGATAATATCAACGGTGCACGGCTTTATATCTACACGATGCAACAACGACTTACCAACCAGCCCGGGTCCACACACGCATATGAAACCCGTTGGTCCCGCGTTGCCACCGCTAACCCGTTTTGGCCTCTTATAGTCAAGCCCAATATGCGTGTCCCGTCACTCGACTTGAGTCGAGCCCACAAAGATACGTTTGGGATATTGGTTGAAATGGGCCCCCACAAGCTACCACCTAAGCTTGCAATTTTATCTAGTGCATCCCACTTAACCCCCTTTTTATAATCATGCCCACTTACATGTTAAGATTTGGTTAAGTCATCTAATCATATTTCAATTGCCCTTAAGGCACCCACTAGATTTCCACATGCCACCCATGGCACTTACTTAACCCTTTAATCATGTTTAATTACATGTCCCACTTTGGTTAAGTATTCTAATCGTATTTTCTATTGCCACCCAGGGCAACCCACCAGTTTCCTCATGCCACCCGAGGCACCCCCACTAGTTACTACATGCCACCCAAGGCACCCACTTAACCCTCATGTCCCACTACATGCTAATTTGGTTAAGTGTTTCTTAATTAATTAAGACCGTGATTCTCATAAAGACCTCTCACATTAGACTATCTTTTATGACCGTTGGTTAAGCCGGTTGGGTCCGGGCAGCCTTACGTCATAACCGAGTCTAACCTCGTGTCTTTACGTTAATCACGTATTTAGTTTGTGCCTAAGACCTCTCACATTGGGCTAACATTTGTAGCAACTGGTTAAGCCGGTTGGGTCCGGGCAGTTTTACACTACAAATGAGTCCAACCTCGTGTCTTAGTCGATTAATTACACCTAAGTAATCACCCCCATATTTATTAATTATCCCTAATTAATATTCACATTTACAAGAATATGGGTAGACCTAACTTAATAGGTAAATTCCCAATTCCATAACATGGGTAGACCTAACTCAATAGGTAAATTCCCATGGGGTAGACCTAACTCAATAGGTAAATTCCCACTTATGCTTATTCATTTTATGGTATGCTTAATCATAACCATTTCACACCATTCATTAATCATGTCTATTAACCCCATCGTTTCCCCACGTACTTATGCTAACACGACATATTTCCAAGAGAAGATTCTTTCACATTTAACATGGGTTTCACTTAGCATACATTAGCATTAACATGGGTTAAAAGGTGTCCACTTACATCATGACATTAACCCAACTAGCATTACTAAATAACCCAACTTGCATGAACATACATATGTCATGTATAACGGCGACTTGCATAAGTGTTCATAGGTTATACAAAGGTGAACTTGCATGTGTCTTAAAGGTGTGAACTTGCACAACATGTTACATGTTAACTTGCATAACATCATACACATAACTTGCATAATATTATAAACATAACTTGCATATCAACATATACATAACTTACATAACATCATGCACATAACTTGCATAACATCATACACATAACTTGCATATGAATTTGCACAACAACATGCACATAACTTACATAACATTATACACATAAACTTGCATATGGACTTGCATAACAACATGCACATAACTTACATAACATCATACACATTAACTTGCATATGAACTTGCATATAAGCATTCTCATAACTTGCATAACATGCATTTAAGCATACACATAATCTTGCATAAGCATTCATATACTTGCATAAGCATACATAACTTGCATATTATGTTAAACTTGCATTTAAGCATATATATAACTCACTTGTTAAACATGCATAAACCCACTTATTAAATATGCATAAACCCACTTATTAAACATGCATAAACCCACTTGTTAAACATGCATAAACCAACTTATTAAACATGCATAAACATAGGATTAATATTAAACATAGATTAGCATATTCACATCATATCATATGACTTGAAAACCCATTAATCCTCATGCAAAACCATAGATCTCATCATATCTCATCTACTTAATTTAGCAATTGATCATCAAAGTGATAGAAACTCACCACTAGCAAATTTGCACTCCAAATGAAGAAGATTAAGATGCTTAGAATGGATTAGAGGTTGATTAGAGAGTGATTAGCTTGCAACCCTCTTCATTGATTTGTGGAGGCCATGATCAAGTTTCATTTTGCCATAGTTTAATTACAAGATTTAATTATGAATGAATTAGGGTAGGATTGGGGTCTTATTTATAGGATTAGGTAGTGTTTTAGGCCCTTAGATTAACCCTAGATTAGATTAGGTCCGTCAAATTTAGGAAGTCTCTAGAACACAGCCCAAGACTCAACCAAAAACCAGATCTGGTGCACCCAGATCAACAGGGCCGACACCCTGTGTCGACACCCCTGTCGACAGGCAAGTCGACAGGGCAGTCGACTCCCCAGTCGACAGGCCTGTCGACAGCCCTGTCGACATGGGTAGGGCGGGACATTTCCCTCCTGGCCCCCTGCTGGCTCCAATTTCGAAATTTGATTCAAACTTTAAATTTTCTGCAAACTTCATTGGACCATAACCGGGCCATACGGACTCCGATTCTCGAAAACTCAGACTCTATTTCGCGTATTTTTCCGAGACGAACGCAATGACGCAGCCCGTTGCCCCCAATTCTCACATCTGAGATTATTTATTCTGTAATTAGTGAATTTTAGCATTAACCGAAATTCGGGGTGTTACATTCTCCCCTCCTGAAAGGATTTCGTCCCCGAAATCTCTAAGCTAAGGAGAATGCATATCCTGCCATCCAAACAACCATCTACTCAATCCATCAAACACGGGCATCCATTGTCCTTAAAACAATTTCTAATGATGTATGAGCATATGCGAAAAGTGTGTGTATATGTTCCCTATCAAATGTACGAACATATGCAAACCATGATAGTGCCATGCATCCAATATGTATGCGAGATAACCCTATCGACACATACAATATCTATATGAGTGCACAATCATTCACCAAAATGCATCATCCATATGATAACACAATCATTATACATCCATAAATATAGCTTCCTACATACAATTTTATGCAATATGCAATATGAAGTGATTGAGCCGATCTAGTGCCTAGAGTGTGTGTATATGCATCCACGAGCAACCACTAGCAAACACTTGCATCCACTTGCATCCATCAACCATAACATGTCTCAAACACATGTTTCAATCATAGGTTTACCCTATCTAAAGGTCAAAGGTACTAATGAGAGGACATACTAAGGATAAGATAAGCACTAGACAACCGATAAAGGAGACATCTAAAGTACATACCCTCAAAAAGAGATGGGCATAACGAATGCATCTTCGCTTCTGTCTCCCAAGTAGCATTGCTCTCACTTTCTCTCCTTTTTCATTTTGACTAGTCGAACCTCTCTGTTTCTCAACTTCCTAATCTCTGACCCAAGGATGCGGGTAGGAGCTCGTCGAATAATCACATCACGCTCTACCTTTACTTCTTTAAGTAAGCCCGGCTCTACCGCCTCTGCGGTCTCATGTAGGCACTTCCTCAAATGTGACACATGGAATACGCCATGTTTCCTTTGCAATCGAACTATCTCTCGAATATAAACTGAAGCTAGACATGGAACAGTGCTCTTGCTCTTCCCGGGTATGAAATGGGCACACTTAGTAAGTCTATCTACCATAAGCCCAATCCCCGTATTACCCTTCCTTGATTTCGGTAATCCATCGAGACACTATCTCACTTCCTATTACGGAACTTCCAACGGGTGAAGCAACCCTCCGGGTTTCTTTTACTTCGCTTTCACTTGTTAGCACACCAAGCATCTAGCGACATACTTGGCCGCGTCTTTCTTCATACCGGCCCAAAAGAAAACCCGCTTCATGTCTTGGTACATCTTGTCCCTATCGGGATGAATGGTCATCTTTGACTGATGTGCATCATCAAGTATAGCCTTCCTCGAACCCCTGTCTTGCGGTACACAAAGTCTACCGTCTCTACGCAACCACCCCTTACCATCTAGGGTGTACCTACTCAAATGGTTGGACGACTCCCCCTCCTCATGAGCCTCTCTACTAACTCAACCAACTGTGGGTCGTCTCGCTGAGCTCCACCAATCTGCCCCAAAAGAGTAGGCCTAACCTCCAAGGAGGCTAGCAAACCGGGTACAGAGTCAACGGAAGGTCTAAAGTCAGACATAGAAATTAACTCTAAGCTCCGTCGTTCAACGAACAGTGAACTTAAGGACAACCTTTCTCTACTTAAGGCATCCGCTACCACATTACCCTTGCCATGGGTATACGCTATCTCAAACTCATAGGATGCTAAGAATCTCATCCACTTTTGCTGTCCTAAGACTATGCGCTCGAAGAGTCTCCAACACTTCCCTAAGATGTAGGGCATGCTCTTCTCCACCAGGATATCATCCAAAATCATCACAACTGTTCATCTCTCACGCAGACCACCCTAGTCGAACTCGGCATCCCCCAAATGCAAGCCCCAAAGGCCTAAACCAATATCAGACAAACACCCAAGGGATACCTCCTTCGAATTCAGACGACCTACGTGAGATGATACTAGTAAAAACGGCTAAATAATTAAGCCCCTTGTCCAACCCTGGATGTCCTTGCCAGTCTCGCTCCAAAACCACCGTTCATCCCATAACTGGCTTTGATCATCCAATTGAGCACATACGAAAACTTATTTCGCTCCTAGAAAAGACCAAGATGTTATTTACAAAGACCATCACGAACTTATTTAGGTACTCCCTGAACACCCTTCTCATCATATGCGGGGGCGTTCGTCAAACCAAATGGCATCTCCAGCCACTCATAAAAACCATCCGGAGTCCTAAAGGTAGTCTTCCCTATACTATCCTCAGTCACTCTCAACTGACGAAACCTCGTGGCTAAGTCCAACTTGCGGAAATACTGAGGCGCCAACCAACTGATCAAAGAGATCATCAATCCTCAGCAATGGGTGTCTATTCTTCTTTGTGAGTTTATTTTAGTTCTCTTTAGCCTACACAAAGTCTGAGGGACCCATCCGCCTTCGTGGCAAAAACTACTGGAGCACCCCACTCCGATATACTTCGTCTTATGAAGCCTTCTCCAGCAAATCGCCTACTTGCTCATGGAGTTCCCTCCTCTCACGAGGAGCCACGTGGCACACTGGCCAAGACACTGGTTTGGCATTGTCTACCAGATATATTCGGAAGTCAATCTCCCGCTCCGGAGGTAAGCCCTTCACCTCCCTCAAACACATCCGAGTATTCCCGGACCACTCTAACAGATCGCAAACTCTCGACCGATGTGTCAAGCGATTCTAGATAACTTAGCATAACAGATTCCATGGGATTACAAGAGATCTCGAGAGTGTTACCCTAGAGGGTCATAAGTCTAACAACACTCCTTCCACAATAAGAACGGCATCATTACTGGATAACCAGTCCATGCCCAAAACTAATCCATAGCCCGTGAAGCCCAAAAAGCATCACATCTAAACTCAAAGCTAAGTATAGAAACTTTCAAACCCAAACACATCATGGAGCCCCAATTGGGTTTGAAACAACTAAGGGATCATCTACTAACTGGTGTCTCAGTGCAGTGACTCAACTAACAATAATGAAATAAACGAACTCGATGCGTCAAAATCAAATAAAATACGGACAGGATGATCAAACAGGAAAAACTAAACTTTCCACGGAAATAGTTCTACCTCTTTCCTGAATCGGTCGAACCGCGAGAGCCTGAGCTTGCCCCCTTGCCTGAGTTGGTGCCAAAAGAACTTGCACCTGTCCTCCTGAGGTAGATCCCGTCCTTTGCCCTTTCTTAGGACAGTCTTTCACTAGATGTCCTGCTTCGTCACAGTGGAAGCAGCCAGTCTTCTTCTTCTTGCGACAATCCTTGCTTAGGTGGCCAGGTGTCCCACAAGTGAAACACTTCTTCTTTCCCTTGCCACCGTTACCTTTCCCACCCTTATTTTGTTGTTGAGATTTCTTCTGATCTTCATTCTTCTCGGGTGCTTTATTAGCATTGGGACCCTTCTCTTCCTCATGCATAAGTGCCATGTCCACTAGCTTCTCGAAAGTGGTCCCCATAGGGATGTGAGACATAGCCAATCCGTGCATCGGTTCGTTCAAGCCTTTAACGAACCTCAAAGCTTTCTCTTCCGGTGTGTTTACCGAGTCCATGTTGAATCTCTCTAACTGATTAAACTTGTTAACATATTCTTTCACCGACAAGTTCCCTTGCTTTAAGTTCAAGAACCTTTCCACGTGCATATTTTCTTCCGCTTTTGAGAGAAACTTTGCCTCAAACCTTTGCCTGAAATCCATCCAAGAATCAACAGGGCGTTCTCCATTAGTGACCTCCCACCAGAACGAGGCCTCTCCTTCCATTAACCAAGCGACTAACCTGACTTTCTTTCCCTCTTCCACTTCCAAGATTTCCATCAATTCTTCCGTCTCATTAAGCCAATCCCTAGCTCCCACAAAAGGTTTCCCTCCCATAGCCTTAAACTTCCTACAAGTCATAGCAAAAGTATCCGCGCGAGGAGGAACGAGTGCAACGGGTGGAGGAGGAACATTTGCTGGACCTGCAGCGGTGGCCCTAGCCTCTAACAACCTCCTATACCATACTGGTACCGCTACACCGTCCGGAAGATAAAGATCTTCAGCCATGCTGAGACGAAAAAGGAAAGATTCAAAACGGAGAATTCGAAAGATAAAGATATGGCTATCGGGGATTATGCTTTTCTTTCAAAAACTTTTCTCTTTAAAGACATGTTTTTGAAAATATTTCTTCCAAAAATGTTTTTAGAAAAATAGTTTTCTAAAAAAAAAATTATCTGTTCTGGTAACCTAAGCTCTGATACCACGTGTAACACCCCACACCCGCTATGGTCACTCTCTAAGGGAATGCCATAACATCGGTGGAGTATTTTAAGTGAATATAAAACAGAAAAATTACAACAAGACAGATATAAGTAATACTTGAAAATTTCAAAACATCATTTCATTGCAGCGGAAAGTAAAACATGTTTGGTTACATCACAAAACCAAATAAGAGTCAAGTACAAAATATTCGTCCTGATAAACAAAAGTACATAATCCCAATACATGAACTGATAGCCATAAAAAAAGGTAAGCTGAGCTCTACACCTATGGTCCAAGCTCCAAAAGAGAATATAGCAGCCTGATCAAAACCCACTCGTACTGGGCCTACTCTGATAACCTGAGGGTTGGGAAAAAGATAAAAACAACGGGGTCAGACATAAGTCTGAGTGAGTCCTATAACTTTAACAATACAATCATTAAAGTAACCAGAGAAGACATAAGCTTGATATACGGTGACGTCTGGGGATGAATGGCTACACTAAGCAGCTTGGTAGACTTAGGATAAACTAAGATAACCGTAAAGACGCATCCACCCATCCAAGGATAATTACTACACTGCACCACACCAGTCATTCCTACTCAAAGGTTGATCCCCCTAAGTGTACTTAGTAATTTAGTAGTTTCGTGTACCCCTATCTGACTACATAGGTGTACCCACTACTCCCCAAGCGATCGGCTCCCCTACGTAGATACCCGTGCAGGTCCCACGAATGGGGTGTATCATTCCCCAACGTGGCCACCTGATAATATCAACGGTGCACGGCTTTATATCTACACGATGCAACAACGACTTACCAACCAGCCCGGGTCCACACACGCATATGAAACCCGTTGGTCCCGCGTTGCCACCGCTAACCCGTTTTGGCCTCTTATAGTCAAGCCCAATATGCATGTCCCGTCACTCGACTTGAGTCGAGCCCACAAAGATACGTTTGGGATATTGGTTGAAATGGGCCCCCACAAGCTACCACCTAAGCTTGCAATTTTATCTAGTGCATCCCACTTAACCCCCTTTTTATAATCATGCCCACTTACATGTTAAGATTTGGTTAAGTCATCTAATCATATTTCAATTGCCCTTAAGGCACCCACTAGATTTCCACATGCCACCCATGGCACTTACTTAACCCTTTAATCATGTTTAATTACATGTCCCACTTTGGTTAAGTATTCTAATCGTATTTTCTATTGCCACCCAGGGCAACCCACCAGTTTCCTCATGCCACCCGAGGCACCCCCACTAGTTACTACATGCCACCCAAGGCACCCACTTAACCCTCATGTCCCACTACATGCTAATTTGGTTAAGTGTTTCTTAATTAATTAAGACCGTGATTCTCATAAAGACCTCTCACATTAGACTATCTTTTATGACCGCTGGTTAAGCCGGTTGGGTCCGGGCAGCCTTACGTCATAACCGAGTCTAACCTCGTGTCTTTACGTTAATCACGTATTTAGTTTGTGCCTAAGACCTCTCACATTGGGCTAACATTTGTAGCAACTGGTTAAGCCGGTTGGGTCCGGGCAGTTTTACACTACAAATGAGTCCAACCTCGTGTCTTAGTCGATTAATTACACCTAAGTAATCACCCCCATATTTATTAATTATCCCTAATTAATATTCACATTTACAAGAATATGGGTAGACCTAACTTAATAGGTAAATTCCCAATTCCATAACATGGGTAGACCTAACTCAATAGGTAAATTCCCATGGGGTAGACCTAACTCAATAGGTAAATTCCCACTTATGCTTATTCATTTTATGGTATGCTTAATCATAACCATTTCACACCATTCATTAATCATGTCTATTAACCCCATCGTTTCCCCACGTACTTATGCTAACACGACATATTTCCAAGAGAAGATTCTTTCACATTTAACATGGGTTTCACTTAGCATACATTAGCATTAACATGGGTTAAAAGGTGTCCACTTACATCATGACATTAACCCAACTAGCATTACTAAATAACCCAACTTGCATGAACATACATATGTCATGTATAACGGCGACTTGCATAAGTGTTCATAGGTTATACAAAGGTGAACTTGCATGTGTCTTAAAGGTGTGAACTTGCACAACATGTTACATGTTAACTTGCATAACATCATACACATAACTTGCATAATATTATAAACATAACTTGCATATCAACATATACATAACTTACATAACATCATGCACATAACTTGCATAACATCATACACATAACTTGCATATGAATTTGCACAACAACATGCACATAACTTACATAACATTATACACATAAACTTGCATATGGACTTGCATAACAACATGCACATAACTTACATAACATCATACACATTAACTTGCATATGAACTTGCATATAAGCATTCTCATAACTTGCATAACATGCATTTAAGCATACACATAATCTTGCATAAGCATTCATATACTTGCATAAGCATACATAACTTGCATATTATGTTAAACTTGCATTTAAGCATATATATAACTCACTTGTTAAACATGCATAAACCCACTTATTAAATATGCATAAACCCACTTATTAAACATGCATAAACCCACTTGTTAAACATGCATAAACCAACTTATTAAACATGCATAAACATAGGATTAATATTAAACATAGATTAGCATATTCACATCATATCATATGACTTGAAAACCCATTAATCCTCATGCAAAACCATAGATCTCATCATATCTCATCTACTTAATTTAGCAATTGATCATCAAAGTGATAGAAACTCACCACTAGCAAATTTGCACTCCAAATGAAGAAGATTAAGATGCTTAGAATGGATTAGAGGTTGATTAGAGAGTGATTAGCTTGCAACCCTCTTCATTGATTTGTGGAGGCCATGATCAAGTTTCATTTTGCCATAGTTTAATTACAAGATTTAATTATGAATGAATTAGGGTAGGGTTGGGGTCTTATTTATAGGATTAGGTAGTGTTTTAGGCCCTTAGATTAACCCTAGATTAGATTAGGTCCGTCAAATTTAGGAAGTCTCTAGAACACAGCCCAAGACTCAACCAAAAACCAGATCTGGTGCACCCAGATCAACAGGGCCGACACCCTGTGTCGACACCCCTGTCGACAGGCAAGTCGACAGGGCAGTCGACTCCCCAGTCGACAGGCCTGTCGACAGCCCTGTCGACATGGGTAGGGCGGGACATTTCCCGCTTGGCCCCCTGCTGGCTCCAATTTCGAAATCTGATTCAAACTTTAAATTTTCTGCAAACTTCATTGGACCATAACCGGGCCATACGGACTCCGATTCTCGAAAACTCGGACTCTATTTCGCATATTTTTCCGAGACGAACGCAATGACGCAGCCCGTTGCCCCCAATTCTCACATCTGAGATTATTTATTCTGTAATTAGTGAATTTTAGCATTAACCGAAATTCGGGGTGTTACAATACCTGGGAGTGAAGGAAACAGGTCGAAGAGGGATCGCACCGATAAAGACATCGCAACCCAAGCCACGGACCGTCAAGACACCGATCACCATGGCCTTCGCAACCCCCAGGAGGTGACCTTCGCACCCTCAAGAGGTGAACTTCGCACCCCTCGGGGTGCGGAATCTACACCCAGCGAGGTGCGGAATCCGCACCCAGCGGTGTGCGAAAACTGCACCCAGTAGGGGGGTGAAATTCGTACCCTGGGGTGCGAATTTCGCACCCCGAGAGGTACGAATTTCGCACGCCCCCCCTATGGGGTATGAATTTTACAACCCTAGAGGTGCGAAATTCGCACCCTAGGGCTAGGTGTGAATTTCTGGCATGCGCAGGGTAGGGGTGCGAATTTCTGGGTGTGGTTCCCTATTTTTACCTACTCCTACCTACACCTACCTAACCCCTCTCCTATAAATAGCCCATGGCCTAACACTTCAAAGGGGTTGGAATTTGGGACCTTGAGACTTCGTGAGAGCTCCATAAATAGCATCTCTACTTTGAAGAAGAAGAAGAAGAAGAAGGGAAAAAGTGTCTTTTTCCTATATTTTGCAATATATGTCAATTATGACATAATATATGATAATGATGACATCATATAGCCTAGAAGCTAATATAACGAGATGTCATGGAATGGTCTCAACCTTGTAACCTTTTGTCATCAATAATATTCCAACAAAGCTTCAAAGTGGACGTAGGCCCCTCACGAGGCCGAACCACTATAAATCTCTTGTGTTATTTACTGCTTTCCATTCTTGTCTATACGACCAAGTTAATTATTCCTAGTAATTGAAATCTTTGGTGTTTACGATATTTTTTTCCATCAACATTTGGTGCTTTCACTGAGAAAACTCAGATTTTTGCGCCTTTGTCGCATGTTGCCATCTCGACCTCTGACGAGCTTTAGGTTTTTCAGCTTAACCAGCCGCCAGTCCGCTTACGATGGCAAAGCGACCAAAGAATGCAATGATCGGCTCTTCAGCCGCAGCAGAAGCCAGAACATCGCAACAGCCTCAACCAGCGGATATCCCGGCCACTACTGAAAACATCCCTCCTACTGTGGACCCCGAAGCGCTCGCAACACAAGCTCAGATCCGCGCGCTTAGTGAGAAATATGAGAACACAGCTGTCGAGCTCAATTAAGCATTAAAGAACAACATCGACCATATGCGACAACTTCAAGAAAGTCAGCGCATCGTCGCTCGACTTCAACTAACTCGGAAAAATGCTTGACCTCGACCAACTTTTTCGGAAACGTCTTCCTTTGAGTCAAGGGACCCACATCAAAGAAGGAGGTTTACCTCATCAACAACATTGCCGTCTGCACCAACGCTCTTGACAACGGCAATGGCCACGCCAATGGCAATGGGAACGGCAACGGCGACTGGACTACAGTCACATATAGCGAGGGGGCACAATACCAAGACCGCTCATGCTTGATCATCAATGACGGACCGGGACCGATCAACCAACCCCTTCCTCGACAAAACCCAATGGTCGCCCATCGAGACAATGGACCTACTATGCTAACGGCCTGCACTTTTCCAGAACAGGATCCGCACCAACCCGCTCCTCGATAGGACCCAATTAAAGACATCAAGGACATAGAAGAAGACGACCCGGACATCCATCATAGAAGACGCCTTCGCAACAGAACTCCGGAGCCTTGCCAAAATCCATGGGTCCTAATGGTGGACCCTCATCCAACTTATCTTCCCGACATGGTCCGAAGGATCATGAGGGAAATGCGAGGAAATGTGCATGATTATGGGAGGCGCACATTAGGTGCAACCCCTTCACAAGAAGAGTGAACGAAGCTGAATGGTCGCGACTCTTCAGCATGCCACAAATGTCACTCTATGATGGCTCAACTGATCCTTGTGCTTTCTTGAACCAGCATGAATGGAAAATAGATTCAAGGCGGGGCAACGATCCAATCAAATGCAAGCGCTACCCAATCTCCCTATCAGGAACTGCTTTACTCTGGTTCTCTCGCCTCCCACTTGATTCCATCAATAATTTCGGCCAGCTAGCGACCGAACTAGTCAAGCAATTTAGGATGCATATCCTAACTCCGAAAAATGCCCTTACTTTGTCCAACCTGTACCAAGGACCCGCCGAGTCACTCAAAAGCTACCTCTCTCGGTTCAACATCGCCCTTGCCGAGGTCGAGGATCCAGACCCTCGTACCATACTCTTTCAGTTAGCCAAAGGTTTCCTTCCTACTTCCGAATTCGGGGCATGGATCGATTGGAAGTAACCAAAAAGATTCGACACCTTCTTTGAGAAGGTAGATCAGTACTTATGCCAAGAGGGCGCAAGACGGAACCGGCTCTTCGCCACAAGTTTCCCCAACGGCCCTTAAGCAGACACTGCAAATAAAAACCTTAGAGGAAAACAGGTCGTAGAGCCGTTTGATCAGAACAAGGGGCAGGTAGGCCAGAACAATGGTCAGGCCTCAACCGAGCCAAGGAAACCCGGTCCTTACCGGGTCTTCGAGGCGTACACCCCGCTGAACGAAGACTTAGAAACAATCTACTTGGAGACACGCAACACGTTGCCATACAAGAAGCCGAGCACCATAGAATCAACTGACCGCGAGAAAAATACCGGGAAGTACTGTCGATACCACGACATGTACGGGCATGATACCAATGAGTGTTGCCAGCTTAGGGATGCAATTGAGAAGCTTATCCATGAAAATGACTCGAGCAATATGTCCAAGAGCACTTTCCCCCCGAGGCAAATTCAAAGCCTCTGACGCCAGCACCTTAAGCGTCCGCCAAAACGACTGCAGGTCCACCTAACCCAAGGCGAGGGATCGTGATCAACACTATATGTGGTGGGCCTTACCCCACACACGACGTCTTTTGGAAAATGGAAGAGTATGTGAGTTCCATAAAGCATGCTACTTGCGAAATTTACTCCACTCTAGACAAATCTGTCCCATCCAAGCTCCAAAAAACCATGTAGAACGACATCCTTTTCCACGAAAAAGATTCTAAAGGGGCTGAAATCCCGACCACTGATCCACTAGTTATCACATCTCAAATCAGTGCTGCTTCTGTCCAAAAAGTATTGATTGACTCAGGAAGCTCGGTCAACATTATTTTCAAAGTTGCTTATGACCAGATGAAATTGGAAGCAAAGGACCTAAATCCATGTCGCGCCAAGATCCACGGCTTCAATGTGGCTTCTAGTTGCTCGGTGGGAATGATAGATTTTCCATAGAACTAGGCAAGGGGGATCGGAGCCAGGTTCGATTCCTCACTTTCGTGGTTATAGACATTGATTCCCCCTACAACGCTTTCCTTGGACGCCCTTTCCTCATTGTGTTTCGAGTCTGCATGTCTCCATGGTCTCTCCTATTGAAATTCCCGATAGAAAACGGGATTGGAATAGTTAGAGGCGACCAAGTAAGCGCCACAGAATGTTTTGCAATAGAATGGAAGAATGCGGGCAATAAGGACAAGGGCAAAGTCTTGCCCACACCTTCTTGCGCCAAGACTGTCTCCGCATAACAATCAACGGCGTCTAGGCCTTGGCTTAGGCGCCACTATTGTCTTTCCGATGACCTTGATCCATAGAAGATGAAGAGCCCGAATACGAAAAGGCCACTCCAGTCGATCCTATAGTGGGTATCCCAGTTAATCCCGACGATCCATTAAGGGTGCTAAAGATTGGATCGCAACTTCACCCCGCAATCAAAGAAGATCTTGTAAATTTCTTGAAGGCAAACTTGGAAGTGTTCGCATGGACTCACTCCGATATGAAAGGCATCAATCCAGCGGTTGCTTGCCATTGTTTAAGCATCAATCCCATAATGCCTCCAATCAAGCAGAAGCGCCGCTTCTTGGGACCCGAGAGGTCCAAAGCACTAGAGGAAGAGGTAGACCGTCTACGCCACAATAGATTCATCCGCGAAGCCGACAAACCCGAATGGGTCTCCAATCCAGTCCTGGTCAAAAAAGACAATAGTAAATGGCGAACATGCGTCGACTTCTCTGATTTAAACAAGGCATGTCCCAAGGATAGCTTCCCACTCCCAAAGATCGATCGACTAGTCGATTCAACCGTCGGATACCAGCTACTATCTTTCATGGACGCCTACTCAGGCTACAATCAAATCTCGATGAATCTTTGTGATCAGGATCATATCTCTTTCATAACAGACCTTGGACTTTACTGCTATTGCGTCATGCCCTTCGGCCTCAAGAATGCCGGCGCCATTTATCAGTGAATGGTTAAACGGCTCTTTAAAAACAAAATTGGGAAATTCATGGAGGTGTATGTAGATGACATGTTGGTCAAATCAAAAGAGTCCAACGACCACGTCCGTGACCTCTCTGAAATGTTCGATATCCTTCGCTAGTACGACATGAAACTCAATCCCCTGAAATGCTCCTTCGGAGTCGCTTCAAGAAAATTCTTGGGTTTCATCGTCAATTCTCGGGGAATCAAAGCCAGTCCAAAAAAAATCCAAGCTATTCGGGACATCCAAATCCCCAAAAACATCAAGGATATCCAAAGTCTAAATGGAAAGGTCGCCGCTTTAAGTCGGTGCATCCCTAAAGCCATCGACAAGTGCATTCCTTCCTTTAATTTACTTCGAAAAGGAAAATACAACTTCAAGTGGGCCCAAGAATGTGTTTCCGCATTCGAGGACCTCCTGAACTACTTAGAGAGACCACTTATCTTATCTAAACCCGTCGATCACGAGGACTTATATGTTTATTTGGCTGTTTCTGTGCAGGCAATCAACTCAGCACTCATACGCATCAAGAACCGCATTCAACGACCCGTATACTACATAATAAAATGATTGATAGGAGAAGAAAAGAACTACCCAAAGTTGGAAAAGTTGGCATTCTGCCTATTGATTTCTTCTTAGAAGCTTCGACCATACTTCCAGTCCCACCCTCTAAAGGTGTTCCCCGATCAGCCATTACGACCGGCCCTACAGCGACCCAAAGCATCCGGACGACTACTAAAGTGGAGTATGGAACTGAGCCAGTTTGAGATAACCTTTATACCCCGTCGGGCCATCCTCGGACAAGCTCTCACCGACTTCATCATAGAATTCACAGCCTCTGAGGAGGCTCCTGTAGAGAACGCTAAGGCTCCCAACAATCAGTGGAAATTGCTCGTGGACGGCTCCTCTAACAGCAAATGCTCCGCGGACGAAATCGTATTGATCACCCCCGAAGAACGCCCGATATGCTACGCGTTAAAATTAAATTTCCATGCTACCAACAATGATGCAGAATATGAGGCCTCGGTAGCCGGGCTTAGAATCGCGATCGAGCTCAAACTAAAGACGATCCAAATTTTCTCCGATTCACAGCTCATCGTGCGTCAAGTGCAAGGGGAATAGCAAGCTAAGGGAGAAAGACTCGCCCTGTACTTAGCTCAGGTTCAGGAATTACTCACCCACTTCGACCACTTTGTCATCACACAGATCTCTCAAGAATTGAATGAAAAAGAAGATTCACTAGCCAAACTAGCAAGCTCCGAGGATCCGCAGCTCTTGGGGTTCGCCCCAATCGAAGTGCTCAACTCCCCGAGTATTAAGCAAGCACAAACCGAGGCAGCCATGAACGCCGAACCTGAATCTTGGATGACGCCGATCAAGAATTATCTACAACATGGGACCCTTTTGGGAAGTTACAAGGAAAGGCGATCACTCGCCCGCCAGTCGGCTCGTTATCTTCTTATGGACGGGGTGCTCTACCGTAGGGGTTTTCTGTCCCATTGCTCAGATGCATAGCAAATTAGGATGCTGCCCGAGTGCTCACTAATGCACATGAGGGTGAGTGCGGTGACCATACTGGAGGACAAACCCTGGCTAGAAAAATACTTAAACATGGCTATTATTGGCCCACGCTCGATCAAGACGCCGTAGACTATGCTTGCAAATATGACAAGTGCCAACGCTTCTCAAAGATCCCGAGAGCCCAGCCTACAGAATTGACATAAATAATCAGCCCATGGTCGTTCGCCATGTGGGGAATCGACATCATTAGAACCCTCCCAATGGCCAAAGGAGGGGCACGATATGTTGTCGTCGCAGTTGATTATTTTACCAAATGGGCAGAGGCCGAAGCCCTCGCCATAATCACCACCAAGAAAATGATCAACTTCGTTGTATGCAACATCATCACTCGATATGGGGTCCCTCAAGCTATCATTTCCGACAATGGCACTCAGTTCGAGAGTGCCAAATTCAAAGCTTTCTATCAACGGCACAACATCGAAAAAAGATTTTCGGCAGTGGCTTATCACCAAGTCAACGGGAAAGTCAAGGCAGTTAATAAGGTCATTAAATCCATCATCAAGAAATTTCTGGAGAAGGCTAGGGAATGTGGGCGGACGAACTTCCTCTAGCCCTATAGGCCTACTGAATCACCCACAAGACAGCGACCGGACACACTCTCTTCGCGCTTGCCTACGGTTCTGAAGCTGTCATTCCCATCGAGCTCAAGCTTCCATCTCACTGAGTTACTTATTTCGACCCAAAGACAAACAAGATTTGCTTCTAGGATCACTCGACTTGCTAGAAGAGAGAAGGAACGAAGCTGACCTTAGAATCGTTGCTCCACGGCAACGAGTAGCCCGATACTTCAATTCCAGAGTTCGTCATAAGGACCTCGACATCGGTGACCTCGTCTTGAAATAGGTCTTTCCTCCACTGACAGGCCTTGCCCCTCATTAGGAAGGCCCGTACTTCATACAACGAAGGCTCAGCGATGGAACTTTCAAACTGGCAACCGTGGATGAAGCCGAACTCCCAACGGCATGGAATAGTGAACATCTCCACCGCTACTTTACATAACTTATTGCATAGTTGATTACGCTTTCCAACGATGTTTTTTTTTCTAGCAATTCAAGGCATTATAAAGGCTATTACTGCCAAAGTTACTAATAGAAATGATGTTCAACTTTCTATCTCTTTCCTGTGTTAACTCCACGCATGACACGTTTGATTAATCCTGACGACCAACTTGTATGTGAACAATCGATCGTCGTCTCAGCCCCCGAGCGCGGGAGCCGGAACCACCATCTAAACCTCGAGCCAACCTTGAGGTAAAACTACACTGGCTATGATCGGCACTCCGAGCACAGGAGCCGGCAACGCTACTCGAGGAGCCGGCCCACGGCGTGATTAAGTATAAATAACCATGAACTCAAACCTCGACCCTGTGCCGTGGCCGAGAATAAATCATTCCACGCCCAAGTCCCAAGCGACTTGGGTCCACCCAATAGCCAGTCAGGAGTAATGTAATTCCTCCACTGGCTACGAGTGTCGGTTGAATCTTGGCGCAGCACCGAGACCGACCTTAAATCGTTTCTTCCATGAAGCTCTCAAGGCTAAGGGGTAGCCCATGGCCACGATTGGACCCTACGGGCTGATGATCGGGTTTTTCCTCTCAGGCGAATAAACAACGTCTACGGCTCGCCTCAACCCGATGAACGACGGGAGAGCCACACACCGAACGAACCGCATAACGCGACGTCATACGCCTTCGCTACACTTGGGATTAACCCCGGGCAACCCAAAACAGCAGACACTCGGCCTGGCTTCGCAAATTACAGGTTTCCTGGGATGAGGGAAACTTACTAGAAACCTGCCCTTAATAACGCCCCTCTGGAATAATCGACCCAGAGTGCGGCCCCCCGATCGCTTTTTTGTTAAGTGTAACGATAAGTATGCTTATGCAAGTACAGGACACTGGAAAACATAAGAAAAACATCCGAACATTCGATACGAATCGCGATCTTCACTAATTCATATTCAGTTTCCACACGCACACATTAAACAAGTTACATGCCTAACGTCTTTCTTTCTAATGACAGGGTGTACATGAGAACCACACCGTGTCTTGAAAAACCAAAAGCGAGGGTCGTACTCGCGTAAACTATCATCCTACACTACCAAAATAAACGGTAAATTCCACCTAAATTGCTAACACTAACTGTGTCTCTTCTTTTTTTCCTTGTGTTTTTTCTTTGCAGATTCAGCACTTGATGGTTCATCCTTCGCGCTGGGCCTCTTCTTACTAGATCCGCTCCTTCCACTTCGGCCCTTATGAGAAGTGGTCGATTGATGAGAAGCCGAAAGACGCTTCTCGCCCGTACCATCACCGCTAGAGATCTCGGTGATATAAATAAGGGTGGTATGTGGCATAGGCATAGGGGAACTTCCAACAGCAAGGCCAATTGCAGCTTCATTCTTCTTCGGTATCTCCTTGCCCTCTAGCTCAGCCCTTTCCTTGGCCTCTCTGACGGCTCGTCGCTCAGCAAGCTTCTGGGACTTATCCGGCATGACAACACCAGCCTTAGTTTTCTCAAGGGACTCGGTGGCCCATTTCTAGGCTTCCTCATCCTCCCCTTTCTACCGGGCCTCATTAGCGGTCCTCTTCTTCTCTACCTTCTCATCGGCCCTCTTCCACGCGAACGGCCCTCACATCAACATCCCGTTTGATCTTCATTAGGACCTTCTTCTTGGAAACCTCATCTTAGTTACGCTTCTCCTCCACTTCCTCACTTTTAGCCACCATCTTGGCTTTCTGAGCTTCTACCAGGTCATGCACCGAAGGCACATCTGCCTCCACTGGGCCCCGGGCAACCGTACTTTGTCTATCTACCACCTCCCCCTCCTCGGTAAGGGTCTCATACATGTTGGGAGTAATTCTTATGTCCAAGTAGGTATCCAACAGATTGCCATCTTCTCCAAATTGCATTGCCACAGGTCCCAGCCCAGATTCAGTTATTTGTGGGACTGCGGGGGCAGGACCCAAAGTCATTGTCAGTCTAGGAATGGCTGCACAGTAAAAACGCAACCTTTTAGTCCGCAAATTTGGTAATCACGTCATCCTTGGGGATGCATGGAAAAGAGAATTTACTCCGGTCAAGGATGGTGTAGAAAGGACAGGAACGATACTGGTCATGATAGGTAGGGTGGCCCCGGATGCTCGGGGTCATACTCAGTTGAAACCCGAGCCAAAGACGCAGGGACGATTACCATAGCAGATTCAAGGCCTGGTGGTCGGTAAGAGCTTCCCTTTGCAAAAGTCTCTTCTACCACCATGCTCTCAGTCATCGCAGACTTCCCCTTTTCAGCGGCTTGTCTTGTTAGCCCCTATTTATCGGCATCCTACAATAGAAACCTCCTTCCTACCTCTAACTTTTTGCGCTCCTCGACAGTCAGGAGATCAATCGCGAGTTGGTTTTCATCTAGAGTTCTCACATTCACTTGGCGCAGATAGGCATCGTACGGGACCAAGCTCTCCCAAGTCCAAGCTAGTTCGCCAGGGTAATCTTCGACCCACGAAAGCCGATGAAATCTTATAACTTTGACATACATATTTCGGATATCCTCCTCCATGGACGATTTTACCTGGAATTCTGTATCCTCCAGCCGCTCTCTCAGTTGTTCCACCTCTCTCATATGTGCCGCTCTCAATCGATCCATCGTGCCCAATACATCCCGATTACTGGCCTTCGTGTCCTCCTTGGCTTTCCTTATCCCCTCAAGATGCTACTTCAAGCTGTCATTCTCCTCTCTCAAAGCATTGTTATCATCTTGGAGCTGACTGGCTCTCTCATTATCTTTCTCCAAGTCAGCACAAGCTTGCACCATCTCAGCCTTATCCTTTTTTAAAGTTGTGTTCTCAGTGGTCAATCAGCTATGGTATCTTTAAGTTTGAGAGGGCATGCTCTGACTCCCTCTTCAGTGTCTCATAAGCCTGCTTTATCTCCACTGCAGCAACATGGATACAAGTTAGAATTTGGGAAACTAAACGCTAACGATTAAACAACCAATGCGCAATAGATAGGCCTACCTATCTCTTTTTCCAAATCACCAACAGTGGTCTTCTCACAGTCAATGGTCAGTTGCTGATTCATAAGATTTAGGTTCTTCTTCCTCATCAGCTTCGAAAGATAATAGGAATACTTGGTAAGCTCATTGGTCTGGTAATATGCAGCCTTCACATACATCCATATTTCCCTAGACTCCCTAGTTGGGGCTGGGCGGAGATAAGGGAGAAACATCAGCTCATCAAAATAATGACGAGGGAAATAATGTTTCAAGAATGCCCTCCGCTCCTCTATTGAAAGCGCTAATATCTGAGGCTCCGTCAGATCTTGCATCTCTATTTCGGTCGCCTCATCCGACCTTGACTGATCAAATGGTGGCTCCTTCCCCGTAGTAGTCTGAGCAGGAGCCGAGGGTGCTATAAAAGGAGGAGTTGATGATGACAAGCGCCTCAATCCCCCTAAGTCGAGTCGGGAATCTCCCACGGACACTCGGATGGGAGGAAGGGGAAGAGGAGACAAAGGCAATTAGGGTCTATCGGTTCTGACGACTCTCGCTGCTACGATCCAGTGAAGGTGGGGCATCACCACACAAACTGGCCCCTCTCCTAAAGGCACCAAGAAAAGCGCTCTGAGGTCATCGCCTGTCTCCAGGTCCGTGACTTCATCCTCTACGCTCTCTAACCATATTACTTGTTAAGGGAGAGAAACAAAGCTAGTCAAGTCGCGCATTCAAAAAAGTCTCTACGCTATGCAGTGTTTATGAGTGTATGCCCTAAGTGTTCTTTCAACAAACCAGATTGTGGTCCACTCGAAGGAGTTAACCCCTCCACAACAAGAGCTAATTCGCCCATGCCAGCGGGAGTCGTCCATGGGGATACTTCTAGGTCAAGTTTATTTAAGCCATCAAACTGGCGCTCATCTTCTAGTGGGGTCGCAGCTTCAGGAGAGGTCACTGGAGACGATGGCCTGATCTACATTCCCGCCCCTCCTACCGGAGGCAGGATGGGAACATACATTGAGCCCTTGTCTCCAGTTGCGGCGTCCTCACCGCGAGCCCCATCGCCATCAACATATCCTTGGAACTTGACAACCTTTCTTGGCTTGGGCCCCGCCGCGGGCAACTTTCTTTTTAGACCAGGAGTCATAGGGTCTTTCATCACCACCTTTTTTGGCACACTGCTCGCCACTACAGGCCTAATTATAGAACGATCATCCGGGACCAGCCAAGCATGGAGAAGGCGCTCTTGGCATGTCATAGTATCAATTTTGCGAAACTCTTCAAGAATTTCCCGCAAAGCGATAAGGCGTTTCCTGTGTTCTTCACTGGTGGGCGCTTCTGGATTTCCTACCGCAATAAAAAAAGAAATGATGAGACTCGGGCTCCAAGAACTTTATATTAGGGGGCGGAGTTTGAAAGTGCTTACTCCCCTCTATCCACCTCCTTGCAAATCCAGGAGGACAGCGTACAAAGAACAATACTTGTTTGAACACAGACGGCCTGGTCCATTTCCCAACGAAGAATTTGGTGGCGACTGATCCTTTTAGGAACCATTGGGAGGGTGACCCACTAGATGTTCTCCTTAGACTGAAGAAATACCGAATGTCCTCTCCGGGAGGTTCCATGTGCAAATATTCCAGGTAAAGAGTGCCTAAGAGCAAAGAATAAGCATTCGGGTGTAGTTGCGAAGGTGCGAGGAGGAAATAGGATAGCATGCCCCGGATAAAGTCATTGGCTGAGGGCACGCATCCCACGAAACAAGCTTGTCTATTCCAAGTAGTCAAACCCTCAGGCGGTATGTGTGCTCTGCCACCCTCTCCCAATGTGTGGACGTCACCCACTGGAATATTGAACCGCTACGCCATTTTCCTAACTATTGTAGCATCCATACATGACGGTACCGAGTCCGTCGGATTTTCCAGGATAACGGCCTCGGGCAACATATCCGGGGCTACTGGAGCAACCGGCGCATCTCCGCTAATAATATCCATGCCTCAACCTCCGCATATACGACCGGAGGATGTAATCTCTCAGTTTGTTCCCCATGTTAGGACACTTCGGTTGAACTGGCTGTTTGGGA
The DNA here is from genome assembly GCA_030737875.1 of Allium sativum. Taxonomy (NCBI): domain Eukaryota; kingdom Viridiplantae; phylum Streptophyta; class Magnoliopsida; order Asparagales; family Amaryllidaceae; genus Allium; species Allium sativum. The sequence continues at coordinate 886,614,682 of CM060915.1, read as the reverse complement.
AGGAATGGATCCTTCAGTAGTCTCAAGCTCGCTGCCATTCGAGCTACCACTGTTGGCAGAATCAGATGTATGTGACGATGGGGAGGAAGCCTCTGCCTCCAAGGTCTTCCCAGTCTGTGATCTTGTTTGCATCACTAGCTATACTTTAATACACTAGTATTAGAAATCACAATCGAATAACCTGTACCCCTCGTTTTGGTGAAAACTAACAAGTGTGTGTGGTGTCATGCAAAATCAAGAAGTACAGAGAAAATTTAAAACAGTCCAACAGTTTGGTCACAGTTCAAGTAGACGCGTTATCCTATGTGAAAGGTCTGAATCCCTGTCCGCACAATTAACTATGTGTGCACTAGGTGCAATTATGCAAGCAAATAAGTAATGCATAAATCCAAGGGCGGGCAGTCAAGAGATCGAAGTTCTATAAAAGAGAAGAAACACCCCGCTGAGGCGCAACACGAAGCAACCGCGCCAAGCAGCTCTGGCAGGAGGATCGAACCCATCTCAAGGTTCGAGATCTCAAATCTCCCACAGGGTTCAAAAACTCAAACCCCCTAGGGTTCGAAAATTCGAACTCCTGAGGTTCGGATGCTCGAACCCCCTCGGGGTTCGGAAAATTCGAACCCCAGAGGTTCGAATACTCAAACCCCTTCCGCTATCGGAAATTCGAACCCTAGAGCTTCGAATGTTCGAACCCCTTCCAGATCCGGAAATTCGAACCCCATAGGTTCGGATATTCGAAACCCTTAAGGGTTCGAAAATTAGAACCCCCCAGGTTCAAAAATTCAAACCGCACTAAGGGTTTGAAAACTCGAGCCTCTGGTGGTTCGGATTTTCGAGGCTCCTCCATGCCTTGGCTCTTCGACCTCCTTCCTCCTGTTTTTATTCAACCCTGTTCCTTACCTAAGTGTTGTGTTTTGAAGCTTTCACAACAATGGCGGCCAAGGAAGAAAATAATGGAAGGAAGAAAATAAGGGGGGTCTATTCATAAAGAAAAGGAAAAAAATCCCTTAGTATTCCTCGAACCTCGAACCCACGGGCCTCGAAATTTCGAACCCCTGGGGTTTGAATTTTGAACACCCAGGGTTCGAAATTTCGAACCTCCAGGGCTCGAGACTTCGAAACCCCAGGGCTCGGAATTTCGAACCCCCAGGGCTCGGAATTTCGAACCCCCAGGGTTTGGAATTTCGAACCTAAAGGGCTCGAAATTTCGAACCCCCAAGATTCGAAATTTTGAACCCCCAGGATTCGAAATTTCGAACCGAAGGATCTTGAAATTTCAAACCTTTGTGGTTCTGAATTTCGAACCCCTAGGATTCGAAATTCGCAACCTAAAAAAAAGAATTGTTTGTACCCCTAGGCTCAAAGCATTGCACCACATGCTCATGTACATATATTCCATGCATATACCTACCACCGCAAACATGCGGAGGCGACGCATTGCGAACACTTAGCAACGTGAGCACGTCGCCGCACCAATGACAGCTCGTTCGCAGTTCTGCAGCAAACGAGCCTGACAACTAACATATGTTTTTCTTTAGCCTACAGGACAAGTCAACAACTCGACTACTATCTTAATCAATCTAAAGCACATCATGTCGAGACAAGACGTACTTTAGGGGGGAAATGTTAACCGGCCTTTTGGTTCGGATCCCAAAAGCATACAGGACATGCTCAACTCAACCTATCGCATGGAGTCAAGGCCAAGGAGGACACCTAGGAGCGAAGGAAACAGGTCGAAGAGGGATCGCACCAATAAAGACCTCGCAACCCAAGCCACGGACCGTCAAGACACATATCACCGTGGTCTTCGCAACCCCCAGGAGGCGACCTTCGCACCCGCCAAGAGGCAACCTTCGTACCCCTAAGAGGTGCGAAATCCGCACCCAGCAGGGGTGCGAAACTCGCACCCAATAGGGTGCAAAATTCGCACCTAACCAAGTGCAGATTTCGCACCTATTGAGATGCGAAATTCGCACCCAACAGGGGGTGAAATTCGTACACTAGGGTGCGAATTTCGCACCCCGAGAGGTAAGAATTTCGCACCCCATATAGGGTACGAATTTTGAACCCTGAGAGGTTCGAAATTCGCACCCCAGGGCTAGGTGCGAATTTCTGGCATGCGTAGGGCGGGGTGCGAATTTCTGGGTGTGGTCCCCTATTTTTACCTACTCCTACCTACTCCCACCTACTCCTACCTAACCCATCTCTTATAAATAGCCCATGGCCTCACACTTCAAAGGAGTTAGAATTTGGGACCTTGAGACTTCATGAGAGCTCCATTAATGGCATCTCCACTTTGAGGAAGAAGAAGGGCAAAAGTGTCTTTTTCCTATATTTTGCAATACATGTCAATTATGACATAATTTATGATAATGATGACATCATATAGCTTAGAAGCTAATGTAATGAGATGTCAAGGAATGGTCTCAAACTTGTAACCTTTTGTGATCAATAATATTCCCACAACGCTTCAAAATGGACATAGGCCCCTCACGAGGTCGAACCGCTATAAATCTTTTGTGTTATTTACTACTTTCCATTCTTGTCTACACGACCAAGTTAATTATCCTTAGTAATTGGAATCTTTGGTGTTTACGACATTTTTTGTCGTCGACATTATTGTACTCTGATGATTTTAGTACAAGATAGAAGTTTTAAACTGATGTAATGGGTTTTCTGTATTTCAGACTTATGATATAACTTAGTTTTGGACCACAATATTTTCTGTTTCTAGTGGATGTGAAAACTCGCAACTACCATGAATCCATGCACAGCTACTACACTTAATGTCGTGCTAATCCACCATATTTCACCACTATAAATAACAGCCTACCTTCATTGTTTTCTTTCGTGCCTTTCCATTTTTCCAGTATAGTAACCTTCTTTTTCTTTTTGTTTCCTCCCCTTCATTTTTGTTACCTGAAGCCTTGCCTCTCTTGTAACAACCAGGAATTTCTGTACCAATTTAAATTTTTTATTTTAGCTATTTTAATGGATTTTGAATATTTAAAATGAGTTATTTTAAATAATAACGACTAAAAATTTATTTTAATCGAAGTTAGAACGTATAAATTTATTTTAAATATAAAACGAGCTTGAAACAATGTGATAGTTTGAAAATTCGATTTTAAATTTCAAATGAATGTACAAAATTCAAAATAAATCGGATTTCAGTAAAACCAGAAATATTTGAATTTGTTTAACTATATCTTTTTAAAGAATGTAAGAAACTGAGATTTCATCATATAAATTGAAAGTTATGTCCAGTTTAAAATTCAGAATAGTCGCTATGGAATTTATATAAATTTTGATATAATATATAACACTTAAAAAAATAGCCATTTGCAAACGACCTCTGTTTTCGACGAAACCACTTTTGTTGGATTCGGAATATCAAATTATTGCTAGATTCCAATTTTCATAATTTTTGGAATTAATATGTGAGCGTGGTGAATTTAAACATGTTTGGTAATTTCAATTTGAAATTAATCGACGGAAAATGGTCATTTTTCAAACGGCCTCTAAATTCGATGAAATTAGTTTTGTTAAGACCGTATCATCAAAACATAGCTAGATGTATTTTTCTGGAATTTTTGGAGTCAGTATGTGGCCTCGGTAAATTAAAATGTACGTTGAAATCAATTTTGAACGTTATATTAATTTATATTTTAATTTTGATGAAAACTGATCGAAATAGTCGAATTGGCTTACGGGACATATCCTATTGTATTCAGAATGGGGGTATTTAGCACGGGGCGATAGTCGGTGAGTTCAAATTAAAAACTTACCTTTTGGAATTAAAACTAAAATAAATATATTTATTTATTTATAAAGTCAAACCCTAACCCCTCTTCCTCTAAATCGTTCAACACAGAGAGAGAAACAAAAACAAAATCGCGCTCGTCAGCCCATCCAGCCACCGCCTCACCACCCCCTATCGCCATCGCCGCTCCTTTCTCCCCCCATCCAATTGCCAGCGCCCCCTTCCCTCCCCCCTTCCCGCTTCTCTCTCCTCTCCGAATGAAACTCCCAAACCCTAGAGCACCACAAAACCGTCGCCATTGGCCGCCGTAGGCCCCATCTCAGCTGCCGTCACCCCCTGCCACCATCTTCCACCAACGCCGCACCTCCCCGCCACCTCAGGCCGACTGTGGGTTCCCCTCTCTATTAAAAATCCAATTTTTAATAATTTCCTGTTTTACGTAAAACACCCTGACTTGTTTTAGTCAATATCTCCCAAACCGAGCACTTCCAGCGAAAACTCCACAATACCAAAATCGAAGAGCACGATTTTCTCTTCGATTTGGCTATATTGAAGTCATATTTTGGATTGTGGAGTTGTTCAGAAATGCGTCCAAAGTCTGCTGTCAAATACTATCTTTTCGCGATTTCCGGCGAAATGGAGCATTTTCGGGAAAAGTCCATTAGGCAAAAGTTGTCCGGAATGGCGCGCTTAAGCTAAAAAAAAGATGGCGTGAAGATTGGAACTCGTTTGCAAATTCTGGAACCAGAACAACAAATCAGAGCGTCAGAAAATAACGGCAGAGTGGATCCCAATGTGAGAACACCTTCTCACTCAATTTATTTTACAGTCAAATATATTTTAGGTTGCAGATGGGGCTTAGTAGCCCCCGACACTATTTATTGTACAAATCATGGTGTTGTTTGGATTGTATTGTTGTGAAATAAGTTGTATTGTGGTTATTGATTATATTGTGGTTTTATTGTTTGGATTGATTATTATGTATGGCGCGAGCCAGTATCAAGAGAGGGGTAATGCTAGACATCACTCCGGTTCTAATATCGCGCCGTTATAATGCCAATTTTTTTGAAATAAATATTGTTCATTAAAAATATAATTTTCAATGTGTATATGAACTGTATAAAATATTTTTGTGTTGAATAAAATGTTTGAACAATAAAAATATCATGTTTATTGAATAAATGAATTATAAAAATATTCATGTGTTGAAATAAATATTTTATCGTTAAAAATATAATTCTTTAACTTATATATGAACGGCATAAATTCTCCAAAAATGAAAATAAATATTCATTTACAAATCGAACGGTTTGTTTATGTACACCCATTTAACTGATATGGATTAGGGCGATAAATTTTACACATTGTCCAACTGCACAAATAATATTTAGTATTTGTTGGTTAAAACCCCACACGGGTATTGGGATAATATTTGACGTACACTAATCTCAATTGTTTAGTTGTATGTCAATCGGTTGGTTGACAAACTGTTGTAAGCGTTAATTATTTATATTTAATGCTTATGCAGTTGTATAATGCACTCTGGATGATGGTTGATTGTATATCATTGTTGTTATATACATGTGTTGTATGAAATCCATATAAATAACATTATATGGTGATTGATTGGGTCTGATTCAGTTCAAAAATAACAAATATTTTAAAATAATATTCAGTAAAGGATTAAAATGCGAATTTGATGTCGATTTTGGATAGACACAAAAATATTGAAATATGTGAAGCCGTGTTGATTAGATATGCGCCATTTTAACGCGAACGATATTTATATCGATTTTATTCATTTTTATATTGAATATCGGAAAGGAAATTATTTCAAAATATGATATTTTGAAATATTATCATTTAAATATTATAATGATAAGGAGCATTCAGTTTTGATTTAAAATTGAAGTGAAAGTGGGAGTCATTTTTAAAACGAAATTATAAAATACGTTTTGAACGAAATATATATATTATATATATTAATGGCCTGAATAGAACGCGCCGCGCCGCGACCGTTTGCGAATTTCGACCATTGACTTCGAATTGGCAATACGGGAGATCCGACCGTCGTATTCTCTTAAAACCAAAACCATTGGGTTCGTATCAAAAAGAGCTTTCCAATGAATATAAGAGATTTGAAATCTAACAGTTGGATTTGGAATTATGTCCAAATCAAATTTAGAAAAGGTCATTATGAATGCAGTTTCGGTGGCCGCTATTGGAAACCAATTGTACGGGCCTTGATAAAATTATTAAAAATATTAATAATTTGTGTAAAATCATAATAAATGATTTGGAAAGAATTTGGATGAAAAATTCCACTTTTGTAAAGATAAAAATATTTTTTTATCAAAATGAACTAGTTATTAACTAGAAAGGTAATCCAATGTTTTCAAATAAAAAAATTGGATTTGAGAATGGTTTTAATCTAACCAGAAATTTCCAATGTATGAATTGGAATGGATTTGAATAGAAATCATCTTCGGGATATTTTGATATTGGATTCCGTGATTATACGGATATTGTGGAGGAATTTGAAAGATAAATATATATCGCTATTCCCCATACGATATGTGTTGGTTTCAGAATTTGATATTGAATATAAGACGATATTTCTGTTTAGAGCCTTATATTTAATATCAAATTGGATTTTGGGTTTATCGTAAATGATGTCTTCAGTAACACTATTTTTAAACCCCGTGCGAAAGGAATAAATCTTTTAATTAAGATTATTAGAGTTTCCAGTTATATTTAGCAATTGGAATAAAAATGGAATGTGAATTAGGTTTGTTGTGGACTGTGTTTTTAATGACATTCTTTCTTTAACCCGATAAACAGTGAAATGTGATTTGGAATATATAAATCTTTCACTAAGATTTAATGGAAATTTTCCAAAGTAAGGTTTTCCAATTTAATATATTAAATTGGAATTGAATGGAATTCGATTTGGTAATAATCGAAGTGAGCTTCTGTGTAGGAAGACTATTAATATATATATATGGAATTTAAAAGACTTTGTCATTATTTCATTTATATTATTGGTTGGATACGAAAATTTATATCGATTATACATATTGATCTATTTTCCATGAAGATTCCATGGTTAATGGAATGTGATTTTGGGTTTATCGTGAACTGTGTTTTAATTGACATTGGTTCTTTAACCCAGTTAAGATAGGATTACATGTCTAATATTGTATTTCGGACTGTATTGTTGATCTCTGCTAAATATATATCTATTTGGTGGAGGAGAATTTATTCTCTTGCTTAACACCCTTCTCTAAGACATATGAGCTTAGAGGTTATATATCAGCAAAAATCAGTGGTACGGTATAGATTGTCGATGTGGCATGTTGGTGTTTCCAAAGTTAAATAATCATTAAATAATTATTGTTGGAAGATTAAAACTAAGTGGAGTTTTAATGAATCTTTAATTAGATTGAAATGTGAATGTGATAATTTAAATTATCAAATTTGGGAAATGATCGAGAATGGAGTACCACCAGTTTTTACTCCAGGCGATAGTTAAATCTTTAATTAGATTTGAACTTGAAACGATTTACCGATAACACCGTGGGGTTAAATATGGAGTATTACCAGTTTTGCTCCATGGGATGAATAGGTTGGGATTGGGATTAATAAATAAATGATTACTTCGGTAAGGCTCTATTATCCCGACTGGTTGATAAACCTTAATTTGGTTTAGAATTGATATCCAAAGGAAGATTAAAGTATAAATTTAAAAGAATTTATATTTGATAAAATTAATGGGAACCTTTCCCAAAGTATATGAATATTTGAATAAAAATATATTCAGAATTGGAATGAGGCATATGATGTGTTTTTATAGCACTTGATTATTGATTATAAAATACGCAGGTTATTCGGAAAGACCGGGTTATCCCATTCTGAATAACCAATATGACGACTAAAAGTCGACGATGAAGATGGTGGTTGAAGACTGGAATTCTTCACGTCGTTTGGATGATTATTGATGTCTTGATTGGGTTGTACACCCAAGACAAGGTAATAAGTGGTGATTGTCCAGACGTACTTGGAGATCGATTGGATATGCAAGGACCTCTCTCTCCTGTATAGGACATATGGAACGAGGAATAAGGTGCCTCCGGTTTCGTTCAGACCCAGAACGGACTTGTAAATGGATGTGTGTCTGACATTGGATTTTATTCTGTGTTAATTGATTTCTATTAAATATATATTTGTTTGGTGGTGGAGAATTTATAATTTATTCTTTTGCTTAACACCCTTCTCTGAGACGTACGAGCTTAGAGGTTATATATCGATAGACATTAGTTGCATGGCGTGAATTGTCAGTGTGGCATGAAGAGATGTAGAGATCAAGCCTTCTGTTGAAAAGCAGAGTCTTATGGTCGATGATCAAAGCACGGCTTTAAATAGCATAGCTTTGTGTATAGCATTAATTCACGAGCCTCACACCTCGGTATGAGTCAAAACGGGATAAGGCACCCAAGGAGTGCATGACGTTTCCTTCTAGCTATAGGGGTGTTATGGTACGGAGCCAGACATTTATTATATTTTTACCTATGTGGATGATAGATAGCGAGGCACCTCGGATATATCGGTAACTACGGGGCCAATGGATAGGTCTGATAGGACCGGGAAACGTGTGTTCAGGAATAACTAATCCTCAAACATAATAGAGGACCGGCCTTAGACGATCCAAGGGTTCACTGCGGGGAACCCTGAGGCATTTGCTAGAGTGTCTCGAAGCCGGCGAGGAGTACATCCCTTGCCTCGACTCATGACGGAAATCCAATTTCCAATACGCGACATTTCGATTTTAGTTGTAGAACTAGTATGGCGATATGGTATATAGTAGTTATGCCGTTTATGATTGATACATTTATATTTGAAGTGAATTTTGACACTATACACTTATAGTAATATCAAAATGATTTGTTTTAAACGTACCAAGCATGTTTGGCTATTATAAGGGAAAAATCTATCCTCCGGCTTGTGTTGCATTATGTGATGGGACCTGAGTCTTATAATAGCTTCATTTTTCCGAAAAGCATTGCGCTGTCTGTTTTATGCACTGGTATTCTTGGGAGAAAACCCGTTCCGTGTTATACGGGGTGGTCCCTTGATTTACTCTATTTTAAAGTAAAGTTTTAAATAATTGTTATAGTTCTCGCACCAGTTCCATGACTAACCTGGAGTTTATTGTTTTAACCTAAACTCTGGATGCCCATATTTTCCACACGGGCAACTAGTAGTTTTGGTTTTGCAGATTATTTCTTTTCCCAGGATCCTGGATTTACAGCTGGAGCTATATTCGGAAAGCTTTGTATCCGTGTATCTCTTTCAGTTGTGTTATGTATTATTTTTCCGCTGCTATGTAATGTATTTTAATCTCTGATATTGTATTTCCAATGTGTAATATTTATTCATACTCTGGTATATTTTTGTACTCTGATGTAATTGTTGTAATAAGCAATGAAATGTTCTATTGTTGGTGTTCTGATTTGTCGTGTTCTCAAGTCAATCCGGGCTTTCCTGAAAGGGTAAGTTTGGGTCGTTTCATCTCTGATATAAAAACTAACAAAAGCCATCACACCAGAGACGTGAACGAATACCAATACAGGACATGTTTGCATGCTAGCTGATGGAAGAGCTGTGCGAAGTTGGAAGTAACGCGTGAATCAGCTTTTGGCTTCGAAACAAAAACAGTGGGGAGAAATATGGGAGTAGCGGTTATAGGTGGGTAAAACGGAACATGGCAGCAAGCATGGGGTAGTGCTCGAATATCATTGGGACGCGAGTTAACGGCAGGAGGTGGAAAGTTCGGGGTGCGTGACGAGCTAAGGTTGCAAGAGTTCATAGTTTAAAAACAGTAGCAGTTTCAGTAAAAAGAAAAGCCGCATGTAGATGAGGCATGGCACAGAGCATGGAGTCGGAGGTCGAGGTCGAGTGGGTGCGGGCGATTGTCCAAGAGTAGTGGCGGGATTGGTGATAGGAAATGATGCGGTATTGCGAGGAAGAAATATAGGAGAAAGCGGGGAAGAAAGATAAAATGGAAAGGAAGATGAACAGTGAATGGAAATTAAAACTTGCATGGCCTGGGAAGATTATTGGAGATGCCTAATCTCGCTTTAATTGTCGTAAGTACTTATCTTAATTTAATAATATTAATAATAATAACATGCGAAAATGTATATATGCCCAATTAAATTCAAAATTTTCCTAATTACCTTCGGTCATGCCTAATTCCTGTTATAATATGAACAACATTTGTGGCCTCAATGAGTTTTAATATGCCCAATTATAGTTAATAAGGAAAGTATTATAGTAACTAAAAGACCATACTCATAAATCATGGGAAAGTTACAGGATAATAACGGACAAGGTTTCGAAACAAATTAGTTGCTAATCATATAGCTCGAACATTTATGGTCTGAATTTGCAGTAGATACAAATTTAAAACAAATTTCAATTGTCGTCCCCAGATGTAGTTCACTCTCAATTTTGAACATGTACACATATTTTTAACAATTAGTGATGTTCCACGATATAGGTACACAATTATATGTATCTGATTATATTGGTAAAGATAAGAAAGACTTAACTATAGTTTATTATGCCTGATAATGTGTTAAACATGCCTAATTTAAATAATTAGCGCGACCTATTATAATAAATTAAATTAATTTAGGTTTAGTTGGCTTTAATTTAAACCCATAACCGTATAAGTTCTGTAACAAACTCATACATTATCAGAATTCGAGAAGACCGGAGACATTGGAACCACATCGAGGAGCATAACAGTTTGGAACTTTGTTGGACAAGATTGGAAGCAGCTGAAATTATTGGTTACATTAAACGCTTGTTTAATTTAACCTCTGAACTGCTTCAACGATAAATGGAATCAAGGTAAGTTTACTCACTCAGTTTTTTCCACTTATATTTATATAAGTTTGGTTTAAATTTGTGTGCTATGGTTGTTTGTTATGAGATGATTACTAAATATTTATATATGTTGACTGAATTGATTTAATTAAACATTCGTTTAATTTAATCGAACTCAAATCGTTATTTTTAACGATTGTAACCGATGGAGGTAACTTACCTCGTTGGTCACGTTTATAAGAAAATAAACGTGTTAAATCTAAAGATGGATGTTTATGTTGTTGTTATTGTTTGAATGTTGAATGCTATATCTGAATATTGAATTGAATGATATTATTTGAGGTAACCTATTTGGATGCAGGGAAATAGGTTGGAGGGATCCAACTGGATTCCTCAAATATATTAAATGTTATTCATTTTCATATTGTCGTAATATGAACTATTCTGATTAGATGATTGATTTGGTTGTTGGTCGTTGATTGGAATTTAACGTTTGTTTTGTTTTAACCAATGGGCAGTCTTGGTTGAGTAATTGGCATCGTATGACCTATAAATCAATCGGTTTATAAATATTGATTTACCATTAGGTGAATCGACATAAACAAAGTTATAAAATTTATTTAATAATTGAAGATAGATTTTTAAATCTATTATTTTGAATAAAAGTTTATGAAAAGGAATAAATATTTATATTTATTATTTAAGAAAATATTAGATGGTTTTGTAAAGTAAATACAGATTTTTATAAGATTTTATAACTAAATGAGAAGAGATTGACCTCCCGGTTAAGAGTTGGATTAATTGTTCTTAGAAACAATTTAATAGAATTGATTAAATTAATTAGATTATTAATTAATATAAATGAAGGATAAATTGTAATTAGTAAAGTAATAAACATGTTTTGAGTTGACCAAGTTGACCGTTTTAACTGGAGTTGATTATTAAATTAGTTTGTTTTTAATTAATCTAATGGAATAGATTAACAAATATATTTTTTAATTACAATAAGAGTTTAAAAAGGAAGTTTACTGATTATTTTGGTTAATAAAGAACTTAATTACTTTTACAGTAGTTAATGATGAAATAAATTATTATCTTAATTAATAATAATTTAAGAGGTTATTTTGTAAATATAATTCATTCAAGTAAGTGAACGAAGTTGAGATGAAATCTTGTTAAATGGCGAAAGGATTTTATGAACGTATTTTATCGTAAAAACCAGAGTTTTATAGACAAGGTTATGAAAGAAATTTCAAGCGAATACGATGGTTTAAGATAAGTGATACTTAGTATTTGAATTAAGTAAGAAGAAGTCGAGATAAAGAAGGGTTCACATTAAACTCGAGTTTATAGATAAGGTTTATAAAAAGAGGCATGAAGCTAAAACATTGAGTTTGAATTAGTGATACTTAATAATGAAATTAAGTGAAACGAATGGGATTGAAACGAGATTTCAGAGCGGGAAATGGTTGAATGACTTTAAAGTGGAATAATATGGGTTGATAATGAGTTAAGATAAGAATTTGAACCTAACTGGAGATTGGTTGAGTTGAGTGATTTTCTGAGTATGAATCTGATGTTGGTTTCGGCCTTCGGGGTTGATACTTAGAATGTTTTTCGCTTACCCATTTACGGTCAAGGACTAATGAATGTTGAAGTAACGGGAATAAAATGGATTGGAGAATTTAAAATAGTATTTCCAAAGTAACGGAAATAGAAAAGAGATTTTTTTGAAAATATAACTATATTTTCGAGATTGAAGGAATTAACGAGATGAGTTTGAATAAAGGGAAGTGTTAGTTAGTGTTTTCAAGAAGAGAAAAGAAAGAGATTTCGTAATGATGTTTTCACGTGGATTTATGAAACCAAGGTTGAGAATATCTATATATGATTTGATTCTAAAAGCATGTATATGATTTTAGGAAGTGGAAAGCTATACTCGTAATATTAAAGAATTTAAGAGTTTTTAAATTAACCCTCATTAATTATTTTAAGTAATAAGGCCAAGTGTTTTTTAGTACTGAATCGGTGAACTCATATTTATTTTCATGATTTAATGATTGTTTATTTGATAGCTAAATAACCGACTATCAAACCTGGCCTATACGATTGTTGGTACGGAAAAATGGGCATCGAATTTATATTCGATAACCATTCTGATCCAGCAAATACGAAATCATCGAAGTTACTAATTGAAGATGGAGCAGTGAAGACCGTTGATCTTCATAAGCAGAAGAACTACTTATCGAATTTATCTGGCATGCAACCAAAGTTATTTGATTTGTTATTCTGATGTGATTAAAACCTACGGATTTGCAAGGACTGCTCGCTACTGATCTGTAGGGTGATTCCTTGGATGTGGTAGGAGGGTGCCTTTGATTTTGTTCAGTCCCAAAACGAACTTGTATAGCCGGATGTTTGACAAAGTATTTCTTAAGAATCACATACTTTGGTATTTACAAACGTACTTCTGTTGGTGGGGTTAACACCCAGAATATTTTTGTGAACGTCAATTAGTGATTTGGCGAATCTGACAATGTGGCATTCAAAGTGAATGGTGATATGTTATTCAAAAGGTAATTCGAACCTCAAGCCCTACAACAGGGAAATGACAGAAATCGGGCTGGCAGCATGGCTAAGTAGGTCTCTCCCATTAGGGTGTATAATCACCTATCTAGAGAAAATTCAGTTTCCTTCTTTATTTTATTCGATGTTGTCCCTTTTTGGGAAACGTTTGCTAATCCCATCCGTTGATGATATACATTCGATACACTCAAGCGAAATGAGTGGTCGGTAATGCGTGGCCGGGTTGCAAGATGTTCTTGTTGGACCCAGTGTATTCCCCTCTAGAGATACACTATCGGCAGGTGGTTTCATACCTTGTCATAGTTGGAAATCCAATCTCCAATACGCGCATGCGGTTTTGATTGTATACTATATATGTGGAGCGTGAGATGCAAGCATTCCGCTAGGTTGCTATTTATTTGTGTTTAGACATTATTATAATATCAGAATAAGATATTGATTTCAAAATGCTTTGGGTTATCGTAAGGTAAAAGCCGTTTGTGTTTATGTGTGGATTTGGTCTTACGATTATCCTTTCTTTCAAAAAGAATTTTAATTTTAAAATCAAGTTGGATGATATTATAAACTTAGTGGGTTTCTCACTCTGATTCACCAGACTGATCCGACGTTTGTAAATGCTCGGGTTAGACTGAGTTTCGCAAGTTCAGGTTATTGGACGCTATGAAGTTCAGAAGACGTGATGGAGGAGTTCAGACGTATTCGTATTTATTCCGCTGTGTGTTGTATATGAGGACATGATGTTATAACTGTCCAGGTATATTGATGTACTCTGATGATTTGTAAGTTTTAAATCAAGCTCTCAATAAAGATTATTTTTATATTATATTTTGTTCTGTTGCGATGTGAGACTGTGTTGTGTTGATTCTTCTTCTTCTGTTCTAATATTTCTTTCTTTCTTTCACCCTCTAATTTCTTTCTAATAATTATCTGGTATTTCGATATTTGGGTTTTGGCAAGTAATATGGGTTTTATGTATTATTGTTGAAACTAGGGCATCGAACCCGCTGGGTCGTTAAAATAGCGTACGTTTGGCTCATGTGGTATGAATCAGATGGTGTTGGCTGGATTGGATGAGACCTACTATTGTTCTATGGTTCAGCACTATTTTGCGTCAAATGTTGTTGCGGAATATAGTTGCACATGACAAATGATATAATATCCACCCAAATAAACGATATATTATTTTAGGAAATCAACAAATATGTTTTACCTTTGGCTTATTTTTGGGTAGCTAAACATGATGTTTTGTTGATAATTCATGAACAGAGGATAACCAAAGAACATTTGTTATTGTCTGTCATGAGCTATATTCATAATTAGATTACTATAACTAGGAGATGAAGATACTTGTGAAGTATAGTTGGTTGTAAGTGCTGCTACTACTGGTATCGTTATAGGTCGTTCTACAACCAACCTTTTGGTTTTTCCAACACAACTCTGTTCATTTAAAGGCTGCCAAAAACATTAGTTCAACATCGTTATCATCAACGATTTTAATAGCTGTAGATCCAGAATCCATTGGTAAATTACAAACTAAATTAATATCGAACTCATTCGATTTTATCTTAGTTGCTTTGTAAATCGATTTCTTTAATTGTTGTCAGTTCAGTCATTTACGAACTTTAGTCGGTTTGTACAAGCCATCAACATATTTTCTACACAATTCATGGTCGATAACTAATTCATCATCATACTAGCATATAGTTGGCAATCAATTCAGTATTAGTTAATATTCATTTGCAAATTTATCAAAAATTAGAGTTGGAATTTTCTAAGTTGATTGGCCCAAAACAAGAAAATGTTCTTCTTGAAGTAGCCCTCATACAACATTAATTTATGTTGAATTCAAAGCAGATAACAAAAAAATTAAAAAAGATAAAATGGACACGTGAAATGACGTCCACTAGCAACATTTCAGCTCTCAACTCCGTGGCTGTGAATCATTACTGTTCGTTCAGCCAAAGAAGAAACAAGCAACTTGACGATGGTCCCCATTAAAAAGTGTCTATACCACCCAAATACACGCATCATCGGTCGCCACAATCTTTGTTGGTGCATTGCATACAATAAATGAACCGTTCATAACTGGAAATAACTAAAAATCTTAGAAATAAGTAGCTTTTTTAAGAGAGGCTAGTGAGCAACTTACACCATAAAAGCACATAACAATAACCAGAGGAAGCCATGTATAATCAACCTAAAAAACATTCGTTCATAACTGGAATATCATATTTGCAACTAAAACGAATCAGTCACGGATATTATTTCGTCGACTACTACGTTTTCTTGAATGATGAATTCACAGGTGATGGAAATCATACAGCTTCTAACAAGCAAGGCAAAACCCGTCAAACATGATTTATTACAATATAAAAGATTCAGAGTAGAATTAAACTAATTTGTTTCTTTAGGCTGAACCCTGCTCCATCTTCTGATCCTAGCTCCAACTTCCTTTGCGTCATCTACCTGCAATACATGCATGGCTTTCAAAAAGACATAACAAAGTGTGCTTTACCGAAAGCTCTCCACAAACCCAATCCTCCACTACAGAAGAAAAAATATGGACCACAAAGTGGGAAACATTCATAAGTTGAACAGACTAGCTGATAGTTCAAGGAAACAAAAAGCATACTTAAGTCTGCACATGTCGTTCAACGGTACACAGTGGACAAGCAATGTAGGGAACGTCCCCCAAGTAAAATTGACCATTGAAAATATCAGGGGTCGTCTGGTCCCAATTTGTGTGCGTGTGGTTTTGGAAAGGGGGGGGGGGGGGGGGGGGGCTTTTAAAATGCACAGCAGATAGAAAATGTTAAAAAAACAGTCAATTTGAAAATTGGTTTAAGCATACAAAAATTGATCAGTTTTTCCACTTTGTAGAAGATATTGAATACCATCTTTCCCCTTGCCCTTCTTCCTTTCGTTTTCATAGTTACGACCTTCCAGTTTTCATTCTCTTTCATGTCATTCAAAATAAGCACTGAAAACGCAAAACACAAACCTCGTTTCCAAGCCAAACAAACCAAGGTGTTCGGCATTCATGTTTAGAAATTTTTTATTTCTTCAAGTTATTTTTCATTTCGCCATCCAGTGCACCATTATTTGTTCAACTGGCCATTAATCATAGTAATACACATCTTATCCATCGATGATGAAGTGATGTAAAAATAGATATTTGTTGACACCCATAACGCTGGGTTTCCAGTTCCATGTTTTTAAACATCCTATCCACACATCTTATCCACACGTAATGCATGCATCTCTACTGCTAATAAAGATATTTGTTTGCGTAGGATTTCATCCGTAAATATCCTTCTAAATTTTTGCATAAAAGAGAAAGAGATGGCAGAGAGGAAAGTAGAGTGGAGTCGACAAGAGTCATTTCTAAGTATTTCAAATGGAGTCAGTTACTTCAAACTGTAAATACATGACATATGTGCACACCAAGCACACTGACGTACTAGTTTTTATGATTTAAAAAAAAACAAATGCAGAAAAAACACAAATTTTTACTGCACCAAATTAAGGAATGATTTTGACAAAAGAATGTCGATGAACCACTGCAGCCTTCACAACTTTAGCATGGATTTTTCATTATCATCGGCAGTACTGTAACATTACAAAATTAATTCATTAAGATGTAAAATTGGAATGGGTCTCATCAATATTGTGAGAGAGCTAAGTAAGCCTAGAGGTCATGGTAGGAGACTGGCTAGGTGCAGTACAATCGTGGTGCCTATTCGAAAGTCGAAAGGTTTTTTTGGGTATTAAAAATTATCATGGTTGTCTGTATTTGTATTATTGTATTTCATGTTTTGCAACTAAAATGCTTATTGGCTCCACTACAGAAGACACCAGAAAAGTTAAAGCAGGCCATATAAAGGAATATAGTGAACTGATGCAAAATAACACACAAAACATCAATTTATGGTTTATTCACGCACAGTATGAATTTAAGGCCCTGTGGATTTCTAAAAAAGTGAACAATGAATGAGAAGAAAAGTAAGCAATCAAAACTTATTATGTTTTTGGCTACGAAATGTATTCAGCGTTGTGAAGGAAAAAATTCTTTGACTATCCAGGTTCATAAAAAAAAGAATTTCTGTTTTCATGAGTATGAAATAGAATAATTCAGATTCAGAATTTTATAATGAATTGCATAACACGATAATTCAGATTTCAAGGTCGATTCAACACAGATAGTTTTAACCCACTTTTTAGTTAAGCGGATTTCAATTGGACTTGAAAGATCAAAACAAGAACGAAAGGATTCACAAACTTGAAAACGCAATAAGGACCAGAAAGTTGAACTCAATTTAAGTTGAAATGATAACATAGTGAAGAGTCGTCTACTTGTCTTAACGCAACTTCAACCAATGTTGAAAGGCCAAAAAGAAGACGGAATAACTTAAAATTAGGCTAGCACACTTAGAAAAGCTAGAGAAGCAACTTGGAAAAGTTTCATCTAAAATGAAGCTAACTCCATAATTCGATACCGAGCTAAGATAAGTCGAGTCTATATCGAGTTAAGATAGAACGGATCGATATTGAGTTAAGATAGATCGGTAACGAATCATCGCTTTATCCCATACCACCTTTCAAACTCCGATCACCTAGGATTAAGTGATCTACCAGAGTTTGAACAAGCAATTACAAGGACTGATGAGGAGGGCGAAGAAAGCATGATAATAAAAGTATTGTTGAAAAAATCGCTATAATCAACTCAAAATCAGTGAAAAAGCGCTTGAAACACAGGATAGAAGATAGAAGAGCAAAACAAATAAAGTGACCCAACTTAAACCAAAATCCATAGGTCGGTACCGAGTCATCTTGAGTTGGATTGGTGCTGAGTTATCATAGACTTGTGGAGCTCCACGTTCTCCTGTACAACTTAGGCTGTCTTCTAGACTCCAATACGGGCGGCCTCCCGATTTCATACATTCATTTTCTATAAATATAAGTCTACCTACAACCACAAAGCGATCTGCTTTTTCTACCCGGAACTCTGTCAAATTCTCTCCGTTTCTACTCTATTCTACAAACACTCTAACTCCGTTATAATCCTAGATCTAAGTAAACTAGTTGTAATTTGAAGCGAGAACTAATATAATACATTGAAGTGTACGTAGACCGGAGAATACGCAGAAACACTATAAAATCTTCTGTAATCTTGTATATGTTCTGCTTTTATTTTTAATTTAACTAGTGTTTTCATCTGATTTCTGGGTGTTGATCCATTTTATGGGACACAGAAGTGATCAATTATTTTGTTTTTGGTTCTTATCGGTTCGGTCCAAATAGTCACATTTGTTTGTTGTTTGAATTCAAAATCAATTACATACGAAATGTATCATTTTTCGGCTCCTGGAGACTAGACCCTTACAATCTGATCGATCAGGTCCACCACCATCAGCAAAGGCGTATCCCTTACACCTACACCTCGAGGGTTGACACGCCTTTCACATGACAATCAATTTAGACAAATACGACAACCCCATACTTTTTTCCCAAAAAAAAAAAAAAAAGAGGTTATTTTAAGCAAGTTAAATTGGTTGCATCACCAAAGTGATTGCCTACATGCCTTTTCACAATCAAGCCGTCGTGGTTTTTCTTTTGTTTTTGAAATTATGTACTTATATACAAGTTTGTGTCGTATATTACATACTACATGGCAAGTGGATTTGATCCTGCAAAGCGGGTATCAAACTCATAACCTCTTCCACCATGTACAAGTGTTCTAACCAGTTTGGAAAGGTGCTAGTTCCGTCGTATTTTAAATAACATTTGAATATTGTTTGCGCAAATTGGTGCATAAATGAAAAGTAACTTGCAACTTTGAACTTCAATTTAGTATAGATGACCCAAAGTTGTCTAAGTGTTCTAGTGAACAAGTCTTGAACCAAGGACCTTGTATGTAACCAACGTTCACACATACTAATTTCATTAATAGCGTTATTTTTTGTTTTTATGCATTAATGATCATGTGTAATATCATGATTTTATGAATGCTTTGGAGAAGGTCTAATCTCGTAGTGACAATCGGTTTAGACGATTTTATGGAAAACTTCCAACATTTCGTAAATACAAGGACATCAAATAATGAAATATAACATATTTTTGTTGTACTACTTGTCGTTGCATACAAGTGATATATGCATTATTTATTTTTCTCTTGATCACAATGAATGTGTGTCTCTTTTATTTTGATGATCAAATTGACTAAATCAAATAACGGTTAAGGATTCAATACTTTAGAACCAATTAATTATCAAACCATAGATTGGATAAATAAAATAACTTATTCTGATTTCATCGAGAAGAGCACAGAGATAAACACAGTTGTGAAAGTCGTATCTAAATCCACATGGTAGTTAATAGAAAACTGAATTTGATTTAACCTTCCAAATTAACAAACAACCCAATTTGCATTATTTCAATATATAGAAAATGGTTTATCAAAAATAGATTGTGTGTAATTTGGAGATCATAACTTTGTATTTGTGCGGTCAAAGCCCCGTTAAAATCCCGTAAAATTCCTGATATTAGCGCACAAGCTCTTCGACCACTACGCTTTTTGAATTTAGCGCCATTAAATAGGATATCCACATTAATCTCCAGTATTTTCCGCTACACCCGCTAAATCAAGATTTGTTAACACTCTCAAGTAAAATTAATATAAAATGATGGACTAAATTGGTTCTTTCTGAAACAAATCAACAAAAATTAGAATAAAAACCAAATTTCAAGGCATTAGTGATCAGTATAAGTTAGAAATCTATTGTAGTTATCAGATCTGAACTGCATGAATTGAGATATTCTTTGGTTTAATTATATAAGATTAAACAATATTTCTTCCCTTCACAAATGATGTGATGAGAATAAACTAACATCATTATTTTGTTAAATATCTAAGAAAGTTTTTTGCACCTCCATTATTTTTCGCTATATTCCCACTTTATCTCTGTTGTATGTAACTTTTTGCACTACCACCGCTACAGAACTGTTAATTCCTTTAACTGCACAACTTCATATATACAATAGTGTGACATTTTCAATTCAATACTTCAGTAAATAAAAATGCACCGGTATTGAAACAATATTTACATAACAAATATACCCTTAACCCTTAATGATACTTCTCATAAATTGACTGCTTCAATAAAACTTCGTTAAAAGACAATATCACATAGTAAAATTTACTTGACTGGCCTTACAGGTTGGGTTATTCCAACAATAATAGATCACATAATCCTATCAATGGATAATTTGTTATTATGAAGATGTAAATCAATATGTCTGATTCAATATTTAACAGAGGCATGATATTGTCAAAAGTATTATTTATCTCACTAAGAAGATGTCATAGTTAGAAAGTAAACATATAACATTTAAAAGCAATCAACATTTATCATTCAGCAATAAGTATTTAGTATTCAGCATTTGACACAAACGTTGGTTGACATTTAACCTAATTAAAACTAATATAAGTATCAAGTCCAGACAAGACCATCAGACAACGGTCAAGCAAACCCAACAGAACAACGGTACATTGAATGCTTCGAATATGAATCGGCTATCGTCCTAGTACACGGATCGTTACTGATCCAGTGCTCAATCAACGCAAGCTCAAAATTCAATGAATATCGCTAAATATTCAACAACAAGGCAACTACACAAACTAACTTCAGAAACTAGACAGCAGCACATAGAGAACCTCAGCCCCTCGAACCGCACCGCTCAACTCTCAAATTCATTGGAATGGTAACGATCTGATGCCTACAGTGATGGGTACTGATCTGGTTGATGGTCGTGTTGTAGGCACTAATTTTTATGGCGAGATTGTCCATCTCAAAATTCGCTTGGCGAAATTTGAATGTGACATGAAGTCGTCTTTGTCTATAAATACTATTATTCTTAGAGAAAAATGGATCTTTTTTCTCTTTCTCTTCTCTAACTTGATTGTACCCACCAGGTCCCTTCCGTTCCAAACTCTGTAACCATAAATTTTCAGCAATATTGTGATTCAAACTCCAAAATGGACGTATGTGATTCAAAACCGAACCACTATAAATTTGTATTTTCATTCTATTTGTTGTTTCTGTATTAATTCCCCTGTTTAATTCTAATTTCTTCATTTCTCATTCTCATTCTCTGCTCTTCTTATATTAGGTGTTTGGATCAATTTTGGTTCAGACGCTTTAGTGCTTCCACTGAGAGTGAATTCTCAATTGCTTGCGGACCTTATCGTCTAATTGTGAACCTTGGTATCCATGAGGTAAGTTTTGATCCTCTGCTTCAATTTTTCCTGTTTCTACTCAGATTTGGAAGATAATCTACAACAATGAACAAACCTATAGCTTCACGTGCTGCAACCAATGAAAATCAAGATAATGATAACGTCCAACAGTAGTATCAAATTTTTGTCACCACCGTTGTTGCGCCTCTCTAGATCCAACGGATCCATTAACTATAACGAATCTAGAAAACCCGATGAAACGTCTAAAAGACACTCAGCAACAGCTGAATGAGAAAATCCACAATACCGTAAATCTCATGAACTAGCTGACTCGGATGAACTGAGTCTGAACATTCATCCTCATCAGATTATAATCATCGAGATCAACATCGTCGGATAGAAGGAGACGAAGTTGAAAACTCCGCACATGAGAACCGAGCCAATCCTAGCCATCGTCATTGGATCGACACTGATTCGAATGCAGGGATCGATACTGATCCCGTACACAGAGGGGATGGAAGTTCCACGACAACGGCTTGCTTCCTACTCGTCCAGTGATCAACTGAGATGCCCAGAACCAAGAAAATACTTTAGGTCCACCCCAGCGGAATGCTGCTAAAAATGTTGCTCAAGCGATTCTCCCATAACGAGAACCAAGAAGATGCCATGCAGATCACAAGACTGAGGTGGAACACGACCTCCAACGTGCAGGAAACATCCGAACTGCAGATTTGACGACTATGATTCGACAAATTATGAGAAAAAGTCGGGGAAATCCAATGAGGATTGGGGAATTACCCGAAGCCACACACCTTTCGCAGACTATATTGAATGCAGAATACCCGCCAAAATTCAACATGCCAATGATGAATGCTTATGCAGGAAAGATTCGCCTCACACAGCATCTAATGAAATATGAATGGTACGTGGATTCAGCTCAAGTCACTAACATGATTAAATGCCAATGTTTTCCAGCTTTCTTCGAGAGTATGGCAACCATGTGGTTTACTGAGTTAAGACTGAGATGGATTTCTTTGTTTGATCAATTAGCACAGAGGTTTTTGCTCAATTCTGCATTCAGACAGCTCACCCAAAATACATCATAACTTTATCCAACTTGCACCAAGCTCCAGTGGAATCGCTCAAAGACGTACTAGAATGTTTCAACGTTGTAGTCATGGAGGTCAGCAACCTGAATGATGAACCTATTCTTATGGCACCTACCTGACCCTGAATCAGATTTCAGCAATTATCTAGCTGGGAAGCCTCCATCTACAGTGGACCAACTCTACAACAAAACAGCTCAATACATGAGAAGAGAGGAAGCCAAATGGACATTAAAAAAAGATACTACTGGACAAAACGACGAGGAAGTCAAAAGTAAAGTTGTTGTTAGATAGCCCGAAGGAAGCTCCAGTAAAGTCGAACTGAATGTAAAGTATAATGATAAGCAGAATGATCAGTGAAGATGCTGCAATGGTGGTGGAGACCACAATCAAAGGAGGGACTCGAGAAAACAACCGAGGATGCCTTCATTTATCAATTACACTCCGCTTAACGATACCATGGAAAATATCTATATACAAGCATGCAATACGATACAGTATCAAAACCTCCTCCCAGAGAATCAACGAAGGGGAAGACAATCTGGTAAGTACTGTCTGTACCACAAAATGTACAACCACAATACAAACGAATGTCATCATCCGATAGATGTTATCAAGAAGTTAATTAGGGAGAAGAGATAACAGCAGCAATTAAAAGCACAGTAAGATGAGAGGTAAGGGACTTTAGACCCTAATCAAGGCCAAGTAGCGCCTAAAGCTAACGAACAGAAAAATCTACAAAGAGGATTTTTCATTAACATCATCGTCGGTGGACCACATCTAGCAGGCAAGAGCTGGAGGGAGATGGAACGGTATGTCAATGCCGTTAAACATGTTAAATATGAGTATTCTGATGCAGAGAAGGGAGTCCCTACAAAACATGTTGAATATGAGTGTTATGCATGAAAACATCAATAGTAATATGACTTTATTAGAGTTGTTCCAAATTAGAAGACAAATGTTTTATTATGTAGGTCTGTGTCTACTTTAAAATTATATAAGCTTATACTATGTTAATTGCTTTATTGCATACATGCAAAGTCATGCCCTCTTTATGTAGACATCATTTGAATACTTATCATACTAAGTCGTTAATCTTCTTGAATGATAAAAGATTCCTAATGGTTGAATGCATCTTGTTTGCTTAACCCCTTCAAGTGTTATCGCAAATGTTCAGCTATTTTGTATTGGATTCCCTTTTCTAAGTAAGCAAAGGGTGCTTAAAGCCTCGGTTTTGAATGAACCTGTCTCAAGTTGTACGTGCTTATTATTCCCACGATAGTTCCCTTAAGAATTAGAATGATCGTTGAATTTAATTAAATGTCGGTATACCTTCCCTTCCATCTAAAAGTCTTTTTTGCTAGTACTCATGTTGCAAGTCTGTAGAATGAGATTTTAATTCCCAACCGTATGTTAAATATGGTTGTAATTTAATGAATTTTTATCGTCAATTTTTTTATTAAATACTACAGAACATTAATTCTTTAAAAAATAACTACATTGAAGTATATTTTGCTAAGGGTTTGTGTCGTGGTAACAACGGCGCGAGTTCAAAACCTGAAATGACATGTTAAGGGTTTACCATGTGCATACGCTAAAATCAGTCATTTATGTGGTACCCGCGGACCGAGCTAGGTGCACTCGGAGAGTTTTACGACTCCGATCGGTATCCCTTGAACAAATTCAAAAAAAAAATGCTATATAATACTTTTTTTATATTAATATATAAATTCAACGCCTAAATTTATGTATAATAAAGATTAAAGTGTTTTTAATTTTTAATCAAATGTTGTTCATATAAAATGTATCAATAAAATCACAAGATGGTGAAATGTTACATTGGTAAATACATTTAACTACATGTTATCGTTGTTTTTTTGTCACAATCTCCAACATCCAGATGGAGATAATCATATAACCACATACACGGAGTGCAGAAAGAGTAAATAAACATACAAATTTTTATAGTGGTTCAACAAACTCCGGTTTATGTCTACTTGAAGTAATCTTTAATTATGTAGTATATTATAAGTATAATTGTTTGTATGTACGAATGTAGAGAGAAGATGTAGTTCTCTCCACGAAACGCCAGAGCTTCCAAGTAGAGATGAGAAGAAATCTTTTTTTCAGTGCAAATGATGATTTATTAATAGCTGTAGAAGTTCTTAGATCAGCCTGAAATCTTGGAGAAACGCTTGAAGAACCAAGTCCAATGTGCCACGGGAGGAGGCTTTGATCACTCACAACTGAAGGGATGGTACCGATCCATACGGAGGGATTGGTACTGATCCCTAGAGGTCGTCCCCGATGGGGAGGCAGTCCTTAGGGTAGGACCCTCCTTCCATTTTCTCTATATACATGTGTTTGGTACGTTAATTTGGTTTCCGCTTTTAGAGTTGTGAACATAGTTCCAATGAAGTTTAAAGTTCGAGTTTCTACGCTGATCCTTATCGATCCCTAGCATTTACAGAGCCTTTTCCACACTTAACCACTTCTGCAGTGTTATTCCAATAAATCCAACTGCTTATAGCTTCAGGTCATTGTTATACTCGATTCCTGAGTGATCCGTCCATCTTTCTAAGCTATCTGCTTTGATAGTCGTACGCCAAGAGTAGAAAGAACTCCGAGGGCATGGATTGAATACTATTGGGAAGTTGGTTTCTACCATGGAAGTCAACAATAAGTTCACTAATTCCAAACACTTTTTCCCGAGCCAGACCAAGTCCAAATATCTGAATTCAATATGTAATAGCCTTGTAAAAAGATCAATTAGTTCTTGCCATCAAAACATGTCTTGCTATAAAAGTATAAGTCTAATATCTGCAACCTCTCTGGATTGTTCATGATTTCCATAGTTGTTCTGGATCAATAGCTGAATCCACAATCTCGCCAAATCACTTATGTAATTCGTATCCAAGTTCGTAGTTGTTCCAAGCTAATATTCAAATCTATAGCCTCGTTGAGCCAATATCGAAACATGTGACCTCATCGGATCGATCTTTGGTCTCCTCGGATCCTTTCTAAGCATAATCCATACTCAACGATCATGACATTCCCATGTCGAGCGTTATCCACACTTGGCAATCTTTGTTTTCTCGTGTTAGGCATAATCCACATTTGGTGACCTTAGCCGCATCGGGCCCTTGCCGAGTGCAATCCATGTTCGACGATCTCGATTTTTTCATGTCACACTTTACGACCCTAGCCTCGTCGGGCTCTGTTGCACTCGACGATCCATAGCCTCACAGGGCTCTTACTTAGCATTATTCACGTTTGGCAATCCTAATCGAACCATCCTATACACGAGATGACCAGACCACTCCCAAGCATAAACCATACATGACGATCCTAATATTGCCAGGCACTTACCGACCGTAAACCACACTCGACGTTCTTGGACGAGTGGACCAGCATCCGAATACGCCCGATGCTTGCCAAGCTTAAGCTATACTTGACGATCTTAGCCTCACCGAGCTCTTGTCAAGTGTTGTTCACACTTGACAATCCTGAATAGATAGCCTTGCCAATTTCTAAACGCATATCCATTGCCTTGCATAAACTACACATGATGATCCATCAGATTATTAAAGTTAAAAATTCAGTTGTTGGTTTCATATTTGAAGGGCATAAACCATACTTGCCAAATAATTTGGTTAAAGTGCGAAAAGCATGTCTTATTACATTAGAAATCCTTGGTCTATCACCATCTCAAAGTTTGTCTAAGTATCTCGTTGGTTCACATACAAGTGTATGTTGTTTAGTCATTTTTATTACAAAATCATTAAAGCAAAAAATAAGAACGGTTTATCGTCGACTAAGAGCATGCATATGGATCTCTCTGGTTCTCATACATGGGTAAGTGGCTTAGCTGTTTTATTATTTGATTTTTAATGCCACCATTTGATTGATCGCTCACTGGAGCTGGGTCCGCTCCAATCTTACACGGTTGACGGCTGCTCTAGTTCTGTCACCGTGGCTCTATTTCAGAATCTTGAAATAATTGTCCTTTCCTGACTAGTTCTTCGACTTCGTCCTTTAGATATTAGCAAGGTTTTAAATCTCC
Organism: Allium sativum; assembly: GCA_030737875.1. Lineage (NCBI taxonomy): Eukaryota > Viridiplantae > Streptophyta > Magnoliopsida > Asparagales > Amaryllidaceae > Allium > Allium sativum. Next base: position 886,588,037 of record CM060915.1, on the reverse strand, counting down.
CCGAGATCACCCGAGATGAAAATCCGATATATCAGCCAAAAACCGAGATTTGGCACCTTATTTAGTTATAAGTGTTAAAAATATCACCTAAGATGGCCGAGATATTGGCCAAAATCCGAGATTTGAAACCATGGATATTTGCATTCATTAGTGTCATGTTCGTCAATTTCATGAAATAAACAGTGTTTTCCGAAAGTTCTCCCACGCTCCAAGGGATCCCTCCTTGTCGGCTTTCCATACGGAAGGTGTTCCCAAGTGCTCATATCAGTGTTGTAAAAATCCTTCTAGGCTCACTGCCTCGATTTTTTATTAATCTGCCTTGATCATACTTACTACAATATATAAGCATATAAACACACTTATAAGCATCATCCACGCACCAATTTAAGTTTGACACCTCTTATAAACATCAAAATGTTTGTTTATAGTGATTTTGTCTCAATGGTTGCTTCAATATCCACGATATACCATTAATGATGGGTTGATACTAAAAAAGTACCAAAATATTATCCAAATGGCACTTGTTTGGCAAAAAAAGCCAAGTTCTACTTAATCCCCGCTTTAGCGATTAATCCCTGGTCCATGCCTAAAGCCTAGCCTAGCCTAGTGCCTTTTACAACCTCTGTCCATATACATATACATACATACATATATATCTCAATCTTTTCAGTTGGTTGTATTCATCATTGATCTTCCATTTTACTTTATTTTTCTCAAAGTCGGACGGTCCTCCATCCTTTACAACATTCACTTCCAAGGCTTCACGATCTGTCTTCGCATCTTCCTATCGTAAGAATTGATCAGCCTTATGACAGAATTCCCTGATATCCCTTGGGGGTCCCGTTCCAAAAATATCTTAAAATCTGAATTATCCAGAATCTCAGATACGGCCACTGTTCATCGATGGATTTGATCGATCCACCAAAGCCAGTACCGCATTAAACCATGCCAAAAAAACTCCGGTGAATTTCTCCAATCCTTTGTTGATTGTTGTTAGAGTTATGATGTTCTTGGGTCAAGTGATCAGATGTGAACCCTAAGCTGTCTCATAAACCTGTCCACCAGTCTGGCCATGTTCTGATGGTTCCATTTCCAAGCTGCCTGAACCACAACGTCGCGATGTCTGATAGGTACAGAGGGAAGCATTTCGTTGTGACTTACTCAGATTCCCCCAGTACCTCTAAGTGTCTCGTATATCTCATTAAATAAACAGTTGGATTTGCCCTCCCGTTGTAAGCATGCAAAACCGCATGTCTGAAGCCTGATAAGTTCCTTGAATTCTTGTTATTCGAAATGAATGGACTCTGATGCATGCAATCCGTGTGTTGATTCACTAGTCTGCTTCCTCGTGATTCAACGGATAACATCTGCAAATTCATCATTAATATTCAGAACTGCTCTCCAGTCAGCATTTTGAACTCTTGTCATGTGAATATCCGAATTAGCCATAGGTTTGCCTGTGTCTGCATCCACCCGACCCGAGTTTAAGGTTCAAGGGATCAGTACCAACCCCTCTGGGGGGTTTGGTTCCAATCTGATCCCGTTGAACGGGGTCGTTGATTCGTGTCGCCAGTCCGATCCAAGTCAATTGCACCAATTCCTAAGTTTCAAATTCGAACAGTTATGTCATCAATTATCGGGACCACTCCCCCGGGTAGATGGGGATCGGTGTCAACTACCAGAACCATTCCGAGTGCCCCTTCTGGCTGCTAAGATCAATTTTTTTATGTCTCAACTTCGCTTTCAATATGCCGATTTTGGTTTCCAGCATGCCTTACTTGTCCAATTTGTCGGATGAAATTGGTCATCATTTCATCATGTCTCCTTAGCATGTCCTCTTGTCACTCCAACCTGACTTGCAGTTGGTTCACATCATTCACCTCTTTCTAATCAAGTAGATAAAAGGAATGTCACCAAAGGCAAGGTTTTTATAATGAAATTCAAATTGTAAATTGTAAATTTCAAACTTTAGATCGAAACGAGATTTAAATCTTAAATCGTTGATTCGAAAAACCTGTATTTTAAAGCTTGCACGCAGTTTGAAATTGATTTTGATGTTTGTTATATAAACTCAAAACATCAGTCGTTCTTGTTCCAAATTTTTTTGTTTAGAAATGATTAGATCCGAATAAATATACTTAATGTATTAATTTGAATCAACTGATTATTTTGAAATGTGATATTAGTTGGTTTTGAATCGGAATATAAATTGAATCATAAAGCAAGAGATTCGATATGAAACGGGATTCAAATCGTACGATTTTAAATTTTTTGACAACAAGGACCAAAGGAAACCTCCTGACTCCCTCCTTACCCAGTTTCTTTTGTTTGAGCTCCAGCCCTCTTCTTCTTAGTCAATTATGTTATTTTCCAAGCTCTCACAAATCCAAATTCCTAAACTTTTAATTGAAGCATGCCCTTTTCCTGGACCGTCAAAATGTTAGCGTTGTTTTTTTATCACAATCACCAACGTCTAAACGGAGATAATCACAAAACCCAAAGTGCAGAAAGAGTAAATGAACACACAAATTTTTATAGTGGTTTGACAAACTTTGGTCTAAGTACACTTGAAATAATCTTTTATTATACGGTGAATTACAGTATAGTTACTTGTTCGTATGAATGTAGGGAGAAGATGTAGTTGTCTCCAAGGAATGACAGAGCTTCCGCATAGAGAGGAGAAGAAGAAGAATTTTCCACTGCAAATGACGGTCTATTATAGCTGTAGAAGTTCTCGTATCGACCTGAAATCATGGAGGAAAACCCGAAGTGCCAAATCCAAGATGTCAGGGGAAGGGGATATGATCCTCACAGTTCGAGTCCTTGTGAAGGGACAAGTATCGACGGTCGGGTGATTGCAAGGATAGAACCCCCTCTCTTTATCTTCATGCTCATGTGCTCGGTTCTTTAATTTACTTTCTAATTTTCGACTTGTGAACGTAGTTTCACTGATGTTTAAAGTTTAAAGTTTGAGTTTTTGTGCTTCGAATCCATAACGGTCTATAGCTTTCACAAAGTCTTTTCCACACTTAGCCAATTCATGAGTATTATTCCGGCGGATTCAACTGTTTGTAGCTTCGTATCCTTGTCCATACTCCATTCCCAAGTGATTTGTTCATCTCTCCGAGCTATCCGTCTTGATCTTTGTAAACTATATAAACTCATTATCCTCAGTCTACTAATGTCATTTGATAATCTACATGCGAAAAATAGAAATATCGGCCCGATTGTAAAAATGATTACGTATTTTCAAATTAACATCATATTAAGTCCATAATTCATGCCTTAAATGCCTTGTTGGTCCAAAACTTGAGCCTTGCAATATAAACATTAAGAATTTTACCAAAAACATGACCAACATCTAGTTTCAATTAATCATGATTAATCCACACCTCAATGATTAATTCTGGGCCAAACACAATGTTCAACGTCCTAAAGCCATTTTGTACCCAAAAAAAAGTTATGATCAAGACAGTCAAACATGCTTTTATTTCTGTGTTTACTTGAACGGGAAAACGTTTAATATTCAAAGGAAATCGACGTGTGTTGGTCACTTGAGTTCCAAGTGCTAACCGGAGCAGGAGCAATGTGTTATCTAAGTGAATGAAGGCCCAACGAGTCCCGAACTCTACGAGCGGACCCTCATGTAAATAGCTCGTTTGTACTAGAAAAACTATTTATACCATCTTCTTTTTTCTTGTCAGAAATTACACATTGTCAATTGAGAAATCGACAACGGGTCCATTGCTCAAGGCGGCACGAAAAACTTTTACTTTTTCGGATCATTGGGCGTAAAGTGCAATGCAAAGAATCAATTAGTTTGTCATCATGCTTGAACTTGGACGGGTTTGACTCAATAATTCGGACTTGGTTAAATCTACAGAACATGTTATAGTTCAAACGTTCTGTTTATTTTGGAAAGTCATGCTCAGCCAAACGTCAGTTTAAGTTCAAATGTCCATTTCAACTCTTGAAAGTCGCAGCATGTAGGCATTAATTTTTAGTTCAAAGTCAGTCCTATCCACCAAATATGCTTAAATTCAAGAACAAAAATCTATCATTTCAATTTTAGTCAAAGTCAACCAAGCCTGGACACCGGAAAACCATGCAACCACAAGTTCGAACCGCCAACACGCAACATCTCTATGTTTTCAATGCCAATCAAACCTTCAGGTCAAAGTCCAATCGATCAAAATGTTCAAGTTCAATCGAGATGGAGCCCAATCGACACGGAAAGAGCTCGAATGGTGCGCCCTGACCCAGAGGTCGGCAGTGATGCTAGGGAACGACAAAGGCAACTGAAGACAATTTGGGGCTTGTAGTCTGAGATTAGTGTTACAACACAATATGAATCGGTTCCAACTCAAAATTCAAGCAAGCGAGCAGAACAAGTTTGTCAGAGGTCATGGGGCGGCAGCAGGCAACGGCGATAGCAGGGCGTGCTGGCTGGAATCAATGGACGGTGGACGAACTTCACGGATCGGTTGACTAGGGTTAAAGGAGGTTGGATCGGTTCAGAGGGTGAAGGTGAAAATCATAAAGTGAAGAGGAGTTCGAGTCGGTCAAGCATAAATAGGGAGAAACTTTCAAAAAATTCTCTAAGAAAATTGATACCAACCCGAACTCCATGGGTCGACATCAACCTGAATCTAAAATGCAGATCAACTCCAAATCCCTTCTGTGTCATTTGTACTCCATTCAAAGCATCCTAGAAAATTTAAAGAAAAATTGTCAAAGTTATCAGTTGTGTGATGACTCAACTCTAAAATCCAAGTAAGCGAATAGCAAGTCGATAACAACTCCTCAGAAAACAACTCTGTATAACTAAACGGATCGATCAAGTCAGAAACTCAAAATCGGTCTGTTTCAAAGCACATTTTGTTTTCAACGAACATATACCCTAGAGGGCAAATGTCAACCTGCTTCTTACCCAAACAAAAGTCTGAAGCGGTTAGAATGTTAGAAATGCACGAAACTTGGCCGTAACACTTAAAATGGGCAAGAAGGGGATCAAGAGACAAAGAGACAAGAATAGGCTAAGGAATTGGGTCAATGCTGACATGGCCCTTATGGGTGTGACCTATTGTAGCCTTCTCCATTGCACGCCTTATCATTTCAATAGTCTTCCCTCTAAGTTTCGTAGCAATCTAATGCATCAAGCTCAAGTTATTGATCGGTCATCAAGTTCAGAATGAAATTCAAAGCGTTCGAGTGTGAAATACTAACAAACAAGATACAAAAACTATGAAACTTGACAAGAAGCATCATGAGAAAATGATAAAAGCAATTGCAGTAGTCCCAGCCCCACAAGAATCACACATTTGGATTGGTACCGACACGAATCCATGAGTCTTGTGGGGTTCAGACTTTTAGGAATGGCTTACTCCCTCTAGCACAAGTCTACTGAGGTAAGGGCTTGGCCTAACTCGTCTGTGGACTCCTATACGTTGTTGAAATAATTCTTTAACCATCTCTTACAACACAGTAGTCACTAAAGAAGCTATTATTATCTACTCTGATCAGCTTATCTACTTGTGATTCATCTCTATTCAATTCATTGTACTCAAACCACTAGTAATTAGCAGAGGAGAATGAAATCAAACTTATACGGCGGACGTAGGGTAATTAACAGTCGAACCACTATAATTAATGTCTTCTACTTTCTACTATTTCTTTTCATTTATTTTGATTATTTACTACTGAAACTGCATGCATCATATCTGGATTATCTATAAAGACAGGTGTTTTTATCTCACATCAGGGTTTATATCCTTTTTGGTGTAAATAAGGGAAATGCTGGCCATCTCCTCCAAGACACTAACAACTAAGTTGTATGGGGTATGCGAGTGCTATGCGCCAAGGACGTCTCTACACCCCAAAGGAAGAGCAGCAAGGTCAAAACATAGCCTAGGCAGGGTTTCACATCACAAAAGACAATTTTGTAGTCGTATGCTATGTTTCTAAACATTCTATCGCTTAGTTATATAAATATTAATAGCTCAACCATCATGTAAGATCTCAGTCATATTTAAATAATTAACATATTTCACAAATTATCGACGTGTCTAGAAAATGAAGACAAACGGAAATGCTCAACAATCCCCAAGAATGTTGACTAGTGCCTTGTAGTGTCTAAAAACGCTGGGTAGCACCCAAAATAGTTAGTGATTCAAGTGACCATGTAGACCAGATGCTTATATAAAAAACAGCACCTTAGTAGCGCCAAAAAGCATGGACAAACAATCTTAATAACCATGATTTTGTTTTATATTTTTTGGATGCTTTGTGTTGTTAACTGGCTCAATTAGTTACTCATGTAAGTATGAAACCCAATTACCTCAACAAGGATTATATACCTGATGAAATATTCATGAATTTGACTTCGCATAATTCCTCCAAGCCGCAAACAACCACTGGATTTGAATTTTATATAATGTAAAATGGTGTAAATATATCTCTCCAAATTACGGTTGAAACACAATCTTTCAAGAGTTTTCCCTATCTTGTATCCATTGTTTCAAATCTCGCAAATATCGCCCGATATCTCCTCCGAGATCTCATTTTGGACTCCTTCCGAAATGAAACAACAAATATCACTCTAAATCTCCTTTCGAATATATCACCCGAGATATTGCAATATCGAACGATATATCCACTGAGACGAAATATTAAATATCATCCGAGATCATAGTTTTTCACGTTAAAAATTAAATCTGTGCCTAAACTAGAACAATAATTAAAAACTCAAATTTAGTCATGATAATCATTTGTTATTTTACATTTTGCATGTTAAATGACCATAATGTATGTTCATACATGTTCAACAATGCTTATGATTTTCATATTCAACTTTTTTACATACATGTTACCTATGAAATTATGTATTTCATGGTCTATTTATGCTGATTTTTTTAATGTTTTGGATTCTTTTAATATTTTAAGTCTAGCAATATTTCTGTTTTATGCATATTACGATTTAGAGTATGAATGGTCTTTCGTGAAATAAGAAATAATAAAATTATTTTGCAATTCGAGTTTAAAATACTATGTTTTTAATAGCATTCATAAAATTCATTTTGTAAAAATATCATTTTTTTTTTTTAACATATCATGTATTCCGAGATTGTTCCGATATGAACTTTCAGATCCGAGATGGAAATCTGAGACGAACTCCCGAGTTAGACCCATCTCGTCTGAGATCTCCCCCGATACGAGATCAAGTTTATAAAATCCTCGGGACGAAACGTGACTGATATCCGAGATTTAAAACCTTGCTTGTATCACAACGGGTTGTCAAATGTTATCTCATGATATAGTACAGTTAATTTGTGCAAGTTGTGATCACTTGCACAAATCGGAAGGACACTCAAAATGGTCATATGATACTATCACTTGAAATCGGAAAAACACTCGAAACGGTCATATGAACACTCCAACTACCTCAGTACCATCGGGGTATATGCGGGTAGGTTTCGGTTGGTGGTGACTACTGAAATGGGCACACACAATTTGGTCTCAATGATCATAACCCTTTGTTATTTGAATTCAAATTTAGATGCAGATGAGATATACCATTTTCCAAATGAGACACTTTCCCCACACCCCACCAAAGGATGCTGCCATGATGCTGGCCCCACCACCACGGCCTGACTGGTCAGGTATCACCACCAGGAGGCGTTGCCTATCCCGATCGCAAGTATAAACAGTAATGCTAGTATTTCAGACCTAAATTCCCAAAAGTTCCAGTTCATTGCAATATTTCTAAATTTTGAATAAAATATTGGGAATATAATGGCACATAATGGAATTTCAGTAAATTTCAAGAGAAAGAGAAAACGTACACTATGAACTCCGGTGGCATGTAGTGCTCCGATGGCAGCGGTGGCGCCGGCGCCGACGAAGAGAGTGGCGACTGCGAAGGCTTTAAAAGGCATCGAAAAGCCACTCTCACTGCAACCTTGCTTGAAAAATGCGATACCTAACGCTGCTTGCGTCGTGCTTGCTGCCGCATACCACCAAGATTTTTCCACCATTTGTATTGAAAAGTAATTAGAATTTTGGTCTGCTGATTCACATCGCCTTTCCTCTCCAAACTTTAGCCCAAATGGTTTGCATGCTAAAGGAATGGGTCAATGGGCCAACATGACAGAATTTATAATAATTTAGAGATCCACGAAAGAAGGGGTGCTAGTGGGAGGTTGTATGATCGACGCCTATCCGAGGCTATGACATCTAATATAACGAACCGAAATCCTCCGATCTCCGAAGAGACGGAAAACAGCGAATTGTTTTGAGAACACGACGCATCAGAATACAAACAATAGAACATTTCATTGCTATTACAACAATTACATCAGAGTACAACATATCAGAGTTCAAATAAATAATATTACACAGCGCAAATAAAATAATATCAGAGATTAAAACACAAAGCAGCGAAAATTTAAATGTATAAATACAATGTATAGCGGAAAATACATCAACTAGCACAACTGAATGAAATACACGGATACAAAGCTTTCTGAATATAGCTCTAGCTGTAATCCAGAATCCTAAGAAATGAAATATCTGTGAAAATCAAAACTACTACCTGCCCGTGTGGAAAATATAGGCACTCAGAGTTTAGGTAGAAACAATAAACTCTGAGTCAGTCATCGAACTGGTGTGAGAACTAAAACAGTTATTAAATCTTTATTTTAAAAGTTGGGGAAATCATGGGACCACGCCGTATAACACGGAACAGGTTTACTCCACATGAATCTCAGTTTAAAATAAAATAACGCAATGCTTTTCGAAAAATGAAGCTATTATAAGACCCAGGTCCCATCACACAATTCAACGTAAGCCGGAGGATAGAGATTTCCCTTATAATAACCAAACATGTTTCGTACGATTAAAACAAATATTTTTGATATTACTATAAGTGCATAGTGTCGAAACAATTTCAAATATAAATGTATCAATCATAGACGATATAGTTACCATATATTATGCCGTCATATTAGTTCTACAATTAAAACCGAAAAGTTGCGTATTGGAAATTGGATTTCCATCTATGAGTCGAGACAAGGGATGACTCCTGCCGATTCGAGACACCCTAGCAAATGCCTCGGGATTACACACTCTGGGCAACCCTTGGATGCTTCAGGGCCAGTCCACATTTACGTTAGTGGATTGGTTATTCCTGAACACACATTTCCCGGTCCTATCGGACTTATCTCTGAGCCAATAGGGACTCAATAATCGAGGCGCCTCATTCCATCATCCATATAAGTAAAAATGTCTGAGCTCCATACCATGACACCACTCCTAGCTAGAAAGAAACGTCGTGCTCTCCCTGCGGTCACTATCCCGTTTTTGACTCATACCGGGTGTGAGGCTCGCGAATTAACGCTATACGCAAAGCTATGCTATTTAAAGTCGTGCTTTGATCATCAACCACAAGACTCTGCTTTTCAACAGAAGCTTTGATCATTTGCATCTCAGCATGCCACACTGACAGTCCATACCGTACCACTGATTTTCACTAATATATAACCTCTAAGCTCGTACGTATCAAAGAAGGGTGTTAAGCAAGAGAATAAATTCTCAGCCACCAAACAGATATATATTTAGCAAAGATCAACGAATACAGTATAAAGGAATACAATGTCAGACATACCATTCATCTACAAGTCTGTTTTGGGTCTGAACAAAACCGGAGGCACCTTATTCCTCGTCTCATATGTCCAATACAAGATAGAGGTCCTCGCATATCCGGTCGATCTCTAAGTACGTCTGAACGATCACCACTTATTACCTTGTCTTGGGTGTATAGCCCAATCAAGACATCAGTAATCATTCAAACGATGTGAAGATCTCCGGTCTTCAACCACCGTCTTCATCGTCGACTTTTAGTCGTCGTATTAATTATTCAGAATGGGTTAAACCCGGTCTTTTCGAATAACTCGCGTATCTTATAATCAAGCGCTATAAAAATAACACATCACGCGCCTCATTCCAATCTAAAATATTCTTTTATTCAAATATTCACATTTTTAGGGAAAGCTGGTTCCCATAAATTTTGTCAAAGATAAAATCCTTTAAATTTATTCTTTATCTTCCTTTTGATATCAATTCAAAAGATTTGATTTTATCCTTTATCAATTCTAGATCAAATTAAGGTTTATCAACTAGTCAAGATTATCGAGCCTTACCGAAGTAATCATTTATTTATTAATCCTTATCCCAACCTATTCATCTCATGGAGCAAAACTGGTAGTACTCCATATCTAACACCTATTGTATTATTGGTAAAATTAATTACCCTTTCCCGTTCAAATCTAATTAAAGATTTAGCTATCGCCTAGAGTAAAACTGGTGGTACTCCATTCTCGATCATTTCATGAATTCGATAAATTTAATTATCCCATTCTCATTTTAATCTACTTAAAGATTCATTAAAACTCCAGTTCAGTTTTAATCTCAAAAATCGTAACTCAATGGTTATTCAAATTATAGGAAATAAATCCCCTCTTTCACTGGGTTAAAGAACCAATGTCATTTAAAACACAGTTCACGACAAACCCAAAATCATCTTCCATTAAATATGGAATCTTCACAGAAATCAGATCAATATATAATTGATATAAATTTCCGTATCAGACTGATAATATAAATGGAATAACGGCAAAGCTGTAACGTCCCATATTTTCTGGATAATTATTTAATTTATTTATTGTTTAAAATGTTGATTTGAATTTAAATAACCTGAATTTAATTATTTTGAATATTTTATTAATAAATAATAAAATGATATTTTAATTCCAAATCAGTCGGAAAATGTTGATTTTGCAAAATGATGTGAATTGGCAACATAAAAGGGTTTTACAATAATGAATATCGTTTGGGCTTGGAATTCAACCCAAGTGAATTTATTCTGCTCAAGTATGATTGATTATAATATTATATTATTGTTTTCTTCTAGTTTCGTTTCAATCAAGAGTAATGTGCGAATAATAAATGCGGAGCGTTATACGCTTGAAATATATATCGTTAGTAGTCTTTGGATAAATATCGTTCGTTGTCTTGTATATAAAATAATATATATCTATACGCCGTTGTTTGCACTTATTTCTCCATGTGCAGTCTAAAATCCTACCACTCTCACATGTGTTCTACTCAAATATTTTTCTCCATTGATCAACAACCATCTGCTTCTTTTCACGTCTGTGAAAACACTATCCCTGTAAAACTCTATGCACATGCTTTCTGTAGCAGATATTCATAACAACATTACGTTGAAAATAAAAATATCCCTGCTCCGATTTAAAGCTTTGCCGTTCAGAATTGTGGCAGAACCATGTGATCACTGGCTAGAATTTCGACTATACATAAATAAAATATCTGGGCATGTTACTTTCTGTCCTTGTGCAGACATATATAAAAGAAAATATATATAAATGAATATCTCTGTCATTTTACAATCTTTTGTATCGTTCCCAAATCAGAAGAAAACTCGGTAGATTATGTGCTTACAGCCTACTAGTCAAGAATTTCGGCTAATAAACTGTAATGACCCGGATTTCCAGTCCAATTTGAGCTAACCAAAAACACAAGTCCAACCCCAAATTAAACTGAAAATCAGGAAATTAATAGAAAGAAAACAGAGGGTGAGGAAAGATAAGATAAAAACTTAGAATAGAAGAAGAAGAAGAACACAACATCAGAGTAACACGAACCTCACAACGGAACGAATAACATATAATATATATAACCTATCCTTGAAATAAAATCATTATATGTATACAATAACATTATCAGAGTACAACACTTACAACACAACGGAAATAAACTATAGCTATATGATTCTGAAGCCTCCTGCTCCAGCTCTTTAGGTATATCTGTAAAATCCCGACTACTTGACTGCCCGTACAAATTTAGGCACCCAAGAGTTTAGGGAAACAAACGAATAAACTCCGGGTCAGTCATGGGACTGGTATGAGTAAAACATTTTAAAACGGTTGAACAAGTAAACGATATCTCATAAGACCACGTCGTATAACGGAACGGGTTTTTCCCTTATGAGAATCCAAATTATCTTTATATCAAAAACCTTTTGATATTATAATAATGTCTATCAACCACAATATAATAATCATCTAGCAGAAACGCTTTCATCTCACGTTCTACATATATAGTATACAATCAAAATCGCAAGCACGTATTGGGTAATGGACTTCCCACTATGACAAGGTATGGAACCACCTTTCGCTAGTGTACCTCTAGAGAGGAATACACTGGGTTCAACAAGAACATCTTGCAACCCGGCCACACATGACCGACCACTCATTTTGCTTGAGTGTATCGAATGTATATCACCAACGGTTGGGATCAGCAACCGTTTCCCGAATGGGACAGTATCGACAATAGATTTTTAGAAATAAATGAAACTCTAGATCAGGTGATTATACACCCTACTTCGGAGCGACCGACTTAGCCATGCTGCCTGCCCGATTTCTGTCATTTACCGGTTGATGAGGCTAGAAGCTACGCTTTATCATCACACCAGATACACTTCGAATGCCACATCGTCAAATCCATCAGATCACCGATTGACTCCCTCAACAATACATTATGTGTTAGCTAAAAGAAGTTTCCTTCTCCGCTTCCACTCTTGGTACGGTTGAAGAAATCAATATACGTGATCGTCTGGAAATACTCTGTCAGACATCCCTCCATACAAGTCATCCAGGAACAGGATGAACCGAAGGCACTATTCAGTATATCCATCTTAGGCACTGTTATCTAAGACTTATACAATAGCCCTTGCACTTTACTCCGTCTTCAATTATCTTTGGCATATATGATTCGCAACGCTTATGCCAATACAGAGTGGTTCTTTGGATAATAATCCAACCGGTCTCTCTATATTAACAATGTTAAAATGGTCAAAACTTCGATAGTCTGTGATTTAACCATCAAAGAAACAGGTGTGCAAACAACGATATTATTTCCAAATGGAAATTCTATCAATCAATCATCAATCATATATATATATATATATCTATATATATATATATATATATTCATATTTCCTTATTTTCTATGTTTAGAAAATATACGTTATTAACACTAGGAAACATTCCCATTGTTATTTACATATCACTATCATTTCACAACTATCAGTCCCTGGCTGTAAACTAGTAGGAGAACAATTCTCTAAGTATAAACCCCGAAGGCCGAAACCAACATCAGATCGACACTTAGAAAACTATTCAATTTACTAATCTCTAGTCAGTTTCGAATTTTGCTTAACTCTATTTGATTATGGTTTTACACTATTTCCTTTTCAATCCTATTTGTTAATGGTTTACAAATATTTCCTTGTATATCTTTATTTATTCTACTCTAATTATTTCCTTTATAATACCTTATTTATTTCCTAAATGAATATTCTCTTTAATGTATCCTATTTATTTACTAAATAAGTAATTCATTTAATATCCTATTTATTATCCCAATAACCATAACCCTTTTATCTCACTCTATTTATTTAACAAATAAACATCTCCTTTATTTTATTTACTTATTCTAGATGTTTCCTTTATAATCTTCTATTTATTTAACAAATAAATATCTCATTTAATATCTCTTATTTATTTAACAAATAAATATCCCATTTATAAAATCCTATGATTTTATAAATATTTCCTTCATCATAACTTATCCTTCGATTTTATAAATATTTTCTTTTATAAAAACCCTTTTTCCTTTTCTATATAAAATCCATCGATTTTATATAAATAATTCATTTTCAACATACACTTTGAAAATCCCCTTTCCCACATCCAGTATTTCTTATGGTATTTAACATACCATGTAACAACGATAAATATCGTCCAAACACACATAATCAACAACAGATTATATATCACATCATATATCACAATATATGAATCACAGTAAAATAAATGTTGAGGAATCCAGTTGGATTCCTCCAACCTGTTTCCCTGCATCACAGATGTTAAACAATATAGATAACATCACTTTCAGTACCATATGATATATTCTGTTAAACAGAATCAAATATAAAAATTCAACTAACTGACTAGCAGTTCAATCAAACAGTCAACACACAGTCAATCAGCCAATATTTAACAGTTCTAAAAATACAACGTGAAATTATAAACTGTTCAGAGTTAGTGAGATTTACTCACATTGGACTATCATCGTTAACTAACGATAATTGTCGTTGATTTAGATCGGACAATTTATTTTGCGATAAATTGTAACGAGCTCCGATGGACTTCCAGTCAGTCTCATTGTGTTGCTCCCGTCCATACGATCCCAACGCAACTCACGGTTCGTCAATTTGATATCGTATGATCAAGTTATATCATTACGAAGTTTAATATACTTTTAAATTAAAACAAACTTGAATTTTAAATAATTACATGGGCCTTTACCCATCTAAATCTCGCGGCCCACGTTCATCCACCTAGACCCGTTCAAAAGAGTGTTCTTCCCCAAATGAAATACCGCATCTCCCTCCGTCATACACTTCGAGGCCTGCTCGAGAAAACAAGACCAAACCGTATCCTCCATCTCAAAACGAAATCCAACATTCTTATCAATATTGAACTCCTCCCCAAAATCTAAACATCCCCATCCCACTTTCATCATACTCGACACCAGGGATTGAAATCCGTCGCTCGCCCTTTTCCTCACTGTACATCAAAATTACGACACCACAACGACGGAACCACCCAACATCGTGCAAACCGGTACCAACCGACGCCACGAACCTCAATCTATCATTCAAACTTGGATCGATGTTTTATATCCCATAAATTTTCGAACCCTATTACTCGCTGTCCCTTTTCCTCGAACTCCAGATTCGGTGCGAGCTACAAAAAATCACACCAAGTTGTAGCTATTTCTCCCATCAATCCATGTATATAGTTTTTGAGATTTATGGATTTTTTTCCCATTTGTTTAAGAATTTTGAACTTGCGATTTTGCTGTAGAAAGAATTTTACTAGCGGCGCAAAGTTTCGCTGTGGAATTAGGTTTAGGAAAACTTAGAGAGGGTATTTATAAGAGGCTTAGATATTTTTCCTTGATTATTATATTAATATATATATCCTATGCTATCTATATTTATTGTTAAAAATCCCTATGACCACACACGATACCCAAAAATCATAGAAATTGGCATGCAGCTACAGCTCGACATTACGGTCTCAACGAAACTGGTTTTGTCAAATTCCGACTTCGTACTCACACAGCATATTTTTAACCGTCGAAATACTGACTGTTTTTCACTCTAAAAATCCGTACGGCCACACAGTGACTCTAAAAATCACGGAACTTGGAATCTGACAACTATTTGACATTGCGGATCCAACAAAATTAGTTTCGTCGAATTCCGACTTCGTTTGCAAAAGTGGCTTATTTTTACAGCTCTTAATGACCCATTTAAATATATAAATATATTTAAATATAATTAAATTAAATATAAATAAATTTATATTATCGTATATATATTCACGGTGGAATACCATACAGCTCTAGAATATTCCTATATGAATTTCTAACTTGATATTCACTTCTGGGTCAACCTGATATTCGATTTATATTGAATTTCCTTTTTAAAATCTAAATAATTCCTTTATAAATTATAAAGGAATTCCACAGCGACTTTTCTAAAATTTTATTTGGACGTAAATCAAAATCCACACGACGAAATCCCGATTTTTCTCTTCCACTAGAAAGATATACTCCACCAGCTCCACACGTTTCTTGTTTCACAGAAATCCGACTTAAAATGAATCCTGTACATTCAGTTGAAGTCCAAATCGCCAAATAACGAACTGCAGCGCCATTTCAAGCTCGATTTTAATTATATTATAACTCTATGTTCAAACTGTCGTTTATATAATATATTCGTTATTCAAATCAAATTCCAAGCTGAATTAAATATCATAGATGATCCAGTTCACACCATATCGCCATTTCAACCAATTCTGATTATTTCAGAATTAAATATATTATTTAATTTATTATTTAAATTAAACATTCACCATTATTAAATTCCACGACCAATAAATCCTTTTAATCCCCTTATAAATAATTAAATAAGTTAATTATAATACCTCTGCCAATGCGGGTCATTACATAAACATAATAATAAAAATCTGTCTGTACTTCACCGACAAATTGAGAACTAATAGAAAGCGACAATTCACTTTCAAACCACCCTCCCCATTCTAAAATTTCACCTGCACAGACTTAAGAGGAAAAATCGACACCTAGCTACATGCCTACATCGTACGAATCGAAATTACGTCTATTTTATCTCCTTTCCTCTCTTCACTTATATATACTACCTGAGCTGTTTTTTTTTTCAGTATCCTCCACCATTTTAATTTTATACCAATGCTACCCCATTAAACAAATGGAAACCAAAGCTTCCTCCTAGCAACCAAAATGAAACAACAAATATACGTATCTTCCTCAAGTTGTTTCTAGTCTCTACCCATTCGAAACCGACTATAAGGACAGTACATGACGCGTTTGTAGTATGGGTTTGCTGTGAGCCATGGGAAGAAGACTTGTACTGGCGTGATTTCATGGCGCAGGCGATGTAAAGTGGCGGTCCACGGGGTCAATGCAAGGGTGCGTGAAGTTCGAAAAGAATGGACGCAGGTGTCGAGGAGGTTGCTCGGCGTGGCCATGTCGGTAATGGGAGGGGCGGAGCCCGGTGACACTGGTGATGAAGGGAGTCGGTGGTTTTGTTGTAAGAGGAGTTGTGTATATTTTGAACTGGTGCGAAGGGTTGGTTGATGGAATCTTGCGTGAATAGTAGGAGGGTGGAGGAAGGAACAAAACATATGGGGAAGTGGTGTTTAAGTCAGTAGGATGGCAGAGTAGCTCAGTTCCTTTCAAAGAGAAGGAGGACAGGAAATATAACATGAAAGGAAGCATGCGTGGAAGGTTGCAAAGCAGTTATAGTTGTCTTCAATTTTGGGGGACGTTGGCATATGTTTGGGTGACCGTTGGAGGAGCTATAGGTGGTCATGGTGACGGGTTTCAAGTTTCCGTTCAACTCGGATTGCTGACCTAATGGTTAAGCTGGGCACGTTGTTTCAGGCGAGTTGGTGTCGGGTCTGAAGGTCGACGAAGCGGGCTGGCAAGGCGCGGGGACTGGTGGAGTCTAGAGGGTCCTGGTGGTCTCTGGTGATCGGAAAGCTGGGATGAATGGAAATTGGTCGTGGTGTGTTTTCAGGCGACGGAAATGGATTGATGCAGCGGCGCTTGGCATGGTCTTATCCTGTACTCTGGCAATGGAGATGGAGGGGTTGAATGGAGATTCGGTGGTCAGGAGGACGGACGGCGAAGAGTTGAAGGAAGGCTTCTTGTTCGTGTTTTCCTGTAATGAAAAGTCGGGTTTCAGGGAGATGCACAGTGCAAACCGCGTGATTACTTAATAACGTGTTGAGGTGGACTAGATTAATTAAGGTAATTACAGTAATTTATTATTTATTAGTTAATTAATTAATTAATATATCTAATTCAAATTAAATCTTGTAAATAGTATAACTTTATCATACGTTATCGGATTACAGCAAAATTGGGCTCGTTGGAATCGTGGCGACGAGCACCACGCTGTCGAGCTGGTCTGAACTGAAATCGAAGCAGTTGGAGATCCGTGTAATTTTAAATGTCAGTTTAAAATTATACAATATAACGCGTCAACCGTCAATCGTAAAAATGGTGACTTAATTCTTACATTTTTCTGGACTGCTATGATGTGATAATAATTAAAATATCATTAAAAATATATATTGGTCGATTGGCTGCTTTGGTTGCTTATGGTTGATTAATGGTTGTTGTTAATTACATTATCATCTTTATTTATTTATTTAAAATTTATATACTATCATGAAATGTTATAATAACCCGTGATGTAGGGAAGAACAGGTTGGAGGGATCCGACCGGATTCTTCAAATATTATGGATGTTGTTTATTTCTATACTGCTTACACATGAACTGTTTGAACCCCAAATGACATCAAAACCTGTTTGAATATTGATGGTTGAATGGGTGTGATCGTTAGTATTGATTAAGTGGTTGGTAGTGAGGGCCTAAAATCTATTGTTTTCAAGATCGTTTTGCCGTCAGGCGAATTGACGTAGTTTAAAGTTATAAAATTTATTCTGTAACTGAATTACAGTCTTGAGACTATTTTATTTATGGATATGAAAAGAAGTTATAAATATATTTATACGTTATAATCATGTTCTAATAGAAATTAGTAATATTTTATAATTAGAATTTAATGTCATTATTGGGAGTTATGAACTGCAGTCATAAAATAATCTACGAGTTAGTAGAAATGGAATAATTGTTTTTATAAAACAATTAACTGATATTTTTAAATTAATTAAGATATTTAATTAATTTAAGAAGAAAAGGATAACAGGAAATCAGCTAACAGTTAACCGATATGTACGGTTGGCAAAAATCAACCATTAAATTTGAAATTGACGATTGGATTAAGTTTGATTTAAATTAATCCAATCAATGGTTTTTCAAAATATTCGTTAACTTAACGAATATTGCAGAAGTTAGTTAATCATCGATTAACTAAAATTTTAAGTGATTATTGAATTGTTTGTTTATTTATAAAGTTAATTATTATTGAATAACCTTTGTAAAATAATTTAATTATCCTACCTTTAATTAAGAATGATTAATCATTATTGAAATAAACTGTTTTTATTTGATAAATAATAAAGTTAATTATTATATTAATAATAGTTAAAGCTATTGTTCCAATTTTTGGCATTCTTTTAAAAAGGAAAATCAAATTATAATAAGATTCTAACTAAGTAAAGGTTACAAAAGAATTTTGTTGTAAATACCAGGATTTCATAAACATAATTTAATAAAGGACTCTCGTGTTAAAGTCATATTGAAGTTAAGCTTTGAATGTAGTAGAAGCGAGGTGATCGAAAAGGGATTTCAAAGTAAAAGCTATAAAAGGGATTAGCATTCAAAAGATTTGGATTTTTCCTTTAAACGAAATAAAAGCTATGAAATAGATTAGTATGAAAAGGATTTGAATTTAGTTCAAATCAACAAAGTGTAGATGGGATTTATAAGCTAATACGAGAATTCCGACATGATTTTATTAAGTAGAGGTGAAGGGAGTTAAATAGGACTTCTTAGAAGAGGATTAAATGGGTTCGTTCAAAAAGGATATTAAATGGGTTGATATGTAAGTAAAGAGATTATAAGTCAATGACCAATATAAGATATGATATGAGAATCATATTGAATTCGATTGGTAGAGATTGGAAAGCTTACTCGTTGGGGGAAAAGGAATTAACTTGTATAGTGGGTTTCCAAATAAAAGAAAATGGTTTATAAAGCTGTATTAAATGGAAATGGGAATGATGTATCGGAATTGGGTATTACAAACTTGTATTATCTTAAGATAAGAACGCTGTCGATCAAGGTCTGAGAGGTAATTAGAATACCCCAACTTGAATGGCTTCACTATTATCGAGGGATAATATTAGTTTGTAATGGGTAGGAAAGTGATTATCGAGTTATTCGCGATTAATAAATTTTGTCATTTTTTAAATAACCTTTTAAAATGAATTAACTATGCTAATTTTAGTTAATCGGAAATATAAGTGCTTTTATTTAATAATAACTAAAGCGAGTACTTTACAATTGGAATTCTTTTCTTAAACGAAGTAAAGGTTATGAAATGGAATAGTATGGAAAGGATTTAAAGTTAATTCAAAATCATATAAACAAAGTTGTAAAAAGGGGTTTTTACCCAAGATGATGATTTTAAAATAAGTGTTCACCTGGGAATAGAATTAAGTGAGATGGTTTAATCAAAATAAAGAAGAGATTTTGGTTATTTACCATAAGTCGTTTGATTAAATAGAAAAATAACGATATGCCCAAATGGTAAAGGAAAATGAAAAGTGAGTTTATAAAACCATAGCCATAATTTTCAAATATAAGAAAGTATGAAAATAATTTTGAGAATATATATATATATATATAAACGCGATTCCAATATAAAAGGAAAATACAAGATGTTTTATGAGATGGAAATATTTCCAGACAAAGGAAATAAAAAGAGAAGTTGATAAAAAGAGCGTTGAGTAATGTTTTCAAAGTAACGAAACTAGAAGAGTTTTGATAAGATAAAATTTATGGAAACAATTATAAGAAATCGATGAAATGGGTTAATGAAATTTATATAAAGGTCCTGAGTTGCCAATGTACTTAACGATACTGTTATGATTCGATAGTTAAATAACCAACTATCAAAATCTGGCCTTTTATCGATTGTTGGTATGGAAAGACCGGGATCGAACTTATATTCGAAACCTATTCTGACCAACAAATACGTAACGTTGAAAGTATCAGAATATGGTTGAGATGAAGCATTGAAGACCGTTGATCTTCATGAGCGGAAGAACTACTTGTTAAGTTTCTCTGGCTAGCTGCTAGAGTTATGATGACTTGTGATTCTGTCGTGATTGGAATCTTCGGATTTGCAAGGACTTCTCGCTACTGATCCTTGGGGTGACTCCTATATAGGATGCGGTAGGAGGGTGCCTTCGGTTCATCCTGTTCCTGGATGACTTGTATAGACGGATGTCTGACAAAGTATTTCCTTAAGAATCATGCACGTTGATTTTTACAAATATACCAAGTTTGGTGGCGGAGAAATTCTCTTACTTAACACCCAGAGTATATTTGTGGACGTCTATTAGTGATTTGATGGATCTTACGATGTGGCATTCAAAGATGTGTTGTTATTGAGATAAACGTAACCTGATCGTCGCTAATCTATGAATTAGAAAAGCGCGATATTTGTAATAAAATTATGCAAGCGCACAGGTGTGTAGCATACAGGTCGAACACAGGGAGGTAAATTAAAATCAAATTATTTATCTAATCTCTTGGGCGAGTTAGACGAAGCCTGGAGATTTTGTTGAAATAAAAACAAACTGAAATTGCGAACTTAGGATTATCGTTGAATCTAATCAACAATTAATCACTAAAGAAAGTAAATTGCAAAACAAGAACAACAATGCAGAAAATAAAAGTGCAGAATAAGAAGAACAACAAAAATAAAATTAGGATTGTCGTTGAAACTAATCAAACGACTAATCACTAATGAAACAAATGTAAAATACAATTGGTGCTCTTCCAAAACTAATTGTGAAGACAACACCTATTGCTAAGAAAGAAAAATGCAGAAATAGTAAAAAGGAAGAACTTTTATTAATGGAGAAGAGAATACAGAACAATGGATGGTGGCTACAATGACATTACAAGGGTATTTATAGGATAGATAGCCAAACGCTAACCCTAACCTAATACAATGATAGATGGGCCTTAGGGAATTCACAAAAGAGTTCACAATGAGAGTTTCAAATGGGCCTTAGTTAAATCTATTAAATTTTTGGCCTTTCTTCTTTTCCTCTTGGTTCTTTGACAAGCTTCCCTTGATTTGAGAAATTCTTGGTCTTTCTACCAATCATTTTCTTGTCCAACAGCAACTAAATGTGAGATCTTCATCTACAATTCTTCAAAATGTAAATATATACCAATTTGATCTCCATTTCTCTATTTTTCGGGTTGCATGTGGGCTGGGTTGGAATATCTGTAAAAGTAACAAAACAATACCCAAGTAATATTTATTTATATACAAAAGATAAGAAATAAGAGCATAAAATAAATACATTTCTATGTCAATCAAATACCCCCACACTTATCTTTTACTCGTCCTCGAGTAAAACAAGAAATGAAAAAACTAGACTAGATAGGTCACACTTTCGTAGGAAACACGATTGCATTGAGCGTATGCAAAAAGCCGTTAAACCTCTAGGTGTCCCTAGTAGGACGAGTGGTGTCTCGTGAGGGTTTTCAGCGGATACTACCCACAAAATCCAAATGCAGTATGCTATGATTCTAATGAAACCACATGAATGCAATGGACATATGCAAAATAAAAGAAAAAATGAAAACAAGACTTGTTTCTGAAGTGGTACAACAAATTAAATTAACAATTTCTAGTCAGTTGATTTTATTTTAGATACCTCAACTTGTCACAAATTTTCAATATAAATCAAGTTTTCAAATGTTAAATTCCAGTTTGGCCAGTTAGTTCGGTCGATAACATAGTGCAGCCATGAAATAAATTCTTAGTTTGCTTGGCACAGTTTGCAAAGTGGTATTATTATTTTCTCATGTATGGCTAGTCAAATCAATAAGGTCAAGAAATGTTTGGGCATCATCGCTTATTCTTTATTCTATAAAATTTTAAAATTTATGTTGAAGTACATACACCTAACAAAAAAGACCAAGGTTTACCACCCATGCACTGCCTCGCGGACTAACGGAGAGTGGGTAAAGAGCTTGGCAGATTGTGCAGGCCGACTTTGACTTTGTCAACAACGTGTCGGTAATCCTTAGGTGTCCAATCTCATAAAATGAGACCAAGATATTCCAACGCTGACTTTGTCAACAACGTGTCGGATAGAGCTTGGCGGGTTTGCACACCAACGCTCGATATACAAGCAATGTTGGACACCCTTGGATTACTATTATTATTATTGAATTTATAAGCACAAAAAGAGAGTTACGCGAATTCAACTTAACACAACTTAGTTTTAAAGATTTGACAAGCTAATATAAGTATTTTAAGTCCTCCACTTATTTAAACAAAGTCTACAATATAGAATAGATTTCATGGCCATCACCTAAGAATCTCCCTATGTACCGGTTACACTATTATCCCTCAAAATTAAACTTTTCATTATATTTCTTATTCGATCTAAGTTGAGAGAAAAAAAATACTATCAACTGATTAATAATCCTTAACTTATTTTGTTGTATCAAATCTAAAATGAGTCGAAGAAAAAAAAATGGCATGTTACTACAGTCTAAAATGCATGATGGTCCTATTTAAATGGATGAAATTGAAAAAGAAAGAAGAATAAAGAAAAAACGAAAATGAGTGAAATGCAGACTCCCCCCCACACTTGAACTAAACAGTGTCCACACTGTAAACACATTTCCTGAATGTGAAAGATAGAACCCAAAGATGGATTAAATGTAAAATGATTTGTAAAACGAGATGCAATTTAACTATATGTAAGAAAGGATCATATGTACAATGATAAATGTGTTTGCGATGCATGCGATGCAAAGAGTGCCACCAACTTTTTCCCCCACACTTGTTTCTAGCCCTATGAGTCCCATTCCCACTGTGTCTAGGCATGTTTTCTAATAAGCACAGGTTTTTGAAAACCATCTCATCTTTATACCTCGATTTGTAGTCCAGGAGATAAATATCTAGGGTCGTCCTAACCTGAAGTTTTTCAACCAAGCCAGCATTCCAAAAGTAATTCATGTATTCAACAAATTTGTCAGTGTAATTTTTCAAAAATTTGTGATCGTATATAAATTCATTGAAAATTGAAATCTGACTGTTGTTCAAGACTATGTGATCACATTTCTCAAAGTTGTTCAAGACACTGACAATTTCAAGCTCGTTTGAAATTTTCTCAAAGTTAAAATTTTCTAACTCGTGACGTGAATCTACTTCTTCCTCGTTTGGCAATTCACCCTTGTACAATCCAAAAAATTCCTGCTCATTAAAATCCATTTCCAAATTTGAATTGAAAAATTCAACATTTTTATTCTGTTCAATTTCTAGAATTTCAAGTTTCTCACAGTCTGAAAGAGGAAGATCAAAATCTGAGTTTAAATCTTTTTCCCGAAAAGAGTTGAAATCCAAATCATTTACCGAATTTTGAACAACTTCATCAAGATAATTATTCTCAATTTCAAAAGTCGTTATTTGAAAATTTTCAATGTCAGTAAGAGTTGAATTATATTCTGATTCAAGGCTTGTTTGAATTTGATTCTGTTGCTCTCGTTGTTCTTTCAAAGATGTCAGTAAACAAAGAAGTTCATCGGCCTTTTTATTTAGTCTTTCTTCCCTCTCTCTAAGAATGTTAAGACGATCATTGATTTGAGAGCTCTCGTTTTGGATTTCTTGATTTTCAAAATTATAATCCACATCAATTTCACAATCAATATTATTTCCAATGTGGTAGTTGTTTGAATTTTCAGAAAACTGACAATGATATTGGAAATCATTTTGATCATAGAAATTTTGTTCATAACCAAAACTGTTAAAATTTGAGAGAGAATTGCAATTTTGGTTATTTTCAAGATGTTGATATGGGCTATAGTTTTGAAAATTTTGGTTTTCAACCCCATAATGATGTGGATCAAAGCCATATTGAGATTCAAAGTTATTTTCATGTGGATGTGGCCCATAATCGAAATTGTTGAAATTTGAATTGAAGTCGTCATTTCGATCGTAACTTTGAAAATGTTGGTCAATTGGAAAATTTTGAAAATTTGCATTGGGCTCACGAAATTTTGGAAAATTCTGCCTCATGAGTTGTAATTCGTATTCATACTCTTCAAGAGGACGTCTACTCCGATTATTATCCCACATATCTCTCAATGATTTTTTTGAATCAGACATTTGAATGAAATTAGGGTAAGACATAAATTATTCTCACTTCAAAATAATATAAAATGTCAAGTAGTGCTCTATTAATTAACTGACTCAATTAGAAAGGGGAAGAGGGTCTTATGGCCGTTCATGTATAGTATAAAACTAAGGGATACGACCAATGTTTTACGGGTAGTATGCAACCTCTTTTGCTAATAGTTCAATAAATTGAACTACTATATATCCGCGATCCAATTATACGAGACAGTCAATTTCACAAAACACCACTTTTCAATTATATTATCATGAAAATCAAAATTTTATTGTTGAAAAACGATGAGAGTGATGGCTGTAATTATGGGTATTCATCCCTCACCAAATATATTCAGAAAATTCAGTCACAGAATAAATTGCAGAAAATTAAAAATTGTACATAGCAAGCCGCTGCCCCTGCAGAAGAATTTTACAAGCAATTTCTATATTTTTTTAAGCAACTGCATCACCTGTAGAGTTAGAATTTTTTTACAGTGGGGTATGGCGGTCCGTTCAGAAAAAAAATTGAGTAGCGGTGACAATTCAACTCCACTATTTTGCTTTGCTCGATCTTGAAACCTTGATCTGTTGGCTTGAACGATTTTTGCTTCAGTCTTGATCTTTGATTTGAAGCTTGTTTTTTTTTTTAGATGCAAGAGAAAAAAAAATGAACACTTGAACTTGAATAAAACAACAATTCAATCAAAACAATTAAAGCACCCAACAACAAGCAAAACGTACACTTAACAAATAAGAGAGAGGAGCCAAACCATACTAATTAAAACAAGAAGAACGAGACCACCACAAAAACAAAATCAACAAAACATACGGCTCTTAAAA
This sequence comes from Allium sativum, assembly GCA_030737875.1. NCBI lineage: Eukaryota > Viridiplantae > Streptophyta > Magnoliopsida > Asparagales > Amaryllidaceae > Allium > Allium sativum. Next base: position 886,562,607 of record CM060915.1, on the reverse strand, counting down.
TGGTTCAGCCAATTCAAAGCACTCACCAGTATCACACCCCTAATTAAACCAACAAATTAAATGAACCACAAAGCATTCACGCCCCTTGTTTTTCCTTAAATCAAACGCAATCTCCTCTATTTTCTTTTCAGTCTATAAAATACCACGATCAGAGAAGTTAATTCCCAGCAACTAAAACAATTGAATCGAACAAACTCGAAGCTTGTGTCCTTTTTTTTTAATTTCTTACTGAAATGGATCGAATAAGCTTTTGGTCGACCGATATATCGAATTGGGTTTTCCGAAGTCTGTTGTTGCGATTCGAGTTAGATTTCGGTTGAGTGCTTTCGGATCTTTGAATTTTCAGATCTGCGGTTTGGACAGGGGTGTTTCGAACTGGTTCAATGTTTCGATTGGGGTATTCACGAGGGACTGGCGTCTGGTTGTAGTTTCGGCAGAAGGAATGGTGAAAAAGGAGCGAGTTTGGTTGGTCGGAGATTGGTATGTGACTGGGAACTGCTGTAGGGGTCCGGTAATTGTATTTGGGTGAGCACGGTTTGGTTGGTCTGTCTTGCTGTTGACGTTTCAAATTGGGTATACAGGAATTCAAATCGGGTTTTGCTTTGCGGTTTTGGGTGATGAGAGTTGTTGAAGTCTGTTGAAGTTGTAAAGAAGGGGGGAGTTGGTGAGTTCGGTCTGGTGGTGATAGATGCGCCAAAAACTTGATGAAGATGGGGCTGGGCTGCTCTGTGTGGGGTTCAGATTCTCAGTTTTTGGTTTGAGAAGGTGCTTTTTGCGGTTGACGTGGGCTACTGTGAAGTGGGAGTTTGCTGTTCGGGTATGGTTTCAGGATTTGATTTTTGAATGCGTGGAGAGGTCACTGTGATCTACAGAGATTTGAACAGATTTTGAGATGGTTGGTCATGTGGTTGATGAGGTGAAGTAATGCGAGTGGGTGATGTACAGAGCCTGGTTGTGGTGAAGTGGGGCGCTGGGATGGAAAGGGTGTTGATGAAAATTGGTAAACTGGGGTGTTCTTTGATTTGTAGGAATTGAGATATGGTGGATGGTTTTGGTTTGGCACAATGAAAGTGCGGTCGTCGTGGGAACGGGGCAGAAAGGTGAACTTTGTGGACTGTAGGAAGATATAGAAGATGACGTTGGTTGTTTTGTTTGGTGATTCGGCTGTTTGTATGGTCTGAAAGTTGGCTTGATCGTTGATGGTGAGGCTAACGGTGATGTAGATATGGGTTAAGACAGAGAAGGGAAAAGGAAACAACAGAAAAAGAAAGAAATTTGTATATTTTTTTTTTGATTTTTGTGAAATTGTAGAGGGTAATAGATTTGTAAAAAGGGAAGTAACTGTAAAAGGGAAAAAAATGGCAAAGGAAATTGTTTTTTTTTATTGAAAATTGTAAAGAGGAAAAAAAATTGTACAATGAAAGAAGGGAAATAGATGGGAGAAGGGGAAACAAATTAAAATAAAAACTGGCAAGACTTTTTTTCTTTTGATTTAGAAGATTATGGTATCAATTTATAACACCAAATCAACCAGTCAAGATTTTTTTCCATATCTATACACAAGAAAACAAAAGGAAAAAAAATAAAATTTGGCAATTTTTTTTTTACAAAATCAAACAAAAAGAAAAAAAACTAACACGAATCAGAAATTAAATAAATAATAAAATTTAATCGTTACCTCCCCGGCAACGGCGCCAAAAACTTGATCGTCGCTAATCTATGAATTAGAAAAGCGCGATATTTGTAATAAAATTCTGCAAGCGCACAGGTGTGTAGCATACAGGTCGAACACAGGGAGGTAAATTAAAATCAAATTATTTATCTAATCTCTTGGGCGAGTTAGACGAAGCCTGGAGATTTTGTTGAAATAAAAACAAACTGAAATTGCGAACTTAGGATTATCGTTGAATCTAATCAACGATTGATCACTAAAGAAAGTAAATTGCAAAACAGGAACAACAATGCAGAAAATAAAAGTGCAGAATAAGAAGAACAACAAAAATAAAATTAGGATTGTCGTTGAAACTAATCAAACGACTAATCACTAATGAAACAAATGTAAAATACAATTGGTGCTCTTCCAAAACTAATTGTGAAGACAACACCTATTGCTAAGAAAGAAAAATGCAGAAATAGTAAAAAGGAAGAACTTTTATTAATGGAGAAGAGAATACAGAATAATGGATGGTGGCTACAATGACATTACAAGGGTATTTATAGGATAGATAGCCAAACGCTAACCCTAACCTAATACAATGATAGATGGGCCTTAGGGAATTCACAAAAGAGTTTACAATGAGAGTTTCAAATGGGCCTTAATTAAATCTATTAAAATTTTGGCCTTTCTCCTTTTCCTCTTGGTTCTTTGACAAGCTTCCCTTGATTTGAGAAATTCTTGGTCTTTCTACCAATCATTTTCTTGTCCAACAGCAACTAAATGTGAGATCTTCATCTACAATTCTTCAAAATGTAAATATATACCAATTTGATCTCCATTTCTCTATTTTTCTGGTTGCACGCGGGCTGGGTTGGAATATCTGTAAAAGTAACAAAACAATACCCAAGTAATATTTATTTATATACAAAAGATAAGAAATAAGAGCATAAAATAAACACATTTCTATGTCAATCATAACCTCAAGCCTCATCAACCGGGAATGGCACAAAATCGGGTAGGCAACCTGGCTATGTGGGTCGCACCCATTAAAAGGGTATATCATTACCTGATCTGGAGAAATCAAATGCCTTCAGTTGTCCCTTTATTTTAATTATATGCTATCGGTTCGGTTGGCTGGCCCCCAACCGTGGTAATGATATATTCGGTACTCTCAAGCGAAATGAGGGGCCGGTCATGTGTAGCCGGGTTGCAAGACGTTCTTGTTGAACCCCAATGTATTCATTTCCGGAGGTACATTATCGGAAGGTGGCCCCATATGATAAATTGAATGTACTGATAAATTGAATGTACTGATAAACTGAATGCGCTTCTACTCCTTCTCTGCTTCGCAACTACCCTGTTTATACTGATTTCTATGTCACTGCACTACCTAACTGGTGTCCAAACTAGTAATCTATGATCATATGATAATGTGATCCCAATCCCCGTATTTGCGGTTGCCTTCAGGTGTACATCTATTATGGGGATTCCGTTTATTACCTAAATCTAATCTAGGGTTTACTATCGAGCGTTTACTAGATTCAACCAGGGTTTACGCTACCCAGGGCCACTGGGGTTTATGCTACCTATTGAACACTTCTCGGATTCAGGGTTTATGCGACTTAGGTCCAACTAGGTATTATGCTACCTACCTGTATTAATTTTCCATGTGTCTGTGTCAGTCGGCCCTCTCTTGCGTGTAGATACTCTGTGCTAGTCCCACCATAAGGTTTATCAAGCCTTATGATAGCGACCCGACACAATTCAAGATGCACAGTGTATAACTACTGGTACCCAGTGCCTGCTTTTTCCACTTCGGAGTACGTGCACTATGACGGCCCGCCCCGCACCAACCGACATTTCCTCCAAAAGTGCGTTGTACACATGTCCAGTTAGCACGGGACAATCGTCAGAAAGAAAGGAAGAAGACGAAGAATCAACAAAGAACCTGTAGAATGTCTATTAGCGCATGGAACAAAATATAATAGCAACATACTTGACATAAAACAGGTGAGACAATGTATAAGCTGAAACAAACTACCATAGCAGCGGAAAATCCAAAGTACAGCTTATGATCCAAAGTCAACATTATTACAACTTTTAAAAACTGTCTCAAAAAGCTAAACAAGAAAGGTACACTACTAATGCCCAAAGTAGTGACCAGCAACGACACAGGGAGAATATCTATATATATCATACGTGTAAGCCTCCTGCTCGCCACCGAATCAGCTACTCGCGCATCACCAGCTAACCTGTCTCTAGTCTGCTCGTGAGAGCACCCAGAGTAATAAGAAGAGACATAAAACTCTGGGTCAGACAAAAAGTCTGGTATGTGCGATAAGCAGCTAAACAGAATAATAACAGGTATACTAAACCATACCTGAACCTGGACCTGCAACCAAAGAGTTAGCACTACATACTGTACAACACTCTAGGGTGCCATAACAAATGGTGTAAGGAATACGGGGGGTGGGATGTGCATGTCATAGTGATGGCAAATAATCAAGCATAGCAACCATCCTCACATCTCTCACTCTGTGCGTAAAGTATACGATATCCACCACTTCGATCACCCAATACTTTGCTATGATCACTCTGCCCCATGAAGTCACAACGGCTTCACTGCACTGATCCATAGCCACTAATCCTTCGCTATGTCCACTTTGCCCCATGGAGTCGTACACACCCCACTGCACTGGCTCATAGCCTTACTAATCCTTTACTATGTCCACTCTGCCCCCATGGAGTCACAATGGCTCCACTGCACTGGCTCATAGTCTTACTACGATCACTTTGCCCCTCGAGTCATGGTGACTCTAATGCACTGATACGTAGTCCATCATTCCTTTTCAACGGTGAATCGAAGTTATGAATGTCGACAACTCCTCAGCACACGTCGCGCAGCAAAGCCCAATCATGAAGTGAACTCATTGGTTGCCAACTGGATCCTAAGCTCTAACTTCCAACTTGGACTACCTTTGCATCTCGGGTTTTTGGTCATCACTGGGTCGGTTCGGATCTCCTCCTAGCCATCGGTTCGGTTCGGGTAGATACACCACAGTTCGGTCTGGATTGCTCCAGTTACTAGTCATTGGTTCGGTTCAGGTTCTCCATGTCACATCGGTTCGGTTCGGGTCCTCCATGTCACATCGGTTCGGTTCGGGTCCTCCATGTCACTTCGGTTCGGTTCTGTTACCTTTCTTCCTTCCGTCCCTGGCTTGATCTTCTGGTCCGATCCGATCCCCATCCCTATTCCCATCCGCTCCGATCCGATCGCAGTTCAACCACAGTGGCCTTCCTTTTTGCCATACTTTATCTCGTTCTAAGCCTCGGTTCGATTCGGTGATCCCTTGCCTAGTCCACTATCCGGTTCGAGCCCATTCCCCCGATCCGATCCGAAAGGCTGCACCATTTTTCTGCAACTTTTCCAACGAGTGTTTTACGCCATCCGACGGTGTTTTCGACCATTCTAACTATTCTAATCAATCACAAAGCATACAATACAGTCATATCAACAAGTAGAAGTGACCTCAAACACCAAAACATAAATATGATAGGTTAAAATGGATCAAACATAGCCAAAACCCCATATTTTCCCTTAAACGTGTTCAAGCATAATTAACAATAGGATTAGCGAAACTTAACCAAATTAACCCAAGTTCATATCAGTGGTCTAAAACATCATTTAAGAATTTATAAATATTTTTCCAGATTTTTATCATGTTTAAATCCGCTAATTAGCACTAATTACCCTTAATTAATCATGATTAGTGAGGAACTATGCAAATCACTCACCTTAGCCACAAATAAACCTTAGATCTGAAATAAATCTCTGTTTGGGCGTGAATAACAATGCTAAACAGCAGCTCTAATCTTGATTTGGTGAAGATCTCCCTTGATTTGATGTTGCTAGGCTTAATCTTTGATTAGAAAGTGATTTGGAGGTGATTTAAAGGTTGGAGGTCATTTTTAGGGTTTCTAAGAGGTAAGTGGAGGCTAGAAAACTGAAATGGAATGAAACCCTAACTCTTTTCAGCCTCCCCATAACCCTAATCCCGAAATGGGTTATGGGCCCATTCATTAATCATCCTATTTGGCCCGGTTAAGCATTTTTTTCACCTTCCAAACCTTATTTCAGCCATATCTCCCAAACGGTAAGTCCGTTTTTCACATGTGACCACTCTACGGAAAGGTAAACCATCATCCGAAGCCAATGGAAGTGGTTTCAGGTCAAAACTCCTTTCCAATCAAAAGTTATGGCCGAAACAAGATCAGCTATGGACAAAACGGTCATTTAAAAATCGGCAAAAATCATGAACATGGGAAATGACCCTAATAGTCGTTTCCCAAAGTTACATGACCATACGGCTTCGTATAAGAAAGAAACAAATATTCTACGATCCTCCGATGCGTAGAATGCGGGTTGTTACATTCTCCCCCCCCCCCCCCCTTAAGAAATTTCGCCCCCGAAATTCCCTAACCAAAACACACAATGGGTCCCGCATGTCTATCAGCCATAAAACAACAATCAAACATGCAAAACAAGTCTATCCTAGCATGCGGAATAACTAAATTGCAAAGTAAATCTTACCAAGCAAAGAGTTCTGGATACGTCTTCCTAATGCTCTCCTCTGTCTCCCAAGTACAGTCATTCTCGTTCTCGCCCCACTGAACCTTGACTAGCTTCACCGCCTTCCTTCGAAGTTGCTTCGTATCGTGCTCGACAATACGAATAGGCTTGCGGTTCCGAACCGCCTCGAGTTCCACTTCGAAGTCCTCTAACTGATCAGGTGAAATAGTCATATCTGGGTCGTGCACGAACTTCCTTAGTTGGGAAACATGGAATACGTTGTGAACTCCCGCCATCTTCTCTGGTAAGTCAACTCTATACGCCAAATTCCTAACTTGTTCGAGAACTGGGAATGGTCCAACAAATCTTGCTGCCAACTTACCTCTCCTGCCAAATCGTATCACGCTCTTCAACGGAGAAATCTTTACAAACACCAAGTCACCAACGAAGAACTTTAAGTCTCTTCTCCTCTTATCAGCATAACTCTTCTGCCTATCTTGGGCAGCCTTCATTCGTTGTTGAATGATCTTAATCTTACCTGAAGTTTCTCTTACTACATCTGGTCCAAGCACAAACTTCTCACCGGCCTCTATCCAACATGATGGTGAGTTACACGGTCTTCCATACAAAGCTTCATATGGAGCCATACCGATACTGGATTGGTAACTATTATTATATGCAAACTCTACTAGATGCAAATGGTCATCCCATGATCCACCAAAATCCAATATACAAGCTCTCAAGAGATCTTCCAATGTACGATTCACCCTCTCTGTATGACCGTCGGTTTGAGGATGATACGCAGTACTGAGATATAATTCCGACCCTAGAGCATCTTGTAAGCTCTTCCAAAACCCACTAGTAAACAACGGGTCTCAGTCACTCACAATGCTTTTAGGTACTCCATGAAATCTCACTACCCACTTCATATACAGTTCTGCTAACTTAGCTGCCGTTCTGGTCGATTTGACTGGTATAAATCTTGCACTCTTGGTCAATCGATCCACAATTACCCAAATGCTATCATGTCCCGATTTAGTCCTTGGTAATCCATCAATGAAATCCATCGAGATCTGCTCCCATTTTCATTCGGTAATTTCTAAAGGTTGCAACAAACAACTAGGCTTCTTTTGCTCGGCTTTAACTAGCTGGCAATTCATACACTTAGATATAAACTTCCCAACGTCTCTTTTCATCCCTTCCCAGTAGTAAGTCTGCTTCATGTCTCGATACATCTTATCACCACCGGGGTGTATAGTCAGTTTTGAGTGATGACATTCCCTAAGCACTTTATCTCTCAAACCATTCACGTTGGGTACAACTAGTCTTCCATTCTTTCGAAGCCATCCTTCTCGATCAAGCCCATACAAATTCATCTCCTCACCGTCGATATTCATCTCTAACCTGGAGATGATTTCCAACAGGTTAGGATCGTCCTTCTGACTGGAACCAATCCTCTCAATCAAAGTGGGTCTGATCGTCAAACTAGCTAACATCCCTGGATCCAATTCGTACTTTGGTCTGAAATCATACCCTGCGATATACTCCAGTTGCTTCCATTCAAGAAACATAGTCCCTAAACTGGCATGTCTCCTACTCAAGGAATCGGCTACCGCATTACCTTTCCCAGGTGTATATGCGATATCAAAATCATAAGAAGCCAAGAACTCTAACCATCTCTGCTGACGGAGATTCAGATCCTTCTGAGAGAAGAGATACTTTAACGATTTATGATCGATAAACAACTCAAATCTCTCTCCCAAGAGATAATGTCTCCACATCTTCAACGCGAACACGATCGCCGCCAGTTCCAAATCATGGGTAGGATACCTTTTCTCATGCGGCTTTAGTTGCCGACTAGCATAAGCTACAACCCTATCTCCTTGCATCAATACAGCACCTAGTCCGGTACCACAAGCATCCGTGTATACCGTCATCTCTTCATTCCCTTTAGGAATGACTAACACTAGCGCACGCGTCAACTTTTCTTTTAAACTCTTGAATGCATTCTCACACACTCCGTCCCAGACGAAGGCTTGATTCTTCTTAGTCAACTGAGTCAACGGTGCCGCTATCTTGGAGAAGTCCTGAATAAACTTACTATAATACCCAGCTAACCCCAAGAAGCTTCTTACATCTATTTCATTCTTGGGAGTAGACCAATCCTGTACCGTAGCCACCTTCGCAGGGTCCACGGCAATACCATTCTCTGAAACAACATGGCCCAAGAATCTCACTTCCCTCCTCCAGAAGTGACACTTAGAAAATTTCGCTTTCAATTGGTGTTTTCTCAACACCTCCATCACTATCCTCAAATGTCCCTTGTGTTCCTCCTCTGTCCTCGAGTAAACAAGGATGTCGTCTACGAACACAAGAACAAACTTATTCAGCTGATCTCTGAATACCCTATTCATAAGATCCACGAAGTATGCTGGTGCATTGGTCAACCCAAATGGCATGATCAACCACTCATAAAATCCAGACGGTGTCCGAAATGTCGTTTTGGGAACACTCTCAGCCGCTACTCGGAGCTGATGAAATCCTGTCGCGAGGTCCAACTGGGAGAACACTCTTGCTCCTTCCAGTTGATCAAACAAATCATCTATCCGTGGTAGAGGATATTTATTCTTCCTCGTCACCTTATTCAACTCGCGATAGTCCACACACAAACGAAGGGAACCATCTGCCTTAGTGGCAAACACAACTGGTGATCCCCACTCGGAGACACTTCTTCTAATAAACCCCTTCTTCAAAAGATCGCTTACTTGCACCCCGAGCTCTCGCTGCTCCCTTGGTGCCATACGACGAAGTGGCATAACTATAGGTCTGGCATCTTTCACTAAATCAATACGGAACTCAATCTCTCGGTGTGGTGGAAGTCCGGTCACTTGCTCGAAGACGTCCGGATACTGGCCAACCACGGGCAAATCTGACAACTCATCATGCGGGATGTCGAGGGAATTTATAAAACTAGCCATTACCCCATCACTAGGTAGACTACCAAACACTACCCTCCGCCCATCATCCGCTCTAACTGTCACCAAAAAGCCCTCACAGTCTACCACCACCCCGTATCTTTGGAGCCAATCGACCCCCAATATAATGCCATACCCAGTAAAGCCCAAAACAAAGCAATCACAAACAAACATACATCCATGACTCGATAAGACCAAATTTCGGCAAATCATACTAAGGTTAGTCGAACTACCAATCGGGTTCGTCACAACCAACGGTCTATCGACTATCTCGGGTTCCAGTCCCAACCTATCTACCAGGTCACTAGATATGAAGGAACGGGAAGCCCCAGTATCAAACAATACTCGAACAGGTATATCAAGAATAGAAAGCATACCTTGGATGACGACATTCTTTCCTTTCTCCGCCGCAGTTGGGGCATTCGACGAAGAAGGAACAACATTAATAGCATATGCTTTCACAATCTGCTTCTCTTTAAGAGGTTGTGGACATTTATCCTTATGATGTCCCACTTGGCCACAGTTGTAGCACTTCCTATCCACTGGCTTGGCCCGACATTCCTTGGCATAATGGTCCTTCTTACCACAACTGAAGCACTCAACATCTTTCTTACTCTTTTTCTGGCCATCCTTAGCTTGGCTCTGCTTCCTCTTATTCTGAGAGTTGTTCTTGCCTCCACCGCTCACTTGCGGTTTTGGCCCTTCTGCAGATGCAACCTCAGTCTTCGACTTAGGGTAAAGACTCTTCGATCTCAAAGCTTTCCCCATAGTCGATTCAAACGTCTCATCGATGTGGTTAATAAGCATTTCCCCCAAGTATCCATCTAGACCAGTAATGAACTTCTCATTCTTCCTCTCAGGAGTATTGATAAGAGATAGTCCGTACTTCGACAAAGTATCGAACTCAGCAGTATAGTCCGAGACTGCCCTACCATTCTGCTTAAGCTCCAAGAACTTCCTAAACAGTTCTGACTTCTGAGCAGCTGGGATAAACTTGTCGCTAAAGCGAGCCTTAAACTGATCCCAAGTAACCTGATCCTCTGGAGTGGCTGTCCTAATAGCATTCCTCCAATTCATCGCTCGCCCTTGCAGCTGACGAGACGTTAGCCTTCTCTTCATCGCATCCTCGATACCCAAGTCGTCGAAGATACGATCACAACTATCCAACCAATCCTGAACATCCGTGGCCGACTCCGTTTCGTGGAACGGCTTCCCACCAAGGTTAGTGTAATCCTTAGACAGCTTGGCGAAATCGGACCTAGGCGCCTGCACTACTGGGCCACCACCATTACCGGGATTGGGAACTGCACCTTGAACATCCCGAAGCATCCCTCTCATGAAGTCAATGAACATCGTCCTCATGTCAGGAGCATTCCCATTATTGGTCCCTCTACCAGCACCCCTCGTGTCTCGACTCATCGTTCAATCTGTAAAGAGAAAACGATTAACTATCTCCAAGGTGGTGCTAGTGCAGTACGACTTCATCCTTATACTACTAATAGTATATACATATATATAACTTTTGAAAACCAAAGTAATCACAAATACACGCTCTCATATACGTATTATCTCTCCATAGTGTCTTTCCCTAGGTTAACTATGCAACCTAGAGCTCTGATACCAAATGTGACGGCCTGCCCCGCACCAACCGACATTTCCTCCAAAAGCGCGTTGTACACATGTCCAGTTAGCACGAGACAGTCGTCAGAAAGAAAGGAAGAAGACGAAGAATCAACAAGGAACCTGTAGAATGTCTCACAGTGCATGGAACAAAATATAATAACAACATACTTGACATAAAACAGGTGAGACAGTGTATAAGCTGAAACAAACTACCATAACAGCGGAAAATCCAAAGTACAACTTATGATCCAAAGCCAACATTATTACAACTTTTAAAAACTGTCTCAAAAAGATAAACAAGAAAGGTACACTACTAATGCCCAAAGTAGTGACCAGCAACGACACAGGGAGAATATATATATATATATATATCATACGTGGAAGCCTCCTGCTCGCCTCCGAATCAGCTACTAGCGCATCACCAGCTAACCTGTCTCTAGTCTTCTCGTGAGAGCACCCAGAGTAATAAGAAGAGACATAAAACTCTGGGTCAGACAAAAAGTCTGGTATGAGCGATAAGCAGCTAAACAGAACAATAACAGGTATAATAAACCATACCTGAACCTGGACCTGCAACCAAAGAGTTAGCACTACATACTGTACAACACCCTAGGGTGCCATAACAAATGGTGTAAGGAATACGGGGGGTGGGGTGTGCATGTCATAGCGATGGCAAAAAATCAAGCATAACAACCATCCTCACATCTCTCACTCTGTGCGTAAAGTATACGATATCCACCACTTCGATCACCCAATACTTTGCTATGATCACTCTGCCCCATGAAGTCACAACGACTTCACTGCACTGATCCATAGCCACTAATCCTTCGCTATGTCCACTTTGCCCCATGGAGTCGTACACACCCCACTGCACTGGCTCATAGCCTTACTAATCCTTTACTATGTCCACTCTGCCCCATGGAGTCACAATGGCTCCACTGCACTGGCCCATAGTCTTACTACGATCACTTTGCCCCTCGAGTCATGGTGGCTCTACTGCACTGATATGTAGTCCATCATTCCTTTTCAATGGTGAATCGAAGTTATGAATGTCGCGAACTCCTTAGCACACGTCGCGCAGCAAAGCCCAATCATGAAGTGAACTCATTGGTTCCCAACTGGATCCTGAGCTCTAACTTCCAACATGGACTACCTTTGCATCTCGGGTTTTTGGTCATCACTGGGTCGGTTCGGATCTCCTCCTAGCCATCGGTTCGGTTCGGGTAGATATACCACAGTTCGGTCTGGATTTCTCCAGTTACTAGTCATCGGTTCAGCTCGTGTTCTCCATGTCACATCGGTTCGGTTCGGGTCCTCCATGTCACATCGGTTCGGTTCGGGTCCTCCATGTCACTTTGGTTCGGTTCTGTTACCTTTCTTCCTTCCGTCCCTGGCTTGATCTTCTGGTCCGATCCGATCCCCATCCCTATTCCCATACGCTCCGATCCGATCGCAGTTCAACTACAGTGGCCTTCCTTTTTGCCATACTTTATCTCGTGCTAAGCCTCGGTTTGGTTCGGTGATCCCTTGCCCAGTCCACTATCCGGTCTGAGCCCATTCCCCCGATCCAATCCGAAAGCCTGCACCATTTTTCTGCAACTTTTCCAACGAGTGTTTTACGCCATCCGACGGTGTTTTCGACCATTCTAACTATTCTAATCAATCACAAAGCATACAATACAGTCATAGCAACAAGTAGAAGTGACCTCAAACATCAAAACATAAATATGATAGGTTAAAATGGATCAAACATAGCCAAAACCCCATATTTTCCCTTAAACGTGTTCAAGCATAATTAACAATAGGATTAGCGAAACTTAACCAAATTTACCCAAGTTCATATCAGTGGTCTAAAACATCATTTAAGAATTTATAAATATTTTTCCAGATATTTATCATGTTTAAATCCGCTAATTAGCACTAATTACCCTTAATTAACCATAATTAGTGAGGAACTATGCAAATCACTCACCTTAGCCACAAATAAACCTTAGATCTGAAATAAATCTCTGTTTGGGCGCGAATAACAAAGCTAAACAGCAGCTCTAATCTTGATTTGGTGAAGATCTCCCTTGATTTGATGTTGCTAGGCTTAATCTTTGATTAGAAAGTGATTTAGAGGTTGGAGGCCATTTTTAGGGTTTCTAAGAGGTAAGTGGAGGCTAGAAAACTGAAATGAAATGAAACCCTAACTCTTTTCAGCCTCCCCATAATCCTAATCCCGAAATGGGTTATGGGCCCATTCACTAATCATCCTATTTGGCCCGGTTAAGCAGTTTTTCACCTTCCAAACCTTATTTCAGCCATATCTCCCAAACGGTAAGTCCGTTTTTCACATGTGACCACTCTACGGAAAGGTAAACCATCACCCGAAGCCAATGGAAGTGGTTTCAGGTCAAAACTCCTTTCCAATCAAAAGTTATGGACGAAACAAGATCAGCTAGGGGCAAAACGGTCATTTAAAAATCGGCAAAAATCATGAACATGGGAAATGACCCTAATAGTCGTTTCCCAAAGTTACATGACCATACGGCTTCGTATAAGATAGAAAGAAATATTCTACGATCCTCCGATGCGTAGAATGCGGGTTGTTACATGCACGCCCGTAAACCGTCGGAACCTACACTGACGTACCCCCTGCCGCTATTTTGACCGCTTATGATCAGCCCAGTAGTCGTGCCCCTCCCTGCCTAGCTCAGGGTATCGTGATACATCTGTGTGGGTTACTGCTGAAATGGGTCCCCGTTACTAGGGTTTCCTACTGGTTAAGTTTGTGGGCCTATATATATATACAATATTACTCACCTACACGTGATGTACTTAACCCTCCCACCGATTCAAGCATGTCTATTTAATGGTTAAGTTTGTGGACCTATATGTACTAATATTACCTACTGATCCCGATATGTACTTAACCCTTCCACTGGTTCAAGCATGTTTATTTAATGGTTAAGTTTGTGGGCCTATATTACCAATATTACCCCACCAACCCGACGTGTACTTAACCTCCAACTCGTCAAGTCGTGTTAGTTAAGTGGTTCTTATTAACTTAACCTATCTTGCTTATCCTGTTGGATTGGTTAAGTGTGCATTATTAACTTAACCCCGTTCATTCATCAGGTTATATTGGTTAAGTATTTCCCATTTAACTTAACCCCATTCGTTCATCAAGTTATATTGGTCAAGTGTCATTAATTAATTCAAGTTAACTTAACCCACCCACTCGTCACATCATGTTGGTTAAGTGTTTCCTTCTTGTGTTAACTTGACCCTACCTCAAACCATGTTATATTGGTTAAGTGTTGCCCTCTCGTGTTAACTTAACCCTTCACATATATCGTGTTATATAATTGGTTAAGTGTTTTCCACTTGTATTACTTAACCCCACCACATGTCATTATATATTGGTTAAGTGTTACTTTAGTTAACTTAACCCTATCATTTGCTTAACTAACATGTTACAACGGTTAAGTGTTCTAAATTTACTTAACTCACCCATTTGTCTAGTTAACATGTTATTACGGTTAAGTGTTCTAAATTTTACTTAACCTCACCATCTAGCCTAGTTAGCATGTTAAATGCTTACCTAACCTTACCCACTTGTCTAGTTAACATGTTACTATGGTTAAGTGTTCCCTTAGTTACTTAACCTCACCATTTCTAGCTTGATTTATTCATGAGCCTTAATTAATTAATTAAAGCACCAACCACTCACATTAGACAGATATTGTTGCGGTTACTGGATGTGCCGCTCGGTTCCAGGCAGGTTTACACCACAACTCAGTCTAACCTCGGGTCTTCCTGGGCTTGATGCACTAACCACCCACATTAGACAGGTATTGTTGTGGTCACTGGATGTGTCGGTCGGTTCCGGGCAGTTTTACACCACAACTCAGTCTAACCTCGGGTTAGGCATATTCGTCTTCTACTAAATTTACATATTTACTATTTATGTAAATTTTCCGTAAATCAACTTAGCCTAGATCATATTCAACTGTCATGCAAATTAACATACTTGTATTCTATGCCAAAACTTGATTTACCAATCAATTAACCCAACTTGCAATTTATACCAATTTAGATTTAATATTCCCCTTTTTCAATTCATGCCCAATCTAGATTAATATTCCAATTTACGGTTCATGTCAAAACTAGATTTAATATTCTAGTTTACCGCTTGTGTCCAAAACTTGGTTTACACGCCAATTACACACTTTGCGACCAATTAAATTTATCAATTTATGCCCAAGTCTAATATGCATGTAAATCATTCACTATTATAGCAAATTTAGATCATGCCAACATATTTATTATGCCAAACTAACTTAATTAAGCTACGCCCAATCTCGGCATCATAATCGTACATATAACATGATTTCACAAGTTTTCTATGTACTCATGAAATGATACTAACAGTATTAAAGCAAGGAATAGGGGATAAGCACGAGAATTGACATAAAAGAATAGCCATGCAAGAATGAACCAAATACAAAAATAATGGTTCCAATGGGTTCGATGTACATAACAGTGAATAGGAATAAACTAGACAAGTTACACCCAAAAAAAAATGAGATCCAACATAATTAAGGGAATGGGCATAGGTGATTTGGTCCAACATAATGCCAGTTCAAAGTACAACCTAATAGGTTAATGGGAATAGGCATAAGCCACTGACTACAATAGTTATAGGCAATTAACCACAATACTCATGGGCGACTAATCACAATAGTTTCTTAATCGATGTCATAGGTCATAGTCTCATAGTCATGAATCATATGCAATAGTCTTAAAATTATGAATCATAGTCATAGTCATAGGCAACAGTCTTATGGTCATAGTCATATGTAATAGTCTCTTTGTCATGAATCATAGTATAGCCGATAGTTTCATGGGCAACAGTTTCATAGTCATAGTCTTAGGCAAAAGTCCCATAATCATAGTCATTGGCAATTAGCCACAATAAGTTCTAGTCCACAATCGAGAAACAAATCCAAAGGCATAGATATCATTAGATTTGACATAAGCACGAATCAAAGAAAATTAACTTGCAAATTGGTATAGTTCTATATTTTGATTCATTACATTCACAATTCCAATTACACGTTCAAATCTAAGGAATAACCGAACTTACAGTGATCGGTTTAGAAGAGGATAATAAGATAGCGTTGTGGCGATTTGCTATGATTCGCGTGACGTTGGGTGAAGCAGAATGCCTACGGCCCAACTTGAAGCTTTAACTTGATTCTCTTTTAATTCTATTCAGTTTGGAAGAAGATGCATTAATCCTAGTTTTGATTCCAACAGAGTAGCAGCGCCATTTTTTTATTTTTAATTAGAATTGAGGCAGAGTATAGCAGAAAGAAATTTTGTGGAGAGAAAGCTAGGTTTGGGGGTGTTTAAATAACATAGGGGTTACGAATCTGGTCAGAAAGGCGTCCAGGTGCAGAAAAATGGATCTGTCTCCAAATCTGGAAAACAGGGGGGAGGTCGACCCTAGTGTCGACCTGTATACCCAAGTCGACCCCCAGGTCGACCTTATTGTCGACCTATGTAGGTAGGTTGACCCCCAGGTCGACCCTAGTGTCGACCTGGGTCCTGTCTGTTTTGAATTTCGAGCTGAAACTTCTGAAGTCCATATCTTCTTCATACGGAGTCCGATTTACGCAAACTTGGACTCTATTCCA
This sequence comes from Allium sativum, assembly GCA_030737875.1. Taxonomy (NCBI): domain Eukaryota; kingdom Viridiplantae; phylum Streptophyta; class Magnoliopsida; order Asparagales; family Amaryllidaceae; genus Allium; species Allium sativum. Next base: position 886,546,098 of record CM060915.1, on the reverse strand, counting down.
AGCAGAATTTCGAGACGAACGCAATGGCGTAGCCCGTTTCCCTTAATTATTCTGTTACAATTTAATTATTCCCTGATTTGTTACTCTTATGAACACAGGAAATACGGGGTGTTACGTTATCCCCTTCTTAAAGGATTTCGTCCCCGAAATCTTCAAGTTAAGAAGAAAGTGTCCTACCATCCAATCATCCATCTACTCAACCATCATCCACAAGCATCCATTGTCCTTAGAAAACTTCTAATGTTGTATGAACATATGCAAAAGTGTGTGTATATGTCCCTTATCTAATGCAAAGATCAGGCGGTCTACTGATTCAGTTGACCTCCTCAATGCAGATTATGTTAGTGTCATGAGTCCAATTATGTATGCAAGAAACCCTAATTGATACATATCATTTCTATATGTGTGCATAACCATTCATCCAAATGCAACGTCCACAGGATAACACATCAAGTTCAATCCGTAAACAACTACATATATGCAAATGCGATATGAAAGTGACTGAGTTGATCTAGTGCCTAATGTGTGCATATGCATCCACGATCAACCACTAGCAACCACTTGCAACGATCAATCATAACATGTTTCAAACACATGTTTACATCCATTGGCTTCTACCTAAGGATCGAAGATATGACTTGGAGGATATACCTCAAAAGATAAAGAATAGTATAAACTTAACATAAAAGGAGGAATCAAGGGTATTCCCTCAAAAAGGGTATGATGTGCGTATCTAGTCTTTAGTCTTCTAAGTTGCACCTTATTGAGCTTCAATCCATCATACCTTAACTAATTTAACTTCACGATTGCGAAGCTTCTTGACCTCCATTTCCAAAACCCACTAGTAAATATAGGACCTCGATCACTTACTATGCTAGAGGGTATCCAATGTTGTCGAACTATCTTTCCAAGATGAATAGATGTTAACCATGATACCAAGTGTATATACTAAGATGATTAAAGGTCTCTCTTCTACTCAACTTATCCATCCTGTCACACATCTGATGGTCGATATCTCTCACGCAAACCATCCTAGTCGAACTCGACATCCCTCAAGTACAAGCCCCAAAGGCCTAAACCAATATCAGGCAGGCACCCAAGGAATACCTCCTCCGAATTTGGACGATTTATGTGAGATGATAGTAGCAAAACAACCAAACAATTGAGCACTTAACCGACTCTGGCTATCCTCGCCAATCTTGCTTCAAAACTAACGTTGATCGTATAACTGGCTTTGCATTGTCAACTAGATATATGCGGAAGTCTGTCTCGAGTTTTAGGGGAAAACCCCTACCCTAATCAAAAACATCTTGCGTTCTCATGGGCTACTTCAACGGATCGAAAATTGTCGATAAATACATAAAGTGATTCTAGGTAGCTACGACAAACTGATCCCTTAGTATCGCACGAAATCTCGAGGGTATTCCCGAGGCAAGTCGAAAGTCTAACTACCCTCCTTTCATAATTACTAGCTAACCAATCCATGCCTAGAATCAACCCATAGCCCATGAAACCAAATACATAAGCATTAATACAACTATTTTCAAATCCTCACAAGTCAACGATAAATGAGCCGAACCAGATTTTTGATTTGAGACTATAACGGGATCCTCTACTATACAATATCTAAGGTGCAGAGACTCAACTATGGAAGCAGACATATACGAATGTGAAGCGCTAAAATCAGAAGGAGTACTAACAGGATGATCAAAGGGGAAAAACTCTATCAATAGAAATCTTACTGCCTCTCTCTCAGGTACGCCGGCGGTGAGAGCATGCTCTTGCCTTCCGGAAAATCCTGTCCTTTGTTCTTGCCCTTGCCCTTAATTACATGACCCATTATAAAGATACTTCCTCTTGTTTTAGGTTTTACTATTCTTTCCTCCCCTCCTTTATGAACCAAGTCCATATCCAAGGGTTCTTCATCCTTGTGTTGTGCTCCTTAGCCAAACTCCCTCATTCTCAACTTTGCCATCCTTGTGTAACTTGTTGACATGTCTCTCGAAAGATGCCTCCATCGCACGGAGAATCCTACAAAGCTCGAAAGAAAATTACGGCTACAGATGGAAGTTAGGCACTTACTTTCCCTTTGACAAGTGTCGTAGTCTCATCAAGCCTACGGGACCATGCCGCGATGAGGTTACCTCCCAGAAAGCTAGGAGCCCCAGAGACACAGGAAAGAAGGAAACAAGGATTCAAACAGAGGGTCAAAAGATAGTGCATATGGCTTTGGGGAATATGCCTTTAAAACAAAACTTTTCTTTTGAAAATGCTTCTTTTAAAACCATTTTAAAATAATTTTTCAAATCTTTTTATCTGATCCGGTAACCTTCAGCTCTGATACCAAGTGTAACACCCCACCTCCGTTAAGGTCACTCATAAAGGGAATGCCTTAATTTCGGTGGAGCATTATAGGTAAAAGATGCATGTAAATTACAAGACAGACAATTAAAGTAGCGGTAAATAAATAAAACTTTATTTCATTGATAAACAGCTTGTACAAAGATTGTTTTACAATACTAAAGTATCCTGTCTTGCTTACAAAAATAAAGAAGCATAAAATGATTTCCCCAAATAAAGCATGAGCCAGCCATAGCAGTAGAAGAGAGAGTCCAAGGCAACACGTCAAAGAGTCTTCAAGCTTGGAAAGAGTAACGGTCCAAAAAAACCTGAGTTATTCCCTCCCTGACTACCTAGGGGGGTACGGAAGAAAAGAGGCGAAAGCAAACTAGGTCAGACATAAAGTCTGGTAAGTCCAGTGATTCTTAGTATTTAAACGAGGAAAAGGGTCATGACATGAATAAACTAAATATAAGACTAAACCATAGTAACGAGATAATATGGGATAAGCATTGGATATGGCAAGATAAACTGAATGTACTGATAAACTGAATGTACTGATAAACTGAATGCGCTTCTACTCCTTCTCTGCTTTGCAACTACCCTGTTTATACTGATTTCTATGTCTCTGCACTACCTAACTGGTGTCCAGACTAGTAATCTATGATCATATGATAACGTGATCCCAATCCCCGTATTTGCGGTTGCCTTCAGGTGTACATCTATTATGGGGATTCTGTTTATTACCTAGATCTAATCTAGGGTTTACTATCGAGCGTTTACTAGATTCAACCAGAGTTTACACTACCCAGGGCCATTGGGGTTTATGCTACCTATTGAATGCTTCTCGGATTCAGGGTTTACGCGACCTAGGTCCAACTAGGGATTATGCTACCTACCTGTATTAATTTTCCATGTGTCTGTGTCAGTCGGCCCTATCTTGCGTGTAGATACTCTGAGCTAGCCCCACCATAAGGTGTATCAAGCCTTATGATAGCGACCCGACACGATTCAAGATGCACAGTGTATAACTACTGGTACCCAGTGCTTGCTTTTTCCACTCCGGAGTATGTGCACGCCCGTAAACCGTCGGAACCTACACTGACGTACCCCCTGCCGCTATTTTAACCGCTTATTGTCAGCCCAGTAATCGTGCCCCACCCTGCCAAGCTCAGGGTACCGTGATACATCTATGTAGGTTACTGCTGAAATGGGTCCCTGTTACTAGGGTTTCCTACTGGTTAAGTTTGTGGGCCTATATATATATACAATATTACCCACCTACACGTGATGTACTTAACCCTCCCACCGATTCAAGCATGTCTATTTAATGGTTAAGTTTGTGTGCCTATATGTACTAATATTACCCATCGATCCCGATATGTACTTAACCCTTCCACTGGTTCAAGCATGTTTATTTAACGGATAAGTTTGTGGGCCTATATTACCAATAATACCCCACCAACCCGACGTGTACTTAACCTCCAACTCGTCAAGTCGTGTTGGTTAAGTGGTTCTTATTTAATTAACCTATCTTGCTTATCCTGTTGGATTGGTTAAGTGTGCTTTATTAACTTAACCCTGTTCATTCATCAGGTTATATTGGTTAAGTATTTCCCATTTAACTTAACCCTATTCGTTCATCAAGTTATATTGGTCAAGTGTCATTAATCAATTCAAGTTAACTTAACCCACCCACTCGTCACGTCATGTTGGTTAAGTGTTTCCTTCTGGTGTTAATTTGACACTACCTCAAACCATGTTATATTGGTTAAGTGTTGCCCTCTCGTGTTAACTTAACCCTTCACATACATCGTGTTATATAGTTGGTTAAGTGTTTTCCTCTTGTATTACTTAACCCCACCACATGTCATTATATATTGGTTAAGTGTTACTTTAGTTAACTTAACCCTATCATTTGCTTAATTAACATGTTACAACGGTTAAGTGTTCTAAATTTACTTAACCTCACCCACTTGTCTAGTTAACATGTTATTACGGTTAAGTGTTCTAAATTTTACTTAACCTCACCATCTAGTCTAGTTAGCATGTTAAATGCTTACTTAACCTTACCCACTTGTCTAGTTAACATGTTATTATGGTTAAGTGTTCCCTTAGTTACTTAACATCACCATTTCTAGCTTGATTTATTCATAAGCCTTAATTAATTAATTAATTAATTAAAGCACCAACCACTCACATTAGACAGATATTGTTGCGGTTACTGGATGTGTCGGTCGGTTCCGGGCAGGTTTACACCACAACTCAGTCTAACCTTGGGTCTTCCTGGGCTTGATGCACTAACCACCCACATTAGACAGGTATTGTTGTGGTCACCGGATGTGCCAGTCGGTTCCGGGCAGTTTTACACCACAACCCAGTCTAACCTCGGTTTAGGCATATTCGTCTTCTACTAAATTTACATATTTACTGTTTATGTAAATTTTACGTAAATTAACTTAGCCTAGATCATATTCAACTGTCATGCAAATTAACATACTTATATTCTATGCCAAAACTTAATTTACCAATCAATTAACCCAACTTGTACTTTATACCAATTTAGATTTAATATTCCCCTTTTTCAATTCATGCCCAATCTAGATTAATATCCCAATTTACGGTTCATTTCAAAACTAGATTTAATATTCTAGTTTACCGTTTGTGTCCAAAACTTGGTTTACATGCCAATTACACACTTTGCGGCCAATTAAATTTATCAATTTATGCCCAAGTCTAATATGCATGTAAATCATTCACTATTATAGCAAATTTAGATCATGCCAACATATTTATTATGCCAAACTAACTTAATTAAGCTACGCCCAATCCCCGCATCATAATCGTATGTATAACATGATTTCACAAGTTTTCTATGTACTCATGAAATGATACTAACAGTATCAAAGCAAGGAATAGGGGTTAAGCACGAGAATTGACATAAAAGAATAGCCATGCAAGAATGAACCAAATACAAAAATAATGGTTCCAATGGGTTCGATGTACATAACAGTGAATAGGAATAAACTAGACAAGTTACACCAAAAAAAAAATGAGATCCAACATAATTAGGGGAATAGGCATAGGTGATTTGGTCCAACATAATGCCAGTTCGAAGTACAACCTAATATGTTAATGGGAATAGGCATAAGCCACTGACTACAATTGTTATAGGCAATTAACCACAATAGTCATGGGCGACTAATCACAATAGTTTCTTAATCGATGTCATAGGCCATAGTCTCATAGTCATGAATCATATGCAATAGTCTCAAAATTATGAATCATAGTCATAGTCATAGGCAACAGTCTTATGGTCATAGTCATATGTAATAGTCTCTTTGTCATGAATCATAGTCATAGGCGATAGTTTCATGGGCAAAAGTTTCATAGTCATAGTCTTAGGCAAAAGTCCCATAATCATAGTCATTGGCAATTAGCCACAATAAGTTCTAGGCCACAATCGAGAAATAAATCCAAAGGCATAGATATCATTAGATTTGACATAAGCACGAATCAAAGAAAATTAACTTGCAAATTGGTATAGTTCTATATTTTGATTCATTACATTCACAATTCCAATTACACGTTCAAATCTAAGGAATAACCGAACTTACAGTGATCGGTTTAGAAGAGGATAATAAGATAGCGTTGTGGCGATTTGCTATGATTCGCGTGACGTTGGGTGAAGCAGAATGCCTACGGCCCAACTTGAAGCTTTAACTTGATTCTCTTTTAATTCTATTCAGTTTGGAAGAAGATGCATTAATCCTAGTTTTGATTCCAGAAGAGTAGCGACGCCATTTTTTTTATTTTAAATTAGAATTGAGGCAAAGTATAGGCAGAATGAAATTGTGTGGAGAGAAAACTAGGTTTGGGGGTGTTTAAATAGCATAGGGGTCAAGAATCTGGTCAGAAAGGCGTCCAGGTGCAGAAAAATGGATCTGTCTCCAGATCTGGAAAACAGCGGGGAGGTCGACCCTAGGGTCGACCCTAGTGTCGACCTGTATACCCAGGTCGACCCCCAGGTCGACCCCCAGGTCGACCTTAGTGTCGACCTGTGTAGGTAGGTCGACCCCTAGGTCGACCCTAGTGTCGACCTGGGTCCTGTCTGTTTTGAATTTCGGGCTGAAATTTCTGAAGGCCATATCTTCTTCATACGGAGTCCGATTTACGCAAACTTGGACTCTATTCCAAGCAGAATTTCGAGACGAACGCAATGGCGTAGCCCGTTTCCCTTAATTATTCCATTACAATTTAATTATTCCCAGATTTTTTACTCTTATGAACTCAGGAAATACGGGGTGGTACAATTATTATTTATTTGTGGTTTGATAGACACTATTGTAATATCAGAGAAGATATTGATTTCAAAAATGTTTTGGGTTATAGTAAGGTGAAAACCTTCCACGTTTATGTGTGGGCTCGTCTTGCTATTATCCTTTTCTTTCAAAAAGGATTTTTCAAAGTTAAACAAGTTGTTGGTGCTGTGAATTTATCACTGAAAGTATTCTAGACTGATCCGGGTGAATTTTGCTTTGCTTCTAATGTGCTCGGGTCAGACCGAGTATATTTACAGGTTAGGTTTCGCTTGGAGTTTCAGGAGCTGGAAGCAGGAGGCTTCACCGTTAGCTATATAAGTGTATTTCCGCTGTGATTGATGTACGTTGTACTCTGATAAATGGTATGTATATATACAATTTCTTTTACAAAGAGATTTGTTATATTATACTTACTCGTTCCGCTGTGAGATTCTGATGTGTTCTTCTTCTTTCTTCTATTTTAAATTTCTTTCTTTCTATTTCTCATCCTCTAACTTCTTTCTATTAACAGTCTAGGGTTCGATACTTGGATTTTTGACAAGTAATACGGGATGATGTTTTATTGTTGAAAATTCGAGCGTCGAATTATTTTTCGGGATGTTACAGTTGGTATCAGAGCTACTGGTTTAGTGATAACCTTGGCTCTGTGGCGTAACTCGATAGAGATGGGTTAGTAGTACCCTAGATTGAGTTTGAGTGTATATATAAGAGCACGTATTTGTAATTTATTATAAAATTATTTTTATATAGTTTTGCTCGGATTTATATTTTAATATAAATATTTTTTTTTCAAATGATTATAATATGGATTTGTTTGAATAACTTGAATAAGAATTCAAATTGGAATATTGAACTGGATAGATTTATATAATAAAAAGGGATTTCACTTGTGAAATCGAGTAAATGATAATTGAATGGAAATTAAGCCAATATAAATCAATTGATGTGAAACCAAAGTAAAAGCGAACGAGAAATATTTATGTGAATCAAAGTGGTTTGGTTGAATTATTATGCCTTGGTTGTTTGTTATATATTGGATGGTTTGTATAGAATTCGCCAACAGTTGATTGAAAACCAGTCTAGAATAAATGAATTGGAACTATTGAGATGAATCAAAGTATAATCAAGGAATTGTTTGGGTGAAATATATGGCATGGACAAAGATTGAACATTGGTTGGAAACCAATCTGAAATGATCATGTTAAATAAATTAATCCAAGGTTAATGAAACTAAATGGATATTTTAATGGATAAATGGATTGCTAAGTCTTAGTTATAAATAAATCCATCAGAGTTGAATAAAGTGATATGATTATTTCCAATTGTTTGGAATTGAATGATATGAATGGTATGGATAATATGGATGATATGGGTATTTAGATCCGACTGACATTGTTTTAAAGACTAAGTAAGTTCATTGAAGTTGAGAACAGGTACAGAGTTAATCCAAGAAAATTATGGAGGAAATTGAATCCAGTTTGGCATGCTAATTAAACAAGCACGAGTATATTTATTGTTTATCGCATAATAACGCTCGCAAAAAGGTACGCCTACGCAAAATATAAAATTTTGGTTTTATTTGGGTTTTGAGTTTGGATTTTGAATTTTTCCGACCGTGTTGGTCGATGTATATATTTGTTGAACGTGCAATATTGCAGATGTCCCACCGTGCAGGGGAGACTCTGCCAAATTTTTAAAATTTAAGGTGATAGAATTTTTTTGAAGATTTTTGAAAATTTTGTTATTTGAAACAAATTGGTTTTAAAACCGATTATATTTGTTTTGAAAATAAAATATATTTTTAATTAAATATTTTTGAAAAGATAATGGGTTGTTGCGTTCTTTCTGCCTTAATAATTCCGGGGACGAAATTCTTTTAAGGGGGAAGGAATGTAACGTCCCGTATTTTCTGGATAATTATTTAATTTATTTATTGTTTAAAATGTTGATTTGAATTTAAATAACTTGAATTTAATTATTTTGAATATTTTATTAATAAATAATAAAATAATAATTTAATTCCAAAATAGTCGGAAAATGTTGATTTTGCAAAATGATGTGAATTGGCAACATAAAAGGGTTTTACAATAATGAATATCGTTTTGGCTTGCAATTCAACCCAAGTGGATTTATTCTGCTCAAGTATGATTGATTATAATATTATATTATTGTGTTCTTCGAGTTTCGTTTCAATCAAGATTAATGTGCGAATAATAAATGCGGAGCGTTATACGCTTGAAATATATATTGTTAGTAGTCTTTGGATAAATATCGTTCATTGTCTTGTATATAAAATAATATGTATCTACAAGTCGTTGTTTGCACTTATTTCTCCATGTGTAGTCTAAAATCCTACCACTCTCACATGTGTTCTGTTCAAATATTTTTCTCTATTGATCAACAACCATCCGCTTCTTTTCGCGTCAGTGAAAACTCTGTCCCTGTAAAACTCTATGCGCATGCTTTCTGTAGTAGACATTCATAACAACAGTACGTTGAAAATAAAAATATCCCTGCTCCGATTTAAAGCATTGCCGTTCAGAATTGTGGCAGAACCATGTGATCACTGGCTATAATTTCGACTGTACATAAATAAAATATTTGGGCATGTTACTTTCTGTCCTTGTGCAGACATATATAAAAGAAAATATATATATAAATGAATATCTCTGCCATTTTACAATCTTTTGTATCGTTCCCAAATCAGAAGAAAACTCGGCAGACTATGTGCCTACAGCCTACTAGTTAAGAATTTGGGCTAATAAACATAATAATAAAAATCTGTCTGTACTTCATTGACAAATTTAGAACTGATGGAAAGCGACAATTCGCTTTCAAACCACCCTTCCCATTCTAAAATTTCACCAGCATAGACTTAAGAGTAAAAATCGACACCTAGCTACATGCCTACATCGTATGAATCAAAATGACGTCTATTTTATCTCCTTTCCTCTCCTCATTTATATACACTACCTGAGCTGGTTTTTTTCCAGTATCCTCCACCATTTTTATTTTATACCAACGCTACCCTATCAAACAAATGGAAACCGAAGCTTCCTCCCAGCAACCAAAAATGAAACAACAAATATACAAATCTGCCTCAAGTTGTTTCTAGTCTCCACCCATTCAAAACCGACCATAAGGACAGTACATGACGCGTTTGCAGTATGGGTTTGCTGCGAGCCTTGGGAGGATGACTTGTACTGGCGTGATTTCATGGCGCAGGCGATGTAAAGTGGCGGTCAACGGGGTCAATGCGAGGGTGCGTGAAGTTTGAAAAGAATGGACGCAGGTGTCGAGGAGGCTGCTCGGCATGGCCATGTCGGCAATGGGAGGGGCGGAGCCCGGTGACACTGGTGATGAAGGGAGTCGGTGGTTTTGCTGTAAGTGGAGTTGTGTGTATTTTGAATTGGTGCAAAGGGTTGGTTGATGGAATCTTGCGCGAATAGTAGGAGGGTGGAGGAAGGAACAAAACATATGGGGAATTGGTGTTCAAGTCAGTAGGATGGCAGAGTAGTTCAGTTCCTTTCAAAGAGAAGGAGGACAGGAAATATAACATGAAAGGAAGTGCGTGGAAGGTTGCAAAGCAGTTACGATTGTCTTCAATTTTGGGGGATGTTGGCATATGTTTGGGTGACTGTTGGAGGAGTTATAGGTGGTCATGGTGGCGGGTTTCGAGTTTCCATTCAACTCGGATCGCTGACCTAATGGTTAAGCTGGGCACGCTATTTCAAGAGAGTTGGTGTCGGGTCTGAAGGTCGATGAAGCGGGGTGGCAAGGCACGGGGACTGGTGGAGTCTGGCGGGTCCTGGTGGTCTTTGGCGATCGAAAAGCTGGGATGAACGGAAATCGGTCGTGGCGTGTTTTCATGCGACGGAAATGGATTGAGGCAGTGGCGCTTGTCATGGTGGTACGTCGTACTCCGACGATGGAGATGGATGGGTTGAATGGAGGTTCGGTGGTCAGGAGGACGGACGACGAAGAGTTGAAGGAAGGCTTCCTGTTCGTATTTTCTTGGAATGAAAAGTCGGGTTTCAGGGAGATGCACAGTGCAAACCGCGTGATTACTTAATAACGTGCTGAGGTGGACTGGATTAATTAAGGTAATTACGGTAATTTATTATTTATTAGTTAATTAATATATCTAATTCAAATTAAATCTTGTAAATAGTATAACTTTATCATACGTTATCGAATTACAGAAAAATTGGGCTCGTTGGAATCGTGGCGACGAGCACCACGCTGTCGAGCTGGTCTGAACTGAAATCGAAGCAGTTGCAGATCCATTTTATTTTAAACGTCAGCTTAAAATTATACAATATAACGCGTCCACCGTCAATCATAAAAATGGTGAGTTAATTCTCACACTTTTCTGGACTCCTATGATGTGATAAATCCATATAATTAAAATATCATTAAAAATATATATTGGTAGATTGGCTGCTTTGGTTGCTTATGGCTGATTAATGGTTGTTGTTAATTACATTATCATCGTTATTTATTTATTTAAAATTTATATACTATCATGAAATGTTATAATAACCCGTGATGTAGGGAAGAACAGGTTGGAGGGATCCGACCGGATTCCTCAAATAATATGGATGTTGTTTATTTCTATACTGCTTACACATGAACTGTTTGAACGCCAAATGACATCAAAACCTGTTTGAATGTTGATGGTTGAATGGATGTGATCGTTGATGTGATCGCCAGTATTGATTAAGTGGTTGGCAGTGAGGGCCTAAAATCTATTGTTTTCAAGATATCGTTTTGCCGTCAAGCGAATTGATGCAGTTTAAAGTTGTAAAATTTATTCTATAACTGAATTATAGTCTTGAGTTTATTTTATCTATGGATATGAAAGAAGTTATAAATATATTTATACGTTATAATCATGTTCTAATAGAAATTAGTAATATTTTATAATTAGAATTTAATGTCATTATTGGGATTTATGAACTGCAGTCATAAAATAATCTACGAGTTAGTAGAAATGGAATAATTGTTTTTATAAAACAATTAATTGATATTTTTAAATTAATTAAGATATTTAATTAAATTAAGAAGAAAAGGATAACAGGAAATCAGCTAACAGTTAACTGATATGTACGGTTGGCAAAAATCAACCATTAAATTTGAAATTGACGATTGGATTAAGTTTGATTTAAATTAATCCAGTCAATGGTTTTTCAAAATATTTGTTAACTTAACGAATATTGCAGAAGTTAGTTAATCATCGATTAACTAAAATTTTAAGTGATTATTGAATTATTTGTTTATTTATAAAGTTAATTATTATTGAATAACCTTTGTAAAATCATTTAATTATCCTACCTTTAATTAAGAATGAAGTTAATTAATGAATGATTAATTATTGAAATAAACTGTTTTTATTTGATAAATAATAAAGTTAATTATTATATTAATAATAATTAAAGCTATTGTTCCAATTTTTGGCATTCCTTTTAAAAAGGAAAATCAAGTTATAATAAGATTCTAACTAAGTAAAGGTTACAAAAGAATTTTGTTGTAAATACCAGGATTTCATAAACATAAGTTAATAAAGGACTCTCGTGCTAAATTCATATTGAAGTTAAGCTTTGAATGTAGTAGAAGCGAGGTGATCGGAAAGGGATTTCAAAGTAAAAGCTATAAAAGGGATTAGCATTCAAAAGATTTGGAATTTTCCTTTAAATGAAATAAAAGCTATGAAATAGATTAGTATGAAAAGGATTTGAATTTAGTTCAAATCAACAAAGTGTAGATGGGATTTATAAGCTATAACGGGTCATATAATTAAGACAAGAAGGGAGGAAAGAATAGTAAAACCTAAGACAAGAGGAAGTGTCTTTTTTATGCTATAGCAGGTCATATAGTTAAGGACAAGGGCAAGAAAAAGGACAGGATTTTCAGGGGGGCAAGTGCATGCTCTCACCGCCAGCGTACCTGAGAAAGAGGTAGTAAAGTTTCTGTTGAAAAAGTGAAGTTTTCTTTTGATCATCCTGTTAGTACTCTTTTGATTTTAGCGCTTCACATTCGTTTATATCTGCTTCCATAGCTGAGTCTCTACACCTTAGTACTTGTATAGTATAAGAACCCATTATTGTCTCAAACCCGATTGGTGGTTCAGCTCATTTATCTTTGATTTGTAAGGATTTGAGAACAGCTATATTAAGTATTGAGTTTAAGTGTAATGCTTATGTTTTTGGTTTCATGGGCTATGGGTTGATTCTAGGCATGGATTGGTTAGCTAGTAAGTGTCATAGTTAGACTTTTGACTTGCCTCGGGAATACCCTCGAGATTTCGTGTGATCCTCTGGGATCAGTTAGGCTTAGCTACCTAGAATCACTTGATGCATCTATCGACGATTTGTGATCCGTTAGAATAGTCCATAAGTACGCAGATGTTTTTGATTAGGTTAGGGGTTTGCCCCCTAAAATGCAAGATAGACTTCCACATATATCTAGTTGACAATGCAAAGCCAGTTGCATTACCTGTGCAACGCATGACTCCACGGGAAAGGAAGGGCTCAGTAAACAAGTAAAAGAGTCACTTGATAAAAGGTTCATAAGGCGTAGTATTTCTGAATGGGGTACTTCAGTTGTTTTCGCTACAAAGGCGGATGGTTCACTTCCCTTGTGCATAGATGATATTTTGGTTTTCTCTAAGAGTGAGGAAAAACATGCTTTGCATCTAAGGGAAGTCTCGGATACCCTCCAAGTGCATCAGATTAAGGCTAGGTTCTCCAAATATCATTTTGGAGAGAAGAAGTAAGGTTTCTAAGGCATGTGATATCCAAAGAAGGGATAACAGTAGATCCCGCAAAAGTAGTTGCGGTGCAAAATTAGAAGGTCCCAAGGAATGCAACGGGAGTAAGAAATTTTCTTGGATTAGGAGGCTGGTATAGGAAGTTAATTAAGGACTTTATGAAGGTATCAGCCCCACTTACCAGATTGACAAAGAAGAATCTAACTTTTGCTTGGGATTTGATTTGTGATGTTGCTTTCCAACGACTGAAGAGAACCTTGACAACAACCCCAGTCTTGACATTGCCCGAAGGAAAAAAAGCTGACCTTAAGTCCTCTCTTTGTGGAAAGGTAAAACTTGGAGAACATAGCAACCTTTGACTTTAAACCCTCTTTTGAGTTTGTACCTGGTTTGTTAGCAATGCTGGAGGTGCGGCCTATGCTTTTGGACTCAATAGGAACATCGTAACAAGAAGACCCTCAGATTTGTGACATGATGGATAAGCCAAGTAGAGGAGAGACCTCTAATCATCTTAGTATATACACTTCGTATCATGGTTAACATCTGTTTATCTTTGAAAGATAGTTCGACTACACGGGATACCCTCTAGCATAGTAAGTGATCAAGATCCTATCTTTACTAGTGAGTTTTGGAAATGGAGGTCAAGAAGATTCGTAACCGTGAAGTCAAAGTAGTTAAGGTACAGTGGAGTGAAGCTCAAGAGGACGCGACGTGGGAGACTGAAGATAAGACACGCGCATCATACCCTTTTTCTTGAGGGTATATCCTTGATCTCTTTTTAGGAATTTTATGCATACTTGTTTCTATCTTTTTAGGTATATCCTCTAGGTCATATCTTCGATCCTTAGGTAAAAGCCAATGTATGTAAACATGTGCTTGAAACATGTTATGATTGATGGTTGCAAATGGTTGCAAGTGGTCGCTAGTGGTTGCTCGTGGATGCATATACACACACATTTGACACCAGATCGGCTCAGTCACTTTTATATTGCATATGCATATGAATATATGTATTTATATATGGATTGAAACTTGATGTGTTATCATATGGATGTTGCATTTGTATGAATGATCATGCACTCATGTAGAAGTTATAAAGTACGATTAGGAATAATTGCATACATAATGGACTCATGGCACTATCATGATTTGCATTAAGGAGGTCAACTGAATCAGTAGACCGCCTGATTTTGCATTAGATAAGGACATATATAAACACTATGCATATAGTCATGAAAGCATTAGAAATCTTTTTAAGGACAATGGATGCCTGTGTTTGATGGTTGAGTAGATGGACGATTGGATGGTAGGATATACATTCTTCTTGACTTGAAGATTTCGGGGACGAAATCCTTTAAGGAGGGGGGAATGTAACTCCCCGCATTTTCTGTGAATATTAAAATAACGAATTAAAAGATAATTAATTTTAAAAGTGGGAATTAAGGGAAACAGGTTATGCCATTGTGTTCGTCTTGGAATTCTGCTTGAGATAGAGTCCGAGTTTGCGTGAATCGGACTCCGTATGAAGAAGTTATGGAGTTTAGAAGATTTCAAGTTTATACAGAAAATATAAATAATAATTAAAAATCTCAAACCAAGTTCATAATTCGAAATTCCAACAGAATAGGCTGAGCAGGAAAATTCCCGCTCAGGGTGTCGACCCCCCAAGGGGAGTCGACATAGGTGTCGACCCCCCCGTAGGGAGTCGACATAGGTGTCGACCCCCCCGTAGGGAGTCGACATAGGTGTCGACCCCCCCTGTAGGGAGTCGACCCCTTTTTGATCTGGTTCCTGTGATGATTTTTCTGAGCCTTGAGCTGATGTAGCCTTCACTGTTTGGCCCGATGGTCGATTTCCGAGTCATTAGGGCATATGTGGCGACTTCTCGTTTGCTCTATTTGGTCTGGATGGCTCTGATTACTCCTAGGTAGATCTAAAGTCTCACATTAATCTAAACTTCTATATAATCACCCCAACCCTCAACCCTAAACCTCATTGTCTTGCTCTAAGAAGCCGTCATGTTGTCCATGGCCAAAATAGCATAGCCTTCATTTTTCTCTAAACTAGAAATCAAGTTAGAAAGCTCCAAACCAAATCAAAACTTGAGAATCAAACGTCTACATCAAAGGATTAGCATAACAAATTCAGAAATCAGATCCAAGAATACCAGAATTATTCTTTTTCTGTAAGTTCGGCTATTATTCAGATTTAAACACTTTTCTTAATAGAAATCATGACTGTGATGAATCGGATCTAGAATTATGCCTAATTGTAAGATAATCAATTTTGATTCATGCTTATCCTTTTGACAAAACTGAAAATACCTATGCCGATGAGACTATTGTGTTTGATACAATTAAGCCTATCATGTTGTACATCAAATTGGTAACACTTTTATGTTAAATTCTATCGAATTTATATGCCTATGATGTGACTTACCAGTATGTTCATATTTGAAGTCAATGTACAACAAATCTATTTGAAACCATGATCCTTATGTTGATATAACTTTACATGGTTATGTAAATTCTTGTGTCCCTTCTCTTTTCCCCTTTTAGCTTATTTTATGAGTACTAGGTTCATTCGGAACCTAGATCGAATCTTATTATACGTGCGATTGGAATGTAGGCATATTGTGGAATAATCTATTTGGTAATAGTGGAACATAATTTGTAACTTGTGATTTGGGGGCATAATTGTTATTGTTGCGAACTTAGGGTAAATTGAAATATTAAATCTAGATTAGGCGTAAACTGTAAATTGGAATACTAAATCTAGATTGGGCATAACTATCGGTTGGGACGCCAAACATAATGTATATTGTGATTTTGAGGCATGACTATTATTGCAAATTTGGGAAGATTGGGTGTAACCTATTTTGGGTGATAACTTGTAATTGAATTTGTGGGGCCTAACTTGCAATTGGCTTTGTTGGGCATAACTTGAGAATTGGAACATGACTAGTTTGGTGAATTTGGGATAATTAGTATACAAAAGTCTAGGTTTGGGCATATTTGACAAATATGTAAGTTGGCTAAAAGGTGAACATGCCTAACCCCCAGGTTAGATAGAGTTGCGGTGTAAAACTGCCCGGAACCGCCCAGCACATCCAGTAACCGCAACAACATAGATCTAATGTGAGATGTTAGCGCACTTAGCCCAAAACCCGAGGTTAGAATGAGTTTGCGGTAGAAGTCTGCCCGGAACCGCCCGGCACATCTAGTAACCGCAAACAACAATTCTAATGTGAGAGGTTAAGGCATTAATGAATTAATGCTAATAAACAGACGTGCTAAGGATGGTAGGGTTAAGTTAAAACAAGAGGGCAACACTTAACTAGTATAACATGACTTGTTGTACGGTTAAGTAACACAAGAAGGCAACACTTAACCAATGTAACATGACAAGTGGGTGGGTTAAGTTAATAAGAAACACTTAACCAATATAACATGATGAACGAGTGGGGTTAAGTTAATGGGAAACACTTAACCAATATAACATAATGAACGAATGGGGTTAAGTTAATAAGAAACACTTAATCAATATGACATGATGAATGAGTGGGGTTAAGTTAATGGGAAACACTTAACCAATATAACATGGTGAATGAACAGGGTTAAGTTAATAGGAAACACTTAACCAATACAACATGATGAATGAGAAGGGTTATGTTAATAAAAAACACTTGTCCAACATGACATGATGAGTGGGTGGGTTGAGTTAACATGAATGGACAACACTTAACCAATATTACATGAGCAAAGTGGATAGGGTTAGGACAAGCTTAACCAAAAATATGTATTGTCTTGCAAAGTGGAAAGGGGTTAAGTACATCTCGTGTAGGTGGGTAATATTAGTATATATAGGCCCACAAACTTAACCGTTAAATAAACATGTTTGAATCAGTGGGAGGGTTAAGTACATCTCGTATAGGCGGGTAATATTTGTATATATAGGCCTACAAACTTAACCAGTAGGAAATCCTAGTAACGGGGACTCGTTTCAGCAGTAACCCACATAGATGTATCATGGTACCCTGAATTAGGCAGGGTGGGGCACGATTAATGGGCTGATTATAAGCGGTCAAAATAGGGGCAGGGGGTACGTCAGTGTAGGTTCCAACGGATTACGGGCATGCACGTACTCTGGAGTGGAAAAAACAGGCATTGTGTACTAGTAGTTATACACTGTGCATCTTGAATCGTTTCGGGTTGCTATCATAGGGATTGATACACCTTATGGTGGGACCAGCACATGGTATCTACACGCAAGAGAGGGACGATTGACACCGACACAAGGAACATTAATACAAGTAGGGAGTCGATCGATAGAGTGGTAAGGGTACGTCTAACATATTCATGGCAATTAGGCAGATTGAGGTGGAATCCTCATAATAGATGTACACCTGAAGACTACCACAATAGCAGGGATTGGGATCACATTATCATATGATCATTTTATACAGATTACTAGTTGGGACACTAGTTAGGTGGTGCAGAGATATAGAAATCAGAATAACAGGGTAATAACGAAGCAGAGAAAGAGTAGAAGCGCATTCAGTTTACCTTGCCTTATCATATCTTATGCTTATTGTAGTGACCCGAAAATCCGGTCCAATTTGAGCTAACTGAATAACACAAGTCCAACCCCAAATTGCACTTGAAATTCAAGAAACTAATAGAAAGAAGATAGAGGGTGAGAATAGATAAGGTAGAACTAATAGAATAGAAGAAGAAGAAGAAGGACATCATCATCAGAGTAAACACGAATCTCACAGCGGAACGAATAAAATATAACATAACTTTTGAAATACAAACAGTTATATATACAATAGCACTTATCAGAGTGCAGCACTTACAACAACAGCGGAAATAATAATAGCTATAGAATCCTGAAGCCTCCTGCTCCAAGCTCTCCAAGTGTATCTGTAAAATCCCGACTACTTGACTGCCCGTACAAATTTAGGCACCCAAGAGTTTAGGGAAAACAACAAAGTAAACTCCGGGTCAGTCATGGGACTGGTATGAGTAAAACAGTTTAAAACTATTTGAACTAGTAAAACGATATCTCATAAGACCACGCCGTATAACGGAACGGGTTTTTTCCCTTATGAGAATCCAACATGTTTGAAAAGTAGTATCACTGATATTATAATAATGTCTAAATACAATTAGATATCAATCTAGCAAAAATGCTTTCATCTCACGTTCTACATATATAGTATACAATCAAAACCGCGGGTGCGTATTGGATGATTGGATTTCCAACTATGACAAGGTATGGAACCACCTTCCGATCAGTGTACTCTAGGAACGATACACTGGAGTTCAACAAGAACATCTTGTAACTCAGCCACACATGACCGACCACTCATTTCGCTTGAGTGTATCGAATGTACATCACCAACGGTTGGGATCAGCAACCGTTTCCCGTATATATATGGGACAACATTGATAGATTAAAGAAGCAAATGAATATTCTCTAGATAGGTGATTATACACCCTACTTCGGTGCAACCGACTTAGCCATGCTGCCTGCCCGATTTTTGTCATTTACCGGATGTGAGGCTAGAAACTACGCTTACTTTCCATTCATTGATAACACGATCACTTTGAATGCCACATTATCAGATCCGTCCATCATTAGTTGGATCTGCACAAATAGATTCTGGATATTATGCGAAGGGAATAAATCCGTTGGCCACCATATATATTTGTACAGTCCAACTCTTTCGATCATTGGAACTATTCTGTCAGACATTCGTCCATTTACGTTCGTTCTGGGATTGAACGAAACCGAAGGCACTATTCTGTAAATAGGACAGCCCTTGCGCTTTACTCCGTCTTCAATTATCTTCATCGTATTTGATCACAACGCTTATGTCGATACGGAGTGGTTCTTCGGATGATAATCCAACCGGTCTCTCCATATTAACAACGTAAATATGGTCAAAACTTGATAGTCTGTGATTTAACTATCAATGAAAACATGTCAGTGTACAAACAACGATCTTATTTCTAGATAGAAATTCGATCGATCAACCATCATCATATATATATATATACATATATATATTCATATTTCCTTATTTTCTATATTTAGAAAATATACGTTATTAACATTGGAAAACATTTCCAATCCTCATTCACGCATCACTACCATTCCACAACTATTAGTCTCTGACTGTAAACTAGTAAGAGAACAATTCTCTAAGTATAAACCCCGAAGGCCGAAACCAACATCAGATCAACACTCAGAAAAATCTTCAACTTACCAATCTCTAGTCAGTTTCTAATATTGTTTAACTCTATTTGATTTACTCTTATTCGAATACTATAAGTCGATTAACTCTATTGATTTAACCCTATCGAATAACTAAATTCGATAAACTCCTTTTGATTAACTCTATCGAATAACTAAATTCGATAAACTCCTTTTGATTAACTCTATCGAATAAATAAATTCGATAAACTCCTTTTGATTAACTCTATCGAATAACTAAATTCGATAAACTCCTTTTGATTAACTCTATCGAATAAGTAAATTCGATAAACTCCTTTTGATTAACTTGTATTCGGTTACTAAATTCGATTAGCTAATATTAGACTATTCTTATTCGATTAACTAATATTAGACTAACTCAAATCAGGGTATTTCTAATTAAATGACTAATATTCAATTACTCTATTTCGATTATCTCTTTTATATCTCATCAATTTCCTTTTTATAACGTTTATTTTCCGTTACAACTATTTCCTTTTTTACGTTTACTTACCGTTACAAATATTTCCTATTTACAACTTCTACTTACCGTTATAAATATTCCTTATTTACAACTTCTATTTACCGTTACAAATATTTCCTTATTTACAACTTCTATTTACCGTTACAAATATTTCCTTATTCTATTTATTTTCTAAATAAATATTCTTCTTTCAATTCTATTTATTTTCTAAATAAATATTCCCTTTTATAAAACTCTATTTGTTTTATAAATACTTTCCTTTTATAAAACCGTGTTCGTTTTATAAATAATTTCCTTTTATAAAATCCTGTGATTTTATAAAATTCCTTTATTTCAATATACATTGAAATATTCCTTTTCACAACTAAGGGTTTCTTATGATATGTAAAATATCGAATAACAATGATTAATATCATTCTAACACACATAATCCAGAACAGATTATATAACACATCATATAACACAATATATGAAAACAGTAAAATAATTGTTGAGGAATCCAATCGGATTCCTCCGACCTGTCTCCCTGCATCCACAGATGTTACACAGTATAATATATATCATATTTCATTTTGAAATGAAATATCCTGCTGTACAGAACCATATTTGATTAACAGTACATAGATTAACTATAACTACGTTTTCAATCAAATCTATTTAACAGTCCAGTTTAACAATCAATATACAGCAGTCAATAAATAAAGTACAATTTATATTAAAATATAAATTGAGGAAAGTTAGTGAGTTTTACTCACATTGGACGATCATCGTTAATAACGATAACCATCGCTTGATTCAGACGAACAATTTATTTCGCAATAAATTTAAGCGAGCTCCGATCCACTCTCCGTCAGTTCCATGTTGTAGATTGCGTCGATATGATTCCAACTCCATTTTGTTTGTCGAGTTTTTGTTCATACTTTTCTGTCTTCATTTCTTGAAATCGCGTTGGCCTCCTTTTGTTCTTCACGTTATTCAAACCAAAACACTATTGTTAACAAACCCCCCTGTAAAGACCAAGCTCCATTTCGTTATTATGTCCAACGTCATTTTGCTCCTCCATATTTTTCCCAGTCTTTACTATTCGCGTTTGCACAATAAAAATGTGAAACCTCCTTTCACATTTGAAACACGTTGATGCCCCATCCCAGACTTCACCACGTCTAACCAATTGCTACCCCTTCATTCTGTTTTGCTGAAATGCCCCACTTCACTTAGTCCCAACGTCCTTCTGCAAATCAGAAAATGGATTACACCTTAATCACTTTCAACACGTCATTTCCATTATCCAGCATCCCTTCACTTTTGTTCAACCGAAAATATCACGTTGCCATCAATCCCATACCACCGCCATTTCTGAAATTTACTTCATATTTGCATGCAAACTCCCGTACGAACCACCACTTAACAAACTAGAGCTACCATTTGAAAACATCAGCCCATTACCCTCTCAAGACAAACCCGATCCACTATTTGTTCTCCATCTAAAAATACCGACTCCACCATTTCCACAGCTTTCGAACAGCACGACTCAGTAAACTCCCCAAGTATTACTGCTGATCCTCCTTCTTTTACCTCGTAGGCTTCAGGAGCAACGCTGCTCCATCCTCACAACCACAGCACCATCCACTTCCTGTTCAAGTCGTTACTGCGCCCATCACCGACCACCTGAAACTACGCCTTCGCCTCCATCCAGTCATCACCATGTCAGCGCTGCTAGTTCCTAAGTCGTTCCTCGACTACGACATCTTCCTGAAATCATCACACCGTAGTCCGACTTTCTCTGCCACCGAAAACTACCAGAGTTTTATCACCACCATCTCGCCTTCGCAACTCTCCATCAGTCTGCCGTTAATCCCCAAAATGAAGCATCGAACAAGCCGAGTCCAGTAGAGAATCGTAGACAAACTCCTAAGCAACTCACCGACGTATGTTTTTTTTCCATGGATTTAGGAATTTTCGTTTGATTTATGAGAGCAGATCTGTGAAGTTCGCATTTTTGAAGAAGAAGAGTAAGAAGTGGCGGCCGTAAATTTTGAGCAGAAGGGGATTACTGATTTAGGTTTTAAAGGTTAAGGAGGGGTATTTATAATCAACATAAATATCTAGATATTTTAGTTTTATATAAAAGTAGAAGTAACTGTTAGGCTAAAAAAAAGGGTACACGCCTACACGGGTTTGAAACCACAAAATTATTTACTTTGACACGAAGAAATAGAAGATATGGTTTGCGAGGAAGGATACGGTCCTATCATACTTTCTCTTTTATTTAAATGTTATAAACATATATATGTACACCGATACAAGAAAATTCTGTTCAGTTACAGACTGATATAAAAATACCGTCGGATTCAGTGAGGTGCCGCGATTCCGAAAATAAAATAACACCGGTAGATTAACTCATATTGTGAAACCTCGAAATGTCGATAGAGGGTGCCAAATACTCCAAATAAAAAGTTGCTTATTAAATTAATTAAAAATTACAGTAAAATTCTAAAAATTAAATTATCACTATTTCCCAAAAGAACCTTGTCTAAATTCAAACCCGATCTCTAGTTATATCGAATAAACCGTTACGGTCGATAAACGATTCTATAACGACTATTTTAAAATTTGATTTGGACATATCTCAAAATCTACACGACGAAATCCTGATTTTCTCTTCCACTAGAAAGATATACTTCACCAGCTCCACACGTTTCTTGTTTCACAGAAATCCGGCTTAAAACGGATTCTGTATCTTCAGTTGAAGTTCGAATCGCCAAATAGCGAACTGCAGCGCCATTTCAAGCTCGATTTTTAATTATAATATAATTATACGTTCTAACGTCGATGATTAAATAATATATTCTTTATTTAAATAATTAAATAAGTTAATTATTACACCGTCAAATATCCGGGTCATTACACTTATCTTAGGTTATCTTGCTACTATGGTATTGTCCTATATTCAGTTTATTCATGTCATGATCCTTTTTCCTGTTTACATGCTAGTAATCACTGAGCTTACCAGACTTATGTCTGACCTAGTTTGTTTCGCCTCTTTTCTTTCGTTTCCCCCCTCCCCCAAGTAGTCAGGGAGGGAATAGCTCAGCTTATTCTGGACCGTTTCTCTTTCCAAGCTTGAAGATTAGCCGATGTACTGCTTTGAACTCTCTTTTCCACTGCTATGGCTGGCTCATGCTTTATTGGGGAATATCGGTATCAGTTTATGCTTCTTTATTTTGTTAAACAAGATAGATGCTTTGTTGTAATGGGTATTGGTGTTTTGGTGATGAAAAACAATCTTTGTACAAGCTGTTTTACCAAGCTGTTGTTTTATCAATAAAGTAAAGTTTTATTTATTTCTCCGCTGCTTTATTTGTCTGTCTTGTAATTTATCTGCATCTTTTACCTAAAACGCTTCACCGAAGTTAAGGCACTCCCTTTGTGAGTAACCTTAACGGAGGTGCGGTGTTACACTTGGTATCAGAGCTGAAGGTTACCGGATCAGATAAAAGATTTGAAAAATTATTTTGAAAACAGTTTTAAAAGAAGCATTTTCAAAAGAAAAGTTTTGTTTTAAAGGTATATTCCCACAAATCCATATGCACTATCTTTTGATCATCTGTTTGAATCCTTGTTTCCTTCTTTCTTGAGTCTCCGGGGCTCCTAGCTTTTTGGGAGGTAACCTCATCGCGGCATGGTTCCGTAGGCTTGATGAGACTACGACACCTGTCGAAAGGGGAAGAAGGCCCAACTTCCATCTATAGCCGCAGTTCACCTACGACTAATTTTCTTTCAAGCTTTGTAGGGTTTTCCGTGCGATGGAAGCAGCTTTCGAGAGACTTGTCAACATGTTACACAAGGATGGTAAAGATGAGAATGAGGGAGTTTGGCTAAGGAGCACAACCCAAGGATGAGAAACTCATGGATATGGACTTGGTTCACAAAGGAGGTAAAAAGAAAGAGGTGTAAGTGGAAGAATCACAAGACAAGAAGAGAGGAAAGAATAGTAAAACCTAAGACAAGAGGAAGTATCTTTATTATGCTATAGTGGGTCATATAATTAAGGACAAGGGCAAGAACAAAGGACATGATTTTCAGGAGGGCAAGTACATGCTCTCACCGCCAGCGTACCTGAGAAAGTGGTAGTAAAATTTATGTTGGAAAAGTTTAGTTTTCTTTTGATCATCCTGTTAGTACTCTTTTGATTTTAGCGCTTCACATTCGTTTATATCTTCTTCCATAGTTGAGTCTCTGCACCTTAGTACTTGTATAGTAGAAGATCCCATTATTGTCTCAAATCCAATTGGTGTTTCGGCTCATTTATCTTTGATTTGTAAGGATTTGAGAATAGCTATATTAAGTATTGACTTTAAGTGTAATGCTTATGTTTTTTGTTTCATGGGCTATGGGTTGATTCTAGGCATGGATTGGTTAGCTAGTAAGTGTGATAGTTAGACTTTTGACTTGCCTCGGGAATACCCTCGAGATTTCATGTGATCCTAAGGGATAAGTTAGGCTTGGCTACCTAGAATCACTTGATGCATCTATTGATGATTTGCGATCCGTTAGAATAGTCCATGAGTACGCAGATGTTTTTAATTAGGTTAGGGGTTTGCCCCCTAAAATGCGAGATAGACTTCCGCATATATCTAGTTGACAATGCAAAGCCAGTTGCATTACCTGCGCGACGCATGACTCCACGGGAAAAGAAGGGCCCAGTAAACAAGTAAAAGAGTTACTTAAGAAAAGGTTCATAAGGCTAAGTACTTATGAATGGGGTGCCCTAGTTGTTTTTGCTACAAAGGCGGATGGTTCACTTCTCTTGTGCATACATGATATTTTGGTTTTCTCTAAGAGTGAGGAAAAACATGCTTTGCATCTAAGGGAAGTCTCGGATACCCTCCAAGCGCATCAGCTTAAGGCTAGGTTCTCCAAATATCATTTTGGAGAGAAGAAGTAAGGTTTCTAAGACATGTGATATCCGAGGAAGGGATAACAAAAGATCCTGCAAAAGTAATTGTGGTGCAAGATTAGAAGGTCCCAAGGAATGCAACGGGAGTAAGAAATTTTCTTGAATTAGCAGGCTGGTATAGGAAGTTAATTAAGGACTTTGTGAAGGTATCAACCCCGCTTAATAGATTGACGAAGAAGAATCTAACTTTTGCTTGGGATTTGATATGTGATGTTGCTTTCCAACGACTAAAGAGAACCTTGACAACAACCCCAGTCTTTCCATTGCCCGAACGGAAAAAGCTGACCTTATGTCCTCTCTTTGTGGAAAGGCAAAACTTGGAGAACATAGCAACCTTTGACTTTAGACCCTCTTTTGAGTTTGTACCTGGTTTGTTAGCAACGCTGGAGGTGCGGCCTACGCTTTTGGACTCAATAGGAACAACGTAACAAGAAGACCCTCAGATTTGTGACATGATGGATAAGCCAAGTAGAGGCGAGACCTCTAATCATCTTAGTATATACACTTGGTATCATGGTTAACATCTGTTTATCTTGGAAAGGTAGTTCGACTACATGGGATACCCTCTAGCATAGTAAGTGATCGAGATCCTATCTTTACTAGTGAGTTTTGGAAATGGAGGTCATGAAGATTCGTAATCGTGAAGTCAAAGTAGTAAAGGTACAGTGGAGTGAAGCTCAAGAAGACGCGACGTGGGAGACTGAAGATAAGACACGCGCATCATACCCTTTTTCTTGAGGGTATATCCTTGATCTCTTTTTAGGAATTTTATGCATACTTGTTTCTATCTTTTTAGGTATATCCCCTAGGTCATATCTTCGATCCTTAGGTAAAAGCCAATGTATGTAAACATGTGTTTGAAACATGTTATGATTGATGGTTGCAAGTGGTTGCTCGTGGATGCATATACACACACATTAGACACTAGATCGGCTCAATCACTTTCATATTGCATATGCATATGAATGTATGTATTTATATATGGATTGAAACTTGATGTGTTATCATATGGGTGTTGCATTTGTATGAATGATCGTGCACTCATGTAGAAGTTATAAAGTATGATTAGGAATAATCGCATACATAATGGACTCATGGCACTATCATGATTTTCATTAAGGGGGTCAAATGAATCAGTAGACCGCCTGATTTTGTATTAGATAAGGACATATACACACACTATGCATATAGTCATGAAATCATTAGAAATATTTTTAAGGACAATGGATTCCTGTGTTTGATGGTTGAGTAGATGGACGATTGGATGGTAGGATATACATTCTTCTTGACTTGAAGATTTCGGGGACGAAATCCTTTAAGGAGGGGAGAATGTAACCCCGCATTTTCTGTGAATATTAAAATAACGAATTAAAAGATACTTAATTTTAAAAGTGGGAATTAAGGGAAATGGGTTATGCCATTGCATTCGTCTCAGAATTCTGCTTGAGATAGAGTCCGAGTTTGCGTGAATCGGACTCCGTATAAAGAAGTTATGGAGTTTAGAAGATTTCAAGTTTATACAGAAAATATAAATAATAATTAAAAATCTCAAACCAATTTCAAAATTCGAAATTCCAACAGAATAGGCTGAGCGGGAAAATTCCCGCTCAGGGTGTCGACCCCCCTAGGGGGAGTCGACATAGGTGTCGACCCCCCTATAGGGAAGTCGACATAGGTGTCGACCCCACCTGTAGGGAGTCGACCCCTTTTTGATGTGGTTCCTGTGACGATTTTTCCGAGCCCTGAGCTGATGTGACCTTCACTGTTTGGCCTGATGGTCGATTTATGAGTCATTAGGGCATATGTGGCAACTTCTAGTTGGCTTTATTTGGTCTGGATGGCTCTGATTACTCCTAGGTTGATCTAAAGGCTCACATTAATCTAAACTTCTATATAATCACCCCACCCTCAACCCTAAACCTCATAGTCTTGCTCTAAGAAGCCGTCATGCTGTCCATGGCCAAACTAGCATAGCCTCCATTTTTCTCTAAACTAGAAATCAAGTTAGAAAGCTCCAAACCAAATCAAAACTAAAGAATCAAATGTCTACATCAAAGGTTTAGCATAACAAATTCAGAAATCAGATCCTAGAATACAAGAATTACTCTTTTTCTGTAAGTTCAGTTATTATTCAGATTTAAACACTTTTCTTAATAGAAATCATGACTGTGATGAATCAGATCTAGAACTATGCCTAATTGTAAGATAATCAATTTTGATTCATGCTTATCCATTTGACAAAACTGAAAATACCTATGCCTGTGAGATTATTGTGTTTGATACAATTAAGCCTATCATGTTGTACATCAAATTGGAAACACTTTTATGTTAAATTCTATCGAATCTATATGCCTATGATGTAACTTACCAGTTTTTTCATATTTGCGGTCAATGTACAACAAATCTATTTCAAACCATGATCCTTATGTTGATATACCTTTACATGGTTATGTCAATTCTTGTGTCCCTTCTCCTTTCCCCTTTTAGCTTATTTTATGAATAATAGGTTCATTCGGAACCTAGATGGAATCTTATTATACATGCGATTGGAATGCGGGGATATTGGGGAATAATCTATTTGGTAATAGTGGAACATAATTTGTAACTTGTGATTTGGGGGCATAATTGTTATTGTTGCGAACTTAGGGTAAATTGAAATATTAAATCTAGATTGGGCGTAAACTGTAAATTGGAATACTAAATCTAGATTGGGCATAACTATCGGTTGGGACGCCAAACATAATGTATATTGTGATTTTGGGGCATGACTATTATTGCAAATTTGGGAAGATTGGGTGTAACCTATTTTGGGTGATAACTTGTAATTGAATTTGTGGGGCCTAACTTGCAATTGGCTTTGTTGGGCATAACTTGAGAATTGGAACATGACTAGTTTGGTGAATTTGGGATAATTAGTATATAAAAATCTAGGTTTGGGCATATTTGACAAATATGTAATTTGATTAAAAGGTGAACATGCCTAAACCGAGGTTAGATTGAGTTGCGGTGTAAAACTCCCCGGAACTGCCCGGCACATCCAATAACCGCAACAACATAGATCTAATGTGAGAGGTTAGCGCAATTAGCCCAAAACCTGAGGTTAGAATGAGTTTGCGGTAGAAGTCTGCCCGGAACCACCCGGCACATCCAGCAACCGCAAACAACAGTTCTAATGTGAGAGGTTAAGGCATTAATGAATTAATGCTAATGAACAGACATGCTAAGAATGGTAGGGTTAAGTTAAAACAAGAGGGCAACACTTAACCAGTATAACATGACGTGTGGTAGGGTTAAGTAACACAAGAAGGCAACACTTAACCAATGTAACATGACAAGTGGGTGGGTTAAGTTAATAAGAAACACTTAACCAATATAACATGATGAACGAGAGGGGTTAAGTTAATGGGAAACACTTAACCAATATAACATGATGAACGAATGGGGTTAAGTTAATAAGAAACACTTAACCAATAACATGATGAACGAGTGGGGTTAAGTTAATGGGAAACACTTAACCAATATAACATAGTGAATGAACAGGGTTAAGTTAATAGGAAACACTTAACCAATACAACATGATGAATGAGAAGAGTTAAGTTAATAAGAAACACTTACCCAACATGACATTGTGAGTCGGTGGGTTGAGTTAACATGAATGGACAACGCTTAACCAATATTACATGAGCAAAGTGGATAGGGTTAAGACAAGCTCAACCAATAATATGTATTGACTTGAAAAGTGGAAAGGGGTTAAGTACATCTCGTGTAGGTGGGTAATATTAGTATATATAGGCCCACAAACTTAACCGTTAAATAAACATGTTTGAATCAGTGGGAGGGTTAAGTACATCTCGTATAGGTGGGTAATATTTGTATATATAGGCCCACAAACTTAACCAGTAGGAAACCCTAGTAACGGGGACCCGTTTCAGCAGTAACCCACATAGATGTATCATGTTATCCTGAACTAGGCAGGGTGGGGCACGATTACTGGGCTGATTATAAGCGGTCAAAATAGTGGTAGGGGCACGTTATTATAGGTTCCGACGGATTACGGGTGTGCACGTACTCCGGAGTTGGAAAAAACAGGCACTGGGTACCAGTAGTTATACACTGTGCATCTTGAATCGTGTCGGGTTGCTATCTTAGGGATTGATACAACTTATGGTGGGACCAGCACAGGTATCTACACGCAAGAGAGGGCCGATTGTGTAACAACCCAGAATTTTCGCTGTTAATTTAAAACATTTAAATTGATTTTAAATGTTGTATTGGTAATATAAAATGATTTTTATAAGGAAAATATTTGTTAAAAACGAAGTTGAATGGATAATTTATAATTAAATTAAAAACGAGCTCATAACACTGCGGTAGTTCGTAATAATCCGTTTTGAACTTCAATTGGATATATAGAATTCAATATAAGTCGGATTTCTTTGAAACAAGAAACATTCGGATCTGATTGATTATATTTTTCTAATGAAAGTGAAAAATCAGGATTTCATGTTATAGATTGTAAGTTATATCCAAATCAGATTTTTAGAAAATCGCTATGGTTTCGTTCATAAAACGTAATGATTTATTTTACATAATAGAATATTAATTTCGAATTCGGATAAGATTTCTGAGTCGTATTTTTAATTGAATTTATAGAATTTTACTGAAATTTTTAGATTGGGAAAATAAACAACTTTTTGTTTAATGTAATTGGCACCCTATATTAGCATTTTTGGAATTCCAGAAAGTAAGTTAATCGATCTGTTTATTTATCGTTCTGGGATTTGTGGCATATTGCTTGTCACGATCATAGTTTTATTTTTGTCCGTAGTTGTTCATACGCGAACGAAGTTTTATGCAGCGACGTACCATTTAGATTTTTCTATGGAAACTTAAATAAACATTTATAATATAAAGAAAACGGTACTCAAGTTCACCTATTCCATGTGTTATGTTAAGTGGTTATTTGTAAATACAATAATACTAAGGTGAAGAAAATCCATACGATTATTAGACATTTGGAAGAATTTTTTTTTGAAGAATGTTTGTTAGTTTCCAATTCTCTATGACTGAAGGCCCTAACGTACGTGCTACTCTGATCTGAATCCAAACAACAAATCCATTGTTGTAACCCACTTGGCATTTTTATTCCAGTGACCTATCTCTACATTAATACGCTAACAGTACTGCACGTTCTTTTATATGCCAATAGTACTTGAACATGACGTGCAGACTATTTGCCAATGGATTGAAAGAAAACATTTACTGTTCTTCTTACTACAAGCCTGTATATAGCTGTATTAGTGATAACTCTGCTCATATACATGTATTTTCAAGTATCCAGAAAGAAACGCAGACCTATTTGTGTTTAACGCACATCACATGAATATCAAACCCATAGACCTACGTATTTCTTTCCATATGGCTACTTTGAAATGAAACCTTCACCGCATATGTCCTCTGAAGAATTTAATGAACGGACATGCCTACCACTGAAATTTGCACTTTTTTTTTCTATGTAGACCATATTGTCGAACTAGGCACACCCACATGCATTACACAGTCCAATACAAGAATTTAATGAGAGCACATGTAAATCAATCCAAAACAAGCCTACCCTATCTCCTACAAAACCTATAACCGTGGCCATCAAGCTACGTTATATTATAAATACCCGGTTTCCATTGATCCTCAGCAAGAAAAATGAAATAAAAATCTCCCCTTTTCAAATAAAAATAAAATAAATTCCATACTCCATAAACAAATTGAAAATAGACATATTAAGAATCGTGGAGGAAAGCTCTTCAACACTGTGAGCTTATTATAGGGTTGGACGAAATTCTTGAATGCTCGATATACTGCAGCGCCACTAGGGCTTACCACCATGAGATGGGATGGAGGAGGAAGCGGGGTCGAGGGGGTCGTCACCGTGGTTTCAGGTAGGCTCAGAATGGAAGGAGGAGGTCGCAGTGATCTCGAAAAGGGGGTCAGGCTTCTTGTTTAACAGTAAGAGGAAGCGCTTATTTGTTGGAGTGTGCTGAAAGAAAATTAAAGAGCCTCAAGTTCAACACGTCTGTGCATGCGTTGGGATGGGAGTTGGACTGGCTTACGGTGGAGAAAAAGGTGACAGGTTTTCTCGGAAACTAGGAACCAAATGTTGTAAGGGAGTTGAAAGTTGGGTGCACAGGTTGCGGTTCTTTTTGCTGTAGGCTATCCAAGTGGCTCCTATTGTTTTGAATCCGATAAGATGATGTTTAAGGCAAGTTGGATTCATATGGGAGAGTGTGTGTAGCAAAGAGGAGTGGCATAGTGTTGTTTCTTTTAGATTTCATGCAAGAATGGGGTGGAGAAAGCCTCCGCCATGACTGTGAAAGAAGCAGGAGCCGGGATCTGCAAAGGAAGCCTTTGCGTGAATTATGATGGGGAAGGAAAGGGATTAAAATAAGGTTAATTAAGTTTAATTAATCGATTAATAATGGTCTCGGAACGTTGAATGGTGACGGGAACAAGGGAATTGTAACACCCCGTAATTCTGTAACACTAAGATTTGCGAATCAAGGCAGAATTAAAAGTTAAAATCAAAATCAAGGGAAACGGGCTGCGCCATTGCATTCGTCTCGGAAAAATACGCGAAATCGAGTCCGAATTTTCGAAAATCGGAGTCCGTATGACCAAGATATGGCCCGTCAAAGTTTTCAGAAAATTCCAAGTTCAAAACAGTTTAAACTAGAGGCAAATTCGAATTCAAACACACAGGGGGCAGGGCGGGAAAATTCCCGCCCAGGTCAAGTCGACAGGGGTGTCGACTGCACAGTCGACACCACCCCCCCCATGTCGACTGCCCAGTCGACATGGGTGTCGACCTCCCCGTTTTTTTTCCAGCTTCCTGCACCTGGTTCGTTCTGATGTATTTGGTCACGTTTTCTGACCAGGTTCGTCCGCCTAACACTATATAAACAGCCCTGGTCTTCTTCTCTATTCACAATTCTTTTCTACCCTTATGCTGCAAAGATTCTTGTTAGACATGGCTTCTCCTCCTCCTCTAAAATATATAAATAAAATAATATATATAAAATAAACCAAGACGAGGAAATGCTGCTAAAAGATTTTCAAGAAGAGGTTCAAGTCAAGCTAGGATTCAAGAGGAGGTTCAAACGACTTCAACGACTGTTTTTCTACGAATCTTAGCAACTCCATCTTTTTGTTCTAATCTAATCTCTGTAAGTCAGTTATTTCTAGATTTGAACATTTTTCTCTGTTCGTGACATGAAATTAAAGGAATAAAAGAATATGCCAAATCTCTCTCTCTCTATTCGAATCAGTGCCTATACTCTTGAACCTAATTAAGAACTGTTATGATTCGAGGACAAATAAGACTGTGACTATGAAACTATGAACCTTAAAACCATATGCCTATGACTATGAACATTTGCCTATGACTATGAACATTGCCTATGACTTTGGACATTGCCTATGACTATGAACATTGCCTATGACTGTGACTGTGACTATGAGGATTATTTCCTTGACTAAGCCTATGCCTTTGATTAGGAAATATAAACTATTGCCTATGACATAACAAGGACATCGGTGATTAAACACCTGTGATTCATGACTAAGAAAGTGTTGCTTAAGTTTTGTGACTATGAAATTGGGTCTAAACCCGATAATCTGTTCTGTCTATTCTTGGCTATCTTTAGTTTTAGACCTTGGGAATTTACCTATTAAGTTAGGTCTACCCATGTTCTTGAACCGACGTCTCTATTCTGTCTATTCTTGGTTTTCTTTGGTTTTAGACCTTGGGAATTTACCTATTAAGTTAGGTCTACCCATGTTCTTGAACCGACGTCGTTATTCAACCCTCTTTATGCCAGTTAGTATGTCTATCTTTTGCATAGCATCTTTGGTTCATTCCCTATTTTCTACGAACCTAGCTTTATTTATAATCTAGACTGAATCACGATTATACGAACGGTGGGAATGCGGTTTGGGCAAAATATGAAATTTACTAAAAACATAGTTTAACTTGGAAATTGGCATAAATTGGGAACATGTATTATGGCATGTTCATAGAAATGAAAATTGGATAAATTTGACATGAATTATAAGATGTGTAATTTGAATCTAGCATTGACGTGTAAATCTAGCATTTACATGAATAGTGAACTAGAGTAATAAGTCTAGTTTGACGTGAATTAGAATGTTGAATCGGAATTGTATTAGCTAATTTGGCACGGCAAGTATATTGGCATAAATGTGAAATTGTCCATAATTGGGAATAACTGTCAGGTTTAGCAAAATCATGGTTAGTGACACTTAATTTGGTATAGTCTACATACCAAAAGGGCATAAATATGATATAGAGGGGAGAATGGGCCATAAGAATAAATGTTGACAATTCACATTAAAAGAGTAATTAGGAAATAAGTAAATTAGGAATAATTTACTTATAGAATTTGGCCTGAATGAGGAAATGTAAACTTAGACAAATTAAAGATTTATTAACGACATCTCTTTTAATGAAACACCAGAATGTTCTAGGGTGACAGAGAGGATAGTGTCTAGGCTTGGGTTTGGAAAATACAAGTTTCCTGCTCTCCCTGGCTATCCCTAACTGATCCGACGGACGGGATGGTTACTTTTAAAACCTGATTTGAAAATTAATCAAAACCCTTTGAACTTAGAAAACACGAATATGCCTAACCCGAGGTTAGACTGAGTTGCGATGTAAACCTGCCCGGAACCAACCGGCACATCCAGTATTCGCAACAATATCTGTCTAATGTGAGTGGTCGCGGCTTTAATCTATTTAGTTAAAGCTCGAACAAGAATGGTAGGGTTAAGTTAACTAAGACACTTAACCAGTTCAACATGATAACTAGACTGATGGGTGGGGTTAGATTCAGACTGACACTTAACACAGTTAAGCTAGAATGGGAGGGTTAAGTCCATAGGAACACTTAACCAACTTAACACAGTTAAGCTAGAATGGGAGGGCTAAGTCCATAGAGACACTTAACCAAACTCAAGGTAGCAAAACGAGACTTGTAGGGGTTAAGTAAAGTTAATACACTTAGCCAAGTTAATATGTTAACTAGAATAGAGGTTGGGGTTAAGTAAAATCTAATACACTTAGCCAATTTTGATATGTTAGCTGGGCTAGACCATAGGGTTAAGTAAACCTAAACACTTAACCATCAGGTTGTGATAAAGGAATGAGGTTAAGTCTAAAACATGAAGGGATAATACTTAACCATTAATAACATGTTAGTTAGAACAGACAGGCAAGGTTAAGTTAAAAAGGAACACTTAACCAATACAGGATGAAGGGGTAGGGTTAAGTAATAAGAAATATTTAACCAATATAACTTGGTTTGTGGTAGGTTTAAGTCAACGTGAATTGCTGATGACACTTAACCAGCTTAACAGGATAAATGAAGAGGGTTAAGTTAGCTTGAATTGACTAATGACACTTAACCAATCCAAACTGACGGGAAAGAGAACTAAGTAGTAAACCTTGGTTAAAAGGAGCTAAGTAGTAAACCTTAGTTAAGAAAACAACGATTCTGGAAACTAAGTGGTAAACCTTAGTTGACAAAACTAAGTAGTAATTCTTAGTATAACACGAGGAGGAGCGAACGTCCGTCTGATTAAAAAGAAGGCTCCAACGAATTGGGTTACGAAGCCCGAGGCTTCGAGGGGACGTGAGGGTACTCTTGGTATCCCTCTGTGAGGCTGCAGATGATCCGCCTGGGCCTACAGAGGTTAAGGTCTGCGTAGAAGAACCAGGGGTATGCCTTGGTTGCAATACATGGCAACCTAAAGACTAGGATGGACCGGCGTGATTCGGCGAGCAAACGGTAGCCCTGTGATAGCGACTCGTCGTCTACCATCCATCTTGAGTCAATCGAGATACGTGAAGCGGAAAGGCGGAGAACTCCAAAAGACCATATACTTGCTATCTAGTTATGGGTGAGGATGTCCATAGGATAGTGGGGCACCGGGGGCCGGCGTATAGTTCTCATTTTACAAGGTGTGCCTTTCATTAGTTGAGGGAGGGGTCAAGTGGGACCATAGCCACTGGAATAAAAACAGACGTTAGCATCTGCATCGGCAGATATCTGAAAGCTCCCGACCGAGTTCTGTATTCCTTGATTTGCCCTGTCACAGGACTCAGACTGCACATTATAGGACATGTGCATCTAGACAAGCGATAACGATTCGCGATACATGCGTGGGGAAGTATAGGAACATATACCACTTTAGGTAGTGTATCCTAGACTTGGGGGCATCGTGCGACAGGTAGCATAATCCCTAGTTGAACTAGGTGGCATAAACCCTGAATCCGAAAAGCATTCAGCAAATAGCGTAAACTCTAATTGAATCTAGAAAGCACTTAATAGAAAAACCCTAGATTAAATTTAGGTAATAAATAATAAATGGATGCCCGATAGCAGTGGAAAATACAGGGATCGGGATCACGTTATCGTTACTAGTTAGGACACTAGTTAGGAGGTGCAAAGATATAGAAACCAGTATAATAAGGAAATAGCGAAGCGGCGAAAGTATTAGAGCATATCCAGTTCATCTTATCTTAGTATATCTTGTGTTAATCTTGGCTAATCTTTCCAACCCTATCATCATGGTGTTATCTTGTATTTAGTTAATTCATGTCGTTTTGTTTTTCCATGTTCACATGCTAGAAGTTACTGAACTTACTCAGGCTTTATGTCTGACTCTGTTTTTCTTTCATCTTCTTTTCTTCCATTTCCCCCCCAGGTAGTAGAGGAGGGGATAGTATAGCTCAGGTTAGGTTGTAATGTCACTCTTTCCCAGCTTGAAGATTTGTCGAAGTTTGCTTGGATTCTCTTTTCAGATGTTATGGCTGGCTCTTGCTAAACTTAGGGAATATAAATGTATTTTCATGCTTCTTTATTTTGTAAGACAGATGATACTCTGATATTGTAAAGAAATCATTGTACAAACTATTTTATCAATAAAGCAAAGTTTTATCTTCCGCTATTTAATTTCTGTCTGTCTTGTAATTTATCTGCATCTTTTACCTTAAAATGCTCCACAGAACTTAGTGCATTCCCTTTGTGAGTGATACTAACGGACGTGGGGTGTTACACGTGGTATCAGAGCTGAAGGTTACCAGATCAGATAAAGGATTTGAAAAATTATTTTCAAAACAGTTTTTAAAGAAGCATTTTCAAAAGAAAAGATTTGTTTTAAAGGCATATTCCCCAAAGCCATACGCACTATCTTCTCTTCCTCTATTTGAATTCTTGTCTCCTTCTTTCTTGAGTCTCTGGGGCTCCTGGCTTTCTGGGAGGTAACCTCATCGATGGGCGAAGTAGTGCCCCGGCTTCCATCCATAGCCATAGTTGTCTCACCTACGGCCAGTTTTCCTTCAAGCTTATAGGGTTTTCCGTACGATGGAAGTAGTTTTCGAGAGATTTGTCAACATACGGAAGAGGATGAGGAGTTTGGCTAAGGAGCATAACCCTAGTAGGAGGAATTCATGGATGTAGATTTAGCTCACAAAGAAGGAAGGAATTATAAAACCTAAGACAAGAGGAAGTATCTTTGCTAGGGAATGATAAGGCATATAATTAAGGACAAGGGAAAGAACAAGGAACAAGATTTTCGGTAGGGCAAGTACATACTTTCACCACCAAGCGTACCTAGGAGAAAGGTAGTAAAGTTCTGTTGGAAGAGTCTAGTTTTGTTGTTCGTACTATTTCCTTTGGTTTTAGCGCTTCGCATTTGTTCATATCCACTTCCACAGTTGAGTCTCTGCACCATAGTACTTGTATAGTAGAAAGATCCCACTAGAGTCTCAAATCCAATTGGTGGTCCGACCAGTTTATTTTTGGTTAGTAGGGATTTGAGGATAGCTATCGTGTTTGCTTATATCATCTCATGAGGATCATCTAAATTCGGAGGAGATATTCCTTGGGTGTTTGTCTAATATTGGTTTAGGCCTTTGGGGCTTGTACTTGAGGAATGTCGAGTTCGACTAGGATGGTTTGCGTGAGAGATGAATAGTTGTGGCAGGTACTCTAAAAAGCACGTAGTAACCTTTCGACCCCTATAGTTATGGCATGGCGGATAAGAGGGAGACCTCTAATCATCTTAGTACATATACTTAGTACCGTGATTGACATCTGTTTATTTTGGAATTGGAGGTCAGAAACTTCACAATCGTGAAGTTAAATTAGTTAAGATACAGTGGAGTAAAGCTCAAGAAGGCTAGATACTAGCGTCATACCCTTTTTCTTAAGGGTGCATCCTTGATTTCTTTGTGTAGGAGCTTTACGCATAATTGTTTCTCTCTTTCCGAAGTATATCACCTAGGTCGTATCTTCGATCCTTAGGTAGAAACCAATGGATGTAAACATGTGTTTGAATCATGTTATGGTTGGTGGTTGCAAGTGGTTGCTAATGGTTGCTCGTGGATGCATATGCATACGTATTAGGCACTAGCTCAGTTCGGACGCTTTCATATTTCATTTACAGATATGTATTTTATTGTAAGTTGAGCCTGATATGTTATCATATGGATGTTGCATATGGATGAATGGCCATGCACGCATGTAGTATTTACATAACTAGGGATGCTTACATACATGATTGGACGCATGACACTGACATGATTCGCATTAAGGAGGTCAACTGAATCAGTAGACCGCCTGATTTTGCATTAGATAAAGACATGTACACACACTATGCATATGAACATGAAGGCATTAGAAATCTTTTAAGGACAATGAATTCCTGTGATTGAATGGTTGAGTAGATGGGTGATTGGATGGTAGGACACATTCTTCCTAACTTGGAGATTTCGGGGACGAAATCCTTTTAAGTGGGGGAGAATGTAACACCCCGTAATTCTGTAACACTAAGATTCGCAAATCAAGGCAGAATTAAAAGTTAAAGTCAAAATCAAGGGAAACGGGCTACGCCATTGCATTCGTCTCGGAAAAATACGCGAAATAGAGTCCGAAATTTCCAAAATCGGAGTCCGTATGACCAAGATATGGCCCGTCAAAGTTTTCAGAAAATTCCAAGTTCAAAACAGTTTAAACTAGAGGCAAATTCGAATTCAAACACACAGGGGGCAGGGCGGGAAAATTCCCACCCAGGTCAAGTCGACAGGGGTGTCGACTGCACAGTCGACACCACCCCCCATGTCGACTGCCCAGTCGATATGGGTGTCGACCTCCCCATTTTTTTTCCAGCTTCCTGCACCTGGTTCGTTCTGATGTATTTGGTCACGTTTTCTGACCAGGTTCGTCCGCCTAACACTATATAAACAGCCCTGGTCTTCTTCTCTATTCACAATTCTTTTCTACCCTTATGCTGCAAAGATTCTTGTTAGACATGGCTTCTCCTCCTCCTCTAAAATATATAAATAAAATAATATATATAAAATAAACCAAGATGAGGAAATGCTGCTAAAAGATTTTCAAGAAGAGGTTCAAGTCAAGCTAGGATTCAAGAGGAGGTTCAAACGACTTCAACGACTGTTTTTCTACGAATCTTAGCAACTCCATCTTTTTGTTCTAATCTAATCTCTGTAAGTCAGTTATTTCTAGATTTGAACATTTTTCTCTGTTCGTGACAAGAAATTAAAGGAATAAAAGAATATGCCAAATCACTCTCTCTCTCTATTCGAATCAGTGCCTATACTCTTGAACCTAATTAAGAACTGTTATGATTCGAGGACAAATAAGACTGTGACTATGAAACTATGAACCTTAAAACCATATGCCTATGACTATGAACATTTGCCTATGACTATGAACATTGCCTATGACTTTGGACATTGCCTATGACTATGAACATTGCCTATGACTGTGACTATGAGGATTATTTCCTTGACTAAGCCTATGCCTTTGATTAGGAAATATAAACTATTGCCTATGACATAACAAGGACATCGGTGATTAAACACCTGTGATTCATGACTAGGAAAGTGTTGCTTAAGTTTTATGACTATGAAATTGAGTCTAAACCCGATCATCTGTTCTGTCTATTCTTGGCTATCTTTAGTTTTAGACCTTGGGAATTTACCTATTAAGTTAGGTCTACCCATGTTCTTGAACCGACGTCTCTATTCTGTCTATTCTTGGTTTTCTTTGGTTTTAGACCTTGGGAATTTACCTATTAAGTTAGGTCTACCCATGTTCTTGAACCGACGTCGTTATTCAACCCTCTTTATGCCAGTTAGTATGTCTATCTTTTGCATAGCATCTTTGGTTCATTCCCTATTTTCTACGAACCTAGCTTTATTTATAATCTAGACTAAATCACGATTATACGAACGGTGGGAATGCGGTTTGGGCAAAATATGAAATTTACTAAAAACATAGTTTAACTTGGAAATTGGCATAAATTGGGAACATGTATTACGGCATGTTCATAGAAATGAAAATTGGATAAATTTGACATGAATTATAAGATGTGTAATTTGAATCTAGTATTGACGTGTAAATCTAGCATTTACATGAATAGTGAACTAGAGTAATAAGTCTAGTTTGACGTGAATTAGAATGTTGAATCGGAATTGGATTAGCTAATTTGGCACGGCAAGTATATTGGCATAAATGTGAAATTGTCCATAATTGGGAATAACTGTCAGGTTTAGCAAAATCATGGTTAGTGACACTTAATTTGGTATAGTCTACATACCAAAAGGGCATAAATATGATATAGAGGGGAGAATGGGCCATAAGAATAAATGTTGACAATTCACATTAAAAGAGTAATTAGGAAATAAGTAAATTAGGAATAATTTACTTATAGAATTTGGCCTGAATGAGGAAATGTAAACCTAGACAAATTAAAGATTTATTAACGACATCTCTTTTAATGAAACACCAGAAGGTTCTAGGGTGACAGAGAGGATAGTGTCTAGGCTTGGGTTTGGAAAATACACGTTTCCTGCTCTCCCTGGCTATCCCTAACTGATCCGACGGACGGGATGGTTACTTATAAAACCTGATTTGAAAATTAATCAAAACCCTTTGAACTTAGAAAACACGAATATGCCTAACCCGAGGTTAGACTGAGTTGCGATGTAAACCTGCCCGGAACCAACCGGCACATCCAGTATTCGCAACAATATCTGTCTAATGTGAGTGGTCGCGGCTTTAATCTATTTAGTTAAAGCTCGAACAAGAATGGTAGGGTTAAGTTAACTAAGACACTTAACCAGTTCAACATGATAACTAGACTGATGGGTGGGGTTAGATTCAGACTGACACTTAACACAGTTAAGCTAGAATGGGAGGGTTAAGTCCATAGGAACACTTAACCAACTTAACACAGTTAAGCTAGAATGGGAGGGCTAAGTCCATAGAGACACTTAACCAAACTCAAGGTAGCAAAACGAGACTTGTAGGGTTTAAGTAAAGTTAATACACTTAGCCAAGTTAATATGTTAACTAGAACAGAGGTTGGGGTTAAGTAAAATCTAATACACTTAGCCAATTTTGATATGTTAGCTGGGCTAGACCGTAGGGTTAAGTAAACCTAAACACTTAACCATCAGGTTGTGATAAAGGAATGAGGTTAAGTCTAAAACATGAAGGGATAATACTTAACCATTAATAACATTTTAGTTAGAACAGACAGGCAAGGTTAAGTTAAAAAGGAACACTTAACCAATACAGGATGAAGGGGTAGGGTTAAGTAATAAGAAATATTTAACCAATATAACTTGGTTTGTGGTAGGTTTAAGTCAACGTGAATTGCTGATGACACTTAACCAGCTTAACAGGATAAATGAAGAGGGTTAAGTTAGCTTGAATTGACTAATGACACTTAACCAATCCAAACTGACGGGAAAGAGAACTAAGTAGTAAACCTTGGTTAAAAGGAGCTAAGTAGTAAACCTTAGTTAAGAAAACAACGATTCTGGAAACTAAGTGGTAAACCTTAGTTGACAAAACTAAGTAGTAATTCTTAGTATAACACGAGGAGGAGCGAACGTCCGTCTGATTAAAAAGAAGGCTCCAACGAATTGGGTTACGAAGCCCGAGGCTTCGAGGGGACGTGAGGGTACTCTTGGTATCCCTCTGTGAGGCTGCAGATGATCCGCCTGGGCCTACAGAGGTTAAGGTCTGCGTAGAAGAACCAGGGGTATGCCTTGGTTGCAATACATGGCAACCTAAAGACTAGGATGGACCGGCGTGATTCGGCGAGCAAACGGTAGCCCTGTGATAGCGACTCGTCGTCTACCATCCATCTTGAGTCAATCGAGATACGTGAAGCGGAAAGGCGGAGAACTCCAAAAGACCATATACTTGCTATCTAGTTATGGGTGAGGATGTCCATAGGATAGTGGGGCACCGGGGGCCGGCGTATAGTTCTCATTTTACAAGGTGTGCCTTTCATTAGTTGAGGGAGGGGTCAAGTGGGACCATAGCCACTGGAATAAAAACAGACGTTAGCATCTGCATCGGCAGATATCTGAAAGCTCCCGACCGAGTTCTGTATTCCTTGATTTGCCCTGTCACAGGACTCAGACTGCACATTATAGGACATGTGCATCTAGACAAGCGATAACGATTCGCGATACATGCGTGGGGAAGTATAGGAACATATACCACTTTAGGTAGTGTATCCTAGACTTGGGGGCATCGTGCGACATGTAGCATAATCCCTAGTTGAACTAGGTGGCATAAACCCTGAATCCGAAAAGCGTTCAGCAAATAGCATAAAGTCTAATTGAATCTAGAAAGCACTTGATAGAAAAACCCTAGATTAAATTTAGGTAATAAATAATAAATGGATGCCCGATAGCAGTGGAAAATACAGGGATCGGGATCACGTTATCGTTACTAGTTAGGACACTAGTTAGGAGGTGCAGAGATATAGAAACCAGTATAATAAGGAAATAGCGAAGCGGCGAAAGTATTAGAGCATATCCAGTTCATCTTATCTTAGTATATCTTGTGTTAATCTTGGCTAATCTTGCCAACCCTATCATCATGGTGTTATCTTGTATTCAGTTAATTCATGTCGTTTTGTTTTTCCATGTTCACATGCTAGAAGTTACTGAAGTTACTCAGGCTTTATGTCTGACTCTGTTTTTCTTTCATCTTCTTTTCTTCCGTTCCCCCCCCAGGTAGTAGAGGAGGGGATAGTATAGCTCAGGTTAGGTTGTAATGTCACTCTTTCCCAGCTTGAAGATTTGTCGAAGTTTGCTTGGATTCTCTTTTCAGATGCTATGGCTGGCTCTTGCTAAACTTAGGGAATATAAATGTATTTTCATGCTTCTTTATTTTGTAAGATAGATGATACTCTGATATTGTAAAGAAATCATTGTACAAACTATTTTATCAATAAAGCAAAGTTTTATTTTCCGCTGTTTAATTTCTGTCTGTCTTGTAATTTATCTACATCTTTTACCTTAAAATGCTCCACAGAACTTAGTGCATTCCCTTTGTGAGTGATACTAACGGACGTGGGGTGTTACAGGAATGGGGGATGCATTCAGTTGTAATAGAGGAGCAGTTTGGTTTATTCGTGAGCGAGGAAGTCTGCCAACCAAAACGCGTGGACTAGGACTAAGCAAGGTTTAGATTCATCTAAAACGTAAGTAATTATATAATCCGGTAATTAAAGAAATTCAATAATATTAGTGACAAGTTGATTATATAACATATATTCAATCTATTAATGTTGATTATTATTTCATATAGTAACAGAATTTAACGAACCAGGTCATACTGGAATCGTAGTGACACGAGCTATGTTATGGAATTATTGTGGCTGAGTACAAGACTATTGAAGTTTCGCGATAAAATCAAATGATTTTTGGTTATAAAACAAAATAAAAGCAGAATCGTCAACTCGAAACGAGGTGAGTAGACCCACAAACTCTGACTCGTTTATGTTTTTATATAAACGAGTTTTAAATTTATTTATAGTAATTTATAATGTGCAATGGTTGCTTGGTTGAATAGTTGATAAAATTGGTTGATATGATTGCATCGTTGATCGATTATTAGTTCGGATATTTCATATTGATGTGAAATAATATTATAATGCTGATTAACATCTGTGGATGCAGGGAAACAGGTTGGAGGAATCCAACTGGATTCCTCAACATTTATTTTTACTATTTTTATTTGATTGTGATATATGATGTGTTATATAATCCGTGATTGGATATGCTGTGTTTGATTTACCCTGGCCCTAGAAACTTGGTATTTTAGATACTGTAAAACATTTTCGAATATGGAAAAGGAAATTGGGATTTAAAAATGGATTTTATTTCCAAAATAGAAATTTAATTTCGAATGGAGTTGAAAATAAAAATTTGTTCGAGTGGATAAACCAAGAAGTTGTTATAAATAGAAAAATAAATTAAGTGGAGTATTAAT
Source organism: Allium sativum (assembly GCA_030737875.1). Taxonomy (NCBI): domain Eukaryota; kingdom Viridiplantae; phylum Streptophyta; class Magnoliopsida; order Asparagales; family Amaryllidaceae; genus Allium; species Allium sativum. The sequence goes on along the minus strand of CM060915.1, from coordinate 886,502,567 downwards.
CATTGGATAAATTGAAATATAAGTTCAAATATAAATTTACATGAGAAAGTGAAACCGATCAATATTTAAAAATAGATTTGAACTTAGAAAGTTTTAAAGGAAATGATAATAGTGGTTTTAAATGATTGGAATAAATTTTTTTTGAGATTGGTATGTAAAATTGAATTCTACATTGTAAAAAGGGAATCAGAGTTGAGATCAATATTTGAAATGAGATTTTGAACTTAACAATTATAAAGACATTTGAAATAAGATTATAAATGTTGGATAAAATTGAGATTTTCTATGATAATTCTAAATAGACGTTATAAATGAAAATTGGATTTGAAATGTTATTTACAAGTATAAAAATCAAACGGCCTTGATTTGTACGTAAAAGAAATATATTCATGATTAAAGTGAATAACGGTTTAAAGCCAATATTTGTAAATGAAATATCTATAAAGGAAATTTAGATTGAAATATGAATCCTGATTGGAATTTGAATAAGGAAGGGAAATGGGTAGCCGTTTCAAGGAAAATGATGAGCTTTATTCCAAAATCCAGAATATGAAATAAACGGTGATAACGTATCTTAGTTTGGAACGGTTATAAAGAAATTTTATGAGGATTTGAAAAGGAGGAATTCAAAAGTGAATTTGGAATTCGAATTAACCTGAAATGGTAGATAAATTCCGAAGTTCGGAATATAATTGAATATAGATTATTTGAAGAGAGTTATTTATTAGAATTCGATTATACCGAATTTAGAGAAGTAGTTATTTTTACTTTTCGTTTTGAATCAAATCTAATTATTTATTTATTTATTGAATTAGTAAGTACAAGTTAAATTTTTATATACCAATTATTTGGGAACAACGATTATAACGCTACCATTATAAATCTAAACAGCAATTTTAGCGCTGTCGTTATAATAAATGTTTTATAAATCTAAACAGCGATTTTAGCGCTGTCGTTATAATAAATGTTTTGTAAATCAATACAGAAATTATAATGCTACCGTTATAATCAATGTGTTCTGTAAGAGAAGTGGGTTGCTAAACTGAATTCGAGAGTCGCGTAAGAGATGGTTTATTTGAAGTGGTGAGATTTAACTAATTCGAAATTGAGAATGTTGTTCAGTTAAGGTCTGAGAGGTAATTATACCCCAACTTGATTGACTTTATGATTAACTGAGAAATAGTTAAGGTTCGGTGGTAAGGGCTGATTAATGGTACGGTTAGTTAATGAAAGATTAATGAGTGGAGTTATAATAACATGGTAACATCAGTTTAATCAATAAAGAGGATTTGGGGAAAACAGGGTTGCAAATAAGATCAGAGATATTTTCTAAGTATAGGAAATGAAATAAAGTCGGTAAATGAGAAGAAGAAATGAAATATGGAAATGTTTTCTAGATGGTAATAACATATATAGAAAATGAGAATTTATAAATATATAGAAATGTTTTCCAACTATGTTAAAAGATATTTTCCCGGAATATAGGAAATAAATAGTTTATAGTGTATGGAAATGTTTCCCCAAGAATCGTGAAAGGAAACGGGTTTTGAGAAATATCTGGAAAGATATGTGATGTTAGGAAATTGATAATGTAATAAGAAATTGATTTAACGGGGCCCAGTGTTGCTCGATGATTGATCGATAGATTCCCATTTTGGAAATAGGACCGTTGATTGTATGGATGTTCCCTTGATGGTTAAAACACCAGCTATTGAAGTTTTGATTTATTTTATACCTCCATGGTCAATATGGAGAGACCAGGATCAGATTTATTATCTGAAAACCACTCCGTATGGGCATAAGCGTTATGAATCAACTTATGCTGAAGATGATTGAAGACGGAGTAAAGTGCAAGGGCTTTTCTGCTAATCTTAGGTAGAAACTGCCCAAGATTGATTAATAGAATGGTGCCTTCGGTTTGTCCAGTCCCACGACAACGTATATGGACGAATGTCTGACAATGTGACATTCAAAGTAAATGATGGCAAGATGTGCTAAAGGATAATCGTGACCTCAAGCCTTATCAACAGGGAAATGATAGAAATCGGGCAGGCAGCATGGCCAAGTGGGTCATTCCTGTAATAACCCGGAAATCCGAGCCAATTTAAAATTTTTATTTTGGCAATTTTAGTGAATTTTGATTATTTAAAATGAATGATTTTAAATAATAACGACGAGAAATTTATTTTGAATAGAATTAGAGCATATATATTTATATAGATCGTCGTTAGAATATAAATATTTATTTATATATATAAAAGGAATTGAAAATGGCGCGGTAGTTCGATAATTCGATTTCAAAATTCAAATGAATGTACCGGGTGCAAATTAAACCGGATTTTAGCGAAACCAAAAATATTAGAATCTAATTGAGAATATCTTTCCAACGAATCCGAAAAATTGAAATTTCATAGCAGGAATCAAAAGATACGTCCAGTTGAAAATTCAGAATAGTCGCTATGGAATTCTGGCCCTTAAAAATGGGAATTTTGCAAACGACCTCGGTTTTCAGCGAAACCACTTTTGTTGGATCCGCGATGTCAAATTATTGCTAGGTTTCAAAATTCGTAATTTTTCGAATCAATATGTGAGCGTGGCAAAGGAAAACGCATTTGACCAGTTTCAGTTGATTTTAATCGACTGGAAAATGACCATTTTTCAAACGGCCTCAGAATTCGACGAAAGTAGTTTTGTTAGGACCGTATCGGCAATACGAAGCTAGAAAATATTTTTTGGGAATTTTGCTAGTTAGTGTGTGGCCCCGATAAATTGAAATGTGCGTTCAAATTGAAAATATATAGATTTAAATTTTGATTCAAACGAAAACTGATCGTAACGGTCGAATTGGCCTACATGACATATCCCATTGTGTTCGGATTGGGGGTAATTAGCTAGGGACGACAGTCATTGGGTCTCATTTCGAGTTCGAACGAAAATCCACCCTTAGGGAACAAAATGAAATAATAATAAATTAAATAAATTATATATTATTCCTCCCTCCCTCCTTCTTTCAGAAGAGTTGACCAAATCAAAGTAAAATAAAAAAAAAGAGGGAGGAAGAAGGAAAGTGGCGACGGAACCCTCGCCGTCGCCACCATCGCAGCGCCCTCCCTCGCGCCGCCATAGGCGCAACCAACCTCCACCTCCCTCTTCTCCACCGCTCCCTCCTTCTCCTCCCCTCTTCCCTTGACCGCGAGACCCTGAAACGCCCCCCCCCCCCGATTAGCTCGGCTCCACCGTACGCCTCCCCTCCCTCTCGCTTCCTCTTCCCTTCTCTCTCTTCCCTCGTCAACCACCAGTGCCGCCCCTCCTCAGCCTCCACCGCCACCTGAAGCCGATTCCGACGCAGCCCCTATCCCCAAATTCGCATTGTAAGTAAATTTAAATTGATTTCTATTTTTATTTTCAGTTTAAATGTGAATGGTATGTTTGTTTTCAGTTTATAGTGACGATGATTTTCAGTTTATAACGACGATGATTTTCAGTTTATTAGGAAAGAAAAAGTTAGGATTTTTATATTAAAAGATTAGATTTTTCTTTGTTTAAAGATTAGATTTTTCTTTGTTTAAAGATTAGATTTTTCCTTGTTTCAAAATAAGATTTTCTTTTCTTTGAATATGAAAATCCATAGATTAAAAATATAGTTTTTATATAACTTTAAAAAAATATGATTTTTATATTATAGAAAGATTAAAAATATAATTTTTATACTAGTGGCATAATAAAGATATGATTTTTACTTAGGAAGAGTATTAAAAATATGGTTTTTGTTAAAGTAGAAAAAAAAAATCTTTATATGGTTATGATAATAAAAATTCAATCTTTATATATGAAGTAGAATTATAAAAATATAATTTTTATATAGAATGAAGCGTTGTAAAAATGTATGAAGTAGAAATAAAAATATGATTTTTATTTATTGAAATGATGAAATAAAAATATAATTTTTATTATGAACAGCGTGAAAAGGACTGCATTAGAATTGCAAATAGATCCAGACGGTTCAGCAGTTCAACAGCAAAGCACGGCGGAGTGGAACCCTCGGTGAGAACTTCTCACTTTTAATTAAATTTTCTAGTTAAAATATATACTAGGATGCAAACTGTGTTTAGTAGCACCCGACACCCGTCGTCCACAGACCATGGACGGCTTGTTTGTTTGTTTGTTTGATTTTGATGTGTAGTTGATTGTATGATGTGGATTGAAATAAAAATATTTTTATAGTTAAAAATAGAATTTTTAACATGTATATGAAATGAAATAAATTAATATAAACAAATCGAACGATTTGTTTATATACACACATTTGACTGATATTGATTGGGACGATAAATTTCACACATCGCCCAACTGCACAAATAAAATCTGTGTTTGATTGTTTGAAACCCCACACGGGTATTGGGATGATATATGACATACACTAATCCCAATAATTACTTGTATGTCGATCGATCGATTGACAGACTGTTATAAGTGTTAAATATTTATATTTGATGCTTATACCGTGTAGAATGCACTTTGGATGATGGTTGACTATTAGTCATTGTTGATATATATACATGTGTTGTAGAAATCCACATAATTAACATTATATGGTAATTGATTGGGCCTCATTCCAGTTTTGAAATAGAATATTTGAATAGAAATATTTGAAAAAGAAATGTTTGAAATAGAATATGTGAATATTGAAATGTGAAGCCGTGTTAAGTAGTTACACGCCATTTTAACACGAACGGGAATTTTGTCGATTTTATAATGAATATTGAAAGTAATTTCAAAATTGAATATTTTGAAATGAATTCGAATTGAAATATTTTGAAATGAATTGAATTCGAAATAGAATTGAATTCGAATTGAAATTGAATAGAATTGAATTCGAATTGAAATTGAATAGAATTGAATTCGAATTGAAATTGAATAGAATAGAATTCGAATTAAAATTGAATAGAAATGAATTCGAATTGAATAGAAATGAATTCGAATTGAAATTGAATAGAAATGAATTTGAATTGAATTTGAATAGAAATGAATTCGAACTGAAATTCAAATAGAATTGAGTTGAAAGAAAACTGAAATTGAACTGAAAATCGATTTGAATTGAAATCAATTTGAAATGAATTTTAAACGAATTTATAAGGAAAAATTCAATTTTGATTTGAATTTGAAAATGAAGTTGAAATCGTTTTGAAAACGAATTTAAAACGATTTATAAAATACGTTTTAAAAAGGAAATCGATGAAATATATATAATATATATTATATATATATATGTAATGGCCTGAATAGAACGCGCCGCGCCGTGGCAGTTCGCGAATTTCGACCATTGACTTCGAATGGATATTACGGGAGATCCGAATGTCGGATTCTCCTAAAACCGGAACCGTTGGGTTCGTATTGAGAAGATCTTTCTAACGAATATAAGAAATTAGAAATCTAACGGTTGGATTTGGAATTATGTCCAAATCAAATTTGGAAAAGGTCGCTGTAAGTGCAGTTCGATAGCCGTTGGTGGAAATCGACTGTACGGGCCTTGATAAAATTATTAAAATATCAATAATTTGTGTAAAATCATAAGAAATGATTTGGGAAGAATCAGGATGAAAAACTCCATATTTGAAAAGATAAAAATAGATTTTTATCGAAATGAACTAGTTTTGAACTAGAATTATAATTCTATTTATTTTTAAATAAATAAATTGGATGTGAAAAGGGTTTTAAAAGTAACCAGAATTTCCAATAATTGAATTGGAATGGATTTGAATCGAAATTGTCTTTGGAATATTTCGATGTTAGATTTCGTGATTATACAGATGTTGTTATGGAAATTTGAAAGATATATATATGTCGTTATTTCCAATACGATATTTATTGGTCGTAGAATTTGATATTGAATATAAGCCAATATATTTTCTATTCAGAGCCTTGTATTTAATATCAAATGTGATTTGGGTTTGTCGTGAATGGTGTCTTCATTAACACTGTTCTTAAACCCAGTTGAGAAAAAGGTTAAATCTTTTTATTTAGATTTGATGAAGTGTACCAATTAAATGGTATTTAATTGGAATTGAATTGGTATTGATTTTGGGGTTTATCGTGAACAATGTTTTAAATAACACTTGTTCTTTAACCCGATAATTAATGAAATGTGATTTTGGGTTGTCGTGAACGGTATCTTCAATAATACTGTACTTAGACCCAAAGGAGTTAAGAAAATCAGAAACTAACTGGAGATTAGTTAAGTTGAATGGTTTCTGGGGTATTGATCTGATGTTGGTTTCGGCCTTCGGGGTTAATACTTAGGGAATTGCTCACTTGTTAATTTACGGTTAGGGACTGATTGAAATGTGATGTGATTTTGGGGTTTATCGTGAACCGTGTTTTAAATCACATCGGTTCTTTAACCCAGTCAAAGATTAAAACAAAGTGGAGTTTTAATGAATCTTTAATTAGATTGAAAGATCGAGAATGGAGTATTACCAGTTTTGCTCCAGGCGATAGTTAAATCTTTAATTAGATTTGTACGTGAAATGGTAATTGAATTTACCGATAACACCGTGGTGTTAGATATGAAGTATTACCAGTTTTACTTCATTGGATGAATAGGCTGGGATTGGGAAATAAAATAAATGATCACTTCGGTGTGGATCGCTAATCCCGACTAGTTTGAATTGATATTCAAAAGTAGATTAAAGAATAAATTTAAAAGAATTTATCTTTGATAAAATTAATGGGAACCTCTCCCTTAGAATGTGAAATTTAGCAACTAACTTAAGATTAGTTAAGATGAATGGTTTCCTGGGTATTGATCCGATGTTGGTTTCGGCCTTCGGGGTTAATATTTGGGGAATTGTTCACTTACTAATTTACGGTTAGTGACTGATGAATTGGAATGAGGCGTATGTTGTGTTTGTGTAACACTTGTTTATCATATACGCGAGTTATTCAGAAAGTCCGGGTTTATCGCATTCTGAATAACTGATTCGACGTGGAGTCGAGGATGAAGACGGTGGTCGAAGACCGGATGTCTTCACATCGTTTGGGTGATTACTGATGATCTTGATTGGGCTGTACACCTAAGAGAAGGGAATCAGTTGGTGATCGTCCAGACGTACTTGGAGATCGATGGATATGCAAGGTACAAGGTGCCTCCGGTTTCGTTCAGACCCAGAATGAACTTGTAAATGGACTGTATGTCTGACATTGGATTTTAGTCTGTGTGATTGATTTCTATTAAATATATATTTGTTTGGCGGCAGAGAATTTATTCTCTTGCTTAACGCCCTTCTCTGAGACGTACGAGCTCAGGGGTTATATATTGATGGATATCAATCGCATGGAGTGAATTGCCTGTGTGGCATGCCTAAGTGGCAATTGATCAAGGCTTTTGTTGAAAAGCAAAGTCTTATGGTTGATGATCAAAGCACCGCCTGTGTGGCATAGCATTGTGTAGCATTGATTCGCGAGCCTCACACCCCGGTTGTGAACCAGAAACGGGAGAAGGATCCAGGGAGGGCATGCGTTTCTTTCTAGCTAGAGGTGGTGTCAGTGCTTAAACTGGCTGACATTTATATTATTTGTCACCTGTGTGGTTGTTGCTGTTTCAAGGCGCCTCGGTTATATCGGTTGATCCGGGACCGATGGAGTCATTCGTTGGCTCGTTTACGCCCCAAAGGGTGGGGAAACACAGTGTTCAGGCATTTTAATCCACATCGGTGGACTGGCCCTGAGGCTCCTAGGTGCAGTTGCGGCTGTTGCCTGAGACATGGTAGGCTAGATTGTCTCGAATCGGTAGAGGACGATCCCTGGCCTCGGTTCACAGACGGAAATCCAATTTCCAATACGTGATAATTCAGTTTTGATTGTAGAGCCTAGTATGGCGACATAGTGGGATGGGGCACTCATGCCACCTATGATTGATATTTATGATTGTATATAAAATCAGAAACTAACTGGAAACGAGCTAAGATGGGTGGTTTCCTGGGTATTAGTTTGATGTTGGTTTCGGCCTTCGGGATTAATACTTAGGGAATCGTTCTCTTACTATTTTACAGTTGGAGTCTGATTAAAAATTTAAAACATGAAATTTAGCGTATCAAGCATTCTTTGGCTATTATAAGGTAAAACCCTATCCCCCGGCTTGCATTGCATTGTGTGATAGGACCTGGGTCTTATAATAGCTTCATTTTTTCTTTATTTAGCATTGCGCTGTTTGTTTTATGCACTGGTATCCTTGGGAGTAAACCCGTTCCGTGTTATACGCGTGGTCCCTTGATTTACCTAACTTTAAAATAAAGATTTACAACTGTTTTAGTTCTCACACCAGTCCCATGACTGACCTGGAGTTTATTGTTTTAACCTAAACTCTGGGTGCCCTTATTTTGACACGGGCAGCTAGTAGTTTTGGTTTTGCATATTTATATTCATAGGATCCTGGTTTACAGCTGGAATGATATCCGGAAAGCTTTGTATCCGTATATCTCTTCTAGTTGTGAATTGTATTATTTTCCACTGCTAAGTAATGTATTGTAATCTCTGATATTTATCGAATGTGTAATATTGATTTATACTCTGTATATTCTTGTATTCTGATGGAATTATTGTAATAAACAATGAAATGTTCTTCCGTTTGTGTTATGATGTGGTTTGTTCTCAACTCAATCCATGGTTTCCTGTAAGGGGGATTTCGGGTCGTTTCAGCTGGTATCAGAGCTTTGGTTTACAAAGCTCAAAGAACAAGACACATTAGAACCGAACGAAAGAATTCATCAGAAATTGGATTAGTAATATCTAATGGGAATGATTCGTTAGAGATGGGATCAGTTCTATCCTAGAATGAGAGTGAAGAGTGTTGTTTTGGAAAAATAAAATTGAAAACAAATTTTGTTTTGAAAATTTAAATCAATTTTTCGTATTTGATTATTTATTTTATATTGATTAGGACAATCAAGTATATAAAGATTTTGTATATACGTCTGATCCACATGTGTACGAAGTTTTAATATACTGGATAGATATAGAGTCACACTGTAACACCCCACGTCTATTAATGTCACTCACAAAGGGAATGCATTAACTTCCATGGAGCATTTTAAGTAAGTATAGAACAGAAAATCACAGCAAGACAGATATAAAGCAGTACTTGAAAATTAAAACTTTATTTCATTGCAGCGGATAAACCCATATGTTTGATTACATCATCAAAACCATAAACCAACGCCAAGTACATCATATCCATCTTGATGAAACAAAGTACATAAACTGAAAGACATAATCCCTAACATTAAAATACCCATAAATAAAGAGAAGTTGAACTTTACTTAGCGGTCCAAGAAATCTTATAAAAGCAGTCCAAAATCAAGCTCCACTGGTGCTAGTTCCAACCTGAGCACCTGGGGGGGGGGGAGGAAAGAGATGGAAAAAGGGGGTCAGACATAAAGTCTGGCGAGTGCGATAATTCTAACAATATAATTAACAAAATAACTAGGCTAAGGCATAAGTTGGAAAATAAGGAAACGATCATGAACCATTGAGTATGGCAGAGTAAATAAGGAAACATGATGATCAACGATATCGTTAAGCTCACCTAAACCACTATAGGATGATTACTAAACTACACCAACACTATAGGATAATTCCTAAACTGCACCGCCACTAGTATACTGCACCACCACTAGTCACCTTAAGGTTGATCCCGCCTACAAACTTAATAATGACATTGGTAGTTTCGTGCACCCCTAGCTACCTTCATAGGTGCCGTCTGCCCCTCTCTCCACTAGGTGTACCCACTACCCCCAAACAATCGGCTCCCTAACCCATAGATACCTGTGCTGGCCCCACAGTGGGGTGTATCACTCCCCAAAGTGGCAACCCGATACAACAAAGAATGCACGGCTTATACCTACATGATGCAACAACGTCTTACCTACCAGCCCGGGTCCACACACGCATATGAACCCGTTGGACTTGCGTTGCCACCGCTAACCCGGTTTGGCCTCTTACAGTCAAGCCTAGTATGCGTGTACCGTCCTCGACTTGGGTCGAGCCCACAAAGATATGTATGGGTTACTAGTTGAAACGGGCCCCCATTACTTGACACAAGCTATCCACCTAAGCTTGGTCCCCTCTAGTACATCCCACTTAACCCACTTCTTATTCATGTTTCAATTACATGTTTCAATTTTGGTTAAGTGTTTCTAATCGTATTTCCAAATGCCACCCAAGGCACCCACTAGATTCCACATGCCACCCAAGGCACCCACTTAACCCCCTCATGTCCCACTATATGCTTATCTGGTTAAGTGTTTCTTAATTCGTTAAGACCGTAACCTCATAAAGACCACTCACATTAGACTGACATTTGTGGCAGCTGGATTTGCCAGGCAGGTCCGGGCAGTCTTACACCACAAAAGAGCCTAACCTCGTGTCTTTACAATTGTTACGTATTTAGTTTATGCCTAAGACCTCTCACATTAGACTGACATTTGTGGCAGCTGGATTTGCCGGGCGGGTCCAGGCAGTCTTACACCACAAAAGAGCCTAACCTCGTGTCTTAGACGATTAATTACTCCTAATTATTCACCCCCAACTTGAATTACTTTCCCTATTCAAACTATCAATCAATTCCAAATTTAGCGATGTCCATAATTGACTCAATTATGTCCATCCATTTATGGTATGTAAAATCATACCAATTTCACCACAATTTTATTTTATGCCTTTTAAGGCATTTATGCCAATTAAACATTTTTAATATTATCCACTTTTTCACCACGTAGTACGTTTGTTCGTTTAACGTAAAAATATACGTTAGACTCGAATAGTCTAACTCATGAAATAAAACAAAACATCACATATATACACATAATTAAAACATAGATCTAACATAGGGGTGAACTTGCATATGTGAATGATGTTCTACATCTAAAACTTGCATAGGCCAAGATTACAACTTGCATAAACAACATATGTCATGGATCCAATCTAAAGGTGTGAACTTGATGAGATAATGGCCACAAACTTGCATAAACATCATGTATAACATAGATCCAAATCTAAAGGTGTGAACTTGATGAAATAATGGCCACAAACTTGCATAGACAACATATGTCATAGACCTATATCTAAAGGGGTTAAACTTGCATAGGTAATAACATAACATGGTTCATATCCAACTCATATACTCACATATATGATTTATACATCGCAACAATGGTGTAAACTAATATCTAACATGTAAAGTATCATGTAGAATTTAGCATATATCATAGCCTAACTTTCACATAAACTAGGTGCCATAGCCACGTAAAGTCACATATAATTCTACCCAAACTTGTATATGGTTCATGTTTGAATCAACATCTAAACTTTCCTACATATGATTTATCATATGAATCAATACAAACTAGCATAAGAAACATGATGATTTGATTGTATATAAAATTTACAACATGGATGATAGCAACATAACTTTGCATCATAAATGATAGCATCACAACGTAACATCATAGATATTTCAATCACAATCCTACAACATAATTACAACATGCAATCAATACTTTATATCACATCCATACAATCCGCGTTATAACTTAATCTAATTAAATTACTAATTATTTTGCTAAAACTATCGAACTCACAACTCAAAAGCAGTCTTGAGTTCTGAATTCTGATTTCTAGAGTTGAATTAGCGCTCCTTTGATGAAGATTCGCTGTTCGGGTTGAGTAGTTCTGATTTGGTTGCTGTTCTTCCTCTTAATTTTGGTGGCGGCTGCTCTAGGGTTCTAGACAACAGCATGACGACCATAGTTTTAGTTTTAATTCTGATTTAGGGTTTGAGTCTATGGGTCTTTTTATAGAGTTATGAATTAATTTAAGCCGTCGGATGTTCTTAGGGTTAATCAAAACCATTCAATCATGATAGGGTGATGAGTCAGCCCTAATGACTCAGCAATGACTCAACAACACGGGTCAGCCTGAACCAGAAAGCTGTGCAGGCTCCTGCCTTGGCCTGGGCGCACTTGGCAGGTGCGCCAGTGTAAATATGTACTGGCGCACTTCCGAAGTGCGCCAGTGCATTTATATATATATATATATATTCTTTTTACTTTGCTACCAAACTTCGTCCGTCCATAACTCCTTCATCCGGTACTCGTTTCCCGCAAACTCGGACTCTATTTCAACCAGAATTCTGAGACGAACACAATGGTGCAACCCAATCCCCATAATTCTCACGTCTAAGATTAATTATTCTTCATTTTAGTTAATTCAATTATTCAAAAATCCTGGGTGTTACATTCTCCCCTCCTTAAAGGATTTCGTCCCCGAAATCTCCAAGTTAAGGAGAATGCATATCCTACCATCCAAACAACCATCTACTCAACCATCAAACACGGACATCCATTGTCCTTATAAAATTTCTAATGCTGTATGAACATATGCAAAAAGTGTGTGTATATGTTCCTTATCTAATGCAAAATCAGGCGGTCTGCTGATTCAGTTGACCTCCTTAATGCAAACCATGATAGTGCCATGCGTCCATTATGTATGCGAAAGAACCCTATCGATACATATTATTTCTACATGTGTGCACAACCATTCACCAAAATGCAACATCCATATGATAGTACAACCATTATACATCCATTATTTAAATATGTACACACATTTATATGCAATATGCAATATGAAGTGACTAAGCCGATCTAGTGCCTAAAGTGTGTGTATATGCATCCACGAGCAACCACTAGCAAACACTTGCATCCATCATACATAACATGTCTCAAACACATGTTTCAACCATAGGACTACCCTATCTAAAGGTCAAAGATACTAGTGGGATGACACACTAAAGATAAGATAAGTACAAGATAAGCAATAAAGGAGAAATTAAAAAACATACCCTCGAAAAGAAAAGGGTATAATGAACGCATCTTCGCTTCCGTCTCCCAAGTAGCGTCGCTCTCATCATCTCCCCATTGCACTTTGACTAGCTTGATCTCTCGATTCCTTAATTTCCTAATCTCCGACCCAAGAATGCGCGTAGGAGCTCGTCGAATCGTCGCATCACGCTCGATCTCCACCTCTTTAAGCAAGCTCGGCTCTACCACTTCCGCGGCCTCGTGTAAGCACTTCCTCAAATGTGATACATGGAATACGTCGTGTACACCACTAAGTCTCTCGGGCAACTCCACTTTATACGCCATCTGCCCAATCCTTTCTTTAATAGGAAACGGCCCTACGAACCTTGGTGCTAACTTTCCAACGGACACAAAGCGAACGACGTTCCGTAATGGAGACACCTTGACAAAGACCATGTCCCCAATATCAAACTCACGATCTGTCCTCCTCTTGTCCGCATAAGATTTCTGCCTATCTTGCGTCGTCTTCATCCTCCTTCGAATCAAATCGATCTTTTCCGAAGTCTCTCTAATCATATCGGGTCCAAGCAAGATCTTGTCTGTAGACTCCCACCAACATGTAGGCGAACGACACAGCCATCCATAAAGAGCCTCGAACGGTGCCATGCCAATACTAGACTGAAAGCTATTATTATATGCGAACACTACCAACAAAAGATGTTCCTCCCATGTACCTCCAAAATCTAAGACACACAACCTCACTAAGTCCTCTAGGATACGATTCACCCTCTCGGTCTGGCCGTCCGTCTGAGGATGATATGCGGTGCTCAAACATAACTGAGTCCTTACCGCCTCTTGCAAGCTCTTTCAAAATTCGCTGGTGAAGATAGGATCGCGGTCGCTCACTATGCTAGAAGGAACACCATGCAAACGAACTATTTCTCGAATGTATACGGAGGCTAACCATGGAGCAGTCCTCTTACTCTTCACGGGAATGAAATGGGCGCTCTTAGTAAGTCTGTCTACCACGACCCAAATCCCCGTATTACCCTTCCTCGATCTTGGTAATCCGTCAACGAAATCCATCGAGACGCTTTCCCACTTCCATTGTGGGACTTCCAATGAAGCAATCCACCGGGCTTCTTTTGCTCTGCTTTCACTTGTTGGCACACCAAGCATCTAGTGACATACTCGGCCACATCCCTCTTCATACCGACCCAAAAGTAAACTCGTCTCATGTCCATGTACATCTTGTCCCCGCCGGGATGGATGGTCATCTTCGAACGATGTGCATCATCAAGAACGGTCTTCCTTAGGTCATCGTCTTTTGGTACACAAAATCTACCGTCCCTACGCAACCAACCCTTATCATCTAGGGTATACCTATTTAGGTGGCTTGATGACTCCCCTCTTATGAGCTTCTCTACTAACACCATCAACTGTGGGTCATCACGCTGTGCCTCTCCAACCCATCCCAAAAGCTTAGGTCCGACCTCAAGGACGCTAGCAAACTGGGTACAAAATCAATGGATGGTCTAAAGACAAAGGTAGAGATAAACTCTAAGCTACGCCGCTCAACAAACAAAAGACTCAATGTCAACTTTTTCCTACTCAAGGCATCCGCCACAACGTTACCCTTGCCAGGGGTATATGCTGTCTCGAAATCGTAGGACGCCAAGAACTCCATCCACCATAACATATCACCCTTCCCTAGAGACCACATGCCTTAAAATCCTCACTTCTTTCCTCCAAAAATGGTATTTTGGAGAACTTAGCTTTAAGCTGGTGCACTTGTAGGGTCCCTAAGCTTTCCCTAAGATGTAGGGCGTGCTCTTCTCTGCTTCTAGAAAAAACCAGGATATTATCCCATGCAAAATCGTTACAACTATCCGTCTCTCACGCAGACCATCCTAGTTGAACTCGACATCCCCCAAGTGCAAGCCCCAAAGGCCTAAACCAATATCAGACAAACACCCAAGGGATACCTCCTTCGAATTCATACGACCTACGTGAGATGATACTAGTAAGACGGTCAATCAATTGAGCACTTGACCGACTCTGGCTGTCCTTGCCAGTCTTGCTCTAAAACCACCGCTGATTACATAACTGGCTTTGCTTAATCTATTAAGCACATACGAAAACTTATTTCACGCCTCTGGGTAAACCCTGCACTTTATCAAAGACGTCTCCTTACTCACGGACCACACAAACAGATTCCTAATCATCGTTAGATGCGTCAGAAGATTTTAGGCAGCTAAGCATCACTGAACCCCTAGGGTCGCAAGAAACATGATGGTCTTTCTATAACGAATCAATAGTCTAACTACCCTCCTTTCACAATCTAGGATGGCACCCCGCCTGGATAGCCAATCCACCCCTAGAATCAAACTATAGCCCATAAAACCCAGAACAAAGGCGTTGCATTCAAACTCAACGCCCATGATAAACACTCTCAAATCCCGACAGATCATAGAAAGATGAGCCGAACCACCAACAGGATTTGAGACTACTAAGGGATCAGTAACAAGACTAGTATCCAGGTGCAGTGTTTCAACTAATGATGTAGAAATAAACGAATGCGATGCGCCAGAATCGAATAAAGTATGGACAGGATGATCAAACAGAAAAACTAAACTTTCAACGGAAATTGCTCTACCTCGTACTTGCAACGGTGGGACCACGAGAGCCTGAACTTGTCCCCTTGCCTGCTCCGGTGCCATAAGAGCTTGCACCTGTCCTCCCGAGGTAGACCCTGCCCTCTGCCCTTTCTTTGGGCAGTCCTTAATAAGATATCCCGCTTTGCCATAGTGGAAACAACTAGTCTTCTTTTTATTCCTACAACCTTTGCTTAAAGGGCCGGGTGTCCCACAATAAAGACATTTCCTCTTATCACGGGGTTTATTATTCTTTGTACCCTTCTTAGGTTCCACTTTCTTACCCTGTGCCCTATCCATGCCTCCGCTATACGTTCTCCATTCGTGACCTCCAACCTACCAGAAACTTCGTCCTTCGTCAACTAAGTAGCTAGTCGAACCTTCCTCCCCTCGTCTATCTCCAAGATACCGACAAGTCTTCCACTTTCTTAAGCCAACTCCTAGTCCCGATAAATGTCTAAGTCCCATGAAGCAGTTTTTCCGCCCATCGTATGGAAGCATCTATACGCGGAGGAAGAGATTCAAAAAGGGAAAGAGGAAGAGATTCAAAAAGGGAGAATCGAAGGAAAGATATATGGCTCTTGGGGTTATGCTTTCTAAAATATACTTTTCTCTTGAAAATACTTTCCTTAAATCATACTTTTGAAAGTACTTCTTTATAAAAATTGTTTTTGAAAAATTGTTTTTCAAAATTCATATCTGTTCTGGTAACCTTCAGCTCTGATACCACGTGTAACACCCCACGTCCATTAATGTCACTCACGAAGGGAATGCATTAACTTCCATGGAGCATTTTAAGTAAGTATAGAACAGAAAATCACAACAAGACAGATATAAAGCAGTACTTGAAAATTAAAACTTTATTTCATTGCATCGGATAAACCCATATGTTTGATTACATCATCAAAACCATAAACCAAAGTCAGGTACATCATATCCATCTTGATAAAACAAAGTACATAAACTGAAAGACATAATCCCCAACATTAAAATAGCCATAAATAAAGAGAAGCTGAACTTTACTTAGCGGTCCAAGAAATGTTCTAAAAGCAGTCCAAAATCAAGCTCCACTGGTGCTAGTTCCAACCTGAGCACCTGAGGGGGGGGGGGAAGGAATGAGATGGAAAAAAGGGGGTCAGACATAAAGTCTGGCGAGTGCGATAATTCTAACAATATAATTAACAAAGTAACTAGGCTAAGGCATAAGTTGGAAAATAAGGAAATGATCATGAACCATTGAGTATGGCAGAGTAAATAAGGAAACAGGATGATCAACGATATCGTTAAGCGCACCTAAACCACTATAGGATGATTACTAAACTACATCAACACTATAGGATAATTCCTAGACTGCACCGCCACTAGTATACTGCACCACCACTAGTCACCTTAAGGTTGATCCCGCCTACAAACTTAATAATGATATTGGTAGTTTCGTGCACCCCTAGCTACCTTCATAGGTGCCGTCTGCCCCTATCTCCATTAGGTGTACCCACTACCCCCAAATGATCAGCTCCCTAACTCGTAGATACTCGTGTTGGCCCCACAGTGGGGTGTATCACTCCCCAAAGTGGCAACCCGATACAACAAAGAATGCACGGCTTATACCTACACGATGCAACAACGTCTTACCTACCAGCCCGGGTCCACACACGCATATGAACCCGTTGGACTTGCGTTGCCACCGCTAACCCGGTTTGGCCTCTTACAATCAAGCCCAGTATGCGTGTACCGTCCTCGACTTGGGTCGAGCCCACAAAGATACGTATGGGTTACTAGTTGAAACGGGCCCCCATTACTTGACACAAGCTATCCACCTAAGCTTGGTCCCCTCTAGTACATCCCACTTAACCCACTTCTTATTCATGTTTCAATTTTGGTTAAGTGTTTCTAATCGTATTTCCAAATGCCACCCAAGGCACCCACTAGATTCCACATGCCACCCAAGGCACCCGCTTAACCCCCTCATGTCCCACTACATGCTTATCTGGTTAAGTGTTTCTTAATTCATTAAGACCGTAACCTCATAAAGACCTCTCACATTAGACTGACATTTGTGGCAGCTGGATTTGTCGGGCGGGTCCGGGCAGTCTTACACCACAAAAGAGCCTAACCTCGTGTCTTTACAATTGTTACATATTTAGTTTATGCCTAAGACCTCTCACATTAGACTGACATTTGTGGCAGCTGGATTTGCCGGGCGGGTCCGGGCAGTCTTACACCACAAAAGAGCCTAACCTCGTGTCTTAGATGATCAATTACTCCTAATTAATCACCCCCAGCTTGAATTACTTTCCCTATTCAAATTATCAATCAATTCCAAATTTAGCGATGTCCATAATTGACTCAATTATGTCCATCCATTTGTAGTATGTAAAATCATACCAATTTCACCACAATTTTATTTTATGCCTTTTAAGGCATTTATGCCAATTAAACATTTTTAATATTATCCCCTTTTTTCCCCACGTAGTACGTTTGTTCGTTTAACGTAAAAATATACGTTAGACTCGAATAGTCTAACTCATGAAATAAAAGAAAACATCACATATATACACATAATTAAAACATAGATCTAACATAGGGGTGAACTTGCATATGTGAATGATGTTCTACATCTAAAACTTGCATAGGCCAAGATTACAACTTGCATAAACAACATATGTCATGGATCCAATCGAAAGGTGTGAACTTGATGAGATAATGGCCACAAACTTGCATAAACATCATGTATAACATAGATCCAAATCTAAAGGTGTGAACTTGATGAAATAATGGCCACAAACTTGCATAGACAACATATGTCATAGACCTATATCTAAAGGGGTTAAACTTGCATAGGTAATAACATAACATGGTTCATATCCAACTCATATACTCACATATGCGATTTATACATCGCAACAATGGTGTAAACTAATATCTAACATGTAAAGTATCATGTAGAATTTAGCATATATCATAGCCTAACTTTCACATAAACTAGGTGCCATAGCCACGTAAAGTCACATATAATTCTACCCAAACTTGTATATGGTTCATGTTTGAATCAACATCTAAACTTTCCTACATATGATTTATCATATGAATCAATACAAACTAGCATAAGAAACATGATGATTTGATTGTATATAAAATTTACAACATGGATGATAGCAACATAACTTTGCATCATAAATGATAGCATCACAACATAACATCATAGATATTTCAATCACAATCCTACAACATAATTACAACATGCAATCAATACTTCATATCACATCCATACAATCCGCGTTATAACTTAATCTAATTAAATTACTAATTATTTTGCTAAAACTATTGAACTCACAACTCAAAAGCAGTCTTGAGTTCTAAATTCTGATTTCTGGAGTTGAATTAGCGCTCCTTTGATGAAGATTCGCTGTTCGGGTTGAGTAGTTCTGATTTGGTTGCTGTTCTTCCTCTTAATTTTGGTGGCGGCTGCTCTAGGGTTCAAGACAACAGCATGACGACCATAGTTTTAGTTTTAATTCTGATTTAGGGTTTGAGTCTATGGGTCTTTTTATAGAGTTATGAATTAATTTAAGCCATCGGATGTTCTTAGGGTTAATCAAAACCATTCAATCATGATAGGGTGATGAGTCAGCCCTAATGACTCAGCAAGGAGTCAGAAAGGACTCAACAACACGGGTCAGCCTGAACCAGAAAGCTGTGCAGGCTCCTTCCTCGGCCTGGGCGCACTTGGCAGGTGCGCCAGTGTAAATATGTACTGGCGCACTTCCCAAGTGCGCCAGTGCATTTATATATATATATTTTTTCTTTTTACTTTGCCACCAAACTTCGTTCGTCCATAACTCCTTCATCCGGTACTCGTTTCCCGCAAACTCGGACTCTATTTCAACCAGAATTCCGAGATGAACACAATGGCGCAACCCAATCCCCATAATTATCACGTCTAAGATTAATTATTCTTCATTTTAGTTAATTCGATTATTCAAAAATCCGGGGTGTTACACACACTCTAGTCGCCCGGAGATGGTTCTGATGATCGCTATAGTTCGAACATCATCAGAATTGGTATTCGAGTTTCGAAGGTGTGATATCTATATATTTCCATTAGACTGGTGTGAGAACCAAAATTATATAGGGCCTATTGTTGTGATTTGGCATCAAAAATGTGATTTTTGACTATATATCAAAATTATGAATTTGAAAAGCTAATCAACTAATTGATTGCTGATTGTGTTGTTTGATTATTGTTTGATTCATAAATGTCGAACCTTTAGCCAAATTAATCAAATAGTGAGTTGTATTGAAAATTAGTCGCATTTGCTTGCATATACATGTACTTACATTGAACAGGTCATAGCAAGGAGGCTAGAGCAGGAGAATAAAATTGTTTGCTCGACAAATAGGTACATGTTTACCATAATTTACTATTTGGTTTGGGTGATGTTGATTTTATGAGCCGATTGGCTTTTTCTTTTTCTTTTTGATTGAAGGAGGCCATGGGAGGCTATATGAAATATCCCGAAGTCCCCGGTGCAGGGGAGGTTATGGCGAAATTTTTCGAAAATTTAGGGTGTTAGCAAATTTTTTTGAAAAATTTAAAAAGTTCTTAGAAACTGAAAAGTTGAAGAACTTAAGCCGTAATGAAAATAATGTAAGTTGAGTTGATTAATTAAACAACTTTCAGCTTCGTTCCTTTTCGGGGATGAAAAGTTTTAAGTGGGGGGAGATTGTAATAACCCGGGAATCCGAGCCAATTTAAAATTTTTATTTTGGCAATTTTAGTGAATTTTGATTATTTAAAATGAATGATTTTAAATAATAACGACAAGAAATTTATTTTGAATAGAATTAGAACGTATATATTAATATAGATCGCCATTAGAATATAAATATTTATTTATATATATAAAAGGAATTGAAAATGGCGCGGTAGTTCGATAATTCGATTTCAAAATTCAAATGAATGTACCAGGTGCAAATTAAACCGGATTTTAGCAAAACCAAAAATATTAGAATCTAATTGAGAATATCTTTCCAACGAATCCGAAAAATTGAAATTTCATAGCGGGAATCAAAAGATACGTCCAGTTGAAAATGCAGAATAGTCGCTATGGAATTCTGGCCCTTAAAAATGGGAATTTTGCAAACGACCTCGGTTTTCGGTGAAACCACTTTTGTTGGATCCGCGATGTCAAATTATTGCTAGGTTTCAAAATTTGTAATTTTTTGAATCAATATGTTAGTGTGGCAAAGGAAAACGCGTTTGACCAGTTTTAGTTGATTTTAATCGACTAGAAAATGGCCATTTTTCAAACGGCCTCAGAATTCGACGAAACTAGTTTTGTTAGGACCATATCGGCAATACGAAGCTAGAAAATATTTTTCGGGAATTTTTCTAGTTTGTATGTGGCCCCGGTAAATTGAAATGTGCGTTCAAATTGAAAATATATAGATTTAAAATTTGATTCAAACGAAAACTGATCGTAACGACCGAATTGGCCTACGTGACATATCCCATTCTATTTGGAATTGGGGTAATTAGCTGGAGACGACAGTCATTGGGTATCATTTCGAATTCGAACGAAAATCCACCCTTATGGAACAAAATGAAATAATAATAAATTAAATAAATTATATATTATTCCTCCCTCCCTCCTTCTTTCACAAGAGTTGACCAAATCAAAGTAAAATAAAAAAAAGGGAGGAAGAAGGAAAGGGGCGACGGAACCCTCGCCGTCGCCACCACCGCAGCGCCCCCCTCGCATCGCCATAGGCGCAACCAACCTCCACCTCCCTCTTCTCCACCGCCCCTCCTTCTCCTCCCCTCTTCCCTTGACCGCGACACCCTGAAATGCCCCCCCGATTAGCTCGCCACCACCGTACGCCTCCCCTCCCTCTCGCTTCCTCTTCCCTCCTCTCTCCTCCCTCGTCAGCCACCAGTGCCGCCCCTCCTTAGCCTCCACCGCCACGTGAAGCCGATTCCGACGCAGCCCCTAACCCTAAATTCACATTGTAAGTAAATTTAAATTGATTTCTATTTTTATTTTCAGTTTAAATGTGAATGGTATGTTTTTTTTCAGTTTATAGTGACGATGATTTTCAGTTTATAACGACGATGATTTTCAGTTTATAACGACGATGGTTTTCAGTTTATTAGGATTGAAAAAGTTAGGATTTTTATATGAAAAGATTAGATTTTTCTTTGTTTAAAGATTAGATTTTTCTTTGTTTAAAGATTAGATTTTTCCTTGTTTCAAAATAAGATTTTCTTTTCTTTGAATATGAAAATCCATAGATTAAAAATATAGTTTTTATACTAGTGGCATAATAAAGATATGATTTTTACTTAAGTAGAGTATTAAAAATATGGTTTTTGTTAAAGTAGAAATATAAAAATATAATCTTTATATGGTTATGATAATAAAAATTCAATCTTTATATATGAAGTAGAATTATAAAAATATAATTTTTATATAGAATGTAGCGTTGTAAAAATATATGAAGTAGAAATAAAAATATGATTTTTATTTATTGAAATGATGAAATAAAAATATAATTTTTATTATGAACAGCATGAAAAGGACTGCACTAGAATTGCAAATAGATCCAGACGGTTCAGCAGTTCAACAGCAAAGCACGGCGGAGTGGAACCCTCGGTGAGAACTTCTCACTTTTAATTTAATTTTCTAGTTAAAATATATACTAGGATGCAGACGGTGTTTAGTAGCACCCGACACCCGTCGTCCACAGACCATGGACGGCTTGTTTGTTTGTTTGTTTGATTTTGATGTGTAGTTGATTGTATGATGTGGATTGAAATAAAAATATTTTTATAGTTAAAAATAGAATTTTTAACGTGTATATGAAATGAAATAAATTAATATAAACAAATTGAACGATTTGTTTATATACACATATTTGACTGATATTGATTGGGACGATAAATTTCACACATCGCCCAACTGCACAAATAAAATCTGTGTTTGATTGTTAGAAACCCCACACGGGTATTGGGATGATATATGACATACACTAATCCCAATAATTAGTTGTATGTCGATCGATTGATTGACAGACTGTTATAAGCGTTAAATATTTATATTTGATGCTTATACAGTGTAGAATGCACTTTGGATGATGGTTGACTATTAGTCATTATTGATATATATACATATGTTGTAGAAATCCACATAATTAACATTATATGGTAATTGATTGGGCCTCATTCCAGTTTTGAAATAGAATATTTGAATAGAAATATTTGAAAAAGAAATATTTGAAATAGAATATGTGAATATTGAAATGTGAAGCCGTGTTAAGTAGTTACACGCCATTTTAACACGAACGGGAATTTTGTCGATTTTATAATGAATATTGAAAGTAATTTCAAAATCGAATATTTTGAAATGAATTCGAATTGAAATATTTTGAAATGAATTGAATTCGAAATAGAATTGAATTCGAATTGAAATTGAATAGAATTGAATTCGAATTGAAATTGAATAGAATTGAATTCGAATTGAAATTGAATAGAAATGAATTCGAATTGAAATTGAATAGAAATTAATTCGAATTGAAATTCAAATAGAATAGAATTGAAAGCAAACTGAAATTGAACTGAAAATCATTTTGAATTGAAATCAATTTGAAATGAATTTAAAACGAATTTATAAGGAAAAATTCAATTTTGATTTGAATTTGAAAATGAAGTTGAAATCGTTTAGAAAACGAATTTAAAACGATTTATAAAATACGTTTTAAAAAGGAAATCGACGAAATATATATAATATATATATATTATATATATATAATGGCCTGAATAGAACGCGCCGCGCCGTGGCAGTTCGCGAATTTCAACCATTGACTTCGAATGGATATTACGGGAGATCTGACCGTCGGATTCTCCTAAAACCAGAACCGTTGGGTTTGTATCGAGAAGAGCTTTCTAACGAATATTAGAAATTAGAAATATAACGGTTGGAATTGGAATTATGTCCAAATCAAATTTGGAAAAGGTCGTTGTAAGTGCAGTTCGATAGCCGTTGGTGGAAATCGACTGTACGGGCCTTGATAAAATTATTAAAAATATCAATAATTTGTGTAAAATCATAAGAAATGATTTGGGAAGAATTAGGATGAATAACTCCATATTTGAAAAGATAAAAATAGATTTTTATCGAAATGAACTAGTTTTGAACTAGAATTATAATTCTATTTATTTTTTAAATAAATAAATTGGATGTGAAAAGGGTTTTAAAAGTAATCAGAATTTCCAATAATTGAATTGGAATGGATTTGAATCGAAATTGTCTTTGGAATATTTCGATGTTGGATTTCGTGATTATACAGATATTGTTATGGAAATTTGAAAGATATATATATATATATATATATATCGTTATTTCCAATATGATACTTGTTGGTCGTATAATTTGATATTGAATATAAGCCGATATATTTTCTATTCAGAGCCTTGTATTTAATATCAAATATGATTTGGGTTTGTCGTGAATGGTGTCTTCATTAACACTGTTCTTAAACCCAGTTGAGAAAAAGGTTAAATCTTTTTATTTAGATTTGATGAAGTGTACCGATTAAATGGTATTTAATTGGAATTGAATTGGTATTGATTTTTGGATTTATCGTGAACAGTGTTTTAAATAACACTTGTTCTTTAACCCGATAATTAATGAAATGTGATTTTGGGTTGTCCTGAACGATATCTTCAATAATACTGTTCTTAGACCCAAAGGAGTTAAGAAAATCAGAAACTAACTGGAGATTAGTTAAGTTGAATGGTTTCTGGGGTATTGATCTGATGTTGGTTTCGGCCTTTGGGGTTAATACTTAGGGAATTGCTCACTTGTTAATTTATGGTTAGGGACTGATTGAAATGTGATGTGATTTTGAGGTTTATCGTGAACCGTGTTTTAAATGACATCGGTTCTTTAACCCAGTCAAAGATTAAAACTAAGTGGAGTTTTAATGAATCTTTAATTAGATTGAAAAGATCGAGAATGTAGTATCACCAGTTTTGTTCCAGGCGATAGTTAAATCTTTAATTAGATTTGTACGTGAAATGGTAATTGAACTTACCGATAACACCGTGGTGTTAGATATGAAGTATTACCAGTTTTACTTCATGGGATGAATAGGCTGGGATTGGGAAATAAAATAAATGATCACTTCGGTGTGGATCGCTAATCCCGACTGGTTTGAATTGATATTCAAAAGTAGATTAAAGAATAAATTTAAAAGAATTTATCTTTGATAAAATTAATGGAAAACTCTCCCTAAGAATGTGAAATTTAGCAACTAACTTAAGATTAGTTAAGATGAATGGTTTCCTGGGTATTGATCTGATGTTGGTTTCGGCCTTCGGGGTTAATATTTGGGGAATTGTTCTCTTACTAATTTACGGTTAGTGACTGATGAATTGGAATGAGGCGTATGTTGTGTTTGTGTAACACTTGTTTATCATATACGCGAGTTATTCAGAAAGACCGGGTTTATCCCATTCTGAATAACTGATTCGACGTGGAGTCGAGGATGAAGACGGTGGTCGAAGACCGGAGGTCTTCACATCGTTTGGGTGATTACTGATGATCTTGATTGGGCTGTACACCCAAGAGGAGTGAATCAGTTGGTGATCGCCCAGACGTACTTGGAGATCGATGGATATGCGAGGTACAAGGTGCCTTCGGTTTCGTTCAGACCCAGAACGAACTTGTAAATGGACTGTGTGTCTGACATTGGATTTTAGTCTGTGTGATTGATTTCTATTAAATATATATCTATTTAGCGGCGGAGAATTTATTCTCTTGCTTAACGCCCTTCTCTGAGACGTACGAGCTCAGGGGTTATATATTGATGGATATCAATCGCATGGAGTGAATTGCCTGTGTGGCAAGCCTAAGTGGTAATTGATCAAGGCTTTTGTTGAAAAGCAAAGTCTTGTGGTTGATGATCAAAGCACCGCCTGTGTGGCATAGCTTTGTGTAGCATTGATTCGCGAGCCTCACACCTCGGTTGTGAACCAGAAACGGGAGAAGGATCCAGGGAGGGCATGCGTTTCTTTCTAGCTAGAGGTGGTGTTAGTGCTTAAACTGGCTGACATTTATATTATTTTTCACCTGTGTGGTTGTTACTGTTGCGAGGCGCCTCGGTTATATCGGTCGATTCGGGACCGATGGAGTCATTCGTTGGCTCGTTTACGCCCCAAAGGGCGGGGAAACGCAGTGTTCAGGCATTTTAATCCACATCGGTGGACCGGCCCTGAGGCTCCTAGGTGCAGTTGCGGCTGTAACCTGAGACATGGTAGGCTAGATTGTCTCGAATCGGTAGAGGACGATCCCTGGCCTCGGTTCACAGACGGAAATCCAATTTCCAATACGTGATAATTCGGTTTTGATTGTAGAGCCTAGTATGGTGACATAGTGGGATGGGGCACTCATGCCGCCTATGATTGATATTTATGATTGTAAATAAAATCAGAAACTAACTGGAAATGAGCTAAGATGGGTGGTTTCCTGGGTATTAGTCTGATGTTGGTTTCGGCCTTCGGGATTAATACTTAGGGAATCGTTCTCTTATTATTTTACAGTTGGAGTCTGATTAAAAATTTAAAACATGAAATTTAGTGTATCAAGCATTCTTTGGCTATTATAAGGTAAAACCCTATCCCCCGGCTTGCATTGCATTGTGTGATAGGACCTGGGTCTTATAATAGCTTCATTTTTTCTTTATTTAGCATTGCGCTGTTTGTTTTATGCACTGGTATCCTTGGGAGGAAACCCGTTCCGTGTTATAAGGCGTGGTCCCTTGATTTACCTAACTTTAAAATAAAGATTTACAACTGTTTTAGTTCTCACACCAGTCCCATGACTGACCTGGAGTTTATTGTTTTAACCTAAACTCTGGGTGCCCTTATTTTGACACGGGCAGCTAGTAGTTTTGGTTTTGCAGATTTATATTTACAGGATCCTGGTTTACAGCTGGAATGATATCCGGAAAGCTTTGTATCCGTATATCTTCTAGTTGTGTATTGTATTATTTTCCGCTGCTATGTAATATATTGTAATCTCTGATATTTATCGAATGTGTAATATTGATTTATACTCTGTATATTCTTGTATTCTGATGGAATTGTTGTAATAAACAATGAAATGTTCTTCCGTTTGTGTTATGATGTGGTTTGTTCTCAACTCAATCCGTGGTTTCCTATAAGGGGGATTTCGGGTCGTTTCAATTCCCATTAGGGGTATTATCACCTGATCTAGAGAAATTCCATTTGCTTCTTATTCTATTCGCTGCTGTATGCTTTCGGTAACGGTTGCTGATCACAATCGTTGGTGATAATATGCTCGATACACTCAAGTTAAATGAGTGGTCAGCCTTGTGTGGCCGGGTTGCAAGATGTTCTTGTTGAACCCCAGTGTATTCCCTCTAGAGATACACTATCGGAAGGTGGTTCCATACCTTGTCATAGTCGGAATTCAATCTCCAGTAAGCGCCATGCGGTTTTTGATTTAATATTATATATGGAGCGTGAGATGCAAGTGTTCCGCTAGATTGTTATTTATTTGATTTAGACATTATTATAATATCACTGGATTTTGATATCAAAGATATTTTGGTTATTGTAAGGTAAAAACCATCCGTGTTTATGTGTTGATCGGTCTTACGATTATCATTTTTTTCGAAAAGATTTTTAAAGTTAAACTAATGGTTGGAGTTTGCTCACACTAGTCCCATGATTGACCCAGAGTTTATTTTGTTTTGTTTCCCCTAAACTCTTGGGTGCCCAAATTTGTACGGACAGCCAAGTAGTTGGGATTTTACAGATTCACTTGGAGGAGTTCGAAGCCGGAGGCATCACCAGTTAGCTATAGACTATCATATATTCCGCTGTGTACCATGGTTGTATCTGGAAACAAGTGTTTATAACTATTCCAGGAATAACTGTTGTGCTCTGATAATGGTATGTATATAAAGTTACCAAATTATAAATCCAAGTTTATGTTATCTAATATATTTTATTCGTTCCGCTGTGAGTTTGCGATCTTCGTTTTCTTTTATTCTAATATTTCTTTCTTTCTATTTCTCATCCTCTAACTTCTTTTCTAATAATGATTCGTATTTCTGTGCAATTTGGGTTGGACATGTGGTGTTATTCGTCGACTCAAAGAGTACGGAAATTCGGGTCGTTACAGATTGACACAGACACAAGGAACATTAATACAAGTAGGGAGCCGATCGATAGGGTGGTAAGGGTACATCTAACATATTCATGGCAATTAGGCAGATTGAGGTGGAATCCTCATAATAGATGTACACCTGAAGGCTACCACAATTGAGGTGGAATCCTCATAATAGATGTACACCTGAAGGCTACCACAATTGAGGGGATTGGGATCACATTATCATATGATCATTTTATACAGATTACTAGTTAGGACACTAGTTAGGTGGTGCAGAGATATAGAAATCAGAATAACAGGGTAATAACGAAGCAGAGAAAGAGTAGAAGCGCATTCAGTTTACCTTGCCATATCATATCTTATGCTTATCTAAGGTTATCTTGCCACTATGGTATTGTCCTATATTCAGTTTATTCATGTCATGATCCTTTTTCCTGTTTACATGCTAGTAATCACCGAGCTTACCAGACTTATGTCTGACCTAGTTTGTTTCGCCTCTTTTCTTCCATTCCCCCTTCCCCCCAGGTAGTCAATGAGGGAATAGCTCAGCTTAGTCTGGATCGTTTCTCTTTCCAAGCTTGAAGATTAGTCGATGTACTGCTTTGAACTCTCTTTTCCACTACTATGGCTGGCTCATGCTTTATTGGGGAATATCAGTATCAGTTTATGCTTCTTTATTTTGTTAAACAAGATAGATGCTTTATTGTAATGGGTATTGGTGTTTTGGTAATGAAAAACAATCTTTGTACAAGCTGTTTTACCAAGCTGTTGTTTTATCAATAAAGTAAAGTTTTATTTATTTCTCCACTGCTTTATTTGTCTGTCTTGTAATTTATCTGCATCTTTTACCTAAAACGCTCCATCGAAGTTAAGGCACTCCCTTTGTGAGTAACCTTAACGGAGGTGCAGTGTTACACTTTTTTATTTGATAAATAATAAAGTTAATTATTATATTAATAGTAATTAAAGCTATTGTTCCAATTTTTGGCATTCCTTTTAAAAAGGAAAATCAAATTATAATAAGATTCTAACTAAGTAAAGGTTACAAAATAATTTTGTTGTAAATACCAGGATTTCATAAACATAAGTTAATAAAGGACTCTAGTGCTAAAGTCATATTAAAGTTAAGCTTTGGATGTAGTAGAAGTGAGGTGATCGAAAAGGGATTTCAGAGTAAAATCTATAAAAAGGATTAAAATTCAAAAGATTTGGAATTTTCCTTTAAACGAAATAAAAGCTATGAAATAGATTAGTATGAAAAGGATTTGAATTTAGTTCAAATCAACAAAGTGTAGATGGGATTTATAAGCTAATACAGGAATTCCGACATGATTTTATTAAGTACAGGTGAAGGGAGTTAAATAGGACTTCTTAGAAGAGGATTAAATGGGTTCGTTCAAAAAGGATATTAAACGGGTTGATATGTAAGTAAAGAGATTATAATTCAATGACTAATATAAGATATGATATTAAAATCATATTGAATTCGATTGGTAAAGATTAGAAAGCTTACTCGTTGGGGGAAAAGGAATTAACTGGTATAGTGGGTTTCCAAATAAAAGAAAATGGTTTATAAAATTGTATTAAATGGAAATGGGAATGATGTATCAAAATTGGGTATTGCAAACCTGTATTATCTTAAGATAAGAACGCTGTCGGCCAAGGTCTGAGTGGTAATTAGAATACCCCAACTTGAACGGCTTCACTATTATCGAGGGATAATGTTAGTTCGTAATGGGTAGGAAAGTGATTATCGAGTTATTCGCGATTAATAAAAAATTTCATTTTTTAAATAACCTTTTAAAATGAATTAACTATGCTAATTTTAGTTAATCGGAAATATATCTACTTTTATTTAATAATAACTAAAGCGAGTACTTTACAATTGGAATTCTTTTCTTAAACGAAGTAAAGGTTATGAAATGGATTAGTATGGAAAGGATTTAAAGTTAATTCAAAATCATGTAAAAACAAAGTTGTAAAAAGAGGTCTTTACCCAAGACGATGATTTTAAAAATAAGCGTTCACCTGGGAACGGAATTAAGTGAGATGGTTTAATCAAAATAAAGAAAGAGATTTTGGTAATTTACCATAAGCCGTTTGATTAAATAGAAAAATAACGATATGCCCAAAGGTAAAGGAAAATGAAAAGTGAGTATATAAAACCAAAGCAATAATTTTCAAATATAAGAAAGTATGAAAAGAATTTTGACAGTATATATATATATATATATATATATATTTATATAAATGCGATTCCAATATAAAAGGAAAATACAAGATGTTTTATGAAATGGAAATATTTCCAGACAAAGGAAATAAAAAGAGAAGTTGATAAAAAGAGCGTTGAGTAATGTTTTCAAAGTAACGAAACTAGAAGAGTTTTAATAAGATAATAAGAAATCGATGAAATGTGAGACGACCACGAACCCCGATACTGACGGCGGCAAGGGTAATCCTTGGAATATAACACATAAACATATAATAGCAAAACAGAATTAAATAAATACACCAGATAATGCATAATAGAATATACTGGATAAACAATAATCATCAGAGTTACACAGTATACAGGATCATATTTAGTACAAATACAATTCAGCTATACATAAATGTCTACAGCGGAAAACAAACATAATATGTACAATAGGAGCTGAACAGCATAAAAATAGATAAATGATAGAATCCATCTTCAGCTCCAGCTATCCAGAAAGAGTCCGCTAAAACCTGAATACAAGGCTGCCCGTGTAGAAAAAGGGGCACCCGAGTTTGCAAGTGAAACAAACTACGAGTCAGTCATGGGACTGGTATGAGAAATCTACTTAACACATCATACAATTGGCTAATCACAGGACCACGCCACTTTTGCGGAACGGGTTTACTCCATTGGATTGCCAGTGCTTTAAAACAAATAATTCTTTTAAACATCACAATGCTTTTTATAAAAATGAAGCCATTATAAGACTCAGTTCCCATCACACAATGCAACACAAACCGGAGGATAGAGTTTTACCTTATAATGGCCAAAATATGCTTGATACGAATAAAACAAAAGCATTTGATATTATTACTAGTGTTTATATGTTTCAAAAGAAATTTCGAATCATAAGTATCAATCATAGATGGCATTAATGCCCCATACCACTATGTCGCCATACATAGGTATACAATCAAAACCGCACAGTCACGTATTTGGAAATTGGATTTCCATCATGAACCAAGGCAAAAGATAGTCCTTACCGACATCGAGACGCTCTAGCCCGTGTCTCAGGATCAGAGCTCGAGTGACCCTAGGATCGTCAAGGCCGGTCCACCGATGTGGATTAAAATGCCTGAACAATGCGTTTCCTCGCCCTATGGGGCGTCAATGAGCCAACGAATGACTCCATCGGTCCCGGATCGACCAATATGACCGAGGCGCCTCGCAACAGCAACAACCAAACAGGTGAAAATAATATAAATGTCAGCCAGTTTAAGCACCGACACCACCTCTAGCTAGAAGGAAACGCATGCCCTCCCTGAGGTCCTTCTCCCGTTTCTGGTTCATACCGGGGTGTGAGGCTCGCGAATTCACGTTATACACAAAGCTACGCCACACAGGCGGTGCTTTGATCATCAACCACAAGAATTTGCTTTTTAACAGAAGCCCTGATTACCGCATCTTAGCATGCCACACAGACAATTCACACCATGTAACTGATGGCTATCAATCACACGGAATGAATTCCAATGTCAGACACACAGTCCATTTGCAAGTCCATTCTGGGTCTGAACGAAACCGGAGGCACTATATACCTCACAAACCCATCGATCTCCACGTACGTCTGGACGGTCACCACTCATTATCCATATATCGGGATGCCTCCCAATCAGGACATCAGTTACCATCCAAACGAGGTGAAAATCTCTGGTCTTCGACCACCGTCTTCATCTTCGATTTCTTATCGTCGATTCAGTTATTCAGAATGGGATAAACCCGGTCTTTCTGAGCAACTCGCGTATATATTAAACAAGTGTTACACAAACATACATACGCTTCATTATAATTCATTAGTCACTAACCGTAAATCAGTAAGAGAACTATTTCCCAAATATTAACCCCGAAGGCCGAAACCAACATCAGATCAAAATCCAGGAAACCATTCGACTTAGCCAACCTTCAGTTAGTTTCTAAATTTCACATCCATATCATTTATAATATTTTATAACGATTTATCGCCATTTTTATTTATTTTAAAATAGCCAATTTATTCAAACGACGCTTCGGGCCATAACGCGGTCGTGGCGCTGTTTTTCTTCAGATTTGATTTACACATATCTGAAAATCTAACCGTTGGATCTTCACAAAATTTACATCATTAGAAAGATCTTTTCAAAACGAATCCAACGGTTCCAGTTTTGGGAAAATCCGACGGTCGGATCTCCCGGTACAATCGCTTGAAGTTTCAATTTCAAAATACGAACTGCAGCGTCGTTATTCGATTTAATATAATTATATATATATATATATATATATATATATATATATAATCCATTCTGGCGCTGTTTTTCTTCAGATTTGAATTAAACATTCCAGACAATCCAACCGTTGGATTTTTACAAAGTTGGTGCCGTTGGAAAGATATTTCCAAAGCGAACCCAACGGTTACAATTTCGGGAAAATCCGATGGTCGGATCTCCCGCACTAATCGTTTGAAATCACGGTTTCAAAATACGAACTGCAGCTTCGTTATTCGATATATTTCAATTCTATTTATATATATATATATATATATATATATATATATCGATTCTTCGATTTCAAAACTATATGATTTTCATACATTTGATAAAAATGATATTTTTATCTAACTGCCTTCTATTTCAACACTTCACTATTTTTAACAATTCATGTGTATAGTAGAAAGGTGATTTTTATTGTAAAACAATTCATTTCAAAACGCGATTATTTTATACAGTTCTAATAGGTAATAAAAATATGATTTTTATTATAAAACAATTTATTTAAAAACAAGAGTATTTTATATAGTTCATATTGATGATAAAAATAGGATTTTTATTATAAAACAATTTCTTTCAAAATATGAATACCACTCAACACATGAATTTGATTCAACGAATGAATTTCTATTCAACACACGAAGGTTTTCTATAGTTTATATATATAGATAAAAAGGTGATTTTTATATTTAAAACACGAATACCATTCAACACATGAATTCTATTCAACGAATGAATTTCAATTCAACACATGAAGGTTTTATATAGTTTTTATATATATATATATATATAGATAAAAAGGTGATTTTTATATTTAAAACACGATTACCATTCAACACATGAATTCTATTCAACGAATGAATTTCAATTCAACACATAAAGGTTTTCTATAGCTTATATATATATATAGATAAAAAGGTGATTTTTATATTTAAAACATGAATACCATTCAACACATGAATTCTATTCAACGAATGAATTTCAATTCAACACATGAAGGTTTTCTATAGTTTCTATATATATAGTAAAAAAGGTGATTTTTTTATTGCAAAGCAATTTATTTAAAACATGAATACCTTTCAACACATGAATTCTATTCAACGAATGAATTTCAATTCAACACATGAAGGTTTTCTATACAACACACGAATATAGTTTCAACACAGGAAAATAATTCTAACACATGAATATTATTCAAAATTTCGGCAGCATAACGGCAGGGTAGTTAAAACCGGGGCCGTCCCTAGTACGACTCCTCGCTCTACCTTAAAGCCTCGCAGCTTTTGACAATGGGGAATCATGCATCTAGTTCGCACGCAGGCGGCATGTATATATTTTTCATTTCCACAAACTAATCCTATGTGGTTTCAACCAAATAATTTTCAACCACAAACGGGTATTTTTCAACCACAATCAATCAATTTCAATCACAAACAATTATAATCAACCATTCGCTATCGACCAATTTTCATACCAATCACAATCAATAAATATCGTCCATGGTTTTTGGACGAGGGGCGTATATATATATATATATATTATATGAGCTTTTCACTTCTATTTCAACACATATATAATTTTTACAACGCATATATAACTTATACATCGAACGTACAACCTATACAACGCTTATACATGAGGTGTACAATGCTTATACAAGTCATACATCGACTATATAATTTATAATCGTCGTTTTCCATATCGTTTATAGTTTAGAAATCTCACATTGGGTTCCACTCCACCAAAAATAGCAGAAGGCTCAGAAAAATATGTGGTCTCTTCTAGAATGTAGAAGACGTCCACACGAGTCCACTGTCTCTTGTTTCACTGAATTTCGTTAACACACGAAAAAGATATGATTTTTCAAAGTTTGCAACGGTTTAAAGGTGTTAAAACTGTTGAAAATAACCATAGCCGTTACCTCAGTAAACTGCTCGAAACTAGGTTTCGATTTCTCTCTCTATCCGAAGCACGATATGCCGATCAGCCTACGCGACGTCGACGAGCTTGGAGAGGCGCAGCGGCACCCTGAACGACGGCGAACTCGAACTGGTGGTTGCGACGGAATCAGGTGATGAACGGGCGAACTTCTCGAGGGTGATTCTCCCAAAATACTCAATGAAAAATTCGAAACCAGGTATGGATTTGAAGCTCGTCTCGAGCTCTTCAAAATCTTCAACTGGAGCTTTTGATATTAGTGAGTGGATTGATCAGAAAATGAATGGGAACTATGGAAGGGTTTTCCGCCTTTGATCGAGCTGCGGGGAGATAGAAACGAGGTTTTTTTTATTAATTATAAAATTTCTGATTGGCCCATGGTTATTTAAATAGGAAAATACCACTTTGACCACACGAACTCCAATCCAAACCCAACGACTGTCATCCCTAGCTAAATACCCCCATTCTGAACACAATGGGATATGTTTAAAAGGCCCATTCGAATGTTTGAGTCAGTTTTCCTTCAAATTAAAATATAAAACATTCAATATTTAATTTGAACGTACATTTCAATTTGCTAGGGCCACAAACTGATTCGAAAAATTCCAGAAAAATAAATCTAATGTTTTGACGATACGGTTCCAACAAAACTAGTTTCGTTGAATTCTAAGACCGTTTGCAAAAAGGCCCATTTCTGGTCGATCCAATTTAACTGTAATTGACCAAAACACGTTTTTCTTTGCCACGCTCACATACTAGCTTCAAAAATTATGAAATTTGAAACCTAGCAATAACTTCACATCCCGGATCCAACAAAAGTGGTTTCGTCGAATTCCGAGGTCGTATGCAAAATGGCCCATTTCACGGGCTATATAAATTCCATAGCGACCTTTCTGAAAATTCATTTGGCCATAACTTTTGCTTTCCGCTATGAAATTTCGATTTTTCAGATTCGTTAGAAAGGTATTCACTAACAGATTTAAATATTTTTGGTTTCACTCAAATCCGTTTTGTTTTGCACCTGGTACAGTCAGTCGAAGTTTGAATTCAAAATTTGAAACTACCGCGCCATTTCAGGCCTTGTTTATAATTCAAAGTAATTATATTTATTTTCAACTTCGATTCAAACTTACTTTTCATCATTACTATTTAAAATACTTATTTTAAATATTTAAAATCCACTATTTTAGCCAATTTAAAAAATTTTAATTGGTTCAGATTTTCCGGGTCGTTACAATCTCCCCCACTTAAAATTTTTCGTCCCCGAAAAGGAACAAATTCGAAAGTGGTTTGATATATCAACTCTACTTCAAATCTGGCTTCCATTCTCCAACTTTTCAGTTTCTGAGAATTTTTAAATTCTTCAAAAATTTGGCTAACACCTGGAATTTTCGAAAAATTTCGCCATATCCTCCTTTGTACGGGGAGGGGTTTGGAAATTTATTGGGCCGTATTAGGTACCCAATAAATCCTATAAAGCATACACATATTTATAGTGATATATTCTGGTGTTTACAGGGGAGCGTGTATAGATAATAACTCCAGAGAATAAATTCTCGTCACCCAGTCAAAGCCTGAGGGAGTGTGTATTTTTAATGCTCCAGAGGATAAATCCTCGTCACCTCGTCCCGTGTAGGAAATAAATAGTCCATGTGCCGTATCTAATAACTAGAGAGACGTGGTTATTGTCAACTCCAGACCCGTGTGGAGTTTTTATTAATCTGGCAATTTATCGTTACAATTTAAATAGTCCATATCAGTCATCAGTTCAACCTGTGAAATATAGTCATCGCCATACAAGCCTCTCGCTCGTATGGTAAATCTTCCACCTCGTCACACAAGCTCCAAATGCTCATGTGGTATATGATGAATTATGCCTATCTTCAAGAAGTATGCCATGTAGTGTAGTTTAAAATTAATTGTTACTATCCTATGGCGACGTTTATTATTACACTCAAAATAACCAGCACTCCGCATCCAATGGCATTCACAGGAGTTGATATAATAATATTTCGCATCCAACCCATTAAGGTTTACCTATTTGTCGGGCACACAAATAAAATCTTTACTCAACAGTTAATCCAATTACCTGTTCAAACATATATAATGCACAAGTATATATTTCTATCTATTTTCTAATCAGTTCAATGTGTGATTTAACCGAATAAATTCTACCATTCATTCTATTATTGATTAAATTAACTATCGTTCTAATAATTTAATTAATCAAATTTACTATCACACAACCCAAACAATAATCAAATTGTTTTTAACTTTTCAAATATATATCTTTTATATATGTTCAAAAATTATATTTCTAAAACCAGAATATAATCACAAATACGTTATTTATAAACATATAACTCTCGACTCGTTCTGGGGCAATTCTGACCCTATCTCTATTGAGTTATTCTGATTCTGCTTTACTCATACTAGGATATTACTGATCCTATCTGTAATGAGTTATTCATCCTAGAACACTACTGGTTCTATCTCCGACGAGTTCGTTAATATGTTATATTCCAACACTAATCTTAACCAAAGCTCTGATACCAAAATGAGACGACCCCGAACCCCGATACTGACGTCGGCAAGGGTAATCCTTGGAATATAACACATAAACATATAATAGCAGAACAGAATTAAATAAATACACCAGATAATGCACAATAGAATATACTGGATAAACAATAATCATCAGAGTTACACAGTATACAGGATCATACTTAGTACAAATACAGTTCAGCTATACATAAATGTCTACAGCGGAAAACAAACATAATATGTACAATAGGAGCTGAACAGCATAAAAAGAGATAAATGATAGAATCCATCTTCAGCTCCAGCTATCCAGAAAGAGCCCGCTAAAACCAGAATACAAGGCTGCCCGTGTAGAAAAAGGGGCATCCGAGTTTGCAAGTGAAACAAACTACGAGTCAGTCATGAGACTGGTATGAGAAATCTACTTAACACATCATACAATTGGCTAATCACAGGACCACGCCACTTTTGCGGAACGGGTTTACTCCATTGGATTGCCAGTGCTTTAAAACAAATAATTCTTTTAAACATCGCAATGCTTTTTATAAAAATGAAGCCATTATAAGACTCAGTTCCCATCACACAATGCAACGCAAACCGGAGGATAAAGTTTTACCTTATAATGGCCAAAATATGCTTGATACGAATAAAACAAAAGCATTTGATATTATTACTAGTGTTTATATGTTTCAAAAGAAATTTTGAATCATAAGTATCAATCATAGACGACATTAATGCCCCATACCACTATGTCGCCATACATAGGTATACAATCAAAACCGCACAGTCACGTATTTGGAAATTGGATTTCCATCATGAACCCAGGCAAAAGATAGTCCTTACCGACTTCGAGACGCTCTAGCCCATGTCTCAGGATCAGAGCTCGAGTGACCCTAGGATCGTCAGGGCCGGTCCACCGATGTGGATTAAAATGCCTGAACAATGCATTTCCCCGCCCTATGGGGCGTCAATGAGCCAACGAATGACTCCATCGGTCCCGGATCGACCGATATAACCGAGACGCCTCGCAACAGCAACAACCACATAGGTGAAAATAATATAAATGTCAGCCAGTTTAAGCACCGACACCACCTCTAGCTTGAAGGAAACGCATGCCCTCCCTGAGGTCCTTCTCCCGTTTCTGGTTCATACCGGGGTGTGAGGCTCGCGAATTCACGTTATACACAAAGCTACGCCACACAGGCGGTGCTTTGATCATCAACCACAAGACTTTGCTTTTCAACAGAAGCCCTGATTACTGCATCTTAGCATGCCACACATGCAATTCACGCCATGTAACTGATGGCTATCAATCACACAGAATGAATTCCAATGTCAGACACACAGTCCATTTGCAAGTCCGTTCTGGGTATGAACAAAACCGGAGGCACTATATACCTCGCAAACCCATCGATCTCCACGTACGTCTGGACGGTCACCACTCATTATCCATATTTCGGGATGCCTCCCAATCAGGACATCAGTTACCATCCAAACAAGGTGAAAATCTCCGGTCTTCGACCACCTCTTTATCTTCGATTTCTTATCGTCGATTCAGTTATTCAGAATGGGATAAACCCGGCCTTTCTGAGCAACTCGTGTATATATTAAACAAGTGTTACACAAACATACATACACTTCATTCTAATTCATTAGTCACTAACCGTAAATCAGTAAGAGAACGATTTCCCAAATATTAACCCCGAAGGCCGAAACCAACATCAAATCAAAATCCAGGAAACCATTCGACTTAGCCAACCTTCAGTTAGTTTCTAAATTTCACATCCATATCATTTATAATATTTTATAACGATTTATCGCCATTTTTATTTATTTTAAAATAGCCAATTTATTCAAACGACGCTTCGGGCCATAACGCGGCCGTGGCGCTGTTTTTCTTCAGATTTGATTTACACATCTAAAAATCTAACCGTTGGATCCTCACAAAATTTACATCATTAGAAAGATCTTTTCAAAACGAATCCAACGGTTCCAGTTTTGGGAAAATACGATGGTCGGATCTCCCGATACAATCGCTTGAAGTTTCAATTTTAAAATACGAACTGTAGCGTCGTTATTCGATTTAATATAATTATATATATATATAATCCATTTTGGCGCTGTTTTTCTTCAGATTTGAATTAAACATTCCAGACAATCCAACCGTTGGATTTTTACAAAGTTGGTGCCGTTGGAAAGATATTTCCAAAGCGAACCCAACGGTTGCAATTTCGGGAAAATCCGATGGTCGGATTTCCTGCACTAATCGTTTGAAATCACGGTTTCAAAATATGAACTGCAGCTTCGTTATTCGATATATTTCAATTCTATTTTTATATATATATATATATCGATTCTTCGATTTCAAAACTATATGATTTTCATACATTTGATAAAAATGATATTTTTATCTAACTGCCTTCTATTTCAACACTTCACTATTTTTAACAATTCATGTGTACAGTAGAAAGGTGATTTTTATTGTAAAACAATTCATTTCAAAACGCGATTATTTTATATAGTTCTTATAGGTAATAAAAATATGATTTTTATTATAAAACAATTTATTTAAAAACAAGAGTATTTTATATAGTTCATATTGATGATAAAAATAGGATTTTTATTATAAAACAATTTCTTTCAAAATATGAATACCACTCAACACATGAATTTGATTCAACGAATGAATTTCTATTCAACACATGAAGGTTTTCTATAGTTTATATATATATAGATAAAAAGGTGATTTTTATATTTAAAACACGAATACCATTCAACACATGAATTCTATTCAACGAATGAATTTCAATTCAGCACATGAAGGTTTTCTATAGTTTTTATATATATATAGATAAGAAGGTGATTTTTACATTTAAAACACGATTACCATTCAACACATGAATTCTATTCAACGAATGAATTTCAATTCAACACATGAAGGTTTTCTATAGTTTATATATAAATAGATAAAAAGGTGATTTTTATATTTTAAACACGAATACCATTCAACACATGAATTCTATTCAACGAATGAATTTCAATTCAACACATGAAGGTTTTCTATAGTTTCTATATATATAGTAAAAAGGTGATTTTTTTTATTGCAAAACAATTTATTTCAAACACGAATACCTTTCAACACATGAATTCTATTCAACGAATGAATTTCAATTCAACACATGAAGGTTTTCTATACAACACACGAATATAGTTTCAACACAGGAAAATAATTCTAACACATGAATATTATTCAAAATTTCGGCAGCATAACGGCAGGGTAGTTAAAACCGGGGTCGTCCCTAGTACGGCTCCTCGCTCTACCTTAAAGCCTCGTAGATTTTGACAATGGGGAATCATGCATCTAGTTCGCACGCAGGCGGCATGTATATATTTTTCATTTCCACAAACTAATCCTATGTGGTTTTAACCAAAAAATTTTCAACCACAAACGGGTATTTTTCAACCACAATCAATCAATTTCAACCACAAACAATTATAATCAACCATTCGCTATCAGCCAATTTTCACACCAATCACAATCAATAAATATCGTCCATGGTTTTTGGACGAGGGGCGTATATATATATATATATATATATATATATTATATGAGCTTTTCACTTCTATTTCAACACATATATAATTTTTACAACGCATATATAACTTATACATCGAACGTACAACCTATACAACGCTTATACATGAGGTGTACAACACTTATACAAGTCATACATCGACTATATAATTTATACATCGTCGTTTTCCATATCGTTTATAGTTTAGAAATCTCACATTGGGTTCCACTCCACCAAAAATAGCAGAAGGCTCAGAAAAATATGCGGTCTCTTCTAGAATGTAGAAGACGTCCACACGAGTCCACTGTCTCTTGTTTCACTGAATTTCGTCAACACACGAAAAAGATATGATTTTTCAAAGTTTGCAACGGTTTAAATGTGTTAAAACTGTTGAAAATAACCATAGCCGTTACCTCAGTAAACTGCTCGAAACTAGGTTTCGATTTCTCTCTCAATCCGAAGCACGATATGCCGATTAGCCTACGCAACGTCGACGAGCTTGGAGGGGCGCAGCGGCGCCCTGAACGACGGCGAACTCGAACTGGTGGTTGCGGCGGAATCAGGCGATGAACGAGCGCACTTCTCGAGGGTGATTCTCCCAAAATACTCAACGAAAAAATCGAAACCAGGTATGGATTTGAAGCTCGTCTCGAGCTCTTCAAAATCTTCAACTGGAGCTTTTGATATTAGTGAGTGGATTGATCAGAAAATGGATGGGAACGATGGAAGGGTTTTCCGCCTTTGATCGAGCTGCGGGGAGAGACAAACGAGGGTTTTTCTTTTTTTTTTATTAATTATAAAATTTCTGATTGGCCCGTGGTTATTTAAATAGGAAAATACCACTTTGACCACACGAACTCCAATCCAAACCCAACGACTGTCATCCCTAGCTAAATGCCCCCATTCTGAACACAATGGGATATGTTTCGAAGGCCCATTCGAATGTTTGAGTCAGTTTTCCTTCAAATTAAAATATAAAACATTCAATATTTAATTTGAACGCACATTTCAATTTGCCAGGGCCACAGACTGATTCTAAAAATTCCAGAAAAATAAATCTAGCTATGTTTTGATGATACGGTCCCAACAAAACTAGTTTCGTTGAATTCTAAGACAGTTTGCAAAAAGGCCCATTTCTGGTCGATCCAATTTAACTGTAATTGACCAAAACACGTTTTTCTTTGCCATGCTCACATACTAGCTTCAAAAATTATGAAATTTGAAACCTAGCAATAACTTCACATCCCGGATCCAACAAAAGTGGTTTCGTCAAATTCCGAGGTCGTATGCAAAATGGCCAATTTCACGGGCTATATAAATTCCATAGCGACCTTTCTGAAAATTCATTTGGCCATAACTTTTTCTTTCCGCTATGAAACTTTGATTTTTCAGATTCGTTAGAAAGGTATTCACTAACAGATTTAAATATTTTTGGTTTCACTCAAATCCGTTTTGTTTTGCACCCGGTACAGTCAGTCGAAGTTTGAATTCAAAATTTGAAACTACCGCGCCATTTCAGGCCTTGTTTATAATTCAAAGTAATTATATTTATTTTCAACTTCGATTCAAACTTACTTTTCATCATTATTATTTAAAATATTTATTTAAAATATTTAAAATCCACTATTTTAGCCAATTTAAAATTTTTAAATTGGTTCAGATTTTTCAGGTCGTTACAAAATGGGTTAATGAAATTTATATAAAGGTCCTGAGTTGCCAATGTACTTAACGATACTGTTATGATTTGATAGTTAAATAACCGACTATCAAAATCTGGCCTTTTATCGATTGTTGGTACGGAAAAATCGGGATCGAATTTATAATCGAAACCTATTCCGACCAGCAATTACGTAACGTTGAAAATATCAGAAGATAGTTGAGATGGAGCATTGAAGACCATTGATCTTCATGAGCGGAAGAACTACTTGTTAAGTTTCTCTGGCTAGCTACCAGAGTTATGATGACTTGTGATTCTGTCGTGATTGGAATCTTTGGATTTGCAAGGACTTCTTGCTACTGATCCTCGGGGTGACTCCTATATAGGATGTGGTAGGAAGGTGTCTTCGGTTCATCCTGTTCCTAGATGACTTGTATAGACGGATGTCTGACAGAGTATTTCCTTAAGAATCATGTACGTTGATTTTTACAGATATACCAAGTTTGGTGGTGGAGAAATTCTCTTGCTTGACACCCAGAGTATATTTGTGGACGTCAATTAGTGATTTGACGGATCTGACGATGTGGCATTCAAAGATGTGCTGTTATTGAGATAAACATAACCTCAAGCCTCATCAACCGGGAATGGCAAAAAATCGGGTAGGCAACATGGCTATATGGGTCACACCCATTAAAAGGGTATATCATTACCTGATCTGGAGAAATCAAACGCCTTCGGTTGTCCCTTTATTTTAATTATATGCTATCGGTTCGGTTGGTTGGCCCCTAACCGTGGTAATAATATATTCGGTACTCTCAAGCGAAATGAGGGGCCAGTCATGTGTAGCCGGGTTGCAATACGTTCTTGTTGAACCCCAATGTATTCATCTCCGGAGGTATATTGTCAGAAGGTGGTCCCATACCTTGCCAGGAAATCAATTCTCCAATAAGAGCCCGCGGTTTTGATTGTATAAAATTTATGTACAGCATGAGACGCAAGCGTTCTGCTAGATTATTATTTATTTGTGGTTTGATAGACACTATTATAATATCGGAGAAGATATTGATTTCAAAAATGTTTTGGGTTATAGTAAGGTGAAAATAATCCGTGTTTATGTGTGGGCTGGTCTTACTATTATCCTTTTCTTTCAAAAAGGATTTTTTAAAGTTAAACAAGTTGTTTGTGCTGTGAATTTATCACTGAAAGTATTCCAGACTGATCCGGGTGAATTTTACTT
Organism: Allium sativum; assembly: GCA_030737875.1. Lineage (NCBI taxonomy): Eukaryota > Viridiplantae > Streptophyta > Magnoliopsida > Asparagales > Amaryllidaceae > Allium > Allium sativum. The sequence continues at coordinate 886,459,411 of CM060915.1, read as the reverse complement.
TGCTTCAAATGTGCTCGGATCAGACCGAGTATATTTACAGGTTAGGTTTCACTTGGAGTTTCAGAAGCTGGAAGCAGGAGGCTTCACCGTTAGCTATATAAGTGTATTTCCGCTGTGATTGATGTACGTTGTACTCTGATAAATGGTATGTATATATACAATTTATTTTACAAAGAGATTTGTTATATTATACTTATTCGTTCCGCTTTGACATTCTGATGTGTTCTTCTTCTTTCTTCATATTTCTCATCCTCTAAATTCTTTCTATTAACAGTTTGGGGTTCGATACTTGGATTTTTGACAAGTAATACGGCATGATGTATTATTGTTGAAAATTCAAGCATCGAATTATTTTTCGGGATGTTACAAAAGCCTTTTAAATTCCATATATAGTAACAATCTTCCTTCACCGAAGCTCATCTCGATTATTACCAAATCGAATTCCATTCAATTCCAATTTAATATATTAAACTGGAAAACTTTACATGGGAAAATTTCCATTAAATCTTAATAAAAAGATTTATAAATTTCAAATCATATTTTCACTGTTAATTGGGTTAAAGAACAAATGTCATTGAAAACACAGTTCATGATAAACCCACAATCAACTTTCATTTCTATTCCAATTAAATATTAATTAATTAATTAATTAATTAATTAATTGGTAACTTCTCTAAATCTTAATTAAAAGATTTATTCTTTTCTCAACTGGGTTTGAGAACAGAGTTATTAAAGACACCATTCATGACAAACCCAAAATCCAATTTGATATTAAATACAAGGCTTTGAATAGAAAATAATATTGGCTTATATTCAATATCAAATTCTGAAACTAACGGATAACGTATTGGGAATAACGATATATATATCTTACAAATTCCTCCACAATATCCGTATAATCACGGAATCCAATACCAAAATATTCCGAAGATTATTTCCATTCAAAATCCATTCCAATTCATGAATTAGAAAACTCAGGTTATTTTAAAACCCTTTATAAATCCAATTTATTATTTTAAAAATCAATGGATTATTAATCTAGTTAATAACTAGTTCATTTAGACAAAAATATATTTTTATCTTTTCAAAACTTGGATTTAATCAGCCAAAATCTTTCCAAATCATTTATTATGATTTTACACAATTTTCCCATATTTTTAATAATTTTATTAAGGCCCTTACAATTGATTTCCATATACGGTCATCGAACTGCACTTACAGCGACCTTTTCTGAAATTGATTTGGACATAATTCCAAATCCAACCATTAGATTTCAAATATATTATATTCATTAGAAAGCTTTTTTTGACACGAACCCAACGGTTTTGGTTTTAGGAGAATCCAACGGTCGGATCTCCTATTACATCAATTTGAAGTTAATGGTCGAAATTCGCGAACGGTCGCTGCGCGGCGCTTTCTATTCAGGCCATTAAATATATATAATGTATATATCGTCGATTTCCATTTAAAACGTATTTTATAATATATTTATAAATTCGTTTTAAAATAAATTCGTTTTAAAATGATCTTAGCTTTGTTTTCAATATTAAATCAAAATTGAAAATTTCATTTCATTATAATATTAAAATGATAATATTTTCAAAAGATCAGATTTTGAAATCAATTCTTTTCGATATTCATTATAAAATAAATAAAATCGATCGATAAACCCATTGGGGTTAAAAAGGCATTACACTACTTAACCCGGCTTCATATATTTATATATTTTCGTGTCCATCCAAAATCGGACGTCAAAATCATAATTTGATTCTTCACTGAATATTATTTTAAAATATTTGTTATTTTAAAACATTCTTTATTTTAAAATATTCTTTACTTTTGAATCGAAATGCGACTCAATCAATTACCATATAATTTCAGTTATATGGATTTTATACATCGCATGTATTCAACAATAGTGATAAACAGCTATTAAACAGTCCATTCACAACCAGAGTGCAATTCACTACAGTATAAGCATTAAATAATTAAATAACGCTAATCACAATTTGTCGATCTATCGATTGACATATAGTTCAACTCAGGGGAGATGTGAATAAATTATCCTCCCCAGACCCGTGTGGGGTTTTCATACAACAACAGTCCATTCAAAATAATCACTGGTTAATTAATTTAACCAGTTCAAATTCAATTTGAATTATTTTTCTTATTTATAAATTTTCACTGTTAAATTATAAGTAAATATTTATAATTTAATTTCAATTACCACATTAATGTTAATATTATTTTTTTGTATGTTAATCATCACAGTCAAAACACAATACAGTTAATTAAATCGTCCATGGTCTGTGGACGAGGGAGGTGAGCTAACAGGCACCGTATACAATTTATAATGATCAAAGCTGATAAAAAAGTCTACATTGGCAATTCTATATATTTTTATACATGAATACAATAACATGATAAAATATAATTTAGTGAGAAGGAGTTCTCACATTGATCGGTTTCAGAAATCGATAAAATGATTATTTTAATCAAATTAAAAAGGATACTTAATTTGATCAAAAACATCAACTAGCTCCAAAATCCTTCTGGTTAGTTCCATGTTGTAGTGTTTCTGATCACGATCCCAACGAAGTTGAAATCATTGAATTCCGACGACGTACGACAAAGTTATGAATTTTTAAACTTCATTTACATAAATTTATAAATTAAATATAATTAATTATCTTATTCCCCTAATTAACCCTTAATTCTGTTAATCTCTCGTCTTCTTCCTAATCAGGATGATAAAGCTGAACTCAACATCGAACTTAGGGTTAAAATTTGCGAACACCATACTTGATCGGAGTTGGATCGGGAGCGCACACGACGAAGACCATCGACCACTCTCCCACCGCCGCCAACCCTACGTAACTTGAGCTCCCCTAGCCTCCTAGAAATGCGTGCGAAGGAAGCATGTTTGGGCTCGAATTTCGAGCTACTCAGGCCACCAGAGAAGATCATACCCATATGAATCGAAAGCCCCCTCTTGGATGTACAATTTTCGCTTTGAAATCACAGATTAATTCAATCTAGATTAGGAGATTTTTTAGGATCAATTTTGGAGCATTTTCTACCGTTGAAATGGTGAAGACGGTGGCTTCTTTTGGGGGTTAGGGTTTTGTAAAACATTTGGGGTATATATACTAGTATTTAACAATATTTAGTTCAAAAATAATTCGTTTAATCTCCGAACTCCAATTCAAACCCAACGACTGTCATTCCTAGCTAAATACCCCCCTTCCGGGCACAACGAAATATGTTTCGTTAGCCAATTCGATCGTTTTGAATAGTTTTTATCAAAATTAAAATATAAATCAATATATATTAAAATTAAACGTATATTTTAATTTACCGGGGCCACATACTGACCATAAAAACTCCAGAAAAATAAATCTAGCTATGTTTTGACGATACGGTCCTAACAAAACTAATTTCATAAAATTTGGAGACCGCTTGAAAAATGGCTCTTTTTCCGGTTGATTAAATTCAAACTGAAATTACCAAACACATTTAAATTCACTGCGCTCACATATTAATTCCAAAAATTATAAAATTTGAAACGTAGCTATAATTTTACATTCTAGATCCAACAAAAGCGGTTTCATCAAAAACGGAGGTGGTTTACAAAATGACTATTTTTAAGGGTTATATATTATATTAATATATATATAAATTCCATAGCGACTATTTCAAATTTTAACCTGGACATAACATTTAATTTATATTATGAAATCTCAATTTCTTACATTCGTTAGAAAGATATAGTTAAACAGATTCTAACGTTTCTTGTTCCGTCCAATTCTGATTTATTTTGAATTATGTATATTCATTTGAAATTAGAAATCGAATTTTCAAACTATCGCGCCATTTCAAGCTCATTTTATAATTAAAATAAATTTACACGTTCTAACTTCGATTTAAATAAATTTTAAATCGTTATTGTTTAAAATAAATCATTTTAAATATTCAAAACCCGTTAAAATAGCTAAAATAAAATTTTTAAATTGGTTCGGAAATTCCAGGTTGTTACAATCTCCCCCACTTAAAATTTTTTCGTCCTCAAAAAGGAACGGAGCTGAAATTTGTTTAGCTAACCAACTCAACTTTCATTCTGGCTTCCACTCTTCAACTTTTCAGTTTCTAAGAATTTTCAAATTTATCAAAAATTTGTTTAACACCCTAAATTTTTGAAAAATTTCGCTATAACCTCCTTTGTACGGGCTGATCGGTAAAACCGCAACTTGCCTTACAAGGCCCTCATCAATGAAAAAGAAAAAGCCAAGCGGCTTGCCAGTCGGCTCATAAAATCATCAAAACCCCAATAAATACATTAAACATGTACCTATTTATCGGGCACATAATTTTATTCCTTTTCTTAGCTATCATGCTATGACCTGTTAAATATATATACATGTTCATGTATGCAATTCCAATCAATTTTCAATTCAGTTCAAATTTGACTTGATTTGGCTAAATTTATCTTTCATTCACATTCTCATTTGGGTTAAATTAATTATCATTCCAATATTTTTTTTTGTTAAACTAATAATCACACAATACACCCAGCAATCAATTAGTTAATTAAATTTTCAGACATATAACTTCTATATATATACTTAAAAATCATATTTTTAGTGCCAAATCACAAACAATAAATTCTAGCTAAGTTTTGGTTCTCACACCAGTCAATTGGAAATATATAGATATCCCACTTTCGAAACTGGAACATAAATACTGATGATGCTGCAGCAATCATCAGAATCATCCCCGGGCGACTAGAGTGTGAATCTATATCGATCCAGTATATTTGAGACTTCGTATATACGTTCATGACGCGTATATGCAAAATCTTCATATACTCGATTGTCCAAAATAATATAAAATAGTATACTCAAATAAGTATAGTAAGATATAATTTTCAAAAATAAATTCATTTTCAATAAATAGCACTCTTCTAACTCATTCTAGGGTATTACTAACCCTATCTCTAACGAGTTATTCTCATAGGATATTACTAATCCTATCTCTGATGAATTCTTTTGTTTGGTTCTAACGTGTCTTGTTCTCCAGCAATGTAAACCAAAGCTCTGATACCAACTATAACGATCCGAAATCCCCCGATCTCCGAAGAGACGGAAAACAATGGATTGTTTTGAGAACACGACGCATCAGAACAGAAACAACAGAACATTTCATTGTTATTACAACAATTACATCAGAGTACAAGATATCATAGTTCAAATAAATAATATTACACAACAGAAATAAAATAATATCAGAGATTAAAATACAAAGAAGCGAAAATTTAAATGTATAAATACAATGTATAGCGGAAAATACATCAACTAACACAACTGAATGAAATACACGGATACATAGCTTTCCGAATATAGCTCCAGCTGCAATCTAGGAACTTAGGAAATGAAATATCTGCGTAAACCAAAACTGCTAGCTGCCCGTGTGAAAAATATGGGCACCCAGAGTTTAGGTAGAAGCAATAAACTCTGAGTCAGTCATGGGACTGGTGTGAAAACTAAAACAACTATTAAATCTTTATTTTAAAAGTTGGGGAAATCATGGGACCACGCCGTATAACACGGAACGAGATTAATCCACATGAATCTTAGTTTAAAATAAAAAATGCAATGCTTTTCGAAAAACGAAGCTACTATAAGACTCAGGTCCCATCACACAATGCAACGCAAGCCGGAGGATAGAGTTTTCCCTTATAACAGCCAAACATGCTTGGTACATTTAAAACAAATCTTTTTGATATTACTATAAGTGCATAGTGTCAAAATAATTTCAAATATAAATGTATCAATCATAGACGACATAGGTACCATATAATATGCCGTCATACTAGTTCTAACATTTGAAACCGAAAAGTTGCGTATTGGAAATTGGATTTCCATCTGTGAGTCGAGGCAGGGGATGGCTTCTCCCGATTTGAGACACTCTCGCAAATGCCACAGGATTACACACTCTGGGCAACCCTTGGATGCTTCAAGGCTGGTCCACACTAACGTTAGTGGATTGGTTATTCCTGAACACACGTTTCCCGGTCCTATCGGGCCTATCTCTGAGCCACTAGGGACTCAATAATCGAGGCGCCTCATTCCATCATCCACATAAGTAAAAATGTCTGGGCTTCATACCATGACACCACTCCTAGCTAGAAAGAAACGTCGTGCTCTCCTTGTAGTCTCTATCTCGTTTTTGACTCATACGGGGTGTGAGGCTCGAGAATTAATGCTATATACAAAGCTATCCTAGTTAAAGCCGTGCTTAGATCATCAATCACAAGATTCTTCTTTTCAACAGAAGTCTTGATCATTTGCATCTCAGCATGCCACACTGACAGTCCATACCGTACCACTGATTTCCACAAATATATAACCTCTAAGCCCATACGTATCAAAGAAGGGTGTTAAGCAAGAGAATAAATTTTCCGCCACCAAGCAGATATATATTTAGCAGAGATCAACGAATACAGTATAAAGGAATACAATGTCAGACATACCATCCATCTACAAGTCCGTTCTAGGTCTGAATGAAACTAGAGGCACCTTATTCCTCGTCCCATATGTCCAATACAAGAGAGAGGTCCTCGCATATCCGGTCGATCTCCAAGTACATCTGGACGATCACCACTTATTACCTTGTCTTAGGTGTACAGCCCAATCAAGACATCAGTAATCATCCAAACGATGTGAAGATCTCTGGTCTTCAACCACCGTCTTCATCGTCGACTTTTAGTCGTCGTATTAATTATTCAGAATGGGTTAAACTCGGTCTTTCCGAATAATTCGCATATCTTATAATCAAGTGCTATAAAAAAACACATCATATGCCTCGTTCCAATCCAGAATATTCTTTTATTCAAATATTCACATTTGTAGGGAAAGGTTCTCATTGATTTTACCAAAGATAAAATCCTTTAAATTAATTCTTTAACTTCCTTTTGATATCAATTCAAAAGATTTGATTTTATCCTTAATGAATTCTAAATCAAATTAAGGTTTATCAACTAGTCAGGATTATCGAGCCTTACCGAAAGTAATCATTTATTTATTAATCCCTATCCCAGCCTATTCATCTCATGGAGCAAAACTATTAGTACTCCATATTTAACACCCATTATGTTATTGGTAAAATTAATTACCCTTTCCTGTTCAATTCTAATTAAATATTTAGCTATCGCCTGGAGTAAAATTGGTGGTACTCCCTTCTCGATCATTTCATGAATTCGATAAATTTAATTATCCCATTCTCATTTTAATCTACTTAAAGATTCATGAAAACTCTAGTTTAGTTTTAATCTCAAAAATCATTACTCAATGGTTATTCAAATTCTAAGAAATAAATCCCCTCTTTCACTAGGTTAAAGAACCAATGTCGTTTAAAACACAGTTAATGACAAACCCAAAATCATCTTCCATTAAATATGGAATCTTCACAGAAATCAGATCAATATATAATCGGTATAAATTTCCGTATCAAACTAATAATATAAATGAAATAACGACAAAGCCTTTTAAATTCCATATATTGTAACGGTCTTCCTTCACAGAAGCTCATCTCGATTATTATCAAATCGAATTCCATTCAATTCCAAATTAATATATTAAGCTGGAAAACTTTACTTTGGAAAATTTCCATTAAATCTTAATAAAAAGATTTATAAATTCCAAATCATATTTTCACTGTTAATTGGGTTAAAGAACAAATGTCATTTAAAACACAGTTCACGATAAACCCGCAATCAACTTTCATTTCAATTCCAATTAAATATTAATTAACTGGTAACTTCTCTAAATCTTAATTAAAAGATTTATACTTTTCTCAACTGGGTTTAAGAACAGTGTTATTAAAGACACCATTTACAACAAACCCAAAATCCAATTTGATATTAAATACAAGGCTCTGAATAGAAAATAATATCGGCTTATATTCAATATCAAATTCTGAAACTAACAGATATCGTATCGGGAATAATGATATATATATATATATATATCTTCCAAATTCCTCCACAATATCCGTATAATCACGGAATCCAATACCAAAATATTCCGAAGATTATTTCCATTCAAAATGCATTCCAATTGATGAATTGGAAAACTCTAGTTATTTTAAAACCCTTTATAAATCCAATTTATTATTTTAAAAACCATTGGATTATAAATCTAGTTGATAACTAGTTCATTTAGACAAAAATATATTTTTATCTTTTCAAAACTTGGATTTAATCACCCAAAATCCTTCCAATCGTTTATTATGATTTTACACAATTTTCCCATATTTTTAATAATTTTATTAAGGCCCTTACAGTCGATTTCCATATACGGTCATCGAACTGCACTTACAACGACCTTTTCTGAAATTGATTTGGATATAATTCCAAATCCAACTGTTAGATTTCAAATCTCTTATATTAATTGGAAATCTCTTTTCGATACGAACCCAACGGTTCTGGTTTTAAGAGAATCCGACAGTCGGATCTCTCGTTACATCAATTTGAAGTTAATGGTCGAAATTCGCAAACGGTCGCTGCGCGGCGCGTTCTATTCAGGCCATTAAATATATAATATATATATATATATATCATTGATTTCCATTTCAAACGTATTTTTCAATATATTTATAAATTCGTTTTAAAACGATCTTAGCTTCGTTTTCAATTTTAAATCAAAATTTAATATTCCATATCATTATAATATTAAAATGATAATATTTTCAAAAGATCAGATTTTGAAATCAATTCTTTTCGATATTCATTATAAAATAAATAAAATTGATTGATAAACCCGTTCGGGTTAAAATGGCGTTCCACTAGTTAACCCGACTTCATATATTTATATATTTTTGTGTCCATCCAAAATCGGACGTCAAAATCATAATTTAATTCTTCACTGAATATTATTTTAAAATATTTGTTATTTTAAAACATTCTTTATTTTAAAATATTCTTTATTTCTGAATCGAATTGCGACTCAACCAATTACCATATAATTTCAGTTATATGGATTTTATACATCGCATGTATTCAACAATAGTGATAAACAACTATTAAACCGTCCATTCACAACCAGAGTGCAATTCACTACTGTATAAGAATTAAATACGCTAATCACAGTCTTTCGATCTATCGATTGACATATAGTTCAATTCAGGGGAGATTGGATAAATTATCCTCCCCAGACCCGTGTAGGGATTTCATACAATAACAATCCATTCAAAATAATCATTGGTTAATTAATTTAACCAGTTCTAATTCGAGTTGAATTATTTTTCTAATTTATCAATTTTCATTGTTAAATTATAAATAAATATTTATAATTTAATTTTAATTATCACATTAATGTTAACAATAATATTTTTATATGTTAATCATCACAACATCACAATCAAAACACAATACAGTCAATTAAATCGTCTATGGTATGTAGATGAAGGAGGTGAGCTAACAGGTATCGTATGCAATTTATAATGATCAAAACTGATAAAAAAATCTACAATGGCAATTCTATATATTTTTATACATGAATACAATAACATGGTAAAATATAATTTAGTGAGAAGGAGTTCTCACATTGATCGATTTCAGAAATCGATAAAATGATTATTTTAATCAAATTAAACAGGATGTTTAATTTAATCAAAAACATCAACTAGCTCCAAAACCCTTCTGGTCAGTTCCATGTTGTAGTGTTTCTGATCACGATCCCAACGCAATTGAAATCACTGAATTCCTACGACGTATAACAAAGTTATGAATTTTTAAACTTCGTATACATAAATTTATAGGTTAAATATAATTAATTATCTTAATCCCTTAATTAAACCTCACTTCCGTTAATCTCTCGTCTTCTTCCTGATTTGGCCGATAAAAGCTGAATCCAACATCAAACTTAGGGTTAAAATTTGCGAACACCATACTCGATCGGAGTTGGATCGGGAGTGCCCACGACGAAGACCATCGACCACTCTCCCACCGCCGCCAACCCCACGTAACTCGAGCTCCACTAGCCTCCTAGAAATGCATGCGACGACAGCACGTTTGGGCTCGAATTTTGAGCAACTTGAGCCACCAGAGAAGATCATACCCATATGAATCGAAAGCCATCTCTTGGATGTACACTTTTCTCTTTGAAATCATAGTTTAATTCGATCTAGGTTAGGAGATTTTTTAGAATCAATTTTGGAGCATTTTCTGCTATTGAAATGATGAAGACAGCGGCTTCTTTTGGGGGTTAGGGTTTTGTAAAACATTTGGGGTATATATACTAATATTTAATAATATTTAATTCAAAAATAATTCGTTTAATCTCTAAATTCCTACTCAAACCCAATAACTGTTGCTCCTAGCTAAATACCCCCATTTCGGACACAGTGGAATATGTTTCATAAGACAATTTGGTCATTTCGAACATTTTTTATCAAAATTAAAATGTAAATCAATATATATTAAAGTTAAACGTACATTTTAATTTACCGAGGCCACATACTGATCCCAAAAATTCCAGAAAAATAAATCTAGCACCACACCATATTGCTAGTTTTGCCACACCCAGATGCGGAAGAATTTCCACGGTCTATAGTCGTGGCGATTTTGGAATGGCTTTGAGCCATGACAAAGTAGATTAGCATGGCTTTGGACCGTGGAAGTTTTGGAATGGGTTACGCCCGTTCCAAAATTTGGGAAAAGTTTCCATGCATCCGAGCCTTCGTGTCCCAAATTATTTCACGCTAAAAAGAATCTATCCCCAAAATTACTCAGATCTGGTCTCTTCCACGCGAATCGATCCAAATTTTTTTACCGTTATTTTAAATCAAAACCATTTTGCGTCTTCCTCTCATTCCAAGATCCTGATTCAGGTGATTTTTCAGGTATGAAATCGAAACCCTAGTTATATGTTTAATTTTTAATGTCTTGAAAATTTAATTAGATCGGTTCGGATCTATGGTGGGTTTTCAATTTTCGTCTCGTTTTGGTTTTCCCGCACTGCAGTTCTCGTGTTGTTTCATCTTTGTCGATCAACCTATCAACATTAAGTAATTGATTCAAAATCAGATGAATAGTTAAAGTGAGTAGAATTATTTTTAGTTTTTTATGTACTAAGTCGTTCATCATTATACCAATGACATATTTTAGTGGAGATTTGAATTTTGAATGGAAATTGAGAAAGTGGGATTTTTTGTCGTTGAGTGGGATTTCGATCTATTTATTAAGATTTTGTACCGACTGAACAATACTTGAGAAAAGTCTTTAGAACTAAAATGAAACATTGAAGACTGTAGTGTAAAGATAATATATTTCCAGCATTTTCTTTACAAAAAAAATGAGAGTGACAGAAAACTGCACGCTATTTGCATTTAAGTTTAAACTTAAGAAAGCGAGAGTGGTTCAAAAAAATTGAAAGTGATACTCGATGATGATTTTTATTTATTTATTGCTAGGTCTCTATGGTTTTATTATCAGTAAGTTTTCTAAGCAGCATATCTTTGCTTTTGACTTTGATGCAAGTTAATGTTCTGGTTACTTCGAAAAATGTTCTAAGGAAACAAGTAAAGGTGACACCTATTAAAATGTTTTTTCATAAGTGGTGGCAATTTAAACTCTGCGTAATCCGTCTTTTACCTGAAACATAAAATGTGAACATGTCACTGCTGATGTGGATGTGTTACTCGCTTCCATTTCCAAATAAAACTTAATCATCTATTTCCTGCTCTTTTCTATAAACTATCTACAATAACTTCTCCCATTTTGGGCAATTTCAGAATAACTTCCCCCTTTTTTGGGCCATTCTATAAACTAAAGCCCAGTGTTTTGATTGGCTGCCTTGTCGAGACGGTAGTAAACGAGACTAGGTTAAACAGAAAACAAAACATATGTTTTTGTTGTTTTAAAATACATGGGCTGAAACTAACATATTTGACTTGGTTGGTAGTTTAGACTACGAAATTAAAGGTGATGAGTTCTATCATTGAGATCGATATTTATGGCATTAATGAATCATGTTAAAGTATATTTGAATCTAAGATGGTACACTTCATGTGAAATTAATTCGTGCTTTTTATTTCAAATAATATAATAGATTATATTGATCGATTTTTTGGGTTTTGACCAAAATCAATGGCTGTAAGCTAGTTGTAGGAAAGGTTATTTGATAATATTAGACTGAAAGATATATGAATCAACATTACTAAAAACATTGAATTAGAAATTGGTAAACTCATTCTATAAATGAATAATTCTAGGTGTAAATATACTTAACCGACCCAAAAAAATTAAAACTTCGGTCTAAAATGGCTAGTCACAGAAACAATTTAAGATTGAAAGTTTATCTTAAAACTTAAATACTAAATTTGCAGTCTTGAATATGTTTATTGACTATATTTTGAGAACAAATATTTTTTTTATCAAATTCAATTATGCAAAGAAAATATTTTAAAAAAAATGCAGTCGATAGTACATTTAAAAGAAAAACAGACTAGGTGTGTTTTCATGTTATATAAGATTTTCAGCAATCATACTGTGTGCTACTTCCTCGTTTTAAGTTAGTGGATGATATGTTCGTTAACTTAATACATGTAGTAAATATAACAAAAATTTCCTATACTAGTTAGATTATATTATGAATTACTGAGCTAGAGTCTTGTCCTTTCATTGAAAGCCACTTTCGTTGAATTATTCTGTGTTGTACTAACAAAGCCACATATAATGTTTTGTTGTGTTTCAATAATCCTTATTTATCGTGAGCTAAGATAGTGAGGTGCCTCCATTACTTGCATTATTTCATGTCTCTTATTCGTGTATGCCCAATGCATACGGTTCCTTTGATGGAAAAAGTGGTTAAGACTGCTCATTGAATCTAGTTGAGTTAAGCATTATTATAAATTATAAATTGATTTTGAACACATACGGGCCTGCATAGAGTGAATTTTGTCCTTCAATAGTTTATAGTTTATTGATCACACACGTTTGATTGAAATTCATGCTATCACTTCTACACTGGAAAATAGGGAAGATGGCTGGAAAACCAGAAATTAAACGTTCTTTTTAACATATTATTATTTTATTTCAATGGATATTAGACAAAAGTTTGTCAAACAGAGTGCTCATTTAGAAAATTGTTCATTGAGAACTAAGAAGCATTGCATTTCAAGTTTCCTTAAACTTTATCAGCTAGATATTCAAAATGAGGCAATAATATAATTTTGTGCTGCCGTTATATGTAATATATTTTATTTTTCTAATCATATTCAAACTGTTGAAGGAAAAGGCGTGCTTGAAAGTGGATGTGTACATGAAAGCTTAGATTATTTAATCATTAAATTCATGCTAACTTAAAGTGTACTTACAACAAGAAAATCACTATATTCTAATTCCAGTTTGGCTTATTTTGGATTCATGTTCATGCACAAGACTACTTCAACTTATGACTTGTGGCTTTTGACTTGGTTTCATTTTATAATTGTTCATTAGGGATTGATGTACTTTACCAACATGGCTTTCCACTCCATATGAAATCAGAGGAGGATTGATAAGTCTGAAGCACTACAATATGAAAGGAAAACTACATCAAATTAGTGTATTATTTTAATAAGTAGACGAACATGAAAGTCATCATTATTTTGTATCACTTCCTAATGTTAAGCTCTTAAGGTTACGTTCATCTTTGGTTCAACCAAGCTATCCACATATGTACTTCTCAATTTTCACATATGTTCGTGTCTTGCGTGTAACCGTTAATTTCGAAGCCCTATTGGATCAGGATAAAAATATATAAACTTCAATTTTGGCATTGTAGTGTTTTTATACATAGAACAACGTATGATTAGTCTCCGCTGCAAATTTAAATGTCAATGTTCTTTTATTATTTGCAAATTTTTAATGTCAATGTTCTTTTATTATTTGCAAATTTTAAATGTCAATATTCTTTTATTATTGTAGGGTTCTTTTATTATTTGCAAATTTTAACTGTCAATGTCCTAAATTTCCATTTGTACCTGGTATTATGTTTTACCTACTCGTTTTGTCTTTTGCATTTCCTATATGGTTAGCCTTAGCTGTTTCTTTTTGGAAGGCAAAATGCTGGCAAAGCCTCTTGAATTGACTTTTATCTTGGCTGCTACTATATTTAGTAAACAAATTCAACTTAAGAGTGACTTAGTTTTCCTTAACGTGGTTTGCCACTTTATTTTCTAGCCCTAGATCTAGCACCAAATATGTTTTCCACTACTATATCTTGTAACTACTACTTTTATGCAGTTTGTAGTTATAAATTTTATAACTAAGAAAAATGTAAATGGACCTTAAGCGCACGCAAGCTCTCCGCGCTGCCCGTGCTCCACCCACTCGCCACCCCAACGCCTCCATCGAAGTGTTGTTTGTCGACCAATCCGTATCCGCTAGCTGCCTGCCGTTCTAAGGTGAGTTTGCTCACGATTTTCTTTATTCAAGCTCTTCAACACCAATTCGAACTTAATTATAATAGTGGATTTTGGGTTTGTTCGTAGGCTACCTTGTGCTAATGTTTGTTTGTTTAATTTGTCTCACCAATGCACACATATCCTTTTAATTTGTTTGTTTCGAAAGATTCCATTTAGAAGAAAAAGATCAACGCATGCATGCATGAGAAAAGTGAAAGACGTTACATGTGTATATATAATTTATTTCCATTTGCAAATCTTATGTACGACGGTCCATACGGTGGTCCAAATGTCTGAATTTCATGAAACGGAAAATGACGTTCTCTTCAGAATACAGTCTAGTATTTTTAGTTCAAGTTCGCTCAAATTCCGACAACGTTACATTCGTAGCGATTTATTAATTGCTTAATTAAATTAATGGGAATGGTACAAACTTGTGTATTTTTCTACTAAATAATTCCCGCGCTATGTTTAATTAGACGCATCTCCCTTATAAAATTTTCGGATATTTATTTTTATTTTACATTTTTATTTTTATTTGAGCTATATCAGTTGCCGCTACCGCAAATAACGTTAAAAATCGATTCAAACGGAGTGACTAAACTTTGAAGTTTTCAATATAAAATTATTTAAATCACTTCTAAATGAAAATAACAAATTTCAAACATCAATATTTCATTATAAAATGATTCCACGTTTTAATTTTTCCTAAACAAATACATTATAAGTTATCTTTATCGCTTAATTCTTATTTTAAAACCATTTTAAATCAATAATTAAATTAAGTTCAATAACTCAAACGATCAAAATTAATGGGATGTTACAATCAAAATCCAATTATGAGTGACAAGAGATTTATGCCTAAATTTTACCAGTTCACCTCTTAGTAA
Source organism: Allium sativum (assembly GCA_030737875.1). Lineage (NCBI taxonomy): Eukaryota > Viridiplantae > Streptophyta > Magnoliopsida > Asparagales > Amaryllidaceae > Allium > Allium sativum. The sequence continues at coordinate 886,444,076 of CM060915.1, read as the reverse complement.
ATCTGCGTCACAACTTCCAGCATTCAGCTCATGATTTAAAGAAATGCAATGCTCTATGGTTTACATTGCAGATTATTTTCTTGCTTTTTTTGAGTTGTAGATATAGTAGATAAAAGTGAATAATATACAGTAGATGTAATAAATCCATTTGGAACACCATCCACCATAACTGAAAAAGTAAGCGTATTAATGCATTCATAATTTAAATTCATCAAAAATGTTGGGAAACCCATGCAGTGTAGCATGTAGCAAACAAACTTTATATTTACCATATTATACGTCTTTTGTAAGTCAATTTTAATACACATTTTAGGCTTGCCTATCTTTTTAAGTAAAAAAAAAATAGTTCGTGAGCAAGCAATATGTTATGTTTAATGTTTCTTCCAGGCACAAACGCTGATTGGTGTTTTGCAATAAGATATGGCAAAAAATCTTCAATTCGAAAACAAATAATTTAGAGGTTATTTTGTATAAAACATTCATACACGATATGGGCTAATAATCTACTATATTTGATTGCCTATCTTTCTTAGGAATCAATGCAATGAAGGAATGGTTAAGGTTACTTAGGCTAGCTGCCCGGATTAAAAAATAAGGTAATAGCAAGAAATAACATGTCTTTTATCTCCTCTCAATTAAGTTTGAAGAACTTTGAGGACAAACATCGGACATTTCCCTGGGCTTTTAGAGTCGTTGATTAAGTAGACTATGTATTTAATTTCCTTCATAATCACTGCAATAGTTAAGTATTTTTTTACCTTCATCATTTATGATTAATCGTGGGAGCACGGGTGGGAAACTCCGAATTGTATGTCCATTAAATAACTCAGAGTTGCGACTGATGGCTTGTTATTTGGTTTGTTGTTTAGCATAGACAAGATTACTATCGGGATCCAGTAATACATTAATTTTATTTCTATGCTTTCTCACAACCATTTTTGCATAGAAAAAAAATTTAGAATTCATGTCTCCACATTACAAGCTGTTAGTTTTGCTCATTTATTTGTTAGAAATATACTATTTTTTCCTTTCACCTTGTAAGTGGAGATGCACTTGCCAGTTTATGATTAGGTTGGCATGGAAATAGGGAGCAATTTGAAGTTGCCAGTTTAGGATGTGGTGATTGTGTGTTGAGATCATGCTGAGGGTGGTTGTTTTTATACATTATTATTACCTTGTAAGTCGAGCATTCTGATTTCACCATGTAAGTCAAGCATTCTGATTTCAACTAATCTCTATTTTGCATAGGATTGCTACTGCGCTTGTACTGTACAAGTTTAGAAACTAGTCTATCCTACATTATTATTACCGAGCACAAAACTAATTGTAGTACTTGTGGTTCGGACCTTATGCTTGTGTATGTCCATGTATGGTTTGAAATCCACTCAATTTAATCATAATAATATATATTATTATTTAGTTCTGTGATCAAATTTTTAGCCATAGAACTTTTCTTGGATGGTAAAAGCAATGTTTTCGATTTATAGAAAGTTAACACGCTTGATATTCTTGTTTTCTTTTCTGTGTGGTTAATAATTTAACTATTTATATGAACCGTCGTTAGAGATATAGTTTATATTAGCATGTGCACACTTGGAATATATGTAATTCATTAAATTTTGTATCAGTTGGATAACTATTTTACAAAATTCAATCCATATTAGCATTAAGCATGAGTTTTTGTACATTTTCTAGCATCTTCAGTTTTGGTGCTACAGTTTGATTGTGTATTTATATCATTTTATACTACAGAGACCATTCATACATTGACATTATCTGATTTCCTTGTTCATTAGATGTGGAATCATGTTAGCTGTATCCTTAGGAAAGCAATGGTGTTAAGGCCAATGTTCCAGCTGGTGCTGCTGCTTGTGCGATTGAAGTAGAGTAATGTGAAGTTTTTAGTCTAGAAAAAGGACTTTTTTGTATAGAACAAAGGTTTCAGTTTTCTTGGCGAGGGTGCAGGAAGAGGTGTAGGGAGTATTCGCTAGTTGATGTGAAGTTTTCAGTCTAGAACAAAGGTTGTAATTTGGATGGACGTGCTTGGATTTGGTGAAGCTGCGCAGTGGTGGAAGTTGTGAATAGGTCGCGAATGAAGTGGATGATGTAGCGGGGGCTGCAGGTGATGGCTTCCTTCTGGAAGTTGCTGGAGTGGCTTGAGGAGTCTGTGAGAAATGCAGAGGCAATTAATGATATAGTTAGGCTGGTGGGTTCAAATTGTTGATACTATTACATCGTTAGTCAATAATAATACTTTTTGAAGAATTTCTTTACGCTGAATTACTGATATTGTAATATCATTTGAATATTTGGAAAAAATTTAATAGAACATTTTGAAATAAAATTTTAATTGAATCAGTGGACATTTCATATTTGAATGGACAATTTTATATATTTGAATTTGTTAAATTGTCAATTCATAATAATTGAAATAGTAAACCATTTGTAAAAATTCCAGTTTCAACTGTTAAAAAGTAGTTGTTAAGCACTCATTTGCAACCAGTAAAAATATTGCAAAATAGATCTGTATTGCTAAGACTGACGGTTGATGTCTACTGAAGCGAGCATTGTCAGTTGCCAAGCAGGTTTTTCCAATTGAATTTAGGAACGGTCTAAAGCCGTGGCTAAAACATATAAAAAAATTAATATGAAAAATTGCCACGGTCCAAAGCCGTGGCAATGTGAAATTTTGCCACGGACCATAGCCGTGGCAAAGCATAAATCTGCCACGGTTATAGGCCGTGGCAAAATTCAATTCTGCCATGACCCTGGGCCGTGGCAAAATTTTGCCACCCCCCGTTTTGCCATGGCCTTAGGCCGTGGCAAAACTCAATAGCCACGGCCCAAAGCCGTGGCAAAATTGCTTTTCTGATGTAATGTAGCTATGTTTTGACGATACGGTCCTAACAAAACTAATTTTATCAAATTTGGAGACCATTTGAAAAATGACTCTTTTTCCAGTCAATTAAATTCAAGGGTGTATTTTTTACAGGTCCCTAATAAGTTTCAAAATTAGGCTCACATCCGGTCATAGTTTATAATATAAACCTACCCCCTATTTTTGATTTCCCGCCTCCTTTTTTGTAGGATCTGCATCCTACTTTTATGCAACCGCCTTTTCTTTTTTGGTTACGCTACCTTCATTTTATGCGAGGAAAAAATGCGGCACTGATTAAAAAAAATTCTAAAATCTGGAAATAATAGAAGAAGTCCACGCGAAGAAAAAAAAGTTGCATATATGTATGTAAGTATTGCCAATACTTGCATACATATATGCAATTGTTGCATAAAGAAATTATGCTAACGGTTTGCCTGCAGATATGTTGCACGCATGTGTGCATGTTTCAGATTTAATGGCACCCTTGAATGCAAATAAAATTGAACTGAGTTGCACTGTTATGAAATATTGCATATTTTTATGCAAGAATGATGCAATACTTGCACAGAAATATGCATTTAACTGTAGTTTTCGCTGTTTTTTTTTTTTTTGCGTGTTTTTTGATTTTTTTGAGCAACTTTTTTGTCGAATGCATAATTTATTTAAATAATAATTTTCGTATTTTTTATTCATTTTTTTGCTAATTTTGAAAAATAGGGACCTAATTTACTATAAGTTTATAACCGGATGGGAGCCTGATTAAGTTTGCTTTTAGGGATGTGTTTCTAATTTTCACTAAATTCGAGCTAAAATTACCAAACACATTTAAATTCGCCGCGTTCACATATTAATTCCAAAAATATGAAATCAAAACCCATTAAAATAGCTAAAATAAAATTTTTAAATTGGTTCGGAAATTTCGGGTTGTTACATCTAACCTTAGTGTTAGTCTTTTATGTATGCAGTAATTAGTGTGCTCATATATTCTTGTATAAGCTGTTATATTTTACCAATTTATTCTCGTATGCTGTTAGATATATTTTACTTATAACAACTGTATCTCTTTCATACTGTTAGTATTTTGTGTATGCAGTATGCTCATATATTCTTATGTATGGAGAATGATTTTTGGATATGGTAATTTCATGCTTTATATATGTGCTGCCTATTGGTGATTTTGTAACTTGTTGCATGTTGGTGATTTTGAAACTTGTTGTATATTGGCGATTTGGTTCTTTTTGTAACAACCCAGAAATTCTAAGCCAATTTAAAGTTTTTATTTTGGCAATTTTAATGAATTTTGAATATTTAAAATAAATTATTTTAAATAATAACGACGAAAAGTATGTTTGAATCGATGTTTGAAAATAAATATAATTATTTTAAATTATAAACAAGGCCTGAAATGGCGCGGCAGTTTCAAAATTTCAATTCAAACTTTGACTGACTGTACCGGGTGCAAAATAAACCGGATTTTAGTGAAACCAAAAATATTTAGATCTGTTTATGAATATCTTTCTAACGAATCTGAAAAATCAAAGTTTCATAGCGGGAATCAAAAGTTCTGGCCAAATGAATTTTCAGAAAGGTCGCTGTAGAGTATATATAGCCCTTGAAAATAGACATTTTGCAAACGACCTCTGAATTCGACGAAACCACTTTTGTTGGATCCGGGATGTCAAATTATTACTAGGTTTCAAATTCCATATTTTTGAAGTTAATATGTGAGCGTGGCGAAGGAAAATGAGTTTGGTCGATTTCAGTTAAATTGGATCGACCAGAAAATGGCTATTTTTCAAACGGTCTCAGAATTCGACGAAATTAGTTTTGTTAGAATCGTATCGTCAATACGAAGCTAGAAAATATTTTTCTGGAATTTTTAGGATCAGTAAGTGGCCCCAGTAAATTGAAATGTACGTTCAAATGGAATATATACTGAATTATATTTTAAATTTAACGGAAACTGATTCAAACAGTCGAATGGGCTTACGAAACATATTCCATTGTGTTCGGAATAGGGGTATTTAGCTAGGGGCGACACTCGTTGGGTTCGATTTCGAGTTCGGATTGAAAAGCTAGTATTTTTGGAAATAAAATAATAAAATAAATTTCTATAAAAACCTTCCCCAACCCTAATTTCTTTCAGCGTCGCCGCCTTCACTAAATCGAAAGCTCAAATAGCACGATTTTAAATACGCTTGGATCTCACAAAATAATCAATGAAATTTGAAAATTCAAGAGCGAAAATTGAAGAGGATTTCAAGATCTTTCCATCTGTACTGGTATGATCGACTATTGTTGCCTGGACGTGGAGATTTTGGGGCTCAAAGCCGGTTAGTTTGGGCACGTTTTTCTGGCTACTGACGTCACCGAAGTGGACGTGGTCGAAGTGGCGGGTGGCGCGCCTAGAGGCGCGTGGGGTGACATCGGCCGATCATAGTCCGGTTGACGCTGGTGGTGGTGCACGACGGATTTCATTTGGCAGCAATGGGTTTCTCGATACAATAGGGGTTTAGAGGAATAAGGTTATTTTTAATATAATTAATTCTATTTTAATTAATTCGAAGAGTAATTAACGCATTGTTTATCGTATCTTCTTCATACGAGGTCCAAATCACGCGAAACTGAATCTGTTGCGATCGTGGGAACGAGAGCTTCGCAACAAAACTGACCGCGTCCAATTTAGAGCCAATCAGAATTTTGAGCAAATTCAAATCCAAACAGAATTGAAATTCAGAAATAAAACTGTCGAAGTGGAAATCAATGTGAGAATTCTCTCACTTTAAATTTTCTGTACAGTTATTTATTTTGTAACTGCATATATGAACTGCTCCCCGTCGTCCACAGACCATGGACGACTTGTTTGATTGTATTCTGTGTGAAAATTGATCGTGATGTGAAATGAAATAAATAAATATATATATTGAAAAGTGAAAATATCATATATATTGAAAAGTGAAAATATCGTATATATTGAAAGTTAAAATATCGTATATATTGAAACTGAAAATATCGTATATATTGAAAAGTGAAAATATCGTATATATTGAAAAGTGAAAATATCGTATATATTGAAAGTTAAAATATCGTATATATTGAAAAGTGAAAATATCGTATATATTGAAAAGTGAAAATATCGTATATATTGAAAAGTGAAAATATCGTATATATTGAAAGTGAAAATATCGTATATATATTAAAAGTGAAAATATCGTATATATTGAAAAGTGAAAACGATATATATATATATATATGAAATGTGAAAACGATATATATATGAAATGTGAAAACGATATATATATGAAATGAAAACAATATATATATATATATGAAATGTGAAAACGATATATATATGAGATGAAAACGATATATATATATATATGAAATGTGAAAATGATTTGATAGTTAAACATATAATTTTTAACATATATATCAGATGTATAAAATTGTCCTGTATATGGAATATTCAATTTTGATATAAAATTGAAATGGAAATTGAAATCATTTTGAAAACGAATTAAAAAAGATGCTATAGAACGTGCCGCGCTGCGGTAGTTCGCGAATTTCGACCATTAACTTCAAACGGACATTACGGGAGATCCGACCGTCGGATTCTCTTGAAACCAGGACCGTTGGGTTCGTATCGAAAAGAGCTTTCTAACAAGTATGAGAAATTTGAAATCTAACGGTTGGATTTGGAATTATATCCAAATCAAATTTGGAAAAGGTCGCTGTAAGTGCAGTTCGTTGGCCTTTGATGGAAATCGACTGTAAGGGCCTTGATAAAATTATTAAAAATATTAATAATTTGTGTAAAATCATAATAAATGATTTGGAAAGAATTGGGCTGAAAAATCCCATATTTGAAAAGATAAAAATAGTTTTTTATTGAAATGAACTAGTTATTAACTAGAATAATAATTTATTTATTTTTAAATAAATAAATTGGATTTGAAATGGTTTTAAAAATAACCAGAATTTCCAATATATGAATTGGAATGGATTTGAATTTAAATTATCTTCGGAATATTTCGGTGTTGGATTTCGTGATTATACAGATATGGTTGTGGAAATTTGAAAGATATATTAATATCGTTATTTCCAATACGATATTTGTTGGTTTCAGAATTTGATGTTGAATATAAGCCGATACTATTTTCTATTCAGAGCCTTGTGTTTAATATCAAATTGGATTTGGGGTTTGTCGTGAACTATGTTTAAATGACATTAGTTCTATAACCCACGTAAAAGCAGGATTAATTTCCAAAAAGTAGAACAATCAATATGAAATGATTTTAAAGATGAAACCAATTGGGGTTTGAATAAATCTTTAATTAGATTTGGATGAATGAATGGTGATTAAATTTACCAAAACACGTGATGTGATTAAACCAAATTTACTTAGTTGTTTATATTGATTGTGGTTGATTGATTGTTTGGATGGTGCTCAACCAGTTTATGAGCAGAATATGCCTTTACATTTAGCATTGGGTTGGGTAAGGATATCTGTGTGCTAACACCTTGTGAAACACTTCACGATTTGACGATAAGGTGTTTAGCGATGTTGTGTTCATTTCAAATTTAATGAATGATTGTGAAATGATATATTTTTCTTAAGTGAAAAGAAATGTATTCCCGATTTTGGACATGGAATGTTTAAAAAAATGTTTTATAAAACAGAAAGGATTTCGAGGCCTAAATCCGATATTATCGAAGAGATTTTGAAATGTATTATGTGTTACATTGTGGTTCATCACATATTTGATTAGTTGCTATTAATGATGTATCTGTTTGGTGGCGGAGAATTTATTCTCTTGCTTAACACCCTTCTTTGAGACGTACGAGCTCAAAGGTTATGTGATTAATAGTGACTGATCATATGTGTGAATTACTGATGTGAAGTACTATATTTTGAAAGAACTTGTGATTATTATGTTGTGAAATGATTTTCCCTACTTCGGGATATGATATGATTTAGTATGTGGCTAAAGATTCAGGTAACCCTGAGACTAAAAGTATGGGTGAGAGGGCGGTGTATGCTCTCCATGTGTGGGAAGTGCATTGTCGGTGTAGCCTGCTCCTATGTGGGGTAGGTGCACATTTATATATATCGAGTTGCTAGGTGCGTACCCTTTGCCTTGTCGATGGGGAGCACGATATTTGGTTGCATACTTGTTTGTATGCATTGTTATGTTTTGGAATTCATATTTCCAAACGATTTGATTTGAGATCCCGAAGTGAAATATACTTTGATATAGAAAGTTAGATATGTATTTCAAATGATTTGAAATAAGAATTCGGGAATAAAATTCAAAGGAATAATTTCTGTAAATTGAATTGGATTTGGAAAATCTAAGTGTGGTGATTAATCTAAATGGGTAGATTGGGATGTTGCATGTTGATTGATGCATAGTAGATCCATATGTCTATATTGATTGTTGTTTATACAATGACATTCATGGGGGTAAACCCGTTCCGCGTTAGCGGCGTGGTTATGTGATTTGCCTTATCATTTTATAAATCGTTAATTTTAACTGTAGAGTTTCTCACACCAGTCCCATGACTGACCTGTAGTTTTCTTTTCCCTTGCAAACTCGGGTGCCCCTATTTTCCACATGGGCAGTCGAGTAGTTTATGTTGCAGATATATGAGCAGGATTCTGGATTGAAGCTTAAAGCTGTGTCCAGAGCATTGATAGTCTTCCGCTGTGTTTGTTTATTTGTTTCCGCTGTGCATTTTATTACATTTATTGTAAATAAATCTTCCGCTGTATTATATTTCGATATACTTTGATATATTCTGTACTCTGATGTAACATTATTATGATGCTTATAGAAGTCTTGACTTATTTGTTCTGATGTGTTGTATGCCCAGAGTTAGCGTATGTGGGGTTTGAACGGTCTTGGTCGATTTAGCGATCGATTAGGTCCGAGCGAAATCCGTGTCATTACAGCTGGTATCAGAGCTTTGGTTAAACTCAAATCTTTGGGGTACAACTCGTTAGAACAGAATAAAAGACTCATCAGAGGTAGGATTAGTAATGTCCTATAAAAGAATCCTCATTAGAGATAGAATCAGTAGCATTCTAGAATGAGTGACTCATTGGAGATGGGGTTAGAAACGCCTCAGAATGAGTTGAGAGTCATTAGTTTATAAATAACGAATTTGTGATTATATATATAATCTAGTTTTAAAAATAGGATTTTTGAGTATATATAAAGTTATATATTTGAAAAGTTAATCAGTAAATTGATTGTTGGTTGTGTTGTTTGATTTTTGGTTGATTAATTAGAATTTTGAACCATTTAGCCAAATTGAACAGATGTTGAACTGAATTGAAAATTGTTTGGAATTGCATGCATATACATGTACTTACATTGAACAGGTCATAGCAAGGAGGCTAGAGCAGAAGAATAAAATTGTTTGCCCGACAAATAGGTACATGTTTATTGTATTTATTGGGTTTGGATAATTTTATGAGCCGATTGGTTAGCCGCTTGGCTATTTCCTTTTCTTTTGGATTGAAGAAGGCCATGGGAGGCTATATGAAATATCCCGAAGTCCCCGGTGCAAGGGAGGTTATGGCGAAATTTATCGAAAATTTGGGGTGTTAGCCAATTTTTTGAAAAATTTGAAAAGTTCTTAGAAACTAAAAAGTTGAAGAACTTAAGCCGTAATTAGAATAATGAAAGTTGAGTTGATTAGTTAAACAACTTTCAGCTTCATTCCTTTTCGGGGACGAAAAGTTTTAAGTGGGGTAGATTGTAACAACCCGGAAATTCTGAGCCAATTTAAAATTTTTATTTTGGCAATTTTAATGAATTTTGAATATTTAAAATAAATTATTTTAAATAATAACAACGAAAAGTATGTTTGAATCGATGTTTGAAAATAAATATAATTATTTTAAATTATAAACAAGGCCTGAAATGGCGCGGCAGTTTCAAAATTTCAATTCAAACTTTGACTGACTGTACCAGGTGCAAAATAAACCGGATTTTAGTGAAACCAAAAATATTTAAATCTGTTTATGAATATCTTTCTAACAAATCTAAAAAATCGAAGTTTCATAGCGGGAATCAAAAGTTATGGCCAAATGAATTTTCAGAAAGGTCGCTACAGAGTATATATAGCCCTTGAAAATAGACATTTTGCAAACGACCTTAGAATTCGACGAAACCACTTTTGTTGGATCCGGGATGTCAAATTATTACTATGTTTCAAATTCCATAATATTTGAAGTTAATATGTGAGCGTGGCGAAGGAAAATGAGTTTGGTCGATTTCAGTTAAATTGGATCGACCAGAAAATGGCCATTTTTCAAACGGTCTCAGAATTCAACGAAATTAGTTTTGTTAGAATCGTAACATCAATACGAAGTTAGAAAATAGTTTTTTTGGAATTTTTAGGATCAGTATGTGGCCCCAGTAAATTGAAATGTACGTTCAAATGGAATATATACTGAATTATATTTTAAATTTAACGGAAACTGATTCAAACAGTCGAATGGGCTTACGAAACATATTCCATTATGTTCGGAATGGGGGTATTTAGCTGGGGGCAACCGTCGTTGGGTTCGATTTCGAGTTCGGATTGAAAAGCTAGTATTTTTGGAAATTAAATAATAAAATAAATTTCTGTAATAACCTTCCCCAACCCTAATTTCTTTTAGCGTCGCCGCCTTCACAAAATCGAAGGCTCAAATAGCTCGATTTTAAATACGCTTGGATCTCATAAAATAATCAATGAAATTTGAAAATTCAAGAGCGAAAATTGAAGTGGATTTCAAGATCTTTCCATCTGTACTGGTATGATCGGCTATTGTTGCTTAGACGTGGAGATTTTGGGGCTCAAAGCCGGTTACTTTGGGCGCGTTTTTCTGGCTACTGACGTCACCGAAGTGGACGTGGTCGAGGTGGCGGGTGGCACACCTGGAGGCGCGTGGGGTGGCATCGGCCGATCATAGTCCGGTCGACGCTGGTGGTGGTGTACGGTGGATTTCATTTGGCAGCAATGGGTTTCTCGATACAGTAGGGGTTTAGAGGAAGAAGGTTATTTTAATACAATTAATTCTATTTTAATTAATTCGAAGAGTAAATAACACATTGTTTATCATATCTTCTTCGTACGAGGTCCAAATCATGCGAAACTGGATCTGTTGCGATCGTGGGAACGAGAGCTTCGCAACAAAACTGACCGCGTCCAATTTAGAGCCAATCATAATTTTGAGCAAATTCAAATCCAAACAGAATTGAAATTCAGAAATAAAATTGTCGAAGTGGAAATCAATGTGAGAATTCTCTCACTTTAAATTTTCTGTACAGTTATTTATTTTGTAACTGCATATATGAACTGCTCCCCGTCGTCCACAGACCATGGACGACTTGTTTGATTTTATTCTGTGTGAAAATTGATCGTAATGTGAAATGAAATAAATTGATCGTGATGTGAAATGAAATAAATTGATCGTGATGTGAAATGAAATATATATATATATTGAAAAGTAAAAATATCGTATATATTGAAAAGTGAAAATATCGTATATAATGAAAGATAAAATATCATATATATTAAAAGTGAAAATATCGTATATATTGAAAAGTGAAAATATCATATATATTGATAAGTTAAAATATCGTATATATTGAAAGTGAAAATATCGTATATATTGAAAGTGAAAATATCGTATATATTGAAAAGTGAAAATATCATATATATTGAAAAGTGAAAATACCGTATATATTGAAAGTGAAAATATCGTATACATATTGAAAGTGAAAATATCGTATATTTTGAAAAGTGAAAACGATATATATATATATATATATATATATGAAATGTGAAAACGATATATATATAAAATGTGAAAACGATATATATATGAAATGAAAACGATATATATATATATATATATATATGAAATGTGAAAACGATATATATATGAGATGAAAACGATATATATATATATATATGAAATGTGAAAATGATTTGATAGTTAAACATATAATTTTTAACATATATATCAGATGTATAAAATTGTCCTGTATATGGAATATTCAATTTTGATATAAAATTGAAATGGAAATTGAAATCATTATGAAAACTAATTTAAAACGATTTATAAAATGCGTTTAGAATTGAAATCAACAAAATATATATTATATATATAATATAATGGCCTGAATAGAACGCGCCGTGCTGCGGTAGTTCGTGAATTTCGACCATTAACTTCGAACGGACATTACGGGAGATCCGACTGTCGGATTCTCCTGAAACCGGGACCGTTGGGTTCGTATCGAAAAGAGATTTCTAACGAGTATGAGAAATTTGAAATCTAACGATTGGATTCGGAATTATATCCAAATCAAATTTTGGAAAAGGTCGCTGTAAGTGCAGTTCGATGGCCTTTGATGGAAATCGACTGTACGGGCCTTGATAAAATTATTAAAAATATCAATAATTTGTGTAAAATCATAATAAATGATTGGGAAAGAATTGGGATAAAAAATCCCGTATTTGAAAAGATAAAAATAGGTTTTTATCGAAATGAAATAGTTATTAACTAGAATAATAATTTATTTATTTTTAAATAAATAAATTGGATTTGAAATGGTTTTAAAAATAACCAGAATTTCCAATATACGAATTGGAATGGATTTGAATCGAAATTATCTTCGGAATATTTCGGTGTTGGATTTCGTGATTATACAGATATGGTTGTGGAAATTTGAAAGATATATTAATATCGTTATTTCCAATACGATATTTGTTGGTTTCAGAATTTGATGTTGAATATAAGCCGATACTATTTTCTATTCAGAGCCTTGTGTTTAATATCAAATTGGATTTGGAGTTTGTCGTGACCTGTGTTTAAATGACATTAGTTCTTTAACCGGCGTAAAAGCAGGATTAATTTCCAAAAAGTAGAACAATCAATATGAAATGATTTTAGAGATGAAACCAATTGGGGTTTGAATAAATCTTTAATTAGATTTGGGTGAATGAATGGTGATTAAATTTACCAAAACATGTGATGTGATTAAACCAAATTTACTTAGTTGTTGATATTGATTGTGGTTGATTGATTGTTTGGATGGTGCTCGACCAGTTTATGAGCAGAATATTCCTTTACATTTAGCATTGGGTTGGGTAAAGATATCTGTGTGCTAACACCTTGTGAAACACTTCACGATTTGACGATAAGGTGTTTAGCGATGTTGTGTTCATTTCAAATTTAATGAATGATTGTGAAATGATATATTTTTCTTAAGTGAAAAGAAATGTATTCCCGATTTTGGACATGGAATGTTTTATAAAAATGTTTTATAAAACAGAAAGGATTTCGAGGCCTAAACCCGATATTATCGAAGAGATTTTGAAATGTATTATGTGTTACATTGTGGTTCATCACATATTTGATTAGTTGCTATTCATGATGTATCTGTTTGGTGGCGGAGAATTTATTCTCTTGCTTAAAACCCTTCTTTGAGATGTACGAGCTCAAAGGTTATGTGATTAATAGTGACTGATCATATGTGTGAATTACTGATGTGAAGTACTATATTTTGAAAGTACTTGTGATTATTATGTTGTGAAATGATTTTCCCTACTTCGGGATATGAAATGATTTAGTATGTGGCTAAAGATTCGGGTAACCCTGAGACTAAAAGTATAGGTGAGAGGTCGGTGTATGCTCTCCATGTGTGGGAGGTGCATCGCCGGTGTAACCTGCTCCTATGTGGGGTAGGTGCACATTTATATATATCGAGTTGCTAGGTGCGTACCCTTTGCCTTGTCGATGGGGAGCACAATATTTGGTTGCATACTTGTTTGTATGCATTGTTATGTTTTGGAATTCATATTTCCAAATGATTTGATTTGAGATCCCGAAGTGAAATCTACTTTGATATAGAAAGTTAGGTATGTATTTCAAATGATTTGAAATAAGAATTCGGGAATAAAATCCAAAGGAATAATTTCTGTAAATTGAATTGGATTTGGAAAATCTAAGTGTGGTGATTAATCTAAATGGGTAGATTGGGATGTTGCATGTTGATTGATGCATAGTAGATCCATATATCTATATTGATTGTTGTTTATACAATGGCATTCATGGGTGTAAACCGGTTCCGCGTTAGCGGCGTGGTCCTGTGATTTGCCTTATCATTTTATAAATAGTTAATTTTAACTGTAAAGTTTCTCACACCAGTCCCATGACTGACCTGTAGTTTGCTTTTCCCTTGCAAACTCGGGTGCCCCTATTTTCCACATGGGCAGTCGAGTAGTTTATGTTGCAAATATATGAGCAGGATTCTGGATTGAAGCTTAAAGCTGTGTCCAGAGCATTGATAGTCTTCCGCTGTGTTAGTTTATTTGTTTCCGCTGTGCATTGTATTACATTTATTGTAAATAAATCTTCCGCTATATTATATTTCGATATACTTTGATAAATTCTGTACTCTGATGTAACATTATTATGGTGCTTATAAAAGTCTTCACTTATTTGTTCTGATGTGTTGTATGCCCAGAGTTAGCATATGCGGGGTTCGAACGGTCTTGGTCGATTTAGCGATCGATTAGGTCCGGGAGAAATCCGTGTCGTTACACTTTTTTTGTTTATATTTGTGGACAATATTTGCCAATGGGTCAAACAGGTAAACCCGACACGATCCTTTTAGTTAAACAGGTTACATGGGTCGGGTCTGGTCAACCCATTTATAAACCGGTCGAGTTATGGTTGGAAAAAAATGACTCATTTAATAAATAGGTTGGCCCAACCTGTTTATAAATCAACCCGAACCCGACTTGACCCGACCCGACACGACCCATTGATAGCCCTAAATTGACCATTGCACATGAAAGTATTATTAGAAATGGTATTTATTACTTTAATGTGAAAAATGAGAACTTTATCATGCAATATATGATAATTTTTTATGTGAAATATAAAAACTATAAATTAAAATTATTATTATTGTCTGTGTGTAATTTCTATCATTACATATGCATGTGCATTTGAGATTTTTTTTAATTATTTTGGTTAATATGAATATATCTTACATGTTAAAAATTAGTGTATATTAGTAATTTGTTGGATGAATTAACAAATATTATTTAATATAATGTGCTTAAATAAGTTAAGTGTGGAATTACAAACTTAGTTTAACTAAACAGTGTAGCGGGAAAAAGCGAAAAGAAATTTGAAAAAAAGTGTACAAATTTAATATAGAGTTATTGACATTAAAAAGAAATTTTTTATGATGTAATATATGGTAAATTCTTGATATAAACGAATTATAACTGATTTACAAATTAACTTTGTTATTATCGTTGATATATATAAATTATGTTACATGATTTATACATCTTCATAGTTGCATAAAAAATTATCCTTTTAAAATATGAATGTATATGGTAAAATTGCCGTATATTTTTGAGAGAAATAAAAAAATAGATTAAATATTCGTTAAGGTTATATAAGTAATTAAAATTTATGATTTGATGAGTATTTTAAGCATATGAATTTAAAAATAAAATATCATAAAAGAATCGAGGGGGTTCAGTAAATAATTGTAGAAATGTTTAAATGAACATATTCGAAGCTGAAATTATTTTCTTCGATTTACGATAAATTTATTAAGATAAGTGTATTATATATTAAATTTTCTTTTAGTTTTTACATATATTATTTAAGTTGTGTGACTTATTTAGCTTTTTATTTGAAAGAGAAACTAATTTGTTTTTTTGTTGATATGAACATGGTATGCATTTTAAAACATCGTACTTAGTGTTAATTAGATGGATCAACAATAATATATTGATTGAATACATTAATTAAATTCAAAATCACATAACTAATTTAAATATATTGACTTAAATATACAATGTTAAGTGATAGTATGAATCTTTCATAAGTAACTAAAAAAATTGAAATGTAGACGCTTGATATTAATACTACAATGCAATACAGGATAAATATATTGATGTAAATGAGTTAAACTTTGTACTTGTGATAATTATTTACATGCATAAGTCATATTATGTGATTGATCTGTTTATATATTTGAATTTTTTTTCTTATTTTTGTTAATATGAATATGGTTAATCTTGATGTGATTTATTAAGCGAATCAATAATAATAGTTTGTTAAAGTTATTTAAATAATTATCCTCAATACCAATGTACTGGATGTCGTTTCACAAATTACCCATCTGGGTTATCAACAAGATTGACTCTATTCGAAGTTCTTTCCTTTGGAATGGTGATAAGCTCAAAAGGCTAGTCAACTGGCATACAGTTTGTCTCCCTTACTCTCATGGGGGACTGAATGTCCCTCAGCTTGCCTCCTTCAACCAAGCTCTGTTGGCTAAATGGATTTGGCGTGCTCTTTCCCCTTCTCATTTCATATGGAAAGATTGGATCTTAATGCTGCTTTACAATGCAAACCCAGCTTTCATCCTTCACTTCAGCCCTGCCTCTAACCCATCTCCGTTCTGGAGGGGAGTTTTATCCTCCCTCGCGAGAATTAAACTGCTTTTCCATGTTAAAGTAAATAATGGTGAATCATGTTTGTTTTGGCAAGCTATTTGGTTCGGAGAACTTCCTCTTTCCTCCTCCTTACCCAACCTTGGATCTATTTACATTCCTAACCCTCAGACAGTTGCTGAAGCCTTTAATTTGGGCCCATTGGGCTTGTTTCCCAGTTCCATATTTGGGCTGTCCAGTTTACAAGAGTTGGCTAAGATAGAAATACTCTTTAATTCTTTTCAACTCTCGCATGGGCCTGACTCTTTTTATTGGGCTTTGGGCTCTTCCCAAAAATTCTCAGTCAAGTCTTGTTATGATTATTTGATCCATCCTGGTTGATGCTACTCTTTCTCCAGAGTCTGGAACTATCATCTCCCCCCTCGAATCATTTTCTTTCAATGGCTCTTAATTCACAATCGCATCAACTCAAAAGACAGACTCTGCCGTTTTGGGATCGATGTCAACCCCCATTTGCGTTCTTTGCAACCTGATTAATGAATCCCTCACCCATCTTTTCTTTGATTGTGACTTTTCTTTTGCGGTTTGGGCCGCGGTTAGCTCATTCATTCTCGGGTTCGTCCCTTCTTTCTGCTCTTTCTTCGATTACTGGCAGCACAATCCCCCTGATCCCTCGTCTGACTCTCTGGTAGCGATCTTCTCCTGGTGTATCTGGTTAGAACGAAATGCATGCGTATTCGGAAGACCCAAAAAGTTATTCTGGGGAACTTGTTTTCATATTCTGCATCTCTTCGAATTATGGACAGGCTCGGCCAGGCACGCTCGTTTCAGACTCTCCCTCCCCCAGCCTCGCTCGCCTGGATCTGAAGAAAGCAGCTCGCTATTTCCTCTGTGATCTGGTTGGAACAAAGTTTAAGTATGTAGCTCTATTTTGGTAGTGTACTTATCACTCAGCGGTGTTGTGGTTGCATTATGTACATCTTAATAGTACTCTTTAGACTGTAATATATATGACCATCTTGGTCTGTTCTTAGACTGCTACTGGTTGGGCCTGTCAACCAAATATTATTACTAGCTCTTTTGCATATACGCGTAACCGGCTGTGTAGTGCCCGCTACATACCCGTTTTTCTCAAAAAATAATAATTATCTCTTATGTAATTAATTATGGAATATGGTACTAAATGTAAAATATTAGAAAAGCATTGAGAAGGACTTAAATGATTATAGAAAATTTGAAGTATAGATATTTGGAGCCCAAAAACCCTGATCTTGTCATTCTTTAGTAGATAAATGAAATAATAGTTAATTAAATTTATTTAAATTATCTAAAATTTAGGTTTTGTAATTAATTTAAATATATGGACTTAGATATAAAATGTTAGGATGTAACGTCCCGTACTTTTGACCGCTTAAGATTTGAATATTTAAATTAGTTTAAATATTGAAATGGTAATATAATCAGATTTTTATATTAATTAGAAACAAAGTTTGAAACGTAAATATATATTAATTAAAACGAGCTCGTAAATGGCGCGGTAGTTCGTAATTTACGATTTGAACTTCAGTTGAGTGTACGGGATTCATTATAAATCGAAATTCGCGGAAACAAGAAATATTCTAATCTGTTAAACTATAATTTTGTAATGAAAGAGAAAAATCAGAATTTGGTATTATATATTGAGAGTTATGGCCAAATCAAATTTTGAAATAGTCGCTGTGAAATCCTTTGTAAACGGTAACAATCTATTTAATAAAATGAATCGATTTTAAATCAATAGGATATTAGTTTGGCTTGAAAATGTAATATCGTGTTTAAAATTCATGTTGGTTTATTCTAGAATTATATATAATTCAGTTTGTGTATATTTATCTGATAATAATAATTTATTTGAACCAATATATATATAATCAAATTTTATGTTAAATTATCAATTTAATTTAATATCCTCGGTATATGGTCGAATTAGACCGTGGAAGCAGCTCCAGTGTGTTCAGAATAGTGGTAGAATCCTGGAAATGTCATTCGTTACGTTCAGGTAGGAGTTTGATAGCACATGATATTTTAAATGGGGTGAAACCACACCAGTTCAACCGAAAATGACAATAAAAATTAAATCAAAATAAAATAAAGAAAATATAGGCAACGACTTATGTCCCCTTAACTCAGCTACTCTGAAATGTTTCAGTGTCTTCTCCTTTCAAATTTCACATCTCAACATTTACTTCCGAGTGAAGCTTTCAGAAATGGTACCCTGTAAACCTACCTACACCTGAACCATCTATACTCTGTAGAGTTGACATCATCCCTATCCTAATACCTTCACTCGTATATAAACAACCTCTGGCCTTTGTATTTCCTCCCATTCCAAAAATCCGTTCAATTCATTTCTCTACTCAGTCAAGACTTCGAAACCTTTTCATCTAATTCAAAAATCATTCTAAAAAAAAGGGGAGTTCGAAATCGCAAATCGCGATTTCAAAGACCATCGCGAATCAAGATGGAGCGCGAGCTTGTAGAGGTTTTAATGATGGTTGCAAACAAGATTTGTCGTGGTTTCTGATGATCGAAGGAGAGGGCTTTGATGTTGAGGAAGAAGGGGTACGACGTAGTGTTCGAACGAGATTCCCGATCTGGTTTAAGCGAGGGTTGTAGGAAAGGGTTCGAGCATGGAAAACGTGGAAGGGCATGATTAGGTGGGAGGTTACTACGATGTTTATGGGGACCAAAGCTGGACTGAAGTGGTGATGCGACAGTATGGAGTTGAGGTCTGAGGATGGTGCGAACCTGACAGGGAACATGGATCTGAGATTTTGGATGTAGGCAAAATCTAAACGGGGTTATCGAAGGAGGCATTTGTCTTGACAGTGTGGAGCACTGATGGTTTAAGGCTCTACGGTGGTGTGTAGTGGTGATGAGGAATGAGGAGTAGTGGTGCTGAAATATTACAACATTGATCTGGGTTCTGGAGTTTAGTTCGATGGAGATAACGGTGGTAGGAGGTCTTACTGACCGGGACAATAATCACAGTCTAGTTCCTTAGATGGTACAACAATATTGGAAGAGAGTAGAGGTACTAGAAAAAGGGAAATTAGAATTGCTTGTGAAGTATTTGATGAAATGCCTGAAGGTACGACCGAAGTCTTTGGGACTGATGTGCAATAGAGATGGACCGGGGATCTGCTCGTTGATTTGTCAAGTTATTATTGGCAAGTTAGAGAGGTAAATGTTTTTACCTAAATTTAATTACATAAAAAAAATTATTTAAGTAATTCATTTAAATTAAATAAATATTTAATCGATAGAATTAAATAAATTGTAGGTGCTAAATGAATTAGTTCATGACAATTCAAGATGATACGGTGCTGATACGATATGGAAATTTAAACGGATATTCGTCAAAGAAAATCCAGGTGAGTTAAACTCACTCAGTTAATTATTTGAACTGTTTTTAATAGTTCAACATTTTGTTTATTGCTTGGTTGCTAAATTGCTTGATATAAAGTGATAAAAATATATATAAAAATAATATTGGTGATTGGTGATTTGATAATTCCCGCAGTATCATTAGCGGATGCCCGCAGTACCATTAGCGGATGATTTCCCTATGCGCCCCACAATATATATAGTGGATGACCTTCTATACCGCGATATCCTGCCTCGAAGCAGGATGGGTATTATTATTGTTGACTAACATCTGTGGATGCAGGAAAACAGGTTGGTGGAATCCAACAGGATTCCTCAACATTTATTTATTTGTTTGTTTCCATATATATGCTGATTGATCACCTGTGATAGTGTATTGACATGTGTGGGTGTGTGATAACATTTAACCTTGATTCTTGATGTTCTTGAGTAGCAAATATATATAGGCTTTTTTAAATAGAATTTAAATAAATAAATGTATTTAAAGAATGATTTTTATTTTCAAATAAAAATGTCATTTGAAACCGAATTATAAATGGAATTGAACAGCAAAGGTTTATTTTGACAAATAAGACGAGAAGTTGAATTTTTTTAAGAGACATGCATGAAGAAGTGGAATTATTATTATTTTTAGAAAATATAATCTGAATATGAAGATAAATGAAAATTTATAAATTGGATTATATAAAATAACTTTATAATTTAGAAGTAATAGCCGAATTGAAACTTGAAATGTGATTTATGAAATCAAGTCTAGTATAGATTTGTATTGAATTATTATTCATGACTAAGGTGAATAAAGTGAGTAGTGTGGAAAATAGAATTTGAGACGTAAAACGAGCTTAAAAGAACATATTTATTTTAAAAATAGAAATGTTCATTTTGAATTTGAATTATAAGAATAATTCAAAAGTAAATATTTGTTCAAACAAATAATATGAAAAAGGGATTTTATAAGAAGTGGAATTATTATTATCAAGGAACTTGATGAAAGGTAAATTATGTGGAAAATTGGGAAAGAAATGGAAATCGTAAACCGTTATTTGAAAGTAAATTGAAATTTTCCCATTTGCAAAGGAAAATATAAAGAAGATTTAAATAGATATGAAACTTGAAGCTGCAAGTGTAAAATCATATTGACCAAATGAGTCAAGTATGAATTAAGGAATATTACTCACTGTTGAGATGAATAAGGGGTAAGGCAAATAGTTTGCAAATGGAAATCATTAAAAGGAAGAGTTTTCTTAAGATTTTAAATTTTAATTGAACTCAAATTGAACTAGTAAGGATAATATCATTTTTAATAAAAAAGGTTATATAAGATTTTATATAATAAATATTCATAATAAAGGGATTCACAAAGGATACTTATATACGTATGTTTAGATATAGAATGCGATTTGTCGAAACAAATGTTGAGATGAATAAACCTCTAAAGATGTGTGTGAAGATGATTTATATAAAACTTGGTTTTTACAAAGATTAAACCAAAATTGATTTGGATAATGGGAATGATATCGTTTTAAATAAAACTTTCTTTCAATTTATAAATATAAAGACATGTATCAAATATTTGAAGGGCGTATTTTCGATAATGGTGATAGTAAATGGATTGCAATAAGTACAATATTTTAAATGATTAGCAGTTGAGATAAATATCTCGTTTGAAGTGAAAGTGAATAATTATAACTTCTAGTTGTTAAAAGTTACGAAATAGAGATAAGGAAATTAAAATTCCATTTATTGGAAAAATAGAGAAGTTTTGAATAACGAATGGTAAATCAAAAAGAGGCTAAAATGGGAATGAATATTGAATCAATAAATTTCATTTTTGTTTTATGGATGAATGGTTGTTTTATTTGATAGTTAAATAACCGACTATCAAATCTGGCCTATACGATGGTTAGTACGGAATGACCGGGATCGAATTTATTCGAAAACCATTCCGAATTAACTAATACGTAAAATATACGAATCGAAGATGGAGCAGTGAAGGCCCTAGATCTTCTTAAGCGAAAGGACAACTGGTCGAATTCTCTGGAGTCGCGCCCGGAGATATTTTGATGGTGATCCTGTTGTGGTTGAAATCGACGGATGGCAAGGACTACTCGCTACTGATACATAGGGTGATTCATAGGATGCAGTAGGAGAGTGCCTTCGGTTTGTCCAATCCCAGGACAACTTGTATGGACGAATGTCTAACAGAGTATCTCCAAAGGATCACGTACATTGATTTCTTCAAACGTACCTTGGTTGATGGCGGAGAAAAGGTTTTCTCTAGCCTGATAACTAGAGTATTTTTGTGGACGTCAATTAGTGATATCCGACGGATTTTGCGATGTGGCATTCAAAGTAATGATGGCCAGATGATCTAGAAATACGATTATAACCTCAAGCCTCATAACCGGGAAATGACAAAAATCGGGCAGGCAGCATGGCTAAGTGGGTCGCGCCCATTAGGGTGTATTGTCACCATCTAGAGAATATTCATATTTGTTACTTCTTTCGTTTCTGTATCTCCCGGGAATGGTTATGTTGGTACCAACCGTAGGTGACAATATATTCGATACACTCAAGAGAAATGAGTGGTCGGTCATGTGTGGTTGCAAGACGTTCTTGTTGAACCCAGTGTATTCGTCTCTAGAGATACACTATCGGAAGGTGGTCCCATACCTTGTCATAGTTGAAAATCCAATCGCCAATAAGCGCTCGCGGTTTTGATTGTATACTATAATCGTTGAGCGTGAGATGCAAGCATTCTGCTAGATTGATATTTATTTGTATTTAGACACTAGTATAATATCAGAAAAGATATTGATTTAAAAAATTGTTTGGGGTATCGTAAGGTAAAAACCGTCCGTGTTTATGTGTGGATTGGTCTTACGATTATCCTTTTCTTTCGAAAATGATTTTTAACTTTAAAATCAAGATGGATGATACCAATAATTTAGTGGTTTTTTCTCATGTTGGTTCACCAGACTGACCTGTGGCGTTTGTAATGCTCGGGTCAGACCGAGTTGGGTCTGACCGAGTTTACAGGTTCAGGATAGGATGATACAGATTCCAGGAGACGAGCTGAAGGAGATTAGATGTATGATATATATAGTATTCCTCTGTGTGTTTTAAATGAGGATAGACGGTTATAACTGTCCAGATGAATTGAATGGCCGTTGTACTCTGATAAATTGTAAGTATTATTTCAAGTTTTCAATAAAGAGTTATTTCTGTATTATATTTTATTCCGCTGCGATGTGAGACTGATGTTGTGGTTAGTTGTTCTTCTTTTTCTTCTATTCTAATATTTCTTTCTTTCTTATCTCACCCTCTAACTTCTTTCTTAAACGGTCTGGATTTTCGGTACTCGAGTTGGACACGGGATGTATTTGTGTCAAATTCGAGCATCGAATTTTCCGGTTCGTTACAGTGGTATCTGAGCAATGGTTTAGGAATAACCTTGGCTCTGTGGCATAACTCGATAGAGATGGGGTTAGTAATACCCTAAATTGAGTTGAGTGTATATATATGAGAGCGTATTTGTAGATTTCATATACAAATGTTTTGTATTGTGTCATTTGATCGGTTCAATTTTGAACTGGAAACTGATACAATACTGTTTTGAGAAGCGGGTAAATGAAATAATTTTGCCCAAATTTATTTTTGTATATAAAAGAAAATGTTTTCTTAAATATTGTTGGTATTTGATTGTTTGAATATAAATCAAATGGAATTATGGAATTGAAATGGTTAAGTATAACCAAAAGATGAAGTAAATGATTTTGAAATAAAACTCAGAATGGGAAGCTAAGAAAATAAATTCCAATATAATTGAATGGATTAAAACTAGGCTTAAAAACAAGTTGAATAGTTGGATTGAAATTAAAAACCATATTGAACTAAATCGAATTGTTGAGTCAATATGGAATGAAAACGCTTGAATTCAAGTTGAAATACAAATAAAGTGGATGTTGATAACCTAAATAGATCTCACCACATATTGTTTACATGTGCCGATTGAAATAAAAAAAAATTGAAGTGAAATAAATCCTATTCAAGTAATAATTGCATATGGCTTGAAAATTGAGTTTTGAAATAGAAGTGAATGTGTATCGAATAGTGAATATAAACTTGGATTGTATAAATTTGAGTTGATTACAAATTGAGTGAAAAATGAATCAAATTAAGTTTAATTGAACTTGAAACTCAAGTGAATATGTAAATGAACTTGTTTATTGAAATCAAACATGGAACATGAGTTATAAATAGAATTGGACTTATAGATTTGAACTTGGATCACAAATTAAACCTAGACTTGTTTATAAACAAATATATACATGTTTGAACATGGTTATATTAAATTGTCATAAGTTAAGCAAGAAAACCAATTTATGTGTGAACTAGCAAAATTGAAGGTAAGAAGTTCAAATGATTGTGACCGAACAGGAATGGATATGTATGTGATTATACAGGTTTAGTGGATGGAAGCAAGTATGAAGAATTAATATGAGATGCCCGACAAAAAGGTACATGTTTAATTCAATATGAGGTTTTATGCGCCGAATCGGCAAGCCACTTGGCTTTTTGATGTTCTTTTTGGATGGAAAGGGCCTAGAGAGGCGAGTTGAGGTTTGAACTATTAGCCGGTACAGGGGAGGTGCTGGCGAAATTTTTTGAAAATTTAGGGAGTTAGAAATTTTTTCAATAGTTTGGAAAAATTTTGTTAACAAAAAGTTAATTGAAGTAAGGTTTTTTGAGTGGAATTGGAAACAAGCAAGTAGTTGAGTAGTGACGTTGTTAAGGTTAGTTTCGAGTTGCATGAATGGATTGGGAGAAATTAATGAGATATAGCTACATTTCCTACTTAGCAATTTCGGGGATGAAATTCTTTTAAGGGGGAAGGAATATAACGTCCCGTACTTTTGACCGCTTAAGATTTGAATATTTAAATTAGTTTAAATATTGAAATGGTAATATAATCAGATTTTTATATTAATTAGAAACGAAGTTTGAAACGTAAATATATATTAATTAAAACGAGCTCGTAAATGGCGCAGTAGTTCGTAATTTACGATTTGAACTTCAGTTGAGTGTACGGGATTCGTTATAAATCGAAATTCGCGGAAACAAGAAATATTCGAATCTGTTAAACTATAATTTTGTAATGAAAGAGAAAAATCAGAATTTGGTATTATATATTGAGAGTTATGGCCAAATCAAATTTTGAAATAGTCGTTGTGAAATCCTTTGTAAACGATAACAATCTATTTAATAAAATGAATCGATTTTAAATCAATAGGATATTAGTTTGGCTTGAAAATGTAATATCGTGTTTAAAATTCATGTTGGTTTATTCTAGAATTTTATATAATTCAGTTTGTGTATATTTATCTGATAATAATAATTTATTTGAACCAATATATATATATAATAAAATTTTATGTTAAATTATCAATTTAATTTAATATCCTCGGTATATGGTCGAATTAGACCGTGGAAGATGCTCCAGTGTGTTCAGAATAGTGGTAGAATCCTGGAAATGTCATTCGTTGCGTTCAGGTAGGAGTTTGATAGCACGTGATATTTTAAATGGGGGTGAAACCACACCAGTTCAACCGAAAATGAAAATAAAAATTAAATCAAAATAAAATAAAGAAAATATAGGCAACGACCTATGTCCCCTTAACTCAGCTACTCTGAAATGTTTCAGTGTCTTCTCCTTTCAAATTTCACATCTCAATATTTACTTCCGAGTGAAGCTTTCAGAAATGGTACCCTGTAAACCTACCTACACCTGAACCATCTATACTCTGTAGAATTGACATCGTCCCTATCGTAATACCTTCACTCATATATAAACAACCTCTGGCCTTTGTATTTCCTCCCATTCCAAAAATCTGTTCAATTCATTTCTCTACTCAGTCAAGACTTCGAAACCTTTTCATCTAATTCAAAAATCATTCTGAAAAAAAGGGAGTTCGAAATCGCAAATCGCGATTTCAAAGACCATCGCGAATCAAGATGGAGCGCGAGCTTGTAGAGGTTTTAACGACGGCTGCAAACAAGATTTGTCGTGGTTTCTGATGATCGAAGGAGGGGGCTTTGACGTTGAGGAAGAAGGGGTACGACGTAGTGTTCGAACGAGATTCCAGATCTGGTTTAAGCGAGGGTTGTAGGAAAGGGTTCGAGCATGGAAGCCGTGGAAGGGCATGATTAGGTGGGAGGTTACTACGATGTATGTGGGGACAAAAGCTGGACTGAAGTGGTGATGCGACAGTATGGAGTTGAGGTCTGAGGATGGTGCGAACCTGACAGGGAACATGGATCTGAGATTTTGGATGTAGGCAAAATCTAAACGGGGTTATCGAAGGAGGCATTTGTCTTGACAGTGTGGAGCGCTGATGGTTTAAGGCTCTACGGTGGTGTGTAGTGGTGATGAGGAATGAGGAGTAGTGGTGCTGAAATATTACCGCATTGATCTGGGTTCTGGAGTTTAGTTCGATGGAGATAACAGTTGTAGGAGGTCTTACTGACCGGGACAATAATCATAGTCTAGTTCCTTAGATGGTACAACAATATTGGAAGAGAGTAGAGGTACTAGAAAAAGGTAAATTAGAATTTCTTGTGAAGTATTTGATGAAATGCCCGAAGGGACGACCGAAGTCTTTGTGACTGATGTGCAATAGAGATGGACCGGGGATCTGCTCGTTGATTTGTCAAGTTATTATTGGCAAGTTAGAGAGGTAAATGTTTTTACCTAAATTTAATTACAAAAAAAAAAATTATTTAAGTAATTCATTTAAATTAAATAAATATTTAATCGATAGAATTAAATAAATTGTAGGTGCTAAATGAATTAGTTCATGACAATTCAAGATGATACGGTGTTGATACGATATGGAAATTTAAACGGATATTCGTCAAAGAAAATCCAAGTGAGTTAAACTCACTCAGTTAATTATTTGAACTGTTTTTAATAGTTCAACATTTTATTTATTGCTTGGTTACTAAATTGCTTGATATAAAGTGATAAAAATATATATAAAAATAATATTGGTGATTGGTGATTGGATAATTGTAACGACCTGCCATTTTGACCGTCTCAAGTCGGTAATTAAACCAACTCGAACCGTTCAAAACGTCAGATCGTTACAGTTGGTATCAGAGCTTATACATAAACTTGCACAGCGGAAAATAATAAAATTTGTACATAAACTTTATACATGAATAAATTTTTACTTCTATCGAACTTAGCGCGCGAGCGTCATCACGTATCGTCTTTGTATCTCCTCGTCCTCTCCAGTTTGCGAGCAGAAATTCTAAGCCTGGAACACTTAGGACCTGACCCGAGTGTCCCATGCAAAATACACAAAACACCCGAGTCAGGATTAAACTTATTTCAAGTAAGCAAACTTCGTTAAACACATAAATATAATTAGTTTAGTCTCATTTATTCAAGTTTTACCACTAATGAACTGCTGAAAGAATTATTATGGAACAAAGCAAAGAATAGTGCGCCTCCATGCGCGAGCCATGAATTTAGTGTTAAGTAGCCATATACATGCTAGCAAAATCAGTGTGGGCAAGCCAAAATAAGAAGCATTTCCTAACAAGGCTTGGGTGTGGTAGAAGATGCTAAGTTTTTAAACAAATGCAATGGACCAAAATT
This sequence comes from Allium sativum, assembly GCA_030737875.1. Taxonomy (NCBI): domain Eukaryota; kingdom Viridiplantae; phylum Streptophyta; class Magnoliopsida; order Asparagales; family Amaryllidaceae; genus Allium; species Allium sativum. The sequence goes on along the minus strand of CM060915.1, from coordinate 886,416,624 downwards.
GCAGTCATACCTTGAGCGTGCATAAAAAGAAGGTAATATAAACATGTATGAAGACTAAAGTGCAGCACGCAAGTGTATGACCCATGCATGAGTGAATGTCAGTACTAGGCATTGTATAAAAGGAATACTTCAACAAACTTGTATGATGTACACTTACATAAGAATGAAACGGCTTAGATAACAAACCCCGGGGTTGTAACAAAATATACTTCAGGTGGTGCGCATATATTTTACAGTGTACTTAAAGAGGGAGGTGTATGTTAACAATTGCTACCACATACTTAGATGCCAACAAGGGAACCAACATGCAAAATGAGGAAAGGACAAAATCACTAAAGTCAACAGGCTTGCATCCTTTAAACTATGAAAAGGAAAACACTCATATAGTTTACAGTAAGTGGACAAGTATTACATACAAATAACACAGGGTAGCAGTCCATCTTTTCTCGTCAAATGGTTCGTTCATGAGCAAGGGTCAAGTCTAAAGCGAATTACAATAACATGATGTAAATGCATGTAGTTCAGTAAGGTGATTTCTAAATTTTTGGCTAATATTGCCATGCAGACTAGGAACAAAAGTGACCAACATTTGACAACTTAGAAATTATCAACACCCTTAAGTTAACCAAAATAAGGAGCAGTATGTTGAGGTTTTTTTTTTTTTTTGTTAACCGTACTAGCAAACAATATAGAATCATCAAAGTATGTTTACAGTAGCAAGATGCAACATGGCAATATATGATTCCAGAAAATAAAGTGAACAAGCATGGGGAGTGAACAGGATATACCATGCCCATTTTTGATCACACACCTAAACATGCAGCATTCTCGATGCGAACAAAAGCGTCAAATTAGGATGTTACATTTAATAATAGGTTTTGTTTGTTTGCATTTTTACAATGCGAACAAAGATGTTAAAAATAGAATTTATGCAAAATATAAAGATTATGTTTTGTTTGCATTTTACAATGCAAAAAAAAAAACTGTAACGACCTGCCATTTTGACCGTCTCAAGTCGGTAATTAAACCAACTCGAACCGTTCAAAACGTCAGATCGTTACAATAATTCCCGCGGTATCATTAGCGGATGCCCGCAGTACCATTAGCGGATGATTTCCCTATGCGCCCCACAATATATATAGTGGATGACCTTCTATACCGTGATATCCTGCCTCGAAGCAGGATGGGTATTATTATTGTTGACTAACATCTGTGGATGCAGGAAAACAGGTTGGTGGAATCCAACAGGATTCCTCAACATTTATTTATTTATTTGTTTGTTTCCATATATATGCTGATCGATCACCTGTGATAGCGTATTGACATGTGTGGGTGTGTGATAACATTTAACCTTGATTCTTGATGTTCTTGAGTAGCAAATATATATAGGGTTTTTTAAATAGAATTTAAATAAATAAATGTATTTAAAGAATGATTTTTATTTTCAAATAAAAATGTCATTTGAAACCGAATTATAAATGGAATTGAACAGTAAAGGTTTATTTTGACAAATAAGACGAGAAGTTGAATTTTTTTAAGCGACATGCACGAAGAATTGGAATTATTATTATTTTTAGAAAATATAATCTGAATATGAAGATAAATGAAAATTTATAAATTGGATTATATAAATTAACTTTATAATTTAGAAGTAATAGCCGAATTGAAACTTGAAATGTGATTTATGAAATCAAGTCTAGTATAGATTTGTATTGAATTATTATTCATGACTAAGGTTAATAAAGTGAGTAGTGTGGAAAATAGAATTTGAGATGTAAAACGAGCTTAAAAGAACATATTTATTTTAAAAATAGAAATGTTCATTTTGAATTTGAATTATAAGAATAATTCAAAAGAAAATATTTGTTCAAACAAATAAGATGAAAAAGGGATTTTATAAGAAGTGGAATTATTATTATCAAGGAACTTGATGAAAGGTAAATTATGTGGAAAATTGGGAAAGAAATGGAAATCGTAAACCGTTATTTGAAAGTAAATTGAAATTTTCCCATTTGCAAAGGAAAATATAAAGAAGATTTAAATAGATATGAAACTTGAAGCTGTAAGTGTAAAATCATATTGACCAAATGAGTCAAGTATGAATTAAGGAATATTACTCACTGTTGAGATGAATAAGGGGTAAGGCAAATAGTTTGCAAACGGAAATCGTTAGAAGGAAGAGTTTTCTTAAGATTTTAAATTTTAATTGAACTCAAATTGAACTAGTAAGGATAATATCGTTTTTAATAAAAAGGTTATATAAGATTTTATATAATAAATATTCATAATAAAGGGATTCACAAAGGATACTTATATACGTATGTTTAGATATAGAATGCGATTTTTCGAAACAAATGTTGAGATGAATAAACCTCTAAAGATGCGTATGAAGATGATTTATATAAAACTTGGTTTTTACAAAGATTAAACCAAAATTGATTTGGTTAATGGGAATGATATCGTTTTAAATAAAACTTTATTTCAATTTAGAAATTTAAAGACATGTAGCAAATATTTGAAAGGCGTATTTCGATAATGGTGATAGTAAATGTATTGCAATAAGTACAATATTTTAAATGATTAGTAGTTGAGATAAATATCTCGTTTGAAGTGAAAGTGAATAACTAGAACTTCTAGTTGTTAATAGTTACGAAATAGAGATAAGGAAATTAAAATTCCATTTATTGGAAAAATAGAGAAGTTTTGAATAACGAATGGTAAATCAAAAAGAGGCTAAAATGGGAATGAATATTGAATCAGTAAATTTCATTTTTGTTTTATGGATGAATGGTTGTTTTATTTGATAGTTAAATAACCGACTATCAAATCTGGCCTATACGATGGTTAGTACGGAAGACCAGGATCGAATTTATTCGAAAACCATTCCGAATTAACTAATACGTAAGCGTAAAATATACGAATCGAAGATGGAGCAGTAAAGGCCGTAGATCTTCATCAGCGAAAGGACTACTGGTCGAATTCTCTGGAGTCGCGCCCAGAGATATTTTGATGGTGATCCTGTCGTGGTTGAAATCGACGGATGGCAAAGACTACTCGCTACTGATACATAGGGTGATTCCTAGGATGCAGTAGGAGAGTGCCTTCGGTTTGTCCAATCACAGGACAACTTGTATGGACGAATGTCTGACAGAGTATCTCCAAAGGACCACGTACATTGATTTCTTCAAACGTACCTTGGTTGATGGCGGAGAAAAGGTTTTCTCTAGCCTGATAACTTGAGTATTTTTGTGGACGTCAATTAGTGATATCCGACGGATTTGACGATGTGGCATTCAAAGTAATGATGGCCAGATGATCTAGAAATACGATTATAACCTCAAGCCTCACAACCGGGAAATAACAAAAATCGGGTAGGCAGCATGGCTAAGTGGGTCGCGCCCATTAGGGTGTATTATCACCATCTAGAGAATATTCATATTTGTTACTTCTTTCGCTTCTGTATCTCCCGGGAACGGTTATGTTGGTACCAACCGTAGGTGACAATATATTCGATACACTCAAGAGAAATGAGTGGTCGGTCATGTGTGGGCCAGGTTGCAAGACGTTCTTGTTGAACCCAGTGTATTCGTCTCTAGAGATACACTATCGGAAGGTGGTCCCATACCTTGTCATAGTTGGAAATCCAATCACCAATAAGCGCCCGCAGTTTTGATTGTATACTATAATCGTAGAGCGTGAGATGCAAGCGTTCTGCTAGATTGATATTTATTTGTATTTAGACACTAGTATAATATCAAAAAAGATATTGATTTCAAAAATGGTTTGGGTTATCGTAAGGTAAAAACCGTCCGTGTTTATGTGTGGATTGGTCTTACGATTATCCTTTTCTTTCGAAAATGATTTTTAACTTTAAAATCAAGATGGATGATACCAATAATTTAGTGGGTTTTTCTCACGCTGGTTCAACAGACTGACCTGTGGCGTTTGTAATGCTCCGGGGTCAGACCGAGTTGGGTCTGACCGAGTTTAAAGGTTCAGGATAGGATGATACAGATTCCGGGAGACGAGCTGAAGGAGATTAGATGTATGATATATATAGTATTCCGCTGTGTGTTTTAAATGAGGATAGACGGTTATAACTGTCCAGATGAATTGAATGGCCGTTGTACTCTGATAAGTTGTAAGTATTATTTCAAGTTTTCAATAAAGAGTTATTTCTGTATTATATTTTATTCCGCTGCGATGTGAGACTGATGTTGTGGTTAGTTGTTCTTCTTTTTCTTCTATTCTAATATTTCTTTCTTTCTTATCTCACCCTCTAACTTCTTTCTTAAACGGTCTGGATTTTCGGTACTCGAGTTGGACACGGGATGTATTTGTGTCAAATTCGAGCATCGAATTTTCCGGTTCGTTACATAGGAGCTAATTGTTACTAAATAATTCTGTAAACTTTTAAATTTTCATACCAAAATGTAAAATAGTCGAAGAGGTAAAATGATGAAAGAGAATTAGTAAATAAATATAAAGTGATAAACTAATTTGAAAATAAAATATCCACAAGGAATTAAGGAGATGAGATAAAACACCTATAATTAATGAAACAGGTTGAAATACTTTTGTTTTACTTTATTTAATAGATTCGCTCATAAATTGTATTTTTCACAAATTGTACAGGTTTTGCATATTTGATGGAAATGATTAACGAAAATATATTTAATCATATTTACATTGAATATTTTTTCTTTGGTTTAAATTTTATTTCTAAGTTACAACATTATTTCTTTTAATGTTTGAATTTTTATTTATATTATTAATTAATAATTATTTGTTGGATTATAATTTAAAGTGATGTTGACATTCGATAGTATTTGTAAAAGGATGTAGTAATTTGTAAAAGAGTTATATTGTTAATTTGTTGATACCAAAAATGGATTAACACTAAAAGTAGAGTGGAGATTGCATATCTAGCAATGAACATGAATATTAATAAAAAATGAAGACAATATGTTTTTATAGCGATTGGGCTATTAACGAAGTCTACGTCCACTTTATAGGATCTTTAATTAACTAAATGCTAGGTTACAAGTTGAATCAGGTTGCAAGTCTAATACAAGAGATTGAGTGATAAGACCTAGAGCATTGACTAAAGAATCATAGTAACTGTCATAGTGTCTATTGTGTGGGAAAATAATTTTGTAGAATTACTTCAGCAGAGTGTCAACAACCTGTCTAGGAGATCATGTACATGTTATAGGTGATTTTGTATTTATAGGAGTTTAGAGGTAGCTGGGCCAAAGATCTATGTAGGACGATCTATCAGTGGGACAAATATATACAATGAGCATCTATCAACGGAGATGATTCATCCTTGAAAATACGTAGACTATCTGAGTCACTACAATTAAGTTTTTATATGCATTAGTAAATACAATTAAGTGCTTACAAGTATTTGACATGAAATAAAAACTGTTTTTTAAAGTTGAAATTTGACTATGTTTCAAAATAAATTTTAATAAATTAATTCATATAGGATCTATCTATATAATAATTTATGTGTATGGATCTAATAGTTAAATAAATTCATTCATAAAGTAAGTTTATTTCATAACAGAGGAAAATGTAGTTTCAACTTTATATGCTCATGTCAAATTTTAAAACATGTTCATGTATTTGTATTAACAAATACAATTAATTTTACAATATGTATAGCTTAAATCAAATTCATTTTTTTTCGAGTGTATATTTTTATGTTTATTATTATTTCTTGCCAATTATTATAGTTAATTACATAAATATTTTGATTTGAAATTTGCAAATAAAATAAAATTAGAATTTAAACATTAACCTTCATATTAGTAACAAGAAACTTTGTTGCCTTATAATATGTACACTTTGTAATCTTATTGTGGCATATTCAGATAAAATTACAACATATGTTAAAGTAATTTGAGGCATAAATCTCATTTAATATGTTAATTAATGTAATAAAAGAGAGATAAAAATGAAGGGTTTCTCCCGTTTTATATTACTACATTCCCTTATTAGTAATACGCATATTAAGAGAAAGAAACAAGATGTTTCCATCTCTCAAATATCGCATGTTATACACACACACATACGCGTGCATGCACATTAATTATATGCTACACTTCCACTTCAAGCATATGAACGTATTTGAAACATTCATTGTGATATAAATTTAAACTAAAAATTATATATGAAACAATATAAAAAGTTGATTTTATTTAAATTGAATTTAGAATTCATAGGCCCAACAAAAATTCAAAATGATAATGTTCTTGAATTTTGCTCATTTCTTCGGCTACAGGCTGACCATTTCCAATGAGAGTCACCAGAAATTAACGACAATGAGTTACCGTATGCTGATGACATATAATCCATTGCAAATTGATATTGCCAGATAAGACAACCGGCCTATACTTGTTTATGAGAATGAACTATCACACATTACACATTGAGGACCTTATAGGTACTGCATATTAAGAAGAAGAAGTTATTCGACATCAAGAAGAAAAAGCTATCACATGTTTAAGTTGAAAGTTTCCAACGATATTAAGAATTATTATTAATACAAAGTAAGTCGATAATATAAAAGGCTATCGACAATGAGAAGAAGCTGTAGAAAGACGCTGCTAAGGAAATAAAAACCATCGAGATGTTATAAAAAGACATACTTATTAAAATGTATTTATAATTTACCATTAAGCAAATTAATTCAGCAATATACAAAGGAACAGAACGAAGTCATTCTGCATTAACTATTCAAATCCAATGATAACAAAAATTGTTACCATCAAGACCATCTATTTTGTCAAATCACCAATCTAGTCAACAGTAACCAACCAATTAAAACAAACCATGCCACTATCTAACTACTATAAATAAGGACTTACCCCATAAAAGAAGAGACGTCTTTCATCCTCCCCTTTTTCAGCATAGTAGAGTTGATATTTATAAGCTCACTTGAAAGTTTGAACTATTTAGGACCGAAGAAGAAGAAGACTTTAAGGACTCATAAAGACGGGAAATTGCATATTAAAATTATTTTGCCACCTAAACTATGAAGAGTGACTTTTAATTTTTGTTGGAAATTTTAGAGGAAGAAGAAGAAGAAATTAGAAGAATAATTAAGAAAACTTTCATTGCTTCATTTTTTTTTTCATACCACAAAATGAGAGATTACACTTACATTTATAGCATTACAAGGATTCTAGAGTCTTCTTCTCTAGAACTGTCCTTAACCCCTAATTTCTACTTTCCTTAACATATCAAATTTAATTTGATAACTCTTACCATTTATTCTAGCCTTCCATTAATACAGTAATTAAATTCATTGCACAATTAATATTTTCCTAAAAACCAAGTTTATTTCCAACATCCTCACTTAAACTTGGTTTTACTACTCCAAACAGATTCCTTGATTCGAAGCATTTTCTCTTCGATTTGTGATGCACTCTCTCATCACCTTCAAAAATTAACAAAGCACTTTCTCTTCGATTTGTGATGCACTCTCTCATCACCTTCAAAAAAAAATAAAAAAAATTGGAGCACTTTCTCTCCATGGTGCACTTTCTCACCAACAATTCTAAAATAAAATTTCTTCCATGGCCACTTGTGCTATGTTCAACAACAGCTTCGATAGCTGCTGCAAGTTTGCTGCTTTCTTTTCTCCAAAGATCTTGACTTTAGGAGCTCCTCGTCTTCTTCGTTTTCATCTTCTTCAACAGACTTTTTAGATTTTCCATTCTTCTGCCTCTGGGATGCTGGATCAACAATGTGCGGAGATCCTTGCTCTTCTTCTTCTACCGCTTCGGCCATGGAAATCAAATACGCTTTATAATTGTTTTTTTTGGAAATTATTCTTTGAACTCTCTTGCTGACTTGACTAGTTAGCTATTTTCATCTCTCTCACCTCTTTTAACCTGGCTCTGATACCATTTTGTTGGAAATTTTAGAGGAGGAAGAAGAAATTAGAAGAATAATTAAGAAAACTTTCATTACTTCATTTTTTTTCATACCACAAAATGGGAGATTACACTTACATTTATAGCATTACAAGGATTCTAGAGTCTTCTTCTCTAGAACTGTCCTTAACCCCTGATTTCTACTTTCCTTAACATATCAAATTTCATTTGATAACTATTACCATTTATTCTAGCCTTCCATTAATACAATAATTAAATTCATTGCACAATTAATATTTTTCCTAAAAACCAAGTTTATTTCCAACAATTTTCACATATTGACTCATTCTCATACATAAATAACATTGCACATGCACTAGAATATTGTACTATCTACAAATGTGTGGAATATGACATGGATTTTGAACGCTGGTAGAATTCTTATTTCAAATGTAGATATATTCGAAATCTTTATTGAATAATATATCTTTCTAGAGTATTTTGGATGTTAGGAAATTTAGGTGCTTCCACTGATAATGTAACTTAAAGTTTTTGAAAAAACAGCCAGAATGCCCTTGATTTTAAAAAAATGTGATTTTAAAAAAATACTTTTGAACATGAAAAATATTTTACGAGTGTATCGATCAAATAAATTTTCAAATCAATGTATTTTTAAGAAAAATATAATTTTTCTTTGTTTGAAATTCTCTTAACTTTAAATGTAGGAATCACATGAAAATTTCATAAACCTTCAATAATTCTTACTCCCTCAACCACGATGAGTATTTAGTCCCCATCAACAACATTTAATAGCATGTTCTCAATCGATGATGGCTCCTCGTTGACTTTCGTCGATAGCTCTTGGATCATTAATTCTCCAGAAGTTCCACCAACTTACGACAACTCCATCAACTTGCAACCGCTTTTCCACCAACCCGTGATAGCCTTACTTCATAGCTCCATCTTCACCAACTTATGATGACTCCTTATCAACTTGCAATGACCCCTATTTATATTAGAGTCTCGCCTTTTGGGTTTTATTAACAATAACTATACAATATATATAGAGATATACTTTATCATCTATAGGTACAAAATGAAGAAGAAGAAGAGGCTAAACCAAACAATATCATTTTTTGAAAAGAAGACTGCTCAAGACTAAAGATGTAAGGATATATGTATGTATATTTTATAGTCTTAGACATCTTGTGAAATTTTCCTTAGTGTGTTGCTATTCACACCTCCATTTAGACTACTGGGCACCTTTGAAAAATTAATAGATTGTATTATTTTTGACCTACTTCCTACCACCACTTTATTTCTTTTTACTCAGTCAATAACAGCCGTACTGTCTCTTCTCTTCTCTTCTCTTCTCTTCTCATACAACGTAAATTCTCAGATATCAAACCCCTAAACCATTAAAAAAAAGTTTTGGCTGAGTAGAGGATGGAAGATAAAGACAAAAAAGAAGTTAGTTTTGTATATCATGCTGCATAATCTATTCTGTTGTTATAGATTTTTTTTAAGGGTTTTATATTAATTTTTGTAGGAGCTTTCTTTCACCCTTCTCTCTACTTCGAGTTTGGAAGACATTAATTTCACTGACGCTGTAATAGAGAATGACATTGTAACTTATTGAATTTTAGGGTTTTCTTCATACAACAAAATTTATATGTCAAAATTTATTAAAAAAAATCATTTTAATTATTTTTATTTGATTTTTGCGGGAAGATAATGTAAATGACGATAAACTTGATAATTATGTGGATGATAGTAATAGGCCGCAAGATTGGACGCTTGAAATTACTTTGGAATCTTCAAGCTTGTAGAGCGATGAAGAAAATTTCAGGAAGAAGACATTTTTTTCTGGAACGATGAATAATTAAAGGCAGAGGGGGTAGCTGATTAGAAATTGAATAATTTAGGTGGTGTAAATAAGTAAAGAGACATATAAAAGAGGTGGCCTTTAGTATAGGTGGCCAGTAGTCTAAATGGGGGTGTGAGCAGCAGCACACTTTTCCTTAAGTAATATATGTAGGCAAAAGCGAGATTGATGAAACTAAATTCAAATACATTATCCATAATAACTCACGCACTTCCTTTCAAATTAAATGTTTGAACAAACAAGCTAGATGTTTGACCAAACTATAAGTTTTCAAAATAACTGAAAACCAGACGTTTCACACTATGTACCAAACATCTGATCCTTAACTCAGTTTTCACCTGTTGACGTTGGTCAGATGCCTAATCTATATGCCAAATGTCTGATTAAAGTTTCTTTGAAAAAATTTCAGCCTTAAGGCAGATGTCTAACTTGTGATAACTTTTTATTTGAAAAGAAACGGTTATTTCTCTTCACCAATCACACCACCTCCTCATTCGTTTAAACTTTCGACCGAAGGGGATTAATGTAATAGCAATAGTTCTTGAACAAATCCTTTGAATACACACATACACATACGATTCATTTCACGATTGAGATCAAAATCAACTCCCTGTTTCTCATTACGTCTATTGCACTTTAAACGCTCAAACAACCTCAATCATACATTACTAAAATTCATATTTTAGTAATATTACTTCCTACAAATCTATATACCCTTGTGAAATATGCTCAATAGAAACTGTATAAAAATTATACTGATAACCAATAGTCGTGTTATATAGAACAAAAACTTGTTGAAGACATACATTTGTATAAGCTTATTCCTTTGGGCGAAGCAAGAGTTTTTTATTAGTAAAACACCAAAGGGAAGATTTAGGATTAAATGTACGACGGGAGATGTATATATACAATGGTGTGATCGATTTTACTTTATTAATCTTATTTTACCCCTACCTCCCCCCTCCACACGCACACACCCCCTCTTTCGTGACACTGCTCTGGCAACCGAATAATAGTCACCCATTTGTAATTAAATAAGTTAGTGGAAGGAGATCGGGTTAGTGGAAAGAGAGAAAAAGAAATGCATGATGAAAATTAGGGGCTATTGGGGGTGCTCTTGATCATATCTCATATATATACACACACACACACACAAATTTTCAAATATATATATATATACACACACACACACACCCTTGATGTGCACGTAAATGTGCACATATTTACATCCATATTTCATTTATTTTTATTTAAATAAATATCATATGTGGGTATTTTAACATGTTTAAACTATAATTCAATTGATTTCAAAACATCATACATTCATCATCATACAGGGGCAAAATGGTCTTTTCTGTGCTTATGTTATTTTGAGAAATTTTACTTGGATATTTTTCATTGTTTTTGTAGAAATTTCGTGCATGTGGAAGAGGGATTCATAGAGATATATATGCATTCAAAGGAATGAAGAGGAAATAATTCTCATACATGATCATGGAGGACCCCCCCACCTACCCACTTACCTAATTCTACACTTAGAAGCCGATGGAAAAATAAGTGGATGTTAAAGCTTCATGCAAATTTGATGATGGATTAATTAAAGCTTAATGATTACTTGGTGGCCACATTTCCTAAAGGGCATTTTTGGTAGCATGCTAAAAGTTGAATTAGGGTTTTACTCATGTACAGATAACCTACTTGTGTACATGTTAAGGGTCTTTCGCTATCTTTCATTTTGCTTAGGAATTTTAAGAAGCAGCTTGTATAAAAATGGCTTCTTAGTTTTTTTTTCTTCATGTATCTCTTTACATTTATGCTTATGTTTATTTATATACTTTCTTTCCTTTTATGTTCATAGCCTAGATTTAGTTTATGTTCATAGTTTAGATTTATTTACATGCATTTAGTTTAGTTCTTTTCTTGTTCTATTTAGTTTTTCATTTTGCTTTCTTTTCCATGTTGAAACTTACATGTGTTGATGTGATAACACATATGAGTAGCTAAGTCCCTCTTTAGGGGTAATGAAGCTCTCTAATTTTATGTAAATTCAACATTTGTATGATTTGTGTTCTCTCTAATTTGTGCTTCATGGTAGTGGATTTTGATGTAAGTTTATACAAGTGGGTTTGATAGTTTATGTTACATATGCAAATAAGATATTCTTATTCAACATAAACATAATTTACATCAATATTTGCTAAGTGGTTATTGATTTTGAAATGAAAGTGAGAACAAAATTGGATGATCTATATCACTAATGATAACAGTGAATAAATCATACATAAAATAGTTTTTGCTTTAGTTCCATTTTCATGAGAACCATAAGTGGTTTAATTGTTGCGTTAAGGTTTGATAGTTTATGTTGTATTAATTAGTAACATAAGTAAACTATAGTTATGATAAATGCAACATTTTTGTCACTTAAGAATAGAGATCACAGCTCGTATGTTTGTTAATTTACATAAATATGAGAGAGAATTTACCTCTAAATTGCTCTCTAATCTCATATTTATTTCTCAACTTAGTTTCTAGTTTTCATTAGTTTTTGTTAGTTAAAACATTCCAAAGTTTGGTTTAATTTGATTGAGTAAGATTCAAATTATTTCTTTCCCAGTGGATCGACCTGTATCGCCCCCATACTAACAATTGTACGTTGTGCGCTTGCGGTTATATTACAATATTTTGTTGATAGTTTTCTAATTCGATAGAAAATCCGTTTGCAAACAAAATTTTGGCGCGCACATATTATATATAAGCCAATGCCGTAAAAACCTAATTGATATGTCATTAATTTGGCAAACACATTTTCAAGAAGAAAAATCAATCACACGTTCTTCGCTTTTCATCTAGTCTAATTACGCTTATTGGTCCACTCGGATGTAAATTTTTATGGAAGCTAATAGTCTAGAAAATTAGCAATCTACTCAAAAAAATATGAGACACCTACACTACTATTAGTACTTCAACCAAAACACTGAAGAATGAGGCAACTAACAACGCTAAAGCTATGAATTCCTATTTTATTTATTAGATTAAAAATGAATTTCCAAGAGTCATGTTATCTCATATGGTATATGGTATTTGGCATAAATTACAAGTTACATGCGAAGGTGCGAATAAAATAAGCAAACTATAATCTTTATTTTGCAAAACCAATTTTCATCATTCATCATTCAAAATGAATCCATCGTTGATATGTATCCATGATTCCATACAATACAACACAACCTTATGGCATTTGAAGTTAAATTCACTAAGTTTGATTTAGTTACACGCATATTGAATTCTTTGACTAATGATTAAAAAAGAAAATTTCTAGAAAATGAGGAAGCTAACCATTTTTTTTCAACACAAAGTTGAAGAGTTAATAAAAAAACTTGATATCATATGTAACTAATTTGCAATCTAGAAAAGATCAAAATTAAGAGAAAAGAGATATCGCTTTTCAAACTAATGACGACAACTCAGATTTGGATGAAGAAGAAATTATATTTATTATTAAATACTACAAGAAATTCAAGAGGATGACTAAATTTCAAAATGGCGTAAATTCGACTCAAATTAAACATCAGTCAAATGCTATGGTTGTGACAAGTTTGATTATATGAAAAAGGAATGTTCTCAACTCAATAATGGTAAAAAGAAAAGCAACCTCGAAAAATTCAAGAAAATCAAGTGAGCATTACAGGTAACTTAGGATTAGTCGTGTTCTCCATCATCATCTGATAGTGATACGCTTCAGAGCAAGCAAATGTATGTTTTATGGCGAGCGTCATTGAGATCCCAAACCCTCTTAAGCATGGTTGTCTTCTTTCAGTAACATATAAGACCATAATAGAGGAAGTGAGAACTAATTAAACTTTTTTTGTTGAATTTGTTGATTCAAATATTTTTTGAAGAGAAATATTATTAATTAATTAATTTTATTGATTGATTTTATCATAGAAGGAAAGAAATAAAAGATTACGTTATCAAGTTATTTTAAAGGAGGGATTTGGATAGGTCTTTTATTCTCCTATATATGCAGCCTTCTTGGTTATATCAAAAAGAAAAGAAAAAAAGAAACCATATGAGAACATCTCGAGAGGTTGTGTGCCTCCACGGGTTGCTCCTTGGAGAGGAAAATGAGGGAATTAGGGCTGAGAGAATCTATTCTTATTTACTACTGATAGACGCAGTTGGTGCCTCCAAGTTGATTCAAGGGTTTGTCGTCGTTTTTCATTGCTCTTCTTCTCAAACAGTATTTGTAATCATCTTGATATTCTTTAACTTTCTCATTTTGTTTATTGATTCAATTGTATTTTGTTAATTTTGTCTTTATTCCATTAAGTGTTAACAAAATTTTGGTGAAACAATAAAGATGGTGGTTGGGTGGAATATTTGTGTATTGCTATTATTTCTGATTTATTGTATTGTTTTTTCAATCAAATTCATTTTCAAGTGATTGAGTGATAAAGATCATTTTTTGGTGTTTTGTGGTGCACAAAACCTCAACAGATTGATATCAGAGCTCAGATCATCGCATAGCTTGGAGTGATTTTGGATTTAAGATTGTAGATGTCGGAGATGATGTTGTTTCGATGATGACTAATTTTGATGAAAGAAATTGGGGGATTTGGAAACCTAAGATGGTGGATGTTCTACACCTCAATGTTCTTCATGACTCGATTGATGGAGATGAGAAAAAGCCTCTGATATGGATAAGGGAAGATGGAAGAAGGCGAATATTTTGTTTTGCCAATTCCTTGATGTTTCGGTTTATATTTCAGACAAGGGTCTTTACGTCTCTACAATTAAAGCGCTTAGCGGATCCAACACGACGGAAGTCCAAAAAGTCATTGCTGGGATAAAGCGAGGAAATAGTAGGATATAACGGATGACTCTAAAATGGCACATGTAACTCATTCGTAATGGTTTTACGCATGTAAAATCAATAATATAATGAAAACTAGACTATAATTAATATGTTCTTAATTTTAAACAAGCACATGCGCAAATATCTATAAATAAAGGTAAATTGCTATTTAATTTAATTTTATAGAGTATAGAGTATATTTGTTTCTAAAAATATATATTAAAAAATTCAATTAAAAAACCTAATTTCATAATTCTTATAATTCATAGATGTCATTTTTCAGTTTGTTCTTTCATCAAAAATTTAGCGTGAATATCGTAATATAGCGGAAGTGACTGGATATATATCAGGAATAGTGGAATATAGTGGGGCTTAAAGCGGAGAGGCTATATCAGAGGCTATTAGGGAAAAGCGTAGCAGTGGTAATATGCTACAGGATATAGCGAGGTTATCACGGGTAATGGTCGGGCATTAACTTCACATCTTCACCTTGATGATGCTCGAGGAATCCAGGGTGATCGAGGAAAGAGCTCAGGTCAAGTGACAAACGTGTGTCGATGGGAAAATCTACAAGACAGAGATCTTTGTGGTGTTACAAACGCTTTTGAGATCGTTAATTTTACGTGGTGCACCTCAAGTAGTAGATGCATCTTTTGCAGGTGGTGGGTTGTGTTTGTAATTGAGAAGATATGGTCATAGCATGTTCAAATCGACTGGGTATGATTGTAGCTCGGAAATCAATTGAGTCTCGCTGTACTTCAGAAACGTGCTGGGTGTATCTCGTAGCCTTGAAATCAAGGGTTGAAAATATGAAGATGAGAAAGAGCTAGTGATGACTTGTTTGGTGATTGTTGGAGATGTATATGATATTCAAATCAAGGTGGAGTGTTGAATTTGTTGGTTCAAATATTTTTTGAAGAGAATGTAATCAATTAGTTGATTTGATTGATTGATCAATTAATTGATTTGATTGATTTTATCATAGAAGGAAAGAAATAAAAGATTATATTCTAGAGATATTTTGAAGGGGCAATTTGGATATTCTCCTATATCTTATATTCTCTTATATATGCGACCTTCCTGGTTAGATCAAAAAAATAAGAAACTATGTGAGAACATATGGAGAGGTTGTGTTCCTCGAGGGCTTGCACCCTAGAGAGGAAAATGAGAGAATTAGAGCTGAGAGAATCTATTCTTACTTACTGCTAATAGATGCAGTTGGTGCCTCTAAGTTGATTCAAGGGTTTGTCGTCGTTCTTCATTGCTCTTATTCTCTAACAATATTTGTGGTCATCTTGATATTCTCTCCCTATCTCAATTTTGTTATTGATTCAATTGTATTTTTTTTATTTTGGCTTTATTCCATTAAGTGTAAACGAAATTTTGGTGAATCAATAAAGATCGGGTGGTTGGGTGGAATATTTTTGTATTGCTATTATTTTAAAACTATTGTGTTGTTATTTTCAATCAAATTTATCTTTAAGTGACTAAGTGAAAAAGATCCTTTTTTTTGGTGTTTTGTCTTTTCTGCTGCGCACAAAACTCCAACACTATTGTCATGTAAGTATCTAAAATAAAAAAAAGTAAGAGAAATAAATATTCGGCAGCCAAAGAATATCAGAAAATGCACATATATTACCAAATGTAACATAAATCGATAGCGGCATGGTAACTTTCAGAGATGATCAAAAGGATTCGTTATCGGTAGGAGATGTCATCAACGCTGCTATATCATCCTCTTCTTTAATTACTAAGTTTTGCTATTTGAAAATTTAGAAGATAATCTGTTAAGTATAAGTCAATTATGTGATAAAGGGTTTAAAATAGATTTTCACAAGAATATATGCAACATTTTTTATCAAAATAAACTTTTTATTTTTGGAAGTTTTAGAAATAGAAATATTTACATTTTAATTACAAATGTTAAGCATAATAATGATTTATGTCCTACCGCAAATCATAATGATGATTTTATCACATAACTTTTAAGTTATATTAAAAAATTATGAAGCATACACTCAACTTTATCCCAATGAGTTCATACACGACTTGATGTTCCGTAACCAACGATTCATTACTCAAAGCCAGAGGTCGCTTGAAAATAAGGTTGTTGGTTCTCTATCCAAAGGACTAAGCTCGAGAAAGCAGTGACTAAAGTTGTGTCTATTTTAAGCGAAGTTTATAGCAAAATTCGTGGATGCTCTTCCTCTCAATCATCTCCATCCCCCTCATATATTCCTTCTTTATCTCATCTTGCTACACCAACATTGTCTTCATCATATAGTGCGGAAAAATCTCAAGATAAGAGTAAACTCCTATCGAAGAGACAAGGGTCTTGAACCTCTACCGGATAAAAATATGTTCTACACACCATTTGAGGGGTTGTCCACAAATGAAGATGAAGACTATATCACTTCAGAACCCCAATGGTCAGATGACTACTGCCTATTATAAGTACTATGAACACTATAGTGGGCTTCCCTGCAATGATACAGATTGATATTACTTTATTTTTCGTCTCTTGCATTTGTGTTTTCATTTTTCATTTTTTGTGGCGTTGAAATATTTGTTGTTGTCTTGTTACATTTTTCATAAACTTGTTTCAAGCATTGTTTGTACCATTTCATATGCCAAGTTTAAATGTCATGAAATTGTTTTCACTCTCTCTCTTTAATGTGTATTATTTACTTTTGTTTGTGCATTTGTCAATATCTATGTTCCTCTGTTCGTGTATGCATACTCATTTATGTAGAGATAAGCTTTTTTGTTTTTTAATAATGACAAAAGGGAGGAGAGGTAATATATGCGCATATAGATAGGGGGAGATAACATACTAAGGGGAAGTTATGATACATGTTGTGTTTGTGTGTTTGTGTCATTACAAAGCCCAATAAATTATATAGTTGTTATCATCAAAAATAAAAGAATGTTAGAGTCTCACCTCTTGGGTTTTAATGACAATAACTATACAATATACGGAAAGATATTTTTTATCATTTGTAGGTATAAGAAGAACACCAAGCTAAACTGAACGCTGTCATCTTTTAAAAAGAAAATACTCGAGATTAAATATGTAAGGATATAATGTATATTTTGTAGTCTTAGAAATCATGCATAATATCGTATGAACCATATACATACAAAAAAAGTAAAGTTGATGAAACTCATTTCACATACTTAACCATGATAACTCATGCACTTCCCTTTAGACATCTAAACAAATAATTTACGTATTTGAAAAAACTATTAGTTTTCAGAATAACTAAAATCCACGTTATGTACCAAATATCGGACTTGTGTCTTAGGTTTCACCCACTGATATTAGTCGGACGTCTGGCTGAAGTTTCAGAATTTTTCAAAGTCTTAAGTTAGACGTCTGACTTAAGCAATCAGACGTTTGACCTGTACTATAATTGTTTACACTAAAAAGACACGATTGTTTCTCTTCATCAATCATACCTTCTCCTCATCGGTTGCAGTTCATGACCTAAGAGACTTATTCTAAGAGTTGTGATTCTTGTATAAAAACTTAGACTATATATATATATATATATATATATATATATATATATATATATATATAGTTCATTTGCCAACATAGTATGACACATTGGAAATGCAAACTCTTGCTTGTTAAGATGTCAGAAGTTTGAGACCTACCCTAAACATCATGTTATCATATTAACCCATTTTCAAATATACATACATACATAAATAAATACATACATACATACATACATATATATATATATATAAATTTCGACTGAGATCATCTAATGTACTCTCTACTTCTCATTATGCTCTTATATTATATTGCATTTTAAACGCTTAAATGCTCTCAATCATACATTACCGAAATCCATATTCATATTTTGGTAATATTACTTTCTGTCTATAATTACACTCAAGAGAGATTATAGAACAAACAATACTAGCAATCAATACTCGAGTTATATAAAACACAAGTTTGTCGAAGATACACATTTGTATAAGCATACTCCCCCGGACGAAGCAAGAGGGTTTTGCTTAATGAAATACCAAAGGAAACCTTCGAGACTGGACATAGGACGGAGGATTTGAAGTAGTATGAAAACTCTAGCATGATTGGTTTTACTTTATTTGCTTACTCTATACATTTATATGTTTATACCACATGTATCATATATGCACCATACCACGATCCTTAGCACACTTTTAATGTCAAACCATAATGGCTCAGTTTAAGCTTTGGTATATTTAAAATAAACTAGTGAAAGGTTAGCCAACGTTCAACCTTTTAATGAAGTTGATTGGAGACGATAGCACCCAAATTAGATGTAGAAAACATATAATAAAGTAAATGCCAATGAGCAAAATGCCTAAGATCCGACCTTTAACTATCAACGAAGATGGCCGTTAGCATTGTTGTTAAAACTGTAGAACCTTACAATTTAAATTCCAATTCAGATCCAACCAATATCTCCCTTTTATGATTTGATTTTCGATTCTAATTTCGTTAGCTGCACAATTTTAAAAAAATAAGTTATAGTAACATATTTAATATATTTGTTTGGATTCACGGATTCACAATTACAATTATAGTGAACAAACGAAAATTTAATAAACGAGAGATTTAGTTGCTAAGTGTCGTTGTAAAAGTTTAAACATTAAAATCAATTTTAAAGTATGTATATAACTTGAAATATTGATATTTTGAATCAGTGACTTATAATTTAAATCTCAGTTCAATTTCAAGTTTTAGCTTTATGATTTAAGGTTTAAATTTTTTATTGGAAACCTTACCGTGAAAAATCAAAACCTAGAAGGGTTCTCACAAGAGAATATATAGTTGATGGATGACCAACTGATGTCAGATTAAGGTACCGTGCCACCGCGACAGATCTATCTCTTCTTTACATCCTGCTCTAAGAGCCACCTCTAGAAACTTCGCTGATGGTGAGAAATTGGCCAAAAGGCGTTAATGGTTTTTGAGATTTCAACCTAAATTTGGGCCAACTGAGAAGAGCACACACTATACATATTATCTACACGTAGGGACACACACTATTACTAATAGAAAATCCATAATAATCATGTCTCAAGTGAAAGTGGTTTGTTAGAGCATCTCCAACAGCCCTTGATTCATGCTCGTAATTCTGAATTCATGGAGAAAAAAGCTTCCAACAGATATTGGTTTCCTGAATATTCAGGGTAAAATTCAGGGATCAATCCTGAATTCGTAATTGGGGCGAGTGCCGATTAAATCGGCTCGTAGAAAATATGAAACCCAAACACTTCTTTCCAGCCGAAAAGAATGAACTGTATACCAATATTTTTGCACCACGTATATACCTAGGACCACAATATGCTTTGTTGCATATTTTTAATGGCTGGGGACCGCACATTATATATTTAGTATACCACATGCTTAGGACCAATATTTTTGCACCACGTGTATACCTGGGACCAATACTTTAGTTTACCGTTCTCTAATTATTTAATAGTTGGGCACTTTATTGTTGTGGCGCGTCGATATTATCGGTGCACGCCCATAAAATCCATAATTTGGGGGCATGCCGATAAAATCAGCGCGCATCTGTTGGGTGATTGCTTCAAATCCTCCCTGAATTTTACAGGTCGTAATATTACGACCCGTAATACTGTTGGAGATGCTTTTATGTTATCTCACTTGCATCAAGATAGATTTGTTATGTTTCCTTGTTCGTTTTATGCTTGGTTTCTTATGTTTTCTTGCTCGCTTGAAGCTTAGATAGTGTTTGGTTTATTTTGCGTTTTGAATTTCCAACGTTAATTTTGAAATATGCGAAAATTTGAAAGATAATGGAGGTGACAATTTAAAGGCGAAGAGGATGATGGAGGGATAGTGAATGGATGACTTTGTCGTCGTTCTTCCCTTATTTCATAAAATACGGAGAATCATAAAAGTTTTTTTTTGTTTTGTGTGTTAACTTCGTTTTGTAAAATGATGGTTTTCCACGATATGTATGTGTTGTTCGTACTTTTGTATGTACGAAAACCCAAAACTAAAAAATAAGGAGATTGTTAATGAGACGCTAATTTTGATTAAGAGGTGGAGAATTTTAAGGAGACACCTTCTTATTTATTATTTGTTAAGGGGGATGGATATATATATATATATATATATATATATATATATATATATATATATAAAAGGAGGGTTCCGCTGCACCTCTTATATTGCACGTGAACTCTCCCCCTTAATCTCCACCACCCATTTTCTCACTCATTCTCTCTCTTTCCATTTCAATATTATTTCTTAGTGGAAAGAGAGAGAATGAGTGGGGAAATGGACGTTGGAGATTAAGGGGGAGAGTTCACGTGCAATATAAGAGGTGTAGCAGAACCATTCTCTATATATATATATATATATATATATATATATATATGAGCGTTAAATGACATCCCAAAAAGTGTAGCACCCATTTAGCCCCTCTGATTTCCACCACACATTTCTGTTTCTCTCTCTTTCCACTAATTCTCTCTCCCTCCACTAACTTATTTAACTATAAATACGTAGCCATAAATGAGGTGCAAAAGGGAGGCCAAAAAAATAGGGTGTCATATAACCCTCCTCATATATATATATATATATATATATATATATATATATATATATATATATATATATATATGACCAAACTACCATTCCTCGTAACCCTAACTTTTTAATTTTTCAAAGTCAATCGATGGAAAACAGCGTTGCTTTAAAAACCAATTTAAATCGCATACATAACCCTAGTCCCTCCACCATAGTTCGATCGAGTATGACGAAGAGAATACAATCAGAATTCAATGTAATGGTATAAATTTTGGTAAGGTTAGTTCAATTGGTTTTTTCCCCTTTTTTGAAATCGACTGTTTTACTGGCAAAGAGGAAAACAATGGAGGATTGCAGTATGTATTAATAAAAAAAAACGTTGAGATTATATGATTGTTATTGAATTTTTTATTTGTTGCCTAAGGGGAGACTAATTTACTTTGTCCTCCATAACAATTTTAAAATAAATTAAAACTGTAACCCTTTTAACTAAAATTGGAGTATCATTAACAATTCCAAAAATAAATACCGAACTTACCCTTAGCTTTTTATATTTTCCTACATATCCCAAACTTAGCTTTTTATGGATTGATCTACCTTTATCATACACCATTACAGGGTCAAGAGCAATTTTGTTTAAATAAATTTATTAAGCTTAGCGGGATGAAAAGGAAAAGCTTGGATGTTAATAGACCCTTTTTCCCATTTGTATTTATCAAAACCACTTTCACCACCTTCCTCAACTTATTGCCCAAATATAATTGTGAATTTGGCAACTGAATTTGCTGACAAATGTTCTATAACCGGAAGCTTCATTCTGGCTTCATATCGATACCTTTTTCAACTTGCAAGTTCACAATCTAGTGTCAGCCTAAAAGAAAACAGTGAAAAAAGAAAAAGAAAAAGGAAGGTAAATAAAATGTAATTTACAGCGTATATACGAAATTAGTTGTAAACTGGAAACATACGCAGTGCTCATGCAATCTTCAACATTTTTGAAATAAACACAAATTACAAACATTCAAACTTAAATTTTTCAAAACTAGAAGAAAAAAGTAAATGACCCAATTGCAAACCAACATCCAAAATAAGGAGAAATCTGTTCTAAGCATAGTCTTGAGCAACTGGTTCATAAGAATTTCCAATAAAGATATCTCCATACACAAGACCAGCCAATGCACCACCAATAAGTGGACCAACCCAGTAAATCCAGTTTCCAGAGAAGTCGCCAGCAGCAACAGCAGGCCCAAAAGACCGGGCCGGGTTCATCGACCCACCACTGAATGGTCCGGCAGCCAGAATGTTGGCACCGACAATGAACCCAATCGCAATCGGTGCAATTGTTCCTAGTGATCCTTTCTTGGGATCAGCTGCCGTTGCGTAGACGGTGTATACAAGTGCGAATGTGATGATGATTTCCATCACTACTCCTTCTATCTCTGTTCCTGCTGCTACTCCATGAGTTGGTATTGCCTGTCCAGAAATAAATTTGTTTATAAGATCATGCACAAATGCAATTAAAAATGCCAAATGCTGTAAAAGGTCCAAGAGTTGAATCAATATAAGTGTTGCAAGTTTTTTCTCCAATAACTCAGTACAACTAGGTATATATAGTTTTCTTTTTTCTTTTTTATGAAATTGAGTATTTTACACACAAGTTTAGCTAGTATATAACATTACATTGCAAATAGGTTAAATTAAGCAATACGACATTCAAACTCGTGACATGTCGCATCATATCGATTTGTCATAAAACACATGGACAATGATGTTTGTCTATATAATTTTGTTAGTTCAAAGTTCAAACTTCAAACACAATAACTTATGACTCCTTGTATATATTGAAACATGAATAAATTGAAATTACCTTCCCGGTGACAAACTTGAGGAGGAGGCAAGCAGCACTAGAGCCCAGAAGTTGGGCAATCCAGTAGAAAATACCAGTAAGAATGGTAATATTGCCTCCAACTGCAAGGCCTAGAGTTACTGCAGGGTTCAAGTGACCACCAGAAATGTTTGCAGCCATTGAAACGCCAACAAATAAAGCAAGTGCATGGGCAATTGCAATGGCTACTAGCCCAGAAGGGTCCAGTGTAGCATCAGCAGTTA
The DNA here is from genome assembly GCA_030737875.1 of Allium sativum. Taxonomy (NCBI): domain Eukaryota; kingdom Viridiplantae; phylum Streptophyta; class Magnoliopsida; order Asparagales; family Amaryllidaceae; genus Allium; species Allium sativum. The sequence goes on along the minus strand of CM060915.1, from coordinate 886,393,330 downwards.
GTTTAGCTGCAAAATATTCACATATTTGACAAGAAATTATCAGTTGCAGTCAGATTTTTTTTTTTTTTAAAAAAAAAATGCGTGATAATTATTAACTGACTTGACACTATATAAATAATCATGGCGTACCAAAAGCAATGGCTGAACCAACACCGGCAAAAACAAAGAGAAGAGTAGCAATGAACTCGGCTAAATACGACTTAAGGGACAAAGAGCTGAAGGTGTCCCCAATGCTTCCAAATGTCAACTTCACCATTGTTATTCAGGCTGTGAACTGATAGCACTTTTGAAGAAGTGATTAAATGCTTATGACTGTGTTTAAGCTGTTTAATTGTCTTCGAATTATACTTGAAGTGATGAGTTTGATGGGGTTTTATACAGGTTTAAATTCGGCTACTGATAGGTTTATGGATGATTGGATTGGTTGGGTGTGTAATAGAATAATAGGGTCGGTATGGGTTTTTTATCTTTATGTTTACTTTTTGAGAGGGAATCCGGTGGTTGAATCGGCTTAGTTAGCTTAAAGTGTCTTATGTGATGTAAGAATCACTTTGCTGCTCATATTGTATGGTTGACACTTTGGTTCATGTTAATTAATACCAGATTCATGGCCTTATTGTTCACCGGTTTCTTGTGATCTAAGAATGAATTTAGGCAAATGTTGTTGATACATTGCGTTTAAATTCACTTTTTCTTTGCATGGTATCGTTTACGTTTGAAGCAGTGTTATGAAGATCAGATAGGACTGTCGGTCCGACCATCAAAGCCTCCGACCACTGACCACGACGGTCCGGAGGTCAACAAAGCCGCGAGTGATATTGAATCGTGCAGCAGCCTTACAAATTCATATGAAAGTTATTCGAATCATGAAAGTAGAGACTGAAATTTTAATAATTTTGTAATTTGATGACAAATTTTGCAGATTTGGAGGTCGGTTTTTGTTGGAGGAGGAAGAAAGTAAACAACGAATCTGCAAGTTGGGTTTATTTTACACTTCGCCCCGTTTACCCCATACTTGTGAAGATCGAATCGTAATTCAAACCGCTATAGTGCAAGATTCAAGGTTTTGTGATTCGACCGGTCAGACCGTGAGAACCGTGTTGATATTTTATTTCTATTTTTCTGGTTTAAACATAAAATTATTTTAAATATAAATATAATTTAACCAATAATGACAAGTACCTTTGCCCAAACAAGTTGGGACGCTTTAACATAATGCAAGATGCATGGGTTCCGCTTTCGTCTTCAACCCATTTGTCATATAATGTGTTATATACCACCTAATTGAAATAATTGTATTACACCTTATCATATCAGAGTTGTAAATTTACTAATTTTTTATAATGAAAGATGATTAGTTCAATAATAATTAGTAAAATGTACACTAATAATGAATTATGTCATCCATAATTTAATTGTTAGGGATTGCGGAATGGATCGTTAAGGCAAAACAAACACTAGAGGGAGGGATGAATAGTGTTTTTGAGAATTCAAACAAAATCTAAAACTTATGTGAACTACTATTTGAATCAAACAACACAGAAATAATCACAGAATCAAACACAAAGATAAACAAAAATAAAGTACAAAAAAAGAAAGAACAGACTGGATTTTAAACTGGTTCGGAATTGCTCCTACGTTCAGTCCCACACAACGCTGAATTGCGCAGAATTTTATTACTATACCAATATCCAATTACAATCCTCCTTGATTTCACGGCTACAAAGGATATCACCGATTCCATACACACTTGATTAAGTATATCCTTCTTGATTTCACGGCTACAAGGGATACCACCGACTACCCGTCCTTGATTTCACGGCTACAAGAGATACCACCGATTACTTACACAACCCAAACAATTACAAACCATCGTATAACTCTTCAATAGCACTTGATTCAGAGAGTAATGAGTAGAGAGTGAGAAGAGAAGAAGTTTAATGAAAACAGAGTTGAATTTGGCATAGTATAAGTGTAGGAATCATAAAAATGAGAAGATGTAACGGTGTAAAGACAGGGAATGAAGATGGAGAAGAAAAATGATAATAAAATTCGAAATCAGCCCCTATGTATAACATTTGAAAGGTTGCAACGTTTCTGAACCATCACAAATAGTGAAAAGACACTTCCTTTCAACTTTGAAAAAACGACGGTTATATGTCGACATATGTTAAAATGTATGTCAACATACTCTAGTTCAAAATTGATTTTTGAGCATTTTTCAAGTGTTTTGATATATATATATATATATATATATATATATATATATAATTCTGGAAATTCTTGAATTAAAATATAGTGTTATAAATGAATATTATAAAGAGGAATTTCTTTTAAAGGACAAAGTTATACATTTTTTTAGCCAAAAGTATACAAAGTTTTGAAATTGGTGAGAAGGACAAAACTTAGGCAAAAGTGGAATTCAGGGGGCCCATTCCCATTTTCACTTTTACCCTACAACTTTTCCTTCTCCCCAATTTTAAAACTTGTCATACTTTGGCTAAAAAAATTGCTAAATTTGTCCTTCTCCCTATTTTCCACTATTATAAAGTAGGAAATCATATGAAAACATAAATATAAACTATATAAACACGTTTATAAAATTATAGAGTTAAAACTATATAAATATAAAGTATATATATAAAAGTCTAAATATATAAAACTTATAAAGCTTGAGTTTGAAAACAAAAGTAAAGTAAAGAAAATAGAATAGAGAAGATAGAGATTAAAGATAGAATTTGAAAACAGAAATTGAAATCAAAAATTGAAAAACAGAATTTGAATCTGAACCTAGAGTGCTATTCAGAATCTTACATAATATAGACTCTATTACTATATTTGTCATGAACTCTTGAAATCTTGAATACTCATGATATCTTTAAACTATACAATGTTCAGTGATAATTCCTGTGTATGAATCCTGCATATGTATGTATGTGTGTGTGTCTATATACATACATACATACATACATACATACATACATACATACATATATATATTCTAGACAAAAGTGTTAGCATATATTTTATAATCAATTATTATTGAAGTAAGGTTGTTGTCATCAAAACTTCATTCTCCAACAATTTCCCCTTTTTGATGATGACAACCTTAGTTTATAAAATATCATACCTGTATATACCTGTTGATGATGATCCTTCAAATACCCCCTGTCTATATGAATCCTATAAACTATGTCTATATTTTATAATTTCTCCCCCTTTGGCATTATCAAAAAGAAATTCTAAAACTACTCCCCCTAAATCGTATAACTATCTAAATAAAACCTATAAGTAACTAAGTAATTCCCGAATCAAAGTAGAATACTCCCCATTAATCTATATAATCCTATAATAGAAATTTCTAACATCATCAATACAATCCAATCCATGTATTATAATTACATATGCTTGATGTTAAATATACAAACCAAATCAAATCAAAGCACACCACACCATATGTTTTTTAAGTCATAGAATTCAAATTTCAAACAAATCAATCAAATCAAGCACATCAATAAATTAAACGTTTCTTGGAACTTCAACCTAACTGTCTTCTCCAAAGATTGGATCCTTCTTGATGACTTTCCAATCTTCATCTTCTTTGGTTGGTGGAGCCTTAGTGAGATTGTTATCTTTATCTCTGGAAAGAGAAGATTAGCCATCAAATTGCATCAAAATGCTTCTCTTGTTGTTCAAACATCTTTATTTGGCTTAATTCGAGACAACGCTACTTTCGTAGAATTATAGAGAGAATATTCTTGAAAGAATTCTAGGTTTCTTCAAGATTTCACTAAGATTATGAATTAGATTTGCCATGGTTTTGAGAAGAAATGAATAAGGAAGAATGAGAAATGGAATTATGAAATTTTCTGGAAGAAATAGGCTTAAATAGGGCCTGGAATTCGTTGGATTTTGGATGGATATGAGTAGTTATTTAATTTTAAAATTTGAAATTATTTGAAAATCTGGTAGTTATATGTCGAACATACATAAATGTATGTCGGCATATCCTATTTAAAAATTTGGAATTTTTCAAATTTTGAATCTTTTGAACTAATATTAAACTATAATTAATTCTAATTTTTTTACAGAAACTTAAAGATGATTTTGACATAAATAAAACTCTGTTCATTACTTAATAGGAAGCAAATACATCCAACTAATTAAGACAAACTAAATACGAGATTCGAAGGCAAAACATAAGAAAATACATAAGCTAATACATAAATATAAATTAAACTTGATATACTAGTTTTCGAATGATGATGAGGGAGGTGAGATTCCAAGCTTTCTTCCAATCTTGACCATGAACTTGGTCATTTATGAAAAGTTCTTCTTAAGCTTCTTTTGATTATTGGCAATCTTTACTTGATTTTGAACAATCATCTCTTTGGAAATGTGTCTAGTGTTGGTTGGACACTCAACAATTTCTAAAGAAGTCTCTTCTTTGACTTCCATTGCTTGTTCTTGTTGCATTCGGGCTTATTTAGCTTTGAATGACTCATATAGTTGGAAAGTGAGAGGAATTTGCATGAGATGTATGTTTGATGAGTCACACTTTTCTAGGCACAAATTTTTCTCCATGAAGATCAACTCCAAAATATTTGAAGATATAGGTGAGATAAACACCATAGTAGAGAGTGCTTTCTCTTGACAATAATTCTATGGGTTTGATCTCTTTTAAGATCATATCGACCCAATTTATGTTATAGCCACCCATAATGGCAAACATGGCTTTTTGGACATTGAGAGTTGGATTATTAAAGTTTTTGGAGCGGGGAGTGATGGTATGTTGAATGAGAAGGTTGACAATTCTTGTTTTTGGACGGAAAAAGCGATTTTTGAAATCCATGTGAGAATCTCTTTCGAATATGTCATGGTAGGTCTCTAAATCGGTTTCATCGATAACGAAATCTGAAAAATTCGAGCCTATGCTTCGACCATTCAAGATATTGCCTAAGAGTTCGGCATTGAGAACAATTTGTGTGCCTTTGACGCTGGTCCAAATTTAGTCTTCGTTGCCTTCGTAAAATCCGCGATTAAGATTCGCATAGAACATCTTGACAAGCTTAGGAGAACATACTTCTTCATTATCCCGTGAGTCGCATTGAATTGATAGTTTTGAAGAGAATATGTATGAAGAATATTGATTTGAGTTGTGAATGGAAGGTAGAGAGAATAGGTGTATATATAGAAATTGAATGGATATGAATTTAATAGTCATAACTTTTCAGACTTAAATGACACCTTTTCAAACCTTGGGAGTTGATGAAAAGTTGGAGGGAAGTTTGAAAGTTTAAACCTTTGAAATTCAAAATTTAAATTTTAAATTTCTGGCCAGTGTATGTGAACATATGGACACATGTATGCTGACATATGTGCCTATTTTCAAAGGAAATTAAATTTTTGTGAATTGAAATTTATATTATCGATTTATATTTCAAGTTTAACGATTTCCTAAAATAATTCTAATCCTTACAAACATTCAAAATTTTATTTTATTATTTGTTATTTATTACTATATTATTATTTTGAATTTCAAAATTTAATTTTCAAATTTGAATTTCAAATTTAAAGTTTAAATTTTGAAGTTTTTAAATTCAAAACAAAGCAAACAAACAAAGCAACCATTCAACCAAATAAAATTAAAAATTAATTAAGGTGTAACTGGTTTTTAGATCCTTTTCTTCGAAAGATTCTGAATTCTGAATTGACGTAAAGCACATATCCGAATTTCCGGTTTCTGTCTCTTCATCACTTGTTGATGAACCTGAATCATCTAGCGTTTCTGCATATGCTTTCTTTATCTTTCTTGATGAATTGTTGTTGTTTGTATGTTGAGTCGATTTATCTGGATATGGACACGTTTTCTTTATATGGCCTGATTTGTTGCAGTTATAACATCAACCATCATTACTTCTTGAACTTCCTTGGTTATAATTTTTCCTCTTATATCTCAAAATTTTCTAAAATAATTTGTCATAAGAGCTGTTTCTTTATCATCTTCACTACTCGAGTCAGAATCATTTGTTGTTGCTTTTAATGCAATCGATTTCTTCTCAGTTGACCTGTTTTCTTTTCTCTTATGTAATTGGACTTCATATGACATCAGATTTCCGATTAACTCCTCAATCTTCATTTCATTGACATCATTGGCTTCTACAATTGCCAAAGTTTTTTGATCCCATTCTTGAGTCAATGAACTTAATATTTTTCTGACTTGATCTACTTCAGAATAAGTTTTTCCAAGTGTTGTTAATGAATGCACTATCTCTTGAAATCTGCAATTCATATTTGTAATAGACTAATTCTCGTTCATTTTGAACAACTCAAACTGATTAACTAACATTGCTATTTTAGTTTGTTTAACTTTACTAGTTCATTCATGAGTAACTTGTAAAGTTCTCCAAATTTCATAAGAAGTTTTACATACTGACACTCTATTAAACTCATTCCTATCTAGTGAACAAAATAACATATTTATGGCTTTAGAATTACTTTGTGTAGCAGTCTTTTTTTCATTTGTCCATTGTGCAAAAGAAGTTGTGGGTTCAACAAATTCATTTTGTGTATTATTCCATGTGTCTAATCCTATTGATTGTAAATATATTTTCATTTTCCATGCCCAATATGAATAATTACTACCATTAAACAGTTGTGGCCTAACAATGGACTAACCCTCTATAAAAGAACTATTATTGCTACCAGTGTCGGTTGCCATTATCACTATTTTCAAAAATCAGATTATGAACTTTTTGAAAGACCTTGCTCTGATACCAATTGTTAGGGATTGCAGAATGGATCGTTAAGGCAAAACCAACACTAGATAAAGGGGGGGGGAGTGAATAGTGTCTTTGAGAATTTAAACAAAATCTAAAACTTATGTGAACTACTATGTGAATCGAACACCACAAAAACAATCATAAACATAGAACCAAACACAAATACAAAGATAAACAAAAATAAAGTGCAGAAATGGAAAGAACACACCGGACTTTATACTGGTTCGGAATTGCTCCTACGTTCAATCCTAAGCAACGCTGGATTGCACAAAGTTTTATTACTATATCAATATTCAATTACAATCCTCCTTGATTTCACGGCTACAGGGGATACCACCGATTTCGCACACACTTGATCAAATATATCCTCCTTGATTTCATGGCAACAAGGGATACCACCGATTCCACACACACTTGATCAAGTATATCCTCTTTGATTTCACAGCTATAAGGGATACCGCCGATTACCCGTCTTTGATTTCAAGGCTATAAGGGATATCGTCAATTACTTACACAACCCAAACAATTACAAACAACCCTATAACTCTTCAATAATACTTGATTCAGAGAGTAATGAGTAGAGAGTGAGAAGAGAAGAAGTTTAATGAAAACAGAATTGAATTTTGGCAGAGTATAAGTGTATAAATCATAAAAATGAGAAGATTTAATATTGTAAAGAAAGGGAATGAAGATGGAGAAGAAGAATGATAATAAAATTCGAAATCGGCCCCTATTTATAACATTTGAAAGGTTGTAATGTTTCTGAACTGTCACAAATAGTGAAAAGACACTTCCTTTCAATTTTGAAAAAATGACAGTTATATATCGACATATGCTAAAATGTATGTCGACATACTCTAGTTCAAAATTGATTTTTGAGCATTTTTCAAGTGTTTTGATATATATATATATATATAATTCTGGAAATTCTTGAATTAAAACATAGTGTTATAAATGAATATTATATAGTAGGAAATCATAAAAAACATAAATATAAACTATATAAACATATTTATAAAATTATAGAATTAAAACTACATAAATATAAAATATATACATAAAAGTATAAATATATAAAACTTATAAAACTTGAGTTTGAAATCAAAAGTAAAGTAAAGAAAATAGAATAGAGAAGATAGAGATTAAAGATAGAATTTGAAATCCGAAATTGAAAAACAGAATTTAAATTAAATTTGAATTTGAACATGGAGTGCTATTTAGAGTCTTACATAATCTAGACTCTGTTACTATATTTGTCTGGAACTCTTGAACTCTTGAATACTCATGATATCTTTAAACTGTACAAAGTGATAATTCTTGTATATGAATCCTACATATGTGTGTGTATATATATTCTAGACAAAAATGTTAGTATATATATATATTATAATCAATTATTATTGAAGTAAGGTTGTTGTTATCAAAACTTCATTCTCCAACATTAATGATAATATATATGAAATTATTTGTTAAATTTATTATGTCAATAAATGAATAGTGAAACGATAATTTTTCTCTAATTTGAAGAACCATGAGGTTCAATGAGGTCGATCTATGGATCTTTAAAAGGTTTTGAGGTTAAACTGTGGTTCCTTTCACATGCAATGTTATTTTATTTCAAAGTCGTGACGCTCCAAGGTCGAAGGTCAACCGCAGTTGAACTGAGGTTGGGTTGAGTCTTTAAAACACTGGTTTATCCCTTATATCTTATTTACTTTAATTTATTAGTAAGTTCTATATCCTTTAATAATTCTATATTAAGTCCAAAATGCATAAAATTTAACAAGCGGGTTCAGCCGGTTCAACCATAATAACCTTCAAACCTAAACGATCACGGTTTGATCCGTGGTTCGGTCTTCACAACTATGACTTGAAGTGTTCTATTTGAATTGTTATTCGTGAATGATGGATTTTCTTTTTCTTTTCTTTTTTTGTAAAAAACATTGTTTAGTTATGTTAATGGATTCAATTCGAGTTTCCTAGATCAATAATACAGAGTTTTAGCATAGTGCTTTCGCCAACCGTAAAGTATACGCATTATCATGTTCTAATTATTAGATATTTCTTATAACACATGTCAAACATTTAAAATACTAGTTGGATATACAAAAACATAAATTAAAATATAATTGATGCATTTAGAATTACTTTCTCATGAGTAACAATTACCAAATTGTGTTAGTAGAATAATATTGGTGTACCTTTTCTTTGTCTAAAACTAGAACACCAATAAACCGACATCAAGTTAGCATTTATTTGGATCGATTTAAATAAGTTTTTTTCTCCTTTTTCTTGGAAGGTAAAACAAATTCATTTTATTATAAAAAACAATTAGTTACGTCGATCAAAATGAGGCTTTACTTATTCATTTCTCGTCCTTTAATGTTATCACTTTATGTTAACTAAACTCCACTATTTTCCTAAAAAATTAAACTATTCTAAACCAAAACTTAGATCCGAGCAAACATTCCAACAATGCAAAGCAAGAGATGGAGCACGCCATCATCTGAGTTAAGTGGTTGGCCTGACATATTAAGGGGGTGCAAAGTAGTATTTTAAGCAAAGACGAGTGGACTTTGCTTGCTTTGATGAGCGAGTTCACTGTTCTGACCATGTAAATCTCCACTTTAAATAAACTACTTGGTGATTTCTATTTTATTGGGTGTTATCAGGTGAATTAACAGAATAAATCTATACCGAAATTATTCATCATAACATATCAAATCAAAATGTCAATTCAAATTTAAACTTCGAGGTTATTTTTAAGACTATATTTTCTAGTGGAAAATTTTATAGTACCAGCCTCTCTAAGTTGTCTTTCATTGCAAAGGCTTTAACCATTATAACAAAGAAAAAAAAATCGAAAAATAACATTCTTTATCTAGTATTTTTTTCTTTTTTTAAATTATATTATCTCCTTTATATCCTCAAATTCAATAGTAAATTAAAGACGTGGGCCTGATTTTGGATTCTTATTACTAAATCTATAACCATTCATATCAGTGGATTTTTTTAGTTTTCTAATTGGTTACTTCAGGCTGTTTTAGTAAAAGCACGCAAACTGTTGCTATCGAAGCCAAGGTCATTAAAGTTTGGTTAGCTATGGCATGGTAGTTTAAAGATTGAATCAGTTGAATGTAAAAGGGTATTCTGGAATGTAAAGGTTGAAGATGTAGACAATGCTTAAAAATAAAAACAATTAATATGTTATCAAAGACGGATAATTTGAAAATTCTATCAATGGAGGAATCAAAGGAAAAGAAAGATAATGCCCTTAACACAATTCAACTTTGCCTTTCAATGGATCTTCCCTACATAAAGGACACGAAGAAACTGTATGATGCGTTATTAGGATAAGTTCTTGGAAAAACATATTGCTCTTCAATACAACAATTTTATATCTTTAGAAATGATCACCACTCTTATCGACTAACCAACGACAATATTAGAATGGCAATCATATTGAATAGAGGTGATAGGAACATTTCCAATAATAAATTGCTAGAAAAGATCAGTACAACAAGGAAATGGGTATAAAGATGTAGCATCAAAGCCTTGAAGCACTGCCAAGCAATAAGATACAATTTTTGAGTGGTAGTAGTCACTTGGAGTTCAAAAGGACTCAGTTAGAGTTGGATTTATTGGCATTTTGAATCCGGAAAGACTCAATAAGAGAGAGCCAAGAAAACTCAGTTAGAGCTGCAAGGAATCATCCATCCAAAATTATATAATCGGCATGTGCATGGACCAAGGTAGGAATGAAGATCATTTTCTCAGAGAAAAGCGAGTCACCTAAGAAAAAGTCATCCATTTAGGATCAATATTTTCTAGAAACAGGTACTTTATATACTAAAAGTGAAATCTTATAACGTACCGAGAACAAATGATGGTAAGAATGATAAATATATATCGTACTCAAAAGCCATTATGAGTTTCCCAAATGCACATGGAGAATTAAAACAAGAAAAATAACAAGGAAAAGAAAAAATAACAGAAGATAGCATAAAAGCATCAGCCATACAAGACCAAACTTATCTTCTAAACTTCGTTTAGTACTAAATTTTGCAATCGAGCATGAATTCATGGGAAGTAATGCATGAACGTTATGCTCATAACTTCCCTTTAAATATGGTTGCTGTAGAAGTTCCATCTTCCATGATACCTAGCATTCCGTCAAAGCTCATCGATTCTAACAGTTACCTCACACCAACATGGAGGTATCACTACACCAAAACAGTCATTTGGTAACATTTATTTTTTCTAGATGCCAATACTTATTCGCGTTGCAGCTTAGTCATCGAAATAAGCATTGTTAAGTAAAAAAAGTGTTACCATAAATACAAATATACAACTTCTTTTTTTCCAACGCATATGTGGGTTGACAGTTTCCGTTACCTTGGAATTTCTTGGGGCAAAAACGTAAGTGCCCATGGTTAACCCTATTTCCCACCTCCCAACGCTTTTTCATTCATTGGCCACTGCAAATCAAATTAGAAAGCAAAAGTTTGCAAATCGCATCCTTCAGGCGAACCCAAATCCTCCACTCCTTCTCTCTTCTCCGCAAGTATATGCTCTTTTGTTAATCTATTAGATTCCATTAAATCAGATGTAACAACCCGAAAATCTGGGTCAGTTTAAAATTTTTATTTTGGCAATTTTAGCGAATTTTGATTATTTAAAATGAATTATTTTAAATAATATCGACGTGAAATTTATTTTGAATATAATTCGAACGTATATATTATACGCGTCGTCGTTAGAATATAAATATTTATATATAATTAAAAAAGGAATTGAAAATGGCGCGGTAGTTCGATAATTCGATTTCAAACTTCAATTGAATGTACCGGGTGCAAAACAATCCGGATTTTAGTGAAACCAGAAATCATAGGATCTATTTGATAGTATCTTTCCAACGAATCCGAAGAATCGAGATTTCATTGCGGGAATCAAAAGATATGTCCAGTTGAAAATTCTGAATAGTCGCTATGGAATTCAGGCCCTTAAAAATGGACATTTTGCAAACGACCTCGGATTTCGACGAAACCAGTTTTGTTGAGTCCGTGGTGTCAAATTATTGCTAGGTTTCAAATTTCATAATTTTTCGAATCAATATGTGAGCGTGGCAAAGGAAAACGCGTTTGACCAGTTTCAGTTGATTTTAATCGACTGGAAATTGGCCATTTTACAAACGGTCTCAGAATTCGACGAAACTAGTTTTGTTAGGACCGTATTGTCAATACGAAGCTAGAAAATATTTTTCTGGAATTTTTTTCTAGTTAGTATGTGACCCCGGTAAATTGAAATGTACGTTTAAAATTCAATATATTGATTTAAATGTAAATTCAACGGGAACTGATTGTAACGATCAAATCAGCTAGCGATACATATCCCATTGTGTTCGGGATGGGGGTAAAACGCTATGGACGGCAGGCGGTGGGCCTCTTTTCGAGGTCGTATGTAAAAGTCAACTTAAATGAGAGAAAAATAATAAAATAATAAATTATAAAATAAAACCTTATCTCCTTAAACCCCCCCCCCTTTCCGCGTTGGAATCGGTCAAAGCCCCATCTTCTCAAGAAAAACCCGATCCCTTTCAAATTTGTTCCCCCAACCCTAGCCGCCTACCCCGTCGTCGATCATCCACCGCGCCTGTCGCGCCCCGCCACCGATCGCTCCGCCTCCCCACGACGAGCCCTCCCTCCGTCGCAACCCCTGTCCCCCTTCTCTTCTCGAGCCTCCCTCGCTCCGTTCACCAAAACCGACGCTCCCCTCTCCTGTAAACCCACTACCATTCAAACCCTAGCCGACTGCGAGGGCTCCACCGCGCCGACCGTTTCAGCCTCTCCCCCCTCTGTAACGGTGATGAAGCGCCCCCCCCCCTTCGCAGCTAATCGGTGAGCATTTTCTTTTATTTTTATTTTATTTATTTATTCTGTAAATACTGATTAGTAAAATGATTTTAAAACTGATTTGAAAATGATTTTAAAACTGATTTGAAAATGATTTTAAAACTGATTTGAAAATGATTTTAAAACTGATTTGGAAATTATTTTAAAACTGATTTGAAAATGATTTTAATACTGATTTGTAAAATGATTTTAAAACTGATTTGAAAATGATTTTAAAACTGATTTGAAAATGATTTTAAAAACTGATTTGTTTAAAAGTTAAAACAGATTTTTTTGAAAGATTTAAAAACTGATTTTTAAAAAGGTTTTAAAAGATTTGAATTTTGAAAGGTAAAAGATTTGAATTTTGAAAAGTAAAAGATTTAAACTTTAAAAAGTAAAAGAAAAGATTTGATCTTTGAAATGGAAAAAGCGGAATCTATATTTTTGAAATTCGATTTTTATATATTGAGTAGCGACGTCAAAATTCGATTTTTATAATGATGAAATTGAAAAGGTAAAATCTTTATATGAAGAATAGCGTGATAAAAATATAGTCTTTACTATATGAACATTGATGTGAAAAAATTATTTGTATCTATATAGTAGCGGTATGAACATATAATTTTTATATATATTGAATAGCATAGTAAAAATTCGATTTTTACATATGTAGTGGCTACGGGCAACGAAGATGACGAAGATGCGATGACAATGAAGATTTCTATAAATGAAGTGCCGTGGAGCTAGGATAGCTATATGTGAGAATTTCTCACCTTTCAATTTCATTTCTATTTATATATATATATATACTAGGATGCAGACGGTGCTTAGTAGCACCCGACACAATCGTCCACAGACCATGGACTTGTTTGTTTGGTTGCATAGCTTAGTTATATGATTTGATTTGAATTTGGTTGTTTGGTGATTTTGATTGATGTGTGAATGGCGTGGGCCTTCACTAGACCGGGGATAAGGCTAGGCCTCGTCCCGTTTCTAGTATCGTGCCGTTATGCCGCCGAAATTTTCTAAAATATGTTAGAAAAATAAAAATATCATTTTATTTAAAGAATGAACTGAATAGAAATTCATATGTTGGAATAAAATGTTTTATCGTTAAAAATATAATTTTTAACGTGAATGTGAATAAATAAATATTCATTTACAAACCGGACGGTTTGTTTATGTACACCTATTTGAAGGACATTGATTGGGTCGATAAATTTTACACATCGCCCAACTGCACAAACAAAATATTTGTTTGATTGTTTGAAACCCCACACGGGTGTTAGGATGAAATATGCAGTTCACTCATCCTGATTGATTAAATATGTCGATCGATTGATTGATAGGCTATTATAAGCGTTAGATATCTATATTTGATGCTTATACAGTGTAGTGCACTTTGGTTGATGGTTGATTATTTTTCAATGCTATTATATGTGTGTAATGCATGAAAATCCATATAATTAACTTTATATGGTAATTGATTGGGCCTCATTCCAATTTGAAAAATAAAGAATATTATAAAATAAAAGTTAATGTGTTGACAGTACTCATCCATTGAGATTGGTCATGTGTTGAACGAAATATTTTAGTAATAAAATTTACATCTTTATCAATATAAAATAAAGGTTCATGTGTTGACAGTACTCATCCATTGAGATTGGTCATGTGTTGAACGAAATATTTTGATAATAACAACTATTTTGAAAAAAAAGAAATATTTGAAATAGAATATTTGAAAATAGAAATTTATGAAGCCGTGTTGATTAGATTGACGCCATTTTGACGTGAACGGTATTTATAATGAAATGAATTGAAAACGATTTCGAAAGGAATTGAATTGAAAACGATTTCGAAATGAAATGAATTGAAAACGATTTCGAAAGGAATTGAATTGAAAACGATTTCGAAATGAATTGAATTGAAAACGATTTCGAAATGAATTGAATTGAAAACGAATTCAAATTGAATTGAAAACGAATTGAAATGAAATCAAATTGAATTGAAATTTGAATTGAATAGAAATGAATTTTAAAACGAATTTATAAAGAAGAATTCAATTTTGATTTGAATTGAAAAGAAAGTTGAAATTGCTTTTGAAACGAATTTAAAACTATTTATATAATTCGTTTTTAAATAGAAATCGATGAAATATATATTATATATATAATATAATGGCCTGAATAGAACGCGCCGCGGCAGTTCGTGAATTTCGACCATTTATTTCAAACGGACATTACGGGAGATCCGACCGTCGGATTCTCCTAAAACCGGAACCGTTGGGTTCGTATCGAAAAGAGCTTTCTAACGAATATTTGAAATTAGAAATCTAACGGTTGGATTTGGAATTATGTCCAAATCAAAGTTGAAAAAGGTCGTTGTAAGTGCAGTTCGATGACCGTTGATGGAAATCGACTGTACGGGCCTTGATAAAATTATTAAAAATAGTAATAATTTGTGTAAAATCATAAGAAATGATTTAGAAAGGATTGGGATGAAAAACTCCATATTTGAAAAGATAAAAATAGATTTTTATCGAAATGAACTAGTTTTGAACTAGAATTATAATTCTATTTATTTTTAAATAAATTGAATTTGAAAAGGGTTTTAAAAATAACCAGAATTTCCAATGATTGCATTGGAATGGATTTGAATCGAAATTGTCTTCGGAATGTTTCGATGTTGGATTTCGTGATTATACAAATGTTGTTATGGAAATTTGAAAGATATAGATATATATATCGTTATTTCCAATACGATCTTTGTTGGCCGCAAAATTGGATATTGAATATAAGTCGGGATATTTTCTATTCAGAGCCTTGTATTGAATATCAAATGTGATTTGGGTTTGTCGTGAATGGTGTCTTCACTAACACTGTTCTTGGACCCAGTTGAGAAAAGATTAAATCTTTTTATTTAGATTTAATGAAGTGTACCAATTAAATAACATTTAATTGGAATTGAATCGATATTGATTTTTGGGTTTATCGTGGACAGTGTTTTAAATAACACTCGTTCTTTAACCCGATGATTAATGAATGTGATTTTGGGTTTATCGTGAACCGTGTTTTTCAATGACACTGATTCTTTAACCCAGTCAAAGATTAAAACTAAGTGGAGTTTTAATGAATCTTTAATTAGATTGAAAAGATCGAAAATGGAGTACCACCAGTTTTGCTCCAAGCGATAGTTAAATCTTTAATTAGATTTGAACGTGAAATGGTAATTGAATTTACCGATAACACTGTGGTGTTAGATATGAAGTATTACCAGTTTTACTTCATGGGATAAATAGATTGGGATTGGGAAATTAAAACAAATGATTACTTCGGTAAGGTTCGCTAATCCCGACTAGTTAGAATTGAGATTCAAAAATAGAATAAAGAATAAATTCAAGGAATTTATCTTGGATAAAATTAATGGGAACCTTTCCCTATGAATGTGAAATTTAGAAACTAACTGTCGGTTAGCCAAGCAGAATGGTTTTCTGGATATTGATCTGATGTTGGTTTCGGCCTTCGGGGTTAATATTTGGGGAATTATTCTCTTGATTAATTTACGGTTAGTGACTAATGAATTGGAATGAGGCGTATGTTGTGTTTGTGTAACACTTATTCAAAATATACGCAAGTTATTCGGAAAGACCGGGTTTATCCCATTCTGAATAACTGATACGACGATAAGTCGAAGATGAAGACGATGGTCGAAGACCGGAGGTCTTCACGTCGTTTGGGTAATTACTGATGATCTTGATTGGGCTGTACACCCAAGAAGATAGAAACAGTTAGTGATCGTCCAGACGTACTTGGAGATCGATGGATATGCGGGGTACTAGGTGCCTCCGGTTTCGTTCAGACCCAGAACGGACTTGTAAATGGACTGTGTGTCTGACATTGGATTTTAGTCCGTGTGATTGATCCCTATTAAATATATATCTGTTTGGCGGCGGAGAATTCATTCTCTTGCTTAACGCCCTTCTCTGAGACGTACGAGCTCAGGGGTTATATATTGATGGATATCAAACGCATGGAGTGAATTGCCTGTGTAGCATGCCTTAGTGGCAATTGATCGAGACTTCTGTTGAAAAGCAAAGTCTTGTGGTGATGATCAAAGCACGGCCTTTGTGGCGTAGCTTTGTGTAACGTTTACCTCGCGTGTTTCACACCCGGTATGAACCAAAAACGGGAGACGGACCTCAGGGAGGACTTGCGTTTCTTTCTAGTTAGAAGTGGCGTCAGTGGTTTTACACGCCCTGACGAGTTTGACTTATGTGGTTGTTGCTGTTGCGAGGCGCCTCGGATTGATCGGTCGTTCTCGAACCGATGGAGTCATTTAGTTGGCTCATTTACGCCCCAAAGGGCGGGGAAATGTAGTGTTCAGGCATAATGATCCACATCGGTGGACCGGCCCTGACGATCTAAAGGGTTGATGCGTTCTGATCCTGTGGCTCGGGCTAGAGAGTCACGAATCGGTAGAGGACTATCTTTTGCCTCGGTTCATAGACGGAAATCCAATTTCCAAATACGTGACATTTGCGGTTTTATTTGTAGAGCCTAGTATGGCGACATAGTGGGATGGGGCACTTATGCCGCCTATGATTGATACTTATGATTTGAAGTTGTTTTATACACTATGCACTTACAATAGTATCAAATGATTTGTTTTAAACGTATCAAGCATTCTTGGCTATTATAAGGTAAAAACCCTATCCTCCGGCTTGCGTTGCATTGTGTGATGGGACCTGGGTCTTATAACAGCTTCATTTTTCTTTATTTAGCATTGCGCTGTTTGTTTTATGCACTGGTATTCTTGGGAGGAAACCCGTTCCGTGTTATACGGCGTGGTCCCTTGATTTACTTAATTTTAAAATAAAGATTAATAACTGTTTTAGTTCTCACACCAGTCACATGACTGACCTGGAGTTTATTGTTTTAACCTAAACTCTGGGTGCCCTTATTTTGACACGGACAGCTAGTAGTTTTGGTTTTGCAGATTTATATTCACAGGATCCTGGTTTACAGCTGGAACGATATCCGAAAAGCTTTGTATCTGTATATCTCTTCTAGTTGTGTATTGTATTATTTTCCGCTGCTATGTATTTAAATGTAATTTGAATCTCTGATATTTCTGTGTAATATTCAATTATACTCTGTATATTCTTGTAATCTGATGCATTGTTGTAATATACAGTGAAATGTTCTTTTGTATGCGTTCTGTTGTGGCTTGTTCTCGAACGATAGGGCATTTCGAACGGTCTGGGTCGGTTTAGCGACTGGTTCGGACCGAGCGAAATTCCTTGCTCGTCACATCAGATTACCCCGTTTGATCTATTTATTTACTTTTTCTCCGGTCAACCTTCGAATAATTTGGTCTGTTGTTCGTTTAATTCTATTTTTTTAAAAGTAAACATGCAAGTATTAAACGTAATCGATTGAGTATATTGTGAACGGTTTTGTTCCTATGGGAGGGAAACCAAAAATGGCGATCCAGGGAAAGAGGTTATATTTTTTAGTCTCGGCGATTTGCGGGATCTCGATGTTCAGCGCAAGTTGGGATAAAAATCAAAAGATCTTGCAATTGATGCCATTACCGTTCCCTATGATTATACGAGTTAGGCAATTCAGTGATTTTTACTTCCAAATCATATGCCACTAAGTTTTTAAAATGAGATTCATCACAAATTTCATGGCAATCAATTCAATCACAATCATGTGAAAGTCGAAATTGTGCAAAGCCCAACTCAACATGTTTTATGATACAACAAAATTAGCGGAACTCCATTGTACAACACAATTACAATCATGTTCAGTGCAAAATAGGCGGAACTCTTATTTGTTATAATATGTGCATACACCACATGGATTAATCTGATCCGTTTGTCAATGTACCTAAAGGTTTGCTCGACAAATATGGTCTCGATAGAGCTTGGGACATCCCAATCATGGAGGTTTGTTTGGTTTGCTAACCATATTTTTCTTTTATGTTTTTAAACTTGTCCTTTTGATTTATTGCATTTGCAGACTGATTTTACTAGAGTTAGAGTTAGAGCAGCTTATTATAGTCTACAGCCTATTGTTGAGTTCTTGACATTTAACTTCTTTATGCGGGTCAGTAATCAATTTTAGTTGTGTGCGAACTGTCATATGACTTGTCATTGGTTAGCTATGGTATTTACATTCTAGTAGGTACTAAATGTGAATTTTATTTTGGTCAATACGTCCGAATGAAGAATCACTCGAGTGATTTCAGTTTACGGCGTAATAATATCACACGCTCGAACAATAAAAAAATATTTTTCAATTGTAATTGTTTGAATGCATAGGTCCAGCCTAAACTTTCTGGCACCTTGTCAATTCATGTTTGCATCATTGGTTAGATGTCCTCTTTGCCCTATAGGACAAGTCCTATCTCCATTGGTCCAAAGGTGCAAGTCCTGATAATGCGACCAAACTTGAGGCTAAAAACATTTAAGATATTTTGGCTAATGGCGAAAACATATTGATACGAGAAACAATAACAAATTTTCAACGTGCCAATTCTATGTAAATCAGAACTTCCATTGATCTGTTATATCTGCTGTATAACACTACTCATGTAATTCACCTAATTTATAGGAATTCAGCTTTGAAGGCAATGCACATTTTCATGCTTTGAGTTCAGTTGAAATTAGATTAAGTTGCAAATAAGTACATATAAGATCAACTAAGCTCCTAAGTTAATAAAATCTTTTAATGGTCAGATCTAGTGTATAGTTTGTATAATGCATTATTTGTTCACATAACCTATTATCATTATTATCTCTAATTTTTTGCTTGATAAACATCAGCTAAAAATAAAACCTTCCTACCAAATTATTCAATATACACTTAATGGTTTTAGCTTAAAAGAAAAGTGGCATGAAAACACTAATATAATAATAGCTCATTTTTTGTTTCGAGCTTGAAATTAAACACAGAAATGAAAGTGTGAGATATGACTAGTTCATTAAATACAGAGGCCAGAACTGAAAAGAAGGCTCATGTCCATGTAACTTCTTTGTTTGCACTTTGTAGAGAGGAAAAGATAATTAACTAAATGTAAAAGTAAACAGAAAAAAAGTGCTGCAGAAGCAAGTGTTAAAATGTAAAAGTTAAATACAAAAGTTGCGTTATAAAGATGGTGCTAATTACAAAAATATTAAATCCAAAGGTTCATGCTTCAGGTTTTAAGTACAAAAGTTAAATGCAATGTTAATTGGAAATTAATTGGAAGGTAAGTGGTAAGTGCCAAAATTCAGCTTTTAATTTTTAAAAATGGTAGAAAAACAGAACCTGAAGGTTCATGTTTTGGGTTTGAAATAAAAATATTTTAGATATTAATTACTACTATAAATAATGTATCGACACCCTTAATACGGAGAATTATTTTTTATGTAACTGATCTACACATTTGTATACCACAAGTTCATATACTTTTTACTTAAGTATAATTCCGAACATTGCAAAAATGACTGGCAAACTAGTAAAGAAAATGTCACTACGATCTCTAACTATGCATGTAAACAGACTTCATCAGTGAAAAGGTCCTCTTTATGACTATTTACCATCTGCCTAATGATCTTACATATTTATAATTATAATTTTTTTTGTATATATTTGGCACTATTATTGATATATACAAAGGAAACCCTGGAAACTTTTAGTCTAGAAGATAAATTTTAGGACAAATCACTGCCCTTAAATGCATTCAAACTAGAGATACTCACATTTACTATATATATATATATATACTAATCTTAAAGAATATTTCCATATACGTTCTCAGTGTATGAGCAATAATGGTGCCTATGATAAAACAAAAGAGAAATGCTAAGCACACTCTCTCTTAGGAGAGTGAGCTTATACTTGCCACCTGATTGGTGGAAATGGGTTTGCATCAATCATTAGCTCTGTATGATGTAATAAATGCTAACTCATTTCCACCAATCAAGTGGAAAGTATAAGCTCACTCTCCCTAAGGGAGAGTGTGCTTATGTTGGAATTCTGATACAAAGAGAGGAGAGAGACAAAGCAATGAACATTAGAAGACTACATTTTATTGATTTTTGTTGTTCATTACAAGAGAAATCCTTCTCCCTTTACACAAGTTTTTACAATCAAATATAAGGAAAGCATTAAAGGCAGAATTTATGATATCCCATAAAATATATCCTAATAGGTTTCATGTTTTATCTGCATAATTGGTTTCCTGTTTTATCTTCATGATAGGTTTCCTGTTATATCTCCATAGCATATCCTTCATAGCATATTCTCCAGGTCATAATAGGTTTCCTGTTATATCCTGTAGCATATTCTCTAACATCCCCCCTCAAACTCACGATGCTGAAAATCGTGAGTTTGCCAAATAGAAGCTCCAAACCGAAGCACTGGTCATTCAAATCAAAGCCTTCAACTGGTTTTTAAAGTGGACCACACTCAATAATGGTTTTTAAAGTGGACCACACTCAATAATAGTTTTTAAAGTGGACCACACTCAATATTAATGGTTTTTAAAGTGGACCACACTCAATATTAATGGTTTTTAAAGTGGACCACACTCACTAATGGTTTTTAAAGTGGACCACACTTAATAATGGTTTTTAAAGTGGACCACACTCAATATTAATGGTTTTTAAAGTGGACCACACTCAATAATGGTTTTTAAAGTGGACCACACTCAATAATGGTTTTTAAAGTGGACCACACTCAATATTAATGGTTTTTAAAGTGGACCAACCACTAGAGGTTAATGGAAGATGACCGGCTGTTATCATAATAGATCCATCAGCAGGGGGGAATAGCCACAACAAACGCCAAACTTAAAAAAAAATACGCAAGCAGCAACAAGATTTTTTTTTTTTTTTAAGACACAAAAAACAGCATCGACTACCACAACAGCCAACAATCACCATACTTCATTACCATAAACAGCCTTCATCATAAACAAACTCCATCCCAATACTCTTCAATCAGTAGGAAAACCAAATCGCCAGAAACAGAGGAGGCGAAGACCACTCGACGGTGCTGCACTGGCTATAGGGACCGCCGACTCTTTTTTTTTTAATATATATATATATATATATACATATCTCTCTCCTTCTCCCCTGGCTCTGATACCATGTTGGAATTCTGATACAAAGAGAGGAGAGAGACAAAGCAATGAACATTAGAAGACTACATTTTATTGATTTTTGTTGTTCATTACAAGAGAAATCCTTCTCCCTTTATACAAGTTTTTACAATCAAATATAAGGAAAGCATTAAAGGCAGAATTTATGATATCCCATAAAATATATCCTAATAGGTTTCCTGTTTTATCTCCATAATTGGTTTCCTGTTTTATCTTCATGATAGGTTTCCTGTTATATCTCCATAGCATATCCTTCATAGCATATTCTCCAGGTCATAATAGGTTTCCTGTTATATCCTGTAGCATATTCTCTAACAGCTTAGCATTTCTCAAAACAAAAACACAGGCATTATAAATATATTTTGATCTACCTTTAATAATATATATTTTTTGGTTAGCTTCTTTTGATTAATGATTCATATTATCACAAATTGATTAGATTTTGACATTTCCCATTTTAAGTCAATAACCATTAAGTTGCCTATTTTTATAGATATTAAAACATATCAGCATGATTTCATTGCCATTTTTATTTTATAGAAATGATATTGGAAGAATTTCACCCAGTAAAAGCACATGCTAAGTAATAAATCTGCCTTCCTTTTCCATCACACCATGAATGTAATACGGGTAAAGTAGCCAAGCTAAGACTTATTCCAAGTTAACATGAATTCTAGCTGCAACTGTTAACAAGAATTTTAGCAACGGAGATACATCATTATCCTCTTTATTTCTTGTTTGATAACGTATTCCTCCTAGTTTGATTATGCTTTTCTTAAATTCAATTCTAACAAAAATGCAAATGGATCTTTACTAGCTATGACTTACTGACAATTTAATATATTTAATAAGCTGCAAATGGATCTTTATTCCCTCCAAACGTTGTATAATTATCATTTTGATATTATTTTTCTTGTATTACAACATGCATGGTAGGAATGCTGTATTGAACTGTGGTGTATTGATGATTTTCTTGTAGTGATAATATGTGCATACACCACATAGATTAATCTTACCCGTTTATTAAAGTAGATACCTAAAGGTTTGCTTGACATATCCCAATCATGGAAGTTTGTTTGGTTTGCTAACCATATTTTTCTTTTTTGTTTTTAAACTTGTCTTTTTGATTTATTGCATTTGCAGACTGATTTTACTAGAATTAGAGTTAGAGCAACTTATTATAGTCTACAACCTATTGTTGAGTTCTTGACATTTAACTTCTTTATGCGGGTCAGTTTTCAATTTTAATTGTGTGTGAACTGTCATATGACTTGTCAGTGGTTAGCTATGGTATTTACATTCTAGTGGGCACTAAATGTGAATCTTATTTTGGTCAATGCGTCTGAATGAAGAATCACTCGAGTGATTTCAGTTTACGGCGTACCAATATCACAAGATCGAACAAAAATAAAATATTTTTCGACTGTAAATGTTTGCATGCATGGGTCCAGCTTGAACTTTCTTGCACCTTATCAATTCATGTTGCATCATTGGTTAGATGTCCTCTTTGCCCTACAGACTCATGTCCTGTCTCCATTGGTCCAAAGTTGCAAGTCCTGAGAATGCGACCAAACTTGAGGCTAAAAACATTTCAGATATTTTGGTTAATGGTGAAAACATATTGATATGAGAAACAATAAAAAAAATTCAACATGCCAATTCTATATAAATCACAACTTCCATTGATCTGTTATATTTGTTGTATAACACTACTTACGTAATTCACCAAATTTATCGGAATTCAGCTTTGAAGGCATTGCACATTTTCATGCTTTGAGTTCATTTGAAATTAGATTGAGTTGAAAATAAGTACAAATACATGGATTACTCTCTGTTTCCTGTATTAGATTTTTATTTTTATTCTCAACCTGTTTTCCTTACAAAATTGCTGCAAGCACTGATTGTGTTTTTCCCACATATGGTTCTTTACAAGTCCATTGTTGTAATATTTTTATAATTGTCGACTATGGTTCAATTATTTAACATAAGTGCAATGATATTATATGCCTACTTTAATTACATTTTCCAAATTTATCTCCATTTCCAAGTCATGCATACCTCTTATTCATTTTTTCCTATTTCAGTTTGGCACTGCACACCATCTAGTTATTACTCTGCTATTTAACCCATTTGTTACTTCGACCAAGTAATACATATAAAAAATATAACCATAACATTAGAATGAGATTTACTGGCTAGGCTTAAGCATGTATGTTTTCATTGTAAAATTGAAATTAGGCAATTCAATTGCAGTTTCGTTGTACAAATTCAAATTTGTAGTATTTACTAATGTAATAAATGAGAAACAAAATAAAATTAACCAAGAATCGGGTTGGATACCATTAAAAATTGCAAGAATCTGGATAACTACTTATCAACCTTGAGGCTACGGAACTGGCTGCAAAGCTTGAGAAAGACCCTAGCATAAATCTCCCAGTTCCTGAACAAATTTATTTCATGAACGTGGAGCCTGTATGCCAGGTTGAAATTAAATAAAATGTTGGTTCCATATAATGATGTTTCACTTATGTTATTCCTGAAGTGCCTCGGTATAGAAGTAGTTCTTCGTAATGTTATCCATAGCAAAAAAACTCACATTTGATGAATTGGTGCTAGCTGATACATATGGAATTATCCCTGACCTTTGTCAATTATTTATTTTCTGTCTTAGTAAAACATATCCTGATTTGGCCATTTTCACTTAGACATTTTGTGACTTTGTAGTACTATGTACTTCGGTAGGATTTGGCATAGTAAAAGCATGAGAGTTAGGTGCATCTCCATCAAGAAAAAGAGCATTTAAATTGGTTGGATCTCTTTAATGAACATTACTTGAATGGTCAGTTTACATGTTAAGCTTACTATATGATTGGCATGAATGGATCTGATCTACCAAATGAAATCAAAGTTAGTTTACATGTTAAGCTTACTTGATTGTTTAATTATTGAAAGATCTTTTAAATTGTTATACTAAAATTTCCTTTGCCAATTATTTTTATGCATTGATCAAGAATCATGATCTCTGAAGGACATTCCTGTTGTTATCTTTTTTGAGAATTAGCCTTCAAGGATAAACAGGTATGCATTTCTCCTATTCATATTCTCATTACTTGCAATATTGGTATACTAATATTACTTTGGTTGTTAATATTACATTAAACTACTTACTAAGAGCCGAAGCTCGGTTTTATTAGCTTTAACTCCCATTTTGTTTGTTCCATCTATATGTCTTTAAAATTATTTACTAGCTTTAACTCCCTTTTTGTTTGTTCCAACCTCATGTCTAGCTAAGTCTCCTCCTGTTTAGGCTCTAAAGTAGCTAAGAATGATTGTTTTGTTATTCTTCAGATGCTTACTACGGTCCTTAAAATGGATTGTACAAGTTATGTGAATTTTCAGATGGGGGCTTCGTTATATGGTCAGACTTTTGTATTCGGTATTTGCAGAATTTAGCAACTTAATTATGTATTGACTTTGGCAACTTAATTATGTATTGAATTTAGCAACTTAGTTATGTATTGTATTTGTTTGTTGTTAACTGATATTTTATATCGTTACTTGATTATGAATGTTGTTCATTTGTATTCATTGAATTAGACTTTTTAAATTGAGAATAATATTTGTTTTAGATTCATATTAAATATTATATATATTTTAATCGTATTAGTTATTAATTGACTATTAATTGTAGAATATGGGAATTACTAATACATATTTCTGTTAATATAAACATTTACATCTTGCAACATGTATAAGCGTTGCAAGCAAAAATCTTGCAACATGTATAAGCGTTGCAAACCAAAAACTTCCACTGCTTATAAGCATTGTGAACGAAAATATACCAACGTTTATAACCATTGCGAATGAAAATCTACCAACGCTTATAATCGTTGCGAACGAAAATATTCCAACACTTATAAGTGTTGGGAGAGAAAATCTACCAATGCTTACATGCGTTAGAAATAAGTTGCCATGCCCCCATAGCAACACTACTAAGCGTTGCTGCAATTGTTTGCGACAGTTATACTCATTGGGAATCACCTGTTTTGGTGTAGTGTACAACGGTACTTTCTCTTAGTGAAGTCAGCGTTGTTGCTCATGCTATCTGAGAGAATACTCGTAATTGACTTTATTAGTTTAATTTTCTTATTTTTTGACTTTATATACGATATTGTATTCTGGCAGGTATGGTATCAATCACATAGGGTATTGTAGCAGTAAACTCGAAGGGAATTTCTTTTTGTCTATGTTTTGTATTTTGTTTAGATCTTAGGCATGTTACACTGTAACCGTCTAGTAGCATCATGGGGCTTGTGATAATTTTTATTGACAAAATGCCATAATCTAATCATCACTCTGATCTAACACATTAACATCTGCACTAAATTCCGTAGAAGTAGTTATGCTCGTATTTTGTTTTTGTTATGTTGTATTAGTAGTTTCTTCATGCTGAAGTGCATTTTTCAACCAATATGTATCATTTAACCGATAAGATTCCATGTCCATAATGTCTTGCTATAGTCCATAGAAATGCGAATTTTCTGAGTTGTTATCTTTGTTAGTGATTAAACTGTTTTGGGTTATGTTGGTTTTTTTCGTCCAAATCTTTTAAAATGGGCATAACTCTAATGGATAAACCAATACTCATAGTTAGGATATAAAAGACCCTTACATTCAAATTGTACGGTTAAACGAACATCTCACTGTTCACATTCGCTATCCTAATCTCACTTAGGAATTTAAAATCATGATAGTTTCAACAAGAAACCTAGAATATGAGATTTTCCATTTTTATTGGACTTCCCAACACTGAACCAATCCTACTAATATCTTCTTCTAACCAAAACTCCAATTTTAGGTCTGGAAGTAGAACCAATACTGAAATGGTTTGCAACATTTCCTTTGGAAAAATGAGATTCAGTGACCATCTTTTCATCTTTACCAACTTTTTAATAGAAATATGAAACTTCTGCTAATATTCTTTCACGATCTTCCTTATATCAAATTTAATAGCATAAATACCATTTTCTTTTGTACCGATGTAAAATTCTACTTTAGGTTGCATGCACTTTCAATACATGATATAAAATAATGATATGGGATATCTTCCATTGTAATCATGGCTTTTTATGTCCTACTTATTGAATTCTTTGAACTTATATTGTTTGAGATCAAGATCTGCCTGTTGTTTGAAACTCCAAGAGTATCATTATTATTACTCTAGATCCGCCATGAGACTTAGTTGAAATTGCCTTAATTTTGTTTAATTGTAGGGAATTATTCCTAGATTCATTTGCGGATCTCCCTAGGGGAACCTTAGGAATTTCATTTTTTTTTCTTCGTACTGTTTACGTGAACAAATTCCATTTAGAAATAGTTGGGTTAAAATTATCGCTATGCTCTGATAGGGCGGATTTTTGAAAGTAGTGAATAAAAGAGGTTAGTAAAATAAATAATGGATGTTGAAAAGGTGGATGAGTTGGATTTTTGGAGGTTTCCATTGGAGGTCATAATCAACTATAGTCATGTATAGTCAAAAAAGGTCGTTGTCAATCCAATATCATTTTTTGCCCATTAAAATGAGAAGACTAAGAAAGGCTGAAGTTAGTTAAAAATGATGCCGGAGATTGTGAATGATATGTTTGTTTGGGAATTGATGAAAGTTCAAGTGTCACTTGGAATTGTATGTGTGTCAGGCTTTGTAAAAACAAATGGAGAGGAGAAAGAGGGCTAAAGAAAAAAGATTTTTTTTATTATAACTATTAGTACTACATTTGATACATTTATAACCTATGTATAAAAAACTATTAGCCATCTGTACAACATATCTTGACGAACTTAGTTTCTCACAACCTATCTATTAGGCCATCCACGAGCCGATGCACAAACGTCGAGCTTTTGAAGAAAGTTAGATGAAACGAGGTGATGCGAGAGGCTTGATAAAAACATCTGTGATTTGATCATCTGAAGCGACAACTTGTTATCGACGTGTTCCCTCATAAAACGGTAGTCAATCTTCACATACTTAGTACACGCATGAAATATTGGATTAGAAGTCAAGAAGATGGCGTCTATGCTATCGCACCATAGAGTCGGTGGAGCTAATAAAATGACTTTCAATTTAGCCAAGAGATACTAGTACCAAATGATTTCGAAACTCATAGTAGTTAGAGATTTATACCCTGCTTGGTACTTGATCAAGCCAACTCTGTCATTTTAGTCCCAATGAGATGATATTTCCTCTAAGATAAGCACAAAATCTGAAGTTGAATTGCAATCATCAGGTGATCCAGCTCACTTGGCATCACATTAAGCGTTTAAGGAAAAAAAATCAAGGTTGGCTAAATTGCAATGCCATAAGAAATTGAGGTAAGATTAAATAAGTTTAACGATTGTCCAATAACATGCTGTAGAAGAATGCATGAATCGAGAGACTTTATTACTGCAAAAGCAACATCTAGGTTATAAGAGTCGCATACTGAAAAGCTCACACAATTGAATGATATAGATGATGATCGTCAAATGGATCACCATCAAAGAGAAGAAAAGATTTTGAGTTTTGCATGCTGGCTCGGATCAGAATTTCTGTGATGTATCTAGATTGTGAGAGATGAATGTCTTAAGTAGTCTATTCAACCACAATTCCAGGGAAGAAATGTAGTATGCAAGGTGCTTTATTAGCAAATTTTAGTTGAAGAGATAACAAATTCTTGAATGAGCTCAAAATTTGGTTATAGTTACTATTATATTATCAACATAGTACTTTGAGAAGAGAAGATAAAGGTGACGAATCATAACTAGATGCTTTGAAACCTTGAGTAAGAAGAGTCAAGCTTAAGGCATGAAACTACGAACAAGGACTTTGTTTGAGCTTATAGATGGCTTCTAAGAGGATACATACATGGATTAGTTTGCTATGATCACAAAGCCTGTCATTTGTTGCATATACATAATTTTTTTAAGATCACCATATAAAAATGCATTTTGCATATCAGGTTGACGAATCGACCAATCACAAGTAAGAGCAAGACTAAGGACATCCCCAATTGTCTTAGGTCGAAAATCTAGGCACAAAAATTCAAAAACATCAAATGCTTCTTGTTGGTAAAAACCCTGGGCTGCGAGTCGGGCTTGTACCATTCTAATGATCCATCTGCATGCTTCTTTCTTTTGAAAACCTTCTGTAATGATTCAGGATTTTTGATCAATTTAACAACTAGGATTTTGAACATAAAATAAATTTAATTTGGTTTAAATATGAATTTGATTTAATATAACTTATGTTTAAGTGATAAAAGTAGTTTTTAATTTTGTCAAACATAACAGTATAATGTTGATAAGAATTTATCAAGCTTTTGTTATAACAAAATTTTCAAGTATGTGATTACAAAACCATTTTAAATATAATATTTTCTAGTTAAATATATTTTAAATATAGGTTATAAAATAAAATAATTATTTTGAATTATTAAACTTATTAAGAAACATCATCGGAATTTGATAGCAGTAGTCATCGGTAGTTAAAATAGCTAATCGGAAGACCTATAATTGAAATTTTGTAACATACATAAGGTATTTCAAATAAGCAACACTTTGTAGTGTTGGAATAGTGTTACTAATCAATACCATGTGTAAGAACATGGTTTTCTTTCCCTCTCTTTTGCTTGGCCAAAAGCCCTCCACCCTCGGCCTCTACCTCCAACCAACTCGCACTCTCTCCACAGTCACCCTCCCCTTCCAAAACACCACCACCAACGCCTCCCTTCCCTCTCCCTTGCTCGGCTCCACCCTTCACCTTCTCGGCCCAACACCACAACCCACCCCATGCTGTCCATCTCCACTATCGGCGGCCCCACCAAGGTCGTACACCCCCTCCACCTCCCCACCTAGTTCGACCACCACCTACCCTCTCTCCTCCCTCCTATTTTAAAAAAATAATATAATATATATATATAATAAAATATTGTCGAAGAATTTGGTATGGATCAAAACTCAGTTTGGAGCAATAGCGGTCAACTGGGAAAAACTACCGTAAAGTTAGGCGAAGTGGAAATGCCGGTAAGAAACTCTACATACTTATATATATAATTATAGTCGTAAAATATATGTGTGTGATGTTGGATGAATGGTAGTATAGTTAATGACACTTATACACTGATAACCGTAACGCTTGCACGTACTTAACAACCTTTATTGATAATATTGTTGATGGTTGCTATGGATGTTAACATGATTTTAATTACGTCTTGTATGTCACCACACACCTATCACATCCTAATTATGGAATTATATAGGTAATTAGTTAAGTCCCCTTCTCAATTGAAAATATAAATGATTTTTATATTAATTTAACATTGAGGATAAAGTCTGAAAATAAATTTTGGAATTTTATATCCAAAATGGTCTGGATATGAAATTAAAATATCTACGAATAACTTTCGTAAAGGTGGAAACGAGTTTGGAAATGATTTTGACTATAAATGGCTTGTTCAAGTTTGAAATTGGTTTTGAAAAGTAAATTTAAAATTGAATTTGAGTTAGATGTATAAACGATGGTTTAAACTCAAACTGATTATTCCAATAGTCTTATATAATATTTAATTTTATTTCTGCAAAGTTTGAGGTTCAAATGATAAATGTTTGAAAAACAATAATATTTTATTAATATACTAATATAATAATATTCAATTTTGATTTAAAATTGAATCGGTAGTAAAAAATTTAAATAAATATTATTTTAAATGAGTTTATATATGTTTTATAAAGATTTTAATCATAATAGAGGTAAATCAGATTGATTTTTATTCAAAGTAGTAAGGTCTGAATAGGACTAGTCGCGCTGCGATAGTTCGCGAGTTTGGCCATAAACTTCAGATGTTTATAACTAATGCAATTCAAATCGGATTTACCTGAAACTAAAAACATTTGCTTTCTAATGATAATAGTTTTCAAATAGAAAATGAAAATTTGAATTTCAGTCTATAACTTTCAAGTTATGTCCAAATCTTTTTTCAAATAAGATCGTGGTAGTGCAGTTCGTTGACCATAACGGAAAACGTCTATTTTTAAATAATTTATGGTAAATCAAAATAAATGATTTTAAATTGATTTGGATTGAAAAATTATAGTTTTGGATAATATAAAGGTTATTTTGATTAAACTGGCTAAAACAGGTTAACGCTTTTGTAATGCTTTTGCAACGCTTTTTTGGAAACAATATGTTTTGAAGTTTTAAAATTATTAATTATTATTCGAATCTTAAATAATTATTTTTAAATGATCAATGAAATATTTTTGGAAGTCTATAGCACTTAAACATAATTGGTTTTAAGTAAAATCTAGTTTAATTAAAATAAATTAAAAGGTTTTCCAATTATTAATGAATTGGATATGGTTAGAAATAATCTTCGAATATTTGATATTAATACTGTAGATAAAACTTATACTATTTAAGGAATTTAAAAGGTAGATATACCATTATTTCGCTCATAGTATCGGTTGAATATGGGAATTGATAATGAATATGAGTTGGTATAATTTCTATCCAAGTCTTACTTTTAATATCAAATAGTTTGGCTAACCTTTTGATTTAAAATAAAGGTTTTCAAATTTAAATGAGATGGGTTGAATAGAAATAATCTTCGGATATTTGATATAGAATTCTGTGGTTCAGACGTATACTGTTAGATGAATTTGAAAGATATTTATGTCAATGTTCCACTTATAATATTCTTTGATTACGAAAATTGGTATCGAATATAAGTTGATATAATTTCTATACAAATCTAATATTTAATATCAATCGGTTTTGGTTTAGCTTGATTTGGATTAAAGGATATGTTTAATTTTAGGAAACTTACTGTTTAAATCTTTTAATTAAGATTTAAACAGATTACAAGTTTAAAAGGAACTTTAGGTTAAAATGGTTTAAAGGAATGAGTTTTGGATCAATAAGTTTATTAAATATGGATTTTGTTAAAAGGATAAGAATCTGAGAATGGTTTTCAAGAAGGTTTTAATTATCTAGGTTTTAAGGAGACTTGGCTAAGGTCCGATATAATCCATAATTGTTTTTACATTACGCTAATTATTCAAAAAAACCAAGATCGAATATCTATTCGAAAACCATTTCGAAAAATCATACGACTAATTGAAGCAAATTATAAAGACGATGGTTGAAGACTGAGATTGTTCACATCAAATGGTCTGCTCGTTGATGTCTCGGGCCGTACACCCACTACGAGATTATATTATAGTAGTGGGACGTACTCGGATATTTTTTGAAATTGCAAGGGCTTCTCTCCTTAAATGGACGAGCAATAATTCGCCTTCGGTTTGTTTAGACCCAGAACAAACTTGTACGTATGTGTATCTGACAGTGTATTTTGTAATATATTAATTGGTATTTACTAAACATATTTTTGTTGGTGGTGGAGAATATGTTCTCATAGTTAACACCCTTCTTTGAGACGTACGAGTTCAAATGTGATATGGTTAGTGATTATCAATCATATGTTATAAAATGACAGTGTGACATTCTAAGTGATTGAGTTATTGATGATCAATGATTGGCTTTAGGAAAGCGTAGCTTTATGTAACGAGATTTCGAAAAGCCTCACTCCCCGGAAATGACCAAAACAAGAAAAATGCGACAAGGTTATTGGTGTGTCGTTTCCTTCTACAAAAAGCATACCATGGTATCGATCCCCGATATTACTTATGTGGCAGCTTCTACTTATAAGGATGTTGAAGACGCGGGCGCTCGGTAAAAGTTTGGTAACACCCAGGAGATGGCATACTCAGGCATGCTCTAAGTTATCCAGTCAAGGGATAACCCGACCTTGTGTTAGTTGAGAGTCTGTTGGTTCTCGGGACATCCATCTAGAGGAGTACACATCGGATAAGTAAGTTCCTTAGCCTGGTCATTTGTTGGAAATCTATTATCCACTATGAGCTCTTACGATTTTAGTTGTATACTCTATGTCAACATAATAGTATGGGATATTATACTGGCTAAAATTGATACATTTTCTTGCAAAATGATTTTCTACACTATGCACTAATAATAATGTTAGAGAATTTTTCCATGTATCAAGCATTCTTGGTTATCATGAAGAGAAACCTCTCTAAAGTCTGCGTTTGCATTGTGTGTGTGCCATGAGACCTTATGCTAGCTTCATTTTCCAAAAAACACTACGAATTTTCATGCACTAGTATTCATAAGGAAAAAACCCGTTCCGTGTTTTTACGGCGTTGTCTTTTAATTTACCTCACTTTAAAATAAAGCCAACTATATTCTTAAGTTCTCACACCAGTCCTGTGACTGACTCGGAGTTTATTATTCTTTCACCTAAAATTTGGGTGCCAATATTTTCCACACGGACAACGTGGTAGTTAGGGACTTTGCAGATTAGTCTTGGAGTCAGCATTACAGTAGGTGCTGGATTTAGGCCAGAGCTATATTTGGATCATTTTGTAGTTTTCCGTTGAGAGTTTTTTTCCGTTGTGTATCTGTTGTACTCTAATATCACTTCTAACTTTGACGTAAAACATTTTGTTATGGTAATCAAAAGTTCATTTTGTTTTGTTCTGATGTACAAGTACCCCTGACAATATGTCTTTGTGAATGCTTTGAGTTGGTTTTATTACTGGTTTGAAGCAGGCAAAAAGGCAGGTCGTTACACCTACCTACAACCAACTACGCATGAAAAAGGAATAAGAACCAAAGTATGATTTGTTAGAAGAGCAGCATGTCCTTTGTTCATAGCCTCAACCAAATGGGAGTGTATCTTTACTTGGTTATAAGTTTAATCGTAGCATAGAGGCTAGTTTCAGTCATTGTTGCAACATGATCAAGAATTCTCTGGATTTAGGTGCACTATTTCCTATGAGCATAGGATGAGCTTAAGTGTTTTGAACAATTTAGGAAAAGATATAATTTGCTACAAGTGGGAAAATGGCCGAAACATTGAGAGTAGTTATTAATGGAGAGCTAGCTTAATTGGTTAAGGAATTTTCTATTAGTTGATTAAATGAAGAGGTATATGGACCCGTTGTAGGTGACCGAGAATGAGTAGCATTTTGAGATTGAATATATGGTAATATTGCCATCCAAGTTCTGTCAATTGAAGGTAAATCTAATACAAAGCCTATTATTGGAGTAGTTTCTTTGAATGGAAAATATTTTCATCAAATAAAATGTGTCTTGATACAATTTTTTCAATATCAATATTTAAACATTTATACTCTTTTAGAGTTAAGGGGAACCCAAGAAACACACAAGACTTTGACCTAGCTAGAAGTTTGTGATCATTATACAATATAGTGTAAGGAAAACACAAGCACACCAAAATCCATAGAAATGTATAATCATGCAGTTTATGAAAAAAAGTGTTAAGAGGTGAAGATGAGTTATTTGTGGAAGGTTGTCGATTAATTAAATAAATGAAACTTGAAGAAGTGAATGGAAGGATGAGACAGATTAACTAGAGCAAGTTCCATTATATATCGATATTTTCGTTTAGAAACTCCATTTTGTTAAGGAATGTAAGGACGTGTTGTTTGAAAAACTATGGAAGGAAAAGATCAAGTAATTGGTTTGTATTTGGTGTCTCCATTCATTCATAGAATTTTAATGAAATTTTGAAAAATATTTTTAGTTTAAACTCTCAACAAGGTAATTAAACATATGTACAACCTTATCTAGGTATGTGAAAAATAAATCCAAGTGTAGCAAGAAAAATCATCAATGATATAAGATAATAAGGAAAACGATTATTTTACATTGTTATAGCAATACACATCTAAATGTATGATTTCAAGAGGAAAGTAGTAGTAGAAGTACTAAAAGAACTAGATAAACGATGTGCTTTTGCCACACAATAATCATGGCTTAAAGATAACCTTTTAGTGGTATAAGGTAAAATATGAGAAATTATCATTTGTTGAGTTGTAGCTGAGGAGAGATGACCAAATAGAGCAAGACAAAGATCAGTTGATACTTCAGCACTAAAGAATGCTTGACTTGAAAAGCGGCTTCAAGGTGTGGTGGTTCTTTACAACACAGAAATAAGAAGAGAATTCAATAAGAGTTGAATCATTGTATAAAATTGTGGGAAGACTTATAAGGTTTTTAGAGAAAAAAGGCACATAAAAAACATCTCGTAACAAAAAATGTTAGTTTAAAAAATTACCATATAAGATCTAATGTGACTAATTTTCCATGACCATTAGCAATATCGAGAGTGTCATAAACTTCATGATAGGTAAGAAGAAAGATTGGTGAGATCATTAGGGACATGACAGTAGCTCCGGAGTCAAGATACCATTAAGATCCCGAAACAAAAGAGGAGGATTGAGCAATATTTGCTTGGAAAAGACCGATTGTTGGATATTTAAGATGTGCCTGATACGTTGATTTGACTAAAATTTGAAAACTCTCTAAATCAGTTATGTACTAGAAATTTTGAGCATTGTGGCCCCTTCTTGTGCAAATTTGACAGATTACATTCCTACCATCATTTAGAGCTTATATAAAAGTTGTGTCCTAATTAAAGTCAGACGGAGGAGTAGTTAAATTAACATGTGAAACGACTGGGCAAAATACGACACTGAATTTCAACAATAATATATAAACCCATTCCAAAAGTCAAGTATCGAAAACACCTGATAGTTAATAGAAAGAAATCAGAGGGTGGGATAAGTAAGAAATATTAGAATATAAGAATAAGATGAAGAACCAACACAAAATCAGAGTCTTACATCACAACGGAACAAAATATAATATAAAAATAAATCTTTATTGAGAGCCTAAAAATATACTTACAATCATCAGAGTACATCAATTCATCTGGATAGTTATAATAATCTGTCCTCGTATACACAACACAATGAAAAATACTTGATACTAATCATACAACTGGACTTTTCCGGCTCATCTTTGTACTTCGCAGCATCCGATAACCTTAACCTGTAAAAATCGGTCTGACCCGAGCATTGCAAACGTCAGGATCAGTTTGGTGAACCAATATGAGAAAACTCACTTAGTTACTAGGTTTCATCCAACTTGATTTTGAAGTAAAGTCTTAAAAAAAAGCATAATCGTAAGACCAATCCGCACATAAACACGAACGGTTTGTACCTTACGATAACTTAAACGATTTGAAATCATATATATTCTGATATCATAATAGTGTCTAAACCAAATAAATAACCATCTAGCAGAACGTTTGCATCTCATGCTCTACATACATAGTCTATAATAAAAAACCACGGGCACTTATTGGTTAATGGATTACGACTATCACAAGGTATGAAACCACCTTCTGATCAGTGTACTCTAGAGAGGGTACACTGGAGTTCAACAAGAACATCTTGAATTCTGCTACACATGACCGACCACTCATTTCTCTTGGTGTACCGAATATATTGTCACCCTACTACCACAACCATCATATTCCCAGGAGATACAAAAACGAAAGAAGAACAAATGAACTTTCTCTAGACGGTGACAATTCACCCTAATGGGAGCGATGCACATAGCAAGGCTGCATGCCCAATTTTTGTCATTTCCCGATTGAAGAGGCTTGAGGTTATAATTACCTTTTTGAGCAGTGCATCTCCATTTACTTTGAATGCCACATTATTAGATCCGTTGGAAATCACTAATTGACGTCCATAAAAATACTCTGGGTGTTAAGCTAATAGAATGTATCTTCTTTTCCATCAACAGAAATATGTTTGAGGATATCAACGTACGTGACCCCTCTGGAAATACTCTGTCAGACATCCGTCCATACAAGTTGTCCTCGGACAGGATAAACCGAAGGTACCCTCCTACCACATCCTTGGGATTACCCTATGGGCCAGTAGCGAGTAGTCCTTGCAATCTGAAAGATTCCAATCATGACAGAATCACCGTCGAAATATTTCTAGGTTCTAATCAGAGAGACTTAACAAATAATCCTTTTGCTTATAAAGATCCACGGTCTTCAATTGCTCCATCTTCAATCAGTATCTTCCACGTATTTGTTGGTTCGGAACGATATTTGAATATAAATTTGATCCCAGTCTTTCCGTACCTACAATTGTATAGGTCAGATTTGATAGTCGGTTATTTAACTATCAAATAACAATCATTTATAAAAGGAAAACAAATTCAATGATTCAATATCTGGCATCATTTAGCCTCTTTAATTAACTAATCGTTAATTAATACTAAAGCGTCTAATTCTTATTATATTAGGAAAACATTTCCCTTTTCTTATTTAATATAAGAATATTCAATTACCATTTCACTTCTACTTCATTAGCTTCCCATTATAAATTGGTAAGTTGAGTAATCCCTAAATATACAACCCCGATGGCCGAGACCAATGTCAGATTGGCACCTCGAAACTAACTCTACTCACCCAACGTATAATAGATTCTAATTTTCTTTAAAAACCACATCATATCCCTTCGAAAATCACTTCTCATAACAATAGTGTTACGATCTATGAATTTCTTATTATACAATAGTCTATAATATCAAAATTTATATTTATCAATAACTTAGCCATTTATTTTTATTTCTCAAAAACTCTCCTAACTTCTTTATAATATAGCTTATTTAACTATTATTTTAAAATAATGTGATAATTTCTTATATGCTTTTCAAAACAATTTCTCTTAACATTTAAAAAACTAATATTATTCAGTTTCATTTCAAATCGATATCCATTTACTAAACCATTTAAAATACTAGGCTTTAAATCCAAAACTAAATATTGGTTTCACATTTTAAAATTACACGTCTATACTTGCATTTCATTTCCAAATCCATTTATTCGCTGATCTCATCAACGTATGCTATTAAATCACATTTCATATTTTTTAGAGACAACGTTTACAAAAAAACATTAGTTAGTTACGGAAAAATCCTTTTCATCTCTTTTAAATTGATTCATGTTCACTTTCATTTTCATTAACCCACTTCAACATTTTAAAACTTTTTGGACTTCATTTACGGCACTTTTGACCTTTTCCGTAATCATCTTAACATTCCAATTCAATTCATACCGCCTAACCTTTTCTATTTAATAATATCGCAGAATTCCCATTTATTATAATTTAAATGATTTGAAAAAACATGGATAAAGCTTTGATGTTTATTTTTTAAATAAACATCGTATTTCAAACATAAATATAACTTTAAAAATGCCCAGAATCGATTAACAATGATTCCAAAAAATCTATTATTTTATCGTCGATACTAAAGAGGCAAATGTCTACTAAAGTACCAATACGTGAAATAAATGTTCTATCAACCAATATCACATTAAATTTGACACATCGAATAAATTAATAAAACTATCAATATTAGTGAGGATTCCTGTTGGATTCCTCCAACCTGTAGTTTCCTATATCAAAAATTCATTATTTCAACATATATTATAATATATTAAAATTAACAATTACTGGTGAGGAATCCAGTTAAATCCCTCCAACCTGTTATTTCCTGGATCCAAATTGGTTCCCTCAATATAATCATTCAATTCGACTAAACGATGATTTTTATAAATAATCAATAACAACAATCTAATACCAACCATTTTATTTAACAATCAACCATGACAGTTTAAACAATTCATTAAATTAAATATGTTTATTTTATAAATGTGACCAACAAGGTAAGTTACCTCAATTAGGTCCAATCGTTAAAATAACAATTTGGTTTTCGATTAAAATTAAACAAATATTTAATTTCATCCATCCATTCAATATATGAATATATAATTAACACACATTCAACAATTAGCAACCATAGAACACCACCTCCGACCAACTCCCACTCTCTCCACCGTCACCCTCCCCTTCAAAAACACCACCACCAACGCCTCCCTTCCCTCTCCCCATGCTCGGCTCCACCCTTTACCTTCTCTGCCCAACATCA
This sequence comes from Allium sativum, assembly GCA_030737875.1. Taxonomy (NCBI): domain Eukaryota; kingdom Viridiplantae; phylum Streptophyta; class Magnoliopsida; order Asparagales; family Amaryllidaceae; genus Allium; species Allium sativum. The sequence goes on along the minus strand of CM060915.1, from coordinate 886,354,571 downwards.
CAACCTACCCCATGCCGTCCATCTCCACCACCGGCGGCTAGGGCTGGCAATGGATACCCGAAATCCGATATCTGTACGCATTCGTATCTGAAAAGGGGATAAATATCCGATATCCGAAAAAACGAATGCAGATATGGATACGGATACATAGATATCATCAACCGAAAATTATCCGTCCAATTTTTTTTAACATTATGCTCAAAATTTAATGTATTTTAGTACAATGAATTAGATTTATTTATTGCTTTACTAAGTTGAAGGTTTATATTATATGCACTAAATGCATATTAACTACTCAAATCTATTTAATTTCATCATATATGCTTATCTATAACATTTTAGTGATCAAAGAAATTGAAAATTATTTATGTTAAACTATAAATTTTCATTTATATTTCTTGATTTATCGATTGTTGGCGGATAGGATAATTACCCAGTATCCGTCTGTATCCGCGGATAGGATATCCGATAATGATTTCGGACACGGATACGGATATAGCACTATCCGAAAGTATCCATTGACAGCCCTACCGGTGGCCCCACCAAGCTCGGTCGTACACCCCCTCCACCTCCCCACCTAATTCGACCACCACTACCCTCTCTCCTATTTTTTTTAAAATATAATATAAATATATATATAATAAAATATTGTCAAAGAAGTTGGTATGGATCAAAACTCAGTTTGGAGCAATAGCTGTCACCTTGGCAGTCCTACCGTAAAGTTAGGCGAAGTGGAAATGCTTGCGAAGGATGGATACGGGGCTTCAATGGGGCGTCAACGGCTCCGATGGGCTACATAGAATTTCCAGTAACATTAGGACAGGGAGATCGCCAGAGAGTGAGGATCCTACCATTTGTAGTTTTGGATGTAGAGTCACCTTACAACGCTTTCCTAGGCCGACCGGCCCTTGCCGAGTTTAGGGCATGTATTGCACCTTGGTGCTTGTTGCTTAAATTCCCGACTGACGCAGGAATTGGGGTGATGAGAGGCGACCAAGCTACGGGATGAGCTTGTTACATGACGGAGTTGAAGATGCTAATGAAGGGGTTGAATATAGAATCTAAGGACGATTCTCCCCCTTCGAAGGAAAACTCAGCATAGCAATTAAGAGGTCCAGCCCCAAGAGAGTCGCCCTTAGATGTGCTCGAGGATATAGATTGTAGAGAGGATAGAGAACCCGTGGATAGAAAGGCGACTCCCAATGAGAAAATAATAGAAATACCTATTATTGAGACAGATTCGACAAAAGTACTAAAGATTGGCTCGCAACTAGATCCAATTCGAGCGAAAGAGTTGGCTGATTTCTTAAGGGCAAACTTAGATGTGTTTGCCTGGATTCACAATGACATGTGTGGGATTTCGCCTGCTATTATGAGCCACTCTTTATGCATTAATCCAAAGCACCCGCCAGTCAAGCAGAAGAGACGGATGTTAGGCCCAGAGCGGTCAGCAACTTTGAAAGAAGAGGTAGAGAAATTAAAGGATAATGGATTCATTAAGGATTCGAAATATCCCGACTGGATATCGAATCTTGTCCTGGTCAAAAAATCTAACGGGAAGTGGTGTACATGTATTGACTTCTCTGATTTGAACAAGGCTTGTCCAAAGGATAGTTTTCCTCTTCCCAGGATTGATCAGCTAGTAGACTCGACGGCCGGACATGAGATTTTATCTTTTATGGATGCCTATTCGTGGTACAATCAACTTCCTATGCACATACCAGATCAGGAGCACACAAGTTTCATCACAGACTTGGGGTTATATTATTATGTGGTAATGCCATTCGGATTAAAGAATTCAGGAGTCACGTATCAACATTTGGTCAACCGCATGTTCGATAATCAAATCGGAAAACCATGGAGGTTTATGTGGATGTCATGCTTGTGAAGTCTAAACAATCTTCCGTCCATACAAGGGATGTAGCTGAAATGTTCAATATCCTTCGAAGGTATAGGATGAAGTTGAACCCCCTTATATGCTCATTTGGGGTCACATCTTGGAAATTCCTTGGGTTTATCGTGAGTTATCGAGGGATTGAGATAAATCTGAGTCAAATAAAAGCAATAAGGAATATTGAAGAACCACGAAAGATTAAGGATGTTCAAAGCCTGGCCGGAAAAGTTGTTGCATTGAGCAGGTTTATCTCCAAAGCCACAGATAAATGCGTACCTTTCTTCGATCTAATAAAACGAGGAAAACAAAATTTTGAGTGGACTTCTGATTGTGTGGAGGCCTTCCAGAATCTATTAGACTTATTAGAAAAGCCTCCAATATTATCAAAACCCATGGAACATGAGGATCTGTTTGTCTACCCAGCGGTATCATCTCATGCCGTCTGAAACACCCCACCTCCGTTAAGGTCACTCACAGAGGGAATGCCTTAAATTCGGTGGAGCATTATAGGTAAAAGATGCAGATAAATTACAAGACAGACAAATAAAGCAGCGGAAAATAAAGTTATTTTATAAACAACTTAATTCAGTCAAGCTTTTACAACAATTTCCTCAATCATACTTAAATGTAATACATAGAACTTCTGGCTTGATTTAAAAACTTCCAAGAATAAAAGAAGCATAAAAACAATGATATTCCCCGATAAAGCATGAACCAGCCGTAACAGTGGAAGAGAGAGAGAGTCCAAAGAGATACACCAACTAATCTTCAAGCTTGGAAAGAGAAAAGGTCCAAGTTAGGCTGAGCTATTCCCTCCCTGACTACCTGAGGGGGGGAGGGGAACGGAAGAAAAGAGGCGAAAAAAAACACTAGGTCAGACATAAGTCTGGTAAGTCCAGTGATCTTGCAGCATGCAAACAAGATAAAGGATCATTACATGAATAAACCGAAAATAGGACAATACCATAAAAACAATGTAACTAAAGACAAGATAAGTGCAAGGTGAACTGAATGCGCTTCTACTTTTTCTCTGCTTCGCTACTACTCTGTTAATCTGATTTCTATATTTATCTCTGCACCATTTAACTAGTGTCCCAACTAGTAATCTGTATAAAATGAAAATCGTGATCCCAACTCCCATAATTGTGGTAGCCTTCAGGTGTACATCTATCGTGAGGATTCCACCTCAATCAGCCTAATTTACATGATCATGTTAGATGTACCCTTACTACCTTATCGATCGGCTCCCTACTTGTATTCATGTTCCATGTGTCTGTGTCAATCGGCCCTCTCTTGTGTGTAGATACCCTGTGCTAGTCCCACCATAAGGTGTATCAATCCTCATGATAGCGACCCGACACGATTCAAGATGCACAGTGTATAACTACTGGTACCCAGTGCCTGCTTTTTCCCACTCCGGAGTACGTGCACACCCGTAAACCATCGGAACCTACATTGACGTACCCCCTGCTGCTACTTTGACCGCTTATAATCAGCCCAGTAATCGTGCCCCACCCTGCCTAGTTCAGGGTACCGTGATACATCCATGTGGGTTATTGCTGAAATGGGTCCCCGTTACTAGGGTTTCCTATTAGTTAAGTTTGTGGGCATATATTTACTAATATTACCCACCAACCCGATATGTACTTAACCCTCCCATCGATTCAAGCATTTTTAATAAACGGTTAAGTTTTGTAGGCCTATATGTACTAATATTACCCACCTACACGAGATGTACTTAACCCTCCCATCGATTCAAGCATGTTTATTTAATAGTTAAGTTTTGTGGGCCTATATTTACTAATATTACCCACCAACCCGATATGTACTTAACCCTTCCACTGATTTAAGCATGTTTATTTAATGGTTAAGTTTTATGGGCCTATATTTACTAATATTACCCACCAACCCGATATGTACTTAACCCTTCCACTGATTCAAGCATGTTTATTTAATGGTTAAGTTTTGTGGGCCTATATTTACTAATATTACCCTCCAACCCGATATGTACCTAACCCTTCCACTGATTCAAGCATGTTTATTTAATGGTTAAGTTATGTGTTGTCCGCTCATGTGAACTTAACCCACTCAATCATCATGTCATGTTGGTTAAGCATTTCTTATTAACTTGACCCTCCTTACTTATCATGTTGGATCGGTTAAGTGTTTTCGATTAGCTTAACCCCGTTCATTCATTGGTCAAGTGTTTCTTGTTAACTTAACCCCACGTATTCATCTTGTTGTATTGGTTAAGTGTCATCAATCAATTCAAGTTAACTTAACCCACCTACGTGTCATGTTACTTTGGTTAAGTGTTGCCTTCTTGTGTTAACTTAATCCTACTACAAATCAATTTATATTGGTTAAGTGTTGCTATCTTATTTTAACTTAACCTTAACATAAATCAAGTTATATTGGTTAAGTGTTTCTAAATTTACTTAACCTCACCCACTTGTCTAATTAACAAGTTATAACGGTTAAGTGTTCTAAATTTACTTAACCTCACCCACTTGTCGAATTAACATGTTATAACGGTTAAGTGTTCTAAATTTACTTAACCTCACCCACTTGTCTAATTAACATGTTATAACGGTTAAGTGTTCTAAATTTACTTAACCTCACCCACTTGTCTAATTAACATGTTATAACGGTTAAGTGTTCTAAATTTACTTAACCTCAACCACTTGTCTAATTAACATGTTATAACGGTTAAGTGTTCTAAATTTACTTAACCTCACCCACTTGTCTAATTAGCATGTTATAACGGTTAAGTGTTCTAAATTTACTTAACCTCACCCACTTGTCTAATTAGCATGTTATAACGGTTAAGTGTTCTAAATTTACTTAACCTCACCCATCAGTTTAGTTAACATGTTGAATTGGTTAAGTGTTTCCTTAATTGACTTAACCCTACCAATCTTGACTTAGCTTTATTAAAGCACCAACCACTCATGTTAGACAGGTATTGTTGTGGTCACTGGATGTGCCGGTCGGTTTCGGGCAGTTTTACACTACAACTCAGTCTAACCTCGGGTCCTTTTTGGGCTCAATGCACTAACCACCCACATTTGACAGGTATTGTTGTGGTCACTGGATGTGCCGGTTGGTTCCAGGCAGTTTTACACCACAACTCAGTCTAACCTCGAGTTAGGCATATTCGTCTTTTCTAAATTTACATATTTCTTATTTATGACAAATTCCATATGTAAATTATTCCCAATTTAATTATGCCATAATTATCCTTTTAATTATTCTTAAAATTAATGGTATACTAAATATACCATTTCATGAGCCAATCTATGCCATGTAATTTTTCATGTTTATCCTATATATTTATATGTAAATTATAAATCAATTATTGTCATGGCCCACTTTCCTTCTAAAACACGTTCAAAATTTTAGTTTTATAGATTATACCATTTTCATGCCACTTATCATGCTTATGTGTCAAACATGCCAATTACATGTAATTTCATGTTTTCCCCAATGTTACCCCCGTTGTACGTTCGCAAAATTACATAGAATGTTAGACTCGATATTTTAGCCTAACTTATAAAACAAAAAAGGGGAAAAGAGGAACTTTGCAACATTCCAACATCATAAAAAGTATGGATCTAACTACACATATGTCACATGGATTTGGCATAGAACAATATACTTTTAACTATGAACTTGCAAATTTGATCTATGCAACATGAACTACAAGCATATGAATTTACATAAAACTATACAAGTTAAACTTGGCATGTAGTGGTGAACTTGCAAATTAGATCTATCATAAATGCATATGGATCTAACATATAAAGTTGTAGATCTAAACATATAAGGTCGTAGATCTAAACATGTATGCATAACGGCTCTAAACAATTAGGCATAAACGACATGACTTAGCCTAAAACTTGTATGTATCATAATATCACCAAACTTACATATGATAATTTCATTCCCAAATTCCTATACAACATCATAGGTTTATTCACCAATTTCCACATAACATGATAGGTTTGATAGACCACAATAGTTCATAGGCATATATGATAGTATAGACATGAATAAACATGAATCAACATCACATACAACCTAATACAATTCTATTTTACAATTCATTACAAATCATGTCTTTAATTTATTCACATCTGAAAGATAACTACACTTACAATCAAAAGGAAAATCTTGATTTTAGTGATCTGTATTGTAACACCCCGTAATTCTGTAACACTAAGATTCACAAATCAAGGCAGAATTAAATTTTAAAATCAAAATCAAGGGAAACGGGCTGCGCCATTGCGTTCATCTCGAAATTCTACATGAAAACGAGTCCGAGTTTGCGAGAATCGGAGTCCGTATGAGGGAGATATGACCCTCCGAAGTTTCAGGAATTTTCAGAACAGAAAACAGCTCGAAATTCGAATTCAAAATTCGAATTCAAACCCAGAAGCGGGCTGGGTGGGAAAATTCCCGCCCAGGACCCAGGTCGACTGGGGAGTCAACTGGGTAATCGACCCCCCCTGACCAGGTCGACTGGGCAGTCGACATGGGGGTCGACCTGGTGCTAGAACCCGGTTTTGAACCTGGGTTCATTTTGATGTATCTGGCCCGATTTTCTGACCAGATTCATGACTCTAATCCTATAAAAACTGCTTCCTGGCCTCCTTCTCTCTACACCATTTCATTCTATCCTTATGCTGCCTCTGAGAAAAATGTATAAATAAATAAAATAATATATAAAATAAATCAAGACGAGGAAGTGCTGCTCAAGACTTTCAAGAGAGGATTCAAAACAAGCTAGGGTTCGAGTGAAGATTCAAACAACTTCAACGACTGTTTTTCTACGAATCTAATATAATCTCTGTAAGTCGGTTACTTTTTAGGTTTGAATGTTTTCTCTATTCGTGACATGAAATTAAAGGAATAAAAGAATATGCAAAATCACCCTATTCGAATCAGTGCTTATATCTTTGGACCTAATTAAGAACTGTTATGATTCGATGACCAATAAGACTGTGACTATGAAAGTATGGACCTTAAAACCATATGCCTCTTTGACTATGAACATTGCCTATGACTATGAACATTGCCTATGACTGTGACTCACGACTGTGAGAATTATTTTCCTTTGACTATGGACATCGCTTATGACTGTGATTCATTAACTGTGAGGATTTATTGCCTATGACTATGGATATAAGGTTATTATTTATGCCCATGACACTGTAGTTACAAAACCATGTTGTACCCCAAACTGGCATTACATTGGATCTAGGCTTGACTTTCTGTTTCTAGTTATCCTTGGATCTTGATCTTGGGAATTTACCTATTAAGTTAGGTCTACCCATGTTCTTGAACCTATACTATTCAACCCTTTTCATGTCGTAATATTAGCAGATCTATATGCCTGTGAATTATCATCTTATGCCAGTTATTATATCTATTCTTTCATGGCATTTTGGTTCATTCCCTTCTATCAATGAATCTAGATTTATTTATAAACTAGGTTGAATCACGATTTTACGAACGATGGGAACACGTTTTGGGAAAAACATGAAATTGACTAAACTTGGAAATTGGCATAATTTGGGAACATGCATTATAGCATGACTATTAAGATGAAAATTAGAATAACAAGTCTAGTTTTGACATGAACTGAAATTAGAATATTAAATTAGAATTGGGTGGCTAAATTAAGCATGATAAGTATATTAGCATAATTGTGAATAGTTTACATACATTGGGCGTAAATGGTAAATGGTTAAATGGGCCACAAAGTAGGTAGTTGGTATGCAAATTAAGTTTTGGGCATAAACGGTGAACTAGAATATGAAATCTAGTTTGGCATAAACTGTAAACTAGAATATAAAATCTAGTTTTGGCATGAACTGTAAATAAGGATGTTGGATCTAAATTGCTATAAACTGTAAGATAGGCAAATCAAGATTTGGGCCTAGAATATAAGTCCATTAGTGAGCATGGCAAATGTATATGGTATAGGCCAAAATTTATTTAGAAAAGGAAAATGGACTTTGAGGATACATGGTTAAACTTTGAGGATAAATTGTTAACAATTCATATATATACAAAAGAAAGGTTTATTAATGACACCTCTTTTAATAATACATACACCAGAAAGTTCTAGGGTGACAGAGAGGGTAGTGTCTAGGCTTGGGTTTGGAAAATACAAGTTCCCTGCTCTCCCTGGCTATCCCTAACTGATCCGACGGACGGGATGGTTACTTTCGAAACCTGATTTGAAAATTAATCAAAACCCTTTGAACTTAGAAAAACACGAATATGCCTAACCCGAGGTTAGACTGAGTTGCGATGTAAACCTGCCTGGAACCAACCGGCACATCCAGTATTCGCAACAATACCTGTCTAATGTGAGTGGTCGCGGCTTTAATTTATTTACTTAAAGCTAGAATGGTAGGGTTAAGTTAACTAAGACACTTAACCAATTCAACATGATAACTAAACCGGTGGGTGGGGTTAGGTTCATATAGACACTTAACACAGTTAAGCTAGAATGGGAGGGTTAAGTCCATATGAATACTTAACCAACTTAACACAGTTAAGCTATAATGGGAGCGCTAAGTCCATAGGGACACTTTGTAGGGGTTAAGTAACTAAGAAAACACTTAGCCAAATTAACATGTTAACTAGACTAGAAGGTGGGGTTAAGTAAAGTTAATACACTTAGTCAAATTAACATGTTAACTAGACTAGAAGGTGGGGTTAAGTAAAGTTAATACACTTAGCCAATTTGATATGTTAGCTGGACTAGACCGTAGGGTTAAGTAAACTTGAACACTTAACCATCAGATTGTGATTAAGGAATAGGGTTAAGTCTAAAACATGAAGGGATAATACTTAACCATTAATAAAATGTTAGTTAAAACAGATGGGCAAGGTTAAGTTAAAAAGGAACACTTAACCAATACAGGATGAATGAATAGGGTTAAGTAATAAGAAATACTTAACCAATATAACTTGGTTTGTGGTAGGGTTAAGTCAACATGAATTACTGATAACACTTAACCAGTTTATCAGGATAAATGAAGAGGGTTAAGTTAGCTTGAATTGACTAATGACACTTTACCAATCCAAATGGATGAGAAAGAGAACTAAGTAGTAAACCTTAGTTAAAAGGAGCTAAGTAGTAAACCTTAGTTAAGAAAACAACGATTTTGGAAACTAAGTGGCAAACCTTAGTTAGCAAAACTAAGTAGTAATTCTTAGTATAACACGGGAAGGAGCGAACGTCCGTCTGAGTAAAAAAGAAGGCTCCAACGAATTGGGTTATGAAGCCCGAGGCTTCGAGGGGACGTGAGGGTACTCCTGGTATCCCTCTGTGAGGCTGCAGATGATCCTCCTGGGCTCATAGAGGTTAAGGTCTGCGTTAGAAGAACCAGGGGTATGCCTTGGTTGCAATATATGGCAACCTAAAGACTAGGATGGACCAGCGTGATTCGGCGAGAAAACGGTAGCCCTGTGATAGCAACTCGTAGTCTACCATCCATCTTGAGTCAGTCGAGATACGTGAGGCGGAAAGGCGGAGAACTCCAAAAGACCATATACTTGCTATCTAGTTATGGGTGAGGATGACCATAGGTTAGTGGGGGCATAGGGGGCCTGCGTATAGTTCTCATTTTTCAAAGTGTGCCTTTCATTAGTTGAGGGAGGGGTCGAGTGGGACCATAGCCACTGGAATAAAAACAGACCTTAGCATCTACATCAGCAGATATTTGAAAGCTCCCGACCGAGTTCTGTGTTTCTTGATTTGCCCTTCCACGGGACTCGGGCTGCACATTACATGACATGTGCATCTAGACAAGCGATAACGATTCGCGATACATGCGTGGGGAAGTATAGGAACATATACCACTCTAGGTAGTGTGTCCTAGACTTGGGGGCATCGTTCGACAAGTAGCATAATCCCTAGTTGGACTAGGTGGCATAAACCCTGAATCCGAGAAACGTTCAGCAGATAGCGTAAACTCTAGTTGAATCTAGAAAGCACTTGATAGAAAAACCTAGATTAGATCTAGGTAATAAAAAAATAAATGTATGCCTGAAGGCAATGGAAACTACAGGGATTGGGATCACGTTATCGTTACTAGTTGGGACACTAGTTAGGTGGTGCAGAGATATAGAAATCAGTATAACAAGGAAATAACGAAGCGGCGAAAGTATTAGAGCATATCCAGATAATCTTACCTTAGCATATCTTGTGTTAATCTTGTCTAATCTTGCTGACCCTATCATCATGGTGTTATCTTGTATTCAGTTAATTCATGTCGTTTTGTTTTTCCATGTTCACATGCTAGAAGTTACTGAACTTACTCAGGCTTTATGTATTACTCTGTTTTTCTTTCGTCTTCTTTTCTTCCGTTCCCCCCCAGGTTGTAAAGAAGGGAATAGTATAGCTCAGGTTAAGTTGGATTGTCACTCTTTCCCAGCTTGAAGATTTGTCGAAGTTTTGCTTGGATTCTCTTTTCAGATGCTATGGCTGGCTCTTGCTACATTGGGGAATATAATTGTTGTTTTATGCTTCTTTATTTTGTAAGACAGATGATACTCTGATATTATAAAGAAATCGTTGTACAAACTATTTTATCAATAAAGCAAAGTTTTATTTTCCGCTGTTGTAATTTTTGTCTGTCTTGTAATTTATCTGCATCTTTTACCCTAAATGCTCCACAGAACTTAGTGCATTCCCTTTGTGAGTGACACTAACGGATGTGGGGTGTTACACGTATTCTAAAACTGAATTGCTCGCCTTTGATGTAGATCGTTGAATTCTCTTAGTTGAATTAGATTAGATTTAATTTGATTTTGGTTTTAGTGGCAGCTAGGTTTAGATGAGAGTGAATAATAGAATTAGGTTTTAGGTTTAGCGTATTTATATAGTTGTAGAGAGTGTTTTAGGACCATCAGATTAACCTTGAACCAAGAGAACCAATCAGATGCCACATCTGCCTTAGAGCGAATCGGCCCAAGGGTTGACAGCCAAACACCCTGAATCAACCCCTAGTCGACCCAATGGAGCTCGGGTCGACCTCAAAAATGGGCCGGTTCGGTTATTCCCCCTCCCGATTCGCTGTTTTGAACTTTTTTGCATATTTTTTTATTTAATTTTTATATATATCTATATATATATTTTTCTCATGTGCATACAAACTTCAAGGCTTAATAACTTCTTCATAAGGTATCCGTTTTATGCAAGCCAAATGTCTATCTTGACCAAAATTTTGAGACGAACGTAATAGCGCAACCCATTTCACTTAATTCTTCTTCTAAAAATTAAGTGTTCTTGAATTTGTTAATTTTAATATTCTCAGAAAATTCGGGGTGTTACATTCTCTCCTCCTTAAAGGATTTCATCCCCGAAATCTTCAAGTTAAGGAGAATGCATCCTAACATCCAATCATCCATCTACTCATCCATCATCCACAAACATCCATTGTCCTTAAAAGACTTCTAATGTCATATGAACATATGCAAAGTGTGTTTATATGTATCTTATCTAGTGCAAAATCAGGCGGTCTACTGATCCAATTGATCTCCTTAATGTGAATCATGAGAGTGTCATGCGTCCAATATGTATGCAAATATCCCTAATCATGTAAATACCATATGTGCGCATATTCACTCATCCATATGCAACATCCATATGATAACACATCAAGTTTCAGTTCATATGTATAAAAATTCTCTCATGCACATGCAATATGAAAGTGACTGAGCCGATCTAGTGCCTAATGTGTGTATACGCATCCACGAGCAACCACTAGCAAACACTTGCAACCACTTGCAACCATCAATCATAACATGTCTCAAACGCATGTTTTCATCCATTGGCTTCTACCAAAGGATCGAGGATAGGACCGAGAGGATATACTTAAAAGATAAAGACTAGCATGCAAATAAATATTACAGAAAAAGGAGGAATCAAGGATATACCCTCAAAAAGGGTATGATGCGCGTATCTAGTCTTCAGTCATCTAAGTTGCATCTTCTTTGAGCTTCACTCCACTGTACCTTAACTAATTTTACTTCATGATTGTGAAGCTTGTTGACTTCCATTTCCAAAACCCACTAGTAAAGATAGGACCTCGATCATTTACTATTCTAGAGGGTATCAATGTTGTCGAACTATCTTTCCAAGATAAACAGAAGTTAACCATGATACCAAGTGTATATACTAAGATGATTAAAGGTCTCTCTTCAACTTAGCTTATCCCTCATGTCACATATCCTAATCGAACTTGGCATCCCTCAAGTACAAGCCCCAAAGGCCTAAACCAATATCAGACAAGCACCCAAGGAATACCTCCTCCGAATTTGGATGATTTATGTGAGATGATACTAGTAAAACAACCAAATAATTGAGCACTTAACCGACTCTGGCTATCCTCGCCAATCCTGGTCCAAAACTATCGTTGATCGCATAACTGGCTTTGCATTGTCAACTAGATATATATGCGGAAGTCTATCTCGAGTTTTTAGGGGGAAATCTCCTAACCTTAATCAAAAACATCTGCATACTCATGGACTACTCTAGCGGATCGAAAATCGTCGATAAATACATAAAGTGATTCTAGGTTGCTAAGACAAACTGATCCCTTAGGATCGCACGAAATTTCGAGGGTATTCCCGAGGCAAGTCGAAAGTCTAAGTATCCTCCTTTCACAATTACTAGCTAACTAATCCATGCCTAGAATCAACCCATAGCCCATGAAACCCGAAAACATAAGCATCTCAAATCCAAAGATAAATGAGCCGAACCACAAATTGGATTTGAGACAATAATGGGATCTTCTACTATACAAGTACTAAGGTGCAAAGATTCAACTATGGAAGCAGATATAAACGAATGTGAAGCGCTAAAATCAAAAGAGTACTAACAGGATGATCAAGAAGAAAAACTAAACTTTTTCAACAGAAAATTTACTACCTCTCTCTTAGGTACACTGGCGGTGAGAGCATGCACTTGCCCTCCTGAAAATCCTATCCTTTGTTCTTGCCCTTGTCCTTAATTATATGACCCGTTATACTATGATAAAGACACTTCCTCTTGTCTTAGGTTTTACTATTCTTTACTCCTTTGCAAACCAAGTCCATATCCATGAGTTTCTCATCCTTGGGTTATGCTCCTAAGCCAAACTCCCTTATTCTCATCTTTACCATCCTTGTGTAACATGTTGACAAGTCTCTCGAAAGCTGCCTCCATCGCACGGAAAATCCTACAAAGCTTGAAAGAAAATTAGCCGCAGGTGAAACTATTGTGGCTATAGATGGAATTTGGGCACATCTTCGCCCTTTGACAGGTGTCGTAGTCTAATCAAGCCTACGAAACCATGTCGCGATGAGGTTACCTCCCAGAAAGCAAGGAGTCCCGGAGACTCAGGAAAGAAGGAAACAAGGATTCAAACAGAGAATCAAAAGATAGTGCATATGGCTTTAGGGAATATGCCTTTAGAACAAAACTTTTCTTTTGAAAATGCTTCTTTTAAAACCGTTTTGAAAATAATTTTTCAAAATTTTCATCTGATCTGGTAACCTTAAGCTCTGATACCAAGTGAAACACCCCACCTCCGTTAAGGTCACTCACAGAGGGAATGCCTTAACTTCGGTGGAGCATTATAGGTAAAAGATGCAGATGAATTACAAGACAGACAAATAAAGCAGCGAAAAATAAAGTCATTATATAAACAACTTAATTCAGTCAAGCTTTTACAACAATTTCCTCAATCATACTTAAATGTAATACATAGAACTTCTGTCTTGATTTAAAAACTTCCAAGAATAAAAGAAGCATAAAACAATGATATTCCCCGATAAAGCATGAACCAACCATAGCAGTGGAAGAGAGAGAGTCCAAAGCGATACACCAACTAATCTTCAAGCTTGGAAAGAGAAGAGGTCCAAGTTAGGCTGAGCTATTCCCTCCCTGACTACCTGAGGGGGGGAATAGAATAAAAGAGGCGAAAAACAAACTAGGTCAGACATAAGTCTGGTAAGTCCAGTGATCTTTCAGCATGCAAACAAGATAAAGGATCATGACATGAATAAACCGAAAATAGGACAATACCATAAAAACAAGGTAACTAAAGACAAGATAAGTGCAAGGTGAACGGAATACGCTTCTACTTTTTCTATGCTCCGCTACTACTCTGTTAATCTGATTTCTATATTTATTTCTGCACCAGCTAACTAGTGTCCCAACTAGTAATCTGTATACAATGATAATCGTGATCCCAACCCCCGTAATTGTGGTAGCCTTCAAGTGTACTTATGTCGTGAGGATTCCACCTCAATCAGCCTAATTTCTATGAACATGTTAGATGTACCCTTACTGCCCTATCGATCGGCTCCCCACTTGTATTCAAGTTCCATGTGTCTGTGTCAATCGACCCTCTCTTGCGTGTAGATACCCTGTGCTGGTCCCACCATAAGGTGTATCAATCCTTATGATAGCGACCCGACACGATTCAAGATGCACAGTGTATAACTACTGGTACCCAGTGCCTGCTTTTTCCCACTCCGGAGTACGTGCACGCCCGTAAACCGTCGGAACCTACACTGACGTACCCCTTGCCGCTGCTTTGACCGCTTATAATCAGCCCAGTAATCGTGCCCCACCCTGCCTAGTTCAGGGTACCATGATACATCCATGTGGGTTACTGCTGAAATGAGTCCCCGTTACTAGGGTTTCCTATTGGTTAAGTTTGTGGTCGTATATTTGTTAATATTACCCACCAACCCGATATGTACTTAACCCTCCCATCGATTCAAGCATTTTTAATAAACGGTTAAGTTTTGTAGGCCTATATGTACTAATATTACCCACCTACACGAGATGTACTTAACCCTCCCATCGATTCAAGCATGTTTATTTAATAGTTAAGTTTTGTGGGCCTATATTTACTAATATTACCCACCAACCCGATATGTACTTAACCCTTCCGCTGATTCAAGCATGTTTATTTAATGGTTAAGTTTTGTGGGCCAATATTTACTAATATTACCCACCAACCCGATATGTACTTAACCCTTCCACTGATTCAAGCATGTTTATTTAATGGTTAAGTTTTGTGGGCCTATATTTACTAATATTACCCACCAACCCGATATGCACTTAACCCTTCCACTGATTCAAGCATGTTTATTTAATGGTTAAGTTAAGTGTTGTCCGCTCATGTTAACTTAACCCACTCATTCATCATGTCATGTTGGTTAAGCATTTCTTATTAACTTGACCCACCTTACTTATCATGTTGGATCGGTTAAGTGTTTCCTATTAACTTAACCATGTTCGTTCATCAAGTTATATCGGTCAAGTGTTTCTTGTTAACTTAACCCCACGTATTCATCTTGTTGTATTGGTTAAGTGGCATCAATCAATTCAAGTTAACTTAACCCACCTACGTGTCAAGTTACTTTGGTTAAGGGTTGCCTTCTTGTGTTAACATAACCCTACTACAAATCAAGTTATATTGGTTAAGTGTTGCCCTCTTATTTTAACTTAACCTTTCCATAAATCAAGTTATATTGGTTAAGTGTTTCTAAATTTACTTAACCTCACCTACTTGTCTAATTAGCATGTTATAACGGTTAAGTGTTCTAAATTTACTTAACCTCACCCACTTGTCGAATTAACATGTTATAACGGTTAAGTGTTCTAAATTTACTTAACCTCACCCACTTGTCTAATTAACATGTTATAACGGTTAAGTGTTCTAAATTTACTTAACCTCACCCACTTGTCTAATTAACATGTTATAACGGTTAAGTGTTCTAAATTTACTTAACCTCACCCACTTGTCTAATTAGCATGTTATAACGGTTAAGTGTTCTTAATTTACTTAACCTCACCCATCAGTTTAGTTAACATGTTGAATTGGTTAAGTGTTTCCTTAATTGACTTAACCCTACCAATCTTGACTTAGCTTTATTAAAGCACCAACCACTCACATTAGACATGTATTGTTGTGGTCGCTGGATGTGTCGGTCGGTTCCGGGCAGTTTTACACCACAACTCAGTCTAACCTCGGGTCCTTATTGGGCTCAATGCACTAACCACCCACATTAGACAGGTATTGTTGTGGTCACTAGATGTGCCAGTCAGTTTCGGGCAGTTTTACACCACAACTCAGTCTAACCTCGGGTTAGGCATATTCGTCTTTTCTAAATTTACATATTTCTTATTTATGATAAATTCCATATGTAAATTATTCCCAATTTAAGTATGCCATAATTATCCTTTTAATTATGCTCACAATTAACGGTATACTAAATATACCATTTCATGAACCAATCTATGCCATGTAATTTTCCATGTTTATCCAACATATTTATATGTAAATTATAAATCAATTATTGTCATGGCCCACTTTCCTTCTAAATCACGTTCAAAATTTTAGGTATATAGATTATACCATTTTCATGCCACTTATCATGCTTATGTGTCAAACATGCCAATTACATGTAATTTCATGTTTTTCCCAACGTTACCCCTGTTGTACGTTCGCAAAATTACATAGAATGTTAGGCTCGATATTTTAGCCTAATTTATAAAACAAAAAAGGGGAAAAGAGGAACTTTGCAACATTCCAACATCATACAAAAGAATGGATCTAACTACACATATGTCAAATGGATTTGGCATAGAATAATATACTTTTAACTATGAACTTGCAAATTTGATCTATGCAACATGAACTACAAGCATATGAATTTACATAAAGCTATACAAGTTAAACTTGGCATGTAGTGGTGAACTTGCAAATTAGATCTATCATAAAGGCATATGGATCTAACATATAAAGTTGCAGATCTAAACATATAAGGTCGTAGATCTAAATATGTATGCGTAATGGCTCTAAACAATTAGGCATAAACGACATGACTTAGCCTAAAACTTGTATGTGTCATAATATCACCAAACTTACATATGATAATTTCATTCCCAAATTCCTATACAACATCATAGGTTTACTCACCAATTTCCACATAACATGATAGGTTCGATATACCACAATAGTTCATAGGCATATATGATAGAATAGACATGAATAAACATGAATCAGCATCACATACAACTTGATACAATTCTATTTTACAATTCATTACAAATCATGTCTTTAATTTATTCACATCTGAAAGATAACTACGCTTATAATCAAAAGGAGAAACTTGATTTCAGGGATTAGTATTCTGAAACTGAATTGCTCGACTTTGATGTAGATCGTTGAATTCTCTTAGTTGAATTAGATTAGATTTAATTTGATTTTGGTTTTAGTGGCGGCTATGTTTAGATGAGAATGAATAATAGAATTAGGTTTAGGGTCTTTATATAGTTGTAGAGAGTGTTTTAGGACTATTAGATTAACCTTGAACCATGAGAACCAATCAGATGCCACATCTGCCTTAGAGCGAATCGACCCTTGGGTTGACAGCCAAACACCCTGAATCAACCCCTAGTCGACCCAGTAGGACTCGGGTCGACCTCAAAAATTGGCCGGTTCGGTTATTCACCCTCCCGATTCGCTGTTTTGAACTTTTTTGCATATTTATTTATTTAATTTTTATATATATATATATATATATATATATATATTTTTATCATATGCATACAAATTTCAAGGCTTAATAACTTCTTCATAAGGTATCCGTTTTATGCAAACCAAATGTCTATCTTGACCAAAATTTTGAGACGAACGTAATAGCGCAACCCATTTCACTTAATTCTTCTTCTAAAAATTAAGTGTTCTTGGATTTGTTAATTTTAATATTCTTAGAAAATTCGGGGTGTTACACCGTCAGTACAGCATTGGTACATGAAGAAGATAAAATCTAGAGGCCTGTATACTACATGAGCAAGAAGCTAGCTGCTGCAAAACGTAATTATCCGAAGATAGAAAAACTTGCTTATAGCCTCCTGATTGCTTCCCGCAAACTTCTTCATTACTTTCAGGCTCACCCGATAGTTGTATACACTGATCAACCATTAAGACAAGTGTTGCAAAAGCCTGAAGCATCGGGGCGGTTACTTAAATGGAACATCGAGTTGAGTCAATTCGATTTAAATTTTCAGCCACGGAGATCAATAAGGGGGCAGGCTTTGGCCGACTTTATAGTTGAATTCACAATTCCCGAAGAGGAAGCGGTGGGTGACAATGTGGTTAATTTAGACCAAGAATTGGAGCTTAGTCCGTGGAAGTTATATACGAACGGAGCCAAAAATGATCGAAAGTCCGACGTCAGAGTTATTTTAATAACTCCTGAAGGATGATCTATTTACCATGCATTGCGATTAGAATTTGCTGCTACCAATAACGATTCCGAGTATGAATCCCTGATTGCCTGCTGAAACTCGCCAAAGAACTAGGGGTGAAGACGCTGGATGCTGCGATTCTAAGATAGTTGTATGCCAGGTACGGGAGGAGTTTGTCACTAAAGGGCCTCGACTTGTTACTTATCTCAAAAAGGTAAAGGAGTTGCTGGGTAGTTTGGAGCATTATAGCATAACACATATTCCAAGAACAGAAAATCAGGAAGCAGATCGGTTGGCAAAACTAGCAATTTCTGATAACCCCGAAGAAACTGAAATGGTTCCGATAGAGGTTTTGGAACCACCGAGTTTCGACCTGATGGAGGTGAAACTAGCCCTAGAAGTTGATCCAAAGAGAGAATCATGGATGACACCGGTCAAGAATTTTCTCAAGAGTGGAACCCTCCCATTGAAGAAAAGCGAAAGACGAGCTGTAAGATGTAAGGCGGCAAGATACGTTTTACAGGATGGTGTCCTTTATCGCTAAAGGTTTTTAATGCCCCTACTATGGTGTATCGCACATGACGACATCAAACGTGTACTGCAAGAAGTACATGAAGGTGAGTGTGGGGACCACACCGGGGCCCAAACCCTAGCAAAGAAAGTATTGCGGTATGGATATTTCTGGCCTACCGTGAATAAAGACGCGGCTGATTATTCACGATGCTGCGACAGATGTCAAAGCTTCACTAAAATTCCCAGAGCACCTCCGACTCAGCTCAAGTCGATGGTAAGCCCATGGCCGTTTGCCATGTGGGGAATTGATATTATTGGAGTGTTACCTATTGCCAAAAGGGGAGCAAAGTACGCAATCGTTGCCGCGGACTATTTCACGAAATGGGTGGAAGCTAAACCTTTAACAACGATCACGGCAAGAAAGGTGATTAGTTTTGTGGTCAGAAACATTATTTGTCGATTTGGGATACCGAAGACCATCATAACTGATAATGGGACACAATTCGACAGCGTCGAATTCAGAAACTTCTGCCAGAAGTACAAAATTGATAAACGGTACACCGCTGTAGCTCACCCGCAGTCAAACGGCCAGGTCGAAGCAATAAAAAATTCATTAAATCTATTCTCAACAAGCGGTTGGAGCGGGCCAAAACCAAGTGGGTAGATGAGTTGCCACTAGCTTTGTGGGCCTACAAGACGACCTTTAAGACGACCACTGAACATACCCCTTTTTCACTCTCCTTCGGGTCAGAAGCAGTAATCCCGATAGAACTAGAAGTCCCTTCTCATCGAGTAGCATACTATGACCCGATGACGAATATAACACTCCTCTTAGAGTCTCTTGATATGGTTGAAGAAAAAAGAGATGAAGCAGACTTGCGTGCCTCAAGATATCGACATCAAGTAGCACGTTATTACGACCGGAAAGTTCGCTTCAAAACCTTTGAACAAGGATAATTAGTATTGAAACGATTCTTCCCGCCTTCAACCCAATTGGGTCCAAAATGGGAAGGGCAATACGCCATCCAACGGAAGCTAGATACAGGAGCATTCAAGCTAGCAACCGTGGACGGTGAAGAGATTCCCACAGCTTGGAATGCTCAGCACTTGCGACAATACCTGAGCTAAATATGAAATGTCTTCCTTTTTGTTTTTATAAGCTATGTAAAAAGGCACGACTTACCTTGAAAAGTGTATTTATATAAACAAAGGATTATGAAGTGGATGTAGGCTACGACTTAGCTGAACCACTATAAAAATATCGTGTGTCATTTACTTTCCTGCATTATTTATATCTTCAGCCATTATTCTGTCATGACAATGAAATACAAAACATTAAATTAAATTTGAAAAGTTGGAGATAACCTATGTGCAGGAGCAAAAAAAATGACCGCTTGCATGATAAGATGCAAAGAATGGGAAGACGACATTCTTAACTCTAACTCTCATGAATTGAGAGAGAGTATAAAGGACGGGAAGATGACGTCCCTTGAGTCGTGAAGGTGCACCCCGATAAGAGACCGCCTCAGAAATACTCTAACCTGGTTATGAGACAGGAGAGCATAAAGATTCAAAAAAGAATAAGCATCAATGGCGAAAAGAATATGGCGCCGTCAGAGAATCGGGGGCAACTGAATTTTGAATTTAATCAATCTTGAATAAGTCTTAATCAATTCTCCAAGATTGATTGGGGGCATATATTTGTACACATGTTCCCCTTAATAATGACTTTATTATATAACTGTGATATGACACGATGTTCATTTGCATTTTTACTTAAATGCTAAATTTACAAATATCAGACATTGCAGGGAACAAACTACTTTGTTCACAAACATGTGAGTTTATACAGGAAAGCTAAGCAAAAGATGCGAGGGCCGCACTCGCTACAACAGTAGCAGACCAGTGGAATATCAAACAAAGCGCATTGTCACTTGGGCGTTGGAGTAGACTTGGGCTTCTTGGCAGCTTTAAGAGCCTTTTTTGCTTCTTTTTCAGCATCAAACATGAGACGCTTTGGTTTCTTCTTCTCTGTAATTGTGGTACCACAATCGGTAGATTTCTTCCCAGGAGTCGGAGCACTGGGATCAAGAGAAGATTTTTTTAGCAAGCTCTTCTGTAATTGACCTAGTTGAAAGCTTAACAACTAACCTCGATCCAGCATCCACCAATGCAAGGGGCTTAAAGCTTTCAGGTTCTATCTCCTCGACTTTCAGTTGCATGCGTCTATCTTGTTCGGCTTTCATTTCAGCCAAAGTCATGTCATCAACATTTTTCGAATCCCCGGTTATAGCAACATCAGGATCTTCTTCATGCCCCTCATTACCATCGTCATTTTTTAAAGCATCTACCATTTCATCATCACGAGAAGTGTCGGCCTTAGGCGGTTCAGCTCCCCCTCCGGATTCAACGATGGTAGCCTTATCCTGTCCTCCCTAAGCCTCTTTCACGGATTTTTCCCCAATGGCGGTTCCCCGAGGCTCGTCAGTCTTCTCGATTGGTTCAGCGCCTACAGAATGAGAAGCAACAGTTATCAACTCAGGAGAAAACAAAGAATCCTCGATCGACTGCCCAATGATGTGATGAAAGGTGGAGACCGCCTTGATGAATTGGGGTGAAAAGGTGGAAATACCTTCTGATGATTTCTCAATTGGGGCAGCCACCGTCTTTGATGCTGATTCGGGTATAGGAGATAAAAGAGACGCTCTAGGAATTCCCAGACTCTCAGGATCATATTCCTCGACTCCAGTAGCATCGGCGGTAATAGAAGAAGAACCAACTTCAAGGATATTCTTTTCTTTGGCCAGGCGTTTCTTCTCCTCCAGGGCAACAGCAATAAGGCGACGCCCCTCGGCCAGACGTGCCGGTTCATCATCTCTCAGATACTTCTCCATGAGTTTGTCTTCATCACCGAAGTCTACCTTAAGTTCCTCTTTTTCCCATTCGATGATTTGACTCCATACGTGAACTAAGGTAGTCGGATAGTCTTTGATCCAAGAGATATTTCAGCGACGGATTATGTGTGCAAAGAATTCAATCATTAGTTCGCCAAAGCCGTGCAATTCTTCTTGAGCCTCTGATAGCTGTTTATGAGTTTCTTCAGCAGACTTAATAGCGCTATCCACATTCCCCTCAGCTAAGGCAGCTCGTATCTTGGCTTCCATTAACTTGGACTCGAAGTCAGTATTTTGTTTCTCCAACTCGGCGTTCTTCCTCGCTAACTCGGCCTTTTCTTGCTCAAGAGTGTTGTAAGCTAGTTGCATTTTGACACTGTCTGACTTAGCATCTTCAGCTTGCTTCTTCAACTCTAAACGCTCTTGACTGTGAGATTCCAGTAGGTCATGATAACGCTTTTGTAATTCCTTAAATTGCTTTTTGAAGTTGTTGACATCTCGTTGAGCGATGACGAGTTGAGCCTGTGTATCTTCTAAGTCCTTCTCCAAATTTTTCAAAGCATTCTCATTGGAATCTGTAGCTTTCTTCATTGCATCGACGTCTATAATTAAGGCCCGAATGATTTTGGAGATATTGCGTGAATACTTGTACATCTCCAAGTACTGTTTCTCTACTGTGTCGATCTTTGCCTTAGCCTCATCTGCCCACTTTGAAGAAATAGGCTCAAGTGCGGGTAAGAAAGTTAGATTCTCAAAGTAGTGATCTGGGAACAGCTTCTCTAGATATGCCAATTTCGTTTTGGAATTAGCGTCTAGTGGTGGAGGTTTGCAATATGATAGTTCAATATGTTTCCGCTTAGCAGGGACGATGGTTGCATCGCCTTTGCCAGATCGCTTCTCAGAAGCTTTGTGCTTATCTCATGAATCAGTGTGTTTCGGTGGACTTTTTTCTTGATTATATTTATCTTGGGGAGAAATTCGGTCTTTGGATTGTGATATGTCTTCCCCACGACGACTTTGGTGGCTCTTATACCTGTCTGGATCCGACCGAATAGGAGAACGAGAGCGTGAAGTGTGAGGTCGATGGGAATCGTAATGCCTTCTGTCATCTCTGCCCCGGTACTCACGGAGATCATGTTCAGTGTCAGAAGGAGGTCTAGACATGCTACGACGAATTTTCCTGATATCATAGTGAGGGCGTGACATTGTACCTGCACAACAATATAAGTGGAATTCAGAATTGACGTTCACATAAGACATGAGTGTTGTGACGTGTGGTTCTAATGTGTTATGTGCATCCTCAGTGACGTTCCCCCCAACAAACCCGAGCCTGAAGCCAGACTAGCATGAGTGGGCTCTTTGGTCTTCACGGGAGTAGTCTCTTCTGAAGAAGTGAAGGTTAAAGGATTCGTTCCGAAGTCCTCTGAAGTAAATATAGTTTCGGGTAGGGGAAGATTTCCTAATCCCTTAAATGTGGAATCGTCGGTAGCAGGAGCATCTCCTTGGGAAGCATCTAGTAGCAGCTCTTTAGGGGATGTTGACTTTTCAGGAGAAATGGCATCACCAGGAATGGTATACCCTTCTCTGTGCTTTTCAGCTATGTTAGCTAATTCATCGTCCTGAGTTGAGGATGGAGAAGGAGAAGTCCTAAGAGGTATCATTGGACCTTTTGAGCCCTCACCCATCTAAGGTATAACGTCGACCGGGGGTATGTACACATATGGACCTGTCCCATGACCTATACTACGGATAATAGATAGTAACCCGTGATGATGGAGATACTCGTCCTTAAGAACTTCGTCGATGGTTAGGAACTTTTGATCGCCATTGAGAAGCTGATGCAAACGATCAAAGTATAATTGACCCGATATTTTCTTTGGGTTATCAACTGCGAATGAAAAAGAAAGCAAATTAATGTGTTGGTCAGAGTATTTAAAGTTGAAATCTAGAAAGTCGATGTTTTACTTGATTTGGTCCACCTCCTAGTGCACCCCGGTTGCTGTCTGATATAAAACCTTTCAAGTTTAGAATCACCAGCCGTCCTATATGGAACAGTAATAATTTTCCTTTTTGGAACTGATTCAAAGTATGAGAAAGAGGGAGTCTCTTCAGTTCGATGCTTGAAATTATAAAAGAAGTGGATGTCATCGAAGGTATGTTCTATACCCAAAATCTCTTTGTATGCTATATACAAGGTGTATAAATAAGCATAAGAGTTGGGATGTAATTGCATGGGGGCAATCCGCAACTGTCTCAGAAAGTCGACGACAAAAGGCGAAAACGGAGGTATTGCCCCAACCAGACACATTAATCGGGTAATTGACATAAATCCTTCCGGTGGATTGTGGGGACGATCTGTTTTCGAAGGCACCAGGGTATCTCTTTTTAATATCCCATGCTTTAGACATATTCGGACGAGTTTATCATCATCGATCGTCGACTCAACTGAATGTTTGGGTAACTCCAATATAGCGGCAGTTTCAAACTCGTTGGGAGCACGATCATCTCCTATTTCTCCTTCCTCCTCCTCACCAAAAGAAACTTCACTCCCGGAAGATACTTCACTATTGTACACTTCCATTTCATAATCTGGGCCCTCATCATCCCACTCAGGGTCTGAGGGAGAGGATATATCATCAAGAGTGAGTTTCTTGGAAGTTTCTATGACTTCTCTCTTTTCTGCAAACCTAGATGAACGTCTCTCTGCCATGGTCGCTAAACTACTAAAGAAGCAATAACATAAGTTAGAGTAAAATAGCCCGTATCCCCCCATGCACGTGTGTGAACTAAAGTGTGTGCAATGTGTGCAAGAGATGCAAAGTAAACACATAAGAGCATAATGCAAAGGTTTGACGAAACAGTAATGTGCAGAATAGTCTTAAATATTTTCTCATGTTCATAAGGCACTATCCTAACTGTTCATTAAGTTGTAAGTCAAGGCAAGCATTGATCGAGCAAATCGGACATTTCTTGTGCATTAAATTGGATAGTTTCAGTTCGGTTTGGTTATATATATATTGGGGTTCAGATCGGGCGCCTACAAAGGAAAGGGTTCGGACCGGGGGCAGGGCCGTGTGTGGCCCAAAGTAGAAGTTAATGTATTTCGAGCATATCGGTTCGGTTCGGGAGTTGATACTTTACGTGATCCGGATCGGTTCGAGTGCCCATACATTTCCATGACCATGTCTCCTACTCCAACCCGACCCGGGTGGGCACACCTCGTTTTTATCCTTCTCTTTATTCTTCTTCACTCCTACCCGATCCGATCAGATGGAACCCTCCTCTCCTCTTCACTCCTATACCTCTTCACCCGAACCGATCCCAGACATCTTCTTCTTCTTCACCCTCTTTCTTCCTCAACCAACACCGAACCCAATCTCATGCCCAAGACTGAATCAAAGCCAAGCACTTATATGCTGGCGCGTTCAACCTTAGATCCTAAATCCCCTCCGTTACTGCCTTGAGATGGCGATGAGGTCATTAACAACGATGGCGGGGGGGGAGGGGGGAGAAGGTCATGGCGCCAGAATCAGCTAAGAACCATACTCAAATCGTCCAAATTACCCACGAATTTGAATCGAAATCAATCAAAAGGGAATCAACTGAAGTTTTGCAACCTACCTATATGATTATTTCGAGAATCAAAGGGAATTTTGATTTTTCAGAAATTAGGGTTTTTCTCTTTTGCAAAATTTAGAAAACGGTGATAGTGAAGGAAAGAAGGAAGAAGAGGGTGAATAGCGAATTTATATAAAATTGGAGTGGCTCTTAGTATTCCTAACACGTCATTCCGATCGGGCCGGAATACTGGCCCATACGGGTATTTAGCCCATTCGTTCAATGATAGTAAAGTGTAAGAAAAACCGTTCAGATCGGAGACCGAACCCTAATGGAATCATGCACATTGACTTGGCATATGAATTGAATTTAAAGGAAAATAAAATTAAACAAAGAGCTTACTTGGAGGAATCACTGGACATCGATCAGAGTTCTAAAAGCTGTTTAAAGCGAAGAAGGAAATCCGTGAACTTTTTGGTGTATTTATAGGCTGCAAGAGACATGACTTCATGACACAACGCGTCCCTACGAACGAATGGAAGTGACTATTCAACAGTTCAATTTCAGAAACTAGTGAACAGATAATGTCAAAGCACGCTCCATCTTCAATAGAAGCGTCCTTTGAGGGGGTAAAATGTTAGCCTACATTGTGAACTAGGCTACACAAAGATTAAAAGATCAAAAGATCAAAAGATCAAAAGAATGAAGAATGTTTTTTAGTCAAGTCGGATTGGATCGGATTTCCTTGGTCAAGGCAGAACAACGTAGAGCAGAGAAGGAAGGAGCGCAGGCCAAATAAGATCGGTTCGGGTAAACTTGATCCGTTAATTTGTAGTACTTCCGATCCGAACCCAGACAATTGAAGTAGCAGCAGTTTCAGCCCGTGTTCCTTAAGATTCGGAGCGGTTACACCAACGTTCGCCACTAACCTGATGCGTTGTGGCCACCATATTCCATCCGAACCCGATAATAATGGGATGGATGCCACGTGGATCCGAACCGAAGCCATCCCAGGAGCATTTTCCACCTATAAATACACCATCAAGGGACATTTAGAAGGATCTTTTAGCACTTTCAGAACTCAAACTCCTTTGTTATCTGAATTTCATCAACTTATTCAGAGTACAATCACCCTTTGAATGATATTGTAAAGGAAATTGAGTGAATAAAAACATTGTATGAGTGAAAATTGAGTGAGAATTATCGTTGTACTTGAATTCAAATCATTAATTCAAAGAGTAGGAAGTGGACGTAGGCTATTTAACGCCGAACCACTATAAATTGTGTGTTTTCTCCGTTTTTTGATTTCATTTCAGTAGAATCATTACTCGTTTGGGTGTTAGAGCCAATTTTGGATCTAACAGGGAGCAACCCACATAGCAAGGCTGCATGCCCATTTTTTGTCATTTCTCGATTGAAGAGGCTTGAGGTTATAATTACCTTTAGTAGTAGTGCATCTCCATTTACTTTGAATGCCACATTGTTAGATCCACTAGAAATCACTAATTAACGTCCATAAAAATACTGGGTGTTAAGCTAAGAGAAGGTATATTCTCTTCCATCAACAAAAATATGTTTGAGGAAATCAACGTACGTGACCCCTCTGGAAATACTCTGTCAGACATCCATCCATACAAGTTGTCCTCGGACAAGACAAACCGAAGGTACCCCCCTATCACATCCTTGGAATTACCCTATGGTCCAGTAGCGAGTAGTCATTGTAATCCGAAAGATTCCAATCATGATAGAATCACTGTCGAAATATTTCTAGGTTCTAATCAAAGAGATTTAACAATTAATCATTTTTCTTATGAAGATCCGCGGTCTTCAATTGCTCCATCTTCAATCAGTATCTTCCACGTATTTGTTGGTTCGGAATGGTTTTTGAATATAAATTTGATCCTGGTCTTTCCGTACCAACAATCGTATAGGTCAGGTTTGATAGTCGGTTATTTAACTATCAAATAACAATCATTTATAAAAAGAAAACAAATTCAATGACTCAATACCTAGCATCATTTAGCCTCTTTAATTAACTAATTGTTAATTAATACTAAAACTTCTAATTCTTATTATATTAGGAAAACATTTTCCTTTTCTTATTTAATATAAGAATATTCAATTACCATTTCACTTCTACTTCATTAGCTTCCCATTATAAAATTGGTAAGTTGAATAATCCCTCAGTATACAACCCCGATGGCCGAGACCAACGTCTGATTGACACCTCGAAACTTACTCTACTCAACCAACATACAATAGAATCTAATTTTCTTTAAAAACCACATCATATCCCTTCGAAAATCACTTCTAATAACAATTGTGTAGCGATATATGAATTTCTTATTATATATGAAAACAATAGTATTTATTATCAAAATTTATATTTATCAATAACTTAGCCATTTATTTTTATTTCTCAAAAACTCTCCTAACTTCCTTATAATATAGCTTATTTAACTATTATTTTAAACTAATGTGATAATTTCTTATATGATTTTCAAAAAAAATTCTCTTAACATTTAAAAACTAATATTATTCAGTTTCAGCTCAAATCGATATCCATTTACTAAACCATTTAAAATACTAGGCTTTAAATCCAAAACCAAATATTGGTTTCACATTTTAAAATTACACGTCTATACTCGCATTTCATTTCCAAATCCATTTATTCGCTAATCTCATTAACATATGCTATTAAATCACATTTCGTATTTTTTAGAGATAATGTTTACAAAAAAACATTAGTTAGTTACGAAAAAATCCTTTTCATCTCTTTTAAATCGATTCACGTTCGCTTTCAATTTCATTAACCCACTTCAACATTTTAAAACTTTTTAGACTTCATTTACGGCACTTTCGACCTTTTCCGTAATCATCTTAGCATTCCAATTCTATTCATACCACCTAACCTTTTCTATTTAATAATATCTCGGAATTCCCATTTATTATAATTTAAATGATTTGAAAAAAAAAACATGGATAAAGCTTTTATGTTTATTTTTTCAATAAACATCGTATTTCAAACATAAATATAACTTTAAAAACACTCAGAATCGATTAACAACGATTCCAAAAAAACTATTATTTTATCGTCGATACTAAAGAGGAAAATGTCTACTAAAGTACCAATATGTGAAATAAATGTTTTATCAACCAATATCACATTAAATTTAACACATCAAATAAATTAATAAAACTATCAATATTAGTGAGGAATCCTGTTAGATTCCTCCAACCTGTAGTTTCCTACATCAAAAATTCATTATTTCAACATATACTATTATATATTAAAATTAATAATTACTGGTGACGAATCCAGTTAGATCCCTCCAACCTGTTATTTCCTGGATAAAAATTGGTTGCTTCGATATGATCATTCAATTCGACTAAACGATGATTTTTATAAATAATTAATAACAACAATCTAATATCACCCATTTTATTTAACAATCGACCACAACCAATTCATTAAATTAAACACGTTTATTTTATAAACGTGACCAACAAGGTAAGTTACCTCAATTAGGTCCAATCGTTAAAATAAAAATTTGGTTTTCGATTAAAATTAGACAAATGTTTAATTTCATCCATCCATTCAATATATGAATATATAATTAACACACATTCAACAATTAGCAATCATAGAACACAAATGATAAACCCGACTTATATGAAATATAAGTGGGACAAAACTGAGTAAGTTAAACTCACTTTGATTTGATACGTTGAGCGACTCGGTTTTTAGTTAAATTAAACAGTCGTTTAGTTTAATTAAAATCCCTTGCCGATTCCAAATGCATCCAAATCTACTCCATAATGTAGGGCTTGTCAAGACGATTCCAACGCATCTTGAATCATTCGATTCTGTTAATATAGGAAGAGTCATACAATTATATGAGTTCATAATTTAATAACATTAGTTAACCTCCTAAATACCAATTAGTTAAGCTATTACATTGCTTAACAAATTTAACAAGCCGACTCTTTCCACGGACGTAAATCGCGGTTTGCACTTCCTGAACCCAAGCCAAAATTTTGATTAAACTTGTCATGATTTAGTATTATGCAATAACTTTATCATTTATAATAATAAGTTATTTTAATCTCATAATTTAGTTAATTGATTTACTGTGCATCGGAATTAAACTAGGTCGATGCGTTCTTCCTTCTCCATATTAACTACTTCGCTCCCGTCCTCAGCTAAACCCACTTTGTTGTTCTCCTTCATCAACCTTCACCGTGCCGACCCTAGACCATCAAACCCTGATCAGAGGCCACCGCCGGCATCACCTTAACTCCCTCGCCCTACGTCCCTAGCCTTGACGTTCCAGGTATCATCGTTCGCCTGACAATCCACCTCAACCGCCAGCACTTCCCAAACAAAATCTAGCCACTACATAAAGCCAAAAACTTTTGCCGCCTATCAGTTTATCGACCTCACTAAGCTCAACACTTTCGTTGTTGAACAATTTAGCTAATGATGAACAGATTGGAAGGGATTCGAGGATCAAACTGAGAAGCTCACATCCGTTCGTTAATGGAAGAGGCACCAGAAATTTTGTTGACCACGAGTTAGGTTATTGACCACGAATTTGAGCTGTAGTGGGGTATATATAGGCAATGTATAAATAAAATATTATTTAATGAACTTAGGCACGAAGTAATGTATTAAAACACCCACATACGATTTTTGATTTCGACGAAAATTGAAATCCTAGCATAAAACAATATTCCGGACACAACGGAACAGGTTTCGTCAAATTTTGAGATCGTTTATGAAAATTCCTTTATAAATATACAACGTGAATCGACACGCGTTTAAATTGCGTATGGTCACAAAATAAACTCAAAGCCAATTAACTTGAAAACTAAAATAATACAAAAACAAATCATTACGGATTTAATAAAAATAGTTCCCTTTATAACCGAGTTCGTTAGAAAATCGGTTATTCTTAATTCCCATATTAAATTGTTAAAATGATTAAATAAAAACCTAAGCATTTACCATTCGCACGATCAAACGGTAAGTCCGATCGACGAAAATCAAAATCCTAAAATAACTAACTAATACAGTTCCAATTCCCGGGATGATATTTTATACACCAAACAATGCTAGTTTGGACACCAAAATACCCGGTCTTCAAAATAAAGATCTACCTACCTATCCTGATTCTAAACGTCAATATGAATTCAACGAAATTAGTCTCGTAGATTAGTTCGATCGTTTGCTCAAGTTACGCATAAATATCCATTTATTTAAATTAGATTATTTTAATTACACACTATATAAAACGACTGAGCATTTACGGCTACCGTTGTCGCATACGACATTCAATTGGCATGAAATTGGGTTTTGTACAATAAGTTAACGTTGCAGATCCAATGAAACTAATTTCATCGAAAATTGAGGCCATTTGCAAAATGGCTATTCTTAAGGCTTATATAATATCGATAATATATATATATATATATATATATTCCAAAACAACCTAATTAAATAATATTAAATTATTACTGTGGTAAATATCCAAATAGAATATCATATTGCTTCAAATATAAACCAATATAGATTCATTACCAATTACGAGGTAAACCATATCCAAATTATATAAAAATCTTTTTTAAATTAATTAAATAAACGTTGTGGTTTATAAACGAATCCATAGCGACTATCTGAAAATTTGATATGGACATAACTAACAACCAGCAATATGATATCTTGATTTTTCTCTTTCATTTGAAAATTATAATCATATAGATTCAAACGTTTCTTATTTCACAGAATTCCGATTTATATCGGATCTTGTATATTCAATTGAAGTTCAAAACGTAATATTATGAACTATTACGCTGTTACGAGCTCATTTTAAATTAAATATAGATTTATATATTCAAATGTCGTTTTATTAACGAATTTCATATAAAAATCCATTAATATTTAAATTATAATATTTAAAACATATTTAAATATTCAGTTTTTGGTAACTAAAAATCAGGATCGTTACTTTTTTTACCCCTTAAAAGAATTTCGTCCCCGAAATTACTAATGTAGGAAAAATGTTACAAACCCACTATCTTTCAAAAACCCGATTTATTCTAAATCGAAAAAAAATCATTATTGTAAATAAAAAAAATTCAAAAATAACGATAATCTTCTAACACTTAAATTCTTGTAAAATTCAACAGAGTCTCCCCTGTACGGAGGGACTTCTACGATATCCCAGGAATACTAAATACATATTCATCAACCCACACGATCGGAAAACCAAAATCAAAAACCAAAATTTATATTTAAGCATACCTTTTATGAGCGATATTGAGCATACTTGCTCAAATTATTTCGATCTAAGCAATCAAAATTTATCCTCATAGCCTTTGGACACCTGTCTTTACTCAATTCAACATGTAAGTAACAAATACATGAAATTCTTAAGTAGTACTTCATTGATGAATTTTATTCAACCAATCTAACATACAATCAATAATCAATCAACAACCAATGCACAACCAACTTAATCAAATCAACTAAATTTTCATTCAGTATTAATACTTAGTTTGGTTTAACATATCTAAACATCAATCTTTTAATATCCGATTGATTTCTACTTAATTATTATTCATTCTGTTTTTATTTATTCGATTAACTAATTGATTTTCTAATTAGTTTACTTCCATTATGATTGATAAAATCTCATTTACAAATTTCACATTGAAATTACCTTTTGCTATATTAAACCATTTCAATTTTTTAATTCAATTTGAATTCCATTAAAATCAACCAAACACACCAATATCTCAATAATTTGAATTCCATTTAAACCATTTCAAATATATTCAGGTAAAATTATTTCATTTACCCTCTTTACAAAACAATATTGTATCAATCGCCAGTTCAAAATTGATAGTTGTAGTAGTAGCCAGTTCAAAATTGAACGAATTAAATAACACAACATAAAACATTTTTATTTAATCAACAAATACACTCGTATATATACACATTCAAACTCAGTCTAGGGTATTGTTAGTCCCATCTTTACCAACTTACGCCACAGAGCCAAGGTTATTAACCTTATCCTCTGATACCACGGTAACGACCCAGCGAAATTTGACGTCGAATTTCAACAATAATACATAAACCCGTATTACTTGCCAAAGCCCAAGTATAAAAAACACCAGATAGTTAATGGAAATAAATCAGAGGGAGTGACAAGGAAGAAAGAAATATTAGAATAAAAGAATAAGAAGAAGAACTAACACAAAATCAAAGTCTCACATCGCAATGGAACAAAATATCTATATAACAAAATGCCTTGGTTGGTTTTATAAAGACAAAGAAAGGCTGTGATCTATTTTCAACATAGATAAAGAAAGGCTCAGATTTGTCCACGCATCATTTCACTCGCACGATGTTCCACCACGTTCTCCCCATATATACTTCTGTTTTCTCATTCCACGTTCTTTTGCCTCCTTCCCCAATTTTTCATGTCAGTTCTCCCGAACATTAATTTCCATCAACTGAAACAACCGCAATCGAGATGAAAAATACTACATCGTGCGTCTCTATTCCTCAATTTCAAATCTAATAGAATTGTTACTATAAACAGGTTAGATCTTTTACCTTCTAATTATCATTATTTCGTACTATTCTGCTATTGAATTTTTCTCCCATAACTTTCGATGTTTGATCGGTTTACCCCTTATTTTCTAACAGTCGGACTTTATTTTGTTTGTACTTTAAGATTTTGATTTCTACTTCTTTCATCCGTTATATTTCAGTAAAATAATCTGATTTCATTGTAATTACTGAAGTTAATCTACTTCTTAATCAATCATGGATCCTGCTAATTTTAGGTCTAATCATGTTTTGGTTTTGACGGGCTCTCAATCAATTATTTGGGAAGATAGAGGTTAGTAGTACAGTAATTTCTTTAATTATGTGTTGTCTAATTTGTTTATTTTTAGAGTATTAAATTAAATTTGCTAATGTATGTGTGACACTCTTCACTGTAGTAAAAACTACCATCTAATTAGTATAAAATATAATCCTGTAATGAAGATTTGCCTTTTTTATTTCTATAAATTGAAATGCATTATATGCACTTTTTGTGCTACAGTATATAGTTAACCTTTTAGTATTCATAAAAGTCAGTTAACTTGGGAAAGGTTTGCGTCTTTCCTCCACACGGAGCAAGTTTCAAATTTTAATAGCGAATACTATGGATAACTGAATTTTTTAACTGCAATTAGTTACGTGGATTAAATTGATTTCATTTTTTTAATATAACAAATTATAATCTTTCAGTTTTGGAAGGCAATTTTTGTCTTACTCTAATCTAATATATATTTTCGTCCACTGACTATTTTCCACCACAACTTTATCTTACATCTTTATTGGTACAAAATTAGCTTTGTTTACTGAAACCATGGGATAAAAAGAATGCAGTTTGTATATGTATTGCTCATAATTTAATGTATGTACAATTTAAAATAATTTATGTTATATATAATATAATTTTAACTAAATTTATGCAGTGGATTTTACTTCAATAGTACCATATATGCTTGATTATAAATTTATGATCTTCCTTTTATGTATTTTCGTACTTAAATTGGTGTAATTGGATAGATAGATAACCAACAGTTAGTAGTCTGTACTTAGAAAGATAAATAATGCATTTCCGTAAGATCAATATTTCATATAAGGCAACTATAGAATGCAAGTATGTAAATGTTCAGCAAACAAATAGAGTCCGCTAACTTTGTTAAACCTATCGTTTCTAAACTAATGCAGATCTTTTTTTATGCTTTCTGGTCCATGTTCCTCCTCTCATCTGCAATCTTTTTTTTTTAATAATAATAATCTTATTTGAGTATTTTAACGGACTACTGCTGCATCTATTTCCTTCCTTTTCAATTCGCATTCCAACGTCAATATCATTTCATTCTTCAACCCCTTACTATTTCACTTTAGAAGTTATGATTTTCTCATATAGTTGATTTGTATATGGAATATGAAATTAAATGCTTTAGGTTTGCAAGTTGTACTTTAACCAATTGCCGTGGGTATTGTAGATGATGACTATGGATAACGAGATAACAGTTAAACTGAAATTCTAATGAATTTATGTTGGGTTGATACGCATTATTCTGTCTCTTTGTGTTGGTCAGATATTTTCCTTTTAATATGACGATGATTTAGTATATATAGGTGGTCATGTTTTGCTTTTGATTCATCTTTTCATTCATAAACTTTTATGCATAAAGTGTTTGAAATAACGTCATCTTCTACTGACTTTGTATATTTATGTTTCTATTTTTTATTTCCTCCCTTTTGTTCATTTAATTGGATATAACAATGATTTGACTAACTTTCCCCCACTGATGCAGATTTCAGTTAAGGAGTAAAAAATTTGCAGGTGTTGAAAAAAAAATATGAGCTTCATGGTTATTCTTTGTCCTACTTATTTTGGAGTTCATATTTTTTTGCTGAATATAATGGTTTCCTACTTTGACGTAGCATTCCAATTGAAAAAAGTTCATTTGAAAATGAAGGAAAGTTTGGTGACTGTGATAGGAACGAGCAACATACAAGATAACAAATTCATCTGATTGAGTAAGTCATCTTTGTAGTATTTTTTCATTTCTGTCTATTTTTTTTCTTTTATTTTCAATGCCTGTCATAATTTTATTTCAACCACTGCATTGTCCATTTCATTATTGTGACGAGAAGGAATTTCGCTCGGTCCGAACCAGTCGCTAAACCGATCCAGGCCGTTCGAAACGCCCTATCGTTTGAGAACATGACAAAACAGAACGCATACAGAAGAACATTCCACTGTATATTACAACAATGCATCAGACTACAAGAATATACAGAGTATAAATGAATATTACACAGAAATATCAGAGATTTAAATTACATTTAAATACGTAGCAGCGGAAAATAATACAATACACAACTAGAAGAAGATATACGGATACAAAGCTTTCCGGATATCGTTCCAGCTGTAAACCAGGATCCTGTGAATATAAATCTGCAAAACCAAAACTACTAGCTGCCCGTGTCAAAATAAGGGCACCCAGAGTTTAGGTTAAAACAATAAACTCTAGGTCAGTCATGGGACTGGTGTGAGAACTAAAATCGTTATTAATCTTTGTTTTTAAAGTTAGGTAAATCAAGGGACCACGCCGGATAACACGGAACGGGTTTCCTCCCAAGAATACCAGTGCATAAAACAAACAGCGCAATGCTAAATAAAGAAAAATGAAGCTGTTATAAGACCCAGGTCCTATCACACAATGCAACGCAAGCCGGGGGATAGGGTTTTCCCTTATAACAGCCAAAGAATGCTTGATACGTTTAAAACAAATCATTTGATACTATAATATGTGTATAGTGTATAAAACAACTTCAAATCATAAGTATCAATCATAAGCGGCATGGGTACCATATATCATGTCGCCATACTAGGCTCTACAAATAAAACCGCAAATGTCACGTATTTGGAAATTGGGTTTCCATCTATGAACCGAGGCAAAAGATAGTCCTCAACCGATTCGTGACTCTCTAGCCCGAGCCACAGGACTCAGACTCAGGTGGGCCCTTGGATCCTCAGGGCCAGTCCACCGATGTGGATTAAACTTAAACCCTGAACATGCGTTCCTCCGCCCTATGGGGCGTAAATGAGCCAACTAAATGACTCCATCGGTTCGAGAATGACCGATCAATCTGAGGCGCCTCGCAACAGCAACAACCACATAAGTCAAACTCGTCAGGGCGTGTAAAACCACTGACGCCACTTCTAGCTAGAAAGAAACGCATGCCCTCCCTGACGTCCTCTCCCGTTTGTGGTTCATACCGGGTGTGAAACTCGCGAAGCAAACGTTACACAAAGCTACGCCACAAAGGCCTTGCTTTGATCATCACCACAAGACTTTGCTTTTCAACAGAAGCCTCGATCAATTGCCACTTAGGCATGCCACACAGGCAATTCACTCCATGCGTTTGATATCCATCAATATATAACCCCTGAGCTCGTACGTCTCAGAGAAGGGCGTTAAGCAAGAGAATAAATTCTCCGCCTCCAAACAGATATATATTTAATATAGATCAATCGCACGGACTAAAATCCAATATCAGACACACAGTCCATTTACAAGTCCGTTCTGGGTCTGAACGAAGCCGGAGGCACCTAGTACCCCGCATATCCATCGATCTCCAAGTACGTCTGGACGATCACCAACTGTTTCCATCTTCTTGGGTGTACACCCAATCAAGATCATCAGTAATCACCCAAACGACGTGAAGACTTCCGGTCTTCAACCACCGTCTTCATCTTCGACTTATCGTCGTATCAGTTATTCAGAATGGGATAAACCTGGTCTTTCCGAATAACTCGAATATATATTAAATAAGTGTTACACAAACACAACATACGCCTCATTCCAATTCATCAGTCACTAACCGTAAATTAATCAAGAGAATAATTCCCCAAATATTAACCCCGAAAGCCGAAACCAACATCAGATCAATATCCAGAAAATCATTCTGCTTAGCTAACCGACAGTTAGTTTCTAAATTTCACATTCATAGGGAAATGTTCCCATTAATTTTATCCAAGATAAATTTCTTGAATTTATTCTTTAATCTATTTTTGAATATCAATTCAAAACTAGTCGGGATTAGCGAACTTTACCGAAGTAATCATTTGTTTTAATTTCCCAATCCCAACCTATTCATCCCATGAAGTAAAACTGGTAGTACTTCATATCTAACACCACGGTGTTATCGGTAAATTCAATTACCATTTCACGTTCAAATCTAATTAAAGATTTAACTATCGCCTGGAGCAAAACTGGTGATACTCCATTCTCGATCATCTCAATCTAATTAAAGATTCATTAAAACTCCACTTAGTTTTAATCGTTAACTAGGTTAAAGAATCCGTGTCATTTAAAAACACAGTTCACGATAAACCCAAAGTCACATTCCATTAATTATCGGGTTAAAGAACGAGTGTTATTTAAAACACTGTTCACGATAAACCCAAAAATCAATATCAATTCAATTCCAATTAAATATCATTTAATTGGTACACTTCATCAAATCTAAATAAAAAGATTTAATCTTTTCTCAACTGGGTTCAAGAACAGTGTTAGTGAAGACACCATTCACGACAAACCCAAATCACATTTGATATTCAAAATAAGGCTCTGAATAGAAAATATATCGGCTTATATTCAATATCAAATTCTACGATTAACAAATGTTATATTGGAAATAACGATATAAATATATATATCTTTCAAATTTCCATAACAACATCCGTATAATCACGAATTCCAACATCGAAATATTCCGAAGACAATTTCGATTCAAATCCACTCCAATGCAATCATTGGAAATTCTGGTTATTTTTAAAACCCTTTTCAAATTCAATTTATTTATTTAAAAATAAATAGAATTATAATTCTAGTTCAAAACTAGTTCATTTCGATAAAAATCTATTTTTATCTTTTCAAATATGGAGTTTTTCATCCCAAATCTTCCCAAATCATTTCTTATGATTTTACACAAATTATTACTATTTTTAATAATTTTATCAAGGCCCGTACAGTCTATTTCCATCAATGGCCATCGAACTGCACTTACAGCGACCTTTTTCAAATTTGATTTGGACATAATTCCAAATCCAACCGTTAGATTTCTAATTTATCACATTCGTTAGAAAGATCTTTTCGATACGAACCCAACAGTTCCGGTTTTAGGAGGATCCGACGGTCGGATCTCCCGTAATGTCCGTTTGAAATAAATGGTCGAAATTCGCGAACTGCCGCGGCGCGGCGCTTTCTATTCAGGCCATTATATTATATATATAATATATATAATATATATTTCGTCGATTTCTATTTAAAACGAATTATATAAATAGTTTTAAATTCGTTTCAAAAGCAATTTCAACTTCCTTTTCAATTCAAATCAAAATTGAATTCTTCTTTATAAATTCGTTTTAAAATTCATTTCTATTCAATTCAAATTTCAATTCAATTTGAATTCATTTCAATTCGCTTTCAATTCAATTCGAATTCGTTTGCAATTCAATTCATTTCGAAATTGTTTTCAATTCAATTCATTTCGAAATCGTTTTCAATTCAATTCATTTCGAAATCGTTTTCAATTCAATTCATTTCGAAATCATTTTCAATTCAATTCATTTCGAAATCGTTTTATATTCAATTCATTTCGAAATCATTTTCAATTCAATTCATTTCGAAATCATTTTCAATTCAATTCATTTCGAAATCATTTTCAATTCAATTCATTTCGAAATCATTTTCAATTCAATTCATTTCGAAATCGTTTTATATTCAATTCATTTCGAAATCGTTTTATATTCAATTCATTTCGAAATCATTTTCAATTCAATTCATTTCGAAATCATTTTCATTTCAATTCATTTCGAAATCATTTTCAATTCAATTCATTTCGAAATCATTTTCAATTCAATTCATTTCGAAATCGTTTTCAATTCAATTCATTTCGAAATCGTTTTATATTCAATTCATTTCAAAATGAATAGAATCGATATAAATCGTTTACGTCAAAATGGCGTCAATCTAATCAACACGGCTTCATACATTTCTATTTTCAAATATTCTATTTCAAATATTTCTTTTTCAAAATAGTTGTTATTATCAAAATATTTCGTTCAACACATGACCAATCTCAATGGATGAGTACTGTCAACACATGAACCTTTATTTTATATTATTCTTTATTTTTCAAATTGGAATGAGGCCCAATCAATTACCATATAAGGTTAATTATATGGATTTTCATACAACACATGTATATAATAGCATTGAAAAATAATCAACCATCAACCAAAGTGCACTACACTGTATAAGCATCAAATATAGATATCTAACGCTTATAACAGCCTGTCAATCAATCGATCGACATATTTAATCAATCAGGATGAGTGAACTTCAAATTTCATCCCAACACCCGTGTGGGGTTTCAAACAATCAAACACAGATTTTATTTGTGCAGTTGGGCGATGTGTAAAATTTATCGACCCAATCAATATCCTTCAAATAGGTGTACATAAACAAACCGTCTGGTTTGTAAATGAATATTTATTTTATTCACTTCACGTTAAAAATTATATTTTTAACGATAAAACATTTTATTCAACCTATGAATATTCTATTCGGTTCATTTATTCAATAAAATGATATTTTTATTTTTCTAACATATTTTAGAAAATTTCGGCGGCATAACGGCACGATACTAGAAACGGGACAAGGCCTAGCCTTATCCCCGGACTAGTGAAGGCCCACGCCATTCACACATCAATCAAATCTATTTCATTTCACCAAACAATTCAATTCAAACCAAAGCATCTAACTAATTTATGCAATCAAACAAACAAGTCCATGGTCTATGGACGATTGTGTCGGGTGCTACTAAGCACCGTCTGCATCCTAGTATATATATATATATATATATATATATATATAACTAGAAAAGAAAATTGAAAGGTGAGAAATTCTCACCAATAGCTATCCAATACTACGACTCTTCCTTTATAGAAATCTTCGCCAATCTCGCCTTTTTGTTGCTTTCGCCCGTATTCTCTACATATGTAAAAATCGAATTTTTACTATGTTATTCACTATATAAAAATCGAATTTCAAAAATATAGATTCCGCTTTTTCAAAAATAAAGATTATATTTTTAATATTCCTATGATGTGAAAATTATATTTTTATTACTTTAAAAATATAAAATCATATCTTACTCCTTCTACTTAATAAAAATTCCGTCTTTTGTATTCTAAAAATATGATCTTTTCTATTCTAAAAATCTGATCTTTTCTATTCTAAAAATCTGATCTTTTCTATTCTAAAAATCTGATCTTTTCTATTTTAAAGTTCAAACCTTTCTCTTTTTAAAATCTTAAAATAAAATCAGTTTTTAAAACCTTTTCAAAATCAGTTTTCAAATGCTTTTTAAAAAAAATTCAGTTTAAACCTTTTTTAAAAATTCAGTTTTTAAATGCTTTTAAAAATCGGTTTTACATTCTTTAAAAATCAGTTTTTAAATGCTTTAGAAATCAGTTTTTAAATGCTTTAGAAATCAGTTTTTAAATGCTTTTAAAAAAATTCAGTTTAACCCTTTTTAAAAATTCAGTTTAACCCCTTTTAAAAATTCAGTTTTTAAAAGCTTTTAAAAATCGGTTTTACATTCTTTAAAAATCAGTTTTTAAATGCTTTAGAAATCAGTTTTTAAATGCTTTTAAAAAAATTCAGTTTAACCCTTTTTAAAAATTCAGTTTTTAAAAGCTTTTAAAAAATCGGTTTTAAAACCTAAAAAAAACAAACAGTATTTACTAAAAAAAACAGTATTCTTTTCTATGAAAATAAAATCAGAATTAAAATAAAAATAAAATAAAAATAAAAACTTACTGTGCTGCGAAGAAGGGGGGTGCTTCGCGTTCACGGATCGAGGAGGGGGGGTCGTCTTCGTCGGAGCTGGCTTCTAGGGGGGCGGCGGCTTCAGCGTCTCGAACTGGGGGGCTCTCGAATCGCGTCGCGATGGCTTCGAGGGGGAGGGCGAGGTCACTGACGGTTCGAGGGTGGGGCTTCGGTGGAGGCGGTCGTGGGTGGGGCTTCCGTAGAGGCGGCGTCGTGGGTCGATTTAGGGTTTTTTTCTGATTAATGAATCGGGGGGGCCAGAAAGGGAGATAAAGGGTGGGAGGGAAACATATAATTTTTTTTTAATTTTGTTAATTAATTTAATTGTATAAAATTGACTTTTACCCACGACCTCCAAACGAGGCCCACCGCCTGTCGTCCATAGCGTTTAACCCACATTCCGAATACAATGGGATATGTATCGCAAGCTGATTTGATCGTTACAATCAGTTTCTGTTGAATTTACATTTAAATCACTATATTGAATTTTAAACGCACATTTCAAATTACCGGGGTCACATACTAACTCTAAAAATTTCCGAAAAATATTTTCTAGCTTCATATTGACGATACGGTCCTAACAAAACTAGTTTCGTCGAATTCTGAGACCGTTTGAAAAATGGCCAATTTCCAGTCGAATAAAATCAACTGAAACTGGTCAAACGCGTTTTCCTTTGCCACGCTCACATATTGAGTCGAAAAATTATGAAATTTAAAACCTAGCAATAATTTGACATCACGGACCCAACAAAACTGGTTTCGTCGAAATCCGAGGTCGTTTGCAAAATGTCCATTTTTAAGGGCCTGAATTCCATAGCGACTATTCAGA
The DNA here is from genome assembly GCA_030737875.1 of Allium sativum. Taxonomy (NCBI): domain Eukaryota; kingdom Viridiplantae; phylum Streptophyta; class Magnoliopsida; order Asparagales; family Amaryllidaceae; genus Allium; species Allium sativum. Next base: position 886,313,127 of record CM060915.1, on the reverse strand, counting down.
ATTTTCAATTGGACATATCTTTTGATTCCCGCTATGAAATTTCAATTTCCCGGATTCGTTGGAAAGATATTATCAATTAGATCCTAATGTTTTTGGTTTCACTAAAATCCGGATTGTTTTGCACACGGTACATTCAATTGAAGTTTGAAATCGAATTATCGAACTACCGCGCCATTTTCAATTCTATTTATAATTATATATAAATATTTATATTCTAATGACGACGCGTATAAATATATACGTTCGAATTATATTCTGAGTAAATTTTCCGTCGATATTATTTAAAATAATCTATTTTAAATAATCAAAATTCGCTAAAATTGCCAAAATAAAAATTTTAAACTGGCCCAGATTTTCGGGTTGTTACAATCTCCCCCACTTAAAACTTTTCGTCCCCGAAAAGGAACAAAGTCGATAGTGGTTTGATTAATCAACACTACGTTCGATCCGGCTTTCATTCTCCAACTTTTCAGTTTCTGAGAATTCTCAAATTTTCAAAAATTTGGCTAACACCCTAAATTTTCAAAAAAATTCGCCATAACCTCCCCTGCACCGGGAGCATCTGGGAATTTCAAATAGCTTCCCCAGTCCTTCAGATCTCAAAAAGAAAAAGAAAAAGCCAAGCGGCTAGCCAATAGGCTCATAAAATCATCATCACCCAAACAAAACAGTAAATTATGTAGTAAACATGTACCTATTTGTCGGGCAAACAAATTTTATTCTCTGCTCTAGCCTCCTTGCTATGACCTGTTCAATGTAAGCACATGTATATGCAAGAAAATGCGACCAAATTCCAATACAATTCAATATTTGGTTCAATTAGGCAAAATGGTTAAAATTTAGCAAACAAATAAACAAACAACACAAACATCAATCAATTAGTGAATTAACGTTTCAAATTCATAATTTTGATATATATACTGAAAATCTTGTTTTTGATGCCAATTCACACTAAAGTGTTCTAGCTATATAAGATTTGGTTCTCACACCAGTCTAATGGAAATATATAGAAATCACACCTTCGAAACACGAATATAAATGTTGATGATGCGATCGCTATGATCAATATCATCTTCGGGCGACTAGAGTGTGTTGCTATATCTATCCAATATATTAAAATTTCAAATACACGTGGATCAGACGTATACGCAAAATCTTTATATACTGGACTGTCCAACTCAATATAAATAGATAATCAAATATGAATAATTGATTTAAATTTTCAAAACAAAAATTTGTTTTCACTTTAAAAATTTACTCTTCACACTCGTTCTAGGATATTACTGATCCCATCTCTAACGAGTCATCCCCATTGGATATTACTAATCCAATATCTGATGAATTCTTTCGTATGGTTCTAATGTGCCTTGTTCTCTGAGCTTTGTAAACCAAAGCTCTGATACCAACTGTGACGAGAAGGAATTTCGCTCGGTCCGAACCAGTCGCTAAACCGATCCAGGCCGTTCGAAACGCCCTATCGTTTGAGAACATGACAAAACAGAACGCATACAGAAGAACATTCCACTGTATATTACAACAATGCATCAGACTACAAGAATATACAGAGTATAAATGAATATTACACAGAAATATCAGAGATTTAAATTACATTTAAATACATAGCAGTGGAAAATAATACAATACACAACTAGAAGAAGATATACGGATACAAAGCTTTCCGGATATCGTTCCAGCTGTAAACCAGGATCCTGTGAATATAAATCTGCAAAACCAAAACTACTAGCTGCCCGTGTCAAAATAAGGGCACCCAGAGTTTAGGTTAAAACAATAAACTCCAGGTCAGTCATGGGACTGGTGTGAGAACTAAAATCGTTATTAATCTTTGTTTTTAAAGTTAGGTAAATCAAGGGACCACGCCGTATAACACGGAACGGGTTTCCTCCCAAGAATACCAGTGTATAAAACAAACAGCGCAATGCTAAATAAAGAAAAATGAAGCTGTTATAAGACCCAGGTCCTATCACACAATGCAACGCAAGCCGGGGGATAGGGTTTTCCCTTATAACAGCCAAAGAATGCTTGATACGTTTAAAACAAATCATTTGATACTATAATAAGTGTATAGTGTATAAAACAACTTCAAATCATAAGTATCAATCATAGGCGGCATGGGTACCATATATCATGTCGCCATACTAGGCTCTACAAATAAAACCGCAAATGTCACGTATTTGGAAATTGGGTTTCCATCTATGAATCGAGGCAAAAGATAGTCCTCAACCGATTCGTGACTCTCTAGCCCGAGCCACAGGACTCAGACTCAGGTGGGCCCTTGGATCCTCAGGGCCAGTCCACCGATGTGGATTAAACTTAAACCCTGAACATGCGTTCCTCCGCCCTATAGGGCGTAAATGAGCCAACTAAATGACTCCATCGGTTCGAGAACGACCGATCAATCCGAGGCGCCTCGCAACAGCAACAACCACATAAGTCAAACTCGTCAGGGCGTGTAAAACCACTGACGCCACTTCTAGCTAGAAAGAAACGCATGCCCTCCCTGACGTCCTCTCCCGTTTGTGGTTCATACCGGGTGTGAAACTCGCGAAGCAAACGTTACACAAAGCTACGCCACAAAGGCCTTGCTTTGATCATCACCACAAGACTTTGCTTTTCAACAGAAGCCTCGATCAATTGCCACTTAGGCATGCCACACAGGCAATTCACTCCATGCGTTTGATATCCATAAATATATAACCCCTGAGCTCGTACGTCTCAGAGAAGGGCGTTAAGCAAGAGAATAAATTCTCCGCCGCCAAACAGATATATATTTAATAGAGATCAATCGCACGGACTAAAATCCAATGTCAGACAAACAGTCCATTTACAAGTCCGTTCTGGGTCTGAACGAAGCCGGAGGCACCTAGTACCCCGCATATCCATCGATCTCCAAGTACGTCTGGACGATCACCAACTGTTTCCATCTTCTTGGGTGTACAGCCCAATCAAGATCATCAGTAATCACCCAAACGACGTGAAGACTTCCGGTCTTCAACCACCGTCTTCATCTTCGACTTATCGTCGTATCAGTTATTCAGAATGGGATAAACCCGGTCTTTCCGAATAACTCGCGTATATTTTAAATAAGTGTTACACAAACACAACATACGCCTCATTCCAATTCATCAGTCACTAACCGTAAATTAATCAAGAGAATAATTCCCCAAATATTAACCCCGAAGGCCGAAACCAACATCAGATCAATATCCAGAAAATCATTCTGCTTAGCTAACCGACAGTTAGTTTCTAAATTTCACATTCATAGGGAAAGGTTCCCATTAATTTTATCCAAGATAAATTTCTTGAATTTATTCTTTAATCTATTTTTGAATATCAATTCAAAACTAGTCGGGATTAGCGAACTTTACCGAAGTAATCATTTGTTTAAATTTCCCAATCCCAACCTATTCATCCCATGAAGTAAAACTGGTAGTACTTCATATCTAACACCACGGTGTTATCGGTAAATTCAATTACCATTTCACGTTCAAATCTAATTAAATATTTAACTATCGCCTGGAGCAAAACTGGTGATACTCCATTCTCGATCATCTCAATCTAATTAAAGATTCATTAAAACTCCACTTAGTTTTAATCGTTAACTAGGTTAAAGAATCCGTGTCATTTAAAAACACGGTTCACGATAAACCCAAAGTCACATTCCATTAATTATCGGGTTAAAGAACGAGTGTTATTTAAAACACTGTTCACGATAAACCCAAAAATCAATATCAATTCAATTCCAATTAAATATCATTTAATTGGTACACTTCATCAAATCTAAATAAAAAGATTTAATCTTTTCTCAACTGGGTTCAAGAACAGTGTTAGTGAAGACACCATTCACGACAAACCCAAATCACATTTGATATTCAATATAAGGCTCTGAATAGAAAATATATCGGCTTATATTCAATATCAAATTCTACGATTAACAAATGTTATATTGGAAATAACGATATAAATATATATATATCTTTCAAATTTCCATAACAACATCCGTATGATCACGAATTCCAACATCGAAATATTCCGAAGACAATTTCGATTCAAATCCACTCCAATGCAATCATTGGAAATTCTGGTTATTTTTAAAACCCTTTTCGAATTCAATTTATTTATTTAAAAATAAATAGAATTATAATTCTAGTTCAAAACTAGTTCATTTCGATAAAAATCTATTTTTATCTTTTCAAATATGGAGTTTTTCATCCCAAATCTTCCCAAATCATTTCTTATGATTTTACACAAATCATTACTATTTTTAATAATTTTATCAAGGCCCGTACAGTCGATTTCCATCAATGGCCATCGAACTGCACTTACAGCGACCTTTTTCAAATTTGATTTGGACATAATTCCAAATCCAACCGTTAGATTTCTAATTTATCACATTCGTTAGAAAGCTCTTTTCGATACGAACCCAACGGTTCCGGTTTTAGGAGGATCCGACAGTCGGATCTCCCGTAATATCCGTTTGAAATAAATGGTCGAAATTCGCGAACTGTCGCGGCGCGGCGCGTTCTATTCAGGCCATTATATTATATATATAATATATATAATATATATTTCATCGATTTCTATTTAAAACGAATTATATAAATAGTTTTAAATTCGTTTCAAAAGCAATTTCAACTTCCTTTTCAATTCAAATCAAAATTGAATTCTTCTTTATAAATTCGTTTTAAAATTCATTTCTATTCAATTCAAATTTCAATTCAATTTGAATTCATTTCAATTCGCTTTCAATTCAATTCGAATTCATTTGCAATTCAATTCATTTCGAAATTGTTTTCAATTCAATTCATTTCGAAATCGTTTTCAATTCAATTCATTTCGAAATCGTTTTCAATTCAATTCATTTCGAAATCATTTTCAATTCAATTCATTTTGAAATCGTTTTATATTCAATTCATTTCGAAATCATTTTCAATTCAATTCATTTCGAAATCGTTTTATATTCAATTCATTTCGAAATCATTTTCAATTCAATTCATTTCGAAATCATTTTCAATTCAATTCATTTCGAAATCGTTTTCAATTCAATTCATTTCGAAATCGTTTTATATTCAATTCATTTCAAAATGAATAGAATCGATATAAATCGTTTACTTCAAAATGGCGTCAACCTAATCAACACGGCTTCATAAATTTCTATTTTTAAATATTCTATTTCAAATATTTCTTTTTCAAAATAGTTGTTATTATCAAAATATTTCGTTCAACACATGACCAATCTCAATGGATGAGTACTGTCAACACATGAACCTTTATTTTATATTATTCTTTATTTTTCAAATTGGAATGAGGCCCAATCAATTACCATATAAGGTTAATTATATGGATTTTCATACAACACATGTATATAATAGCATTGAAAAATAATCAACCATCAACCAAAGTGCACTACACTGTATAAGCATCAAATATAGATATCTAACGCTTATAACAGCCTGTCAATCAATCGATCGACATATTTAATCAATCAGGATGAGTGAACTTCAAATTTCATCCCAACACCCGTGTGGGGTTTCAAACAATCAAACACAGATTTTATTTGTGCAGTTGGGCGATGTGTAAAATTTATCGACCCAATCAATATCCTTCAAATAGGTGTACATAAACAAACCGTCTGGTTTGTAAATGAATATTTATTTTATTCACTTCACGTTAAAAATTATATTTTTAACGATAAAACATTTTATTCAACCTATGAATATTCTATTCGGTTCATTTATTCAATAAAATGATATTTTTATTTTTCTAACATATTTTAGAAAATTTCGGCGGTATAACGGCACGATACTAGAAACGGGACAAGGCCTAGCCTTATCCCCGGACTAGTGAAGGCCCACGCCATTCACACATCAATCAAATCTATTTCATTTCACCAAACAATTCAATTCAAACCAAAGCATCTAACTAATTTATGCAATCAAACAAACAAGTCCATGGTCTGTGGACGATTGTGTCGGGTGCTACTAAGCACCGTCTGCATCCTAGTATATATATATATATATATATATATATATATATATATATATATATATATATAACTAGAAAAGAAAATTGAAAGGTGAGAAATTCTCACCAATAGCTATCCAATACTACGACTCTTCCTTTATAGAAATCTTCGCCAATCTCGCCTTTTTGTTGCTTTCGCCCGTATTCTCTACATATGTAAAAATCGAATTTTTACTATGTTATTCACTATATAAAAATCGAATTTCAAAAATATAGATTCCGCTTTTTCAAAAATAAAGATTATATTTTTAATATTCCTATGATGTGAAAATTATATTTTTATTACTTTAAAAATATAAAATCATATCTTACTCCTTCTACTTAATAAAAATTCCGTCTTTTGTATTCTAAAAATATGATCTTTTCTATTCTAAAAATCTGATCTTTTCTATTCTAAAAATCTGATCTTTTCTATTTTAAAGTTCAAACCTTTCTCTTTTTAAAATCTTAAAATAAAATCAGTTTTTAAAACCTTTTCAAAATCAGTTTTCAAATGCTTTTTAAAAAAAATTCAGTTTAAACCTTTTTTAAAAATTCAGTTTTTAAATGCTTTTAAAAATCGGTTTTACATTCTTTAAAAATCAGTTTTTAAATGCTTTAGAAATCAGTTTTTAAATGCTTTAGAAATCAGTTTTTAAATGCTTTTAAAAAAATTCAGTTTAACCCTTTTTAAAAATTCAGTTTAACCCCTTTTAAAAATTCAGTTTTTAAAAGCTTTTAAAAATCGGTTTTACATTCTTTAAAAATCAGTTTTTAAATGCTTTAGAAATCAGTTTTTAAATGCTTTTAAAAAAATTCAGTTTAACCCTTTTTAAAAATTCAGTTTTTAAAAGCTTTTAAAAAATCGGTTTTAAAACCTAAAAAAAACAAACAGTATTTACTAAAAAAAACAGTATTCTTTTCTATGAAAATAAAATCAGAATTAAAATAAAAATAAAATAAAAATAAAAACTTACTGTGCTGCGAAGAAGGGGGGTGCTTCGCGTTCACGGATCGAGGAGGGGGGGTCGTCTTCGTCGGAGCTGGCTTCTAGGGGGGCGGCGGCTTCAGCGTCTCGAACTGGGGGGCTCTCGAATCGCGTCGCGATGGCTTCGAGGGGGAGGGCGAGGTCACTGACGGTTCGAGGGTGGGGCTTCGGTGGAGGCGGTCGTGGGTGGGGCTTCCGTAGAGGCGGCGTCGTGGGTCGATTTAGGGTTTTTTTCTGATTAATGAATCGGGGGGGCCAGAAAGGGAGATAAAGGGTGGGAGGGAAACATATAATTTTTTTTTAATTTTGTTAATTAATTTAATTGTATAAAATTGACTTTTACCCACGACCTCCAAACGAGGCCCACCGCCTGTCGTCCATAGCGTTTAACCCACATTCCGAATACAATGGGATATGTATCGCAAGCTGATTTGATCGTTACAATCAGTTTCTGTTGAATTTACATTTAAATCACTATATTGAATTTTAAACGCACATTTCAAATTACCGGGGTCACATACTAACTCTAAAAATTTCCGAAAAATATTTTCTAGCTTCATATTGACGATACGGTCCTAACAAAACTAGTTTCGTCGAATTCTGAGACCGTTTGAAAAATGGCCAATTTCCAGTCGAATAAAATCAACTGAAACTGGTCAAACGCGTTTTCCTTTGCCACGCTCACATATTGAGTCGAAAAATTATGAAATTTAAAACCTAGCAATAATTTGACATCACGGACCCAACAAAACTGGTTTCGTCGAAATCCGAGGTCGTTTGCAAAATGTCCATTTTTAAGGGCCTGAATTCCATAGCGACTATTCAGAATTTTCAATTGGACATATCTTTTGATTCCCGCTATGAAATTTCAATTTCCCGGATTCGTTGGAAAGATATTATCAATTAGATCCTAATGTTTTTGGTTTCACTAAAATCCGGATTGTTTTGCACACGGTACATTCAATTGAAGTTTGAAATCGAATTATCGAACTACCGCGCCATTTTCAATTCTATTTATAATTATATATAAATATTTATATTCTAATGACGACGCGTATAAATATATACGTTCGAATTATATTCTGAGTAAATTTTCCGTCGATATTATTTAAAATAATCTATTTTAAATAATCAAAATTCGCTAAAATTGCCAAAATAAAAATTTTAAACTGGCCCAGATTTTCGGGTTGTTACAATCTCCCCCACTTAAAACTTTTCGTCCCCGAAAAGGAACAAAGTCGATAGTGGTTTGATTAATCAACACTACGTTCGATCCGGCTTTCATTCTCCAACTTTTCAGTTTCTGAGAATTCTCAAATTTTCAAAAATTTGGCTAACACCCTAAATTTTCAAAAAAATTCGCCATAACCTCCCCTGCACCGGGAGCATCTGGGAATTTCAAATAGCTTCCCCAGTCCTTCAGATCTCAAAAAGAAAAAGAAAAAGCCAAGCGGCTAGCCAATAGGCTCATAAAATCATCATCACCCAAACAAAACAGTAAATTATGTAGTAAACATGTACCTATTTGTCGGGCAAACAAATTTTATTCTCTGCTCTAGCCTCCTTGCTATGACCTGTTCAATGTAAGCACATGTATATGCAAGAAAATGCGACCAAATTCCAATACAATTCAATATTTGGTTCAATTAGGCAAAATGGTTAAAATTTAGCAAACAAATAAACAAACAACACAAACATCAATCAATTAGTGAATTAACGTTTCAAATTCATAATTTTGATATATATACTGAAAATCTTGTTTTTGATGCCAATTCACACTAAAGTGTTCTAGCTATATAAGATTTGGTTCTCACACCAGTCTAATGGAAATATATAGAAATCACACCTTCGAAACACGAATATAAATGTTGATGATGCGATCGCTATGATCAATATCATCTTCGGGCGACTAGAGTGTGTTGCTATATCTATCCAATATATTAAAATTTCAAATACACGTGGATCAGACGTATACGCAAAATCTTTATATACTGGACTGTCCAACTCAATATAAATAGATAATCAAATATGAATAATTGATTTAAATTTTCAAAACAAAAATTTGTTTTCACTTTAAAAATTTACTCTTCACACTCGTTCTAGGATATTACTGATCCCATCTCTAACGAGTCATCCCCATTGGATATTACTAATCCAATATCTGATGAATTCTTTCGTATGGTTCTAATGTGCCTTGTTCTCTGAGCTTTGTAAACCAAAGCTCTGATACCAACTGTGACGAGAAGGAATTTCGCTCGGTCCGAACCAGTCGCTAAACCGATCCAGGCCGTTCGAAACGCCCTATCGTTTGAGAACATGACAAAACAGAACGCATACAGAAGAACATTCCACTGTATATTACAACAATGCATCAGACTACAAGAATATACAGAGTATAAATGAATATTACACAGAAATATCAGAGATTTAAATTACATTTAAATACATAGCAGTGGAAAATAATACAATACACAACTAGAAGAAGATATACGGATACAAAGCTTTCCGGATATCGTTCCAGCTGTAAACCAGGATCCTGTGAATATAAATCTGCAAAACCAAAACTACTAGCTGCCCGTGTCAAAATAAGGGCACCCAGAGTTTAGGTTAAAACAATAAACTCCAGGTCAGTCATGGGACTGGTGTGAGAACTAAAATCGTTATTAATCTTTGTTTTTAAAGTTAGGTAAATCAAGGGACCACGCCGTATAACACGGAACGGGTTTCCTCCCAAGAATACCAGTGTATAAAACAAACAGCGCAATGCTAAATAAAGAAAAATGAAGCTGTTATAAGACCCAGGTCCTATCACACAATGCAACGCAAGCCGGGGGATAGGGTTTTCCCTTATAACAGCCAAAGAATGCTTGATACGTTTAAAACAAATCATTTGATACTATAATAAGTGTATAGTGTATAAAACAACTTCAAATCATAAGTATCAATCATAGGCGGCATGGGTACCATATATCATGTCGCCATACTAGGCTCTACAAATAAAACCGCAAATGTCACGTATTTGGAAATTGGGTTTCCATCTATGAATCGAGGCAAAAGATAGTCCTCAACCGATTCGTGACTCTCTAGCCCGAGCCACAGGACTCAGACTCAGGTGGGCCCTTGGATCCTCAGGGCCAGTCCACCGATGTGGATTAAACTTAAACCCTGAACATGCGTTCCTCCGCCCTATAGGGCGTAAATGAGCCAACTAAATGACTCCATCGGTTCGAGAACGACCGATCAATCCGAGGCGCCTCGCAACAGCAACAACCACATAAGTCAAACTCGTCAGGGCGTGTAAAACCACTGACGCCACTTCTAGCTAGAAAGAAACGCATGCCCTCCCTGACGTCCTCTCCCGTTTGTGGTTCATACCGGGTGTGAAACTCGCGAAGCAAACGTTACACAAAGCTACGCCACAAAGGCCTTGCTTTGATCATCACCACAAGACTTTGCTTTTCAACAGAAGCCTCGATCAATTGCCACTTAGGCATGCCACACAGGCAATTCACTCCATGCGTTTGATATCCATAAATATATAACCCCTGAGCTCGTACGTCTCAGAGAAGGGCGTTAAGCAAGAGAATAAATTCTCCGCCGCCAAACAGATATATATTTAATAGAGATCAATCGCACGGACTAAAATCCAATGTCAGACAAACAGTCCATTTACAAGTCCGTTCTGGGTCTGAACGAAGCCGGAGGCACCTAGTACCCCGCATATCCATCGATCTCCAAGTACGTCTGGACGATCACCAACTGTTTCCATCTTCTTGGGTGTACAGCCCAATCAAGATCATCAGTAATCACCCAAACGACGTGAAGACTTCCGGTCTTCAACCACCGTCTTCATCTTCGACTTATCGTCGTATCAGTTATTCAGAATGGGATAAACCCGGTCTTTCCGAATAACTCGCGTATATTTTAAATAAGTGTTACACAAACACAACATACGCCTCATTCCAATTCATCAGTCACTAACCGTAAATTAATCAAGAGAATAATTCCCCAAATATTAACCCCGAAGGCCGAAACCAACATCAGATCAATATCCAGAAAATCATTCTGCTTAGCTAACCGACAGTTAGTTTCTAAATTTCACATTCATAGGGAAAGGTTCCCATTAATTTTATCCAAGATAAATTTCTTGAATTTATTCTTTAATCTATTTTTGAATATCAATTCAAAACTAGTCGGGATTAGCGAACTTTACCGAAGTAATCATTTGTTTAAATTTCCCAATCCCAACCTATTCATCCCATGAAGTAAAACTGGTAGTACTTCATATCTAACACCACGGTGTTATCGGTAAATTCAATTACCATTTCACGTTCAAATCTAATTAAATATTTAACTATCGCCTGGAGCAAAACTGGTGATACTCCATTCTCGATCATCTCAATCTAATTAAAGATTCATTAAAACTCCACTTAGTTTTAATCGTTAACTAGGTTAAAGAATCCGTGTCATTTAAAAACACGGTTCACGATAAACCCAAAGTCACATTCCATTAATTATCGGGTTAAAGAACGAGTGTTATTTAAAACACTGTTCACGATAAACCCAAAAATCAATATCAATTCAATTCCAATTAAATATCATTTAATTGGTACACTTCATCAAATCTAAATAAAAAGATTTAATCTTTTCTCAACTGGGTTCAAGAACAGTGTTAGTGAAGACACCATTCACGACAAACCCAAATCACATTTGATATTCAATATAAGGCTCTGAATAGAAAATATATCGGCTTATATTCAATATCAAATTCTACGATTAACAAATGTTATATTGGAAATAACGATATAAATATATATATATCTTTCAAATTTCCATAACAACATCCGTATGATCACGAATTCCAACATCGAAATATTCCGAAGACAATTTCGATTCAAATCCACTCCAATGCAATCATTGGAAATTCTGGTTATTTTTAAAACCCTTTTCGAATTCAATTTATTTATTTAAAAATAAATAGAATTATAATTCTAGTTCAAAACTAGTTCATTTCGATAAAAATCTATTTTTATCTTTTCAAATATGGAGTTTTTCATCCCAAATCTTCCCAAATCATTTCTTATGATTTTACACAAATCATTACTATTTTTAATAATTTTATCAAGGCCCGTACAGTCGATTTCCATCAATGGCCATCGAACTGCACTTACAACGACCTTTTTCAAATTTGATTTGGACATAATTCCAAATCCAACCGTTAGATTTCTAATTTATCACATTCGTTAGAAAGCTCTTTTCGATACGAACCCAACGGTTCCGGTTTTAGGAGGATCCGACAGTCGGATCTCCCGTAATATCCGTTTGAAATAAATGGTCGAAATTCGCGAACTGTCGCGGCGCGGCGCGTTCTATTCAGGCCATTATATTATATATATAATATATATAATATATATTTCATCGATTTCTATTTAAAACGAATTATATAAATAGTTTTAAATTCGTTTCAAAAGCAATTTCAACTTCCTTTTCAATTCAAATCAAAATTGAATTCTTCTTTATAAATTCGTTTTAAAATTCATTTCTATTCAATTCAAATTTCAATTCAATTTGAATTCATTTCAATTCGCTTTCAATTCAATTCGAATTCATTTGCAATTCAATTCATTTCGAAATTGTTTTCAATTCAATTCATTTCGAAATCGTTTTCAATTCAATTCATTTCGAAATCGTTTTCAATTCAATTCATTTCGAAATCATTTTCAATTCAATTCATTTTGAAATCGTTTTATATTCAATTCATTTCGAAATCATTTTCAATTCAATTCATTTCGAAATCGTTTTATATTCAATTCATTTCGAAATCATTTTCAATTCAATTCATTTCGAAATCATTTTCAATTCAATTCATTTCGAAATCGTTTTCAATTCAATTCATTTCGAAATCGTTTTATATTCAATTCATTTCAAAATGAATAGAATCGATATAAATCGTTTACTTCAAAATGGCGTCAACCTAATCAACACGGCTTCATAAATTTCTATTTTTAAATATTCTATTTCAAATATTTCTTTTTCAAAATAGTTGTTATTATCAAAATATTTCGTTCAACACATGACCAATCTCAATGGATGAGTACTGTCAACACATGAACCTTTATTTTATATTATTCTTTATTTTTCAAATTGGAATGAGGCCCAATCAATTACCATATAAGGTTAATTATATGGATTTTCATACAACACATGTATATAATAGCATTGAAAAATAATCAACCATCAACCAAAGTGCACTACACTGTATAAGCATCAAATATAGATATCTAACGCTTATAACAGCCTGTCAATCAATCGATCGACATATTTAATCAATCAGGATGAGTGAACTTCAAATTTCATCCCAACACCCGTGTGGGGTTTCAAACAATCAAACACAGATTTTATTTGTGCAGTTGGGCGATGTGTAAAATTTATCGACCCAATCAATATCCTTCAAATAGGTGTACATAAACAAACCGTCTGGTTTGTAAATGAATATTTATTTTATTCACTTCACGTTAAAAATTATATTTTTAACGATAAAACATTTTATTCAACCTATGAATATTCTATTCGGTTCATTTATTCAATAAAATGATATTTTTATTTTTCTAACATATTTTAGAAAATTTCGGCGGTATAACGGCACGATACTAGAAACGGGACAAGGCCTAGCCTTATCCCCGGACTAGTGAAGGCCCACGCCATTCACACATCAATCAAATCTATTTCATTTCACCAAACAATTCAATTCAAACCAAAGCATCTAACTAATTTATGCAATCAAACAAACAAGTCCATGGTCTGTGGACGATTGTGTCGGGTGCTACTAAGCACCGTCTGCATCCTAGTATATATATATAACTAGAAAAGAAAATTGAAAGGTGAGAAATTCTCACCAATAGCTATCCAAGACTACGACTCTTCCTTTATAGAAATCTTCGCCAATCTCGCCTTTTTGTCGCTTTCGCCCGTATTCTCTACATATGTAAAAATCGAATTTTTACTATGTTATTCACTATATAAAAATCGAATTTCAAAAATATAGATTCCGCTTTTTCAAAAATAAAGATTATATTTTTAATATTCCTATGATGTGAAAATTATATTTTTATTACTTTAAAAATATAAAATCATATCTTACTCCTTCTACTTAATAAAAATTCCGTCTTTTCTATTCTAAAAATATGATCTTTTCTATTCTAAAAATCTGATCTTTTCTATTCTAAAAATCTGATCTTTTCTATTCTAAAAATTTGATCTTTTCTATTTTAAAGTTCAAACCTTTCTCTTTTTATAATCTTAAAATAAAATCAGTTTTTAAAACCTTTTCAAAATCAGTTTTTAAATGCTTTTTAAAAAAAATTCAGTTTAACCCTTTTTTAAAAATTCAGTTTTTAAATGCTTTTAAAAATCGGTTTTACATTCTTTAAAAATCAGTTTTTAAATGCTTTAGAAATCAGTTTTTAAATGCTTTAGAAATCAGTTTTTAAATGCTTTTAAAAAAATTCAGTTTAACCCTTTTTAAAAATTCAGTTTAACCCCTTTTAAAAATTCAGTTTTAAAAAGCTTTTAAAAATCGGTTTTACATTCTTTAAAAATCAGTTTTTAAATGCTTTAGAAATCAGTTTTAAAATGCTTTTAAAAAAATTCAGTTTAACCCTTTTTAAAAATTCAGTTTTTAAAAGCTTTTAAAAAATCGGTTTTAAAACCTAAAAAAAACAAACAGTATTTACTAAAAAAAACAGTATTCTTTTCTATGAAAATAAAATCAGAATTAAAATAAAAATAAAATAAAAATAAAAACTTACTGTGCTGCGAAGAAGGGGGGGTGCTTCGCGTTCACGGATCGAGGAGGGGGGGTCGTCTTCGTCGGAGCTGGCTTCTAGGGGGGGCGGCGGCTTCAGCGTCTCGAACTGGGGGGCTCTCGAATCGCGTCGCGATGGCTTCGAGGGGGAGGGCGAGGTCACTGACGGTTCGAGGGTGGGGCTTCGGTGGAGGCGGTCGTGGGTGGGGCTTCCGTAGAGGCGGCGTCGTGGGTCGATTTAGGGTTTTTTTTTCTGATTAATGAATCGGGGGGGGGGGGCAGAAAGGGAGATAAAGGGAGGGAGGGAAATATATAATATTTTTTTTAATTTTATTAATTAATTTAATTGCATAAAGTTGACTTTTACCCACGACCTCGAAACGAGGCCCACCGCCTGTCGTCCATAGCGTTTAACCCCCATTCCGAACACAATGGGATATGTATCGCAAGCTGATTTGATCGTTACAATCAGTTTCCGTTGAATTTACATTTAAATCACTATATTGAATTTTAAACGCACATTTCAAATTACCGGGGTCACATACTAACTCTAAAAATTTCCGAAAAATATTTTCTAGCTTCGTATTGACGATACGGTCCTAACAAAACTAGTTTCGTCGAATTCTGAGACCGTTTGAAAAATGGCCAATTTCCAGTCGATTAAAATCAACTAAAACTGGTCAAACGCGTTTTCCTTTGCCACGCTCACATATTGATTCGAAAAATTATGAAATTTGAAACCTAGCAATAATTTGACATCACGGACCCAACAAAACTGGTTTCGTCGAAATCCGAGGTCGTTTGCAAAATGTCCATTTTTAAGGGCCTGAATTCCATAGCGACTATTCAGAATTTTCAACTGGACATATCTTTTGATTCCTGCTATGAAATTTCAATTTCCCGGATTCGTTGGAAAGATATTATCAATTAGATCCTAATGTTTTTGGTTTCACTAAAATCCGGATTGTTTTGCACCCGGTACATTCAATTGAAGTTTGAAATCGAATTATCGAACTACCGCGCCATTTTCAATTCCATTTATAATTATATATAAATATTTATATTCTAACGACGACGCGTATAAATATATACGTTCAAATTATATTCTAAATAAATTTTCCGTCGATATTATTTAAAATAATCTATTTTAAATAATCAAAATTCGCTAAAATTGCCAAAATAAAAATTTTAAACTGGCCCAGATTTTCGGGTTGTTACAATTATGCATCATACAAGTTGGAATTTATTTGTATAACTTCTGCTTATTTTCGGAATTTTGTTGCCTGTTCTGGAAACTGCTATACATGGTTTGGATATCAAATTTTGCATAGCAACACAATCTTCTTGTTCATGGGATCGATTCTTCCTTAGTAAGGCTTGCAACTGACTATGAATGTGCACCAGAAACTGTTTTTCTCAATTCACTTATTAAGTAAAATTGTCAGAAGTAAGAAGGAACTCCCATGAGTGTAACTGATATTAAAAATGGTTTCAAAAATAACAAGATTTTGAAAAACATGATATGCTGGGAAAGAACAGCCGATCTAAAAAAGTTTAATGGATTATCTTTCGTCCATAATTATGTACATAGCATTTAATATCCTTACTGACAACCCACGTTAGGTAATGGTGAAACGCAATTTTTTATGTTGCTCTTTTTTCATAAACGAGAACAAACTAGAAATCCTAATCCAAATTGGGGAAAACGTCTCCTCTACAAGTTCTAATGTTTCGTAATAAAAAGGATGATTTAAAGAAACTTGATGTAATATGGCATAAAAGGTAGTCCGCAGCAGTTGCCCAGTGGTAATTCCAATATTTGTACACTAGAATCCTAACACATACATATATTACTTACATCATATATGTTGCTATTATACAGTTAGTAACTGACATGAAATTTCTTCTTGGATATATGTCAAGTGCCTTGCAATTCAATTTTCCCAATAAAAAGGATCGTTCACACTTTGTATCATGACACTATTTAATGATGAACGGGTTGTAAATTTCTGAGTTGTATTCAAACTTCCATTGTGGTCCATTGAGTTTGTGAACATCCATGATTTTTCCAATAAAACGAATTGTTCATGCCTTCTATCTGATTTTTTTGTTTTGTTTTCGCTTTATTTAATTATTTTTTCTATTCTTTTTTTTTCTTTTGTTCAAGCTTTAAATAACCAAGTTTAAGTATGACATGCTATGATTCTTCTATGCAAAAAGCTATAAATAAACATACATCATTTTCCGTTCACCAGATTGGAGGCAAACTTTTTCAAACGGCGAGTGCTGTCCCAACTGCAGGCGATGTTAACCAGATTTTGGTACATTTTTCATCATTTTTATCATATATTTCCATTACAATTTCAATTCTATTTTGTGGTTCTGGATATAACATAGACAAGTGATGTTTCAAGTTTAATAAATGATTGTCCGGTTTGTAGCTAATACACATAATAGCCAGGTCTAATTTACTCAACACATTTACGTAGCCAAAATTTCTAACAAAGCTGGTTCGATCAACTATTGCTAGGATTGGAGGAAAGAATGATTTTCTTCGTATTGCTATTTAGCTGTGGGTGGAGCATGCTTCTTTTTACCAGTAGCCTTTGCTCTTATTTGCTTATTGAAGCCAAGGAAGCTTGGAGATCCTTCCTATTTGTCAACGAACAGAAACCCAGGAGGCCACTAAATATTTGTATGTATAGAAGCAAGCAATGTAATTGTATTCGAGAGTAAACAGGTTGTTATTTTCTCTTCTGAATCGTTATGTATAAGTATTCTGTATAATCTACTTCACCGTGCAGGCTTCATGATATCCTTTTCTTTTCGGTGCTTACTGATTAATCTTTTTTTAAATAATTATAATAATAACAATAATAAGAAGAAGATGAAAAACCTTTCATTTGCGTCCTACCTGTGTACAAATTGTGTCGTAATGCAAGAGCTTCCATTGTACCTCATCGTATCAACACTTTGAGTTTCAGTTGCATATTCACATTTCCAGTTATCTGAGCATCTGGATCTGTAATTCCAAGTCCATAAGACTGAGTTGTAAAAAAGGTTCTCGATAATTGTTTTTATTTATTAAACATTTTGATTATCCCACACTCAGCAAAAAAATGTTGAATTGTAGAGTTGAATTTTACAATCGTAAGTTAATTTTACTTAATAATTTACATAACTGGTGCGGATATGTCATATGCATGACTACTGCATCACTGTCATCCATTATGTTTGGAGATGTTTCCTTCATATCAACCCTGTCTTTGTATCGATTTAAATATCTTTACAGGTGTCCATGCAATTTTACACACAAACAACATGAATATACCGCTTTGTACTAAAAATTTAACATTACTAAATGATATATAATACTCCTTATTTCCTTAAATTTGGCAATCGAGGTAAGACAGGAGCTTAATGTGCCATGGAAGAAAACATGGATTACACAATATGCAGTATTGAAGATCCATGGGCCATAGTTAAGCACATGCAGCAAACAATCATATTAGGATCACTGAAAAACTGGCACCAACTTCATCATAAAAAGTGGACCATCTAACATTTGATGATTATATTTTGACACACTAATAATAATTTAGCATGCTAAAATCGTTCACAATTTATAACCCCTGTTATATCCAAACTTATGCAAATTAACACCCCATAGTCTATACTCCCGTGCATCGTACGGGTTTCCACTCGTAATATAAAAATAAATTTTTATTGAGAGCCTGAAAATATACTTACCATCATTAAAGTACATCAATTCATCTGGACAATTATAACAATCTGTCATAATATACAACATACTATGAAAAATACTAGATACTAATCATACGTCTGGACTTCTCCAGCTTATCTCTGTACTTCATAGCATCCGATAACCAGAACCTACAAATTTCGGTCTAAACCAAGCATAGCAAACGCTAGGATCAGTCTGGTGAACCAACATGAGAAAACTTACTAAGTTTTTAGGCATCATCCAACTTGATTTTAAAGTAAAATCTTTTCGAAAGAAAAGGATAATCATAAGCCAATTCCACACATAAACACATATGGTTTTTACCTTACGATAACCCAAACAATTTGAAATCATATCTATTCTAATATTATAATAGTGTATAAACCAAATAAATAACCATCTAGCAGAACGCTTGCATCTCATGCTCTACATACGTAGTCTATTATCAAAAACCGTGGGCTCTTATTAAATAATGGATTCCAACTATGACAAGTTATGGAACCACCTTCCGATCAGTGTACTCTAGAGAGGATACACTGGAGTTCAAGATGAACATCTTGCAACTCAGCCACTCATTTTTCTGAGTGTACTGAATACATTGTGACCCTACGGCTGCAACTACCGTATTCCCGGGAGGGTATAGAAATGAAAGAAGAACAAATGTTTCTCTAGATGGTGACAATACACCCTAATGGGAGCTAACCACATAGCCATACAACTTTCCCGATTTTTGTCATTTCCCGGTTGAAGAGGCTTGAGGTTATAATTACATTTTTGAACAGCGCATCTCCATTTACTTTGAATGCTACATTGTAAGGTCTGCCAGAAATCACTAATTGACATCTAAAAATATACTCTGGGTGTTAAGCTAAGAGAAGGTGTCTTCTCTTCCACCAACAGAAATACATTTGAGGAATCAACGTACGTGACCCCTTTGGATATACTCCGTCAAACATCCGTCCATACAAGTTGTCCTGGGACTGGACAAACCAAAGATACCCTCCTTCCACATCCTTGGGATTACCCTATTAGTAAGTAGTCCTTGCAATCCGAAAGATTTCAATCACAACATAATCACTATCGAAATATCTGTAGGTTCTAATCAGAGAGATATATTTAACAAATAATCCTTTCACTTATGAAGATCCACTGTCTTCAATTGCCCTATCTTCAGTCAGTATCTTCCACGTATTTGCTGGTTCGGAATGGTTTTCGAATATAAATTCAATTCTGGTCTTCTCGTACAAACAATCGTATAAGTCAGATTTGATAGTTAGTAATTTAACCATCAAATAACTATCATTTATAAAAAGAAAACAAATTCAGTGATTCAATATCAAACATCATTTAGCCTCTTTAATTAACCAATAGTTAATTAATATTAAAACTTTAATTATTATTATATTAGGAAAACATTTCCCTATTCTTATTTAATATAAGAATATTCAATTATCATTTCACTTCTACTTCATTAGCTTCCCATTATAAATTGGTAAGTGAATAATCCCTAAGTATACAACCCAGATGGCCGAGACCAACATCAGATTGACTCCTCAAAACTTACTATACTCAACCAATAGATTCTAATTTTGTTTAAAAACCACGTCATATCCCTTTGGAAATCACTTCTCATAACAATAGTGTTACGATCTATGAATTCCTTATTATATATGAAAATAATAATCTTTATTATCAAAATTTATATTTATCAAAAACTTAGCCATTTATTTTTGTTTCTCAAAAACTCTCTTAACTTCTTTGTAATATAACTTACCTAACTACTATTTTAAACTAATACAATAATTTCTTATATGCTTTTCAAAACAATTTCTCTTAACATTTAAAAACCAATGTTATTCAGTTTCATCTCAAATCGACATCCAATTACTAAACCATTTAAAATACTAGGCTTTAAATCTGTAACCAAATATTGGTTTCACATTTTAAAATTACATGTCTTTACTCACTTTTCATTTCCAAATCCATTTATTCGCTAATCTCATTAACAAATGCTATTAAATCACATTTCATATTTTTTATAGCCAACGTTTACAAAAAAACATTCATTAGTTATGGAAAAATCCTTTTCATCTCTTTTAAACCGATTCACGTCACTTTCAATTTTATTAACCCACTTCAACATTTTAAAACCTTTTAGACTTCTTTTACGGAACATACGACCTTTTCCGTAATCATCATATTCCAATTCAATTCATACCGCCTAAGCTTTTTATTTAATTATATCTCGGAATTCCCATTTATTATAATTTAAATGATTTGAAAAAACATAGGTAAGGCTTCTATGTTTATTTTTTAAATAAACATCGTATTTCAAATATAAATACAACTTAAAAAATGTTCAAAATCGATTAACAATGATTCCAAAAATTCTTTTATTTTATCGTTGGTACTAAAGAGGCAAATGTCTACTTAAGTACCAATCCGTGAAATAAGTGTTTTATCAACCAATTTCATATTAAATTTAACACATCAAATAAATTAATAAACACTATCAATATTAGTGAGGTGTTGGATTCCTCCAGCCTATCATTTCTTGCATCTCGAATTCATTATTTCAACATATATTATAATATATGAAAATTAACAATTACTGGTGAGGAATCCAGTTGGATCCCTCCAACCTGTTATTTCCTACATCTAAATAGGTTACCTTAATATAATCATTCAATTCGACTAAACGATGATTTTTATAAATTATAAATAACATCAATATAATATCAACCATTTTATTTAACAATCAACCACGAATATTCAAACAATTCATCAAACTAAACACGTTTATTTTATAAACGTGACCAACAAGGTAGGTTACCTCAGTTGGGTCCAATCATTAAAATAACGATTTGGTTTTCAATTAAAATTAAACAAATGTTTAATTTCATTGACTCATTCAATATATAAATATATAATTAACAAAATTCAACACCTATCAACCTAGCACACAAATGATAAACCCGAATTATATGAAATATAAGTGGGACAAAACTGAGTGAGTTGTACTCACCTTGATTTGATACATTGAATGATTCGATTTTTAGTCAAATTAAAAAGTTGTTTAATTCAACTAAAATTCACTGTTGATTCCAAACACATCCAAATCTGTTCCATAATATAATGCTTGTCAAGATGATTCCAACGCATCTTGAATCATTCAATTCTGTTAATATACGAAAGAGTTATATAATTATATTCATTTATAATTTAATTAAATTATTTAACCTCCTAACTAAGCTCTTAGTTATATTGCTTAACAATTTTAACAGGCTGACTCTTTCCAGGTACGTAAATTGCGATTTGCACTTCCTAAACCCTAGCAAAAAATTTGATTAAACCTGTCATGATTTAATAATATGCAATCAGTTTATAATTTATAATAATAATTAGGTATTTTAATCTCATAATTTAGTTAATTGATTTACTGTGCATCAGAATTAAACTAGGCCGAAGTATTCTTCCTTCTCCATGTTAACTGCTTCGTTCTCGTCCTCAACTAAACCCACTTCGCTGTTCTCCTTCATCAACCTTCACTGCGCCGACCCTAGACCATCGAACCCCGATCAGAGGCCACCGCCGGCATCACCTTACCTCCCTCGCCCTATGCTCTGAGCCTTGATGTTCCAGGTCTTACTGTTCGCTTGCCAATCCACTTCAATCGCCAGCATGTCCCAGACAAAATCTAGCCACTACGTTAAGCCAAAAAAGTTTGTTGTCTATCAGTTTATCGACCTCACCGAGCTCGACAGTTTCATTATTGAACAATTTAGATAACAATGAACAGATTATGTGACAACCGCCCACAGCCCCCGCACTGTACAAGAGGAATAATGCACTGAAAGGTGTGCCAGGAAGCTATGGACGATCATCAAGGAATGGTAGATAAACGAAACCAGTCGTAAACTCACAGCGCAAGGACAAAATATAATAGAAAATATACAGCAGGTAGTGATAGTGAAGCGGAAAACACTAAACTTTCATGACAACTAGAAAGTATTTTCCAAACACGTGGATAACAACAATGGTGTTTATACAATTTGCCTCACTACAACACTCAAAGAAATAGCAAACAACGGAAACAAATACTAGATAGTAATAAAACGGGTACGTGAGCCTCCTGCTCGCCATCGATCAGCATCGTCATCCTCACTAAAGCAATACCTGCCACATGTTACTCGGTCTGCCCATCCACAACCGGATGAACAACCTAAGGTAATAAGAGGAAACATAAAACCTTGAGTCAAACAACAGTCATAGTGAGCGATAAAACAACTAACAAACTTCATCAATAAAGTATATAAGAATGGGTAAATAATCAACTAATCTACCCAGCTTCAGAGAAGAACTCTCAATTTCCTTACCCATTACATCTCAGTGATAGCCTTTACAATCCATGCACCCAAAGGAACAACAATTCAGTCACGACAATTAAAGCACCATTCATATATGGCAAAGCAACTCAATCATGATCACAACATGCATTCAAACGTCCATGACTGACTCTGGCTATCACCACCAACCTTGCTTTGGAACCCTCGTTATCGTATGATTGGCTAACAATTTGCCGTCAATTGTCAAGGACCACACACGACGCCCCGGTTCTAGCTAAACTCCACATGCTATACTTAATACATGCCACACGCTATACTCAACACGTGTCTAGGCCATATACAATGCCCAAGGTACTCGACCTACAATTGGTCTTCAATTGTACCTCTACTTTGCGTTCACTGGAACCTACGACAACGATAATTCCTCAGCCTTCTCCTCTCTAGTCGTTATCAATTACGACTATTAATTAGCTCAGAATGCCTTATAACTATCACTTCACACAAACTCAATACATCCTTGAGTTGTCTCCCCATTTGTTGCATACAATGAACAACAAACACTTTCCAACACTTCCAAACTTCCCAGTTGAATTCACTTTGAAGTCACATCATCACCGGAAGTGTCTGACCGGAAATAGCTGCCCAGAAATGGCAAAAATGGATGACCAGAAATGGCTGACCAGAATAGGCCGACCCACTTTGGTCCGATCCACTTTAGTCCAACCCACTTTGGTCCGATCCACTTTGGTCTGATCCACTTTCGTCCGACCCACTTTCGTCCGATGCACTTTGGTCTGATCCACTTTGGTCCGATCCACTTTGGTCCGAACCACTTTGTTCCGACCCACTTTGGTCCGATCCAAAACCTGCATATTGCAATTCAACTCCGATTTCGACCAAAACTTTGCCAAACGATAAATCCGACGAAACTAACTCATCCAATTCATCAAAAAGGATTACAAGCATGTTATGAAATCAACAATATCATCAACATGACAATTCTATCAACGATAATGTCAAATTCACCAAAATCACCACAAATATGCATATGAACAAAAACCATGGATCTAACTTGCACATTCGTATGAAATATCATAGAAATTACCTATCTAAACTTGGTAAATCAGATCCTAGGGTGATCTATATGAAAATGAACTTACCAATACATGGATCTAAGGAAAACACTTGAATTTGATGAAAAACATGATCTACTAACCATACACTTTATTGAATCCATGTGAGGGATGTAATCCACTCACCGATTCTCCAATACAAACTAAAATGATAGAATTATGAACCCGGACAGCGAGCAATTCGAACCAAACTCCTCGATCCGAAGAAATCACCTTTGAAATGATGTAGATCTAGCCTCTAATGGTATAGATCTATGATTTCCCTCCTTAGATTTGGATTTTTAATGGTGGAAAGGTGTCAGAGGAAGAAGGAGATCAATGTCCCCAAATGAGATAATGGGAAAGTAAACCTTTTCCCTTCACTCTCACCCCTTATTTATAGGATTCCATCAGCCAAATAATGGGCCTCCCCAATACAGCCCATTAGGTTCTCCAAACCTGAACTACCAACTGAAAACCTTAAAACGGCGATTTCTCCCAAACCTCTGAGCCAAATCCTTAATGTAACCACTCTATGGAAAGAAATCATCAATTCCTTTCCAATGGCACAGGTCTCACCCTCTGATTCGACCTGAGTCAAAAGTTATGCCCTATACAAGACTAACAGGGGCAAAATGGTCACAAACAAAATCGGTAAAAATTATGGACATGTCTCACATCCCCATAAGCAACATATTAAAAGATGAGAATGATCCAACCCTCAGGGAATAAAATAAAAATATTTTACGATCTCCCGATACGTAAAATGCAGGCTGTTACAGATTGGGAGGGATTCGAGGATCAAACTAAGAAGCTCACAACCGTTTATTAATGGAATAGGCAACAAAAAAATTTTTGACCATGAGTTAGGTTTTTAACCACGAATTTGAGCTGTAGTGGGGTATACTAGGCAATGTATAAATAAAATATTATTTAACGAACTTAGGCTCGAAGTAACGTATTAAAAAACCCACACATGACTTTCAGTTGCGATGAAAATTTAAATTCGAGCATAAAACAATATTCTAGACACGATGGAACAGGTTTCATCAAATTCCGAGATCATTTGTGAAAGCTCCTTTATAAATTTACAATGTGAATCGACACATTTTAAATTGCGTACGATCACAAAATAAATCCAATTAACTTGATAATTGAAATACTATAAAAACAAATCATTACGGATTTAATAAAATTAGTTTCGTTTAAACCTGAGTTCGTTTGAAAATCGGTTATTCTAAATTCCCATATTAAATCATTAAAATGATCAAATAAAAATCTAAGCGTTTACCATTCGTACGATCAAACGGTAAGTCCGATTGATACAAAAATCAAAATCCTATAATAACTAGCTAATATGATTCCAACGACACAAGTTTCATCACATTCTGAGACTATTTCCTGGAATGATATTTTATATGTCAAACAACGCTATTTTAGACACCAAAATACCCGGTCTTCAAAAAAACTAACTACCTACCTATCCTGACTCTAGACGTCAATACTAATTCAACGGAATTAAACTCGTAGCTTAATTCGATCATTTTCTCAAGTTATGCATAAATATCCATCTATTTAAATTAAATTATTTTAATTATGCGCTATATAAAACGACTGAGCAATTATGGTTGTCGTTGTGGCGTACGACATCCGATTGCCACGAAATTGGGGTTTGTACCCTAATATAACGTTGCGGATCCAATGAAACTAATTTCATCAAAAACTGAGGCCGTTTGCAAATGGCTTATCATAAGGCTTATATAATATCGATAATATATATATATATATATATATATATTCCAAAACAACCTAATTAAATAATAATAAATTATTATTATCGTAAATATCCAAATAGAATATTGTATTGCTTCAAATATAAACCAATATAGATTCATTACTAGTTACGAGTTAAACGATATCCAAATTATATAAAAATCCTTTTTAAATTAATTAAATAAATGTTATGGTTTATAAACGAATCCATAGCGACTATTTGAAAATTTGATTTGGACGTAACTAACAATCTATAATATGAAATCTTGATTTTTCTCTTTCATTTGAAAATTATAATTAGATAGATTCAAACATTTCTTATTTCATAGAATTTCTACTTATATCGGATCCAGTATATTCAATTGAAGTTCAAAACGTAATATTACGAACTACCGCGTCGTTACCAGCTCATTTTAAATTAAATATAAATTTATATATTCGAACTAAGGAATTCCATATAAAAGCCATTAATATATAATATTTAAAATAGATTTAAATATTCTATTTTAGGTGACCAAAAATTTGGGTCGTTGCAACATGTTATAGGAATTTTGCCTTGGGTACGGGTTTAGCAGAAGAGGCGGTCTACTTTTATTGCTACCGGGTGGTTAAGATATTATCTATTTTCGTACCTAGTCTAGGAGTAAATGAATTTGGATTTGATATTGGATTAGAAAGAAATGTAGCTATTCTGTAAATAGGAAAGAGAGTTGCTACCCCTATATGCAACTGAAGCAACTACTTATGGCTCCGAAGCATTGCTTAAAGCTCAGAAAAAGGAATGTCAACCTTCGTATTGATGGCAATGATGAATGTGTTAAAGTCAACACCTAAACCTTTAAGAATATGTAGCTTTAGATCTTCATCACTTACTAGAGATTCGACAATGCAATTGCTTGCATCTTTTGATAATAATTTACATAGCTCAAGCCTCCTTTAATAGTGTTTTGAATAGATCAGCGAAGTTCCAACAACCTAGCACGAGAAGAAGGGAGAAAGAACGTTGAAGTAATTTCCAAAGACTAGTTGTGGTGTAGGAGATGGTTTGAGCCAAAATCGATCCGGACAGCAAGGATCGAATCCAATTGAGGAGAAGCTGACCTTGTTTATGCATGTGACAGTAATTAAGGATGATGTATTGAGATCCTTTGATTGTGATTACTACACCATAAACGTAATTTAGCTGTGGATAATAGTTGTTTCTATCGATGTTTAAAATGACTCTTATCCGTAGCTAAAAATTACATCTTTAATGATTAGATACGTCTTTAAACCGTAGCTAATTTTCTCAACAACTACGACATATGGCCGTATCTAACTGATCCGTTAGATATGGTTCAGAGCCATAACTAATTTCTCTTTTGCCCATACATATATAATCACTCTAATACATATCAAACAATAATACTATAATACATGATCAAGAGCAATAAAACTTCTTATTTAACATATCATCAAGAACAATAAAACAACTTATTTAACACACGATCAACATCTTATTTAAGCACATATTGTAAGAAGGCAAACGATTTTCCCACACTAGCTTTATATACCCACAATAATACATGTATTTAAATTAACATGTAGCTATACAAGTCAATGAACAAGGCTGAAAAAATAAAGTGTACACAAACACCTTTTAATAACCCACAACTTCCAACAACAAGAAGATCAACTTTTGTTTGTTCTGTTGCCTCACAAATAACCTCCTTTGGATCATCACCAGTTATCAAAGTGTCTACTTGCACCTACCAGTATCAACCAAAACATCAATATACCATCAATTTCCTACACTACTCATGATATTTGGGTTACAAACAGGTTGAAAAAATGAAGTGCACACAAACATGCAGGCTATGCAGCTGTACAAGTCTTTGAATAAGGCTGAAAAATGAAGTGCACATAAATATGCAAGGTTCAACCATTACGCACATTATTCATGGCATGACAAAGTAAACAATCCAAGTCCAAGCACAAAAAAGTGGACAGCAAGACAAAATAAAGGTTACAAGAAAAAAATCACAACATCATGTAAATAAACTTTGGTTCCAAATTGTCAAGTCCAAATCTGGGTTCATGATTATCATATAAGTACCAAGTGATACCAAGTGATACCAAGTGTTATCAGGTGTAACCTAGTCTAGCTTCATAGTAAACAAGGTGACCAACAACTATCAAACATAACGTAAAGCAAAAATCTATATATAAAGTGTCTAACATACCTGCAGTAGCGGTGCTCCTTTTCCAAGCTAGGGGTGACACTTAATTGTGGTTCCTATAGAGCTATCTGACATCAATAGGAACATTATTAGAAGTTGGTGGGATTAGAGTAATCAAAAGCGCCACCTTTTGACTAGCTTTATCCCACTAACTCAGACGACGTTCCTATTGCCGTGAATAGCTCACCGAAACCACAAGCATAAGTAATAATTTCCAAAAGATCAAAATTTCCAAAGGTGTTGTTGGTTGCACAAGTAATAACTTGTATAATGAACCACACCTTTGGAAATTTTGATCTTTTGGAAATTATTATATACTTATGGCTCATCCCTGCATGAGCGCACAAGTAGAAATCGTAGTTCCTTGGATGGCAGACTTTGTTATCTACCACAGTACCTATTTATAAGACCCAAGTTATACAATTTAATCAAACATTATTAGGAGATAAATTCAAGTTATATCTCTATGATTAAACAAGTTATACTTGTGTGGTTCGTAACAACTCTACATTCATCACCTGATTGAACTGGGACCCACTTAGTCCATCCTGATATTGGATTGGTTAAGGGCTCGGTCATCCCTACTTGAGAGCACAAGTAGAAACGTAGTTCCTAGGAAGACAGATTTTATTATCTACTACAATACCTATTTATAAGATACAAATTATACAATTTAATCAAACATTATCATAACATAAATTCAAGTTATACCTCTATGATCAAAAAATTATACCTGTGTAGTACATAACAACTCTACATTCATCACCCGATTAAACCGAGACTTGCTCGGTTATGAGCTCGATGTTGCAAGTTTGAATATTATGAGCTAGATGCAAATAGATTTCATTAATCAAACAGTATTGAGACCTAATAGTCATGTAAAGACACTGTATCTAGCTCACAAGATGACATATGCAACTAAACACTCACCACAAACCCAACAACCAGCTCACAAGACGACACATGTAACTAAACACTCACTTATGTTCAAGCATCAGTGGTTCCAATATGCTAAACAACTGTTTACACTTAAATATAACAAAAGTTCACAACCAAAAGAGAAAAGATAAATATAACTATTCGAAATCTCACATTGATGCTCTAGTGACGACGACAGGGTGGAGACGAGGTGCTGGAGGTTGGTGACGGGGTGATAAAGGTTGGTGATGAGGTACTGCACGTTATGCATGATGGTACTGCCGCTGTCATCTGGGGTTGGTGCTGGAGGTTGCCGAAGTTTGCCGCCGAGGGTTGGTGCTAGAAGCTGTCGCTATTTTCTTTTTTTGGCATTGGTTTGTTTGCCCTAAAAAATGAAAAATGATTTGGGGAGTAAGGATAGGCGGGGGAAACGAAGAGGGATATGACGGTTTGTGTGTGCACCTAAATTAGGCAACAGATTGGGTACAACTATTAGTCGTGTCCAATCTGATACGGCTATGATCCACACCCAAATGAGAGGGAAAGCAGATTATTCGGCGAGAAAGCTTTTCGTAACTATATTGACATACATTAATACGGGTTATAGCCATATTATATTTGATACGGCTAACAGCCGTATCATATGTGGAGTAAATAAATTTGCTTTCTGATGGAGGATCCTCTTTGAGGTATTTGTAAAGGTCATGCCCACAAAGAGCTAAAATAATTTGAGATTTCCATACCAAGAAGGTGCTCAGGTTTAATTTTGTTGATATTGGTAATTTCATGACAACTCAATAATTGGTGGCTGAAGGAGAAGATATCATACATATGAATTGTAATTTGGAAAGGAGGATTTAAGGTGAAAATTAGGCGAAATTATGGCTTTGATACCATGAAAATAGATGAAGAGAAGAAAACAAGCAAAAGAAAAATGATTTTTTAATTAAAACCGACAAATCATTAATGATACAAGATAGTAACGAAAACAATTATTTTACATTATTGAAGCAGATCCCTACACATATAAATGTGCGATTTCAAGAGGAAAAGTAGTAGCAGAAGTACTAAAAGAAAAGGTAAATGATGTCCTTTCGCTGCACAACAATGATGGCATAAAGGAAAATTTTATTTGTATGAGAAACTAACATTTGTTGAGTTGTAGTTGAGAAGGGATGACCAAATCAAGCATGTCAAAGATCAACCGATACTTTAGCACTAAAGAACGCTTGACTTGAAGAAGAGGCTTCAAGCTGTGGTTGTCCTTTACAACACAAAAATAGATGAGAATTCAATAAGAGTTGAATCATTATGTAAAGGTTTGGAAAGACTTATAAGGTTTTTGGAGAAATAAGGCACATACAAAACATCTCGTAACAAAAAATGGCAATTACAAAAACAATCTTATAAGAGCTAATACGACTATTTTCATATCAAGACCATTAGCAACATCGAGAGTGTCATAACCTTCATATGGTAGGTAAGAAAAAAGATTATTGGGATCATTAAAGACATGATGAGCAGCTCCGGAGTCAAG
Organism: Allium sativum; assembly: GCA_030737875.1. Lineage (NCBI taxonomy): Eukaryota > Viridiplantae > Streptophyta > Magnoliopsida > Asparagales > Amaryllidaceae > Allium > Allium sativum. The sequence continues at coordinate 886,282,664 of CM060915.1, read as the reverse complement.
ATACCATTCAGACCCCGAAGAGAAAGAGTAGGGTTGGGAACTATTTTGCTTGGAAAAGACCGACTATTGTCTATTCAATATATGCCTAATACATTGATTTAGCAGAATCTAGATGACTCACCAAATCAGTTATGTACCAGCAATTTCGAGCACTGTGGCCCCTTTTCATGCAAATTTAACTGATCACATTCCTATCTTCATTTAGAGCTTGCACAAAAGCAGTGGCCTGATTAGAGTGAGGCCGAGGAGCAGTTGGATTAACATGCCTAAAGGATTCGTGTCTTGGATACAGGTTTGGAGGAAGAGGCGGTCTATTTTAATTACAACTAGGTGGTCTAAAGATCTTACCTGTTTTCTTACAGGGTCTGAGAGTAAATGAATTTGGATCTAATTTTGGATTAGAAAGAAAAGCATCTGAATTTTGTAAGAGTGAAGAGAGTTGCTACCTTTGATTTGCAACTGAGGCAACGACTTATGACTCTAGAGCATTTCTTAAAGCTTAGAATAAGGAAAGTTGTCCTTCATATTGATGGCAACGACAAATGAGTTGAAGTCAATGCCTAAACCTTCAAGAACACCTAGCACTAGATCTTCACCAGTTACTAGAGATCCGATATAGGCTAGCTCATCTACAGTTGATCCCATCTTCTAACAACAATCTCATAGCTCAAGCCTCCTTTAGTAGTGTTATAAAGAGATCGGAAAAGTTCTAACAACCTAACATAAGAAGAAGGGAGAAAGGTTGTTGAAGAGATTTCCAAAGACTAGTTGTGGTGTATGAGATGGCTTGGCTCAAATTTGATTCAAACAGTGAGGATCGAAGCCAACTGACAAGAAGCTAGTCTTGTTTGTGCCAGTGGCAGTAATTAGGGTTGCTCCATTGAGATCCTTTTATTGTGGTGAAATTTTATGAAGGATCTTCTTCGCTGTATTTGCGGAGATCATGGCTACGAAAAGATGGAATAATTTGAGATTTCCATACCAATAAGTTGCTTCGATTTAATTTTTTCAATATTGGTAATTTCATGTCAACTCAAGGTGGAAGAAAGGGAATATATCATTTAAGAATTTGTATTTTGAGAATGAGAATTTGAGGGAAAAAATTAGATGAAATTATGGCTCTGATGCCATGAAAACAGATGGATGGAAGAAAAAGAGCCAAAGAAAAATGATTTTATATTAAAATTGACAAAAATACAATTACATCAACATATATAAAGAACGGCTAACCAGTTGTAAAACATATCTTAACGAACTTAATTTCTCATAGCTTATTTATTACTTTGATTATTTGTTCATGTTGATCATCTAATATTGATTACCAATTACTGTAATGTCATGGTTATGTGCATTATTATGCATCTATGTATGGATATATGCATGGTTTAATTAGGTAGCATTCATTTCCAATCTGGCAGCTCACGTTGCCGTATGCATCCGATGCATCGAGCGTGGACCCCATTGAACTGCCCAGTTCGACCTAACCATTGTGGGGGAGATGTTCGCGTCTGAGGCTTCCGATGTGTCGGACGCGAACGTCCCTCCCACATACTTCCCCTTCCCTCCTTTTATTCCCAGCTCTCTCCTTCTTCTTCATAATCTCATCCAACTATTTTCTATTCTGCTTTCTTCACATCAAATGACAATTCCGGAAGTGATGATTCTGATATTGAAGATTAGCAAGAAATCTAGTTCATTAGACTGTATTATGCCACACGACTACCATACATGATCCAGATACACAATTCTAAAGTTATCGGTATTAATTGGGTTAATGAAATATTTACAGGTCATGCAGAATGGTGTAAACGAAATTTCTGAGTGAAGAGACATTGTTTATGTCGCTGTGTGAATGATTGAAATTATTGGATTGCAACTAGTGGTGCACGTTATAGTTAGAGAAATGGTAGTCATCTTTCTATATACAATCACTTTGGCTATACCTGTACGGCAGATTGCTGAAAGATTTCAACGATCAATTTACACGGTTATCCTTATTTTCATACAGTTCTAAATTTTGTCTTGTTATTGTCTGTGGATATTATTAGGCCGATTGATCCTCAACTTAATAGAATTCCAGAACTGATTCGTTCTTCACCATGATATTACCCATACTTTAGAAAATATTTTAGAGTTATTGATGGTATACATGTAATGGCTCATGTTCCTCAAGCATATATGCAAATGATTTGTAGGACGTAGAGATGTGCATACACAGAATATAATGGTTGTACGTTGCGACGACCGCCCGTAACCCCCGCACTAAACAAGAGGAATAATGCGCTGAAAGGCGTGCCAGGCTGCTATGGACGATCATCATAGTAAGTGAACACATCGAAACCTATCGTAGAACTCACAGCGCAAGGATAAAATATAATAGAACATATACAACAGGTGATAGTAATGAGGTATCATATAGCAAACTTTTGAAGCTCTTTCAACATCCAGAAAGATTATCCAACTGATATCCAAGTTTGTACATAAGGCCTCACTACAACTCTCAAGCAACTCAAACAGCGGAAACAGAAATACTAGATAGAATAAAACTGGTACGCCAGCCTCCTGCTCGTCATCGCTCAGCTTCCTCGTATCACTAAGCTCCATTACCTGTAACCTGCTACTTAGTCTGCCCATCCACAACCGGATGAACAGCCCAAGGTAATAAGAGGAGACATAAAACCTTGAGTCAGACAATAGTCTTAGTGAGCGATAATACAACTAACAAACTTCAACAAGAAAGTATATGAGAATGGGTAAATGAAAAACTTATCTACCCACAACACCAGAGAAGAACTCATCTTTATCTTCCCTACATCGGACAGTGATAGCCTTTACGACAAGCATTTCAACCATTCATCCATAGAAATCAGAACACCCATTCAATCATAGAAAACACACATGACATCCAGATAAGTCTCACGCAGACAACCCTAATCGAGTTTAACATTCCTCAAGTACTCTCGCCAGAGGCCTAGACCAATATCACCTAAGCACTCAAAGAACGTCTCCCTCGACTTTGGATAATCTATGTGAGATAGTACAAACAGAACAACTAATCATCCATGACTGACTCTGGCTATCACTGCCAATCCTGCTTCGAAACCATAATTATCGTATGATGGCCAACCTTGCCATATGTCAAGGGCTAATGATAACCCCAGTTCTAGCATGAACTCCATATGCCCAACTTTGGCAATGTCCAACCTTGACACTAGGCCTTTCCCCAACCAGTAAGACCCAGGGTACTCGACCAACAACCGGTCTTTTGGGCCTTTCAACGATACCCATCGTACCCCTGCTTTGAGCCTGCTAGAACTTACGACAACGATGACTTCTCGGCCTTCGCATCTCTAATCGTCCAACCTTGACGATGTTTCATAGCTCAAGCAACCTTCTCGAGCAGCCATTATCCACCAACTCACGACCTTTGAGTTGTCTCCGCATTCGTTGTTGATCAACGAGCACATTCATCACTTCGAATCTTCCTACTTGAATCACCTCGAAGTCACGCCATCACCGTTCCAGACCTTTTTGGTTCGTACCCGAGTCGTACCCGAAAACGTACTTTTTCAGAAAACGACCCTGCCAAAACCGACCAGAACCTTGCTCCAGAATGACCAGCCAAAAACCGACCAGCCTTGCTCCAGAACGACCCGCCAAAAACCGACCAGCCTTGCTCCAGAACGACCCGCCTCCATGCAGCTTTGGATCGACTCGACCTCCTTGCAGCTTTGGATCGACTCGACCTCCTTGGGACCGACCAGCTTTGGATCGACCCCGTCAAGACCGACCAGATTTTTGCTCCACCTGACTGACCAGCTCCTTCAGAGCGACCAGGATTTGCTTCCAGTAAAAACCAACCAGAATGCCACCATCTGAAACCGACCAGAATGCCACCATCTGAAACCGACCAGAAACACTTCTGCTCCTTCTGGACCGACCAGCTTAAACCGACCAGCTCCTTGACTTGCTCCCAAGCCATACTATGACCGACCACCTCATTCCAGACCGACCCGACCAACTCCAGGACGACCAGAAACCTGCACATCTCCAATTCGACTCCGATTTCGACCAAAACTTCACCAAACGACGAATCCAACGAAACCAGCTTATCCGATTCATCCAAACGCAATCACAAACATGTTATGCAACCAACAATATCATCAATCTAACAATTTCCATCAAAACACATAAATTTCCCAAAACATGATAAGTGAATCATATGAACATAAAAACGGATCTAACTTGCATAATCTTGAAAAAAATCATAAAATTAACCATTTAAATTATCTAGATCAGATCCTAAGGTGATTCATATATAAAATGGACTTAGCATGGTGTGGATCTAAGGAAAATAACATGGAAATGATGAAATTAACATCCTAAAACCCATATACTTGCATGAATCCGAATGAGAGATGTAAATCACTCACCAATTATCCAAATCTAAGCAAAAGCAATGAAAACGCAATTCGGACAGCGAACACTTCGAATCAAACTATTCAATCTGATGAATTGGCCCTTAAGACGATGTAGACCTAGCCTCTTATGGTGTAGATCTTCGATTTCCCTCCTAGGATTTTGGAATTTTAATGGTGGAAAGATGTTAGAGGAAGAAGGAGATCAAAGCCTCCCCATAAGAGAATGGAAAATGCCAACCCTTCTCCATACCCCTTTCCCCCTATTTATAGTCTTCACCCACCCTCTAATGGGCCTTCTCCAAATCAGCCCATTAGCCTTCCAAAACCTGAACAGCCAACCGAAAAACCTTAAAATAGCGATTTCCCCCAAACCGTTGAACCAAATCCTTAATCTAACCACTCTACGGAAAGGGAATCATCAATTCCTTTCCAATGGCACAGGTCTCACCCTCTGATTCGACCTGAGTCAAAAGTTATGCCCAGTACAAGACTGACAAGGGCAAAATGGTCACAAACAAAATCGGTAAAAATTATGGACATGTCACACATCCCCATAAGCAACATACCAAAAGATGAGAATGATCCAACCCTCAGGGAATAAAATAAAAATATTTTACGATCTTCCGATACGTAAAATGCGGGCTGTTACATACGTGTTCGACGACGAATATTCTATGAATTAGAAAATCGTCGCAAATATTGAAATAAACCGCAAGCGCACGGCGTACAATCGTAGTACGTGGCGAATACGGGTCGATCCACAGGGAAAGAAGCAATTCTAATTTTATTCAATCAAATTAAACCGAAAGTGAGTGAGAATGTTAACTAAATAGCTTAAAATTAGCAAAATCTAACAAACTATTAACTACAAACGTTGATTGAAAAATAAGAGATTGAATGACAACTTAGGAACAAATTCACTCTCAAGATCACATGAATCAATATAAAATGAAACCATGATCTCTCTTTTTGGTCAAAAGTTAATTTAATTGATGTGACTATTCTAAGCATGACCTATTTGTGCTATAGTGATTAGCCCAACATAAGCCATCAAATTTTGTCACACCTCTTAAAGAACTTTACTAATTTTATGAAAAATGATAACAAGTTGAAATTGAATTGTACTTTAAGCATGACCTATACCCTATTAATTAGGAGTATAAACCATCAAATTTAGATTTTCAATCTCCACTTAATTACCATAATCATATGTAGATGAAGAGGTAATTAGTGAGCATATGAACAAACATAACTTATGTGGTGTCAACACATAACCTATGTGGTGTCAACACTATAGGCTATCAAACTCAATAATGAACACAGAAACCATAACCATCAACATGAATTAAAACACAAAAAGAGATCATGAATAAACAAGTATATTGAAACTACATGAATAAAGAGAGCTTCATTATCCCTAAGTTGTAGGGATTTAGCCTCTCATGTTCGGTATTTTAACAATAAATGTAGTTTGCAACATTAAAGAAATAAAAGAAAATGTAAGCTAAAAAGAGAGATTTATTTCAGCCTCCACTCTAAACTAAAAATCCAAGATCTTTTTTACATTATCATACATAGGTTATTTATACATGAGGGAAAACCCTAAATTAACTTTTTGCACCCTACCCAGAATGCCCCCGCTTTAAGCTGCATCTTGTCTTTTAGCAATAGTGATTCATGAAGCCATAATTTTGGGTCTCCACTAAAGAAGGAAGGAGAGTGAATAGGGTCCTCCATTAATTCTCTATTTGAATTGATTTCCTCTTTTTGAATTGATTCCCTCTATTTGAATTGATTCCCTCTCCATTGATTGCTTTCCCTTTTTTCCTTTGTATGCATATATATCTTTATGAAGTCCTTTTCTACATACATCCAATTTCTGCAAAAATATGAAAAATGTCCAAGTAAACATTCTCAAAATAATTTAAGCACAAAAATGACCATTTTCCCCCTATATGATGATAAATGCATGATGTTTTGAAATCAATTCAATTATTTTTTAAACATGATAAAATAACCGTATATGACATTTATTAGCACTAAACGAGAATAAATATGTGAATATAAATGTGCATTTTTACGTGCACATAAAATACCCCACACTTATCTATTTATTCGTCCTCGAATAAAGTAAAGACTAAGTTAAACCTGTTTTCGTAGGGAGCACGATTGCATTGAGCGTATGCAACAAGCCGTTAAACCTCTGGGTGTCCCCAGTAGGACGAGTGTTGTCTCGTGAGGGTTTTCAGCAGATACTACCCACAAAATCCAAAAGTTAAATGCAAAATGAAAAAGTATTTACAAAATGCAAGATTCGAAAATATTTACAAGATGAATGCATGTTTTCAAAGAAATATTCACAATTGGATAATTTACTTTTAAATATTACACGAATGAGTTAACACAAATTTGGGTCGTCACTATGAAATTTAAGTCCATTACTAATCAAAACTTTAAACAAAAGTCATGTTATCATCACAAACTCCTCCAGCATGGCCAGTTGTTTTGGTAGAAACATAATGCAAATATGAAATGAATTCTGTAATCGATATCAACAATCGTAAAACGGCATCTCAACTTCCTTTTTGTTAACAAGTTAGGTCGAATAAGTGAAGAGTGTGCTTTGATTTCAAGTGCTTACTCTCTCTTTATTATAAAATATTTACATTATTACTATTTACAAATACCTAACTGAAAAGACCAAGGTATACCACCCATGAGAGTTTGGGCCAGAGCTTGGCGGATTGTGCAGACCGACGCTGACTTTGTCAACAAGATATCGGTAATCCTTAGGTGTCCAACTCATAAAATGAGACCAAGATATACTGACGCTGACATTGTCAACAAGGTGCCGGAAAAAGCTTGGCGGGTTTGCACACCAACGCCAGATGTACCAGCAATGTTGGATACCCTTGAATTATTATATACATACATACAATTTTTTTTTCTTTTTTTTTACATAAGAAAGAGAGTTAAGCGAGAATATCTTAGCACAACTTCACTTAAACGATCTAAAATTTTATCGCAATTAGTCTAAATTAACCGTTCATTTAATCGGATTACAATTCAGAAAACATTTCATACTCATCACCTACGAATTTCCCAATATACCAGTTACACCAAACTAGCTCATAATTCAAACTTTCATTTCGTTATCCGCTAAGAGAAGTAAATTTCCAAATATTTAAATCGAACGACCTAAATTATATGCTAACTCCATCATGTCTTATTTAAAAGTAAATAGAAGTGCGAAACTTTTACTTTTTTTTTTAGAAAACGAAAAAAAGGATAAAGAGAAAGGGAAAAAAATGCTAACTTAAACTATGCAAAACAGAATGAAAATGAGATACCCCCCATACTTGATTTTGACTGTGTCCCCACAGTCAATGCATGACACAATGAGTGAATGAAAGAGAAATATGTACAAAAAAGAGTTAGTGCGACTTACCAAATGTGCGTGCAGAAAATATGTAGTCATCGAATAGATGAACCAGTCCACGATGGACCAATGGATCAACCTCACTAAGATTATGAGACACAGCTTACGCACAGAAAACCAAATCATAAAGAATTTTGTATCATATTTCAGATTTGGAAAAACAAATTTTGTTTTTTCAAAAGTTTGAGTTGCTAATTTTAAAATTTTGAGCTTACAATTGATCCGAAAATCGAATTGAATTTCTATAGCAACTACAGAGAGGTCAGTGAACCGGGGTTCAGAAAAAGTTTCAAAAACAAAGTTTGACTTGTTCAAATGATGTATAAATTGAGAGATATATGCGTCATTCTCACCCCCACACTTGTTTTGAGAAAAAATGTTAAGTTTTGCTTTGATATTTGAAATTTTGTTAACTAAAGGTTCATTCGTAAACCTAAAGTTAAAACCAAACAAATGAATTTTCAGTAAATTTCGAAATCGTGTTTTTCTCAAAAACAGCGTTATTCCAAAAAGAGTTCATATACTGCAGAAATTTATCATTGAAAAATAAGTGATCACAGTGAGCTTTAGTTGAAACGAACAAGTCGCAAGGGGTTTCAACAATGTCAGAAAAATCGTTATTGTGTTTAAGATCACATTCAGCAGTTTTGTTGTTTTCATCCTCAAGAATTTCGAAGTTTTCAAATGTTTCAATTTCAGTTTCAGATCCAGCAATATCATCGTCAATCAGTTTAAGAAGTTTTCGCTCATCAAAGTCGTCCTCACTTAAACAGTTGTTAACAACTTCATCAATTTTGTCAGGTTGACAATCTAAAGTTGCTAAATTTTCAGAATCTAAGAGAGAAAGATCAAATTGAAGATTGACGTTTTCGTTTTCAAGAGAATTAAAATTCAAATCAATCACAGAGTTTTCAACAACTTCATTAAGATTTTCCTCAATTTCAAAAGTTGTTAGTTGAAAATCATCAATTTTGGGCAAAGGTGGATTATCATTTGAATCATCACACGTTCGGTTTTGATTGTTTTGTTTTTCACGAAAATTCAAGTAGTCTTGAAGCAACAAATTCGTGTGATTATCGTGAATTTCATTCACTTGCTCAACAAAATCAAATTTTTAATTATTTACATGAGAATTTTCAATTTGAATTTTCTGAGAACAAGAATCGTTAATCGCACCATCATTGGAATTATTCCCATTGCCAAAACCATTTGAAAATTCATTCACATTTCCATTTTGAATTTGAAATTCATTTTGGAGTTCAAAATTTAATTGGCACGGGTTATAATCAAAATCATTTGAATTTGGAAGCGAATTCAAATTTTGATTATTTTGAAAATTTCGACTTGAATTGTTGGACATCAATTCAATTAATCTTTAACTTGATTCATTAAATCTTTGACTTTCTTGACGTAGAGCTTGAAGACTTATTTCAAGACTTGAGGGTTGATCATCATTTTGAACAATTGGTGGTGTACAATCAGGATTATTTTGAAAATTCTGAAAAGTTGATGGCGTAAAATCCAAATTGTTTGTACAATAGTTGTTATTAAAATATGCACATGAATTTGGTGTAAAATTATATGGATTATATTGATTTTCAAAATATCGTAAAATCCGTAGGAATAAGGGAATTGAGACATTTTCAAGAAAGCTCTTTAAAAAATAATATGTTAAAATTAACAACTTCGGATTATATGAATACAAGTCTAGGCCAGGTTCGGACATGGGTTATTAGTGTGCCACGAATCACCGTAGAAACACAACTGAAGGTTTAAGAACCTGTTTGAGTTCGAGACTCTACTGTTCCTTAGACACCTCAGAGAGTATCAATCCTAATTGTCAATTTAACAAATATTTTGTCATATGAGCTTTGGAGAATCCTTGATTTGATTTCAAAAATAATTTATTTCAAAAACAAAACTTTCCAATTTATCCCACGTTCATTTAAAAAAAATCCCACCTACACATCAACAGGCAAAATAATCAACCAAAGAACAATCACAGAATGATAAACCACAGAAATGAATTTTTTTACAAGCGAGCCACAGCACCTGCAGAAAAATCTTTACAAGCAGTGTCTATATTTATTTAAGCAACTGCAGCACCCTGTAAAGTTTAGAAAATTTTACAATGGGGTATGGCTGTCCGTTCAGAGAAAATGAGTGATGCTTGTAATTGAAAGTCAACTGTGTTTGCCAATTGTTTGACCTCTGAGTTCTGATTTCTTTGCTTAACTTCGATTCCTTGATTTGTTTGCTTGAGCCTTGAATTATTTCTGCTTTGGACTTTGTTTGAGTTCTCTCTTTCTCTTTTTGACTTCCTTTTTTTTTTTGGAGAAAGCAAAAAGAAAGAAAAATACAAACAAAAACTAAGAGGAATTAAAAAAAAAAAAAAACTAAAGCTAAGCTAGAAAAGAAGGAGCAAAGAAACTAAGCCTAACAAAAACAAAGAAAATGGTGGGGGTTTTTTTTTCAACAGAAAATCAAAATGAAAAGAAGATGAGTGAAATCAAAAGAAAATCAAAAATAAAATTAAAAACAAAAGCAAATCGACTCACAAAAACTAGGTTTCATCCACACTAGGCTTGCGCACAAACAGAAATGGCAACCAAACTTTCCAAAACAATGCAGGCCTACCAAAGAAGCATCCAAAGCCCACTTAAGAGACTAAAAATAATACCCTAGCCGACTAAACAAAACTATTACACTCCGTAAAAAAAAACAGAATTATCACGCACAAACAAAAAAAATTGCGAAAACAAATTTGGGTGATACGCTAAACAAAATTGTTCTCAGAACTTCGATTTGGCAACCGGTTATTTCGATTCGACAGGAAAGGGTGGCCTGCGTGTTTCAGGGGTGCGGATTTGCAATTGAACAACTGATTTGGGTATTCGGTGTGGTTTTGGTCTTCAGGTTTTGTGGGTGTTTGGTGAGATCAAGGCACCTAGCTGCGAACTTGTTTGAACGGTGATGGGCACGAACTGTTTGTGGTGATGGAAGCTGTGGCTTTGTGAATGAACTTGAAGAATTGGTGAAGTGGATGGTTGAATTTGGGGTATGGATTAGAAAGCAGTGCGTGGATGTATGATGAAGAAGGAAAGTTCTGGACTTCGATTTGCTTTGTAGAGAAGGGTGTGTGGTTGTAGCTTGAAGTATGTAGGGTAAATGTGTGGACTGCTTGGGATGAAAGGATTAATGTATTGAAGGTGGCGTGGTGGATGATTGAATGAACTGGACTGTGGCTTTGTGAAGTGTGAAGCATGGTTGATGTAATGGTGTTGTCAACGGTGAATGGACTTTGCTGATTGTAGTTGCGGATGGTGGACGGACTGTGTGATTGGGTGGAGTTTGGAAGAAGATATGATGTTGAAGTGGGGCTGAAGTGAAGATGAGGGGATGTGAGTATGAAGAAAGAAGTTTTTGTAGGTGGAGTGATGTGATTTTTGGTGCGGATATTGAGGTCTTAAGGCAGAAATCGGGAAGACAATTAATGAGGGAGACAAAAAGAAAGGAAAGCAATAAATTGATGTTTTTTTTTTATTTCACAAGAATTGTAAAGAGGAAAGAAGTAACTGGGAGAAAGAGAAGGAAAGAAATAAATGAAATTGAAAACACAAAAATGAGAAGAATTACAGCAAGGAGGAAGAACTTAGAAAGATATTTTATTTATATATTTTTTGTTTTGGGAAAAATGAAAGTAATTAAGAAGAGAATTTGGGAAAGAAATTAGAGAGAGAGGAAAGAAATGAAGAATTGGAAAGCAATAAATTGGTTAATTACTGGAAAGAAAAAGAGGGTTCGCAATGAGGGAATGTAAGGCAAATAAGGGAAAGAAAATTAAAGAGGGAGTAAAAGGAAAGCAATAATTTTTTTTTGTTTTTTTTTAAAAGGAAGAAAATCACAAATGGAAACCCCAAAAACAAACGATGCACAATTGAGTACACACAAACACAAGAAAACAAAATAAACACAAGTTTTTTTTTATATGAAGACTAAAGCAAGTACACAAAACACACACAAACAATGTTTTTTTTTAATAATAATAAAAAAATTAAGAACAAAGAACACAAACAACAAACACACAAATGCAAGTGAACAAAAAGAAGCTAACAAACCACACACTGGAAAAAACACAATTTTTTTTAAAGAAATATGAAAAACAAACAAGAAAGTTAATTCGAAGAATAAATCAAAATTAAATTCAGTTCCCCGGCAACGGCGCCAAAAACTTGTTCGACGACGAATATTAAATGAATTAGAAAATCGTCGCGAATATTAAAATAAACCGCAAGCGCACGGCGTACAATCGTAGTACGTGGCGAATACGGGTCGATCCACAAGGAAAGAAGCAATTCTAATTTTATTCAATCAAATTAAACCGAAAGTGAGTGAGAATGTTAACTAAATAGCTAAAAATTAGCAAAATCTAACAAACTATTAACTACAAACGTTGGTTGAAAAATAAGAGATTAAATGACAACTTAGGAACAAATTCACTCTCAAGATCACATGAATCAATATAAAATGAAACCATGATCTCTCTTTTTGGTCAAAAGTTAATTTAATTGATGTGACTATTCTAAGCATGACCTATTTGTGCTATTGTGATTAGCCCAACATAAGCCATCAAATTTTGTCACACCTCTTAAAGAACTTTACTAATTTTATGAAAAATGATAACAAGTTGAAATTGAATTGTACTTTAAGCATGACCTATCCCCTATTAATTAGGAGTATAAACCATCAAATTTAGATTTTCAATCTCCACTTAATTACCATAATCATATGTAGATGAAGAGATAATTAGTGAGCATATGAACAAACATAACCTATGTGGTGTCAACATATAACCTATGTGGTGTCAACACTATAGGCTATCAAACTCAATAATGAACACAGAAACCATAACCATCAACATGAATTAAAACACAAAAAGAGATCATGAATAAACAAGTATATTGAAACTACATGAATAAAGAGAGCTTCATTATCCCTAAGTTGTAGGGATTTAGCCTCTCATGTTTGGTATTTTAACAATAAATGTAGTTTGCAACATTAAAGAAATAAAAGAAAATGTAAGCTAAAAAGAGAGATTTATTTCAACCTCCACTCTAAACTAAAAATCCAAGAACTTTTTTACATTATCATACATAGGTTATTTATACATGAGGGAAAACCCTAAATTAACTTTTTGCATGCTACCCAGAATGCCCCCGCTTTAAGCTGCATCTTGTCTTTTAGCAATAGTAATTCATGAAGTCATAATTTTGTGTCTCCACTAAAGAAGGAAGGAGAGTGAATAGGGTCCTCCATTAATTCTCTATTTGAATTGATTTCCTCTTTTTGAATTGATTCCCTCTATTTGAAATGATTCCCTCTCCATTGATTGCTTTCCCTTTTTTCCTTTGTATGCATATATATCTTTATGAAGTCATTTTCTACATGCATCCAATTTCTGCAAAAATATGAAAAATGTCCAAGTAAACATTCTCAAAATAATTTAAGCACAAAAATGACCATTTTCCCCCTATATGATGATAAATGCATGATGTTTTGAAATCAATTCAATTATTGTTTAAACATGATAAAATAACCGTATATGACATTTATTAGCACTAAACGAGAATAAATATGTGAATATAAATGTGCATTTTTACGTGGACATCAGTACGCGCTTTTGACTTAACATTTACGTTCGTCAGGGCAGGATGGGAAGGAACTACCCATGATTTAGGAAATGAAGTTTTCAGTTACTACTATTCGAGTTTGTGTATGACAATCGAAGAACTTTTGGCATATGAAAGAATTTTTTTGCAATCTTACGTAACATGTGAACATATCTGTATAATGTTCAGGTACAGATAGTCACTGCCAAATGAACACTCATAATTTCATATGAAGGTACAACACCAAGGATCTTGAGTTTATGACATATGATGATAATATGGATCTGGTGTCTACATGAAGAATAACTTGAAGAGTATTGTAACATTCAGATTCTCGGAAATAACGATCGTGAACAAGTTCAAAGAAATGCAACAACAACCGCTATGACGTTAGTTCAAGATACCTTACAAAATGAACTAGTTGCTACTAGGTTACGTTAGGAACTATCTGTATTCTTATTATGCATTCTTTAGTTTGTAGTTTGTATTTGCAAATTCTGCTTTGTATTTCGTATTTTGTATTCTGTATTTTGAATTCTGAACTATATGTATTATGTATCAGGTAAATATCTATTTTATTTAAAAATAATTAACACAAATAATATAATAATATAAATATTTATTTTGACTCTTTCGCGTTGTTCCTTTCGTAAAAGGAACGCATTTCCCTTTCGCGAAGTTTCCTGTTTCTAAACCCTTTCAATTTACCTTTTTCATTTGTCCATTTCGATTTAGAAAAGAACATATATTTAGAATAAAAATATGAGCGTGTCAGAGTGCTCTTTATTTCTTTTTCCCGTTGTCTATTGCTAAAATCTTGAAAGATTTCTGGTGTAGGAGTTTACAATGGTTATTTCTGTGTGATAATTTTCTTTTAAAGACTAAAACTACACCTTGTGGAAAAAGATGAACAACCTTTCATTGTTTGAGATCATGTAACTCTTCTTATCCAATCAAGTCCTCTACAGTAAGTTTCAAGGGCAAATAACGCTACCATGATACCATCGGCCGCTTCTTCTTAATTAGCTGATACACAAATTTTTGGAAACTGGTCTATTTACAGTTCTGTTTCACAAAAATTAAACTGAAAGAACAGTTTATCTTAATACCCGTAAATCTGTAGATAAAGTTTAATCCACTGAGTACACTTCTTACTTTTAGCTTAGCTAATTTTCTTGTACACAGTTAACTAGAAACACAGTGCTCATGCAATCTTTAACATCCTTGAAATAATCACAACTTACAAACATCCAAACATTTATTTTTCAAAACAAGAAGAAAAAGGCAAATGACCCAATTGCAAACCAACATCCAAATAAGGAGAAATCTATTCTAAGCATAGTCTTGAGCAACTGGCTCATAAGAATTTCCAATAAAGATATCTCCATACACAAGACCAGCCAATGCACCACCAATAAGTGGACCAACCCAGTAAATCCAGTTTCCAGAGAAGTCGCCAGCAGCAACAGCAGGCCCAAAAGACCGGGCTGGGTTCATTGACCCACCACTGAATGGTCCGGCAGCCAGAATGTTGGCGCCAACAATGAACCCAATTGCAATTGGTGCAATTGTTCCTAGTGATCCTTTCTTGGGGTCAGCTGCTGTTGCATAGACAGTGTATACAAGTGCGAATGTGATGATGATTTCCATCACCACTCCTTCTATCTCTGTGCCTGCTGCTACTCCATGAGTTGGGATTGCCTGTTATCCAAAGTATAATATTCAGCACCTTACGGCCATGCACAAGTGCTATTAAAATGGACAAATGCTATAAAAGATGTGAGACATGAGTCAACATAACAGTTGTAGATTCCCATTTCAGGAACTCGGGACGTGTAATATGAACTTGATACATATGATCTCAGAAATTCACAATAGTATTCCACTTACTTGGATAATAAAAACATATGTGTCGACGTGTGGCTTATTTTATATGTTGAAACATGGAGGAAAAAAATGCTACCTTTCCGGTGACGAACTTGAGGAGGAGGCAAGCGACGCTAGAGCCAAGAAGTTGGGCAATCCAGTAAAAGATACCGGTGAGAATGGTAATATTGCCTCCAATGGCAAGACCTAGAGTTACTGCAGGGTTCAAGTGACCACCTGAGATGTTTGCGGCCATTGAAACACCGACAAATAAAGCAAGTGCATGGGCAATTGCAATTGCTACTAGTCCAGCAGGGTCCAGTGCAGCATCAGCAGTCAACTTGGCTGCGAAGGTTCACGTATTTGGAAAAGAAATTATTGTATAATTGCGAAGAAATTAGATGCAGAATCTTAACCATAATATAGCTAGGGTTTTCCAGTTCATGTCTTACCAAAAGCAATGGCGGAACCAACTCCAGCAAAAACAAACAGAAGAGTGGCAATGAACTCAGCCAAGTATGACTTGAGAGACAAAGAGCTGAAGGAGTCCCCAATGCTTCCAAATGTCAGCTTCACCATTGTTATTTAGGCCGGGAATGGATAGCACTTCTAAAAAAGTAATTAAAAGCTTATGACTAAGCTGAGGCTGTTTAGTTTTCTTTCAATTGTGTGCTTGAAGTAGTGAATTTGATGGGGTTTTATACAGGTTTACGTTGGGCTAGTGACTGTTTCATGGATGATTGGATTGGTTGGGTGCCTAATAGAATAACTTGGTCGGTATGTTCTTTTATTTATTTAGAAATTAGAAATTGATTTAGCTTGTATTGTAGCTAATGTTGTCTCATGTGATTTGACTTTATCATTTTGCTCCTCCTATGTCCAATTGACAGTATAGTTAATCTCTATGGTAAAAACCAGTACCAAAATAAATGCACTTGTTTTTCTCATATGAACTATAACAAGCTCAAATATGTTTATCCGAAAGCTTATAAAATTTTAACTAAGACATCAAGTACTGTTAACTTCTAAGACCTTTCTCTTTAATAAAATATTGACAATATTTAAAGAAAACAATAATTGTGAGCTTCGATCGATGATGGAAAAAAAAACCGCCCTTGTCGTCATGGACAGGTAATGGAGTTGCATAATTTATACATGGGAATCAAACGCTGTAAATAACAAATGACAAAATTCAAAGTCCAATATAGCAATGAGGTGTATAGCCCAACAAATATAAACATTTTTTATGTTTTCTTAATTAGATGTTTTAACTTATTGAGAAACTGACCAAGTAATTTCGGTGCTTCCAAAATTTCCTATGTTATCAGTACATAGTCTATGATTTTTGTTGATTGATTTCATCTATTTTTAAGTGGTTCTTTAAAACATAAGTTCAAAAACTAAATTGAAAAGTCATTACATATTCATAATTAAATCAGAAGAATAAAAAATGGTGGATGATTAATTATAAGTCTGAATGCTAATTAAACCTGCTAATTATTTATTCTAGATTTCCAAGCTGGATTAAATGATGCCAGAATTACAGGAAGTTTGTCTTCTGATCAGTTCTTAGATCAATGATTAGAGAGTAGCAATAAATCCTTTTGTGAATAGCATCAATCAATATTATTCTGTGATAATTCTTTATACATAAGATAGGATGGAGTTTCTTATGTTTTCTATGTTGTTTATGATTGGAAAGTTTTAATATTAAAGTTCTTTTATCCAAAAGTCGGTGTTTGTTTAATAAAACTTATCAATCGATCACTTTGCTTTAGAAAAGCAGTTGTCATTTACTACCAAAAATGTTGAACCGTTTAAAATTATTTAAGCTAACGGCAAACTGTGAATGGCTGTTCACAGAAAAACTAACTGTAATCTATTTCCTTTTTCATTCTGCAACTGTCAAATTTTCACTAAGACTGAATAATTTCAGTGACGAAACTAATCAATAACTCGGCAGACATATTTATCGTTTATGTAATTAAGCCAATGAAAGGAATATTACATATAGATGCTCTGCATGTTCTAGCTGCTCGATAATTTATAGCTTTGCATTAACGTTGTTAATATACCTATGACTTGTTAACACTAAAATAGAATAACCGGAGGATAAGCTTTGTTGTCTGATCATGATTGATCATGTATCAATTAAGCATATCCTATTATTATATATTTGTAATTACAGCTTAAATATGTTAATTAACTGGTCATGTTTATCTTGGAATTGACATTATTGTTTAAAAATATTAGTACTATCGTTTATTTAGTGGTTTCTCAAGAGCACCGTTAAGTACTCTCTAATGATGTAAAGAGGGTCACCTCTGAGTTGGATTGTACATTATTATACTCGTTAGTGGTTGAATGTGCTTAGTTTTGTATAATAACAAATAATGTATGACAACTGCTTAACTACTCATACCGACAGATACTATGGCAACATTTAGACAACTATGAACTTAAATTAATATTGCCAATTGAACTTAGCTGAAATTAACCTTCATGACATGGATGAATTAGTTTATGAGAGCATTTGTGTAATGAATTTTGCTAGTTATTTTATTCTGGCTATGAATAAATAAATATACCTGATCCACATAGGTATAAATTATAAAGAAAAAGAAAGCATTAACCTTATGATTGCTATAAATTTTGATCGTTCACTCACTACGCCATAGATGACATACTGCAACAAGAAGCTAAGGTGTCGCTAGTTATAATGTAACCATAGTCATGCTGATTTTTATCTATTGCAATGCACTCTTCAATGTGTTAGCATAGATATCAAATTATATTGCAATAGCTATAGATATATTCAAATTAAAAAAATAAAAATAAAAGTTACACTTCAGCGATCCTCAGCGTAATACATGTTTTAAACATTGTAATACATCATATAGAACTGATCGATTATATGACATATGCCACTAGAATTTTATTAGAAAATGTAATGCATAAAATCAATCCACACACATATCTAAATATACTTTAATTTAGAAGTAACATATTATATAGACAGGCAAGATGGAGAAGTCTTATCTAAAACTGGGAGGCCTGTCTTGATTATTTCAGCGCTAACTGTTTTTCCTTTGTATTTGATGTCTTTTTATAATTTTCAAAATGAGCGATTAAAATGAGTGCATTGCTAAAAGCACCTCAAGAAACGTCATTCACTGCCAATCACCATTCAGTGCCG
The DNA here is from genome assembly GCA_030737875.1 of Allium sativum. Classification (NCBI taxonomy): domain Eukaryota; kingdom Viridiplantae; phylum Streptophyta; class Magnoliopsida; order Asparagales; family Amaryllidaceae; genus Allium; species Allium sativum. Next base: position 886,264,073 of record CM060915.1, on the reverse strand, counting down.
CCAGCTGAGTTCCGCTGCCGGATAGTGTAATTTTGTGTTTGGCGGTGAATGGCCCAATGATGCTTGGCAGCAGATTAGGAAGCTCAGTGAAGCATCTGACTGCCTGAGATTTAGATTGTAAATCAAAGGAACAATGGGAATGGTGTCATTGCTATAAATTTTGATCGTTCACTCACTACGCCATAGAGGACCTACTGCAACAAAAAGCTAAGGTGTTGCTAGCTATAATGTAACCATAGTCATGCTGATTTTTGTCTATTGCAACGCACTCTTCAATGCGTTAGCATAGATATCAAATTATACTGCAGTAGCTATAGATATATTCAAATTAAAAAAATAAAATAAAAGTTACACTTCAGCGATCCGCAGCGTCACTTAAAACAAAATCCCAACCGTCAATCCATGCATCAATCCACGCGTGCATTATTTCTATTTTCCACTTTTATTTTCATTCCCCCGCCATCTTTTTCATTTCGTTTCACCCCAAAATTTCCAAATTTTATCCCTAATTGCGATTTCAATTCAAGATCTAAATTACACCATCAATCTAAATCGCCCAAATAGCTGTCAGATCTGTTGTGTCTCTGTTATCCGGTTCGAACCCAGAAATCGACGGTTTCCTCTCTCCGTTCGAACTCACTCAAATCCAGAAATCGCGATCGCTAGATTTCCTCACTGTCTGTCCCTATTCGAACCCAAAAATCAGCTCAAGTCTGGTCGTCGATTCTAGCCTAATTAGGTTTGATTTATATTGAATATCATGATAATTTTATGATAGCACGTTTTCACAATAATCTGTTTGTACTTCATAGAATTATGAATATTAAAGTACATCATAAGTATTTCAATTTCGCAAGTTTGTTTGTGTTGTCATTATTCATAAGATAGTGCGTTCACTTTTTATAGCTGCAGAATCATTTGTTATATATAAAAAGTTCACCTTGTTTTAAGTCTAAGTCAGTCGAGGGGATTATTTCTATGTATTGATGTAGTCAAATGTATATAATTTCAAAAAATGATATCATGATATTCAAATGATATAATGGAATCGCGGAACTTCCGTGTAACACTATTAAACAGTAATTACATGCTCAATTATATGATGCATTTCATCCAGAATGTTTTATTAACCGTTCTCTTCTCATTTATTTTTCTTATGTTATGCTAGTCATTTAATTTGCAATAAAACTGTACTGTTCTATTCTAATTCTTGGTTGGATTTGTCTCGCACTCGAAGCGAATTAATTGAAATACAATGTTCCAATAGATGAGACGATTCAGATTTGCTTATAACCTTCGTGAAGAATTGAGTTTCGAAGACCAGAATTCCGATAAGAGTCCTGGTCTATGAAGTTTAGATAAACCCAGATGGTTTTGCTACTCTAATTATGTAGACTGTTCAAATAAGCTTTATAGTTCCTTTTTCCGATATGTGCCAACTAGTTTCTAATTTGATGTATTTGAAGATTGGGCAAGGCACATATAGTACTGTGTTCAAAGCTCGTGACCTGGACATAGGATGAATTGTAGCATGTTAGCTGTGAATGTGACCAAATTTTCACTCATCATAAGCCGAAAAGATAGAGTTTGTATTCAGTTATTATTGTATCATGAGTAAGCAACATCCTCAGAAAAAAGATTGTAACGTCATCCTTTTAAAGGATTTTCCTATTAATTTTTGTGTATTTCCTTTGTTAGAGTCTTATGACATGCACATTGAGCTTAATTATGAGGATTTGCCTATTTATTTTCACAAAACATGCACACATGTACACATATTCTTTGCAATAATTATGAGGTTGATTATCTGACAACCTTGCAGTCTAACCTCACTTCCTGTCCACCTGTCAAGCTACTCATTTTGATCATCGACTTAATGAAGGCCTTATTAAATTCTTCTTGTGATTTAACATACTTGGACACCAACTTCTTGGATTTATTATCAGTTATAAGGGCTTGATCAGAAGAAAACAGACCGTCTCCTTTGATCAATAGTTTGTAGTATGCATTGTCAAATGTGCCTGTTGTCGAGTCTAAAGTCGCGTCTGCATTCTTGACATTGTTGTGGGTTGGGCATGTCTTTTTTAGCCTCAAAGCAAAGGATGGGTTCATGTTTGGATCCACGTCGTGTTTCGAATCGAATTTGTGGATCCTGTTTTGGAATGAGGAGCAGTGGGAGAAACCTAAGGTATGACCACCTGCATTATTGTAATAGCTTAACTAAATAAGTTGTATGTTTGAGCAGGGCTATCATAACTCATAAGGCCAATTTCACGTTTAAAGAATAAGGTTACACGATAACAACTGTTAGCTTTGAGATGTTTTGGTTCACATCCTTACAAAAGAAAACTATGATCCACGTCCTTATCATCAAAATAATGAACATATCGTTTTGTTTCTATGTTTGTGAAATTATTGTTGAAAACTATGTCAAAAATTAAAACAGCTGATTTTTTTTCTCTCAGTCATTACTTGATCTAATAGTTTGTGAGTCTGGATATTCAAAACTAATATTCAAACTTCAAGAAGTACTGCCGGTGCTAAAAGTTTAAGTGCAATATACTTCCTATTTCTAGTTTAAAATCACGAGTGTTTATTTAGTTTTAAACAGAAGAAAGTAGTTTTAAAATCACCCACTTTCATAAATCTTGTACGGTGAGCTATCACTCATATTTCCACGGACAATGCTAGTGATACAAGTGATTGTGCTGCTAATATTTATAATGCCGAAATTTGCACTCAAAATGGTCCTGGAAAATAGAAGCATAATGACATAAATTTGAAAAAATTCATTCAATAGGAGTACTGCTTGCTAAAATGTATTATAGGCACATGCCTTAAAATTGGCATTGGAATAAAAAAAATCTGCATGCAAATGTATACTTTGGAATACTGTAACACCCCGTATATTCTATAACAGTGAAATTCATAAATTAAAGTATAATTAATTCTAATGAAAGAATTAATGGAAATGGCTTATGCCATTGCGTTCGTCTCGGAATTCTGGTTGAGATAGAGTCCGAGTTTGCGTGAAACGGACTCCGTATGAAGGAGTTATGATCTCCGGAAGTTTCAGAATAAATTAGAAATTCAAAAACAGCTCAGAACAGGTTTAAAATTCAAATTCAAGTTCAAACTGGGCTGGGCGGGAAAATTCCCGCCCAGTGACCAGGTCGACACTAGTGTCGACTGGGCAGTCGACCTGGCCTCCCCCAAGTCGACTGCGCAGTCGACTTGGGTGTCGACCTGCAGGTCGACTTGCCTGGTCGGCCTGACCAGGTGGGTCTGACCCTGGTTCGACTTCTGGTGTGCTATACGGTATGATTTCCCTCCCTGTTTGCATCTGACAGCTCAAATTAACTTGAAAACTCTATAAATACACACTAAGACTCAACTAATTCACATAAGAAAATAAGAGAGGAGTCGTCATGCTGTCAGGAAGGAGTTGATCGTAGCCGCCAAGAATCAAACTAAGAAGCAAATTAAAGTCTAATCAAATCAATCAACAAATTGCTACCAAAAGGAGAGCACCTCCAAATTCAGAAAACAGAAATCAGAAAACAAGATTTTCGTCACACGTTGTAAGTATAGTGGTCTTTCAGAATTTGAATAAAATTATGATGTGATACGATGTAATTGGGAATAGAATTGTATCATTATAATGATGTAGATCTTGTGTATTGTAATGTTTCTATCATGACTGTTTTTGGTGATTGATTTGTGGCATAAATGGATCGATGCAAGTTTATTATACGTTTGTATATGAAAGTGATGGTAGTTGCAAGTTTTGTGGCAAAGTCTATGATTAGATCCCTCTCATGTTTATGTTAATATCCCTTTTATGTTTATGTTGATATCATGGGCCATATACTTGTGTAAACACATCCTAGATCTGAGATCCTTTATGCTACATGACTCAGAACTTATGTATACATCTTAGATCCATTACAAGTATGATTAGAACTATGTTAAATGCAGTTTGGGCTACATAAACTATGCAAGTTCATGTGGAAATAGACTATATATTAGATTTGGACATTTTGGGTTAATTTACAACACGCTAGTTTTGTGTTCGACGTTATGCCAAGTGAATATGTTAAAACCCAAGTTTGTATAAGTCTACATATGCCATCCTATGTGATACCCATTTAGTTGTATGCCAATTTTGAATGCAAGTTCACATGCTCCAATGTTTATGTTAACGCCAATTTGCAAGTTCATGCGCTACACCTTCTATGTATCATAGAAATATTATATGTTCTGAATTTCCCATTTTCTCACGTTTATCAAGTTGGGCTGAATTGTGTCGAGCCCAACATTAGTACGTACAAACGGGGTAATAGCGTTGGGTGTAAAACATGATATAAATAAATATGTTGGCATGTTTGGCGCGTGCCAACGAATGTGACATTTTTGCGGTATAAATTGTTATACCCAAATTAAAAGATGACATGACAATTGCATAAATAATGAAATATGTAAATCTAGAAAAGACGACATGTTTGACCCGAGGTTAGATTGAGTTGTGACATAAACCTGCCCGGACCTGCCCGGCTGTCCAGTAGTCACAACAATACCTATCCAATGTGGGTGGTTAAACATTGAGCCCAATAAAGAACCGAGGTTAGACTGAACTACGGTGTAAACCTGCCCAGAACCAACCGGCACATCCAGTAACCGTAGTGATATCTGTCTAATGTGAGTGGTCGGTGCTCTAAAAGGCTAAGGACAGGTGGTAGGGTTAAGTCAACTGAAAACACTTAACCAAAGATTCAACATGTTAACAAATACTGATGGGTGGGGGTTAGGTATATACATACACTTAACCACTTAACATGTTTGACTAGAAAACCCTGGTAACGTAAAGACCCGTTTCAGCAGTAACCCAATTTAGGTATCAACGGTACCCTGAAACTAGGCAGGGTGGGGCACGATTACTGGGCTGATTGTAAGCGGTCAAATAACAGCAATGTTAGGTGCACAGTGTAGGTCTAACGGTGTGTGGTCGTGCACGCACTCCGGAGCAGACAAGCAGTGCACTGGGGGCACCAGTAGTATATCCTATGCCTTCTAGTAATTGTGTCGGGGCCGCCACCATGGGTCTTGATACACCCCATGGTGGGACCAGCATAGGTATCTACACTTCTTGGGGTAGCCGTAAGACACACGTACGAGTAGGAGCCGATCTTTAGAAAACAAAAAGGATCACTTCACCCTCAGCATGGGGTGCCGGTTAGAGTAATACTAGTAAATGCAGAGATATAGTGTGGGTTCGATAGTATATTCGATTCTAGACTACACTCCCTTAGTTATGATACTATCATGTTTCCAGTTTATGTCTATCATATCCTTTTCTTATTCACATACTGAAAAGTCACTAGATTTACTCAGGCTTTATGTCTGACTCCGTTTTTCTTTTCATCTTCTTTTCTTTTGTCCCCCCCCCCACAGGTCCACAGGGAGGAAACAACTCAGCCTAGTCAGATTCTTTTGCAAGCTTGAAGACAGTAGATGTACGGTTTGGATCTCTTTGGCTTGGATCATGGCTTTGGATATCATTACGGGGATTTTGTTGCTTTATTTTATGTTTTATGCTTCTTTGATAATCAAGACAGTTATGGAAATGTAATGTTTTTGGAAGTATTGTAAGACAATTATGGTATGGTTTGTGTAACACGTATTTTGATGAAATAAAAGTTGTTGTTGTTTCCGCTGTTTAAAAATATGTGTATTTATATCTGTCTTGTGTATCTGTGACTTATACTTATAAACCTCCACCAAAATTAGGGCATTCCCTTTGTGAGTGACCCTAACGGAGGTGGGGTGTTTCACTTGGTATCAGAGCATAGGTTTACCAGATAAGATAAAGTTTTTGATATTATTTTCAAAAGAAAGTTTAAAGAAGCATTTTTTTTTAGAAAAAGAGTTATATTTTAAAAGGCATGATCCCCCTAAGCCATGTGTACTATCTCTCTCTATCCTTCGTTTTGAATCTTTCCTTTCTGTTTCAGCATGTTTGGAGACCTTAACATTCCTGAAGGAGTACCGATACCCGGTTGGTTTAGGTGGTTCTTAGAAGCTAGGGTCGCAAATGGCGTGGGCCCGACAGATATCCTTCCTCCCCCAGTAGCACCAGTTCCTCCTCCTCCTGCTCCTCCCCTTGGAAATGCTTTTGCCAAAACATGTAGAGACTTCAAGTCTATGGGTGGAAAAGACTTCCATGGAACTGAACCCTTTGTAGGAGCAAGAAATTGGCTAAAGGAGACCGAGGATCTGTTTGACATCTTCGGAGTTGATGATAGGCAAAAGATACAGCTAGCAGTGTGGTTGCTCAAAGATGAAGCTTCCTATTGGTGGGAGATCACTAATGCTCATAGGGCAGTGGAAACTTGGGATGATTTTAGGACAAGGTTCGAACTGAAATTCCTCTCCCAAGCTGAAAGGAGCCCGCAAATAGAGAAGTTCTTGAATCTTAAACAGGGAAGCATGACGGTCAAGGAGTACGTCAATCAGTTTAATCAACTGGCCAGATTTGGGCTGGACTTAGTAAATACCCAACACAAGAAGGCGCTTCGCTTCGTCAAAGGTTTGAATGACACAGCCTTGCCATGACCCATGTGTCCACGGGAGCGACTTATGAAAGCTTGGTGGACATGGCGTTGCTACATGAGGAAGACCACAGCAAGAAGGTGACTAAGGCTGAGGAAAAGAAAGAAGGTTTATAGGCTAAGAAGACAGACTTTAAGAAAGGAGGAAAGAACAAGAAGTCCCGTGAGAAGAGAAAGTGCCATTTCTGTGGCATAGTTGGACATATAGAGAAAGACTGTCGGAAGAAGAAGGCAAAGATGGGTGGTTGCTTTCATTGCGGAGAGACTGGGCACCAAGCTAAGGACTGCCCAAAGAAGAAAGGACAGGGACAGAAAGCTGAATCTACTTCAGGGGGTCAAGTTCATGCTCTAACAGCACCTCCACAGGAACAAGGTAGTAATATTTCTGTAGAAAGTGTAGTCTATCTTTATGATCATCCAGTTCGCACAATTTTTGACTCTGGTGCATCACACTCCTTTATTTCATCTGCTTTAGTAGAATCTCTGCATTTAGACACTATTATGGTTGAGGATCCCTTAGTAGTTTCAAATCCAATTGGGGGCTCCTCTTACTTGTCAATGGTTTGTTTGGGTTTGAAAATCTCTATTCTCAGTGTTGAGTTTAGTTGTAATGCCTTTGTTCTAGGCTTCTCGGGATATGTTTTGATCTTAGGCATGGACTGGTTATCCAGTAACGGTGCCATTCTTGATTGTGAGAAAAGAGTAGTTAGACTCTTGACTCGGCTTGGTAATACTCTAGAAATTTCCTGTAATCCTTTGAATGTTGTTATACTTAGTTATCTAGAGTCGCTTGATGCTTCTGACGAGAATTTGCAGTCGGTTAGAGTAGTCCGGGAATATCCGGATGTCTTCGAGGAGGTGAAAGGCTTACCTCCGAAGCGGGAAATAGACTTTCGAATCTATCTTGTGGATAACGCAAAGCCCATAGCTTTACCTGTCAGACATATGGCTCCAAAAGAGAGAAAGGAGCTCAGTAAGCATGTTAAAGAACTTCTTGAGAAGGGGTTCATTCGAAGGAGCATTTCAGAATGGGGTGCTCCAGTGGTGTTCGCAACCAAAGCAGACGGTTCGCTTCGCCTCTGTGTTGATGATAGGGAGTTAAACAAGTTGACCAAGAAAAATAGGCACCCTCTTCCCCGAATCGACGATTTGTTTGATCAGCTTGTAGGCGCGTCGGTTTTCTCCCAACTTGATCTAGCAACTGGGTTTCATCAGCTAAGAGTGGCTGAAGATAGTATTGATAAAACGGCGTTCAGAACCCCAAACGGTTTCTTTGAGTCGCTTGTCATGCCTTTCGGCCTGACAAATGCACTCGCTTATTTCGTGGACCAAATGAGCAGAGTGTTCAGAGAATTCCTCAACAAGTTTGTGGTTGTCTTCATGGACGATATCTTGATCTTTTCAAAGAGTGAGGAAGAGCATGCTCAACATCTGAAGGAAATCATGGATACTCTCCGAGCACATCAGCTAAAGGCAAAATATTCAAAATGCCACTTTTGGAGAGAAGAAGTAAGGTTTCTTGGGCATGTAGTATCTAAAGAAGGGCTGGCCGTAGACCCCGCGAAGGTAGTTGCGGTGCAAGACTGGAAGGCACCAAAGAATGCAACTGAGGTCCGAAGTTTTCTAGGACTAGCAGGCTTCTACCGAAAATTCATAAGGGATTTTGCGAAAATCTCAGCTCCACTCACAAGGCTGACAAAGAAGAATATAGTGTTCAATTGGGACTTGGATTGCGAGTTGGCTTTCCAACGCCTAAAAAGGGCTCTTACAACAGCCCCAGTCCTGACTCTGCTAGACGGAAGTAAGATGTTCACAGTTTATGCAGATGCATGTGGGACAGGGCTAGGCGCTGTCTTGATGCAAGAAGGGAGGGTAGTAGCTTATGGTGGAAGGCAATTGAAAGTTCATGAAAAGAACTACCCGACCCACGGTCTTGAGTTAGCAGCCATCGTCTTTTCACTTAAGTCTTGGCGACATTATCTCTTAGGTGAGAAGTTCGAACTTTACACTGACCATAAATCGTTGAAATATCTTTTCTCGCAAAAAGATCTTAACTTGAGGCAACAGAGATAGATGGAGTTTCTTGCCTCGTATGACTTCGAGATTTCCTATACTTCGGGCAAGGGCAATGTGGTGGCAGACGCCTTGAGTAGATAGAAACCGACCCTAAGCCCACTCTTTGTAGAAAGGCAAAGCCTAGAGTATATAGCCAGTTTTAACTTTAGGCCCTCGTCCGATCTCGTACCGGGTTTGTTAGCATCTCTAGAGGTGCGCCCTACTCTTTTGGATACAATAGGGACTGCACAACACGAAGACCCTTAGCTAGTTGATGTGGTTGATAAGCTAATTAGGGGTGAGACTTCTAGTCACCTCAGTAGATACTCTATTGATGATAAAGGCTGGCTGAGACGCGATGGAAGACTATGTGTTCCACAAGCAAGGGGGTTGATAAAGAAGGTTCTCAAGGAAGCACATCGTTCCAAGATGACAATACATCCAGGCGGAGACAAAATGTACAAGGACATGAAAAGAGTTTTCTTTTGGAATGGCATAAAGAAGGACGTGGCAGATTTCGTTTCTAAGTGTATGATATGCCAACAAGTTAAACTGGAACAGAAAAACCCTGGAGGACTGCTTCATCCTCTAGAGGCCCCACAGTGGAAGTGGGATAGCATTTCAATGGACTTCGTTGATGGGCTGCCTAGGTCGAGAAGGGGAAATACTAGCATTTGGGTAATAGTGGATAGGCTTACAAAGAGCGCCCACTTTTTACCTGTCAAGAGTAGAAGGACCGCCTCATCCCTAGTGTCTCTTTACATCAAGGAGATAGTTCGACTCCATGGGATACCCTCCAGCATTGTTAGTGACCGAGACCCTATCTTCACAAGCAAGTTTTGGCGAAGTTTGCAAGAAGCTGTAGGCACACAGTTATGTTTGAGCACGGCCTATCACCCCCAGACCGATGGACATACGGAAAGGGTGAATAGAGTTTTAGAGGATCTTTTGAGACTTTGCGTTCTAGACTTTGGAGGGACATGGGAGGATCACCTTCCCCTAGAGGAGTTTGCTTACAACAATAGCTTCCAAGCTACCATAGGCATGGCACCCTTCGAAGCATTGTATGGAAGACCGTGCAAGTCACCAACTTGTTGGTGCGAGTCTACATATAAGGTTATTCTTGGTCCAGACATGATTAGAGAAACTTCAAAAAAAGTGGACTTGATTCGAAGAAGGATGAAGACGGCCCAAGATAGACAGAAATCCTACGCCGACAAGAGAAGGACCGACCTTGAGTTTGAGGTTGGGGACAGAGTTTTTCTTAAGGTATCTCCTCTAAGGAACATTGTTCGTTTTGGATCCACTGGAAAGCTAGCACCGAGATTTGTAAGACCATTTCCTATCATCGAGAAGGTTGGGAAGATGGCCTATAGATTAGAGCTACCCGAAAAACTGGCCGGAGTTCACAACGTCTTTCATGTTTCTCACCTCCGGAAGTGTTTACACGAGTCTGCTGAAATAGTAGAGCCTAGCATTCTAGAAGAAGCCGAAGTGGAATGTGAAGCAACTGTGAGAAGAGTTCCAACACGCATCTTAGGAACTGAAGTGAAAAAGCTACGCAACCGCGAAGTCAAGCTCGTCAAAGTTCAGTGGAGCGACGCCGAGGAAGACGCGACTTGGGAAACTGAGGCTAGAATACGCGCAGCCTACCCTTTTCTTTTTGAGGGTACATCTTTTGATCTCTCTTTTTCCTTAAGTTATGCTTATCTATCTTTTAGGCATATTTCCTTGGCCCTTTCTCCTTAACTCTTTAGGTAGAAAACAAATGGATGCAAACATGTATTTGAAAACATGTTATGGATTATGGATGCAAGTGGTTGCAAGTGATTGCTAGTGGTTGCTCGTGGATGCATATACACACACACCCTAGGATTTAGATCGGCTCAGTCACTTCATACTACATATGCATATATGTATTCTCGTTCACATATGGTTGAAATTTTATATGTTATCATATGGTTATCGCATTTGTATGAACTGTTGTGCACTCATGTAGAATTATGAGTAGGAAAACAAAATTTTGCATACATGATGGATTCATGACACTTACATGATTCGCATTTAGGAGGTCAACTGAATTAGTGGACCGCCTGATTTCTACATTAGATAAGGACATATACACACACAATGCATATGATCATAAAACATTAGAAGTCTTTAAGGACAATGGACACCTGTGTTTGTTGGTTGAGTAGATGGACGATTGGATGATAGGATATGCATTCTTCCTAACTTGAAGATTTCAGGGACGAAATCCTTTTAAGTGGGGGAGAATGTAACACCCCGTATATTCTATAACAGTGAAATTCATAAATTAAAGTATAATTAATTCTAATGAAAGAATTAAGGGAAATGGTTACGCCATTGCGTTCGTCTCGGAATTCTGGTTGAGTTAGAGTCCGAATTTGCGTGAAACGGACTCTGTATGAAGGAGTTATGATCTCCGGAAGTTTCAGAATAAATTTGAAATTCAAAAACAGCTCAGAACAGGTTTAAAATTCAAATTCGAGTTCAAACTGGGCTGGGCGGGAAAATTCCCGCCCAGTGACCAAGTCGACACTAGTGTCGACTGGGCAGTCGACCTGGCCCCCCCAAGTCGACTGCGCAGTCGACTTGGGTGTCGACCTGCAGGTCGACTTGCCTGGTCGGCCTGACCAGGTGGGTCTGACCCTGGTTCGACTTCTGGTGTGCTGTACGGTCTGATTTCCCTCCCTGTTTGCATCTGACGGCTCAAGTTAACTTGAAAACTCTATAAATACACACTAAGACTCAACTAATTCACATAAGAAAATAAGAGAGGAGTCGTCATGCTGTCAGGAAGGAGTTGATCGTAGCCGCCAAGAATCAAACTAAGAAGCAAATTAAAGTCTAATCAAATCAATCAACAAATTGCTACCCAAAGGAGAGCACCTCCAAATTCAGAAAACAGAAATCAGAAAACAAGATTTCCGTCACACGTTGTAAGTATAGTGGTCTTTCAGAATTTGAATAAAATTATGTTGTGATACGATGTAATTGGGAATAGAATTGTATCATTATAATGATGTGGATCTTGTGTATTGTAATGTTTCTATCGTGATTGTTTTTGGTGAATTGATTTGTGGCATAAATGGATCGATGCAAGTTTATTATACGTTTGTATATGAAAGTGATGGTAGTTGCAAGTTTTGTGGCAAAGTCTATGATTAGATCCCTCTCATGTTTATGTTAATATCCCCTTTATGTTTATGTTGATATCATGGGCCATATACTTATGCAAACACATCCTAGATCTGAGATCCTTTATGCTACATGACTCAGAACTTATGTATACATCTTAGATCCATTACAAGTATGATTAGAATTATGTTAAATGCAGTTTGGGCTACATAAACTATGCAAGTTCATGTGGAAATAGACTATATATTAGATTTGGACATTTTGGGTTAATTTACAACATGCTAGTTTTGTGTTCGACGTTATGCCAAGTTAATATGTTAAAACCCAAGTTTGTATAAGTCTACATATGGCATCCTATGTGACACCCATTTAGTTGTATGCCAATTTTGAATGCAAGTTCACATGCTCCAATGTTTATGTTAACGCCAATTTGCAAGTTCATGCGCTACACCTTCTATGTATCATAGAAATATTATATGTTCTGAATTTCCCCTTTTCTCACGTTTATCAAGTTGGGCTGAATTGTGTCGAGCCCAACATTAGTACGTACAAACGGGGGTAATAGCGTTGGGTGTAAAACATGATATAAATAAATATGTTGGCATGTTTGGCGCGTGCCAACGAATGTGACATTTTTGCGGTATAAATTGTTATACCCAAATTAAAAGATGACATGACATTTACATAAACAATGAAATATGTAATTCTAGAAAAGACAACATGTTTGACCCGAGGTTGGATTGAGTTGTGACATAAACCTGCCCAGACCCGCCCGGCTGTCCAGTAGTCACAACAATACCTATCCAATGTGGGTGGTTAAACATTGAGCCCAATAAAGACCCGAGGTTAGACTGAACTACGGTGTAAACCTGCCCGGAAACAACCGGCACATCCAGTAACCGTAGTGATATCTGTCTAATGTGAGTGGTCGGTGCTCTAAAAGGCTAAGGACAGGTGGTAGGGTTAAGTCAACTGAAAACACTTAACCAGAGATTCAACATGTTAACAAATACTGATGGGTGGGGGTTAGGTATATACATACACTTAACCACTTAACATGTTTGACTAGAAAACCCTGGTAATGTAGGGACCCGTTTCAGCAGTAACCCAATTTAGGTATCAACGGTACCCTGAAACTAGGCAGGGTGGGGCACGATTACTGGGCTGATTGTAAGCGGTCAAATAACAGCAATGTTAGGTGCACAGTGTAGGTCTAACGGTGTGCGGTCGTGCATGCACTCCGGAGCAAACAAGAAGGGCACTGGGGGCACCAGTAGTATATCTTATGCCTTCTAGTAATTGTGTCGGGGCCACCACCATGGGTCTTGATACACCCCATGGTGGGACCAGCATAGGTATCTACACTTCTTGGGGTAGCCGTAAGACACACGTACGAGTAGGAGCCGATCTTTAGAAAACAAAAAGGATCACTTCACCCTCAGCATGGGGTGCCGGTTAGAGTAATACTAGTAAATGCAGAGATATATTGTGGGTTCGATAGTATATTCAATTCAAGACTACACTCCCTTAGTTATGATACTATCATGTTTTCAGTTTATGTCTATCATATCCTTTTCTTATTCACATACTGAAAAGTCACTAGATTTACTCAGGCTTTATGTCTGACTCCGTTTTTCTTTTTGTCTTCTTTTCTTTCGTTCCCCCCCAGGTCCACAGGGAGGAAATAACTCAGCCTAGTCGGATTCTTTTGCAAGCTTGAAGACAGTAGATGTACGGTTTGGATCTCTTTGGCTTGGATCATGGCTTTGAATATCATTACGGGGATTTTGTTGCTTTATTTTATGTTTTATGCTTCTTTGATAATCAAGACAGTTATGGAAATGTAATGTTTTTGGAAGTATTGTAAGACAATTATGGTATGGTTTGTGTAACACGTATTTTGATGAAATAAAAGTTGTTGTCGTTTCCGCTGTTTAAAAATATGTGTATTTATATCTGTCTTGTGTATCTGTGACTTATACTTATAAACCTCCACCAAAATTAGGGCATTCCCTTTGTGAGTGACCCTAACGGAGGTGGGGTGTTTCAAATACGTTACTGGTACCCTTTCACTGAAGATGCAATTCAATAGGTTAGCAACTTTACTGAATCAGAAAAATGTGTATCATTTATTATTAGAACAACATAATTTTTTTGGGTACTTTAACCAATCTTGTAAATTTTTCTTGGAATTAACTTGTTTTTAGTAAAATAATAATACTTAGTAGGATTGCTTGTAGGTTTTGGGGTTGCTTATGTCCAGTATATCTGGAATCTACAGATGGCACTCACTTACTAACATTATCATATCATGTAAATTCTGATATTATCTATAAATTATTAGGCTGAATCTGATGTCTCCCATTTTAGACAATTATGTTGATAGATACTTTAGGATGTTTATATTAGACTGCATATGATTTGGCATATTAGTTTTGTTGTATCTTATATCCATTATCATCAAGTGCATAGCAGCAACTCAGCTGATTTGGCATATTGGCTAAGTTTTGCTGTATGATTTGGCATATTAGTTTATATTAGACTGCATAGGTACTTCATGTTTGCGCAACTCAATTTGCAAACTGAGTTGCACAGCAACAAATCAGTTGAGAAACTCAGTTTGCAACCGAGTTTGCACAGCAGCAACCTCGTTTGCAAACTGAGTTTGCGCAGCAGCAACCCCGTTTGCAAACAAACAAGTCCATGTCAAGTTATTCTATCTTGTTATCTCTGTTCTTGTGTATTCACATTTGCTTTTTATTTTTGTTAACTTGTGCTTGCAGGTGTAATAGCTTGAAGATTGGGGAGAGTAAAAGTTTATAGCAGAAGAAGAAATGCTGGTATAGTAGTATTAGATCATGTTTATTTATTAGAAATTTATTATGGTTATTGTGATGTGTTGTTATGTAATAACTGAAAGTAAAGTACTCATAAGACCTTGTAGAAAACTTCTCATTTAATAAGCGTATGTACTTTTATTGACCTGTGTAATGAATTCAGCTATTTTCTATAATGAAATTACTAATTCACAAATGGTATAAACTTGAATTTTTTTTCTTCTTAATGCGAGTAATTATGTTTTTGTTAGTGAAATAGCGGTTATAATTATAATATTATGAAATCTTTGATTAATAGTAGCTGAGGTATAATTACTTTTAGCAGTTGTAAAACAAATTTTAACAACTGCTTGAAACAGTTGTAAAAAATATTGACTTTATTACGGTTGTCAGTTTTAATAGACATATTACAACTGTTTTTGGCAGTTGTGAAAGGGCTTTTTTTGTTGTAGTGGTACATGTGGTAACACCTGTACCGATGTTGCTATAAGGTCGCAAAGGTGTTGCCTTTGACTCTAAGGCAATGTGGTAAAATGCAACACCGAGAAAGTGTTGTCATAGATCATCTTTTGCCTACAACAACACTTTTTAGCACTTTCTGCATCACTTCTCCGGTATTGCGGTATGCAATCTATGGCGTAGTAACTCTTGAGTAAGTGATTGTGGAGAATTTTTGAAAAGATCAACTCTTTATGGGAAGTAAATGCTAGATGTGGTGAACATTTCTTGTTGGCGTTTCAGCACCTAATCATTTTTCCAGGTTTTGAAAATCTATAATTAGTGCACAACAAACTTTTTGTATAGGAAGGAGTAAAATGTGATGTTGTCCATGGGAAGAACATCCCATCTTACTCCTATACAAAAAATTTGCCTCATTTTGTATATGGAATTAATTAATGATTTGGTTATTTTGAAACAAGCGAAAATGAAGTAATTAATTGGAAAAAATGTTCAATAAAAATTTTGAAAGTTGAAATTTATTTTTGAGAAAGAAAATATATAACGAATTTTATTTAATGTTGTATATGGAATGATCTAATTAGATAAAAATGGAATAAATTTTATGGAATGATAGCATAATATATTAGAAATTTAGTGTAGCATAACTAGATTTGTATACAGGTTTGAGTACATTGTTTCTTGAACCAAAAAAAGAAAAGAAGAAATTAAGAAGGGAATAAATCCAAGGCTGGTTCTAAACTAAACTCAAATACTAAAAATCTTGTTTCCTGATAATTCTTCATCCCTAGACTTTTCATTATCTATATTCATCAACCCCAACTATAAATATAACTCTAACGGCTTCATTCCTTGCACTGAGAAAATCAAAATTTATCCAAACCCAATATGTCTAAAAATAAAATAAAATCCAAATAAACTGTACAAAAAAATCACTACACCTTATAATAAGCAAGAATTCAATGTTTTACTCGTTTAAATCAGATAGTGGATTCCATAGTAGGTTATAAAAAGGGCGCAAAGAGAGAAGGAAGGAGAAGTCGAAGAGCAATCGATTTATTTTAATCTAAGTTGATTACTCTTACTCACTTCTATGCCTGTAACGACCTACTATTTTGAAGATTCAGATAGACAACAAGCCACATGTATGACCCAAACCGTTTAAACTTACTAATTGTTAATAGAGATTTAAAATATAAGAATAAAAGATATGAGAATGCAACAAAACACAAAGTCTTACGGGTGAAGGACAAAATATAATAATTACATAAACAAATCATAAAGCTATTACGATATATATGTATATATATATATACATATATGTAATTTCATTTTACAATATCAAAGTCACATTTAACATACACACCAAGTAATACAATGAAATAATAATAGTAAATACAAATTGTCAAACCTCATCTTCATCTATAGAATAATCTCTTTGAATAAACTAAAACAACTCAAGCTAACCCGAGCATAATAAAGAACAATATACCTTAGTTAGGACAAAAGTTTCTCATGCAAGTCAAACCAAAAACATGAAGTAAGGGTGTAAGTAACTTAAGAGATGTTATAGGGTTTTCTGTAACACCCTACACCTTTTTGCATACTCCAAACAGGTCACAACAAGGAATGTGGAGCGTTTAAGCATAAATAGAAACTTTACAGTGTCTAAAATTTGGAAGACATAAACATAACACATTTTACAGGGAAAACAAAATAAGCAAAACATTCTAAAAAAATATCATTTCATAAATAATGTCTTTACATCAAAGTCTCAAAATCTTTTATAATATCAGAGTTCATAATCTTTATATCAAATCCCCTTTCTGAAATCCTATTACACTAAATAAAAGAACTGAAATAAAAAATAAAAACCTAGAACACATAAGAATGGAGCATCCAAGCCATATTCCGAGTCAGAAATCTGCTACTTTTTTGTATGCCTATGAGAGAAGAAGGAAAAGGAGAATGAATCGGAGGTAAAAGCCTATGAATAGGAAGTGACTACAAGAAAAAGAATAACTAAGAGATAATAGACTTAAGAACAGTTTTAGGTGTTACAAAACTTAGTTTCCATGCATTACTTTGAGCGATTGCTTAGACTGTTTGCCTAGGTTATTGTTCAAGCCGATTGTTTGCACAATAATTGCTATAATGAAAGTACTACTCGGATTGATTCCCATTTCTACCTATATGACCAGTCTCTATTCTTTACCATGAAGCTAGCATGATCGTCGATGTCCCTTACACCAAATCCAGAACTCCTTAGACATGAAACCGCGCCATACGAATCAGAATCAGCGGATTCATTCAATTGAACATTTATCTAGCACTGGATGCAACAACTAATTATTTATTCCAGTCGATAACGCATGTTTGCTCATCGCCGGTATACAATGATTGTCATCCTAATATTGATCAATTATTCGTCCCTATTGACATGCATATCTCCTTTGTCATCGGTACGGGTCCCTGAGCGACTTAATTACCCCCAATCAACAGGTGTGTTTAATCTATCATTAGTACGAACTCCTCCAACTAATAATCTAATTACGCTCCTGCCACATTTTCCATGATTGAGTCATATCTATTGGTCACTTACTAATCCTAATTGACATGCTTGTATATCACCAATAGTGGATCCCACTATGCATATTATTATGATATATTTTTATTCTTTTCTACTTCATGGTAGTCTCTACTTTACCATGAACCAATATCATAATAGGTTTGTTCTTTTTCTTCTTTTTCATGAATTATAACGTATGTTACAGTTTCCCTGTAAGTTTGAAACTTATATCTTTGCTTCTGTTTTATCTTTTTATAATATTCTGCTTTCAATTTGTATTACTTGTAATTTTCATATTTTCTAATAATTATGTATTCTTTGCTATACGTGAAGTCTTTCTCCTTTTCTAACTATTTTCGAGTATTATGAATATGTTTGCATCCACTCTTAAATCAAAACATAAAGAATTACAACTTCTTAATATACATAAAAGGAATGCAAATTTATTATAAATTAACTGTAATTAGTTGCAAAAATGTAACTTTACTATTGTAAGTTGTAAAACTTGCCAATCACTAATTTTTAACTATAGAACTATAAATTAATCTGTCTACAAGTTTCAAAGGTTTGCTTTTCTCAGTCGGTTTTCTCTTATTATAGATCTACATGTTTTACATGTGTTTTAGGGGTTTCTTTAAATTCCAAGTTTTCTTTTTGATCCATTTTGCGTGAAAAAACCTCTTTATTCTGTTATTTTTCACATAAATTAAAGGTTTAAATATACTTTTTCAAAGCTTAATATTTACGAAATTATTTTTTTACTTTAACATGTGTAAAAGAAACGTAGATAACTGTAAATAAACTATAAACTGTCAAAGTAGACTGAAAATAGCTCGTAATAAACTGAAAAACTAAAACTGTAAATTAAAAATATTTTCAATCGTTGTAATTTAATTTCTATTTCTAAACTAGCAACCTTCCACTCACTTGTGGTCCTATGCCAATTCCCTGTAGCCATCCTTAATCCTCCTTCTTTATATCTTATAAATAGTATTTTATTTACTATATTCTAAATAATATCTTATTTGTTCTTCTTTCTCAAAAAAACATTTAGTTTTTGGTCCTGCTTCTAAAGGTTAAGATGGAAACCAAAGGAAGAAGAAAGAAGATTATTGTAGAATGAAATAGGTAGACAGGGGTTCTATTTATAGGTGTGTTAAAGGATCTTGGAGCATAGGATCATCTTGATTATATCAAGAATTGACATGTCATTGGTACACATATAACCATGAATCTTAAATCTGAATGGTTCAAGTTTATTCATCTCTCAGATATATTCTTTCTTATTATACAACTGGTCAGAAAACTGGCCAGGTACTAGGCTTGCTGGGAAGTATTGCCCCAAATGGGTCAACCTATCTGCAGTTGACAGTTGGCCTAACCCTTGTTGGTGCGCAAATGTTAGCGCAACATCCAATGAGTTCCAGACAATGAAACTAATCGTCTAAAATGGAAACAAGCGCGGAAATATAAATGACACCGTGTATATAGTGGCTCTACCCGCGAAGGCCTGCATCCATTATAGATAGCTTTGATCATTTATTATGCTCTTTGTATAAGTTTACAATGGAGGGAACAATAGTTTCATGTCAATATGATGGCAATGATGGAACAAAGTTCTGGATCATCCAAATTGGAGGTAAGCCCTCAATTCTCAAAATGCCAAGGCAGCCCAAAGTGGTCCAAGTATCCAAGACGAAGCTTCTTCTTCTTCCTAAAAGGATGGAGTGTGCTCGGGAGGATGTAGGAAGGTTTTCTTCTACCTAGAGTGTTCAAAGTGATTGGAACCTGACCCCTTTCATGTTGCAAAATGGTGTGTATTTATACGACAGGGAAGGTAGGTAAAGCAGGTAGGAGTAGGTAAGGCTTGGGGCAGATAACCCACATTTGTACCCTGGAGTCAGTGCGACTCCTGGTGACTTAGTTAATTTATAGCTCTCATGTTTGGTGCTTTCGAATCCCTCTTGCTTCTTCGTCTTCGTATCCCCTGATTCCTCTTTGTGGTTTTTTATCCTGCATGTTCCTCATGATTAAGTGTCCTTTTAATTTTTTTTCACTTCATATCCTGGTTATTTCGTGTTTACACTAATTCCCATACTTGGTTGGAGGCGATACAAATATAAAAATGGCTTGGAAGTGGGATACAAATTCGAGGTGAGAGGGGTCACAAATACGAAATGGAAGGGGGATACAAATATGAAATGGAAGGGAGGATGCAGATACGTAATATGGAAGGAGGGATGTATGGCAATCCGGGGAGTCATATCTTGGGAATACGAAATTGAAATTTGGAGTTTTCAGGAGTTACTGAGGTTCAATGCCGATACTAAAGTGTTTGTTGAAGTTTGAGTAGCTTTGCCGAGCTAGGACGACTATTCTTGTACGACTCCATCTAGGCTTGAGTCGTGGATGCTTATACAATGCTTTATCCATGCGATGGGCTAAGTCATATGGGGCGTGAACTACATTTGGTAATTGGGCCAAAAAGATGGTTAAAACTCCCCCCTAAAGGATGTCTTGTGATAACATGACGTGCTTTAAGATAAGCCAAGTACTTCTAAGAGCTGGAAAACTCTCTAAGTTATGTTGAGCTACCGGTCATGACCTTTTCATTGACTAGCCGATGCTTTGTCGAAGATTGTTGATGTAAGCATGGAATTCCAACATTGTTGAGATTTTTGGTTACTCAGACCAGAATCCTGCCTGACTGATTAGGTGTATGTTCATTTCCCGTTAACTCAAAAAATTAAACATTAGTCGTCGACGTCCGCCTATGCCCTAAGTGAAAATGAATTGTTGTCGGCAGAAGGTCATGTATGCACTCACATGTTTACATGTGGTTTTTCACAATACGATCGAAATCTAAAATAAGTTGTATGATGCTTGAATAATATGTCGTGGAAGTGCGATCGCGCACGTTAGCTTTCGAATAGTTGTCGAATTGAGACTTTATCGTTTGGTGTGTACTCTCGGACTAATCAAATTTGCGAGTACATAATTTGTTAACGATTCGAGTCAGTCTGAACGATGGAGATCCCAAAAGCACATAAACATAATCGTTACCGTAGCTCGGGTGCGTGATCGTGTAAATTGGTTATCGAAACATCGTCAAATTGGGACTCGGTCGTTTGACGTGTTCGATAGGATTGTTTAGATTCCTAATTACATGATTGCTTAACGATTCGAGTCAGTTCTAAAGGTCGAAGTTTTGATGATGTGTACGAGCGATTGTCGTCATCGACTAAGTTCAGAATTTGTTTTTTGATCTATTGTGAAGCTTTCCATTCGCTGTCCTCCTTTTCTCCTACTTGTCCACGGGATCGGTACTGGTCCCGTCACATAGAAATTTTTTTATGTCAAATTCCCCACACCGCTATATAAAGCGGGATATGATTTATTTCTCTCCTACTTTGCATATTTCATACTCTGAAACCAAAGCGATTCCGTGCCCCTTTAAAACTTCGAACTCCTACGACCTCGTCGTTAACTACCACCAATAACAACATTGATCAATCGGGACCTTCGAATGCCTCCTACCCACTACCTTGAACCTGGATTAACAGATGGGTTTGATTCTTATAAGCATTTGGTGAATCAAACGCGTGTGTTGAGTATGCGTTATGGTGATGCAAAGGTGGATGAAGTCCTTGGTGGCCGAGAATCCATTGGCTATGGCGATGGAGGCCGTGAAGGCAAAGTTTTCCTGGAGTACGAAATTAGGCCCGGAGGAGGGAGTATAAAGCCGAAGAGGGAGATGAAGGAAAAAGGGCTAAGTAGAGGGATATGAAAATAAGTTTCGTATCCTATGGAAGGCCCACGCTTTTCGTATCCGATGGTTGTTTTTGAACAAGTTTCACCTAGGAGACGAGAACGTAGAATACAAAATTAATTTTGCATCCTGGGGACTGCCAATTTTCTCCAAGTCCATAAGATACGAAATTGTAGTTTTATATCCTATGAACTTCTAAGAATTCAGACTTTCGGCTCGTATACGAAAAGTGTGATCGATGAAACGATGAAGTGGGATCTGTGTTCATGTAGGAAGATGTGGGATACGAAAGTGTTTAAGTAGTGTGGGATACAGAATGACGATTTCGCATCCGGAGACTTCAAAAAGTTTCTTATTCCATAAGTTTACATTGTACGTGAGTTGAAGCTTACGGTTTGGAAAATGTAACAACTCGAATTCCGACATATCGAATCTTTTTCAAAATTCTAATCTTTCGAAACTCATGTTGGTTTGTCTTGTATCCTGCATAAATGACAGAGATATAAAATATATCAGAGCTCAGAAAACATCTCACAGCGGAATGGATAAAATGTAATGTAATCAAAATATAACGTTACCTAGATAATAATACTGCCTAATCAGTATCCAAAGCTATCATATCTCTGGTGGCTGGATTTAAACTACACATTTTGGATAACCCTACATATACCATTCAGTTACATTTTCTTATTTATTAGGTTACTTGGGTTAACAGCGCTCAAGGCTTACACATACGTCGTACCTATCGACTTCCCAGTGGATTAACCTAATACAGTACATCTATGTAGCTACCCTCAATATTAAGGTACACCCCATGGTACCCCACTCGCACGATCTCCGTCATAACACCACAGAAATATACGCAGTCCCTCATCCTACGCCAGAGTGACGTACGGATCTCTATATAACAGCGCTACGTTCGACATAGATCTGCCATCGCCATGCTACGTAAGCGTACGAACTGCCACCTTCGATCGAATCAGATTCCATCACAGAGTGGTGCCCTAGAGTCTACGTTACACCACCCAGAGCAGACATGCATGTACCTAGACTTTCTCACGTACGTATCATTAATCGTACTCGATGTCGTAACCTTTACGATACACCATCCGAAAGTGGTATGCATGTATCCACACCTATCTACTGTGCACCGAGTCCCGTAACAGGGCTGTTTCAGAAACACAGAACTCGGTCGGGAGCTTTTCACATATCTGTATAAATAGATGCTAAGGTCTACATTTTAAGTGGCTATGGTCCCACCAGATCCCTCCCTCAACTAGTGAAAGACAAACAAAATTAAGAGCTAGTGACCTGGCCCCAGAGAAAACAACAAACCATAAATCCTAATTGGCCTATCCCTCACCCACAGCCTTGATAACAAAGGGTTTATGGTCTTTTGGTTAAGCTCTCCGTTTTTCCGCATCATGTATCACGCTGACTGTCGATGGTTGGTATCCGACGTCTTGCTATCAATAGATGGTTAGACCCGCCTGTAACTCAATAAAAACGGTCGTAACCCAGCTTAGTCATAAGGCAACTAGATCGTCGAATCACCAATGCCACCCTACAGCCTTCTGATTGCCTACTATCATGGAAATCAAGGTGTACTCACTGGTAGAAACACGCAGACCTAACCTCTGCAAGCACAGGCGAATGATGTCATAGCACAGAGGACTACCGGGAGTACCCTCCACATCCCAGGAAGCCGTGTGCTTCCCTTTCCATTCCTTCGGAGCCAATAGAATATCAGTAGAACAACAGGTATAACAAGCAGAATAATCAGATGGATGTACGCTCTCCCCGTGTCCCATGACACCGTGATGATCTATCCCTTTGGGTTATTCACCTTCAGATGTACAGACTGGCCCAAGTGCTTCAGGTTGATGTGTTATTAGACCCTATGTTTAAACATTTAATTACGCGCATGCTCTGCCCCGTCAAATTTCCAGTTAACTTGGTTATTCCCATTCATGTTGACTTCTTATTCAAGTTAACAAGTTCCTCTTGCTTATTAATTTTAGTTATATAACTTAACTTATTTAAGTTTATTAATAAGCCCATAACATGTTATTCTCTAGATTGTAATCCAAGGTCTGTAATCTACAATCTCTTTATATTATTCATTATTTGATTCCATAGTTACAATAACATGTTCTACTTAATACGTAATTAAGTATTCTCAATTCGCATGTTTTCTGTTTAACATGTCACTTATTATTTATGATTAAATATAACTTATTTCATCTCATATATTCACCTCGTTCTTTCTTATTTAATCATAATCCTGTCTTACGCTATCACTACAACTTGTCATTGTTTCCTTATTAACTTAGTTCTCTTAACTAAGGTTTACTAATAAGTTTCCTGTCCATTTATTATAACTTATGTTATAATTTTCACTTTTCCCTAGGACAAACCTATCTATTATATAACATTCTCATTAATGTAATTAATTATAATAGGTTATTATCATTCCTCGTTCAATCCAATTCTTTTACTGTTGTAACTTTCCTTTATTTCCTATTCATTTCCATTAATCACAATTAGTGTCATTTATTTCTATTCTTTTATATACATATATTTATATATATGTTTATGCACTAGACCTCTCACATTAAGCCAACCACTTGTGGATGTTGGATTTGCCCGGTGGTTCCGGGCAGACTTCTACCACAAGTTGGACTTAACCTCATGTCTTAGCACCGTTACATGTATATTTACGTTCCAGACCCCTCACGTTAAATTAACAACTTGTTGATGCTGGATTTACCGGGCGGTTTCGGACAGACTTCTACCGCAAGTTGAATTTAACCTCATGTCTAATTGCGGTTACAGTTTTCTATTTTCTGTAAATTTAGACATATCCATTCTTTCCAAATTTTACTGTAATTCTGTTTTTACATGTTATACTTAATATCATATTAAGTCCATTTTAATTGATTATCATGTCGCATGTTCTTCCTAACATGTAATTAACCCCATTTTAAAAGAATAACATGTAATCTTCAATCATGTAACTATTCCATTCTAACAAATTATCATGTAATTATCTCAATTCTTACAGTTAAGGGTACAAGTATATAATCCCATTTTGCATCATAACTCACTATATACTTTTCAAATTGTTCTTTACATACATTAAAAGTGTAACTTTTAAGATTAAAATTTGAAAGTACCATAAACCATCTTCCAAAAACTTATACAATTTCAAGTTCTTAAATGTTAACAATGGTGATAAACTCAAAGTGGGTTTTCAACTTACCTAGGCTTTCCTAGACACTCACACAAAGTCAATTCTCTCAACCATATATATTCCTAATTCATTTATCTCTTTTTTAACCTTTTCCAATTTATAAGGTTTCACTGCCAAACCCATTATCCTTGAATACTAACACATGGGATTCACCTTTCTTCCATACAAAGTATATTGTACACTTCCCATTCAAATTTTCTAAGAGTCTCATATTTCCATGTTCATTCTTTTAGTGTACAAAAGAGATATCCCATCTTTTACCATATTATGGTTTCTCTATATAGCGGGTTCCTCTATGGATCTAAGTATATATATAATATTTATATTTTTAATATACAAATACGTTCACTCACTATCTATATAGGAATCATAAACCTACGCTCTGATACCGAATGTAACAACCCGAATTCCGACAGGCCGATTTTTTTTTCAAAATTATGATCTATAGAAACTCGTGGTGTTTGTTACGATATCATGCAGAAAAGACAAAGATATAAAATATATCAGAGCTCAGAAAACATCTCACAGCGGAATGGATAAAATATAATGTAATCAAAATATAGCCTTACCTAGATAATAATACTACCTACTCAGTATCCAAAGCTATCATATCTTTGCCGCAAGTCTAACATGCGAGTATGTGATGAGGAAGGGGTTAGAACACAAGTTCTGGAGACTGGATTTATACTACACATTTTGGATAACCCTACATATACTGTTAAATTACATTTTCTTATTTATTAGGTTACTTGGGTTAACAACACTCAAAGCTTACACATACATCGTATCCATCTACTTCATAGTGGATTAACCTAATACAGTATATATATGTAGCTACCCCCAATATTAAAGTACACCCCATGGTACCCCACTCGAACGGTCTCCACCGTAACGCCACAGAAATATACGCAGTCCCTCATCCTACGTCGGAGTGACATACGAATCTCTATATAACAGCTCCATGTTCCGCATAGATCTGTCATCGCCATGCAACGTAGGCGTACGGACTGCCACCTTCGATCGAATCATATTCCATCAAAGAGTAGTACCCTAGAGTCTATGATACACCACCCAGAGCGGACATGCATGTATCTAGACTTTCTCGTGTACATATTGTCAACCGTGCTCGACGTCGTAACCTTTATGATACACCATCCGGAAGTGGTATGCATGCATCTGCACCGAGTCTCGTAACAAGGCTGTATTAGAAACACGGAACTCGGTCAGGAGCTTTTCAGATATCTATATACACAGATGCTAAGGTCTGCATTTACAGTGGCTATGGTCCCACCCGACCCCTCTCTCAACTAGTGAAAGACAAACAGAATTGAGAGCTAGTGGCATGGCCCAAGGGAAAACAACAAATAATAAATCCTAGTTGGCTTGTCGCTCGCCATAGCCTTGATAGCAAAGGGTCTATGGACTTTTGGTTAAGCTCTCCGTCTTTTCGCATCACGTATCACGTTGATTGTTGATGGTTGGTATTGGACGTTTTGCTATCAACAGATTGTTTGACCCGCCGGCAACTCGATAAAATGGTCATAACCCAGCCTAGTCACAAGGTGATTGGATCGTCGAATCACCTATACCACTCTACAGCCTTCTGATTGCCCACTATCGTGGCATTCAAGGTGTACTCACCAGTAGAAATGTGCAAACCTGACCTCTGCGAGAACAGTCGAATGTTGTCACATCACATAGGACTACCAGGAGTACCCTCTATGTCCCAGGAAGTTGCGTGCTTCCCCTTCCTGTCCTTCGAAGCCAATAGAATATCAGCAGAACAACATGCAAAATAATCAGAAGGACGTGTGCTCCCTCCGTGTCCCATGACGCCGTGATGATCTACCCTATTGAGTTATTCACATTCAGACGTACAGACTGGCCCAAGCGCTTCAGGTTGATGTGTTATTAGACCCTATGTCTAAACGTTTAATTACGTGCTTGCTCTACCTCGTCATATTTTCGGTTAACTTGGTTATTCCCATTTACATTGACTTCTTATTCAAGTTACCAAGTTCCTCTTGCTTATTAGTTTCAGTTACATAACTTAACCTATTTAAGTTTATTAATAAGCCCATAACATGTTATTCTCTAGATTGTAGTCCAAGGTCTGTAATCTACAACCTATTTATATGATTCATTGTCTGATTCCATAGTTATAATAATATGTTCTACTTAATATGTAATTAATTATTCGTAATTCACTAGTTTTTTTAACATGTCACTTATTATTCATGATTAAATTTTAATTATTTCATCTCATATATTCACCTTGTTTTTTCTTATTTAATCATAATCATGTCTTACACTGTCACCACAACTTATTGTTATTTACTTATTAACTTAGTTCTCTTAACTAAGGTTTACTAATAAGTTTCCTTTCCATTTATTATAATTATGTTATAATTTCCACTTGTCCCTAGGACAAGCCTATATATTATATAACATTCTCATTAATGTAACCAGTACGGAGGCACGTCCGATGGACATGTGGATAGATAAATGTGACCAAAGCTGGAAATATGTTAAACCATGGATTATTCCAATCTTATTAGTTTATTTTTTTTAAAGATTTGTTATTTGTTGTATTTGACAACAGCATCGTGCAAGGAATGGTAAATACACAGTAGCAATTTGTGTCATGAGAAACAGAGACGTCATGCGATATCATAAGCAAAGCAGTAGAATAGAAAAAGCAGCTGCGCATAAGTAAAATTGACATACAAAAATTGAAATTTGTTAAGGTATTTCAACAGTACAATCATTATTTTGTATTAAACCAGTGCGCTAGTAGCATAATATACTGAAATTAACGAACAAATAAATTGTTATACACAGGGAAAGCACTGCGTATTAAGTTATGAACAAACACCTCAAGGTCCTTCATCACTTATAAGAAAGAAACACACTAACTTTTCAAAGCCATTGAAGTCAAACCCTTCCGTTTTGGAAACTACTTGTCTTCTTCAGTGGTAGTTTTCTAAGCTTGACCCTTTAAGCTATTTCCCTATTTCATAGAAAAAATGAAAGTTAGAAGCGTGATAGATTTGTGAACTTTGGATGCAGATCAGAGTATGGTACCAAATAGAAACTTGAATAATTTTCATGAACTTGATGAAGATCAGAGTATGCAGATTAGAATGTAGAACCAAACAGTAATCTATTACCCCTATGTTGTACATACCTAGCCCCAAAGATATTACTTGAAACTATCAGATATCATTTGAAGACAATGCTTGAAACCCAACACTCTTTTTTTTTTTGGAATAAGATAGCAGTAAAATAAACTAACTCAAAAGGAGGAAGTTCAGTTTTACTGATTCCAAATAACAACATCAAGTATCATATTCAGGTCTTGAAACAGAAAACATAATAGTAAAAAAACAACTAACCCAGGCTTCCTCCTTGCAAGTTCATCACTTCATCATGCATCTTGCTTCTAATAAACATAAGTCAAGCCACACTTACCACAGTAATGATGATCAAAGTGACTGGCCATGAAAGTTCCAACACCACACTTTGCGTTAGTGCACTCCTTCGTCAACCTAATAACATTTCCAGTGTCATCGACCTTGTAGAACTGAAGCACTGCAAGCTTGACTTTCTTATGCTTGTGCTTGATCTTCTTGAGCTTGGTGTAGGTCTTCTTCTTTCTCTTCTATGCTCCTCCCCTCAGTCTCAGCAGCAGATGAAGGTGGACTCTTTCAGAATGTTGTAGTCTGCCAAAGTCCTGCCATCCTCAAGCTGCTTCCTAGCAAAAATCAACCTCTGTTGATCGGATGGAGTCTCTTCTTTGTCTTGGATATTGGCTTTCACATTATCAACTATATCGCTGCTCTCAACCTCTAGGGTGATCGTTTTCCCTGTTAGGGTTTTCACAGAAATCTGCATGTTGACGATTGAGTGCTTGAAACCCAATACATGAAGCACCGGTAAGGTGGTGGTAGAGCCTTTGAAGAAAGTGGTGCTGCTTAGTGAAAATACCAAATATGATAATGTTTGCATGAGAGGGGATTTCTAGCGTAGGTTGAACAAAATGAAAAAAATGTAGAAACCATGGGTCCTAAAAATCTTCAACAAAATATGTAATCGATATTGATCCAGATTTCATAAGTAATACTAATTAAATCGGGTATTCTACCGCGTATTCGTGTATGATTGTTGACCCATGTCTCCCTTTATATAAGACACAGGTAAACTGGACACTATCACAAAAGAAAAATTAAGAATAAACAGAAGCAGAGTCTACGGTACTTTCTCCAAACACCTTTGAACTAACTACTCAAGTTAGTAATAGAAAAGAACATTGTACCTTCAAATACCTTTCCAACAGTGGCCTAGTCTTTGGATAGTCCACGTTCATATAACAACCAAATGTCATGAGATGAAACTTTGTTCAAGCTTGAATAGTCCCCATCATATAATGCAGAGTGTGTATTATAAATAAAACTGAAAAGCAGCTCCTTTTATTCCTTTTGCTATGACAATTATAATTCATAAGCATTAAATTTATATAAAATACATCATAAATATAAATTAACATAACATGTGATATACTACAATAGCCATTATATAATCCGGATTTCATAAGTAATACAAATTAAAGCTAATTAAATCATTTCATATCAATCATTCCGTACTTGCTTTCTTTCTCCAACTCTTCAAATGATTTGAATGTAGGTTTGCAATCACCAAAAACCGTACAATTGAAGTTGAAGAATTTGGCCCGCCCAATGTACACATTAGACTATGATAATAATGTTAATGAGGTTAATTTTATAGTTAATGCAAAAGATATATTAGTGTTTGTGCTCACGCATATTAAAACTAATTTAATAAACCCAAAATTTAAGATAGTGGAATTATACCCAGAATAATGTGCTGAAAATCAAGCTTATAGCAGGGTACTATTTTTATTCTCTAAGTCATTAAATATTTTCTGGAAAAAGAAAAGAAAGCTATAAGTTTCTATCAACAACTAATAAAAATCATAAAACGAAAAATACCGTTACCCTTTAAATTTATAAACCTGTGTTTGTAGATGATATAGAAGGTAGCAAATATTGGTTGTTGCAGAAAGGCAGCCCGTCATCGCTCGACAAAGAAGTTCCAATCGCATCGGCGCTGAGGTCATCTTATGCTGGACGTTTACCAAACTTAACATAAATTAAAGCTAAGTAAGGGAACAAAAACTACATGACCTAAAATATTAATTCTTTGATAAATATGGTCCTATACACCAAATCATTGTAGAAATGAAACCACTGGAAATGCAGGAAAAAAATAAATTTAGAACCATCCATAAACAGATCGTTGCTTTTATGACTTTACAGTTGGTTCTTTCTATTCAAATGATAAACGGTAAAATCTGAGCTTAGAACTAAACAGTAACAGAGAGTTGAAGAAGTAGAAAACTAATATACATCAATCGACTTATAGAGCATGTTAGTGCGAATGTTCATTTACTCTATAATTTTGATGCAAACCCAACAAATAACATCCAAGTAAAAATATAATATTGATGTTAATTGAACGAAAAAGAACAAAGAAAAAAAGGCAAACTTAAGCATATAAGAGAAGGAATTAGTTTACCTAATTAACAACAGTGGGGAATTCTCATCGATCTTAGTCGGAAAACCCAAATTTGAAAGTCAAAAGGATGAAAAATCCTTGTAGATTGAAGGTATAGATCCAATTCCATGGGAAATCGGCACCGATTTGGAAGAAGAAGGTAACACAACCCAGTCAGCATGGGAGGTCGAGACGTTAATTCCACTGCAAAGTTGTAGCCTTCTTGGTTGGAAGTGAAATTCAGGGATGGAAGGCTTGAGAGGGTTAAATGACATACGGAGTTTTTTCACTGGAGAAAAAATTAAAAAGGGAAAATTTGACGGTAGATTGGAAAAATGGAAAGAAGGGAGAAGAGTGGGGGAGAAGTGATGGACGAACAGTTGAAATGTTAGCGGGGTACGGAAATGACACATTAACCCCTTCTTCATTTTCTTTAAACTGAATTTTTTGTAAGGACGTGAATGGGCTGTCTGGGAAGTGAATAAAAGCTTCACCACCCTCAAAGATTTCCTTTATTAGTAGAGATTAATTATAATAGGTTATTATCATTACCCTTTCATTCCAATTCTTTTACTGTTGTAACTTTCCTTTATTTGCTATTCATTTAAATTTATCACAATTATTTCCATTTATTTCTATCCTTTTATATACATATATATATATATATGTTTATGCACTAGACCTCTCATATTAAGCCAACCACTCATATATGCTGGATTTGCTGGGAGGTTCCGGGCAGACTTCTACCACAAGTTGGACTTAACCTCGTATCTCAGCACTTTTACATGTATATTTACGCACCAGACCCCTCACATTAAATTAACAGCTTGTGGATGCTGGATTTACCGGGCGGTTCCGGGCAGATTTCTATCACAAGATGAATATAACCTCGTGTCTAAGTGTGGTTACAGTTTTCTATTTTCTGTAAATTTAGAGATATCCATTCTTTCCAAATTTTATTGTAATTCTATTTCTACAGGTCATACTTAATATCATATTAAGTCCATTTTAATTGATTATCATGTCGCATGTTCTTCCTAACATGTAATTAACCCCATTTAAAAGAATAACATGTAATCATCAATCATGTAATTATTCCATTCTAACAAATTATCATGTAATCATCCAAATTCTTATAGTTAAGGGTTCAGGTACATAATATGCCATAAATTAACATGTAATTAGAACATGTATGTATACAACAGTAATCGTTTCCACATATTTTAACAGGTTTATACATTTCAGCAGGTTTACATTCCAACATATTAACATTTCAACCTATTATCATTTCAACATATTACCAATTCAACATATTAACGTTTCAACATATTAATACTTCAACATATTAATCATTCTTGAATATTTACATTGCATATTAACGGGGAATGTCAAACGATAAATATACCATTATCTAAAAGGTATAACTTAAACCGACTCACCTAATTTCTTTCCTATTCATGAATCTGGTCCAGATCTAGCATTCCATGGTTCTCCCAACCGAATTTATAACCTAAATAACTATGGATCCATAATTCTCAACTAAAAGAAAAAGGGAAGAAAGAGGATAAATTTAAATTGACCAGATCCAAGAATTTACCTTACTTCGAATAGAATCCTAAACACCTTCTTTATTAATATACATTCTTTTCCTCCAGATCTTGAATCGGAATTTTCCTAAACTAATTATTCTATTTTTCTAAAGAGAATTGAGGAGGAAGAAGAATGGAAGAGCTTAGGCAGCCTCTCAGAAAATGTGAGATTTAGGCTAGGCTCTACTAGCTTATTATAGGTGTTCAGGACTTTATCGTACACGCAGCACTGAGTCAGCAACGAATGTGGTTAAGAAAATAGTCCAGATTCATCAATGAATCTTCCTAGATCTGGGGTGGGTCGACCCAAGGGTCGACCCACTATGGTTGTGTCGACGCTGGGTTCGACCCACATATGGGTGTGTCAACCGCAGGGTCGACCCCCTGGGTCCCGCAAGCAAGTTTGGGCAGATATTTACCATTTTGTCGTTTTTAATTTTTAAACGTTTGCTTCGTATCCTGTTATACTTTCTTTGATTTATTTAAATATTATATAAGGTCCTTATTTGTATGCAAAACTTCTAATGACTATTTTACATGTATATATATACACACACACGCATAACTTTTTATTTCAATTACAAAATTCAAACGATGTTATTCCGTTATTTAATTCTTACCATATTTCTTTGATTGCATCCTTATTTTGAATTTCTCCTTCTATATTTTTGCACATATATGCACATATATTTTCATATATATATATATATATATATATATATATATATATTAGTACTTCTTTATATGCAATATTTCCTTTTATGTGCGTTTATACGTATTTGTCCCTTAAGAACATGTGTTATTTTATCTGTTCCTTTAAAATATAAATATGGCGCCCACAGGGATCAAACATGAGCCACTCTCATGAAAGCCACAAGCTTTAACCAACTGGACTACTTAGGCTTTTGTTAACAAGGCTTAGAACAATGGTGGTCATTGTTCTTTTCTTATTCCTCCTTTTCATTTAAACCATTGCATGTAACCTTATCAATTTGTATGCATCTTTTTCTTTTATTTTTCTTTTCTTAGTAATGCATAATATTTGTAAATCATTGCATGCAACATAGTTACGCTACATGCAACATATTTCTTCTTTCTTTTAACGCATGCATTGCATTGTTACTTGCATTAATCTTTTCTTCTTTTCAATGCACTATTTATTACATGCAATCATATATTACCATTATTTTATTCTTCTTTTATATATTTATGTCTATGCATATACACAGACACACATATATGCACTATTAAATATTTAATTGTCATAAAATGCGGGGTGTTATAGAAAATTTCTTGAGTGTATAGGGATACAAAATGGAGTTTCATGTCCCGGAAAATTAAGAAGATTTCTACCCTAAAACTTCACTTCTTAGATTCAAGTCACACACGACCTTTGCGTGATCGAGTTGAGTTTGAAAACAAACGTTTCATTATGTTACGTGTTATGTTTAAGCGACGAACTTGATTAAAACGGTGATTCGGATATACGCATAGGATTAGAGCATAAACTCGGACTATGGACACATGACTGAGCCATCACTTCCAGGATTCGATTCTCAACCTAATAACATCGTAATCACAATTTGACTTGGATTCGATGACTTCGGTTCGTGGAAATGATAGTTTAAATTCATTAAACTAGACATTGTCGCCGCGTCCTGAAGGATTTTAGTACAATTGCATCAGCACGCAAAATACTATACATTCCACACTAGTTTACACCAACACTGGGGTGTAGGTCTTAGTGTGCTAACTAATCCAACTATCTTATAAGTATAGTTTGCAATGTTAAAAAGAAGTTTTAGACAACTTCAAGGCTTGGCATCCAAAGCCGTAGAAACATCACCGAGCTCTAATGATTCTTTGCACCATTCTAGCCCATCAATGAGCAATTGTGGGACCTCCGAAGCTTCCACCCTTCTCAACAAGTGGGCCCATCCAATGTGCATGAACAAGAGGGAAAATCCGAAGGGTCACAACATTCAAGTGAGCACGTTGACGAGATGGTAGTTGGAAAAAAATATAGAAGTTATAGCGGAGTGCTCATTGGAAGGAAAGAATGCTGGTCGCGATCAGGAAGGTGTTTTATGGCATCGGATTTGATGAGAGATACAGTGATTCTTTATAATCCCCCTGATTCTATCATCCCGCGAATAGATGAAGCTTCATAAAGGAGGATTCGCACAAAATATGGATTATCTTAGGGATGATGTTCTTCTGGATGGGAAGACAGAGCGCATGCTCTTCCAGAAGGGTATACATCGTGGAACATGATTATGTGTTCCATCGAGTGTGTGCCCCCGTCTTGCTCATATATCCGGGATATTCTATATTTCTTTCGATTAGCGCCAACACTGCATCACCCGAATGCATATGCCTTCCTTCTTGGCACTTACGTCATGTATGTAGAATGGTTGGGACTTAACTGACTAGAGAAGGCATCTGATATATGTACTCTCTAAAGAAAAGAAACAATGTGTCGCTTTCACTCGTTTATTTAGAGGCGCAGCCTAACAGTTGCTTTATCCTAGGAGTATGGAACAAGCTAAGCTATTTTAAGCACGTTTGGTTCTACATTCGATGCCCCCATAAGCACTTTAGAACTTACACTGTGTCCTAAGTCAATTGAGTCGTTAGCTCAAAGCTAACTCAAAATTTCACGTGGTATGTATTCCACTGATTCCGAAGAGTGGTGAATACGTAGAGAAAGTCCTGGCTTTGAGGGATGTCCTAAGAGGGTACCGCGATGCCCACACTATACTATTAGACAATTTCCTTCATATGTTGGATTTGCCTCCCGAGGGTTGCTCGATTGGCCGTAGGGGTGATGTTCTTCTGAATGGGAAGACAGAGCGGAAGCTAAGGGAAGGGAAAATCCTTCGAGGTCTGCAGGAAGAGGTGCCCTCTACCATGACTTATGACGTGCTCCCAGTTGATCAGGAAGCTGCAGAGGCTCAGAGGTGTGTAGGTGACCACAACGACGATGAGGAGGAGCCCACTGGAGGGCATGTGTAACATCCTAGAAATCCCGATGTTTTTGAAAATTCGAATTTTTAAGAATTTGAAACAAGTGTGCATGATTTTGGATACATACTCCTTTTGTAAAGGCCAGTAAATCTGTACCTCTTTGAGTTGACTAATATTCTATACATTCAACCCAAAGTGTACGAAAATACAGATCCTTAATAGAAAGAAAATTAGAGGGTGAGGAGAGAAATAAAGAAATATTAGAATAGATGAATAAGAAGAACAAACACATCATAGAGTCTCATATCGCAGCGGAATAAAATATAATACAAAAATAAACTTTATAAAGAACTTTCATAAATACTTACAACATCAGAGTACAACAGTCAAACAATCAGGATAGTTATAACATGTCCTCCAGTACAACACACAACGGAAAGTTATTATATATATATATATATATATACATACATATATATATATATATATATGTAATACGTCTGGACTCCTCCAACTCATCTCTGAACTTCACAACATCCGATAACCTGAACCTATAACTTGGGCTGACCCGAGCATTACAAACGATACGGATCAATCTGGTGAACCATTGTGAGAAAAACTCACTAAGTTTAAATAACATCCATATTGCTTAACTTTAGAAAATCCTTGTTAAAGAAAAAGATAATAGTAAGACCAGTCTATGCACAACATGGACGACTTTTATCGTACTATAACCCAAAACATTTTTGTTATGAAATCCTGTGATATTAT
Organism: Allium sativum; assembly: GCA_030737875.1. Taxonomy (NCBI): domain Eukaryota; kingdom Viridiplantae; phylum Streptophyta; class Magnoliopsida; order Asparagales; family Amaryllidaceae; genus Allium; species Allium sativum. The sequence continues at coordinate 886,228,460 of CM060915.1, read as the reverse complement.
GATAGCGTCTATCAAGTAAACAACCAAATAGCAGAATGCTTGCATCTCACGCTCCACATACATAGTATAAAATCAAAAACCACGGGATCTTACTGGAAATTGGATTCTAACTATGACAAGGTATGGGACCACCTTCTGATCAGTGTACTCTAGAGGGGATACACTGGGCTTCAACAAGAACATCTTACAACCCGGCCACACATGACTGCCCACTCATTTAGCTTGAGTGTAGCGAACGTATTATCACCCAATAGTTTTGAGGGCCCACTGTCTATCCGCGGAGATACAAAATCGAAAGAAGAATAAATAAGGAATTTCTCTAGATTGATAATACACCTTGCTTGGGTGCGACCCAACTAGACATGCTGCCTGCCCGATTTTTGACATTTCTCGGTTGTGAGGCTTGAGGCTATGTTTATCTTCTGGAGCAACACACCAACATTTACTTTGAACGCAACATCGTCAAATCTATAAATCACATATTGATTATAAAATTACACACTAGGTGTTAAAATAAAGAGAAGTTGTCTTCTACCCACCAACTTGGTATATTTGTAAAAATCAACCGGAGGGGGGGTGGTGATCATTGGAAATACTCTGTCATACATTCTTCCATATATGTTCATTCTAGGACTAAACGAAACCGAAGGAACTCTCCTACCGCATCCTTACGGATTAGTAGCGAGAAGTCCTTGGAAATCCGTAAATTCTCAACTACGACTGAATCACGTCAGAATACCTCTGGTTGCAATTCTAGAGAATATTCGATAAGTAATTCTTCTGCATATGAAGATCCATGGTCTTCATTTTCTCTATCTTCTATCTTCGACATTACGTATTTGCTGGACAGAATGGTTTTCGAATATAAATCCGATCCCGGTCTTTCCGAACCAATAGTGCATTATGCCAGATTTTGATAGTCGATGGTACTAAAGAGGCAAATGTCTACTAAAGTACCAAACTGTGAAATACCAGTCAAATTCACATTCATTTACAATATATAACCATATTGATAAAAATCATCAATAATAGTGAGGAATCCGGTTGGATTCCCCCAACCTGTCCTTCCCTGCATCACAATGTGCTACCTCAATTCCAATAGAGCGATATATTTATCACAATTAACGGAAATAAATGGTTTAACTAATAATGGTCAATAATCAATTTACAACATCCATTAAAGCATCCAAATATTTATTAAATACGTTTATATTATTATAAACGTAACCAACAAGGCAAGTTACCTCAATTGGTATATAATCATTAAAATAATGATTTAATTTGATTAAATTAAACAAACGTTTAATTTGATCAATGAATACCAAAATATTCAGCACACATGCAAACAGTCATCTAATCATCAACCATTAGCCAACATTGCACACAAAATAAAAACCTGGCTTATAGAATATATAAGTGGGATAAACTGAGCGAGTTGAACTCACCTTGATTTCCATTTAACGTTTAAATAGTTCATTTTAATTAAATTAAATGTGCGTTTAATTTAATTAAAATCTCCAACCGCTTCCGGCTCCGACCGTTCCAACTTTATAATGTTGTGCTCTTCAATAAGGTTCCAACGCTTCTTATGTGGTCCGATCTAACACTATATGAACGGTTTATAAATTTAATAAGATAACTATTTAAATTAAGTACATTAATAACTAGTTAATCTAACTAAACTAATAATTTTTTTATAACAGGCCTTAACTTACCCTTCAAAATTGTATCGTCAGGCTTTTTGTCTGCTAAAAACAAACGGCTGACTTATAATTTGCTACTTTACCCGGGTGTAAAACCGGGTAAAGTGACAAAACAGTGCAATTCACGTAATTCAGAGGGGTATACTGGGTATTTTAGATAAAAATATGGTGGGGTCTCCTTTTTTATCTCTTTCGCAATATTTGACAAAAACTAGTGCGGGGCACTGTAGCATTTTCGTTTATTTATTTATTCCCTTTTCCTTATTCTAACTTAATCCCAATGCAAACGGCCCATGCCCATTCCCCTTATTCACTTTTTCTTCTATCTTTTGCACGTCTCCTGCTTCCTAGTAAGAAGCCACCGCCTTCCTCCTATTGCAGTGCACGCTACTTCATCCATGTATTTTTCTGTATTGTTATCGTGCCACTCTCTCGTGCCATTCTCTCTTTCCCAGCTATGTTTCCATTTTCCATATTTATTTTCTTTTATAAATAATTTCCCAAAGGCTCAATGCCCATCAGCCCTCCATACTTTATCTTCATGTAACAATGTTCTTCACTTCCTTATTTTCTTTTCTATTTGCATGCAGTACTTCTTTCTCCAGCAAAACCATTTCCTTCCACTTTCGGTTTTCTCCATAAAGCTCCTTTCCCTATTGCTTCCATCTGCTAATCCTTTAGTTCTTCCTGCAACTCAATGACGTCTTCTCTATTACTTCCCTTCCAGGCTACTCGCAATCAAATCCACTCCATCATCATGCTTCCAACATTTCGACCCTCTCTGCCACACTCGCTTCCGCTTCTCCATTTCCGAACTGCCCATATCCCTAGCCTTGCTCTCCACCCGACACGAACACTTGCGCACCATTTTCTGCTCCGTAGCATAAACTTCGCCTACTGGTAGCCCCAAACTTTGCCATGGCGGTTCGCGTCGTCTGAGTGCCTCTATAGTTCACGCTACAGGTATCCATCTTTCTTTTCATGGAGTCTCACCAAAAGCTTGCTTGTGATCATGCCTATCGCCCAGCAACCATGCTGCAACGTCGTCCTCCTCCTCCCTGAAACAGTATGCCGTTGTGCTTTGTTTGAAAACGTGGAGAGATGCGGTGTTAAAACATCAGGAAGGTTCCTATTTTTTCTTGGTTTTGATTTGTTCAAAAGAGAGAAACATATTTCAATGGAACAAGGAATGAAGTTGGTTTGCGTTTTGTTTTGCTGAGAGGAACCGAAGAGAAAAAATGAGTGAGCAAGTAAAATGTGGACATATATATGTATATACATATGTATATACGTATATACGTATGTATATACGTATATACGTATGTATACGTATATACGTATATACATACGTATATACGTATATACATACGTATATACGTATATACATACGTATATACGTGTATATATATATATATATATGAGGGAAAGTCTGGGATAGAAACGAAGTCATCCATCGCAAGTACACACAGGGGAACCTAAGCATGTACTCGTATTAATACAAAAGGAAATTTTTGAGTGGCCGAAGGTAGGCTGCATAGTAGGTTGGATTGAAAATTTAGCTGGAAATGAGTTTTCATTTCAAAGTTTGAGTGATGGAAGGAATAAGAATGTAACAGTGGTAGGTTATATTTGGGCTTGCGGTGAAACTTAGGAAGGTAAGAAATAAGGTAAGCAAGAACTTGGATTGGAATAAGGTTAGAGAAACTCCAACAATTCATGTTCTGAGTCATGAGTTAAGCCCAAAACCTACCCAACAGACATTCTTCCCCTTAGTACTCAGAGGAAAATTATGGGGCCAATTCTGAATTCAGAATTGGCCCCGCGCGCGGATCTTATCGACTACTATTGTGGAGAGCCGATTTTTTGGGTGCTCGCCGAAAAAACCGGCTTGCCACAAGAGGAGCCGATGAAATCGGCGTGTCATCGCCTATGCCTGCCGACCGTTGCACATCGACTAAAGAACAAGAAAATGGTCTTATTCCCCCCAACGGCGATAAAACGGTCAAAACTTTTCAAATGACTATATTTTCAATTATAAATTGGTTCCATTCTACCATTCTACATCATAAAATTCTTATCTCTTCTATCTATTTATTGTAAACAAACTCTGACTCTATAATGTTGCCACCATTTGGAAATTTTTCACATCCGACGATGGAAGAAAGCCAGTTTCCCCAAGGCAACACGAGCAAACAGAAAAGGAACCATGACGTGGACAAAGCAAGAGGACATCGATCTATGCGCCATCTATTGTCATTTCTCACGAGATTTGGCAATGGGGAACGACCAACCAGCCATTACGTTTTGGAAAAAAATCAAGACCGCTTTCGTTGAGAAACATCTAGAATGCGGACGGACATTATCGACGATTCAAGGCCGTTTTGGCAAAATAAGCCATCAAACCTAGTTTTATGAATCACAAGTGTACAAAATAAAGATAGTGAATCAAAGCAACATGGGAGGAGAAGATAATCTGGTATATTTTCTTCCTACTTACGTTAGTGGTTGGTAGATTTTTTCTATGATTCATATTCCTTTTTTTAAATAGAAACGAATGGCAAACGAGGAGTTCAAGAAGCATTTTCCTAGAGTAAATGGCCCGAGAAGACCACAGTATTATCAGTTTATGCATTATTATGATCTGCTTACTAGTTAACCAAAATGGAACTCAGGACCTGCTAAGATCCCCCGCGACGTTCAAACCGCTAGTAAAAGCAAGAAAAAAGCTTCCTTCTCCGGGTATTCTTCTAGTCCATGTGGGTCAACTGCCAAAAATTCTCAATGTGAAGGGGTAAACCTACTTGATGAGCTCAATGCCAATATTGACGAAGATTTTAGACCCGATGGAGTCAAATCTGAGAAAAGAAGGGGCAAAAACTGCGGTTGAGGTTGAAGGAAAAGTGAACGCACACCATGAAGAACACAGTCGTAGAGCTGAAGAAAGACATGTAGAAGCCAAGGAAAGAATAGAAGTTATGAAAAGGTTTGCTGATCTGGAAGAGAAGAAGCTACTACTTCTAGCGGAGGACTTAGCGTACAAGAAAGAGCAAGATGCGTATAAGAAAGAACAAGAAGAAAATGTTATCATGGACAAAGATCTAACTAGAATGCCTGCCTTGGAGCAGGAATTTTGGATGGGAATGAAACATCGTATCCTAACGTCACGGTTTCCTTAGTTATAAGTTGATTGTTTACCACTATTTGTATTACTAGTTGCTTGTATTATGTTGTTGTAGTAACCTTATATTTCCTATTGTAATAACGATTTTCTTATAAATGGAATGTGTGCTAAAGTATCAAATTTGACGAACACCATATTTTACGTACAATCATCAAATAATTGAAAGATTCAACAACTAGTGAACAAAACCATTAGCCTATTCAGCACCATATCGGGTTAGCCAACTATAACGCAGTTTGTATGCTTCGTACCCAACAAAATCAGTGTCGTACTCTACAAGGTAACGAGAATCAAAAGTTGCCTTAGTCGTTTTAAATATGTCTTCGTCTTCAACTCTCTATATAATCTTTTGGTATCGTTCACAAGCTTCAACTAAATGCCGATGAGTCATATGAATTTCAATAGAAGTTCGTGTAGTGGTGCAGGTATGATGGTTGTTATGTAATCTTGTTATCATGGACCAAATTCTTCATGGGTTAGACCTCCTCCATTTTGCATCAGCAGCAAATCTCTTTTATCAACTTCGATATAGGATTTCACGAGTATAAGCAAGTCTTTAGAAGAGAATTCTATTGTAGTAGCACTGGAGCTAACATTACTTTGGTTGTGACAATTATGGTTAACCATTTGCCTCCTTATGTTTTTGCATGGACGTGATTTTGGTTTTTTTGAACTTCAACTACTTGTGTATCTGAAACGAACCTACCCTCTTTCTCCTCCTCCTTGTTCCGTTCATATTCATCAAACATTTTATCAATGATTTCATAATTAGATTTCCCAATCGTCCATTGAAGGTACATAGAAACAAGAAACATATTATCTACACAAAGAAGTACTTGAACACGTAGAAGAAAAAAGAGTAATAGTTTCTCACCTTAATGTTGAGGTTGATCTAGAATGCATAAATTTTAGTTATGGTTGGGGGACGAAGTATAAACTATTTAAACAAGGGGGTTGATTGTTGGAAAATCTCTGTCATCATTAGTTGAGCAGTAGGATAGAGACATATGACAGGGCTACCCTCTGTCCTCAACAGTTGAGTTGCTATGGCTCTACCGTAAAACAGTTGATGTTACTACACTCTGCAACACTCGAGTAACATGCTATAGGTTGTCCAACGAATAGAAACAACATGACTTGACAAGTCGTATTGATTAAAGATGAAATGTCCACTGCTTTAATAAACCAAAGCACAAAATCTGGGGACTTGTCAACCTTTACGACCACTCAACCCTCTTCCTTTAAATTTAGGCACTTTTGAATTTTTAGGCTTGTCAAATTATTCATTTTATCTAGCTACCACTTTTCAAGTAGTTCAAAATGTCTTCTTCGGAATTGGATGATGAAACCATGGGCCAACTGTACGATCAGTATGAAAGAAGCAACCATTCGAGTTTATGCCCCAAACGCAATTGGAAGATCAAGTGGAAGCTGGAGAAGTGGAGTATGAACTCTTCAGTGCCACACAACCGAACGTTGTCATCCCATGTATTTGACCTGTTCAAAAAACTCTCAGTGCTCGATTAAGGGAAGTAATTGCTTGAGAGAACCCAGATAGGTCAAGCTCTAGCATGACGGGTCATTCAGTACTTTTCTACTGCGGAGTGGAATGTAATGTGTTTGTTTGTAAAAGCCAAAGCAACGCAGGTCGTCGCTTTTATGGGTGCAAAGCGTACATTACTGTACTAAACCGACAGGGGTTGGAACGTTGTAACTTTTTCTCATGGATCGACCCAACACTAACGGAGAGGGGTGTCACCTACGCTTTAGAGATGCAAGCGGAGGTAAGTCGATTGGAAAGGGTAATTGTTGCAGTAGGCTGAAATGTTGTATGGGTTCAACGGTTCGGCACGAAACTAGGATCTTAGTTATATGGTACTACGTTTTAATTATATGTATTGTATTCCACATTAATTCATGTTTTATCGTAGTTGTATGTTGGGTCAAACATTCAATATCATGTATCTTTTATTTTGTTATATTAAACGAAGTTTGTAGGTAGGTTAGTAGGTATTGTTTATATTTATGAATGCAAATGAGTTAAAAACTAGGGTCGTTCCCGTGTAAATTAAACATTTCAATACACAAAGGAGTATAGGGTCATACTCATCCACTTGAGCATTATTGCTGACAAATGCTTTGAAAATCGCATCACGTAAAGCAAAGTGGAACCAGTGACCATCACATCATGGAAGCACAAAAAGTAGATTCCCTACAGTATTACGTCAGGCGAAACAATGTCGGGCAGCACGTAAAGCACAGTCGTAACAGTGACCAGTTACATCATTATTTCTTTTATTGATTTGTATTGCGCAGTTATATATTTCTATCAAATTACTCACAACTTACCTCACTCAAACAAATTTTTTCTCATTCTTGTACTACCTCCTCCTTTTATCACTCATTCAAAATGCCTTCTTAGCCATCAGCTACAGACTCCGATGAATAGGCATACGAACAGATGAGACTTCAGGAGCTCGAGGACGAATTCCAGTTTCTAAACCAAATAAGTCCTCAGGATGAACCATAGCATGAATAGGGGAACGTACAACTTCCACATAAAGCTCAAATACCACATGTTCAGATATCGTATGAACAGGCGGTCGTTCAACCACAACAAGAAGTAGAGGTGTATCGAGTACCACAGTATAAACAGGTAGTTAATTCTTATCTGGTTTGTTGCTATTGCGGTTGTGCGATTGAAGTTGTGGTTCGAGCAGAGGTCAACAATATCGGTCGGCGCATGCAGAAATGTCCATCCTATCCCAATGGAATCAATTATATAGAATGGATAGGTAAGCCTTTGTGCCCAAGGAGAATAACATATGAAAACGAACTTGAACGAGAGATTAGACGTCTCCGAAATGATATTGAACAGTTGCGATTGAACATAATGAGACTCCCTTGAGATTGGACGTATAACTTGTAGTTGGCTTAAGTAACTATTTTCTATGTTTTCTTTGATGTTTTAGTTGGCATCTAATATCATTAGTTGTTGTATCTTTAATGATTGGTTGTATTTGTATGCTTATTGTTAGTTTTATCATTATGCGAAGTATTTGTTGAATCATTTTGATAATAACCACTTGTTTCTGTGCGTTTAAAGGTTGTATATCAACCTTAAAACTAAGTATTTTTCAAAATAATAACATCCACAAGCCGATTTAATTGGCTCGTGAGCTTGCGAGCTGATTTTATCGGTGTGCGCTGATAAAATGAAAGCGCATCGATAAAATCGGCTCGCCCCTGTTAGGCAATTCCATCCACCGACCCCCGAATATTACGACTCGTAACATTACGATTCGTAAATCTGTTTGAGTTGTTCTTAGGTAGAAATGGGTCCGCAACTGTTTTAGGATAGTTTTATTTTTATTTAAATAGGGTACCACGATTTAACGTCCACCATTAAGTTCGCACCGACACATGAAATCCAAACACAACGAAAATGATTGTCCTACTAGTCTTGACGTTCCGGTCCCAACAATACTAATTTCATTAAAAATTGACTCCATTTGCAAAAACGGCGTTATTTAAATTCAAGTTTATTCATTTGTTCACAATTAAATTTTCGACTACCGACAAAACAACTCCAATTGTTTGCAAAATTGAAATTCTGTAATAATTAATTATACGTATTCCACTAAAATTTGTTTCATCGAAAACGGAGGTCATTTGAAAAACAACTATTTTTAAAGAATATATATATTATATGTAAAATAGTATTCAGTTCCAAAACAATTCAATAATAAATTATTACCATATATCCATAAATGAAATATTATACAGCTTCAAATTAAGATAATATAGATTTTAAAATTCAATATTCATAAATCAGTTAAAACGATATCCAAATATGTAGAAATTCCTTTATATTTATTAATTAAATCATTATAATTTCATAATGATTCCATGGTGACTATTTGAAAAATTAATTTGGACATGACTTACAATCTATAAGCTAAAATCTTGATTTTTCTCTTTTACTAGAAAAGTATGATCAAATAGATTCAAATAGTTCATGTTTCACAGAAATCCGACTTATATTGGATTTCGTATATTCAATTAAAATTCAAAATTTAGTATTACGAACTACCGCATCATTTTGAGCCCATTTTAATTATATTATAAATTTAAACATTCAAACTTCATTTTATTAAATTAATTCGATATAAAATTCATTATATTTCCAATATAACATATAATAAATATTCAAACTTAGATGGCCGAAAAATCTGGGATGTTACAAATTTTTAGTTACGGTTCTAAAAAGTATAATGATTAGATAAGTAATTTATATTAGTTTTATCAACTTACCATTTCAAACGATTTTTCGTATATCGTCCAAAATAAGAATTTTATAATATCCACCAATATTGTATTTAAACATAATTTTAGATGTAAATAGACATATTTTAACCAATATAACAATATAATAAATTCATATTTAAATTTGGCTTACATTAACATGATCGTTAAATAAAACATCAAAATATGACCGTTAAACATTTTATCAAGAAAATCAGCGTTTTAACAAAGACAAGTTGTGTAAACATTTTGCATCATCAATAATGTCATATGAAACTAGTAACATATATATTAACCACTTCCCAATTAGTAGAAAAAATTAATTTAAGACTTTCAAATTAGTAGAATAATAAGTTAAGTGTATAAAACAAAAATATCAAATTAACGATCTCTAAAGGACGTCTAAGTATCTATGATATGACAAGATTACACAGAAAATAAACAACCAAACCATTATCATTTCAAATATTTCTAATCACTACATGGAAAAAGGGAATATACATAAGTAATCATTTCAAAACGTCAAAATCTTAACCTTGAAATTAGCAACACATCACATCACCACTTTTGCTTTAGTTCTCCTTTAAGTAAAGCTACATGTCGTAAGAAATTTATTAATAAAAAAATGCAAGGGTATTTTAGTAACTTAACTAAGATTTTGCAATTATAAATAAGCATCCATACTCTCCTCCTTCCCTTACCAATCAATTCTAAAAATACCTCCAAACTCTATACCATTTCCACCAATGCCTTCACAAACCAAAACCACCACCTTCTCCACCATTTTATAATCATCACCACCACCTCATCCACCGCCCGACACCACTTCTTCTCTATGGCCTCCTCCCCTAATCACCACCTCCATCCCCTCGCCTCTTCCTTGCCTCCACCTTAGGGCCAAGACAGGTCTCCCCTCCACCTCACGGCCTCCCGGTCTCCCCTCCTCCAAGCCACGGCCGAACCCCTTCCACCTAAAAAAAGATTTTCCAATTAAAAGAAGGAAAAGGAAGCAAAATAAAGCATAGAAAACTATCCAAATCGTAAATACATTTAAAGTTTGACGTAGTAGAAACAAAGGTGAGAAGTCACTAATGAATCATTTTGAAATGTCATGGTTAAGTAGTATATATATCATATGCAAATACACCCATTTTTAATTATGGTTGTTGATTGGTTATGTTGCTATAATTTGCTTGTTTGAATGGTTGATGATGAATAATAGAAATTATGGTATGATATTAATTATCCACTTTGATATGTGTAAATATGTATGTTAGAGTTGATTTTGAAGTATAAAAAAGTTAAAATGTTGTTAGGAGTAATAATACCACATATCTAGTGATTCGGAAAAGTTGGTATAAGCAACTGAAATTTGCTTGAAATGAGCTTTTCGCGACGCGATAGTTCGAGTTTTACGACCAATAATTTCAATTCTTATATGGAATACAATTTAAATCGAAATCCATCAAAAGGAAAAATCTTTGTTTTAAAATGATAATAGTTTTTTAATGAAAAAAGAAAAACTAGATTTCATATTGTAGATTTTAAATTGTATCCAAACTATTTTTCTATAAAAATCGCGCTTTTGTAGTAATATGACCATAAAGGAAAATCCTTATAAATGGATATTTTAAATATAGAAAAATATGAAATAAATTCCATAAATCATTTGAAATGATTTAAAATAAATTTGAATTGGAACATATGAATTTTCAATTTTTAAAAAGATGTTTTATTTGAATAAGTCATATTATCACTTTCCGTAGCACTTTTAAAACGTTGTGAATACTATAGTTTTGTAATATCAGTTTGAACTTAACTGTTTTTCTCCAAATCAACCAAGATTTTTTTAACTACTTATCTGAGTGTTTTAAAATTGATTTAGAATATTTATCACTTATTTCAAAGACTTGATCATTACCTAAGAAATTTGGATTTAGTTGATATGATCTACTTGTACAGGATATTAAAGTCCGCAGAGGGAACTCATCCTATTCATGGAATTTAAAAGGTGATCTCACCATTATTCCGCCTATAGCACTTCTTGAATACATAGATTAATATTTAGTAGATTAGTGGAATCTATACGATCCATCTTTTGGATGAAGCTTGGAGTCTGAAGTCTGGAGCATTTTTGGATCAGTCTTCGAATCATTTAGTATTTCTACTGTATTTTAATATGTATTTTTTGTTACCAGCATCTATTTGGGATAGGATGCCATAGCTATCCTAGATGGATTATTAGATAACTCTTATCACTTTTACTCATCTTATGTAAAATTTATGTTTAATATGATGTGAACTTATATCTATCTGTCTTATATTCTTATTGTTTATTACCCCATGATAATCTACCTCCTCGACAACTTGGATTGTGGCATGTGAATACTGTGGATGTATTAGTTTTATTTTCTGAGGATTGATTAACGGGTCGTCACAGCATGGTTCATAACCCACTCCTGTTCCTTCTCCAACCATGGAGACGAGTCTGGGAGAAGCTTTTGAACCAAGTTCTCCAGTTACCACCTCCTAGACTGTCATGTCGATGGAGTTTGAACACTAGTTTAGAGGTTTGGATCTGATCCCTATAGAGACGTCTTCTTTTGGGATTGGCGGTGCAAGTGTTGAAAGCTTATTGCCGAGCATTAGGAAAATTAACCCTTCAAGCAAGTTGACAATGGGTCTGTGGAGAGAGGACACTTAGGACACACACTTACCAGCACCGCATAACACAACACTTGATTCTTGCGCGTTGGATGTTCAATTCTGATCCTAAGTTTGTTTAATGCAGGTGCCATGTCTTAGGAAGGTGACAGAGATCATGATCGGAGATATTATTGATGGTCCCATAAGAGATTTCTATGGAAGTACAGAACTGTGCACAAAGAAGAAATCGCATGAGTCAAAAAGTAGCAGTCATTGTCGAGAACATTCCCCGCCTTTGGATCCTCTACCAGCAAGCACGAGACTAGCGGATGCAAGGAGAGGAGCTGAACTTTTTAATATGAGGCAACATGCAACGATTGTCCCACCTTCTTATATACTGACCACCTCACTGGTGGAAACAGCCATTGGTAAGGGTAGGCTTGACGAAGGAGGATCAGGGATGAGGGGAAGAGATGTGAGATGGTAGGGCCCGGTACTGCCCGATATGTCGACATTCCCCGAATTGAGTAATGAGGAGAAGAAAGAAATATTGAAGAAGATGTTCCCCATTTTTTACTTCGAAGAGCTATTGTGGTTGCCTGATATTCATCAGATCCCACTACAGATCGACGAAGATGTATGTGCCAAGGTGTACGACGCCTACTATCAAAATCGGGAGCTATAGGAGTACTCGAGGAGATTCTCAAATTTGATCTTTTAAAAGAATATAGAATTATAAGCCTTGCAGATCGAAGCTAAGCTTGAGTGAAGAGTTCACAAGTTGGGATAAGGAGATGGTAGGACATGCATCCAATCCACATATTTGAGTAACGTTTTTATGTGCTAAATCTCCGTTGCTGAAACATATGCGTTAAAGAAGGAGATGGCTGAAAAGAAGGTAGCGATGGATGCGGCTCACGACTAGTATAAAAACGTGTTGGCATCTACGTCGGCCCGAGCCACCTCACTAGAGATGACAGTAAGGTCATGTCTGAGGAGAATCTTAGGTTATATGAAGAGAATAAAGCAGCACAGTAGCTCAGAGCGGACAACCAGTCATTGGTTGAGGAGAATGAAAGGCTTCGAAAAGAGAATAAAGAGACTCAGTGCATGAGGATAGAGAACTACAATTCAAGCAAGCACTTGAAACAAATCGTTCTGAGCTCGAACAGGCTAGGAAGGAAGAGGCGATAGAAGCACCAAATAGTGAAGTACTCATCCAATCTGATGGAATCCAGGTGGAGTATAAAGCTAAGCTTGAGGAGCTCAGAATACAAATCAGGAAATCAAGAGATGTAACACCCCGAATTTTAAATGACAATAAAAGAGGATAAACTAAATAATAATTAGTTTAATATTCAGAATTAAGGAAAATGGACTTCGCCATCGCGTCTGTCGCAAAATTCTGGTAAAGATAGACATTTGGTTTGCGTAAAACGGACATCGTAAAGTTATGAGGGTTTTAAGTTTGTATACGTGTAGAAAGAACATATATACACATATGAATCATGTATGAGTCAGATATGAATCAGACCCTATCCAGAACAGTTCAAAAATCAAAAATTCGTCAAGGCGGAAATTTTCCTACACTCGGGGGTCGACCCCCCTAGAGGGGTGTCCACACCAGGGTCGACCCCCCTTAATGGCTATCGGCCTATGGGTCGACCCATCCACAGAGTGTCGACACCCTAGGGCTGAGGTGGCAGTCGGTTTCAGAGGGTTCTGCAGCTATATATATGTGTCCAATTCTCCTATTTCTTCATTGGAAATTATGGGAGCCAAATGCTGCCGGTGTGTGAACTGATACGGATTAGTTTTCTTCAACAACATACAACATTCAACTTTGCAAATCAAATCCAGAAATTCAAGATCCATTCTCTCTATTCTTTAAACCTAACGCAGTCAGTTTCTAGTTACTTTTAGGTTTAAATAAATAAAAGTGAATTATGAAAGACTGTGAACTGGATATGATGTAAACTACGAATCTATGCTATTGTTAAACCTTATACTATGTCATGATGGATCTACACTTCTAGATCCAATGCAGTTGTGGTTATTCTATTATGTTACCTATGTGGATTTTGACTTGTAACTATGTTATGGTGAATGTAAATCTGCTAATTTGGACAGTTGCAACACTGGTTAGATCGAACTCTTTATGTAAATCACCTTTCACTTGTCATATTGCGATCAACATAGATATGTTATAAGTTGGACATGTGAACCTATATTTAGATCTAAATATGTTATTATGTCATTCTAATGGTGTTAGATCTATTTTAACCTCTAGATCTGAATTATGTGATCTAATTTATCACCTTGTGTTATCATGTTAGATCTAAACCAATTGGACATCTAAACTGCTAATTTAGATCTTACTATGCTTATTGTGACATCGTAGTTATGTTAGAATCAATTGACTACCACTAGTTCATCAGTTTTATGTCCACCTTGTTATGATGTTAATTACATGTCCATGCCAATATGTACGTTCACCTTATCATCGTGCTCGTTTATGTTTATGCCAAGATGATCACTTTGGTTATATTCCCATTATTTTCCCTATTATTGTTTATGACTAGGCTATTGACTAGCCTAGGCATGGCACTAGTTTATGAGTACGTTAGTTAGGAAACGGGAGAAAAAGGGTTAATATTGGCATAATTTGAATATGAACATTTTTGGACATATCGTTCAAATTATTGGGTAAAATGGCATTAACACCTACAAAAGGGAAAGGATTAATTAATTAATAATGGAATGTCTAGTGATTACAATTAGGAATTGTAATTGTACTTATGACACGAGGGTAGATTGCATTAGTGGTGGAAGTCTGCCTGGACCCGATCGGCATATCCAGTAGCCACCAATGTTGAACCAAATGTGGGAGGTCTAGGTACTCAAATTCGAATCAGGCTAAGACACGAGGTTAGGCCCAACTATGGAATAAGTCTGCCCGGACCCTACCGGCATATCCAGCATCCACACATTGTAGGCCTAATGTAGGAGGTCTAGCCCATTATAAACCATAAATGGACATGGTAATGAATTAGACTACTTAACCAAATCTAATCCATAGGGATTGTGTGATTATGAAATAAGGTTAGGGTTAAGTAAATTGATTGGAATAGTGGATGGGTTAAACAAATTTGGAGGGGGTGGGTAATATTTACATATATGCCCACAAACTTAACCCGATAAGGTTATGTAATTAAAGACACCTAGTGGTATACATAACCGGAGGAAAGTATAAAAGTTATGTAATTAAAGACACCTTTTAAGGGAAGCATAACTGGTATAGCGCTATGTAATTAAAGACGCCTAGAAGTATATATAGTCAGTGAAAAACCTAGTGGGGGATACAAGACAAAGGGGAGATCTTGTATCATATTGTATGGGACCCATTTCAGTCAGTAACCCGGAGTAAGTACCAAATAAAATGCTCCATACTAGGCGGAGAGGGGACATGCTTACTGACTGATTGTAAGAGATCCAAACTTGGAGGACGGTGTAGGCGGAGTAAACCGACCGGGCCATGTGCGTGCATGAGTCCGGCAGAGGGGGATAAGACGACCGTGACACCATTAGATATGGGGTTGTGCATATCAGTGATGGGTTTCCACTGTAGGACGTGATACATCCTACCGTGGGGCCGGCACAGAGTGTCTACTAAGTAGGGAGCCGATCGATTAGGGTAGTGGTTAGGGTATATTTGGACATATGCCCTAAGTCTACCACCTTATAGTGGTAGGAATCATCTCATTCTGGTTATACTAGTAATAGTGCAGATTAATCATTAGAGAAGTGTATACACCTTACCCTGTCTACCTTGTCACACCTGCCATTTATGTAGTGATCTCTCTTATCCACTTTATATGCCTATCATTTTACTTTTATTTATTTACTGGCAAAAAGTAACTAGACTCGGCAGACTTTATGTGTGACCCTTTTGTTTCTCCTTCTTTCTTCCATTCCCCCCAGGTTCTCAGGGAGGAATCACTCAGGCTTAGTCAGGACTCAGATATCATCTTGCTAGGAGCTACTTCTGAAGTATGGCTCAAGTTCTTGTCTCTACTATGGCTTAACTCTTTCAGTTGGGGAATTATGTTTTTTTATATTCTTATGTACTCTGATGATGCAAGACATAAGTTATTTTATTGTAATGTTTTTTGTGACTTACGGTATTGTGGACCACGGTATTATGATTTATGTTTGAAAAAATAAAATTCTGATGCTATCTTATTTATATCTGTCTTGTAATTATTCTGTGTCTGTTTACCTATAACGCTTCACGAAACTTAATGCATTCCCTTAGTGAGTAACATTAACGGACGTGGGGTGTCACACTCAGTATCAAAGATGAAGGTTACCAGATTAGGTAAAAGTTTTTGAAAATATTTTCAAAAAGGTTTTAAAAGAAAAGCATTTTCAAAAAGAAAAGTCTGTTTTAAAACATTCCCCAAGAAGCCATATGTAGTATCCTTCGGTCCTTTATCTAAATTTCTTTCTTTTTCCTTTTTCAGCATGTCTAGGGAACAAAACATTCCTAATATCCCAGAGGGCATCACAACACCCGGAGGTTCTGTAGATATTTGGAGGCCAAGGCGCTTGGCGAAGGCCAAGGAAATGTTCCTCCCCTAGGTGCACCAGTCATTCCTCATCCTCCCTCTCTAAGAGCAGATAACTTCGCCAAGATCTGCAAGGACTTCCGTGCTATGGGAGGGGAGCCATTCCATGGGAACGAGACATTCGTAGAAGCCTGGAATTGGCTCAAGGAGACCAAGGACTTATTCGTAATCTTTGAAGTAGAGGATAGATGGAAGGTTCAGTTAGTCGCCTGGCTACTGAAGGACGAAGCCTCATTTTAGTGGGAAGTCACTCAAGATGGACATCCAGTGGAAACTTGGGAAGATTTTAGACAGAGGTTCGAAATGAAATTTCTTTCCCAAGCCGAAAGTAGCATGCAGATGGAGAGATTCTTAGCACTCAAACAAGGAAACTTGACGGTAAAAGAGTATGTGAATAAATTCAACCAGCCAGCAAGGTTCAGTTTAGAGTTGGTGGATACGCTGCACAAAAGGGCATTGCGGTTTGCTAAAGGTCTGAATGAGCCTCTGCATGGTTTAGTCGTGTCCCATATTCCAATATGGGACACTTTTGAAAAGCTTGTCGATATGGCCCTAATGCATGAGGAAGACAAGGGAGAGAAGAAGGCCAAGGAAACATCGCAAAATAGGAAGGTGTGGCCCAAGAAGGGGCAGTAGCAATAACAGAAGAAAGGAGGGAAAAATGATAAAGGCAAGGATAAGGGAAAATGTCACCATTGTGGGAAGGAAGGTCATCTGGTTAAAGACTGTAAGCGAAGGAAGAACTCTTGCTACCACTGTAGAGAGGCCAGACACTTTGCTAGAGACTGCCTAAAGAAACAGGGATCATAGGGACAGGGTCAAAGGACAGGGACTTCTGGAGGGCAGGTGCATGCTCTCATGATTAGTGCTCCTGATAGAGGTAGAAAAATTTCCGTGGAAGGTTTAGTTTCTCTTTCAAACCATC
Source organism: Allium sativum (assembly GCA_030737875.1). Lineage (NCBI taxonomy): Eukaryota > Viridiplantae > Streptophyta > Magnoliopsida > Asparagales > Amaryllidaceae > Allium > Allium sativum. The sequence continues at coordinate 886,211,072 of CM060915.1, read as the reverse complement.
CTATTATAACACTTTTTGATTCTGGTGCCTTACATTCATTTATATCAAGTTCTGTAGTTAAATCTCTGCACTTAATTACTAGTATGGTAGTGGATCTCATAGTTGTTTCAAACCCCATTGGTGGTTCGACTCATTTATCTATGATATGTCGGGGTTTGAAAATATCTATGTTAGGCATCGAGTTTGAATTCGACGCACATGTGCTCGGGTTTATGTGTTATGGGTTGATTCTACGAATAGATTAGCTTACCACGTATGGTGCCATTCTAGATTGGGAGGAGGGTTTTTAGGATTCTGACTTGTCATGGGAGAACCCTCGAGATTTCGTGTGACCCACAAGGGTCGTCTATGCTTAGTTTCCTAGAGTCTCTTGATGCATCTATCAACGATCTGCAATATGTTCTAGTAGTCCGGAATTTTTCCGATGTTTTGATGAGGTTCGGGGTTTACCTCCGAGGCACGAGATTGACTTTCGTATATATTTGGTGGACAATGCAAAGTCAGTTGCATTGCCAGTGCGCCACATGGCTCCGAGGGAAAGGAGGGAGATGAGTAAGAAAGTTGGGGAGCTACTTGAGAAAGGTGTTATTAGACGAAGCATATTTGAATGGGGTGCTCCAGTAGTATTCACAACTAAGGCGGATGGTTCGCTTCGTTTCTGTGTTGATTATAAAGAGCTGAATAAACTCACTAAGAAGAATAGGCACCCGCTTCCAAGGATTGATGATTTATTTGATCAACTTGTTGATGCCTCGGTATTTTCCCAGTTAGACTTGGCCACGGGGTTCCATCAGTTGAGGGTGGCTGAGAACAGCATAGATAAGACAACCTTTAGGACTCCGGACGTTTTCTTTGAATGGCTAGTTATGCCTTTTGGGCTGACAAATGCACCCGCCTATTTTGTCGATTTGATGAGTAGGGTGTTTCGGGGGTTCCTAAATAGATTTGTTGTAGTCCTTGCCGATGATATTTTGATCTTCTCCAAAAGCAAAGAAGAGCATGCCCAACAATTGAGAGAAGTTTTGAAAACTCTCCGTGACCATCAGCTTAAAGCAAAATTCTCCGAATGCCATTTTTGGAGAAAAGAGGTGAGATTCTTAGAGCATGTGGTCTCCAAAGAAGGGATAGCTGTAGATCCCGGGAAGGTGGTTGTAGTGCAAGATTGGCAGATTCCTGAAAATGCAACCGAGGTGAGAAGCTTTCTTGGGTTAGCAGGTTACTATAGGAAGTTCATTAAGGACTCGCAAAGATATCAGCCCCACTCACCAGGCTGACGAATAAGAACTTGGCATTTTCATGGGATATAGACTGTGACGTTGCTTTCCAACGACTGAAGAGGGCTCTGTTAACAACCCTAGTCTTGACCTTGCCTAACGGGAGTAAGGTGTTTACTGTTTACACTGATGCATGTAGTACAGGGCTTGGTGCGGTTCTAATGCAAGAAGGGAAAGTAGCGTGTTATGAGGGTAGACAGTTGAGAGTTCATTAAAATAACTACCCTACCCATGATCTAGAGCTAGCTTCCATAGTGTTTGCGTTAAAGACGTGACATTATTATCTACTTGGAGAGAAGTTTGAGTTATACACTAATCATAAATCTATTAAGTATCTATTCTCGTAGAGGGATCTCAATTTAAGGCAACAACGGTGGATGGAGATTTTAGCTTCTTATGATTTTGAGATTTCTTATACCCCTGACAAGGGTAATGTGGTGGCAGACGCACTAAGTAGGCAGAGGGTGGCCCTGAGTCCTCTGTTTGTGGAAAGAAAGAACTTGGAGTTTATATCAGCTTTTGATTTTAGACTCTCCACCGAGATTTTGCCTGATTTGTTTGCATCCTTGGAGATACGACCGATTCTTATGGACCAGATGGGAGTTTCGCAATAAGGTGACCCACAGATTCTAGACATAATGGATAAGCTCAGAAGAGGGGAGACTTCTAGTCACCTCAGTAGATATGCCATAAATGAATAGGGGTAGTTGCGACGAGATGGAAGGCTTTGTGTTCCTCAAACTAGAAGCTTGATAAAGGCAGTCCTAGAAGAAGCCCACCATTCTAAGATGCCTATTCATCCAAGCAGTGATAAGATGTACAGAGATATGAAGAGGGTTTTCTTTTAGGCTGGGATGAAGAAAGATGTGGCCGAATTTGTTTCTCAATGTTTAGTTTGCCAGCAAGTCAAAGCTGAGCGAAAGAAGCCCGATGGATTACTTCATCCGTTGGAGGTTCCGCAGTGGAAATGGGAGAGCGTCTCTATGGATTTCATAGATGGTTTTCCTAGATTGAAGAAAGGAAACACCAGTATTTGGGTTGTGGTGGATAGACTCACTAAGAGCGCTCACTTTATTCCAGTTAAGAGTAAGAGAACGGCATTGTGATTGGCAGCAATTTATGTTTGTGAGATAGTTCGTCTTCATGGAGTACCTTCTAGCATCGTGAGTGATCGTGACCCCATATCTACTAGCAAATTTTAGAGGAGCTTGCAAGAAGCATTAGGTACACAGTTGTTCTTGAGCACCGCTTATCATCTTCAGACCAATGGACAAACAGAGAGGGTGAACAGCATTCTTGAAGATCTTTTGAGGCTGTGTATCCTAGACTTCGGAGGGACTTAGGAAGAGCATCTTCCTTTAGTAGAGTTTTCCTATAATAACAGTTATCAAGCTAGCATCGGCATGGCACCCTTCGAAGCATTGTACGGACGACCCTGTAGATCACCAACTTGTTGGTGGGAATCTACAGAAAGATTATTACTTGGACCAGATATGGTTAGGGAAACGTCCGAAAAGATTTGCCTTATTCGACGGTGGATGAAGACAGCTCAAGATAGGCAGAAATCCTATGCAACAAGAGAAGGACTGACCTCGAATTTGAAGTGGGAGACTTGGTTTTTATCAAAGTATCACCTCTGAGGAATGTGGTTCGCTTTGGATCAGTAGGGAAGTTGGCACCTAAGTTTGTGGGAGCATTTCCCATAACCGAGAGGATTGGCCAAATGGTCTACATAATAAAGCTCCCAGAAAATCTATCTGGTGTTTATGATGTTTTCCACGTTTCTCATCTGCGGAAGTGCCTACATGACACCACAGTAATCGTTGAGCCGAGCGTGTTGGAAGAAGTCGAAATGGAACGGGAGGCGACAGTCAGACGAGTCCCAACCCGTATTCTGGGATCAGAAGTTAAGAAGCTACGCAATAAAGAGATCAAGTTGTTAAAGGTTCAATGGGGAGATAACCCAGAGGATGCGACTTGGGAAATCGAAGACAAGATTCGCACTTCGTACCCTTTCTTTTTTGAGGGTATGTTGTTAACTCCTTTTTCCACAGTTTTATCAATGCTTGTTTCTATCACTTGAGTATATCTTATCTATAGTATTTTCGACCCTTAGATAGGGATCCTATGGATGTAAAGTTGTGTTTGAAACATGTTATGCTTGATGGAAGAAAGTGGATGCAAATGTTTGCTAGTGGTTGCCTATGGACGCATATGCACACACATTAGGCACTAAGATCAACTCAATCACTTTCATAATGCATATGGATGTGTGTGCATTTTATTTTATTTTATGGATGGAAATGGATGTGTTAGCATATGGATGTTGCATTTGGACGAATGAGTGTGCATACATATAGAGCTTACATGTTATAATAAGATTATTTGCATACATATTGGATTCATGGCAATAACATACATTGCATTAAGGAGGTCAACTGAATCAGTAGACCACCTGATCTTTCGCATTAGTGTTGAGACATATACACACACCATTACATATATTCATATAAGCATTAGAAGGCTCTAAGGACAATGGATGCCAGTGGTTGTTGGATGAGTAGATTGATAATGGATGGTAGGATATGCATTCTTCCCAACTTAGAGATTTCGGGACGAAATCCTTTGAGTAGGGGAGAATGTAACACCCCGAATTTTTAATGACACTAAAAGAGGATAAATTAAATAATAATTAGTTTAATTTTCAAAATTAAGGAAAACGGACTACGCTATCGCGTCCTTCTCGAAATTCTGGTTAAGATAGACATTTGGTTTGCGTAAAACGGACACAATATGAAGAAGTTATGAGGGTTTAAAGTTTGTATACGAGCAGAAAGAACATATATACACATATGAGTCACGTATGAGTCAGATATGAGTCAGCGCTATCCAGAATAGTTCGAAAATCAAAAATTCGTCAAGGCGGCAAATTTCCCGCTCTAGGGGGTCGACCCCCCTAAATGGGTGTCGACACAGGGATCGACCCCCCTTAAGGGGGTGTCGACTATGGGTTGGCCCATCCACAGGGGTGCTAACACCCCTAGGGCTGAGGTGGCAGTCGGCTTTAGAAGGTTCTGCAACTATATATATGTGTCCAATTATCCTATTTCTTCATTGGAAATTATGGGAGCCAAATGTTGCCGGTGTGCGAACTGAGACGGATTCGTTTTCTTCAACAACATACAACATTCAACTTTGCAAATCAAATCCAGAAATTCAAGACTCATTCTCTCTATTCTCTAAACCTAACGCAGTGAGTTTCTAGTTGCTTTTAGGTTTAAATGAATAAAAGTGAATTATGAAAGACTGTGAATTGGATATGGTGTAAACTATGAATCTATGCTATTGTTAAACCTTATACTATGTCATGATGGATCTACACTTTTAGATCATATGCAATTGTGGTTATTCTATTATGATACCTATGTGGATCTTGACTTGTAACTATGTTATGGTGAATGTAAATCTGCTAATTTGGATAGTTGCAACATTGGTTAGATCTAACTCTTTATGTAAATCACCTTTCACCTGTCATATTGCGATCAACTTAGATATGTTGTAAGTTGGACATGTGAACCCATATTTAGATTTAAACATGCTATTATGTCATTCTAATGGTGTTGATCTATTTTAACCTCTAGATCAGAGTTATGTGATCTAATTTATCACCTTGTGTTATCATGTTAGATCTAAACCAATTGGACATCTAAACTGCTAATTTAGATCTTACTATGCTTATTGTGACATCGTAGTTATGTTAGAATCAATTGACTACCACCAGTTCATCAGTTTTATGTCCACCTTGTTATGATGTTAATTACATGTCCATGCCAGTATGTACGTTCACCTTATCATCTTATGTTTATGCCAAGAAGATCACTTTGGTTATATTTCCATTATTTTCCCTATTATCGTTTATGACTAGGCTATTGACTAGCCTAGGCATGGCACCAGTTTATGAGTGCGCTAGTTAGGAGATGGGAGGAAAAAGGGTTAATATTAGCATAATTTGAATATGAACATTTTTGGACATATCATTCAAATTATTGGGTAAAATGGGCATTAACACCTACAAAAGGGAAATGGTTAATTAATTGATTAATAATGGAATGTCTAGTGATTACAATTAGGAATTGTAATTGTACTTATGACACGAGGTTAGGTTGCATTAGTGGTGGAAGTCTGCCCGGACCCGACCGGCATATCCAGAAGCCACTAATGTTGAACCAAATGCGGGAGGTCTAAGTACGCAAATACGAATCAGGCTAAGACACGAGGTTAGGCCCAACTGTGGAATAAGTCTGCCTGGACCCGACCGACATATCCATCATCCACACGTTGTAGGCCTAATGTAGGATGTCTAGCCCATTATAAACCATAAATGGACATGGTAATGAATTAGACTACTTAAACAAATCTAATCCATAGGGATTGTGTGATTATGAAATAAGGTTAGGGTTAAGTAAATTGATTGGAATAGTGGATGGGTTAAGCAAATTTGGAGGGGGTGGATAATATTTACATATAGGCCCACAATCTTAACCCGATAAGGTTATGTAATTAAAGACACCTAGTGGTATACATAACCGGAGAAAGTTTAAAAGTTATGTAATTAAAGACATCTTTTAGGGTAAGCATAACTGGTATAGGGATATGTAATTAAAGACACCTATTGGTGTACAAAGTTAGTGAAAAATCTAGTGGGGGATACAAGACAAAGGGAAGAGCTTGTATCATATTGTGTGGGACCCATTTCAGTTAGTAACCCAGAGTAAGTATCAAATAAAATGCTCCATACTAGGCGGAGAGGGGACACGCTTACTGACTGGTTGTAAGAGATCCAAACTTGGAGGACGGTGTGGGCGGCGCAAACCGACCGGGCCATGTGCGTGCATGAGTCGGGCAGAGGGGGATAAGACGACCGTGACACCAGTAGATATAGGGATGTGCATATCAGTGATGGGTTGCCACTGTAGGACGTGATACATCCTACTGTGGAGCTGACACAGAGTATCTATGGAGTAGGGAGTCGATCGATTAGGGTAGTGGTTTGGGTATATTTGGACACATGCCCTAAGTCTACCACCTTATAGTGGAAGGAACCATCTCATTCTGATTATACTAGTAATAGTGCAGAGTAATAATTAGAGAAGTGTATACACCTTACCCTGTCTACCTTGTCACACCTGCCATTTATGTAGAGATCTCTCTTATCCACTTTATATGCCTATCATGTTACTTTTATTTTTTACTGGCTAAAACTAACTAGACTCGCCAGACTGTATGTCTGACCCTTTTGTTTCTCCTTCTTTCTTCCGTTTCCCCCCAGGTTCTCAGTGAGGAAACACTCAGGCTTAGTCAGGACTCAGATATCATCTTGCTAGGTGCTACTTCTGAAGTATGGCTCAAGTTCTTGTCTCTACTATGGCTAAACTATTTTAATTAGGGGATCATGCTTTTTATATTCTTATGTACTCTGATGGTGCAAGACATAAGTTATTTTATTATAATGGTTTTTGTGACTTATGTATTGTGAACCACGGTATTATGATTTATGTTTGAAATAAAAATTTAAATTCCCGCTGCTATCTTATTTATATCTGTCTTATAATTATCTTGTGTCTGTTTACCTATAACGCTTCACGAAACTTAATGCATTCCCTTAGTGAGTGACATTAACAGATGTGGGGTGTCAAAAGAGAGGAGGCAAAGAGGGACATGGAACTGGCAGTCTGGGGTTTATATGTAAAAACATTACGACAACGTGGGCTCTCATGGGTCCTTGACTACGCTTGAAACCTGCCTTTAACTTGGGAGAAGCTGGTTGATGTTGAACTTGCTGCCCGAGAAGTGGATTCGACGGATGAGGCACTGTTGATGGACCAATAACTGACAGATGATGAGTGATGGGTATTGACAGAAGGGAGGAAACTACTTAAGGAGGACGCTGAGGCGGAGGTGGCGGAAAGACGTACTGCTGAGAAGGGGAAAACGATCATCACCGAGAGTGTTATAGTTGCTCACGAGGTCATTTATTAACATCATCAAGCCATTCCAACAGCCTCCGCTGGTGGCCCTTCTACACCAGCTCCAAGTTTCCTTCCGTCAACCGCCGAAGGGTTAGTATCAGCGGGCGCAACACAGCGATGCCAGAAGGTATATCAACTTATTTGTTAATACCCAAAACGATGATAGCACGAAGTTGGAGTCAACCAATTTGTGTATCTCTCAATGTGAAGGTACCTCTAAGGAAGGGACGACAGCCGAGATTGAAATGGCGACGGTCGCCGTGACCAAGATGGATCTAAAGGCCTACAAAAGGCAAGTGGAGGAAGAGTGTGTGCCACTCGAAGACTTTGACCTAGAACTAGGAAAAATAGATGATTGCACCTTGAAGAAAAGCCTATTAAATAACATGATGAGATTTATAACTATTGTATATTTCATTTTTATCAACAAATTATTTAAGGAGGGAAAAGACGGGCATGATGCGGTCATCTAGGTGACAGGAAGATCAATTCAGGTGGCATGAACTTGTTGAAACACGGAAAACCCAACTGCTATTGAAGTCTGAGGATATTGAGTCAAAGAAAAATCCAGATAAGGAGGCCAGGCTCAATGCTCAAGAGGAGGCGAGAGCCAAGGAAGAGGTCCAAGTGAAGGCTTAGGAGGAGGCTTAGAAGAAAGCGAAGCATGAGGCATCCTACAAGAGATCCAACGAAGAACTGAAGAGGATAAAGGCCAGGAGGAGGAAAATCTGAAGGTCAGACAACAAGCGAAGAAGAAAGCCGAGAGAGAAGCCAGGAAAGCTCAAAAAGAGGCCGAGAAGCTTGAAGATTTTGGGGACATCATCGAAGCCATCCCTCCCTCAGTGAAGGTGATCCTCCCCGAGCCTGCGACTATAGACATCACCGAAGAAGAGGAACAAGTGAGGGTCCTCTCCATATCCTTGGGTGGCACATATGAGTTAGGTCGCCCCCTTTCCAACTCCAACGAAGGAGAAGAAATCTGGAGGGAACTGGGAGTGGAAAAGGAAGAGGAAGAAGAAGGATGAGCTGCCTAATACTGAATATGAGAAGAAGAAGGGGAAGAAGGGTGGCTCATCCAAGTGATTGTTGTAGATAAGTATTGTTTTTGCAGGCTGGTAGAATGTGCAAGTACGACCCTCACTTTGTGGAGGAACGATGTGGTTTTTTTGTACATTGTGTCATTATTACAAAGTTGTATTTTTGACATATGAATAAAAGTTTGTTTACTCTTCTTACATCACACATCAGCCTAAGTGTTCAAGCACTCTTTATATTTTCCAGTAATGTAATCATGTAAATTAACTTGGTGTTACACTTAGACTTGAGTTTGTTGGAGGAGTCTGAGGACTTCAGGAATTAGAAGATTGACCGGTAAAACCCGATACCATCAAGTAAGTATGTGGAGATGCGAACCTTTAACTTCGCATCCCAGAGACTTAGGCAATTTTCTCTTGTTTTTATGGGAGTTGCAACTTACGTTGTTTTCTTCGATCCCGTTCGCGTTCGCTAGTTCGAATCGTAATGCGACGTTGCACGATTAGATTTGGACCGAAGTCGAGCGTAACACAACCGGTTGGTGTGGTGCTAGAGAAGCGAACTAATTTGAACTGATCACTCGGACATGTAGATGTGGATATATAGTTGAATGGTCAATTCAAAGATCCAATTCTTAATCCGATCATGTCGTGATCGCAACTCGTTCCAAGTGTTTCGTCAACTTTCGACGATGAAATTGGTTTTAGTTGTAAACTATAGGTGGTTAACATTTTTTGGGATATTTGTTTATAAGGAGTCCTAGCCTCGAGGGACGTCGAAAACTACTTCCATGGTGCGAATAATTTGATTTTGGATTGTATTCTCTGCGTGGTGGGTTCGCTTCCAAAAGGTAGCTCTACAGGTCGCGTGGAAGATGGTTGTAGCGTGGATACATGACTAGTGGAGGTATAGTGCCTCCTGGTCTTCTACCAGTTGTGTATGCCTCCGGTGGTGCTTTACAACATGCCCCCGCTAACAGGAAGGTGGCCAGAGCTCAGGTGGAGATGAAAGGTTGCGACGACAATGAAGAGGACGTAACCATTGGAGAGAGGACTTACTTATCACTCTCGTCTTGTCTCCAATGAGGGTGACAAAGTTGGGAGTGATTCGCAAGCTAGTATCTCCAGTGACAACCTCGAAGACCACTATGTCGATGAGGATGATTACGGGAGCTGGTGGAGGACTGATACCTCCCTGACCCGCTTCGGTGAGTGTGCCTCTGGTAGAGCTTCTCGATGTGTCCCAGCTGACTGGAAGGTGGTCGGAGCTTAGGTGGAGGTGGATGGTTTTGAAGACAGCGAATAGGAGGCGTGAATTGGAGAATGATAGCTTGCTTCCCATTCTCGTTTCGTCTCCGACGATGGAGGCAAAGCTGGGAATGAGTCGCATACCAATTTCTCCAATGACAACCTCAGAGATCACCGCATCATGAGAGTTTTCATACTAAGTGCTCAGTGCTTTTATGCTTTTTGAAAGTCGTACTCATGTAATATGACTCGGCGTTGCACTTAGATTTAGGTTGGTCAAAACTCCACTCTTAAGAAACTCAAGTCGTGCTAAATGCGAGGAGACTGACTTAACCCTCAAGACTCACTTTTGGTCGTTAATCTTGAGGCATTGTGAATTTAGGAGTGGAAGTCGGCAGTTCATCGTTTATACCCTCCCGATGTTTCATTCAAGTTAGAGCGGAGGGCGTCGTTCGCTGGTTCACCGGTTTTATACTCAGATCCAATTCAAAGGATCAGAATTAGTCAAGGAAGCGGCAAGAATCACACTTGCTTGATTAGCCTCAACGGATAGACTCCCAAACATGAACGATCATAGATGGGTTGTGTACTAGCTATCGGGCTTAGTGATGGTGCAAACAGGTCGCTGCCAGAGTACGTCAGAGCATAGGTTGGCAATGCTAAATCTGTTGGACTTAGCCATAGTTTCCCTGGGTAAGTATGGTTGAGCTTGTTCAATTGCATTTGGGGTAGCAGGCTCTGGAGATCCACGGATGAATCTCAAAGGTTGAGGCTACTGCTATAACACTTCATACAAGAATTATAACTAAGTCGGTTATAAGGTAACTCTAGTAATTTGTTGAAATTACAACATACAATCGAACTACTGCTTGAAATGGATAAACTATGTTCATATAAGGCGTAACTCAAGCAAAACGAGTCGTGAGGTACGTCGTCAATGCCCAAGCCACCTATTTCTACTTCATTCTTGCTAAGTCGAAAGGTTTATCCTCGGGGATCTAGCTGCTAGGCGAGATCCTGGTCGGTTGAAATTTTTGGTGAGCGTTGGACGACTCGGAAATTTCATGTAAGGGACCTTGTGTGTATTCTCAAACTTTCACTGGCGGACGATCTTTTTGATGTTGTCCTGCAAGTGATCGTATTTGTTCGTGTCATGAATGTGGACGCTGTGGAACCAGCATTACAATCCCGTTTTTATCTTTTCGTCTCACGACCCTTTCGGAATTAGCTTCTTTTACTATAGGACATTGCAGGTCTGGAGCTAAATGTTCTCGAGGGAGTCGTTGAGCGGAGCATAGTTGCGGAAAGATGGAAGTTGGGGACATTTCCTCTTCTAGTTGTGACTACCTCCGTTGTTGCAAGCTTAAGCAGGTTCGCTAGGAGCGTTAGAACTAGAGTCATTAAAGCTTTAGACGTCATCTCAAAGTAGGTTGTCGAAACGAGAAGATCGATTTTTTCGTGCTTCTTATTGGTGTAGGAAATAGTTGGCTTTTCATAGAATATCTTCAAGTCTACTGTGCCTTTTGGTCAATCTATGCTCCGAACTCAAAATCGGGATGAATGCCCTTGGAAAGTTGGGATAAGACAGTGCGGAGACTCAAGTCTTAAACATCCACTAACGCGTTGTCGAACCTTTCAAGATAGTTTGTGACGACCGCCCACAATGCCCACACTGAAAAAGGGAAATAATGCGTTGAAAGATGTGCAAGGCAGCTGTGGACGATCATCGGGATAAGATAACACCATGAGGAACCTGTCATATAACTCATAGCGCAGGGATAAATATAATAGAACATATACAACATGCAATAATAGTAAAGCATAATTGTACAGAATTTTAAACTTTCATATCATCTAAGAATATCCGTAACTTCCTTGGATTACATCAACAAACTCTGTATAAAAGCCCTCACTACAACACTCAGAGAATACATCAGACAGCGGAAAACATCATAATATGTATAGTAAGAAATTGGTACGTAAGCCTCAAGCTCATCATCATTTGTAGCATCGTCCACTAAAATCTGCTACCTGTTACTTGCTACTCAGTCTGCTCATCCACATCAGGATGAACAACCCAAGGTAATAAGAGGGAAACATAAAACCTTGAGTCAGACAACAGTCTTAATGAGCGATAAAACAACCATCTAACGTCATCAATAAAGTATACAATAATAGGCAGATTAATCAACAAATCTACCAACATCAATAAAGAAGAACTCACACCCATCTTCCCCACATCCGATAGTGACAGCCTTTACATAAAGCAATTAGGAACAATAGTACATCCATGGCAATCAGTTATCAAGCATAGACCATTCTAATCGACATTAACATCTCCCAAGCACAAGCCCAGAGGCCTAAATAAATATCAAACAAGCACCAAAGAGATATCTCTTTCGACGTAGAATATTCTACACAAGACGATACAAGAAAAACAATTATCACCCATAACTCTGGCTATCACCACCAATCCTGCTTTGAAACCATCGTTAATCGTATGACCATCTCAACACCTCACCGTCCGTCAAGGGCTAATGGTAAACCCAGGTTCTAGCAAAACTCCATAAGCCATCGTGACTCATATCTCTAGGCCCATCATGACTACCCAGGGTACTTGACTAGCACTTCTAGTCTTTTGGGTGCCTCCATTGTACCCCTGCTTTGAGTCCACTAGAACCTATGACAACAATAATCTCTGGGCTTTTATTACCTCCAGTCATCCAACCTGATGACTATTTAAAAGCTCAAGCGCCTTCTCGAGCAACTGTTATCCACGAACTCACCACCTTGAGTCATCTTCACATTCGTTGCATTACGATGATCAATGAGCACATCACATCACTTTGAGCAGTCCCACTTGAATATACTTCGAAGTCACATTCATTACTGAACCAAAAATAACATCAATTATGGTCCTCATCAGTCAGATTGTCCATCCCTGAAACCAACCCATCACTAGGTCGTTCAGACCATCCCACAACCCTATCCTCCCAGGTACCCAACGACCTAACTCCCTTATATTCCCAATGACCTGACTCTCCTAGGTCATTAATGACCTGACTTTCATCAACGTAGAATGACCCGCTTCTCTCTAAAGCCGCACGACCTTAAGCCGTCCACATTAGCCGACCCGAAGCTACACATTCGACTCGACCCACCTTCCTGCGACCTGACCTAAGCTCCAACGACCTAAAACCTACGATCTGTTTTGCATCATTTTTATGGAGCCTCGGCCGACCCCTCTTCCTTGCATCAGACAGGCTTTACACGATCCAATATATTAAGTCTGTCGAACGACCTAAGTCATCATGAACCGAAATCATCCAAACACCATGCTCGAATGACCTGAGCCCATTTGTTGGAGAACAAGACACACGACCAGACTCCAAAAATGACCCGACTCCGGATCTGACCAAAATAGCTCCAATCTTGACCGAATCATCACCAAACGACAACATCGATTCAAAACACTCATCCAAATCGTCCAATTCAACAGTCAACACTTCATGAAATCATCAACAACATCAAAATGACAATTATTCATCAATAATCATACAAAATTCACCAAATCATGATAAATCAATGCATAAACTAATAACAATGGATCTAGCTTGCATAAACAGATGAATTTTTATAAGAATTATCGGTTTTGAGTTGCTAAATTAAATCCTACGGTGATTTAAATGATAATATACGAGGTAGGCCTTGGTGAAAACAACTTGAAATGATGAAAATAAGATCAAACAACCCATATACTTGATTGAATCTGTGCGAGAAATACTTAGCACTCACCAAATATTTGTTCTAGCTTAAAACGATGAATTACGAATCCAAACAGCATAGAACAACCTTCAAACCTCTCAATTTGATGTGATCTCTCTTCACTTGGTGTAGATCTAGCTTCGATTGATGTTAATTTTCAATCTTCACATGTAGATCTAGAATTAATTTTAATGGTGGAAAGGTGTATTTGATTGAGCTAGGAGGATCATGAGCTCAACCAAATGCGAGAATGAAGAAAGTAAAATATTCTCCATGCCTTTAACCCCCTATTTATACCCTCCCACCATCCCACTAATAGGCCTCCATAAATCAGCCCATCAATGGCTCACAAAACCTAAACAAAAATTGTGAAATACTAAAACAACGATTCCTCCCAAACCGCTAAACCAAATCTTTAATGTGACCACTCTACAGAATTTGCAACACCATTTCCTTTCCAATGAAATTGACCTCGACACCTGATTCGATTCCAATCAAAACATATGCCTTGTACTAGATTGACAAGGGGAAATGGTAACAAATAAAATTGGTAAAAAATTATGGATGTGTCTCAGATCCCTATAGCCAACATATCAAAATACGTGAATGATCCATCCCATAGGGAATTAAATAAAAATATTTTACGATACTCCAATACGTAAATTGCGGGTTGTTACATAGCTTTTAAAAATTTCCCACTACCTTGGGAGATGTGCATATTGAATTGCTTGATCAGATCTCTTGCAAGAGGATTAAAGATTGTGATTGTTCTCGGTGGAAATCGGGTGAACCATATGCAGTTTGTAATGTTTTTTAAAGTCTCGAAGGTCCAATTTCGACGAGTAAACCTTTATCGTTGGCATTTTAAGTGTGTGTGGGCCATTCAGCGTTGAGTACATCTTCAGTGAAGGGGTTATGCCTCGCACTGGTTTCCCAGTCGTCGGTGGCATATCCCCGAGATTCTTTCATGATGTTGTGAACATAGTTGTCAAGGATGGGAGTTCATATCTCCATTGGATTCAACGGTCGTGATCCAACACAGGGTATGCAACCTTGGATGTCTTCTCGGATGAACGTTGTCTTTATCTAAAGAAACTTCAACCTCAGCTCCTGGCCTTTTCAAAGGTCGATGAGCGGGAAATTGTGCCTGGTTTGTTGCACGAAGGGTAGGTGTCAAGTTCTGATTTATGACAAGTCAGTCCTGCTGGATGAGGGTTCAAGCGCCAATCCTTTGGTAAAGATTAGGCCCAAGCCAGGAATGGTCGAAACGACGTGTTCCTTCTTCAATGCTAATTCTGGTACCGTGATGGGTGGTTACCCCATGTTGGCTTTGGTTACGGTGGTGAGAAGTGGGAATGGAGCTCGGAGAGACAAAATTTGTAGGAGGTTGAAAACCAATATCTGTTTTAGGATGAAGGATGTCTCATTGAGTATGATCTCGAAACTGTTGTGTCAATTAAAGGTTCTTCTTGATTTGTTTGGGTTGCTCCTAGTTTCCTCGTAACGTCGATAAATTGAGTTTGAGTAACAAGATCCTTTAGATTGGAAGAAGTAGTGAATTTCAAGTTGATAGGAACTTTAATGAACCAAGGATGAGAATGATTTTCCGAGTCTGGGTTAACTGTAGAAGGTCTGGAGATTGTATTCTTTCCTTTGTCACCATTATCGCTGAACTTGGTTAGTAAGTCATTGGAACACCTAAGTGTGCTTCCAAGTTTTGGTGAACGGACGATAGGAAGGGCGAAGTCTTAAATTTCTCAGTGAAAGCACCAAAATATGGGCGCATAAATGTTGGCCCAACATGCAACAAGACAATGAAACTAATCCTCCAAAATGGAAATAAGTGAAGAAATATAAATGACACAATGTTTATACCGGTTCGGCCCATGGAGGACAACGTCCACTTTAGATGGCTTTGTTCATTTATTATGCTCTTTGTACAAGTTAACGGAGGGAAAAATAGTTCCATGTCAATAGAATGGCAGTGATGGAAATAAATTTCTAGTTCATCCAAATTGGGGGTGAGTCCCCTATTCCCGAAATGCCAAGGCATCCCAAAGTGGTCCAAGTGTCCAAGACGAAGCTTCTTCTTCCTAAAGGGATGGAGTATGCTTAGGAGGATGTAGGAAGGTTTTCTTCTTCCTAGAGCGTTGAAATAGCTTAGAGCCCAATCCCTTTAATGTTGTAGAATGGTGTGTATTTATAGGAGAGGAGAGGCGGGTGAAGCAGGTAGGAGTAGGTAAGGCTTGGGGCCCATACCCCACATTTCAAACCTCGGGATCGATACGACTTATAGGGGCTTTGTTAATTTCTAGCTCTCCTATTCGGTGCTCTCAAATCCCTCTTGCTCCTTCGTCTTCATACCCCTGATTCCTCTTTATGGTTTCCATATCCCGCAGATGCCTTATGATTTTGTATCCTGGTAATTTTTTCACTTTGTATCCCGGTGGTTTAATGCTTACATTGATCGATACGACTTCTAGGGGCTTTGTTAATTTCTAGCTCTCCTATTCGGTGCTCTCAAATCCCTCTTGCTCCTTCGTCTTCGTACCCCTGATTCCTCTTTATGGTTTCCATATCCCACAGATGCCTTATGATTTTGTATCCTGGTAATTTTTTCACTTTGTATCCCGGTGGTTTAATGCTTACATTGATTCCCATACTTGGTTGGTTGGAGGCGATACGAATACGAAAATGGCTTGGAGGAAGGATACAAATTCGAAGTGAGAGGAGGATACAGATATGAAATGAAAAGGGGATTCCAATACGAAATATGGAAAGAGGGATGTATGCCGATCTTGAGAATTGTACCTTGGGGATACGAAACTAGACTTTAGAATTTTGAGGATTGTTGAGGCTCAATGCCGATCCCGAAGTGTTTGTTGAAGTTTGAGTAGCTTGGTCGGCCGGGACGGCTATTTTTGTATGACTCCATCTGGGCTCGAGTCCTGGATGTTTCTGCAACGCTTCTGGGCTATTGATCCACATAATGGGCGTGTTGTGTGGGCTTGAACTGCTTTTGGTAACCGGGCCACAAAGCCGGTTAACAACCCGCTTATACACAAACTGTAAATTTCGCTTTCGTCCATTTCTTCATAACATCTTCGTTTTAACTCGTATTTGAACAAGTTATATATGAAAATTATTCAGAATATCGCCATGAACACAATGGAAAAGTCTCCTTAGCCAAACTTGGGCATCCACAAAAGTTTTTTAGCTCATTTCTTTCTTTATAGATTACCTTTTCTTATTAATTTTTTTTTTCGTTATTAATTTTATTATAAAAATATCGAGGTGTTGCATTTCCCATTCTTGAAGGATTTCATCCCCGAAATCTCCAAAATTAGAAAATTGTTATTAATAACCTAACCAAAATTACAGCCATCTACTCAAACAACATCCATGGCATCTATTGCCTTTAAAATTACTAATGCAAATTATGTTTTTATGCAATTGTGTAGTGTATATACCCCTAGCTAATGAAAAAGATTAGATGTTCTAATTTTTCAGTCGACCTCTTATTTATGCAAATATGCCTATGCCATGCATCCAAATGTATGCAAAAATCCTAATAATGAATGATAGTTCTATATACGTGATACAATCATCTTCCATATGCAACACTCATATGTTATTCATCCGTTTATGGCAATTATGATGTTATGACCCACAAATTTAAAAGTTTAAAATGTATATTATTAACTAAAATTTGACTCTGAAGCTTAAAAGATAATTTATTTTGAATGTATGAATTTGATTTATGAGTTTAAAATACGGTTCTTAATTTGAAAATGAAAATTTAAAATGATAATTCAGATTCAGGAATAATGTATTGAAGCAAACGTGAAATTGATTATTAACAAAATGTGGCTTCTTAAAATTGAATACTTTATATAAAAGTCTAATGAATTTTATATAAAAAACATCACAGTTTGTTCACTTTGTAAAAATCAGTTTACACGATCGATTTACGGTAGCAACAGCCGATAAAGCATTACCAGCATTAAAATTAAAAAAATGAATTAAATTGCAAAACTTGATATTTGAGATACATTTATCTAAACATAGTAGAGGAATAAATTTCGTATTAAAATACGCAAGTTTGTTCCACTCGGGCTTTTAGTTAAGCATTGAAAAAAATTATTAAAATAAAATGTCCTCGAAATTTAAGCCTTTTTTAAACACTAGATTGAATTATAAGAAGTATATCAGACGTTTGTTGTCCGAAATCTACAACTTTGTGTCAAAAACATGTGAAAGCAGATGACACTTGTTAGATGTATCTCTATGTCGTTGATTGTGTGTTGTTGCATGTGTACCATTTCAAAAGGCAAAAGAAGAGAAAACTTTTAATTTATAAAAGTTAACCTTTAAGACTTGTTAACATTTTACAATTTGAGCCAAGTCATTACTTTTCTCAATCCAACAAAGTAATTTATCCACGTGCTTCCTTCTTTCCTATCTATTTCCTATGTCTTCTTCTCAAAACGAATCAAAGGAAAAAAAAACTTTTCTAAGAAAAAAAAACAAGTGAAAAACGTATAAAATTCATCAACAAAAAATTATATTCTCCTTCGTCCTATTTTCACAACCTATTGTCAAACTTCCAAGTCATATCTCCAACCCCATCAACCACGAGCTAAGATCTACCGTGTCACCTTCCCATTGTCAAAACACTGCTCCTCTAAGCATTGCTTCTTCAGGCCGCATCTCCATTCCCATTCTTGAGATATGCTGCTTCTTATACTTTGATTGAATTTGCTTCATACTACTTGCGATTGCTGGATTCACCATGATTAATTGCGCATGAAAATTTATAAGCGAATTTTGCCCCTTTTGATTTGCTCGACTTTGATATTGTTGATTTAATTCGAAGCTTGCCTATGACAAACACCAAGTTATTCATACGATTTAAAACCCCTTGTTTTCTCTGATTTCATATTAACTAGGTCATTGAGTGTGTTGAGAAATATATGTTCGCATATTGTTTAAAATTATGTTTTATATTTGTTGAACTCTGACTTGACTTCAGCCTTTGACTATCTGGATCATGATTTTTAACAGGTTCTTTTCTTTTGAATGTTGGACCATTCAACATTGGATTCGAAAGTTTTAACACCTAAATTTCTTCCTTTTTTCTTTTGCATGATAAAAGAAGAGCATATACTATACTCGACCACCATATGCTACACTTGATCTTCACATTCATGAGTGCATTTGCACCTGCTATTTGAAACACACCAGTTTCTAACTTCTGCATCATGTTGTTGTTTGCCTTTACTTCTTGCTTTTCTTTGGCATTGGTTTGCTTCAGAGCTTTTAGATATTGTCCTTATGCTTCTGTATATGCTGTCTTTAGTATTGATACCAAGCCTGTTGGTATCGATGGCATCTTGTTTGCTTCCATGTTGATCCCATGATTTTTCCTTATATGCATTTGGTTTTGGTCCTACTCCACTAAGCTTGTCTGTTTGGTATTGTCTTCTTATAATAATGGCCTTTGACATGTGGTTCCTTTCCCGTTGCCTTCGTGCCCTGGTTTCTTTTGTCTGGTACCGACACCAAGCCTGCTTGTTATTAGTTGATACGACATCGTGCATTCGTTGTCATTTCTTTAGTATCGGCACCAATATATTTGTCTTCTTGTTGGTGCCGATAGCATATGTACCAAGTCTTCACTTTGGTCTTGTCCTTCTTCATTCTTGGTGCCGGTATCGACCTCGCTATTGTTGCTCCACTTCCTTTAGCTTTCAGTGTTGGCTAAACTGTCCTAATTATTGTTGCCTTCGATACTGACTTCATTTGGACACCTCTTCATATCGACCTGGTTTCAGTATGGAAATCTAGTAGTAACATTTGCCCTCCTAGTTATAGGGTATTTTTTACTTTTCAAGTCAATGTCTCGAACACCTGTTTCTTTTCACCAATAAATACTTGTCCTAATTTCTTTTGTGAGCTTCTTTCGCCTTTCCTCATCAACCTCCCACATTTAAGATTTCTTGGTACGAGTATTAATAATTTTCACAAATTTATAATTGGCGTCGACTACGGTAAGCTTTACTTCAATACTTTCAAAATGATTTGAGGTGATTGCTAATTAAGTTCTGCAAATATCATTAAACCTTTGATATTCTAAATGTGTAATTGAAATTCATACATAATAATTTCCCTTTTCGATTGCAACTAGGTGGTATCGAGGAATTATTAATATGCATCAAACTTATTACACCACTAAATTACTCATTTTATCTATCAAGCAACTCTATTTGGCCAAGTTGATGCACTCTCGAGTTGATTAGTGCAAATCAGTTTCGGGTTCATTGCCGAAACCAACCTCCACTAATCCAATTGTACTTCTATTGATGGTAAAATTAAGTACTTCCATTGTTTTCCGTTCTTTTGAGAGAATATATTTCATGGTTCAATGCAAATATTCTTATTTTTGAAGTGCTTTTGGAAGACCAAAATCTGCTTCTTCTTTTTATGTAAAATTACATTGATTTGTAAATTAAGCAGATAATACATGATATTATGGGGAAGAAGCATACTGCGAACAAACCCATTAAAAGTACCACCTTACCGCTTGAATCTTCGTTTTCAAAGAAGGTTAGCGCTATTGAAAAACACTCCTTAATTACTCCACAAGAGGAAGTCAATGCTATACTTCAAGACTTTAACATTTCCAGAGTGGAGGCCATTTCTCCTTGTAGAACTGACACTATTTCATCCCCTCTTGAAGGATATTTTGCTTACTCCGCTATTCATATTTGTCTTAGGGTTTTGTTCCTTTCCCAGACTTTATTTCCTGACTCTTGGGATACTTAAAGAATGGTAATTCATCTATTCATATTATACAGCTCTCTCCAAACACTTATACCTACCTCTTAGGTCTAGAGCTTTTATCTTTGGAATTTGGTAATTCCTCTTTAAGTCCTTCGCTATTTGATTACTTAATCACCTTTCCAAGCTTAATGATGTAAACCATCAAATCTTTCGTGCGAATCCTGCAAAGAAACTGCTATCCGAAGGAGCAGTGAGGTTCAAAGAACTAGGAGACTTGGTTTTTTTTATACGATGCCCTTCAGGTATTTCTGGCAATTTTAAAACTCCAAGTAGGAGATTTGATTATACCTCTTATTTTCTTTTCTCAATTCGTTTTATCATACATGTTTGTTTATATTCCATTTTTAATGCAGATGTTGCCCCCAAACTCCCTAGCTTGGCGGATAAGGGACAAGTAGACCTTCTTAATACCACCTCTGAAAGGTTGGGTAACTGATCCTCATTGCTGACCCCTGGTGTCCTTTGAAAACACTCACTTCTACCGACTGGCCAAAACATTATCGGGAAACATACTATAATCTCTCTTAACAAAGGGATTTCTTCCTAATCGCTGGGAAGGAATATTCCTTTTTCCTTTATCTCTCCTATATTCCCTGATACCCTAGGTAAGTAACTTAGATGAAACTCGAAATTTAGTGATAGCTTGGCCCTTTTTTGTTCTATTTTCGTGACATGTTTTGTTTATGATACATTAGGGGTTATTTACTCTGAATCAAGCAAGATCGATTCAACTTCCTTAGTCCCAAAAGCAAGAACTTCCTCCTTATGGAATGTTTTACTCAAGTCTAGGTAAACTGCCAAAAGAAAACTCATAGACGTGATTTCTGAGGATTGCCCATCCAAGAGACCTAATGGTACTATGGAACAAACTCCTTGCGTTGAGGCGGCCGCTGATTTGCCTGTAACCCCTTCTCCAAAGATATATTTCCAAATGGGTGCTTATTTATCTGAGATTCCTTGAGCTTTTGTCATGATCCATCATGCGATGGGATTTGCTTCTTCTTCTGAAGATCTTAATCTCAAGGACCTTCTGTAGCTCCCATTGTTGAGGGCTTTGATGAGTTGGTCAAACAGATTATGTCTTCTTCCTCATTTTCCATTATTAGTATTTCATCTTCTCTTTATGATTTATCTGTTATCATTGTTCTTTAGTTGAGCAAAAACTCTCAGTAATGACCGTATTTCCTACTTTTCTTGGGTTTGTAATTGTGCTCCTTATTTCTACCATGCTTTTATTTCTTTTGGGTCATCAAACAATGGTTCTTATTACAAGAAGACATTTCCAGAGCTTCTCCTAATTTTACAAAGCTTAAAAAAGAAAACCTTTCTTTTAAAGAAGAAATCGTAGCTCTTCTCAATGCCAAAGGGGATATGATGAAGAAACAAGAATCATTAAAAATCGCTCTTACTGAAGCTGAATCTTTGGTAGCTAAGGAGAAGGGAATCAATCTTTCTTTAACTGAGGAAGTTAGAATTCTAAAAGAGGATTTGAAAAGGTCTAAAGAAGAAATCACTACGCTTAATTCTAGTTGATCTTCTTTACAAGAACATAATTCTCTTTTCAAGGAGAAGAATGCCTTTCTTAGGAGAAAGGTTGATAAAATTGGCCTCCCTGACCAAGGCTATTGGCATGATTAATTATGCCAAACAAAGGCTCTCTTGCTTTCTCCAGACCACTTGGATGATATTATGGTTAACTCGTTTGAGGATGCATTATTGCTCATTTATGCATACAATATAGAAAAATGTCTAGATTTAAGTTTTTATTCTCTTGATCCACTCTTGGTAATAAGGTTTATGTCAAAGATAACCCCATGTGAAGGAGGGAAATGTCATTTCTGAGAGTACATAGATTGATGTGGGAAAAACTTTTGTTTATAGATTATTTTCCTATAGAAGAGTCAGGTGTAGATGATGAAGGAGATGTTATTAATGCGTCAAAAACCAATTATATTGATGGCAATAGCCATGGCTTTAATAACATCATAGGAAATGTTGGTGATTGTGGTGATAGATTAAATGATGTTGATAATATCTTCCAAACTCTTGATGGTCAAGATGAAATTCCAAACAACGATGACCTTGATATCCTTGATCATGACGTTCTTCCAACTGGTACTATCGATTCCTCTGACATACATAAAAGGAAGAAGGTCTGAGCTTGAAAGGTGCTAAAGAGGTTGAGATCCATCAGGCCCCTGCTTTACTCTTTAAGGTATGGTAATTTTCCTAGTTTCCTTCTTTGCTCATATTTTCAATGATTAATTAGTTGAAAAGGAAAAAAATTAGGTTTTAAGCATTTTGGGCTTGAAAGAGCAAGATCAGAAGTAGCTCGTCTTACTAGGGAGCTAAATAAGAAAACGAGTGAATATAACACCTTATCTGATAAACAACACCAACTTGATAAGTGTGCTATAAAAATATTATCCTTAAAAAAAAGGCGGCCCCTAGGTTGAGAACTGCTAGGCTACATTGTGACAGAATTTTGAAGGAGAATGCTGAGCTGACCACCCTATTCTGGATGTTAATTGAAGACAGAGATATTCTAGTGGACTTTTTATATAAAGTTTAATGCAGACATGGAACCGTGGATTTTTCCTTTTTAGATGACCTCATTGGAGGCTTGCTTAGGCATCTTCATAGAAGGTTCTTAGATGAATGGAGCATTGATCTCCACCCAGGAGCATGCTAGAACCTTCCACGGGTCCACTTGATTCATAGATAATTGCCTTTAGACAAACTTAAGTTTAATAAGAATAGATTTTATCTGAAACCTTTAAGAGATCCATTCTGTATAAAAAAGAAGAGTATTTGTTATATGTGTATTCCTTCAGCTTTTCACGTTACTATAATGAATTTACTTTTCCATGATTTCTTGATACTTTTTCAGAATTCATCACCTGTCATGGGTTCGCTTTCTAGGGACTTCCTTGGAAGCTATGTTAGATTGAGGAGAGAATACTACGAGGATTCTTCTCATATTAAATCTTCAAAATTGGCAAGATACTGCTTTATTAGAGACCTTGAGAAGGTTTACACTCAATGTCCTTGGCTTTTCCTTGATTTTCTGGGAGAAGAGAAGAAAAAACTCTTAAAAGAGTTTCAATCATACCGTTCGAAGTTGAATCAGGTTACAATAGTCCACTGATTGGAGCATGGGATAATTAGAAAGTCCCTGCTTATACTCTTGAAGGATTTGAAATTCCCCTCGATCTACACTTACTCTTACTGCTAACTCTCTGAACAAGGTTAAGAGAGCTCTTTCTTACCTTGGGGGTTACTCAAATAACTCGTAATCGTGCTCCTAAGGACTTGATCATGGAAGCACTTTGAGCTTCGTTACCAATATTATGTTGTTGTCCCTTCTTAGGATGTTGCTTTGTTATGAATGTTTGTATCTAGAATTTCTCTTGTGCTTTCTGCAACAAATACAATATCTGGTACCTTTTGCATTGTTACTTATAGATTGTTTAATTTCTTGCACACATTACATCAAGCCTTGCATATTAAATAGAACTTGTGATAAGAGTAACATTAAGGTACAAATTTGGTTATTTGTGGAATAATATTGTAAATGAACTCGCAAAATGACTTTATAAGTTGTATGCATTTCACATGATGTGTAGCCTTGGTTCGTGTTTTGAACATCGTCCTTTGGTATTTCTTCTGCATTATTCTTTGTAAGACTCATGATATAACTTCATGTGTTTGCCTTTTGCTTAGAGTAAAGTATATACCGTAGCTTGCGTAGTTTATAAGAGACACCTATATGAGTCATAACCAAGTATGGATGAACCTTACACTAGAATAATATAATCCTTCGTATCATATACTTTGTCAGAATTATGAAAAGCAATTTTATGCATATAAGTTTTAGAAAATCCCCCTATGTGAGATGTAGGTGATCACAATCTTTGTTGGAAGGCTTTTGGATAGTAGACCCGAGGTGTCAATTCGAGTGTTGATTCACAAATCCTTGTTTCTTTCAGAAATGAAAATTTCAGTTTTGAAATCTATATTACGTTATTAGAATGAGAATCCAGAAATCCTCTTCTGGAAGTATATATGGAAGTTCTGCAGCCCATATTCAGGCATTCATAATAGGAGACCGGAAATCTATCTCTAGCAAAATGATAGAGATTCTAAAACCTAGATTTAGGTATTTAGAAGGAAGACCAGAAATATATATCTGATAATACCAGAAGTCCTTATCCATGACCCAGATTCAGGTATTTGATAGAAGTCTGGAAATCCATATCTGGTGATTAATAGAACCCTGAACTGAAACCCAAATTCGGGTATCTTAATAGAAGACCAGAAACCCACTTTTGGTAATAATAGATGTCCCGAACCGAAACCCAGATTTAGGTATTTTAATAGAATACTAGAAATCCACATCTGGTAATTAATAGAAGGCCCGAACCATAACCCAGATTCGGGTATTTATAGTTTTGTTACCCTCTTTCTGGTTTGTTTTTGAAAGCAGAGGATGTACGTGCTTTGTGAGCCATTCTCTAGGCTTCAATTTGATCTGTGAGCCACTGCTGGGCTTTGGCTGTTTCATCCTTGTGAGCCACTTTCTGGGCTTTTGTGTGTCGGTGCGCTTGGTTAGCTTATTCTCAAGCAGGACCCATGGTCTTACCCGACCTACCTCTAGGAGGCACCTAACCCTGGCCATCGTAGGCGGTGATCAGGGCTTAGATGCTTTACCCTGGCCATCGTAGGCGCGGATAAAGGATTACTCTTTTGTTGCTCTACCTGGCTGGCGCAGGCAATGAAAGAGGCTTTTACATCACCCTCCGTAAGGGTTGCCTTAACCTGGTCATAGGCACGGATAAGGTTTTTCGATGCTTTACCCTGGCCCTGTCTGATTTAGATGCGGATAAAGGCTTACACTCACCCCCTTCTGAGAGGTGCCTTACCCAGGCCATCATAGGTGGGAGTAAGGATTTTAACTACTTCATCCCGAGGATGGAGGCTTACACTTTTGATCCTTTAGTCTGGCCCTTTCTGAATTGTACGTGGCTAAAGGCTTACACGTCGCCTCCCTCCAGGAGGAACCTTGCCCTGGCCATCTTGGCGTGGATAAGGGTTTTCTATCGTCATAGGCAGCTTCACCCGATTCAGGTGGTTCCAAATTTTAAGGAGTTTTCATACTCCGGTCCATGTTGACATTCTATCTTTAAGAAATCCTTTGTTAGAACTTGGGTAATTCTTTTTTTACATATTTGTACAATAATTGGCCTTGATTGGAGAACTTGATAATAATTCCTTCTAGAACTCTACAGTGATTGGTTTCATATCCATTCATCATATGGTAGTAGCAATAGGGCCCTCCCAATTTTACTTCATTCGTTGGTTTCTTCTTTAATGATGGCCAAAAATTAAGCACATGTTTGGTTAGGAAGTAGATATTCTCAATTGATGTGGTAAGTTTGCATTCTTAAGGTAATCTTAACTCAAAGACTCCTTTTCGGCGTTAGCACTTAGCCCATTTTTTAGTAAGCTTTGTCACTTCTTCCTTATCTTCAAGTTTTCTTTTTACTGTATCTTGAGATTGAGGTGTAACTTTCCTTGACCACCTTGAGGTAAAGTGGTTGAAGTCCTTCATTATTCTTTTCTCGAATATAGTTCTCTGGTCCTGTGCATGGATGGCTTCTTTTATGTGAGAGAATAGGTTACATTCTTTTGATGTAGAATTGCTTAAGGCAAAAATAGGAATTGGTCCTATATGGAAAAGGTTTATGCTCAAACGGTCAGGATTATAAGGTTCTACTTCCTTTTCCTTGTTCATGATTCACAGGGCTTCCATTCTTAGCCTTCGTTCCTCGAAAATTCTTGGAATATTGACATTTGATGTGGCCATTCGAGATTCAGAAGATCCTTATCGAGACCCTTTATCCATGGTCTATTTCTTTACGATTTAACTGATCAGGATGGAATAACTAAGGATATGGTAGGTTATTCAAAGGGTCGGAGGTTCAACCCCTCCTTTTAGCACCAAAATGTTAACGTTATTTTTTTTTCAACATCAGAATATAGGGTATGGTTGTGGACCTAGGGGAATCAAGATGTGGTATAGCCTCTAAAGGTGTGATTTGGCTTGCCGTTTCTTAGATATTAAGATCCCAAAGCCTGAAGATTAGTTACTCTTCCCCAAGGGGTGAGTATCACGCTTGCAACACTTAAGGGTCAACAGTTATCTTGGGATAGCGCACTGTAAGCTCAACATGAGTAGGAAGCTAGCTGGTCCATTAGGGGGTTATTTCGGTAATTATGCTCGTGTAGTAGGCTTTGTCATGGGATTGCAATAAGGAAAATGTAACACCCCGAATTTTCTATTAACACTAAAGTTGCTAAAATATTAATAAGTGTGTAAGAGAGGTGATGTATCTAATATGAATATAAAAATATTAATAAGTGTGTAAGAGAGGGGATGTATCCAATATGAATATAAAAATATTAATAAGTGTGTAAGAGAGGGGATGTATCTAATATGAATATAAAAATATTAATAAGTGCGTAAGAGAGGGGATGTATCTAATATGAATATAAAAATATTAATAAGTGTGTAAGAGAGGGGACGTATCTAATATGTATATAAAAACAATAATAAGTGTGTAAAAGGGGGGATGTATCTAATGTGTACAATGTAGAATATATATATATATATATATATATATATATATATATGGGCAGTTAATGCAAACATGAATAGAAGTTTATTAATTTGCTGAGTGTTTGCTAAGTCACTTCTGACTCATTGCTGAGTCAACAAGATAAACCCCATCTTGTCTGAATGGCTGCGGTTATTTCTAGGTTAAATCTAATGGCCTAAATGAATTCTAAAATCTATAAATAAGTGGGTAGACCCTAGACCTAAATCACTTGTAAAATTAGAGAAGCTACCGTCATGCTGCTGCCATGGAGTTCAGCATAGCCGTCACAAACTAAGAAGAGGAAGCCTAATCATCTACAACTAAATCTACACAAATCAAATCAAAAGATCTCTCTTTCTCCAATTCTTTTCTTTTGTTGGTGAGTATGATGATTCTCACAAGACTATTACAAACTAATTTGACTCAGTTATGAATGGATCACAAGAAAGTGATGTGATTTGTAATTGTAAATTCTATATATTGTGGATCTCTTATTATGTTATTATGTTGTCGTATGATGTAAATTATATATGCTATGTCATGCTATGTTGTAAATTCTCTTATGCTATGTCGTGCTATGTTGAGAATCATGTCAAGCTATGTTATACTATCATACTATGCCATGTTATAAATCATGCTATATTATGTTGAAAAATCATGATGTTGTTGGATCATGCTTAAAGTTATGTTTTTTTTCTTAATTTAAATGGATCTTGTTTATGGGAATTTGCCTATAAGGTTAGGTGTACCCATAAACTTGAAACTATAATTAAATAAAACTTGATTATGGGAATTTGCCTATTGAGTTAGGTGTACCCATATAAAACCATGTTGTTAAAAAATTAGATGATGTTGATTCACACATGTTCATATGTAAGTTTATGAAAATTGATTGAGATCATATTAGGTGAATTTTGAACAAGTTGACACCTTTAGATCCATGACATGTATAATCTATGCAAGTTGGACATATGCAAGTTTCACCCCTTATTATGATTCATTTGATCACATATACATGTTGTTATTATGATAATCTCTTTTATGCTATGAGTTAGGCTATTCGAGTCTAACATATATTTTGCGAATAAACGTTCAAACGTGGGGTAGGGGTAATATTAGGAATTAATAAATTGGGTGCAATTTTGTAAGATGTTGCATACCATGAATGAATGTCCATAATTGAGTCAATTATGGACATTGTTAAAAATTGGAAGTAATTAATAATTCAAGTAGGGAATTATTAAAATTGGGGGAAAGTGGATTATTATTAATAATCAATGCTTAGGACACGAGGTTGGACCCGTTTGTGATGTAAACCTGCCTGGACCCGCCCGGCAAATCCAGTAGTCACAAATGTCGGCCCAATGTGAGAGGTCCTAGGCCCAAACTAAAGCATAACAGTTGTAAAGACACGAGGTTAGACTCTTTTATGGTGTAAGACTGCCCGGACCCGCCCGGCAAATCCAGCTGCCATAAATGCCAGTCTAATGTGAGAGGTCTTTATGAGGTTATGGCCTTAATGAACTAACAAATACTTAACCAGATAATCATGTAAGGTGGGACATGGGGGTTAAGTAGGTGCCTTGGGTGGCATGAGGAATCTGGTGGTTGCCTTTAGAGGCATTTGAAATACGATTAGACTTAACCAAACACACATGTTAATGAACATGACTAAGTGGGTTAAGTGGGATGGACTAATGGGGACAAGCTTAGGTGGAATGCTTGTGGTAAATAGTGGGGGCCCATTTCAACCAGTATCCCAAAACGTATCTCTGTGGGCTCGACCCAAGTCGAGGACGGGACACGCATACTGGGTTTGACTATAAGAGGCCAAAACAGGGAGCGGTGGCAACACAAGTCCAACGGGTTTCATATGCGTGTGTGGACCCGGGCTGGTAGGTAAGACGTTGTTGCATCGTGTAGGTATAAGCCGTGCATGTCCGTTGTATCAGGTTGCCACTTTAAGGGAGTGATACACCCCACTGTGGGGCCAGCACGGGTATCTACGAGTTAGGGAGCCGATCGAATAATGGGAAGTAGGGTACACCTAGTGGAGATAGGGGCAGGCGGTACCTATGTAGTCAGCTAGGGGTACGTAAAGCCATTGGGAAAGTTTCTAAGTGAAGCTAAGTGGGATGAATCTTTAGGGTGACTGGTGTGGTGCAGTATAGTGTTTATCCTTTAGTATTTAGGAGCGCCTATAACGTTGCCTTTAGCGATTGTCTATGTCCTTAATCTGCTCTTCATAGACATTTTCTTGTTTTCCAGCTTATGCCTTAGTCCAGTTATTTTGGTAATAGTATTGTAGAATTATCATATTCACCAGACTTTATGTCTGACCCCCTCTTTTCCATCCTTTTTCTCCCTTCAGGTCCGCAGGTTGGGCCAAGTTCTAGTGGAGTCTAGTTGGATCGCTTATCTTCTGGAAAGCTTGGACTGCTGAAGTAAAGTCCAGCTTGTTATCTTTCTTTTTAATGTCTATTCATGTAATGGGATTATGTACTTGTTTTATCAAGATAGATATTGTACTTGACATTGAATATGGTGTTATGATGTAATCAAACATGTTTTGACTTCTGCTACAATGAAATAAAGTTTTTGAATTTCCAAGTACTATTTTATATCTGTCTTGTTGTAATTTTACTGTTCTATATTCACTTAAAACCTCCATGGAAGTTAATGCATTCCCTTTGTGAGTGACATTAATGGACGTGGGGTGTTACACGTGGTATCAGAGCATAAGGTTACCAGAACAGATAAAAAAAATTTTTAGAAAAATATTTTTTTTTCTAAAGTATTTTTGGAAGAAGTGCTTTCAAAAAAAAACATGTTATTTAAAGAGAGTTTTTATGAAAAACATAATCCCAAATAGCCATATCCTTATCTTTATCTTTCGAATTCTCCATTTTGAATCTTTCCTTTTTCGTTTCAGCATGGCTGAAGATCTTAATCTCCCAGAAGGTGTGACGATTCCAGGGTGGTTTAGGAGATACTTGGAGGCTAGGGCCACCACTGCAGGCCCAGCGGATACTCCTCCACCCCTAGTTGCACCCATTCCTCCTCCTCCTCCTCGTGTTGACACTTTTGCGAAGACGTGCAAGGAATTCAAGGCTATGGGAGGAAAAACTTTTCAAGGGATTAAGATGTTTGTGGAGGCCAGAGATTGGCTTAAGGAGACTGAGGAATTGTTGGATATCTTTGAAGTGGAAGATGGGAGGAAAGTCCGTTTAGCTGCTTGGTTAATGAAGGGAGAGGCCTCGTTTTGGTGGGAGGTCACTAACGGGGAACGTCCAGTTGATTCATGGCCGGATTTCAGACGAAGGTTTGAGGCAAAGTTTCTTTCAAGGGCAGAGGAGAACTTAAATATGGAAAAATTCCTGGCACTAAAGCAAGGGAGCTCATCAGTAAAGGAATATGTCAATAAATTTAATCAGTTAGCAAGGTTTGGCTTGGAGTTGGTGAACACGCCAGAGAAGAAAGCTTTGAGGTTCGTTAGAGGCTTGAATGAACCGTTGCAAGGGTTGGCTATGACCCACATCCCTATGGGAGCCACCTTTGAAAAGCTAGTAGAAATGTCACTTATGCATGAGGATAAGGCAGTTGAAAAGAAAGGGGATCAGAAGAAACCCCAACAGCAAAATAAGAAGGGTGGTAAAAACAATAATGGCAAAGGGAAGAAGAAATGCTTCAATTGTGGGACGCCTGGCCATCTCAGCAAAGATTGTAGAAAGAAAAAGAAGACTGGTTGTTTTCATTGTGGAGATGCGGGACATTTAGTGAAGGACTGTCCAAAGAAGGGGCAGAGGGCAGGGTCTACCTCGGGAGGACAGGTGCAGGCTCTTATGGCACCAGGGCAGGCAAGGGGGCAAGTTTAGGCTATTGCGGCCCCACCGCTGCAAGAAAGAGGTAGAACAATTTCTGTTGAAAGCTTAGTTTTTCTGTTTGATCATCCTGTCCGTACCTTATTCGATTCTGGCGCATCTCATTCGTTTATCTCTGCATCATTAGTTGAATCACTGCACTTGAACACCAGTTTAGTAGAGGATCCCTTGGTCGTTTCAAATCCAATTGGGGGTTCGGCTCATTTGACCATGATATGTTTGGATTTGAAAATCTCTATACTTAGCGTTGAATTTAGATGTGATGCTTATGTATTGGGCTTCACGGGCTATGGGCTAATTTTAGGAATGGATTGGTTGTCTAGAAATAGGGCCATTCTTGATTGTGAAAGGAGAGTAGTTAGGCTTGTGACTCGCCTTGGTAATGCTCTCGACATCTTTTGTAATCCCATAAATTCCGTTATGCTAAGTTATCTTGAATCGCTTGACGCGTCTGTAGAGAACCTGCGATCGGTAGAAGTGGTCCGGGAATATCTGGATGTGTTTGAGGAGGTGAAGGGCTTACCTCCAAAGCGGGAGATAGACTTTCGAATTTATCTTGTGGATAATGCTAAACCCGTATCTTTGCCAGTGCGCCACATGGCTCCTCGTGAAAGGAGGGAACTCAATAAGCAAGTAAAGGAGTTGCTTGAGAAGGGGTTCATAAGACGTAGTATATCGGAGTGGGGTGCTCCAGTAGTTTTTGCCACAAAGGCGGATGGGTCTCTTAGACTTTGTATGGACTATAGAGAACTAAACAAGCTTACTAAAAAGAACCGACACCCACTGCCTAGGATTGACGATCTCTTTGATCAGTTAGTTGGCGCCTCAGTGTTTTCGCAGTTGGACTTAGCCACTGGCTTTCATCAACTGAGAGTGGCTGAGGATAGTATAGATAAGACTGCTTTTAGGACTCCTGACGGATTCTATGAATGGCTAGTGATGCCCTTTGGTTTGACAAACGCCCCTGCATATTTTGTTGATTTGATGAGTAGGGTGTTTAGGGAATACCTTAACAAATTCGTGGTAGTCTTTGTGGATGACATCTTAGTCTTTTCTAAGAATAAAGAAGAGCACTCCCTACATCTTAGGGAAGTGTTGGAAACCCTTCGAGCGCATAACCTTAAGGCAAAATTTTCTAAGTGTCACTTCTGGAGGAAGGAAGTACGGTTCTTAGGGCACGTGGTTTCCAAAGAAGGGATAGCAGTGGATCCCGCAAAGGTGGTGGCCATCCAAGATTGGAAGGTCCCTAAAAATGCAACCGAAGTAAGAAGTTTCTTGGGGTTGGCTGGCTATTATAGGAAGTTTATCAAAGACTTCGCAAAAATATCAGCTCCATTAACACGGTTAACGAAGAAGAACCTGGTTTTTACGTGGGACAAAGATTGCGATGATGCGTTCCAACGTTTAAAGAGAGCCTTAACTTCAGCCCCAGTCTTAGTGCTGCCAGACGGGAATAAACCGTTTACCATCTATGCTGATGCTTGTGGGACGGGACTTGGCGCGGTCCTCATGCAAGAGGGAAGAGTAATAGCCTATGGTGGAAGGCAGTTGAGGGTTCATGAAAAGAATTACCCCACGCATGACTTAGAGCTAGCCGCAATTGTTTTCGCGCTTAAGTCTTGGCGTCACTATCTTCTTGGTGAGAAATTCGAACTGTTCACTGACCACAAATCATTAAAATACTTATTCTCTCAGAAGGATTTGAATTTAAGGCAGCAACGGTGGATGGAATTCTTAGCCTCCTACGATTTTGAAATAGCATATACCCCGGGCAAGGGTAACGTGGTGGCAGACACCTTAAGTAGGAAAAGGTTGTCCTTGAGTCCGTTGTTTGTTGAACGACAAAGCTTAGAATTCATCTCTATGTTTGACTTTAGACCCTCCGTTGACTTAGTACCCGGTCTGTTAGCATCCTTGGAGGTTAGACCTACACTTCTAGGACGGGTTGGTGAGGCACAGCGAGACGACCCACAGTTGGTTGAGATAGTAGAAAAGCTCAAAGGGGGGGGGAGTCGTCAAGCCATCTTCGTAGGTATACCCTAGACGATAAGGGTTGGTTTCGAAGGGATAATAGACTTTGTGTTCCATAAGGCGAAGACTTAAGGAAGGCCATTCTTGATGATGCTCATCGCTCAAAAATGACCATTCATCCCGGCGGGGATAAGATGTACAAAGATATGAAGCGGGTTTTCTTTTGGGCCGGTATGAAAAAGGATGTGGCCGAGTACGTCGCTAGATGCTTGGTGTGCCAACGAGTTAAAGCAGAACAAAAGAAACCTGGTGGGTTGCTTCACCCATTAGAAGTTCCACTATGGAAATGGGAAAGCATCTCAATGGATTTTGTGGATGGATTACCAAGATCAAGGAAGGGTAACACGGGGATTTGGGTTATAGTAGATAGACTTACTAAAAGCGCCCATTTTATTCCCGTGAAAAGTAAGAGGACTGCTCCGTGGTTGGCTTCTGTATACATTAAGGAGATAGTTCGTTTGCACGGTATTCCTTCTAGTATAGTAAGCGACCGTGACCCCATCTTTACTTGCGAATTTTGGAAGAGTTTACAAGAGGTGGTAGGGACTCAGCTATGTTTGAGCACCGCATATCATCCTCAGACAGACGGCCAGACCGAGAGGGTGAATCGCATTCTAGAGGATCTTTTAAGGCTTTGTATCCTAGACTTTGGGGGTACATGGGAAGAGCACCTTCCGTTAGTAGAATTCGCATATAATAATAGCTTTCATTCTAGTATTGGCATGGCACCTTTCGAAGCTCTTTATGGAAGGCCTTGCCGTTCGCCTACATGTTGGTGGGAATCTACCGATAAAATCCTATTTGGGCCCGATATGGTTAGGGAAACCTCGGAGAAGATTGAGTTGATTCGAAGGAGGATGAAAGCAGCACAAGATAGGCAAAAATCGTATGCTGATAAGAGGAGGACAGATCTTGAGTTTGACATTGGGGACATGGTTTTTATCAAAGTATCTCCGTTACAGAATGTTGTTCGCTTTGGGTCCGTGGGGAAATTAGCACCAAGGTTTGTAGGGCCGTTTCCTGTAAAAAACAGGATTGAGAAGATGGCATATAGGGTGGAGTTGCCTGAGAAACTTAGTGGAGTACACGACGTATTCCATGTATCACATTTGAGGAAGTGTTTGCACAAGACCGCGGAGGTGGTAGAGCCGAGCTTGCTTAAAGAGGTGGAAATAGAGCGTGATGCAACAATTAGACGAGCTCCTACATGCATTCTTGGGTCGGAGATCAAAAAGTTGAGGAATCGAGAGGTCAGACTGGTTAAAGTGCAATGGGGAGATGATGAGAGCAACGCAACTTGGGAGACAGAAGAGAAGATACGTTCGTTGTACCCTTTTCTTTTTGAGGGTATGTCTTTTAGTTTCTCCTTTATCGCTTAGCTTATCTTATCTTATATTTAGTATGTCCTCTCATTAGTATCTTTGACCTTTAGTTAGGATAATCCTATGGTTGAAACATGTGTTTGAGACATGTTATGTATGATGGATGCAAAATGGATGCAAGTGTTTGCTAGTGGTTGCTCGTGGATGCATATATACACACACTTTAGGCACTAGATCGGCTCAGTCACTTCATATTGCATATTGCATATATATGGATGTATTTAGTATAATGGATGTATAATGGTTGTACCATCATATGGATGCTGCATTCGGTTGAATGGGTGTGCACGCATATAGAAGTAGTATGTAAGCAATTAGGATCTTTTGCATACATAATGGATTCATGACACTTACATAATTTGCATTAAGGAGGTCAACTGAATCAGTAGACCGTCTGATTTCGCATTAGGTAAGGACATGTACACACACTTTGCATATGATCATAAAGCATTAGAAGTCTTTTAAGGACAATGGATGCCTGTGTATGATGGATGAGTAGATGGACGTTTGGATGGTAGGATATACATTCTTCCAGACTTGAAGATTTCGAGGACGAAATCCTAAAAGGAGGGGAGAATGTAACACCCCGAATTTTCTATTAACACTAAAGTTGCTAAAATATTAATAAGTGTGTAAGAGAGGGGATGTATCTAATATGAATATAAAAATATTAATAAGTGTGTAAGAGAGGGGATGTATCTAATATGAATATAAAAATATTAATAAATGTGTAAGAGAGGGGATGTATCTAATATGAATATAAAAATATTAATAAGTGTGTAAGAGAGGGGATGTATCTAATATGAATATAAAAATATTAATAAGTGTGTAAGAGAGGGGATGTATCTAATATGTATATAAAAACAATAATAAGTGTGTAAAAGGGGGGGGGATGTATCTAATGTGTACATTGTAGAATATATATATATATATATATATATATATATATATATATATGGGCAGTTAATGCAAACATGAATAGAAGTTTATTAATTTGCTGAGTGTTTGCTAAGTCACTTCTGACTCATTGCTGAGTCAACAAGATAAACCCCATCTTGTCTGAACGGCTGCGGTTATTTCTAGGTTAAATCTAATGGCCTAAATGAATTCTAAAATCTATAAATAAGTGGGTAGACCCTAGACCTAAATCACTTGTAAAATTAGAGAAGCTACCGTCATGCTGCTGCCATGGAGTTCAGCATAGCCGTCACAAACTAAGAAGAGGAAGCCTAATCATCTACAACTAAATCTACACAAATCAAATCAAAAGATCTCTCTTTCTCCAATTCTTTTCTTTTGTTGGTGAGTATGATGATTCTCACAAGACTATTACAAACTAATTTGACTCAGTTATGAATGGATCACAAGAAAGTGATGTGATTTGTAATTGTAAATTCTATATATTGTGGATCTCTTATTATGTTATTATGTTGTCGTATGATGTAAATTATATATGCTATGTCATGCTATGTTGTAAATTCTCTTATGCTATGTCGTGCTATGTTGAGAATCATGTCAAGCTATGTTATACTATCATACTATGCCATGTTATAAATCATGCTATATTATGTTGAAAAATCATGATGTTGTTGGATTATGCTTAAAGTTATGTTTTTTTTTCTTAATTTAAATGGATCTTGTTTATGGGAATTTGCCTATTAGGTTAGGTGTACCCATAAACTTGAAACTATAATTAAATAAAACTTGATTATGGGAATTTGCCTATTGAGTTAGGTGTACCCATATAAAACCATGTTGTTAAAAAATTAGATGATGTTGATTCACACATGTTCATATGTAAGTTTATGAAAATTGATTGAGATCATATTAGGTGAATTTTGAACAAGTTGACACCTTTAGATCCATGACATGTATAATCTATGCAAGTTGGACATATGCAAGTTTCACCCCTTATTATGATTCATTTGGTCACATATACATGTTGTTATTATGATAATCTCTTTTATGCTATGAGTTAGGCTATTCGAGTCTAACATATATTTTGCGAATAAACGTTCAAACGTGGGGTAGGGGTAATATTAGGAATTAATAAATTGGGTGCAATTTTGTAAGATGTTGCATACCATGAATGAATGTCCATAATTGAGTCAATTATGGACATTGTTAAAAATTGGAAGTAATTAATAATTCAAGTAGGGAATTATTAAAATTGGGGGAAAGTGGATTATTATTAATAATCAATGCTTAGGACACGAGGTTGGACCCGTTTGTGATGTAAACCTGCCCGGACCCGCCCGACAAATCCAGTAGTCACAAATGTCGGCCCAATGTGAGAGGTCCTAGGCCCAAACTAAAGCATAACAGTTGTAAAGACACGAGGTTAGACTCTTTTATGTTGTAAGACTGTCCGGACCCGCCCGGCAAATCCAGCTGCCATAAATGCCAGTCTAATGTGAGAGGTCTTTATGAGGTTATGGCCTTAATGAACTAAGAAATACTTAACCAGATAATCATGTAAGGTGGGACATGGGGGTTAAGTAGGTGCCTTGGGTGGCATGAGGAATCTGGTGGTTGCCTTTAGAGGCATTTGAAATACGATTAGACTTAACCAAACACACATGTAAATGAACATGACTAAGTGGGTTAAGTGGGATGGACTAATGGGGACAAGCTTAGGTGGAATGCTTGTGGTAAATAGTGGGGGCCCATTTCAACCAGTATCCCAAAACGTATCTTTGTGGGCTCGACCCAAGTCGAGGACGGGACACGCATACTGGGTTTGACTATAAGAGGCCAAAACAGGGAGCGGTGGCAACGCAAGTCCAACGGGTTTCATATGCGTGTATGGACCCGGGCTGGTAGGTAAGACGTTGTTGCATCGTGTAGGTATAAGCTGTGCATGTCCGTTGTATCAGGTTGCCACTTTAGGGGAGTGATACACCCCACTGTGGGGCCAGCACGGGTATCTACGAGTTAGGGAGCCGATCGAATAATGGGAAGTAGGGTACACCTAGTGGAGATAGGGGCAGGCGGCACCTATGTAGTCAGCTAGGGGTACGTAAAGCCATTGGGAAAGTTTCTAAGTGAAGCTAAGTGGGATGAATCTTTAGGGTGACTGGTGTGGTGCAGTATAGTGTTTATCCTTTAGTATTTAGGAGCGCCTATAACGTTGCCTTTAGCGATTGTCTATGTCCTTAATCTGCTCTTCATAGACATTTTCTTGTTTTCCAGCTTATGCCTTAGTCCAGTTATTTTGGTAATAGTATTGTAGAATTATCATATTCACCAGACTTTATGTCTGACCCCCTCTTTTCCATCCTTTTTCTCCCTTCAGGTCCGCAGGTTGGGCCAAGTTCTAGTGGAGTCTAGTTGGATCGCTTATCTTCTGGAAAGCTTG
Source organism: Allium sativum (assembly GCA_030737875.1). Lineage (NCBI taxonomy): Eukaryota > Viridiplantae > Streptophyta > Magnoliopsida > Asparagales > Amaryllidaceae > Allium > Allium sativum. The sequence goes on along the minus strand of CM060915.1, from coordinate 886,173,568 downwards.
GACTGCTGAAGTAAATCCAGCTTGTTATCTTTCTTTTTAATGGCTATTCATGTAATGGGATTATGTACTTGTTTTATCAAGATAGATATTGTACTTGACATTGAATATGGTGTTATGATGTAATCAAACATGTTTTGACTTCTGCTACAATGAAATAAAGTTTTTGAATTTCCAAGTACTATTTTATATCTGTCTTGTTGTAATTTTACTGTTCTATATTCACTTAAAACCTCCATGGAAGTTAATGCATTCCCTTTGTGAGTGACATTAATGGACGTGGGGTGTTACAGAAAATGAGCAAAATAGTTGGCAAGTGTTAATTCTCTCTTTATTGATCACTTTCGTGAGTACATGGAGCATTACAAGTAAAATCCCCAAATTGATTTAAAAATTAGGGTTTTCTCTCTAAGAAATGGATATAAGATTTGAGAATGAGGAAAAGTCCCCAAAATGTGACCTCTGGGGTCTTATTTATAAACAATTTGGTCCCCTTAGGTAATGGTTTAATAAGAATTCCACTTTGCTTCAAGTCTTTGGTATAAACCCGCTTTGTAGCTTTTGGCTTCGGTATGGTCATTGGGTATCATTATCAGTGCTAAGCTTGTTAGCATGGATGGTTCTCCTTCGTCTTTCCTTCTGAGTACCGGTCTCCATGGATAGCCTTCGGTTTTGGTACCGATCCTTAGTCCTTTGTTGTTTGATCTATATGGTTGTTTCTTGTATTCTCTTTTATTCTTATAACTTTGGTACCGCCATTGCACCGCTGTATCGACATCAAGCATGTTGGTATGGACAGTGCACCTTTGCTTTCAGCCATTGTATCCGGTATCGAATTCTAAGCTTATGCCTCTGGTGTCGACTTGACTGCCTTTAGTTCTTACTTTTCTTTGGTGTTGGTTTTCTTCAAAGCTTTTAGATATTATTCTTATGCTTCTTTATATGTTGTCTTTAGTATCGATATCGACACCAAGCCTGTTGGTATCGGTGGCATCTTATTTGCTTCCATGTTGGTCTCGTGCTTTTTCCTTATATGCATCTACTTTTGGTCCTACTCCATTGATCTTGTCTATTTGGTATTGTCTTGTCATAATATTGGCCTTTGACATGTGGTTCCACCCATGCTACCTTCGTGCCCCAGTTTCTTTTGTCTGGTACCGATACCAAGCTAATTGCTTGTTATTAGTTGGTGTTGGTGTTGGCATCGTGCATTCGTTATCATTTCTTTAGTACCAGCACCAAGCTATTTGTCTTCTTGTTGGTGCCAATATCATGTATACCAAGTCTTTACTGTGGTCTCGTCCTTCTTCATTCTTGGTGCTGGTATCGACAACACTATTGTTGCTTCACTTCCTTTAGCTTTCAGTGTTGTCTTACCTCTCCTAGTTGTTGTTGCCTTTGATACTAACTTCATTGTGATACCCCTTCATATCGACCTGGTTTCGGTATCGAAATATGGTAGTAACAATTGCTACTGATTTTGACGTTGTTTACTAGTTGTACCCTTGTGTAGTTAAGATTCATTTGTGCTTGTGTTCTTGTTGTTGCACATGTATCAGCTTTAGTTGTTGATACTTTCTTTTATCGTGCTGACGTTTAAAACCCCGTATGCCCTTTCCTAATCCCTCTTCGATTCATCTTTTCTCAAACCAAAGTGTATTTCTCTGCTGTAGGGAAAGCTGTTGTTGAATGAAAAAAGAAAAGAATTTAAAAGATATTACAACTCAATAAACTTCAATAAAGTTTTTCGTCAGTGCAATCAAACGCGAATTTCTTGAAGCTGCAGCTTGATTTGGTTGGCTTAATATGTAGTCGCACTGGTCCTAGTCGCGCCTTTATCCACATTAGTTCAATCATGTCACCTTCCTATTACCACGAAAGGTGAGTTTAATTCACTCATGAAAAATTCCTTTATTAAGTAATTTAACACTTCTAAAATGGCACAAGAAACATTATAGTTGTTTAGAAACTTTTACGATGATATGTTATGTGTTAGACCCAAAAATGGCTCTAACACAACACTCATGTCAAAAAAAGTTTTGATTTGCGGTGAGCTACTGTTAATGGTGACAAGGAAAAACCCCTTCTTCATTTCAAATCTTCACATAGCCTAATCTCCACAAATCACTTCAGAACTGACTCTCGTCTCGACAAAAATCTGATCTACTTCCTTCCTTGTTTTCACCTGCATGGTAGCTTTGACATTCATCATTTATTGTCTCCCTGATCTAAGCTTTCTACAAGAAATTGGTGCTAAGTTATGATTCCCCAATATTCTACAACCTCACCTCTTCTACTCCTGATCCCTTTAAAACCTTTTAACTACGCTATCTTCCTTTGCGCAGTGGTCATCCAGGCAATTACTTGTCTCTGGTTTGTCACTGATGTATCGACAGCTCTTTTTACAACTGTGGGCATGGCTTTGGAAGATAGTACGACACCAACGTGGAGTTTACTCATGTAGCAGCAACTCCTCTAAGGTATATATGATTTCGCGTTTCGACATTTGTTTATGATGGGTCACTTTGCCTTTTGGGTATTCAATGTTAGCAAGTGTTTGTCTTGTTGGTTGTCTATTGTAGTTCGTACCGTGTATTAGGGTGATTTATTGTGGACGAGGTATTTGGTTAACACCATTGGAATTCTAGAGCTCAATACTGTAAAAGTAATTTTATTTTATAAAATGTTGTTTTCTACTGTTTCTTCAGTGCTTAATTTGATGTTGGTTGTCTTTATTGGTTTGGTTCATCATCGTTGGTGGGCAATCCATGAGAAGAATTAGCTCTGATTTTTCCTCCCTACTTGGTAGTTTTCCTTTTTTCTGAGTAAGTCTAGTCATATGCTTCTTGGCTGCTGAGTGACTATTTTTTGTGATGTTGTGGCTTGTCTGGTTTGGTGATGGAGTACCAAACTCATGCCTGGCTTATTAGCAAGACATGGAAGTATATTGCTCAAACCGTTTCTACCTATCCGCCAATTTTCCTTCCTCTCCATGCAGGTTTCATGCTCAACTCACTAGGTTACTAACATGTCATATCTGGTGGTTGTGGTCTTGAGTGTAGGACGTATTGTGCCTATGTTTGCAAGTCAAATGATTATGTTATGTACTTAAGTCTAAGTTGAATGTCAGACAACTATGTAGGTAGGGAATCCCATGCTTCCTATTTCCAATGACTTTGAGCCCTGTGCCGTGGTAGCCGCAGAGGATGTGTGAAGTATGGAGAGTTGTCTTTTCAGCTTTACCTGTTCTTGTTAGGCACTTGTATGTACTTTTGATACTGTGTATCATGTATTTTATTTGTGATTGTATAATGTAACAAAACATGTGACTCCCTACGTGGAGCAATTTATAGTAGTCTTGTAAATTAGCAAGCTCATATACTATAATCTAGGATAAATTTTGTGGACGGCCCACAATAAATGTCGTAGACAGTGGACGGTCCACTTTAAAAACCGAACTAGTAGTCTGGTAATCTGCCACACTCCTGTAACTATTGTAATTATTATTTGTTAAAATAATAAGTGTAACGGAACACTATAAAAACCAGTCGGGTATGCCAAAAGAATGGCTCTAACACACAAAAGACTAGGGTTGGTAGATAATAATGAAGAAATATAAAATGAGAACGAGAGAAAAACAACAAACACATAAGATTTATAGTGGTTCAGCATTAACGAGCCTACATCCATTTTATAATTCTCTATTCAACAAGAAATTACAATGCTTGAAATCCTCAAACACTCGATATACAATCAAAATCCTCTCTAAAATATTGAAGATTACTCAAATATGATGCAACCGTGCTCGGATCGAATAGGAATGGTGGCAAGAATAAGATGTCTCAAACTCTCTAAAATGTGAAAAGTCCTTTTAATGGCCTAGAAATGGTATATATATAGACTTGCGGTGGATCAGTTCGAACTTGTGGCGGGAGCGGATCGTAGGACATGTGGAAGCATCTTCAGATTTCCAGGAGATCATAGAGTACACCCTGGTGATAGGGTACCAGTTAAGGAGTAGATCGAACCTTGGTCAGATCAAATGTTTGAACCAGCTCCGTTCGAACCGAAAGCTTCCGATCCGACATCCCTTTCCTCTATTCGATCTGATGAGTAGAGAGCTATTCGGCCCAACTTGTCTTCGATGCGATCTGATCCTAAGCTCTTGAGTAGGCATGGTTCTTGATGTTTAAAACTTGCGACTATAATTACTAAAATCTTGGATGGCCTTGCTGCAAGGAAGGCCAATATTTTCCTCCTAAAGTACGCCTTACCGTAGATGAGATATACTTTGAACTTGTTATCCCTCAAAAAATCGTACATACATTAGATGATTAAGTATGAGTTAGAGGTATAAGACATACACTCGAGTCAGATGAGCATCATAATGAGTTTGTTCGCACATAAGTTAAGGGTTGAGCATGATGTAAGAGAAGTTGCCCATTCTTATACTAAAGAAATTGGTCGTACAAGACACGGAAAAGAATTGGTTATAGTCACACGTTCCACTCTGCAGTTGTTCTTTCATACTACCCTAGTCGATCATACGTAGCAGGGAACACAAAGATGCAAGAGATCACACATGCATCTCATGTCCGCCCACGGGTTGCAACCCCATTCGCTCGCTCATTCCTCAATCAGTCACTAATGCTCTAATCATACGCTACCTACCGGTCCGACAGGTGTCAGCTCCAGAGTGATCGCACTTATATCTGCTCTACAAGCCTTGATCGGTCGCCTGTTCATCTACAATCAGATATTAAAGCTTCAACCAAATACTATCTGTCGGTCAATAAAAGGCTTAACAAAATGACCCGGACGGTCGCTCTTATACCAACCATGAAGCCTTGACAAGTCGCATGTACACTCCTATACCTGTTCGCCAATTCAATGTACTCAGATCTATGCAATCGCCTGCTTCCATGAAGCCGCTCGTGCGGGACAAATGAATACAACTATCGACAGTTGGCTACAACTAGGCGGTGGCATTTTCGTAATTAATGAAACAAGTGACCCATAGCCCGCATATATGAACTTCATCTTATTTTTTCAGGAGATCTCACCTATAAATAGGCCATGGCTGCCACCATAAGGGGGATTGTCTCCTGGCCACCATGAAGTGCTGCTAAATTCTTTCCTCTATCATTTCCTAAGCATTTCAACCATCATTGTGATCTCCGCTCAAAGGTTATTCATCCCTTTGGCCATGGCATCCATTAAAATCCTATAAGTGAGAAAAGATCAAAGACGTCTTCCTTCTCCATCGTTCACCCATCCTTCTCATCCTTCTCTTCTCCTCCACGGATTCCACCATTCCTCCGTTGAATCCCGTGAATATAAGTGAGATTTGTATGTGAGAGTGAGATTATGTTGAGAGAATGAGAAAATGTATGAACAAAGAGAGTTTATATGCTTTATAATCATTGTTATGATAAAGCAAGCTACCTTCATAGTGGACGTAGGCCTAGCTTAGGGCCGAACCACTCTAAAACCTTTGTCTTCATTTTATTTTCTTCATTTTTTGCTTGTGATTGCGGCTCCATCTATTTTCTAACCACATTGGTGAAGTACGATTCTCGTACCATTGGTGTTTGAGCCATTTTTTTGTGAAAACATTTGGCGCCCACCATGGGGCCGTGTTTGCATCTCCTTCCTTCGCACTTCCCTCCGATTTCAAAAGCCTACCCTTGAAGTCCTAAACCTATACCACAGATTTTGCAATCTCGCAACTGGGACACACCCGCGAATTTTCGTCAAATTTAAGACCTTATCTGAAATCATGACTAAATCTAAGAAGATTGCTAGCAAAGCCGGAAAAGAAGATAACTAGGTTGTTGACAACAAGATTTCTCCACTCACCAACCATTTCGATGTAAGGGTATCCTCAAGGTTGTCCTTGACTCGAGAAGAATTGAATGTGTCTGTAACTGACTTAAAAGAAAAAATGGATGCCACGACTAAAATGATGATGGAAAAATTGGATGGTTTGTTTAACACTCAAGCCATTCCTCTACCTCCAAAAATCATGGCCAATGTTGACGAAAAAGAAGACTCCTCTGCCTCAAACCCTAGTCAATCCCACTTTCCAGGGGAAGATAAAGGAGAGGACAACGTGGAGAACTCTAAGGGTAAAGTACCACGTCATAAAGAAAAACGCACGACACGGAGCACCATAAATCCAACCAAGGGAGCTCTTCCCAAAAAAGTTGCAAGGCAATGAAGCTTGAACCATGGTTACACCGAAAAAAGAACCGACGCTTGCCTCATGGAATGGGACGGTAATGTGAAGCATATTTTGGATACGATCCAATGATTAATGAAAGAGAACGTGGCCCGTCAGGATGACAAAAAAGAGTGGGAGCTTTCTCCTAGTAAGAATCCGTTCACAACAAAGATCCGCCAAGCGAAATTCCCTAAAAAATTCACACCTACAACCATAGCACCTTACAATAGGACTGGAGATCCAAACATCTTCTTATTCAATTATGCTCAACACATGAACGGAGCCAGGGCTACTGACGAAATGAAATGCTTATACTTCCCCGTAGGCTTGGAGGGTGTAGCTTCACTGTGGTTCACTAGATTAGCGCCCAAACGTGTTGATCAATTCGCTGACCTGGCAAGAAGGTTCGAAGACCAGTTCCGTCTACAAACTACCAGAGTAATAGATGTAATGACACTAACCGAGATGGAACAAATGCCTAGAGAAACTATCAGAGCTTTTCTTACCCGATTCGACACTGCAGCTACTGAAGTGATAGAACCAGAACCTTGGTACTTGTTGGCAGCTCTAAAAGGAAAGCCGAAGAGTATATGAGCGTAGAAGATGATCCATCTAGTATCCGGAAGGCTGTAGAAGCAAGTATTACCAAAAAAGGAGAGATATCGAGGTCCAGACTAAGCAAAAGAATGATTCAGGGCAGAGAATGGGAAATGAGGGGAAGGAGAGCAAAGCACATAAAAAGACACGGTTCTTCAAGCAGACAGAGTTGACTCCCCTAAATGAAACCTCGGAGAGAATTTATTCTGCTATAAAGGACTCAGGCATTTTTCCTCTGGTAAAAACACAAAGAGTTACAGAGCAGCAAGCCAACTCCAGAAAATTTTGTCGGTTTCATAATCAGCCAGGCACAACACCAATGAATGCCGAAACTTAAGGAGCTTGATTGAGGAGCTCATCCAGAGGAACCAACTACAGCTTATGTTAAGAATCCTCAAAACGCTCCAGCTATCCAATGGCAGAGTAATGCTGCCAGTGAGCATGGACCACATGAGAAAGCTCAAGCTCCCATAGACCTACAACTGGTCATCGACTGACAACCACTGATTGAGGACCTAAGAATAAGTGGTCCCCATCGCTTTTAATTTTACAGTACTTTTCTTTACTACTTGCTATATTCTTGTAAGCAGTTGGCGATGATTTACTTACGTTATATTAAACAAAGGCCTTATGAATCAAAAGTTATGTGCTTACCTAAGTAACATACTTGTAAGCTCATACTAAAAGTCGATTTCTTAAATGTAGGCAAAGTAGAAGCAATCGCTTATTTACAACCCAACCATAACAGAAAGCTTCCCAAGCATATTCCAGTGAAGCAACTCGAGAGCCAAAAACATCATGCGAATTAAGCAAGACGAATAAACACATATCTTTAAGAGAATAAGCTGTTCTGGGGCGAATAATGAAAAGCGTAGTAAACAAACACCAAGTCAGAAAGCTGCACTTTTCACTATGAAAAATGGCAAGTCCTTAGCAAGCATCCATTGAAGGGATTGGCGTCAAACTTTGAGAAAAATACAAAGGTGGTATCGAATTTGTTTCATGGATAAAAATTGCCAATCCCAAAAGAGGCACCTTGTTAGGTTCAGGACACAAATTCTTTAAATCGAAATAAAGCACGATAAGAGGAACTAGTGTCCACCTCCCAGGATTATGCGTAAAGTTGGAAGGACCAACAAAACATAGTTTGGAAGCACCAGTCCTAGTGCCGGAAGGACCGACAAACATGCTGGAAGAACCGGCGCAAACAACAATCCTAGCCGAAAGGGGGTAACAGAAATCCTAGCCGAAAGGAGGTAACAGAAATCCTGGCCTAAAGGGGGTAACAGAAATCCTAGCCGAAAGGGGGTATCTAATAAGGTCTTTTTTTATTCCAAAATAACCAGATCAAACAGGACCAAAATTGGATCGAAACTTAAAACTTAAGTCCTCCCCTGGGGGCACGTACTCAAAACTAGTCTCCGAAGGACTTGGGTCACCGAGTTAGTGAGATATGGGGTTTAATACATTCTAATAAAAAACAATAATATGCATATATATGTATATGTATTTAACCAAGTCTCCGAAGTGATTGGTTCACCAAGTTAGTGAGAAACGTGGTTAAATACATCAAGAACAGAAACGTGTGTTTGAATCGAGTATCCGAAGGGCTTGGGTCACCGGGTCAGTGAGAAACACAATTAAATGCATTATAGAATAAAACCCCTTGAAGGGGAGCAATACGAATATGATTCTTAGACTACAACGAACTTTGGTACGGGGGCATAACCATAGCGTAAAAGCAAACCAACGATACTAACTTTACATACCATGAGCCCGTTATAATCATACGATTAACAAAGTGTTTCGTGATACAAATCAATTGTGATAAAGGTGTGATATGCAGGTACCAGCGAAAAGATAACAAAGCTGGATAAAAGGTTGTAGTACAACAAAGCAAAACACGAATTCATCACAGAGACACAGGGTCACAAAGTTGGCAACGTAAGCATAAAATAGCAAGCGAGGACTGGCGCTCGCATATACAACCAGCCTAAGAATCATTATTTTTCTTTACCATCTCTAGTACATTGCTTGTTGGTATCTTCCTGAACAATATGATCATCAGTAGAATGAGCCTCGGTAACATTTCTATTGGCATGAATAACAGGAAGATCCGCAGAAGAAATCTGAGAGCTTGAGGCCTCAGCATTATCGAGACAGGGAATATGAACAGAGACAACATCCAGAGCCTCTTTCCTAAGGGATTGAGCTCATTCATCTGCTAGTATTTTTATACCCTCAACTAAAGCAGCATGATCTTCCGCTTCTAGGAGGGTCTCTTGGGGTACACTGTCTTTTTCATCTTTGGAATATTTAAGCACTTGTTCCTAAACGAGAGCCAATGTTCAAGGAAAATCCTTGTTCAAAAAGCTCAGGCTTCCACAATTTATAACGCTAAAAATGTAAAATTGGAACAAAGTTTCATCAGTTTTTACCTTGGCTCGCTCAAGATCACTGGTTAACTTTGCTTTATCCTCTTCCAGTGTTTTGAGGGATTTACTTTGAGAAATAATCTTGTCTTCAAAAACTATCTTCTTTCGTTGGTAAGAAGCTATAGTCTGCTATTCCAAAGCCAATCGAGATTCAGTGGATTCCTGGCTAGATTGAGCCTCGTAGACTTACTTTTTGGCAGCCTCAATCTCCCCCCTTAAGCTTCTCATTTCAGCTTCTAAGCTGCTTATCCTATTATCTCCGCCATTCAAAGATGCAATTTCAGATTCGTGAGGTTTAATCATATGGATCAGTTCAGCTTTGTCATTTTCAAGAAGCTCAATACGCTCAAGGTGTCGAGTGCTCAACCTCTGAAATTCAAAGCAAAATTTGTTCCATGACCCAAATCGGCTTCCGGTAGTATCCGTAACCTCGTCTAATTGTACTTCAAGTTGACTTTTAGTAATGTCAAGTTAGGTGGTCATATAGTTTTTTATAGCACTCAACTCTCCAATGGCATTTTGGTCATCGTATGGGTACAAATATAAATCAAAGTCCATTCCTCTTAAATCCCAACCTCCAAATCGATCCTTCAGCTTTGAATTACCAGGTACAATTACATAAGGAGTCCCGTCAAGGATCGCTTGGATCTGGATAAAAGTGGGGACAATAGATTGAGAAGCTGCAAGGGGTCGTTCCGGAGAGATAAGAGGATTGGGGTTCAAGAGCTCAGCCGATTTATGAGATTCCCAGGGCTCGTTCCCACCTCGGTCATCATTATCTTTTTTTCTTCTTAGTATCCTCCGGGAGTTGTTCCTTGTCTGTTACCCCTTTTTCAAATATCTGTAAATGATCATGTTTCCTCTTCTTCCGTTGATTAGCCAAAGAAGGTTCAGGAGCATGTTTGGATAGGGGATCTAAAGGTAACTGGGGGGCGCTTCGAGCAGCGAGAAAGACGGGACTGTAGAAGATTTTATGGACTGACAAGACCAGCCTGTTGGGAAAAGCTGTCCAGTAAAGATGATTTCATTCCTGAATCTGGAAAAGAGAGAGGAAGAAATTTAGTACATATATGAAAAAATACTAGAACAAGACAAAAAAGGAAATGTGCTAGGTATACAAGGAGGAACTAAAGCAATCCCTAGCCTTGTGAGATATTTTCCTAGCCTAGAAACGGGAGCTTTGAGAATTCCTATATTTAAGATTTGGGGTTTAGATATTTGAATGATAGTATCACCTTGAATAAGGTCTTTAGCTAAATCAAGAACACCGAGATCCTTAAAAGTTTCTGAACCACCCTCTTCTTGATTACCCTAAATGGGAAAACTTTCATCAATTCCACCAACATCCAAAGCTTCCTTAGAAGTCACTCCAGCTTCATCAAACTACTCATTCTCTTTCACCGGATCTGAGGCAGTTTTTGAAGAGGTCACATTTGCATCATCCTGCTTAGTTTCCCCTGAAGAAGGACCCTCCTTCCCAGTCTGGTCCGACAAAATCACGAGATCTTTACCCTTACAACGCTTGGATATTACCTTTTTAGCAGAAACCGATTTGGGTTTAAGAGCTGCGTTACTGCTCTTTGCAAAACTGGAATGCTTCTCTTTTGGGGCCCTTTTGGCCGGAGACTTGCTAGCAGCACCTTTTTTATCAGAAGAATCCACAGCAAAAATACACGAAGGAGAAAGTAAGTTATAATGATGTAGGAACTCTTCGATAATAAATTTTTTTATGTTCCTCTCACCTTCCTCAATAGCAAGTAGAGAACTACAGAGATCTTGATTGAGAGCGATACTCTGATCAGGAAGCACTGTAATATAACTAAAGACTTAAGTAATAGATAAAAAGGAGTAAAAAGGGGACTGAGAAGTAAGTATACTCACCGCCTTCCATCCATAAGCCGTAGAAACTATTAGGGCGTCGAACGAAGAAATACTGATTAGGAAATTCTCGAACACTCTCCACTATGACAGTAATTAATTTGGAACCCCGACTTTTAACAAAAAACAATTGAAGGGCGTTGATGGCTTCTCTTAAAAGAATATAAGGAACATATATCTTCAAATGAAGGAGCGCGTTGTTTCTCTTTCATGAAAAGGATATAAAGGCTTATTAAAACGGCATAACCGTTTGGGTGTAAATGACACGGGGCAATAGCCAAGTTCCGGAGAATCATTTCTAAATAGGGATTAAAAGGAGGAATCACCCCGCTCATCAACATACCGCGATTAACAGCAACATATCCAGTTGGAGGAACATCCACAAAATTAATCTTCCTAGGCAACTTGGCTTCTTCCTTTTTCGAAATTCCAAACTGTTTGCACAACTGTTGAAACGAGCTAAAAGACAGCTCTGTCACATGCCTCTCACAAGGTATACTAGAAAGTGCATGGGGTTAAGGAAAGTTTTGAGTAGCATTTACCCCAAGGGAAGGATCTGGTGTGGTTTTAGCAGTTTGGTCAGAACTTCTAGCTTGGCCAGACATAGTTTGGTTCTTGGAACTCTGGTGTGATCGATGACGAGTTAGAATTTCTGCATAAATAAATATCATGTCACTAAAAAATTAGTACCACAAAAAGGGAAGAAGTTAAACAAGTGCAAACCAAAATGAGGCCATGCACGACTGACCCTTGTAGGACAGATAGAAGCAATCCAATCGAGTTTGAGGCATAAGCAACCCAGTTATCTAACCATTCACAAAGGGTTTTGACCTGCTCGCATGTGAATAACCAGATTCCAGATTTGAACTCATACCGACCCTAATCGGGTCGCGCATAACTCAAACTCGAGTTAAGACGGTCGCAATATTTAGTCATAATGGGTCATTCGTAACCAACCTCATATAGAAGTCGTGCAAGAACGACCCATGCCAAATTAAAAATTTGAGCGACCATAAAGATCGAACACGAGTATGCACGACAAAGAAAAAGGAAAATTTCCAAACCAAATATAGGGTCAAAACAAATATAGATGATGAACGGTCTATGCAAACTCCTCAATTTCACAGTACAAAGGCAAAGACTATCGCCAATTTGAGTGACAATCAACAAAATCATATCAGTAGCGACATGATCATAGAAGTATGCAACAAAGGGATATTAAAGAGCATTGCGACAAGAAACTTAATGGCGCGTTACTGAAAAATTATAAATTCAAAAGGCTATATGTATTCGACAGGCAAACTCTTTACATGTATAACCCTGCAACGACCTAGTTAAAATCACAAGAATCCTCAGGAAAATCCATAAGAGACAATCTTGGTCAGTATTTAGGTCCTTCAAACTGTACCCAGGGTTATCAAATTCATACTTTAGATTAAACCGAAGCAAAATTAAGGAGAAAAATTTACCTACAAACAAGAGGACAGTCTCAAATCTAAGAGAGTAGGCTGCCCTAATCAATCTTGAGGTTGTAGAGCTTCGGTGAGGGTACCACGCCCGGCTGTAAGTCAAAACTTTGGAAGGACAAATATAATTGAAAGCTTCGAAGGTAATCGGGACAGCGAGTAAGGTTGTCTAGAACAATACAACCATTAAAAGCTTCTCTGGAGAAAAAGAAATGAAATAGGAAATGGGAAAGTAAGAAGGCAGTATATAAAGTAAGAAGAAGGCTAAAAGGCCCAACAGGCCAAACCAGCGCTTCGGCTCGCTTGCTCGACTATACTATGTAAACGAAGGACCTCAAATTCAGCCAATTATATTGGCACATAAGCGAACGAGAACCCTTTCAAACATACATATATGTGAGCCATGTGAAAGCAATACAACATGGAAAGTTTGACTTAATCCATAGAATGGTTCCACATTTAATTATTTCGAAGCTTGATTTTTTTTACAAAATTACAATCTTCGAGGGGAAAATATTATCCCTCAAAAAATTCGTACATACATTAGATGATTAAGTATGAGTTAGAGGCATAAGACAAACATTCGAGTCGGATGAGCATCATAATGAGTTTGTTCGCACATAAGTTAAGGGTCGAGCACGATGTAAGAGAAGTCGGCCATTCTTATACCAAAGAAATCGGTCGTACAAGACAAGGAGAAGAATTGGTTCAAGTCACATGTTCCATTCTGCAGTCATTCATTCATATTACCCTGGTCGATCATACTTAGCAGGGAACACAAAGATGTCAAAGATCGCACATGCATCTCATGTTCACTTACGGGTTGCAACCCCAGTCGCTCGCTCATTCCTCAATCAGTCACTAATGCTCCAATCATATGCTACCTACCGGTCCGACATGTGTCAACTCCAGAGTGATCGCATTTATATCTTCTCTATAAGCCTTGATCGGTCGCATGTTCATCTACAATCAAATACTGAAGCTTCAACGAAATACTATCTGTCGGTCAATAAAAGGCTTAACAAAATGACCTGGACGGTCGCTCTTATACCAACCATGAAGCATTGACAAGTCGCATGTACACTCCTAACCTGTTCGCCCATTCAATGTGCTCAGATCTATGTAATCGCCTGCTCCCATGAAGCCGCTCGTGCGGGACAAATGAATACAACTATCGACAGTTGGCTACAACTAGGCGATGGCATTTTCGTAATTAATGAAACAAGCGACCCATATCCCGCATATATGAACTTTAGCTCATTTCTTCAGGAGATCTCACCTATAAATAGGCCATGGCTGCCACCATAAGGGGGATCGACTCCTGGCCATGCTTAGGGAATCCATTAAAATCCTATAAGGGAGAAAAGATCAAAGACGTCTTCCTTCTCCATCGCTCACCCATTCTTCTCTTCTCCTCCATGGATTCCACCATTTCTCCATTAAATCCCATGAATTTAAGCGAGATTTGTATGTGAGAGTGAGAATATGTTGAGAGAATGAGAAAATGTATGAACAAAGAGAGTTTATATGCTTTGTAATCACAGTTATGATAATGCAAACTACCTTCATAGTGGACGTAGGCCTAGCTTAGGGCCGAACCACTCCAAAACCTTTGTCGTCATTTTATTTTCCTTGTTTTTTTCTTGTGATTGCGGCTCCATCTATTTTCTAACCACATTGGTGAAGTAGGATTCTCATACCATTGGTGTTGAGCCATTTTTTGGTGAAAACAAAACTCATCAAGATATCCATTCCTGGACAGGCAACAATTAACAATCGCGTCTCTTTATGAAGTTGGGACTCTTGATTCCTCATGCTATGTATAAATAGCAGATTATTTCCAAGATCATCTTTGTCATATTCCGCAAGCCAAAGTCATTGACCGGAGTAATTCTAGAAACGTAGGCAAATAATCCAACCTTTTCGAGTCAAAAGGTTAGATTCACCGATCTCAAATCATGTTGAGTTGTTGGCTTTCGTATGTGAATATATGTGCTATCAATTCGTTCCAAACAGCTCTTTTTAATGGATGCTATATCAAGTTAGTTCACATGCATTCACCGTGTTGTTCAAAATCTGAAACATTCAGTGAGAACATCCTTTGTTCCCTTTTAGTTTCCTTTTGGAATCAATCCTTCGGATCGAAAGTTCCTTTTCTTTGCTTTGGATCAAATTCGCAGGACCCAAAGGTAGATTTCTTATGCTATCTCTGCAGCGTCATTCGATTCGAACCCACTCAATCCGACGTCCTTTTTTCCACTTCAATTTTGCAGTAGGAAGCGGTCCACCCATCGTTTCAAGAGGAAACTGAATAGCCACTTCCTACTATTATATAAATCAGGCCTTTTCCCATTTTTCCACTTTTTATCTTTTACTGCCATCACCCCGAATCAAGACAAATTAAATCCTTGATTTTACAAATACATCTCTGAATTCAACTTCAAATCTACTAAGGTGGGTCTTAAATCATGCAATTCGTGTTTTATTTCGAAGTCTCACACGGATTTAACCCTGAAGTCACATTCGTCTCCTTCGGTTCTCTATGATGTTGGCGTTTTGAACCTCCGGGACTACCATCGTCGTTGGTGATGTCGTAATCTTCGCTGGTGACGATCGTGGTTCCTCCGGTTTGTCGACAATGTCTAAGATATTGGCTTAGCGATTCAACTCTCATTCTTTTGGACTAGAGATGAGCGAGAGTATGGTGGGGTTCCAGCGAAAAAGGAGGAGAAGAAAAGAGATGGTAGGTTTTGATTCAAAGAAGTTGAGAAAGAGTAATGCAAGGGCTAGATGGGTTAACGTGGGATTAGATCGAATTTTTTTGATCTGAAGTCGTTTGACCCAGTCCCATTAGATCTGATGATGTTCAATCTGAAGTAATCGAGTTGAAAGCCTATCCTCTCCGAAGTTAATTAATCTGGACTACCCTGCTCTATGTACTTAGGCATCCCAAACAACTAATATGACATTTTTAATCAAGTTGACGATCATAGAAACACTGTAACTTTAAATAAGAAAATCAATAGGGAATATATGCTCTTAGATAGTTAGGATAGAACCTTCTAGGACTTGAACTAAATCGGCATATCATACTATCTCAGATAGTATTGAACATAAAGACATAATTCTTCACGATACCGCGATGCATATCAAACAACTACATGCCTTCAACACTTCTTTCCTTTATGTCTTTCAACATACCTGTACTACACACACTAGCGCGCACACACACACGCAGGGGGAACAAGTTGTTTTACTCTAACCACCAACGTTTCTTGGGTAGTACAGCTTAGAAGATATACTATAAGATATCTAAATCTTAAGAGGGCAAAGCTCTAGAGCGAATAACCAATCTCGATATTCTTTCATCATATTCTAACTCTAGTGATAATGATCCAGAATTTGAAGTCGACATCTATAGGGAAGTTGAAGCCTCTGAGGAACGAATTTCTATGGATGATGAGGTTAGAGGGGTAGGAGATAATAGAGCTTCTGACACATTCAGTGACGTTGTCTTTCTAGAAGAGCCCAAAGATTCTTGGGTATCCACTACCGATGAATCAAGGCTTCGACGACAATGCTTAAAACATGGGATTTCTTTGGATGGCGTTCGTGTTGTCAATATCTTAGATTGACCTCAAAATCCTCTAGAAGGGCACATGACAATAAGTTGACACATGTGTTCAGTTGAAAGCATCCCTCCTTTTCACCCTTTCATTGTCGAATTTCTTAGATGAGTGAAAATAGCGCGCATGCAACTTCATCTGACAGCGTACTCGTACTTGTATAATTTGTAAATAGCATATATCAAAATCCTAGGTGTGGAGCCCACTTATAAAGATATAATCTTTTTCTACAACTTTAAGCATCGCCAGTAGGTGACTCCTTCTTTTCTTTATTTTGAGTTTGTGCTTAAGAGGAAGATGATTACTGAGGGCTTTGGTAATGTCGGCGACATAAGGACCGACTGGTTTTATATCAGTCACCAAGCGACATGCGCTAGGAGATGGCTTGGGATGGCTTCAGTCTATTGAGATCTAAATCTCAGTTTCTTCTCCATAGCTTTATGTCATAGGAATTCTAACATTTCTTTTCATTGTCAGTTCTTAAACTGAAGAAGTTGCAAGGTCAAGCATACCAGGATCATCTAACTGCTCTATGTAATGCTCCACCAGCCTTACTAAGTGTGAGGAGTTACCTCATGGATTAGTTCCTTTTCCGATATCACTTGCTTAGTCCACAGCGATATGAGATTTGGTAGAGGTCATTCTCCTGTGTACGTGCTCCAGCTCAGATTCCTCCGGCACTAGTGGGGACTAAAAATGTGCCCCCGATCGAGGGGCAGGAAGTAGTATCATCTGAGGCCGAGGAGGCCCCAAAGAGTAAAGACCTCGCAAGTTCCAGTCGAGAACCTCATAAGGGGTAGAGGGAGAAATCCCTTGAGAAAGATATCACCAGAGAACTTAAAAGCCCTTATCCCATTAACGTATTTATGGAGGAGCTCTTATATAAGTTCTGTAACACCCTGCATTTTTAATGAAATTAAAAATGTGGAAATATGTATATATATTATATACATAGATATATTTAAGAGAAAAATTAAATAACGACAATAAAATTGCTTGTAATAAGTTCATGCAGTGAAATGAAGGAAAAAGATTAATAAAAGAAATTAAATGCAATATATGAAATGCGAAGAAATGCATGCGAACAATTAAATAGAAATAAAAAGGAAAATTTGAGAAACTTCAGTAATTTGGTCATGAAATTAGCATCATCGCGTTCGTGGCGATTTTCTAGTCAATTTAGACCTATAGTTTGTAGAAAACTGATTTAAAATGAAGAAGATATCTTTAAATTAAATATTGCAGCAAAACATGAAAAAGAGGAATGAGAGAATAATGTGTAGCTTTGTCCTAATTCTTGTTAGCAAAAGACTTAGTAGCTCATTTGGTTAATACATGTGACTTGTATGCAAGAGATTCTGAGTTCAATTCCCACCAGTGCCATATTTTTGTTTTAGAGGAATGACTAAAAAGTGGCCTAGCGTGAACGCAGTTCAATTAAAAAAAGCGGTTTAGTGTGAATAGGGTTAATTGGAAAGATAGTTAAAAAGAAAAATAAACATATATATAATATATATATATATATGACATGTGGGTGTCAACACCCCTGCTGTTGTGCATCATGTTACACACATGGCGCATTTTTACTTGTTAATGACGATTTTTGAGTTTTAGGGCTGAGGTGGCCTCTTTTGATTGGCTGGATGACATGTCTTTGAGCTGTGTGGTTCTGATGATCTCCTAGTTAATCTAAAGGCTCTAACTAAGCTAATACATCTACATAAGCACATCTAATCTGACCCTAATCTAAACTAAATTCATTCATAAGCCTCCATGCTGCTGCATCCAAAACTAAACTAGTTTCTCTTCTTCAACGAATCAAAGCATGAGAATTGTGAAAAAGGGGAACGATTCTAGAACAACAACAAACGCTTAATTCATATCTATATTCTTTCTTCTTCTACCACTGTGAGCATAGTTACTTTCACAAGATAATTAATTAAAAATAATGGTGATAAGTGTGAATTGGACTGTGTGACTATGCCTGTATCATATGCTATTAGATCTATTATGTTGAGATATGCCCATTCTGTTATCATATGTTATTGGATCTATTTTGTAGATTCATATGCGTAATTAAATCTACTCTATTCTATGCTATGCAAGTTCATGTTAATTAGATCTATGCAAGTTTATGTTAATTAGATCTATGCAAGTTTATGTTGATTAGATTTATCCTATTCTATGCAAGTTTATGTTAATTAGATCTATGCAAGTTTATGTTAATTAGATCTATGCAAGTTTATGTTGATTAGATCTATTCTATTCTATGCAAGTTTATGTTAATTAGATCTATGCAAATTTATGTTAATTAGATCTATACAAGTTTATGTTAATTAGATCTATGCAAGTTTATGTTGATTATATATATTCTATTATATGCAAGTTTATGTTCATTAGATCTATGCAAGTTTATGTT
This sequence comes from Allium sativum, assembly GCA_030737875.1. Lineage (NCBI taxonomy): Eukaryota > Viridiplantae > Streptophyta > Magnoliopsida > Asparagales > Amaryllidaceae > Allium > Allium sativum. Next base: position 886,154,927 of record CM060915.1, on the reverse strand, counting down.
GATTAGATCTATTCTGTTCTATGCAAGTTTATGTTAATTAGATCTATGCAAGTTTATGTTAATTAGATCTATGCAAGTTTATGTTGATTAGATCTATTCTATTCTATGCAAGTTTATTAGATCTATGCAAGTTTATGTTAATTAGATCTATGCAAGTATATGTTAATTAGATCTATGCAAGTTTATGTTGATTAGATCTATCCCATTCTATGCAATGTTAATTAGATCTATGCAAGTTTATGTTAATTAGATCTATGCAAGTTTATGTTGATTAGATCTATCCTATTCTATGTAAGTTTATGTTAATTAGATCTATGCAAGTTTATGTTAATTGGATCTATGCAAGTTTATGTTGATTAGATCTATCATATTCTATGCAAGTTCATATTCCATATGATTACTGGATCTATATTATGTGTGGATGATGCCTCTTTCCCTCTTCTTTTCCTTTTTCTTATGAGTTAGGCTAACAACGAGCCTAACATATTATGTGAATTATACGTACAAATGACATAGGAATGTTGGGGAAAAGTTTGGGAAAAACATTGAATATTATGTAATTGGCATAAATTGGTTTGTAATCATTTAATTAACTTGGGGCATAAATTGGTATAATTTATGTACATGGAATTATGGACATAATTAGAATGAGAATTATGAACATAGCCTAAATGGGGAATTATGGACAAATTGGAATATGGATATTAATTCAAATTAGGTTTTGAATAATAGAATGAGATAATGAACGCCTAAGACACGAGGTTAGACTTGGTTTGCGGTATAACCTGCCCGGACCCGCCCGGCACATCCAGCAACCGCAAACGACAGTCTAATGTGAGCGGTCAAAGGCATAAACTAGATGCGTAATAAGGCAAAGACACGAGGTTAGATTTGGATTGCGGTATAAGCCTACCCGGACCCGCCCGGCAAATCCAGCAACCGCAAAACAGAATCTAATGTGGGAGGTCTTGCAGGATTACGGTTATAATGAATTAAATAACACTTAACCAAGATAAGACATGTAGTGGGACATGGGGTTAAGTGGGTGACATGTGAAATATAATTAGAAACACTTACCAAGTTGAAACATGTAAGAAGACATGAATAAGAAGGGGTTAAGTGGGAAATCCTAGTGGGGACCAAGTATAGACGGGAAGCTTGTGTCAAGTGTGGGGACCCTTTTCAACCAGTAACCCATTTAGTATCTATGTGAGCTCGAATTAGGTCGAGGACGATACATGCTTACTGGGATTGATTGTAAGAGGTCAAACGGGTTAGCGGTGGCAATGCAAGTCCAACGGAGTCATGTGTGTGCATGGGTCCGGGCTGGTAGGTAAGATGTTGTTGCATCGTGTAGATATAAGCCGTGCCTTTTTAGTAGTATCGGGTTGCCACTTTAGGGAGTGATACACCCTACTGTGGGGCCAGCACAGGTATCTACGAGTTAGGGAGCCGATCGAATGGGGAGGGTAGTGGGTATAACTAGTGGAGATAGGAGCAGGCGGCACCTATGATAACAGCTAGAAGTACACGAAACTACCATTATCATTATTATTATGATTAGTAGGGAGGGTAGTGGGTACAACTAGTGGGGGTGGGAGCAAGGCAGCACCTACGAGAGCAGCTAGGAGTACACGAAGCTGCCATTATTATGATTCGTAAGAGGGATCAACTTTCAGTATGGGACTAGTAACGGTGCGGTGTAATTAGCATTGGTGCAGTGTAGGAGTTATCTTATAGTGATTAGAAGCGCAATCAACGTTATATCTTGTTCACCTTGTTCACCTTATCATATCTGTTTATGTTATAGTCATTTCGTATATCCAATTTTTTGTTCTTATCCTGTTACTTTAATGATTATATTGTTAAAGTCACTGGACTCGCCAGACTTTATGTCTAACCTCGTTTGTTTCGCCTCTTTTCTTTCCTTTCCCCTCCTCCAGGTTCTCAGGGTGAGACTAGTGGAGCTTAACTTGGATCTCTTTCTCTCACTTTTGGAAGTGCTTGGAGTTGCTGAAAATAATGTTTAGCTTTATCTTCTTCTTTTATTATGGCTATTTGTAACGGGATTATGCTTTTGGTTTTCATGTAATAATTTGACCAAGATGGATATTTGTGTACTTGGTTTTACAAGTTGGTTTTGATGTTGTAACCAAACTATGTTCCGTTTTCGCTGCAATGAAGTTATTTTAAATTTTGTAGTACCATTTTTATATATCTGTCTTGTGATGTTCTGTTTTATACACTTGTAATGCTCCATGAAAGTTGATGCATTCCCTTTGTGAGTGACATTAATGGACGTGGGGTGTTACAAGTTCGCTGGGGAAGAGCCTAAGGACCCTTCCCCAAAAGGCACATCTACTGGAAAGAAGCAGAATTTTCCTAAGACTCCACCTCCAACGAAGTCGTCAATTCATGTTTCTTGCCGAGAGAATTTAGTATCTCCATTCCAAGGCTTAGGCAGCCTTCTTTTACCAAATACAATACATTCTTCTAAATACCTTAGTTCTGGTTCTTTCTTTCCTACTTCTGAGGAAGAAATCACACCCACTAAGATAGGGAACATGACACCAACTAGCCAAACTCTGGGACCCGGTCCCTCAGGGGGATCACTTAGGACACACGCGACACAGACACTACATGTCGTAACACTTGTGTGTTACATTGAATCTTGATTCTAGTGCTGGCTTACTTTGACTTGCAGTAACTATGTCTCATCGAAGTTATGATCCAAGAAAGCTCCACAACAGTCTCTCGAAGTCTTATTCCGACGTTGAGCATGCCTATAGGGTTGACCGCGAGAGAGAGGATAGAGGGTGTTATCAACAAAAATATTATCCCTTCTTATGCTCCCGCTCTCCAGTTTGTTCTGAGTTTGGCCAGCACAAAAGCTACCAGAGCCATCGTGAAGGGAATAAACAAACACCCAAGCCCCACTTCTTCAAGTAGATTCACGCATTCAGGATAAACGTTCCAAGAAGCACTCCAGCCCCAAGGAAAAATCCAAAGATAAGGATGGTGCAGCAATCGTTCCATCCAAATGTAAATCCATTAATATCTCCACATCAAAGCCCGTTGTCCTTGATGCTTCTACTACCGAGAGGATAAAGGTCTTAAAAGAGAAATTCCCTCGATATCACTTCGGGAACATTCACTTTGTGCCCAATCTCCATCCGGTCCCTGAGGATTGTTCTGATAGCATCAAGGAAAGGATAGACTTCGTCGACCAACAACACAAGGAAACATGCAAAAATGCTCGAAAGCTATCCGAAGTTATACAACATCTCCAATTAGACTAGGATAATCAGAGGCATCTTTGGGAATGCGACACGTCACGTGTCAAGGCTATCAAGAAAGAATGTAAAGAAATCCAAGCTAAACTCGAACTTGCAGTTGTGACACCAATAAATATAAGAAATTACACGATGAGTTGCAATAGCATTTCCACAACGAGCTCGATGTCAGTAGTAAAGAATGCGCAACCCTTAAGGAATAGTGCCAAAGTGTTACAGCCGAGAATACCAATTCAAAGTTGTCTTGCACTCGCCTCGAGCATGAGAAGAATGAACTTGAGAAGGAGAATGTCGATCTAAGAGTCGAGCTGACTGGCGCAGAGGAGAGGGCAAAAAGGGCAGAGGAAAATTATAATACAGATCTCGAGTCTGCTTCTAATTCCAAAGCTCAATTTGAGGTTGACGAAGCTTTGATGGAGAAACAACTCGTCGAATCCAAACATGATCTGGATGGCGTGACAAATCTCATAATGTCTTTTTTTGCACAAGTCCTTCAATATCGTGACATATCATGGGTGGAGGACTATCCCACAACTTTAGTTGATGCATGGAGTGAGCTTGTTGATGATGAGAAGCACAGGTTGAAGGTTGAAATTGTGGATGAGGAAGAATTGATAAGGACATTCTTGAGGGGTGATGAACCTGAGCGTCTGGAAGAAGAAAGGAGGTTGCTAAAGGAAGCTGAGGATGTCGCGAAGAATCAAGCTAAGGGAAAATATGCCATTGAAGGTAGATCTGGCTCTTCCTCTGCAGTGCCTAAAGCTGGGAAGATAAAGAAGTACGATCCTGAGCGTCCAAGACTTATTACACACACAATTCCTCCTCGTTACTGAAGCTAAAACTATCGCAACTCCTGCAGATTAGTCAGCTGAAGGTATCCTCGCATTCTCTCCTTAGTTTGCTAAAGCTATAATGGTGCATCGTCGTGCTATGAGGCTTTCAATTGAGAGGCCTGTTATTTCTCCAAAGCTAATAATTGTTTCTTTCCCTGCTTTAGGTACAAAGCCTGTTGATGCTGCTAAAAGCAGAAGACAAAGGCAACCGACGATCTCTCAGTGCCTCCTGGTGATGATGCCCCGAAGGGAGGAGAGATGATAGCTGCACTTAATGATCTTGATGGCAATGATGGCAACAGCGATGTCATCTATGCTGGGGAGTCAGGTAAAACCGGAGAGTTGACACTTTCTGAAATGAAGGTGAGAAACGAGGGCAACCTTTTGCAAATCAAGATCGAGATTTTGTCTACACCTTTTCTCATTGATTCCCTTAATGTCGTCATCCCTTCCAGCATAGAGGTTTCTACTGATCTTCCCGCACTAAAGATTACAAGCTCCAAGCTTACTCCTAGACCTGAAGAATTTTCAAGTGGGAAGAAATAAAAGAAAAAACGTCTACTTACCGAGACTGAAAAGGAGGAGCAGAAGAAGCTCAGAGAGCTTAAGAAGATCAAAACATCTAAGTCTTGGATGCTTTCAAACTTGTTTCTTTTAGGTTTCCACAGGCCAACTGTGGTTGTTGCGAGTGTAGCACTCGCTTTTTACTTTATCACTCTGTATAAAACAAGTAACTAGTAAAATAGTTATTGTTTTTTACAAATCTTTAATTAATGAAGTAATTTGTTTCTATCATCCTCTTTCCATTCAATATACTTGCGATTTAATTTTTATACCATACCTAACTTATGTGTAAAGTGATTAGGAGGTATAGTGTATATTCCCAACTAACCTTGGATTATAGGAAAAGTTCATGGCATATTCGAGATTAATTTACAAGTTCATGGAAATACCCCTAGCATCAGTGGGGATCTCAGGCTAAGTTTATGCTCATACCCCCAACTGTTCTATGGGGTAGGAGCCAAGTCCTTTGGATGTTCAATCCAAATTTTTTTATACTCTCCTATCACGAATTTAGGTTAGAGTCATGGGTTATAGCAGTTTGAATTTGTGGTGCACCATCAGAGTTAGAGTTGATCATGTGAAGGGTCATGTCATTCGCTTTGGCATCCAGTATACACTTTAAGTTCTAAAGTGGGTATTTGCGGATTCGAGTGTCGATATTAAACTCAAACTTAGTTAAATTCCGTTCCAAGTACTGAGGAACAAAGTTAGTAGGACAAGTGGTCAGGTCACACTTGTCCGGGCATCGTCCTTTTCCCTCCATGTCAAGGGAAGGAATTTCCATCAGGGATGGTTGAGTTCCACCCCTATTGTTTATACTTGCACCATCAAAATAGGGAAAAGTTTTTATATGTTATTTAAGTGTCACTTCTTCACTTTGGTTTGCAAAGCGGGGATTATTGTGTGAAGCGTCAATGTCAAGGTCAACTTAGATTAACCCAAGTCCGATTAATCATGGAATTGGGTTAGCTCGTCAAAGCGCGAGCAAGCGAACGTCGTTACGGAGATAACTACTCCCTTCGATTATGTTCAGTACAGGTCAATCAGATTATAATACTTAGCCAAATCATCATAAATATTAACAGAGCATGGAAAGAGATTTTATTTATAAACAATAGCTTTGAGCAAAGCACGCCTTATTACATAATCCAAGAATGAAAAAAGTAAAGGCCTAAGTCAAATAGTGTCACAAATGCTCGACATTCCATGCTCTCAGAAGATGATCGCCATCAACGATCGTTAGCCTGAAAGCTCCATTATCAAGCTTCCGATGAATCATGTACGATCCTTCCCACTTCGGGACTATGTAGATGAGGGTCGGGAAGACACGCTTCAGAACGAGGTCTCCAGGCTTGAAGATCCAAGGTCGTACTTTCCGATTATAGCATCAGGCAACCTGATGTCTATGCTCGGAAGCACGAAAATCTGCCTCATCTCTCTTTTCATCGATCATATCTAGTGACTTCAGGAGAAGTGCTTTATTGTTCAAAGGATCATAATGCATCGCTCTATGCGAGAAAACTTCAAGCTCTACTAGGATGACTGCCTCCGAACCATATGAGAGTGCAAAAGGAGATGTCCAGCAGCTGACTTATGGGTAGTTCGATATTCCTAGAGAGCTAATAGTAATTCATCGACCCATAGCCTTTGCCTGCTCCAATCATTCCTTCATAATGGTCTTGATGATCTTATTTACGGCCTCTACTTGCCCATTTGATTGCGGGTGTGCAACTGTTGTGTATCACTTCTCAATTTGATGCTATCGACATAAATCTTTAAAACCCATGCTATCGAATTGGGTTCATTATCAGTAATGATGGTCTATGGGAGGCCAAATCTACAAATGATGTTCCTGACGATGAAGTTGATCACCTGCTTGGTGGTGATGGTGGATAATGGTTCTACTTCTACCACTTCGTAAAGTAATCCACTGCCACGATTGCATACTTTGCTCCATCCTTGGATATCGGAAGACTTCCAATGATGTCAACTCCCCATATTGCAAATGGCCAAGGACTCATCATATGGGTGAGTTGGTTAGGCGGAGCCTTGAGAATCCTAGCAAACCTTTGGCATTTGTCGCAGCATCGTGAATAATCAGCCGCACCTCGGTTTATGGTAGGCCAAAAATACCCGCACGGTAGTATCTTCTTTGCTAAGGTTTGCCCTCCGGTGTGATCACCACAATCGTCTTCGTACTCATCTCGTAAAACACATTTGACGTCGTCATTAGCAATGCATCGGAGTAAAGGAACGGAAAATCCTCTTCAGTAAAGAGTTCCATGCTGCATAACATATCTTGAAGCTTTGCTAAAAATGGTGCGCTTTTCTCTCTTTCTCTCTACAAGTGTTTCATGCTGTAGTAAATTCTTTATAATAGGGGTCATCCATAACTCTCTTTCAGGCTCAACTTCCAATATCTGATCAACTTCCATCTGATCAAGTCTTGGTGCATTCAGGACTTCAATCGAAACCATCTCCGTCTCCTCTAGACTATCACAGTTGACAATCTTGGCTAACTGGTCCATAACCGGTCCATTTTTTGATTCTCCTCTCGCGGGATGTGGGAACTGTTGTAGTACTCGAGGCCATCCAACAGTTCCTCCACCTATTCCAGGTAAGCGGCGAGCCATGGCCCCTTTGTTTGATAATCTATCCGCACTTGAAACACAAAATTTTGAGAGTCACATAAAATATCCAACCTAACTACTCTCAATTCTTTCAAGATTTTAAGCCCGAAAATCAGGGCTTTATACTCGAAATCATTGTTAGTAGTAGGAAAATTCAGCCTTAATGCATAATAGATTGATCTTCCCTCAGGAGTTACCAAGACAACTCCTATGCCAGAACGTCGATCATTGCAAGAACCATTTGTATATAGCTTCTAGATGCTTGATTCTAATTTAGTCTCGGGAGGGATGGCATCATCATCCAAAGCGTCTTCTTTCGGAGTTGTAAACTCAGCTAATGATACTCCTTATATTGACTTTCTGAGAAGGAATGTGAGGTTGAACTGACTCATCTCGATATTCCACTTAAGTAACCTACCAGCTGCCTCAGGTTGCTAAAGGATATGTTGTAGCGGCTGGTCGGTGTATATCATGATTGGGTGAGCCTAGAAATAATGCAGAGTTTCCTCGAAACAATCACCAAGCTATAGGCGATCTTTTCAATCTTTCGATAGTTGTGTTCCACCCCCGTCAACTTCTTGCTCACATAATAAATTGGTATCTGGATTTTATCCTCCTCGCGGACAAGCGTTGAACTGACTAATGCAATGACATCGCTAATTATACAAACAAATCCTTATGATCTACAGGCCTGGAAAATATCGGGCTTCTCTCCATGTGACTTGATTGTGGAAAGCATCGACACAATCTAGGGTCCACTCAAAGTTGTGTTTCCCTCGCTCTGTTAATTCAAAGATGGGAATGCACTTGTCGGTAGCTCTGGAGATGAATCTACTCAAAGCTTCTACATTTCCCGCCAAGCTCTATACATCCTTGATCTTGCGAGGTTCTTGGATTTCCTTGGTTGCCGCAATCTAGCCTGGATTTGTTTCAATCCTAAACGAACTAACGATAAACCCCAAAAAGTTCCTCGATGCAACACCAAAATAGCATTTTAAAGGTTGAGTTTCAACCTGTAATGTCGAAGGATATTGAACATTTCTGCTAAGTCTTTAACATGATTAGCTAATTTCTTCGACTTCACAAGCATGTCGTCTAATATACTTCCATCGATTTCTCGATCTGGTTATGGAACATACGGTTAACCAACTATTGGTACGTTGCCCCATCATTCTTTAAACCGAAAGGCATCACTACGTAGCTATGAAGTCCAAGGTCCGTAATAAAGCTAGTATGCTCCTGGTCTGGAACGTGCATCAGAATTTGATTATATTCAGAGTATGCATCCATGAATGAGAGGAGTTCATCCCTAGCTATTGAATCCACTAGTTGATCAATTCGAGGAAGTGGAAAACTGTCCTTTAGGCATGCCTTGTTCAAATCTGAGAAGTCGATGCACGTACTCCACTTTCCCGTACTCCACTTTCCATTAGCTTTCTTCACAAGGACCGGATCTAATATCCACTAAGGTTAAGTCTCATCACGAATGAATTTGTTTACCTTCAGTTTTCAACTTCCTCCTTCAAAGATGCTAAACTCACTAGGCTAAGCATATACCTTTTCTGCTTAACTGGAACATTCTTTGGATCGATGCTCAACGAAGGGTTCATAATCGATAGAGATATCCCACACATATCAGAATGCGACCAAGCAAATACATCCAGGTTTGCCTTAAGAAAATCAATTAATTCCCTCATCCGTAGGGAGTCCAAATGGGTTCCGATCTTCAAGACCCTAGTTGGGTCGCTGTTATCGATCTGAAATTCTATCGTAGCTTCATTAGGTGTGTTGTATATAACAATTATATGATTTTTGTTTGATGATAACAACCAAATATATATTATTATAAATGTGTTTGTTATTGTACTATTATATTACATCACAGACAGAAATATAATGTTTATATTTAAATGGAATACTACTGCACAAGAATTAAACATTCAAACAGTATTCTATTTGAATATAATATTTTTATTTCATCAACTCAACAGTACAAATTTTATAACTCCATTATTTGTACAAATTCACTGATATAAATTTCACACACAGTTCCTCACTATAACACTCTATCACTTAGCCTATACAATTTCATATATACATACTTTACCTCATATATAATTGCACTTATACATTTCACTGACACTGCTTCATCTTCTGTCTTCTGTCTTCACAGCTCACAGTCGGTCCAGTCACCATCTGCTTACCTGTTACATGGAACAGAAACACACACAGTACATTGCAATAGAAATAAAACTGAAGTGCATACAAATATAAATTTTATTTTAAAATTTATTTACCTCAGAAATTTTGGTGTGTTTCTCATCATTTTTCATGACTTGATCTGATTTATATATTCATCCGTCTGTGTCTAGATAGCTTGTGATATTCACTGTGATACACTGTATATACCACAAGGTAGACAATATTTCTAGTGCTCATAGATCAGCCTCAACACAACTACACTGGTCTGCTGATCAGAACCAGTATCATAATCAGTTGATTTTGAATAGCCCCAACATAGTGCAGCGGTCTGCTGATAAATATTCATTTTGAAGAGCTACACATACACACACACATATACACACACACACATGTGTATATATACATACATGTACACATGCAAACAGCAGTGAAACAAACATGTCAAGGCAATAACTCATAATCAAAGCCAGGGTACAACAATATCAATGAAGCAAGTTTCAAGTGTCAAATAGCATAAAGGAGCACATGTTTAAGAAATAAGAGAGCATACTCAAGTGACAAAGGAAAGGCTGCATGAAGCATGGATTCAAGTACATACACTTCAGAGTGATGATCAGCATTCAAACCATAATGGTCAAAGTAGCTCAAAAAATCAAGCATGGTGCATACAAATAATCAAGAGTCAGAGTAGTTCAAAGTACACAAGTGCATGTGCACTAACAGGTTCATACATCATGGACAAGTGCCAAGTTTCAGCTCAAATACAAACAACATGAAAAAAGGCTACACACAAGCTTCAGGGTGTAAATCACACATAAGCAAGTGCAACTACAAAGATATATACAAGCATGGGTCAAGACAAGTCAGCATACAACAGTGTCAGGCAAAGCAAAGAAGTCAGATTTTATAAGTGGTGCAACACAAGAGAGCTAAGAGCTCAAGGCAGTCAAACAATGTTCAAGTGTTCACAATCAACATGTACATGAAGACAACATATTGCACAAAAAGATTTATAACATGGACCTGGACATACATATGATGGCAATAGTATGGAACTGAGCTGAGAACAAAGCATGTGTAGGCTTGATAACTTAACAAAGGCATTTGGTTACGGCACAACATAGTATAATGAAACAATAGCAGTTTTTTCGTACACAAGATTTCAAGCACAAGCCAGTGTGACATATATTATTCAAGCTCAAGTACAACATGGTCAAGGTCTAGATTCAAGAAGGAAATTGAAGCATTAAACAATTCGAGTAATTGTAGCATGACAGAACATACAAGAAATTAGCATTCAAGATTTAATTTGTTTTCCGGTATTGGACAAAATCATTTTGGCAAGAAAGAATGTTGTTTCCAGAAATTACTCAGCACATCTTTGGAAAAAGTTTAATGGACCGAAGTCATCATTCCAAGAAAATTAAACAGCATTTATAATTGGGAAAACAATTAATTGGCAAGATTCAATGGTTTCCTAAAAATTCACAGAGTTGCAAATATCTTTCCAGATTTTACAACTGGCAAAGAGTTCTACAAATCATTTGTTTTATTTCTAGAATTTATGGTTCATTTATGGGGCAAGAAATTTCAAATATTTTCAGAATTAAACCATAGCCGTGGCAACAATAATATAGCAAGTTATATTGGCAAATTAAATCACTAGATTCATTGAAGCTAAAGAACAAGACTAGGTTCATCAATCATAATTCACGGTAGTTTTAAATCAAGGCCAGTATCAATTTGAATGGACCAAGAAATCACTAATATTGTTTCCAGAAATACTCAAAATTAAAGAGGGACAACCAAAGCAAAATTCAAGCTGGTCATTCAAAGCCGTTATAATGCATTTAATCTCAATCAAAGCCTAGAAACCAAAAAGGGAAATCATGCAATTAATCAGACCAGTCATTAAATGAAATCAAACAACATTTGTTAGGATTTCATAATCCTATATTAACCATTCATCATAGGCAAGGGAAGTAGTTCGAAACCATAATCAATCAAAGAAAACCAGAAAATTCAAAATCACTCACAATTTTCTCCAGAGAGTTTCGATCACAAAATTGATGACAAGGAATCAAATCCCAAGTCGATCGAGCAAGATAGAGAAGCCATCGAAGACTCGAGCATAAGAGAATCTAATTTTATTTGAACAAACATCATCAATTTGGAGAGAGAGCTGAAACCCTAATTCTTTTGGATCGGCCGCTATCATTGTTTGAGAGCAAAGCCTTTTTCATATGGAAATAAAAAAGGATGTGGCCAGCCTATTTTTTTCTTTAGTATTTAAGAGTCTAGGGTTTTTAGTATTTTTAATTTATTTTGTTTTGTAATTTTCATTTGTACCGTCCGATCGGTTTTCTAGTTTTGTCCATAAAACTAGCTATTTACTAGTTTCGTCTATAAAACTAAGGGTTTTCTAGTTTCGTCTGTAAAACTAGAGGTTTACTAACTATGGGTTTGTAGCTTGGGGAAAATATGATCTAGGGGATATAGATCAGTCTAGGGTTCTGAGCGTAGGATTAGAATAGGAGCGAGGGGGTCGCGAGTTTACATGGTCTTATAAGCAGGATATGTTCTATTACCTAGTAGAAACCTTAAGAATGCAGCAGTAAGCTGGGTTTTGCCGAAGCTGGGTACCTCTATGTGTTATTTACTTTCTACATTTTTATTTATGATGGATTCTATGATCTGATTATTTTTTAATATCTCACTAAAATCGAATAAACCTTATTCACCCCCCCTCCATGGTTAATCTAGATACAACAAGGTGTTACCCTTATACATCACAACTCTTCATTTTCTATGGAATCAATATCCTCAAACCGATGGTCGGGAAATCTTGGCTGGGATGTGTCCATTACTTGTTTGTCATCTCCTCCTTGATAAGAGGGGAGGTTTCTTGTAGATCCTCGCCTTCTCCATTGCAGACTTCCTTCTACTGCACCAAATAACATGCCCTTCCTATCACTTGATCACTCCTGATCATTCCCACTCCAGCTTCAGTCAGGAATTTCAGGACCAAACACCAATGAGCTATACAATCCCTGAATTCTACGAGGGCTAGCCGGCCTGGGAAGGCATTGTAGGTAGATTTAATATCCATCACAAGGAACATGATGATTCATACTCTTTAATCTCCCTTACCTAACTCAACTAGTAAATCAACTAAACCGATTGACTCAGTGTTTCAATCATTGAAACCACATATCCATCCCGTACATGGCTTCAAGTCTCTCGACTCCAACTTCATTTGATCAAAGGCTTTTAGAAAAATATATATTAATGGAACTCTTGCAATCAACAAGGATCGTCCGCGTAGTTGAGGGCCAATATTGAGGTTTCCACCCTTGCACTCCCTCTATCATTGAAAACGATATCATCCTTCATTGTTTTCTGTTGCTTGATCGAGACATTATCTTCCGGCGTGCTTCCTACCCTAATCTCCATACGCTTTGATGCATTTACATACTGCTCCATTGTCCTCGCACTAAATCCATCCTAAGTGTGGTCCTCCGATGATTGTATTGATGACGATCCCCTTTTACTTTTGCTGGGCAGTGGCTCCGGGGGTCGTTGATCTTGAATCGGGGCAAGAGCTCCTTGTCGTTGTCCCTCAGGGATACCTTGTACTCATCAAGCTTTCCCTTTCATAATAACTTTTCAATCACATCACTCAGGTGATGACATTCATTCGTCGAATGGTACAAATAGTATTTTCCAGTTTCACGCTCCTTCTCTATCGAATCTTATGGAGGTGGTTTCTTATACAGCATTACATTACATGTATCGAGATATATATTCTTCAAAGTATTGTTCAATGACGTATAACTCTCGAATGATTGGAATCAGGGTCACTTCTTACCATCCTCTCTCTGATTCCGACCTCTTTTGCTTCTGTTCTTTCCCTCGCGACCATTCTTCTTATTTTGATTATTGTCGTTGACTTCCACTTTACCGGAACTGTCGTCGAACTATCTCACAACAATATTACTTTGAATTTCCTCATTCACAACTTCGCTAGACCTTCTTTTTCGATTTAGGTACGTGACTTCTTGTTGCAAATGCTCGTTTACTATTTCATAAAATATTTCTATCATCGTGAGAGGCTTTCCCACCAAATATCTACCGAATTTCGAATCCTTATGCACACCATTGACCATTTCCATCAGGATGGTTTCCGGGTTAGGGTTGCTTACTTCGGTGACAACCATGCTGAAAAAGTCAAGGTATCTGTGATGACTCGCATTCCTGTTCGATTCAAACCAATGATTAAACTGACTTAAACCGATCAACAAGACGTATCACTTAGGGTTATAACTAATAAGAACTGAACAAAACAACTTTTTCATTATCATTGCAATAACTTTTACATTAGAGTACAAGAGATATCATAGTACAAAAATATTATCAAAGTACAATAGTAAATACATGCACATCTGAATAAATATATCAGAGTGTATATATACACAACAGAAAACATAAGACTCTCAGTGGAAGAAATAAAATGCTTTGAACATAGCTCTAGCTTCAATCTAGCACATGCTCTATAAAATATTTGCAAAACAGAAGTACTAGGTTACCCGTGTTAAAAATATGGGCGCCCAGAGTTTAGGGAAAGAACAATAAACTCCGAATCAGACATGTGACTGGTGTGAGAACTAAAATAGTTATTTACTTTATTTTAAAGTTGGGTAAATCATAAGACTATGTCGCATAACACGGAATGAGTTTCCCCTTATGAATACCAGTCATAAAGCCACTCACAATTCTTTTTGCAAATGAAGCTACCATAAGACTCGCATCCCATCACACAATGCAACACACACCAGAGAAGAAAGTTCTGCCTTATGATAACCAGATATGCTTGGTATGTGAAATTCTCTTTTATTGTTGCTAGTCTATAGTGTGGAAATCACTTTCGAAAGTAAATGTATAAATCTTAGAAGACGAAGGTACCTATATATTACGTCTAGATGCATAGATTACAAATAAAACCGTAAAAAGTTCGTATTGGAAGTTAGATTGCATCAATGACCAAGGAAAAGAATCTTTCTTAACCGTGATTTAGAACACCTCTAGCTGGATGTCCTAGGATCAACAAATGCTCCTTCTGTATCGGCAAAGTCGGCCCACCTTTACCAGGTGTAGTACGGATTTCTCCTGGACATAACGTTCTTCAATCGTTGTTGACCTTTATCTGAGGTGCCTCGCTCCATCATCCACTAAGTAAATTTTCTGGGCTCCATACCATGGAATCAGTTTCTTAACTAGAAGGAAATGTTAGTCCTTATCTCTATTGTACTTCATCCTATTTCGGCCCATTTCAGTTGTAAGGCCTTAACATCATGTTTTACAGAAAGCTCTGCTTTGCAATGTTGAGGTTTGATCATCAGCAGCTCATCACTTAGCACGCCACATTGTCAGTTCACAACATATAATCGGTGTTTATTAATGTATAACCCTTTTAGTACTTAGGTCTCAGAGGAGGGTGTCAAGCTAAAAGGATAAATCCTCCACTACCAACTGATATATCATCAATAGAAATTGGTTATGCCATGAAATACAACGTCACACACACATCCATTTACAACTTCATTCCAGGTTCTGAATGAAACTGAATTCACCTTATTCCTCTTCCAATAAAGAAGAGCGGCCCTTGTCCGGACCATTGCCACTTATAACCTCGTCCTGGGTGTACACCTCAATCGAGACATCAACAATCAATCCAAACGATGTGAAGATCCCTGATCTTCAACCATCGTCTTCAATCATTGATACTCGTCGTATAGTTATTTAGAATGGGTTGAAACCTGGTCTTTCTGAATAACTAGCGCATCTTTACAAACCATAATTGATATACAAAAATATCATGAGTCTCATTCCATTTTGGAAGATTCATTTACTCAAATCATTCTTTATATTGAGGTATACCCCTTTCAATCTTATCAAAGATTTACATTCTTTAAACTCTTGTTTAAATCTTTCCTCGGAAATAATTTCAATTGATTATAAAATCCCCTTTCACCAATTTAACTCAAGTCGAGTTTGTATGCCTTATCGGAAATATTAAATCTCGCGAATAAGGTAATTTCTCAAATCGTTATCCCATTCTTATCTTATTCATCCCATGGAGCAAAACTTGCAGTACTCCATATCTAGTTGCCCTCGTATTTTAGTAAGTTTAGTTACCTTCTTTCATTTTAAATCCGATTAAAGATTTCAATTATCTTTATGGGAAAACATGCTTACCAAAACCTAACCCATTCATTGATTAAAATAGATTACTTTATCCTTCCTTGATCATATCTCTAGCCAAAAATCCTACTTACGATTTATTAATCTTTTCATTACGCGAAAAACACTCTTATCTTCTTTTAAACGATCCTTAAACTTTGTCCCAATTATCGTTTGCTAGGGAAAAGCTCTTCCATTGAATCTTTATAGTCAAATCAAATAAACATTTCATTTCAACTTAACTTGAGAAATCATTTTCTCCTTTAAATGGGTTAAGAACAAATTCGATTTAAGACATTGTTTACGATAAATACAAAATCATACTTCCATTCTAAATGAAATATTCATGGAAATCATATTAATTCACAATCGATATAAATTCCCGTATCGGACTAATTGTAATGACCCGCATTTGCAGAGGTATTAAAATTAATTTATTTAATTATATAAATAAAGATATAGTGAATTAAATGGTGGTTTAATTAAATAGCTGGGAATATTTAATTAAAAATAATAATATAATATATATAATTCTGAATAATCAAAATTGGCTGAAATGGCGATATGGTGTGAACTGGATCATCTGTGATATTTAATTTAGTTTAGAATTGAATTAGAATAACGAATATATTATTTGAATGACAGTTTGAACATATAATTATATAATAATTATATTATAATTAAAATCGAGCTCGAAATGGTGCTGCAGTTCGTAAATTGGCGATTCGAACTTCAACTGAATGTACAGGATTCTTTTTAAGCCGGATTTCTGTGAAACAAGAAATGCGTGGAGCTGGTGGAGTATATCTTTCTAGTGGAAGAGAAAAATTGGGATTTCATCGTGTATATTTTGATTTACGTCCAAATCAAATTTTAGAAAAGTCGCTGTGGAATTCCTTTATAATTTATAAAGGAATTATTTATATTTTAAAAAGGAATTTCAATATAAATCGAATATCGGGTTGACCCTGATTTGAAATATCGAGTTAGAAATCCATATAGGGTTTCAGAACTGTACGGTATTCCACTGTGAATATATACGATAGTATTTATTTTTAAATATTAAATTTAATTATATTTAAATATATTTATATATTTAAATGGGTCATTCAGAGCTTTAAAAATAACCAGTTTTGCAAACGACCTCGGTTTTCGACAAAACTAATTTTGTTCGATCCGCAACATCAAATTATTGTTAGATTCCAAGTTTTATGATTTTTAGAGTCACTGTGTCGTCGTATGGATTTTTAGAGTGAAAAACAGTCAGTATTTTGACGGTTAAAAATACGCTGTGTGAGCATATGAAGTCGGAATTCGACGAAACCAGTTTCGTTGGGACCGTAATGTCGAATTGTAGCTACATGCCAATTTTTGTGATTTTTGAGTATCGTATGTGTTCACAGGGATTTTAGAAGGCGAAACGAATTAACATAAAAAGAATATTCTGAGAATATGCCATTTTCTTCCTATATAATCACCTCAAATTTCCTTAAAACCTAATTCTCAAGTCAACAGACCAAAAACTTACGCCGTTGCTTTTTATTTTTCCAGAAAAGAAAAATCAAAAAGTGTAAATTCAAAATAAATTCAATGAAAAATCCATAAATCCAAAATCAAATGTCTTTGGATTCGTCAGTGCACGCACTTTATTTCTATCTCATTTTGGTTGGGTTCGAACATCGATTCCTGATGTCGGTTTCATCACAGCGCAACTAGGGCTTGGGTGTCTTCATTCTCTGATCACCTGAATAACAAATCGGAGTTTATACTCGCATTAAGGAAGCGAAGCTAAGAGTGTTTGCAAAGTTTGGGTTGTTTTCAGACCAAAACAGGTCGTTGCTTTTCCAAGGGGTGTCTGCGGATTTCTGGAACCGTAACCAAGGAGAAGGAACTCGAGTTCGAGTTGATGGATCTGGGTTTGATGAGGTCAACGCAGGGATTAGAACGGTGGAAGTTACAGTTGATTTGGTGCGAAATTTGTGGAGGTAAAAGGATTCATTCATGACATGATTTGGGAGCGGGTTTTACTGGAGGTAACGAAGGGAGGAAGATGGATTCTCGGGTTGGGTTTTTTAAACCGGGTTTGGGCCAAGGAATTTAAGGGGTAAGGCCCAGTGGGAGTTAATTCTAAGTTTTTATTTTAATTAAATGTGTATTAACTTGTAACCTAAATATCTTTGTCATACGTGATCGAAATGTAGCGAAACAAGATCCGTTGGGATCGTATGAACGGTGGCTACACCATGGAACTGACTGGGAGTGGAGGGGAGCTCGTTTGAATTTATGGCGAAATAAATTGTTTGATTCAAATCAAACAACAGTTTATCTTACTTTAACGATGGACTGCCAATGTGAGTAAGTCTCACTAACTCTGAATAGCTTATAATTTCATGTTGTATTTTTAGAACTGTCAAATATTGGCAGATTGACTGTGTGTTGATTGTTTGATTGAACTGCTAGTCAGTTAGTTAAATTTCTATATTGATTATGTTTAACAGAATATATCATATGGAACTGAAAGTGATGTTGATTTTATTGTGTAACATCTGTGGATGCAGGGAAACAGGTTGGAGGAATCCAACTGGATTCCTCAACAGTTATTTTATTGTCTTTCATATATTGTGATATATGATGTGGTTTATAATCTATGGTTGATTATATGTGTTTGGACGATATTGGTCATCGTGATATGATGTGTTAAGTACCATAAAATATCGGAATGGGAAAAGGAGATTTTCAAAGTGATATTTAAAACAGAATAAAATTAAATTGGAATATTTATTAATTTGAATAATTATAAAGTGAATTATTTATTTAGGATAAATAAATAAGATGTTATAAAATGGACTATTTACTTAGAAAATAAATAGGAGATAATAAGCGAGATATTTATTTGTTAGATAAATAGGATAAGATAATGGATTTATTTATTTGTTAAATAAATAGAATAAGGAAAGGACATATTTATTTGTTAAATAAATAGGGTTATTAAAGGAAACATTTAGAATAAATAAATAGGATATTAAATGGATAATTTATTTAGGAAATGATTAAGTTATGATAAAGGGATATTGACTTAGAAATTGAATAAGTTATAAAAGAGATGTTAAGCGAAATAAATGGAATAAAGGATTTTCTATTTAGAAAATAAATAGAAGAGTTAATCGAATCAAGTTAATCGAACAGAGTAATCGAAATAGAGTTAAACCAGATTAGAAACTGGCTAGAGATTAGTTATGTTGAATAGTTTTCTGAGTATCGATCTGATGTTGGTTTCGGTCTTCGGGGTTTATACTTAGAGAATTGTTCTCCTACTAGTTTACAGTCAGGGACTGATAGTTGTAAAATGATAGTGATATGTAAATAACAATGGAAATGTTTTCCAGTGTTAATAACGTATATTTTCTAAATGTAGAAAATAAGGATATATATATATATATATATATATATATATATATATGATTGAAGATTGATCAATATAATTTCCTCCTGGAAATAATATCGTTGTTTGCACACGTGTTTTTCTTTGATAGTTAACTCACCGACCATCGAAGTTTTTTTTGACCATTTTAACGTTGTTAATATGGAGAGACCGGTTGGATTATTATCCAAAGAACCGCTCTGTATTGGCATAAGCGTTGCGAATCATATATGCCAAAGAAAATTGAAGACGGAGTAAAGTGCAAGGGCTATTGTATAAGTCTTAGATAACAGTGCCTAAGATGGATGTACTGAATTGTGCCTTCGGTTCATCCTGTTCCTGGATGACTTGTATGGATGAATGTCTGCCAGAGTATTTCCAGAAAGGTCACGTACATTGATTTCTTCAACCATACCAAGAGTGGAAGCGGAGAAGGAAATTTCTTTAGCTAACACTTAATGTACTGTTATAGACGTCAATTAGTGATTTTCGATGGATCTGACAATGTGGCATTCGAAGTGAATCTGATGTGATGATAAAGCGTAACCTCAAGCCTCATCAACCGGTAAATGACAGAAATCGGGCAGGTAGCATGGCTATGTAGGTCACACCTATTAGGGTGTATAATCACCTGATCTAGATTTTCATTTACTTCTAAAAATCTATTGTTGATGCTGTCCCATTCGGGAAACGGTTGCTGATCCCAACCGTTGGTGATATACATTCGATACACTCTAGCAAAATGAGTGGTTGGTCATGTGCGGCCGGGTTGCAAGATGTTCTTGTTGAATCTAGTGTATTCCTCTCTAGAGGTACACTAGCGAAAGGTGGTTCCATACCTTGTCATAGTTGGAAATCCATTACCTAATACGTGCTTGCGGTTTTGATTGTATACTATATGTGTAGAATGTGAGATGAAAGCGTTTCTACTAGATGATTATTATATTGTGTTGATAGACATTATTATAATATCAAAAGGTTTTTGATATAAAGATATTTTGGATTCTCATAAGGGAAAAACCCGTTCCGTTATACGGCGTGGTCTTATGAGATATCATTTACCTGCTTGAATTGTTTTAAACTATTTTACTCATACCAGTCCCATGACTGACCCGGAGTTTATTTTTTTTGTTTCCCCTAAACTCTTGGGTGCCCAATTTTGTACAGGCAGTCAAGTAGTCGGGATTTACAGATTCTTGAAGAGCTGGAGCAAGAGGCTTTAGGATCATATAGCTATAGTTTATTTCCGTTGTTTTGTAAGTGTTGTACTTGATGATGATATGTATATTCAAGTAAAATCTTTTATTTCAAAGATATGTTATTCGTTCCGCTATGAGGTTCGTGTTACTCTGATGTTGTGTTCTTCTTCTTCTTCAATTCTAAGTTTCTATCTTATCTTTCCTCACCCTCTGTCTTCTTTCTATTAATTTCCTGGTTTGCAGTGCAATTTGGGGTTGGACTTGTGTTATTTAGTCAGCTCAAATTGGACTGGATTTTTGGGTCATTACAGTTGGTATTAGAGCTTAAGGTTAAGTGAATTACCTTGGCTCTGTGGCGTGACTCAGTAGAGATGGGGTTAGTAATACCCTAGATTTAGTTGAGTGTATATATACGAGTGGACGTATTTGTTATTGATATAAAAATTTGTTTTATATTGTGGAGATTTATTGGTTGAGTCATTTATGAGTTCTGGTCGATCAGTTTGATCCACTGTATCGGTAGGAGTTGGTAAACACTTGAATACGATGAATCGTCATGGTATGTTTTGAAAGGAGGGTAAACGAAATGATTTACCCAAAATTTCATTTTGATATAAAAGAATTTATATTGAAATGATTTTTAATATATTGGATATATTGGTTGTTATTATAATCGAGTGAAATTATAAATTAAATGGTTATGTAAATAACCAATCAGAATTCATATAAGTGAAATACGTGGAATCAGATGAGTTAAATCTAAAATTTAAACCAGAAATTGAATTTAAAAATCTAGGGAAATTGGATAAGTGTTTGTAAATGAATTTGGATTAAAAACAAGGAAAATTTAAGATTCTGAGAGATTTTAAATTGTTTTACAAGTAGTGTGAATTATATTTTGAAATGAATTTCGAGGTGGAAATGTTTAGAAATGGTTTTATAGTATTGAACTCACTTCAATCGCTGGAAAATAGATTCTGATGATGACACCTGCATCATCAGTATTCATTTTCGAGTTGTAAGTGACGAATTACTATCAGAGATACTGTTTTGAATTTGTTTTGGGAAAGACAAGTTGTGTTGAATTTCAAAAAGGAAAATTTGATTTTTGAAAAGAGTAAACTGTTTAAAAACTCCCAGGGAAAGATTGTTTGAATTAAAAACAAAATTTAACAGAGATTTGTGAAAGCAAAGTTGAATTAAAGTAAAGACAGTAAAGTGGTAATTGAGATTGAATTAGAATGATATCAAGACAAATTGTATTGTGAGATACAAATTTGAAGTGTAATGTGACAATCAAGTTAAGAGTTGGGAATCGAGAAGAAACTCAAGTTGAAATGATATTTGGCTCGGATATAAGCAAATGGTGGTGTTGTGGATAAAAGCAGATTGGAATTTGATTGGGATGACCCTTGTATCCACTGAATTGATAACAGGTGGAAAGGATATAATGATATGCCGACAAAAGGTACAAGTTTATATTTCTATTGGATATAAGATTTATGAGCCGAATTGGCAAGCCACTTGGTTGTTTGATTTTCTTTTGGGTTGGAGAAGACCCAGAGAGGCGAGTGGGAGTTTGACCGATTGGCCAGTACAAAGGAGGTGCTGGCGAAATTTTCAAAGAGTTAAGGCGTTAGAAATTTTTTAGGATTTTTGAAAATTTTCATTGATAAGAATTAAATAAATTTTTAATTGAAATTAAATTGGTCCAGTTGAAACTGAAGTTAAAAAGTGAACAAATATGTTCTAGCCAGTCGATAGAGTCGTTCTCTACCTTAGCAATTTCGAGGACGAAATTATTTTCAGTGTGGAAGATTGTAATGACCCGCATTTGCAGAGGTATTATAATTAATTTATTTAATTATATAAATAGTGATATGGTGAATTAAATGGTGGTTTGAATTAAATAGCTGGGAATATTTAATTAAAAATAGTAATATATATAATTCTGAATAATCAGAATTGGCTGAAATGGCGATATGGTGTGAACTGGATCATTTGTGATATTTAATTCAGTTTAGAATTGAATTAGAATAACGAATATATTATTTGAATGACAGTTTGAACGTATAATTATATTATAATTAAAATCGAGCTCGAAATGGCGCTGTAGTTCGTAAATTGGCGATTCGAACTTCAACTGAATGTACAGGATTCGTTTTAAGCCGGATTTATGTGAAACAAGAAATGTGTGGAGCTGGTGGAGTATATCTTTCTAGTGGAAGAGAAAAATCAGGATTTCGTCGTGTAGATTTTGATTTACGTCCAAATCAAATTTTAGAAAAGTCGTTGTGGAATTCCTCTATAATTTATAAAGAAATTATTTATATTTTAAAAAGGAATTTCAATATAAATCGAATATCGGGTTGACCCTGATTTGAAATATCAAGTTAGAAATCCATATAGGGTTTCTGGACTGTACGGTATTCCACTGTGAATATATACGATAGTATTTATTTTTAAATATTAAATTTAATTATATTTAATATATTTAAATGGGTCATTCAGAGCTTTAAAAATAACCAGTTTTGCAAACGACCTCGGTTTTCGACGAAACTAATTTTGTTGGATCCGCAACATCAAATTATTGTTAGATTCCAAGTTTGGTGATTTTTAGAGTCACTGTGTGGCCGTATGGATTTTTAGAGTGAAAAACAGTCAGTATTTTGACGGTTAAAAATACGTTGTGTGAGCATACGAAGTCGGAATTCAACGAAACCAGTTTCGTTGGGACTATAATGTCGAACTGTAGCTACATGCCAATTTTCGTGATTTTTGAGTATCATATGTGATCACAAGGATTTTTAGAAGGCGAAACGAATTAACACAAAAAGAATATTCCGAGAATATGCCATTTTCTTCCTATATAATCACCTCAAATTTTCTTAAAACCTAATTCTCAAGTCAACAGACCAAAAACTGGCGCCGTTGCTTTTTATTTTTCCAGAAAAGAAAAATCGAAAAGTGTAAATTCAAAATAAATTCAATGAAAAATCCATAAATCCCAAATCAAATGTCATTGGATTCGTCAGAGCACGCACTTCATTTCTATCTAATTTTGGTTGGGTTCGAACATCGATTCCTGATGCTGGTTTCCTCACAGCGCAACTAGGGCTTGGGTGTCTTCATCCTCTGATCACCTGAGTAACAAATCGCAGTTTATACTCGCGTTAAGGAAGCAAAGCCGAGAGTGTTTGCAAAGTTTGGGTTGTTTTCAGACCAAAACAGGTCGCTGCTTTTCCAAGGGGGTCTGCGGATTTCTGGAACCGTAACCAAGGAGAAGGAACTCGAGTTCGAGTTGATGGGTCTGGGTTTGATGAGGTCGACGCGGGGATTAGAACAGTGGAAGTTTCGGTTGATTTGGTGCGAGATTTGTGGAGGTAAAAGGATTCGTTCGTGACATGATTTGGGAGCGGGTTTTACTGGAGGTAACGAAGGGAGGAAGATGGATTCTCGGGTTGGGTTTTTTAAACCGGGTTTGGGCCAAGGAATTTAAGGGGTAAGGCCCAGTGGGAGTTAATTCTAAGTTTTTATTTTAATTAAATGTGTATTAACTTGTAACCTAAATATCTTTGTCATACGTGATCGAAATGTAGCGAAACAAGATCCATTAGGATCGTATGAACGGTGGCTACACCATGGAACTGACTGGGAGTGGAGGGGAGCTCGTTTGAATTTATGGCAAAATAAATTTTTTGATTCAAATCAAACAACAGTTTATCGTTCTTTAACGATGGACTACCAATGTGAGTAAATCTCACTAACTCTGAACAGCTTATAATTTCATGTTGTATTTTTAGAACTGTTAAATATTGGCTGATTGACTGTGTGTTGATTGTTTGATTGAACCGCTAGTCAGTTAGTTGAATTTCTATATTGATTCTGTTTAACAGAATATATCATATGGAACTGAAAGTGATGTTGATTTTATTGTGTAACATCTGTAGATGCAGGGAAACAGGTTGGAGGAATCCAACTGGATTCCTTAACAGTTATTTTATTGTCTTTCATATATTGTGATATATGATGTGGTTTATAATCTGTGGTTGATTACATGTGTTTGGACGATATTGGTCATCATGATATGATGTGTTAAGTACCATAGAATATCGGAATGGGAAAAGGAGATTTTCAAATTGATATTGAAAACAGAATAAAAATAAATTGGAATATTTATAAATTTGAATAATTATAAAGTGAATTATTTATTTAGGATAAATAAATAAGATGTTATAAAGTGGACTATTTACCTAGAAAATAAATAGGAGATAATAAGTGAGATATTTATTTGTTAGATAAATGGGATAAGATAATGGATTTATTTATTTGTTAAATAAATAGAATAAGGAAAGGACATATTTATTTGTTAAATAAATAGGGTTATTAAAGGAAACATTTAGAATAAATAAATAGGATATTAAACGGATTATTTATTTAGGAAATGAATAAGTTATGATAAAGGGATATTGACTTAAAAATTGAATAAGTTATAAAAGAGATGTTAAGAAAAATAAATGGAATAAAGGATTTTCTATTTAGAAAATAAATAGAAGAGTTAATCGAATCAAGTTAATCGAACAGAGTAATCGAAATAGAGTTAAACCAGATTAGAAACTGACTAGAGATTAGTTAAGTTGAATAGTTTTCTGTGTATCGATCTGATGTTGGTTTCGACCTTCGGGGTTTATACTTAGAGAATTGTTCTCCTACTAGTTTACAGTCTGGGACTGATAGTTGTAAAATGATAGCGATATGTAAATAACAATGGAAATGTTTTCCAGTGTTAATAACGTATATTTTCTAAACGTAGAAAATAAGGAAATATATATATATACATATAGGTATATATATATGATTGATGATTGATCGATATAATTTCCTCCTGGAAATAATATCATTGTTTGCACACGTGTTTTCTTTGATAGTTAACTCACCGACTATTGAAGTTTTTTTTGACCATTTTAACGTTGTTAATATGGAGAGACCGGTTGGATTTTTATCCAAAGAACCACTCTGTATTGGCATAAGCATTGCGAATCATATATGCCAAAGAAAATTGAAGACGGAGTAAAGTGCAAGGGCTATTGTATAAGTCTTAGATAACAGTGCCTAAGATGGATGTACTGAATAGTGCCTTCGGTTCATCCTGTTCCTGGATGACTTGTATGGATGAATGTCTGACAAAGTATTTCCAGAAAGGTCACGTACATTGATTTCTTCAACCGTACCAAGAGTGGAAGCAGAGAAGGAAACTTCTTTAGCTAACACGTAATGTACTGTTGTAGACGTCAATTAGTGATTTTCGATGGATCTGACAATGTGGCATTCGAAGTGAATCTGATGTGATGATAAAGCGTAACCTCAAGCCTCATCAACCGGTAAATGACAGAAATCGGGCAGGTAGCATGGCTATGTAAGTCGCACCTATTAGGGTGTATAATCACCTGATCTAGAGTTTCATTTACTTCTAAAAATTTGTTGTTGATGCTGTCCCATTCGAGAAACGGTTGCTGATCACAATCGTTGGTGATATACATTCGATACACTCAAGAAAAATGAGTGGTCGGTCATGTGTGGCCGGGTTGCAAGATGTTCTTGTTGAATCCAGTGTATTCCCCTCTAGAGGTACACTAGCGAAAGATGGTTCCATACCTTGTCATAGTTGGAAATCCATTACCCAATACGTGCTTGCGGTTTGATTGTATACTATATGTGTAGAACGTGAGATGAAAGCGTTTCTGCTAGATGATTATTATATTGTGTTGCCAGACATTATTATAATATCAAAAGGTTTTTGATATAAAGATATTTTGGATTCTCATAAGGGAAAAATCCGTTCCGTTATACGGCATGGTCTTATGAGATATCATTTACCTACTTGAACTATTTTAAACTGTTTTACTCATACCAGTCCCATGACTGACCCGGAGTTTATTTTATTTTGTTTCCCCTAAACTCTTGGGTGCCCAATTTTGTATGGGCAGTCAAGTAGTCGGGATTTACAAATACTTGAAGAGCTGGAGCAGGAGGCTTCAGGATCATATAGCTATAGTTTATTTCCGCTGTGTTGTAAGTGTTGTACTTGATGATGATATGTATATTCAAGTAAAATCTTTTATTTCAAAGATATGTTATCTATTATATGTTATTCGTTCCGCTGTGAGGTT
Source organism: Allium sativum (assembly GCA_030737875.1). Lineage (NCBI taxonomy): Eukaryota > Viridiplantae > Streptophyta > Magnoliopsida > Asparagales > Amaryllidaceae > Allium > Allium sativum. The sequence continues at coordinate 886,128,375 of CM060915.1, read as the reverse complement.
CGTGTTACTCTGATGTTGTGTTCTTCTTCTTCTTCTATTCTAAATTTCTATCTTATCTTTCCTCACCCTCTATCTTCTTTATATTAATTTCCTGGTTTGCATTGCAATTTGGGGTTGGACTTGTGTTATTTAGTCAGCTCAAATTGGACCGGATTTTCGGGTCATTACACAAATACTGTAAGCGGATTAACAGCAAAGCCTTTTAAATTCCTTATATAGTAAAGGTTTTCATTCATAGAGACCCATAACGATTGTCACTAAATCGATTCTCATTCGGTTCCAATTTAATCGATAATTGGAAAACTTAACTTTGGAAAACTTCACTAAATCTCAATTAAACGATTCATCATTTCCTTCTATTCCAAATCATCTCTTAGTCATAGTTGGGTTAAAGAATAATGCTATTTAAGATGCCATTTACAACAAGCCCAAAATCCAATTGATATCAAAATATAAGATTCTTCAGAATTTACATCAACTTATATTCAACACCAACTCTCGTAATCAATGAATACTATAAGCGGAATAATGATATAAATATCTTCCAAATTCCTTATATAGTAAACATCTACACAACGGTAACCAATACCAAATATCCGAAGATCATTTCTATCCAATTCCAATTTATTCAAATTGGAAAACTTTTCTTAATCAAAAGATTTACCAAAACATATCTTTTGAAATGGCGTTTATATTTGATAAACCAACTAACTTAAGTTCATTTAACTTAAATTCCTAAAACATCATTTTTACCGTATTCAGCAAGTTAGGCTAAAAGCACAAAAATCGAAATATAGTTCAAAACTTCATATTTCTTTCTCAAATCACTTTATAATAACTTATCATGATTTATCATAATTTTTCCATATTTTTAATAATTTTATATGATCATTTTAATCGATTTTCAATTACGGTCATCGAATTGCATTTACAGCGAACTTTTCAAAAATAGATTTAAACATAACTTGAAATCTATCGGTTGAAATTCAAAATAAATACTTTATTTGAAAGTTACTATCAATAGAGCAAACATTTTCATTTTGGGGGAATCTGATTTAAAATGCATTAGTTATGCTCGTTTGAAGCTCATGGTTGAAATTCGTGAACTATCGCTGCACGACACGTCCTATTCAAACCATATTATTATTTAAAATAAAACTCATCCGATTCAGTCCAACGTATTTTATAAAATAGTTTAAAAGCGATTCCAACTTCAAATTCAATTATAAACCAAATCTGAATATTCTATATTATTATAATATTAAAATAATAATATTTTTCGAAATTAAATCCTTTGAAATCCAAACTTTCCTGAAATCCAGTAAAAATAAATAAGATAATAGGAACAATCAATTCGAGTTAAAAATGTCATTTATATATCTAACTCGAATTCACTTTTGAATTTACTACTCAAAATCTACTTTAATTAGAATAAGCTATTTCTAATTCCAAACTCTTTCAAATCCATTTCAACCTTTTCAATAGTTGTTGAAATCATTTCAATTTCATTTCCAATCGTTTTAGATATAAAAATGCAATCTCCATTTTCACGCCTTATTTCATTTAGATGAATATATTGTTCATTTAATATTCCAATGAAACTCGACTCAATCAATTCCAAAATATTTCCATATTCGTGGTGTAAATTGTGTGAACAATTATAATAACAACCACCACAGTTATCATCTACCAAACAGGTATAATATGAGTGTTATAATTGTTAACGCTTATATGTACATAAACATTAATAATAAAACTATAATAACATCCATCATCCATGAAGCAACCACAAGCAATCAATATATAATCAATTGACGATTATAATAACTTTCAAGCGAATCAAAAGATTCTCACGATGATTTTTGATGGTTGCAATAATGATTGTTTTAAATTAAGTTAAAGGAGGTTTAATTTAACCCAAAATTCCAACTGGCTCCAATCCCGCCCAAATCAGTTTCATCGTGTAGTATTCTCCTCCACGATTCCAACGAATCTTGTTTCGTCGGATTCTGAGTTCATATGAGCAAGTTATAAATGTTTAAACATAGACAAATCAATCACGCCATTAGTAAATTAATTAAATTTTCAATTAACCTTAACTTCTTCTTCCCCAATTCATATTTACTGCTCACCCACCCCCTTTCAACGTCATCGTCGCTCCTACACCCACCCCGACCGCTATCTTACCCCACTGCTAACACCCCCTTCATGGCGACCCCACGCTGACCAGTCCCCCACTGTGAAACGCCACGGCCGCCGCGAATACCCCTTCGAACAAAAATGGGTTCGAACCTGAATTCTGATGCCTCGAGCCACAACCGACCACCAAACTTCACGAGCAGCTCAACCTTACCACCACACACCTCTTTCCAGTTGGGCCTCTTGCCTGAAACGCCACCTATCGCCGGCTATTTGTCAAAATATAAACCAAGCTACCCCAAAAACATCAACCATGTTTAACTCCGCCTCGCCGTCGCCAGACTCTTTTTCTGACCAACCCTCCAACATGAAACTTGTCGACCATCCACCCCTCCCTAACACCCTGGTTGACACCATTACCTAACTCTCTACCGTTGGCACATAAAACCATAAAAATCCAAAACTAACTAATTCACGGTCATGGTCAGATTCCGGTCAGATCGGGTGTTCGTTGACCATGAAATTTGGTCAGCGTGTCGCCATCAACATGATCTACAACTTTCATGTTGATGACTTCAATCGATTCTCAATAATTTGTGAGATATAAATTATTGTTTGAACTTGGACTTATTAGCATAATATTAGTTGATTTGGGGATTTAGGTATGGCTGGGCTTAGGCGTAGGGTAGTGTGTGTGTGTATACATATATATATAGTGGAGATATTTAGGGTAGGTTAACGTATATGTGAAGCTTCAATGTTATTTTATTAATTTTTATTGAATCACTACCTCTGTTCGTTGTTTATCAACTTGTACGATCAAATAAGAACTCCGTTTAGGGTGAAAATGGATATAGAACTATGCTTTGACATTACGATCCTAAATGAAACTTGTTTCATTGAAATCGATTCCGTTTGGTCAATTAGACCTAATTCGATTACAAATTATTGATTTGATATTCATATGTATTTACACTGAACGTTTATATCTCGCACGGCTACACACTAACTCTGATTGATCCAAAATCTGGAATCTTACAATAATCTACCATTCAAGATCTGATAAAATTGGTTTTGTCAAAATCCAAGATCGTTTGCAGAATGGCTATTTTCCAATGATCAATTAAATCGATATAATTTAATTTCAAAACGTTTAATTCTATTATAAATAGATTACAATAATACTATATATTCGAATGAAATCTCATATAGCTTCAAAATAAACTACTTCGATTTAAAACTTGGTATTTTATTTTCAAGCTAAATCGATATTCAATTAATTTTAAAATCCATTTACTTTATTAAATAAATTGTTATGGTTTATAAACGACTCCATAACAACTTTTTGAAAAATTGATTTGGACATAACTCATGTTCTATGAGATGATATCTCCATTTTTCTCTTTCATTAGAAAACTATAGTTCAATAGATTTAAACGTTTCTTGTTTCAACGAATTCTAGTTTATATTGGATCCCGTATGTTCATTTAAAGTTCAAAATGTAATATTATGAATTATCGCGCTGCTGCGAGCTCATTTTTAGTTATATTATAAATTGTACATTCAATACTTAAATTAAATAAATTCCAAGACATTAATTCTTAAAATAATTCGATTTTAAATATTTAAATATAATCTGGGTCGTTATAGTATCCCCTCAAATTCTCTTTAGGGCTTGTTTAACTATGGAAAGCTCCATCACGTGCTTAGATTTCGATGTGTGCAATCGAAATTAAACAAGAACGTCTCATTGAGGTCTTTGAAGTTGGGAACTGATAGAGGAGGAAGTCTGGTATACCACATCATCGCTACTCCTTTAAGATATATCGTGAAGACTTTACACATAATGGCATCGAAAGTCGTCGCCACGTACATATATCATGAATAACAGATCAAATCCAGTTGCGGATCTATCCTTTCCAAGTAATGGCTAATAGTGGGAAAATTAAATCGTCTTCGGAATTGGGCCTCCAAAATATCGTTTGTAAACAGAGTATGGCTAGGATCTATTCCCCAATCCTCATTGGCATAGCCCCTACTATCATGCATTATCTGCCTTATCATTGATTCTACCTCTGCATTGGTCATCACAAACTCTGGTTCAGTATTCTAGGCTCGTTGAACTATCTATGTTCCCGTCTCGGGCAACGTTACCTGAGCGGCAATCTGGGTTGTACTTCTCTTCCCTCTACTGTCTCGGTCAATCACAGGACTAGAGGGTGGAGGTACGAGAGCACGAGTTGTCTGGGAAGTGCCTTGTTCCCTTAGGGGAACTCAAGATCGGGTCGACGTTAGAATAGGTATAGCCAGACTGGGACCATTAGGGATGAGCAGAATTGCTGCATCTTCCCGAGGAGGTAATGAACCAAATCGGAGATGATAAAGGTTTTCTGGCCTTTCATAAGGTCTCCTTTGATGTGGTGGTCGTTCACTTTCTTCAGATGAGGACGAATCTTCTTTTGTTTAAACAAGTGTTGGAGATGGCGTCCTTTGCCTTCGAAACTCTTCCCACTATCTAGCCATGGTGTCCATATCATTTCTCAATGTAGCGTTGTCTCGCCCTTGAGAATCTAGAGTTGCAGTGGTCTCTTTCAATTTACTAAACAAACATGCAAAATCGTATCGTGTGACAAACGTTGAAGAAGGAGCTGGATCGGCAAATGGAGTAGCAGCCTCAACTATAGGACCGGATCGGGTCGAATTTGATTCGAGGGGTTCGAGCCGGCTTCATTTGATCTGAGGGCCTGTGCTGGTTCCATCTACAAGTCAGGCTGTTGTGCATCGCCGGTTGACGCTCCATGGGAGGATCTATGAGTTCTATTTCTTTTAGAAACCATGATGATTGAACTTATCGAAAACAACGAAGATATGGACTATTTTACCAGACTTGGCGATCCGAATAACAGACAATCCAAAAAAGACTGAGAATTTAGATCTCTCAGTGAAAGCACCGAAATGTTAAACCAAAAAATGGCTCTAACACCCAAAAAACTAGGATTTATAGAGAAAAATGAAGAAATATAAAATGAGAACGAGAGAAAAACGATATAACACACAAGATTTATAGTGGTTCGGCATTAACGAGCTTACTTCCACTTTATAATTTCTCTATTCAACCAGAAATTACAATTTGAAATCCTCAAATACTCGATATACAATCAAAATCCTCTCTAAAATATTGAAAATCACTCAAACATGATAAAACCGTGCTCGGATCGAATAGGAATAGCGGATGGAAAAAGATGTCTCATACTCTCCAAAATGTCAAAAGTCCTTTCAATGGACTGAAAATGGTGTATATATAGACATGCAATGGATTGGTTTGAACTTGTGGCGGGAGAGGTTACAACTACATGGCATTCAGCCCGGATGTATAGGGAACGAGTGGGAGCAAATATGTGGAGGACATGGGATCGGATCGTGGGACACGTAGAAGTATCTTCGGTTTTCCAGGAGATCATGGAGTACACGTTGGTGATAGGGTAGCAGTTATGGAGCGGATCCAATATTGGCCAGATCGAATCGGCTCCGTTTGAACTGAAGGCTTCCGATCCGACATCCCTTTTCTCTATTCCATCCGATGAGTAAAGAGCTATTCATCCTAGCTTTTCTTCAATCCGATCCTCTTGAGTAGGCATGGTTCTTGATGATTAAAACTTATAGTTGTAATTACTAAATCTTGGATGGCCATGCTGCAAGGCAGGCCAACATTATGTGGCATGCGCATACGTGATACGTAATTCTGTGATATGACATGAAAATTGTACAAGTGGTTGTTATCACCAATTCTGATTTATGTATGATATTGTAGCATTGTATTTATTGGTTCTCACACAGGAAGTTCCTGTAGATTTAGGAACAATCAGTAATTTTCTTTCTATTTCAATCTAGTTGACTAGCTTATATTATCTAGTCGGCTGAATATATAGTAACAATTATATTTTCAAAAATAAATGAAGAGACACTTCCTTTTGCAAACATAAATCTCTTCATTAAAGAGTTGCAACTATTTCCATTCATTGAATCTATTTACAGAGAGTTACAATACTTCAATATCTATAAATATATACTCATTTCAAGATCAAAATATAACTTCTGCTCTTTTATCTTCTACACCCTTGGAATTCTGAGTTCTTGCTTTATTTGCTTTCATTTTCAAGCAAATCATGCATTCAATTCCAAAGCAATTTATTACTTCCATGTCTTCACGCACATTCAAATACACATATTCTACTTGAGGAGAAGATTATAGAAAGGGTGTGGTACAAGTGACAAATCAATGTTGTATATAGTACACATAAAGTCATGACCAAACTATTCTACCATTGTTTAAGTAAGCATTTAGTTAGTTTAAATCAGACGGGTAAGCTTGTGGCCCCTTCAAATCAAGTGGGTGAGCTTGGAGCATGTTCAAATCAAGTGGGTGAGCTTGGAGCCCATTCAAATCAAATGGTTTCCGTAAACATGTTCCTTCGAGTAAAGAGGGGGTGTTGATAGTTACAATTCAGAAGGGAGTCTGGAACTGGAAGTAGGACGGTGTCCGAGTCAGTATAAAAATATTTGTTGTGATCTTTTTTATTATTTGCATTTAGTTTACTACAATCATCTATAGCTATATATATATGTAATTCATAGTACTTCCGATTGGTATCGGAGCAAGATCATCTCATAACCATAACACAATTATCTAATAATATTTGTAATATGGATAACACTGGACTTAGTTTTGCTGAAGGACAGTAAACTGCTCGACCATCTTTGTTTAATGGTTCAAACTATAACTGTTAGTCTACTAGAATGGGGATATATATATATATATATATATACACACACAAGCCAATGGTTTTGACTTTTGGAATATTATACAACAAGAGTACACTATACCTACAACTGATTTTGCATAATGGTCGAATACACAAAAAGATCGATGATGCTACTAGTAATGCTAAAGTAATGAATATGTTGTTTTGTGTGCTTGAAAAAAATGAATTAAATAGAGTAAGTATGTGTAACACTGCACTTGAAATATGGTGCAAATGACATGCAAGAATGAATAAATAAAGTCAAGCTATGTTAAAGAATCAATTTCAGGATTTCAAAATGAAACTTGATGAAAAATATAAATGATATGTATTTAAGGTTTCAAGACATATATCATTCTCTATTAGCCTTAGAAGAAATATATATAGATTTTGATATTGCTTCGAAGATCCTTAACTCTTCGATAGACGAATGAGAATGAAAAGTATTAGCTATCAAAGAAGTTGGTGACCTTTCAACCCTTAATCTAGAAGAGTTAATAGGAAATCAATGTCGAATGAAGTGAATTTGCAGGCCAAGAAAGATCAAGCACAAAATTGTAAAGCAGTAGCCTTTCAAGTTGAAAAAGAAGAAGAATCTGATGACGAGGAGGAAAATATGGCATATATAGCAAATAATTAAAAAATGAATAATAAGAAGTTCAAAAGTAGTCAAAATAATCCTTCCAAGATTATGCTCAAATGTTTTGAATGCGATAAAACTAGACATTTAGGAAAAGACTGCACAGAAGAAAAGAAGAGTGATGTTAAAAGTAAAAAGGAAAAGTTTTATAAAAAAAAGGAAGCAAGCCATTTTAGTTAATTGGGATGATTAGACATAGGCTCGAGTTAGAACAAGCTAACGTCTGCTTTATGACAATCGATAATGAAGTGAATGATTTACCTTTTGATGAACTACTAGAATTTAATACAAAAAAATTTGGTAAATATAAAAAGAAAGGTAAAAAATTCAAGGAATGAGGAGACAAGGATATCCAAGAAGGAGATGAGATGGAGACTTACAATTAGGACAAAGAGTAATTGGTGCTTCGGGATCTCTCTTTATTTTACTGCATTTTGTCAAAATTTTCACTCTAATCTAACTTTAATCATTTTGTGCTATTTTGGCTGTATAATTAAACAAGCTGATATCTATGATGTTTGTTGTGTTAATGATGATACTTTAACTTAGTTATGGTGTTTATGATTATCATAGTGCAACATATGTGTAATGTTACAAAAGTAGTTCATGTTTCCATTCGGGCTTTGATGTTTACACTATGTTTTGTAGAATCCATTTGTGTTAAGTTTGCACTATGCTTTGAAATTTACATATTTCTACTCTACATTATAGTAATTATCTCTGTAATAACCCGGAAATTTGGGCCAATTTAAAAAAATTTATTTTGGCTAATTTAGTGAATTTTGGCCATTTAAAATAATTTATTTTAAATAATAGCGACTAAAAATCTATTTTTATCGAAGATAAAACGAATAAAAATTTTCTGAGTAAATTACAAGCCTGAAATGGCGCGGTAGTTTGAGGATTCGATTTTAAACTTCAATTAAATAAATATAATTCAATTTAAAGTAGAAAAGGGACGACCCTAGAAAATTTAACTCTGTTTAGCCAAATCTTTCAAACAGAAGTGGAGAATAGGACCGTCACAGTGTAGAGTAAATGTTAGGGCTTGGCCGACATTTTAAAATAGTCGCAGAGCTGTTTGTACAAGGCTGTGTACATTTAAAGGTATTTTTAAATATATATTTGGCCCTTAAAAATAGCCATTTCGCAAATGACCTTAGAATTCGATGAAACCACTTTTGTTGGGTCCGGGATGTCAAATTATTGCCAAATTCCAAGTTTCATAATTTTTGGAGTCAATATGTGAGCGTGGCGCAGTTAAACGCGTTTGACCACTTTCAGTTGAATTTAATCGACTGGAAATTGGCCATTTTTCAAACGGTCTCAGAATTCGACGAAATTAGTTTTGTTAGGACCGTATCGTCGATACGATGTTAGAAAATATTTTTCTGAAATTTTTATAGTTCGTATGTGACCTTAATTGTTTGAAATGTGCGTTAAATTTAAATATATACTGATTTATAATTTGATTTTGAGAAAAACCTATTGAAACAGTCGAATTGGCCTACAAAACATATTCCATTGTGTCCGGGATGGGGGTAAAACGCTAGGGGCGACAGTCGTTGGGTCTCGTTTGGAGTTCGGCACGATAAACAAGTAAAATTGGAAATTAAATAATATTAATTAATAAAATATTCTATATAAGAGGGTCAAAACCCTAGTTGGCCAACCCAAAAGAAAAGCGCCGCCACTTACGAATACACGGCGGAAAATGCCCAAATTTTCTCCCTTAAATCGCTACCAATTCTTTCAATAATTTCAGATACCCATTAGCGAAAATCACCGAGCTCAGTAAGGGCTTCAAGATGATTGGGGTATGATCTAAAATAGTGGAGCAGGGCGTGCGAATTTCATCCTCAATGTCGCCGAGTTCGAGGCCAGCTTTCCGACGCTGGAGGCGACCGAGTTCGCCTGAACTCTGGCAGGAGGCGCGGAATTCGAAGGCGGTCAGAGGGGCAGGGTCGGATTCGGTTCCGATCATCTACAGGAGGCGAGGCGATGGATTTTGCAAATCGAGGGTTTGGGTTCACGGTTTCTTGAAGACTACGGGGTGAGGAAGAAAGTGATTAAAACCCTTAATTATTTAATTAATTATTAATTAATCATCGAATTTTGTAATCAATGTATCAACGACCATAACTTCTTCATACGAGGTCGAAAAATTACAAACTTGGATCCGTTGCGATCGTGGAGTCGAGAGCTTCGCAACAAAACTGACCGCGTCCAAATCCGAGCGTGTTGGAATTTCGAGCAAATTCAAATTCGAACCGTTCAGAATTCAGATAAAAACCGACGGAGTGGATCCCAATGTGAGAATTTCTCACTAAAATTCCTTGTACAGTTAAATTATTTTATAACTGCATCTCTGAACTGCTCCCCGTCGTCCACAAACCATGGACGACTTGTTTGTTTGATTGTATTGTGTGGTTGAAATTGTATGTGATGTGAAATGGACTGTGTAAAAATATTTGAATAATAAAAATATCATTTTTGTTATATAACTGAGCTGTTAAAAATAGTCATGTGTTGGAGTAAATATTTATAAACAAATCGGATGGTTTGTTTATGTACACCTATTTATCTGATATGGATTGGGACGATATATTTTACACATCGCCCAACTGCACAAATAAAAATATGTACTTGTTGTTTGGAAACCCCACACGGACATTGGGATGATATTTGACATACACTAATCCCAATAATTAGTAGTATGTCAATCGATGGGTTGACAGGCTGTGATGAGCACTAATTCTATTTTTAGCGCTTACACAGTTGTAAATTGCACTTTGGATGATGGATGATTGTTTATCACTGTTGTTGTATACGTGTGTGGTGTGAAATCCATATAAATAATATTATATGGCAATTGATTGTGTCTGATTCCAAAACAGAATATTTGAAAGTGAGATGTTTGAAACAGAATATTTGAAAGTGAAATATTTGAAGTAGAAGATTTGAACCATAACTATTTGAATTAGAATACTTGAATTAGAAATATTAGAAATAGAATATTTGAACCGTAAATATTTGAAAAAGAATATTTGAGTTAAAAATATTTGAAATAGGATATTTGAAGTGAAAATGTTTGAAATAAAATATATTAAGCCGTGTTGGTTAGGTTTGCGCCATTTGAACGCGAACGATATTTATATCGATTTTAGTCGTCTCAAAATAAATATCGTAAAGGGAATTATTTAAAATTCAAATATTTTGGAAATAATATCATTCGTAGTATAAGGATGTAGAATATTCAAATTTGGTTTAAACTTTGAATAAGAAATTGGAATCGATTTTTAAACGAGTTATAAAATACGTTTAGAATTAAAATCGACGAAATATATATAATATATATTATATATATTAATGGCCTGAATAGAACGCGTTGCGCCGCGGCAGTTCGCGAATTTCGACCATTGACTTCGCGTGGACATTACAGGAGATCCGACCGTCGGATTCTCCTAAAACTGGAACCGTTGGGTTCGTGTCGGAAAGAGCTTTCCAAAGAATATAATAGATTTGAAATCTAACGGTTGGATTTGGAATTATGTCCAAATCAAATTTGGAAAAGGTCGCTATGGATGCAGTTCGATGGCCGTTATTGGAAATCGACTGTACGGGCCTTGATAAAATTATTAAGAATAGCAATAATTTGTCTAAAATCAAAATAAGTGATGTGGGAAGAGTTGGGGTGAAAAACTCCATATTTGCAAAGATAAAAATATATTTTTATCAAATTGAACTAGTTTTAACTAGGATTAAAATCTGTTTATTTTTAAATAAATAAATTGGATTTGAGATAGCTTTAAAATAACCAGAATTTCTAATATGTGAATTAGAAAGGATTTGAATCGAAATTGTCTTCGGAATATTTCGATGTTGGATTTCGTGATTATACAGATGTTGTTATGGAAATTTGAAAGATATATATATATATCATTATTTCCAACACGATATTTGTTGGTTTCAGAATTTGATATTGAATATAAGCCGATATATTTTCTATTCAGAGCCTTGTATTTAATATCAAATGTGATTTTGGGGTTCGTCGTGAATGGTGTCTTAAATAACACTGTTCTTGAATCCAGTTTAGAAAAGAATAAATCTTTTAATTAAGATTTAGTGAAATTGCCCAGTTAATTAGTATTTAATTGGAATAGAACTTGAATTGGTTTTCGGGTTTATCGTGAGCAGTGTTTTAAATAACACTTGTTCTTTAACTCGATTATCAATGGAATGTGATTTAGGGTTTCTAGTGAACCGTGTTTTAAATGACATCGGTTCTTTAACCCAGTTAAAGATTAAAAGTAAGTGGAGTTTTAAATGAATCTTTAATTAGATTGAAATGATATCCAAAGGAAGATTAAAGAATAAATTTAAAAGAATTTATCTTTGATAAAATTAATGGGAACTTTTCCTAAGAATGTGAAATTGACCGATGAATTGGAATGAGGCGTATGTTGTGTTTGTATAACAATTGTTTATTATATACGTGGGTTATTCAGAAAGGCCGGGTCTATACCCATTCTGAATAACCGATTCGATGATAAGTCGAAGATGAAGACGGTGATATGCGAGGAAAGTGCCTCCGGTTTCGTTCAGACCCAGAACGAACTTGTAAATGGACTATGTGTCTGACATTGGATTTTATTTTGTGTGATTGATTTCTATTAAATATATATCTGTTTGGCGGCGGAGAATTTATTCTCTTGCTTAACCCCTTTCTCTGACACGTACGAGCTTAGAGGTTATATATCGATAGATATCAATCGCATGGCGTGAATTGCCTGTGTGGCATGCCTAAGTGGCAATTGATCAAGTCTTCTGTTGAAAAGCAAAGTCTTGTGGTTGATGATCAAAGCACGGCCTGTGTGGCACAGCTTTGTGTAGAGTTGAATCGCGAGCCTCACACCTCGGTGTGAACCAAAAATGGGAAGGACCTCCGAGAAATGGACATATGCTGGTTTCTAGTTAGAAGTGGTTTCAGTGCTTAAACTGGCTGGCATTACTTATGTAGATGTTGCTTATCATTACTTATTGCCCAGTGGGGCGTCTCGGTTAACGGTGGTTGCAGAGGCTTACGGGTCCCAGATCACTATGAGGTTCCATAGAACCGGCTAGCATATCGTTTACGGCATTACTAACCATCGACGGGTGGCCGGCCCCGATGTTCCGGGTGCAGTCGCGGCTACAACCTGAGGCTCAGGCTAGAGAGTCTCGAATTAAGCACAGGATATTCCCTTTGCCTTGGTTCACAGATGGAAATCCAATTCCCAATACGTGATATTGCGGTTTTAGTTGTATACCTATATTTGGCGACATAGTGGGATGGGGCACTTATGCCGTCTATGATTTGTACTTATGATTAAAGTTGTTTTCTTCACTTATAGTAGTAATAAAAGATGAAATTTCACGTATCAAGCATATTTGGCTATTATAAGGGAAAACCCTATCCTCCGCCTTGCGTTGCATTGTGTGATGGGACCTGGGTCTTATAATAGCTTCATTGTTCTTTATTTAGCATTGCGCTGTTTGTTTTCTGCACTGGTATTCTTGGGAGGAAACCCGTTCCGTGTTATACGACGTGGTCCCTTGATTTACCTAACTTTAAAAACAAAGATTAATAACTGTTTTAGTTCTCACACCAGTCACATGACTGACCTGGAGTTTATTGTTTTAACCTAAACTCTGGGTGCCCCTATTTTCCACATGGGCAGCTAGTAGTTTTGGTTTTGCAGATTTATATTCACAGGGTCCTGATTTACAGCTGGAACGATGCTCGGAAAGCTCTGTATCCGTGTATCACTTTCAGTTGTGTTTTGTATATTTTTCCGCTGTTATGTAATGCATTTTAATCTCTGATATTTGTCAAATGTATATTATTTGAATTATACTCTGTATATTCTTGTACTCTGATGTAATTGTTGTAATAAGAAATGAAGTGTTCTTCCGTTTGTGTTCTATTTTGTCGTGTTCTCAATTCTATCAGCGCTTTCCTTCACGGGGAAGTTCGGGTCATTTCATTCTTTTTGTCGATAACAAATGGGGAGAAAATGGATATTACTAACAAAATTTTCAGGAAAAATAATACAAGCAAAAATTCATGAGGAGAATTGAGAAGATCTATCGACGAAGGTAACATAAATTTAGGGAGAGACTTCTCAATATTGTCCAGATTCATTCACATCCACTATGGAGTTGTCATAATCAAAAAGGGGAGATTGATAAATAGTATGTTTTTATGATTGACAAATCGTACTCATAACAAAGATGATGAAGAAATAATATATATATTCATTAATCTACTATATAGACTATGAAGGCAAAGACAAGACTCGAAAAATTAAGTATATACATACATATGTGTGTGTGTGTGAGAGAGAGAGAGAATGGGTGGTTAAAGCGCTCAGCGGATCCAATGCGGGGGAGATGCAAAACTTGTAGCGGAGATAAAACGAGGAAACAACATAATATAGTGGATGCGTCTAAAATAACTTATAAAACTCGTATTTATTGCTTTCACAAATATATAAATGGAAAATTAACGTTCAACTTAATTAGAATTAGTACATTCTTAATTTTAAATAAAAGCATGAGCAAATAAATGTGAACTTTTATTTACCTTGATTAAATTACATAGAATATTATAGTATTTTATATTTTGAAAAATATATATTAAAAAATTATGTTCAAAAAATAATTTTATATATTTTATAATGTATAAATGACATTTTAAATTCATTTCTTTTATAAAAGATATAGTCGAATATAGCTGAAACAATGGGATATATCAGGAATATAGGAATACAGCGGGGTTTAAAGCAGAAAGGTTATTTTAGAGGCTATTTAAAAATAATGTAGCGGCAGAAATTCACTACATGATATAGCGGGGATATGAAGGAGTAATAGAGGGGTATTAACTGCACGGATACACACACATACATGATGTACACTAATTTGTAAAGGTCAATTTGAATGAAAGCGGGTTGAAGAGAAGAGATTTTATGGGCCGAGCCAATGGGTTGGCTTCTTAATAAGCATTAGCTTAATTCCTTATTTATTTATTTATTTATTTATTCTTTATATAATTCTGTATTAATCTATTTGGATATTTTTGTATTGTCAGTATATGAAGGTTATATATACTCTTTTCCCTTACAAGGCACCCACTTAGGTTAGGGGGTTGTAAGATTTTTGATGAGGCATATAACTAAAGTATACGGTTGGGATAAGCAATAAAGTACCACTTTTCTATATATATATTTATATATATATATATGTATTTATATATATAGGTTCACATGCACACACAGACAAACTCATGACAATATTTTCAAAACTAAAGTTTTTAAACAAAAACCAAAAGTAAATGAAAATGCTAAGTCAGTCGACTGAATCATTCCACTAAGTTACTAGACTTGTACGTGTACATATATTTATAACTTTGGTTCATCGGACTGAATATCAATGTCAGTCTACGAAATAACATAAATTTTGTACTAACATGAACCTTATCCAAACAGACCCTAGCGAGAACAACCCCACCCCCCAAATTAAAAAAAATACGCACAAAAAATTAAAAAAAACAGAAAGAAAGAACAGTGCTAGTATGACTGCATTTGGACTACATGGGAACTATATGCCTGGATTAGTCACAAGATATTATCCTGAGTTCTACATGCAACTACCACTTTATCCCCATTTAGAATTTGGGTGGTGTGTGGGGGTAGGGGAGGGGGTTACTCTTCTATGAGCACGAAGGCGAAGGTCCCCTACTTGTTTGAGTTCCAGCCACCCAGGGACTCGGAACATACAGAAAAAGAGCAACTTCTCATTCCTCGACCCTCAACGATCATCTTGCATTTCATGCCTGATGTGATCGTTCCGTTCTGTACAAAGAATAAAAAATGCTTACAACCAAGGTTCTAAATTCCGTTTTCTGGTTCCGTTCCGATCATTGATGATTTCTGAAATTTCGGTTCCGTTTCGAAAATTCCGGAAATTCCGCTTTAATTCCGATTTTCAAATTCCGGTACTTGATTTTATATAAATGTACTAATAAATATTGAGTACTGACATAAATTTATATTACATTCTTAGGATTACATAAAAGATAGATTTGATGAAACAATATACAACATAAACAATTTCAATACTAGAAACTGTTTCTTTGACCATCATATGAATTATAATTGTTGTTATCTTCATCTTGTGTTGAATTATAGTACATTGGATAAGCGTACTGTTGCATTTGATCTGAACCTAAAAAGGTTGTCATCATGTTATCAAATGTCGAGGGTTCATCCTGAGTGTTTGATGCTTCACATGTATGTGACTAATCTTGTCTATGATATAGATAATTTCCATTATAATCTGATGTAGAATACCTATAATCGGGAACATCATCTGAAGCATATGCATTGTCATGGTTATGTTGGTATCCACGACCAATTTGCAAGTGACTGTCTTTTCATCCGTGATATACATCTACACCTATCATATAATAAGTCTGGATAGGTCTTTGAGAATCACCAACATTAGAACCCACACCATAGCCGCTAGTTGTATCTTCACCATCGGCATAACCGGAATCATCGTTTGACGAACTGCTTCTTCCACTATTTTGATTTCTTCTTTGTGCAGATACTTCATCATCATTTGACCAAGGATGTCACTATTATAATCAAGTAAAGCATTTTCAACTTCTCTAGTCCACTCCGCTAGCGAATCCTCTTCATGGAAAATATAATTCAAATTAATAAGTTGAGTAGTTGTATTTTGTCATGTAGGATGTCGCATTCTTAATCGCATATTATAATGTACAAATACTAGTTTTTCCAAGTTCTTTATTTTAATTCTATTTCTCGGTTTTGTATGAATCATCACAAATGTCGTCCAGTTTTTTCCACAGTTTGAGGACGAGATTGTTTGACTAAGAATACGCATTGCTAAACATGTCAAATTTGGAGCAGCATCCCTGGTAATTATTGTTCCACCTGCACAATGATTATTATTATAACATATTATTTGCGACAAATATAATTGGAAGAATCATCTATGCTATGTTTTACCTCTTTCGAAATATCAGTTTGTGTAGAAATATCAGGTACAATTCTTTCAAGAATGCTTTTCCATCCATTTAAAATTTCATTATCATTTGTTACATTACTGCTATATTGAATATGTGGACTGAGAAAATAACCGCAAATAAAATTATTTTGTTTCTCATTAAACAATTGACATGTTATTCACTTGCATTATTATATTGTAATAGCTAAAAAAATTACCTGCAGCATGGATAGGTCGATGTAATTGTTTCTCCCATCTCTTATTGATTATGTTCCACCATTTCTGACATTTTTTGGCACCAACATTTTTTTGATTGATTCCTTCGCTCGATCCATTGCTCCATATAGATATCCCATCTCTGCT
Source organism: Allium sativum (assembly GCA_030737875.1). Lineage (NCBI taxonomy): Eukaryota > Viridiplantae > Streptophyta > Magnoliopsida > Asparagales > Amaryllidaceae > Allium > Allium sativum. Next base: position 886,111,359 of record CM060915.1, on the reverse strand, counting down.
TTATCATCATTATCTACCATTCTTAAAACTTTTGCAAGTGGCTCAAATACAAGAATAATAGCAGCAGTGTTAGCCCAAAATGTATCACTATAGATTAAGTTATAATCAAGATGTAACAACGCGGAAAATTTGAGCCAGTTTAAAATTTTTAATTTGGCTTTTTTAGTGGATTTTAAATATTTAAAATAAATTATTTTAAATAATGATGACGAAAGGTAAGTTTGAATCGATGTTTGAAAATAAATATAATTATTTTGATTATAAACAAGGCCTTAAATGGCGCGGCAGTCTCAAAATTTGAATTCAAACTTTGACTGACTGTACCGGGTGCAAATTAAAACGGATTTTAGTGAAACCAAAAATATTTAAATCTGTTTATGAATATCTTTCTAACGAATCTGAAAAATCGAAGTTTCATAGGGAAGTCAAAAGTTATGGCCAAATGAATTTTCAGAAAGGTCGCTATAGAATTTATATAGCCCGTGAAAATAACCATTTTGCAAACGACCTCAGAATTCGACGAAACCACTGTTGTTGGATCCGGGATGTCAAATTATTGTTAGGTTTCGAATTCCATAATTTTTGAAGTTAATATGTGAGCGTGGCAAAGGAAAATGTGTTTGGTTGATTTTAGTTAAATTGGATCGACCAGAAATGGGTCATTTTTCAAACGGTCTCAAAATTCGACGAAACTAGTTTTGTTGGGACCGTATCGTCAAAACATAGCTAGATTAATTTTACGGGAATTTTTAGAATCAGTATGTGGCCCCGGCAAATTAAAATGTACGTTCAAAACAGAGTTTGAATGTTTTATACTTTAATTTGAAGAATAACTGATTGTAACAGTCGAAATGGCTTACGAAACATATCCCATTGTGTTCGAAATGGGGGTATTTAGCTAGAGGCAACAGTCGTTGGGTTTGAATTGGGGTTCGTATGGAGCGAAGGGTATTTTCGGATTTAAAGAAATTAAAAATAAAAATAAAAATCCTGGCCAATCAGAATTCACTTTCTCTCTCGTTGAAAACCCGCTACCCTCTCAAACCGACGACGGAAACCCCTATCCACTTTCTCTCTTCGATTCCTCTCCAACCACGCACCAAAATCCCTTGCTCCTGTGGGACTTTTTGTAGAGCTTCACGTCCTCTTTAAATCCATACCTGGCACGCTTTTTTTCGTGTTGCATGGAGGGAGATTCACCTCGTCAAAGTCCGGCGTTTCGAGCCTCCTCCGTGCTTCAGATCCTCCACCGAATCCGACCACCCCACCATCGATCTGGGCGCCTCTCCTAGCCCGTCAAGGTGGCGCAGGCCGATCGCGTTCAAGTGCTTCAGATTTTGCGAAAAATCAAAACCTAGATTCGAACAATTTCTGAAAGGTACGACCTTTGTTTTATTTAAACTGAATATAACATTTAAAAGCGTTGCGAACTTCTAAAAATCATATCTTTTTGCTATGTGGTCGAAATCGAGTGAAACAAGAGACAGTGGACTCGTGTGGACGTCTTCTACATTCTAGAAGAGACCGGATATTTTTCTGAGCCTTCTACAATTTTTGGAGGAGTGGAAACCAATGTGAGATTTTTGAATTATAAACGATATGGAAACAACGATGTATAAATTATATACTCGATGTATGAGTTATATAAGCGTTGTACACCTCATGTATAAGCGTTGTATAAGTTGTATGTTCGATGTATAAGTTATATATGCATTGTAAAAATGATATATGCGTTGAAATGAATTGAAATGATATTGAAATAAAATCGAAATATAGTTATATATGTATATATATATATATATACTAGTGTGAACCCGTGCTTCGCACACGGGTTTGCAGCTAATTTTTTTGCTGAAAACAATCTTCCAACCTTTTATTCTTTCATCAGATATTTTTATTTTTGTAATAGCTAACATTTATAATTTAATTGAATTTATTTTTTTGCTGATATGTTACAGAATCTTGAAGCATAAATCTTATGTCAGTAAACAACCTTTTTTGTACTTATTTTTTAATTCCATCAAGGAAGCAAACGCTTGGATAAATCTTGTATGTGGTTTATAGTGCATTGTAGTGTACTAAGATTCAATGCAAGTCCATCCGCTACATTTACTTTGTGTTTCCAATTTATGAAAAGTGAACTTCCAAGGAATGAAACCAAACGACCATTGAAAGATGAATGGACCAAATTAGAGATTCAGATGATCACTTAAGCTTGTTGGGTTTTGGTACATGAAGCTTTACATGGAAAGTGAGCCTTAAAGAGAAACCAAAATTCATATTATAAAAGGGGAAGGCTATTTGAACACAAAATTGGACACAAAAATAAAGACATAAAACTTCAACCGTTAGATCTTTTCGTCCTCATGTGGAGAAGTGAATCTTTTTGTCCTCATGTGGAGAAATGAAATTCAAAGGACGATCCAATGACGGAGATCAATTGTGTCAATAGTTGTATTAAAAATTTGTGCCAAAATAGACTTTTCCATTATAAAATAGTAACTTTACAAAACTTAAGAATGTTGAGGTGGAAGTTACCAAAAGCTAAAATAATCAATAGCTCAATTCTCTAACATTTGGTAAACCCCCAAATAAGTTCCATTCAGAAGTGCACTACAAATAGCAATCTATTAAATTTTACGACGTTCAATAACTAAAATATAAATTTTAGCAAAAAGAAACAGAAAGAACAATAAAAAATAACAAAGCTTTGTAAATTATCAAAAATTCTACTGATGTACTTTCATACATCTATGCTAATAGCATGATAAACATAATTAAATTAATTAATTTTATCCCTTTTGCATTATAATAAATAGCTTGTATGATCAATTTTCATTTTGTATTTTCGTATGAGCAAATTTATGTAGTAATATATATATATATATATATATATATATATATATATATTTAAGGTACGGGAAGAAAAGTTTTGTGGTAACACTAATCATTTAATATCAGGCCAGAATAAAAACTTTTTAAACATTTTAAAACATTAGAAGTCTAGAGCAGGTGATACGCATATATACTAAAGAAAAGCTATAAAAAATGCCACTGCCTAACAAAAAATTCATGCAGGGAAACCAAAGCGAAGACCTGAGATATTGGCCCAGTATACTGAAACATCTGCTCCTAACAATAAAAAAGATATGCACTTTGTGGACACAATTTTGTGCATCAAGTACAATTGCTTACCTTCCATATATATTGAACAATACTAAATCAACATCCAATGCTAAACCCGTGAGTATTATGACATAGTAATATCATTCACACTGTACTACTAATCAGGGATAAGAAACGTAGTTTGTATCGATTGAACCATAATATCTTGAATTAATATTGGATTGAGCTGCTTAATATCTTGGATTTCACTTTCCCATAGCCAAGTTGCATTAAAAAAAAGAAGTCACATATACATAGAAAAAAAATTATTGTATCCTATAGAGTTTGTTTAACACCAAAATAAAGAATAACCAAACTAAAAAAAGGGTAGGCATATCTTGAACTTTCAAGAAATAGTGTATTTGGACTTACTGATGCTTGAATGATTTTTGCTTTATCTAGGTACTTGCTTTGTCTGAAGTACCTGACATAAATTTAATTAAAGGTTAGAAAACATCAAAGATAAAGCAAGCACTAAGCAAAACCATGGTATCATCTTATGTGTATAATAAAGGAATCAAATTTCATAAATAATGAAGATGTAAATCAAGGATTTGTGTACAATAAAGGAATCAAATAATTAGTAATCAAATTTAATAAATAATGAAGACGTAAATCAAGAATTTTGAGATTCATTTCATAAAGGTTAGTAAAAATGAAGCTTCCGCACAAATAACAGGACAAATAAAGGAAACATTTCCTTACATATTCCTAAGCATGCACGCCATCCTCATGCTGCCATGCTTCTTACCATGTTCCAGCGATTGTCACTTTTGGAGTACAATCCTTATTTGTACTCTCAACCACATCCCCACTAAAATCTACCATTACTGACTTTCAGTTCTCTGGTTTTTGCAACATAACTACTCAAAGTCACTTGACGACATCTACAAATGATAACATTGTATTAGTCTTCACATCATCATGAACATTGTTTTGTGTTATTGAAAAATCCCTAACAGCCTGAAAAAAACTATGGACATTGCTTTCTTTATCAAACTTAACTATAGTCACAACATAGCATTCATCGAAAGGAAAAAAGTAAGACATATTGTTACACTCATAGCCTGGTACTACATGCTCTAATGACATCACATTCGAATTAAAGCTTAAAAAACCTATTACCAGTCTGCATATACGCTACTAAATCTAAGTTCGTATCATCAGTCTTACCTTTTGTTTTTCTAACAATGAACAACACCCTCTTTTGTATATTTCTTCCTAGTAATGTCAAGATTTTTATTCAAAAAAGAATACTGATTCACCCGGCTTCATTAGAATAACAATCTAAGCGTTTCAGAATTCATTAAATGGAAATACCAAGAAATTCATTGAAAAGAATAGCCTCTCCTCCTCCTTAGGGAAATCATAAAAAATAAAAAATAAAAAATAAAAACTTTTTAATCTCAAGAATTCCAAACAGGTGTGATGGCCTAAACTAGGCGATAAGCCATAGTATCAGTCGAGTGTTCCTTCCATCTAAACACAATAAAACCCTAAGTAGAAGCATAAGAAAATTATGCCAATAGGGATAAATCATAAATGTGAACAGAATCACTAACCTAAAATCTGCCTTGCTGCAAAAAAGCGTAAATCTACATCCTTCGCCACTTCAGGACATATTCCCTTGCCGGTCCGTAACTCCTATAAAAGTGCAAAAGAGTGAAAACAGTAAATTAGTTACAAAATTTAATTAATGTTTGTGTTACAGGGATCGCATTTTATGGTTGACGCCACTCATGAAAGGATGGATAATAACGGCAACATGAAAGTTTTGGCATATCTTGGACTATTTAATCAAATGGAAGGAAGTTTTGACTTCTCAAGATGATGTATATGCTTTCATTCAAAATAAAACATAGACTACTGCAATTGATTACTACTTTTATAATTTTTTAATGTTATTTAGCTAAAATTGAACAAACATTGATGTGAACATTTTCATTTCAGCATCTTATCAAAATCCAACAAAGTATGCTGGATGTTTAATATTAGTCTATAGCCAAATGGAAAGTCAAAATTCAAAAAGAGCATGTAAAAATATAAAACGTAAAAATACTAATACGTTATACACTTGTTCTGATCACAGAGAATAAGGGTAAGAATATAAAGAAACTTTATTTATTTAGTACTATAATTTATTTTACTGTGCCTCGCAATACTCATTTGTTGAATGGTAACCATGAAATAAAGACAATAAATACCATTTAAATTCTCTCGTTTACCATAATATGTTGGAGGTGAAAATGATCACTAGATTTATTAGTCTGATAAATTGGAAATATTACCATTTGATTTGTCTATGCACGGTAATAAATGAGCGGTTTACTAAATTAAAATGGTTTTTCTTCATTTAATAATCAATAAATAGTTACTGCCAAAAGGATCGAGTATGCTGGAAACAAATTCTATTTTCTTCATTAACATACCGATAAATTTTTGGTAATTTTTTTTTCATATCAATAAGCATTTTAAAAAGAAAAAAACATTAATGAAGGAAATGGCGAAGACTACTTGGCTGTTATTGGACCATCAATCTCTTCATGCTTTACTCATAGTATATGAACCCAACTTATCAGAGAACTTTAGAGTGATTACTTTGAATAAAAAGGTGAGAACAACCGTAATTAATATCAATCACTGTTTTTACATAACTTGCCAGTATAAATACGGAACCATAATGAGTAAAGCAATCTTAACCACCAATACCTAGTACTGCCTTGTGCACAATTTGTTTCTCCTGCAGTATTGTTAACTATGTTTCAAATAAGCAGAGATTTAAAGAAATGGAAGCTACAGTATTTAAAGGGGACCGTTAATGACACCCCCTTTTGGTTAAGGGGGACACAAATTTTAAGTTTTCAATTTTTGTTAAGGGGCGTACAATACATACTTAACCCCCCTTAACAATATAATACTTTTAGACCAAATTACCCTTAAGCTGAAGAAGAAGCACGACGTGGTGAAATTCGGTCGCGAGTCACCGTTTTTAATGTGCAAACACGGTAGAGTATAACTGTTTACATTGTTTTTGTTAAGTTTGTTATAGAGATAGAAAATATGTTCTAATGCTACCGTTTTTATAAAATAAAAACGGTATACTCTTACCGTTTTTTCTTGTTCGAGCACGAGCATTGAAGTACAGCAGGGTTATTTCTGTCCCTTAAAAGTATAACTGGTGTTGCCCCTTAATAAATTTTTAAACATCGGTGTCCCCTTAACAAAATGTCCCCCCTTAACCAAAATGGAGGTGTCGTTAACAATCCCCTATTTAAAAGATAAAAAATGAAAACAAAAACAAAGGAAAGGAAATTTCCTAAAAATAAACTCTGAAGAATACAAAACGAAAACATAATTTGGGACAAAATAAACACGACGTCGAGTCTCACAATAGAATACTTCGATACATTAAGAATATTACATACCACCCGGCAAAGAAGGCAAAATACCACCTAATAAAGCAGAGGTAGAGAACCCAAATTTGATCAGTTATGTAGTACTAAAGGAACTCATGTCGTTGAACCAGATAAACTACAGTGGAATTCATATTTCATTTCAAAACATGCACAACAAAGGACCTCAACTATAATACACTCATATATTCTAAATGTAAATGTGAGATGAATATGCATAAATTAGTTCTTACTACATTAAGTTGTCGTTCTAGCCCATCAAACTATGGGGGGAAATTACCTTAATATCATAAGATAAGGAGCAAGAAGATATTTATTATTATGTTAACTGGTTAACATTTATACCACATGTGTAATGGCTTTTTCAAACTTCACTAAGCTTTATAGTAGGCGTGAGCATTTGGGTGGTTTGGTTTATCCGATGATAAATTATTCAAATCAAACTAAAACCAATAAAAATAAAAACCAAACCAAACCAACCAAATTAAATTTGGTTGGTTCGGTTGGTTATCCGATTAAACCGGATTAAAAGTGTTTTACACTTTATGTTTGAAATATTCACTATAATTTGAAATAAATTATAAATATATGATTACAGTATTATTATTTTTAATTTTTATGTTTTTTCATATTAATTTTGTCACATAGGTGATGATTAATATATACTTAAATAACTAAACTAACCTAAAATATTTATTATAATACCGATAAATTTAAAATATAGTAAAAATTCGGTTAATTTGGTTAAACCGATAACCGAACTTAATATTTTTTCGGACCGATTACAAACCGATTTAATTTCAAAATTGAACCAAACCGACTAAAATAAATTGGTTCGGTTGGTTTATTTGATTTAACCGAATAATGCTCACCCCTACTTTAAAGTACAATCTGTAATCAGAAAAGTAGAAATCCAACAAAACTTATTGCAACTTTAGCATATTTCTCCTATACCATGGCCTACAACAACAAAAATTACTATGTTTACACACAACACAGTTACTTCAATGCTCAGTATTACTATAGTATTATGGTATTATATAATAAATAAAGTATTAAATATTATTACATGTCTATTGCATTAGTAACTTCTAGTGGAGTTACGTTGATTCCCAATACTTTAATGCAAAATTGTCAATTACTGAGGATGTTGCAGCATTATATACAAAATGGCTACTTCTGCAAAAACATTAAGTATTTCTGCAAGATCGATGAATATTAATTAGTGAAATTGCCAAAATAAATAGTTAATGAGTAATATATGAATTATTTGAATATTGAACGCAACAAAAATTGAACTTAGTATTGTATTCATTAACATAATAATGAACATTTGAAAATGAGTATTTAATTAGTAATATATAAATTAATTTGAATATTGAAGACTTCAAATATTGAACTAATTAGTGTATTCATTAACATAATAACAAACTTCCTAAAATAAATATTTAGTCTGATTTTGCCAAAATTGGTTCCTTTCACATTTCTATTTTCAATTAACCTGATTCTTATATCCCTTCATCATTGTATACTTCAACTCAAATATTAACCTAATTAAAACAAATTATCAATATTTTCTTATTTGTAGAAGCGTTAACCATAAAATGAAACTAACATTTAGAAAAGCTACTTTAACTATATAGGTTAGTTAAATCCCTTTTGTGTGTGTGTTTAACCTTTGATTTTGTAAATGTGTGCCTTACATGAAGGATATAAATTGCGATAAAAAGAACACTTCCTCCATAGTCGATTAGTCTAGGAGTAGCAGCTAATCTTCCCCAACAAAAGAAGGGGCATCTCCATCACATACGGTACGTGTAGGAATATCCAATTCAGAACATTTCACAACAAATTAGTGTTGAGGAAACATGTATATACTTCAGCAAAGTAATGTTATTGGCAGGACTTTGCAAGCATGCTGCTTTGAGCTATATCAGCACGTAAAACGATTAGTTGTGTTAGCTGATAGCTGACAGGAAATACCTCATATTAACACTATATATTGGCTTCCAAAGTGTTATCTGAGGCCAAAAAGAAAAAAAAATTGATCCCTACCACTATTTCTGGAAATTTTGGGGAAATTTATTTTTGTTAAGGGTTCAAACCCACATAGGATAATCAAAGATAAAACATAAATGAGGACAACGAAATTTCAAACAGAATTGATAGACATGAAAATGCTACCATACAAAAATCAACATTAGCTGCTAAGAAATGGGGTAACATCACCAGTTCACTTAGAAATCGATTAACATGTCAATAAAGTTCCCATACTGGCTTATCCAATTGCATATTAGCTGCTAAAGTAGAAGTTCAATGCGAAATTTAAATAAAAGAGCTTATATCTTTATCTTTTGTATATGTTTATGATATATGAATGTTATCAGCTTTAAAAAAAATTAAAGTGGAAGAAGATGTACGTGTGGAATGCGGAATTTCATCGACTCGTTTGTCACTACATATCATCAATGTTGGGTAAGATACTATTTGCAGTAACCATAAAACAAAAATAATTTTTGAAATTTTAAAAAATAAGTCCATAAAAACTAAAGTTCCTTAGGATAGAACTACAAGGAACAAAGGATACCTTGAACCATGGATCTCTTTATTCTGTCTACGCTGTACTTGATTGTGACTATTTCCAGGTAAAGATGACATGCTAAATCCTCAATAAAATTTCCCATATCTTCTTTGTTGCAACGAAGTGTGTATTTGTGCTTTTCTTATCATACCGCTTTCTTCCCTAATTTCGTTACTGTTCTGTTAACCATGCGCGGATAGATTCAAAAGGGCAAGCTATAGTACTGTAATTTTGAGATCTCAACATTAGTACTTGTTAATAGTGAAAATTGAACGGGGTACTATAAATAATTGTCTATAGCAGGGAATGGTAAAAGTCAATTTTCAGGTTTAATGATATGAACGTGCATGCATTTGAAGAAACTCACTAAATTGGAACAATGTTTAGACTCACAGAACTAATTGTTGCATTAATCTCCATTAATCTACAAATTCATATTTGATTTGTCATTAAAAATCCACCATACCTCATATTGCACAAAACTGGAAAAGGATCAAAATGAAGAATTATACTCCAAAAATGAGAAATATGAAGTATGAAATTAGCCTGAACTACGAAAACAACTAATCAGGTATTTTTACTCGCATGATCATAGCTTGGAAAAACAATTGTTATATCTGCTGTTAATGTTAACAAATGAACAGGTTGAGCTAGAACTGAGGTATGTAACAAAATAATTTGTTAATTACAATATTGAAAGCAAAGAATAATTGTTGAGATAGGCTTGAAGATTTCCAACAGATCAATATAAAAGAAAATAATACGTCAAAAAAGAAAATAGTAAAAATAACTGAGTTGCAAATTTAAAGCATTAGTGATGATTGGCGATGAAACCCAAGCTAAACAAACTTTTCCATCTGCAACATATTGAAATGAATTGCGATGAAACCCAAGCACTAGTGAATTGAAGCGGAGTAAAAGAATTTGTAATATGTTGGAAGAATAAAATGCACTGAAAATGTGTACAAAATCTGTATGAAACATGTGAATTTGATGAAATAGATTTGCATAAAGTCAGTCTGAAAACAACAATTTTTAGGCATATCCGTTGCATATTACATAACCTTTTTCATCTATGCAGCTTTGTTTTAGTTAGACAAAAGGATGAATATTAACACCCTTGAGATTATAATTAATCCATCAGAAGCCAGAAACTTTTGCAATATTACCTGGTATGTATTTCTAACATATTGTTGAGAATTTTAAAATATTTACTATAAGGCAGTAGCTAAGTAACTGTTCCATCCTCGGCGCTGAAGAATGAATTGAAAGAGAAAAAAAAAAGACACTAATCTAAAAATTTCAACAATATTGCCTAAGTTTAACAATATCTGAGGCATTTGTTTTCTGTCATTCCTTTCGCATTAGCACACAGACATACTGGTCTTTAATATAATATTATTCTTCTGAATAGTATGTTACAACTTTGAAAATAATTATATTCTTGAATGTAGAACGAAACATGAACGTAAATCAGACCATTTTGAGTGCATTAAAGTTAAAAAAATCGCTCCATGAACATAGCAATTATATATTTGCGCAGACCTCTTTAATAAAAAAATACATAATGCTAACACAGGTAAAATAACTAAAACTTGTCATAAGAAACTAATGAGTTAAACATGGTGAAATGTAAAGACCCGTAACTTCCCCGTAAAGGAAAGTGTCGGATAGTTCGAGAACAAGCCACAACAGAACGCATACAGAAGAACATTTCATTGTATATTACAACAATGCATCAGATTACAAGAATATACAGAGTAACAATGAATATTACACAGAAATATCAGAGATTTAAATTACATTTAAATACATCGCAGCGGAAAATAATACAATACACAACTAGAAGAGATATACGGATACAAAGCTTTCCGGATATCGTTCCAGCTGCAAATCAGGATCCTGTGAATATAAATCTGCAAAACCAAAACTACTAGCTGCCCGTGTCGAAAATAAGGGCACCCAGAGTTTAGGTTAAAACAATAAACCCCAGGTCAGTCAGGTGACTGGTGTGAGAACTAAAAACAGTTAATCTTTATTTTTAAAGCTAGGTAAATCAAGGGACCACGCCGTATAACACGGAACGGGTTTCCTCCCAAGAATACCAGTGCAAAAACAAACAGCGCAATGCTAAATAAAGAAAAATGAAGCTGTTATAAGACGCAGGTCCTATCACACAATGCAAACGCAAGCCGGGGGATAGGGTTTTCCCTTATAACAGCCAAAGAATGCTTGATACGTTTAAAACAAATCATTTGATACTATTAAAGTGCATAGTGTATAAAACAACTTCAAATCATAAGTATCAATCATAGGCGGCATGGGTACCATATATCATGTCGCCATATATAGGTTTACAAATAAAACCGCAAATGTCACGTATTTGGAAATTGGATTTCCGTCTATGAACCGAGGCAAAAGATAGTCCTCAACCGATTCGTGACTCTCTAGCCCGAGCCACAGGATCAGAACGCATCAACCCTTTAGATCGTCAGGGCCGGTCCACCGATGTGGATTATTATGCCTGAACACTACGTTTCCCCGCCCTTTGGGGCGTAAATGAGCCAACTAAATGACTCCATCGGTTCGAGAACGACCGATCAATCCGAGGCGCCTCGCAACAGCAACAACCACATAAGTCAAACTCGTCAGGGCGTGTAAAACCACTGACGCCACTTCTAACTAGAAAGAAACGCAAGTCCTCCCTGATGTCCTCTCCCGTTTTTGGTTCATACCGGGTGTGAAACACGCGAGGTAAACGTTACACAAAGCTACGCCACAAAGGCCGTGCTTTGATCATCACCACAAGACTTTGCTTTTCAACAGAAGCCTCGATCAATTGCCACTTAGGCATGCCACACAGGCAATTCACTCCATGCGTTTGATATCCATCAATATATAACCCCTGAGCTCGTACGTCTCAGAGAAGGGCGTTAAGCAAGAGAATAAATTCTCCGCCGCCAAACAGATATATATTTAATAGAGATCAATCACACGGACTAAAATCCAATGTCAGACACACAGTCCATTTACAAGTCCGTTCTGGGTCTGAACGAAACCGGGGGCACCTAGTACCCCGCATATCCATCGATCTCCAAGTACGTCTGGACGATCACTAACTGTTTCCATCTTCTTGGGTGTACAGCCCAATCAAGATCATCAGTTATCACCCAAACGACGTGAAGACCTCCGGTCTTCGACCATCGTCTTCATCTTCGACTTATCGTCGTATCAGTTATTCAGAATGGGATAAACCCGGTCTTTCCGAATAACTCGCGTATATTTTGAATAAGTGTTACACAAACACAACATACGCCTCATTCCAATTCATTAGTCACTAACCGTAAATTAATCAAGAGAATAATTCCCCAAATATTAACCCCGAAGGCCGAAACCAACATCAGATCAATATCCAGAAAACCATTCCGCTTGGCTAACCGACAGTTAGTTTCTAAATTTCACATTCATAGGGAAAGGTTCCCATTAATTTTATCCAAGATAAATTTGTTGAATTTATTCTTCTTTTGAATTTCGATTCAACTAGTCGAGATTAACGAACCTTACCGAAGTAATCATTGGTTTTAATTTCCCAATCCCAACCTATTTATCCCATGAAGTAAAACTGGTAATACTTCATATCTAACACCACAGTGTTATCGGTAAATTCAATTACCATTTCACGTTCAAATCTAATTGAAGATTTAACTATCGCCTGGAGCAAAACTGGTGATACTCCATTTCGATTATTTCAATCTAATTAAAGATTCATTAAAACTCTACTTAGTTTTAATCTTTGACTGGGTTAAAGAATCGGTGTCATTTAAAACACGGTTCACGATAAACCCAAAATCACGTCACATTTCAATCAGTCCCTAATTGTAAATTAGCAAGTGAGCAATTCCCTAAGTATTAATCCCGAGGGCCGAAACCAACATCAGATCAATACCTCGGAAACTATTCAACTTAACTAATCTCCAGTTAGTTTCTGATTTTCTTAACTTCTTTAGGTCTAAGAACTGTATTATTGAAGATACCGTTCACGACAACCCAAAATCACATTTCATCAATGATCGGGTTAAAGAACGAGTGTTATTTAAAACACTGTCCACGATAAACCCAAAAATCAATATCGATTCAATTCCAATTAAATATTATTTAATTGGTACACTTCATTAAATCTAAATAAAAAGATTTAATCTTTTCTCAACTGGGTTCAAGAACAGTGTTAGTGAAGACACCATTCACGACAAACCCAAATCACATTTGATATTAAATACAAGGCTCTGAATAGAAAATATCCCGGCTTATATTCAATATCAAATTCTACGATTAACAAATGTCGTATTGGAAATAACGATATAAATATATATCTTTCAAATTTCCATAACAACATCTGTATAATCACGAATTCCAACATCGAAATATTCCGAAGACAATTTCGATTCAAATCCACTCCAATGCAATCATTGGAAATTTTGGTTATTTTTAAAACCCTTTTCAAATTCAATTTATTTATTTAAAAATAAATAGAATTATATTTCTAGTTCAAAACTAGTTCATTTCGATAAAAACTATTTTTATCTTTTCAAATATGGAGTTTTTCATCCCAATTCTTTCTAAATCATTTCTTATGATTTTACACAAATTATTACTATTTTTAATAATTTTATCAAGGCCTGTACAGTCGATTTCCATCAACGGCCATTGAACTGCACTTATAGCGACCTTTTTCGAATTTGATTTGGACGTATCTCCAAATCCAACCGTTAGATTTCAAATTTCTAATATTCGTTAGAAAGCTCTTTTCGATACGAACCCAACAGTTCCGGTTTTAGGAGAATCCGACGGTCGGATCTCCCGCAAAGTCCGTTTGAAATAAATGGTCGAAATTCACGAACTGCCGCGGCGCGGCGCGTTCTATTCAGGCCATTATATTATATATATAATATATATAATATATATTTCGTCGATTTCTATTTAAAATGAATTATATAAATAGTTTTAAAATTCGTTTCAAAAGCAATTTCAACTTCCATTTCAATTCAAATCAAAATTGAATTCTTCTTTATAAATTCGTTTTAAAATTCATTTCTATTCAATTCAAATTTCAATTCAATTTGAATTCATTTCAATTCGCTTTCAATTCAATTAGAATTCGTTTTCAATTCAATTCATTTCGAAATCGTTTTCAATTCAATTCATTTCGAAATCGTTTTCAATTCATTTTGAATTCGCTTTCAATTCAATTCATTTCGAAATCGTTTTCAATTCATTTTGAATTCGTTTTCAATTCAATTCATTTCGAAATCGTTTTCAATTCATTTCATTTCGAAATCGTTTTCAATTCATTTCATTTCGAAATCGTTTTCAATTCAATTCATTTCGAAATCGTTTTCAATTCAATTCATTTCGAAATCGTTTTCAATTCAAATCATTTCGAAATCGTTTTCAATTCATTTTGAATTCGCTTTCAATTCAATTCATTTCGAAATCGTTTTCAATTCATTTTGAATTCGTTTTCAATTCAATTCATTTCGAAATCGTTTTCAATTCATTTTGAATTCGCTTTCAATTCAATTCATTTCGAAATCGTTTTCAATTCATTTTGAATTCGTTTTCAATTCAATTTATTTCGAAATCGTTTAAAATCGATATAAATATCGTTCACGTCAAAATGGCGTCAATCTAGTCAACACGGCTTCATAAATTTCTATTTTCAAATATTCTATTTCAAATATTTCTTTTTCAAAATAGTTGTTATTATCAAAATATTTCGTTCAACACATGACCAATCTCAATGGATGAGACTATCAACACATGAACTTTTATTTTATATTGATAAAGATGTAAACTTTATTACTAAAATATTTCGTTCAACACATGACCAATCTCAATGGATGAGACTGTCAACACATGAACTTTTATTTTATAATATTCTTTATTTTCTAAATTGGAATAAGGCCCAATCAATTACCATGTAAAGTTAATTATATGGATTTTCACACAACACATGTATATCATAGCATTGAAAAATAATCAGCCATCAACCAAAATGCACTACACTGTATAAGCATCAAATATAGATATTCAACGCTTATAACAGCCTGTCAATCAATCGATCGACATATTTAATCAATCAGGATGAGTGAACTTCAAATTTCATCCCAACACCCGTGTGGGGTTTCAAACAATCAAACACATATTTTATTTGTGCAGTTGGGCGATGTGTAAAATTTATCGACCCAATCAATGTCCTTCAAATAGGTGTACATAAACAAACCGTCTGGTTTGTAAATGGATATTTATTTATTCACATTCACGTTAAAAATTATATTTTTAACGATTAAACATTTTATTCTAACATATGAATTTCTATTCAGTTCATTCTTTAAATAAAATGATATTTTTATTTTTCTAACATATTTTAGAAAATTTCGGCGGCATAACGGCACGATACTAGAAACGGGACGAGGCCTAGCCTTATCCCCGGTCTAGTGAAGGCCCACGCCATTCACACATCAATCAAAATCACCAAATAACCAAATTCAAATCACATCATATAACTAATCTATGCAACCAAACAAACAAGTCCATGGTCTGTGGACGATTGTGTCGGGTGCTACTAAGCACCGTCTGCATCCTAGTATATATATATAACTAGAAAAGAAATTGAAAGGTGAGAAATTCTCACCGAAAGCTATCCAAACATCTTGACTCTTCTTTGATATAAATCTTCTTCGTTCCCGCCTTTTTGTTACCTTCGTTGCCCGCTTTCACTACCTATGTAAAAATCGAATTTTTACTCCGCTATTCCATATATAAAAATCATATTTTTATTTCGAAGTTCTATATATAAAAATCATATTTTTATTTCGAAGTTCTATATATAAAAATCATATTTTTATTTCGAAGTTCTATATATAAAAATCATATTTTTATTTCGAAGTTCTATATATAAAAATCATATTTTTATTTCGAAGTTCTATATATAAAAATCATATTTTTATTTCGAAGTTCTATATATAAAAATCACATTTTTATTTTTGCTTTACATATAAAAATCCTTGCTATTTTCTATATAAAGATTTCGCCTTTTCTAAAATAAAGATTTAGCCTTTATAAAAATCATCACTTGATTTCAACGTATATATATAAAAAAATAAAAATCAGATTTTTATTTTGCTACATATACAAAGATGATATTTTTATACTTCCTACTATGCAAAGATCATATTTTAATCTTTCTACAATGTAAAAGATTATATTTTTACTACCTTAAAAATATATAAAGCATATTTTTAATATTCCTATCATGTAAAAATCATATTTTTACCTCTTCTATATAGTAAAGACTATATTTTTAATACTTTAAAAATATAAAAAATCATATTTTTAATACTTTAAAAATATAAAGATCATATTTTTACCTTGTTACTTGGATAATAAAAATCAAACTTTCTATATTCAAACCGTATGTATAGAAAAAACTTATCTTTATATAATAACATCTTATTTATATATAATAAATAAAGTAAATAAACAAAATCAGAATTTTTCTAACTAATTATACCAAGTAAAACTAAATAAATAAATAAATAACCGAAACAACTCACTGTATTTCCGTTCAGATGGTGGTGGAGGGGGGAACTGGTGCTCGCGCTGAGGTTGGTCGGAGGAGGGGAGTTCGTGGCGCGGAGGTGGCAAATCCGGTAGAGGCGGCGTCCAGGGTGGAGGTACTTCGCGATTTGGGCTAGGGCTTCTTGCGCCGGAGGGAGAAGGAGAAGAGGGGTACGGAGCTGAGGGGGTGGAGAGCGCCGGTCGGGGAGCGGTGGCGCGGCCATCGCCTGGGGCGGCGGACTTCGAGAACGTCGATCAGTTATCCGGTTTTTTTTTTTTATTTCTTATTTCGGTTTTGACAGTTCTGAAGAGGGAAGGGGGGGTTTAAGGGAAAAGGGGTTTTAATTTTATTATTATTTTATTATTTATTTTCTCTAAAGAGTTGACTTTTTCATACGACCTCTAAACGAGGCCCACCGCCTGTCGTCCATAGCGTATTACCCCCATTCCGAACACAATGGGATATGTATCGCAAGCTGATTCGACTGTTTCGATCAGTTTCTGTTTAATTTACATTTAAATCACTATATTGAATTTTAAACGTACATTTCAAATTACCGGGGTCACATATGAACTAGAAAAATTCCAGAAAAATATTTTCTAGCTTCGTATTGAAGATACGGTCCTAACAAAACTAGTTTCGTCGAATTCTGAGACCGTTAGAAAAATGGCCAATTTCCAGTCGATTAAAATCAACTGAAACTGGTCAACTGCGTTTTCCTTTGCCACGCTCACATATTGATTCGAAAAATTATGAAATTTGGAATCTAGCAATAATTCGACATCACGGACCCAACAAAACTGGTTTCGTCGAAATCCGAGGTCGTTTGCAAAATGTCCATTTTTAAGGGCCTGAATTCCATAGCGACTATTCAGAATTTTCAACTGGACATATCTTTTGATTCCTGCTATCAACATTTGATTATTCGGATTCGATGGAAAGAGATTATCAATTAGATCCCATTATTTTTGGTTTCACTAAAATCCGGATTGTTTTGCACCCGGTACATTCAATTGAAGTTTGAAATCGAATTATCGAACTACCGCGCCATTTTCAATTCTATTTATATTTATATATAAATATTCATATTCTAACGACGACGCGTATAATATATACGTTCGAATTATATATTCAAAATAAATTTTCGTCGATATTATTTAAAATAATTCATTTTAAATATTCAAACTACGCTAAAATTGCCGAAACAAAAATTTTAAACTGGCCCAGATTTTCCGGGTTGTTACATGAAATGAGTACAAATAAATGGAAAATGTATTGGTGCCATGGTAAGAAGGTAAAGTGGAGCTATAGAAGCAACAGAAAACTAAATAGTGAAATTATAAATTATAATCAGCATATCACATTCTCACAAATTTTTTGGACGATAGAGAATATGTTAACTCAAATAACCTCCACGCGCTGGTCCATATTATGAACATAGGCAAAAAACATGTAGATTTTAGTTTGCCATGATTAATATTATCAGGTGAATTTGGGTTGCACTGAGATATACATGCAAACTCTACATTTTTAGTTAAGACTGATAATTGTAAATACCACTGTCATATTATTATCATTATGTCGAATGAATCAAATCTACTGATTGGATAGTACATAAAGACAATCAATCCAATTATTGTGAAAAAGATTTGTGGGTAAACGCAAAACAACACATTCATACATTATCAGTAGGAAGTATAGTGAAAGAACTGAAGAAAAAATTAAGAAAATCGGTATTACCATTAAGGAGGAGATATGACAGTTTGAAGCAACGAAGCCACCAACAGAGAAAGCACGTCCATCGACCTGCGCAGTAAACAAATTCTACACGATAGGATGGTTGTCAACAGCCAAGCAAAGATACTGATGACAATAGTTAAAGTTATTACCGATAGCAATTACAAACACAACCGGTGGTAGGCGAAAATATAAATTGGCATAGAGATGGGTGGAAGAGAAAGGATGCAGTGCTTACCATTGACGTAGTTAACGTTAACATAAACGGTGGACCAATCGACCGCAAACTTATGACTGCCGGAGAGATAGGAGAATTCAATTTGCACGGATCCAACATTGCGGCTAAGCGTTGGAGCTCAATTTATGGTAAACGAAATTGTTTACCAGAATTAAAATTAGAAGAAGTTCAATTTGGGGGTTGAGAAATGTGAATATTTATTATAACTGACGATGAGGATGGGAAGAGGAAATGATGTGTGATGGAGAGCGTATAATACAGTTGTGAAAATTTTCGAGTGGAGAACATAAGTGCAAAATTGAAGGAAAACATGACACGTCGGATCTGCAGGGCAAACAACGTGCCACGTCACGACTTATTTCATTTTGTTTTCTAATATAGGTAATATATATATCTATATATATACTCCCCTCGTCCACAGACCATGGATGATATATATTGGTTGTGATATTGTTTGGATTATTGATTGATGTGAAATTTGGTGAATATCATGAATGGTTGATTGAAAATGATTGATTGTGGTTGAAATCCCAATAGGATTAGTATAAGGGAAAATTCGTCTGCGTACGAACTAGATATTGAAATCCCCATTGTCAAAAGCTGCGAGGCTTTAAGGTAGAGCGAGGAGCCGTACTAGGGACGGTGCCGGTTTTAACTACCCTAACGTTATGCTGTCGAAATTTTCAATAATATTCATGTGTTAGAATTATTTTCATGTGTTGAAACCATATTCATGTGTTGAAACTATATTCATGTGTTGAATAGAAATTCATGTGTTGAATAGAAATTCATGTGTTGAATAAATTCTTTGAAAGATAAAAATAACATTTTATCACATATATAGACTATAAATTGTTCGTGTTTTAAAATAAATTGTTTTAACAATAAAAATCACATTTTTATTATATATATAAACTATAGAAAACATTCATGTGTAGAAACCATATTCATGTGTTGAATAGAAATTCATGTGTTGAATAAATTCTTTGATAGATAAAAATAACATTTTTACCTTATGTATGAACTATATAAAATAATCGTGTTTTGAAATAAATTGTTTTACAATAAAAATCACATTTTTATTATATATATGAATTGTTAAAAATAGTGATGTGTGGAAATAAATATCAGTTGGATAAAAATATCATTTTTATCAAATATATGAAGTGAATATGGTTTTGAAATCGAAGAATGGATTATATTCATATATATAAATATAAATATAATTAAAATAAATCGAATAACGAAGTTGTAGTTCGTATTTTGAAACCGTGATTTCAAACGATTATTGCGGGAGATCCGACCATCGGATTTTCCCGAAATCGAAACCGTTGGGTTCGCTTTGGAAATATCTTTCCAACTACACCAACTTTGTAAAGATCCAACGGTTGGATTGTCTGGAATGTTTAATTCAAGTCTGAATGAAAACAGCACTGGATTCGATTATATTTATATATAAATATAAATATAATTAAATTAAATCGAATAACGACGCTGCAGTTCGTATTTTGAAATCGTAACTTCAAACGATTGTACCGGGAGATCCAACCGTCGGATTTTCCCAAAACTGGAACCGTTGGATTCGTTTTGAAAAGATCTTTCTAATTATATAAAATTTATGAAGATCCAACGGTTAAATTTTCAGATATGTGTAAATCAAATCTAAAGAAAAACAGCGCCACAGCCGCATTATGGTCTGAAGCGTCATTTGAATGAATTGACTATTTTTAAATAAATAAAAATAGCGATAAATCATGATAAAATATTATAAATGATATGGAATGGAAATAAACTGAATTTGCTCGGTTTATCTGATATTTGATGGTTCAATGTGTTTGGCGTGAAAATTACATTAAAGAATAGAATTATTGATGTCGAATAATTTAACCATTGAAATGAATTGATTTGAAATTCTAAATATACGTGAATTATTTGAAAAGGCTGAGTTGATTCTCATTTCAAATAATTGATCGACGATGAAAAGTCGAAGATTTGAAGACAGTGCAAGACCGATGATCTTTACGTCGAATGGAGGGGTGCTACTAATGCTCATGATAGGAGTAGCTACCTTGAAGGGGCTGAAGTGGTAGCGGTCCGGACGTACTTGTTGATTGTACGAATGTGCGAGGTATAAGGTGCCTCCGGTTTCGTTCAGACCCAGAACGAACTTGTAAATGGACTGTGTGTCTGACACTGGATTTTGTTCTGTGCTGAGTGATCTCTATTAAATATATATTTGTTTGGCGGCGGAGAATTTATTCTCTTGCTTAACGCCCTTCTCTGAGACGTACGAGCTCAGAGGCTATATATCGATAGAAATCAGTCGCATGGAGTGAATTGCCTGTGTGGCATGCCTAAGTGGTAGATGCTCAAGGCTTCTGTTGAAAAGCAAAGTCTTGTGATTGATGATCAAAGCACGACCTGTGTGGCATAGCTTTGTGTATAGCGTTAATTCGCGAGCCTCACACCCCGGTATGAACCAGAAACGGGAGAGGACGACAGGGAGGACATGCGTCTCTTTCTAGCTAGAGGTGGTGTCGGTGACCTACCAGCCCTGACATTTATATTATTTTCACCTTTGTGGTTGTTGGAATGCGAGGTACCTCAGAAATGGAGTCATTGGGCTCATTTACGCCCCATAGGGTGGGGAGACGTATTGTCCAGGGTTTAAGTTTAATCCACATCGAGTGGACAAGCCCTGTTGCTCCAAGGCTTGCCTGCGCGCTTGCCTGAGACATGGTAGGCTAGATTGTCTCGAAGCGGTAAGGATGATCCCTTGCCTAGGTTCACGACGGAAATCCAATTTCCAAATACGACATCGTGCGGTTTTGATTGTATACCTATATATGGCGACATGATATATGGTACCCATGCCGTCTATGATTGAAATTGTTTTTGAAACATATAAACACTAGTAATAATATCAAATGCTTTTGTTTTATTCGTATCAAGCATATTTTGGCCATTATAAGGTAAAACTCTATCCTCCGGTTTGTGTTGCATTGTGTGATGGGAACTGAGTCATATAATGGCTTCATTTTTATAAAAAAGCATTACGATGTTTAAAAGATTTACTTGTTTTAAAGTACTGGCAATCCAATGGATAAACACGTTCCGCGTTAGCAGCATGGTCCTGTGATTGGCCATATTATAAAGTAAGTAGAGTAGATTTCTCATACCAGTCCCATGACTGACTCGTAGTTTGTTTCACTTGCAAACTTGGGTGCCCCCTTTTTCTACACGGGCAGCCTTGTATTCAGGTTTTAGCAGGCTCTTTCTGGATAGCTGGAGCTGAAGATGGATTCTATCGTTTATCTCCTTTTACGCTATTCAGCTCATATTGTACATATTATGTTTTGTTTTCCGCTGTAGACATTTTATGTAAAGCTGAACTATATTTTGTGCTAAGTATGATCATGTATACTGTGTAACTCTGATGATTATGTTTATCCAGTGTATTCTATTGTACATTATCTGGTGTATTTATTTATTTATTTATGTTCTTCTGTTATCTGTTTATGTGTTATATTCTAAAGATTACCCTTGCCACCGTGGAACGGGGTATGGGGTCGTCTCAACGTGGTATCGGAGCTTTGGTTAATCTTAGCTCAGGAATATATCATATTAACGAACTTGTCAGAAATAGAATCAGTAGTGTTCTAGGATGAATAAATCATCACAGATAGGATCAGTAATATCCTAGTATGAGTATAGCAGAATGAAATACACCCCAATAGACACATTTACATGCAAGTATATGTCTCTATGTTTTATACTATCTTTTCTATTGACCTGACACTTTGTCTGCCATTTGCAGACATAGAAAAATGAGTGGCAGAAACAGAAGAAGAAATTTTATGGTTCAACAGTCTAACGAGCCAATCGTGCTCCCACAGCCAGGATCAGATATAGAAGCTCTATTAAAGAGATATCGAAATCTGGGTGGAGTACAATTCTTGGGCAATGAATCCATTATTCAAATTCAAGCTTGGATGGGTTCTGCTGAAAGAATTTTTGAACGTTTCTAGTTGAGAGATGATCAGAAAATATTAGTGGCATCTTGGGCACTCAAAGATGAAGCTTTAATCTGGTGGGTAACGGTTATTAAGGATAATCCAGAAGGTAATATTACCTGGGATAGATTTAAAGAGATTTTCATAGAAAGATTTACTCCTCCAGAAGCAACTGAGCGGTTATGTGACGAACTCTGCTGTCTGATACAAGGAGATATGACCATTCCGGAATATCATAAGAAATTCAATGAACTTTCTCATTTTGCCCCTCATCTAATTCAAAATCCGAAGAGGAAGAATTTGAGGTTTATTAACGGACTCCAAAGAAAGTACCAAAGTAGTTTAATGGGGCATGTAAAGCTTCCTTTTTCTGAAATGATATACATGGCTTATCAGTATGAAGATCTAGATAAGCGAGGCCTTTTTGACGATGAAGAGGAAGGCAGTTCTAGTAACAAAAGAAAATTTGAAACAGATAGCCCAGAGGCAAGTACGAAATCTGAGGTCGGTAAGAGGCCAAAGGCCAGACGGAAAAAGGTAAAGACAGTGGTATGTCTAAAGTGTAATCAACAAGGGCATTCGATGAGGAACTGTGAATCTTCGAACAGATGGAGAGGTGATGGGTCTAAATCCAGTAAGAAGTTTCAGGAGGATAGAAAATGCCATAAGTGCCTCCAAGCAGGACATATTGCAAGGGATTGCCAGCTCTCAAAGAAGTCTGAAATAGTACACGTCAATGAAGTGGTGGAAACTCCAGGACCCTCAGCTAGTCAGGGAAGGCCTGATGTTTTGGAAGGCACACTTACTGTCAAAAACATTCCGGTTAAAGTACTGTTTGATACAGGCGCGTCGCGAAGCTTTATTGCAAAGAATGCGGTTAAGAAACTGGATCAGAATATGAGAAAGCTCAAAACACCCATGACTGTCCATAATCCGGTTGGGGGTTCCCTCGATCTTAGTTGGATTTGTGGGGTGCCTGTTTCTTTTTCCTGTTATCGGTTCCCTACCATCTCGATCGTCATGAATTTTACCAAATTTGATCTTATTCTGGGATTGGATTGGTTAACCAAATATGAAGCGGTGGTTAAATGCGCTAAGAGAGTTGTAAAGGAAAAGGCTAACTCAGGGAATTGTATAACCATTCCATGTGAAGGCCTGAATTCTGATAGAAAAGACTTCTGGGCAGCTTTAGATGTTTCTCCTTCTCAATTAGAACATGTTCCTGTCGTTCCGGAGAATATTCCGGTCGACATTGAAATATTCATGTTGTGAAGATCTATGCGGATGTGTTCGAAGAAGTTGTTAGCTTACCTCCGCATAAAGAAATTGATTTCAAAATCTCTTTAGTTCCGAATGCAAGGCCAGTAGTTCACGCTATTCGAAGAATGGCCTTGAAGGAAAAAGAAGAGTTAGACAGTCAAACTTGACAGCCTGTATAGAAGGGTCTGATCAGGCCTAGTTTCTCTGATTGGGGAGCAGCTGTGGTATTTGTTCCGAAGTCAGACGGTACCCTCAGATTATGTGTGGATTATCGTGACTTGAATAAGCAGACACTGAAAAATAAATATCCATTGCCGCGGATTGATGATTTTTTGGATCGGCTGAATGGTGCACAAGTGTTTTCACGAATGGACCTAGCTACAGGTTTCCATCAGCTTCGTATTGCCGAAGAGTGTGTTTCTTTGACAACATTCAGAGGTCCAGATTTATTCTACAAGTGGTTAGTAATGTCATTCAGCTTGTGTAACGCTCCGGCTTATTTTGTCGATCTAATGAATAGAGTATTCAGAGAAGTATTGAATAAATTTGTTCTGGTTTTCATTGATGATATTCTAATCTTCTATAAGTCAGAAAGCGAGCATGAAAAACATTTGGAACAAGTGTTAGAGATTCTGAGAAAGAATGTTTTAAAAGCCAAATTTTCCAAATGTATATTCTGGCAAGAAAAGTCAAATTCCTAGGTCACGTCGTGTTAAAACAAGGAATTTCAGTGGATCGCAGTAAAATCACTGCTATTTAGAATTGGAAACAACCTCGTACGCCCACGGAAGTCCGAAGTTTTCCCGTATTGGCCAGTTATTATCGGAAATTCATTAAGGATTTTGCGAAGACATCTAGTTCCTTAACGAAGCTAACTAAGAAACATTCGAGATTCAATTGGACTCCAGAATGTGAGGCAGCTTTCCAGAAGCTGAAGTTAATAATAACAACTGCTCCAGTGTTAACAATAATTGATGGCAATCAGGACTTGAAAATCTGGACTGATGCTTCTAAAGAAGGCCTTGGCGCAGTGTTAATGCAAAGAGGCCAGGTAGTTGCTTATGCTAGCCGTCAATTGAAGCCACATGAAAAGAATTATGCAACTCACGATCTTGAATTTTTATCCATCGTGTTTGCCATGAAAATCTGGAGGCATTATCTATTGGGTGAGAAGTCTGAATTATACACTGATCATCAATCATTGAAATATTTATTCACCCAGAAGGATCTGAATATGAGACAGCAGCGTTGGTTAAAATTTCTCGCGGCATATGATCTTGATATCTTATATACTCCGGGGAAAGCTAATGTTGTGGCCGATGCGCTCATCAGAAAGAATGTAATTATCGTCAGTCTTATCATCACGCCTTCATTGATTGATAGCATATCTGCTCTTCAAAAGGATGATCACTTCATTCAGAAGATCAGAGAGAGAATCCAGAAAGGCGAGCCCTTAAGAATTCAGATCGATAACGATGGGATTCTGAGGTTAAAGGGTCGGATTTGTGTTCGGAACATTCCCAAACTCCGGAGAGAAGTATTAGATGAATGTCACAAGCCAAGCTTAGTATCCATCCAGGAGTGAGAAAAATGTATAATGATATTAAACGCACTTTCTGCTGGAGATCTATAAAACGAGGCATTTCCTTGTACGTTAGCCTGTGTCCTACTAGTCAATAAGTCAAAAGCGATCAACAGAAACTGGCTGGACTATTGCAACCGTTGGAAATTCCAGGTGGGAAGTGGGAACAGATTTCTATGGATTTCATAGATGGTTTTCCCAGAATCAGGAAAGGAAATGACAGTATTTGGGTGATGGTAGATCGTCTCACGAAGACCGCCCATTTCATACCTGTCAGATCGAATAGAACTGCTCAGAGTCTGGTGCAGATATATTTCAAGGAAATTGTTAAACTTCATGGGGTTCCCATGAGTATCGTTAGCGATTGTGACCCAATTTTTGCTAGTAAATTTTGGGAAGCATTCCAAGCAGAATTGGGAACGAAACTGAACTTGAGCACCACTTATCATCCTCAAACAGATGGCCAAACTGAGAGGGTAAATCGTATTCTAGAAGATTTATTGCGGGCTTGTGTTATTGATTTTGGCGGATCAAGGGAAGACCATTTGCATTTGGCTGAGTTCTCATACAACAACAGCTACCAAGCGAGCCTGATAATTTAACCATTCGAAGCACAGTATGGTAGACCGTGTCGATCTCCTACTTGTTGGGTCGAACCTGGTAATAGACTTGTGCTGGGACCCGATATGATTCGTGAAGCTGCGGACAAAGTCAATTTCATTAAGAAACGATTACTAGCCGCTCAAAGCCGACAGAAGAGCTATGCAGATAAGAGAAGAAGAGATTTATCATTCGCTGTTGGCGACCACATGTATTTGAAGGTATCTCTGATGAGGGGAGTAATCCGATTTGGTAAAACAGGGAAATTGGCGCCCAAATTTATTGGTTTGTTTCCTATTCTTGAACGGATTCGAACTCTCGCTTAAAGAGTTCAATTGCCTGATTGGTTGCCTGGAGTACATGATGTGTTTCACGTATCTCAACTTCGAAAGCATGTCCATGATCCAGATTTGATCGTGGAAGAAGCAACGCAATGGGATATAGAAATTACTCCAGAATTGGCTGTGAGGAGAGAGCCACTAAAGATTATTGGCAAAGAAACAAAAGAGTTGAGGAACAAGAAGGTTCACTTAGTCAAAGTGCAATGGAGTGAAGATCCGCAAGATTGTACTTGGGAAATTGAGGAGAGTATTAAGAAAGCTTATCCTAAGTGCAGGGTGGATATCTCTGATTGACTCTGGTGCAAGGTACATTTACCATATTTTACATTTCCGTGTTGTTCTCTACTTTGTTGTTGTTTTCTTTGCATGGAATGTAAACATTTTAATTATATAGTCTGAATGATTTTAAAAGAGTATATGAATTAATTAGTATGTTTTTGAAAGATAAAAACAAATTGATTGTTGTTTGTGTTGTGTGATTGTGGATTTGATTAATTAAATTATTAAATGATAGTTAATTTAATCAATAAGAGAATGAAGTTAAATGTATGCAAGTGAATCAAGTATTGAACTGATTTAAAAATAGATAGAAATATATACATGTACATTATGTATGTTTGAACAAGTAAATGGATTAGCTATTGAGTACAGAATTTATTTGCGTGCCCGACAAATAGGTAAACCTTAATGAGTTGGATGCGCAATTTTATTATTATATCAACTCCTGTGAATGCCATTGGATGCGGAGTGCTGGTTGTTCTGTGTGTAATAATAAATGTCGCCATAGGATAGTAACAATTAATTTTGAACTACACTACATGGCATACTTCTTGAAGATAGGCATACTTCATCATATACCATATAAGCATTTGGAGCTTGTGCGAAGAGGTTGAAGATTTACCATACGAGCGAGAGGCTTGTAAGGCGATGACTATATACTACAGCTTGAACTAATGACTGATATGGACTATATAAAATGTAACGGTAAATCGTCAAATTAATAAAAAAAACCACACGGGTCTGGAGATGACAATAAACACGTCTCTCTGGTCATTAAGGCACAAAAACCATTTATAGGGTGACGACTATAAATATGTGCATGCTTATTAGGATTTATTGGGTACCTAATACAGCCCAATAAATTTCCAAACCCCTCCCCGTACGAAGGAGGTTATGGCGAAATTTTTCGAAAATTTAGGGTCTTAGCCAAATTTATGAAGAATTTGAAAATTCTTAGAAACTGAAAAGTTGAAGAATGGAAGCCAGAATGAAAGTTGAGTTGGTTAATTAAACAACTTTCGACTTCGTTCCTTTTCGGGGACGAAAAGTTTTAAGTGGGGGAGATTGTAACAACCCGGAAAATCTGAGCCAGTTTAAAATTTTTAATTTGGCTATTTTAGTGGATTTTAAATATTTAAAATAAATTATTTAAAATAAATTATTTTAAATAATGACGACGAAAGGTAAGTTTGAATCGATGTTTGAAAATAAATATAATAATTTTTAATTATAAACAAGGCCTTAAATGGCGCGGCAGTTTCAAAATTTGAGTTCAAACTTTAACTGACTGTACCGGGTGCAAATTAAAACGGATTTTAGTGAAACCAAAAATATTTAAATCTGATTATATCTTTCTAACAAATCCGAAAAATCGAAGTTTCATAGCAGGAGTCAAAAGTTATGGCCAAATGAATTTTCAGAAAGGTCGCTATAGAATTTATATAGCCCGTGAAAATAGCCATTTTGCAAATGACCTCAGAATTCGACGAAACCACTTTTGTTGGATCCGGGATTGAAGTTTCATAGAAGGAGTCAAAAGTTATGGCCAAACGAATTTTCAGAAAGGTCGCTATAGAATTTATATAGCCCGTGAAAATAGCCATTTTGCAAACGACCTCAGAATTCGACGAAACCACTTTTGTTGGATCCGGAATGTCAAATTATTGCTAGCAGGAGTCAAAAGTTATGGCCAAATGAATTTTCAGAAAGGTCGCTATAGAATTTATATAGCTCGTGAAAATAGCCATTTTGCAAACGACCTCAGAATTCGATGAAACCACTTTTGTTGGATCTGGGATCGAAGTTTCATAGCAGGAGTCAAAAGTTATGGCCAAATGAATTTTTAGAAAGGTCGCTACATAATTTATATAGCCCGTAAAAATAGCCATTTTGCAAACGACCTCAGAATTCGACGAAACCACTTTTGTTGGATCCGGGATGTCAAATTATTGCTAGATTTCGAATTCCATAATTTTTGGAGTTGATATGTGAGCGTGGCAAAGGAAACTTTTGTTGGATCCGGGATGTCAAATTATTGCTAGGTTTCGAATTCCATAATTTTTGAAGTTAATATGTGAGCGTGGCAAAGGAAAATGTGTTTGGTTGATTTCAGTTAAATTGGATCGACCAGAAAAGGGCCATTTTTCAAACGGTCTCAGAATTCGACAAACTAGTTTTGTTAGGACCGTATCATCAAAACATAGCTAGATTAATTTTCGAGAATTTTTAGAATCAGTATGTGGCCCCGGCAAATTAAAATGTACGTTCAAAACAGAGTTTGAATGTTTTATACTTTAATTTGAAGAATAACTGACTGTAACAGTCGAAATGGCTTACGAAACATATCCCATTGTGTTCGGAATGAGGGTGTTTAGCTAGGGACGACAGTCGTTGGGTTTGTATTGGGGTTCGTATGGAGCAAAGGGTATTTTTGGATTTAAAGAAATTAAAAATATAAATAAAAATCCTGGCCAATCAGAATTCACTTTCTCTCTCATTGAAAACCCGCTACCCCCTCAAACCGACGACGGAAACCCCTATCCACCTTCTCTCTTCGATTCTTCTCCAACCACGCACCAAAATCCCTTGCTCCTGTGGGACTTTTTATAGAGCTTCAAGTCCTCTTTAAATCCATACATGGCACGCTTTTTTTCGTGTTGCATGGAGGGAGATTCACCTCGTCAAAGTCCGGCGTTTCGATCCTCCGTTGTGCTTAAGATCCGCCACCGAATCCGACAACCCCACCATCGATCTGGGTGCCTCTCCTAGCCCGTCAAGGTGGCGCAGGCCGATCGCGTTCAAGTGCTTCAGATTTTGCAAAAAATCAAAACCTAGATTCGAACAATTTCTGAAAGGTACGGCCTTTGTTTTATTTAAACTAAATATAACATTTAAAAGCATTACGAATTTCTAAAAATCATATCTTTGTGCTATGTGGTCGAAATCCAGTGAAACAAAAGAGTGTGGACTCGTATGGATGTCTTCTACATTCTTGAAGAGACCGGATATTTTTCTGAGCCTTCTACAATTTTTGGAGGAGTGAAAACCAATGTGAGATTTTTGAATTATAAACGATATGGAAACAACGATTTATAAATTATATAGTCGATGTATGAGTTATATAAGCGTTGTACACCTCATGTATAAGCGTTGTATAAGTTGTATGTTTGATGTATAAGTTATATATGCGTTGTAAAAATGATATATACGTTGAAATGAATTGAAATGATATTGAATATATATATATACTCTCATCGTCCACAGACCATGGGCGATATATATTGGTTATGATATTGTTTGGTTTATTGATTGATGTGAAATTTGGTGAATATCATGAATGGTTGATTGGAAATGATTGATTGTGGTTGAAATCCCAATAGGATTAGTATATGGGAAAATTCGTCTGCATACGAACTAGATATTGAAATCCCCATTGTCAAAAGCTGTGAGGCTTTAAGGTAGAGCGAGGAGCCATACTAGGGACGGTGCCGGTTTTAACTACCCTGTCGTTATGCTGCCGAAATTTTCAATAATATTCATGTGTTAGAATTATCTTCATGTGTTGAAACTATATTCATGTGTTGAAACTATATTCATGTGTTGAATAGAAATTCATGTGTTGAATAAATTCTTTGAAAGATAAAAATAACATTTTATCACATATATAGACTACATAAATTGTTCGTGTTTTAAAATAAATTGTTTTAACAATAAAAATCACATTTTTATTATATATATAAAATATAGAAAACATTCATGTGTTGAAACCATATTCATGTGTTGAATAGAAATTCATGTGTTGAATAAATTCTTTGAAAGATAAAAATAACATTTTTACCTTATGTATGAACTATATAAAATAATCGTGTTTTGAAATAAATTGTTTTACAGTAAAAATCACATTTTTATTATATATATGGATTGTTAAAAATAGTGATGTGCGGAAATAAATATCAGTTGGATAAAAATATCATTTTTATCAAATATATGAAGTGAATATGGTTTTGAAATCGAAGAATGGATTATATTTATATATAAGTATAATTAAAATAAATCGAATAACGAAGCTGCAGTTCGTATTTTGAAACCGTGATTTCAAACGATTATTGCAGGAGATCCGAGACCATCGGATTTTCCCGAAACCAAAACCGTTGGGTTCGCTTTGGAAATATCTTTCCAACAACACCAACTTTGTAAAGATCCAATGGTTGGATTGTATGGAATGTTTAATTCAAATCTGAATGAAAACAGCACCAGAATCGATTATATTTATATATAAATATAAATATAATAAAATTAAATCGAATAACGACGTTGTAGTTCATATTTTGAAATCGTAACTTCAAACGATTGTACCGGGAGATCCAACCGTCGGATTTTCCCAAAACTGGAACCGTTGGATTCGTTTTGAAAAGATCTTTCTAATGATATAAAATTTGTGAAGATCCAACGGTTAGATTTTCAGATATGTGTAAATCAAATCTGAAGAAAAACAACGCCACGGCCGCGTTATGGCCTGAAGCGTCGTATGAATGAATTGGCTATTTTTAAACAAATAAAAATAGCGATAAATCGTGATAAAATATTATAAACGATATGGAATGGAAATAAACTGAATTTGCTTGGTTTATCTGATATTTGATGGTTGAATGTGTTTGGCGTGAAAATTACATTAAAGAATAGAATTATTGATGTCGAATAATTTAACCATTGAAATGAATTGATTTGAAATTCTAAATATACGTGAATTATTTGAGAAGGCCGAGTTGATTCTCATTTCAAATAATTGATCGACGATGAAAAGTCAAAGATATGAAGACGGTGCAAGACCGATGATCTTCACGTCGAATGGAGGGGTGCTACTGATGCTCATGATAGGAGTAGCTACCTTGAAGGGGCTGAAGTGGTAGCCGTCCGAACGTACTTGTTGATTGTACGGATGTGCGAGGTATAAGGTGCCTCCGGTTTCGTTCAGACCCAGAACGAACTTGTAAATGGACTGTGTCTGACATTGGATTTTGTTCTGTGCTGAGTGATCTCTATTAAATATATATCTGTTTGGCGGCGGAGAATTTAATCTCTTGCTTAACGCCCTTCTCTGAGACGTACGAGCTCAGAGGCTAAATATCGATAGAAATCAGTCGCATGGAGTGAATTGCCTGTGTGGCATGCCTAAGTGGCAGATGATCAAGACTTCTGTTGAAAAGCAAAGTCTTGTGGTTGATGATCAAAGCACGGCCTGTGTGTCATAGCTTTGTGTATAGCGTTAATTCGTGAGCCTCACACCTCGGTATAAACCAGAAACGGGGGAGGACGACAGGGAGGACATGCGTCTCTTTCTGGCTAGAGGTGGTATCAGTGACCTACCAGCCCTGACATTTATATTATTTTCACCTATGTGGTTGTTGGAATGCGAGGTACCTCGGAAATGGAGTCATTGGGCTCATTTACGCCCCATAGGGTGGGGAGACGTATTGTCCAGTGTTTAAGTTTAATCCACATCGAGTGGACCGACCCTGTTGCTCCAAGGCTTGCCTGAGACATGGTAGGCTAGATTGTCTCGAAGCGGTAAGGACGATCCCTTGCCTTGGTTCATGACGGAAATCCAATTTCCAAATACGACATCGTGCGGTTTTGATTGTATACCTATATATGGCGACATGATATATGGTACCCATGCCGTTTATGATTGATATTTATGATTGAAATTGTTTTTGAAACATATAAACACTAGTAATAATATCAAATGCTTTTGTTTTATATGTATCAAGCATATTTTGGCCATTATAAGGTAAAACTCTATCCTCCGGTTTGTGTTGCATTATGTGATGGGAACTGAGTCGTATAATGGCTTCATTTTTATAAAAAGCATTACGTTGTGATTGACCATATTATAAAGTAAGTAGAGTAGATTTCTCATACCAGTCCCATGACTGACTCGTAATTTGTTTCACTTGCAAACTCGGGTGCCCCTTTTTCTACACGGGCAGCCTTGTATTCAGGTTTTAACAGACTCTTTCTGGATAACTAGATCTGTAGATGGATTCTATCATTTATCTCTTTTTATGTTGTTCAGCTCCTATTGTACATATTATGTTTTGTTTTCCGCTGTAGACATTATATGTAAAGCTGAACTGTATTTTGTGCTAAGTATGATCCTGTATACTGTGTAACTCTGATGATTATGTTTATCCAGTGTATTCTATTGTACATTATCTGGTGTATTTATTTATGTTCTGCTGTTATTTGTTTATGTGATATATTCCAAAGATTACCCTTGCCACCGTGGAACGGGGTTTGGGGTCGTCTCACAAGACTTGCTGTCAATTTATTTTTATGACAGAGTTTGGGATCCTTTGCGCTCCATTTCCTTGATGCAATCATTCTTCTTAGATCATCTCTATGTGTGTAAAAAGATTCCAAAGCAATTAAGTGGGTAGCAAACCTTGTTATTTGTAACGGCCCGCCCCACACCATTCGGCATTTCCTCCGAAAGTGCGCTGTACACATGCCCGACTAGCACGGAACGGTCGCCAGAGAAAGGAAAGAAGAGAATGAACTAATCGAAAACCTGTAGAATGTCTCGGAGCGTATGGAACAAAATATAATAATAATATACTTGACATAAAACAGGCGAGACAGTGCATAAGTTGATGACTAAAACCAACATCAACATCATCATCAGAGTAGCATAAATCCAAATACAGCTTATTACAATTTTCCAAATTACTGTCTCTAAACGAAAGAAAGAAATGTACACCACTAATGCCCAAAGTAGTGACCGCAGCAACACAGGGAGAATATCTATATATATGTATCATACGTGGAAGTCTCCTGCTCGCCTCAGGTACAGCTACTCGTGCATACCACCTAACCTGTCTCTAGTCTGCTCGTGAGAGCACCCAGAGTAATAAGAAGAGACATAAAACTCTGGGTCAGACAAAAAGTCTGGTATGAGCGATAAGCAGCTAAACAGAACAATAACAGGTATACTAAAACATACCTGAACCGGGACCTGCAACCAAAGAGTTAGCACTACATACCATACAGTACTCTAAGGTGCCACTGAACAGTTGGTGTAAAGATAACGGGGTGGTGGGGGTGTACATGTCATAATGATGGCAAACAAATCAAACATAGAAACCATCCTCACATCTCTCACTCAGTGCGTAAAGCATACGATGTCCACCACTGTCAATCACTAGACCCATCGAAGTAGTGATGGAGTTCGACTTGTACAACTACTACTACTACCAAGCTTGCCCCATGGAGTCATGACCAAATCCTTACAAATGACCCCACTTCATTGCTCTATAGCTCCTTAGTCGTACCTAGTCCACTGTGGCCCTGAATCCGTTCACGTACTCCCTACACATAGTGATCCAAAGTTACAGACATCGACAACCCCTTAGCATACGTCCCGCAGCAAAGCCCAACTCATGAAGTCGACTCGTTGGTTCCTAACTGGATCCTGAGCACAAACTTCCCACTTGGACTACCTTTGCATCTCGGGTTTTTTGGTCTTCACCTTCTTCTCCGGATCAGTCTCCATTTCTTCACTTCACTTTGCTTCAGGTCGTGGTCATCAGCTCCTCGGTTCGGATCGGAGTACCCCATACGGGTCGGGTCGTGCTCCTCCAGTTCGTGACTCATCGTCAGGTCCTACTCGTGATGCAACGCCATTGGCTCGGAGTCCACTAAGCGGCTCGTATCGCATACTCCTCCCTAAGCAATTGGATAGGTTCGGAAGTGGTCTCCCTTCGAGGCACAAGAAGCTCAAGCCCTCCTCTCTGCTCCGGGTCGGATCGAGGAACCTCTGGCGGATCGGTTCGGGAGTGACTACTCGGATCGGGTCGTGGTGGCGCATGCCCAAGAGAGGCGGATCGGTCGGAGAACTCCTCGGCTATCAGTTCACGAGCTCCAGGCGGTTCGGGTCGGGTTCCATAACCACAAGCGGATCGGGTCGAAGAAAGTGTTGCGTTCGGATAAGACGATCCGATCCGGTCCAGGTATTTTCCTGCACTTTGTCCAGCAAGCTGTTTACACCATTCGACAGCGTTTTCGACCAATCTAACACTTCTAGACAACCACAAATCATACCATACAGTCATAGCAACGTGTATAATCATCCACAAACAACAAAACAACAATCATAGCATGTAAAATGGATCAAACATACCCAAAATCCCATATTTTCCCTTAAGCATGTTTAAAGCAAAACAAATGATATGATTAGAAAAACTTAACCAAATCAAACCAAATTTCTAACATAGGTCTAAAACATTATTTTCGAAGTTATAAATATTTTTCCAAAATTTTATCATGTCTAATTTCGTTAATCTTCACTAATTACCCTTAATCAACCGTAATTATTGCAAAACTATGCAAATCACTCACCTTGGCCACAAATAAAATACCAAATATGAAATAATTCTATGTTTGGCATTGTTCCCAATGCAACACAGCAGCTCTATCTCAATCTCTATGCTAATCCGCCTCAATTTGATGTTGCTAAGCCTAATCTTCAATTAGAAAGGGATTTGGGGATGTTTTAGAGGTTGGAGGCCATTATTAGGGTTCTTAGGAGGTAAATGGCGGCTAGAAAACTGAAATGAAATGAAAACCTAACTCATTTCAGCCTCCCCATAACCCTAATCCCGAAATGGGTTACGGATCCATTTACTAATCACCTCATTTGGCCCGGTTAAGTAGTTTTTCACCTTCTGAAACTTGTTTCAGCCATATCTCCCAAACGGTGAGTCCGTTTGGCTAGTGCGACCACTCTACGGAATTGTAAACCATCATCCGGAGCCAACGGAAGTGGTTTCAGGTCAAAAGTCCTTTCCAATCAAAAGTTATGGTCAAAACAAGATTAGCTAGGGGCAAAACGGTTATTTAAAAATCGGCAAAAATCATGTACATGGGAAACGACTCTAATAGTCGTCTCCCAAAGTTATATGACTATACGACTTCATATGTGAAAGAAATAAATATACTACGATCTTTCGATGTGTAGAATGCAGGTCGTTACACTCTCTCTCCCCCCCCCCCCTCCCCTAAGAAATTTCGTCCCCGAAATTCCTTAACCCAAAACATACAAAGAATCCCGCATGCCTACCGGCCACATACAACAATCAAACATGCAAAACAAACAAAACAAGCCTATCCTAGCATGCGGAAAAACTAAATCGAAACTGAAATCTTACCAGGCGAAGAGTTCTGGATACGTCTTCCTAATGCTCTCCTTTGTCTCCCAAGTACAGTCATTCTCATTCTCGCCCCACTGAACTTTGACTAGATTCACCGTTTTTCTTCGAAATTTCTTCGTATCGTTCCCAACAATACGCATAGGCTTGCGGTTCCCAACCGCCTCGGGTTCAACTTCGATATCATCCAACTGATCAGGTGAAATAGTCACATCTGGGTCGTGCACGAACTTCCTTAACTGGGAAACATGAAATACGTTGTGAACTCCTGCCATCTTCTCTGGTAATTCAACATTGTATGCCAAACTCCCAATTTGCTCAAGAACTGGGAATGGACCAACAAATCTTGGTGCTAACTTGCCTCTCCTGCCAAATCGTATCACGCTCTTCAACGGAGAAATCTTGACAAACACCAAGTCGCCAATGGAGAACTTTAATTCTCTCCTCCTCTTATCAGCATAACTTTTCTGCCTATCTTGTGCATCCTTCATTCGCTGTTGAATGATCTTGATCTTGTCTGAAGTTTCTCTTATCACATCTGGTCCAAGCACAAACTTCTCACCGGTTTCTAACCAACATGACGGTGAGTTGCACGGTCTTCCGTACAAAGCTTCAAATGGAGCCATACCAATACTGGATTGATAACTATTATTATATGCAAACTCTACTAGATGCAGATGGTCATCCCATGATCCACCAAAATTCAATATGCAAGCTCTCAAGAGATCTTCTAACACTCGATTCACCCTCTCTGTCTGTTCATCAGTTTGAGGATGATACGCGGTACTGAGATGTAGTTCTGATCCTAACGCCTCTTGTAAGCTCTTCCAAAATCCACTAGTGAACAACAGATCTCAGTCACTCACAATGCCTTTGGGTATTCCATGAAATCTCACTACCCACTTTATATATAATTCGGCTAACTTAGCTGCTGTTCTGTTCAACTTGACGGGTATAAACCTTGCACTCTTAGTCAATCGGTCCACAATCACTCAAATGCTATCATGGCCTGATCTAGTCCTTGGTAACCCGTCAATGAAATCCAATGACACTTGTTCCCATTTCCATTCTGGAATTTCTAATGGTTGTAACAAACCACTAGGCTTCTTTTGCTCAGCTTTAACTAGCTGGCAGTTCATGCATTTGGATACAAACTTCCCAACGTCTCTTTTCATCCCTTCCCAGTAGTAGGTCTGCTTCATGTCTCGATACATCTTGTTACCACCGGGATGTATAGTCAGTTTTGAGTGATGACATTCTCTTAGCACTTCATCTCTCAATCCATTGACATTGGGCACAACAAGTCTTCCATTCTTCCTAAGCCATCCATCTCGATCAAGCCCATACTTGTTCATCTCTTCGTCGGTTCCCATTTCTAACTTTGAGATGATTTCCAATAGGTTAGGATCGTCCCTCTGATTGGAACCAATCCGCTCAATCAAAGTGGGTCTGATCATCAAACTTGCTAACATTTCTGGATCCAACTCGCACTTTGGTCTGAAATCATACCCAGCGATGTACTCCAGTTGCTTCCATTCAAGAAACAAGTCCCTAAACTGGCATGTCTTCTATTCAATGCATCATCTACCGCATTGCCCTTTCCTGGTGTATACGCGATGTCGAAATCATAGAAGCTAAGAATTCTAACCATCTTTGCTGTCGGAGATTTAGATCCTTCTGAGAGAAGAGATACTTTAACGATTTATGATCGGTAAACAACTCGAATCTTTCTCCCAAGGGATAATGTCTCCACATCTTCAATGCGAACACGATCGCTGCTAATTCCAAATCGTGGGTAGGTTATCTTTTCTCGTGCGGTTTTAGTTGCCGACTGGCATAAGCTACAACCCTACCTCCTTGCATCAATACAGCACCTAGTCCGGTACCACATGCGTCCGTATATACCGTCATCTCTTCATTCCCCTTAGGAATGACTAATACTGGTGCACATGTCAACTTTTCCTTTAGACTCTTGAATGCATTCTCGCACTGTTCGTCTCAGACGAAAGCTTGATTCTTCTTGGTCAACTGAGTCAATGGTGCAGCTATCTTGGAGAAGTCTTGGATAAACTTACGATAATATCCAGCTAATCCCAAGAAACTTCTTATGTCTGTCGCATTCTTGGGCGTAGACCAATCTTGTACCGTAGCCACCTTCACAGGGTCCACGGCGATACCATTTTCTAAAACAACATGGACAAGAATCTCACTTCCCTCCTCCAGAAGTGACACTTAGAAAACTTTGCTTTTAATTCGTGTTTTCTTAACCCCTCCATCACTATTCTTAAATGTTCCTTGTGTTCTTCCTCTGTCCTCGAATAAACAAGTATATCCCTGAATACCCTATTCATAAGATCCACAAAATATGTTGGTGCATTGGTCAACCCAAATGGCATGACCAACCATTCATAAAATCCAGACGACGTCCGAAATGTCGTTTTAGCTATACTCTCAGCCTCTACTCTAAGCTGATGAAAACCTGTCGCGAGATCCAATTGAGAGAATACTCTCGCTCCACTCAACTGATCAAACAAATCATCTATCCGCAGTAGAGGATACTTGTTCTTCCTCGTCACCTTATTCAACTCGCGGTAGTCTACACACACTCGAAGGGAACCATCTGCCTTGGTAGCAAACACAACTGGTGCTCCCCATTCAGAAACACTCCTTTTGATAAATTCTTTCTTCAAAAGATCGCTGACTTGCACTCCGAGCTCTCGCTGCTCCCTTGGTGTCATACGAAGAAGTGGCATCACTATAGGTCTGGCATCTTTCACTAAATCAATACGGAACTCAATCTCTCGATGTGGTGGAAGCCCGGTCACTTCTTCGAAGACGTCCGGATACTGGCCAACCACGGGCAAACCTGACAACTCACTATGCGGGATGTCGAGGGAATTTAGAAAACTAGTCATTACCCCATCACTAGGTAGCCCACCAAACACTACCCTCCGCCCATCATCCGCTCTAGCTGTCACCAAAAAGCCCTCACAGTCTACCACTACCCCGTATCTTTGGAGCCAATAGACTCCCAAAATAATGCCAAACCCAGTAAAGCCCAAAACAAAGCAATCACAAACAAACATGCATCCATGACTCGATAAGACCACATTACGACAAATCATGCTAAGGTTAGTCGAACCACCAATCGGGTTTGTCACCACTAAAGCTCTATCGACGATCTCGGGCTCCAATCCCAACCTATCTACCAGGTCACTAGATATGAAGGAACTGGAAGCTCCGGTATCAAACAAAACTCTAACAGGAACATCATAAACAGAAAGCATACCTTGAATAACGACATTCTTTCCCTTCTCCGCCGCAGTTGGGGCATTCGACGAAGAAGGAATAGCATTAAGGGCATATGCTTTCACCATCTGCTTTTCTTCAGGGGGTTGCGGACACTTGTCCTTGTGATGTCCCACTTGGCCACAGTTGAAGCACTTCCTATCCGCTAGCTTGGCCCGACAATTACTAGCATAATGGCCCTTCTTACCACAACTAAAGCACTCAACATCTTTTTCCTTCTTTTGGCCATCCTTATTCTGGTTCTTCTTCCTCTTATTCTGAGAACCATTCTTGCCTCCATCGCTTGCTTGCAGCTTTGGCTCCTCTGCAGATGCAACCTCAGTCTTTGACTTAGGGTAAAGACTCTCTGACCTCAATGCTTTCCCCACAATCGATTCAAACGTCTCATCGATGTGGTTAATAAGCCTTTCCCCCAAGTACTGATCCAAGCCAGTTATGAACTTCTCGTTCTTCTTCTCGGCAGTATCTATTAGGGATAACCCATATTCCGACAAAGTGTCGAATTCGGCAATATACTCCAAGACTGCTCTGCCATTCTGCTTGAGTTCCAAGAATTTCTTAAACAACACAAACTTCTGAGCAGCTGGAATGAACTTATCGCTAAAGCGAACCTTAAACTGATCCCAAGTAATCTGATCCTCGGGAGTAGCTACCTTTATAGCATTCCACCAATTCATTGCCCGTCCTTGCAGCTGACGGGATGCTAGCCTTCTCTTCGTCGCATCCTCGATACCCAAATCTTCGAAGATACGCTCGTAGCTATTCAACCAAACCCGAACATCCGTAGCCGACTCCGTTCCGTGGAACGGCTTCCCACCAAGACTAGTATAATCCTTGTTCAGCTTGGCGAAATTGGCCCTAGGCGCCTGCAGTATTGGACCACCAGCATTACCAGCATTGGGAGCTGCCCTCTGCACATCCCTAAGTATCTCTCTCATGAGGTTAGTAAACACCGTCCTCATATCAGCAGCATTCTCATTAGTGGCTCCTTTACCGGTACCCCTTGCATATCGGCTCATCGTTCAATCTGTAAAGAGAAAACGATTAACCATCTCCATAGTGGTGCCAGTGCAGTGCGACTTCATCCTTAACTATACTAATAGTACATATATATATAGCTTTTGAAAACCAAAATAATCATAAATACGAGCTCTCATATACGTATTATCTCTCCCTGGTGTCTTTCCCTAGGTTAACTATGCAACCTAGAGCTTTGATACCAAGTGTGACGGCCCGCCCCGCACCAGCCGGCATTTCCTCCGAAAGTGCGCTGTACACATGCCCGACTAGCACGGAACGGTCGCCAGAGAAAGGAAAGAAAAGAATGAACTAATCGAAAACCTGTAGAATGTCTCACAGCGCATGGAACAAAATATAATAATAATATACTTGACATAAAACATGCGAGACAGTGCATAAGATGATAACTAAAACCAACATCAACATCATCATCAGAGTAGCGGAAATCCAAATACAGCTTATTACAATTTTCCAAATTACTGTCTCTAAACAAAAGAAAGAAAGGTACATCACTAATGCCCAAAGTAGTGACCGCAGCAACATAGGGAGAATATCTATATATATGTATCATACGTGGAAGCCTCCTGCTCGCCTCAGGTACAGCTACTCGTGCATACCACCTAACCTGTCTCTAGTTTGCTCGTGAGAGCACCCAGGGTAATAAAAAGAGAAATAAAACTCTGGGTCAGACAAAAAATATGGTATGAGCGATAAGCAGCTAAACAGAACAATAACAGGTATACTAAACCATACCTGAACCTGGACCTACAACCAAAGAGTTAGCACTACATACCGCACAATACTTTAAGGTGTCACTGAACAGTTGGTGTAAAGATAACGGGGGGTGGGGGTGTACATGTCATAATGATGGCAAACAAATCAAACATAGCAACCATCCTCAAATCTCTCACTCAGTGCGTAAAGCATACGATGTCCACCACTGTCAATCACTAGACCCATCGAAGTAGTGATGGAGTTTGACTTGTACAACTACTGCTACTACCAAGCTCGCCCCATGGAGTCATGACCAAATCCTTACAAATGACCTCACTTCATTGGTTTATAGCTTTTTAGTCGTACTTAGGTCATTGTGGCCCTGAATACGTTCACGTACTCCCTACACATAGTGATCCAAAGTTACAGATATCGACAACCCCTTAACACACGTCCCGCAGCAAAGCCCAACTCATGAAGTCGACTCGTTGGTTCCCAACTGGATCCTAAGCACAAACTTCCCACTTGGACTACCTTTGCATCTCGGGATTTTTGGTCTTCACCTTCTTCTCCGGATCAGTCTCCATTTCTTCACTTCACTTTGCTTTAGGTCGTGGTCATCAGCTCCTCGGTTCGGATCGGAGTACCCCATACGGGTCGGGTCGTGCTCCTCCAGTTCGTGACTCATCGTCAGGTCCTACTCGTGATGCAACGCCATTGGCTCGGAGTCCACTAAGCAGCTCGGATCGCATACTCCTCCCTAAACAATCGGATCGGTTCGGAAGTGGTCTCCCTTCGAGGCACAAGAAGTTCAAGCCCTCCTCTCTGCTCCGGGACGGATCGAGGAACCTCTGGCGGATCGGTTCGGGAGTGACTACTCGGATCGAGTCGTGGTGGCGCATGCCCAAGAGAGGCGGATCGGGTCGGAGAACTCCTCGGCTATCAATGCACGAGCGCCAGGCGGTTCGGGTCGGGTTCCATCACCACAAGCGGATCAGGTCGGAGAAGGTGTTGCAATCGGGTAAGACGATCCGATCCGGTCCGGGTATTTTCCTGCACTTTGTCCAGCAAGCTGTTTACGCCATTCGACGGCGTTTTCGACCAATCTTACACTTCTAGACAGCCACAAATCATACCATACAGTCATAGCAATGTGTATAATCATCCACAAACAGCAAAACAACAATCATAGCATGTAAAATGGATCAAACATACCCAAAATCCCATAGTTTCCCTTAAGCATGTTTAAGCAAAACAAATAATATGATTAGCAAAACTTAACCAAATCAAACCAAATTTCTAACAGAGGTCTAAAACATTATTTTCGAATTTATAAATATTTTTCCAAAATTTTATCATGTCTAATTTCGTTAATCTTCACTAATTACCCTTAATCAACCGTAATTAGTGCAAAACTATGCAAATCATTCACTTTGGTCATAAATAAAATACCAAATCTGAAATAATTCTATGTTTGGCGATGTTCCCAATGCAACACAGCAGCTCTATCTCAATCTCTATGCTAATCCGCCTCAATTTGATGTTGCTAAGCCTAATCTTCAATTAGAAAGTGATTTGGGGATGTTTTAGAGATTGGAGACCATTATTAGGGTTCTTAAGAGGTAAATGGCGGCTAGAAAACTGAAATGAAATGAAAACCTAACTCTTTTCAGCCTCCCCATAACCCTAATCCCGAAATGGGTCATGGGCCCATTTACTAATCACTTCATTTGACCCGGTTAAGCAGTTTTTCACCTTCTGAAACTTGTTTCAGCCATATCTCCCAAACGGTGAGTCCGTTTGGCTAATGTGACTACTCTACGGAATTGTAAATCATCATTCGGAGCCAGTGGAAGTGGTTTCAGGTCAAAACTCCTTTCCAATCAAAAGTTATGATCAAAACAAGATCAGCTAGGGGCAAAACAGTCATTTAAAAATCGGCAAAAATCATGAACATGAGAAATGACTCTAATAGTCGTCTCCCAAAGTTACATGACCATACGACTTCATATGTGAAAAAAATAAATATACTAAGATCCTTCAATGCGCAGAATGCGGGTCGTTACATTACTACTGGTCGAATCAATTTTCTACCTTTTGTTCCTTTTCTCATTATACTAAGTAACCAACCATGATTGTATATGAATCTTGTTAATGATTGACAGTTCGAGATAATAGTTTTTGCCTCAGTTTCTTTTGCAATATCTTCAAGGATAAGATCGACACAATGTGCTGCACATGGCGTCCACTATGGTTGACTCCTTTTCTCCATCAGTAATTGACCAACGGTTTTGTAATTTGCACCATTATCGGTAACTATTTGCACAATTTTATCTTCTTCGATATGTTTTTTGGCATCCTTAATGTCTTTCATTGTAGTTTTAACTGAAGGTTGAGATCTACCTCCTTGTTTTTGCACATATGAGTCTATCCTTGCGGCCGCACGTGCGTCAAAATCATCATCTACTCTTAGGGATTTAGAACGATCACTGCGCTTTATTCCACTGGATCTTACACCTGCTCATCGTCTCTCTTCGCTTATGTAAGTTTCTTTACTTGTCCGTAAAGTATGTTGAACTTCTCTGATTTGTTGTTCAGGCATGCTCATCAATTCTTCTTGCACCCGCTATTTTTCAATCTTCTCTTTATTCCGATCGTTTTTCTTTTTGATTAGATGTTCCCACACAAGTGTTCTAACTTCAATAGAAACACTCAGACATTGCGATACATCACCAGCCATTGCCGCCAAATGTTCTTTCATACGTGTTACACCTCCATCATAAAATATTTTGTTGCAATAGTTGCACTTTTTTTTTATATCGACATCGACTGCCGTGCAGTAATTCCACATGATATCGTGATTAGCCATAATCAAATACTTGAAAGTATAAACAAAATAATACCAGTTATAAATCGCAATTAGTTGCTCATTTAAAAGCCGAGCAAATACAAGAACAAAAAAATATGTTGCGGCCCAATTAAACTTTTTCCACGCTGCACGTTTAATAAGCATGGTGCCACACATTAATTTGCAATTTGATAATTGTGGCCCAATTATACACTTGTCTATCTGTAAAAAATAAAAACGCAGTTTGTTTTCTTTCTCGAAGCCATGGTTCCTTCTCGTTCAATGCTCAGAAAAACGATATGCCCTAAATCGACAATCGAATTGAAAAAAAAATAAAAAACCTTGCAAAAGCTATTCGAATCAACAGAGACAATCCTAGCCGCTTTGAATGAGAGTATGCTGAAGAGATTGAAGACGAAGCGAAAACAAATCAACTTTTTTTTTTTTTTTTTTTTTTTTGGATGATAATTTCATACGTTTTCTACTATTTTATAGAAGGATTTT
The DNA here is from genome assembly GCA_030737875.1 of Allium sativum. Taxonomy (NCBI): domain Eukaryota; kingdom Viridiplantae; phylum Streptophyta; class Magnoliopsida; order Asparagales; family Amaryllidaceae; genus Allium; species Allium sativum. The sequence goes on along the minus strand of CM060915.1, from coordinate 886,066,931 downwards.
GATTCCTTTTCATGCAATATTTTGTTGAGAATTTGGGGTTTTGCTGGAGGATAGAATTTGGATTGATTGAAATGATTTAAAGCATAAAGATGCTTCCTTTTCTCATGTGATTGAATCATTGTGTTTTTTCTCAAGTGACTGAATTATGGAGTTTTATGAACGATATCATTCTGATTTTTTTTTTTTTTTTTTTAATATATAATGTAAAGACCGGAATGGGAAACTAACGTGAATTCTGGCCTAGTCAACGTCCGAACCGGACCGAGATGGCCGGAGTCCCGGCCGGAATATAGAATTGCTTGCAACAGCTTTCATGGTTGGATCCCAAAAATACTTGAAAACACAGAAGGCCCGCTGAAGCTCCTCCAATCACCTGAAACATGCGCCTTGTTTAGTTAACGACCATCACCTGCAAAATCCAACAAACGTGGATGGACATGTACATCATTTCATCAGACCAATACAAAACTGTATAATAGAGGGCATAAATGAAAGTTGTCAGATATTCTTAATATAATAAAAAGGCGATCTGATTCTGATTTTTAAAATGAAAGAAATATATAGAACTATAAGAGTTGGAAGAAAAAGTAGACAAACCAAACATACCTAAGCTCCACCAGAAGGAGCCACCAGTGCGCTTCATCAAATAATGATCTCACCATGTATGCATCCATCCTTACTTGAAGTACAACCTTCTGCTGCTAAACCCAATAGTCGCATTTCAAATTGGAACATGGGGCATGCTAAGTTTTTGCAACACCGCTACACAGATTCAAGTAAACCCGAAAGTCCGAACCGACAAAACGTTGCAGAGGAAGAAAGTAGTATAACATAATTTCATTTTGTATCAGATGTTTTAAACGCACAGAGGAAAAGCAACAAAACAGAACAATAGTATAATCAAATAAAACATGCAAATCCAAATTCAGTTGAAGATACATCACATGACAAACACAGCCAAATAAATAGTAGTTCACATAGTAACTCAGACTAATCAGGATAGAAGCATCAAGTCGAAAGGTATGCTTCTTCCCATTCATTTAGTTCAAAGACAGAGTGCACCAGAAATAAAACTACTGCATAATCTTAGCAGATCGAACAAAGAGACTATCCACAACCTTTCCCAAGTGTGAAATAGTCTCGAGAGCAGCAGGAAAAATAGCATCGGTCTCTTCATCATCAAATATGATGAGGTGACCGACACCTTGATCGAGAGTACCTGAGATCTTCTTATCCAGTATCATCTGCGAAAGCTTCTTCTCCACTTGATCTATAGGCAGTTCAATCATCTCAGCTATGCGAGAAATTTCAACTCTCGAGTAAAGCTCAATCAGTCTACACAGATTCTGCTCCAAAAGCGTGTCATACAAAGCCGACAAATGCCTGTGCACAATAGGGTCCCCCTCCAACTGAGCCTTGTAAGCTCTAAGGGCTGCTTCGAAAGATTTCAACGACCTTTTAGAATGTGCATCAGCAACTGCTTTCATTGCGTCCACATCAGGACCCACATATGCAAGTCCACCTTTTGACAAAATTATCCCTGCAACATCATCAGCTTGGTTCACCATTATCTTGCATAAAAGCATGTACTTGAGGCAGGATACGGCTCTAGGATCAGTTAAAGCGTTGAAAGCTTCAAAAGCTTCGAAAAAGTAGCTGTATGCAGTTTTGTAATCCTTCTCCTCAGCGTGGAGAATCCCGCTTTGAAGATCTATCGCACCTTGTTGTACTGGAGGGACGTATACCGAGTTAGCAGCGGTTCTAGCTGCAGTCAGTGCTGCCTTAGCTTTGGGTAGGTTTCTTAAAGAAAAATGAAGGTTACTTTCCAGGAGATCGATATCTACTAAAAGAAGCTTGTCATCTAGCCTTCTAACTTCTTTGTTTAGGGTGGTAAGTAGAGACTGTGCTTCTGTGTATTCTTTGTTCTCCAACAAAAGCGCGGCAAGGCGAACTTCAACCCTCAGTCTGAGGAACATACGCTTTTCAGTGCGTGTCCACTCAACCATCTCTCTGCATAGGGAAATTTGAAGGTTAGATGTATTCGGTATTTTCGCAACGGCATCAATGATGGTACGGACAATTTTTGCAGTTTTTGCTTTTGGAATAAGTGAGAAGTAAGGACGGAGTTGGGTGAGGAGATCTTTGAGATCGTTGGCTCTCTTCTCTTGAGTGAGAAGTTCAGAAAGGCTAGTGATGGCTTGTTCTTTTATGCGCAAAGCATCTGATGAAGATGAAGGGTCTTCAAGGATACGGTACAATATGGAAATTGTTTCAGAAGGCTTCACGGCTTCTAAGGCAAGATCCAACGAGTCGGCATTGGCAGGGAGGAATGATGATTGCACAGTCGAAGGCATTGTTTGTTCCTGCAAAAAACAGAAAGCTAAAAGGTAAACCATGGAGTAGCGGCCATTGTACAGAATTCAATCAGAAATCTAGAAATAAAACTTGACTACCAACGCAATAATTTAAGAGCTGCCAATAAGTTATACGTCTACACCATCACAAAAAGACATGGTCAAAGTAATTTAGGATTTTGCACCGGTAACGGAAAGAAGAAACCAAATCAAAATCCCATACACACTGATTATTATGAACTCCATGCAGACTTACTAGTCACTATAGAATTAAATATACATAATGGTGAAAGACGTACCCTCACTTACGGTAACTGTCGCTGATATACAGTTTAAAACCTAATCTCTTTAATATTTATAGAAGAGAAGTATTAAAAAAACTCAATCACAACCTTGAGAAGATACAATGAAGAATTAATTATATCTATTTCATTCTCAGGCAGATCATCACTTGGCAACAACTTATTTCAATTCCCCTTAAAACGTACTTTCAAATTGTAACTTATAAGTGATTTTGAATCAACAGTAATAAGTTATCATGTTTGAATAAATAAGAAAAAGCTATGATAAAACTTAGTTGTAAAATTTGAAACAAGCCAAAAGCAACTATTTCTTGCTTATGACATCATCTTATTTGCTCATTTTAAATCAAAATTTTAAGTTGTTAGTCAAATACTTTAAATTGCATAACTTATTAGCTACTTTTGCTGCTTACAAGTCATTGTCAAACTATAGTTATTTTGTGCATGTACAGAACACATGTTCCTCCAGCAACCCCACCCCACCACTCCAAAAAAAAAAAAAAACTTTTCCCAAAAATAAAGTGCCGCGACCCACTATAAAGTCAGCTTGCCTTGTTTAGATAAAAGTCATTGCCAAACACTTCCTTCGATCAAGATCCATATTCAATAAGCATAGAGAGATAAGTTAGAGCAATAAGCTGCAAGCAAATATCTATTTGTTATAAATGTTACTGAAGTACATTGGACCTGAAGCATTGTACAACCCTACTTGATGTACCACAGAAATACATAGCCGACCACGCACAGATTGAGTGCATCGCTCACACATGCATGACAAATATATGAAATTCTAAGGAAGATTCAACTGCACCATTTTGATTAGCTTAAACCCCTTGTATACGCATCCTATCTTTGGTATTAGTTATCTCCATTGACGAGACTACGTTCGACATTCCAACACACGAGTCCCCAACTCGAACAGATCTCAAAACCACACATGGATTCCAATATCCAAACAGATTTTATAACATATGGATACCGACAACCTGAATGGATCAAGAATACCTATACATGTTCAAGCATCTTACACAGATCTCCAATCCCTACATAGATTCCAGTAATCTCCACATAGATATCAGTATCTCAAACCTCATCCAAAGCCTAGAACATGCACATGGCTTTGAAGTAGTTACGGTTTCGAGTCATCCCTCACTTACGGGTGCTCCAAAAAACTACCGATTAATTTTATGGAAATCTTAGCTCTGGTTTCGTGGGAAATAAAAAGACAATACATAAGAATGGAGATCACCTCCTAGCCATTTAAGCGAAAAGATTTCCTTAGCACTTGTCCAAGAAATCCAAAATGATTTTATATGTATAGTATAGCATCGCTGAGAATAACTTTACAATATTATTTCTTCTAAATATTTCCAGAGTGTATATTTCACCAAGGTTCGATAGTCTAATTATTAAACTACCCAATAAACAAACAATCAATTCATAGATTAAATTTTATATAAAACCAAGCCCGACTCACCGCATAAGCAAACACTAAGCATTTTTAATTACTCATTTCATGAGTTAAAATCACTTTGTAAATATTGTATCAAAATATTGCTACAAATATATACATAAGTATATTAATTATTATTATCCATGTATACTATTTTAATGCTTAAAAATTATCCATATATTTATTGCATCCATCGGTACAAGTGTATACACAAAAACACTACACTTTCAGTACATAGAAAATGTATCCATATACTTCTCTCAACTTTATAAATTCACAAAACATTTATGAAAGATTTCACATTACAGAAGCTTACTTTAATGGGTGAAAAACATAGGTCTTTTAAAAACGTTATTTACTACAAATCCAAACCACTTTTCCTTCCAGTGTATGTAAATAAAATACATGGAAATTAAACCAAATATATTTACCATCACTTCCAGATTTCAAACTAGTTTTACGAAAACAAGACCATTGTCTTCATGTGCAACGTAAAACTCAAAGAGATTTGTACTTCGTTCACTCAAAAAAATGTTATATTCTACCCAAAATAGTCAATGGTTTTCAGATGCACTCAGCCAGAACACCCGGTTCTTGGCCATCCCGGTTAGGTTCCTACCTAGATCCGGATGGAATTAGATAAATATCTCGCTCCAGCCAGTAGGGGAAAAAATGTTTTCTTTCAACATAAATACAAATATAAGGAAAATGAAGAAATAAAATCTATCAGAAACAAAGATAGACACAAGAAAAAGGAGAGAGAAAAGAACAGAATTACCAGGAGGCAGATGCTTTCGATTCGGTAACTCAAGAAATTAAATTTCAGTCTAGAGATTGAAATTGGATATCACTCTTCAAATCAAATAAAATCTCGAAATTCCCAACCCTAATTTTTCTGGAAGCCCAAAAGTAAAAGAATCAAACTGAAGAAAGACGGCCTCTGTTTTCAATAGATAATGGCAAATTCTATTTAAATCCAAGAAATTCCTTAGCAGCCCCCTACAATTCAGCAGAAATGAGAAAACCCCTCATTTTGCTGAGTAGCCCTCCCGTGAAATTTAAAAAAATCCGAAAATACCCTTTCTCGTAGGGACTCTACGTGGTTTGTAAGGAAACTATGTAGAAGCTCTACGTAGTATGCTACAAAACCACGTAGAGACCCTACGTGGTTCATTAGCATATCACGTAAAGCTCCTACGTGGTTTCCTTACAAACAACGTAAAACCCCTACAAGGTAGACTGAAATATATATATATATATATATATATAATTGAAAAGGGCAGTTCCGTCCTTGAGTTTTTTTCCATAAAAACAGGGGGCTACTAAGGAATTCTCTGGATCCGAATAGAATTTGCCATTGATAATTGAGGTTTATTATGTTTGGGTTGAATAATACTTTTGGTTGGGCTTCGTATGAAAATATTACATGAGGCGCTTTTATTTCTTGAGTGCACTGTTATCACGTCGACGACTAGTCGTCGACAAGTCGACATGTCGCTTTCTGAAGTTCGACGATAATCGACTTATTCATTTCGACGGTAAACCCTAATTGGCCCAGAAACCCTAATTTTGGATCGACAGCAGTAGAAAAAGATCGATGTTTTACTAATCGATATTTTACCTCGACATCGATATTTTGCCTTGGAGAGAAACCCTAATTTCTTGGATCGAGAGCTGCTCCACCTCGCGACGCCTGCTCGCGTCTCCTCGCTGCTCCTCCTCGCGGTTATACTTGATGAAGCGTGTAGACTTCTTTTAATTTTTAATCGATACCAATACAGATAAGCATCTTTCAAATAATTTTAAAATTAAGAGGATCTAGAGTGGGGTCGGTAAGTTGAGTCAACGAGCTGAAAAATGGGCTCGTTATTACTGTTTATCACTGTTACCTATTAATTTGACACTGCTAGCGCTAATGCCTGTTAATTGTATGTCATTAATGCTAGATAAGATAATGATGATATTTTTTGGCTGTTGTCTATCTATAAATTTGCTCAATTTCTTATTATATATTTAAGTCTAATAAATATATGTATATAAAAGACTTGTCGACTAGTCACGACTAGTCAGGCGACTTGTCGACTAGTCTTCTAGACGGTAGTGGCTCGACTTGGCTCGACTTGGCGTCGTGATAACCTTGCTTGAGTGGGTTTATATTTAGGTTTAATGTGCAGTAGAGCCGATCCTAGTATGATGTCCCCTACGATTTACTATATAGATGCCCTCAATGTAAAGTTTTGCACAATGATACTAAATAATATTCATATTGTAAAGCATAGTTGATATTAGAAAATTCAATATTGCTATTACAGGTTAACAGTGCAAACAAGATAAATAAAAATGACATGGTTATAATGCAAAAAATCATAAATAATATGCCTAAATATGAAGAAATTTTACATACAAGAATTGAACTATTTCAGCTATTATATCGTCAAAACAAATTCCATTTTCAAAATCACAAGATTGACCTGCATTATAAAACAAATCTGACTTTTTTGACATGGTCTTAATGATTTGGCTACGTCTTCGTTTGTTTTTTCTATTAGAATTTCCAGATGGTTGTTTTCGTGTTACAACCAGCTTTTATTTTATTTTTCAATTTGAAAATATGATTCCTGTTAAAAAAAATCAATATTTGTAGTAAGATAAATTCATATTATTTGTTACAACACTTTGTTCATCAAACTTATGAAAAAAAATGGGAAGAAAGAAAAAATTTATAGACCCAGTACCAATAACATATGCAATGCTAGCTTTCCTGTACAATGTAACGATGTCAATTCAGATGCTATATTTCATCCACCAACCAACTGTAGCATATCAACAACCATATTATGCAAATCAGTAGCCACTGTCCCTTGCAACTCCTAAATATAAACTAATTTACTTCCACTAGCTACTGCATTTACTTAAGGGTTGCTTAAGATAATTTTCTATAAGGGTTTATTACTCTCATATATGCTATACTATAAAAATTGAGTAGGCCATTCTTGACTCTCGGGCCTCCTAAGAACTCTGAACTGAAGCGTCTCTTTTAAAAATCAACAGTCGTGAATATTCTTCCCCTTTCTCACTTTTTCAGACTTGGAAAACGAAGTCCCCTTCGTTTGTATCTTCCTGATTTATCATCTTATGCCTCCCCTCTTACAACCGCTCCATCACAGTCGTCATCCCCACCTACCACCGTCGTCAGGACAATCTGCTCCAACTCATATGACGACCGCCTCTCCTTCTCTTTGGACTATCCTCATCCTACCTGCCAACGATCTGCTGCAATCGCTCTCCCCTCATGCGGAAGTAGCAATCCCTACTGACGACTCCTTGCCGGAAAGCTTATCGACCCTCTTTCCCTGTCTTTCCCTTAAGTTTTCCTATTGCTCACCATAAAGTCGACGTCCAATCAGCAAAACTAATAAATTTCAGTTTTGATAATAACTATGCTCAGATGAATTCATCCATTTAAAGTTGTCTGTTAGATCCTAATAATTTTGAGTTTTGATAATAATTATGGTCAAGCTTTCTGAATTTATTAACAATTACGGTCGTCACTGGACCAGCTTCTTCCCACAGATAAATCTATGTAGGTATTGGTTTTTCCTTCATCATTTCTTATTAATGTCTTCATAACCTCTTAGCCACCATTTTTACATCATAATCACTACATCCGGAACCAAATTGCGTTCGATTTGGGACCATTTTCTTCTTACAACTGAATTTATGTAGTTATTATTTCCATCGTTCATCTATGTGTAATTGTGTATTGCTGTCTATGTAAATTTTACACTACGGGTTTATATAGTAGACTGCTTTTTTCCTTCTGCTGTTGTTACTGATGGTAGCCTTATCATTTTGAATTGTTCAATTGTTTCCTGACTCAAGTTTTTTCTGCCCACTGTCAAAAAAATGTTTTATCCAACATTTGTTCCATTGACTAATTTTTGAATTGGTCAATGATAGTTTGAATAAAATCATAGCTGCACATTAAATAAATCATTCATTCAAATGTTCACCCATTTGTCAAATTTGTTCCTTTTCTGTACTTTTGCAATCCCATGCTTTTATTATATGATTGATTTCCTAAAACTTAATATGTATATTCAAGAATTGAACATTACTTTTACCCGTCTTCTTCTGCAATGTGAGCTTGATGTTTTTTTTTTTCCTGAGATTGGTTCATATTAATTCAGACTTAAATTTAATTGACTTCTATTAGAAATAATATAATTTTGATACCAATTATGATTCCCTTAAAATTTGAAGCCCAAACCTGATTGAGCGTTGTTGGTCTTATTTTAAAAATAGTTTAAAATTGTTCTTGAAGAATATGAAAAATGTGGGTGTTTTCATTTAAAAGGATTTCGCTTGACTTTTACTAATTAATTTGTTTACTTTGAGCTTACCATAATCACTGACAAAATTTCCACAACACATCCAAAACAACTAATTCGCTTGCTATTATTATGTTGTCTAAGTTTCTGACATTTGTTAAATTTAGCTATATGAGCGCAATGAAACAAATATGGGAAATGTCATGCTTGCATAGTGGAGATTAGAACTGACACGGTTACTTGCACAACCACACACCATGTACATTTTCGGTATCCTTTTGTTCAATTGAAATATTAATAACTAATATGAATTTTTTTGTCATTTGTTTCATTGTTACCCTCTCCCACTACTCCTACACATGTTGCTAGTGTTGTTTGTAAAGCACCGTTTTATAGGTTCCTATTCATATTGTAAATGTTAAGACATTGATTTTGGCATTTGGTTTCTCTAACGTATCTCTTTCTACATCTGATTTCACAAATGAATGATAGCCTAAGTTATGTATATTGACTTTTTATTACTCTATTTATGGATGACTTTAATAGTTTGAATCATTTGCAACTTCTTCTATTCACTTTATTTTAGCTAATTAAAAATTCATTTGAGTTACAAGTCCAAAACAGCTTTCTACAGATCGTTTAGGTTTTTCCATCCAGACATATTGATTGCATTGTTCTTTTGATAAGTGTCCATGTAAATTAGAACGTGGGCAACACTGTTGATCATAAATGGTCAAATTTTGCTTATTTTATTAACATATAACAATTTATTTCATACAAGCCTCCATGGTATAACAGAAGCAACTACCTACTTCACATTTTTAGGTATGATTACCCGTCTTCTCCTTCATCTTGAGGATCTGTTAGCAACGCAACATTGAATGGTTGTCTTCAAAATAATATTGTTATAAATTCATAACTAAAATTATTAGTTAAAATTTGGACTTTCGGAATACATTATGTGTGTCACGATTATTTTTAATGTTATATTTGTCATGTTTTTATGACCCAAATAAAACATATTCCATTTATTTTGTTGGATAAAATTGTTGCATGGTTTTAAGTAAGAATTTGGGGAGGGGGGGGGGGATAAACATCCATTTTCTCCCTGTTTCTTTATCTATAAATTCAAATTCAGTCGAGAGATTATTAAACCCATTATTTCATTATTGTTTTTCATTGTTCACTAAGATTGTTACTTTATTGCCATTTATGGCATAGCTGGATTATGTGTTTGGTTACTTATTGGTTTCACGCATATAAACCTTCTTTTAATTCCAGTCATTTAAAATAAGAATTCTTTGTATACAATAGGAATTTATGGCTTTAGATTATAACTAAGCTTCCGTCATGACTCATACTTAGGGGTGAGCGTTTGGTTGGTTCGATTTATCCGATGATGAAATTTGTCAAACCAAACTAAAACCAATAAAAATTAAAACCAAACCAAACCAACCAAATTAAGTTTGGTTGATTCGGTTGGTTATCCGATTAAACCGAACTAAAAATGTTTTTCAATTTGTGTTTGAAATATTCACTATAATTTGAAATAAATTATAAGTATATAATTACAGTATAATTAATTATGATTTTTATGTTTTCTAATATTAATTTTGACATATAGGTAATGATTAAAATTTACTTAAATAACTAAACTAACGTAAAATACTTATTATAATATCGATAATTTTGAAAATATAGTAAAAGTTCGGTTAATTTGGTTAAACCGATAACCGAACTTAATATTTTTCCGGGCCAATTACAAACCAATTTAATTTCAAAACCGAACCAAACCGACCAAAACAAATTGGTTTGGTTGGTTTATTTGGTTTAACTGAATAATGCTCACCCCTACTAGTCATACTTTGTCACCAGACATATTTATTTACTCAACTTTTGAATATTAGATGGCAAAAGACCTACGCCACCAAAGTGCTTAAAAGTAGTTTTGTTGGGATATGTTTGGGTAGATAACAACAACTAAGCCATAAATCCCAAACAAATTTGGGTTGGCTAGATATGAAACCAAAAAAAAAAGGTTTAAAATGTTTCTTACAAGTAAAATAAAGGTTTGAAAAAGACAAAAACGAAGATTAAAAACTTCCGTAAAAGTAAAATAAAGGTTTGAAAAAAAAAACTCTACGATTCTGGTACATGGATTGCTAACTTTCATGCACTCCTATCTGAAACCAGCTCTTCAGATATATTCCAATTCCTTAGGTCTCTTTTTACTATCTCCTTTCATGTCATTTTAGGTCGGCCCCTACCTCTCCTTGGGCCTTCGGCAAGGCCTATATTTCCAATGCGCACTGATGCATCGTGCGGTCTTCGTTGAAGATGTCTGAACCATCTCAATCGGTGTTGGACTAACTTCTCTTCAACATGTGCAACTCCAAGTTTGTCCCAAATATCATTATTCATAATCCGATCTCGTCTGGTATGCCCACAGCTCCAACGCAGCATACGCATCTCTGCTACACTGATTCTTCTGTACGTGTTGCCTTTTAGTAGGCCAACATTCTGCACCATATAACATCGTCGGCCTGACTGCTGTTCTATAGAACTTTCCTTTAAGCTTCTAAGGGATCTTCCTATTACAGAGAATGTCAGATGCAAGTCGTCATTTCACCCATCCTACTTGAACTCTAAAACTAACATCCCTATCAATCTCCCCATTAAACTGCAACATAAATCCTAAATATCGAAAGGATTCTTTCTTGGGTACTACTTGACCGGCCAGGATGACATCTCCATCATCTGACCTGACACCGCTGAACTCACACTTCATATACTCCATTTTAGTTCTGCTAATCCTGAAACCCTTCGATTCCAAGGCCTCTATGAACTTTATTTTTGAGCAGTTAATGAGAGTTAATTTTGTTTGGATATTTTATTATTGGTGTAAAACAAATTAAGATTTTATCAAGTTCATGATTATGTATTCATATTTGTTAGGTAGCCATGCAAGTTCATGATTATGTATTTATACTCTCACTCTGTTGGGATATCTATAATCACTGATGTCAAGAGACGCATCTGGAGTCTCATTACATACAAATGTGATGAAATTTACCAAAATGGTCTACATGATATTGAGTTATCTATTAATTAAGAAAATCTACTATAGAAATTTATGAAGCCCAAATTTTATAATTATTTCCCACTGTTAAGGCAATCAAGATGACAACAATATTAAATTTTGAATCTACCAAAATCGTATTAGCTTCACTAAGTAAATATTTTTGTTTTAAAGTTAGTGAAATTATGAAAACAAAGTTTGGTTTGCACTTCTCCGGTTTCCCCGTTAGGTGAACATCGATTCATCGAATGGTTCCATCTTCATTTTTTAATTTTGAGTATTTTTTCCCATCCTGTGGAAGGATGGTGAACAAAGAAAACAATGAGCTCCAATTAACTTCGTCGTTCTACAACTCCTTGGTTTCTTCCCTACATTGGGTATGTTTCCCATCTTGCACCATATTGCTTTCGTTTAATTATATAATCAAATGGCCTTTTAGTTTAATTGCAAGAAAGCTTGGTTCATTTGGTTGGAAACCTTTCCCTATGTTTGTTCCAAAATTCATTTTGGCATCCATTTTGTTTGGAAACTATTAAAATGTAAATGCTTCTTTTATGGCTTGCATACACTTTTGTTGCATTGCACAATTTGTTCAAAAACGTAATTTTACCTTCAGTCATTTATATCATAGTTAAAGTACTTTGTATTAGTTATTGTTGTTCACACCTACTCTCAGTCAAAGATTTAATTGGCATACTGATATAATTGGCTATAACTGTAAGCATGATTTGAATTTATATAATAGATTTTTGGTTGGTAATGTTAACAAGATAGTTCTTTACTGTAGAATGGTACCATACCCAAGCCTGCAATTTGTGATTCCAACAAAAAAATAAGTCGGTAACATCAACAAAATTGTTTATTTACTCTATTGTTCATGCAGCACAATTAATACTTTTTTATTGCATCAATGAGTTAAACTTTACCTACTGTAATCTATTTATGTTCTTATTTTTATGCAACGCCGCATAATAATATATTATGCATGTCTATGGCTATGTCATGCTAAGGGGCATTTTTGTTTTCTTCCAATGTTCTAATTTATGGTCTCATATCCATAACCGATTTAAGATTAATAAAACCTTAATTTGTTTATGCTCATATTACTTATGGTTCAATAATTCAGTAAATAATAATAATAATAATAATAATAATCAAAATCAAAATCATTGATCAGCGTTCTTGGAGGCAAGCTTCTTCTGCTGTACCATGCTAGATTATTAGTTTATCATTGTTTATTTTAAGCAATGTTTTAAAATGCAAAAGGCATGCGTGAGGCGTTTTCGATTCCGTGAGGCGAGTCGTAAGCCTCGAAGCGTTGAGGCGTAAGCCTTTCGGACCAAAAAAAAAAAGCGCAACACATATACTTAATTTTTAATATGAAATAACATTAAACGTCAAATAGCAAGTAAAAACCATAAAGCATTAGAACATGAGTACATGCTAAATGTTGTTTAAAACAAGCAATTCCTCCGGTGCATCTATGATCACAAAATTCACAAAGAAAATATTTTAAATTGGTAGAATTTGGTAAATCTTTGACTTACTTCCATGCAATATCCCGTTTGCTCATTTTAAATTAGGCTTACCCAACAATAGAAATGAAAAAACAATTAAAATCTAAAATAATTTGGAGTGGAATAAGAAGCCAAAAAGACAAAACGCAAAAACAAAAAGTCTGGAATGAAACACAACAACAAACAAAAAAAGACAGTATAAAAAATAGACAAAAAATGGCTAACTGGAAATCAAGCTCGATTCCAGTTTCAAATTTCAACATTTGATTACCTTTTTTTTCGCTCTGAAATCTGAATATTTGCTCGATAGGTTAGAAAACAAACTAGTGAAAAATTGAGAAGCAGATAAGTTTTTTTTATACGTACGCCTCAACCAATTGAGGCTCTGAGGCGTACGTTTTTTGCGCTTTTCACGAATCAATTGGTTAAGGCTTAAGCCTTAGAGGTAAAACGCCTCATTAGATGCGCCTCAAGGCGTTTTTGCCCACGTCTCGCCTCGAGGCGTGCCTCAGGCGCGTTTTTTAATACACTGATTTTAAGCATGATAAATATGCTTTTTCGGTCTGAATGTACATACCAATTATATATCATTTAGTGCAACTACTACAAGAGTGTACAAGCTTGATATTCGCTGCTCTACAAGTTACACACACATAACAATAAATAATAATAATAATAATAGCATTTTTTTAAATAAGGATAACCAACTGTTTTTTTTTTTTTTTTGGAAAATGAATAATAATAACATGCTCACGTATAGCTTGGTAAAGATCAGGGTGCATGGAAAATATATATTCCTATATTCTTATTCAATAATTGTTTGATTAGTGTTTTTTTTAACAAAATTTCCAAGTTGTCTTCATTAATCTCTAGGCTTATCAATTTTCCATACATTTGCATTGGGATAGAGGAAGTGTTTGATGGCAAAAAATTTAATGAAAAAATTTTTTGATTTGCCAAAAAAAAAAAAAAAAAAAAAAAAAAAAAAAAAGAATTGGCATTTGATAATCCGTACTTGCCTTCACTTTAATCATTCCCCTTGGTATTTGAGAGTCTATAATAAAGTAGGGAACTAACAAAACTATAGAGAACGGTCTTCTGTATTAATATCAAGTTTCTACATTCTTTGATTTTTGTTAGTCGCATGTTGTACAAACTAAAATCATTTTGCCATGCTTAGTAAAACATATACCATTAATTAATACATTTTTACATCTAATAAGATATTGCAGGTAACTTTCTGTTTGTTTCAAACTTAGGAATGGAAGACAGGCAAAATGTGACCCACGGTGGACATAGTAATATTTAGGTACTGAAATTGGTATCTCTACTGACAAATTGCAACAAAATTCAGTGCAGAAAATTGTTCGATCACATAGTTTCATATTAAATTATTTGAATCCACATATTCAACAGCTTGGTCATTTTGACTTTGGTTCTGATTGATAAGCTTGATGTTTGGAAAGCAGTAATGATATGAGAAGATCTAAAATGTGCGGTTCAAAATTCCAATCGTGCAGTAAGAAACTGAGCTATCAACAGCATAGCAAGTATAGATATGTGCCTTCAGGCTTTGCATAGAGATCCTTTATCGTTAGATGAACCATCTGTCAGATTTGAGCTAAATCAATTGTACATTTGTACTAAAATTTTGTTATCAAGCTTATTTCTAAACATAAATGTTGTGAGTATACTAAATACCATCAATATTTTGTGCATACTCTTTTTGCTAAATTTCATCAGTTATCATCAAGAAATTCGACATTGAGATGTTGCATTTTCATCTTCTCCATTTTGTGCTTCTATTATTGTTTCTGTTTGTGTTAATCAAACATGAAAATAATTATAATATGGATGATTCTGGCTGCATAAAAAGCTTAATTGCAGTTATTCAACAACTTGAATGCGGCCGGTGATCATCAAATGAACCTTGGTAAATAAATTAACTTATTGTAAAAGGTGTAGTAACGTAGCCAGTTTTCTTCTACTTTTGACATACTAATTATTATATTCTCTTAATTTCAAATTTAGTTATTAAGTGTCAAATCTAGCTTAATTACCTTGCACAATTTCCAATCTTGCATGCTAGAAATAGTGCACCTAAGAGCAAGTTTGTTCGCACTGTTTTTAATAGTGTGCTCCGTTGATGGAAATCAAGGAGTTCATATGGATCCCCTGATTTCCACCAATCAGGAGGTAGACTTATGTTCGTTAAAAACAGTGTGAACAAACTCACGGTGGTGGACCTTATGTCAGTTATCCATTACCAATAATGGTAAAATGGATCCGTACTTTGAAATACATTGTTTATTTGCGTAGAATTCAGTTTTAAAGCACTGGATTTGATTTCATTGATGTTGGCATTAACTAAGCTTTAAACTGATGTAGAAAAGAGCAAGTCAATTAGACGTGTTTAGTTGATTATTAGTCATTGACATTTAATGTATTTTTAATGTCACATATTGTGTATGTTTATCCCATAGCCATATGAAACTTAACGAATATCACAACCGTCTTAAGGGGCTATGATAGGTAATATATTACCTTTTCAAAGCATTGAACTGAAGAAAAGATTACATTAAAATTGAATAACTAATCAACAAATGTAATTCCCACCCAACCTTTATAGATATCAAGTTTTTATTGTACCAGCCAAAAAAAATCATGTTTAATTCTAAAATTCATCTTAAATTTTCAAGAATTATAACCTATCGTTTGATGCCAGTTTTATTTAAAGATAACATCCACAATTAATGCATTAGAAGAAAGTTTCATGTTAATCAAATGTTGAGTTAAGTGTGGGTATACGTTTGAATTAATTACTCATTTGTACAAGTTGTAGTTTTATGCGAACAAATATTCATGTAATCAATTTTTTCAGTTTCATTGTCTAGAAAGAGATATTTTCATACCATTGTGTAATCATCGTTTTATTACTAACGTAATCATTTGACACATTTAAATTTCCAATAAATTACCAAAGAGTATGGTGGTATCTACTAAAGATCGACTCCCCATAATGAAGTTTCTTTCCAGTTTCAGAACTGACCACACATATATCTCAAATTTACTTCATACATGATTACATGTGTGGGGTTGAGTTGGGCACACGTTGATGACCTGCTGTTATATTTATTGAAATATGTATTCTTTCTATTTTTTTAATCATATTCAACTATGGCTATTAATGCATTAGTCTTCAAATTATGTTTTTCAATAGCCTATTTACATTTAAAATTAAATTAGAGGATCTTTGAAATTCTTATTTTCAGAGCCAACTTCAAATCATTCTTTGCTACCAGAGTCCAAAATACAATGGTACGTGAATTACTGGAAAAAAAATTACAATTTTTTTTTTTGGGACAAACAATTGAATAAGGAAACTAAAGCACGCTACTAACTTATTGATCTATTCTGTCTATATAGATTTTTCATGTGGAGTTATGATTCTCATCAACATTAGCTAATATATTTCAGAAAAGACTCATTCATAAATTTGCTTGAAAAAACAATTTTCCGCCACACTGAATCAACAATGCTTTCATATCAACAATAAATATGATTAAGTTATGAAAACATTCTTAACACAATGTTTTGCTGATCGACATTTATAGCAATACCCGTGTGCGTAGCACAGGTACGCACTAGTAGAAGTTATAAATACGCAGTCTGTCTTATAGCGATGACCATTTTGATTTTAACACTGCAAACTAAACTAGATTTTAACACTATAAATACACAATCTATTATGATAACTGTACTAACGATAGTCCCAATTTTTGAAGTTCGGGATTAAGATTCAGTATTTTTAGCACAGAAAAGAGAAGGGGAGTACAAATAGTAATACTGAAATGCACAAAAATTGCCATGTAGCTTGTATCTAAGACATCTATGTTAATTCTGGCCATAAAGGTCATACAATAACATTTGCTTACTTTCGCAAACCAGTCATGGATTAACAATTATGACAGAGCAAACAAAACAAGTAAAAAAGGAAGAGAAAAAGAATATAAACCAAGGAAAAGGATAGCACCAACATCTTGAAGAGGATTAGCAAAACAACCCAAGAAGAAAAACAATGAAATACAAAGGAAAATCAAAGCCATTTGCCTTATAATTAGTTTAGTGCGAGAAATTACAGTGGTGAGAAAAGCAAGGGAGTCTGTACACGCACTTATAAACTGTATCTGGCAATGACAATTATCAAGCTGTGTGTGATTTTAGCATACGTAATGTTGTAACCCTAACACTTAGGGTTCTAGCCACTAACCAAAAATTAAATTAATTAGGATAATTTAGAAATTAGGGTTACCTATTTCAGAGGTCAGATCTGAGATCACTCAAATTCTTGTTCTATCTGCGCTTTTCTTCTCTAGCTCAGCCGCAACGTGAGTTCCTTCTGTTCGTTTCTTCCTTACCTCTGTCGTCAGTAGATAATCTAGGTCGGGCTGAATAATACTTTTGGCTGGGCTTGGCTTGAAAATATGGAGGTGCTTCCTGCGTGGGGTTTATAACTTTATATATATTTAGGTTTGATGTGTGCTATGTCAATCAAATAACATATTTAATAAAGTTCCATTTAACGCCTGATTTGTGAATTATATAATACAATGTCATATTCCAGTATCAAAACAGAATCCATACCAGAAAACTTCCCATGATTTCCAAATCGGTAAAATTTCAAAATAGAAATCAAACATTGACATCGACTAACTTTGATGAAACTAATTTACTGCTACAAATTTGCAACTATCAAAGGTTAGCGGACACATCTACTTCGATAATTTGATATTCTTATCTTTATAACAGTCGGTCTGCTAACCTTTGATAGTTGCAAATTTGCATTTTCAAACAATTATTAATCAGACCGACTGTTATAAAGATAAGAATATCAAATTATCGAAGTAGATGTGTCCGCTAACCTTTGATAGTTGCAAATTTGTAGCAGTAAATTAGTTTCATCAAAGTTAGTCGATGTCAATGTTTGGTTTCTATTTTGATATTTTGAAATTTTACCGATTTGGAAATCATGGGAAGTTTTCTGGTATAGATTCTGTTTTGATACTGTAATATGACATTGTATTATATAATTCACAAATCAGGCGTTAAATAGAACTTTATTAAATATGTTATTTGATTGACATAGCACACATCAAACCTAAATATATATAAAGTTATAAACCCCACGCAGGAAGCACCTCCATATTTTCAAGCCAAGCCCAGCCAAAAGTATTATTCAGCCCGACCTAGATTATCTACTGACGACAGAGGTAAGGAAGAAACGAACAGAAGGAACTCACGTTGAGGCTGAGCTAGAGAAGAAAAGCGCAGATAGAACAAGAATTTGAGTGATCTCAGATCTGACCTCTGAAATAGGTAACCCTAATTTCTAAATTATCCTAATTAATTTAATTTTTGGTTAGTGGCTAGAACAAGTGTTAGGGTTACAACATTACGTATGCTAAAATCACACACAGCTTGATAATTGTCATTGCCAGATACAGTTTATAAGTGCGTGTACAGACTCCCTTGCTTTTCTCACCACTGTAATTTCTCGCACTAAACTAATTATGAGGCAAATGGCTTTGATTTTCCTTTGTATTTCATTGTTTTTCTTCTTGGGTTGTTTTGCTGATCCTCTTCAAGATGTTGGTGCTATCCTTTTCCTTGGTTTATATTCTTTTTCTCTTCCTTTTTTACTTGTTTTGTTTGCTCTGTCATAATTGTTAATCCATGACTGGTTTGCGAAAGTAAGCAAATGTTATTGTATGACCTTTATGGCCAGAATTAACATAGATGTCTTAGATACAAGCTACATGGCAATTTTTGTGCATTTCAGTATTACTATTTGTACTCCCCTTCTCTTTTCTGTGCTAAAAATACTGAATCTTAATCCCGAACTTCAAAAATTGGGACTATCGTTAGTACAGTTATCATAATAGATTGTGTATTTATAGTGTTAAAATCTAGTTTAGTTTGCAGTGTTAAAATCAAAATGGTCATCGCTATAAGACAGACTGCGTATTTATAACTTCTACTAGTGCGTGCCTGTGCTACGCACACGGGTGTTGCTATAAATGTCGATCAGCAAAACATTGTGTTAAGAATGTTTTCATAACTTAATCATATTTATTGTTGATATGAAAGCATTGTTGATTTAGTGTGGCGGAAAATTGTTTTTTCAAGCAAATTTATGAATGAGTCTTTTCTGAAATATATTAGCTAATGTTGATGAGAATCATAACTCCACATGAAAAATCTATATAGACAGAATAGATCAATAAGTTAGTAGCGTGCTTTAGTTTCCTTATTCAATTGTTTGTCCCAAAAAAAAAAAAAATTGTAATTTTTTTTCCAGTAATTCACGTACCATTGTATTTTGGACTCTGGTAGCAAAGTATGATTTGAAGTTGGCTCTGAAAATAAGAATTTCAAAGATCCTCTAATTTAATTTTAAATGTAAATAGGCTATTGAAAAACATAATTTGAAGACTAATGCAGTAATAGCCATAGTTGAATATGATTAAAAAAATAGAAAGAAGAATACATATTTCAATAAATATAACAGCAGGTCATCAACGTGTGCCCAACTCAACCCCACACATGTAATCATGTATGAAGTAAATTTGAGATATATGTGTGGTCAGTTCTGAAACTGGAAAGAAACTTCATTATGGGGAGTCGATCTTTAGTAGAAACCACCATACTCTTTGGTAATTTATTGGAAATTTAAATGTGTCAAATGATTACGTTAGTAATAAAACGATGATTACACAATGGTATGGAAATATCTCTTTCTAGACAATGAAACTGAAAAAATTGATTACATGAATATTTGTTCGCATAAAACTACAACTTGTACAAATGAGTAATTAATTCAAACGTATACCCACACTTAACTCAACATTTGATTAACATGAAACTTTCTTCTAATGCATTAATTGTGGATGTTATCTTTAAATAAAACTGGCATCAAACGATAGGTTATAATTCTTGAAAATTTAAGATGAATTTTAGAATTAAACATGATTTTTTTTGGCTGGTACAATAAAAACTTGATATCTATAAAGGTTGGGTGGGAATTACATTTGTTGATTAGTTATTCAATTTTAATGTAATCTTTTCTTCAGTTCAATGCTTTGAAAAGGTAATATATTACCTATCATAGCCCCTTAAGACGGTTGTGATATTGGTTAAGTTTCATATGGCTATGGTGTAACAACCCGAATTTTTACAACACGTTAAATCAAGAATCAAGACAGAATTAAATTATAAATTCTGAATCAAGTGAAACGGTCTGTGCCATTGCGTTCGTCTCGGAAAAATACGCGAAATAGAGTCCGAGTTTTCGAGAATCGGAGTCCGTATGACCCGTAAAAGGCCCAAAGAAGGTTTCTGGGAATTTGAATTTCGAAAACAGTTTTGGAAATCAGATCTGGGGCCAGGCGGGAAGTTTCCCGCCTAGGCCATGTCGACAGGGCTGTCGACAGGCCTGTCGACTTGGGCCCAGACCAAGTCGACAGCCCTGTCGACTTGCCTGTCGACAGGGGGTGGCCGGGGCAATTTGCCTGGCGCACCTGGTCTTGTTCTTTGGCTGGTTCTGGAAGCTTCCGAGATCTGATGGTCCTGATCTATCCTAGGGTTAATCTAAGGGCCTAAAACTATCCTAATCTCTATAAAAAGACCCTAAACCTAACCTAAATCCCTAAAAATCAAACCTAGCAACTAAGTGCTGCCAAAATCAATTTTGATCATGGCCTCCATCTCCAATCCCTAGAGCCTATGCATTCAAATCGGGTTCAAATCAAAAGATGCAAGCTTGCTACACCAAATAAAGGCCAAATCAACATTGCTATGCGAGTTCCATGACGATTCTTCAACAAAGGAGGCTCCTTTCTTAGCCAAGATGATTCATGCTCCTCTCCCTAGGCCTAACTATGTAAGTTCTAGCTACTTTTAGATGGAAACGGTAGTTTTGATAATGACATGAGATAAAATGAGGCTAAACATGATTATGCGAACCTATATGAACCTTACCTCGCCTCTCGTGTTCATGTTTATGATTTTAGGCCATATGAGTGACTTAATCATGCCTCTCATGCTATGCATAACTTAGTTTAACTTGCAAGTTTGGATCTTTATGCATGAAATGCTAGCATGAACCTTTAGGAATCACTTTACTTGTGAAACATTGGCTAAGGCAAGATTTTGGGGCTTATGCATGTTTATGAATCCAAACCCCTTATGCTAACATGCAAGTTTGTGGCCGAATCCTTTATGAGATTATGCATGCTCGTGGCCAATCCCCTCTTTTAAGTTGTGCATGTTTATGGCCAAACCCCTTTTGATAATATGCATGTTTGTGGCCAAATTACCTTATGACACTATGCATGTTTATGGCCAATCCCTTTATGATGTTATGCATGTGGAAGCCAAGCCCTTTTTGGCTTCATGCATGTTTTGAGACCAATATGTGACATAGTATCCTTACTATGTTGACTCGCTTTGCTTGCGTTGGGAAAACACGGTTTTGGGTAGTTAGATAAACATGAACATGTCGCGAAATCTTAACTTGAACATGACATGTGTTTATACTTGAAAATATGATTTGAAAGATAACATGGAAGTTGACATGTAAGTATGCATAAAAACATGAGCTTGGGAATTTACCTATTAAGTTAGGTCTACCCTTTGGGAATTTACCTATTAAGTTAGGTCTACCCAAATGCTTGAAAAACTTGTAACATGTTTTGGAAACATGATGAACTTAGATAATATAAGAGTGGCCAACTCGAGGTTGGGTTGAGTTTGCAACGTAAAACTACCCGGAACCGACCGGCCTAACTAGTAGTTGCAAACAATAGGACCCAATGTGAGAAGTTGGTCATGTCGCGCTTAAGACCCGAGGTTAGACTAGGTTGTGGTGTAAATCTACCCGGACCCGCCCGGCTTAACTAGTAACCACAACAAGGTCTAATGTGAGAGGTTAAGAGTGCATTAATTAAATTAATGCCACATGATAAGGTTAAGTAAATTTGACTAATGACACTTAACCGATATGACACGAATGGGTAGGTTAAGTGGGACCGGGCTTGATTTCCTTAATGACACTTAACCATGCAAGATGATTAGGGGATGGGGTTAAGTAATTTACACTTAACTAATCCGACTGGGTAATTAGATGAGGTTAAGTAATTAAGACTTAACTAACCTAACCACGATAACTAGATGGGGTTAAGATTAGGCTTAACTAATCTAAACATGGTAATCGGATGGGGTTAAGTTAGCCTAGACTTAATTAATCCAACTTGGTAATTTAATGGGGTTAAGTTAAACACTTAACTAATTTAACACGATGATCTGATGAGGTTAAGTGACCTATACTTAACCAATCTAACTCGTTAATTTGATGAGGTTAAGTTAACCTATATTTAACCAATCTAACGTGAAAACATGATAAGGCTAAGTCACGAATCGTTTGAATGCGCTTGACCGATATGACTCAGTAATTAGATAAGGTCAAGTTAATACATATACTGAACCAATCTAAAATGATAATTAGATAAGGATAAGCCATGAATTGCTTGATATACTTAACCAACTTGACACATGGTTTGTAGGGTTAAGTTTTGGACTTGGATACTTAGCCAATTTTGACATGGTTTGTAGACGGGTTAAGTTGTGAACTTAAGTGACACTTAACCCATTAGATAAACCTTAATTCGGAGGATTAGGTAAATAACCATAGTTAACAAGGATTATGGAAATAAGGCCAAGTGGTAAACCTTAGTTAAAAGAAACTAAGTAATAATTCTTAGCCAAGGAAATTTGGACCACCTCTTAGATAAATGAGTAACCCGATACGGTAGGTCAACGTTTAAGTATACATGTAGGAGCAGGCTATCTGGTTTAGATAAAGGCTCCAGCGAACGGGGTAACGAAGCAGCGGCTTCGGGGAACGTGAGGATATTCTTGGGATCCCTCTGTGAGCTGCCAGGTCAATATACTAGGCTCACGAGAGGTTGAGGTCTGCGGTAGAAGAACCAAGAATATGTCTTGGTTGCTATGCGAGCGACCTAAAGACTGGGGTGGATAGCAGTGAGTCGACGAATACATAAGGTGCCCGAGATAGCAAGTTCGTCGATCATCTACCATCTTGAGTCAAGCGTGTACGTACGGAAAGGCAGGGAACACCCAACAGACCATAATTTGCTATCTAATTATGGGTGAGGTAGGCCGTAGGATGTGGGCTGGCCGGAGTGTAGTTCTCATGCAAGATTTTTCTCTTGTGTTGCCTTTCACTAGTTGAGGGAGGGGTCTCGTGGGACCATAGTCACGTGTAGAAAAGCAGACCTTAGTATCTGCATCGGCAGATAAATCTAAAGCTCCCGACCGAATCCTGTATTTCTTGTTTTGCCCTGTGGCAGGACTCGGATGGCACGATGTGATACATGTGCATACAGTTATAGAAAAACGATTCACGATGAATGCATGGGAAAAAGGGCGTGGTTGAGGGTTAGCGTAATCCCTAGTGGCCTAGGTGGTTTAACCCAAACCGAAATACGAAAGCGTGCAATAGGTAAGCGTAATCCCTAGTGGTGCTAGGTGGCATAAGTCCTAGTAGTTCAAACAATGATTCATATGGAAGAGCCTAGCTAGAACAAGGGTGACAGTCCAAACGATTTCAAGGATAGTACGACATGAGGAAGCCCGTACGAGGTACGGCAAAGGACTGAACTTATATACATGGAAAGAAACATATGATTTGAGTAACCTATATATGCGATATATTAGGTTGACATGGACCATTACACGACTTTGAGTAAGGGACATTCATGGTCAACACATAACAAGGCTGGGATACTAGTACGGAGGGTGCAGAGCAAACATACATGTTAGAACCAAGAGCAAATATACATGATAGATACCGTGGGATGTTATACAGGGTGGATACCTTGGGATAGTATACTTGATAGGAACCTGACGATGCGATACCTTGATTTATCATGACACCGTAATTTATCATGATATCTTAGTTTACCTTGCTACAGTAGTTCAGCCTGTTACTCTGGTTTAGTTTATCTATCTTGTAGTCATCCTTATGTTTACTTTCAGTTTATGCATGTCATGTTACCTTTACCTGTTTTTATACTGGAAGTAGATAGGACTTACCAGTCTTTATGACTGACCCCGTTTTCTTTCGCCTCTTTGTCTTCTGTTTCCCCCCCCCCCCCCCCAGGTTGCAGGGAGGAAATGCTATTGTTAGTTCGGACTTCTTCTATTGAAGGTCATCATGTATGGCTTGGACTTTTCTTGGCTATGGCTACTTTACTGTTTCACTTGGGGAATAATTTATAGAAAGATTTTTATGCTTCTTTACTATTGCAAGACAGGTTTTCATGTAAGAAGTTCTCTGATGTAAAAGGCTTTAGACCTTATTTATTAATGATATGAAAGTTTGGTTTTACTTCCGCTGTTTTATATGTTCTGTCTTGTAATAATTCTGTACATGTTTACCAATAATACTCCTCCAAAGCTAGTGCATTCCCTTGTGAGTGACCCTAGCGGAGGTGGGGTGTTACATATGGGATAAACATACACAATATGGAGTCATGACCAAATCCTTACAAATGACCCCACTTCATTGGTCTATAGCTCTTTAGTCGTACCTAGGCCACTGTGGCCCTGAATACGTTCACGTACTCCCTACACATAGTGATCCAAAGTTACAGACATCGACAACCCCATAGCACACGTCCCGCAGCAAAGCCCAACTCATGAAGTCGACTCGTTGGTTCCCAACTGGATCCTGAGCACAAACTTCCCACTTGGACTACCTTTGCATCTCGGGTTTTTTGGTCTTCACCTTCTTCTCCGGATCAGTCTCCATTTCTTCACTTCACTTTGCTTTAGGTCGTGGTCATCAGCTCCTTGGTTCGGATCGGAGTACCCCATACGGGTCGGGTCGTGCTCCTCCGGTTCGTGACTCATCGTCAGGTCCTACTCGTGATGCAACGCCATTGGCTCGGAGTCCACTAAGCGGCTCGGATCGCATACTCCTCCCTAAGCAATCGGATCGGTTCGGAAGTGGTCTCCCTTCGAGGCACAAGAAGCTCAAGCCATCCTCTCTGCTCCGGGACGGATCGAGGAACCTCTGGTGGATCGGTTCGGGAGTGACTACTCGGATCGGGTCGCGGTGGCGCATGCCCAAGAGAGGCGGATCGGGTCGGAGAACTCCTCGGCTATCAGTTCACGAGCTCCAGGCGGTTCGGGTCGGGTTCCATCACCACAAGCGGATCAGGTCGGAGAAGGTGTTGCGATCGGGTAAGACGATCCGATCTGGTCCGGGTATTTTCCTGCACTTTGTCCAGTAAGCTGTTTACGCCATTCGACGGCGTTTTCGACCAATCAAACACTTCTAGACAACCACAAATCATACCATACAGTCATAGCAACGTGTATAATCATCCACAAACAGCAAAACAACAATCATAGCATGTAAAATGGATCAAACATACCCAAAATCCCATATTTTCCCTTAAGCGTGTTTAAGCAAAACAAATAACATGATTAGCAAAACTTAACCAAATCAAACCAAATTTCTAACAGAGGTCTAAAACATTATTTTCGAATTTATAAATATTTTTCCAAAATTTTATCATGTCTAATTTCGTTGATCTTCATTAATTACTCATAATCAACCGTAATTAGTGCAAAACTATGCAAATCACTCACTTTGGTCATAAATAAACTACCAAATCTGAAATAATTCTATGTTTGGCGCTGTTCCCAATGCAACACGGCAGCTCTATCTCGGTCTCTATGCTAATCCGCCTCAATTTGATGTTGCTAAGCCTAATCTTCAATTAGAAAGTGATTTGGGGATATTTTAGAGGTTGGAGGCCATTATTAGGGTTCTTAAGAGGTAAATGGCGGCTAGAAAACTGAAATGAAATGAAAACTGAAATGAAATGAAAACCTAACTCTTTTCAGCCTCCCCATAACCCTAATCCCGAAATGGGTCATGGGCCCATTTACTAATCACCTCATTTGGCCCGGTTAAGCAGTTTTTCACCTTCTGAAACTTGTTTCAGCCATATCTCCCAAACGGTGAGTCCGTTTGGCTAATGTGACCACTCTACGGAATTGTAAACCATCATCCGGAGCCAATGGAAGTGGTTTCAGGTCAAAACTCCTTTCCAATCAAAAGTTATGGTCAAAACAAGATCAGCTAGGGGCAAAACGGTCATTTAAAAATCGACAAAAATCATGAACATGAGAAATGACTCTAATAGTCGTCTCCCAAAGTTACATGACCATACGACTTCATATGTAAAAAAAAATACTAAGATCCTTCGATGCGTAGAATGCGGGTCGTTACATTACTACTAGTCGAATCAATTTTTTACCTTTTGTTCCTTTTCTCATTATACTAAGTAACCAACCATGATTGTATATGAATCTTGTTAATGATTGACAGTTCAAGATAATAGTTTTTGCCTCAGTTTCTTTTGCAATATCTTCAAGGATAAGATCGACACAATGTGCTGCACATGGCATCCACTATGGTTGACTCCTTTTCTCCATCAGTAATTGACCAACGGTTTTGTAATTTGCACCATTATCGGTAACTATTTGCACAATTTTATCTTCTTCGATATGTTTTTTGGCATCCTTAATGTCTTTCATTGCAGTTTTAACTGAAGGTTGAGATCTACCTCCTTGTTTTTGCACATATGAGTCTATCCTTGCGGCCGCACGTGCGTCAAAATCATCATCTACTCTTAGGGATTTAGAACGATCACTGCGCTTTATTCCACTGGATCTTACACCTGCTCGTCGTCTCTCTTCGCTTATGTAAGTTTCTTTACTTGTCCGTAAAGTATGTTGAACTTCTCTGATTTGTTGTTCAGGCATCCTCATTAATTCTTCTTGCACCCGCTATTTTTCAATCGTCTCTTTATTCCGATCGTTTTTCTTTTTGATTAGATGTTCCCGCACAAGTGTTCTAACTTCAATAGAAACACTCAG
Organism: Allium sativum; assembly: GCA_030737875.1. Lineage (NCBI taxonomy): Eukaryota > Viridiplantae > Streptophyta > Magnoliopsida > Asparagales > Amaryllidaceae > Allium > Allium sativum. Next base: position 886,039,864 of record CM060915.1, on the reverse strand, counting down.
ACATTGCGATACATCACCAGCCATTGCCGTCAAATGTTCTTTCATACGTGTTACACCTCCATCATAAAATATTTTGTTGCAATAGTTGCACTTTTTTTTTATATCGACATCGACCGCCGTGCAGTAATTCCACATGATATTGTGATTAGCCATAATCAAATACTTGAAAGTATAAACAAAATAATACCAGTTATAAATCGCAATTAGCTGCACATTTAAAAGCCGAGCAAATACAAGAACAAAAAAATATGTTGCGGCCCAATTAAACTTTTTCCACGCTGCACGTTTAATAAGCATGGTGCCACACACATTAATTTGCAATTTGATAATTGCGGCCCAATTATACACTTGTCTATCTGTAAAAAATAAAAACGCAGTTTGTTTTCTTTCTCGAAGCCATGGTTCCTTCTCGTTCAATGCCCAGAAAAACGATATGACCTAAATCGACAATCGAATTGAAAAAAAAAAAAAAAAACCTGCAAAAGCTATTCGAATCAACGGAGACAATCCTAGCCGCTTTGAATGAGAGTACGCTGAAGAGATCGAAGACGAAGCGAAAACAAATCAGTTTTTTTTTTTTTTTTTTTTTTTTTTTTTTTTTTTTTGATGATGATAATTTCATACGTTTTCTACTATTTTATAGAAGGATTTTGATTCCTTTTCATGCAATATTCTGTTGAGAATTTGGGGTTTTGCTGGAGGATAGAATTTGGATTGATTGAAATGATTTAAAGCATAAAGATGCTTCCTTTTCTCATGTGATTGAATCATTGTGTTTTTTCTCATGTGACTGAATTATGGAGTTTTATGAACGATATCATTCTGATTTTTTTTTTTTTAATATATAATGTAAAGACCGGAATGGGAAACTAACGTGAATTCTGGCCTAGTCAACGTCCGAACCGGACCGAGATGGCCGGAGTCCCGGCCGGAATATAGAATTGCTTGCAACAGCTTTCATGGTTGGATCCCAAAAATACTTGAAAACACAGAAGGCCGGCTGAAGCTCCTCCAATCAACACCCCCCCCCCCCCCCCCCCTTTAACCATACGTTTGTATTGCAGATTCACTTCGGTTTTCAGATGAACTAACACCTGAAACATGCGCCTTGTTTCGTTTACGACCATCACCTGCAAAATCCAACAAACGTGGATGGACATGTACATCATTTCATCAGACCAATACAAAACTGTATAATAGAGGGCATAAATGAAAGTTGTCAGATATTCTTAATATAATAAAATGGCGATCTGATTCTGATTTTTAAAATGAAAGAAATATATAGAACTATAAGAGTTGGAAGAAAAAGTAGATCAAACCAAACATACCTAAGCTCCACCAGAAGGAGCCACCAGTGCGCTTCATCGAATAATGATCTCACCATGTATGCATCCATCCTTACTTGAAGTACAACCTTCTGCTGCTAAACCCAATAGTCGCATTTCAAATTGGAACACGAGGCATGCTAAGTTTTAGCAACACCGCTACACAGATTCAAATAAACCCGAAAGTCCGAACCGACAAAACGTTGCAGAGGAAGACAGTAGTATAACATGATTTCATTTTGTATCAGATGTTTTAAACGCACAGAGGAAAAGCAACAAAACAGAACAATAGTACAATCAAATAAAACATGCAAATCCAAATTCAGTTGAAGATACATCACATGACAAACACAGCCAAATAAATAGTAGTTCACATAGTAACTCAGACTAATCAGGATAGAAGCATCAAGTCGAAAGGTATGCTTCTTCCCATTCATTTAGTTCAAAGATAGAGTGCACCAGAAATAAAACTACTGCATAATCTTAGCAGATCGAACAAAGAGACTATCCACAACCTTTCCCAAGTGTGAAATAGTCTCGAGAGCAGCAGGAAAAATAGCATCGGTCTCTTCATCATCAAATATGATGAGGTGACCGACACCTTGATCGAGAGTACCTGAGATCTTCTTATCCAGTATCATCTGCGAAAGCTTCTTCTCCACTTGATCTATAGGCAGTTCAATCATCTCAGCTATGCGAGAAATTTCAACTCTCGAGTAAAGCTCAATCAGTCTACACAGATTCTGCTCCAAAAGCGTGTCATACAAAGCCGACAAATGCCTGTGCACAATAGGGTCCCCCTCCAACTGAGCCTTGTAAGCTCTAAGGGCTGCTTCGAAAGATTTCAACGACCTTTTAGAATGTGCATCAGCAACTGCTTTCATTGCGTCCACATCAGGACCCACATATGCAAGTCCACCTTTTGACAAAATTATCCCTGCAACATCATCAGCTTGGTTCACCATTATCTTGCATAAAAGCATGTACTTGAGGCAGGATACGGCTCTAGGATCAGTTAAAGCGTTGAAAGCTTCAAAAGCTTCGAAAAAGTAGCTGTATGCAGTTTTGTAATCCTTCTCCTCAGCGTGGAGAATCCCGCTTTGAAGATCTATCGCACCTTGTTGTACTGGAGGGACGTATACCGAGTTAGCAGCGGTTCTAGCTGCAGTCAGTGCTGCCTTAGCTTTGGGTAGGTTTCTTAAAGAAAAATGAAGGTTACTTTCCAGGAGATCGATATCTACTAAAAGAAGCTTGTCATCTAGCCTTCTAACTTCTTTGTTTAGGGTGGTAAGTAGAGACTGTGCTTCTGTGTATTCTTTGTTCTCCAACAAAAGCGCGGCAAGGCGAACTTCAACCCTCAGTCTGAGGAACATACGCTTTTCAGTGCGTGTCCACTCAACCATCTCTCTGCATAGGGAAATTTGAAGGTTAGATGTATTCGGTATTTTCGCAACGGCATCAATGATGGTACGGACAATTTTTGCAGTTTTTGCTTTTGGAATAAGTGAGAAGTAAGGACGGAGTTGGGTGAGGAGATCTTTGAGATCGTTGGCTCTCTTCTCTTGAGTGAGAAGTTCAGAAAGGCTAGTGATGGCTTGTTCTTTTATGCGCAAAGCATCTGATGAAGATGAAGGGTCTTCAAGGATACGGTACAATATGGAAATTGTTTCAGAAGGCTTCACGGCTTCTAAGGCAAGATCCAACGAGTCGGCATTGGCAGGGAGGAATGATGATTGCACAGTCGAAGGCATTGTTTGTTCCTGCAAAAAACAGAAAGCTAAAAGGTAAACCATGGAGTAGCGGCCATTGTACAGAATTCAATCAGAAATCTAGAAATAAAACTTGACTACCAACGCAATAATTTAAGAGCTGCCAATAAGTTATACGTCTACACCACCACAAAAAGACATGGTCAAAGTAATTTAGGATTTTGCACCGGTAACGGAAAGAAGAAACCAAATCAAAATCCCATACACACTGATTATTATGAACTCCATGCAGACTTACTAGTCACTATAGAATTAAATATACATAATGGTGAAAGACGTACCCTCACTTACGGTAACTGTCGCTGATATACAGTTTAAACTAATCTCTTTAATATTTATAGAAGAGAAGTATTAAAAAAAACTCAATCACAACCTTGAGAAGATACAATGAAGAATTTCTATTTCATTCTCAGGCAGATCATCACTTGGCAACAACTTATTTCAATTCCCCTTAAAACGTACTTTCAAATTGTAACTTATAAGTGATTTTGAATCAACAGTAATAAGTTATCATGTTTGAATAAATAAGAAAAAGCTATGATAAAACTTAGTTGTAAAATTTGAAACAAGCCAAAAGCAACTATTTCTTGCTTATGACATCATCTTATTTGCTCATTTTAAATCAAAATTTTAAGTTGTTAGTCAAATACTTTAAATTGCATAACTTATTAGCTACTTTTGCTGCTTACAAGTCATTGTCAAACTATAGTTATTTTGTGCATGTACAGAACACATGTTCCTCCAGCAACCCCACCCCACCACTCCAAAAAAAAAAAAAAACTTTTCCCAAAAATAAAGTGCCGCAACCCACTATCAAGTCAGCTTGCCTTGTTTAGATAAAAGTCATTGCCAAACACTTCCTTCGATCAAGATCCATATTCAATAAGCATAGAGAGATAAGTTAGAGCAATTAGCTGCAAGCAAATATCTATTTGTTATAAATGTTACTGAAGTACATTGGACCTGAAGCATTGTACAACCCTACTTGATGTACCACAGCAATACATAGCCGACCACACACAGATTGAGTGCATCGCTCACACATGCATGACAAATATATGAAATTCTAAGGAAGATTCAACTGCACCATTTTGATTAGCTAAACCCCTTGTATACGCATCCTATCTTTGGTATTAGTTATCTCCATTGACGAGACTACGTTCGACATTCCAACACACGAGTCCCCAACTCGAACAGATCTCAAAACCACACATGGATTCCAAATATATCCAAACAGATTTTATAACATATGGATACCGACAACCTGAATGGATCAATAATACCTATACATGTTCAAGCATCTTACACAGATCTCCAATCCCTACATAGATTCCAGTAATCTCCACATAGATATCAGTATCTCAAACCTCATCCAAAGCCTAGAACATGCACATGGCTTTGAAGTAGTTACGGTTTCGAGTCATCCCTCATTTACGGGTGCTCCAAAAAACTACCGATTAATTTTATGGAAATCTTAGCTCTGGTTTCGAGGGAAATAAAAAGACAATACATAAGAATGGAGATCACCTCCTAGCCATTTAAGCGAAAAGATTTCCTTAGCACTTGTCCAAGAAATCCAAAATGATTTTATATGTATAGTATAGCATCGCTGAGAATAACTTTACAATATTATTTCTTCTAAATATTTTCAGAGTGTATATTTCACCAAGGTTCGATAGTCTAATTATTAAACTACCCAATAAACAAACAATCAATTCATAGATTAAATTTTATATAAAACCAAGCCTGACTCACCGCATAAGCAAACACTAAGCATTTTTAATTACTCATTTCATGAGTTAAAATCACTTCGTAAATATTGTATCAAAATATTGCTACAAATATATACATAAGTATATTACTTATTATTATCCATGTATACTATTTTAATGCTTAAAAATTATCCATATATTTATTGCATCCATCGGTATAAGTGTATACACAAAAACACTACACTTTCAGTACATAGAAAATGTATCCATATACTTCTCTCAACTTTATAAATTCACAAAACATGTATGAAAGATTTCACATTACAGAAGCTTACTTTAATGGGTGAAAAACATAGGTCTTTTAAAAACGTTATTTACTACAAATCCAAACCACTTTTCCTTCCAGTGTATGTAAATGAAATACATGGAAATTAAACCAAATATATTTACCATCACTTCCAGATTTCAAACTAGTTTTACGAAAACAAGACCATTGTCTTCATGTGCAACGTAAAACTCAAAGAGATTTGTACTTCGTCCACTCAAAAAAATGTTATATTCTACCCAAAATAGTCAATGGTTTTCAGATGCACTCAGCCAGAACACCCGGTTCTTGGCCATCCCGGTTAGGTTCCTACCTAGATCCGGATGGAATTAGATAAATATCTCGCTCCAGCCAGTAGGGGAAAAAATGTTTTCTTTCAACATAAATACAAATGTAAGGAAAATGAAGAAATAAAATCTATCAGAAACAAAGATAGACACAAGAAAAAGGAGAGAGAAAAGAACAGAATTACCAGGAGGCAGATGCTTTCGATTCGGTAACTCAAGAAATTAAATTTCAGTCTAGAGATTGAAATTAGATATCACTCTTCAAATCAAATAAAATCTCGAAATTCCCAACCCTAATTTTTCTGGAAGCCCAAAAGTAAAAGAATCAAACTGAAGAAAGACGACCTCTGTATTCAATAGATAATGGCAAATTCTATTTAAATCCAAGAAATTCCTTAGCAGCCCCTTACAATTCAGCAGAAATGAGGAAACCCCTCATTTTGCTGAGTAGCCCTCCCGTGAAATTTAAAAAAATCCGAAAATACTCTTCCTCGTAGGGACTCTACGTGGTTTGTAACGAAACTATGTAGGAGCTCTACGTGGTATGCTACAAAACCACGTAGAGACCCTACGTGGTTCATTAGCATACCACGTAAAGCTCCTACGTGGTTTCCTTACAAACCACGTAAAACCCCTACAACGAAACTATGTAGGAGCTCTACGTGGTATGCTACAAAACCACGTAGAGACCCTACGTGGTTCATTAGCATACCACGTAAAGCTCCTACGTGGTTTCCTTACAAACCACGTAAAACCCCTACAAGGTAGACTGAAATATATATATATATATAATTGAAAAGGGCAGTTTCGTCCTAGAGTTTTTTTCATAAAAACAGGGGGCTCCTAAGGAATTCTCTGGATCCGAATAGAATTTGCCATAGACAATTGAGGTTTATTATGTTTGGGTTGAATAATACTTTTGGTTGGGCTTGGTATGAAAATATTACATGAGGCGCTTTTATTTCTTGAGTGGGTTTATATTTAGGTTTAATGTGCAGTAGAGCCGATCCTGGTATGATGTCCCCTACGATTTACTATATAGATGCCCTCAATGTAAAGTTCTGCACAAATGATACTAAATAATATTCATATTGTAAAGCATAGTTGATATCAGAAAATTCAATATTGCTATTACAGGTTAACAGTGCAAACAAGATAAATAAAAATGACATGGTTATAATGCAAAAAATCATAAATAATATGCCTAATTATGAAGAAATTTTACATACAAGAATTGAACTATTTCAGCTATTATATCGTCAAAACAAATTCCATTTTCAAAATCACAAGATTGACCTGCATTATAAAACAAATCTGACTTTTTTGACATGGTCTTAATGATTTGGCTACGTCTTCGTTTGTTTTTTCTATTAGAATTTCCAGATGGTTGTTTTCGTGTTACAACCAGCTTCTATTTTATTTTCAATTTGAAAATATGATTCCTGTTAAAAAAAATCAATATTTGTAGTAAGATAAATTCATATTATTTGTTACAACCATGGTTTGAGATTCCGGCCGGAACCACGAGATTCCGGCCAACTCGTACCGGTTCCGGCCGGCGACGGAACGGAATTAGGGTAAAATCCCGTTTCGTTCAAAACAGCAAAGAAAATCAAACCAAAAAAAAATGCAGTAGCACAACCAGAAGAAGAAAAAAGTAGAGCGACAACAAAAAAACACACGGCATCAATCGAATGAAAAAGTGAATCAAAAGAAAAAAAACCTAGACGAACCGATCTACAGAGGAGATCGACCAAATTCGAAAGCATACCACTCTATTTGATTATCGGAAGCTTCACAATCAATCTTTTAGATGATTTTCTTTTTTTGTTTCCGTTCTTTGCGAGCATGTTATTTAGCCATTTTATAATGGCTGCTAGCCTGCTATTGCGCATGGGTTTTGTGGGCTGAATATCTGTCATTTTTTCTCCAGTCAAATTAAGTGTGTAAATCTTCCATGGACTATATTCATATGTCTTCCAGTAAAATTAAAAAAAACTATATCAGAACCGAAACCGAAACGAAAACCGAAACTTTCGAAACTTCCGAAATTTCCGAAATGGACCGAAACCAATAAATTTTCAAATAGCCGAAACCGAGACCGAAACCGAGTTTTCGAACCTTGATTGGAATCCATGTGTGGTTTTGAGATATGTTCGAGTTGGGGACTCGTGTGTTGGAATGTCGAACGTAGTCTCGTCAATGGAGATAACTAATACCAAAGATAGGATGCGTATACAAGGGGTTTAGCTAATCAAAATGGTGCAGTTGAATCTTCCTTAGAATTTCATATATTTGTCATGCATGTGTGAGCGATGCACTCAATCTGTGTGTGGTCGGCTATGTATTTCTGTGGTACATCAAGTAGGGTTGTACAATGCAAGGTTCGAAAACTCGGTTTCGGTCTCGGTTTCGGCTATTTGAAAATTTATTGGTTTCGGTCCATTTCGGAAATTTCGGAAGTTTCGGTTTTCGTTTCGGTTTCGGTTCTAATATCGGTTTTTTTTTAATTTTACTGGAAGACATATGAATATAGTCCATGGAAGATTTACAAACTTAATTTGACTAGAGAAAAAATGACAGATATTCAGCCCACAAAGCCCATGCGCAATAACAGGCTAGCAGCCATTATAAAATGACTAAATACCATGCGCCCTTACTTATGCTGTTATTTAAAAAATAGAATAAAAGATGCGTCAGAACTATTATCCAGCCCAGACCCCTTCGTTTTAGATAAAACACTCAGCCTCCTGTACGAAAGCAAAAGCGACGACTTCCTGAGATAAAAATAAAATCGCAAAGAACGGAAACAAAAAAAGAAAATCATCTAAAAGATTGATTGTGAAGCTTCCGATAATCAAATAGAGTGGTATGCTTTCGAATTTGGTCGATCTCCTCTGTAGATCGGTTCGTCTAGGTTTTTTTTCTTTTGATTCACTTTTTCATTCGATTGATGCCGTGTGTTTTTTTGTTGTCGCTCTACTTCTTTCTTCTTTTGGTTGTGCTACTGCATTTTTTTTTTTGGTTTGATTTTCTTTGCTGTTTTGAACGAAACGGGATTTTACCGTAATTCCGTTCCGTCGCCGGCCGAAACCGGTACGAGTTGGCCGGAATCTCGTGGTTCCGGCCGGAATCTCAAACCATGGTTGTAACAAATAATATGAATTTATCTTACTACAAATATTGATTTTTTTTTAACAGGAATCATATTTTCAAATTGAAAAATAAAATAAAAGTTGGTTGTAACACGAAAACAACCATCTGGAAATTCTAATAGAAAAAACAAACGAAGACGTAGCCAAATCATTAAGACCGTGTCAAAAAAGTCAGATTTGTTTTATAATGCAGGTCAATCTTGTGATTTTGAAAATGGAATTTGTTTTGACGATATAATAGCTGAAATAGTTCAATTCTTGTATGTAAAATTTTTTCATATTTAGGCATATTATTTATGATTTTTTGCATTATAACCATGTCATTTTTATTTATCTTGTTTGCACTGTTAACCTATAATAGCAATATTGAATTTTCTGATATCAACTATGCTTTACAATATGAATATTATTTAGTATCATTGTGCAAAACTTTACATTGAGGGCATCTATATAGTAAATCGTAGGGGACATCATACCAGGATCGGCTGCACATTAAACCTAAATATAAACCCACTCAAGAAATAAAAGCGCCTCATGTAATATTTTCATACCAAGCCCAACCAAAAGTATTATTCAACCCAAACATAATAAACCTCAATTATCTATGGCAAATTCTATTCGGATCCAGAGAATTCCTTAGTAGCCCCCCGTTTTTATGAAAAAAACTCAAGGACGGAACTGCCCTTTTCAATTATATATATATATATATATATATATTTCAGTCTATCTTGTAGGTGTTTTACGTGGTTTGTAAGGAAACCACGTAGGAGCTTTACGTGGTATGCTAATGAACCACGTAGGGTCTCTACGTGGTTTTGTAGCATACCACGTAGAGCTCCTACATAGTTTCGTTACAAACCACGTAGAGTCCCTACGAGGAAGGGTATTTTCGGATTTTTTTAAATTTCACGGGAGGGCTACTCAGCAAAATGAGGGGTTTCCTCATTTCTGCTGAATTGTAAGGGGCTGCTAAGAAATTTCTTGGATTTAAATAGAATTTGCCATTATCTATTGAAAACAGAGGTCGTCTTTCTTCAGTTTGATTCTTTTACTTTTGGGCTTCCAGAAAAATTAGGGTTGGGAATTTCGAGATTTTATTTGATTTGAAGAGTGATATCTAATTTCAATCTCTAGACTGAAATTTAATTTCTTGAGTTACCGAATCGAAAGCATCTGCCTCCTGGTAATTCTGTTCTTTTCTCTCTCCTTTTTCTTGTGTCTATCTTTGTTTCTGATAGATTTTATTTCTTCATTTTCCTTACATTTGTATTTATGTTGAAAGAAAACATTTTTTCCCCTACTGGCTGGAGCGAGATATTTATCTAATTCCATCCGGATCTAGGTAGGAACCTAACCGGGATGGCCAAGAACCGGGTGTTCTGGCTGAGTGCATCTGAAAACCATTGACTATTTTGGGTAGAATATAACATTTTTTTGAGTGGACGAAGTACAAATCTCTTTGAGTTTTACGTTGCACATGAAGACAATGGTCTTGTTTTCGTAAAACTAGTTTGAAATCTGGAAGTGATGGTAAATATATTTGGTTTAATTTCCATGTATTTCATTTACATACACTGGAAGGAAAAGTGGTTTGGATTTGTAGTAAATAACGTTTTTAAAAGACCTATGTTTTTCACCCATTAAAGTAAGCTTCTGTAATGTGAAATCTTTCACAAATGTTTTGTGAATTTATAAAGTTGAGAGAAGTATATGGATACATTTTCTATGTACTGAAAGTGTAGTGTTTTTGTGTATACACTTGTACCGATGGATGCAATAAATATATGGATAATTTTTAAGCATTAAAATAGTATACATGGATAATAATAAGTAATATACTTATGTATATATTTGTAGCAATATTTTGATACAATATTTACAAAGTGATTTTAACTCATGAAATGAGTAATTAAAAATGCTTAGTGTTTGCTTATGCGGTGATTCAGGCTTGGTTTTATATAAAATTTAATCTATGAATTGATTGTTTGTTTATTGGGTAGTTTAATAATTAGACTATCGGACCTTGGTGAAATATACACTCTGGAAATATTTAGAAGAAATAATATTGTAAAGTTATTCTCAGCGATGTTATACTATACATATAAAATCATTTTGGATTTCTTGGACAAGTGCTAAGGAAATCTTTTCGCTTAAATGGCTAGGAGGTGATCTCCATTCTTATGTATTGTCTTTTTATTTCCCACGAAACCAGAGCTAAGATTTCCATAAAATTAATCGGTAGTTTTTTGGAGCACCCGTAAGTGAGGGATGACTCGAAACCGTAACTACTTCAAAGCCATGTGCATGTTCTAGGCTTTGGATGAGGTTTGAGATACTGATATCTATGTGGAGATTACTGGAATCTATGTAGGGATTGGAGATCTGTGTAAGATGCTTGAACATGTATAGGTATTATTGATCCATTCAGGTTGTCGGTATCCATATGTTATAAAATCTGTTTGGATATTGGATCATGGTTTGAGGTTTCGGCCGGAATCCCGAGATTCCGGCCACCTCGTTTCGTTTCCGGGGACTAGCGAGACGGGATTAGGTTAAAATCCCGTTTCGCTAGCCAACCATAGAAAAAAAATCAACGAAGAAAGGCGAAGAAGAAGCGGCGAAGAAGAAGCAGCGAAGAAGAAGAAGAAGCAGCGAAGAACTAACCTGGAAGAAGAAGCAGCGATTGGGTAGGCTTTTCAGGGCTCTGGAAAAAAAAGCGACTGTAACCTAGGTTATTTCAGGGTTAAAACTGGACAATTGAAATAGATTTTTGGGCTGGGCTACCATTGGATAGGCTTTTCTATTTAATTTGACTTCAGATTTTCGTAGCTGCGAGTTTTTTGCTGGAAGACATGCTAATTAGGGTTGAATATAGACATGGGCTTGAATTGGGTATGAGATTTGGATTGTTTATAGTGCTGTTAAGAACTAATATGGGCTTGGATATTAATACATATGCTAAAAGTTTGATTATTGAATCGAAACCGAAACAAAAACCGAAACAATCGAAACCGCCGAAATTTACCGAAAATAATAAATTTTCAAATGACCGAAATCGAGTTTTCGAACCTTGGGTAAAACGCCTCATTAGATGCGCCTCAAGGCGTTTTTGCCCACGCCTCGCCTCAAGGCGCGCCTCGAGGCGTGCCTCAGGCACGTTTTTTAATACACTGATTTTAAGCATGATAAATATGCTTTTTCAGTCTGAATGTACATACCAATTATATATCATTTAGTGCAACTACTACAAGAGTGTACAAGCTTGATATTCGCTGCTCTACAAGTTACACACACATAACAATAAATAATAATAATAGCATTTTTTTAAATAAGGATAACCAACTGTTTTTTTTTTTTTTTTTTTTTTTTTTTTTTTTTTTTTTTGAAAATGAATAATAATAACATGCTTACGTATAGCTTGGTAAAGATCAGGGTGCATGGAAAATATATATTCCTGTATTCTTATTCAATAATTGTTTGATTAGTGTTTTTTTTAACAAAATTTCCAAGTTGTCTTCATTAATCTCTAGGCTTATCAATTTTCCATACATTTGCATTGGGATAGAGGAAGTGTTTGATGGCAAAAAATTTAATTTGAAAAAATTCTTTGATTTGCCAAAAAAAATGGCATTTGATAATCTGTAGTTGCCTTCACTTTAATCATTCCCCTTGGTATTTGAGAGTCTATAATAAAGTAGGGAACTAAATAAACTATAGAGAACGGTCTTCTGTATTAATATCAAGTTTCTACATTCTTTGATTTTTGTTAGTCACATGTTGTACAAACTAAAATCATTTTGCCATGCTTAGTTAAACATACACCATTAATTAATACATTTTTACATCTAATAAGATATTGTAGGTAACTTTCTGTTTGTTTCAAACTTAGGAATGGAAGACAGGCAAAATGTGACCCACGGTGGACATAGTAATATTTGGGTACTGAAATTGGTATCTCTACTGACAAATTGCAACAAAATTCAGTGCAGAAAATTGTTCGATCACATAGTTCCATATTAAATTATTTGAATCCACATATTCAGCAGCTTGGTCATTTTGACTTTGGTTCTGATTGATAAGCTTGATGTTTGGAAAGCAGTAATGATATGAGAAGATCTAAAATGTGCGGTTCAAAATTCCAATTGTGCAGTAAGAAACTGAGCTATCAACAGCATAGCAAGTATAGATATGTGCCTTCAGGCTTTGCATCCTTTATCGTTAGATGAACCATCTGTCAGATTTGAGCTAAATCAATTGTACATTTGTACTAAAATTTTGTTATCAAGCTTATTTCTAAACATAAATGTTGTGAGTATACTAAATACCATCAATATTTTGTGCATACTCTTTTTGCTAAATTTCATCAGTTATCATCAAGAAATTCGACGTTGAGATGTTGCATTTTCATCTTCTCCATTTTGTGCTTCTATTATTGTTTCTGTTTGTGTTAATCAAACATGAAAATAATTATAATATGGATGATTCTGGCTGCATAAAAAGCTTAATTGCAGTTATGAATGCGGTCGGTGATCATCAAATGAACCTTGGTAAATAAATTAACTTATTGTAAAAGGTGTAGTAACGGAGCCAGTTTTCTTCTACTTTTGACATACTAATTATTATATTCTCTTAATTTCAAATTTAGTTATTAAGTGTCAAATCTAGCTTAATTACCTTGCACAATTTCCAATCTTGCATGCTAGAAATAGTGCACCTAAGAGCAAGTTTGTTCGCACTGTTTTTAATAGTGTGAACAAAACAATGGCCTCCGTTGATGGAAATCAAGGAGTCCATATGGATCCCCTGATTTCCACCAATCAGGAGATAGACTTATGTTCGATAAAAACAGTGTGAACAAACTCACGGTTGTGGACCTTATGTCAGTTATCCATTACCAATAATGGTAAAATGGATCCGTACTTTGAAATACATTGTTTATTTGCGTAGAATTCAGTTTTAAAGCACTGGATTTCATTTCATTGATGTTGGCATTAACTAAGCTTTAAACTGATGTAGAAAAGAGCAAGTCAATTAGACGTGTTTAGTTGATTATTAGTCATTGACATTTAATGTATTTTTAATGTCACATATTGTGTATGTTTATCCCATAGCCATATGAAACTTAACCAATATCACAACCGTCTTAAGGGGCTATGATAGGTAATATATTACCTTTTCAAAGCATTGAACTGAAGAAAAGATTACATTAAAATTGAATAACTAATCAACAAATGTAATTCCCACCCAACCTTTATAGATATCAAATTTTTATTGTACCAGTCAAAAATAATAATGTTTAATTCTAAATTTCATCTTAAATTTTCAAGAATTATAACCTATCGTTTGATGCCAGTTTTATTTAAAGATAACATCCACAATTAATGCATTAGAAGAAAGTTTCATGTTAATCAAATGTTGAGTTAAGTGTGGGTATACGTTTGAATTAATTACTCATTTGTACAAGTTGTAGTTTTATGCGAACAAATATTCATGTAATCAATTTTTTCAGTTTCATTGTCTAGAAAGAGATATTTCCATACCATTGTGTAATCATCGTTTTATTACTAACGTAATCATTTGACACATTTAAATTTCCAATAAATTACCAAAGAGTATGGTGGTTTCTACTAAAGATCGACTCCCCATAATGAAGTTTCTTTCCAGTTTCAGAACTGACCACACATATATCTCAAATTTACTTCATACATGATTACATGTGTGGGGTTGAGCTGGGCACACGTTGATGACCTGCTGTTATATTTATTGAAATATGTATTCTTCTTTCTATTTTTTTAATCATATTCAACTATGGCTATTACTGCATTAGTCTTCAAATTATGTTTTTCAATAGCCTATTTATATTTAAAATTAAATTAGAGGATCTTTGAAATTCTTATTTTCAGAGCCAACTTCAAATCATACTTTGCTACCAGAGTCCAAAATACAATGGTACGTGAATTACTGGAAAAAAATTACAAACTTTTTTTTTTGGGGGGACAAACAATTGAACAAGGAAACTAAATCACGCTACTAACTTATTGATATATTCTGTCTATATAGATTTTTCATGTGGAGTTATGATTCTCATCAACATTAGCTAATATATTTCAGAAAAGACTCATTCATAAATTTGCTTGAAAAAACAATTTTCCGCCACACTGAATCAACAATGCTTTCATATCAACAATAAATATGATTAAGTCATGAAAACATTCTTAACACAATGTTTTTCTGATCGACATTTATAGCAACATCCGTGTGCGTAGCACAGGTACGCACTAGTAGAAGTTATAAATACGCAGTCTGTCTTATAGCAATGACCATTTTGATTTTAACACTGCAAACTAAACTAGATTTTAACACTATAAATACACAATCTATTATGATAACTGTACTAACGATAGTCCCAATTTTTGAAGTTCGGGATTAAGATTCAGTATTTTTAGCACAGAAAAGAGAAGGGGAGTACAAATAGTAATACTGAAATGCACAAAAATTGCCATGTAGCTTGTATCTAAGACATCTCTGTTAATTCTGGCCATAAAGGTCATACAATAACATTTGCTTACTTTCGCAAACCAGTCATGGATTAACAATTATGACAGAGCAAACAAAACAAGTAAAAAAGGAAGAGAAAAAGAATATAAACCAAGGAAAAGGATAGCGCCAACATCTTGAAGAGGATTCGCAAAACAACCCAAGAAGAAAAACAATGAAATACAAAGGAAAATCAAAGTCATTTGCCTCATAATTAGTTTAGTGCGAGAAATTACAGTGGTGAGAAAAGCAAGGGAGTCTGTACATGCACTTATAAACTGTATCTGGCAATGACCATTATCAAGCTGTGTGTGATTTTAGCATACGTAATGTTGTAACTAACACTTAGGGTTCTAGCCACTAACCAAAAATTAAATTAATTAGGATAATTTAGAAATTAGGGTTACCTATTTCAGAGGTCAGATCTGAGATCCCTCAAATTCTTGTTCTATCTGCGCTTTTCTTCTCTAACTCAGCTTCAACGTGAGTTCCTTCTGTTCGTTTCTTCCTTACCTCTGTCGTCAGTAGATAATCTAGGTCGGGCTGAATAATACTTTTGGTTGGGCTTGGCTTGAAAATATGGAGGTGCTTCCTGAGTGGGGTTTATAACTTTATATATATTTAGGTTTGATGTGTGCTATGTCAATCAAATAACATATTTAATAAAGTTCTATTTAACGCCTGATTTGTGAATTATATAATACAATGTCATATTCCAGTATCAAAAATGAATCTATACCACAAAACTTCCCATGATTTCCAAATCGGTAAAATTTCAAAATATCAAAATAGAAACCAAACATTGACATCGACTACCTTTGATGAAACTAATTTACTGCTACAAATTTGCAACTATCAAAGGTTAGCGGACACATCTACTTCGATAATTTGATATTCTTATCTTTATAACAGTCGGTCTGATTAATAATTGTTTGAAAATGCAAATTTGCAACTATCAATGGTTAGCAGACACATTAGTCATCTAACTACAATAGCAAACAAATAGAATTATCTTATAAAATCAAACCATTTGTGGCAAACATGTCTCTCTCTCTCTCTCTCTCTCTCTCTCTATATATATATATATATATATATATATATATATATATATAGGAGCGGCTATTTAGACACAAAATTAAACACAAATTAAGGGACACAGAGCATTAGTCCTTGGATCATTTTGTCTTTATGAGGAGAGGTGGAAATCATGGGGGATCCAATGAAGAGTGTGTGTGTGTGTATGTATGATTATATAATCATAGACAATCAGATATTTGCAAAACTTATAATTAACCAATGAAGTATGATAAACAAATACAATTTAAATCATCAAAGAGCTACAGGTACAATCTAATATGTCTTAGTAACACTTAATAATATAAATACATATATTATCACAAATGAATTTACTACTATCATGTTGAAATTTGATTGTGGTATATCTCCATTATCATCTTCGTGTCTTTGACCCAATAAG
This sequence comes from Allium sativum, assembly GCA_030737875.1. Taxonomy (NCBI): domain Eukaryota; kingdom Viridiplantae; phylum Streptophyta; class Magnoliopsida; order Asparagales; family Amaryllidaceae; genus Allium; species Allium sativum. The sequence continues at coordinate 886,023,277 of CM060915.1, read as the reverse complement.
CTACCACTTGATGTTAGTTTCTATCTTCTTGTGCATTTGACTTACTACTTCTTTCATCTGTCGCTTATCTCACACGTGAAAGGTACAGTAATCACATTCCTCAAACCTGAAAGCCTTCATGAATACCTTGATAAGTAGGTATGATTATCAAATTATTGAATACTACCCTCTTCTACGTACTTGTAGAAAAAAGAAATAGAGAACAAAATCACATATCATACCTTAGATGACATAGGAATAGAAGAATAAATTTTGCATCTTCGTTCATCTCAACTAAACATGCCATGGTACCACAAAAGCTGCAACACAGCTGTAAATGAAACGAACAAGGAAATTTAATCAAATCAGTACTTTTCAACAAGGAAATTTATGAAAGAGAAAAAGGGAAGAAGTATCAATGTCAAATGAAACGAACAACTATAATTATTTAGTCTGGCAAAAACAAAAACATTTTTGGAAGAAGACGAGACAACATAAGAGAACACAGAGCTTTCTTCTGAATTCAGCGAAGTCCTTTTCTACAATACGTAGTAGGACAAACATCCCAACAGTTAATTTGAGGATATCTACGCAAGCATTATATAAGCATTAAAAGAAGCAGTAATGCATTAATAGAGAAATAGCAGTAAAAAATTGCAATGACAGTAGAATAACTTGCATCGAATTACCAAAGTCCTATTATGTCCTATTCTGAAAATTCAAAAGAAAAAGAACTGTGTTAAATACGATAACATACGTATCAATAAACTATAGAAGTTGAAATTTCCCGACAATTGTATCTAGTAATGAAACGAATAGTCAATGCGATAAAATATTCAAAGACATGCAAAATAATCAAGTTGAATAGCGTTCATCTAGCATGTACCCTTACTTTTAGGGGATGTAGTTGTGGTTCCCCGGTAGCGTATGCTGCTCCCAACTCATTATAATGGAAGAGCGGATAGAAATAATATGTTTGGTTGCACTTGTATCTCTTTGCTAGCAACATTTTCATATCTATCATCCCAGTTTTGCCAACTAGTTAGATTAGGTTAATGATTAAGAGTAGGTTCTGGAAACCGTTGGCATGTATTTGTAGGTTCAAAAAGATTGATGGTAAGTATAAATAAATGCACCTTCGGAAACTACTAGGTTTGAAATATTTTATGTTTCTTTTAGGTTGGAAGTTTTTCAACATTTTATTCTGGTCCAGAATCTACACCAATTAGTCTTTTTAATTATTATCATTATTATTTTGCTATGTGTACTTGTTACCTTATTGTACCGATACATTTCTGTCTTACTACATTTTTTACCATTGAACATGTCTGTGAAAGAGTGTGAGTGTTATGCATATTATGAGTCTTATTAATAAGGGATGTAAGCAAAGTTACAACTTGATTTACTCTATGATAGGGCTACATCAAAAAATTATGAAAACTTAACTTGTAAATTTGTACATTTAGACGTGGATCAAATAACAAGCAAAATGACTCATTACTTATGCTGTCAAGTATAGATTTTTGTTGCCAAATTTGTTACTTATAGGTCATAGTCCTATTCAAAATCAAACCAACTTAGAAATCACCACTCACACCTATTTTTTATGTGGTTCGAAATAATTTGTTGACAAAGGCACATTTAAAACATAAGAAAATGAAAATCAAACCTTGCAAATGGACATGAAATCATAATCAGTTTCCCTATCACTAATACCTACATAATGCTGCTCCTTCCCAACTTCGACCTCAAGTGCATTCATCTTGCATTCACCAACAGAGACTCTAGGTTTCACAGCAAGCCCAATAACTCTTCCAGTTTTAAAAACTTCAAGCTCATACCCCTACACTTTATCAGCTCTAAGAAAATTCTTCACAAATGGCTCAACTATAATTCTAGGATTAGCAGTCAAAATATACCTCTTCCCAAAAGCACTGAACACGCGCCGACCTTCTAGATGCACGTCTTCTGCATAGAACTTAGGCAGAACCAAACACGTGACCATTTCTATATCCCAGACTCTGAGCCCAGCAAAGGATATGTTTATGATCGTTTGTATAGAAATTGCCACTGAAAAGAATATGTGCGTAGTGTAAACAACCGGCACTGATAGAAGAAGCAGGCTTCCTGCTTCTAGTGCTATCAGTATGAAGTATGGAAAGGCATTTCTTGACTTAGAAGTATTCCATCGAGATTTGCTGCTATGGTTTGCTTTGTTTTCCCTTCTGCACTGCATTTTTCCATAGGTTCGAATTCTCGAACACCCATTTTAATGTGTGGTTGCTGTAAATATTATATAACGACCCGAACTTCTCCGGTCTCCAAAGAGAAGAGAAAGAACGGCTTGTTTGAGAATAAGACTAATCGGAACACAAACAGAAGAACATTTCATTGCTTATTACAACAATTTACATCAGAGTATAAGAATATACAGAGTATGAACAAATATTATACATTTGATAAATATCAGAGATTAAAATACATTACATAGCAGCGGAAAATAATACATAACACAACTGAAAGAGATAAACGGATACAGAGCTTTCCGAATATCATTCCAGTTGTAAACCAGGATCCTATGAATATAAATCTGCAAAACGAAACTACTAGCTGCCCGTGTGGAAAATAGGGGCACCCATAGTTTAGGTTAAAACAATAAACTCCAGGTCAGTCATGTGACTAGTGTGAGAACTAAAACAGTTATTTAAAACTTTGCTTTAAAATGGAGTATATCAAGAGACCACATCGTATAACACGGAACGGGTTTCCTCCCAAGAATACCAGTACATAGAACAAACATCGCAATGCTTTTTTGAAAAATGAAGCTATTATAAGACCCAGGTCCCATCACATAATGCAACGCAAGCCGGAGGATAGGTTTTCCCTTATAATAGCCAAACATGCTTGGTACGTTTAAAACAAATCATTTGATACTATTATAAGTGCATAGTGTAAACAACTTCAAATATAAATGTATCAATCCTAGACGGCATGGGTACCATATATCATGTCACCAATACTAGGCTCTACAATCAAAACTGAAATGTCACGTATTGGAAGTTGGAGTTCCGTCTGTGAACCAAGGCAAGGGATCGTCGTTACCGCTTCGAGACGCTCTAGCCCGCCCCTCAGGATCAGAGCTCGAGTGACCCTTGGATCGTCAGGGCCGGTCCACTCGATGTGGATTAAAATGCCTGAACACTGCGTTCCCCTGCCCTATGGGGCGCCAATTTGGTTTGTATAAAGACCATACCATCCATCGGCCCCGCAATGCCGATATATCTGAGGCACCTCGCTATTCATCATCCATATAAGTAAAACGTCTGGGCGTGCAAAATCCAAACACCACTCCTAGCTAGAAGGAAGCGCATGTCCTCCCTGATGTCCTCTCCCATTTCTGGTTCACACCGGGGTGTGAGGCTCGCGAATTAACGCTATACACAAAGCTATGCTATATTAAAGCCGTGTTTTTATCATCAACCACAAGACTCTGCTTTTCAACAGAAGTCTTGATCATTTGCATCTTAGCATGCCACACTGGCAATTCACGCCATGCAACTGATGTCCATCAATCGCACAGAATGAAGTCCAATGTCAGACACACATCCATAAAAGTTCGTTCTGGACCTGAACGAAACTGGAGGCACCTTATTCCTCGTCCCATATGTCCAATACAGGAGGGAGGTCCTCGCATATTCGGTTGATCTCCAAGTACGTCTGGAACGATCACTACTTATTACCTTGTCTTGGGTATACAACTCAATCAAGACATCAGTAATCATCCAAACGATGTGAAGACCTCTGGTCTTCAACCACCGTCTTCATCGTCAACATATCGTCGAATCAGTTATTCAAAATGGGTATAAACCCGGCCTTACGCCTCATTCCAATCCAGAATATTCTTTTATTCAAATATTCACATCATTAGGGAATAGGTTCCCATTAATTTTATCAAAGATAAATTCTTTTAAATTTATTCTTTAATCTTCCTTTGGATATCAAACCATATTAAGGTTTTCCAAACTAGTCGGGATTAGCGAACAACACCGAAGTAATCATTTATTTTATTTCCCAATCCCAACCTATTCATCCCATGGAGAAAAACAGGTAATACTCCATATCTAACACCACAGTGTTATCGGTAAAATTAATTAACATTTCACGTTCAAATCTAATTAAAGATTTAACTATCGCTTAAAGCAAAATTGGTGATACTCCATTCTCGATCATTTCTTGAATTTGATAATTTTAGTTACCAGATTCACAATTCAATCTAATTAAAGGTTCATTAAAACTCTAATTCAGTTTTAATCTCCAAAAATCATTAGTTAATGATTTTCTTCAAAGTTAAGAAATTAATCTTATCTTTAACTGGGTTAAAGAACTAATGTCATTTAAAAAACAGTTCACGATAAACCTAAAATCTCATTCCATTAACAATGGAATTTTCATGGAAAACAGATCGATATATATAATCGATATGAACTTCCACATCCAACCGATAATATAAATGGAATAACGGCAAAGCCTTTTAAATTCCATAAATATTAACAGTCTTCCTCCATATAAGCTCACTTCGATTATTACCAAATCGAATTCTATTCAATTCCAATTTAATATGCTAAATTGGAAAACTTTACTTTGGAAAATCTCCTTTAGATCTTAACAAAAGATTTATAAATTCCAAATCACATTTCACTGTAAATCGGGTTAAAGAACGAATGTCATTAAAAACACAGTTCACAATAAACCCAATTTACATTCCATTTCAAATCCAATTAAATATTAATTAATTGGTAATTCTTCTCTACATCTTAATTAAAAGATTTATTCTTTTCACACGGGGTTTAAGAACAGTGTTACTGAAGACCCCATCCCACCAGTCTCTAACCGTAAATTAGTAAGAGAACAATTCCCTAAGTATTAATCCCGAAGGCCGAAACCAACATCAGATCAATACCCAGGAAACCATTCAACTTAGCCAATCTCCAGTTAGTTTCTAATTTTCTTAACTCCATTAGGTTTAAGAACAATATTATTAAAGATACCATTCACGACAAACCCAAATTCCAATTTGATATTAAATACAAGGCTCTGAATAGAAAATATATCGACTTATATTCAATATCAAATTCTGAAATCTACAAATATCGTATTGGAATAATGATATATATATCTTCCAAATTCCTCCACAATGTCTGTATTATCACGGAATCCAATATTGAAATATTCCCAAGATAATTTCAATTCAAATCCATTCCAATTCATATATTGGAAATTCTGGTTATTTTTAAAACCATTTCAAATCCAATTTATTAGTTTAAAAATACTGGATTACAATTCTAGTTCATAACTAGTTCATTTTGATAAAAATATATTTTTATCTTTTCAAATATGGGATTTTTCATCCCAATTCTTTCCAAATCATTTATTATGATTTTACACAAATTATTGATATTTTTAATAATTTTATCAAGGCCCGTATGGTCGATTTCCATAAGCGGCCATCGAACTGCACTTACAACGACCTTTTCCAAATTTGATTTGGACATAATTCCAAATCCAACCATTAGATTTCAAATATCTTATATTCGTTTGAAAGATCTTTTCGATATGAACACAACAGTCCTGGTTTTAGGAGAATCCGACGGTCGGATCTCCCGCAACGTCAATTCGAAGTCAATGGTCGAAATTCACGAACGGTCGCGGCGCAGCGCGTTTTATTCAGGCGATTTAATATATATATATATATATATATATATAATTCGTTGATTCCCATTTAAAATGAATTTTATAAATCGTTTTAAATTCATTTTAAAAACGATTTCCACTTCCATTTCAATTTTAAATCAAAATTGAATATTCCATTATAAATTCATTTTAAATTCATTTTAAAACGATTTCCATTTCATTTTCAAATTCAAATTCAAATTGAATATTCCATATATATTCGTTTTGAATTCATTTCAAATCGATTTCAATTCAATTTCAATTCGTTTCAAATTCATTTAAAATCGATTTCAATTCAATTCCAATTCGTTTCAAATTCATTTCAAATCGATTTCAATTCAATTTCAATTCGTTTTAAATTCATTTCAAATCGATTTCAATTCAATTCCAATTCGTTTCAAATTCATTTCAAATCGATTTCAATTCAATTTCAATTCATTTTAAATTCATTCCAAATCGATTTCAATTCAATTCCAATTCTTTTCAAATTCATTTTAAAACGATTTCAATTTGATTTCAATTCGTTTTAAATTCATTTCAAATCGATTTCAATTCAATTTCAATTCGTTTCAAATTCATTATAAAATGATTTCAGTTTGATTTTCAAATTTAAATCAAAATTTAATTTTCTATATCATTTCAATATTAAAATGATAATATTTTCAAAATATCGGATTTTGAATTCACTTTTCGATATTCATTATAAAATGAATAAAATCGACAAAATTCCCGTTCGTGTTAAAAAGGCGTTTAACTACTTAACACGGTTTCACATTTCAATATTCATTGAATATTATTTTAAAATATTTGTTAATTCTGAACTGGAATCGGACTCAATCAATTACCATATAATTTTATTTATATGGACTTCAACATCATATATATACAACAATAATGATAAGCAATCATTAAAAATTCAAACAACATCCAGAGTGCATTCTACAACTGTATAAGCATTAAAATAAATAAACAATGCTTATACAGGCTGTCAACCCATCGTTTGACATACCACTAATTTATTGGGATCAGTGTATGTCAAATATTATCCCAATACCCGTGTGGGGTTTTCAAACAACAAACACTGTTTATTATTTGTGCAGTTGGGCGATGTGTAAAAATTATCGTCCCAATCAATACAGATAAATACGTGTACATAGACAAACCGTTCGGTTTGTAAATGAATATTTATTTTATTTCATGACAATTTTTATATATTTTTTATATAAATAATTTCCATATACAACAATATCAGTACATGACAATCACAATCAATTTCTACATCACAATACAATCAAACAAGTCGTCCATGGTCTGTGGATGATAGAGAGCAGTTCATATATGCAGTTATAAAATAAATAACTGTACAAGAAATTATATTGAGAAATTCTCACATCGGGATCCACTCCGCAAGTTTAAATTTCTAAATTTCTGGTACGGTTCGGGTTTGAATTTGCCAAAATTCTGATTTGCCCCATTTTGATTCTGGTCGGTTCCATCGCGTAGAGTTCGTTGATACGATCCTGACGCAAACGAGTTTGCGAAATTCTATTTCCGTATGAAAAATTTATGACTGTTTAAAATTTAATCATATAATTAGAATAATTAAATAAGTATTAACCTTAATTAAAATTTTAAACTCTTCTTCCCCTTTTTAATCGTTACGGTCGATATCCAAAAGAACCCAAACCGCTCCAACCCTAAAACCGTCGTCGCCGTTGATCAAGAGGATCGGACGACGATCTAGGGGTGGCGATCGAAGCGCAGGATTCCCTCCCTGCTCTACCTTGAACGACGCCACCTCCGGTGAGTCGTGTGCCTCGAAATCCGTGCCTGAGCGCGCCCCCTTCGAGCAGTGACTGCTCCTTAACCATTACACGATACTTCATCAACGCCATATAGATAGAAACCTCTCGAAAAGCACAACCATTTTCGCTTTAGAAGATCTGAAATTTATTTTGCGGATTGAAAGAATTTTAAGGACCTGAATCGCGATTTTCTGGCCATCGGTTTAATCAAAACGGCGGCTAGGGTTTTGTGATAAGGACTTAGGAAATTTATATATGTATATACTTACATATATATACATATATATATATATATATATATTAATATTATTTAAATTGTAAATTACTTGTTTATTGCCACAAACTCCAAATCCAACCCAGCGACTGTCGTTCCTAGCTGAATACCCCTATTTCGAACACAATGGGATATGTTTCGTATGCTAGTTCTATCGTTTTGATCAGTTTTTCTTTAAATTAAAATATAAATCAACATATATTGAATTCAAACGTACATTTTAATTTATCGGGGCCATATACTGACTCCAAAAATTCCAAAAAAAAATCTGGCTATGTTTTGACAATACGGTCCTAATAAAACTAATTTAGCCGAATTTGGAGACCGTTTGAAAAACGGTCATTTTCCAGTCGATAAAATTCAAGCTGAAATTACCAAACACGTTTAAATCCACCACGCTCACATAATGATTCCAAAAATTATGAAAATTGGAACCTAGCAATAATTTGACATTCCGGATTCAACAAAAGTGGTTTTGTCGAAAATGGAGATCGTTTGCAAAATGGCCATTTTTAAGGGCTATATTTCCATAGCGACTATTCTGAATTTTCAACTGGACATAACTTTTTATTCCCACTATGAAATTTCAATTTTTCGGATTTGTTGGAAAGATATTTTCAAACAGATTCAAATATTTCCGGTTTTGCTAAAATCCGATTTATTTTGAATCTTGTACATTCATTGAAATTTGAAATCGAATTTTCAAACTACCGTGCCATTTTCAATTCCTTTTATAATTAAAATAAATATTTATATTATAACTTTGATTTAAATAAATATATACATTCTAATTCTATTCAAAATAAATTTCTAGTCGTTATTATTTAAAATAAACCATTTTTAAATATTCAAAATTCATTAAAATTACCAAAATAATTTAAATTGGTTCTGATTTTCCGGGTTGTTACAATCTCCCCCACTTAAAATCTTTTCGTCCTCGAAAAGGAACGGAGTTGAAAGTTATTTTACTAATCAACTCAACTTTCAGTTTGGCTTTCATTCTTCAACTTTTCAGTTTCTAAGAATTTCTAATTTTTCAAAAATTTGGCTAACACCCTAAATTTTCGAAAATTTTCGCCATAACCTCCTTTGTACGGGGAGCACCGGGAAAATCCCCAAACCTCCACACAGGCCCTCTCATCTCAAAAAGAAAAAGCCAATCGTCTCATAAAATCATCCAAACCTAAGAAATTAGTAAACATGTACCTATTCGTCGGGCATACAATTTTATTCCTCTTCTCTAGCCTCCTTGCTATGACCTGTCCAATATATATGCATGTACATGTACGCAATCTCAAACAATTTTCAATTCAGTTCAACATTTGATACAATTTGGCTAAATTTACTTTACTTTCACATAATGGTTTAAATGAATAATCACACAACACAACCATTAATCAATTAGTTGATTAGGATTTCAAATGCATAACTTTAATATATAATCAAAAATCATCTTTTTGGTGCCAAATCACAACAATAAACCCTATCTAGTTTTGGTTCTCACACCAGTCAATTGGAAATATATAGACATCCCACTTTCGAAACTCGAACACAAGCACTGATGATGCTATAGCGATCATCAGGATCATCTTCGGGCGGCTAGAGCGTGATTCTAAATGTACCCAATATATTAAAACTTCGAATATACGTTCATGACGCATACATGAAAAATTTCATATACTCGATTGTCCAAAATCAAATAAAATAATGTACTCACATACGTATAATTAAATTAAATTTTCAAAACAAAATTTGTTTTAATTTTTATTTCAAAAATAACACTCTTCCGGCTCATTCTAGGATACTGCTGATCCCCTCTCTAACGAGCCATTCTTATTGGATATTACTAATCCAATCTCTGATGAATTCTTTCATTCGGTTCTAATATGTCATTTCTCGAGCTCTGTAAACCAAAGCTCTGATACCAAATATAACGACCCGAACTTCCCCGGTCTCCAAAGAAAAGAGAAAGAACGGATTATCTGAGAACAAGACTAATCGGAACACAAACAGAAGAACATTTCATTGCTTATTACAATAATTTACATCAGAGTACAAGAATATACAGTATGAACAAATATTATACATTTGATAAATACCAGAGATTAAAATATGTTACATAGCAGCGGAAAATAATAAATAACACAACTGAAAGAGATAAACGGATACAGAGCTTTCCGAATATCATTCCAGCTGTAAACCAGGATCCTGTGAATATAAATCTACAAAACCAAAACTACTAGCTGCCCGTGTGGAAAATAGGGGCACCTAGAGTTTAGGTTAAAACAATAAACTCTAGGTCAGTCATGTGACTGGTGTGAGAACTAAAACAGTTATTTAAAACTTTGCTTTAAAATGGAGTATATCAAGGACTACGCCGTATAACACGTAACGGGTTTCCTCCCAAGAATACCAGTGCATAGAATAAACATCGCAATGCTTTTTGGAAAAATGAAGCTATTATAAGACCTAGGTCCCATCACACAATGCAACGCAAGCCGGAGGATAGGGTTTTCCCTTATAATAGCCAAACATGCTTGGTACGTTTAAAACAAATCATTTGATACTATTATAAGTGCATAGTGTATAAAACAACTTCAAATATAAATGTATCAATCCTAGTCAGCATGGGTACCATATATCATGTCGCCAATACTAGGCTCTACAATCAAAACCGAAATGTCATGTATTGGAAGTTGGAGTTCCGTCTGTGAACCAAGGCAAGAGATTGTCCTTACCACCTCGAGACGCTCTAGCCCGCCCCTCAGGATTAGAGCTCGAGTAAACCTTGGATCATCAGGGCCAGTCCACTTGATGTGGATTAAAATGCCTGAACACTGCGTTTCCCTGCCCTATGGGGCGTCAATCTGGTCTGAATAAAGACCATACCATCCATCGGCCCCGCAGTGTCGATATATCCGAGGCGCCTCGCTATCCGTCATCCACATAAGTAAAACGTCTGGGCGTGTAAAACCCAGACACCACTCCTAACTAGAAGGAAACGTTTGTCCTCCCTGATGTCCTCTCCCATTTCTGGTTCACACCGGGGTGTGAGGCTCGCGAATTAACGTTATACACAAAGCTATGCTATATTAAAGCCGTGTTTTGATCATCAACCACATGACTCTGCTTTTCAACAGAAGCCTTAATCATTCACATCTTAGCATGCCACACTGCCAATTCACGCCATGCAACCGATGTCCATCAATCACACAGAATGAAGTCCAATGTCAGACACACACATCCATACAAGTTCATTCTGAGCCTGAACGAAACCGAAGGCACCTTATTCCTCGTCCCATATGTCCAATACAGGAGAGAGGTACTTGCATATCCGGTCGATCTCCAAGTACGTCTGGAACGATCACCACTTATTACCTTGTCTTGGGTGTACAGCCCAATCAAGACGTCAGTAATCATCCAAACGATGTGAAGACCTCCGGTCTTCAACCACCATCTTCATTGTCGACATATCGTCGAATCAGTTATTCAGAATGGGTATAAACCCGGCCTTTCCGAATAACCCGCGTATTAATAAACAAGTGTTATAAAAACACAACATACGCCTCATTCCAATCTAGAATATTCTTTTATTCAAATATTCACCTCATTAGGGAATAGGTTCCCATTAATTTTATCAAAGATAATTTTTTTAAATTTATTCTTTAATCTTCCTTTGGATATCAAACCATATTAAGGTTTACCAAACTAGTCGGGATTAGCGAACTACACCGAAGTAATCATTTATTTTATTTCCCATTCCCATCCTATTCATCCTATGGAGCAAAACAGGTAATACTCCATATCTAACACCATGGTGTTATCGGTAAAATTAATTACCATTTCACATTTAAATCCAATTAAAGATTTTAATATCGCTTGGAGCAAAACTAGTGATACTCCATTCCCGATCATTTCTTGAATTTGATAATTTTAGTTATCAGATTCACATTTCATTCTAATTAAAGATTCAATAAAACTCTAATTCAGTTTTAATCTCCAAAAATCATTAATTAATGATTTTCTTCAAAGTTAAGAAATTGATCTTATCTTTGACTGGGTTAAAAAACTAATGTCATTTAAAACACAGCTCACGATAAACCCAAAATCTCATTCCATTAACAATGGAATTTTCATGGAAAACAGATCGATATATAATCGATATGAACTTCCACATCCAACCGATAATATAAATGGAATAACGGCAAATCCTTTTATATTCCATATATATTAACAGTCTTCCTCTACAGAAGCTCACTTCGATTATTACCAAATCGAATTCCATTCAATTCCAATTTGATATGCTAAATTGGAAAACTTTACTTTGAAAAATCTCCTTTAAATCTTAACAGAAGATTTACAAATTCTAAATCAAATTTCACTGTAAATCGGGTTAAAGAACTGTAACAACCCGGAAAATCTGAGCCAGTTTAAAAAATTTAATTTGGCTAATTTAGTGGATTTTAGATATTTAAAATAAATTATTTTAAATAATAACGACGGAAAGTAGTTTGAATCGATGTTTGAAAATAAATATAACTATTTTAAATTATAAACAAGGCCTGAAGTGGCGCGGCAGTTTCAAAATTTCAATTCAAACATTGACTGACTGTACCGGGTGCAAAATAAAACGGATTTTAGTGAAACCAAAAATATTTAATTCTGTTTATGAATATATTTCTAACGAATCTGAAAAATTGAAGTTTCATAGTGAGAATCAAAATTTATGGCCAAATGAATTTTCAGAAAGATCGCTATAGAGAATATATCACCCTTGAAAATAGACATTTTGCAAATGACCTCAGAATTCAACGAAACAACTTTTGTTGGATCCGGGATGTGAAATTATTGCTAGGTTTCAAATTCCATAATTTTTGAAGTTAATATGTGAGCGTGGCGAAGGAAAAATGTGTTTGGTCAATTATAGTTAAATTGGATCGACCAGAAAATGGCCATTTTTCAAACAGTCTCAGAATTCGACGAAATTAGTTTTGTTGGGACCGTATCATCAAAACATAGCCAAATTTATTTTTCTGGAATTTTTGGGATCAGTGTGTGGCCCCGACAAATTGAAATGCACATTCAAATCAAATATTGAATGTTTTATATTTTAATTTGAAGAAAAACTGACTGAAACAGTCGAACGGGCCTGCGAAACATATTCCATTGTGTTCGGAATGGGGGTATTTAGCTGGGGACGACATTCGTTGGGTTTGGATTGGAGCTAGTATGTGAAGAGTGGTATTTTATAATTTTAAAAATATATAAATAAAATAAAATAAAAAATCCCATTGGCCATCACAACTCTCTCTCTCCCCGACAACCCCTGAAGTGACGACGGAAATTGATTCCGATCTTCCCGGCCCGATTTCTCCTTCCACACACAAAACCAGACCTTCCTCCAGTTGAGAATTTTGTAGAGGACATCCCCAGCTTCAAATCCATATAAAGATTGGATTTTTTCATTGAGTATCAAGCCCAGATCGACCTCCTGAAGTCGCCGACTTCGCGCCGCCGCGAACAGCGTCTCCGACCACCGAGTTCGACGAGGCTACCCTCGTTCTGCGCGCCTCTCCTTCCTCTTCCAAGTGGCAGTGGCCAATTGTCCTATCGTGCAACGGTTGTCGAGAAAAATCGAAACCTAGTTGGGAACCAAATCAGAAAGGTACGGTTTAATTTATTTTAAACTGTTCTATAGCACTTTAAAGCACTACGGATTTTGATTTCATAATAAAAATCATATCTTTTTCGTTTGTGGTCGAAATCCAGTGAAACAAGAGACACCGGGACCGTGAGGACGTCTTCTACATTCTAGAAGAGACCGGATATTTTTCTGAGCCTTTTGCTATTTTTGGTGGAGTGGAACCCAATGTGAGATTTCTAATTTATAAACGATATGGAAAACAACGATGTATAAATTATATAGTCGATGTATGAGTTATATAAGCGTTGTACACCTCATGTATAAGCGTTGTATAAGTTGTATGTTCGATGTATAAGTTATATATGCGTTGTAAAAATTATATATGCGTTGAAATAAATTGAAATGATATTGAAATGAAATTGAAATATAGTTATACACGTATATCTATATATATATATATACTCCCCTCGTCCACAAACCATGGACGATATATATTGGTTGTGATATTGTTTGGATTATTGGTTGATGTGAAATTTGTTGAATATCATGAATGGTTGATTTGAAATGATTGATTGTGTTTGAAATCCCAATAGGATTAGTATATGGGAAAATTCGTCTGTGTACGAACTAGATATTGAAAATCCCCATTGTCAAAAGCTGCGAGGCTTTAAGGTAGAGCGAGGAGCCGTACTAGGGATGGTGCCGGTTTTAACTACCCTATCGTTATGCTACCGAAATTTTCAATAATATTCATGTGTTGAAACCACATTCATGTGTTGAATAGAAATTCATGTGTTGAATAGGAATTCATGTGTTGAATAGAAATTCATGTGTTGAATAAATTCGTTGAAAGATAAAAATAACATTTTTACCTTATGTATGAACTATATAAAATAATCGTGTTTTGAAATAAATTGTTTTACAATAAAAATCACATTTTTATTATATATATATAAAAACTATAGAATTATTTTCATGTATTGAAACCAAATTCATGTGTTGAAGTCAGATTCATGTGTTGAATAGAAATTCATGTGTTGAATAGGAATTCATGTGTTGAATAGAAATTCATGTGTTGAACAAATTCTTTGAAAGTTAAAAATAACATTTTTACCTTATGTATGAACTATATAAAATAATCGTGTTTTGAAATAAATTGTTTTACAATAAAAATCACATTTTCATTATATATATATATAAGCTATAGAAGACATTCATGTGTTGAATAAAGGACTAGAACGATAAAAACCATATTTTTATCGTATGTGTGAAGTCGAAAACATTCATGTGTTGAATATATAGATTGAACAATAAAATCTACATTTTTATTGCGAATATGAAGTGTTAAAAATAGTGATGTGTTGAAATGAATATCTATTGGATAAAAATATCGTTTTTATCAAATATATGAAGTGAATATAGTTTTGAAGTTGAAGAATGAATTATATTTATATATATATAAATATAATTAAATTAAATCGAATAACGAAGCTGCAGTTCATGTTTTGAAACCGCGGTTTCAAACGATTAGTGCGGGAGATCCGACCATCGGATTTTCCCGAAACTGAAACCGTTGGGTTCGCTGTGGAAATATCTTTCCAACGACACCCACTTTGTAATGATCCAACGGTTGGATTGTCTGGAATGTTTAATTCAAATCTGAAGAAAAACAGCGCCAGAGTCGATTATATATATATATATATATATATATATATATATATAATTATATCAAATCGAATAACGACGCTGTAGTTCGTATTTTGAAATCGTAACTTCAAACGATTGTACCGGGAGATCCGACCGTCGAATTTTCCCAAAACTGAAACCGTTGGATTCGTTTTGAAAAGATCTTTCTAATGATATAAAATTTGTGAAGATCTAACGGTTAGATTTTCAGATATGTGTAAATCAAATCTGAAGAAAAACGGCGCCACGGCCACGTTATGGCCTGAAGCGTAGTTTGGATGAATTGGCTATTTTTAAATAAATAAAAATAGCGATAAATCGTGATAAAATATTATAAACGATATGGAATGGAAATAAACTGAATTTTCTCGGTTTATGTGATATTTGATGGTTGAATGTGTTTGGCGTGAAAATTACATTAAAGAACAGAATTAGTGATATCGAATAATTTAACCATTGAAATGAATTGATTTGAAATTCTAAATATACGCGAATTATTTGAAAAGGCCGAGTTGATTCTCATTTCAGATAGTTGACCAACGATTGAAAGTCGAAGATATGAATACGGTGCAAGACCGATGATCTTCACGTCGAATGGAGGGGTGCTACTGATGCTCATGATAAGAGTAGCTACCTTGAAGGGGCTGAAGTGGTGGCCGTCCGGATGTACTTGTTGATTGTACGGATATGCGAGGTATTAAGTGCCTCCGGTTTCGTTCAGACCCAGAACGAACTTGTAAATGGACTGTGTGTTTGACATTGGATTTTGTTCTGTGCTGATTGATCTCTATTAAATATATATCTGTTTGGCGGCGGAGAATTTATTCTCTTGCTTAACGCCCTTCTCTGAGACGTACAAGCTCAGAGGTTATATATCGATAGAAATCAGTCGCATGGAGTGAATGGCCTGTGCGGCATGCCTAAGTGGCAGATGATCAAGGCTTCTGTTGAAAAACAAAGTCTTGTGGGTGATGATCAAAGCGCGGCCTGTGTGGCCTAACTTCGTGTATGACGTTGATTTGCGAGCCTCACACCCCGGTATGAACCAGAAACGGGAGAGGACCTCAGGGAGGACATGCGTTTCTTTCTAGCTAGGGTGGTGTCAGTGACCTACCAGCCCTGACATTTATATTATTTTCACCTGTGTGGTTGTTGCTGTTGCGAGGCGCCTCAGATATATCGGTGACTATGTGAAGCCGATGGAGTCATAGGACTCATTTACGCCCCCAAAGGGCGGGGAAATGCAGTGTTCAGGCATTTTAATCCACATCGGTGGACCGGCCCTGACGATCCAAGGTTTGCCTGCGCGCTTGCCTGAGACATGGTAGGCTAGATTGTCTCGAATTCGGTAAGGACTATCTTTTGCCTTGGTTCATGATGGAAATCCAATTTCCAAATACGACACCGTGCGGTTTTGATTATATATATATATATATATATATATATATATATATATGGCGACATGATATATGGTACCCATGCCGTCTATGATTGATAGTTATGATTGAAATTGTTTTTGAAACATATATACACTAGCAATAATATCAAATGATTTGTTTTGCTCGTATCAAGCATATTTTGGCCATTATAAGGTAAAACTCTATCCTCCGGTTTGTGTTGCATTGTGTGATGGGAACCGAGTCTTATAATGGCTTCATTTTATAAAAAGCATTGCGATGTTTTAAAAGATTTACTTGTTTTAAAGTACTGGCAATCCAATGGAGTAAACCCGTTCCGCGAAAGTGGCGTGAACTTGTGATTGGCCATATTATAAAGTTAGTAGAGTAGATTTCTTATACCAGTCCCACGACTGACTCGTAGTTTGTTTCACTTGCAAACTTGGGCGCCCCTATTTCTACATGGGCAGCCTTGTATTCAGGTTTTAGCAGGCTCTTTCTGGATAGCTGGAGCTGAAGATGGATTCTATCATTTATCTCTTTTTATGCTGTTCAGCTCCTATTGTACATATTATGTTTTGTTTTCCGCTGTAGACATTTATGTATAGCTGAACTGTATTTTGTACTAAGTATGATCCTGTATATTGTGTAACTCTGATGATTATGTTTATCCAGTGTATTATATTGTACATTATCTGGTGTATTTATTTATTTCTGTTCAGCTGTTATCTGTTTATGTGTTATATTCCAAAGATTACCCTTGCCACCGTCATATGGGGAGTGGGGTTGTCACAAGAACAAATGTCGTTAAAAACACAGTTCACAATAAACCCAATTTACATTCCATTTCAAATCCAATTAAATGTTAATTAATTGGTAATTCTTCTCTATATCTTAATTAAAAGATTTATTCTTTTCACAAGGGGTTTAAGAACAGTGTTACTGAAGACCCCATCCCACCAGTCTGTAACTGTAAATTAGTAAGAGAACAATTCCCTAAGTATTAATCCCGAAGGCCGAAACCAACATCATATCAATACCCAGGAAACCATTCAACTTAGCTAACCTCCAGTTAGTTTCTAATTTTCTTAACTCCATTGGGTTTAAGAACAGTATTATTAAAGATACCATTGACGACAAACCCAAAATCCAATTTCATATTATATACAAGGCTTTGAATAGAAAATATATCGGCTTATATTCCATATCAAGTTCTGAAATCTACAAATATCGTATTGGAATAACGATATATATATCTTTCAAGTTCCGCCACAATGTCCATATAATCACGGAATCCAATATCGAAATATTCCGAAGATAATTTCGATTCAAATCCATTCCAATTCATATATTGGAAATTCTGGTTATTTTTAAAACCATTTCAAATCCAATTTATTTATTTAAAAATACTGGATTGTAATTCTAGTTCATAACTAGTTCATTTTTATAAAAATATATTTTTATCTTTTCAAATATGGGATTTTTCGTCCCAATTCTTTCCAAATCATTTATTATGATTTTACACAAATTATGGATATTTTTAATAATTTTATCATGGCCCGTACAGTCGATTTCCTTAAACGGCCATCGAACTGCACTTATAGCGACCTTTTCCAAATTTGATTTGTACATAATTCCAAATCCAACCATTATATTTCAAATCTCTTATATTCGTTGGAAAGCTCTTTTCGATACGAACCCAACGGTCCCAGTTTTAGGAGAATCCGATGGTCGGATCTCCCGTAACCTCAATTCGAAATCAATGGTCGAAATTCACGAACGGTCACGGCTCGGCGCGTTCTATTCAGGCCATTTAATATATATATATATATTATATATTTCGTCGATTTCCATTTAAAACGAATTTTATAAATCATTTTAAATTCGTTTTAAAACCGATTTCCACTTCCATTTCAATTTCAAATCAAAATTGAATATTCCATTATAAATTCATTTTAAAACGATTTCAATTTCATTTTCAAATTCAAATTCAAATTGAATATTCCATATATATTCGTTTTAAATTCATTTCAAATCGATTTCATTTCAATTTCAATTCATTTCAAATTCATTTCAAATCGATTTCAATTCAATTCCAATTCGTTTCAAATTCATTTCAAATCGATTTCAATTCAATTTCAATTCGTTTTAAATTCATTTCAAATGATTTTAGTTCAATTCCAATTCGTTTCAAATTCATTTCAAATCGATTTCAATTCAATTTCAATTCATTTCAAATCGATTTCAATTTAATTCCAATTCGTTTCAAATTCATTTTAAAACGATTTCAATTCAATTTCAATTCGTGTTAAATTCATTTCAAATCGATTTCAATTCAATTTCAATTCGTTTCAAATTCATTTTAAAATGATTTCAATTTGATTTTCAAATTTAAATCAAAATTTAATTTTCCATATCATTTCAATATTAAAATGATAACATTTTCAAAATATCATATTTTGAATTCACTTTCGATATTCATTATAAAATGAATAAAATCAACAAAATTCCCGTTCGTGTTAAAATGGCGTTTAACTACTTAACAAGGCTTCAAATTTCAATATTCACTGAATATTATTTTAAATATTCGTTAATCCTGAACTGGAATCGGACTCTATCAATTACCATATAATTTTATTTATATGGACTTCAACATCATATATATACAACAATAATGATAAGCAATCATTAAAAATTCAAACAACATCCAGAGTGCATTCTACAACTGTATAAGCATTAAAATAAATAAACAATGCTTATACAGGCTGTCAACCCATCGTTTGACATACCACTAATTTATTGGGATCAGTGTATGTCAAATATTATCCCAATACCCGTGTGGGGTTTTCAAACAACAAACACTGTTTATTATTTGTGCAGTTGGGCGATGTGTAAAAATTATCGTCCCAATACATATGAGATAAATACGTGTACATAGACAAACCGTTCGGTTTGTAAATGAATATTTATATTATTTCATGACAATTATATATATATTTTATATGAATAATTTTCGTATACAACAATATCAGTACATGACAATCACAATCAATTTCTACATCACAATACAATCGAACAAGTCGTCCATGGTCTGTGGAAGACGGGGAGCAGTTCATATATGCAGTTATAAAATAAATAACTGTACAAGAAAATATAGTGAGAAATTCTGACATTGGGATCCACTCTGCCAGTTTTAATTTCTGAATTTCTAGTACAGTTCGGGTTTGAATTTGCCAAAATTCTGATTTGCCCCATTTTGATTCTGGTCGGTTCCATCGCGTAGAGTTCGTTGATACGATCCTTACGCAGATGAGTTTGCGAAATTCTGTTTCCGTTTGAAAGAGTTATGACCGTTTAAAATTTAATCATATAATTAGAATAATTAAATAATTATTATCCTTAATTAAAATTTTAAACTCTTCTTCCCCTTTTAATCGTTACAACCAATATCCAAAAGAACCCAAACCGCTCCAACCCTAAAACCGCCGTCGCCGTTGATCAAGAGGACCGGACGACGATCTAGAGGTGGCGATCGAAGTGCTGGAGTCCCTCCCTGCTCTGCCTTGAACGGCGCCACCTCCGGTGAGCCGTGTGCCTCAAAATCCGTATCTGAACGCGCCCCCTTCGAGCAGCGATTGCTCCTTAACCATTACACGATACTTCATCAATGCCATATAGATAGAAAGCTCTCGAAGAGCACGACCATTTTCGCTTTAGAAGATCTGAAATTTATTTAGCGAATTGATAGAATTTTAAGGACCTAAATCACGATTTTCTGGCCATCGGTTTAATCAGAACGATGGCTAGGGTTTTGTGATAAGGACTTAGAAAATTTATATATATATATATATATATTTATATTATTTAAATCGTAAATTACTTGTTTATTGCCACAAACTCCAAATCCAACCCAGCGACTCGTTCCTAGCTAAATATCCCCATTCCGAACACAATAGGATATATTTCGTAGGCCAATTCTATCGTTTTAATCAGTTTCTCTTTAAATTAAAATATAAATCAACATATATTGAATTCAAACGTACATTTTAATTTACCGGGGCCACATACTGACTCCAAAAATTCCAGAAAAATAAATCTGGCTATGTTTTGACGATACGATCCTAACAAAACTAATTTCGTTGAATTTAGAGACTGTTTGAAAAACGGTCATTTTCCAGTCGATAAAATTCAAATTGAAATAGCCAAATACGTTTAAATCCACCACGCTCACATATTGATTCCAAAAATTATGAAAATTGGAACCTAGCAATAATTTGACTTTCCGGATTCAACAAAAGTGGTTTCGTCGAATACGGAGATCGTTTGCAAAATGGCTATTTTTAAGGGCTATATTTTCATAGCGACTATTCTGAATTTTCAACTGGACATAACTTTTTATTCCCGCTATGAAATTTCAATTTTTCGGATTCGTTGGAAAGATATTTTCAAACAGATTCAAATATTTCTGGTTTCGCTAAAATCCAGTTTATTTTGAATCATGTATATTCATTGAAATTTGAAATCGAATTTTCAAACTACCACGCCATTTTCAATTCCTTTTATAATTAAAATAAATATTTATATTCTAACTTCGATTTAATTAAATATATACGTTCTAATTCTATTCAAAATAAATTTCTAGTCGTTATTATTTAAAATAAACCATTTTTAAATATTCAAAATTCATTAAAATCACCAAAATAAAAATTTTAAATTAGTTCTGATTTTTCCGGGTTGTTACGTATTATATAGTGTTATTAATGGATTTTTTTAAAATGGTACACTAATTAACTAAAAAATTAATAAAACAACTAGGAAAACTAGACCAACTATGAGAATTAAAGATAGCTCAAGATAAGATGTCACCTACTTACTATTAATGTTATTAAAACAGAAACCAATTTAGCTGCATCAATGTTTATACCATACCTGATGTCAATATAGAAAAAAAGGAAATGTGAAAAGGAAGTTTGTAAATTTGTTTTACTCGTATGTGTTATTATGTAGATAGATATGTTACAAAACCCATGCTCAACCAATGGTGACAAATATCAATGCCTTCCCTTGATAGAAAAGAGTTCAACCAGAACAAACATCGACTAAGTAATGGCTGCAATGCATTATTTTTATAGTGAAACGGTATTATAAATATATTTTGTGAGAACCAAGTAGAATATAAATATAAAATATACCAGAAGATAAAATACTGTTATACCATAATAGTATAGAAATTCATAAAATAACAGGTTTGATATTAGATCAAAAATTTGTGTAATTTAACTTCACTTGTACCTACTGAATGCTTTATCCGGCTGGTATATGCAATATTTTACAATGTCCTAAAATGAAATGGTGCTTGGTATATTTTCATAAATTATTTACGTCGCTTGAATGCTCTGTTTTCTTCTATCTACTAGTTAATTTAACTTCATCTATACCTGACCAATTAAGCATCAGCAGGCCTGTCTACATTATCAAAATCCATCAAAAATTTGAAACAATTATATAAACAAAAATTAAGAAAAAGACCTTGCATATGCAAACAAATTATCAGGTCCCACACCTCTAGGGTTTTAAGCAGTAGAACCACAAGTTTTATTTTTTCCCCCAAATCGTGCTTTCGCCAAAAGTGGTCCTCAAATATGCGGCCTTATATAGAATTCGTCAGTGCATTCAAATGCCCTAGTTTCGAAAGTCCTTGTTCTTCGTCTCTATAATAAACTTGTATCGCGACGTATGGAACTGAGTTACCAAATCTAAAACTAGATGAATCAGAGACCCTTTTTGACGATAGGACGAGCTTTCTAGGGGATGGAGTGCGGCTTAATTTGGAGTCTGGGATTTAAATTCTTGCATCATGCTTCCACTACTAGAGTTGTTGGCGATAAGATCTAGAAGTGAGATTTGATCTAAAATGTGAAAATTCGCATCGTATACAATGATATTTCAATTTACGGATAAACATAAGGATGATTTGATTCGCAAATAAATTAGGTTTTTCTGTAAAGTCAGAGAGGAAGAAAGTCATGAAGAGAGGCGTACAAAGATCAAAAACTATGTACAAAAAAATAAAGCAAAGAAACTAAAATAGATCTGGATTGCTAATTTGGGCTTCGGATTTTTAATATCGCACTACGCCATAGATTGCATATTGCAACACCAGAGAAGTGATGCAGAAAGTGCCAAAAAATGTTGCAATAAGGTAAAAATGATCTGTGGCAACACTTTCTTGGTATTGCATTTTGTCATGTTGTTATAGAGTCGAAGGCAACACCTTTGTGACCCAATATCGACATCTTCATGGTGATGCCGCATATACTAATTTTACTTTAAAGTGGGCCCCACATTATCTATAGTAACACTTTTATCATCTAATGGCAACACTTTTACAGGATTAAATATTTATTTAATAGAATACTAATGCACAGAATTTGAATTCAAACAATGTTTTATTAAATAAAATATTTTATTTTTACAACTGAAATAGTACAAATTTCCGACTCAAATTATTTACAACTCAAAGATTTACTACAACACTGATTATTCACATATACAGATATTCCTCAGTACATTACTCAGTTTATTCATTACATATGCAGTTTCAATGTATACCGACATTAACACTGACAAATATATGTCGAGCCGAGAAGCGGGTCTGGGCGCAGCACAGGTGGGGATCTGAGGCCCCACAAGTGGGCATCGCTCGGTTCATCCGATTTTGGAAGACCGGTCCTTCTTTGAAACACTGCACACTAAGTCCATCATCGCCCAAAGCTTTAAACAACAACAACAAACATTAAACTTCAAAATTTCCACTTCTGTAACACAATTACATCCTCTCCGACCACAAACACCTTGTGTCCCCTTGCCTGTGCTTATCTTCCTTCAGCACCACCTCAAAACATACCCTGCATATTGTACTTATAAAAGCTACACATTATCGCATACCCTACATACTGCACCACTTCTTCTGTAGTTTATAAATTTCATTTCAGTTCCAAACAATAAGATACGATCACACCTAGTAATACATAAATATCAGGTTATTATCAAACAAAACCAATAAACAATTGGATGTAGTGCAGTAGAGAAAACAAGAGGATGCATATATACGAGTTTATATGTTGTTTCAATCCAGCTCCAGTTCCAAACAATAGGATCTTTAATTCTTGCTTTAGCTGCAGTAAGATTCAAGTAAAGGCCTTTGAGTACTGCACATGCATACATACAATGTATGCATTGACATATTTTGATCAATAAAATAAACTTACTTGATCGCCTTCAAATAATTCAGACCAGTTCTTCATGGTTACGAGTTTGTACGTTGTTTCATATGGCAAGTTGAAGGTTAAACTGGAGAGAGACCAAAATGCAGCATATACAAGTGCACAACAACTCAACAAACTCACAAGCAAGTCAACAACAATTTAAACAACTCAATAAACTCAAAGAGTTTATCTTTCAATCTACAAATATATTGATTTTCCCGAAATTCATTTTCCATTAATCAACATATAATTTCATAAATTTAATTCCAGAAAATCTAATTTCAGTCGAGTCACTCATCACAAAATTAAATTACAGAAAGTTTGAATATTTCAAACTCGACAAAATCAGAGCTACAATTCACAACCAAATCTAATGTTGAAGTCAGAGAATATTTAGGGATTCGAAACACTATAAATTCACACAAATTCATCATAGGAAAAGGTGAGACTGAAATCGAACAACAAAACAATAATCAAAAGTAAAAATGGGCAAAATCACGTACTATTTTCAGAGATCGATTTCATCTCAACAAGACCAAGATTGAAGATTATTGGAGCACCAGTAGCATTCGAGAAATCGATGACGAGAGAAGCAGTTGTAATTCGAAGCAATCATAGGATCATCTCGAATTAAAGAAGCTGAAGTCGCGATTTGTTAAAGAGGGCAAAACCCTAATTTTCGATCGGCTACGGAAGTGGAAGCTGACTGTATTTTTTCTCAAGTGAAAATAGCGTGAATTATGTTCCAGCGGGAAAATTAAAATTTGGGGAAAAGAAGCTGAGGCGATGAAGGAAAATCAAAATGCCGCGGATCGGTAGCGTGTACCGTTGGATCGTGTTGATGCGGATTGATAATTTTATTCACGTGGCTACTGCAACACATGGTTGATATCTATGCTAACACAATGAAGCATGCATTGCAGTAGACAAAAATCAGCACTGTGGCAATATTTTAGCTGGCAACACCTTGGATTTTCGTCGTAGTAAGCCATCTATGACGTAGTGTCGAATGGTTCATATGAAAAGTAAATCAGTGGTGCGGATTGCTAAATTTCAACAGCGTCACAAATGCTAGATAAAATACCGATATCTCTATGACACGTTTGTTTATGTGAAACAAAGTGTATTTGGCATCACTATGACATCACTAAATTTCTTTGGTAGCGCAACTGCGTAGGTAATTTCTAATGCATCTGAGACGCCAAATTTGAAATGTCGTAATATTCATGGCGTCGTTAAGGCATAGCTAATTTAAAGCTCTTTTGTGTCGTCTTAGTGATGTTTTACCGACGAAATTTAATTTAGCGACGCCAAATCGACATCGAGTCGCTATGGCATCGTTAATTTATGTTAGAAATTATCAGTTTTTCTTGCAGTGTTATACCTATAACATTTCACATTTCTTAGCATGACCATACTTGGGGAACGTTAAGAGGTGCAGGGTGTTTCAGATAT
Organism: Allium sativum; assembly: GCA_030737875.1. Taxonomy (NCBI): domain Eukaryota; kingdom Viridiplantae; phylum Streptophyta; class Magnoliopsida; order Asparagales; family Amaryllidaceae; genus Allium; species Allium sativum. The sequence goes on along the minus strand of CM060915.1, from coordinate 885,998,039 downwards.
GTTGTCTGCTTTATCTATTAGTTCCATGTTTGATCTAGCTAGGGGATAAGTTTTATCTTTGATAAAGACTAGTCTAACACACACACACACACACACATACATACATACATATAGAATTATTAGAAACAAGGAATGAGAGAATGTCACTTTGCCTAGGTCATGAGGTTTACAGGTTGGAATGGTAGAGGTTTACGCAACATAGATTAACATAATAAAATTAGCTCTTTTTGGAAAGATAATAGCAAAAATATTGTGGTTTGTGAGAAACAATTATAGAATATCCTGATTTTTTTATTCTATGCAATTTTGTGGAGCTCTACCTTAGCAGTTGGACATGCCTTCAAGCTAGCTGTAGATCAGGCGATGTGCTAGTTGAAAGGAAACATAATCGTGTTAACCTTGTTTTATGTACTTATTGATATTTACTCGATTCATCTTATCTTCATGAAATCAAGAAATTGATTCCTTCTAAACATCTCTAAAGTTTACGGGATATATAATAAAATTGATAGAAGAATTATCTACAGCGAATGTCTACAATTTAAATCTCTCTTTCGGTCTTTAGTTGTTGGAGAGACTCTAATATGATCAGGTTTTTAGGAAAGCAGTCGCCTAGTGATGGCGACTCTTCAGCCGCATACGAATTTGAACAGACTATTACTAAGGGTAATCTAATTGAATTACATTCCACCAATAGGTGATTTACTTGACTGAATACCAATGTTTTTATAACCTGGCCATGAGTCAAACCATGAGGACTCATGGTCCAAGGATTTGAAGGTCTGACCAGTCGAACCGACAAAAACTGCACAAGCTTATTAATACAGAAAATATGAATAATCAAATTTTATGTGTACTAAAACAAATAAATAATAAAGTTTGAAAGTCAAGTCATCTATTTATTCACCAACATTATTAGATCGCATGATATAATCAAATAGCAATGGGCACAATCAAACACACATGTTTTTAGAAGAAAGTGGTAAAGTTTACGGTTTAGATGTTGTAACAATTATGATTTTTTGAAATATTTTAGTTGTTATTTTCAAAGGAATACAAAAGATGAAATGATCAGAGAGAATTACGCAATGAGAAATAGGAAAAAACAAAAAAAAAACGTTGTTTAACCCTGTAAAATTGAAGGTTGGACCGTTGATTTGAAGGTCTGACCAGGGTTCATGCATGAATGAGGTCTGATTGAGTTCTGCGCCATGATGGTCCAAGGTCAGGGTAATTCGAGGTCTGACCGCGGTAGGATCGGGTTATGAAAACTACTTGTATTTTTTGCCCACTTTGTTGGGTATTAAAGTTTATGTTATTAAAAATATATATTGTAATGATTAAATTGTTCTGTTGTTCATCCAAAAATAATTTTATCATGGGTGATTATTTTGATTAATTGTTCTATTATCCATCTAATAATTTATGCAGTAACAATAATTAATTGTCATGTTATTCACCCAACAATAATTTTTCCGTAGATTATTATTTGATTAATTATGCTGTTATCCATCTAATTTTTTTGTTATGAATGATTATTTTTTGGCATAGATATAAAAAAAATGATTATTTGTGATTTTATTCTGAAAACATGTTCTTAATTCATTACAATTTAAACTTATTTTGTGATCTTTAAATGTGAAAAATTGAACAAATAATCATTAAAATTATATAAGTGATACAATTCAAGTAATATTGTCTAAATTATATACAAACTACAGTATGTTAACTTTTTTGATGAAGCAAAAAAGTGTATATGATGTCATTATATATATAATATGATGCAGTCTATGCTTTGTTATTAAGTTTCAAATATATTTTTATGTATAAGAGGCATTCTAACCAAAATTTCAAATTACAACATAAAAATAAACATGCATAACAGAAAAAAACATTAATCAATAGTAGTTTTCAAAGCAAAATAAATGTAAGATCATGAGTAGTTTTCATGACTTCCACTTTTTTGAATATTTTTCATTCCTGCAGTGCAGTAAACATTTGAATAGATGCACAATATTAATTAGTCATTCCTTACCAAAAAAATAATAATATGTACATGGTATATAAAATAAACTCCAAATATATGTAACTTACTTTTTCTTTTTTAATTGCTTTCGGTTTTGAAATAAATCCATTTTCAACATCTTTTTTATCATTAAAGTCGTCAAAAATATATGGCAGTTTGACATCATTATCAATCTCTTTGCTTTTCCTCTTCAAACTATTAGTGTTTGTAGATCTTTCAATACTCAGCCTTTGCATATTGATGTCATTTTTAGATTCAGTGCTGAAACTTGGTAAAAACTTCTGCATATAAATGAAATAAAATAACTTGGTGCAATGAACATGACTAACTATATATATATATATATGCGTGACAACAAAATACCTGTGAACTTTGTAACGCAACTGCACTGTCTTCGCTTTCTATCATAGAATTCCCAATCAACTCAAAACCTTCAAATATGTCTGTGGTCGTGTACATGCTTGAACCTTTGCGTACATTATTCTCACAAACACATACAGTAATTGTATACTGCCTTCCCTCCAAACACTTCAAAATCATTGGAAATTTATTTTTCTTTCCTTGCTAGAAAGAATATTATAATTTATTTAATTTTGTAAAATAATAAAGTATTAAAAATTTTCTATTAGAATATTTGGAGTTATACATACCTTTTCTTGATCTCCCATTATGTCATAAACATTTTTCTTAACTATTCTGTAAGCCTCACGGTTTTGCAAAATTATTGCAACACTGCCACTATTATCTTCAACAATAACACATAATCTAAATTTGCATCCAAACACACACACACACACACACACACACACACACACATATATATATATATATATATATAAACTATTAGTAGTAAAGTAAGTAAGTTTTTCTCTAGCATTACAGAAAATTACCTCATGTCTAGATAGGGTTCTTTTGCAGTTAGGACATTTATACTTCCCATCTTTCTCCTCAACTTCTTGATCACTACATGCTAAGCAAGCATCATAATACCAAGTTTGTTCCACTTTTACATTCCTAACGGTTACTTGACAAATAACTTCTTTCTGAAATTTATAAAATATAGTAACTTTAGGTACTTGAATAGGAACAAAAAATTAATTTAGTTAATATTATAAATTGACCATCCTAACCATCTACATACAAACTGGGTTATATGAGTCAGTTTATTTCTAAAAATAGCAAACCAGGTTAAAATTATAGATTTTATTCTATTTCCTTCTACAGATATATGAGTCATACTATGCCGTACATATGAGTCAGTTTATAAAAAGTATATCAAATAAATGTATACATTCATGTGGCAGTGTCAGTTTTATTTTTATTAATCAAATAAATTAAAAATAGCAATCAAATGGCTACAGATTTTCTTTTAAAATTAATCAAATAAAATACCATATAAATTACTTTTTATAAAATAAAATCTATATTCTTTACCTGCTAATTGTATGGAAAGATCGTTGCAATACTTAATCGTCCTATACGTACCTGCTACCTCCAATGCTACACTGTTGGACACTGCTACATTACTGGACACCAAAAGAAAACTTAATGCATGCTATTATATGACTCAAGATCATCTTCACAAAGTTTTAATTAGTTTGCACAATTCTAACATATTCAAACACTATTTTAAATATACGGTTAAATCAAACGTTATATGGATGATACCAAATTATCATTTTGGATATGATAGAAGTTTTTGAAGCTACCTCATCCTGTTAACATAATCCATAGCTTACTTACTAAACAGTTCCAAAGTTGCATATGAAGTTCTGAATATGCTAGAAGTTTTAAAATAATATTAATTTTTGTTAACATGATTTTTGTAATGTAGATTAAACAACTCCACAGTTGTACGTGTGTATATACATCCAGATGCACACACTGAAGAAAATTTAGTCAAAACATGCATCTTTATATTCATAGAATCACAAGTGCAAGCTCTTTGGAAAAAAATTAAAAAAAAAAAACTTGCCCTTCAATAAATCTAGACATATGGGAGGACAACTTTGTAGGGGGGTTATCAAGGAGACTACAAAGTTGAGAAATTCAAATATTTGATAGTTAAATCAACAGGAGTAAATAGAAAAATGAAAAATTCTCAAAACTCTTGGCACATGCAAAATTTAATTGATGATTGCTTTGTCATTCTATGCATTATCTGGTCCTTTATCCAGTACATTGACAGAGCTTCGGTTGAAATATTATAATTTCTTAACCAAAATTTTTATAACATATCATATCTGTTTGCAACAATTTTTTAAAAAGGCATAGAATTTGACATAGGCAAAATACTAATAGATTAGAAAGGTACCTTAAATAGTCATCCTTTTGAATAGAGCACAACAACATCCAAAGTTGCTACAACAATTAAGGCATGTTACAATCAACAGATTTGAAAAAAAAAAACAATAATAAAAGAATCAAGATTGCATATGCTTATGCTATTAAGTAAATTACTAAACACCTTTTTGCAGAAGTCCTCTATTTATATGAATTAGTTCCAAAACCTTCTGCAGCAAACACAGTTTCTGCAAATGACAAAGTATAACGTAAAGATGGAAAAAAAATTGTCGAAGCCACACATTTGAACCAGAGGTAGTTGAAAGCATATGTATTTGTTGTATATATTTTCAGTTACCTGAAAATGCTAGGAAGGAAATATTGATGAAGAAAGGAATAAATGCAGAAAGGTTGGGGGAGCAGTACTGGGGAAGAATCTGTGGGGGAGATATATGAATAGCAGTGCTTGTAACAAAATATTAATAGGGCACTGAGGTGGTTTCTAGAAGCTAGGTACGTGGTATGAAGGATTGAAAACGGCCAAGTCGATTCATATATTTCGTGCCAAATTTCAGGTCATAGGATATTTATCTGCTAAAATTCGAATATAAAATAGGATAGTTGAATATTTCTCCGCTTAGTACTTACGGTAAAATAAGAGAAGAAAAGGGAAAAATAAAATAATACCAGATTTAGTCTTCGTTCCAGCTGACTAATTCCCATTTGAAGGTATTTAAATATAGGAGAGTTAAAAATTTAGATAGGGGAATAAAAGGGAAAAAAAGTCAGATTTAGTTTTGTTCCAACTGACTATTTCTTCAGCGTTTTTCTACGAAGGGATAGTTATACGTTGAGTAGAAAAGATTTTTGAATACTGTGTGGATGCTATCTTTTAGGATAAAGCAGTAAATATTTAGAAAGATATTGGAGAGTATTAAAACGTGAAATGTGAAAATAAATAAAATTTCACATACCAAATTTGTGCTTTTAATATGTGTAGTTAACTTTGTAGATTCTTCAAGTGGATATAAAAGGTAAAAACTTCAATTATTCATAGGAAGAAACCAACAAAATATCATCCAATGTAATAAAGAATTTATAGTGGATAAAATCAAATTGAAAAATAAAATAATACCAGATTTAGTCTTCGTTCCAACTGACTGATTCTCATTTGAAGGTATTTTAATATAGGAGAGTTAAATATTTAGATAGGGAATAAAAGTAAAAGAAATCATATTTAGTACATTATGATAGAACTATAGTCAAACAATTGACAGTGAACACACATTTGTTAGTGATTAGTGAAAAGCTGGGTACCCTACAAAATGAAAATTTTCCTTACCTTGCTGAATAAGCAAGTGATATCAGCATGTTAAATTATGGAATAAAAATTTGGCAAACAACACAGACATGGTTATTTGCATGGCCTGCCAAATGATATTGAGTTTACATTTACTGAAAAATTATACATGCTAGTACTTCTATAGAATGTGTGTGAAATTTATGAATTTGAACTGATAAATAATACATGCCGTATATATATATATTGTCGTTAACTTAATGGGATAGTAGGAAATCAGTAACTAAGCTATACACATATATGGCTTTGACTATGGGTCGCTTCATTAATAAAAAAAAGTCAGTACAAATGAGGGAACAAACCATCCAAATATTTTCAACAAAGGTAAATAAAATATAAAAAATTTAATTTTCGTAAGGATAGGATATCGGAGAGGCTTGTTATGAAAATATAGTTGTATATATCCAAAATTAACACAGATAAACGTATCTAAAGTAAAAGCATAGTTTATTTCCAAGATGGTAACAAATCAGATAAGATATGCTCATATAACAACATATTATAATACCAAGGCTCGATCTTAGTATAATAGTTTCACGTGTTATATATAGAATATAAATAATTTCATATTACTTGCATCGTATCCAAGTTGGAAAACAATTATACTATAGTAGGATAGTAAAGATTTATTTTTAAAAGTAAATATGGGCAATTTGGGAATTTTACGGTCGGACCAATTATTAGTCATTAAAGATTAGTGGGAATTATTATATAGATAGATGTTGAATACCAAATAGAACCCATGGCACTCCTTATCGTTTTTGTATGAGTAACGAAATGAAAGATAAGTTCATAGTTCTTCATGTGCATGGGCTCTTCATGATGTCTTTTCTCTTATCATTCTCACTTACAGGAGCCACCGCTTAACCCTTATTTCTTTCAGGTTGGGAAAGAAATGGTTTTTACCTTTTAGAAAGTAATTTTACTAATTTAGTTACAAATGAATTAGCTTTCAATGAGTTAAAATAAAAATAAATATTTAGGTAATGTAGCTAAGTTTTTCATAAGCAAGCTTAGGGACATAAGATAATTTCTTAAAAAAAACCATTTTGTGTAGTATTAAGCTAAAAAGGAAAATTTACTTGTAGAAATTTTATAGTTATCAGGGAAATCTAGAGTCTTAAACATATTTGAGGGAAAAGTGCTTTTAAAACTTAAAGAAGAACCAAACAAATCCATTTAGCGAGAGAAAATAATGTGAAATCGGAAGTTTAAGGATTAATCGGTGGACGGGGAAAAGAATACCTAGGTTCTCCATAAAATTACCAATGATCGAAAATATGGTAATACAATAAGCTCTTTAGTCATTAATAATTTAATTTTTTTGACAAAACTAAAATTAATGATGCCTTCACCAATTTCTATAAACATATTTTTGAAACAAAGGTCAAAGAATTAAATTAAGGTGAAATATATTATATCGTGGAAATACAGCAGTTAATTACATCACTTGGAAGGTCCATTCTTCGAAGAGGAGATCTTTAGGGCTATTAATGATACATCTTGCGATGAATCGCTAGGAATGGATGAGTTACCTATTTTGTTCTATAAGGATTTAGGAAACTTTTAAAATATGACATAATTAAATTGTTTGATGAGTTTTACAATGGTAATGTACAAGTAGGATGATTTAACTTTTTTAATGTAATTCTACTTCATAACAAAGTGGATGCGATCAAGATTGAGAAATTCAATTCCACATCACTCAATAATTGTTCATTTTTTATCATTTCAAAGTGTATGAGATGGGTTGTTGCCATCACCTCAAGTGACAGTCCCTCTCTGAGAAGAAGAGGGAAATTGAATGGGAAGAACCATGTCATCAAAAAAAGATATGATATCCGTCACAGACATGTAATATATGAGAAACATACCATTTAATTATAAGAAACATATTTTATGGAAAAACATATCATTAAGCAAAACATATCTTTTAATTATGAGAAACATATTGTGGAAGAACATATCACCTAATGATAGAAACATATCATGACAGAACATATCACTTAATGATGAGAAACATATGGTTGAACATATTATTTAATTATGAGAAACTGTTTGCGAACAAATTTTACAATTGTAAACAACTGTAAAATCCGTTCGGCTTTCCTAAACAACAAGGATTGTTGTAAAGGGTGTCGAACTCTGGGACCAAAAATATTTTAATTAATAAATCCAATCAAGTTATTCCAGGATTTTGATTGATTGAAAACACAGAAAATAACAGCAATTAAATAAAAAGAGAGATTTATATAATAAGAGAAAGCAATTAGGGGATAATGACATAGATTGGATTCACACTCATCAATAGCCAACAAATAAATATAGATCTAATTCATGTTTCTGTCACACACATGAATCAACGATAATTAGGTTCTTAGAAACAAATAAGTAAATAACGACAAACATAGCCTATGCAGGAGATGAGCTCTTAAACAACCACAGACTATCAGGATAGATTCAATAATTAATTTCTAAAACCCTAAAATTAGATCTAAATCTGATAATTGTTAGATCGAACATGAATATACCCTGTGAAGGATCATAGCTCTTAAACGACACAGAATATGAAGGTTCAGATCTAGATCTACATGTATAAAGTCCTCATCTATTGGCTATGTGATTCATGTTGAATCATATCTATTAGTGTCAACACCCCCTAATAAAAGGGGATTAGCTAGACATAGCTAAAGAAGAAGAGACAAATAAAATAACAGACATAAATAAAATATAACTAAAACTAAATAGAACAGGGGAAGAAGAATGATTTTATTCCAAGAAGAGAATTACAGAATAAAACCTAATGTGTTTTACAATGAATGAGATACAATGTATTTATAGCTGATGTGACAAAGACTACTTGGCAAATTCCACAATGTGGGGCAAAACCCCTTTTCCAAAATAGCACATAAATCAAATAGCTCAGTGTGAACGCGTGCAGCGCTTGAATGAGAAGCCTTGCAAATTACATGATATGGGACAAATAACTTAGCCCAATTAGCAACTAGAGCAATGTGAACGCATGCAGATGTCTTGGAAAATAGGTTGCGGGCTTCAACTCCAATTGCCTTGAGAATGAATAACAACTCCAAATGATCACTATGGAAAAGCATTGAATCTTATCTTTAAAATATGCAGCAGAAGGCGATTGAATAGCACTTTTTCTTCAGGTCTTCAAGCTTTAAACCAGCTCTAAAATTCAACACTCTTCTTGCACAAATTCTTCAAGCTTTTCAATAATTAAGTGCGTTAATCCATTCATAAAAAATAATTTGTAAACACAACTATAAATGCACAGTATCAATTATTTAAAAGATAAAATAAGATAAATATGCGAATAAAATATACACATTTGCGTGTATATCAGATACCCCCACACTTTTCTTTTTATTCGTCCTCGAATAAACTAAACTAAGATATGTCACACTTTCGTAGGAAACACGATTGCATTTAGCGTATGCAACAAGCCGTTAAACCTCTGGGTGTCCCCAGTAGGACGAGTGTTGTCTCGTGAGGGTTTTCAGCGGATACTACCCACAAAATCCAAAGCGTCTTATGTACACGGATTAATCAAATAATATATTTAGGTTCTTTCACATTCCAAGGACTTTACCTAACTCCAATAATAACGGTTCAATCCCAAATTGTCCATCCCATTGTTGGTGCAAAAATGAATAAAAAATTTCAAGCTGAATTGTAATTCCTAGATAACACTGTAATTGTCTTGAAGGTTAAGAGCGTGGTGTCAACCAAATTTCTACATATCGACAATGTGCACCCAATCAATTATTAAACTTTTTATTTTTTTGAATAATTTTGCACCAGTATATTTGTAATGTATTGGATGTGAGTTATGCATAGATGAAGGAGAATTTTGTAAGTTCTAAAAATATTCTAGATAAGAGGGCAAGTGTATTAGTTAAACTTCAGGCTACAAAAGATTAGGTAATACTAAAGCACATATGAACATTTTTGTTTCCTTTCATCTCCTCTATTACAATCCTCACTTCCAAGTACGGTATAATGGATGTTGATGGAATGGAACTGAATGCTTTAGAGTCAAGAATGATGAATGACTATTTTATTCTGAGATACTCTCTCTTTATTTCATTTTTTTTTTTTTCTATTTTTTTCTTTCTTTTTTTCTTTCTTTTTTTCTTTTGCATGATGAATGATGAATGGAGATGGAATGGAATGATGTCGTACATTATTTCATTTGATTCCTCCTCTACTAAACCAACACTTCATGAAAGGAAATTTTTGTGCCCTAGTTACTCTACTTCTATAACCCTAATTCAACACACAAGTCTGGATTGATGTTATACAAAAAGCTGAAAGGAATGATAAGCAAAGTTTCATAAGATAGATAACCCATATAAAATAAGATGTTGTATATGGTTATCCTACCTTAAAACAAGTACGGAGTGGGTGGTGTAATATTGGTATAAAAAGTGACGTTTTTGACCTTTAAACAAAGGTTCTTGAGTATACCAATATAAGATAAACTTGTCGAAACATGGATGTAAATCGACTAAAAACTTGGGTTTGAATAATGTGGGGTATCGAAGAAGAAACGCTACCATGAGTCATTTCTCCTTAAGTGGGCCAAGTGGATTTTAGACCTTACGATTTTGAAAATTTGAGTGAGAAAAAATATTATGCATGAAAACAATTCAGAAAATCTAACAAATGTCAGTGCAAAAATCATTATTATTGGATTTTTTTTTTTGATTTTTTTACTTGTATATTCTAACATGTATAACAAGGGTTGACACGCTTACTCCAGAACACGACTAACGTCTGCACAGTCTCAAGCTAACATCTTAAAAAGACATATTACGATTCAATGAATAAATAATATTCATTCCCATCACCCAACAATTCAAATTATCAAACAAGAACCAAGGTGTTATTTATGAATTTAAGTTAATCCTTGTTCAATGAATGACCTACTTCATAAAATTTGATTGCTGATGTAATGTAGATTCCCCCCACACTTGAGTGTGACTGTGTCCTCACAGTCTTAATAATACATATCTTAGTGAAAGGGAAAAACAAATAAGAGAATATTTACATAGGTACAAAAGAGGGTTAGTGCGTCTTACCGAATGTAATGTGGCTCATGGAGGACCATGAGCTCTTCTTCTTGGTTGGGTATTGGTTCCAAGTAAGGTTTAAGGCGTTGACCATTGACCTTATAGGATGATCCATCAGTTGGATTCTCAATTTCTACCGCACCATACGGAAAAACAGTCCGTACAGTGTAAGGTCCTGTCCATCTAGATTTTAACTTACCCGGAAATAAATGCAGTTTTGAGTCATACAATAGAACATTTTGACCTGGCATGAAAGTTTTACGTAAAATTGATTTATCATGAAAAACTTTTGTTCTGTCCTTGTAAATTCATTCATTTTCATAGGCATCGTTTCGAATTTCATCAAGTTCATTAAGTTGAAGCTTCCTATGTTCACCTGCTTGCTCTAAATCAAGATTCAAAATTTTTATTGCCCATAACGCCCTATGTTCTAGTTCAACTGGCAAGTGACATGGCTTACCAAAAATCAACCGATAAGGGGGCATACCTAAGTTTGTTTTAAAAGCAGTGCGATAAGCCCAAAGAGCGTCGGTTAACTTTTGGGACCAATCTTTATGATTTCGATTCACAGTTCTCAAGGATTTGTTTAATCTGCCTATTCGATACTTCAACTTGCCCACAAGTTTGAGGATGGTAAGGAGTGGATAACTTGTGGGTTATCGAATACTTTCTCATGAGAGCTTCAAAAAAACGATTACAGAAGTGTGTTCCATTATCACTGATTATTGTGCGAGGTGTGCCAAACCTAGAGAAGATATTTTCTTTCAAGAAGCGCACAACAACCTTGTTATCGTTTGTTTTGCATGGAACAGCTTCGACCCATTTGGAAACATAATCAACAGCTAAGAGAATGTAAAGGTTCCCAAAAGAATTAGGGAAGGGTCCCATGAAGTCTGTACCCCAAACATCAAAAATTTCGACCTCTAGAATGGGGTTTAGGGGCATCATATTCCATTTAGAAATTTTCCCTAAGAATTGACATCGATCACAAGTTTTGCAAAATTCGTATGCGTCTTTGAAAAGGTTGGGCCAGTAGAAACCCGATTGGAGAACCTTTTCGGCTGTCTTTTTGGGACTGAAGTGACCACCACAGGCTTGGTCATAACAAGAAGAGAGGACACTGTGAGTTTCAGTGTCGGGAGCACACCTTCGAATGATTTGATCGGGACAATACTTGAAAAGATAGGGGTCGTCCCAGAAAAAATGTTTCACTTGGGAAAAGAATTTATGTTTATCCTGTTGGACCAAAAAGAAGGGGTCTGCTTGGTGACTAAGTAGTTGACAATGTCAGCGAACCAAGGATCAGTGGACAACGAAAAGAGTTGTTCATCCGGGAAGTTCTCGTTGATCGGAAGAGAAGAAGACGGGGCATTTGGAAGACGAGACAAGTGGTCTGCAATAACATTGTCAGATCCTTTTTTATCCTTAATGGTAAGGTCAAATTCTTGAAGTAGAAGGATCCAACGAATGAGACGAGCCTTAGCATCCTTTTTAGAGAAAAGATACATAAGTGCGAAATGATCGGTATAAACCGTGATGTGTGAGCCAACTAGATAAGGCCTGAATTTTTCTAGAGCGAAAACAACTGCCAAAATTTCCTTTTCAGTGGTCCTATAATTGATTTGGGCCTCGTTCAAAGTCTTACTCGCGTAGTAAATGACATGAAGAATTTTATCGATGCGTTGTCCTAAGACAGCGCCAACAGCGAAATTCGAGGCATCACACATGATTTCAAAAGGAAGCTTCCAGTTGGGAGAGCAGATGATCGGGGTAGAGACAAGTTCATTTTTAAGATGCTCAAAAGATGAAATGCAATCAGAATTGAAGTCGAAAGGAACATCCTTACCAAGAAGATTGGTCAAAGGTCGAGTGATTTTGCTAAAATCCTTTATAAAGCGACGATAGAAGCCAGCATGACCTAAAAAGGATCGGATGTCCTTAACGGATTTGGGAATGGGAAGATTCGAGATAACCTCAATTTTGGCTTTGTCTACTTCAATTCCTTTATTAAAGATGACATGTCCTAAAACAATGCCATGTTTAACCATGAAGTGACACTTTTCCCAATTAAGCGTTAAGTGTTTATCTTTGCAACGGTTAAGAACAAGATCCAGGTGATGTAAACACTCAGTGTAGGAATCCCCGAAGATGAAAAAAATCATCCATGAACACTTCCAAAAATCGCTCGATCATATCAGAAAAAATGCTAATCATGCACCTCTGAAAGGTTGCAGGTGCATTACAGAGACCAAAAGGCATACGTCGGTACGCAAATGTACCAAATGGACAAGTGAAAGTGATTTTCTCTTGTTCCTCAAGAGCGAAAGGAATTTGATTATAGCCTGAGTACCCATCAAGGAAACAATAGTACTTGTGACCGGCTAGCCGTTCTAACATTTTATCGATAAATGACGGAGGGAAATGATCCTTACGTGTTGCAGCGTTAAGTTTCCTATAGTCAATGCAGACACGCCAACCAGTCTGGGTGCGGGTTAGGATAAGCTCGTTAGCTTCATTTTGGATCACGGTAATCCCTGATTTCTTAGGTACGACATGAATCGGACTAACCCATTGACTATTGGAAATTGGGTAAATGATTCCATTGTCAAGACATTTAAGGATATCAGCACGAACTGCTTCTTTCATGATAGGGTTTAGTCGACGCTGGGGATCACGAGTGGGTTTGGCATCATCTATAAGGTGGATTCGATGTTGGACTATCGAAGGACTAATCCCCTTAATATCAGCCATGGACCAACCAATTGCTTCCTTATTTTTCTTAAGGATGGGAAGGAGCAATTGTTCTTGCTCTAAAGTAAGGTCAGAAGCGATAATGACAGGAAAAGTTTCATTGTCTCCTAACTAAGCGTACTTAAGATGACTGGGCAGCAGTTTGAGTTTATATTTTGGGGACGACTCAATTAAAGAAACTGGTTGAGGGACAGACTCAATTGTGAGTGGCTCAAAAGGAATCAAACCAGAGACATTTTCGGGAATATCTTGAAACAAGATTTCGTAATTCGATTCAATTTCATTATTCAGATGATCGAGCTCGTGTTCATTGTCATGGACTGAATGAATTTAAGAAAACTGATCCACGTAAGAGTTAGGAAAGTTTTCAGTTCTAAAGATGTTTAGCTCGACGGTCATGTTACCAAAAGAAAGTTTCATGGACCCATTTCTGCAGTTGATAAGCGCATCAGAGGTTGCTAAGAAGGTTCGTCCAAGAATCAAAGGGATCTGGTTTGCAGGATTGCTTACCTGTTGAGTTTCTAGGACAATGAAATCAACAGGAAAGATGAATTCGCCTATTTTTATCAATACGTCCTCGATTTCGCCCACAGGTTTCTTAATTGAACGGTCAGCAAGCTGAAGGGTAACCTTTGTGGGTTTCAGTTCTCCTAGCCCTAATTGGCGATAGACGGAATATGGAAGCAAGTTGACACTTGCACCTAAGTCTAGTAGGCATCTATCGATTTTCTTGTCCCCAATAGTACATGATATTGTGAGGCAGCCAGGATCTTTGTATTTCACTGGCATTGATTGGGACAAGACCTCGCTTAGAGTTGCCGCCAGAAACACTTTCTTAGGTACATGTGTATGACATTTTGGAGTTCACAAATCTTTTAGAAATTTTGCGTACTGTGGAACTTGTTGTATAATATCTAAAAGAGGAATGTTCACTTTAACTTGCTTAAATATTTCAAGGGTCTTTTCTAGCTGATCCGTCTTTTTCCTAGGTCGGAGTCTATGAGGAAATGGAGCAGACAACTCAGTAGGTTGGTCTACTTGAGTTTGAGGATGGTCCTTGTCAGAAATTGGCTCAATGTTTTGATCTGAGTTGGTCGAATTTTCGATAGGGTTTGGAAGATCGTCCGGTAAAGCATTTGGGTTGACCACATTGTTGTCAATCTTTTTGCCGGATCTAAGAGTCGTGACAGCATTCAATTGACTAACGTTTGAATCATAAATGATGTGAATTTGGTTGGGATTTGAATTTTGTCCTCTAGGATTTTGGATGGGTTGACTTGGAAACGTACCCTTTTCCCTTTCACTTAATCTAGCGTTAAGTTAAGTCATTTGTTTTTGAAGTTCACTCATTTGTTGATTCGTGTTTTGCATATATGATTGCAAGGAGTTGTCTAACTTGTTTTGATTTTTAACACTTTGCTTAGTCATTTGCGCTAATAGGTTGCTCACCTCAGATAAATTCCCCTCAATCGTAGAAAGGCGTTTTTCATATTGGGGTGCAACCGTTTGATTGTGGAAAGGCGCCTGGTTCGAAGTGTACTGATTTTGCCTAATAGGAGGGTTCACAACATTGTTCGGAAATGCTCGATTCAAAGGTCTGTTCATCAGAGGGTTATTCGGACCAAAAGAAAGATTTGGGTGGTTGTTGGGTCTGTTGAAAGCATTTACTTGCTCAAGGGACTGGGGACAGTCATCAGCCATGTGATTAGTGTCAAGACATATGTGACACATAGCTTGGGAAACGTTATTAGACTGAGTGTGTTCTAACAACGTTCAGAATGGCATCAACAAGAGTATTAGAAGAAGAAGACGAAGAAGAGGATTCAATAGAATTACTACTGGATCGTGAATAGAGAGACTTTTCATTCGTTCGTTCCCATTGTTTCGATTTTTCTGTTAACTCATCCAGAAATTCCCAAGCTTCTACATCAGTCTGTTTTAGAAAATTGCCCTGACACATGGATTCTAACATTTGTCTGGAACTATTATCGAGTCCATCGTATACAGTTTGACATAGCGACCATGTTTCATAACCATGATGGGGACAACTTAACAACAATTCTTTAAATCTTTCGAACTATTGCCAAAAAGATCCACCCCCTTTTTGGTGGAAGTTAGTGATTTCATTTCTGACTCTAGCCGTTTTTTCTGGGGGGTAGAATTTTTTTAGGAAAACTACTGTAAATTCATCCCATTTTTTAATCGAATTTGGGGGCAAGCTGCGAAACCATTTTTCTGCGGAGTCAGTTAGTGCGAATGGAATCAAACGAAGTTTAATACCATCCTCACATAACTGTTGTTATTTAAAGGTTGCACAAGCATATTCAAATTTGGTTAAGAAACTATATGGTTCGTCATGAGAAAAATTACCAAATTTGGGAAGGATGTTTATCTGACTCGATCGAATTTCAAAGTGATTACCCACAGGATTGGGTAACTGAATGCAAGAAGGGACAGAAACTCTATCGGGAAGAATTCTGTCCATCAGAGTGCGACGTGCAGGCTCTTGTCCATTTCTAAAGGTTGGTCGAGTAAATTGGGTTTTGAGGAAAGAGAAGGTTGTTCGATTCTAACTAAACGACGAGATTCTTGGTCACGGGTCCAAGTTTGCATGCACCAGAAAGAAGAAGAAGAGAGTTCGTCAAGGAAATTTAGACAGTGAGGAGTTCGAAAAGAGGTGAGAAGGGAAAAAAATTTGAAAATGGGAGTTTTTTGGAAAAGCACGACCTACAAACTAGCGAGGTTTAAAAAAAAATGTTAATTTTTTTTTTTGGTTTGCAAATTTTTGTTTGTTTTTGAGGAATTTTGATTTTTTTTTCAATACTCAAAACAATCAAATACACAGAGATTGGGTACGATGAAATTTTCTGTCCTTAATAGCTCCTAACCAAAAATTATATAGTGACACGTTTTATTACATAGAACAAAAGATTTCTCAGCCAGTTATCGGTGCACCAGGAATCACCCTAGCAATGCAGCCGAAGGTTTAAGTACCTTCAGAGTAACAACCGATATAATATTTACGAATCACCGTAATATTTATAAACAGTTATTTCTCTGCCGTAGTCTAGACACCAAGAAATAATTCGTTCCAAATGAATCAACTATCACAATACAATTAAGCCCTAGATGAGCCCGCGACTCCCTTAGGTCCAACGTCTAACCGTTATTATTAGTCAGATTCTACGATGAAATGCAATTTGTGGGCTAAGGAAAGGGTGATGAAATCGCTCACCTTATGTGAATTGGGGTGTTGCCCTTAACAGAATGAATACAGAGGCAGAAATAATAATAGCAGAAATTAAAAGATTTTACAAGCAAGCCGCTGCCCTTACAGAAGATTTTTACAAGCAATGTCTATATTTTTTTTTTATTTGCAGCAGCAGTCCCTGTAGAGTTTTAAAAAAAATCTCACCTAGATCGGTAGTCCGTCCAGTGCAATTGGGTAGCGCTAGCGCGTTCACACCCCACTTGGTGTGCAACCGCTCGAACCCTGAATTGTCCGCTGCTTTCTGTTGTTGTCGCCTCCTATTAAGGCCTTTTTCTAATATCCACTGTACTTGTTTTCGATTTTTTTTAAAGTCAACTAAAATAAAAATTAAACAAACTGAACAAGACTAAATTCAAAAATAAAAAAAATAAAAGGGAAGAATTAAGCTAAAAAATAAAAATAAAAATAGAAAGTAAAATAAAAAAAATTGACTCAACCGATTCAACCACGTCGTACTCTAATGCTCAAGCCATCATTTAAAACAGAAACCACTTGGCTATTTTTTTTGTAGTGAGCAAGCTAGCAAAGTGGTTAAAGCAAATCCAAGCATGTTATTTCTGAACCTGTTTGTCCTTTGCAACCTTTATTCTTAAACAAACGATAAGATGCAAGTTATAACACAAACCAACCAAAGAAAAATGTTCGAGCTCGCCCGAAACAATACTGTTTAGCAAATCTTCACCCAAACAATACTGTCTAGCAACCTTCAGTTGCAAATAAAACACGCGCATATACGACTCACATAGTCCAAAGACCTGGAAAGCCCATTAAGCCTTAAACAAAATCTACTAAACCGACCCTTATCTTGGAATTCCCGTTTCTCCTTTAATTGCAAAATCGGAGGTAGTAAAAATTGGAGACATACAATCGGTTTCTTAAAAAAATCGGTGGCTATCGAAGACTTCGGGTGTTTCGATTTGGCTTTGAGCAGGAATTGGAGTTCAATTGCGTGAAGGAGTTGTGTAGGGAGATAAAGGTCGGTGGTATGACTTCAGGGGTTTTTCGATTCGGGTATAATCTGGTTGCAAAGTAGCGTATGTGGTCGCGATGGGGGGGTTTGAAACTACCGAACTGGCGGATCTTGGGTTCGCGGTTGCGTCGAGAGATGGTCAGAATTGATGGAAAAGGCGGTTCACAGAAGTGATGAATTCGTTGTACTTGCAGTTTGTGAATTTCGGTTTGGGATGCTTTGTGAATTGCTTTGGGAAGATGAGGTATGAGCTCAGTTGTATGGTCAGAAGAAGGAATTGTTTGGACTGTGGTTGTATTTGCTTGATTGGTGGATGATTTCTGGTGGTATGCGGATTTTTGTGGCAATGTTATGTAGGTTCGAACAGTAGTGATGTTGATTGGAAGGTGGAGGGTGGCATGTTTCTTGGTAAGGATGATGGTTGTCGAGACTGTGAGGAGTTGCTGTATTGATGTAGACAGGGGATGGAGATTTCTGATGGGGGTTTTCAGGTTGAATTGGGTTCGGTGTTTTGTGATGTAGGCTTGCTGTGTATGGGCGTCGGGTCTTGTGGTGAGGGAATTGAAGTGGATGGATGAATTGAAGCAGAGGTTTTTGAAGGGGTGGTCTGTAGCTTTTGGGAAAGGAGGTTGGTCTGTTTGAGGTTTGTGAGTTTTGGAGAGGGGTAACTGTGGGATGAACGATGAAAACGGTAAGGGGTTTCTGTAATGGTTTGGTGAGGAGTTTGTGTACGTTGTTGGGTAGATAGTGGGATGCTAAAGTAGCGAGGAAGAAGGCGGCTTTGGCAGTGAGGCACAAGTTGGCTGCGAAGTTTTGGTGAAGCGTTCACTAAAACTTGGACTAGTTGGTGACTAGAAATCGGTTAGCGTTGGAGACTTAGACTGTGTTTTGTTTTGAACGTGGATATGATGATGGTGGTGAAGGTTGGCGCGAGTAGTGGGCGGTTGTGGTTAGAAGCAAGAGGTCTTCGGTTTTGCTGTAACTAGATCTAGGATTGTGGTGACTGTCGGATGTAGGGGTTGCTTTAGGTAATGATGATGAATACCGTATGTTTGCAGAGGGTAGTCGGCAGTTTGTGCGATAGGAAATTTGTGGTTTGTGGAGCTTGTGCTTGAAGGGGGAGTCTGGTACTGGGTGAACTCAGGTAGGTTCGCAGAAAGGTTGATTAGGGGAACTCAGGTGGGTTTAGTGTATGTATGTATTGTGGTGAGGGAACTGAAGTGAAGTTGGACAGAGGAGGTTTGGCTAGAGCGTGTACAAAAGGTGAAAGAGGCGGTGGTACTTTTGATGTGGCTTGGTTGTTTTGGGAAGGATAAAGACAGTATGTTGTGAACGTGATTGATAAATAGAAGATGGGCAAAGAAGTTTATAGCGGTGGTGATTAAGGGTTTGCTGTGGTTTGGAAATAGGCAGAGAAGGCTAGGGGTGGTGGGGTTTTGTATTGGAATAGAAAATTAGAGAAGGAAAGAAAAGATTTTTTTTTGTTATTTGTATGAATTGTAAAACTGAAAGAGATTAGTAGAAAAGTGGAAAGAAATAAGTGAAAGAAATTTTAGAAAGTGAATGGCAAGAAATCGGCAGAAAAGAAAATGATTGAAGAACAAAAGGAAAGAAATAAAGAAAATTTGGCAATTTTTTTTTTAGAAAATCAGCAAATAAAAGGAAAATAAAAATTAAACTAGGAAAAGATATTTTTGTTTTTTTTGTATGAAAAAAAAAGAAAAACTAAAATATAACCCGAAGGATCTACTAACAAAAATTATTTTGGTCCCCGACAACGGGGCCAAAATTTGTTTGCGAACAAATTTTACAATTGTAAACAACTGTAAAATCCGTTCGGCTTTCCTAAACAACAAGGATTGTTGTAGAGGGTGTCGAACTCTGGGACCAAAAATATTTTAATTAATAAATCCAATCAAGTTATTCCAGGATTTTGATTGATTGAAAACACAGAAAATAATAGCAATTAAATAAAAAGAGAGATTTATATAACAAGAGAAAGCAATTAGGGGATAATGACATAGATTGGATTCACACTCATCAATAGCCAACAAATAAATATAGATCTAATTCATGTTATTGTCACACACATGAATCAACGATAATTAGGTTCTTAGAAACAAATAAGTAAATAACGACAAGCATAGCCTATGCAGGAGCTGAGCTCTTAAACAACCATAGACTATCAGGACAGATTCACTAATTAATTTTTAAAACCCTAAAATTAGATCTAAATCTGATAATTGTTAGATCGAGCACGAATATACCCTGTGAAGGAGCATAGCTCTTAAACGACACAGAATATGAAGGTTCAGATCTAACCCTTGATTCAGATCCAGATCTACATGTATAAAGTCCTCATCTATTGGCTATGTGATTCATGTTGAACAATATCTATTAAAATAATCACCCCCTAATCAAAGGGGATTAGCTAGACATAGCTAAAGAAGAAGAGAAAAATTAAATAACAGGCATAAATAAAATACAACTAAAACTAAATAGAACTGGGGAAGAAGAATGATTTTATTCCAAGAAGAGAATTACAGAATAAAACTAATGTGTTTTACAGTGAATGAGATACAATGTATTTATAGCTGATGTGACAAAGACTACTCGGCAGATTCCACAATGTGGGACAAAACCCCTTTTCCAAAATAGCACATAAATCAGATAGCTCAGTGTGAACGCGTGCAGCGCATGAATGAGAAGCCTTGCAAATTACATGATATGGGACAAATAACTTAGCCCAATTAGCAACTAGACCAATGTGAACGCATGTAGATGTCATGGAAAATAGGTTGCGGGCTTCAACTCCAATTTCCTTGAGAATGAATAACAACTCCAAATGATCAGTATGGAAGAGCATTGAATCTTGTCTTTAAAATATGCAGCAAAAGACGATTGAATAACACTTTTTCTTCAGGTCTTCAAGCTTTAATCCAACTCTAAAATTCAACACTCTTCTTGCACAAATTCTTCAAGCTTTTCAACAATTAAGTGCGTTAATCCATTCATAAAAAATAATCTGTAAACACAACTATAAATGCACAGTATCAATTATTTATAAGATAAATATGCGGATAAAATATACACATTTACGTGTATATCAGAAACATATCTTTTTTAATGAGAAAAATGTAACATAAATAAATACATAAATTACCTTTTACCAGACTGTACATCACTAATAAGTTCTTATCGCTTTCCGATTCAGATTCGATCTCGTACTCTATATTATTTTCCTTTGTAGTCTCGGATGCTTCTGCTATTTGATTCGTAGTTTAGATGTTCAAAATCGGTTTGATCATCGATTATTAATATTTCACTATTTTCCTTGATATCTACTTGATGACCTTGTCCGTTCATAATATTTTTTCCGTTAAATGTAAATCTTGTCCTCGTTTAAAGTCGACCGATCTGCTTTATCTCTCATCTTAGAGATGGATAAGAAACGTAATGAACTTATAAATCTTGTTTGGCTAGTATAAAATGATCCTACTTATAATAACGCGAGATATGCTTTATTTCAATAATATTTACTTTAGGATACACATTGATTTCAGAATTTGGAAAATTACTGTGTTAGGGACTGCGGAAAGGATCGTTCAGGCAAAGCAAACACTAGAGAGGGGGTGAATAGTTTTTGTAGGAATTTTAAGCAAAACTTAAATCTAAATAGAATTATGGAGTGAATCAAACAACACAAACATAATCACAGACACCAATGCAAAATAAATAGAAATAAAGGAAAATGCTGAAAAGGAAAGAACACACCGGATTTTATACTGGTTTGGATCACTCTTACATCCAGTCCCGCACAACGTTGGATTATGCAAAGTTTTATTACTATTTTCAAATAGCCAAATACACCCTCCTTGATTTCACGGCTCAACAAGGAGACACCGACTCCTATCCCTTGATTTCACGGCTCAACAAGGGCACACCGACTCCTAAACCTTGATTTCACGGATTCAACGATAAAACCGTTTACTCTTGACTTACAAATTGGATCTTTCAATCCAAGAAATTACAAAACAGCCGTATAACTCTTCAATAGCACTTGATTCAGAGGGTAGAGTGTAGAGAGAACAAGTTTGATCAATTCAGAAGTGAATTCGGAGAGTATAAGTGTAAAAACCATAAAAATGAATAAGAATAATGTTAGGATGAAAGGGGATGAAGACAGAGAAGAAGAAATGTTAGAAAATTCGGTTTTGGCCTCTTTTTATAGAGAATGGAAGGTTGCAACGTTTCTGAAACGTTTCAAATAGTGAAAAGACACTTCCCTTCAAAATTAAAAAAACTAGCTGTTATATGTCGACATACATATTATGCTATGCCGACATACCTATGTACAAAATTGATTTTCAAAGCATTTTCAAGTGTTTTGATATAAAACTAATTCTGGAAATTCTTGAATAAAATTCTAATGTTGTAAATCAATATTATATGATAGAAAAACATATTTTTAAACTATATAAATATGGTTATAAAATTATAAGGTTTTAAACTATAAAATATAAATAAAGTATATATAAAAACTTAAGTTTGAAAACCAAAGAAGAATAAAAATATAAAAAAAATAAAGAGGATTGAGAATAAAATAGAAAAAAAATATAGAGAGAATTGAGAAAAACAAAAATAGAGAGTATTGAGAAAAGAATTGAAAAATCAGAATTTAAATTTGGATTTGAACCTGGAGTGCTATTTAGAGTCTTACAAAATCTATACTCTATAATTATATTAATCTTGAACTCTTGACATCTTGATATCTTGATTACTCATGAGTCTTGAATCTACTCTGAATTTTGAATCTCTAAAAGCTCTTAAATTGTATAGTCTTTAGTATTAATTCCTGTATACAAATCCTGAATATGCATATATATATATATATTCTAGATAAAATGCTAGTATATATTTTATAATCAATGATAATTGAAATAAGGTTGTTGTCATCAAAACTCCATTCTCCAACAATCTCCCCTTTTTTGATGATGACAACCTTAGTTTATGAAATATCATACCTGTATATACTTGTTTGATGATGATCCTCTTATACTCCCCCTGTCTATAAGAATTCTATTAAACTATGACTATATTTTGTATTTTCTCCCCATTTGGCATTATCAAAAAGAAAGATTAAAGATACTTCCCTTAAGTTAAACAATCATAGAATCTACATAATATTCCTAAAAGTACTCCCCCTAAATTGAATAACTATTTCTAATTAGATTACTCCCCCTTAATCTGATAATCATATGTTTATGTTGTAGAAGGTTAGAACAATATTAATCATAAACGACAATTTTATTAAAGAAATACGTGTATGTATACATGAATTCATACATATAAAACATATTATAAGAACGTAATAAAGCGAAATCTAAACAACCCTTAAATACTAACTTATTTGGCAATGGGAGATTTGTGAATTGGACAATTTGGATAATGGAGACAAAATTCTCCATTCTTTTCAATCACATTCCCATTTTCGTCAAATATAACTACTCCGTTTTGTTGAGGAGTTCTTGGAATTGAAAATTTGTGAGTTATTCCCTTTTTATTACAGTAATTTTCAAAATTCTCATTTCCGAATTCTCCACCATGATCGCTACGTATTGTTTTAATTTTTAGCGATAATAAATTTCGAATCTTTTTAGAATTTTTTTTGAATTGATCGAAAGCATCACTTTTATTTTTAAGAAAAAAAGTCCAAGTGTATTTAGAAAAATCATCAACTATTACAAACACATATTTGTTATGATTTATTGATTGAGTTTGAGATGGACCAAATAAATCCATGTGTATTAATTCTAATGGTTTTGAAGTAGTGATTTCTTCTTTTGATTTAAATGAACTCTTCTTTAATTTTCCGAATTGACAAGCTTCACATTAGTTATTAACTTTGAATTTCATTTTGGGTAATCCTCTAACAGAATCTAATTTAGAAATTCTAGAAATATGTTTGAAATTTGTATGACCGAATCTCTTATGCCAAATCCAGGGATCACTTGTATTGGCCATATGACATAAATTATCGTTGGAAATTTTCATACTTAATATATAAATATTTTTCATTCTATCTCCTTCGAATATAACTTTTGAATTCCTATCTTCTATAAAACATTCATTCTTTTCAAATTTTATTTTAAATCCTTTATCGCAAAGTTGACTTATACTTAGTAAATTGTGTTTTAAATTCCTAACTAATAAAAATCAGAAATAGTAGGAGTTTTAATATTACCGACATTGCCAATTCCAATGATGTATCCTTTAGAATTATCTCCGAAGTTTACCAATCCACCATCTTCATACTTCAGATTATTGAGTTGTTCTGGATTTCCAGTCATATGTCTCGAACAACCACTATCCAGTATCCATTTGTCCTTTTTCATTTCCACCATTTGCTTTCCAAAATTTGAATTTTCAATAGCTATGTAACACACCAGTTCAAGTTTTGAATTTCCAACAGACACCTCTTCAGAATTTGAATTGCTAATAGCCACCTTTTCAGAATTTTAATTACCAATAGCCACTTTACCCATTTTTCAACTTTTGAATTTTCATAGAACTCATCCTTTTCTGTATTGAAAATTATCTTAGTAGATCACATGCTTCTTTAACATTAATATATGCGGACTCTCTTAACATTGATGCAATGCATGAATTGGCACTTATAAAATCAGATATTCCAAAATTTTCCATTTTAACAAAATTTCAAAAATCAGATTATGATCTTTTGAAAGTCCTTGCTCTGATACCAATTGTTAGGGACTGCGGAAATGATCATTAAGGCAAAGTAAACACTAGAGGGGGGTGAATAGTATTTGTAAGAATTTTAAACAAAACTTAAATCTAAATAGAATTATGGAGTGAATCAAACATCAATTCAAACATAAATACAAAATAAACAGAAATAAAGGAAAATGCAGAGAAGGAAAGAACACACCAGATTTTATACTGGTTCGGATCACTACTATGTCCAGTCCCGCACAACGCTGGATTGTGCAGAGTTTTATTACTATTTTCAAATAGCCAAATATACCCTCCTTGATTTCACGGCTCAACAAGGAGACACCGACTCCTATCCGTTGATTTCACGGCTCAACAAGGGCACACCGACTCCTAAATCTTGATTTCCCGGATTCAAGGATAAAACCGTTTACTCTTGACTTACAAATTGGATCTTTCAATCCAAGCAATTACAAAACAACCCTATAACTCTATAATAACACTTGATTCAGAGAGAAGAGAGTGTAGATAGAAGAAGTTTGATCAATTCAGAAGTGAATTCGGAGAGTATAAGTGTAAAAACCATAAAAATGAATAAGAATAACGGTAGGATGAAAGGGGATGAAGATGGAGAAGAAGAGATGTTAGAAAATTTGGTTTTGGCCTCTTTTTATAGAGAATGAAGGGTTGCAATGTTTCTGAAACGTTTCAAATAGTGAAAAGACACTTCCCTTTAAAATTAAAAAACTAGCTGTTATATGTCGACATACATATAATGCTATGTCGACATACCTATGTACAAAATTGATTTTCAAAACATTTTCAAGTGTTTTGATATAAAACTAATTCTGGAAATTCTTGAATAAAATTCTAATGTTGTAAATTTATATTATATGATAGAAAAACATATGAAAACATATTTTTAAACTATATAAATATATTATAAAATTATAAGGTTTTAAACTACAAAATATAAATAAAGTATATATAAAAACTTAAGTTTGAAAAACAAAGAAGAATAAAATTATATAAAAAATAGAGAGGATTGAGAATAAAATAGAAAAACAAAAATAGAGAGAACTGAGAAAAACAAAAATAGAGAGGATTGAGAAAAGAATTGAAAAATCAGAATTTGAATTTGGATTTGAACCTGGAGTGCTATTTAGAGTCTTACAAAATCTAGACTCTATAATTATATTAATCTTGAACTCTTAACATCATGATATCTTGATTACTCATGAGTCTTGAATCTACTCTGAATTCTGAATCTCTAAAAGCTCTTAAACTGTACAGTCTTCGGTATTAATTCTTGTATACAAATCCTGCACATGTATGCGTATATATATATTTTCGATAAAGATGCTAGTATATATTTTATAATCAATGATAATTGAAATAAGGTTGTTGTCTTCAAAACTCCATTCTCTAACATATTGAACCAGTTGCATCTAAACAGAAAACTTTCTCTGCTTGTCTTGTGAAATATGTAAATTACAAAACCTACCTTAACATGCTATAAAAATCATTTATATGACCATTTGGATCATCACTACCTTTAATAAACATATCGGTATTGTTAGTTAAATTTTCAGCACCATATTCTTTTATGTTAATTTATGTCCATTGATGGAGAATACTGAATAAGTGTTGACTTTTCTTTTTGATCATAGCTAAATGTTTTAATCCTTCGTCGACCACGCAATTTGTCATGTATCATAAATGGAGTTCGAAAACCAACTAACGAACTCTTTGCTGATATCACCATTTGGATGTTGTGATTCGTAAGCAATACAAATATAAATAATAGATTGCATTAAAATTATTATACATGTATATATATATATATATATATGACGTACATATAAATGATTTATTGCATTAAGAAGAATAAATAAATGTTATTTAACAAATGGTGCAATATCAACAAAATTAAGAAGTGTATATGTGTGTGTGTGCGCGCACACAATATGGTAATCTCTATCGTCCAACCATACTTCGATACATTTTCTGGCAAATCAGCCATGTTTAAAAAAATTAGATAACGTTGCTTGAGAATTATCTTAATCAATGCCTTCATCATTACGCACAGCACTTTCAAATGATAAGTTCACATGGTTGTCGCTAAAATAATGAGAGATTTTTTTTCTTTATATATGATTTGCAAATCGAACCTTCAACTCGTGCTTTCTATTTTACTCTTTTCTTTATACGATTTAAGTATCTATTAAAAATAATTTCAAATTAAATTTAACTTATATATGTAATTGTAATTATTTAACATATTAAATATTAAGACCTATCAAATGAATACATGCATCCATGTTGCATAGGTCTCCAAAGATGTGCTTTAGATGGAAGATGAATAGGTAAATGCTCTATTACATTGAAGAAACCTGTGGAAAGTATTTTCTTCAGTTTCCAACGTAGTATAAAGATTTATTTTTTCTCAAGTTTATGTGGGCGATCAACTTTTATGGTAAAACAAAGCTCCTTATAAAACAAATTAATTCCATTACAACTATCCAAGCTTTTGTGGGGAACAGTTCTTTGAAAACAATGGTTAACAAATTTTTTTATCATAACATGACAATTATGACTTTTCAACCCACTAAGTTTGTCGTTTTTATAGTCGACACATCTACGAAGATTATATGAATTAATACTATCGCGAAACATTAACCATTCCACTCATCTTTAAAGTACTTTAGTTTGGTTATTGTCTAGCTCATAACATGCTTTTGGGTTTTTAGTGTCAGGCTTAATACGAAGCTCAAGACAATTTCATATTGCTTCTATATCATGTCATGATTTCAAATCATTCTCAGCCTTTGTCTTAACATTGAAAATTGTATTACACATTATCAAACACATTTTCTTGTTGTGCATCACATCAATATTATGACGTATTAGGAGATTTTTCTAATAAGGCAACTACCAAAAAATATTTTGCTCCCACCAATAAATAATCGTTGATTTAACTAGAATTTCAATTCGTTCAGCGGTTTCATGTATCTTTGGGTAATTCTTTCCAAGTTCATATATATCTTCACTTAACCAACCATTGGTGGTCGCGAAGTCTCATGTCTATTAGCTGTAAAGTTTATTCATCTCTTCTTAAATAATGATTAACGTGGAGAAAATATCGATGACATTTAAATCATGAAATTTTCTTTTTATATGGCAAAGTAAATGCTCTGTTTTTTCTTGGTTCTCCATCTATGTCGGTCTCTGACCCGACCCTGCTAGCTTTCATCCCTAGATTGGTCCTTCCTTCGGATAACTTTGATGTTGCTACACCTCCTACTTCCGAGGAAATACGTGCTTGTGTATTTGTTCTAAGTAGGATTGTGCGAGTGGGTCTGACGGTTTCAACAAAGTCTTTTGCAGGAGTATCTGGCTGATTATTCAGGCAAACTTTTGTCTTGCCATTCAGTTTTTTTTCCGATAGAGATCTCCTTATGGGTTGGTCTTCCACTAACTTGGTTCTTATTCCCAAGTGCATAAATCCTCGCACTTACCCGAATTTTTGACCGATTAGCTTGTGCAACTTCTCTAATAAGGTTATCTCAAAGGTCCTAGACTAGCACCATTTCTCGAGTGTATTATTTCTTCCTCTCAGGTGGGGTTTGTAAAAGGATGATTGATCACGGATAACGTCCTTTTAGCCAAGGAGTTGGTTTCTCATATCGATAAGAAGATTAGAGGCTCTAATGTGGTTGTTAAGCCGGATATAGGTAAAGTCTATGATCATATGTCTTGGTTTTTTGTCAACAAGGTTCCGAGGGCTTTCGGTTTTCTGGAACCCCTTATTGATATTATTTGGAGACTGATCTCCAACTGCTGGTGTTCCGTTCTCATTAACGGATCGAGCAACGGTTATTTCAAGGTGGGCAGGGGTCTGCGTCAGGAAGCCCCCCTCTCCCCTTCTCTGTTCGTGATTGTTGCCGAGGCTTTCATTCGTGGTCTGCATTCATTGATGATGGCTAGGCAGATTCACAGATTTTACATCCCTAGGGGCTGCCCTCTTGTTTCCACTTTATCTTTCACTGACGACATCATCATTTTCACTAATGGAAATTGTCGTCCTATCCGCTGCCTTATTAGCCTTATTCCGCAGTATGAGAAGTGCTCGGGGTAGCTCGTTAACACTTGTGATGGCCTGCCCCGCACCAGCCGACATTTCCAATGAATGCGTTGTGCCGATGTCCAACCAGCACGGGACGTTCGTCAGAGGAAAAGGAAAACTATGAATCATCGAGGAACTTGCAGTATATCTCACAGCGCATGGAACAAAATATAATAATAACATAACTTGATATAAAACAGGCGAGACAGTGCATAAGCTGAAAACTAAAACATCGTAGCAGCGGAATCCAAAATACAACTTATGATCCAAACCATTATTACAACTTCAAAATACTGTCTCTAAAGCAAAAATAGAAAAAGGTACACTACTTATGCCCGAAGTAGTAACCAACAACAACACAGGGTGAATATATGTAAATAGTACGTATGAGCCTCCTGCTCGTCTCCGGAAAGCTACTCGTGCATACCACCTAACCTGTCTCTAGTCTGCTCATTTAGGAGCACCCAGAGTAATACGAAGAGACATAAAACTCTAGGTCAGACAAAAGTCTGGTATGAGCGATAAGCAACAAAAACAGAACAATAACAGGTATACATAACCATACCTGAACTTGGACCTGCAACCAAAGAGTTAGCACAACAAGATGTACAGTACTCTAAGGTGACACTAACACATGGTGTGAAAATAATGGGAGGGGGTGTGCATGTCATGGTGATAACAAACATCAAACATAGCATTCATCCTCACATCTCTCACTCAGTGCGTAAAGTATACGATATTCACCACTTTGATCATCCAATTCTTTGTTATGATCACTCTGCCCCATGGAGTCATGACGGCTCCACTGCACTAATCCGTAACCACTAATACTTTGCTATGTCCACTCTTCCCCATGGAGTCATAACAACCCCACTGCACTGGCTCATAGCCCTGCTACGATCACTTTGCGCCATGGAGTTATAACAACCCCACTGCACTGATCCATAGCCAATATCTGTCTCTCAGTGGTGAGTCAAAGCTGTAGACATCGATAACCCCTTTGCACACGTCCCGCAGCAAAGTCCAATTCATGAAGTTAACCCCATGGATCGGTTCTCTCTTCCACCTTCGGTTTGGTTCGGTTGTGATTACCCCCATCGGGTCGGGTCGGGCTCCTCGGTTCGTGATGTCCTCTCCAGAGCGTCGGGTCATGACTCCAACTTCAGATCGTGAGTCTCTTCGGGTCGGGATTCTCCATTGGCTCGTGGGTCAAGCCTTCATCGGTTCAGGTTCAAGCTCCGGGTTTGTCGTGGTCTTCGGTTTGGGCTCATGGAGGATGCATCGGTTCGTGTGCAGCAGTTCGGAGGAACAGTTCATGGGAAAAGGGTGCTTCACGAGCGGGTCGGTTCGTGCCTTCTTTCACCGATCCGATCCGGTTCGGACAATTTCCTACAGTGTTTTCCTATGACTTTTCCAACAAGTATTTACGCCATACGACGGCGTTTTCAACCAATCTAACTTCACTAAGCAATCATAAAGCATTCCAAACAGTCATAGCAACATGTATAATCAACCATAAACATCAAAACAACAATTTAAAGTGTGTATATGGACCAAACATACCCAAAACCCCTATTTTCCCCTTAATCATGATTTAACCATACGATTAGCAAAACATGTCAAAATTAACCCAAATTTCTAATAGTGACATAAAATAATATTTAAGAATTTTTACATATTTTTTCCAGAATTTTAACATGCATAATTTCGCTAATTAACACTAATCATCCCTAATTAGCCGTAATTAGTGAAAAACAATGCAAATCGCTCACCTTAGCCACAAATGAATTATAGATCTAAAAACTTCTCTACTGTTTTTGGTCGAATTCCTTTGCAACACAACAGCTCTAACTCTGATTTGGTGTTGATTTGCCTTGACTTGATGTTGATTAGGCTAATACATACTTAAACGGGGATTTGGGGGTGATTTAGAAGGTGGAGGCCATTGTTAGGGTTGAAGAGAGGTAAGTGGCGGCTGAGAAAATGAAAAATAAACCATCTCCTAACTAATTTCAGCCTCCCCATAACCCTAATCCCGAAATGGATTATGGGCCTAGCTGTTAATCACCCTAATTAGGCCCGGTTAAGCTGTTTTTCACCTTCCAAACCTTATTTCAGCCATATCTCCGAAACGGCAAGTCCGTTTAGCTAACGTGACCACTCTATAGAAAGTAAATCATCATCTGAATCTAATGGAAGTGGATTCAGGTCAAAACTCCTTACCAATCAAAAGTTATAGGCGAAACAAGATTCGCCAGGGGCAAAACAGTCATTTAAAAATCGGCAAAAATCGTGAACATGGAAAATGACCCCAATAGTCGTTCCCCATAGTTACACGACCATACAACCTCATACGAAAATGAAATAAATATTCTACGATCCTCCGATGCGTAGAATGCGGGTCGTTACCTCTTATTGATATTATTTGGAGACTGATCTCCAATTGCTGGTGTTCCGTTCTCATTAACGGATCGAGCAACGATTATTTCAAGGAGGGCAGGGGTCTACGTCAGGAAGAACCCCTCTCCCCTTCTCTGTTCGTGATTGCTGCCGAGGCTTTCATTCGTGGTCTGCATTCACTGACGATGGCTAGGCAGATTCATAGATTTTACATCCCTAGGGGCTGCCCTTTTATTTCCTCTTTATCTTTCACTGACGACATCATCATTTTCACTAATGGAAGTTGTCGTTCTATCCGGCACCTTATTAGCCTTATTCCACAGTATGAGAAATGCTCGGAGCAACTCGTTAACACTGCTAAAATCTGTTTTGTCTCCATTAAAGATCGTCCTCGATTAGATCTTCCTGGATTGAGACCTTTACTGATTTCAAAGCTGCTTTCCTCCCCTTACCTTATCTCGGTATTTTACTATACAGAGGAAGGAAGCTTAATGCCATTTTCGATCC
This sequence comes from Allium sativum, assembly GCA_030737875.1. NCBI lineage: Eukaryota > Viridiplantae > Streptophyta > Magnoliopsida > Asparagales > Amaryllidaceae > Allium > Allium sativum. The sequence continues at coordinate 885,966,517 of CM060915.1, read as the reverse complement.
TCTGACTGACAGAGCCAAGGGTAAGATCATTCGTTGGAATGCAACTCTTCTTTCCAAACCAGGAAGACTTGTTCTTATAAAGTTCGTTCTAGACTTTATAGGATCACATGTCTTTGCTGCTATGACTCTCACTTCTTCCTACATCCGGTCTTACTATTCTTTGGTATCGTCCTTTTTCTAAGGAAACAAGGACAACTTGAATCGTCACTGTTAGATTTCGTGGAGCATCAATTGTCGTCCTAAGTGTGAGGGAGGTCTAGGCCTCCGTAACCCTAAGGACATTTGTATTGCATTCGCTCGCAAATTGTGGGCGAGATTTGGAGCGAACGACTCTCTTTGGGTGGCATTCCCCCAGGCTAAGTACCACAGGATTTTGAGCATGAATTACACCTGTGTCCCTTCCTATGCTAGTGAGACGTGAAAATGGATGCAATCCGTGAATGCTTTATCGGATTCACATGGTGGTGGAACCGATTGAGACGGTAGTCCCTTCTCGATTTAGGCGGCATGGAATCCGGCACAGACATTGGCTCCACGCCTTCTTCTTTTCTCTTTCATATGGGATGTCCAACTTCCCTCGAAGGTCTCTTTGTTTATGTGGAAAACCATGCATCATGGGTTACCATGAGATGAGAACCCCCAAAGGATTGACATCCCAATCGTTTCCCGTTGCAGATGTAGCAGATATGGTTCTTTTGAATCCATTGCTCATTTGTTTTTCCTTGGCTTTTGTGCAAGTTTTGTTTGGAATTATTTCGGGAATTTGGTTGGTTGCCGAGGTAATGTCACTTCGCATATGGATTTACTGAGAATCTGGTGGACTGGAATCTCTGTTAAATCTATTCCCTCGTTTCTCCTTCATCTGATCCATTGTCTTATCCGCTAGCACATCTGATGGTCACGGAATAAAGCAATATTTGACGAAGTGTCAATGGATCCCCCTACCATCATCCGGAGGGTTAGGAAGGATGGTTTCCTATTTGGAGTAGGCCTTTCAAGGGAGTTATTGGTTCCCGCTCGAGGAGATTGGCTGGTACCTTTGGTGTTACCTCAGCACTGTATACTCCTAGGGCGGGAATCGGTTGATTCCTTTGTATGCGGGCTCATCCTTGTTATCTTCACACGTTCCACACTACCCCTTCCCATTTTTATCTCATGTCGTTTGCTAGTTCCGCATGGCCAGGATTTTTAGGTATCGGGCTTCATTAGGACTGGATTTGGGCTTCACTTGTGTAGGAGATGCAACCTTCCAACTGGATATGATGGAGCTTGTAGGGCTGGAGCATTCAGAGCTTTTGGAGCGATTGGTTGGAGAATCCAGCTTGAACCTGTGGTCAACTTTAGAGAGCACGTCTATTCTTCTAGCTCTTTGTTCGTCTCTTGGGGAGCCGTGGAGTCTTCAGCGTCACCCTTGTCTTTGGATTATGTCTTCCATGGATTCGTTTGCTTGCTGTGTTTTTGTATTCTTCCTGTTGTTAGCTATCTATTATACTTGAGTTGTTGTTGGTTATGTATCTATTGATTGTGTATGTGCATAGTTTCTGTAACCATTTCTACAGAAACTGTTTTTGTGAGTCATTGGAGAATGACTAGATTCTCCCTTTTATTTTAGTATATTTTTCTTTCTGTTAAATGAAATAAGGTACATGAAATGAATTTGTTAACATATCACTATTGCATTTTATTGAAATTTCAATGGCCTTTATGTTTTAATGAATCTTTACATCACTACAAAAGAAAAACTAGACGAAAAATCGTATTCCAACCCAAAAGCGTTATATATGCATGAAAGTTGCTAATAGTTCACAACAAAGAAACGAAAAAAAATCGTATGTTTTGACTCCTTCATAACACAATGTTTTCAACTCTTTAATCAACGACTATAAATAAACATCATTCGTTTGTATCTGATTATCAGGGTCAGGAACGACAATTGTAAGAAATATATTTAAATTTTTCATATGCATCTGTGGAGGCAAATTATAAGGTGTAACAATTATAGGGAAATACAAATTTTTAGAACCAAACTGAGAAAATGGTGAAAATCCATTGTCGTACATGAACCAATTCTAACATTACAGCTCTACACTGCAAAAAAGGGATGCTTCTGAGCAAAATGCTTTCATGCTTCTTTATCAGCTGAGTGGGTTAACAAACATTCTTCCTATGCTCTCACACTGTGTCATCGTATATAATGCGCGGTTACAAATGACGTATGTAACATTTGAAGCCTGGGGGTGACTGGTAAACAATGCATATGTTTGTATGACCAATGCCATAGCTTGTGAGCAGTGAAGTTTCTTCCAAGTTAGCAAAATTACAGTTATCATTATATATATACACACACACATACGCGCGTGTGTGTGTATATATATATATATATCAGTATGACCAGTGCTAAAATATTCCTCAACTTAGTTAATACAACATGGTATTCTATTGGTTTAATGAAGAATTTGAAAGAAGATATCATGAAGTTTCATTGAAAGAAACGAAAATGTGTGCCCAAGATCCAGGCGGTTTCGAAGGCTATGCCCAAGCTTTCGTGAACTCAGAAGACAAATTGTTAAAATGGGCGGGCATGATATACATGATTACTTTTCTAAAACATTCTAAAAATTAAAAAAATATGGCCTTCCCACTCTTCCACATTCAGGTATGCAAGTTATAGACTTGCCATGTTATGTTCGTTTTTGTCTATGATTTGTTAAAAGAAAGTAGAATTTGAGAGTTGTACATGAATTTTATGAATACACTGGATAAATACTCATTGGCGTAGAAAACGCTGGCCAAATGGTTGTTAGGTCAGACTTTAGGGCTCGGAAGAGACAAAAGTAAGATATTCGATTTGGATTCACAAACACTGAGGATTGATTACTATCCCCAATGCATGAGTGCTAACAAAGCACTAGGACTGGCACCACACACTGTTGCATTTGGATTAACCTTGCTTCTTCAAGTTAATGATACTCAAGGATTGGAAATTAAGACGGATGGGAAGTGGTTTCCTATTAAAGCGCTCTCAAATGCAATTATTGTTAAACTTCGGTGATACAAAATCACAAATAGATGGAAACTAATATGCAAAATGGAAAGTATATATTTTTAATATGAAAATGCATAAATTATTTTTTGCATTTGCATAATATGGTAGAGAAATGCCGGATTATTTTCTACCATCTTTGCAAAGGAAGGGAATGATTGATTTACTTGCTTTGTTTGCGCCACTTGTTTCCTTTGCAAATTTCCTCTATTATTTCTTACCATATCTTGGTAATTTGATTGATGACTCACATAGATTTCACTGACTATGTAGTATGGGTAGACTTCATTGTAAACATATCTTGGCATGGTGCTAGTGATCCCTAAATGGAGTGTCTTTTCTTATTAAACCTAATTTGAGGTTTTCATATGTAAACTCTTATTTTGTAATCTCTTGTAATTGATGACTCATATAGGTTCCAAATTCTTAGGTCATAATATCTCAAAATTCTTTATTCAATTTATTATTTGTTGATCCGAAGATTATATCGTCAACACATATTTGCACTAATTGTATATCATTATTATTTATTTTAATAAAAAGTGTATTATCTATTTTACCAATTTTGAAGTTAGATTGTAATAAATAATTTCTTAATCTATCATTGTAATGTCCCGTATTTTTGGATAGTTAAATATTTAATTTATTTTATTATTTTAAACATTTTATTGGGAATATTAATGGATTTAATATTGAATTCGTTCATTAAACCAAAGTTTTTATATATAAATTTGTTATAATTTAAAACGAGCTCAAAATGGCGTGTTAGTTCGTAATATTGAATTTTGAACTTTAATTGAATATACAGGATCCGATATAAGTCAGAATTTTGTGAAACATGAAACGTTTGAATCCTATTGATTATAGAATTCATATGAAAAAGAAAAATCAAGATTTCGTGTTATAAATTGTTAGTTATGTCCAATTCAAAATTTAAAATAGTTGCTATGGAAATCGTTAATAAACGATGATGTTTATTTAATATATTTACAATGGTTTTTATATAATTTGGATAACGTTTAACTCGAAATGTTAATATTGCATCGTATAATTTGTATTGTTTATATCTGAAGCTATATTATAATTTTATTTGGATATATATGATAATAATTTGTTATTATTAAATTGGATTATTTTGGAATTTAATTAATATTTAATCGATATTTTATAAGCGTTAAAAATAGCCATTTTTTCAAATGGTCTCAGTTTTCGATGAAATTAGTTTCATTGGAACCATGTCGTTAAATTATTGTACGAAATTAAATTTCGTGGCAAATTGATGTCGTATGTGACTGCAGTAGCCAAGAATGCTTAGATTTTAATTTAATTGTTTTGTCGATTTAATTTGGTTTTTAAGAATAATCGATTATCTAATGAACTCAGTTTTTAACAAAACTAATTTATTAAATTTGTAATGATTTACTCTATTAGTATTTCAGTTTTCAAGCTATTCGGGTTTATTTTGTGATCATACACAATTTAAATGTGTGTCGATTCACATATTTGTTATAAAGGAATTTTCAATTCGATCTCGGAATTCGACGAAACTTGTTCCACCTTGTCCGGAATATCGTTTTATGCTAGGGTTTGAATTTTCATATCGATCAGAAGTCATTTGTAATTGTTTCTACGTGATACTTTGTCGCGAAGTTTCATTAAATATTATTATATTATATAGTTACACTATAAATAGCCAAACATTATCAAACCCTAAAACATTTACATCAAAATTTGTTTCGTGGTCAACGAGACTTGAAGCGACCACATTTCTTTTTACGGTTGAGGATGATCAGATCTTCCTTTGCTTAAAACTCAAATCCATTCATCAATTAAACGATTGTCCAACTACAAAACACTTCAAGTCGTCGAGGGCTTGCCACTGAACGGTGGTGATCGGAGTTAGCAAGCTGCCATGGCCAGAAAGGCACTAGAAAAGCAAGATCTTCGATCGGTTATCACAGGCGAACGATAGTGATTGGAAGAGAAAGGCATTGGACGGAAGCAGGTGGCGCTGGGTCGCACCGATTGTCGCCAGCAGATCAACGTTCGGAGGACCGACGGTGATGCCGCGGTGAGGAACAATGATGGAGCTCGATGAATTCGAAGAAGTATATTCAAAATGAAGGAGCAGCAGCGTGCTAAAAGGGAAAACAATGAAGTATTAGCCTTTGTTGAAGTTCTAACCAAAGTGATTAAGGCAGGATATAGAAATGTTCGTATGAAACAAAGACTGTGCGTGTTTTTGTTGGCTCGTGAACAAGGAAGAAGAAGAGCTGCGTGAAGATACAAATGTCAGTCTGATTAAGTGAATACATTGTAATTAAGTTTTAATTAAAACATTAATTAAGGAAATTAATCCTATTTTAAATAATAAACTAATTATATGTTAATTTATCATAGGTTTATGATAGAACGAGAAGCAGAAGTTAATATCACGTGAAAAGGGAAACCAGTCGGCCTTTATATGTTAAATGTAATTAGCTTAACCCTAAATATAATTATGAATTTATGTAAACCCATAATTAGAGTTATTTACATAATTAAATTATTTTAACTCAAAATACTTATAACTTGTGATTACATTATCAAAATGGAATGATTCAGGATGCGGTGGGCTCGCATCAACGAGATCTACATCATGAAACAGACTGGACAGGACTTGAAATCAACCGGGATTTTTAATTAAATTAAACACCTGTTTAATTTAATTAAAACCAACTATTTCAACGATAAGTCAGATCAAGTGGGTTAAACACACTCGGTTCTTCCCACTTATATTTTATATAAGTCAGGTTTTATAATTGTTTGCTATGGTTGTTAATGGTTGTTTGTTTGCTAATTTTATATTCTTATATTGACCGAAACAGTTAAATTAAACGTTTGTTTAATTTAATTGAGACCAATCGTCATTTCTAACGATTAAATCCAATTGAGCTAACTTACCTTCGTGGTTACATTTATAATAATATAAACATTATAAATAAATAATTGAATGCTTGAATTCCTGTTATTATCCCAGTATTGACTGTTGCAGTTATTATTGATTGTTATTATTAAACTGTTTATGTCATCTATTTAGTTGGAAACGAATATTGATTGGCCATTTTGAACTGAATGATTTGAATCGAGGTAACCTATCGTTTTGCAGGGAATGACAGATTGGACGGATCCAACTAGATCCCTAACCAGTAGTTGTATAATTTCATATATTGTTATTATATATGTTGAAAACTGAATTTGTGGTGCAGAAAATAACAGGTTGGAGGAATCCAACAGAATTCCTCACTGATATTGATAATGTTTATCAATATGATCATATTGTTTGTATTGAACGTGAAATTAGTTTATATTTCACGGTTTGGTACTGTAGTAGCCATTTTCCTCTTTAGTATTGTCGATTAAAAGAAATGATTTTTCAAAATCGATATTAAATGGATTTTGAGTGGTTTCAAAGATATTTATTTATTTATTTGGATTTGAAATACGATTTTGATTGTAAAGAAAATAGTCGAAGTTAAATTTACAATTTTTATAAATATGTTAAATACAACTAATGAAGATCTATGATATTATTAATTAAATAGATAAACAATATAAACTTATCGTACTTGTTATTTAACTTTGTAAAATGGCTTGTAAGGGCCTTAACGGCCATAAAGGAAGTTTAAATCGATTTAAAAATATTTAAATGGAATGATGGAATCTTAGATTATACGAGAATTTATAAAGAGATTAAAAGTGATGTTTTTGTAAATAAATTATCATTTGAACTATGGTTTTTAAATATACGAAATGTGAGTTATATGACATTTCATACATAAGGTTTGCGAATCAGCGGGGAATGGAAATAGAATATCGATTCGTGAAATAGGCGATCACATAGCAAATGTGATTTGTCGAATAAAAGTAAAATGTTGGAAATAGAAATATATAAAATCCCAGTAGTGAAGTGATGATGAAAAGGGAAATCGCAAGTAGAAGTGAATGGATTAAAGAATTGGGAATTATATTTCCGTATCTAATGATAATTTCGAAAACGTCGTTTTGTAAATATGAAAATGGAAGTTGAAAGAGAATTTGTAAATGTGATAGATTTACGAATGAGATAGAAATTTATAAATTTTACAGATTTATAAATGGGATTGATATTTATAATGGGATTGAATATGGATTAAAGATTAGATTTAAATATGATTTTTGATATAAATTGTTAAGTCAATATTTTCCAAAGTACAGTATAATTGGATATACGTATATAAATTGATTATATGTAAAAAAGTTGTAAATAAATTCGTACGATAAGGAAATTAGGTAAGTATAAATTGAGAAGTTGGGAAATGGTATCAAATAGTTAATTAAGGTTTATTCCGAGGTTTGGAATGTGATATTCCGAAGTTCGGTATGATTTGAAAAGGGTATATTAAAAGAAAATAAAAAGTTTTGAAATGAAATCTGTAATGTTTCTTACAGATGATAAGTTGAATAGTTTTGATAAAAATAAATATAAGGATTCGTAAGGGATGTTAGTGTAAGAGTTGTAAAAGATATAAGTGTAAGATTTGTAAAGATATTTATATAAGATTGGTAAAGATATTTATATTAGATTTGTTAAAGACAGTTATAAATGATCTAAAAACAAAAATAGTATTGTTGTTACAAACAAGAATTGAAGAATATTTATAAAGAGATATTGAAGAAATTTTATAAAGGATTCCATTTATAATGGAATCGAAGCTCGAGTATAATATTATAAAGGATTATTAAAGGTTAATAGATAAGTATAACAATAGTTTACTTAATAATTAATTAATTAAATATTGTTGAGATGTAAATAAGGATTTCAAAAAAAAAAGTGTAGTTAATAAAATTCTATCTATTCTGAAGATATGAATGTTGTTGGTCAAGGTCTGGGAGGTAAATAAAATACCCCAACTTGATCGACTTCACGATTATCTAAGAATGATATTAGTTTATAAACAAGAGCAATTGAGGGAAACCTAAGTTGTGATTTCCGTAAAAAATAATATAAACTGTATTAAAAAAAGTTTATAAGTGAATGAAATGTTTTTTTAAGAATATTCTTATTTGTAATTAGAAATAAAATATAAACTCCAAATATTGGAAGATTAATAGAATATAATTAACAGATGGTTAATTGAAGAGGCTAAATGATACCGAGTATTGAATTAGTGAATCCATTTTCTTTTATGGATAAATGGTTGTTTTATTTGATAGTTAAATAACAACTATCAAATTTGGCCTATACGATCGTTGGTACGGAAAGACCGAGTTCGAATTTCGAAAACCATTTCATCCAGCAAATACGAATATGTGAAAGATGTTGATTTGAGATGGAACCATTGAAGACCGTTGAACTTCATAAGAGGAAGGACTGCTTGTCGAACCTCTCTGACTTGCAAGCAGATCTATTTGACGGTGATTCTGTCGTGGTTGGAAATCTATGATTTCAAGGACTTCTCACTGCTGATTCTCAGGGTGATTCCTAGGATGCAGTAGGAGGGTGCCTTCAGTTCATCCTATTCCTGGGTGACATGTATGTATGGATGTCTGACAGAGTATTTCTAGAAAAGTCACGTACATTGATTTCTTCAACTATACCAAGAGTGGAAGCGAAAAAGGAAACTTCTTTTAGCTAACATGTAAAGTATTGTTGTAGACGTCAATTAGTGATTTTGATGGATTTAACGATGTGGAATTCGAAGTGAATGTGATGTGCTGATTATAAAGGTGAAACGTAGCCTTAAGCCTCATCAACCGGGAAATGGTACAAAGTCGAGTAGGTCGCATGGCTATGTGGGTCGCAACCATTAGGGTATATCATTACCTGATCCGAAGAAATCAACTTTCTTCGGTTGTACCTTTTATTTTTGTATGCCTTCAGCGGTTGGCTGGCCCCCAACCATGTTGATGATATATTCGATACTCTCAAGCGAAGTGAGGGGACGGTCATGTTTAGCATGGGTTGCAAGATGTTCTTATTGAACCCCAATGTATTCATCACCGGAGGTACATTGTCGTAAAGGTGGTTTCCCATACCTTGCCATGGAAATCCATTCTCTAATAAGAGCCCGCGGTTTTGATTGTATACTATGTACATGGAACGTGAGATGTAAGCATTCTGCTAGATTGTTATTTACTTGTATTTTGACATTATTACAATATCAGAATAAACATATGATTTAGAAATGTTTTGGGTTACCGTAAGGTAAAAATCATCTGTGTTTATGTGTGGATTGGTCTTAAGGTTATCTTTTTCTTTCAGAAAGAATTTTGACTTTAAAATCAAGTTGGATGTTGCTAGTAAACTTAGTGGGTTTCTCACTCTGGTTCAACAGACTGATCCGATGTTTGTAACGCTCAGGTTAGACCGAGTTGTACAGGTTCAGGTTATCGGATGTTATGAAGAGACGAGCTGGATGAGTTCAGACGTATGATATTATATAATATTTTTCCGTTGTATGTTGTATATGAGGATAGATTATTATAACTGTCCAGATGTGTTGATGTACTTAAATGATTGTAAGTTTTTATTTCATGCTCTCAGTAAAGATTTATTTCTATATTATATTTTGTTCCACTGCGATGTAAGACTCTTTGTTGTGTTGTGTTCTTTTCTTCTTCTTCTTCTATTCAAATATTTCTTTTATTTTTCTCACCCTCTAACTTCTTTTTAATAACTATCTTGAGTTCTGGTAAGTAATACGGGATTTGTGTATTATTGTTGGAATTCGGGTATCGAATTCCCTCGGTATGTTACAATCATACCAAGCTCTAGGGCTTGTTTTAATCCATATGAGGGTTTCTTTAATTTATATACGTGGTATGGAAATTTTTCATCTTCAAAAAGAGGTGGTTTCTCTAAATATACGCCTTCTTTAACATATCCATTTAGAAAAGCACTTTTAACAACCATTTGATATAATTTCATTAATTTGAAATTATTATGATTAGCAAAGGCTAATAATAACCTAATTGCTTCTAATCTTACTACGGAGGAAAACGTTTCATCATAATCTATTCCCTCTTCTTGAGTATAACCTTATGCTACTAATCATGCCTTATTTCTTACGACCTCACCATGTTTATTCATTTTATTTTATAAACCTATTTAGTTCCAATTATAGTTTTATCCTCTGGTTTAGGAACAACTTCCCATACAACATTCCAAGTAAATTGATTCAATTCTTTTTGCATCGTAAGGATCCATGAATCATCGGATGATGCTTCCTTTGGATTTTTAGGTTCAATAGTTGAAATAAAAGCTGAATTACTCATACTTTTTAAATTGGTTTCTAGGTCTAACAACAGATTCAATATCTCCTAAGGTATTTTCTATGGGATGATCAATTAATAATCTAATTCTTTTATTTGGTTGATTATTTTCATTATTTGTTTCATTAATCTCATTTTCACATTCATCTTCGTTGTTTTATGTTGCATTCTTATAGTTTTCATCAAAGGATACATTTAAGGTTTCTTCTATAGTATTAGTTCTTAAATTAAAAACTCTAAATGCTTTACTTCTCTTTGAGTATCCAATAAATATTCCTTTATCAGATTTAGAGTCAAATTTGTCTAAATTTTCTTTAGTATTAAGAATAAAACATTTACTTCCAAATATTTTAAAATATGATACTTTTGGTTTCTTATTATACAAAAGTTCAAAAGGTGTTTTATGAGTTAAGAATCTTACTAAAATTTTACTTAATCTATAACAAGTTATTGCAACTGCTTCAGCCCAATTTTTTTTCCAGTAAGTTACTGTCTGTTAACGTGGCTCTCACACACTCTTGTATTGACTTATTTTTATGTTCAACTACTCCGTTTTGTTGAGGTGTTTTGGGGAAGGAAAAATTATGGGTTATCCACTTTTTATTACAAAATTTTCATTTTCGAACTCTCCACCATGGTCACTACGTATTGTTTTGATTTTTAAAGATAATAAATTTTGAATGCTTTTAGCAAAGGTTTTTAATTGATCAAAATTATCACTTTTATTTTTAAGAAACAAGGTCCAAGTAAATCTAGAAAAATCATCGATTATTACATAAACAAATCTATTATGATTTATTTATTAAGTTTGGAATGGACCGAATAGATCCATGTGAATTAATTCTAATGGTTTCGAGGTTGTAATTTCCTCTTCTGATTTAAATGAACTTCTTTTCAATTTCCCGAAGTGACAAGCGTCACATGAATTATTTACTTTAAATTTCATTTTGGGTAATCCCCTAATTGAATCTGACTTTGAAATCCTAGAGATATGTTTGAAATTTATATGATCGGATCTCTTATGCCAGATTCAAGGGTCGCTTGTATTGGCCATAAGACACAAATTATCTTTGGAGATTTTCATACTCAATATATAGATAATTTTATTTCTATCTCCTATAAATATAATTTTTTAATTGCTACCTTCTATAAAACATTTATCATTTTCAAAGTTTATTTTATAGCCTTTATTAAAAAGTTGACTTATACTTAGTAGGTTATGTTTTAGATTTCTAACTAATAAAACATTAGACATAACAGGAGTTTTAGAATTACCGAAATTGCTGATGCCAACTATATATCCTTTAGAGTTATCACTGAAGTTGACCATTCCTCCATCTTCATATACTAGCTTATTCAGTAATTCTGGATTTCCCGTCATACGTCTTGAACATGCACTATCCAATATCCATTTTTCCTTTTTAATTTTCACCATTTGTCTATCAGAATTTGAATTTTCAATAGCCCTGTAACACGCCTTTTAAAAATTTGAATTTCCAATAACAATGTAACACACCTTTTCCTGTTTTGGACAATAATTCTGTAGATCACTTGAATTTTCAACATAATTGAATGTTGACCCTTTAAACATTGATGCAATTCATGAATTAAGACAAGTGTTATAAATCAATTCAAAATTTACCATTTAATATTTTCAAAAATCAGATTATGAACTTTTTGAAAGTCTTGCTCTGATACCAGTTGTTAGGGAATGCGGAATGTGGATCTTAAGGCAAAACCTTGCTCTGATACCACACAATGATTATCACACCAGAGATGATCACAAACACAGAAACAATCACAAACACAGAAATAGATAAATATAAAATGCAGAAAAGGAAAGAACACACCGGATTTTATACTGGTTCAGATTACTCCTACGTCCAGTCTCATGCAATGCTGGATTGCGCAGAGTGTTATTATTATCAATATCCAAGTACAACCCCTTGATTTTACGGCTACAAGGTTAACACTGCTCCAATCACCCTTGATTTCATGGCTACAAGGTTAACATCGCTCTCTTTCCTTGATTTTAGGGTTACAAGAAACACAGCCTTTCCTAAACAATTTCCAAATAATTACAACAACCGTATAGCTCTTCAATAGCACTTCAATTAAGTGTGTATTTGATAGAGATTGAGAAGAGAAGAAGTTTGATATAATTTGAGTAGAAATCGGCAAAGTATAAGTGTAGAAATCAAGAAAATAATGTATATTAATGATGGTAAGTAAAGGAGTGAAGATGGAGAAGAAAGAATGAATAAAAATGTGAAATCAGCCCCTATTTATAGTGTCCCATAGGTCGCAACGTTCCTGAAACGTTTCAAACAGTGAAAAGGCACTTCCTTTGAAAATTAAAAATATGACTGTTCTATGTCGACATATCTAATTATGTATGTCGACATATGTATAATACTTTATTTTTAAAACTATTTTTCAAGTGTTTAAACATATATATTATTCTGGAAATTCTTGAATCAAAACTTGGTAATTTAAATGAATATTCTAAAGTGTAAAATCATATGGAAACATAGTAATATATTATATAAACATATTTATAAAGTTATAAAATTTAAAGTTGTAAATCTATAAAATATATATATATATATATCTTAATATATACTAAAGCAGAAGCCACTGAGCCTACGTGGCATCACCACAGCCACTCATTCCTCCATTTTCCCGCCAAAACCTCTCAGCCATTTTTTTATTATTAAACACACTATACAATGATTATTATTACTTTACTTTACTCAGATGATTTTCCCAGAAGACTTCAGAGTTTTTTAGACACAATCTCGCGTCTTCCCTTTTCCCTACTCCACTAAAAAACCCATTTCTACTCACAATTATCTCCTCTTCCACGCTTTTCAATGTAAAAACATATGTATAAAGTAACAAAGACCTCCTACCTTGAAATTGAGCAAACATGCCTTCCAGTCGAACTTCAACCAGGCGAATCGATCCGCTCTATTCCTCTGTCTTCACTTTTTCTGACGTTCGATGCTTCCTCCTGGTTTACCGACACCGATGTCGTATAGAGCTTCTCACTCTCTCTGTTGTTTGTTCGACCAGGCCCTGCAGTGCTGCTTTAATGTAAAATTTCTTCTTTTTTCCATTTACAAGACAACAAGATTGAAAGATGCGAAATTGTAAAGCTGGGTGAAAAGGAAAATTTCGAGAAATTGTTTGTTTTTTAAACATAGTAGCTTTGTCATCGTGAAAGATTTTAACTTGAAAAAAAAGCGCATGAAAAATAAGGAACAGTAAGAGCCAAGAAAGATAGTTAAGATGTTATTTTGTTTATACTTATATTTTAGCTTTTTATCATGCAAAAATTATGTGAACTGTAAGTTCAAAGAAAAAAGCCTTACTATTCTACAATGATAACTTAAGCATCTCATTATTTTGCTCATTGTAAAGTGCATGGGTGATTCTTATCGTTATTGCATGTATTTGCAGTACTGTACGAGTGAGGCTCTAAGTTTGGCGAATACTAGGCGAAGAACGAGCAAGAAAGAAGAAAGCAAGGTTATTTGGGAACAACTACTGGAAGAAGAACTAGAAGACATTGAAGAAACTGGTGAGTAAAGAAGGTGAGGAAAAAGGTAGGATATTTTTTCATAAATTTATTTTGTTTTTTAAGCTTAGATTTTGATCGAGGTTGAGTTTTAAATTAATTTAAGTTGAAATTTTTAGATGTTGAAGCTGAAAAGTTGGAAGTAGAGGCTGAGAAGAAATCAGATGAGATAGGGCAAAGTGGTTATCTGAAAGCAGATGGTGATCAGCTAAAATTAGAGGAAGAGAAAGGTAATAAAATTTGAATGTTTTCTATTGTATCTTTCCTATTTTACATGCAAAGAAATATATTCCTTAAACAAACGTAATTAATATTTATTGATTATAGGATATCAATCCATGCAACTATTCTTCTATAATATTTGATTTAATTATATCTATCATATAAATAAAGCCTTGGTTAATCATGGTGAAGTTTCTTTTTTTTAAGAACCGAGTTCATGTTTATGTCACTAGGTACACCTATTATTACCAGACGATCATTTCTCCTCCCATATGCAACTGAATCGGTCTACAAGATGATAAAAAGAGAAAATAATAAGCTACATTCCTGAAGGAGGTAGAGGGTAAGCGCAATTGGAAGATCGCAGTTCCATAAAGGTAAATAATGCATTGTCTATGTTTTTCTTTCTTCAATTATCGAGGGTTGTAGCTGAAAGTATTTCATACTTAGAAAGCCTGATGGTAGGATATCCACATATCTTAAATTTAAACTAATTTTTTGAAGAAAAAAATAGTCATACCCTTTCTTAAATTTCTTTTCCTTCTTAACTTTGACCTCTCTATCAATGTGTTTTTTTACTTAAAATGAAATATGAAGTTTATGGTACTCTTTCAGTTTTTCTATGGAATCTACTCTCTCTCTCTCTATATATATATATATTTATTAGTTCTTTAACTTTATGTTTTTAGGAAAAAAAATCCTAAAGTGTGGTTGACGATGCTGGCCCTAGCAGATAAACCAGTCATCAGGGTATGCTGTCCATCCATTTGGACTCTTTTTAAAATCAATTTATTGTTGCTTTTGCAATTTTAGCATTTTAGGAATGGCTAATTCGTTCCTATTATTTTCAAGCATTAATTTTTTATTTTTTATTTTGATTAATGGATGTTGCTAATTTTAATTTATACCCATGGATTCTTTTGTTTTTATTGAAGCACTGCTTGATACAATGAAAACATCTTACATATTTTGATTTTAGTGAGACCGAAGGTGTTGCTGGAAGAAGGGAGCATAGGTCCGTCAGGTCATTCCCCATAATGATTTTTTTTACATTATTTGGAAAAAGTGATTTTTTTTAAACATTATATGTAGTTTCTAATCCCTAATTTCTTTGCCATTTATATATTCGCTCCTCAAAGAAGCGCCTGGTATTTAAAATCTAAGGTTTCAAGTGAAAAGCATTGATCTAAAGGCAAAGTAATTACTGGAAACTCTTCTTCCGCCACTCCACTACTGCTGCTCGATATGTTAATGGAGGCAAGTTTCATTGTGGTGGAGAAGGCGTGGAAACTGTTTAGAAATGAATTAGGGCCTAACAAGTCGATTTTCTGCAAGAAAGATGTTGAATCTCTTACTTTGAGAATCATAAAGCTCAAAAAGGATGTAAGAATTTAAAGTTATGCTTTTTGCGGGTTTTAGATTTCGTTTAGTACTCAATTGGTGTCATTTAAATTTTGACATTTGTTATTCCATGTTTTCTATGGTTATGGGCTGCACTCGAAGCTTTTTCAATACAGAGATGGTGCTTTCTACATAAGATTAGCGATATTGCAGTCTTAAATTTGGTTAATCTTATGTCTCTTAACCATAACTTTTTAATTTTTGTCTCATTTTGTTTCATAGTTTACTATGTCTCATTTTTGGGGTATATGCTAATAGCTTACTATGTTTTAAATTTGGATCATACTATCATGTATTTTTGTTTACACCATCCATGAATATACAAGGCCATGTACTTTTAAGTATGCATGAAGTTTTGGATCGTACTAAGAAATGTAATGTATATTTTGTTGCAACATTTTAAGTATGCATTATGTTTTGCACTAACCTAATGTTATATTGTTATTATCAATAGGCTAACTAAGTGCAAATAATGATTAAGGCATCACAATGAAGTCACGACTAAATTGAGCTGGAAATGCACACGTTATTCTTGACTTAGGACTAGGTACGATACTACCTTTAAAGTAATTTTAATTATTTTCTTAAGGAGGGACAATTATAATGGAAATTGATTATATTTTTCAGCCAACAGTTTCTCCATTGCCAGAAGATTCTCAGACGAAGTTGGTTAAAAATTCCGTCCTTAAATCTCAGCGTTCTGGTAACGCAGGCTCCACTTTGCTAAATGTTCGGGCGCTAGTTTTAGAACCCCCTCTCATGATAGATTTTGTTGGTTTTGAGGTTGCTGAACTTTTATTTGTGGGCCTTTAATATTTATGGGTCTACTGTCACATTATATGCTTAATCATCACATTATATGCTTAATTTTATTGAACATACATGTTTGTTTACATTCGTTTTCAAGTTATACAAATTTACATGGCACATGTTGCCAAACTAATCAATTCTGCTAACTTAATAAAGTTATTGTAACCAATTTTGTGTTCAGAATTGTGCATCATTTGAGTTAAATGGAGTGTTATCACTTGATTTATATTAGAGACTGTGCCTGTATGCATATTTCTTAACCTATATATGTATTCCATGTTTTCTTTTTTCTTTATTTTATAACTGTGTTAAGAAAACTAACATAAAATTGGATTGTTATTTGCAGAAAATGTGAAGCGAAATATAATATTAACAGAGCAAGCAAATTGTGATCAGGCACAATTTCTGATCACATAACGTAGATCTCATGTTTTTACATCTAGCTATAGCTTCAATCATTTTTGTGAATTCATATTTGTTCTATTTTGATATATTTTTGCATAAGTCCATTACATATAAATATATCCAACTGACATTTTCATGGTTCCTTTTTTTTGTTAAATGGAGTGGAAAAATTTAATGTACTTACGTGGATAGTTAAACAAATGATAAGTTAAAACACATATTAATTAACTATTTTGTTTCAGTTTTGAGGAAATGATTATGGGAGAGCATAAATATATACAGATAAGCATGACATATATATATATATATATATGTGTGTGTGTGTGTGTGTGTGTGTGTGTATACACACTTGATATGCATTTTTTGGTTATTATATAACAAAAAAATAAATAGAAAGAACTAAATGCCTAAACGATTGAGGTTCTAACATGGATTTAATGCAGATCCATAAGTATGCTTTAATTACGCTTAGCGGTCAGTTGAGCATCCTAAGAAAAGGTAATTTTAAGCATCGATGATGTAGCAAATTTGTTGTAAATATTGGAAATAAAAAAATGGTGTTGTGTAATATAGTTTAAGAAGAATTTGTTGCAAATTTTGCAGGACATTTACGGGATTTTTTTCTTTTCTTTTCTTTTCTTGGAAGTTCATTATATTTATATATGAGGCATCTAAAATTTTAGCACAACATAATTTAAGGCTTTAAATACCTGCATGATATGCATGTTTATTGAGATGGCACTAATTATGACAATTTATTTTTATATTGTTAAAATGACTGATTTCTGAGTGCTCATGGCAGTTTTTGTGATATTTTGTATTTAATAAAATAATGATTACCTAATAATGTATGCTTCAATTTATTTGCAGCTTTGTAATAGGAAGGAAATTAAAGTTAAGCAAAGGATGAATTTTTTTCTCCAACTCAGTAGCCTTTGGAGTATCAGCTGTTTAAGTACGAAAGCTCCATGGAATGGATGTTCTTTTTTGAGTACTCATGTTCATGAGGGTCAGGTTCTTAGTATGATTTTTTCTTTTCACTTCTATCAATATTGGAATTGTGTGTAAGAGTTCAAAAGAAAACACAAGAAGGACATCACTGGTAATGGTAGAGCATTCAGGCCACTGTGAAAACTTTGCAAGATAGTAAAAATGAACTCTTTCTTCAACTACTCAGACCACAGATTGGATTGAGTCACTGTATGTGGGTATGTCAGGTTAGCTTCTAAGGTCACCTCTTTAGGGTTCATTTGCTATGATGGATGAATAACATGCCCTTTAATAATTTCATAATTAACAGTAGACTTAAAATGCATTTCTGCTCAAAATAAACCTGGACTCGGACTCCAATACAGATTTTTTACACCAGTCTATGAGCAACTAGGAAAATGATACAAATGAATTAGCTATTTTTTCGCTATTGTAGGATTATAAGACGCTGCAGTACATGGATATGTATACAATTTATGATGAATATCCTATAAACGTGGATGGATATTTCTTAGCATGTGGGACAACATGGAACTCAATAATGATATGCGTTGATTTTATCTTTGTTATTTAGTACTCATATAGTACTCAAACATAACTAGAAAGCCCTTTAAGTTAGGATATATAAAATGTATAAATAGTTGTTTGGTTAGTGACTTACATGGATCATTCTTCTTAGAATCTTAACTTTGTTTCTATGGTGGAAGTATTGTTGTATAGTGTGATACGTTAATTTTCTATTACAAACAAGAAATTCGTCTTTGTTATTGGGTTAAAACAGGCAATAAGACATTACTTATATACTACCAACTATTTTGCAGTATATCTAAAGCAATAAATTCGCATATCAATATGTATGCATTATATGGTGTAGAGAATATATAGCTAAACACTTTTAAATCGGTTCATGGTCAAATCTTTAGGAAATTGTTGTATAAATGATACGGTATTAATTTTCATTTCACTGATAGAAATTTTGAACCTAAACTTAATTCACAATAAATAGTCGTGGTCGGCTCCAAAACTCAGTGTATGCTCAAATCAACTGCCAGTCTAAAGCCACATTTTATTTTTAAGTAATTTTATTAATTTAAGTTGATTAATACTTATATAATTTAGTTGACAGTCATCCTTTTTGGGGTATGCAAATGTAATGTATACTGTAATTATCAAAATGCATCCAGTTCCTAATCTTTAAAATCTACTTGCAACATTTTTATGTGGTTTAACTATAAAATATTTATTCATTCCACATCACACAATCAATTTTCACAACACATCAATCAAACAAACAAGTCATCCATGGTCTTTGGACGACGGGTGCTGGATGCTGCTAAACACCGTCTGCATCCTAGTATATATTTCAAACTAGAAAAATAAGATAAAAGTGAGGAGTTCTCACCTTGGGGATCCACTCCGCCATTCTTTAACGGACGATGGTTTGAATTCTGTTCTAAATTTCAACGCCATCTTCTTCACGCTGTTCATAGTAAAAAACACATTTTTATTCCAATGCTGAAAATTATAATTTTACTTTGCTAAAAACTATATTTTTACTTCGCTAAAAATTGTATTTTTACTTCGAAACCGTACATGTAAAAATCGCATCTTTAACACGATGTTTATATTACAAAGATAATATTTTTATTTCGATGTTCATACAATAAAAATCATATTTTTATTCACTCTATAATATAAAAATCATATTTTTATTATCTCTAGAATATAAAAATCATATTTTTATATTCTCTACTTCATTATAAAAATCAAATCTTTATCTTTCTTATGTTAAAAAATCTCATCTTTTTAATGTTAAAAGTCCTATCTTTCTAATGTTAAAAGTCTTATCTTTCTAATGTTAAAAATCAAAGCTTTTTTAATGTTTAAACAATGATTTAAATAAAATAAAATTAAAATTAAATTAAAAACTCACTTTTATTTTGATCCGAGGAGAGGTTAGCTTTCACTGGTGGTCGGGAAGGGAGCTAGGGTAGCCGGCGGCGGTCTTCAGGGTGTTAGGGTTCGTGGGTGGACCGTTTTCAGGAGATTCGGAGGGGGAGTTCGAGGTTCACGTTGTAGGAAGGATGATGGCGGCTAGAGGAGGGTGGCGCGCGCCTGTGGGGGCACGGTGATGGACCGGCGACGAGGTGGCGACGTTCTTCACATCGATTGGGGCTCGCGCTGGGGCTTCTACGCGCTGGAGTGAGGAGAAGGAGGTTACGGATCGGAAGGGGAGGGTACGGTGTCGGAGAGGGGCGTTGGCGATGGCCAGCGGTGGTGGGCGGTCCTCCAGAAGCGGCGGTTCCCTTTTTTTCTTCCTTTTTCCTTATTTGTTTCGATATGAACAAGAAAACGTGGGGGGGGGGGGGTTAAGGAGAGAGAGAAGGGAAGTTTTTTTATTATTAATTAATTAATTTTCAAAAAGGTAACTTTTATATTCTAACTCCAAACGAGACCCACCGCCTGTCGTCTCTAGCTAATTACCCCCATTCCGAACACAATGGGATATGTATCGTAAGCTAGTTCGATCAGTTTTCGTCAAAATCAAAATATAAATATATATATTGAATTTGAACGCACATTTCAATTTACTGGGGCCACATACAGACTCTAAAAACTCCCGAAAAATATTTCCTAGCTTCATATTGACAATACGGTCCTAACTAATATAATTTCGTCAAATTCTGAGACCGTTTGAAAAATGGCCATTTTCTGGTCGGTCGAAATTGACTGAAACTGTCAAAACACGTTTTCCTTCGCCATGCTCACATATTGATTTCAAAAATTATGAATTTTGGAATCTAGCAATAACTTGACATCCCGGATCCAACAAAAGTGGTTTTGTCAAAAACAGAGGTCGTTTGCAAAATTTCCATTTTTAAGGGCAAAAAATTCCATAACGACTATTCTGAATTTTCAACTGGATATAACTTTTTATTCCCGCTATGAAATTTCAATTTTTCGGATTCATCGGAAATATATTCCCAACAAGATTCTAATATTTTTTGTTTTGCTAAAATCCGGTTTATTTTGAATCTTGTACATTCATTTGAAATTTGAAATCGAATTTTCGAACTACCGCGCCATTTTCAATTCCTTTTATGATTCAAAATAAATATTTATATTCTAACGTCGATTCAAATAAAAATGTACGTTCTAATTCTATTCAAAATATTTTTCTCATTGTTATTATTTAAAATAATTCATTTTATATATTCAAAATTCATCAAAATTTCCAAAATAACAATTTTAAATTGGTTCGGATTTCCGGATTATTACAATCTCCCCCACTTAAAACTTTTCGTCCCCGAAAAGGAACGGCGCTGAAAGTTGTTTTACAAATCTACTCAACTTTCATTATTTTCATTATGGCTTAAGTTCTTCAACTTTTCAGTTTCTAAGAACTTTTCAAATGCTTCAAAAATTTGGCTAACAGCCTAAATTTTCGGAAAATTTCGCCATAACCTCCCCTGCACGGGAGCACCGTGAAAATCCTGAAATTGCCATACAGGCCTCTCCAATCCAAAAAGAAACAGCCTAGCGGCTAGCCAATCGGCTCATAAAATCATCCAAAACCCAAGAAATTAGTAAACATGTACCTATTTGTCGGGCAAACAATTTTATTCTTTTGCTCTAGCCTTCTTACTCTTGGTCAATGTATACACATGTATATGCATGCAATTCCAAACAATTTTTCATACAGTTAAATATTTTGTACAATTTGGTTATATGTACCGTTCGTGTACATATTAGTTTCAACAATCTCAGTAGTTAAACTAATAATCAAACAACACGACCATCAATCAATTAGTGGATTATCGTTTTCAAACATATAACTTTAATACATAGTCAAAAATCATGTTTTTGATGCCATGTCACAACAATATATTCTAGCTATATTTTGGTTCTCATACCAGTCAATTGGAAATATATAGATATCTCACTTTCGAAACTCGAACACAAATGCTGACGATGATGCATCATCACCAGGATTATCCCCGGGCGACTAGAGTGTGATTCTATATCTATCTAGTATATTCGAGGCTTCAAATACATGTGGATCAGACGTATATTAAAATCTCTATATACTTGATTGTCCAAATTCAATACAAATAAATAATCAAATACGTATAATAAGATTGAATTTTCAAAAAAAAAAATTTGTTTTCATTTTTATTTTTAAAAACACTACTCTTCACACTCGTTCTAGGATACTACTGATCTCATCTCTAACGAGTCATTCTCATTGGATATTACTAATCCAATCTCTGATGAATTCTTTCGTTTGGTCCTAACGTGTCTTGTTCTCCGAGCTTTGTAAACCAAAGCTATGATACCAAACTATCACAACCCGAACTTCCCCATGAAGGAAAGCACGGATTGAGTTGAGAACAAGACAAATCAGAACACAAACAGAAGAACATTTCATTGCTTATTACAACAACCATTAGAATACAAGAATATACAGAGTATGAATAAATATTATACATCAGAGAAATATCAGAGATTTAAATTTCATTACATAGCAGCGGAAAACAATACAAAACACAACTGAAGGAGATATACGGATACAGAGCTTTCCGAATATCATTCCAGCTGTAAACCAGGATCCTGTGAATATAAATCTGCAAAACCAAAACTACTAGCTGCCCGTGCAAAAAATAGGGGCACCCAGAGTTTAGGTTAAAACAATAAACTCTAGGTCAGTCATGTGACTGGTGTGAGAACTAAAACAATTATTTAAAACATTACTTTAAAATAAAGTAAATCAAGGGACCACGTCGTATAACACGGAACGGGTTTCCTCCCAAGAATACCAGTGCATATAACAAAGCAGCGCAATGCTTTTTGGAAAGATGAAGCTATTATAAGACCCAGGTCCCATCACACAATGCAACGCAAGCCGGAGGATAGGGCTTTCCCTTATAACAGCCAAACATGCTTGGTACGTTAAAATAAATCATTTGATACTATTGTAAGTGCATAGTGTATAAAACAACTTCAAATATAAATGTATCAATCCTAGACGGCATGGGTACCGTATATCATGTCGCCAATACTAGGCTCTACAATCAAAACCGCAAATGTCACGTATTGGAAGTTGGATTTCCATCTGTGAACCAAGACAAGGGATCGTCCTTACCGCTTCGAGACGCTCTAGCCCGTGTCTTAGGACCCAGACTCAGGTGGGCCCTTGGATCGTCAGGGCCGTCCACCGATGTGGATTAAAATGCCTGAACACTGCGTTTCCCCGCCCTATGGGGCGTCAATGAGCCAAATGACTCCATCGGACCCGGATCGTCCGATCTAACCGAGGCACCTCGCTATCCATCATCCACATAAGTAAAATGTCCGGGCGTGTAAAACTCAAAACACCACTCCTAGCTAGAAGGAAACGCATGCCCTCCCTGAGGTCCTTCTCCCGTTTCTGGTTCACACTGGTGTGTGAGGTTCGCGAATTAACGCTACACAAAGCTACGCTGTATTAAAGCCGTGCTTTGATCATCAACCACAAGACTCTGCTTTTCAACAAAAGCCTTGATCATTTGCATCTCACTATGCCACACCGACAATTCACGCCATGCGACTGATGTCTATCGATATATATCCTCTGAGCTCGTACGTCCCAGAGAAGGGCGTTAAGCATGAGAATAAATTCTCCGCCGCCAAACATATATATATATTTAATAGAGATCGATTAACACAAAATAAAATCCAATGTCAGACACACAGTCCATTTACAAGTCTGTTCTGGGTCTGAACGAAATCGGAGGAACCTTATTCCTCGCATATCCATCGATCTCCAAGTACGTCTGGACGATCACCAGCTGATTCCCTCCTCTTGGGTGTACAGCCCAATCAAGATCATCAGTAATTATCCAAACAACGTGAAGACCTCCGGTCTTCAACCACCGTCTTCATCCTCGACATATTGTCGAATCAGTTATTCAGAATGGGTATAAACCCGGCCTTTTCGAATAACTCTGTATATAATAAACAAGTGCTATAAAAACACAACATACGCCTCATTCCAGTCCAGAATATTTCTTTATTCAAATATTCTTATACTTTGGGAAAGGTTCCCATTAATTTTATCAAAGATAAATTCTTTAAATTTATTCTTTGAATCTTCTTTTGAATATCAATTCAAACCATATTACGGTTTACCCAAACTAGTCGGGATTAACGAACCTTACCGAAGTAATCATTTGTTTTAATTTCCCAACCCCAACCTATTCATCCCATGAAGTAAAACTGGTAATACTTCATATTTAACACCACAGTATTATCGGTAAATTCAATTACCATTTCACGTTCAAATCTAATTAAAGATTTAACTATCGCCTGGAGCAAAACTGGTGATACTCCATTCTCGATCATTTCAATCTAATTAAAGATTCATTAAAACTCCACTTGTTTTAATCTTCCAAAAAATCAATATTAATGATTGTTTAACTTGGGAAATCATATCCTGTCTTTAACTTGGTTAAAAAACCAATGTCATTTAAAACACGGTTCATGATAAACCCAAAATCACATTATATTCCATCAGCCTTTAACCGTAAATTAGCAAGTGAATAATTCCCTAAATGTTAACCCCGAAGGCCGAAACCAACATCAGATCAATACCCAAGAAACTATCCAACTTAACTAATCTCCAGTTATTTACTGATTTTCTTAACTCCGTTGGGTCTAAGAACAGTATCATTAAAGATACCATTCACGACAACCCAAAATCACATTCCATTAACGATGGTGTAACACCCCGTCTATTCTATAACAGTGAAATTCACAAATTAAAGTATAATTAATTTCAAATCAAAGAATTAAGGGAAACGGGATACGCCATTGCGTTCGTCTCGGAATTCTGCTTGAGATAGAGTCCGAGTTTGCGTAAAACGGACTCCGTATGAAGAAGATATGGCCTCCGGAAGTTTCAGAATTCAGTTTAAAATTCAAACAGACCAAAACAGCTCAGAAAAACTAATTCAAATTTCAAAATCGGGCCGGAATGGCCAGGGCGGGAAAATTCCCGCCCAAGGCACCCAGGTCGACTTGGCAGTCGACCTGGGGCTAGCCAGGTCGACTGGGCAGTCGACCTGGGTCAACCGTGTCGACTGCCAAGTCGACACGGTGTCGACTGGGGTGTCGACCTGGCCCCTGAGCCAGGTCGAACCCAGCCCACCCTGGCTGGCCTGGTCTGTGTTTGGTCGATTTTCTGAGCCTTGCCTTGTCACTAGGGCTAGGTGTCAGCTCCTGGTTGGTCTCTCCTTTGAACGAACGACTATTATTAAACCAAGCTCCATCGACGGTCCGAATCAACTCATAAACACTATAAAAAGAACCTAAGACCTAGCCTAAATCATACTATTTCATTTTAGCCTTAGGCCGCCGCCATTAAACCTAGAGCTCTAAATTAAAAATACAAAGAACAAAATTATAGAAGACGAAGGACGATTCTTGAAGGCTACAACTAGAAGCTACAACAACTACGACGCTTTAGACAACGGATTTGGGGATATTTGATTTGGAATTTTCTATTTTGATTACTTGCTTCATATTGTAAGTTCTATGTCACTTTTTAGGCAAAAACGCTAAAATAACATGGACATGCCATGAATTGAAACCGGATTTAGGAACTATTATTAATCCATGTTTATATTGTTTAACTTTGAATCATAATTTGGGAATATTGCTATGTCAACGTTGCAAGTTAAACTTATCATGATTTTGATGTTGTTATGAATCACTTGGGCTTAATTGTATGGCAAGTTGGACTAATACATGTCCATGGAATCACTATGTTTATTGAAATCTTTATGTTGATTATGATGCTAATTAAACCATGTCTATGATGTTGATGGAACTATGCCTGTGATGTTAATATACCTATCATGTTAATGACAAATTGGGAATTGCTAGGTTATGATGAAAAGTTGGAATCATTATGTTTATAATGCTAGATGAGAATCATTATGTTAAAAATGCTAAATTGGAATCCACTATGCCTATTAGAATTACCATGCCTTTAATGTTTCATGTTTGTAATAAAATTATTATTATGCCCGCAATGATTATTATGCCTATGATGTAAAGTTGAAATCATCATGTTAAACTAAGTTGGAACCATTACTATGCCAAGTTATCATCATGCTAGTATTGAAAACCATGTGATATGTTATAGCCTGTTTATTATGCAAGTGATGTTGGAATTGTCACATATGCCTATCACATGTTTGGTGTTATTTCCCTTTATCTCTTGAATTGTTTATGCTTGTGAACGAAGTACGTTTATATACGTTGGGGATACGATTGGGTAGAATAGGCAAAACTTGAACTGATTATAATCATAAACCGTGAAATTTGGCATAAGTAGAACATGAAATATGGCACGAAAACTTGACTTGAACATGCCATAACTTGACTTGAAAAACATGCCTTAGTTGGGCACGAAGTTGACATATGAACATGCTATGGAAATAGCACGAATCTGATAAGAACATGGGCATGACTTTAGAAAACAAGAAAGTGGCCAACTCGAGGTTGGGTTGAGTTTGTAGTGTACATCTGCCCGGAACCGCCCGGCAAATCCAGTTGCTACAAACAATAGGACCCAATGTGGGTAGTTGGTCATATCGCGCTTGAAACCCGAGGTTGGGTTGAGTTCGTAGCGTAAACCTGCCCGGAACCGCCCGGCAAATCCAGTGGTTACGAACAATAGGATCCAATGTGAGTGGTTCGGTGCATTAACGAATCAATTAATGCCAATTAGGGTTAAGTCATGAACATGAAAAAGACAACTTAACCAACTTGAACACGATTTGTAGGGCTAAGTCATGAAGTTGAAACGACAACACTTAGCCAACTTGACATGACACGTAGGCGAGTTAAGTCACGAATTTAAACGACATACTTAACCCTCTTGACATGACTAGACTGGAAGAGGATTAAGTCACGAATTACATGACTTAATTGGTTAGGCGGGTTAGGTCACGAATTACATGACCTAATCTGTTAGGCGAAACCCTAGACACGACCCTTTTCAGCAGTAACCCTCTAGATGTATCAAGGTACCCTGGGGCTAGGCCGGGTGGGGCACGATTACTGGGTTGATTGTAAGAGGTGAACGACGGCAGTGGGGTACGCCAGTGTAGGTTCGGTGGACTACGGTCGTGCACGTATTCCGGGGCAGACACTGGGTATCTATAGATTTATCTGTGCATCTTGAATCGTGTCAGGGATTGACACCCTAGGGCTGATACACCCGAACGTGGACCCAGCACAGGTGACTACATTCGTGATTAGCAATATGACACGGACACTTGACGAGCTAGAACTTGTAGGGAGCCGATCGGCTAGATAAGCGCTCCGTAGGACCCCGTACTTGGGTCAGACCCCGTTTCAGGGTCGTTTCACGATATTGGGCCATGGGATTTATTTCGTGATTAACTCGTGACATGGGCTTAGTATACTAGTACAGTCGATGCACGAATCTTGAACATGTGATTCTTTATTTGTCTTGTCTTAACTTATCATGATCACCTTAGTCTATCTTGTCCACCTTGACACCCTTCTTGAGTTTAGTTCCAGTTCATGCATGACATGTTGTTTTAACCGTTTTTACACTGAAAGTCACTAGGACTTACTCAGTCTTTATGACTGACCCTTTTCCTTTCGCCTCTTTTTCTTTCGTTTCCCCCCCCCCAGTTTCACAGGGAGGGAATACCGCAGCTTGACCAGTTTTCACATCCAGCTTGAAGAGAAAGAATGTATTGCTTGGATCTTTTCCATTTTGGACTATGGCTTTGGACATCAATTAGGGGACTTTTGCAGTTTATTTATGTTTTCTTTATGCTTCTTTAAATAATGAAATCAAGACAGTTATGATTTTGGAAGTATTGTAAGACAAATTATGACATGGTTTATGAACACGTATTATGTTGAAATAAAAGTTGTTGCTGTTTTTCCGCTGTTCAAAAATATGTGTTCTTATATCTATCTTGTATATCTGTGACTTATACTTACAAACCTCCACCAAAATTTGGGCATTCCCTTTGAGAGTGACCCTAACAGAGGTGGGGTGTTTCAGATGGAATCTTCATGGAAAACAAATCGATACATATAATCGATATAAACTTCCATATCCGACTAACAATATAAATGGAATAATGACAAAGCCTTTTAAATTCCATATATATTAGCAGTCCTCATCCACAGAAATTCACTTCGATTATTATCAAATCGAATTCCATTCCATTCCATTCCAATTTATTTTATTAAATTGGAAAACTTTACTTTGGAAAATCTCCTTTAAATCTTAACGAAAGATTTATAAATTCCAAATCACATTTCACTGTAAATCAGGTTAAAGAACGAATGTCGTTAAAACACAGTTCACAACAAACCCAATTCACATTTCATTAACTATCGGATTAAAGAACAAGTGTTATTTAAAACACCGTTCACGATAAACCCAAAAATCAATTCCAATTCAATTCCAATTAAATATTATTTAATTGGTATACTTCATTAAATCTCAATAAAAAAATTTAATCTTTTTCTCAACTGGGTTTAAAAACAGTGTTAATGAAGACACCATTCACGTCAAACCCAAATCCCATTCGATATCAAATACAAGGCTCTGAATAGAAAATATATCGGCTTATATTCAATATCAAATTCTGAAACCAACAAATATCGTATTGGAAATAACGATATAAATATATCTTTCAAATTCCCATAACAATATCTGTATAATCCCGAAATCCAACATCGAAGTATTCCGAAGACAATTTTGATTCAAATCCATTTCCAATTCAACAATTGGAAATTTTGGTTATTTTTAAAACCTTTTTAAATCCAATTTATTTATTTCAAAAATAAATGGATTATAATTCTAGTTCAAAACTAGTTCATTTCGATAAAAAACTATTTTTATCTTTTCAAATATGGAATTTTTCATCCCAATTCTTCCCAAATCATTTCTTATGATTTTACACAAATTATTGCTATTTTTAATAATTTTATCAAGGCCCGTATAGTCGATTTCCATAAACGGCCATCGAACAACACTTACAACGTCCTTTTCCAAATTTGATTTGGACATAATTACAAATCCAACCGTTAGATTTCTAATTTATTACATTCGTTAGAGAGCTCTTATCGATACGAACAGAACGGTTCTGGTTTTAGGAGAATCTGACGGTCGAATCTCCCGTAATGTCCGTTCGAAGTCAATGGTCGAAATTCGCGAACTGCCGCAGCGCGGCGCGTTCTATTCAGGCCATTATATATATATATATAATATATATATAATATATATTTCATCGATTTCCATTTAAAACGTATTTTATAAATCGTTTTAAATTCATTTTCAAAACGATTTCAACTTCCATCTCAAATTCAAATCAAAATTGAATTTTCCAATATAAATTCGTTATAAATTCATTTCAAATCGATTTCAATTCAAATCGATTTCAATTCAATTTCAATCCATTTTAAATTCAATTCAAAATGATTTCAATTCTATTTCAATTTAATTCGAATTTTAATTCTATTCGAATTTCAAATTCAATTTCTATTTAATTCGAATTTCAATTCTATTCCCAATTCTATTCGAATTTCAATTCTATTTCAATTTCAATTCGAATTTCAAATTCAAGTTCAATTTAATTCGAAATTAAATTCTGTTCGAATTTAAATTCTATTTCAATTTCAATTCGAATTTCAAATTCAAATTCAATTTCAATTTAATTCGAAATTAAATTCTATTTCAATTTAATTCGAATTTTAATTCTATTTCAACTTCATTTTCAATTTCAATTTAATTCGAAATTAAATTCTATTTCAATTTCAATTCGAATTTCAATTCTATTTGAACTTCATATTCAATTTCAAATCAAAATTGAATATTCCATATCATCGATATATAAATGATAATATTTTCAAAACATTATATTTTGAAATCAATTCCTTTTCGATATTCATTATAAAAATGAATAAAATCGGTATAAATATCGTTCACGTCAAAATGACATCAATCTAATCGACACGGCTTTATATATTTAAATATAATCGTGTCCATCCCAAATCGGACATCAAAATTAGATTTTGATTCTTTTACTGAATATTATTTGAAAATATTCGTTATTTTAAAATAATCATTATTTTAAAATATTCATTCTTTCTGAACTGGAATCAGACACAGTCAATTACCATGTAATTTGGTTATATGGATTTCACACAACAAATGTGTATAACAATAATGAAAACAGCAATCCATCGTTCAGAGTGCATTCTACACTGTATAAGCATTATATATAAATATTTAATGCTTATAACAGCCTGTCAACCAATCGATCGACATACATCTAATTATTGGGATTAGTGTATGTCCAATATCATCCCAATACCCGTGTGGGGTTTCAAACAATCAAACACAGGTTTTATTTGTGCCGTTGGACGATGTGTAAAATTTATCGTCCCAATCAATATCAGTCAAATGTGTGTATATAAACAAATCGTCCGATTTGTTTATAAATATTTATTTTATATACACGTTAAAAATTATATTTTTAACTATAAAATATTTATTCATTCCACATCACACAATCAATTTTCACAACACATCAATCAAACAAACAAGTCATCCATGGTCTGTGGACGACGGGTGTCGGGTGCTGCTAAACACCGTCTGCATCCTAGTATATATTTCAAACTAGAAAAATAAGATAAAAGTGAGGAGTTCTCACCTTGGGGATCCACTCCGCCATTCTTTAACGGACGATGGTTTGGATTCTGTTTTAAATTTCAATGCCATCTTCTTCACGTTGTTCATAGTAAAAATCACATTTTTATTCCAATGCTGAAAATTATATTTTTACTTCGCTAAAATTTGTATTTTTACTTCGAAACCATACGTGTAAAAATCGCATCTTTAACACGATGTTTATATTATAAAGATAATATTTTTATTTCGATGTTCATACAATAAAAATCATATTTTTATTCATTCTATAATATAAAAATCATATTTTTTGTTAGACCGAAATCTGGGCCTAACACCCAAATGCTATGTGAAATCCTCGCAATCACAGATCATAGATAAAAAGCAGTAAAATAAGAGGAGACACACGAGATTTTTATAGTGGTTCGGCTCAATCCAAGCCTACGTCCACTTTATAGTTTCTTAAATCCTAAGAAAACTATTACAATGCTGTTTGATTGCGGTTTATACACGAAATCCTCGTGTTTACAATATGAAAGAGGAGATTAGAGGTTGAATTATACACGATAACCTCGTGTTAAAGTGATTAGAGTCGGCCTCCTTGCTGTTGCGAAGCAATGGTGGAAGCCAATGTGAGTGAGAGCCGAAAAGCCCCCCTCAAATGACCATATGATGGTGTATTCATAGGCGTAGAGAAGCTGCTGGGAGTCCTGAATCGGATCGGATCGGAGGGGCACGTGGCATGTGGAGAGGCCATCTCGAAGATAGTGGAGAACGTGGTCTTCAGATCGTGCTAGGACAGGTGTAAGCCGATCCAGATTAATAGGAAGTAGTTACTCCTTGAGAACAGGTCAAAGTTGAGGTGTAGCAGCAGGTCGAAGCGGTTCGGTTCAGATCCTCTTCCTTCCGAACCGATCTGGAGCATTCCAACCGAAGGCGAGACGTGTTGCTATACATCTGGTGCAAGGCGGGTCGGTTCGGACTTTCGATCCGAACCGAATTGGTGTCTTCGATCCGAAGAGTGGAAGCACTTCAGTGCAGTGTGTAAGGCGGGTCGGGTTCGGATGATCCGATCCGAACCGAGGTGAGATGAAATCCAAGTCTGAGCATCTTCGAAGTGTGGGGTCGGAGCGGGTCCGATCCGATCCGGGAGGTCAAGCCAATTTCCAAATTCCAAGTTTCCGGTTCTGCATGCGTTCACGGAAACGGGCATAACTTTCAAACCGTAAGTCCGATTGAGCTGAACCAAAGCTAATTCAGAGAGCTACAAAAGTTACAGAGCTCAGCTTCGTAATCGCTATTTTCGGGCCCAGAAAAGGTCATCTTGTAGGAGTTTCGGGCCATTCTTTGTTTGTGATGCGATTTCAACCAAATCACTTCATGTCTTCTGATGATATTCCCAACGCTTGAGTGTATTGTTGAGAAGAGATTCCATGTGTGACTGCTTTGACTAAAAAGAGGGTCAACATTTTTATTATCTCTAGAATATAAAAATCATATTTTTATATTCTCTACTTCATTATAAAAATCAAATCTTTATCTTTCTTATGTTAAAAAATCTCATCTTTTTAATGTTAAAAGTCCTATCTTTCTAATGCTAAAAGTCTTGTCTTTCTAATGTTAAAAATCAAAGCTTTTTTAATGTTTAAACAATGCTTTAAATTAAATTAAATTAAAAACTCACTTTTATTTTGATCCGAGGAGAGGTTAGCTTTCGCTGGTGGTCAGGAGGGGAGCTAAGGTGGCCAGCGGCGGTCTTCAGGGTGTTATGGTTCGTGGGTGGACGGTTTTCAGGAGATTCGGAGGGGTAGTTCGAGGTTCACATTGTAGGGAAGGAGGATGGCGGCTAGATGAGGGTGGCGCGCGCCTGTGGGGGCACGGTGATGGACCGGCGACGAGGTGGCGACGTTCTTCACGTCGATTGGGGCTTGCGCTGGGGCTTCTGCATGTTGGAGGGAGGAGAACGAGGTTACAAATCGGAAGGGGAGGGTGCGGTGTCGGAGAGGGGCGCTGGCGATGGCCAGCGGTGGTGGGCGGTCCTTTAGGAGCGGCGGTTCCCTTTTTTTTTTCTTTTTCCTTATTTGTTTCGATCTGAACAAGAAAACGTGGGGGGGAGGGGTTAAGGAGAGAGAGAGAAGGGAAGTATTTTTTATTATTAATTAATTTATTTTCAAAAAGGTAACTTTTGTATTCGAACTCCAAACGAGACCCACCGCCTGTCGTCTCTAGCTAATTACCCCCATTCCGAACACAATGGGATATGTATCATAAGCTGGTTCGATCATTTCGATCAGTTTTCGTCAAAATCAAAATATAAATCTATATATTGAATTTGAACACACGTTTCAATTTACTGGGACCACATACGGACTCTAAAAATTCCCGAAAAATATTTTCTAGCTTCGTATTGACGATACAGTCCTAACAAATCTAATTTCGTCAAATTCTGAGACCGTTTGAAAAATGACCATTTTCTGGTCGGTCGAAATTGACTGAAACTGTCAAAACACGTTTTCCTTCGCCACACTCACATATTGATTTCAAAAATTATGAATTTCGGAATCTAGCAATAACTTGACATCCCGGATCCAACAAAAGTGGTTTCGTTGAAAACAGAGATAGTTCGCAAAATTTCCATTTTTAAGGGCCAAAAATTCCATAGCGACTATTCTGAATTTTCAACTGGATATAACTTTTTATTCCCGCTATGAAATTTAATTTTTTGGATTCATTGGAAAGATATTCCCAACAAGATTCTAATATTTTTGGTTTCGCTAAAATCCGGTTTATTTTGAATCCTGTACATTCATTTGAAATTTGAAATTGAATTTTCGAACTACCGTGCCCTTTTCAATTCCTTTTATAATTTAAATTAAATATTTATATTCTAACGTCGATTCAAATAGATATATACGTTCTAATTCTATGCAAAATATTTTTCTCATCGTTATTATTTAAAATAAGGACAAATTTTCAAAATAGGCTAATTTTTAAAACATATAGCACAAATAGGCCAGTTTAATAAGTATTAGCAGAAATAGACTATTTTTTTCCACCTCAGCAATGAGGTGGCAAAATTTTCAAAAAAATTAATCGGGGGCGCACTTGACAAGTGCGCCCCTTAAAATTAGAACGGGCGCACTTCTCAAGTGCGCCCGTTAAAATTATAACGGGCGCACTTCCCAAGTGCGCCCGTTATAATTTTTTCCAACCCTACCCGTTTCCTGCTATTCTCTGCTACTCTCTGTCATTCTGGTTTTTACTATTTCGTGAAAAAAGTACTAATTCGTACCATTCTTCCACTAGCTCCAAAAAACCCTAAAATCTACCAAAATTATCAAAACAAACAAGGTTTATTGATTGGGTTACTTCTATCAGCTATTGCACATCAATTTGAAGGTATTGATTTAGTTTAAACTCAAACCCTATCTCAAATTCTTATGTTTCTCAATTTCATTCAACCCTAGGTTTAGTTTTTTATGCTTTCTTATGTTACTAATATTTGTTTAACAATTAAGTATCCTTATGCCTTCCAAATTTTTCATTGTAGACTATGTCGGATTTTATTCCTATTATTTGCTATTTTGATGGGAATTTGAACTTAAAAGAAAATAATACGCCGGTGTATGTTGGTGGCAAACAAAAAGGTTCAAAGATCAAAATTTTTTGCTCCTACCATGAATTAAAGGAAACGATGTATAGGGTTACAAAAATTGATCCACAAAAGTACGATGTACGATTAGTAAGCAAGTGGGTGACGGATTTTGGATCTTCTGCTATCGATGTAAATGATGATGATATCGATGCAATGTTTTCGGTTAGTATGAAAGTTATTGAGTTATTCGTAATAAAAGAGCAGCTGAGACATTATGAGGAGGCAGTTGATACTAATTTAAACCAACATTCTACTCAAAATATTGGAACTATTCCGAGTTGTAATCATCAAAGCAATCCAAGTCCAATATTTCCTCCATTCATGAATACAAAGTAAGTTTGTAAATTTTACATTTGAGTAGTTAAAATTCTAGTTTTCTGATCTCATCCTTTTTTTAAACAGTTTTACGGTGCATGCGGGTGGTCCAAGCTCTAGACCGACAAATGATGGTGTAGGTTGTAGCTCACCACATATTGATAGCATGCAAATTGCATCAATGGATAATGATATGGCATGGATGGAAAATATGGAAGCTAACAATGATCCGCTTGAGTTTGGAATTGGTAATGTGATTGAAAACGAAAATTATGAAGCATCGTTGGTGCAAGAAGATGAAGATGATAACAATGGACAAATGGAATTTGAGATGCCTTTGACAGATGATATATGTAGTGCACAAATTATGGCAGCATCGTTGATTCAAAATGTAGCTCCTATTAGAGACGCATTTACTGCAGATTGTGTTGATTCGGGCTTTCACGTGGGAATGCAGTTTCAAACCAAGGAAGTGCTTATTCAACAACTTAGTGAGTGGTCTATAAAGAATTCTGTCTCTTTTAAACCTGTAAAATCCCGCAAAAAAGAATACACTGCAATTTGTAATGTCGATAACAATTGCAAGTGGAGAACACATGTTATTGTCCCAAAAAAATCATTGACGGGAAGGTGGGAAATTAGGAAATATGAAGGCAATCATTCTTGTGTTAATCCGGTCATCAATTCTAATCACAAGCAAGCGACAAATAGATTTGTTGCTAACAAAATACTTCCGTTTGTGAAGTCGTATTTGAATACCACTCCCTGTGCGATTCAAGTTTTAATGTCGGAAACTTTTTTCATCAAAATAAGCTACTTCAAGGCGTATAGAGCATTGTAGAAAGCACTTGAGACAGTTTTTGGAGATTGGGAAACATCATATGCTGAGCTGCCACAATATTTAGCTACTATTAAAAAACATAATCCGGGAACTGTTTTTAAGATTGAAAACGAAAGAGTCACAAATGACAAAATTCGTTTCAAAAGTGCTTTTTGGGCATTCGGTCCTTCTATTGATGGTTTTGCGCATTGTCGACCGTTAATTTGCATTGATGGCACACATCTATACGATAAATATCAAGGTACATTGCTAGTCGCGACTGGAGTTGATGCAAATGATGGTATATTTCCATTAGCATATGCAATTGTAGACTCCGAATCAAAAGATAATTGGGAATGGTTTCTTAAATGCATGTACTATCTCATACATAGTGTTCGCAATAGGTGTTTGACTTTTATATCCGGTCGAATGAAAGGCATTCCGGGAGCATTAGAAAATTGGCCTCAAGAGCACTATCACCGCTTTTGTGCTAGGCATCTCAAAGCAAACTTTCAAGTTGCCGGATTTACTCAAAAAACTTTGGTAGACTTATTCTATTCATGTGCTAGTGCTACCGATGAGTTTCAGTACAAAGAATTAAGAGGCCACTTGAGAACCATTTCCCCAGATGCGCATGCTTGGATTGAAAAGAGCTTACGAGGTGCGAAGAAAAATTGGGCTCTATGCAAGGATAACGGTGGACGATTTATGATGATGACAACAAATGTATCCGAAAGTTTTAATGGAGTTCTACGAGGTGCTCGTGCTTTGCTGGTTAAGTCTTTAGTAGAACGAACGTTTTATTGTTTAAACGACTATTTCATGAAACGTCGTTTCGACGCCGAAGGATTTGAAATGCAAATGACTCCAAAAGTTGAAACTCTTTTAGCTAAAAGAGCAAAACAAGCACAACATTGCAGAATTGTTAGATTCAATCAAAACTAATGGCAAGTGAATGATTAATTTGGAAAAGCATTTACCGTGACTTTACATGATAATGTGTGTACTTGCACTTGCAACATTCCGCTATTGCAAAAATTGTCATGCTTGCATGTGATGGCCGCTTATGCTCAAACCGTAGGAGGAGCGAATATATTGTACTATGAATTTTGTTCAGTGTGGTTTTCCATGGAAAGATATAAAGCAAGTTACGCTCCAAGCTTCCATCCAATTCCCGATAGTAGATATTGGGATGCCTATCATGGTCCGACCATAATGCCTCCACATACAAAAAGGAAGACGGGACGTCCACGTTCGACAAGAATTAAAGGTATGATGGATAAAATGGGAGGAAGTAAACAAAATACTTACAACAAATGTGGTCAAAAAGGACACAACAGATCGACATGTCCGTCCAAATGATATTTTGTAAGAGAATATTTGGAGATACGTTTTGATATTTTGTTTGAATAATTAGTAATGTAATGAACGATTTGTACTTTCAATTCAGTGAATGAATGATTTGCATTTTAATAGTGAATGTTTTCATTTTACAAGATTATGAATTGTATTCGATTGTGTTTAATTCAAGTTTGCAAATTGAATTGTTCAGGCAGGGTAGCAGATTTATGCTACCAAGTCTCGGGAAGGGCGCACCTGCAAGGTGCGCCGTGGTCAATTCTCAAGGGCGCGCTTGTCAAGTGCGCCCTTGAAATTTTGTAAGGGCGCGCTTGGAAAGCGCGCCCTGATATATTATCAAGGGCGCGTTTGTCAAGCGCGCCCTCGTTATTTCAGGAGGGTGCATCTACCAGGTGCGCCCAAGCCGATATTCTCCAGCTCCAAACTTCAGCTGGTTTACCCCTTCACTCCTCACTTTTTCCAATCCTCCTTTTACTCCAAAATCCCCAAAAACTAAAAAATCCAAAAACTTAAATTTCTAAGCTTTCAAATAATCGAATTCTCATAGGAAAATACATCAAATTACCTCAACAATGGAAGGATCTTCATCATCTCATGAAGTTAGAGGTAGATTGTTAAACAATACTTTCTTATTTTTTGTTTGTGTTGCATACAATAGATTTGATTTGATCATTACTTGTTCAACAATGGAAGGATCTTCATAATTTTACTTCTTGTTTGTGAATGAAAACTGTAACACCCCGAATTTCGGTTAATGCTAAAATTCACTAATTACAGAATAAATAATCTCAGGTGTGGGAATTAGGGAAAACGAGCTGTGTCATTGCGTTCGTCTCGGAAAAATACGCAAAATAGAGTCCGAGTTTTCGAAAATCGGAGTCCATATGGCCCAGTTATGGCCCGATGAAGTTTGCAGAAAATTCAAAGATAAAAACAGATTTAAAAATTCAAATTCAGATTTTAAAATAGGAGCAGCGGGGCCAGGCGGGAAAGTTCCCGCCCTACCCATGTCGACAGGGCTGTCGACAGGCCTGTCGACAGGGGTGTCGACTTGCCTGTCGACATGCCTGTCGACACGGCGTGTCGAGCCAGGGGCTTGGGTGCACCAGATCTGGTTTTTGGGTTGAGTCTTGGGCTGGGTTCTAGAGATTTCCTAAATCTAACGGTCCTAATCTAACCTAGGGTTAATCTAAGGGCCTAAAACACTACCTAATCCTATAAATAAGACCCTAACCCTACCCTAATTCATTCATAATTAGGTCTTGTAACTAAACTATGGCAAAATGAAATTTGGTCATGGCCTCCATAAATCAATGAAGAGAGAGTTGCAAGCTAATCAACCTCTAATCAATATCTTCTTCACTAATTCCACTTCATAAGTTTGTTAATCTTAGTTTTGGTGAGTTTCTATCACTTTGATGATCGATTGCTAAATTAAGTAGATGAGATATGATGAGATTTATGGTTTTGCATGTGGATTAATGGGTTTTCAAGTCATATGACATGATGTGAATATGCTAATCTATGTTTGTTTATGCAAGTTGAATATGTAAATTTATGCATGTTGAATATGTAAATTTATGCATGTTGAATATGTAAATTTATGCATGTTGAATATGCGAGTTTATGCAAGTTGCTATGTGGGTTTATGCAAGTTAAGTATGTGGGTTTATGCAAGTTAAGTGGTGGGTTTATGCATAATGTGTAATTAGTTTTATGCATGCTAAGTATGTAGTTTTATGCATGCTAAGTGTTTGGTATTATGCATAAATCATGACATGCAAGTTTACCTATGTATATATGCATAATGTATGAATATATATATGCATGTTTACCCTCCTTTAAGATGCAAGTTACACATGCAAGTTCAACATGATATGCAAGTTATGTGTATGCTTATATGCAAGCTCAACATGTTATGCAAGTTTATGTGTATGTTGTTATGCAAGTTCATATGCAAGTTTATGTGTATGTTGTTATGCAAGTTCATATGCAAGTTTATGTGTATGATGTTATGTAAGTTATGTGCATGTTGCTATGCAAGTTCATATGCAAGTTATGTGTATGATGTTATGCATGTAAGTTATGCGTATGTTGATATGCAAGTTATGTTTATAATATTATGCAAGTTATGTGTATGATGTGATGCAAATTAACATGTAACATGTTGTGCAAGTTCACACCTTTAAGACCCACGCAAGTTCACCTTTGTATAACCTATGAACACTTATGCAAGTTGCCTTTATACATGACATATGTATGTTCATGCTAGTTGGGTTATTTAGTAATGCTAGTTGGGTTAATATTATGATGTAAGTGGACACCTTTTAACCCATGTTAATGCTTAAGTATGCTAAACGAAACCCATGTTAATTTTGAAAGAATCTTCTCTTGGAAATATGTCGTGTTAGCATAAGTACGTGGGGAAATGATGGGGTTAATAGACATGTTAATGAAATGGTGTGAAATGGTTATGATTAAGCATACCATAAAATGAGTAAGCATAAGTGGGAATTTACCTATTGAGTTAGGTCTACCCCATGGGAATTTACCTATTGAGTTAGGTCTACCCATGTTACGAAAAACTTGATATTAATTAGGAATAATTAATATGGGGGTGATTAATTAGGTATAATTAATCAACTAAGACACGAGGTTGGACCCTTTTGTAGCAGAAGTCTGCCCGGAACCGACCGGCCATCCAGCGGCTACAAATG
Organism: Allium sativum; assembly: GCA_030737875.1. Taxonomy (NCBI): domain Eukaryota; kingdom Viridiplantae; phylum Streptophyta; class Magnoliopsida; order Asparagales; family Amaryllidaceae; genus Allium; species Allium sativum. The sequence continues at coordinate 885,927,180 of CM060915.1, read as the reverse complement.
ATTGGCCCAATGTGAGAGGTCTTAGTCATAAATTAAATACATGATTAAAGTAAAGACACGAGGTTAGACCCTTTTGATGACAGAAGTCTTCCCGGAACCAACCGGCATATCCAGCAGTCATAAAAGACGGTCTAATGTGAGAGGTCTTTATGAGGTCATGATCTTAATTAATGAATTAAGAAACACTTAACCATATTAGCATGTAGTGGGACATGAGGGTTAAGTGGGTGCCTTGGGTGGCATGAGGAGACTAGTGGGTTGCCTTGGGCGGCAATAGAAAATACGATTAGAATACTTAACCAAAGTGAAACATGTAATTAAACATGATTAAAGGGTTAAGTAAGTGCCATGGGTGGCATGGGAAAATACGATTAGAATACTTAACCAAAGTGGAACATGTAATTAAACATGATTAAAGGGTTAAGTAAGTGCCATGGGTGGCATGTGAAAGTCTAGTGGGTACCTTGCATAATATGATTAAAGGACTTAACCAAAATTTATAACATGTAAGGGGACATGGTTAAAGGGTTAAGTGGGGTTCACTAGAAATTACAAGCTTAGGAGGTAGCTTGTGGGGGCCCGTTTCAACCAATATCCCAAACGTATCTTTGTGGGCTCGATTCTAGTCGAGTGACGGGACACGCATATTGGGCTTGACTATAAGTGGCCAAACCGGGTTAGCGGTGGCAACGCGGGACCAACGGGTTTCATATGCGTGTGTGGACCCGGGCTGGTTGGTAAGTCGTTGTTGCATCGTGTAGATATAAAGCCGTGCACCGTTGATATTATATGGTGGCCACGTTGGGGAATGATACACCCCAATCGTGGGACCAGCACGGGTATCTACGTAGGGGAGCCGATCGCTTGGGAAGTAGTGGGTACACCTATGTAGTCAGATAGGGGTACACGAAACTACTAAATTACTAAGTACACTTAGTGGGATCAACCTTTAAGTAGGAATTACTCTTGGTGGGTAGGACTGGTGTGGTGCAGTGTAGGAATTACCCTTGGGTGGATAAGTCTGGGGTGGTGTAAACTAATCCTTGGGTGGATAAATGCGTCTTTACGATTATCTTAGTTTATCCTAAGTATACCTAGCTACTTAGTGTAGCCATTCATCCCCAGACGTTACCGTATATCAAGCTTATGTCTCCTCTGGTTACTTTAATGATTGTATTGTTAAAGTTATAGGACTCACTCAGACTTATGTCTGACCCCGTTGTTTTTATCTTTTTCCCAACCCTCAGGTTATCAGAGTGGGCCCAGTACGAGTGGGCTTTGATCAGACTGCTTTATTCTCTTTTGGAGCTTGGACCATAGGAGTAAAGCTCAGCTTATCCTTTTCTTTATGGCTATCAGTTTACGCATATTGGGATTATGTACTTTTATTTATCAGGATGGATATTTTGTACTTGACTCTTAGTATGGTTTTATGATGTAACCAGACATGTTTTACTTCCGCTGTTATGAGATGATGTTTTAAAATTTTTAAGTACTATTTATATCTGTCTTGGTGTAATTTTTCTGTTCTATATCCACTAAAATACTCCACCGATGCCATGGCATTCCCTTAGAGAGTGACCATAGCGGGTGTGGGGTGTTACACGTGGTATCAGAGCCAAGGTTACCGGAACAGATAAAATTTTTAGAAAACTATTTTTCTAAAAACATTTTTGGAAGAAATATTTTCAAAAACATGTCTTTAATGAGAAAAGTTTTTGAAAGAAAAGCATAATCCCCGATAGCCATATCTTTATCTTTCGAATTCTCCGTTTTGAATCTTTCCTTTTTCGTCTCAGCATGGCTGAAGATCTTTATCTTCCGGACGGTGTAGCGGTACCAGTATGGTATAGGAGGTTGTTAGAGGCTAGGGCCGCCGGTGCAGGTCCAGCAAATGTTCCCCCTCTACCCGTTGCACTCGTTCCTCCTCGCGCGGATACTTTTGCTATGACTTGTAGGAAGTTTAAGGCTATGGGAGGAAAACCTTTCGTGGGAGCTAGGGATTGGCTTAATGAGACGGAAGAATTGATGGAAATCTTGGAAGTGGAAGAGGGAAAGAAAGTCAGGTTAGCCGCTTGGTTAATGGAAGGAGAGGCCTCGTTCTGGTGGGAGGTCACTAATGGAGAACGCCCTGTTGATTCTTGGATGGATTTCAGGCAAAGATTTGAGGCAAAGTTTCTCTCAAAAGCGGAAGAAAATATGCACGTGGAAAGGTTCTTGAACTTAAAGCAAGGGAACTTGTCGGTGGAAGAATATGTTAACAAGTTTAATCAGTTAGAGAGATTCCGAAAAGAAGAGAAAGCTTTGAGGTTCGTTAAGGGCTTGAACGAACCAATGCGCGGATTGGCTATGTCTCACATTCCTATGGGGGCCACTTTCGAGAAGCTAGTGGACATGGCACTTATGCATGAGGAAGAGAAGGGTCCCAATGCTAGTAAAGCACCCGAGAAGGAAGGAGATCAGAAGAGACCTCTACAGCAACAGCAAAACAAGGGTGGAAAAGGCAACGGAAAGAAAAAGTGCTTCAATTGTGGGACACTAGGCCACCTAAGCAAGGAGTGTCGCAAGAAGAAGAAGACTGGCTGCTTCCACTGTGACGAAGCAGGACATCTAGTGAAAGACTGTCCTAAGAAAGGGCGAAGGACGGGGTCTACCTCAGGAGGACAGGTGCAAGCTCTTGTGGCACCAGCTCAGGCAAGGGGGCAAGTTCAGGCTCTCGCAGCTCCACCGATTCGAGAAAGAGGTAGAACTATTTCCGTGGGAAGTTTAGTTTTCCTGTTTGATCATCCTGTCCGTACTTTATTTTATTTTATTTTGACGCATTGAGTTCGTTTATCTCATCATTGTTAGTTGAGTCACTGCACTAATACACCAGTTGGTAGATGATCCCTTAGTTGTTTCAAACCCAATTGGGCTCCATGATGTGTTTGGGTTTGAAAGTTTTCTATACTTAGCATTGAGTTTAGATGTGATGCTTTTGGGCTTCACGGGCTATGGGTTAGTTTTGGGCATGGACTGGTTATCCAGTAGGGGTGCCGTTCTTAATTGTGAAGAGAGTTGTTAGGTTTATGACCCGCTAGGGTAACACTCTCGAGATCTTTTGTAATCCCATGGAATCTGTTATGCTAAGTTATCTAAAGTCGCTTGACACGTCGGTCGAGAGTTTGCAATCTATAGAGTGGTCCGGGAATACTCGGATGTGTTTCAAGAAGGTGAAGGGCTTACCTCGCGGGAGATTTACTTCCGAATATATCTGGTAGACAATGCTAAACCAGTATCTTGGCCAGTGTGTCACGTGGCTCCTCGTGAGAGGAGGGAACTCCATAAGCAAGTAGGCAATTTACTTAAGAAGGGGTTCATAAGACGAAGTATATCGGAGTGGGGTGCTCCGGTAGTTTTTGCCACGAAGGCGGATGGGTCCCTCAGACTTTGTGTAGGCTAAAGAGAACTAAATAAGCTCACAAAGAAGAATAGACACCCATTGTCGAGGATTGATGATCTCTTTGATCCGTTAGTGAGCGCCTCAGTATTTTCGCAGTTGGACTTAGCCACAAGGTTTCGTCAATTGAGAGTGACTGAGGATAGTATAGAGAAGACTACCTTTAGGACTCCGGATGGTTTTTATGGGTGGCTAGAGATGCCATTTGATTTGATGAACGCCCCGCATATGATGAAAAGGGTGTTCAAGGAGTACCTAAATAAGTTCGTGACGATCTTTGTAAATGACATCTTGGTCTTTCCTAGGTGCGAAACAAGTTTTCGTATGTGCTCAATAGGATGAGCAAAGCCAGTTATGGGATAAACGGTGGTTTTGGAGCAAGACTGGCGAGGACATCCAGAGTTGGACAAGGGCTTAACTATTTAGCCGTTTTTACTAGTATCATCTCACGTAGGTCGTCTGAATTCGAAGGAGGTATCCCTTGGGTGTTTGTCTGATATTGGTTTAGGCCTTTGGGGCTTGCATTTGGGGGATATCGCGTTCGACTAAGGTGGTCTGCGTGAGAAATGGATAGTTGTGGCGGTTTTGCATGGGAGAATATCCTGATTTTTCTCTAGAAGTGGAGAAAAGCATGCCTTACATCTCAGAGAGGTGTTGGAGACTCTTCGAGCACATAGTCTTAAAGCTAAATTCTCTAAATGTCATTTTGAAGAAGAGAAGTGCGATTCTTAGGGCATGTGGTCTCTAAGGAAGGGATAGCTGTGGATCCCGCATAGATAGTAAAGTACCTAGGAATGCTACCGAAGTAGGAAGTTTCTTGGGGTTGGCAGGATAATTCATCAAAGACTTCGCAAAGATATCAGCCCCATCAACCGGCTGGACGAAGAAGAATCTGGTTTTCTCATGGGACGAGATGTACCAAGACATGAATCGAGTTTTCTTTTTGGGCCGATATGAAGAAAGACATGGCCGAGTATGTCGCTAGATGCTTGGTGAAAGCAGAGCAAAAGAAACCAAGTGGGTAGCTTCACCCATTAGAAGTTCCGCTAAGGAAGTGGGATAGTGTCTCGAAGGATTACCAAAATCAAGGAAGGGTAATACGGGGATTTGGGTTGTGGTAGATAGACTTACTGAGTGTGCCCATTTCATACCCGTGAAGGGTAAGAGAACTGCTCCATGGCTAGCTTCAGTTTATATTCGAAAGATTATTAGATTGCATGGTGTACCGTCCAGTATGGTGAGCGATCGAGATCCTATCTTCACTGAAGAGTTTTGGAAAAGTTTGCAAGAGGCGGTAGGGACTCAGTTGTAATTGAGTACCGCATATCATCCTCAGATAGACGGCCAGACTAAGAGGGTGAGTCATATTTTAGAAGACCTTTTGAGGCTATGTATCTTGGATTTTGGAGGTACACGAGAGGAGCATCTTCCATTGGTGGGGTTACCCGACAGACTTAGTAGTGTACATGATGTATTCCATAGGAGGAAGTGCCTACATGAGACCGCAGAGGTGGTAAAGCCGAGTTTGCTTAGAGAAGTGGAAGTAGAGTGTGATGCGACAATTCGACGAGCTCCTACTTGCATCCTTGGGTCAGAGATTTGGAAGCTGAGAAAACAGAGAGGTTCAACTAGTCAAAGTACAAAAAGGGCGATGAAGAGAGCGATGCTACCTGGGAGACGGAAGCGAAGATGCGTTCGAGGTACCCTTTTTCTTTCGGAGGGTATGTCCGTTTGCTTCTCCTTCATCACATATCTTGTGCTTATCTTATCCTTAGTATGTCCTCTCGTTAGTACCTTTGACCTTTAGATAGGGTAAACCTATGGTTGAAACATGTGTTTGAGACATGTTATGATTGATGGATGCATGTGGATGCAAGTGTTTGCTAGTGGTTGCTCGTGGATGCATATATACACACTCTAGGCACTAGATCGGCTCAATCACTTCATATTGCATATTGCATAAAATTGTGTGTAGGAAGCTATATTTATGGATGTTTAATGATTGTGTTATCATATGGATGATGCATTTTGGTGAATGATTGTGCACTCATATAGATATTGTATGGGTCGATAGGGTTCTCTCGCATACATAATGGATGCATGGCACTATCATGGTTTGCATATGTTCATACCTTAGATAGGGAACATATACACACACTTTTTGCATATACGCATACATCATTAGAAATTGTTTTAAGGACAATGGATGCCCGTGTTTGATGGATTGAGTAGATGGTTGTTTGGATGGTAGGATATGCATTCTCCTTAGCTTAGAAGATTTCGGGGACGAAATCCTTTAAGGAGGGGAGAATGTAACACCCCGAATTTCGGTTAATGCTAAAATTCACTAATTACAGAATAAATAATCTCAGGTGTGGGAATTAGGGGAAACGAGCTGCGTCATTGCGTTCGTCTGCAAAATAGAGTCCGAGTTTTCGAAAATCGGAGTCCATATGGCCCAGTTATGGCCCGATGAAGTTTGCAGAAAATTCAAAGATAAAAACAGATTTAAAAATTCAAATTCAGATTTTAAAATAGGAGCAGCGGGGCCAGGCGGGAAAGTTCCCGCCCTACCCATGTCGACAGGGCTGTCGACAGGCCTGTCGACCGGGGTGTCGACTTGCCTGTCGACATGCCTGTCGACACGGCGTGTCGAGCCAGGGGCTTGGGTGCACCAGATCTGGTTTTTGGGTTGAGTCTTGGGCTGGGTTCTAGAGATTTCCTAAATCTAACGGTCCTAATCTAACCTAGGGCCTAAAACACTACCTAATCCTATAAATAAGACCCTAACCCTACCCTAATTCATTCATAATTAGGTCTTGTAACTAAACTATGGCAAAATGAAATTTGGTCATGGCCTCCATAAATCAATGAAGAGAGAGTTGCAAGCTAATCAACCTCTAATCAATATCTTCTTCACTAATTCCACTTCATAAGTTTGTTAATCTTAGTTTTGGTGAGTTTCTATCACTTTGATGATCGATTGCTAAATTAAGTAGATGAGATATGATGAGATTTATGGTTTTGCATGTGGATTAATGGGTTTTCAAGTCATATGACATGATGTGAATATGCTAATCTATGTTTAATATTAATCCTATGTTTATGCAAGTTGAATATGTAAATTTATGCATGTTGAATATGTAAATTTATGCATGTTGAATATGTAAATTTATGCATGTTGAATATGCGAGTTTATGCAAGTTGCTATGTGGGTTTATGCAAGTTAAGTATGTGGGTTTATGCAAGTTAAGTGGTGGGTTTATGCATAATGTGTAATTAGTTTTATGCATGCTAAGTATGTAGTTTTATGCATGCTAAGTGTTTGGTATTATGCATAAATCATGACATGCAAGTTTACCTATGTATATATGCATAATGTATGAATATATATATGCATGTTTACCCTCCTTTAAGATGCAAGTTACACATGCAAGTTCAACATGATATGCAAGTTATGTGTATGCTTATATGCAAGCTCAACATGTTATGCAAGTTTATGTGTATGTTGTTATGCAAGTTCATATGCAAGTTTATGTGTATGTTGTTATGCAAGTTCATATGCAAGTTTATGTGTATGATGTTATGTAAGTTATGTGCATGTTGCTATGCAAGTTCATATGCAAGTTATGTGTATGATGTTATGCATGTAAGTTATGCGTATGTTGATATGCAAGTTATGTTTATAATATTATGCAAGTTATGTGTATGATGTGATGCAAATTAACATGTAACATGTTGTGCAAGTTCACACCTTTAAGACCCACGCAAGTTCACCTTTGTATAACCTATGAACACTTATGCAAGTTGCCTTTATACATGACATATGTATGTTCATGCTAGTTGGGTTATTTAGTAATGCTAGTTGGGTTAATATTATGATGTAAGTGGACACCTTTTAACCCATGTTAATGCTTAAGTATGCTAAACGAAACCCATGTTAATTTTGAAAGAATCTTCTCTTGGAAATATGTCGTGTTAGCATAAGTACGTGGGGAAATGATGGGGTTAATAGACATGTTAATGAAATGGTGTGAAATGGTTATGATTAAGCATACCATAAAATGAGTAAGCATAAGTGGGAATTTACCTATTGAGTTAGGTCTACCCCATGGGAATTTACCTATTGAGTTAGGTCTACCCATGTTACGAAAAACTTGATATTAATTAGGAATAATTAATATGGGGGTGATTAATTAGGTATAATTAATCAACTAAGACACGAGGTTGGACCCTTTTGTAGCAGAAGTCTGCCCGGAACCGACCGGCCATCCAGCGGCTACAAATGATTGGCCCAATGTGAGAGGTCTTAGTCATAAATTAAATACATGATTAAAGTAAAGACACGAGGTTAGACCCTTTTGATGACAGAAGTCTGCCCGGAACCAACCGGCATATCCAGCAGTCATAAAAGACGGTCTAATGTGAGAGGTCTTTATGAGGTCATGATCTTAATTAATGAATTAAGAAACACTTAACCATATTAGCATGTAGTGGGACATGAGGGTTAAGTGGGTGCCTTGGGTGGCATGAGGAGACTAGTGGGTTGCCTTGGGCGGCAATAGAAAATACGATTAGAATACTTAACCAAAGTGAAACATGTAATTAAACATGATTAAAGGGTTAAGTAAGTGCCATGGGTGGCATGGGAAAATACGATTAGAATACTTAACCAAAGTGGAACATGTAATTAAACATGATTAAAGGGTTAAGTAAGTGCCATGGGTGGCATGTGAAAGTCTAGTGGGTACCTTGCATAATATGATTAAAGGACTTAACCAAAATTTATAACATGTAAGGGGACATGGTTAAAGGGTTAAGTGGGGTTCACTAGAAATTACAAGCTTAGGAGGTAGCTTGTGGGGGCCCGTTTCAACCAATATCCCAAACGTATCTTTGTGGGCTCGATTCTAGTCGAGTGACGGGACACGCATATTGGGCTTGACTATAAGTGGCCAAACCGGGTTAGCGGTGGCAACGCGGGACCAACGGGTTTCATATGCGTGTGTGGACCCGGGCTGGTTGGTAAGTCGTTGTTGCATCGTGTAGATATAAAGCCGTGCACCGTTGATATTATATGGTGGCCACGTTGGGGAATGATACACCCCAATCGTGGGACCAGCACGGGTATCTACGTAGGGGAGCCGATCGCTTGGGAAGTAGTGGGTACACCTATGTAGTCAGATAGGGGTACACGAAACTACTAAATTACTAAGTACACTTAGTGGGATCAACCTTTAAGTAGGAATTACTCTTGGTGGGTAGGACTGGTGTGGTGCAGTGTGGGAATTACCCTTGGGTGGATAAGTCTGGGGTGGTGTAAACTAATCCTTGGGTGGATAAATGCGTCTTTACGATTATCTTAGTTTATCCTAAGTATACCTAGCTACTTAGTGTAGCCATTCATCCCCAGACGTTACCGTATATCAAGCTTATGTCTCCTCTGGTTACTTTAATGATTGTATTGTTAAAGTTATAGGACTCACTCAGACTTATGTCTGACCCCGTTGTTTTTATCTTTTTCCCAACCCTCAGGTTATCAGAGTGGGCCCAGTACGAGTGGGCTTTGATCAGACTGCTTTATTCTCTTTTGGAGCTTGGACCATAGGAGTAAAGCTCAGCTTATCCTTTTCTTTATGGCTATCAGTTTACGCATATTGGGATTATGTACTTTTATTTATCAGGATGGATATTTTGTACTTGACTCTTAGTATGGTTTTATGATGTAACCAGACATGTTTTACTTCCGCTGTTATGAGATGATGTTTTAAAATTTTTAAGTACTATTTATATCTGTCTTGGTGTAATTTTTCTGTTCTATATCCACTAAAATACTCCACCGATGCCATGGCATTCCCTTAGAGAGTGACCATAGCGGGTGTGGGGTGTTACAAAAACCTAGCTAATTCGTAGTTTAGTTATATGGTGAGTTAAATCCTAGCTAATTCCTAATTCATATGATATAGTAAAAAACATTTTTTTCTATAAATTGTTAAAACTAGTTCATTAGACACAAGCGTGTTGCATCCGGTTCACTATTTGTTAAAACTTGTTCATTAAACACAAGTGTCTTCCATCCGGTTCACATTTTGTTCACTACTTGTTCACATTTTGTTCGCTACTTATTCACAAGTGTCTTGCATCCGGTTCACTACTTGTTCACAAGTGTCTTGCATCCGGTTCACAAGTGTCTTACATCCGGTTCACTACTTGTCCACTACTTGTTCACTACATGCATATGGTTCGCTACTTGTCCACTACTTGTTCACTACATTTTGTTCGCTACTTGTTCACAAGTGTCTTGCATCCGGTTCACTACTTGTCCACTACTTGTTCACTACATGCATTGTTCTTGTAGAGTTGGCACCGGGTCCTGAGGATGCAAGTGTGTTGTATCTTCAACATGAACATAGAAGCAATAATCCGGACTAGATGAAGGTATTTCAAAAATTCTAATGAATGAACTCACTAATTTTTCATTTCTCATGGAGTAGCTAATTATTTTCATCTCGTATTGAATTTGTAGAGCGACGAGCCAATTGATTGTCAAGATCATTCTAGCAAGTTGGGGTTGATTACAGCAAATACACCTAGAGTTCAACTTGCGCTACAAAGAGCTGGATTTAGAGAAATATCCAGACTGGTTTTTTTAAGATAGAACATGCACTTGTTACTTCATTGATAGACAGGTGGAGACCGGAGACTTCCACATTCCATCTTCCCACTGGTGAAATTACTATCACGTTGCAAGATGTTAGCTGTCTTTTGGGCGTTGTAGTGGAAGGAAATCCTGTAACTGCTACACATCTCAGTAATTATGAAGATATCTGTTATGAATGTTTGGGGGCGGTCCCAAATCGAAATGAGATAAGAGGTGCAACAGTTAAGTTGACTTGGCTTCGACGTACATTTCAAAATGAGCCATCAGAAGATGCGTCAGACGAAGAAGTTGAACGTCATGCGAGTGCCGTTATTCTACACTTGATATCTTATCGTCTTTGTCCCGATCATTCGAAAGGACGATTAAATCTTTTTTGGCTATTATTTGTGAGAAACTTGGACGATTGTGCATGATATTCTTGGGGTAGTGCCATATTGACAACATTATACACTGAATTAACAAATGCTGCACTCGGTAAATCCAAATCGATAGCAGGTTGTCTTTCTCTTCTACAGGTAAATATTAGAATGTATATTTATTAATGGCCACTTGTAATATGCAATCTTATCATATTTACCTTTTATATATTTTACAGCTTTGTTCATGGACACATCTTCCTATCGGTCGTCCAAACGTAACTTTATCTGCACAGATCGATAGGTCATTACCTTATAGTGCAAGGTAGTTTATGTATATTTACATGATGTTCAACAATAGTGCTTACGCTTATGCTATATTATTTACATTTACATACTTTATGTACATTACTTTATATCGCAGGTGGTTTGGAAATAGGAGCTGGATTGAATCTCCAAAACAGGTTGCCACTTACTATCGTGACCAACTTGACATGCTAACAGGTGAGGTTGTTGTATGGAATCCCTACACACAGGATGTGCTAGTTCATCTGCCTCAAATATGTCTAAGTGGCATGCCTAGTTGGCTATGCAAGACACCGATCATATGCAAGTGAACTGTTCAGATGTATTATCCGGATCGAGTGATGCGACAATTTTGTCTTCAGCAACACATCCCTGAGCCTTGCGAACCTAAGGCAAATTTGGATTTTGCTGTCATTCAATGGAACGATAGACATAACCGTATCGTTCGTCAACACGTTCCTAGCACTCAACTTTCACAATACATGAGTTGGTATTGGACGATCACTCGAAGATTCATTCTCGTGGATCAGACTCAACATGAACGAGCATACACCGCTCGTGCACCGCTTGAGCGAGATGTCGTACGTCTTTTACTTTGCTTTACTGTTTCACTTTACTGATTTAAATATTTAAATGTGTGATTATAAATAACAAAATTTACAGGTCGATGTGCTAGAGACAGTTAGTAAAGAATTGGGGGATATTGGACGTGGTCGAGTACCGGAGCCCGACATCCAACCACGATGTATTAGCTTGAAGAAACTCATTGACGCATTACTCTTTAGGCGTAGATTTGAACGCCCAGGAGAGTGAAGAACTAAAAGAAGGCATGATCCTTCTCAAGCTTCACTTCAACATGACCCAGCTCAATCGCAGGCGGCAGGACCTTCTCAACCTCCTCCTACTCAAGATTGAACTTCACCATGAACGTTTTATAAGTATTGTATTAGCATATATTTGTAAGCGAACCATATCCACTTTGTATTTGTGATCGAATTCTATTTCGGTTCGTGTTTATATTTGTAATCGAATTTTATTTAGACTTGTGTTTATGTTTGTAATAGAATATTAACGTTGTTTTTACGTATTTATGTTTGAAATTGATACATATGTGTTTATGTTTTATTTGGGTTAGCGTATATTTGAAGTTGAATCAATAGTAAAGATCAAATCTGTATAAAAACTGCTGTGAAATAGCAGGGTGGATGAAGAGAGGCTGCTGGAAAGCAGCAGATAGTATGGGCGCACCTTGCAGGTGCACCTTAACATATTTTTCAAGGGCGCACTTGCCAAGTGCGCCCTTGTTAATTTTTAAGGGCACACTTGGCAAGTGCGCCCTTGCTATTTTGTAGGGGCGCACTTGCCAAGTGCGCCCCCGGTAATTTTTTTATAACTTTTGTCACCTCATCGCTGAGGTGACAAAAACTAACCTATTTCTGCTAATACTTTTTAAACTGGCCTATTTGTGCTATATGTTTTAAAAATTAGCCTATTTTGAAAATTTGTCCTTAAAATAATTCAATTTAAATATTCAAAATTCATCAAAATTGCCAAAATAAAGTTTTTAAATTGGTTCGGATTTCCGGGTTATTACAATGTTCTTTTTGTGCATAGCATTTTTTATATTTTCATACTCCGTCCAATTTATGAAAATAAGAATGCATAACATGTCTCAGACGATACTTCCACTAGAACAAAACAAGGCTTAAATAGCAATGGTGTAGCGTTTGTTCCAATTCTCTTCGAGTGCTCTAGGGCGGATGAATATTCAACGCTATTCAAAAAATAAATTCCGTGTACAAACGCTTACGAAAGGCGGGAGCTGGAATTATTTTGCGGGAGAAATAGAAATTCGTGCTTTTGCCCTTCCCTTTGGAAAACAACCCTTTTCTTCCTTCTCCTCTTTGTCGCCTCCAGAAGAGAGCCAAGATCTTAAAATCCCTAATCTAACATTAAATCCTCTCGTCATCAGCAACCAATCCCGGAGCTCTCCAATTTGAACGATCATGAAAGGTACTATTGACTTCCTTATAAATTTTTCACTAGTTTATTGATTTGTAAAATCGAAAATTGCGATTTTGATTTTGCGATGTTTTTGGTTTAGTTTTAATTTGCAATTGCGATTTAGGTTTCGAAGAGCAATTTTGGTGATAAGAATTGGTTGTGCAAGTGGAACAAGCTAAATTGCAGAAATGGTTGTGCTATTTCATGTTGTGAATTGTTGAATTCGCAACTTCCTCCTCTTCCAATTACTCTTCTTCCTTTTGCTTTATCCCCTCCAAAAAACATAAATTGCCGTCATTCATCTACATCTAGAAAGCATTAACTCTACGACTCAACCCTAGTAACCTTCACCAATGGTCAATGGTCAATGGATGTTGTAATCTCTTTTCTTACTCACCTCCCAAGTCGTTCCCAATCCCAAACCTAGAGAATCGTCTCAGATTTAAATTCCTGTGAGAGGTATTATTATATTTTTCACCCTATAACTGTAATTAACATACTATGCAAATAATTCGTTTTCTTGCAATTGTTCTATCGTAGTCTAACTAGGCATCTGACGTTAATTGTTCTGTTATATTTTATATATGCTTCGCAAGTTATGTAGTTTATTTTTTTTTATTTTTGTATTTAGAAATATTACGAGACCTGTGTTGTAATTGTTGTTTATATTATTTATGGTTCCTTACTGTGTTTGTTGCAGTGTTATATATGACATAATATGCAATGTAGAAACTAAAAATGTAAGGAAGTATAAATGATTAAAAACAAATTAATACAGATATTATGTTACTTAGAATTATGTTTTTCCTCTAAAGGTCCACACATATGCTTTAAACTTGGACTGCTTCAATTTATATAATACTCTAGAAATTTTTATAGAAATACATGTTTCACTGTGGATAATTATATACATACCTACCTTGCATTGAATTTTATCAAATTTCTTGTTATAACAGGTACTTTGGTATTATATTGACAAACACATATTTATATATTTTTAATAGAATTGACTTTTCCATTAGTTTTCACATATTTTACAGTTCACTGTACAAATGAACAGTGGGAAACCTTTTTCACTTATTTGTTCATATTTTGTCAAGATTGATGCTGCATGGACAAGTAATTGATTGTTGACATAAATCGGTCTATGTTAGTGTTGAATTAATACTGTACAATATACTATTTGTTTTAATTTTTATTTGTTTCCCTGGTGTATTTAAGATTAACTAAGTAGTGGAAGGCTTTTATGATATTTCGTACTTGGTACACCATTTCGTAGTGGAATGCAATGCGAGATGAGAGTTTTTAAAAGGAGGGGTTGATGAGAGGTTTGTAGGTGATGAAGTTGAAGGGATATGGTTGTGATGCTGGTTTCCGACAAGTAGGAGGGGAAATTTCCGGTTGATGGTTGAGTTGTAAGCTTACTGTTCAAATAGGTCGGATTTGTCTGTGGGTTGCTTCAAGCATGTAATGGTGGTAGAATATGGTTCACAGTATGCAGAGATTAGATAATGTATGAATGGCGAGGAGAGGGAGGTTGATTAAATATGGTTGATGAGTTAGTGGAGTTTTATCTATACAGTTAGTGCAGTATCTATGGAGAAAGGATGAAGATGTGTTAATGTAAATGGACTGAAGCAAGACCAGTAGGTGGGTAGGGATGGTCAGAGAGATGGAGCAGAGGATGATTATCAAACTGGTAGAAATGGTGAACTGTTAAATGTGGAGGAGAAGAAATTTGAGTTGGGGGGTAGAGATGGAGTTTAATTTTGTAGTTCTTGATGGATGACACAGTTTAGGGAGAATCCAAAATTGCTTGTGAAAATAGATTGCAAAAGATTAGTGCACACAGTTGCTATTGTAATTCAAAACAGAGTATAAAGTATAAATAGAAGTGCACAAAAATGATTTTAAACAGAGACACACAATGAAATGAAATTGTAATGCTCACTATTATTTTTCACAGAATGATTAAATTAAGACTAAAATGACTCAAAATCAACCTAGGCTGTAACAGAAAAATAACAGAATAGATTTGAAGCAAGCACAACTAGTAGAGAAGAACTAAAGTGTAACATGTCTTTTTTTTTTAAATGACATAGAACAGAAGTTGAGATGATGGTACCCAAGCACAAAGAAGCAGCATGCTCAGAAAGACAGAAGTGCAAACAAAAACAACAAAACTTATTTTTCTTTTAAGAAAACAAGCAGTAAGTTAAAACATGAAACTGAAACAAAAAACAAGCAAATTAAAGGGTCAATAGTACCAAGTCTGAAAAAGAAAAATGTAAGTGATCAAATGTCAAGTTTCCCGATGTTGAGAAACAGATGTACGGCTTCTAAACGTAGACTTGAAATTAATGCAGAAACGCAAATTTTATGAAAAATGTTATGATTGTTTTTTTATTAAACTGCAGATGGAGATACAATCATAGTCTATGTGGATACTGCCAATCCAAGGAAATCATCAATGGTTCCTGCTGAAGTTCATAAAGCTGCAGTTTCAAGAGCTAGGGCTGGAGCAGTAAATGACTACAAGACTGTAGATGATCTTCATAAAAGCATCGTTGATGCTGGATATAGGTTTCTAACATAGCAAAAATATTTTCCTTTTTTTTTCTTTTTAAAATTAACATGAAATTGAATGTTAGGGTAATAACTAGTCCAAATGGTGATGAAACTATTGCAAAGAAATACAGAATAAACTCAAGTATGAGCTACATTTGAGTTTATGACTGATTATATTATTGTAAGCTCATAGTTTAGTAATATGTACGTAAATAGGGGGATTGATGCACCTGAAAGTGCAATGCCATATGGGAAGAATTCGAAGGAGGAATTTGCAAAATTAGTAGAAGGAAAGAGGCTCACGGTTAATATCTATGGCAGCGATCCTTATGGTCGTTTTGTTGGCAATGTCTACTTCAATAACATTTTTATTCAGGCAATTCTGAAAAGGCAAGAAAAACAGTCTTTATATTATTTTTAATCCATACATGAACTTATAACCACTGGCTATAAAACCTTACACAGGAGAAGATGTTGAAAAAAGGATTTGCATGGCATTATCCTGCTTATGATCAGCGTCCGGAGTTGGCAGCAGTAAGTGAAAATACTTGCATGAATGTAAATTTATAAGCAGTAAAATAAATAAGTTTTATTTTCTTAATATTTTCGCTCTTCAATGCAGTGGGAGAAAGAGGCTCGAAATGCATGACGTGGTTTATGGGCTATGTCAAATTCTGAGAAACATTGGGGCTGGAGAGAAAAATCGATGCAGTTGATACTGAAGGGAAGTACAGAGAAGAATCAACTGGACTTCAACATGTATCCGTGAGTATTATATGGAGTATGCAATGTGATTGATAATTAGTAAACAAATATAGTAGATAATAAATGTTCTTTTGGGTGATACACGATTGATATACAATAGAATTTTAATAATCCTTATCTGCATGTACAATTTGAATGAGATACTCACAAAAGGCATATTGAAAATTTTGTGAAAGATAAATAACCTATTGGATAACAATTATTTAATCAGAGTCAATAACATTATATATATATATGTATATATATATATGTATATATATATATATGTATGTGTATATATATATATGTATATATATATGTGTATATATATAGTTAATTTGCAATTTGCGATTAAAACAAGACAAAATAACACTGTAATTCACAAATGATTTGACGAACCAAAAAAAATATCAAAATAAAACTGTAATTTGCAAATAATTCATTCTAATTCACATGTATGGTACATATTTACTTTGAGAGTAATAAGGAAATGAATACAAGAACATAATATTAAATCATAACCAAGATGATGAACATAAGTAATCAAAAAAGAAAAAAAAACATAACCAGAAAATTGTAAGTAGACGTTTAGATGCTAAAAATATGGGGAAGAACAGGCTGATGGGTTCAATGGTTCTTTGTAAATGCTAAAAATAAGTAGAAGTATGATAACAATGCATATTCTACCATTCTTTCTTGAACTCTTGTGTATGTTATACATGTGATAGTGTATATGGTTAGGTAAGAATAGACACAAAACTCTTGAAATCCTATTGTTGAGATCCTTCTTTAATAGATTAACCACCTTCATCCTTTTGCGATTATTTGCTAAGTTAAATTCAAAACTATGTCAAAATTGCAAACGAAAAAAATCATTTGTCCATGATGAAATAAGAATATAAATATACTTGAATTTACAAATTTACTTCATTATTTTCAGAAATTATGTTTTGCGTTTAAACTTTAAACGTTAAAGCTTGAGCAACAATGCCAATTTTCACATAATCTAATTATTGCTACTATGAAAAATAACTGCTGTTTTTGTGTAGTTAAATATGATTTAACTCACTGTCAACCCTATTTCTTCGAATACTTTCCTAAGACTTAAAATTAAAATCCCAAAATCTATAAATCACTAATTTTTTTATTACAAACGCTACCGCTGAGATTAAGGTGGGCAACTTTAGTGATGGCGTTGGTCAACTTAGTTGCATTTGTAGCTGGCTTTCTGTTGGGGACTAAGGTGCTCCGCCATTGCAGTGGTACAGTTAAGATTCCAGTCATAGCCGCATCAGTTTTGGGCACTACCAGCGTGTTCTCCCAGGTGCTGGGATCGCATAGTGTGCGACTGCAAAGGCGATTACTGGGGCGTTGCTGAGGAGGACGATGATTATTGTAGGAGGCGTAGCAGGGATATTTTAAATGATTAGGGATTCCAAGGCCCAACAAGCTATTGCTGCCATGATTTTACGGTAGACATTCCAATCAGTAGTCGGCAACGATGTAACATACCAAATCTGAACTTTTGAGAGCAGCATGCATTGTATTACATTGCCTACAACCCTGACTGTTTTCATCTTGGAGTTATCAAAAAAAATAGACATGATATAATATAAAAAGAACAACAAAGTGAAGCTTAAGGACTTGTAATAAATAAATAAGTTAATGGTTAAGAGATTGAATAAAGACTATTCTTTGCTTAACAACAAAGTCCACATCAGGGTAATAAGTTAATACAGTATAATTAGTTGAAAGTAAAGTGTTGTTCACTAATCCAAACAAACTATAAGCATATGTTACGTTAATCCAAATATACTAAGCCAAATAAAAATATAACCACATTTAGCTTAACAGTCATGAGCATGCTTGTAAAAAATATATAAAAGTTGTTTTAATGAAGTTATCTCGACCATGCTTGCCTTTTACTGATTAATTACTATGAATTTCTGTTTTGATTATTATCATAGTATTGTTCATGGTTCTGTTGGTTATTTTTTTAATCACAAAATACAGAAGTTCTAAAGTTCCAAACGATCCTGTTGTGCAAGTACAACACATCCTTGACATTTACCGGATGTAGCCAAAAAGAGTGGATAAATGTAGTCCCTAAGTTGGACAGTCAAAGATCCCTCGTTTACAGAAATATCTCTTCCATAACTCCATGAAAATGGTATTTCCTCATCTAAACTGACTGGATCGACCTTGTTTATAGATTCAACCATCATGCTATTTCCCCCTTTAATTTTCATTAAAGTAAAGTCTATTTCGATAGAAGAAACTGTTAAGAGTGAAGTTCTTTTTACACTTGGTGCAAAACCTAACTGAAAATCGCTCCTACATTCCCCTGATCCTTTTGGTAACACTAACCTCTAGCATGCCTTGTAATAAGACTGGAATGCTTGTTTATGGATTTCATTCTTTAGATACTTTATAGTTTCTGTATTAGACGGGTTAATTTCCTTCCCATCATGGGAGTATTTTTTTTTTCCACATGATAATTCATTTGGATCTGCAGAGAGAAGTTCCTCAAGAAACTTCAGTCGTACACCTAATTCATATACTTCACTCTTCATCATCTTGTCATGTTCATCAAGCCATCCCTATAGAGGCTCTTCCTTGATCTCTACTGTAAGGTTACGTATAATAAATCTAAATGATCCACATTTTGAGGATTTCAACATTAACTTCTTTGATTTTTTTTTTAGGGTGTATGAGGTTAGTTTTTGTTGTATCAATCAGTTTTAGACCTCTCATTGTACCTTCTACTGCATCATCTATAGCACATAATTGTAGTCTATAAGGGATGCATATATAAACATCTAGACCTTGAACCACCTAATCCCATGTGGTTGTAGGTCGTGCCTTCGTTTCTGCTATATTATTTGTAATGGATACATGGGTTCTTGATATTTGCATTCTACTACTTTCGAGAGTTCTAGTATCATCAAAACTCATCATTAGTTCTTCAAGTAATAGGCCAATCCTTGCATTATCTGAGAATATGGATTGGGAAATAACCACAGCTTTCAGTCCATATGCAAGCTCAACTGTAACTTTTAATTTTTCTAGATCAACCGCAAAGATTGACTCTATTTTCTTGCGTTGTTTATCAAATTGTGCATGTTCATACATGATTTCTTTTCCTTATGTATTTAAATATATTTTCATGTGTTATATATCTTTAAGCTTATTATATTGTAATTTTGTTATTAATGCAGTGATTTGAGCTGATGCAAAAACAACACCAATCTCAAAACAACGCCGAATGATTTGAATGGATACCAGATCCTGTTGTAGCATAGTATGGGAAAACAACATTTCCGTATCACCAAATTATTAAGCATGGTGCGGACTTTGATGCACCTGATATTGATGGAAGTAGTCCACTGCACTGGGCGGCATACAATGGATTTGTTGATATTGTTAGGTTGCTTTTATTTAAAGACGCAAACCAAGGAGGGCAGGACAAAGAAGGACGCACCCCTTGCATTAGGCTTGCATTAAGAGGCAAGATGGAGGCATGCACCTTTCTTGTGAATGCAGGTACCAAAAAAGAACCAGTTGTCACAGATAAATCACTCCTGCTCTTCTTGCTACTGAAAAGGGTCATCACTGTTGCACGTATATTATCCAATGCAGCAAATCTAGTGGCATGTTCTGTCATGATAAATTGCTCTATTTGAAGATCGGAACAACTGGATTTGCTCCTGCTTTGTTTTTCATTGTAGTTTTTCTTGTGATCATTTTTATGGCTCAGTTATTGGTGCGTAAAACTTTCCAAAAGTTACTGTTGTTGTTGGGTTATGGTCTTGCATCACCCTTTCCCTTGCATCAGGTTCAATATATATGCTGTATAGGTGCAGCAGCAAGGACCCTGGATATATTATGCCAAACTTTGAAGCATCAAGGACCCATATGGGTGATGATGATCCTTTACTGAACCTTGGCAGTGGCAATTCAACTATCTGGACGGGCAGCTGGTCTCAGCTATGTCCTACATGCAAGATTGTCCGACCTATGCGCTCAAAGCACTGTATTTCTATAAGCGCTGTGTGGAGCAGTTTGACCATCAGTGTCCGTGGATATCGAATCGTGTTGGAAAGAAAATTTAATGGAATGTTCAGATTTATACTGAATTGTGGTTTGTAAGTTTGCTTTGGATCTTTGTTTCTTGTTACCGGCAACGACTTCGAAAATGAGCTTATCTTAGCTACTGTTCTTCAAGGATTCTTTGAAGCTGTTAGCCTTCTGCTCCGGTACATTTTGTCCCATCTTAGCTACTGTCCATTTACACATGCACACGCGCATATGCTTACACAAACACACACTCTCTCCCCTCTCCCTTCCTCTCTCTCTCTCTTACATTGTTAAGGTTGTTCTGTATATACTATATAAGTTGCTTTAATTTTCCATTTTCAAAAAAAAAAAAAGTTGCTTTAATTTTTTTAAGAAACAACACAGAAAAAGGGGAAGCACTTGTACTCTTTGATTTGATCCTCCTATGCATTGATGAGATTGTGGATGGAGGGTAAGATTGTTATTTTATAACAGTTTCTGTATTTGTTTAGTATGTACTTAAAATAAAATAAAATAAAACAAGTCTTGATCGACTTATACGTGATGAAGTAAGAATATGTTGGTCATTTTCAATGAAAATATAATTGAGTAATGAATCAAATCAAATGCAGCCTTGTAAACTTTTATAAAATATCCGCTTCAGAAACTCCATAATTTATGGCTTTGATCTCATTCAGGTTGAATTCAAAATGATAAGATGTTCACGTGAAGGGTTTAATTGTCTTTATAGAGTTTTAAAAATTGGATAGTTTTTGGTTGCATGTTTTGAATGTAACTAACTTGCCATACGTTTAATTAAATAAAACAAAATCAAGGCATAAACTGTAGTTACTTCACATTAATAAGTTTTTCTCACAAATTTCCACCTTTCTAAATGCATGTCAGAAAGGGTGATTATGAAGTTCAAAGGGATTCTCAAACTTAGTATGAATATTATTATATAACTAAATTTTTGAATTTTACACAAATTACATGATCAAACATGAGTTTTGCTTAGGAATTCAAAGAGGAGCATTAAGGTTGCCAAATTCTAAAATGCTGAAAATTGATTCCTCTTGTTAGTAACAATCGTTGGTTTAAAGTAATTTTGATTTTTTTTTTATTGATATGTAAAATTATACTCGCTTGGTAACATATTTTTTGTTTGTGTATTCATTTTTGTTCGTCACTGTGTTTCATTTAGTTTTCTCAAATTAGTTGTTTAAAATGTATGCTTGTGTGTTTTCAAGTTTCAACTATGTTTTAATTCCATGTATTTTGCTTTTACAGTCTATATTCCAGTTTTCACTTATTCTCAAACTTGCAAATATTTTTTCAATTTTTCCTCCAGCTTCTTTATGAATTTTCTTCAACTATCACATTGAATTGCAAATTTGCAATTCTTAATGGTTATTTCTTTTTGCAAGAGAAAAGTTAATAAAATAACGTCTACATATGGTACAAAAAAGTTAATGAAGGGTGTTCGCTGAAGTTGTTTGAATATTTTGTTTGTAACTTACTATATAACCATATTAGTTTGAGAATCCCTTAGTAAACATGTCAGAAAGGGTGGAAGGTCAAAGGTACCCTTGTAGACCTGCATATGACCACCGAGTAATGGGTTAGGGAAAAATAGAGTTTTTCCAATTACTGGTTGTATGATGCAGAGGTGCTTGTATGTAGAGTTTATTTTTCAAGTTACTGCTTCAGTATTTCTTTTTCAATTTCGTCTACAAATGATTGTTTAACTCTATAGTTTATTGCTTTTTCTTTGTGTCTGATGTAACACCCCGAATTTCAGTTAATACTAATATTCACTAATTACAGAATAAATAATCTCAGATGTGAGAATTGGGGGAAACGGCTGCGTCATTTCGTTCGTCTCGGAAAAATACGCGAAATAGAGTCCGAGTTTTCGAGAATCGGAGTCCGTATGGCCCAGTTATGGCCCAATGAAGTTTGCAGAAAATTCAAAGTTAAAAACATATTTAAAATTCAGTTCTAAAACAAGTTTGGAGCCAAAAGCGGAAAGGGAGGGAAAGTTCCCGCCTAGCCCCGTGTCGACAGGCATGTCGACAGGGGTGTCGACAGGCATGTCGACAGGGGTGTCGACAGCCCTGTCGACAGGGGTGTCGACACAGGGTGTCGGCCCTGTTGATCTGGGTGCACCAGATCTGGTTTTTGGGTTAGTCTTGGGCTGTGTTCTAGAGATTTCCGAAATCTAAGGGTCCTAATCTAATCTAGGGTTAATCTAAGGGCCTAAAACACTCACCTAATCTATAAATACACCCTAAACCTACCCTAATCCATACTAAAAATAGAATTGAGGGCTACATGCCGTCAAATTAAATCTTAGAAGGAGCCTCCACTAATTTATGAAGAGGGTTGCAAGCTAACCACTCTCTAATCAACCTCTAATCCATTCTAAGCATCTTAATCTTCTTCATTTGGAGTGCAAATTTGCTAGTTGTGAGTTTCTATCACTTTAATAACCGATTGCTAAATTAAGTAGATGAGATATGATGAGATCATATGGTTTTGTTTGGGGATTAATGGATTTTAAGTCATATGACATGATGTTAGTTTGCTAATGTATGTGGGTTTATGCAAGTTAAGTGATGGGTTTCATGCATGCTAAGTATTTGATTTTATGCATGCTAAGTATTTGATTTTATGCATGCTAAGCATTTGATTTTATGCATGCTAAGTATTTGATTTTATACATGCTAAGTGTTTGGTTTTATGCATACATTATGACATGCAAGTTTGTCTCTTTTTATCAGGTTGACTATAAGAGGCCAAAATGGGACACGCATACTGGGCTTGACTATAAGAGGCCAAAATGGGTTAGCGGTGGCAACGCATGACCAACGGGTTTCATATGCGTGTGTGGACCCGGGCTGGTGAATAAGACGTTGTTGCATCGTGTAGATATAAGCCGTGCACCGTTAATTTTATCAGGTTGCCACGTTGGGGAATGGTACACCCCACGGTGGGGCCAGCACGGGTATCTACGTTAGGGAGCCGATCGAATGGGGAGTAGTGTGTACACCTAGTGGATTGTAGGGCCCTGTGGCGTCTACTTAGTCACCTAGGGGTACGCGAGAACTATTAAGTTAATTTTATAAGTCCATGGGTGGGATCAACCTTTAAGTTAGGAATGACTGGTGTGGTGCAGTTTAGTAATTTACCTTTGGAAGGGTAGATGCGTCTTTACATTTCTTAGTTTATCCTAAGTCTACCAAGCTGCTTAGTGTAGCCATTCATCCCCAGACGACACCGTATATCAAGCTTATGTCTTCTCTGGTTACTTTAATGATTGTATTGTTAAAGTTATAGGACTCGCTCAGACTTATGTCTGACCCCGTTGTTTTTATCTTTTTTCCCAACCCTCAGGTCCTACGATGGATCCTAGCAGTAGTGGAGCTTGATCGGATTGCTGTTCCAGTCTTTAGGAGCTTGGATAGATGTAAAGCTCCAGTTACCCAGTTATCTTTCCTTTTGTCATGGCTATTGTATGAGAGTGGGATTATGTACTTCTTTATTTTGATGGATATTGTACTTGACTTTTATTGTGGTTTTATGATGTAACCAGACATGTTTTACTTCCGCTGTTATGAGATGATGTTTTAAAATTTCAAGTACTATTTATATCTGTCTTGTTGTAATTTTTCTGTTCTATATTCACTAAAATACTCCACCGATGCTATGACATTCCCTTAGTGAGTGATCATAGCGGGAGTGGGGTGTTACATCTGAAATATCTATCAATAGTTTATTAGCACAGTTTCTTATTTATGTTTTCTTTTGTTGCAGTGGTTCAGAGAAGCATGACAACAACTCATCCATCCTTCACCTGCATTTTTGATGAAGACATTTGAAATCAAAGTTGTAGCTTATAATTACTATGTAGTATGGTACAAAGTTGTCTTCGTTTTGTCCGTTGTGTAGTTTATTAGAAGTTATTTAGTAAACTATATTGTAATTTACATATTATTTGAATGACATGTATAAAATATTAGTTATAATTTATATACTTGTTGTCTCTAAAAATGTGTTATGTTTTTTATTTATCTAAGCAAGAGGCAAATGTATATATATATATATACATATAATATATATATATATATATATATATATATATATATATACATATAATATATATATAACAAATTAAAGAGGAGAAAGAGGGCGGGACCAAATGTAAAATCAATGTATCAATTCATAGCATTTCAAAAACGCTATGATATCACAAACACAAAAGCTGTAACAAGCAGTAGAGCATACAAATATAAACGCTACAGAAAAGAATTAAGGAATGCTATGATAGATGAATCAAAAACGCTATAATGCTTGCATAACAAACGCTATAGCAAGTTCCGTTTGACTAACAATTCATATAGCGTTTACATTTGATAGCATATTAAACGCTATGACAATTAAATTTTCCATAGCGTTTATCATCATGCTATTAAAATTTGAATATCTATTATAGCATGTCGTTATACAGCGTTCTTTGAAGCGCTATAGAAGCCTATAATAGCGTTTTCAAACTCTATGAAATCCTTGGTTTGTTGTAGTGTTCATCCATTTTTTTTACATTCTTAAGATGAAATACAGTGTACATTTATTGTACGAAACATAAAATGACATCTTTTGCTCTGTCCATTTCGTGTGAAGTAGATTCATTTTATGTGTTATGCATTTATTTGGATATACGATATTACGTGGAAACTGAATAAAATGCAATAAGATGAGCTTCAAATCAAATATATATCCGAGTTTACTCAAAATTTGTGGATCGTGTTGAGTGATTCAACATTGAATTGAATATAACTGATGACTTATGTTTTGACAGTTGTTAAGGCTTCTAATGTCCATATAATGGACCGCATTGTTGAGGTGGTATAAGAAAATATGATGTTTTCAAGGGTAGTAAGGTAGTATTAGCCTCTATTGTCTTATTATGATTTCTGTTTTCTTTTTTACTCTTTCATTTGTTTCACCAAGTCATGCCCAACTATGTTGTCAATAATATCTTTGGGGATAAAAGCTTTAATTATGAAGGCAGATTTTTATGTGCTTTCTCAATGAGTTCAATCTGATAGAAAGAGCTTTAGCTTTGTCATTTGCTGCTTTATTTAGATTATTCCTCGTATCGAAATGTATTTGAGCAAATTATTGTTACTGTTTTTATAGTAATGGTCTTTTGAAGTCTGATGGATTTTCAACTTTCATGTAACATTGGACTAAACATCTATTTTTCTCATTATTATGCAGGTGTTAAGCATCACAAGGGCCATTTCGACTGCCATAGAAAGCCTTGCCACTTCCCATCATATTTAGCATTAGATTAGAGGTGTAATTGTACTAAAATGTCTGATCCGTTTTGATGAGTGGATCAATTCAGAGTGTACTCTATGTTATTATGTTTCTAAAACATCAGATATTCAATTTATAAATATTTGCAAGAATCACAGGGAATGTTTTGTTTGTATTGCAACGGAGGAAACACCTCTAATTCACTATGTTTTCCTCCTTCCTTTCTTTCTTATTTTCCCCCTTTTTTTGGGGCAATTGTACACGTTAGCAGATGGATATGAATTTGATTTTAGGATTTATGCCATGTTATTGTTTATTAAGTTAAAAAACAATGTGCAATGCGCCAGTTACTTGGTACAGTACTGAATGAATGTTCGATTGAAGGTAGTCGTGCAACTGCACGGGACTGATCTAGTATATATATTATAAACTTATATATTAAAACTTTATAAACATAACTGTTTGAAATCACAAGTAAGATGATAGTTTGAAATCACTAAGAAAAATAATTTGAAATCAAGATTTGATTTTTGAAAACAGAATTTGAAATTTGAAAATCAGAATTTGAACCTGGAGTGTTATATAATGTCTAACATATAAACTAGACTCAATTACTATATTTCTCTTGAACTCTTGATATCTTGATAACTTTATAACTCGTGAGTTTTGAATCTCTTTTGAATCCTGAATCTCTTGGAAATCTAAAAACTGTACAGTTTTTAGTATTCAAGTCCTTTATACAAACCCTGCATATGTATATATATTCTAGATAGAGATATTAGTCTATATTTTGTAATCAATTAATAATGCTGATTGAAATAATGTTGTTTTCATCAAAGCTCCATTCTCCAACAATCTCCTCATTTTGATGATGACAACCTTGATTTATAAAATATTCATACCCGTTGGTACTTTTTGATCCGGTCCTTCGAATACTCCCCCTTTCACCATGAATCCTACGTACTGCCCTTAAACTAAGCCTAACTAATCCTTATTTGATAGTTTCTCCCCCTTTGTCATCAACAAAAAGAACCAGTAAATATACTCCCCCTAAATCTATACCATAAATAACTATAACCTACATCTATCTATCTATTCTAAGGTTACTAGTATACATGATTCCCCCTAAATGCATGCCTATATAATATCCTTACACTCTATATATAATTATTCTAATACTTATTCTAAAATCAATGAAAACTAGATAAAAAACAAACATTTATCCTTATACTCTGTATATAATTATTCTAATACTTATTCTAAAATCAATGAAAACTAGATAAAAAACAAACATTGTATAAACTAAACAATTTGGTCATTGTCTTACAAGCCAAACGATACAAACCATACAAATTACAACGTTTTACGAGAAGACGAATATACTATAAATGTACGTACTACATCATATATACGAATAAATGAGAAACTAAATGTTTAATGCTTCTTGACGATTGGGGATTTATGAATTGGGCAATTGGGATAATGGAAAAAAATTCCCCGTTTTGCTCAACTATATTCCCTTCTCTATCGAAGCATACTTTGCCAACGCAAATGACTTGGTCGTCTTCCTCTATGCCGTCAGTTTGTTCCTCTTCTTTCTCCTCTTTGACCATTTCTCTTCTTCCTCTGCTTCCTCTTCCACTATTTGATTATCATCTTGGATGATAATTGGATTATTGTGGTTATCCATAACAAATTTTTATATATTTCTCATGATTCTTCCCTATTTCACATGCTCTTGATTCATACTTATTTGTAAAACATGCATTTCAGCGAGCATTCATAGTACATTCTCCATTTTTTTTCTAATTTCATCACACGAGCGAGCGTACTGCGCTGAAACGGACTTTCAGATGGTCCGGCGGACGAATCAAGATCGATTTGATTATTATAATTAGTGGAGACCATTGTTTTATTTGATTTAGAGTTTATTTGAAAGAAGAAAATTCAAAATAAGAAGTTTAAATAAATGTAGTAACTAACTTTTGATGGGAATTAATTTTTGAATTCTGGTAGTTATATGTCGACATGTCGAAAATTATATGTCGACATATGTTCATTTTTCTGAATTTTTGTTATATTATATATATTTACAAATTGATACATTTAATTACTCTAATTCACTTAATGAACAAATACTTAATTCTCTTCTAAATTTAGTAAATGTTGCTCCATTTAATGGTTTTGTTAATATATCTGCTATTTTTTTCTATTTCGATAATTCGAGTGAAATTTTCTCTTTATTTAGCTCTTAAAAAATGATGTCGCATATCAATAAGTTTAGTAGAATGATGAGTTGGATTTTTAGATATATTAATAGCACTTGTATTATCGCAGTATATTGGTGATTTATTTACATTTAATCCAAAATCTTTTAAAGTTTGTTGCATATATATTACTTGTGAATAAGACAAAGTAGCAGATATATATTCTGCTTCAATTGTTGACAAAGATACTGTATTTTGCTTTTTACCAAACTAAGAAACTAGTGAATGTCCCAAGAAATGACATGTTCCATTCGTGCTTTTACGATCGGATTTACATCCCGCATAATCAGCGTCACAATAAGAGATTAAATCAAATGAATCATCCTTAGGATAAAATAATCCAAAATCTAATGTATGTTTTACATATCTTAGAATACGTACTGCTTTCAAATGATTTTCTTTAGGTTGTGATTGATATCTTGCACATAAATATCCACTATGCATTATATTTGGTCTACTAGCGGTTATATATAATAATGATCCTATCATACCTCCATATAATTTTTTTATTAACATCTTTTGACGCATCATCTTTACTTAACGCTATATTAGTTGCCTTTAGTGTTGGTCTCCCATTAATTGTCATTATATTATATTTATTAATTAAATCTCTTGCACATTTTTGATGATTAATAAATATTCCATTTTTTAATTGACGAATTTATAACCTAAGATAAATG
Source organism: Allium sativum (assembly GCA_030737875.1). Lineage (NCBI taxonomy): Eukaryota > Viridiplantae > Streptophyta > Magnoliopsida > Asparagales > Amaryllidaceae > Allium > Allium sativum. The sequence goes on along the minus strand of CM060915.1, from coordinate 885,898,777 downwards.
TTGGTCCTCCCATGTAACAACCCGGAATTTTGGAACCAATTTAAAATTTTTATTTAAGAAATTTTAATGGATTTTGAATATTGAAAATAATTTATTTTAAATAATAACGATTGAAAATTTATTTAAATCGAAGTTAAAATGAATATATTTATTTTAATTATAAAAGGAGTTAGAAATAGCGCGGTAGTTTGAAAATTTGAATTTAAACTTTGACTGACTGTACATGATGCAAAATAAAGCGGATTTCAGTGAAACTAGAAATATTAGAATTTATTTAAAAATATCTTTCCAACGAATCTGAAAATTTGAAATTTCATAGCGGGAATCAAAAGTTATGTCCATTTTAAAATTTAAAATAGTCGCTATAGAATTTATGTATATATTTTAATATTAAAAACAGCCATTTTTCAGACGACCTCCGTTTTCGACGAAACCACTTTTTTTGGAATCGGAATGTCAAATTATTTCTAGATTTCAATTTTCATAATTTTTGGAATCAATATGTGAGCGTGGCAAAAGAAAACGTGTTTTAACCGTTTCAGTCAATTTGGATCGACCAGAAAATGGCCATTTTTCAAATGGTCTCCAAATTCGATGAAATTAATTTTGATAGGACCGTATCATCAAAACATAACTAGAAATAATTTTTCTGGAATTGTTAGAGTTAATGTGTGGCCCCGGTAAATTAAAATGTACGATCAAATTTAATAATTAAATGTTTTATATTTTAAATTAAAGAAAAACATATCGTAACAGCCGAATTGGGTTACGAAACATATTCCATTATGTCCGGAACGGGGGTATTTAGCTAGGGGTGACATTCGTTGGGTACCGTTTAGAGTACGTGGCATTAAACAAGAATTATCTGAATTAAAATAATTAAACTGTAATGACCCGCATTTTTATCAGTTTATATTTGAATATTTAAATTAGTTTAAATATTAAAATTGTAATATAAGTGGATTTATATATTTATTTAAATGAAGTTGAACATATAAAAATATATATTAAATATAATCGAGCCCGTAATATCGCGGCAGTTCGTAATTTAACGTTCTGAACTTCAACCGAGTGTACAGGACCCGTTATTAGTCGGATTTCTTCGAAACAAGAAGCGTTGGAATCCGTTGAATTATTTCTTTCTAACAGAAGTGAAAAACCCAGATTTTGCGTTATAGATTGTGAATTTTGTCCAAACTAAAATTTCAAATAGTCGCTGTAGAATCGTTTATCGACCGTAACGGTTTACTTGTTATAACTAGATATCAGTTTCGAATTTGGACAAGATTCTTTTGAGGCGTAGTGATAATTTAATTTTTAGAATTTTACTGTAATTTTTAATTAATTTATACACAACTTTTTATTTGGAGTATTTTTGCACCCTATATCGTTATTTTGGGGTTTCAAAATATGAGTTAACCTACCGGTATTATTATATTTTTGGGACCGGGGCACTTCGCTGGGCATGGGCGTATTCTTATATCTGTCCGTAACGGCTCGTACGTGAATATAATCTTTCGTAACACGGTACACTAGAACTTTAAAACCACAAACTTGTGTAGGGGGGGGGGGACTAGGAGATGAAAACACATCAGTCCTACCTTACTTATAACTAGCCGTATACGTGAGTGTCTTCTCCTCATTAATGTGCTTCACTGCATATACCCAAAACGTTAAATCATTGAAATGAACTGTATATGGTTCCCTTTGCTCTTAAGTTTGCTTAGTTGTACCCTTCCTAAGCTTCATATCTACTAAGTTTGACTAGCTGTGCATACCCTTTCACATCTGCACGTCCTTTGGAACTATTCATATAGTGGAACTGTTTTCGAAACCATTTTTGATAAGTCCCATTCATGATTAGTACCTTGAACCAATGGCCTGTCTTAAATAAACAAATATATATATATATATATATATATATATAGGAAGTCCCTATACCGACGTACACCTAAACATCACGCCTCGCAGACCTGAAGTGTATAAGGCCAACCTATGATTTTACAAGACAGGCATAGCTGGAAAAAAAAAAAAGCACAAGCCGCCTAAAACTGTACACTACATACCTATATATAGGTCTCGGAAAATCAAAATATAAACTGCAATGACAAGGCTTATCACAATTAATAAAATCTGCAAACCTGCCTATGGCCTATACCTTGCCTAATACTTGGCTGTCAAGTTGTTTCACCCATATTTAAGCACGACACCTTCATCCCATTTTCTTCATATGAAAATACAAGCGAGGATAATGACTTCAAATAAAATAAAATATAACGCTACAATACTGTACTGTGAGGAGAAGCGAGAGTATAGAGGAGTTCACGTGAGGGAAATCTTGCTAAAGTGGAGATGGCGGTTGAAATATTTGGATGGAGTAACAGCGTGTGGTTTGAGCGTTGAGTGCGGATGGCAAACGAATGTTGTGTGTGTTAGATGAAAGGGCGGAGTGTTTATTTGGAGAAGTCAAAGTGAAATGCGGCATTGTTGATGGTGTAGTGAACGTGAAATCATGAGAAGTGGTGAAAGTATTTGGTAGTGGGTTATTTTCTGCATGGCTTATTCGGTGAGGTGGCGTACTGCAAGTGGGATGCAAGTTGGCGAGCTAAAGGACGAGGGGGACTAGTGGTGTACTGTATTGGATATTGAGAAAGGAAGGTGTTTAGGTAGGCATGTTTGTGTCGTTTGAAATGGTACTAGCAACAGCTAGGTGGAGTTTGATGCGAACTGATGTGATGGACGTAGGGGTTCCTGTAGCAAATGGGATAAGCTTGCGGTGAGCATACATCTTTGTGGGAGAAAATGTTGAGATGTGCAAGTGTAAGCATGAAGGGGATTGAAGTAGTATAAACAGCATTGGACATATTTACTGGAGACGTAATGTTATTTTGAAGAATGCACTGTATAAACGAGGAAGGGAATGGATCGTGAGGAGCTACATGGGGTATACGGGTAATGTTTTTACTTGCGGGTCGGTGAAGTGATTTTAGACCAATTCTGAATGGCAAAGCCCATTATTTAAGATAGTAAAAAAGAAAGCAAAGCCCAATGGTTTATTTCAAAACAGAAAAGGAAGAAAGTCAAGGTATCGGACGGTGGAGTGGCGGACGGGTAGCGGGTCGGGTTCAAATGTAAGGGAAATCTGGTTTGTGTAGTAGTGACGTAAGTTAAGGTAGAGGTCAGACGAGCAAGGGTTGAAGCGATTTGGAGCTCATTACGAATTCAGAAAAATAAACCGCCTGTTAATCAACTGACGCAAATCGTTATTTAACGGTTAACGCGCAAAGGTGAGTAAATTCACTAACTCTGATCCTATTTTAAAATATTATAATATTGGTTGAATGCTGTGTGATGGTCATTTTAGGTAAATTACAGTTAAATTGGTTGAAATAGATATATATCGTTGCATATGTACACATCATTGGTTGGATACTGATTTGACTAACATCGGTGGATGTAGGAAACCGGTTGGGGGAATCCAACCGGATTCCTCAATATTTATATGTACTATTGGATTTATATATGCACTGTTTGAACCGTGTTGAATGAAAATTTAAAATTTATTTGATTTAATAAATAAACGATATCGATTTAGAAAGTGGCAACAGTCGACCATAAACACCTTGTTTTGAAAGAAGTGATTGGCCGTCAGGCGAATCAACGAAGTCGATTATAAAAATTAGATTTTTATAATTAAAGCGAAGCTTTAAACTGTAATAGAAATTCTATTATAAACTGGTACTTTATAGTTCATTTTATAAAGTAAAATATTAGTTAATTATTTTTAATTAAATAATTGTTTCTTAAGTGGACCTCATTTAAAATGTTATTGAATTAGAGATGTCAAGATTTTTGTAACGGGAAGAGATGTCAAGATTTTCGTAACAAAAAGAGGTGTTGAGATTAATTATAAGGTGGAATATAGTAGCGTTTTGCAAGTCTGTGAACTATAACGATAAAATAACGCTGTTGACAAGGCTTAAGCGTGATTGTTATGTCGAGATTAGTTAAAGGGGAATATTACAACATATGATAAGATTTTAAATTATAACGATAAATTAGCGCTGTTGGCCAAACTTAAGTGTGATTGTATGATGTTTAGTTATACATTAGAATGGATGTTTGTTTTACTTCGATAGTTAAATAACCGACTATCGAAGTGCTTTGACCCTCATTGTCAATACGGAGAGACCGGTTGGATATATTATCTGAAACCAATCCATATAGGCAAAAACGTTGCGAATTGGATTATGCTGAAGACAATTGAAGACGGAGTGAAATGCAAGGGTCGTCCTGTTCTAGAATGGTGTTTTCTGTTTGTCCAGTCCCAGGACAACTTGTATGGACAAATGTCTGACAGAGTATTCCTAGCGGTCACATAAGACGATCTTTTCAAGGTATTACGTCTGGTGGCGGAGAAATTCGTTTCTCTTAGCTTTTATACCCGTAATATTTTTGGGCAAATCAACTAGTGATTTGATGGGTCTGACGATGTGGCATTCAAAGTGTATGGTGACCAGATGTTCTAAAGGTTAGACGTAGCCTCAAGCTTCACAACCGGGAAATGACAAAAATCGGGCAGGCAGCATGGCTATGTGGGTCGCTCCCATTAGGGTGTATAATCACCTATCTAGATAAATTCTTTTTGTTTCTTAATCTATCGATTCTGCCCATTCGGGAACGGTGGTTTGAGTCCAACCGTTGGTGATATACATTCGATACACTCAAGCGAAATGAGTGGTCGGTCGTGTGTGGGCCGGGTTGCAAGACGTTCTTGTTGAACCCAGTGTATTTGCCTCTAGTGATACACTATCGGCAGGTGGTCCCATACCTTGTCATAGTTGGAATCCAATCTCCAATAAGCGCCCTGCGGTTTTTGATTTTATACTATATATGTAAAGCGTGAGATGTAAGCGTTATGCTATTTGATTATTTATTTGATTAGACATTATTATAATATCACTGGATTTTGATATCAAAATATTTTGGGTTATAGTAAGGTAAAAGCCGTCCATGTTTATGTGTGGGTTGGTCTTACTATTATCTTTTTGTTTTAAAAGGATTTTCAAAGTTAAACCGTATGGTTGGAATTTACTCACACCAGTCCCATGACTAACCCAGAGTTTATTTTGTTTGTTTTCTCTAAACTCTTGGGTGCCCAAATTTGTATGGGCAGTCAAGCGTTTCAGGACTTTACAGATTCACTTGGAGGAGCTCAAAGCAGGAGGCTTCACCTTTAGTTATTTAGAGACTATTTCCGCTGTGATATGATGTATTGTACTCTGACAATGGTATGCATATACAATACAATTTTGTATTTCAAAGTTATGTTACATAATACATTTTATTCGTTCCGCTGTGAGATTCGTGTTTACTCTGATTTTGCTCAGTTGTGTTCCTCTTCTTCTTCTATTCTATTAGTTCTACCTTATCTTTCTCACCCTCTAACTTCTTCCTATTAATGATCTGAATTTTCGTGCACTTTGAGTTGAATGTGTATGATATTATCAGCTCAAATTGGTACGGATTTTTGGGTCGTTACAGTTGGTATCAGAGCTGAAGGTTAAGTGATTACCTTGGCTCTGTGGCGTAACTCAGTAGAGATGGGGTTAGTAATACCCTAGATTGAGTTTGAGTGGATATATATGAGCGCGTATTTGTAAATCTATATAAAAACTGTTTCATATTGTGTTGGTTGGTTTGGTGAGTGGTTTATGAATTCTGGTCGATACTGGATTGCAAACTGTATCGATAGGTGTTTCTAAACTCTTGAACAGAGTAATTCGACACAATATGTTTTGAGAAAAGGGTAAATGAAATAGTTTTACCCAAAAATATATTTTGATATAAAGAAAGCATATATATTGGAATTATCTAATATATATTGAATGTGTTGGTTGAAATTATGATCGAATAAGATTTATAATGGAGTTGGTTATATGAATAACCAATCGAAATATTATATAAGTATAATATGCACAATCAGATGAACTCAGTCTGAATTTAAAACCAGAATTGAAATAAAACTCTAGAAACTTGGAAAAAGGATTGTAAATGAATTTGGATTTAACATATGGGAATTTTAAAATCCTGGGAGATTTGAAATTGTTTTCTAAGTGTTGTGAAAGATATTTTGAAGTAAAATTTCAAAATGAAAGTATTTGAGAATGAATTTTGAAAAGTAATATAGTATTGAACTCACTTCGATTACTGGAAAATAATTCTGATGGTGACGGCCGCATCATCAGTGTAATTTTCGAGTTTCCAAGTGATGGATTACTACCAAAGGTTTTATTTTGAATTGTTTGAGGAAATAAGTGTTTAGAAATTTAAATGTTTTGAATAAATATATGATTTCAAACTAATTTGAAATAAATTTCAGGAATTTGAATTCTGAAATAAAGATTTAATTTATGGAGTTAAAATGGTAAAAGTAGAACTTAAACTATGGTAAACAAAATTGGACTAAAAGTGGAACGATCCAGAATGAAAATTGTAAAAGGAAAACATTGGAGATTCGAGTTATTAAAATGAATTGATTCTGGGAGAATAAGAATCGAATTGTGAATTTGGAGATGAAGATAACGGATTTGAGGAATAAATCAGTAAATGAAATTGGGGTTGAAATAGAATTTGATTAGGTAAAAAGTGAAAGATTGGTTTGAGAAGGGATTGATGAAGATCAACCAACGATGTTTGGATATATGCTGCTTTGATAGAAGATGGCAGAGACAGAGTTGAATGCCCAACAGAGAAGGTACACGTTTATATACGAGTATGAGATTTTATGAGTCGGTTTGGGCAAGTCGGTTGGTTATTATATTTTCTTTTGGATTGGAGAAGGCCCAGAGTGGCAAATTGTTGTAGTACCAAATAAGCCGTGCAGAGGAGATGCTGGCAAAAATTCTCCGAAAATTTGAGCTATTGGGAAATTTTCAGAATTTTGAAAATATTTGAAATAAGAAGGAATTAATATTTAATTGGAATTCATCAGTTCAGTTGAAAATAAAATTTTGAAGTAAACCAAAAATATTTTTAACCTGTTTACAACAGAGATTATAGCATTTTCCCCGTCTTAGCAATTTCGAGGACGAAATTATTTTAAGGGGGAAGGAATGTAACGTCCCGCATTTTTATCGGTTTATATTTGAATATTTAAATCAGTTTAAATATTAAAATCGTAATATAAGTGGATTTATATATTTATTTAAACGAAGTTGAACGTATAAAAATATATATTAAATATAATCGAGCCCGTAATACCGCGGCAGTTCGTAATTTAACGTTCTGAACTTCAACCGAGTGTACAGGACCCATTATTAGTCGGATTTCTTCGAAACAAGAAGCGTTGGAATCCGTTGAATTATTTCTTTCTAACAGAAGTGAAAAAACACAGATTTCGCGTTATAGATTGTGAATTATATCCAAATTTCAAATAGTCGCTGTAGAATCGTTTATCGACCGTAACGGTTTATTTGTTATAACTAGATATCGGTTTCGAATTTGGACAAGATTCTTTTGAGGCGTAGTGATAATTTAATTTTTAGAATTTTACTGTAATTTTTAATTAATTTATACACAACTTTTTATTTGGAGTATTTTTGCACCCTATATCGATATTTTGGGGTTTCAAAATATGAGTTAACCTACCGGTATTATTATATTTTTGGGACCGGGGCACTTCGCTGGGTATGGGCGTATTCTTATATCTGTCCGTAACGGCTCGTACGTGAATATAATCTTTCGTAACACGGTACACTAGGACTTTAAAACCACAAACTTGTGTAGGGGGGGGGGACTAGGAGATGAAAACACATCAGTCTTACCTTACTTATAACGTATACGTGAGTGTCTTCTCCTCATTAATGTGCTTCACTGCATATACCCAAAACGTTAAATCATTGAAATGAACTGTATATGGTTCCCTTTGCTCTTAAGTTTGCTTAGTTGTACCCTTCTTAAGCTTCATATCTACTAAGTTTGACTAGTTGTGCATACTCTTTCACATCTGCACGTCCTCTGGAACTATTCATATAGTGGAACTGTTTTTGAAACCATTTTTGATAAGTCCCATTCATGATTAGTACCTTGAACCAATGGCCTGTCTTAAATAAACAAAAATATAAATATATATAGGAAGTCCCCATACCGACGTACACCTAAACATCACGCCTCGCAGACCTGAAGTGTATAAGGCCAACCTATGATTTTACAAGACATGCATAGCTGGGAAGAAAAAAAAGCACATGCCGCCTAAAACTGTACACTACATACCTATATATATAGGTCTCGGAAAATCAAAATATAAACTGCAATGACAAGGCTTATCACAATTAATAAAATCTGCAAACCTGCCTATGGCCTATACCTTGCCTAATACTTGGCTGTCAAGTTGTTTCACCCATATTTAAGCACGACACCTTCATCCCATTTTCTTCATCTGAAAATACAAGCGAGGATAATGGCTTCAAATAAAATAAAATATAACGCTACAATACTTTACTGTGAGGAGAAGCGAGAGTATAGAGGAGTTCATGTGAGGGAGATCTTGCTGAAGTGGAGATGGCGGTTGAAATATTTGGATGGAGTAACAGCGTGTGGTTTGAGCGTTGAGTGTGGATGGCAAACGAATGTTGTGTGTGTTAGATGAAAGGGCAGAGTGTTTATTTGGAGAAGTCAAAGTGAAATGCGGCATTGTTGATGGTGTAGTGAACGTGAAATCATGAGAAGTGGTGAAAGTATTTGGTAGTGGGTTATTTTCTGCATGGCTCATTCGGTGAGGTGGCGTACTGTAAGTGGGATGCGAGTTGGCGAGCTAAAGGACGAGGGGCACTAGTGGTGTACTGTATTGGATATTGAAAAAGGAAGGTGTTTAGGTAGGCATGTTTGTGGCGTTTGAAATGGTACTAGCAACAGCTAGGGGGAGTTTGATGCGAACTGATGTGATGAACGTAGGGGTTCCTGTAGAAAATGGGATAAGCTTGCGGTGAGCATACATCTTTGTGGGAGAAAATGTTGAGATGTGCAAGTGTAGCATGAAGGGGATTGAAGTAGTATAAATAGCATTGGACATATTTACTGGAGTCGTAGTGTTATTTTGAAGAATGCACTGTATAAACGAGGAAGGGAATGGATCGTGAGGAGCTATAGGGGGTATCCGGGTAATGTTTTTACTTGCAGGTCGGTGAACTGATTTTAGACCAATTCTGAATGGCAAAGCCCATTATTTAAGATAGTAAAAAAGAAAGCAAAGCCCAATGGTTTATTTCAAAACCGAAAAGGAAGAAAGTCAAGATATCGGACAGTGCAGTGGCGGACGGGTAGCGGGTCAGGTTCAAATGTAAGGGAAATCTGGTTTGTATAGTAGTGACGTAAGTTAAGGCAGAGGTCAGACGAGCAAGGGTTGAAGCGATTTGGAGCTCATTACGAATTCAGTAAAATAAACCGCCTGTTAATCAACTGACGCAAATCGTTATTTAACGGTTAACGCGCAAAGGTTAGTAAATTCACTAACTCTGATCCTATTTTAAAATATTATAATATTGGTTGAATGCTGTGTGATGGTCGTTTCAGGTAAATTACAGTTAAATTGGTTGAAATAGATATATATCGTTGCATATGTACACATCATTGGTTGGATACTGATTTGACTAACATCGGTGGAGGTAGGAAACCGGTTGGGGGAATCCAACCGGATTCCTCAATAATTATATGTACTGTTGGATTTATATATGCACTGTTTGAACCTTGTTGAATGAAAATTCAACATTTATTTGATTTAATAATTAAACGATATTGATTTAGAAAGTGGCAACAGTCGACCATAAACACCTTGTTTTGTAAGAAGTGATTGGCCGTCAGGCGAATCAACGAAGTCGATTATAAAAATTAGATTTTTATAATTAAAGCAAAGCTTTAAACTGTAATAGAAATTCTATTATAAACTGGTACTTTATAGTTCATTTTATAAAGTAAAATATTAGTTAATTATTTTTAATTAAATAATTGTTTCTAAAGTGGACCTCATTTAAAATGTTATTGAATTAGAGATGTCAAGATTTTTGTAACGGAAAGAGATGTCAAGATTTTTGTAACAAAAAGAGGTGTTGAGATTAATTATAAGGTGGAATATAGTAGCGTTTTGCAAATCTGTGAACTATAGCGATAAAATAACGTTGTGGACAAGGCTTAAGCATGACTGTTATGTTGAGATTAGTTAAAGGGGAATATTACAGCATATGATAAGTTTTTAAATTATAACGATAAATTAGCGCTGTTGACCAAACTTAAGTGTGATTGTATGATGTTTAGTTATACATTAGAATGGATGTTTGTTTTACTTCGATAGTTAAATAACCGACTATCGAAGTGCTTTGACCCTCATTATCAATACCGAGAGACCGGTTGGATATATTATCCGAAACCACTCCGTATAGGCATAAACGCTGCGAATTGGATTATGCTGAAGACAATTGAAGATGGAGTGAAATGCAAGGGTCGTCCTGTTCCAGAATGGTTTTTATTGTTTGTCCAGTCCCAGCATAACTTGTATGGACAAATGTCTGACAGAGTATTCCTAGCGGTCACATAAGACGATCTTTTCAAGGTATTACGTCTGGAGGCGGAGAAATTCGTTTCTCTTAGCTTTTATATCCGTAATATTTTTGGGCAGATCAACTAGTGATTTGATGGGTCTGACGATGTGGCATTCAAAGTGTATGGTGACCAGATGTTCTAAAGGTTAGACGTGGCCTCAAGCTTCACAACCGAGAAATGACAAAAATCGGGCAGGCAGCATTGCTATGTGGGTCGCTCCCATTAGGGTGTATAATCACCTATCTAGAGAAATTCTTTTTGTTTCTTAATCTATCGATTCTGCCCATTCGGGAACGGTGGTTTGAGTCCAACCGTTGGTGATATACATTCGATACACTCAAGCGAAATGAGTGGTCGGTCGTGTGTGGGCCGGGTTGCAAGACGTTCTTGTTGAACCCAGTGTATTTGCCTCTAGTGATACACTATCGGCAGGTGGTCCCATACCTTGTCATAGTTGGAATCCAATCTCCAATAAGCGCCCTGCGGTTTTTGATTTTATACTATATATGTAAAGCGTGAGATGTAAGCGTTATGCTATTTGATTATTTATTTGATTAGACATTATTATAATATCACTGGATTTTGATATCAAAATATTTTGGGTTATAGTAAGGTAAAAGCCGTCCATGTTTATGTGTGGGTTGGTCTTACTATTATCTTTTTTTTTTTAAAAGGATTTTCAAAGTTAAACCGTATGGTTGGAATTTACTCACACCAGTCCCATGACTAACCCAGAGTTTATTTTGTTTGTTTTCCCTAAACTCTTGGGTGCCCAAATTTGTACGGGCAGTCAAGCGTTTCAGGACTTTACAGATTCACTTTGAGGAGCTCAAAGCAGGAGGCTTCACCTTTAGTTATTTAGAGACTATTTCCGCTGTGATATGTTGTATTGTACTCTGACAATGGTATGTATATACAATACAGTTTTGTATTTCAAAGTTATGTTACATAATACATTTTATTCGTTCCGCTGTGAGATTCATGTTTACTCTGATTCTGCTCAGTTGTGTTCCTCTTCTTCTTCTATTCTATTAGTTCTACCTTATCTTTCTCATCCTCTAACTTCTTCCTATTAATGATCTGAATTTTCGTGCACTTTGAGTTGAATGTGTATGATATTATCAGCTCAAATTGTTACGGATTTTTGGGTCGTTACATAAACAGTATAAAATACAGTATAAATTAAAATAAATCGAGGTGAGGGGGTTTAATTTGGGTCCGTAAATCAGATTGAGGAGGCGTGGGTGAACTTTTGGACGAGGGTTTGGGTTAGAAAACGATGCAGCTTCCAGTCTTTTTCGCAACGAAGAAGGGTAATTACAAGAGGGTAATTAATGCAGGAGGGAAATTAATTAACCTAATTATATAACTAATTATTTTATTATGAGTTCAAAATTTAAAATGTTATTACTTTCTCAAACGAAAGCAGAATCACATGAAACTGATTGCGTTGGAACCGTGACAAAGAGCACTACATTCCAGATCTAGACCATGGTACAGACAAGAAATGAAGCAATCAGGAATTTGGATTGAATTAAACACAGTGTTTAATTCGATTTAAAATAATCATTATCAACGATTTCTGAAAACCCACCAAGGTGAGATCTCTATTTTGTTTAAATAAAATTAATTATAGATTGCGATGTAAAATCTATATTTATGTTATATAGAATTCGTGTTGGTGTGGTACAGAATTTTAATTGGTTGTTTGTGATTGCTTTGGACGACTGAATTGAATTGTATATATAAAGATAAAATATTCAAGTTAGTCAAAATTTGCGCAAACAATAAAAACCATATTTTTATTCTTAATGTATAACTAAGATGTTACATGTTAGAAATAAATGGAAATCATATTTTTATTTTTATGTATAAAAAGGATGTTCATGTTAGGAATAAATAAAAATTACATTTTTATTGTTTAAGAATAAAAAGAATAACATGCTAAACACACTTTGTTATTTAAAAAGTATCATTTGTTAGACATGTTAGTTTGAAATAAAAGCACCATTTTTGATAGAATGTCATAATAGAAATAAAAACAACATTTTAGTTAGAAATGTTTTGTTTAATTAAAAATGTCATTTTAGCTATAAATGTTTGTTTCTTTAAAAATGTTAATATGTCATATAATATGTTAATACAATAAAAATCATATATTATTGTATGATTGCTTCATGAAAGATGTAAATGTTATTAAAAATGTTTAAACATGAAAATTCACATTTTTATTGTATGCTCACCTCATTAAAAATGATAAAATGTCATGTATTTAGAATATGTTATGTCAGAATAAAATGTCATTTTTATCACATTAGAATTGGCAAATAAGAAAATGTCAATTTTTGTAGTATTAGAATTGACATAATTAAAACTGTCATTTTCATCACATTAGAATTGGCCAAACAAAAAATATCATTTTGGTTAGAACATGTTATGCAATATAAAAACATCATTTTAGTAAGAAATGTTATGTTAGAGAAAAATATCCTTTTATTTAGAATCAGGTTATGTTACACAAAAATGTCATTTAGATTAAAATACATATTTGTCAACAAATATGTCATTTAGATTCGACATGTCATTTAGAGTATAAAATGTTACATTGGTTAAAAATAACATTTCTAGTATGAAATGTTGCATTGAAAATAAAATAACATTTTTGTTATAAAATGTTGTATGAGAATAAAATATAACATTTTTGTTATAAAAATGTTGCATTAAAATAAAAATACCATCTTTGTCATAGAATGTCATGTTAGATAAAATAATCATCTTCATTAGAAATGATTATTTGGAATAAAAAGATCGTCTTTATTAGAAGTGATTATTTAGAATAAAAAGATCATCTTTATTAGAGATGTGTATTTAGAATAAAAAGGTCAATTGGTTAGAAATGTCATATTAGAAATAATAATGTCATTATTGATAGAAATGTCATTCTTGTATAAAATGTTTGATTAGAACAAAATTAAATGCCATTTTATTTATAATTGCCATGTTAAAATATTGATGTCATTTTATTTAGAGGTGCATGTAGAAATGATTAAAATGATCATTAGATAGAATTATAAAAACATATTAAAGATAAATGTCATTTTGTTAGAATATTGTCATGTTAAACAATATGTCATTTACTTAGATTATATCCATGTTAAATGAATATGTCATTTGTTTAGGATAAGGTTATGTGAAATAAAAATGTCATCATGTTAGACAGGGACAAAAACAATTACTTGTCAAAAAAATATGGTAGTGGAAATTAAATTATAAATATTCATTTATAATTTTAATAGTGAAAATTGGTTAAAGTGAAAATAATTCAAACTGAATTATAATTGGTTAAACTTATTAACTAATGATTTATTTATATAAACCGTTCCCCACACGGGTGTTGGGATGACATACACTAGTCCCAATATTTAACTGTATGTCAATCGATGGATTGACAGTCTGTGTTGAGCGTTATTTATTTATTTATTTTAACGCTCACACAGTTATAAATTTCACTCTGGTTGTGAATGGATTGTTAAATGAATATTTATCATTATTGTTATATACATGCGATGTATGAAATCCATATAACTGAAATTATATGGTAATTGATTAAGTCGCATCCCGATTCAAAATCTCTTTTAAAATAAAGAATACATTTAGTATAAGGAATAAATGTTGATATAAAGAATGTTTTAAAGAAATCCTTTAAATAAAGAATATTTTTCAATAACGAATATTTTTATATAAATTTAATGAAGATTTAAATTATGTTTTTTATGTCCATTTTTGGATGGAAACAAAATACTGAAATATGAAGCCGTGTTGTGTAGAAACGCTATTTTTAACCCGAACGGGTTTATCGATCGATTTATCTCATTTTAAAATGAACATAAAAGGAGAAATGTTTTCAAAATATAACATTTTGAAATATTAGTATTTTAATATGATAAAAATATAGAATATTCAATTTTTATTAAAAATTGGAAATGAAGTTAAAATTGTTTTAAAACGAATTTATAAATACTTTATAAATCATTTTAAATAGAAACGGACGATATATATATAATATATTTAATTGCCCGAATAGAACGCGCCGCGCAGCTACCGTTTGCGAGTTTCGACACTTAACTTCAAATTGGTGTAACGGAAGATCCGACCGTCGGATTCTCCTAAAACCAGAACCGTTGGGTTCGTATCGAAAAGAGATTTCCAATGAATATAAGAGTTTTGAAATCTAATGGTTGGATTTGGAATTATGTCCAAATCAATTTCAGAAAAGGTCACTGGAAGTGCAGTTCGATGACCGTTTATGGAAATCGACTGTAAAGGCCTTAATAAAATTATTAAAAATATGGAAAAATTATGTAAAATCATAATAAATGTTTTGAAAAGAACTCGGATGAAAATTTCCATGTTTGAAAAGATAAAATATATTTTTATCAAAATGAACTAGTTATTAACTAGAATAAATCTTTTAAATTAACATTTAATGAAATTTTCCATTTAATTAATATTTAATTGAAATAAAATAAAATAAATTGGAATTTGGGTTTGTCGTGAATGGTGTCTTAAATAACACTGTTCTTGAACCCCGTATGAAAAGAATAAATCTTTTAATTAAGATTTTAGAGTTTTTCAATTATATTTAATAATTTAAATGAAATGTAAATTGGATTTATTATGAACTGTGTTTTTAAACGACATTTGTTCTTTAACTCAATTAACAGTGAAATATAATTTGGAAATTTTAAATCTTTTATTAAGATTTAAATGGGAATTGTCCAAAGTAAAGTTTTCCATTTTAATATATTTAATTGGAATTGAATGGAATTCAATTTAATAATAATCGAGACGAGCTTCTGTAAAAGAAGACTGTTAATATATATCAAATTTAAAAGGATTTTTCATTATTCCATTTATATTAATGATCTGATACAGGAATTTATATCGATTATATATTCATTTGATTTCTGTGAAAATTCCATATTTAATGAAAGACGATTTTGGGTTTATCGTGGACTGTGTTTTAAATGACATTGGTTCTTTGACACAGTTAAAGATAAGATTAATTTCTTAAAGTTAAATAATCATAAAGTAATGATTTTTGATATTAAAACCAAATTGGGGTTTTAATGAATCTTTAAGAAGAGGATTAAAGAATAAATTAAAGAATTTATCTTTGATAAAACTAATGGGAGCCTTTCCCTAATTTTGTGAATATTTATTTAAAAGAATATTCTGAATTGGAATGAGGCGTTGGATGTGCCTTTACAGTATTTTATTATTGATTATAAAATACGCGAGTTATTCGGAAAGACCGAGTTTAACCCATTCTGAATAATTACTACAATGATTAAGAGTCGAAGATAAAGACGGTGGTTTAAGACCAGAGGTCTTCACATCGTTTGGATGGTTACTGATGTCTTGATTGGGCGGCCACCCAAACAAGGTAATAAGCGGTGATCATCCAGATGTACTTGGAGATCGATGGATATGCGAGAACCTCTCTCCCGTATTGGACATATGGGAGAGGAATAAGGTGTCGCCGGTTTCGTTCAGACCCAGAACGGACTTGTAAATGGATGGTACGTCTGATGTCGTATTCCTTTTTGTTGTATTCGTTGATCTCTGCTAAATATATATCTGTGGTGGCGGAGAATTTATTCTCTTGCTTAACACCCTTCTCTGAGACGTAAGAGCTTAGAGGTTATATGTTGGTAGGAATCAATGGTATGGTATGGATTGACAATGTGGCATGCTAAGATGCGAATGATCAAGGCTTTTGTTGAAAAGCAGAGCCTTGTGGTTGATGATCAAAGCACAGCTTTAAATAGCATAGCTTTGTGTAGCGTTACTTCGCGAGCCTCACACCCCGGTATGAACTAGAAACGGGAGTAAGGCCTGCAGGGAGGACATACGTTTCTTTCTAGCTAGAAGTGGTGTCAGGGTTTTACACGCCTAGGCATTTTTACTTATGTGGATGATGGAATGAGGCGCCTTGGTTATTTGAGTCCCTAGTGGCTCTATTTACGCCCCATAGGGCGGGGAAACGTATTGTTCAGGCATTACTAATCTAACCATTGCACTTTGGTAGGCCGACCCTGAAGATCCAAGGTGCAGTTGTGGCTGTAGTCTAAGACATGGTAGGCTAGATTGTCTCAAATTCGGTAAGGACTATCTCTTGCCTTGGTTCATGATGGAAATCCAACTTCCAATACGACACCATACGGTTTTGATTGTATAACTAGTATGGCGACATAGTATATGGTAGCTATGCCGTCTATGATTTATACATTATGATTGAAATTGTTTTTGAAACATATATGCACTAATAATAATATCATATCCGTTTTATCGTATCAAGCATGTTTGACCATTATAAGGTAAAACTCTATCCTCCGGTTTGCATTGCATTGTGTGATGGGACTTGAGTCTTATAATGGTTTCATTTTTCTAAAAAGCATTGCGTTGTTTAACGATTTACTTTATTTATGCACTGGCAATCCAATCGATTAAACCCATTCTGTGTTAGCGGCGTGGTCCTGTGATTGACCTTATTATTATTAAATAGGTTAAGTAAGATTTCTCATACCAGTCCCATGACTGACTCGTAGTTTGTTTCACTTTGCAAACTCGGGTGCCCTCTTTTCCACACGAGCAGCCTTGTATTTAGGTTTTAGCAGACTCATTATGGATAGTTATGGAGCTGAAGATGGATCCTATCGTTTCTATTTTGCTGTTCAGACTTCATTTAGTGTACCACGCTGCATTGTATTAAGTTTGTTGTAAATTTATCATCCGCTGTATTATTTATCCAATGTACTCTGATATTCTGTACTCTGATGTAACATTATTATGATGTTTATAAAAGTCTTCTGTTATTTGTTCTAATGTCTTGAATGCCCAAAGTTAACGTATTCGGGATTTGAACGGCCTTGGTCGATTTTGCGATCGATTAGGTCCGGGCAAAAACCGTATCGTTACAGTTGGTATCAGAGCTTTGGTTAGCTCAAATCTTTGGGGTTACAACTCGTTAGAACTAAAAAAAAGACTCATCAGAGGTAAGATTAGTAATATCCTACAAAGGAATACTCATTAGAGATAGGATCAGTAGTATCCTAGAATGAGAAAACTCATTAGAGATAGGGTTAGTAATGCCCTAGAATGAGTTCAGAGTCATAAGTTTATAATTAATGTATTTGAGATTATATATACAATTCGATCTTAGAAAATATGATTTTTGAATATATAAAAGTTATATATATTTGAAGAGTTAATCAACCAATATAATTATTGAAACCAATAAAAGAATAAAAATCAAATTAGTTAATTAAACAACTTTTAGCTCCGTTCCTTTTCGAGGACGAAAAGCTTTTAAGTGGGGGAGATTGTAACAACCCGGAATTTTGGAACCAATTTAAAAATTTTATTTTAGAAATTTTAATGGATTTTGAATATTGAAAATAATTTATTTTAAATAATAACGATTGAAAATTTATTTAAATCGAAGTTAAAACGAATATATTTATTTTAATTATAAAAGGAGTTAGAAATAGCGCGGTAGTTTGAAAATTTGAATTTGAACTTTGACTGATTGCACAGGATACAAAATAAAGCGGATTTTAGTGAAACCAGAAATATTAGAATCTATTTAAAAATATCTTTCCAACGAATCTGAAAAATTGAAATTTCATAGCGGGAATCAAAAGTTATGCCCAGTTTAAAATTTAAAATAGTCGCTATAGAATTTATGTATATATTTCAATATTAAAAATAGCCATTTTTCAAACGACCTCCGTTTTTGATGAAACCACTTTTTTGTAAGCGAAATGTCAAATTATTGCTAGATTCCAATTTTCATAATTTTTGGAATCAATATGTGAGCGTGGCAAAAGAAAACGTGTTTTAACAGTTTCAGTCAATTTGGATTGACCAGAGAATGGCCATTTTTCAAACGGTCTCCAAATTTGACGAAATTAATTTTGTTAGGACTGTATTGTCAAAACATAGCTAGAAATATTTTTTCTGGAATTGTTAGAGTTAATGTGTGACCCCGGTAAATTAAAATGAACGATCACATTTAATAATTAAATTTTTTATATTTTAAATTAAAGAAAAACATATCGTAACAGCCGAATTAGGTTATGAAACGTATTCCATTGTGTCTGGAATGGGGTATTTAGCTAGGGGCGACATTCTTTGGGTACGATTTGGAGTACGTGGCATTAAACAAGAATTATCTGAATTAAAATAAATAAACAGTATAAAATACAATATAAATACAGGGGAAATACGAAACCCTATTTTCCCAATTACAAAAGTAGCCGCCGTTCTTCATAACCAATGGCCATTATATACCGAAATTGATTCATTAAAATCTCCTCAAATAAATTGAATTAATGTGTGAATCAGAAACAAAATTCGAGTGCTGAGTGAGGCCTTCATTTCTGTACGGTTTTGAACGAAAATGGATATACGGAGATTTGGGGATTTCGAGGCTGAAAGGGCCGCTGTTCGTGCGCCAATACTGGCTCGTGGAGGTGACCGAGTTCATCTGAACTCAGGGCGGCGGCAGAACGGGGAACAGGCTTCGAGGTGAGGGGGCTTGATTTGGGTCCATCGATCAGATTGAGGAGGCGTGGGTGAACTTTTGGACGAGGGTTTGGGTTTGAAAACGATGCGGCTTCCAGTCTTTTTGGCAACCAAGAAGGGTAATTACCAGAGGGTGATTAACGCAGGAGGGTAATTAATTAACCTAATTATATAACTAATTATTTTATTATGAGTTCAAAATTTAAAATGCTATAACTTTCTCAAACGAAAGCAGAATCACATGAAACTGATTGCGTTGGAACCGTGACAAAGCGCACTACATTCCAGATCTAGACCATGGTACAAACAAGAACTGAAGCAGTCAGGAATTTAGATTGAATTAAACACAGTGTTTAATTCGATTCAAAATAATCATTATCAACGATTTTTGAAAACTCACCAAGGTGAGATCTCTATTTTGTTTAAATAAAATTAATTATAGATTGCGATGTAAAATTTATATTTATGTTATATAGAATTCGTGTTGGTGTGGTATAGAATTTTAATTGGTTGTTTGTGATTGCTATGGATGGCTGAATTGAATTATATATATAAAGATAAAATATTCATGTTAGTCAAAATTTGTGCAAACAATAAAAACCATATTTTTATTGTTAATGTATAACTAAGATGTTACATGTTAGAAATAAATGAAAATCATTTTTTTATTTTTATTTTTATGTATAAAAAGGATGTTCATGTTAGGAATAAATAAAAATTACATTTTTATTGTTTAAAGAATAACATGCTAAACATACTTTGTTATTTAAAAAGTATCATTTGTTAGACATGTTAGTTTGAAATAAAAGCACCATTTTTGATAGAATGTCATATTTGAAATAAAAACATCACTTTAGTTAGAAATGTTTTGTTTAATTAAAAATGTCATTTTAGTTATAAATGTTTGTTTCTTTAAAAATGTTAATATGTCATATAATATGTTAATACAATAAAAATCATATTTTATTGTATGATTGCTTCATGAAAGATGTAACATGTTATTAAAAATGTTTAAACATGAAAATTCACATTTTTATTGTATGTTCACCTCATTAAAAATGATAAAATGTCATGTATTTAGAATATGTTATGTCAGAATAAAATTTCATTTTTATCACATTAGAATTGGCAAATAAGAAAATGTCAATTTTTGTAGTATTAGAATTGACATAATTAAAAATGTCATTTTCATCACATTAGAATTGGCCAAACAAAAAATATCATTTTGGTTAGAACATGTTATGCAATATAAAAACATCATTTTAGTAAGAAATGTTATGTTAGAGAAAAATATCCTTTTATTTAGAATCAGGTTATGTTACACAAAAATGTCATTTAGATTAAAATACATATTTGTCAACAAATATGTCATTTAGATTCGACATGTCATTTAGAGTACAAAATGTTACATTGGTTAAAAATAACATTTCCAGTATGAAATGTTGCATTTAAAATAAAATAACATTTTTGTTATAAAATGTTGTATGAGAATAAAATATAACATTTTTGTTATAAAAATGTTGCATTAAAATAAAAATACCATCTTTGTCATAGAATGTCATGTTAGATAAAATAATCATCTTCATTAGAAATGATTATTTGGAATAAAAAGATCGTCTTTATTAGAAGTGATTATTTAGAATAAAAAGATCATCTTTATTAGAGATGTGTATTTAGAATAAAAAAGTCAATTGGTTAGAAATGTCATATTAGAAATAATAATATCACTATTGATATAAATGTCATTCTTGTATAAAACGTTTGATTAGAACAAAATGTCATTTTATTTATAAATACCATGTTAGAATATTAATGTCATTTTATTTATAGGGCTGTCAATGGATACCCGAAAAATCCGAAATCCGTCCGCATCCGTATCCGAAAAGCGGATAAATATCCGATATCTGGGAAAGCGGATACGGATGCGGATATAGACATATCCGCATCCGAAAATTATCCATCCGCTTTTTTTCCGATTATGGCTTAAATTATGTGTATTTTAACATAATTAAATGTACTAATTTATTAATTTGCAAAATTAAAATTCTACTAAACGCATGTTAATTGCTCAAAATTATATATTATTATCATATTTATTTGTTTTTAGCACTTTAGTAATCAATTAGGTTGAAAAAGATTAATATTAAGCTAAAAAAATTCATTTATATTCATTGATTTATCGATTGTTTGCGGAGCGGATAATTATCCGATATCCGTCCGTATCCGCGGATACGGATATCCGATATCCGAAAATGGTTTCGGATGCGGATACGGATATGGCACTATCCGTATCCGAAAGTATCCGTTGATAGCCCTAATTTAGAGGTGCATGTAGAAATGATTAAAATGATCGTTAGATAGAATTATAAAAACATGTTAAAGGTAAATGTCATTTTGTTAGAGTATTGTCATGTTAAACAATATGTCATTTATTTAGATTATATCCATGTTAAATGAATATGTCATTTGTTTAGGATAAGGTTTTGTGAAATAAAAATGTCATCATGTTAGACAGGGACAAAAATAATTACTTGTCAAAAAAAATATGGTAGTGGAAATTAAATTATAAATAGTCATTTATAATTTTAATAGTGAAAATTGGTTAAAGTGAAAATAATTCAAAATGAATTATAATTGGTTAAACTTATTAACTAATGATTTATTTATATAAACCGTTGTTGTTTGGAAACCCCACATAGGTGTTGGGATGACATACACTAGTCCCAATATTTAACTGTATGTCAGTCGATGGATTGACAGTCTGTGTTGAGCGTTATTTATCTATTTATTTATTTTAATGCTCACATAGTTATAAATTTCACTCTGGTTGTGAATGGATTGTTTAATGAATATTTATCATTATTGTTATATACATGCGATGTATGAAATCCATATAACTGAAATTATATGATAATTGATTGAGCCACATCCCGATGCATAATCTCTTTTAAAATAAAGAATACATTTAATATAAAGAATACATGTTGATATAAAGAATGTTTTAAAGAAATCCTTTAAATAAAGAATATTTTTCATTGACTTATATTTTTATATAAATTTAATGAAGATTTAAATTATGATTTTTATGTCCATTTTTGGATGGAAACAAAATACTGAAATATGAAGCCGTGTTGTGCAGAAAAGCTATTTTTAACCCGAACGGGTTTATCGATCAATTAATCTCATTTTAAAATGAATATAAAAAGAGAAGTGTTTTCAAAATATGATATTTTGAAATATTAGTATTTTAATATGATAAAAATATAGAATATTCAATTTTTATTAAAAATTGAAAATGAAGTAAAAATCGTTTGAAACGAATTTATAAATATTTTATAAAACATTTTAAATAGAAACCGACGATATATATAATATATTTTTAATGGCCTGAATTGAACGCGCCGCGCAGCGACCGTTTGCGAATTTTGGCTATTAACTTCAAATTGGAGTAAGATCCGACCGTCGAATTCTCCTAAAACCAGAACCGTTGGGTTCGTATCGAAAAGAGCTTCCCAATGAATATAAGAGTTTTAAAATCTAACGGCTGGATTTTGAATTATGTCCAAATCAATATCAGAAAAGGTCGCTGTAAGTGCAGTTCGATGACCGCTTATGGAAATCGACTATAAAGGCCTTAATAAAATTATTAAAAATATGAAAAAATTATGTAAAATCATAATAAATGATTTGAAAAGAACTTGGATGAAAAATTCCATGTTTGAAAAGATAAAATATTTTTTTCTCAAAATGAACTAGTTATTAACTAGAATAAATCTTTTGAATTAAGATTTAATGAAATTTTCCATTTAATTAAAATTTAATTGAAATTAAATAAAATAAATTGGAATTTGGGTTTGTCATGAATGGTGTCTTAAATAACACTGTTTTTGAACCCCGTATGAAAAGAACAAATCTTTTAATTAAGATTTTAGAGTTTTTCAATTATATTTAATAATTTAAATGAAATGTAAATTGGATTTATTGTGAACTGTGTTTTTAAACGACATTTGTTCTTTAACTCAATTAACAATGAAATATAATTTGGAAATTTTAAATCTTTTATTAAGATTTAAATGGGAATTTTCCGAAGTAAAGTTTTCCAATTTAATATAATAAATTGGAATTGAATGGAATTCGATTTAATAATAATCGAGATGAGCTTCTATAAAAGAAGACCGTTAATATATATGGAATTTAAAAGGCTATACCGTTATTCCGTTTATATTAATGGTCCGATACAGGAATTTATATCGATTATATATTGATTTGATTTCTGTGAATATTCCATATTTAATGGAAGATGATTTTGGGTTTATCGTAGACTGTGTTTTAAATGACATTGGTTCTTTAGCCCAGTTAAAGATAAGATTAATTTCTTAAAGTTGAATAATCATAAAGTAATGATTTTTGATATTAAAACCAAATTGGGGTTTTAATGAATCTTTAAAAAGAGGATTAAAGAATAAATTAAAGAATTTATATTTGATAAAATTAATGGGAACCTTTCCCTAATGTTGTGAATATTTATTTAAAAGAATATTCTGAATTGGAATGAGGCATTGGATGTACCTTTACAATATTTTATTATTGATTTTAAAATACGCGAGTTATTCGAAAAGACCAGGTTTAACCCACTCCGAATAATTACTAAGACTATTAAGAGTCGAAGATGAAGACGGTGGTTGAAGACCGGAGGTCTTCACATCGTTTGGATGGTTACTGATGTCTTGATTGAGCGGCCACCTATGACAAGGTAATAAGTGGTGATCATCCAGACGTACTTGGAGATCGATGGATATGCGAGAACGTCTCTCCCGTATTGGACATATGGGAGAGGAATAAGGTGTCTCCGGTTTCGTTCAGACCCAGAACGGACTTGTAAATGGATGGTACGTCTGGCATTGTATTCCTTTATGCTGTATTCGTTGATCTCTGCTAAATATATATCTATGGTGGCGGAGAATTTATTCTCTTGCTTAACACCCTTCTCTGAGACGTACGAGCTTAGAGGTTATATGTTGGTAGGAATCAATGGTATGGTATGGATTGACAATGTGGCATGCTAAGATGCAAATGATCAAGGCTTTTGTTGAAAAGCAGAGCCTTGTGGTTGATGATCAAAGCACAACTTTAAATAGCATAGCTTTGTGTAGCGTTACTTCGCGAGCCTCACACCCCAGTATGAACCAGAAACGGGGGTAAGGACTGTAGGGAGGACATACGTTTCTTTCTAGCTAGATGTGGTGTCAGGGTTTTACACGTCCGGGCATTTTTACTTATTTGGATGATGGAATGAGGCGCCTCGGTTATTTGAGTCCCTAGTGGCTCTATTTACGCCCCATAGGGCATGGAAATGTATTGTTCAGGCATTACTAATCCAACCATTGCACTTTAGTGGACCGACCCTGAAGATCCAAGGTGTAGTTGCGGCTGTAGCCTGAGACATGGTATGCTAGATTGTCTCGAATTCGGTAAGGACTATCTCTTGCCTTGGTTCATGATGGAAATCCAACTTCCAATATGACACCATACGGTTTTGATTGTATAACTAGTATGGCGACATATTATATGGTAGCTATGCCATCTATGATTGATACATTATGATTAAAATTGTTTATGAAACATATATACACTAATAATAATATCAAATCCCTTTTATCGTATCAAGCATGTTTGACAATTATAAGGTAAAACTCTATCCTCCGGTTTGCGTTGCATTGTGTGATGGGACTTGAGTCTTATAATGGTTTCATTTTTCTAAAAAGCATTGCATTATTTAATGATTTACTTTATTTATGCACTGGCAATCCAATGGAATAAACCCATTCCGCGTTAGCGGCGTGGTCCTGTGATTGACCTCATTATTATTAAATAGGTTAAGTAAGGTTTCTCATACCAGTCCCATGACTGACTGGTAGTTTGTTTCACTTTGCAAACTCGGGTGCCCTCTTTTCCACACGGGCAGCCTTATATTCAGGTTTTAGCATACTCATTCTGGATAGCTATGGAGCTGAAGATGGATCCTATCGTCTCTATTTTGCTGTTCAGACTTCATTTAGTATACCATGTTTAATTCTACTGCATTGTTTTAAGTTTGTTGTAAATTTATCTTCCGCTGTATTATTTATCCAATGTACTCTGATATTCTGTACTCTGATGTAACATTATTATGATGTTTATAAAAGTCTTATGTTATTTGTTCTAAAGTCTTGAATGCCCAAAGTTAACGTATTTGGGATTTGAACGGTCTTGGTCGATTTTGCGATCGATTAGGTCCGGGCAAAATCCGTATCGTTACATCCCATATGACTCATCTCAAATTCTTGGGTCATATATCTAAAAATTCTTTATTCATTTTATTATTTATTGATCCGATGATTATATCGTCAACATATATTTGTACTAATTTGTATGTCGTTATTATTTCTTTTAATAAAAAGTTATCAATTTTACAAACTTCGAAGTTAGATTGCAATAAATAATTTCTTAATCTATCGTACTAAGCTCTAGGAGCTTGTTTGAATCCATATAGGGTTTCTTTAATTTATATATGTGGTCTGGAAATTTTTCATGTTCAAAAAGAGGTGGTTGCTCTACATATACGTCTTCTTTAACATATTCGTTTAGAAAAGCACTTTTCACATCCATTTGATATAATTTGAAATTATTATGATTAACAAAGGCTAATATTATCCTAATTGCTTCTAATCTAGCTATGGGGACAAACGTTTCATCATAATCTATTCCCTCTTCTTGAGTATAACCTTGTGCTACTAATCGTGCCATATATCTTATGACCTCACCATGTTTATTCATTTTATTTTTTATAAGCCCATTTAGTTCCAGTTATAGTTTTATCCTCTGGTCTAGGAACAAGTTCCCATACATCATTTCTGGTAAATTGATCCAATACTTCTTGCATAGCAAGGATCCATGAATCATTGCATGATGCATTCTTTGGACTCTTAGGTTAAATAGTGAAAATAAAAGTTGAATTACTCATATTATTTAATTGGTTTCTTGTTCTAACAACATATTCAATATCTCCTAAGATATTTTCTACAAGATGATCTCTTAATAATCTAATTCTTTTATTTGGTTGATTATTTTCATTGTAATAACCCGGAAATCTGAGCCAATTTAAAATTTTTATTTTGACAATTTTGATGAATTTTGAATATTTAAAATGGATTATTTTAAATAATGACGGTGAGAAATTTATTTTGAATAGAATTAGAAAGTATATATTTATATAGATCGTCGTTTGAATATAAATATTTTATTTTAATTATAAAAGGAATGGAAAATGGCGCGATAGTTTGAAATTTCGATTTCAAAGTTCAAATGAATGTACAGGATTCAAAATAAACCGGATTTTAGTGAAACCAAAAATATTAGAATCTAATTGAGAATATCTTTCCAACGAATCCGAAAAATTGAAATTTCATAGCGGGGATAAAAAGTTATGCCCAGTTGAAAATTCAGAATAGTCGCTATGAAACTCTGGCCCTTAAAAATGGAAATATTGCAAACGACATCGGTTTTCGACGAATCCACTTTTGTTGGATCCGGGATGTCTAGTTATTGCTAGATTCCAAAGTTCGTAATTTTTCGAATCAATATGTGAGCGTGGCGAAGGAAAACGTGTTTTAACAATTTCAGTCAATTTCGATCGACCAGAAAATGACCATTTTTCAAACTGTCTCAGAATTTGACGAAATTAGTTTTGTTAGGACCGTATCGTCAATACGAATCTAGAAAATATTTTTCGGGAATTTTTAGGGTTCGTATGTGGCCCCGGTAAATTGAAATGCGTGTTCGAATTCAATATATAGATTTATATTTTGATTTTGACGGGAACTGATCGAAACAGTTGAATCATCCTACGATGCATATCCTATTGAGTTCGGAATGGGGGTATTTAGCTAGGAACGACAGTCGGTGGGTTTGATTTCGAGTTCGAAGTAAAAAGTTGCTTTTTGAAAAATAAATAAATAAATTTATATATTGCCCCCCTTCCTTTCCCTCTTCTCTCTCCTTCACTTTTCAGAAATGAAAACTAAAAAAAAAAGGCGGCCTCCCTCGAATCGCTCTCTGTCGCTCCATACCACCGCCATCACCGTCGCCCTTCCCTCCACCCTCCTCCGATCCGCCTCCCCCTATTCTCTGATGAAACCCGCACCCCTAAGTCCCCTCAAATCCACAAACCACCGGAAAAAGAAACCCCGTGAGACCACCCATCAACGCACCGTGCCTCTGCCGCCACCAGCTCGGACCCGCACACCCTCCGACCCCCTTTGCCACGTCAGCTCCGATTGGAAACCCCCCCGCGAACCAAAACTGAAAGAAACAAAGGTAAATTTTTATTTTTATTTTATTTTATTTCAGTCTTTTATTTATTCTTATGTAATGATCTGAAATAGAAAGAATAGAAAACATGATTTCTTAGATTAAAGAAAATAAGTTTTTATGAAGGAAAAGCTTAGATTTTTTTTTGAATATTGAAAAATATAATTTTTAAAACAAGAAAGATTAGTTTTTTTTAAAACAAGAAAGATTAGTTTTTATTAAAACAAGAAAGGTTGGATTTTTATATAAATGAAAGGTTCGATTTTTATATAAATGAAAGGTTAGATTTTTATAACAAAGAAAGATGTGATTTTTATATGATCAAAGAAGTGATTTTTATACATATACAAGAGTATTAAAAATATGATTTTTATTTAGTAGAGATTATAAAAATATGATTTTTATAAGATGAAGAATATAAAAATTCGATTTTTATATATAGAAAGTAGCGATATAAAAATTGAATTTTTATAATATGGCTTTGAAACAAAAATGTAAATTTTAACATATACCGCGTGAAACAGATCTCATTGGAGACGCGATGAAGTTTTCCAACATATGAAGGGTCGCGGTGTATGGTTAAGCTTATCGGTGAGAACTCCTCACTTTTATTTTGATTTCTAGTTGAAATATATACTAGGATGCAGACGGTGCTTGTAACAACCCGCATTCTACGCATCGAAGGATCGTAGAATATTTATTTCTTTCTCATATGAAGTCGTATGGTCATGTAACTTTGGGAAACAACCACTAGAGTCATTTCCCATGTTCATGATTTTTGTCGATTTTTAAATGACCGTTTTACCCCCAGTTGGTACTGTTTCGGCCATAACTTTTGATTGAAAAGGAGTTTTGACCTGAAACCACTTCCATTGGATTCGAATGATGGTTTCTCTTTCCGTAGAGTGGTTACATTAGCCAAACGGACTTACCGTTTGGGAGATATGGCTGAAACAAGGTTTAGAAGGTGAAAAATAGCTTAATTGGGCTAAACCGAGTAGTTAACAGCTAGGCCCATAACCCATTTCGGGATTAGGGTTATGGGGAGGCTGATAGGGTTTGGGAAATCATTTTCATTTCAGTTTTGAGCCGCCACTTTCCTTCTTGAAACCCTAGTAATGGCCTCCACCTTCTAATTTCATCCCAAATCGTCTCTAATCACTTTCTAATCGAAGATTAAGCAAAACTACATCAAATCAAGGGAGGGTAGCACCAAATCAGAGAGAGAGCTGCTGGAACACATAGGGATTGGATCCAAATCAGAGATTATTTCAGATCTTAAGTTTGTTTGTGGCTAAGGTGAGTGATTTGTATTGTTTTTCACTAATTACGGCTAATTATGGTAATTAGCGAGTTTCTCTTTCCGTAGAGTGGTTACATTAGCCAAACGGACTTACCGTTTGGGAGATATGGCTGAAACAAGGTTTAGAAGGTGAAAAACAGCTTAATTGGGCTAAACCGGGTAGTTAACAGCTAGGCCCATAACCCATTTCGGGATTAGGGTTATGGGGAGGCTGATAGGGTTTGGGAAATCATTTTCATTTCAGTTTTGAGCCGCCACTTTCCTTCTTGAAACCCTAGTAATGGCCTCCACCTTCTAATTTCATCCCAAATCGTCTCTAATCACTTTCTAATCGAAGATTAAGCAAAACTACATCAAATCAAGAGAGGGTAGCACCAAATCAGAGAGAGAGCTTCTGGAACACACAGGGATTGGATCCAAATCAGAGATTATTTCAGATCTAAAGTTTGTTTGTGGCTAAGGTGAGTGATTTGCATTGTTTTTCACTAATTACGGGTAATTATGGTAATTAGCGAAGATTAGCGAAATTATGGCTCAGAAAAATCTAGAAAAAATCCTAAAATTCTAAAACATCATTTTAGAACTCTGATATGAATTTGGGTTTATTTGGTTAAGTTTTGCTAATCACATCATTAGTTTCACCTAAATATGCTGTAACACCCCACGCCCGCTATGGTCACTCTCTAAGGGAATGCCATAGCATTGGTGGAGTATTTTAGTGAATATAGAACAGAAAAATTACAACAAGATAGATATAAACAATACTTGAAATTTATAAAACATCATCTCATAACAGCGGAAATAAACATGTCTGGTTACATCATAAAACCACGGTAAAAGTCAAGTACAATATCCATCTAAATAAAGAAGTACATAATCCCACTCTCTCATACAATAGCCAGAACAAAAGGAAAGATAACTGGATAACTGGAGCTTTACATCTATCCAAGCTCCTCAAGACTGGAACAGCAATCCGATCAAGCTCTACTACTGCTAGGATCCACCGTAGGACCTGAGGGTTGGGAAAAAGATAAAAACAACGGGGTCAGACATAAGTCTGAGTGAGTCCTATAACTTTAACAATACAATCATTAAGGTAACCAGAGAAGACATAAACTTGACCTACGGTAATATCTGGGGATGAATGGCTACACTAAGCAGCTTGGCGAACTTAGGATAAACTAAGATAACCGTAAGGACGCATCTACCCACCCAAGGATAATTACTAACTGCACCACACCAGTCATCCCTACTTAAAGGTTGATCCCTTCCAAGGACTTAGAAAATTTCCCCAGTAGTTTCATGTACTCCTAGCCCACTACATAGGTGCCGTCTGCCCCTATCTCCACTAGGTGTACGCAGTAATTCTTACCCAGTAGTTTCGTGTACCCCTACATAGGTGCCGTCTGCCCCTATCTTTATTAGGTGTACCCACTACTCCCCATCGATCGGCTCCCTACCGTAGATACCCGTGCTGGTCCCACAGTGGGGTGTATCACTCCCCAAAAGTGGCTACCCAATACTATCAACGGTGCACGGCTTTATATCTACACGATGCAACAACGGCTTATCTACCAGCCCGGGCCCACACACGCATATGAAACCCGTTGGACTTGCGTTGCCACCGCTAACCCGTTTTGGCCTCTTATAATCAAGCCCAATATGCGTGTCCCGTCACTCGACATGGGTCGAGCCCACAAAGATACGTTTGGGATATTGGTTGAAATGGGCC
Source organism: Allium sativum (assembly GCA_030737875.1). Lineage (NCBI taxonomy): Eukaryota > Viridiplantae > Streptophyta > Magnoliopsida > Asparagales > Amaryllidaceae > Allium > Allium sativum. The sequence goes on along the minus strand of CM060915.1, from coordinate 885,868,208 downwards.
CCCAACAAGCTACCCACCTAAGCTTGTCATATATCTAGTGTATCCCACTTAACCCTTTAATCATGTTTAATTACATGTTTCCACTTGGTTAAGTATTCTAATCGTATTTTCTATTGCCACCCAAGGCAACCCACTAGATTCCACATGCCACCCAAGGCAACCACACTATTTCCATATGCCACCCAAGGCACCCACTTAACCCCTCATGTCCCACTACATGCTAATATGGTTAAGTGTTTCTTAATTAATTAAGACCGTGATCTCCCATAAAGACCTCTCACATTAGACTAGCTGTTATGACTGCCTGGTTAAGCCGGTAGAGTCCGGGCAGTCTTACGTCATAACAGAGCCTAACCTCGTGTCTTTACTTTAATCACGTATTTAATTTATGGCTAAGACCTCTCACATTGGGCTGACATTTATAGCAACTGGTTAAGCCGGTCGGGTCCGGGCAGTTTTACACTACAAATGAGTCCAACCTCGTGTCTTAGTCGATTAATTACACCTAATTAATCACCCCCATATTAATTATCCCTAATTAATATCAAGTTTTCCATAACATGGGTAGACCTAACTCAATAGGTAAATTCCCATGGGGTAGACCTAACTCAATAGGTAAATTCCCACTTATGGTAATTTATTTTCATGGTATGCTTAATCATACCCAATCATTCATTTATTAACATATTTACCAACCCCATCGTTCCCCACGTAAATCGTTCTCATTTCATGACATAATAAAAGGGGAAGGTCCATCACAAATACTTTGTCATGGGTTAAGAGGATGTCAACTTGCATATATGAACACATATTAACCCAACTACGTTTTACCCAAACTTGCATATTATCATACACATGATTTGCATAACATGTTGCATATGAGCTTGCATATTATCATACATATATCTTGCATAACATGTTGAACTTGCATATAGGCATTCTCATAACTTGCATAACATGTTAAACATGCATTTAAGCATACACATAACTTGCATAAGCATTCACATACTTGCATAAGCATCTACATACTTGCATAAGTATTCACATACTTGCATAAACATGCATATCTTGCATATCATGTCATTTAAGCATATACATATCTTGCATAAGCGTTCATATACTCGCATAAGCATGCATAACTTGCATATCACATAAATCTTGCATTTAAACATATACATGACTTGCATAAGCATCCATATACTTGCATAAGCATGCATAACTTGCATATCACATTAAACTTGCATTTAAACATATACTTAACTTGCATAACTCACTTTGTTAAACATGCATAATTCCACTCATTAAATATGCATAAATCCACTTGTTAAACATGCATATACCAACTTGTTAAACATGCATAAATCAACTTATTAAGCATGCATAAACCAACTTATCAAACATGCATAAACATAGAACAACATAGAGTAACATATCGTTATACATGATTCAAACTCACTAATCCGCATTTAAGACCATAAGTCTCATTACACCCAATCTACTTACTTTAACAATCGATGTTAAAGTGATAGAAACTCACCAAACTCAAGATTAACCAACTTATGAAGAGGAATTAGTTGCTAATTATGAAGATGGAGATGATTAGAGAATGATTTGAGAGGGATTAGCTTGCAACTTCCTTCTTAGATTAGTGGAGACTCCTTCTAGGATTTAATTTGGCGGCATGAGGCCTTCATTTCTATTTTTAGTATGGATTAAGGTAGGTTTAGGGTGTATTTATAGATTAAGAGAGTGTTTTAGGCCCTTAGATTAACCCTAGATTAATTTAGGTCCGTTAGATTTAGGAAACCTCTAGAACCCAGCCCAGCCCTAGCTAGAAAACCAGATCTGGTGCACCCAAGCACCCTGGTTCGACACGCCATGTCGACAGGCAAGTCGACACCCCCCCTGTCGACAGGCCTGTCGACAGCCCTGTCGACATGCTTAGGGCGGGAATCTTCCCGCCTGGCCCCGCTGGTTCTAATTTAAAATCTAAATTTAAACTCCTAAATCTGTTTTTAGCTCTAATTTTTCTGCAAACTTCTTTGGGCCCTAACCGGGCCATACGGACTCCGATTCTCGAAAACTCGGACTCTATTTCGCGTATTTTTCCGAGACGAACGCAATAACGCAGCCCGTTAACCCAAATTCCCATGTCTGAGATTATTTATCCTGTAATTAATGAATTTTAGTATTAACTAAAATTCGGGGTGTTACATTCTCCCCTCCTTAAAGGATTTCGTCCCCGAAATCTCTAAGCTAAGGAGAATGCATATCCTACCATCCAAACAACCATCTACTCAAACCATCAACCACGGGCATCCATTGTCCTTAAACAGTTTCTAATGATGTATGAGCATATGCAAAAAGTGTGTGTATATGTCCCCTATCTAATGTATGAACATATGCAAACCATGATAGTGCCATGCATCCATTATGTATGCGAGAAAACCCTATCGACACATACAATATCTACATGAGTGCACAATCATTCACCAAAATGCATCATCCATGTGATAACACAACCATTATACATCCATAAATATTTTCCTACACACAATTTTATGCAATATGCAATATGAAGTGACTGAGCCGATCTAGTGCCTAGAGTGTGTGTATATGCATCCACGAGCAACCACTAGCAAACACTTGCATCCACTTGCATCCATCAACCATAACATGTCTCAAACACATGTTTCAACCATAGGTTTACCCTATCTAAAGGTCAAAGGTACTAACGAGAGGACATACCAAAGATAAGATAAGTACTAGACAAGCGATAAAGGAGAAAGTAAAGACATACCCTCAAAAAGAAATGGGTACAATGAATGCATCTTCGCTTCCGTCTCCCAAGTTGCGTTGCTCTCATCTTCTCCCCATTGCACTTTGACTAGTTGAACCTCTCTGTTTCTTAACTTCCTAGTCTCTGACCCAAGGATGCGAGTAGGAGCTCGTCTAATAGTCGCATCACGCTCTACCTCTACATCTCTAAGCAAGCTCGGCTCTACCACCTCTGCGGTCTCATGTAAGCACTTCCTCAAATGGGACACATGGAATACATCATGAACACCACTAAGTCTGTCGGGCAACTCCACCCTATATGCCATCCGTCCAATCCTTTCCTTAATAGGAAACGGCCCAACAAACCTCGGTGCTAACTTCCCAACGGATCCGAAGCGAACAACATTTCTCAACGGAGATACCTTAATAAAAACCATATCCCCAACCTCAAACTCAAGATCCGTCCTTCTCTTGTCCGCATAAGATTTTTGCCTATCCTGCGCTGCTTTCATCCTTCTTCGAATCAAGTCAATCTTCTCAGAAGTCTCCCTAACCATATCAGGCCCAAGCAAGATCTTATCCGTAGATTCCCACCAACATGTAGGTGATCGACAAGGCCTTCCATAGAGAGCTTCGAAAGGAGCCATACCAATACTGGACTGAAAGCTGTTATTATATGCGAACTCCACCAATGGAAGATGCTCTTCCCATGTACCTCCAAAATCTAAGATACAAAGCCTCAAAAGGTCTTCTAGAACACGGTTCACCCTCTCAGTCTGGCCGTCCGTCTGAGGATGATATGCGGTGCTCAAACACAATTGAGTTCCCACTGCTTCCTGTAAACTTCTCCAGAACTCACTAGTGAAGATAGGATCTCGATCACTCACTATGCTAGAGGGTACCCCATGCAACCGAACTATCTCTCGAAGATATACTGAAGCTAGCCATGGAGCAGTCCTCTTGCTCTTCACAGGTATGAAATGGGCGCTCTTAGTAAGTCTGTCTACCACCACCCAAATTCCTGTATTACCCTTTCTCGATCTGGGTAACCCGTCAATAAAATCCATCGAGACGCTATCCCACTTCCATTGCGGAACTTCCAATGGGTGAAGCAACCCACCCGGTTTCTTTTGCTCCCCTTTCACCTGTTGACATACCAAGCATCGAGCCACATATTCGGCCACATCTTTCTTCATACCGGCCCAGAAGAAAACCCTCTTCATGTCTTGGTACATCTTTTCCCCACCGGGATGAATGGTCATCCTAGAACGGTGTGCATCATCAAGAATAACCTTCCTCAACCCTTCATCATGCGGTACACAGAGTCTACCGTCTCTACGCAAGCACCCCTTATCGTCCAGGGTGTACCTACTCAAATGGCTGGACGACTCCCCCCTTATGAGCTTCTCTATCAACTCAACCAACTGTGGGTCGTCCCTCTGGGCTTCCCCAATCCGCCCCAAAAGAGTAGGCCTAACTTCCAAGGAAGCTAGCAAACCGGGTACATAATCAATGGAAGGTCTGAAATCAAACATCGAGATAAACTCCAAGCTTCGTCGTTCCACGAACAATGGACTCAAGGACAACCTCTTCCTGCTCAAGGCGTCCGCCACTACGTTACCCTTGCCAGGGGTATACGCTATCTCGAAATCATAAGATGCTAGGAACTCCATCCACCTTTGCTGTCTTAAGTTTAAATCCTTCTGAGAAAACAAGTACTTTAATGATTTGTGGTCGGTGAACAACTCGAATCTCTCACCAAGAAGATAATGGCGCCAAATCTTAAGCGCAAATACAATAGCGGCCAGCTCTAGATCATGGGTAGGGTAATTTTTCTCATGTGCCCTCAACTGCCTTCCACCGTAGGCTATTACCCTTCCCTCTTGCATTAAGACTGCGCCAAGTCCTGTCCCACAGGCATCGGTATAGACAACAAATGGCTTGCTCCCATCTGGCAACACTAAAACTGGAGCCGTGGTTAAAGCTCTCTTTAACCGTCGGAACGCATCATCACAATCTACGTCCCATGTAAAAACAAGATTCTTCTTCGTTAAGCGGGTTAATGGGGCTGATATCTTCGCGAAGTCTTTGATAAACTTCCTATAATAACCCGCCAAACCCAAGAAACTTCTTACTTCGGTAGCATTCTTCGGAACCTTCCAATCCTGAATTGATACTACCTTCGCGGGATCCACAGCTATCCCTTCCTTGGAGACCACGTGCCCCAAGAACCGCACTTCCCTCCTCCAGAAGTGACATTTAGAGAATTTAGCCTTAAGGCTATGCGCTCGAAGAGTCTTCAACACTTCCCCAAGATGTAGGGCATGCTCTTCTTCACTCTTAGAAAATACTAAGATATCATCCACAAAGACCACCACAAATTTATTAAGGAACTCCCTGAACACCCTACTCATCAAATCAACAAAGTATGCAGGGGCGTTCGTCAACCCAAATGGCATCACCAGCCACTCATAGAAACCATCCGGAGTTCTAAAGGCAGTCTTGTCTATGCTATCCTCAGCCACCCTCAACTGATGAAACCCCGTGGCTAAGTCCAACTGAGAAAATACTGAAGCGCCAACCAACTGATCGAAAAGATCATCTATCCTCGGCAATGGGTGTCTATTCTTCTTTGTGAGCTTGTTGAGTTCTCTATAGTCTACACAAAGTCTGAGGGACCCATCCACCTTCGTAGCAAATACTACTGGAGCACCCCACTCCGATATGCTCCGTCTTATGAACCCCTTCTCAAGCAACTCCCCTACTTGCTTATGGAGTTCCCTCCTCTCACGAGGAGCCATGTGGCGCACTGGTAAAGATACCGGTTTAGCATTATCCACCAAATATATTCGGAAGTCAATCTCCCGCTTCGGAGGTAAGCCCTTCACCTCCTCAAACACATCCGGATATTCCCGGACCACTCTAACAGATTGCAAACTCTCGACCGAAGCGTCAAGCGATTCAAGATAACTTAGCATAACAGAGTCCATGGGATTACAAGAAATCTCGAGAGTGTTACCCAAGCGGGTCATGAGCCTAACAACTCTCCTTTCGCAATCAAGAACGGCACCATTACTGGATAACCAGTCCATGCCCAAAATCAACCCATAGCCCGTGAAGCCCAATACAAAAGCATCACATCTAAACTCAATGCTAAGTATAGAAATCTTCAAACCCAAACATATCATGGATAAATAAGTGGAGCCCCCAATTGGGTTTGAAACAACCAAGGGATCATCTACCAGACTGGTGTCTAAGTGCAGTGACTCAACTAATGATGATGAGATAAACGAATGCGATGCGCCAGAATCAAACAATGTGCAGACAGAATGATCAAATAGAAAAAACAGACTTTCAACGGAAATAGTTCTACCTCTTTCCTGAATCGGTGGAACCGCGAGAGCCTGAACTTGCCCCCTTGCCTGACCCGGTGCCACAAGAGCTTGCACCTGTCCTCCTGAGGTAGATCCCGTCCTTTGCCCCTTCTTAGGGCAGTCCTTCACCAGATGCCCTGCTTCACCACAGTGGTAGCAGTCATTCTTTTTATTCTTCCGACAATCTTTGCTTATGTGGCCTGGTATCCCACAATTGAAGCACTTCTTCTTCCCCTTGCCACTGTTGCCTTTCCCACCTTTGTTTTGTTGCTGTTGAGGTCTCTTTTGATCTCCCTTCTTCTCGGGTGCCTTATTAGCATTGGGACCCTTCTCTTCCTCATGCATGAGTGCCATGTCAACTAGCTTCCCAAAGGTGGCCCCCATAGGGATGTGAGTCATAGCCAATCCATGCATCGGTTCATTCAAGCCTTTAACGAACCTCAAAGCCTTCTTTTCCGGTGTATTCACCATGTCTATGCCAAACCTTGCCAATTGATTAAACTTGTTGACATATTCCTTGACCGAGAGGTTTCCTTGCTTTAGAGTCAAGAACCTTTCCATATACAAGTTTTCCTCCGCCCTTGAGAGAAATTTTGCCACAAATCTTTGCCTAAAATCCGCCCAAGAGTCAACGGGGCGTTCTCCATTAGTGACCTCCCACAGAATGAGGCCTCTCCCTTCATTAACCAAGCAGCTAACTTGACTTTCTTCCCTTTTTCCATCTCAAAGATGTCTATCAACTCTTCCACCTCCTTAAGCCAATCTCTAGCCTCCACAAAAGTTTCTGATCCTTGAAAAGGTTTCCCTCCCATAGCTTTAAATTCCTTGCAAGTCTAAGCAAAAGTATCCGTGCGAGGAGGAGGGGGAGGAGGAAGATCGGGTGCTACGGTTGGTGGAGGAACATTTGCTGGACCCGTAGTGGTGGCCCTAGCCTCCATCAATCTCCTATACCATACTGGTATCGTCACACCCTCCGGAAAATTAAGATTCTCGGCCATGCTGAAACGAAAAAGGAAAGATTCAAAACGGAGAATTCGAAGGATATAGATATGGCTATTGGGGATTATGCTTTTCTTTCAAAAACTTTTCTCTTAAAAGACATGTTTTTGAAAATATCTTTTCCAAAAATGTTTTAGAAAAATAGTTTTCTAAAAATTTTATCTGTTCCGGTAACCTTTGCTCTGATACCACGTGTAACACCCCACGCCCGCTATGGTCACTCTCTAAGGGAATGCCATAGCATTGGTGGAGTATTTTAGTGAATATAGAACAGAAAAATTACAACAAGACAGATATAAACAATACTTGAAATTTATAAAACATCATCTCATAACAGCGGAAATAAACATGTCTGGTTACATCATAAAACCACGGTAAAAGTCAAGTACAATATCCATCTAAATAAAGAAGTACATAATCCCACTCTCTCATACAATAGCCAGAACAAAAGGAAAGATAACTGGATAACTGGAGCTTTACATCTATCCAAGCTCCTCAAGACTGGAACAGCAATCCGATCAAGCTCTACTACTGCTAGGATCCACCGTAGGACCTGAGGGTTGGGAAAAAGATAAAAACAACGGGGTCAGACATAAGTCTGAGTGAGTCCTATAACTTTAACAATACAATCATTAAGGTAACCAGAGAAGACATAAACTTGACCTACGGTAATATCTGGGGATGAATGGCTACACTAAGCAGCTTGGCGAACTTAGGATAAACTAAGATAACCGTAAGGACGCATCTACCCACCCAAGGATAATTACTAACTGCACCACACCAGTCATCCCTACTTAAAGGTTGATCCCTTCCAAGGACTTAGAAAATTTCCCCAGTAGTTTCATGTACTCCTAGCCCACTACATAGGTGCCGTCTGCCCCTATCTCCACTAGGTGTACGCAGTAATTCTTACCCAGTAGTTTCGTGTACCCCTACATAGGTGCCGTCTGCCCCTATCTTTATTAGGTGTACCCACTACTCCCCATCGATCGGCTCCCTACCGTAGATACCCGTGCTGGTCCCACAGTGGGGTGTATCACTCCCCAAAAGTGGCTACCCAATACTATCAACGGTGCACGGCTTTATATCTACACGATGCAACAACGGCTTATCTACCAGCCCGGGCCCACACACGCATATGAAACCCGTTGGACTTGCGTTGCCACCGCTAACCCGTTTTGGCCTCTTATAATCAAGCCCAATATGCGTGTCCCGTCACTCGACATGGGTCGAGCCCACAAAGATACGTTTGGGATATTGGTTGAAATGGGCCCCCAACAAGCTACCCACCTAAGCTTGTCATATATCTAGTGTATCCCACTTAACCCTTTAATCATGTTTAATTACATGTTTCCACTTGGTTAAGTATTCTAATCGTATTTTCTATTGCCACCCAAGGCAACCCACTAGATTCCACATGCCACCCAAGGCAACCACACTATTTCCACATGCCACCCAAGGCACCCACTTAACCCCTCATGTCCCACTACATGCTAATATGGTTAAGTGTTTCTTAATTAATTAAGACCGTGATCTCCCATAAAGACCTCTCACATTAGACTAGCTGTTATGACTGCCTGGTTAAGCCGGTAGAGTCCGGGCAGTCTTACGTCATAACAGAGCCTAACCTCGTGTCTTTACTTTAATCACGTATTTAATTTATGGCTAAGACCTCTCACATTGGGCTGACATTTGTAGCAACTGGTTAAGCCGGTCGGGTCCGGGCAGTTTTACACTACAAATGAGTCCAACCTCGTGTCTTAGTCGATTAATTACACCTAATTAATCACCCCCATATTAATTATCCCTAATTAATATCAAGTTTTCCATAACATGGGTAGACCTAACTCAATAGGTAAATTCCCATGGGGTAGACCTAACTCAATAGGTAAATTCCCACTTATGGTAATTTATTTTCATGGTATGCTTAATCATACCCAATCATTCATTTATTAACATATTTACCAACCCCATCGTTCCCCACGTAAATCGTTCTCATTTCATGACATAATAAAAGGGGAAGGTCCATCACAAATACTTTGTCATGGGTTAAGAGGATGTCAACTTGCATATATGAGCACATATTAACCCAACTACGTTTTACCCAAACTTGCATATTATCATACACATGATTTGCATAACATGTTGCATATGAGCTTGCATATTATCATACATATATCTTGCATAACATGTTGAACTTGCATATAGGCATTCTCATAACTTGCATAACATGTTAAACATGCATTTAAGCATACACATAACTTGCATAAGCATTCACATACTTGCATAAGCATCTACATACTTGCATAAGTATTCACATACTTGCATAAACATGCATATCTTGCATATCATGTCATTTAAGCATATACATATCTTGCATAAGCGTTCATATACTCGCATAAGCATGCATAACTTGCATATCACATAAATCTTGCATTTAAACATATACATGACTTGCATAAGCATCCATATACTTGCATAAGCATGCATAACTTGCATATCACATTAAACTTGCATTTAAACATATACTTAACTTGCATAACTCACTTTGTTAAACATGCATAATTCCACTCATTAAATATGCATAAATCCACTTGTTAAACATGCATATACCAACTTGTTAAACATGCATAAATCAACTTATTAAGCATGCATAAACCAACTTATCAAACATGCATAAACATAGAACAACATAGAGTAACATATCGTTATACATGAATCAAACTCACTAATCCGCATTTAAGACCATAAGTCTCATTACACCCAATCTACTTACTTTAACAATCGATGTTAAAGTGATAGAAACTCACCAAACTCAAGATTAACCAACTTATGATGAGGAATTAGTTGCTAATTATGAAGATGGAGATGATTAGAGAATGATTTGAGAGGGATTAGCTTGCAACTTCCTTCTTAGATTAGTGGAGACTCCTTCTAGGATTTAATTTGGCGGCATGAGGCCTTCATTTCTATTTTTAGTATGGATTAAGGTAGGTTTAGGGTGTATTTATAGATTAAGAGAGTGTTTTAGGCCCTTAGATTAACCCTAGATTAATTTAGGTCCGTTAGATTTAGGAAACCTCTAGAACCCAGCCCAGCCCTAGCCAGAAAACCAGATCTGGTGCACCCAAGCACCCTGGTTCGACACGCCATGTCGACAGGCAAGTCGACAGGCAAGTCGACACCCCCCTGTCGACAGGCCTGTCGACAGCCCTGTCGACATGCTTAGGGCGGGAATCTTCCCGCCTGGCCCCGCTGGTTCTAATTTAAAATCTAAATTTAAACTCCTAAATCTGTTTTTAGCTCTAATTTTTCTGCAAACTTCTTTGGGCCCTAACCGGGCCATACGGACTCCGATTCTCGAAAACTCGGACTCTATTTCGCGTATTTTTCCGAGACGAACGCAGTAACGCAGCCCGTTACCCCAAATTCCCACGTCTGAGATTATTTATCCTGTAATTAATGAATTTTAGTATTAACTAAAATTCGGGGTGTTACATATGCTTAAGGGGAAATATGGGGTTTTGGCTAGGTTTGATCCACTTTAACCTATCATATTGTTGTTTTGATGTTTGTGGTTGATTACACATGTTGCTATGACTGTATGGTATGCTTTGTGATTGATTTCAGTAGTTAGAATGGTCGAAAACGTCGTCGAATGACGTGAAACACTCGCTGGAAAAGTTTCAGGAAACAGTGCAGGTTTTCGAATCGGATCGGAACTTAACACTTGAGAGGCTTGGCAGAAAGGAAGGCCATGTTGGTTAAGCTGGGGATCGTATCGACTTAAGGATAAAGGGCTCGGAACGGAGTATGGCGAAGGGAGCGGATCGGATTAGGATAGGGAACGGGACCAGAAGAGGCAATAGGAGCTGGAACACGAACTGAATAGGAGATGGCGACCCGAACCGACCCGAAGTGGGACACCCGACCCGAACCAGTGCGACGTAGTGAATCCGAACCGAACCGTTACCAGAGGAAGACCCCGAACCGAACCAACTCAGGGTAGAGGACCCGACCCGAATCGATGGCTAGAAGGGGAACCCGAACCGACCCAGCAATGACCAATAACCCGAGATGCAAAGGTAGTCCAAATGGGAAGTTAGAGCTCCGGATCCAGCTGGGAACCAATGAGTTCACTTCATGGTTGGGCTTTGCTGCGGGACGTGTGCAAAGGGGTTGTCGGTATTCATAACTTTGGTTCACCACTGAGAGATGGATAGTGGGCTTGTAGTGATAGTTACACGGGATTGGATTCCGTCATGGCCCAAAGTATTAAGTGACCAAAGTAGTGGATATCGTATGCTTTACGCACTGAGTGAGGGATGTGAGAATGATTGCTATGCTTGATTGTTTGACACCACTATGACATGCACACCCCCACCCCAGTATCTCTTACACAGTATGTTAGTGGCACCTTAGAGTATTGTACGGTATGTAGTGCTTACTCTTTGGTTGCAGGTCCAGATTCAGGTATGATTGGATTATACCTGTTATTGTTCTGTTTTGTTGCTTATCGCTCATACCAGACTTTTTGTCTGACCCGGAGTTTTATGTCTCTTCTTATTACTCTGGGTGCTCACACGAGCAGACTGAAGACAGGTTATGGTTAGCTGGTGATGCGCGAGTAGCTGATTCGGAGGCGAGCAGGAGGCTTCCAAGTATGATATATAAATATTCTCCCTGTGTCGTTGGTGGTTGCTACTTGGGCATTAGTAGTGTACCTCCTTTATCTTGCTTTTGCTTTTTGAGACAGTTTGAAAAGTTGTAATAATGTTGGCTTTGGATCATAAGCTGTACTTGGATTTTCCGCTGCTATGTTAGTTTATTTTCAGCTTATGCACTGTCTCACCTGTTTTATGTCAAGTATGTTGTTATTATATTTTATCCTATGCGCTGTGAGACATTCTACAGGTTCCTTTATTAGTTCATTTCCTTCTTCCCTTTTTCTTCTGACGATCCGTCCCGTGCTAACTGGACATGTGTACAGCGCACTTTTGGAGTAAATGTCGGTTGGTGCGGGGCGGGGCGTCACACTTGGTATCAGAGCTCTAGGTTGCGTAGTTAACCTAGGGAAAGACACTAGGGTGAGATAGTACGTATACGAGAGCGCGTATTTGTGATTACTTTGGTTTTCAAAAGCTATATATATACTATTAGTATAGCTAAGGATGAAGTCGCACTACACTGGCACCACTATGGAGATGGTTAATCGTTTTCTCTGTGCAGATTGAACGATGAGCCGATACGTAAGGGGTACCGGTAGAGGAGCCAATAATGGGAATGCTCCTGACATGAGGACGATGTTCACTGACCTCATGAGAGAGATGCTTAGAGATGTTCAGAGGGCAGCTCCCAATGCTGGTAATGGTGGTGGTCCAGTAGTACAGGCGCCTAGGGTCGATTTCGCCAAGTTGTGCAAGGATTACACTAACCTTGGTGGGAAGCCGTTCCACGGAACGGAATCGGCCACAGATGTTCAGGATTAGTTGGATAGCTGTGATCGTATCTTCGACGACTTGGGTATCGAGGATGCGATGAAGAGAAGGCTAGCGTATCGTCAGCTGCAAGGGAGAGCAATGAATTAGTGGAATGCTGTTAAGACAACCACTCCAGAAGATCAGGTTACTTGGAATCAATTTAAGGCTCGCTTTAGCGACAAGTTTATCCCAGCCGCTCAGAAGTCAGTGTTGTTTAAGAGGTTCTTGGAACTCAAGAAGAATGGTAGAGCAGTCTCGGAGTATATTGCCGAATTCGACACTTTATCGAAATATGGATGGTCCCTTATTGATACAGTCGAAAAGAAGAACGAGAAGTTCATAACTGGCTTGGATGGGTACTTGAGGGAAAGACTTATAAACCATATCGATGAGACGTTCGAATCTATTGTAGGAAAGGCATTAAGGTCAGAGAGCCTTTTCCCTAAGTCGAAGACCGAAGTTGCTATTACATCTACAGAGGAGCCAAAGCCGCAAGCAGGCGGTGAAGGCAAGAAGAATTCTCAGAACAAGAGGAAACAGAACCCGACCAAGGATGGTCAGAATAAGAAAAATAAGAAAGATGGCGAATGCTTTAGTTGTGGCAAGAAGGGCCACTATGCCAGAGATTGTCGAGAAAAGCCTGGGGAAAGGAAGTGCTTTAACTGCGGCCAGGCGGGACATCACAAGGATGATTGCGCACAACCTCCTAGGGAGAAGCAGATTGTGAAAGCGTATGCTATCAACGCTGTTCCTTCTTCGTCGAATGCTCCAAGTGCGGCGCAAAAGGGAAACGGTGTCGTTATAAAAGGTATGCTGTCTATTTAAGATGTTTCTGTTCGGGTATTGTTTGACAAACCCGAGATAGTCGATAGACCTCTAGTTGTGACGAACCCGATTGGTGGTTCGACTAGTTTTGGCATGATTTGTTGTAATGTGGTCTTATCGAGTCATGGATGTATGTTTGTTGTGATTGCTTTGTTTTGGGCTTTACTGGGTTTAGCATTATTTTGGGGAGTCGATCTACTTCCAAAGGAATAGGGTGGTATTAGGTACCTACCTAGTGATGGCGATAGTAACTGGAGTTAAGAGAGCTAAGAGGTTATCGTTGTAATAAGTTCTAGTTGTCTCTGGGAGGAAAATGAGTGCTCCAGTGCTAGATTGTTTTGCTAGTATCACCTCACGTGGGTTGTCCGAACTCGGAGGAGAAGTTCCTTGGGTGCTTGTCTGATATTGGTTTAGGGCTTTGGGGCTTGTGCTTGGGGAATGTCGATTTCGACTAGGATGGTTTGCGTGAGGGGTAAATAGTTGTTGTGATTTTTCATTGGATGATATCTTGGTTTACTCGAGGAGTGATGGGCAGACGGAACATGATAAGACTGTTCAATGGTATAGACTGCCCAGAATTAGACTCGATAGGGTTATGAGATTGCTCGAGTGGGACTCGAGAAAGATGCAAAGTAATGGATTGTTTAGGACCCTATGTTGATGTTCTCTATTGGATAGTAGAATTTTGAAGGAATAGGATGAGTTCGTTGATCATGGAAGATACAACGAAGGTTAGGGCGATTCAAGTTGGAATTGAACTCGTAAAAGAAAATGGGTGTTCGTTGATCTTGGAGATGCAACGAATAGGGAGACGACTCACGCTGGACTAGAGTTTGTCACTAATGGATACTCAAGACTGGGTCTGAGTTATAGATTGACTCAAGTTGGACTCGAGAAGGCTGCAAGGAATTGGATTCGGCTTGAGTTGGACTCGAGAGGGCAGCAAGAAAATGGATAGACTTGGGTTGGACTCAAGTATTTTAGGCGGACTTAAAGCAGGGGTATCTGGGGACGCCCGTTACCCTGGATCTGTTGGACGTGATCTAGTTATCCTTGGAGGATAAACGTATGTTGGACGTACGGTAGTCCGTAGGGAGGCGGGGCTTCCATTGGCCTGGGATTGGTTGGACCAGTCAAGTAGGCATCGGTGTATGTATGGAGGCTGGGCTTCCATTAGTTATTGATGTTGGTTGGACCAAACATACTAGAATCGACATATTGGGATTGGTTAGACCAATCATGTAGGTGTCAATGTGTTTATGAATTTAGCAGGTGATAGGTAGGACTTGTTTGATGGATGTTATGGTTGCTATGTTGTTCCTATTTTCTTCCCTTGAGTAGACTATCACCTGTAGGGTTCCAGCGATGGGGAACAAAGTGATTGTAGAAGGCTATGAGCCAGTGCAGTGGAGTTGTTATGACTTCATGGGGCAGAGTGGACATAGCAAAGGACTAGTGGCTATGGATCAGTGCAGTGGAGTCGCCATGACTCCATGGGGCAGAGTGATCATAGTAAAGGATTTGGGTGCGGTAATAGTTGCATTGAGTAGGAGACATGCCAGTTTAGGGGTTTTGTTTCTAGGATGGAAGCAAGTAAAGTATATCACAGGATATGATTTTGGGCCCAAGAGTGAATTGGATTCAGAAACACTAGTAAGCTTGACGATTAGATCGATTTTGATTGAGTGGATTGGTTCCAGTTAGAAGGACGATCCTAATCTATTGGAAACCATCTCTAGGGTAGAGATGGGTATCGATGGAAAGAGAATGATCGAATAAGGATTTGATCGAGAAGGGTAGCTTCGAAAGAATAAGGGACTAGTTGTACCCAACGTAGATGGACTGAGAGGTGAAGTGCTTAGAGCATATCATCACTCGAAATTGACTATACATCCTGGTGGTAACAAGATGTATTGAGACATGGAGCAGATCTACTACTGGGAAAGGATAAAGAAAGACGTTGGGAAGTTTATGTCCAAATGCATGAATTGCTAGTTAGTTAAAGCTGAGCAAAGGAAGCTTAGTGGTTTGTCACAACCATTGAGAACAAGTCTCAAATGGATTATATTGATAGTTTACCAAGGACTAGGTCAGGTCATGATGGTATTTGAGTGAATTGTATATTAGAGAATGAAGGCTACCCAAGATAGGCAGAAGACTTATCTCGATAAGAGACGAAGTGATTTGGAATTCTTCGTTAACAACTTGGTGTTCGTCAAGATCTCTCCATTGAGAATGTGATTCGGATTGGTTGGAGAGGTAAGTTAGCACCAAGATTTGTTGGTCCATTCCCAGTCCTCGAGCAAGTTGGGAATTTGGCGTATGAAGTAGAGCTACCTGACAAGATGGCGGGAGTTCACAACGTATTTCATGTTTCCCAGTTAAGGAAGTTTGTGCAAGACCCTAATGTGGCTATTACACCAGATCAGTTGGACGATAGCGAGGTTGAACCCGAGGCGGTTGAGAACCGCAAGCCTATGCGTATTGTTGGGAACGATACGAAGCAGCTTCGAAGGAAGGCGGTGAAACTAGTCAAAGTCCAGTGGGGTGAGAATGAAAAAGACTGTACTTGGGAAACAGAGGAGGATATAAGGAAGAAGTATCCAGAACTCTTTGCCTGGTAAGGTTTTGGTAGTGATAGTTTCTTCCCTTGTTAGTAAACCGCATGCTAGGATAGATTTGTTTGGCATGTTGATTGGTTGATAGGCATGCGGGACCCTTTGTGTGTTTTGGTTAGGGAATTTCGGGGGCGAAATTTCTTAAGGGGGGTAGAATGTAACAACCCGCATTCTACGCATCGAAGGATCGTAGAATATTTATTTCTTTCTTATATGAAGTCGTATGGTCATGTAGCTTTGGGAAACAACCATTAGAGTCATTTCCCATGTTCATGATTTTTGTCGATTTTTAAATGACCGTTTTACCCCCAGTTGGTACTGTTTTGGCCATAACTTTTGATTAGAAAGGAGTTTTGACCTGAAACCACTTCCATTGGATTCGAATGATGGTTTCTCTTTCCGTAGAGTGGTTACATTAGCCAAACGGACTTATCGTTTGGGAGATATGGCTGAAACAAGGTTTAGAAAGTGAAAAACAGCTTAATTGGGCTAAACCGGGTAGTTAACAGCTAGGCCCATAACCCATTTCGGGATTAGGGTTATGAGGAGGCTGATAGGGTTTGGGAAATCATTTTCATTTCAGTTTTGAGCCGCCACTTTCCTTCTTGAAACCCTAGTAATGGCCTCCACCTTCTAATTTCATCCCAAATAGTCTCTAATCACTTTCTAATCGAAGATTAAGCAAAACTACATCAAATCAAGGGAGGGTAGCACCAAATCAGAGAGAGAGCTGCTGGAACACATAGGGATTGGATCCAAATCAGAGATTATTTCAGATCTAAAGTTTGTTTGTGGCTAAGGTGAGTGATTTGCATTGTTTTTCACTAATTACGGCTAATTATGGTAATTAGCGAAGATTAGCGAAATTATGGCTCAGAAAAATCTAGAAAA
This sequence comes from Allium sativum, assembly GCA_030737875.1. Lineage (NCBI taxonomy): Eukaryota > Viridiplantae > Streptophyta > Magnoliopsida > Asparagales > Amaryllidaceae > Allium > Allium sativum. The sequence continues at coordinate 885,851,243 of CM060915.1, read as the reverse complement.
ATTCCTAAAATTCTAAAACATCATTTAAGACCTCTGATATGAATTTGGGTTAATTTGGTTAAGTTTTTCTAATCACATCATTAGTCTCACCTAAATATGCTTAAGGGGAAATATGGAGTTTTGGCTAGGTTTGATCCACTTTAACCTATCATATTGTTGTTTTGATGTTTGTGGTTGATTACACATGTTGCTATGACTATATGGTATGCATTGTGATTGATTTCAATAGTTAGAATGGTCGAAAACGTCGTCGAATGACGTGAAACACTCGCTGGAAAAGTTTCAGGAAACAGTGCAGGTTTTCGAATCGGATCGGAACTTAACACTTGAGAGGCTTGGCAGAAAGGAAGGCCATGTTGGTTAAGCTGGGGATCGTATCGACTTAAGGATAAAGGGCTCGGACCGGAGTATGGCGAAGGGAGCGGATCGGATTAGGATAGGGAACGGGACCTGAAGAGGCAACAGGAGCTGGAGCACGAACTGAATGGGAGATGGCGACCCGAACCGACCTGAAGTGGGACACCCGACCCGAACCAATGCGACGTAGTGAATCCGAACCGAACCGTTACCAGAGGAAGACCCCGAAATGAACCAACTTAGGGTAGAGGACCCGACCTGAACCGATGGCTAGAAGGGGAACCCGAACCGACCCAGTAATGACCAATAACCCGAGATGCAAAGGTAGTCCAAATGGGAAGTTAGAGCTCCGGATCCAGTTGGGAACCAATGAGTTCACTTCATGGTTGGGCTTTGCTGCGGGACGTGTGCAAAGGGGTTGTCGGTATTCATAACTTTGGTTCACCACTGAGAGATGGATAGTGGGCTTGTAGTGATAGTTACACGGGATTGGATTCCGTCATGGCCCAAAGTATTAAGTGACCAAAGTAGTGGATATTGTATGCTTTACGCACTGAGTGAGGGATGTGAGAATGATTGCTATGCTTGATTGTTTGACACCACTATGACATGCACACCCCCACCCCAGTATCTCTTACACAGTATGTTAGTGGCACCTTAGAGTATTGTACGGTATGTAGTGCTAACTCTTTGGTTGCAGGTCCAGATTCAGGTATGATTGGATTATACCTGTTATTGTTCTGTTTTGTTGCTTATCGCTCATACCAGACTTTTTGTCTGACCCAGAGTTTTATGTCTCTTCTTATTACTCTGGGTGCTCACACGAGCAGACTGAAGACAGGTTATGGTTAGCTGGTGATGCGCGAGTAGCTGATTCGGAGGCGAGCAGGAGGCTTCCAAGTATGATATATAGATATTCTCCCTGTGTCGTTGGTGGTTGCTACTTGGGCATTAGTAGTGTACCTCCTTTATCTTGCTTTTGCTTTTTGAGACAGTTTGAAAAGTTGTAATAATGTTGGCTTTGGATCATAAGCTGTACTTGGATTTTCCGCTGCTATGTTAGTTTATTTTCAGCTTATGCACTGTCTCACCTGTTTTATGTCAAGTATGTTGTTATTATATTTTATCCTATGCGCTGTGAGACATTCTACAGGTTCCTTGATTAGTTCATTTCCTTCTTCCCTTTTTCTTCTGACGATCCGTCCCGTGCTAACTGGACATGTGTACAGCGCACTTTTGGAGTAAATGTCGGTTGGTGCGGGGCGGGCCGTCACAGTGCTTAGTAGCACCCGACACCCGTCGTCCACAGACCATGGATAACTTGTTTGTTTGATTACTGTGTTGTGAAATTTGATTGTGTGATGTGGAATGAAATAAAATATTTTATAGTGGAAAATATTTTATAGTTAAAAATATGATTTTTAACGTGTATATGAAATAAATAGTAATAAACAAATTGGACGATTTGTTTAGATACACTCATTTGACTGATATTGATTGGGACGATAAATTTTACACATCGCCCAACTGCACAAATAAAAATTTGTGTTTGTTGATTTGAAACCCCACACGGGTATTGGGATGATATTTGACGTACACTAATCCCGATTGTTTAGTTGTATGTCAATTGATGGGTTAACAGACTGTGTAAGCGTTAATTATTTGTATTTAATGCTTATGCAGTTGTGTGGTGCACTCTAGATGATGGTTGATGATTTATCGTTGCTGTTATATACATGTGTTGTAGGGAACCCATATAATATGGTAATTGATTAGGCCTCATTCCAATTTGGAAAATAAGGAATATTATAAAAGATAATTCATGTGTTGAATAGGAAGAAAATTCATGTGTTGAATAGAAAGAGAATTCATGTGTTGAATAGAATAAAATTCATGTGTTGAATAAAATATATATTCATGTGTTGAATAAAAGAAAATTCATGTGTTGAAGAAAATATTCATTTGTTGAATAGAATAATGAAGTTATTGAAATATATAAAGCCGTGTTGATTAGATATGCGCCATTTTGAGGCGAACGATATTAATATCGATTTTATTCATTTTTATAATGAATATCGAAAAGGAAGTGATTTCAAAATATAATGTTTTGAAAATATTATCATTTATATATCGATGATATGGAATATTCAATTTTGATTAGAAATTGAATATGAAGTTGAAATCGTTTTGAAAACGAATTTAAAACGATTTATAAAATACGTTTTAAAAGGGAATCGACGAAATATATATAATATATATATATTATATATATAATGGCCTGAATAAAACGCGCCGCGCCGCGGCCGTTCGTGAATTTCGACCATTGACTTCGAATGGACGTTACGGGAGATCCGACCGTCGGATTCTCCTAAAACCGGAACTGTTGGGTTCGTATCGAAAAGAGATTTCTAACGAATATTAGAGATTTGAAATCTAACAGTTGGATTTGTAATTATGTCCAAATCAAATTTGGAAAAGGTCGCTGTAAGTGCAGTTCGATGGCCGTTGATGGAAATCGACTGTACGGGCCTTGATAAAATTATTAAAAATAGTAATAATTTGTGTAAAATCATAAGAAATGATTTGGAAAGAATTAGGATGAAAAACTCCATATTTGAAAAGATAAAAATAGATTTTTATCAAAATGAACTAGTTTTGAACTAAAATTATAATCCATTTATTTTTGAAATAAATAAATTGGATTTGAAAGGGTTTTAAAAGTAACCAGAATTTCCAATAATTGAATTGGAATGGATTTGAATCGAAATTGTCCTTGGAATATTTCGATGTTGGATTTCGTGATTATACATATATTGTTATGGAAATTTGAAAGATATATTTATATCGTTATTTCCAATACGATATTTGTTGGTCGTAGAATTTGATATTGAATATAAGCCGATATATTTTCTATTCAGAGTCTTGCATTTAATATCAAATGGGAATTGGGTTTATCGTGAACTGTGTTTTAACGACATTTGTTCTTTAACCCGACTTACAGTGAAATGTGATTTGGAATTTATAAATCTTTTGTTAAGGTTTAAAGGAGGTTTTCTAAAGTAAAGTTTTCCAATTTAATAAAATAAATTGGAATGGAATGGAATGTGATTTCGGGTTTATCGTGAACCGTGTTTTTAATGACATTGGTTCTTTAACCCAGTTAAAAACCAGATATGATTTCCCAAGTTAAACAATCATTAATATTGATTTTTGGGAAGATTAAAACCAAGTGGAGTTTTAATGAATCTTTAATTAGATTGAAATGATCGAGAATGGTGTACCACCAGTTTTGCTCCAGGCGATAGTTAAATCTTTAATTAGATTTGAACGTGAAATGGTAATTGAATTTACCGATAACACCGTGGTGTTAGATATGAAGTATGACCAGTTTTACTTCATGGGATAAATAGGTTGGGATTGGGAAATTAAAAACAAATGATTACTTCGGTAAGGTTCGTTAATCCCGACTAGTTTGAATAAACCATAATTTGGTTTGAATTGATATTCAAAAGAAGATTAAAGAATAAATTTAAAGAACTTATCTTTGATAAAATTAATGGGAACCTTTCGCAAAGTATAAGAATATTTGAATAAAAGAATATTCTGAATTGGAATGAGGCGTATGATGTGTTTGTGTAACACTTGTTTATAAAATACGTGAGTTATTCGGAAAGACCGGGTTTATCCCATTCTGAATAACTGATAAGACGATTAGTCGAAGATGAAGACGGTGGTTGAATACCGGAGGTCTTCACATCGTTTGGGTGATTACTGATGATCTTGATTGGGTTGTACACCCAAGAGGAGGGAATCAGTTGGTGATCGTCCATACGTACTTGGAGATCGATGGATATGCGAGGTACAAGGTGCCTCCGGTTTCGTTCAGACCCAGAACGAACTTGTAAATGGACTGTGTATCTGACATTGGATTTTATTCTATGTGATTGATTTCGATTAAATATATATCTGTTTGGCGATGGAGAATTTATTCTCTTACTTAATGCCCTTCTCTGAGACGTACGAGCTCAAGGGTTATATATTGATGGATATCAATCGCATGGAGTGAATTGCCTGTGTGGCATGCCTAAGTGGCAAATGATCAAGGCTTTTGTTGAAAAGCAGAGTCCTGTGGTTGATGATCAAAGCACCGCCTGTGTGGCACAGCTTTGTGTTGCGTTAATTCGCGAGCTTCACACCCCGGTTGTGAACCAGAAACGGGAGAGGACATCAGGGAGGGCATGCGTTTCCTACTAGCTAGAAGTGGCATCAGTGGTTTTACACGCCCTGACGAGTTTGACTTATGTGGTTGTTGAATTGCGAGGCGCCTCGGATATATCGGTGACTGTATGGAGCCAATGGAGTCATTTGGCTCATTGACGCCCCAAAGGGTGGGGAAACGCAATGTTCAGGCATTTTAATCCACATCGGTGGACCGGCCCTGACGATCCAAGGGTCACTCGAGCTTTGATCCTGAGAGACGGGCTAGAGCGTCTCGAATCGGTGAGGACTATCTTTTGCCTCGGTTCACAGATGGAAATCCAATTTCCAAATACGACATCGTGCGGTTTTGATTGTATACCTACATATGACGACATAATGGTATGTGGCACTTATGCCGTCTATGATTGATACTTATGATTGAAATTGTTTTGGCACTATACACTTATATTAATAATAAAACATGAAATTTAGCGTATCAAGCATGCTTTGGCTATTATAAGGTAAAACCCTGTCCTCCGGCTTGTGTTGCATTGTGTGATGGGACCTGGGTCTTACAATAGCTTCATTGTTCTTTATTTAACATTGCGTTGTTGTTTTATGCACTGGTACTCTTAGGAGGAAACCCGTTCCGTGTTATACGGCATGGTCCCTTGATTTACCTAACTTTATAATAAAGATTAGTAACTGTTTTAGTTCTCACACCAGTCACATGACTGACTTGGAGTTTATTGTTTTAACCTAAACTCTGGGTGCCCTTATTTTGACATGGGTAGCTAGTAGTTTTGGGTTTGCAGAATTATATTCATAGGATCCTGATTTACAGCTAAGGCGATATTCGGAAAGCTCTGTATCCTTGTATTACTTTCAGTTGTGTATTGTATTATTTTCTGCTGCTATGTAATATATTGTAATCTCTGATATTTATGATGTGTAATATTTATTCATACTCTGTATATTCTTGTAATCTGATGGAATTATTGTAATATACAATGAAATGTTCTTCTATTTGTATTCCGATGTGGCTTGTTCTCAAAACAATCAGGGGTTTCGAATGGTCTTGGTCGATTTAGCGATTGATTCGGATCGAGCGAAATCTCTTATCGTTTCATTTGGTATCAGAGCTTTGGTTTACAGAGCTCGGAGAACAAGACACGTTAGAACCAAACGAAAGAATTCATCAGAGATTGGATTAGTAATATCCAATGAGAATGACTCGTTAGAGATAGGATCAGTAGTATCCTATAACGAGTGTGAAGAGTGATATTTTGAAAATAAAATTGAAACAAATTTTGTTTTGAAAATTTAAACTTTATTATTCGTATTTGAATATTTATTTGTATTAATTTGGACAATCAAGTATATAAAGATTTTGCGTATACGTCTAATCCACGTGTATTTGAAGTTTTAATATACTGGATAGATATGGAATCACACTCTAGTCGCCCGAAGGTGATTCTGATGATTACTCGAGTATCATTAGAATTTATATTCGAGTGCCAAAAGTGGGATTTCTATATGATTCCAATTGACTGGTGTGAGAACCAAAATTAGATAGGGCTTGTTGTTGTGATTTGGCACCAAAAATGTGACTTTTGACTATATATATCAAAGTTATGAATTTGAAATGCTAATCAACTAATTGATTGCTGGTTGTGTTGTTTGATTATTGTTCGATTAATTAAATGTTGATCCATTTAGCCAAATCGTAGCAAATAGTGAGTTGATTGAAAATTTATCGCATTTGCATGCATGTACATGTACTTACATTGAATAGGTCATAGCAAAGAGGCTAGAGCAGAAGAATAAAATTGTTTGCCTGACAAATAGGTACATGTTTACAAATTTATTGGGTTTGGATGATCTTATGAGCCGATTGGCAAGCCGCTTGACTATTTCTTTTTCTTTTGGATTGGTGAGGGCCATGGGAGGCTATTTGAAATATCCCGAAGCTCCCGGTGCAGGGGAGGTTATGGAGAAATTTTTCGAAAATTTAGGGTGTTAGCCAAATTTTTGAAAAATTTGAAAAGTTCTTAGAAACTGAAAAGTTGAAGAACTTAAGCCGTAATGAAAATAATGGAAGTTGAGTTGATTGGTTAAACAACTTTCGGCTTCGTTCCTTTTCGGGGACGAAAAGTTTTAAGTGGGGGAGATTGTAATAACCCGGAAATCTGAGCCAATTTAAAATTTTTATTTTGACAATTTTGATGAATTTTGAATATTTAAAATGGATTATTTTAAATAATGATGACGAGAAATTTATTTTGAATAGAATTAGAACGAGTATATTTATATAGATCGTCGTTTGAGTATAAATATTTTATTTTAATTATAAAAGGAATGGAAAATGGCGCGATAGTTTGAAATTTCGATTTCAAAGTTCAAATGAATGTACAAGATTCAAAATAAACCGGATTTTAGTGAAACCAAAAATATTATAATCTAATTGAGAATATATTTCCAACGAATCCGAAAAATTGAAATTTCATAGCGGGGATAAAAAGTTATGCCCAGTTGAAAATTCAGAATAGTCGCTATGAAATTCTGGCCCTTAAAAATGGAAATTTTGCAAACGACCTCGGATTTCGACGAAACCACTTTTGTTGGATCCGGGATGTCTAGTTATTTCTAGATTCCAAAATTCGTAATTTTTCGAATCAATATGTGAGCGTGGCGAAGGAAAACGTGTTTTAACAATTTCAGTCAATTTCGATCGACCAGAAAATGACCATTTTTCAAACGGTCTAAGAATTTAACGAACTTAGTTTTGTTAGGACCGTATCGTCAATACGAATCCAGAAAATATTTTTTGGGAACTTTTAGTGTTTGTATGTGGCCCCAGCAAATTGAAATGCGCGTTCAAATTCAATATATAGATTTATATTTTGATTTTGACGGGAACTGATCGAAACAGTCAAATCAGCCTACGATACATATCCCATTGAGTTCGTAATGGGGGTGTTTAGCTAGGGACGACAGTCGGTGGGTTTGATTTCGAGTTCGAAGTAAAAAGTTGCTTTTTGAAAAATAAATAAATTAATTTATATATAGCCCCCTTCCTTTCCCTCTTCTCTCTCCTTCACTTTTTAGAAAAAAAAAAAAAAATAGCGGCCTCCCTCGAATCGCTCTCCGTCGCTCCACGCCACCGTCGCCCTTCCCTCCACCCTCCTCCAATCCGCCTCCCCCTATTCTCTGATGAAACCTGCACCCCTAAGCCCCCTCAAATCCACAAACCACCGGAAAAAGAAACCCCGTGAGACCACCCATCAACGCACCATGCCTCTGCCACCACCAGCTCGGACCCGCACACCCTCCGACCCCCTTTGCCACGTCAGCTCCGATTGGAAACCCCCCCTGCGAATCAAAACTGAATGAAACAAAGGTAATTTTAATTTTAATTTTATTTTATTTCAGTCTTTTATTTATTTATTTTCTTATGTAGTGATCTGAAATAAAAAGAATAGAAAACATGATTTCTTAGATTAAAGAAAATAAGTTTTTATGAAGGAAAAGCTTAAATTTTTTTTGAATATAGAAAAATATAATTTTTAAAACAAGAAAGATTAGTTTTTTTTAAAACAAGAATTTTTTTTAAAACAAGAAAGGTTGGATTTTTATATAAATGAAAGGTTCGATTTTTATATAAATGATAGGTTCGATTTTTATATATATGAAAGGTTAGATTTTTATAACAAAGAAATATGTGATTTTTATATGATCAAAGAAGTGATTTTTATACATATACAAGAGTATTAAAAATATGATTTTTATTTAGTAGAGATTATAAAAATATGATTTTTATAAGATGAAGAATATAAAAATTCGATTTTTATATATAGAAAGTAGCGATATAAAAATTGATTTTTTATAATATGGCTTTGAAACAAAAATGTAAATTTTAACATATACCGCGTGAAACAGATCTCATTGGAGACACGATGAAGTTTTCCTACATATGAAGGGTCGCGGTGTTTGGTTAAGCTTATTGGTGAGAACTCCTCACTTTTATTTTGATTTCTAGTTGAAATATATACTAGGATGCAGACGGTGCTTAGTAGCACCCGACACCCGTTGTCCACAAACCATGGATGACTTGTTTGTTTGATTGCTGTGTTGTGAAATTTGATTGTGTGATGTGGAATGAAATAAAATATTTTATAGTGGAAAATATTTAATAGTTAAAAATATGATTTTTAACGTGTATATGAAATAAATAGTATTAAACAAATCGGACGATTTGTTTACATTCATTGGTTTGACTGATATTGATTGGGACGATAAATTTTACACATCGCCCAACTGCACAAATAAAAATCTGTGTTTGTTGTTTTGAAACCCCACACGGGTATTGGGATGATATTTGACGTACACTAATCCCGATTGTTTAGTTGTATGTCAATCGATGGGCTGACAGACTGTGTAAGCATTAATTATTTGTATTTAATGCTTATGCAGTTGTGTGGTGCACTCTGGATGATGGTTGATGATTTATCGTTGTTGTTATATACATGTGTTGTAGGGAACCCATATAATTAACATTATATGGTAATTGGTTTGGCCTCTTTCCAATTTGGAAAATAAGGAATATTATAAAAGAAAATTCATGTGTTGAATAGGAAGAAAATTCATGTATTGAACAGAAAGAAAATTCATGTGTTGAATAGAAGAAAATTCATGTGTTGAATAAAATATATATTCATGTGTTGAATAAAAGAAAATTCATGTGTTGAAGAAAATATTCATTTGTTGAATAGAATAACGAAGTTATTGAAATATAAAAAGCCGTGTTGATTAGATATGCGCCATTTTGACGCGAATGATATTTATATCGATTTTATTATGAATATCGAAAAGGAAGTGATTTCAAAATATAATGTTTTGAAAATATTATCATTTATATATCGATGATATGGAATCTTCAATTTTTATTAGAAATTGAATATGAAGTTGAAATCGTTTTGAAAACAAATTTAAAACGATTTATAAAATACGTTTTAAAAGGGAATCGACGAAATATATATAATATATATATAATGGCCTAAATAGAACGCGTCGCGCAGCGGCCATTCGCGAATTTCGACCATTGACTTCAAATGGACGTTACGGGAGATCCGACTGTCGGATTCTCCTAAAACCAGAACCGTTGGGTTCGTATCGAAAAGAGTTTTCTAACGAATATTATAGATTTGAAATCTAACGGTTGGATTTGGAATTATGTCCAAATCAAATTGGGAAAAGGTCGCTGTAAGTGCAGTTCGATGGTCGTTGATGGAAATCGACTATACGGGCCTTGATAAAATTATTAAAAATAGCAATAATTTGTGTAAAATCATAAGAAATGATTTGGAAAGAATTGGGATGAAAAACTCCATATTTGAAAAGATAAAAATATATTTTTATCAAAATGAACTAGTTTTGAACTAGAATTATAATCCATTTATTTTTGAAATAAATAAATTGGATTTGAAAGGGTTTTAAAAGTAACCAGAATTTCCAATAATTGAATTGGAATGGATTTGAATCGAAATTGTCTTTGGAATATTTCGATGTTGGATTTCGTGATTATACAGATATTGTTATGGAAATTTGAAAGATATATTTATATCGTTATTTCCAATACGATATTTGTTGGTCGTAGAATTTGATATTGAATATAAGCCGATATATTTTCTATTCAGAGCCTTGTATTTAATATCAAATGGGAATTGGTTTATCATGAACTGTGTTTTAACGACATTTGTTCTTTAACCCGATTTACAGTGAAATGTGATTTGGAATTTATAAATCTTTTGTTAAGATTTAAAGGAGGTTTTCCAAAGTAAAGTTTTCCAATTTAATAAAATAAATTGGAATGGAATGTGATTTCGGGTTTATCGTGAACCGTGTTTTAAATGACATTGGTTCTTTAACCCAGTTAAAAACCAGATATGATTTCCCAAGTTGAACAATCATTAATATTGATTTTTGGGAAGATTAAAACCAAGTGGAGTTTTAATGAATCTTTAATTAGATTGAAATGATCAAGAATGGAGTATCACCAGTTTTGCTCCAGGCGATAGTTAAATCTTTAATTAGATTTGAACGTGAAATGGTAATTGAATTTACTGATTACACCGTGGTGTTAGATATGAAGTATGACCAGTTTTACTTCATGGGATAAATAGGTTGGGATTGGGAAATTAAAAACAAATTATTACTTCGGTAAGGTTCGTTAATCCCGACTAGTTTGGATAAACCATAATTTGGTTTGAATTGATATTCAAAAGAAGATTAAAGAAAAAATTTAAAGAATTTATCTTTGATAAAATTAATGGGAACCTTTCCCAAAGTATAAGAATATTTGAATAAAAGAATATTCTGAATTGGAATGAGGTGTATGATGTGTTTGTGTAACACTTGTTTATAAAATACGTGAGTTATTCGGAAAGACCGGGTTCATCCCATTCTGAATAACTGATATGACGATTAGTCGAAGATGAAGACGGTGGTTGAAGACCGGAGGTCTTCACATCGTTTGGGTGATTACTGATGATCTTGATTGGGCTGTACACCCAAGAGGAGGGAATAAGTTGGTGATCGTCCAGACGTACTTGGAGATCGATGGATATGCGAGGTACAAGGTGCCTCCAGTTTCGTTCAGACCCAGAACGAACTTGTAAATGGACTGTGTGTCTGACATTGGATTTTATTCTGTGTGATTGATTTCTATTAAATATATATCTGTTTGGCGGCGGAGAATTTATTCTCTTGCTTAACTGTAAGGACCCGTAACTTCCCCGTGAAGGGAAGCACGAATACTTTGAGAACAACACACAAATGAGCGCATACGGAAGAACATTTCATTGCTATTACAACAATTCCATCAGATACAAGAATATACAGTGTATAAATGAATAAATTACATTCGATAAATATCCGAGATTACAATAAATTACATAGCAGCGGAAAATAATACAAAATACAACTGAAAGTGATACACGGATACAGAGCTTCCCGAGCATCGTTACAGCTGTAAATCAGGACCCTGTGGATATAAATCTGCAAAACCAAAACTACTAGCTGCCCGTGCGGAAAATAGGGGCACCCAGAGTTTAGGTTAAAACAATAAACTCCAGGTCAGTCATGTGACTGGTGTGAGAACTAAAACAGTTATAATTCTTTATTTTAAAGTTCGGTAAATCAAGGGACCACGCCGTATAACACGGAACGGGTTTCCTCCCAAGAATACTAGTGCATATAACAAAACGACGCAATGCTTTTTGGAAAAATGAAGCTATTATAAGACCAAGGTCCCATCACACAATGCAACGCAAGCCGGAGGATAGGGTTTTCCCTTATAATAGCCAAACATGCTTGGTACGTTTAAAACAAATCATTTGATACTATAATAAGTGTATAGTGTCAAAACAATTTCAATCATAAATATAAATCATAGACGGCATGGGTACCATATATCATGTCGCCATACTAGTTCTACAATTAAAACCGCAACATCACGTATTGGAAATTGGATTTCCGTCATGAGCCGAGGCAAGGGGCAAGCTCCTCTCCGCGTTCGAGACACTCTAGCAAATGCCTCAGGACCCCACTATGATCCTTTGGAACCTCCAAGGCCGGTCCTCTCTTACTTTTGAGGATTAGTTATTCCTGAACACACGTTTCCCGGTCCTTACAGACCTATATCCGAGGCGCCTCGTATCCAACAACCACACAGGTGAAAAGTATATAAATGTCAGGGCTGGTAGGTCACTGACACCACCCTAGCTAGAAAGAAACGTCGTGCACTCCTTGGGTCCGTATCCCGTTTTTGACTCATACCGAGGTGTGAGCCTCGCGAATCCACGTTATACACAAAGCTATGCCACACAGGCCGTGCTTTGATCATCAACCACAAGACTTTTCTTTTCAACAGAAGCCTTGATCAATTGCCACTTACGCGTGCCACACTGGCAATTCACTCCATGCGACTGGTGTCCATCGATATACAACCTCTGAGCTCGTACGTCTCAGAGAAGGGCGTTAAGCAAGAGAATAAATTCTCCGCCGCCAAACAGATGTATATTTGATAGAGATCAATCAACACAGAATAAAATCCAATGTCAGACACACAATCCATTTACAAGTTCGTTCTGGGTCTGAACGAAACCGGAGGCACTTTCCTCGCATATCCATCCATCTCCAAGTACGTCTGGACGATCACCAACTGATTCCCTCATCCTGGGTGTACAGCCCAATCAAGATCATCAGTAATCACCCAAACGATGTGAAGACTTCCGGTCTTCTACCACCGTCTTCATCTTCGACATCTCGTCGAATCGGTTATTCAGAATGGGTGTAATCCCGGCCTTTCTGAATAACCCACGTATATAATAAACGAATGTTACACAAACACAACAAACACCTCATTCCAATTCAGAATATGCTTTTATTCACAAAATCACGTTCTTAGGGAAATGTTACCATTAATTTTACCCAAGATAAATTCTTCTAAATTTATTCTTTAATCTTCCTTTGGATATCATTTCAAACTAGTCGGGATTAGCGAACCACACCGAAGTAATTATTTATTTTATTTCCCAATCCCAACCTATATATCCCATGGAGCAAAACTGGTGATACTCCATTCCTAACACCACGGTGTTATCGGTAAATTTAATTACCATTTCACGTTCAAATCTAATTAAAGATTTAACTATCGCTTTGGAGCAAAACTGGTGGTACTCCATTCTCGATCACTTTTCAAATTTGATAATTTAAATTATCAATTCACATTTTAATCTAATTAAAGATTCATTAAAACTCCACTTAGTTTTAATCTTTTTCAAAAATCAATATCCTGCCTTTAACTGGGGTAAAGAACCAATGTCATCTAAAACACGATTCACGATAAACCCAAATCACATTTGATATTAAATACAAGGCTCTGAATAGAAAATATATCGGCTTATATTCAATATCAAATTCTGAAACCAACAAATATCGTATTGGAAATAACGATATAAAATATATCTTTCAAATTCCCATAACAATATCTGTATAGTCACGAAATCCAACATCGAAATATCCCGAAGATAATTTCGATTCAACTCCAGTCCAATCCACGTATTGGGAATATTGATTATTTTTAAAATCACTTTCAAATTCAATTTATTCATTTCACAAATAAATTGATTTTAATTCTAGTTCAAAACTAGTTCATTTCGATAAAAGTCCATTTTTATCCTTTCAAATGTGGAATTCTCCAGCTCAATTCTTCCCAAATCATTTCTTATGATCTTACACAAATTATAGATATTTTTGATAATTTTATCAAGGCCCGTACAGTCGATTTCCATCTACGGCCATCGAACTGCACTTACAGCGACCTTTTCTGAAATTGATTTGGACATAATTCCAAATCCAACCGTTAGGTTTCAAATTTCTAATATTCCTTGGAAAGCTCTTTTCGATATGAACCCAACGGTTCTGGTTTTAGGAGAATCCGACGGTCGGATCTCCCGCAATGTCCGTTTGAAATAAATGGTCGAAATTCACGAACTGCCGCGGCGCGGCGCGTTCTATTCAGGCCATTATATATATATAATATATATTTCGTCGATTTCCTTTTAAAACGTATTTTATAAATCGTTTTAAATTCGTTTTCAAAACCATTTCAACACTACATTCAATTTCAAATCGATTTGATTTCAATTCAATTCGAGTTCATTTCAATTCAATTCAAATTCAAATTCGTTTCAATTCAATTTCAATTCGAATTTACCTTCTATTTGATTCAATTCGAATTCGTTTCAAATTGATTTCAATTCAATTTCAGTTCGTTTTAAATTTCAATTTCAATTTAATTCAATTTGAATTCATTTCTATTTTATTCGAATTCAAATTCACTTCCTATTCAATTCGTATTTTAATCTAATTCAATTTGAATTTCATTTCAAAATATTTAATTTTGAAATCACTTTTCAATATTCATTATACAACGAATAAAATCGATATAAATATCGTTCGCGTCAAAATAACGCATTTCTAATCAACACGGCTTTATATTTTTCACAACTTCTTTATTCTATCCAACAAATGAATATTTATCCCATTCAACACATGAATCTATATTTCTTTCAACAACGACTAATCTCAACACATGAGTACTGTCAACACATCACTATTTTTGTTATGTAAAATATTTTATAAAACTATGGTATCTATCGTTTGATTTTTAATTAGACTTCTACTGGGAAGTAGTTCTAATTTTAAATATGATAAAGATGTGAATTTTATTATTAAAATATTTCACTCAACACATGAACATCGTCAACACATGACTATTTTTATATTCAACACATGAATTTTCTTTTATAATATTCCTTATTTCCCCGATTGGAATGAGGCCCAATCAATCACCATATAACGTTAATTATATGGATTCCATACAACACATGTATATAATAGCATTAATAAGCAATCAACCATCAACCAAAGTGCACTACACTGTATAAGCATCAAATATAGATATCTTACGCTTATAACAGCCTGTCAATCAATCGATCGACATATTTAATCAATCAGGATGAGTGAACTTCAAATTTCATCCCAACACCCGTATGGGGTTTCAAACAATCCAACACAGATTTTAGTTGTGCAGTTGGGCGACGTGTAAAATTTATCGACCCAATCAATATCAGTCAAATCAGTGTATATAAACAAATCGGCCGATTTGTTTATAAATATTCATTTATTCACTTTCACGTTAAAAATTATATTTTTAACGATAAAACATTTTATTTTAACACTTGAATTTCTATTCAGTTCATTTATCAATAAAATGATATTTTTATTTTTCTAACATATTTTAGAAAATTTCGGCGGCATAACGGCACGATACTAGAAACGGGACAAGGCCTAGCCTTATCCCCGGTCTAGTGAAGGCCCACGCCATTCACACATCAATCAAATCCATTCAATTCATCAAACAATTCAATTTCAAATCAAATCATCTAACTAATCTATGCAACCAAACAAACAAGTCCATGGTCTGTGGACGATTGTGTCGGGTGCTACTAAGCACCGTCTGCATCCTAGTATATATATATAACTAGAAAAAGAGATTTTGAGTGAGAAGTTCTCACCGAAAGCTATCCAAACACCTTGACTCTTCTTTGATAGAAATCTTCTTCATTCTCGCCTTTGTATCACCTTCGTTGCCCGTAGTCACTACATATATAAAAATCACACATTTTTATATTTTGATGTCTTTAAAATAAAAATCACATTTTTATTTATTCACTTTCAATTTAAAAGTCATATTTTTATAATCACTTCATATATTTAAAAATCGAATTTTTACTACGCTATGTCATATAGATAAAATTCCATTTCAAAAATATAGATTTCGCCTTTTCAAATATGAAGATTTCTTCCTTTCAAATTCATAGACCTCGCCCTTTTAAATATGAAGTTTTCGCTTTTTCAAATATGAAGTTTTCGCCTTTATAAAAATAAAGTTTTCGCCTTTATAAAAATCACCACTTTATTCCAACGTATATAAAATAAAAATCAGATTTTTATTTCGCTACAAATACAAAGATGATATTTTTATATTCTCTACCACATAAAGATTATATTTTTATAGTTCCTACTATGCAAAGATTATATTTTTACTACTTTTAAAAAAAATATAAAAATCCAATTTTTAATTGAATAAAATCTTTTCTTCACCAACATTATAGGTAAAAACTGATTTTAACAAACCTTTTTTTTTATTAAACTAAACGAAATTTATAAAACAAATTAAATAAATAATAATATATGTATAAAAACTTACAGCTGGAATTATATGGAGGGAGAGGCTGCTGTGCACCGAGGTGGCGGCGCTGGTGGAGCTCCGGCATTGGGTTCAGGCAGTGGAGGCGGCGGATTGGGGAGGTGGGTTTCGGGCGTCGGTTTTCTGATTTGGGGGAGGGTGCGGTGGAGGTGTAGACGATGGAGGGGGTGCGATAGGAGGGTGCGGTGCTCGAATTGGGGGTTTAGGGTTCGGGTTTGGGTGGGGTTCGACGCGGGTTCAGCGAGGAGGAAGAAGGAGGGAGGGCTTCGCGAGGAGGAGCGTTGGAGGGAGGACGGAGGGCTCGCCAATGGGAGGTGGCGCGAGGAGGCGGAGGGTGGCGGAGGGAGTTAATCGACAAGGGCGTCGGTTTTCTTTTTTTTTTCGATCTGGAAAAGAATGATAAAGGGAAGAGAGAGAGATGGTGATGTATAGGTGTTAATTTATAATTAATTAATTATTTAATTTAATCCTGTTAGAGTTGACTTTTCATTCAAACTCTGTTTCGAACCCAACGACTGTCGCCCCTAGCTAATTACCCCCATTCCGAACACAATGGGATATGTATCGCATGCTGATTTCATCGTTTCGATTAGTTTCAGTTGAATTTACATTTAAATCACTATATTGAATTTTAAACGTACATTTCAAATTACCGGGGTCACATACTAACTCTAAAAATTCCTGAAAAATATTTTCTAGCTTCGTATTGACAATATGGTCCCAACAAAACTAGTTTCGTCGAATTCTGAGACCGTTACAAAAATGGCCACTTTCCAGTCGATTAAAATCAACTGAAACTGGTCAAACGCGTTTTCCTTTGCCACGCTCACATATTGATTCGAAAAATTATGAAATTTGGAATCTAGCAATAATTTGACAACACGGACCTAACAAAACTGGTTTCGTCGAAATCCGAAGTCATTTGCAAAATGTCTATTTTTAAGGGCCTGAATTCTATAGCGACTATTCAGAATTTTCAACTGGACATATCTTTTGATTCCCGCTATGAAATCTCGATTTGTCGGATTCGTTGGAAAGGTATTCACAATTAAATCCTATTATTTTTGGTTTCACTAAAATCCGGATTGTTTTGCACCCGGTACGTTCAATTGAAGTTTGAAATCGAATTATCGAACTACCGCGCCATTTTCAATTCTATTTATAATTATAAATAATTATTTATATTCTAACGACGACGTATATAATATATACGTCGAATTCTATTCAAAATAAATTTCTCGTCGAAATTATTTAAAATAATCTATTTTAAATACTCAAAATTCGCTAAAATTGCCAACATAAAATTTTTAAACTGGCCCAGATTTTCGGGTTATTACAATCTCTCCCACTTAAAACTTTTCGTCCCCGAAAAGGAACAAAGTCGAAAGTGGTTTGATTAATTAACTCTACGTTCGATCTGGCTTTCATTCTCCAACTTTTCAGTTTATGAGAATTTTCAAAAATTTCAAAAATTTGGCTAACACCCTAAATTTTCGAAAAATTTCGCCATAACCTCCCCTGCACCGGGAGCATCGGGGAATTTCAAATAGCTTCCCCGGTCCTTCTAATCTCAAAAAGAAAAAGAAAAAGCCAAGCGGCTAGCCAATAGGCTCATAAAATCATCATCACCCAAACAAAACAGTAAATTATAGTAAACATGTACCTATTTGTCGGGCAAACAAATTTTATTCTCTGCTCTAGCCTCCTTGCTATGACCTGTTCAATGTAAGTATATGCATGTGCAAGCAAATGCGACCAATTTCCAGTATAATTCCATATTTGGTTATATTAGGCATAATGGTTCAAAATTACCAACCAAATAACCAAACAACACAAACATCAATCAATTAGTGGATTAGAGTTGCAAATTCATAATTTTGATATATATATAAGAATTCATGTTTTGATGCCAATTCACAACAATGTGTTCTAACTATATTAGTTTTGGTTCTCACACCAGCCTAATGGAAATATATAGAAAATCACACCTTCGAAACACGAATATAAATACTGATGATGTGGCCACAACACCAGAATTATCCCCGAGTGTCTAGAATGTGACTCTATATCTATCCAATATATTAAAACTTCGAATATACGTTCATGACGCGTATATGCAAAATCTTTATATACTCGATCGTCCATATTCAAAATAAATAAATATTCAAATACGTTTAAAATGGATTAAATTTTAAAACAAAATTGTTTTCATTTGAAAAATATACTCTTCACACTCGTTCTAGGATACTACTGATCCTATCTCTAACGAGTAATTCTAATTGGATATTACTAATCCAATATCTGATGAATTCTTTCGTATGGTTCTAATGTGTCTTGTTCTCGAGCTCTGTAAACCAAAGCTCTGATACCAACTGTAAGGACCCGTAACTTCCCCGTGAAGGGAAGCACGAATACTTTGAGAACAACACACAAATGAGCGCATACGGAAGAACATTTCATTGCTATTACAACAATTCCATCAAATACAAGAATATACAGAGTATAAATGAATAAATTACATTCGATAAATATCCGAGATTACAATAAATTACATAGCAGCGGAAAATAATACAAAATACAACTGAAAGTGATACACGGATACAGAGCTTCCCGAGCATCGTTACAGCTGTAAATCAGGACCCTGTGGATATAAATCTGCAAAACCAAAACTACTAGCTGCCCGTGCGGAAAATAGGGGCACCCAGAGTTTAGGTTAAAACAATAAACTCCAGGTCAGTCATGTGACTGGTGTGAGAACTAAAACAGTTATAATTCTTTATTTTAAAGTTCGGTAAATCAAGGGACCACGCCGTATAACACGGAACGGGTTTCCTCCCAAGAATACTAGTGCATATAACAAAACGACGCAATGCTTTTTGGAAAAATGAAGCTATTATAAGACCCAGGTCCCATCACACAATGCAACGCAAGCCGGAGGATAGGGTTTTCCCTTATAATAGCCAAACATGCTTGGTACGTTTAAAACAAATCATTTGATACTATAATAAGTGTATAGTGTCAAAACAATTTCAATCATAAATATAAATCATAGACGGCATGGGTACCATATATCATGTCGCCATACTAGTTCTACAATTAAAACCGCAACATCACGTATTGGAAATTGGATTTCCGTCATGAGCCGAGGCAAGGGGCAAGCTCCTCTCCGCGTTCGAGACACTCTAGCAAATGCCTCAGGACCCCACTATGATCCTTTGGAACCTCCAAGGCCGGTCCTCTCTTACTTTTGAGGATTAGTTATTCCTGAACACACGTTTCCCGGTCCTTACAGACCTATATCCGAGGCGCCTCGTATCCAACAACCACACAGGTGAAAAGTATATAAATGTCAGGGCTGGTAGGTCACTGACACCACCCTAGCTAGAAAGAAACGTCGTGCACTCCTTGGGTCCGTATCCCGTTTTTGACTCATACCGAGGTGTGAGGCTCGCGAATCCACGTTATAAACAAAGCTATGCCACACAGGCCGTGCTTTGATCATCAACCACAAGACTTTGCTTTTCAACAGAAGCCTTGATCAATTGCCACTTACGCGTGCCACACTGGAAATTCACTCCATGCGACTGGTGTCCATCGATATACAACCTCTGAGCTCGTACGTCTCAGAGAAGGGCGTTAAGCAAGAGAATAAATTCTCCGCCGCCAAACAGATGTATATTTGATAGAGATCAATCAACACAGAATAAAATCCAATGTCAGACACACAATCCATTTACAAGTTCGTTCTGGGTCTGAACGAAACCGGAGGCACTTTCCTCGCATATCCATCCATCTCCAAGTACGTCTGGACGATCACCAACTGATTCCCTCATCCTGGGTGTACAGCCCAATCAAGATCATCAGTAATCACCCAAACGAAGTGAAGACTTCCGGTCTTCTACCACCGTCTTCATCTTCGACATCTCGTCGAATCGGTTATTCAGAATGGGTGTAATCCCGGCCTTTCTGAATAACCCACGTATATAATAAACGAATGTTACACAAACACAACAAACGCCTCATTCCAATTCAGAATATGCTTTTATTCACAAAATCACGTTCTTAGGGAAATGTTACCATTAATTTTACCCAAGATAAATTCTTCTAAATTTATTCTTTAATCTTCCTTTGGATATCATTTCAAACTAGTTGGGATTAGCGAACCACACCGAAGTAATTATTTATTTTATTTCCCAATCCCAACCTATATATCCCATGGAGCAAAACTGGTGATACTCCATTCCTAACACCACGGTGTTATCGGTAAATTTAATTACCATTTCACGTTCAAATCTAATTAAAGATTTAACTATCGCTTTGGAGCAAAACTGGTGGTACTCCATTCTCGATCACTTTTCAAATTTGATAATTTAAATTATCAATTCACATTTTAATCTAATTAAAGATTCATTAAAACTCCACTTAGTTTTAATCTTTTTCAAAAATCAATATCCTGCCTTTAACTGGGGTAAAGAACCAATGTCATCTAAAACACGATTCACGATAAACCCAAATCACATTTGATATTAAATACAAGGCTCTGAATAGAAAATATATCGGCTTATATTCAATATCAAATTCTGAAACCAACAAATATCGTATTGGAAATAACGATATAAAATATATCTTTCAAATTCCCATAACAATATCTGTATAGTCACGAAATCCAACATCGAAATATCCCGAAGATAATTTCGATTCAACTCCAGTCCAATCCACGTATTGGGAATATTGATTATTTTTAAAATCACTTTCAAATTCAATTTATTCATTTCACAAATAAATTGATTTTAATTCTAGTTCAAAACTAGTTCATTTCGATAAAAGTCCATTTTTATCCTTTCAAATGTGGAATTCTCCAGCTCAATTCTTCCCAAATCATTTCTTATGATTTTCCACAAATTATAGATATTTTTGATAATTTTATCAAGGCCCGTACAGTCGATTTCCATCTACGGCCATCGAACTGCACTTACAGCGACCTTTTCTGAAATTGATTTGGACATAATTCCAAATCCAACCGTTAGGTTTCAAATTTCTAATATTCCTTGGAAAGCTCTTTTCGATACGAACCCAACGGTTCCGGTTTTAGGAGAATCCGACGGTCGGATCTCCCGCAATGTCCGTTTGAAATAAATGGTCGAAATTCACGAACTGCCGCGGCGCGGCGCGTTCTATTCAGGCCATTATATATATATTATATATATTTCGTCGATTTCCTTTTAAAACGTATTTTATAAATCGTTTTAAATTCGTTTTCAAAACCATTTCAACACTACATTCAATTTCAAATCGATTTGATTTCAATTCAATTCGAGTTCATTTCAATTCAATTCAAATTCAAA
The DNA here is from genome assembly GCA_030737875.1 of Allium sativum. Taxonomy (NCBI): domain Eukaryota; kingdom Viridiplantae; phylum Streptophyta; class Magnoliopsida; order Asparagales; family Amaryllidaceae; genus Allium; species Allium sativum. Next base: position 885,829,505 of record CM060915.1, on the reverse strand, counting down.
TTCGTTTCAATTCAATTTCAATTCGAATTTACCTTCTATTTGATTCAATTCGAATTCGTTTCAAATTGATTTCAATTCAATTTCAGTTCGTTTTAAATTTCAATTTCAATTTAATTCAATTTGAATTCATTTCTATTTTATTCGAATTCAAATTCACTTCATATTCAATTCGTATTTTAATCTAATTCAATTTGAATTTCATTTCAAAATATTTAATTTTGAAATCACTTTTCAATATTCATTATACAACGAATAAAATCGATATAAATATCGTTCGCGTCAAAATAACGCATTTCTAATCAACACGGCTTTATATTTTTCACAACTTCTTTATTCTATCCAACAAATGAATATTTATCCCATTCAACACATGAATCTATATTTCTTTCAACACACGACTAATCTCAACACATGAGTACTGTCAACACATCACTATTTTTGTTATGTAAAATATTTTATAAAACTATGGTATCTATCGTTTGATTTTTAATTAGACTTCTACTGGGAAGTAGTTCTAATTTTAAATATGATAAAGATGTGAATTTTATTATTAAAATATTTCACTCAACACATGAACATCGTCAACACATGACTATTTTTATATTCAACACATGAATTTTCTTTTATAATATTCCTTATTTCCCCGATTGGAATGAGGCCCAATCAATCACCATATAACGTTAATTATATGGATTCCATACAACACATGTATATAATAACATTAATAAGCAATCAACCATCAACCAAAGTGCACTACACTGTATAAGCATCAAATATAGATATCTTACGCTTATAACAGCCTGTCAATCAATCGATCGACATATTTAATCAATCAGGATGAGTGAACTTCAAATTTCATCCCAACACCCGTGTGGGGTTTCAAACAATCCAACACAGATTTTAGTTGTGCAGTTGGGCGACGTGTAAAATTTATCGACCCAATCAATATCAGTCAAATCAGTGTATATAAACAAATCGGCCGATTTGTTTATAAATATTCATTTATTCACTTTCACGTTAAAAATTATATTTTTAACGATAAAACATTTTATTTTAACACTTGAATTTCTATTCAGTTCATTTATCAATAAAATGATATTTTTATTTTTCTAACATATTTTAGAAAATTTCGGCGGCATAACGGCACGATACTAGAAACGGGACAAGGCCTAGCCTTATCCCCGGTCTAGTGAAGGCCCACGCCATTCACACATCAATCAAATCCATTCAATTCATCAAACAATTCAATTTCAAATCAAATCATCTAACTAATCTATGCAACCAAACAAACAAGTCCATGGTCTGTGGACGATTGTGTCGGGTGCTACTAAGCACCGTCTGCATCCTAGTATATATATATAACTAGAAAAAGAGATTTTGAGTGAGAAGTTCTCACCGAAAGCTATCCAAACACCTTGACTCTTCTTTGATAGAAATCTTCTTCATTCTCGCCTTTGTATCACCTTCGTTGCTCGTAGTCACTACATATATAAAAATCACACATTTTTATATTTTGATGTCTTTAAAATAAAAATCACATTTTTATTTATTCACTTTCAATTTAAAAGTCATATTTTTATAATCACTTCATATATTTAAAAATCGAATTTTTACTACGCTATGTCATATAGATAAAATTCCATTTCAAAAATATAGATTTCGCCTTTTCAAATATGAAGATTTCTTCCTTTCAAATTCATAGACCTCGCCCTTTTAAATATGAAGTTTTCGCTTTTTCAAATATGAAGTTTTCGCCTTTATAAAAATAAAGTTTTCGCCTTTATAAAAATCACCACTTTATTCCAATGTATATAAAATAAAAATCAGATTTTTATTTCGCTACAAATACAAAGATGATATTTTTATATTCTCTACCACATAAAGATTATATTTTTATAGTTCCTACTATGCAAAGATTATATTTTTATCTTTCTACAATATAAAAGATTATATTTTTACTACTTTTAAAAAAAAATATAAAAATCCAATTTTTAATTGAATAAAATCTTTTCTTCACCAACATCATAGGTAAAAACTGATTTTAACAAACCTTTTTTTTATTAAACTAAACGAAATTTATAAAACAAATTAAATAAATAATAATATATGTATAAAAACTTACAGCTGGAATTATATGGAGGGAGAGGCTGCTGTGCACCGAGGTGGCGGCGCTGGTGGAGCTCCGGCATTGGGTTCAGGCAGTGGAGGCGGCGGATTGGGGAGGTGGGTTTCGGGCGTCGGTTTTCTGATTTGGGGGAGGGTGCGGTGGAGGTGTAGACGATGGAGGGGGTGCGATAGGAGGGTGCGGTGCTCGAATTGGGGGTTTAGGGTTCGGGTTTGGGTGGGGTTCGACGCGGGTTCAGCGAGGAGGAAGAAGGAGGGAGGGCTTCGCGAGGAGGAGCGTTGGAGGGAGGACGGAGGGCTCGCCAATGGGAGGTGGCGCGAGGAGGCGGAGGGTGGCGGAGGGAGTTAATCGACAAGGGCGTCGGTTTTCTTTTTTTTTTTCGATCTGGAAAAGAATGATAAAGGGAAGAGAGAGAGATGGTGAGGTATAGGTGTTAATTTATAATTAATTAATTATTTAATTTAATCCTGTTAGAGTTGACTTTTCATTCAAACTCTGTTTCGAACCCAACGACTGTCGCCCCTAGCTAATTACCCCCATTCCGAACACAATGGGATATGTATCGCATGCTGATTTCATCGTTTCGATTAGTTTCAGTTGAATTTACATTTAAATCACTATATTGAATTTTAAACGTACATTTCAAATTACCGGGGTCACATACTAACTCTAAAAATTCCTGAAAAATATTTTCTAGCTTCGTATTGACAATATGGTCCCAACAAAACTAGTTTCGTCGAATTCTGAGACCGTTACAAAAATGGCCACTTTCCAGTCGATTAAAATCAACTGAAACTGGTCAAACGCGTTTTCCTTTGCCACGCTCACATATTGATTCGAAAAATTATGAAATTTGGAATCTAGCAATAATTTGACAACACGGACCTAACAAAACTGGTTTCGTCGAAATCCGAAGTCATTTGCAAAATGTCTATTTTTAAGGGCCTGAATTCTATAGCGACTATTCAGAATTTTCAACTGGACATATCTTTTGATTCCCGCTATGAAATCTCGATTTGTCGGATTCGTTGGAAAGGTATTCACAATTAAATCCTATTATTTTTGGTTTCACTAAAATCCGGATTGTTTTGCACCCGGTACGTTCAATTGAAGTTTGAAATCGAATTATCGAACTACCGCGCCATTTTCAATTCTATTTATAATTATAAATAATTATTTATATTCTAACGACGACGTATATAATATATACGTCGAATTCTATTCAAAATAAATTTCTCGTCGAAATTATTTAAAATAATCTATTTTAAATACTCAAAATTCGCTAAAATTGCCAACATAAAATTTTTAAACTGGCCCAGATTTTCGGGTTATTACATTAACGCCCTTCTCTGAGACGTACGAGCTCAGGGGTTATATATTGATGGATATCAATCGCATGGAGTGAATTACCTGTGTGGCATGCCTAAGTGGAAAATGATCAAGGCTTTTGTTGAAAAGCAAATTCTTGTGGTTGATGATCAAAGCTCCGCCTGCGTGGCACAACTTTGTGTAGCGTTAATTCGTGAGCCTCACACCCCGGTTGTGAACCAGAAACGGGAGAGGACATCAGGGAGGGCATGCGTTTCCTTCTAGCTAGAAGTGGCGTCAGTGGTTTTACACGCCCTGATGAGTTTGACTTTTGTGGTTGTTGGATTGCGAGGCGCCTCAGATATATCGGTGACTGTGTGGAGCCGATGGAGTCATTTGGCTCATTGACGCCCCAAAGGGCGAGGAAACGCAGTGTTCAGGCATTTTAATCCACATCGGTGGACCGGCCCTGACGATCCAACGGTCACTCGAGCTCTGATCCTGAGACATAGGCTAGAGCATCTCGAATCGGTGAGGACTATCTTTTGCCTCGGTTCACAGATGGAAATCCAATTTCCAAATACGACATCGTGCGGTTTTGACTGTATACCTATATATGGCGACATAATGGTATGGGGTACTTATGCCGTCTATGATTGATACTTATGATTTAAATTGTTTTGGCACTATACACTTATAGTAATAATAAAACATGAAATTTAGCGTATCAAGCATGCTTTGGCTATTATAAGGTAAAACCCTGTCCTCCGGCTTGTGTTGCATTGTGTGATGGGACCTGGGTCTTATAATAGCTTCATTATTCTTTATTTAGCATTACGCTGTTGTTTTATGTACTGGTACTCTTGGGAGGAAACCCGTTCCGTGTTATACGGCATGGTCCCTTGATTTACCTAACTTTAAAATAAAGATTAGTAACTGTTTTAGTTCTCACACCAGTCACATGACCGACCTGGAGTTTATTGTTTTAACCTAAACTCTAGGTGCCCTTATTTTGACACGGGTAGCTAGTCGTTTTGGGTTTGTAGAATTATATTCACAGGATCCTGATTTACAGCTAAGGCGATATTCGGAAAGCTCTGTATCCATGTTTTACTTTCAGTTGTGTATTGTATTATTTTCTGCTGCTACGTAATGTATTGTAATCTCTGGTATTTATGATGTGTAATATTTATTCATACTCTTTATATTCTTGTAATCTGATGGAATTGTTGTAATATACAATGAAATGTTCTTCTGTTTGTGTTCCGATGTGGCTTTTTCTCAAAACAATCAGGGGTTTCGAACGGTCTTGGTCGATTTAGCGATTGATTCGGATCGAGCGAAATCTCTTATTGTTTCACATTATTTGTTTCACTAATCTCATTTTCACATTAATCTCTGTTGTTTTGTGTTATATTCTTATAGTTTTTGTCAAAGGATACATTTAAGGTTTCTTTTTTATTACTAGTTCTTAAATTAAAAACATTAAATGCTTTACTTCTCTCAGAGTATCCAATAAATATTCCTTTATCAGATTTAGAGTCAGCTTTGTCTAAATTTTCTTTTGTATTAAGAATAAAACATTTACTTCCAAATATTTTAAAATATGATACTTTTGGTTTCTTATAATACAAAATTTCATAAGGTGTTTTATGAGTCAAGGGCCTTATTAAAATTCTATTTAATATATAACAAGCTGTTGCAACAGCTTCAACCCAAAAATTACTTGGAAGGTTATTGTCTGATAACATGGTTCTCACAAACTCTTGTATTGACTTATTTTTACATTCAACTACTCCCATTTTTTGAGGTGTTATGGGGAAGGAAAAATTATGGGTTATCCCTTTTTTATTACAAAAGTTTTCAAAATTTTCATTTTCGAAATCTCCACCGTGGTCATTACGTATTGCTTTGATTTTTAAAGATAATAAATTTTGAATTCTTTTAGCAAAGGTTTTAAATTGGTCTAAAGCATCACTTTTATTTTTAAGAAACAAGGTCCAAGTTAATCTAGAAAATTCGTTGATAATTTCGTAAATATATCTATTGTGATTTGTTGATTGGGTTTGGGATGGACCGAATAGATCCATGTGAATTAATTCTAATGGTTTCGAGGTTGTAATTTCCTCTTTTGATTTAAACGAACTGCTTTTTAATTTTTCGGATTGGCAAGCATCACATAAATTCTTTGCTTTAAATTTCATTTTGTGTAATCCCATAATTGAATCTGACTTTGAAATCCTAAAGATGTGTTTGAAATTTATATGATGAATCTCCTATGCCGGATCCAAGGGTCACTTGTATTGGCCATAAGACATAAATTATCGTTGTAGATTTTCATACTCAATACATAAAAAAAATTGTATCTCCTTCGAATATTATTTTTGAATTCCTATCTTCTATGAAGCATTTATCTTTTTCAAAGATTATTTTGTAGCCTTTATTGCAAAGTTGACTTATACTTAGTCGGTTACGTTTTATATTCCTAACTAATAAAACATCAAAAATAGTAGGAGTTTCAGAATTACCGACATTGCCGATGCCAACTATATATCCTGTAGAGTTATCTCCGAAGTTGACCATTCCTCCATCTTCATATACTAGATTTTTCAGTAATTCTGGATTTCTCATCATATGTCTTGAACAACCACTATCCAATATCCATTTGTCCTTTTTGATTTCCACCTTTTGTCCATCAGAATTTGAATTTTCAATAGCTATGTAACACACCTTTTCATAATTTGAATTTCCAATAGTTATGTAACGCACATTTTCAGAATTCAAATTTCCAATAGCCACGTAACACACCTTTTCCTGTTTTAACCATAATTCAGTAGATCACTTGAGTTTTCAACATAACTGAATGTGGACACTTTAAACATTGATGCAATGCATGAATTAAGACAAGTGTTATAAATCATTTCAAAATTTGCCATTTAATATTTTCAAAATTCAGATTATGAACTATTCGAAAACCATGTTATGATACTAATTGTTAAGGAATGTGGATCTTAAGGCAAAAAAACATTATAAGGGAGTGAATAGTGTTTATAAGGAATTTATGAAAATCTTAAACTTAATCGATCTACCACACAGTGATTATCACAAACACATAAACAATCACATTCATAGAAATAGATAAATATAAAATGCAGAAAAAGAAAGAACAAACGGATTTATACTTGTTCGGATTAATCCTACTTCCAGTCCCACACAACGCTGGATTGCACAGATTTTTATTATTATCAATATCCAAGTACAACCCCTTGATTTCACAGCTACAAGGTTAATACCGCACCAAACACCCTTGATTTCACGACTACAAGGTTAACACCGCTCCTTTTCCTTGATTTCAGGGCTACAAGGAACACAATATTTCCCAAACAGTTCTCAAATGATTACAATAGCCCTATAACTCTTCAATAGCACTTCAATTCAGAGAGTATTTGATAGAGACTGAAAAGAGAAGAAGTTTGATATAATTTGAGTAGAAATCGGCAAAGTATAAGTGTAGAAATCAAGAAAATAATGTATACTAATGGAGGTAAGTAAAGGAGTGAAGATGGAGAAGAAATAATGAATAAAAATTTGAAATCAACCCCTATTTATAGTGTCCTAAAGGTTGCAATGTTTCTGAAACTTTTCAAATAGTGAAAAGACTTCCGTTGAAAATAAAAAATATAACAGTTATATGTTGGCATATCTAATTACGTATGTCGACATATGTATAATATTTTTTATTTTTTAATACTATTTTTCAAGTTTTTAAACATATATATTATTCTAGAAATTCTTGAATCAAAACTTAGTAAATTAAATGAATATTCTAAAGTGTAAAATCATATGGAAACATAGTAATATATTATATAAACATATTTATAAAGTTATAAGATTTAAAACTGTAAAACTATAAAACTATAAAACTATATATGTTATAAACTTATATACATTAAAACTTTATAAACATATATGTTGGAAATCATAAGTAAGATAATAGTTTGAAATCATTTAGAAAAATAATTTGAAATCAAGATTTGAGTTTTTAAAACAGAATTTGAAATTTGAAACCCAGAATTTGAACCTGGAGTGTTATTTAGAGTTTTACATATAAACTAGACGCAATTACTATTTTTTTCTTGAATTCTTGAACTCTTGATATCTTGATAACTTGATAACTCATGAGTCTTGAATCTCTTTTGAATCCTAAAACTCTTGGAACTCTAAAAATTGTACAGTATTTAAGTCATGTATACAAACCATTCATATGTACATGTATTTCAGATAGAGATGTTAGTATACATTTTATAATCAATTAATTATGATAATTGAAATAAGGTTGTTGTCATCAAAACTCCATTCTCCAATAATCCCCCCTTTTGAATATGACAACGTTGATTTATAAAAAATTCATACTTGTTCGTACATGTTGGTAATTTTTCATCTGGTCCTTCGAATACTCCCCTTTTCACCATGAATCCCAATCCTTATTTTATAATTCCTCCCTATTTGTCATCAACAAAAAGAACCTTTAAATATACTCCGCTTAAATCTATACCATAAATAACTATAACCTATATCTATCTATCTTTTCTAAGGTTATAATACCTAATTCTATACTAGTATACATGACTCCCCCAAATTCATGCCTACATAATATCCTTATACTCTGTATATAAATATTATAATACTTATTCTAAAATCAATGAAAACTAGATAAAAAAAACAAACGTTATGTGAACTAAACAATTTAGTAATTGTTTTACAAGTCAAACAATACAAATTATACAAACTACAACGTTTTACAAGAAAACGAGTGTACCATAAATGTAAGTATTACATCGTATGTACGAATAAACGAGAAACTAAACGTTTAATGCTTCCTGACGATTGGGGATTTATGAATTGGGCAATTGGGATAATGGAGATAAAATTCCCTGTTTTGTTCAACTATATTCCCTTCTCTATTGAAGCATACTTCGCCAACGCAAATGACTTGGTCATCTTCCTCCGTGCCTTCAGTTTACGCTTCCTCTTCTTCCTCTTCGACTATTTCTTCCTCTTCCTCTTCTTCCTCTGCTTCCTATTCCACTTTTGATTATCATCTTCGATGATAATTGGATTAGTGTGGTTATCCATAACAATTTCTTGTAGATTTCACATGATTCTTCCTTGTTTCACATGCTCTTGGTTCATCCTTATTTGTAAAACTTAGATTTCAGCTAGCAATTCTAGTACATTCTCCTTTTTTTTTCTTCTAATTTCATCACACGAGCAAGCAAACTGCGCTGAAATGGACTTTCGGATAGTCCAGCAAATGAATCGGGATTGATTTGATTATTATAATTAGTGGAGGCCATTGTTTTATTTGATTTAGTGATTTTCCAGGAATGAAATGAGAAGATGAAGAAGAAAATTCGAAATAAGAAGTTTAAATAGATGTCGTAACTAACTTTTGGTGGGAGTTAATTTTTGAAATCTGGTAGTTATATGTCAACATGTCGAATAAGGTATGGCGACATGTGTTCATTTTTTTCTTCTGAATTTTTGTTATATTATATATATTTATATATTGATACATTTAATTACTCTAATCCACTTAATGAACAAATACCTAATTCTCTTCTAAATTTAGTAAACGTTGATTCGTTTAATGGTTTTGTTAATATATCTGCTATTTGTTTTTCTATTTTTATAAATTCAAGTGAAATTTTCTCTTTACTTGCGTTATCTCTTAAAAAATGATGTCATATATCAATATGTTTAGTTCTAGAATGATGAGTTGGATTTTTAGATATATTTATAGTGCTCGTACTATCGCAATATATTGGTGATTTATTTACATTTAATCCAAAATCTTTTAAAGTTTGTTGCATATGTGTTACTTGTGAACAAGCCAAAGCAGAAGATATATATTCTTCTTCAGTTGTTGATAAAGATACTATATTTTGCTTTTTACTAAACCAGGAAACTAGTGAATGTCCTAAGAAATGACATGTTCCACTCGTGCTTTTACGATCGGATTTACATCCCGCATAATCAGCATCACAATAAGAGATTAAATTTAATGAATCATCCGTAGGATAAAATAATTTAAAATCTAATGTATGTTTGCATATCTTAGAATACATTTTACAACTTTTAAATGATTTTATTCAAATTGTGATTGATATCTTACATAGGGATATACACAATGCATTATACATGGTCTACTAGCAGTTATATATAATAATGTTCCTATCATACTGATCCTATCATGCCTCTATATAATGTGACGGCAAGGAATTTCGCTCGGTCCGAACCAGTCGCTAAACCGACCCAGACCGTTCGAAACGCCCTATCGTTTGAGAACACGACAAAATAGAACGCATACAGAAGAACATTTCACTATATATTACAACAGTGCATCAGATTACAAGAATATACAGAGTATGAATAAATATTACACAGAAATATCAGGGATTTAAATTACATTTAAATACATCGCAGCGGAAAAAAATAATACAATACACAACTAGAATGAGATATACGGATACAAAGCTTTCCGGATATCGTTCCAGCTGTAAACCAGGATCCTGTGAATATAAATCTGCAAAACCAAAACTACTAGCTGCCCGTGTCAAAATAAGGGCACCCAGAGTTTAGGTTAAAACAATAAACTCCAGGTCAGTCATGTGACTGGTGTGAGAACTAAAACAGTTATAAATCTTTATTTTCAAAGCTAGGTAAATCAAGGGACCACGCCGTATAACACGGAACGGGTTTCCTCCCAAGAATACCAGTGCATAAAACAAACATCGCAATGCTAAATAAAGAAAAATGAAGCTGTTATAAGACCCAGGTCCTATCACACAATGCAAACGCAAGCCGGGGGATAGGGTTTTCCCTTATAACAGCCAAAGAATGCTTGATACGTTTAAAACAAATCATTTGATACTATTATAAGTGCGTAGTGTATAAAACAACTTCAAATCATAAGTATCAATCATAGGCGGCATGGGTACCATATATCATGTCGCCATATATAGGTTTACAAATCCGCAAATGTCACGTATTTGGAAATTGGATTTCCTTCTATGAACCGAGGCTAGGGGCAAGATCCTCAACCGATTCGAGACGCTCTAGCCCGCCCCTCAGGCAAGTACTCAGTCAAGCCTTTGGATCGTCAGGGCCGGTCCACCGATGTGGATTAAAATTCCTGAACACTACGTTTCCCCACCCTATGGGGTGTAAGTCTGGCCCGTCAGCCGACCAGAATGCATCGGCCGAAACCGATATAACCGAGGCGCCTCGCAACAGCAACAACCACATAAGTCAAACTCGTCAGGGCGTGTAAAACCACTGACGCCACTTCTAGCTAGAAAGAAACGCAAGTCCTCCCTGATGTCCTCTCCCGTTTTTGGTTCATACCGGGTGTGAAACTCGCGAAGTAAACGTTACACAAAGCTATGCCACATAGGCCGTGCTTTGATCATCACCACAAGACTTTGCTTTTCAACAGAAGCCTTGATCATTTGCATCTTAGCATGCCACACAGGCAAACCATCCTATGCAACCGATATCAGTCACACAGAATGAAATCCAATGTCAGACACACAGTCCATTTACAAGTCCGTTCTGGGTCTGAACGAAACCGGAGGCACCTAGTACCCCGCATATCCATCGATCTCCAAGTACGTCTGGACGATCACTAACTGTTTCCATCTTCTTGGGTGTACAGCCCAATCAAGATCATCAGTAATTACCCAAACGACGTGAAGACCTCCGGTCTTCGACCATCGTCTTCATCTTCGACTTATCGTCGTATCAGTTACTCAGAATGGGATAAACCCGGTCTTTCCGAATAACTCGCGTATATTTTATAAAAGTGTTACACAAACACAACATACGCCTCATTCCAACTCATTAGTCACTAACCGTAAATTAATCAAGAGAATAATTCCCCAAATATTAACCCCGAAGGCCGAAACCAACATCAGATCAATATCCAGAAAACCATTCTACTTAGCTAACCGACAGTTAGTTTCTAAATTTCACGTTCAAATCTAATTAAAGATTTAACTATCGCCTGGAGCAAAACTGGTGATACTCCATTCTCGATCTTTTCAATCTAATTAAAGACTCATTAAAACTCCACTTAGTTTTAATCTGTGACTGGGTTAAAGAATCAGTGTCATTTAAAACACGGTTCACGATAAACCCAAAGTCACATCCCATTAATTATCGGGTTAAAGAACAAGTGTTATTTAAAACACTGTTCACGATAAACCCAAAAATCAATATCCATTCAATTCCAATTAAATATTATTTAATTGGTACACTTCATTAAATCTAAATAAAAAGATTTAATCTTTTCTCAACTGGGTTCAAGAACAGTGTTAGTGAAGACACCATTCACGACAAACCCAAATCACATTCATTAATTATCGGGTTAAAGAACAAGTGTTATTTAAAACACTGTTCACGATAAACCCAAAAATCAATATCAATTCAATTCCAATTAAATATTATTTAATTGGTACACTTCATTAAATCTAAATAAAAAGATTTAATCATTTCTCAACTGGGTTCAAGAACAGTGTTAGTGAAGACACCATTCACGACAAACCCAAATCACATTCGATATTCAATACAAGGCTCGGAATAGAAAATATATCGGCTTATATTCAATATCAAATTCTACGACTAACAAATGTCGTATTGGAAATAACGATATAAATATATATCTTTCAAATTTCCATATCAACATCTGTATAATCACGGATCCTAACATCGAAATATTCCGAAGACAATTTCGGTTTAAATCCATTCCAATGCAATCATTGGAAATTTTGGTTATTTTTAAAACCCTTTTCGAATTCAATTTATTTATTTAAAAATAAATAGAATTATAATTCTAGTTCAAAACTAGTTCATTTCGATAAAAATCCATTTTTATCTTTTCAAATATGGAGTTTTTCATCCCAATTCTTTCTAAATCATTTCTTATGATTTTACACAAATTATTGCTATTTTTAATAATTTTATCAAGGCCCGTACAGTCGATTTCCATCAACGGCCATCGAACTGCACTTACAGCGACCTTTTTCGAATTTGATTTGGACATAATTCCAAATCCAACCGTTAGATTTCAAATTTCTAATATTCGTTAGAAAGCTCTTTTCGATACGAACCCAACGGTTCTGGTTTTAGGAGAATCCGACGGTCGGATCTCCCGTAATGTCCGTTTGAAATAAATGGTCGAAATTCGCGAACTGCCGCGGCGCGGCGCGTTCTATTCAGGCCATTATATTATATATAATATATATTTCGTCGATTTCTATTTAAAACGAATTATATAAATGGTTTTGAATTCGTTTCAAAATCTATTTCAACTTCCATTTCAATTCAAAGCAAAATTGAATTCTTCTTTATAGATTCGTTTCAAAATTCATTTCTATTCAATTCAAATTTCAATTCAATTCGAATTCGCTTTCAGTTCACTTTCAATTCAATTCGAATTCGTTTTCAATTCAATTCATTTCGAAATCGTTTTCAATTCAATTCATTTCGAAATCGTTTTCAATTCAATTCATTTCGAAATCGTTTTCAATTCAATTCATTTCGAAATCGTTTTCAATTCAATTCATTTCGAAATCGTTTTCAATTCAATTCATTTCGAAGTCGTTTTCAATTCAATTCATTTCGAAAACGTTTTCAATTCAATTCATTTCGAAAACGTTTTCAATTCAATTCATTTCGAAAACGTTTTCAATTCAATTCATTTCGAAATCGTTTTCAATTCAATTCATTTCGAAATCGTTTTCAATTCAATTCATTTCGAAATCGTTTTCAATTCAATTCATTTCGAAAACGTTTTCAATTCAATTCATTTCGAAAACGTTTTCAATTCAATTCATTTCGAAATCGTTTTCAATTCAATTCATTTCGAAAACGTTTTCAATTCAATTCATTTCGAAATCGTTTTCAATTCAATTCATTTCGAAAACGTTTTCAATTCAATTCATTTCGAAATATTTCAATTCAATTCATTTCGAAATATTCGATTTCAAAATTACTTTTTAATATTCATTTTAAAATGAATAAAACCGATATAAATATCGTTCACGTCAAAATGGCGTCAATCTAATCAACACGGCTTCATATATTGATATTTTCAAATATTCCATTTCGAATATTTCTATTTCAAATATTTCTATTTTTAAAACTGGAATGAGGCCCAATCAATTACCATATAAAGTTAATTATATGGATTTTCATACAACACATGTATATCATAGCATTGAAAAATAATCAACCATCAACCAAAGTGCACTACACTGTATAAGCATCAAATATAGATATTCAACGCTTATAACAGCCTGTCAATCAATCGATCGACATATTTAATCAATCAGGATGAGTGAACTTCAACTTTCATCCTAACACCCGTGTGGGGTTTCAAACAATCAAACACATATTTTATTTGTGCAGTTGGACGATGTGTAAAATTTATCGACCCAATCAATGTCCTTCAAATAGGTGTACATAAACAAACCGTCTGGTTTGTAAATGAATATTTATTTATTCACATTCACGTTAAAAATTATATTTTTAACGATAAAACATTTTATTTCAACATATGAATTTCTATTCAGTTCATTCTTTAAATAAAATGATATTTTTATTTTTCTAACATATTTTAGAAAATTTCGGCGGCATAACGGCACGATACTAGAAACGGGACAAGGCCTAGCCTTATCCCCGGTCTAGTGAAGGCCCACGCCATTCACACATCAATCAAATTCACTTTCGTTATGCAAACCACAAAATTTGGAGTAAGGGTCTAACCTAGCCTTACTCCTTCGCCTTATAACGGCGCACGTCTAATCCTAACCAATTTATCGATTCGATTTTTCACATCACAAACCACATTCAAACCAATATCGCAATCAATCACCAAACAATCAAACAAACAAGTCCATGGTATGTGGACGGGTGTCGGGTGCTACTAAACACCGTCTGCATCCTAGTATATATATATATATCTAGAAAATAAATTGAAGAGTGAGAAATTCTCACCTATAGCTATCCAAACATCTTGACTCTTCTTTGATAGAAATCTTCATTGTTTTCGCATCTTCGTCAGCTTCGTCGTCCGTAGCCACTACATATATAAAAATCGAATTTTTACTTCGCTATTCAATATATAAAAATTCTATTTTTCTATCGAAGTTCAATATATAAAAATTCTATTTTTCTATCGAAGTTCAATATATAAAAATTCTATTTTTCTATCGAAGTTCAATATATAAAAATCTCGCCTTTTTAACCATAAAGATTTTACCTTTTTCAAAAATAAAGATTTGATTTTTATAGTTCCTACTAGGCAAAGATTATATTTTGACATCATCTATATAGTAAAGACTATATTTTAAAAATATAAAGATCATATTTTTAATTCTTTAAAAATATAAAAATCATATTTTTATTACCTCCTATATTTAAAAATCGAATTTTTATCTCTATATCACTTCATATGAAAAGTTCAATCTTCTCTGTCGCTTCATATATAAAATAAAAATCTAATCTTTTTATTCCCTACATATAAAAATCATAGCTTTTTAAATTAAAATAAACAAGTTTTATGTTTAAAATAAATATGTTTTCAGTTTTTAAAAAATCTTTTCTAAAAATTTCAGTTTTTAAATTCTTTTATAAAAATTACAGTTTTAAATTCTTTATTAAAATAAAAATCAGTTTTCAAACTTTAAAATAAAAATCAGTTCAGTTTTATACCTTTTTCAAAATCAGTGTTTATTTATTTTTTTCCTTTTAAACATTTTCTGTTTTATAAAAATAAAAAGGAAATAAAATAAATAAATTAAAAATAACTTACGTGGGGGGGGGGGGGGGGCGCTGAGGCGGCGCTGTGGCCATCGGGGGGGGGGGGGGGGGTTCCGTTCATCGCGATAGGAAGGGGGGGGGGTGTGCGGTCTTTGGCCAGAGGAGGGGAGAGGCAGGCGGCTTCGTCGAGGGTTCGGAGGAGGGAGAAGAAGAGGGTGGCGGCGCGGCAGATGAAGGGGAGGCGGTGTCGATCTCGAGGGAGGGAGGGCGGCTCCGTCCGTCCTCTTCCCTTTTTTTTTTTTTTTTTTTTTTATTTCGAACCTTCTGATTTGGGAAGAAAAGCTAGGGGGGGGGGGTTTATGTAAAACTATATTTATAATTTTTTATTTAATTATTTTATTATTCTCTTTTAAGTTGACTTTTATTTTGAATCCCAATTCGAACCCACCGACTGTCGCCCCTAGCGTTTCACCCCCATTCCGAACACAATGGGATATGTATCGTAGGTTGATTCGACTGTTTGAATCAGTTTCCGTTAATATTTACATTTAAATTACTATATTGAATTTTAAACGTACATTTCAAATTACCGGGGTCACATACTAACTAGAAAAATTCCAGAAAAATATTTTCTAGCTTCGTATTGACGATACGGTCCTAACAAAACTAGTTTCGTCGAATTCTGAGACCGTTGGAAAAATGGCCATCTTCCAGTCGATTAAAATCAACTGAAACTGGTCAAACGCGTTTTCCTTTGCCACGCTCACATATTGATTCGAAAAATTACGAAATTTGGAATCTAGCAATAACTTCACATCCCGGACCCAACAAAACTGGTTTCGTCGAAATCCGAGGTCGTTTGCAAAATGTCCATTTTTAAGGGCCTGAATTCCATAGCGACTATTCAGAATTTTCAACTGGACATATCTTTTGATTCCCGCTATGAAATCTTGATTATTCGGATTCGATAGAAAGATATTATCAATTAGATCCTATCATTTTTGGTTTCACTATAATCCGGATTGTTTTGCACCCGGTATGTTCAATTGAAGTTTGAAATCGAATTATCGAACTACCGCGCCATTTTCAATTCTATTTATAATTATTTATAAATATTTATATTCTAACGACGACGTATATAATATATACGTTCGAATTATATTCAAAATAAATTTCTCGTCGATATTATTTAAAATAATTCATTTTAAATAATCAAAATTCGATAAAATTGCCAAAATAAAAATTTTAAACTGGCCCAGATTTTCGGGTTGTTACAATCTCCCCAACTTAAAACTTTTCGTCCCCGAAAAGGAACAAAGTCGAAAGTGGTTTGATTATTCAACTCTACGCTCGATCTGGCTTCTATTCTCCAACTCTTTAGTTTCTGAGAATTTCCAAAATTTCAAAAATTTGGCTAACACCCTAAATTTTCGAAAAATTTCGCCATAACCTCCCCTGCAATGGGAGCATCGGGGAATTTCAAATAGCTTCCCCGGTCCTTCAGATCTCAAAAAGAAAAAGAAAAAGCCAAGCGGCTAGCCAATAGGCTCACAAAATCATCATCACCCAAACAAAACAGGAAATTATGTAGTAAACATGTACCTATTTGTCGGGCAAACAAATTTTATTCTCTGCTCTAGCCTCCTTGCTATGACCTGTTCAATGATATATATGTATATACATGCAAATGCGACCAATTTTCAATACAATTCAATATTTGGTTCAATTAGGCTAAATGGTTCAAAATTATCAAACAGATAAACAAACAACACAAACATCAATCAATTAGTGGATTAACGTTTCAAATTCATAATTTTGATACATATACAAAAATCATGTTTTTGATGCCAGATCACAACAATAGGCCCTATCTAAATTTGGTTCTCACACCAGTCGATAGGAAATATATAGATGCTACACGTTCGTCACTCGAATATAAACTCTGATGATGATATATCAATCATCAGAATCACCCCCGGGCGACTAGAGTGTGATTCTATATCTATCCAGTATATTAAAACTTCGAATAGACGCTAGCTAGGCGCATACGCGAAATCTTTATATATTGGACTGTCCTAATCAATACAAATAAATAATCAAATACGTATAATTGATTTAAATTTTCAAAACAAAAATTTGTTTTCATTTTCAAAAATATACTCTTCACACTCGTTCTAGGATACTACTGATCCCATCTCTAACGAGTCATTCTCATTGGATATTACTAATCTAATATCTGATGAATTCTTTCGTATGGTTCTAATGTGTCTTGTTCTCGAGCTTTGTAAACCAAAGCTCTGATACCAAATGTGACGGCAAGGAATTTCGCTCGGTCCGAACCAGTCGCTAAACCGACCCAGACCGTTCGAAACGCCCTATCGTTTGAGAACACGACAAAATAGAACGCATACAGAAGAACATTTCACTATATATTACAACAGTGCATCAGATTACAAGAATATACAGAGTATGAATAAATATTACACAGAAATATCAGGGATTTAAATTACATTTAAATACATCGCAGCGGAAAAAAATAATACAATACACAACTAGAATGAGATATACGGATACAAAGCTTTCCGGATATCGTTCCAGCTGTAAACCAGGATCCTGTGAATATAAATCTGCAAAACCAAAACTACTAGCTGCCCGTGTCAAAATAAGGGCACCCAGAGTTTAGGTTAAAACAATAAACTCCAGGTCAGTCATGTGACTGGTGTGAGAACTAAAACAGTTATAAATCTTTATTTTCAAAGCTAGGTAAATCAAGGGACCACGCCGTATAACACGGAACGGGTTTCCTCCCAAGAATACCAGTGCATAAAACAAACATCGCAATGCTAAATAAAGAAAAATGAAGCTGTTATAAGACCCAGGTCCTATCACACAATGCAAACGCAAGCCGGGGGATAGGGTTTTCCCTTATAACAGCCAAAGAATGCTTGATACGTTTAAAACAAATCATTTGATACTATTATAAGTGCGTAGTGTATAAAACAACTTCAAATCATAAGTATCAATCATAGGCGGCATGGGTACCATATATCATGTCGCCATATATAGGTTTACAAATCCGCAAATGTCACGTATTTGGAAATTGGATTTCCTTCTATGAACCGAGGCTAGGGGCAAGATCCTCAACCGATTCGAGACGCTCTAGCCCGCCCCTCAGGCAAGTACTCAGTCAAGCCTTTGGATCGTCAGGGCCGGTCCACCGATGTGGATTAAAATTCCTGAACACTACGTTTCCCCACCCTATGGGGTGTAAGTCTGGCCCGTCAGCCGACCAGAATGCATCGGCCGAAACCGATATAACCGAGGCGCCTCGCAACAGCAACAACCACATAAGTCAAACTCGTCAGGGCGTGTAAAACCACTGACGCCACTTCTAGCTAGAAAGAAACGCAAGTCCTCCCTGATGTCCTCTCCCGTTTTTGGTTCATACCGGGTGTGAAACTCGCGAAGTAAACGTTACACAAAGCTATGCCACATAGGCCGTGCTTTGATCATCACCACAAGACTTTGCTTTTCAACAGAAGCCTTGATCATTTGCATCTTAGCATGCCACACAGGCAAACCATCCTATGCAACCGATATCAGTCACACAGAATGAAATCCAATGTCAGACACACAGTCCATTTACAAGTCCGTTCTGGGTCTGAACGAAACCGGAGGCACCTAGTACCCCGCATATCCATCGATCTCCAAGTACGTCTGGACGATCACTAACTGTTTCCATCTTCTTGGGTGTACAGCCCAATCAAGATCATCAGTAATTACCCAAACGACGTGAAGACCTCCGGTCTTCGACCATCGTCTTCATCTTCGACTTATCGTCGTATCAGTTACTCAGAATGGGATAAACCCGGTCTTTCCGAATAACTCGCGTATATTTTATAAAAGTGTTACACAAACACAACATACGCCTCATTCCAACTCATTAGTCACTAACCGTAAATTAATCAAGAGAATAATTCCCCAAATATTAACCCCGAAGGCCGAAACCAACATCAGATCAATATCCAGAAAACCATTCTACTTAGCTAACCGACAGTTAGTTTCTAAATTTCACGTTCAAATCTAATTAAAGATTTAACTATCGCCTGGAGCAAAACTGGTGATACTCCATTCTCGATCTTTTCAATCTAATTAAAGACTCATTAAAACTCCACTTAGTTTTAATCTGTGACTGGGTTAAAGAATCAGTGTCATTTAAAACACGGTTCACGATAAACCCAAAGTCACATCCCATTAATTATCGGGTTAAAGAACAAGTGTTATTTAAAACACTGTTCACGATAAACCCAAAAATCAATATCCATTCAATTCCAATTAAATATTATTTAATTGGTACACTTCATTAAATCTAAATAAAAAGATTTAATCTTTTCTCAACTGGGTTCAAGAACAGTGTTAGTGAAGACACCATTCACGACAAACCCAAATCACATTCATTAATTATCGGGTTAAAGAACAAGTGTTATTTAAAACACTGTTCACGATAAACCCAAAAATCAATATCAATTCAATTCCAATTAAATATTATTTAATTGGTACACTTCATTAAATCTAAATAAAAAGATTTAATCATTTCTCAACTGGGTTCAAGAACAGTGTTAGTGAAGACACCATTCACGACAAACCCAAATCACATTCGATATTCAATACAAGGCTCGGAATAGAAAATATATCGGCTTATATTCAATATCAAATTCTACGACTAACAAATGTCGTATTGGAAATAACGATATAAATATATATCTTTCAAATTTCCATATCAACATCTGTATAATCACGGATCCTAACATCGAAATATTCCGAAGACAATTTCGGTTTAAATCCATTCCAATGCAATCATTGGAAATTTTGGTTATTTTTAAAACCCTTTTCGAATTCAATTTATTTATTTAAAAATAAATAGAATTATAATTCTAGTTCAAAACTAGTTCATTTCGATAAAAATCCATTTTTATCTTTTCAAATATGGAGTTTTTCATCCCAATTCTTTCTAAATCATTTCTTATGATTTTACACAAATTATTGCTATTTTTAATAATTTTATCAAGGCCCGTACAGTCGATTTCCATCAACGGCCATCGAACTGCACTTACAGCGACCTTTTTCGAATTTGATTTGGACATAATTCCAAATCCAACCGTTAGATTTCAAATTTCTAATATTCGTTAGAAAGCTCTTTTCGATACGAACCCAACGGTTCTGGTTTTAGGAGAATCCGACGGTCGGATCTCCCGTAATGTCCGTTTGAAATAAATGGTCGAAATTCGCGAACTGCCGCGGCGCGGCGCGTTCTATTCAGGCCATTATATTATATATAATATATATTTCGTCGATTTCTATTTAAAACGAATTATATAAATGGTTTTGAATTCGTTTCAAAATCTATTTCAACTTCCATTTCAATTCAAAGCAAAATTGAATTCTTCTTTATAGATTCGTTTCAAAATTCATTTCTATTCAATTCAAATTTCAATTCAATTCGAATTCGCTTTCAGTTCACTTTCAATTCAATTCGAATTCGTTTTCAATTCAATTCATTTCGAAATCGTTTTCAATTCAATTCATTTCGAAATCGTTTTCAATTCAATTCATTTCGAAATCGTTTTCAATTCAATTCATTTCGAAATCGTTTTCAATTCAATTCATTTCGAAATCGTTTTCAATTCAATTCATTTCGAAGTCGTTTTCAATTCAATTCATTTCGAAAACGTTTTCAATTCAATTCATTTCGAAAACGTTTTCAATTCAATTCATTTCGAAAACGTTTTCAATTCAATTCATTTCGAAATCGTTTTCAATTCAATTCATTTCGAAATCGTTTTCAATTCAATTCATTTCGAAATCGTTTTCAATTCAATTCATTTCGAAAACGTTTTCAATTCAATTCATTTCGAAAACGTTTTCAATTCAATTCATTTCGAAATCGTTTTCAATTCAATTCATTTCGAAAACGTTTTCAATTCAATTCATTTCGAAATCGTTTTCAATTCAATTCATTTCGAAAACGTTTTCAATTCAATTCATTTCGAAATATTTCAATTCAATTCATTTCGAAATATTCGATTTCAAAATTACTTTTTAATATTCATTTTAAAATGAATAAAACCGATATAAATATCGTTCACGTCAAAATGGCGTCAATCTAATCAACACGGCTTCATACATTGATATTTTCAAATATTCCATTTCGAATATTTCTATTTCAAATATTTCTATTTTTAAAACTGGAATGAGGCCCAATCAATTACCATATAAAGTTAATTATATGGATTTTCATACAACACATGTATATCATAGCATTGAAAAATAATCAACCATCAACCAAAGTGCACTACACTGTATAAGCATCAAATATAGATATTCAACGCTTATAACAGCCTGTCAATCAATCGATCGACATATTTAATCAATCAGGATGAGTGAACTTCAACTTTCATCCTAACACCCGTGTGGGGTTTCAAACAATCAAACACATATTTTATTTGTGCAGTTGGACGATGTGTAAAATTTATCGACCCAATCAATGTCCTTCAAATAGGTGTACATAAACAAACCGTCTGGTTTGTAAATGAATATTTATTTATTCACATTCACGTTAAAAATTATATTTTTAACGATAAAACATTTTATTTCAACATATGAATTTCTATTCAGTTCATTCTTTAAATAAAATGATATTTTTATTTTTCTAACATATTTTAGAAAATTTCGGCGGCATAACGGCACGATACTAGAAACGGGACAAGGCCTAGCCTTATCCCCGGTCTAGTGAAGGCCCACGCCATTCACACATCAATCAAATTCACTTTCGTTATGCAAACCACAAAATTTGGAGTAAGGGTCTAACCTAGCCTTACTCCTTCGCCTTATAACGGCGCACGTCTAATCCTAACCAATTTATCGATTCGATTTTTCACATCACAAACCACATTCAAACCAATATCGCAATCAATCACCAAACAATCAAACAAACAAGTCCATGGTATGTGGACGGGTGTCGGGTGCTACTAAACACCGTCTGCATCCTAGTATATATATATATATCTAGAAAATAAATTGAAGAGTGAGAAATTCTCACCTATAGCTATCCAAACATCTTGACTCTTCTTTGATAGAAATCTTCATTGTTTTCGCATCTTCGTCAGCTTCGTCGTCCGTAGCCACTACATATATAAAAATCGAATTTTTACTTCGCTATTCAATATATAAAAATTCTATTTTTCTATCGAAGTTCAATATATAAAAATTCTATTTTTCTATCGAAGTTCAATATATAAAAATTCTATTTTTCTATCGAAGTTCAATATATAAAAATCTCGCCTTTTTAACCATAAAGATTTTACCTTTTTCAAAAATAAAGATTTGATTTTTATAGTTCCTACTAGGCAAAGATTATATTTTGACATCATCTATATAGTAAAGACTATATTTTAAAAATATAAAGATCATATTTTTAATTCTTTAAAAATATAAAAATCATATTTTTATTACCTCCTATATTTAAAAATCGAATTTTTATCTCTATATCACTTCATATGAAAAGTTCAATCTTCTCTGTCGCTTCATATATAAAATAAAAATCTAATCTTTTTATTCCCTACATATAAAAATCATAGCTTTTTAAATTAAAATAAACAAGTTTTATGTTTAAAATAAATATGTTTTCAGTTTTTAAAAAATCTTTTCTAAAAATTTCAGTTTTTAAATTCTTTTATAAAAATTACAGTTTTAAATTCTTTATTAAAATAAAAATCAGTTTTCAAACTTTAAAATAAAAATCAGTTCAGTTTTATACCTTTTTCAAAATCAGTGTTTATTTATTTTTTTCCTTTTAAACATTTTCTGTTTTATAAAAATAAAAAGGAAATAAAATAAATAAATTAAAAATAACTTACGTGGGGGGGGGGGGGGGCGCTGAGGCGGCGCTGTGGCCATCGGGGGGGGGGGGGGTTTCCGTTCATCGCGATAGGAAGGGGGGGGTGTGCGGTCTTTGGCCAGAGGAGGGGAGAGGCAGGCGGCTTCGTCGAGGGTTCGGAGGAGGGAGAAGAAGAGGGTGGCGGCGCGGCAGATGAAGGGGAGGCGGTGTCGATCTCGAGGGAGGGAGGGCTGCTCCGTCCGTCCTCTTCCCTTTTTTTTTTTTTTTTTTTTTTTATTTCGAACCTTCTGATTTGGGAAGAAAAGCTAGGGGGGGGGGGTTTATGTAAAACTATATTTATAATTTTTTATTTAATTATTTTATTATTCTCTTTTAAGTTGACTTTTATTTTGAATCCCAATTCGAACCCACCGACTGTCGCCCCTAGCGTTTCACCCCCATTCCGAACACAATGGGATATGTATCGTAGGTTGATTCGACTGTTTGAATCAGTTTCCGTTAATATTTACATTTAAATTACTATATTGAATTTTAAACGTACATTTCAAATTACCGGGGTCACATACTAACTAGAAAAATTCCAGAAAAATATTTTCTAGCTTCGTATTGACGATACGGTCCTAACAAAACTAGTTTCGTCGAATTCTGAGACCGTTGGAAAAATGGCCATCTTCCAGTCGATTAAAATCAACTGAAACTGGTCAAACGCGTTTTCCTTTGCCACGCTCACATATTGATTCGAAAAATTACGAAATTTGGAATCTAGCAATAACTTCACATCCCGGACCCAACAAAACTGGTTTCGTCGAAATCCGAGGTCGTTTGCAAAATGTCCATTTTTAAGGGCCTGAATTCCATAGCGACTATTCAGAATTTTCAACTGGACATATCTTTTGATTCCCGCTATGAAATCTTGATTATTCGGATTCGATAGAAAGATATTATCAATTAGATCCTATCATTTTTGGTTTCACTATAATCCGGATTGTTTTGCACCCGGTATGTTCAATTGAAGTTTGAAATCGAATTATCGAACTACCGCGCCATTTTCAATTCTATTTATAATTATTTATAAATATTTATATTCTAACGACGACGTATATAATATATACGTTCGAATTATATTCAAAATAAATTTCTCGTCGATATTATTTAAAATAATTCATTTTAAATAATCAAAATTCGATAAAATTGCCAAAATAAAAATTTTAAACTGGCCCAGATTTTCGGGTTGTTACATATAATTTTTGATCAATGTCTTTTGACGTATCATCTTTACTTAAGGCTATATTAGTTGCCATTGGTGTTGGTCTCCCATAAGTTATCGTTAAATTATATTTATTAATTAAATATCTTGTTTATTTTTCTTGATTAATAAATATTCCATTCTTTAATTGATGAATTTGTGAGCCTAAGAAGAATGTTAGATCTCTCATATGACTCATCTCATATTCGTGGGTCATAATATCTGAAAATTCTTTATTCATTTCATTATTTGTTGATCCGAAGATTATATCATCAACTTGTATTTGTACTAATTGCATATTGTTATTAGGGTCTGTTTGGCACAGGTCTCTATTAAGTTTCAAAATTAGGTTTAGGTCCGATCATGAACTTATTATAAAATACATCCCTATTTTTCGACAATTCAGTAAAAATAAAAAATAAAAAAAAATCACGTAAATTCATATTTAAATAAAACACGTAAACGTTAAAAAAATCGGATCAAAAAACCATCAAAAAGCATGTCAAAAACCAAAAAAACAGAAAAACAATGAAAATGCAGTTAAATGCATAATAGTATGCACGTATTTGTATTTTCTTGCACACATCCGTGCATGTTTTTCAGCCATGCATCTATGTTGATTTACTTGCATACATCTATGAAAGTATTGCATAATTTTTGCATACAAGTATGCAAAAATTCACTTGCATGCAAATCAGTTCACATTTATTTGCATTCAGACGTGCGGTAAAGCAGAAAAGCTGCACACATGCATGCAACAATCTGTAGGAAATATATCAGTTAAGTTTTCTCCATGCAATACTTGCATACATGCATGCAAGTATTTCAAATAGTTGCACACAAGTATGCAAGTTTTTGTCCAGAATATCAAAAGAAACAACATATGCAATAGTTGCATACATGTGTACAATTATTGGTAATAGTTGCATACATGTATGCAACTTTTTTTTTTTAATTTGTGTGGACTTCCAAGAACATTTCCAAATTTTAGAATTTTTTTTTTACTCAGCAACGCAATTTTTTTGGGCAAGAAAACGTAAAACACGGAAGTAGGAAAAATAGAGATTGGGTTTGCACGGAAAAGTTGGGAGGGACGTGGCTTATATTTAAAATTATAATCAGGGACGCAGCCTAATTTCAACTTGTTATTATTTCTTTTAATAAAAAGTGTGTTATCTATTTTACCAATTTTGAAGTTAGATTGTAATAAATAATTTCTTAATCTATCACACCAAACTCTAGGAGCTTGTTTTAATCATGCAGGGCTTTCTTTAATTTATATACGCAGTCTCGAGTTTTTCATCTTCAAAAAGAGGTGGTTGCTCTATATATACGTCTTCTTTAACATATCCGTTTAGAAAAGCACTTTTAACATCCATTTGATATAGTTTGAAATTATCATGATTAGCAAAGGCTAATAGTATCCTAATTACTTCTAATCTTGCTATGCGGGAAAATGTTTCATCATAATCTATTCCCTCTTCTTGAGTATAATCGTGTGCTACTAATCGTGCCTTATTTCTTACGACCTTACCATGTTTACTCAATTTATTTTTATAAACCCATTTAGTTCCAATTATAGTTTTATCCTCTGGTCTAGGAACAAGTTCCCATACATCATTCCTGGTAAATTGATCCAATTCTTCTTGCATAGCAAGAATCCATGAATCATCGGATGACACTTCCTTTGGATTCTTATGTTCAATAGTTGAAATAAAAGCCGAATTACTCATAGAGTTTAATTGGTTTCTAGTTCTAACAACAGATTCAATATCTCCTAAGATATTTTCTATAGGATGATCTCTTAATAATCTAATTCTTTTATTTGGTTGATTATTTTCATTATTTGTTTCATTAATCTCATTTTCACATTCATCTTCATTGTTTTGTGTTTTATTCTTATAGTTTCGACAAAGTATACATTTATGGTTTCTTATATAGTATTAGTTCTTAAATTAAAAAATTTAATGCTTTACTTCTCTCTGAGTATCTAATAAATATTCCTTTATCAGATTTAGAGTCAAATTTATTTAAATTTTCTTTAGTATTAAGAATAAAACATTTACTTCCAAATATTTTAAAATATGATACTTTTGGTTTCTTATTATACAAAAGTTCATAAGGTGTTTTATGTGTTAAGGGTCTTATTAAAATTCTATTTAATATATAACATGCTGTTGCAACTACTTCAGCCCAAAAATTTCTCGGTAAGTTACTATCTGATAACATGGTTCTCGCAACTCTTGTATTGAACTATTTTTACGTTCAACTACTCCGTTTTGTTGAGGTGTTCTGGAGAAGGAAAATTTATGGGTTATCCACTTTTTATTACGAATTTTTTCAAAATTTTCATTTTTGAACTCTCCACCGTGGTCACTACAATTTTTTTGATTTTTAAAGATAATAAATTTGGAATTCTTTTAGTAAAGGTTTTAAATTGATCAAAAGCATCACTTTTATATTTAAGAAACAAGGTCCAAGTAAATCTAGAAAAATCGTAGATTTTTACGTAAACATATCTATTGTGATTTATTGATTGTATTTGGGATGAACCGAGTAGATCCATGTGAATTAATTCTAATGGTTTAGAGGTTGTAATTTTCTCTTTTGATTAAATTTAACTTCTTTTTACTTTTCCGAATTGACAAGCGTCGTATAAATTATTTACTTTAAATTTCATATTGGGTGATCCCCTAATTGAATATAATTTTGAAATCCTAGAGATGTGTTTGAAATTTATATGACCAGGTCTCTAATGCTAGATCCAAGGGTAACTTGTATTGGCCATAAGACATAAATTATCGTTGGAGATTTTCATACTCAATATATCTATATTTTTTTCTATCTCCTTCGAATATTTTTTTTGAATTCTTATCTTCTATAATGCATTTATCTTTTTCAAAGTTTATTTTATAGCCTTTATCGCAAAGTTGACTTATACTTAGTAGGTTATGTTTTAGATTCCTAACTAAGAAAACATCAGAAATAGTAGGAGTTTCAGAATTATCGACATTGCCGATGCCAACTGTTTACTCCAAAATTTGGAATCAACACCAAAAGGTGCAAACGATGCACTTCACCGATTCAGTAAGATTAAAATGCGGAACCGCGTTATTACAAAATAAAAAGCATAAAATGAGGACAAAGGAATTTTTATAGTGATTCGATTCTAAATGAATCTACGTCCACTTTGTAATCAATTTCCATTAGGAAATTTTGTCTATAACATGAATGAACTCTCACTATACATTCATTTCTCATTATCCTCCCTTTTCACTCTCTTTATGATCTAATTACACTTGAATTTGGCAAACGGATGGAAGAGATCACTTGCTTTGTGATGGTAGACGTATCAATCCTTGATTACTTAGGCGCTTTTGTGTTCTTCCATGTCTTGATGAGATTTTGTGCTTAGATCCGAATTTCAAGAGGTTTGGAGAAGGTTAAAGACTGTTTGGAATGGTGTTGGAGAGTTTCCTTATGTTGTATTAATGAGATTCAAAGAGCTTTGATCCAATTGGAGATAGCTTCAATGATCACAAGAATGGATTTGATCCACGTGAAGTTGGAGATGAGTTATTAGATCCATGAGAGCCATTAGTGAAGTTGTAGGCAAGCTTTGAATTTGGGGGCACCTCCTCGTAGGGGTGAAAATTAGGTCCT
The DNA here is from genome assembly GCA_030737875.1 of Allium sativum. NCBI lineage: Eukaryota > Viridiplantae > Streptophyta > Magnoliopsida > Asparagales > Amaryllidaceae > Allium > Allium sativum. The sequence goes on along the minus strand of CM060915.1, from coordinate 885,801,443 downwards.
TCCACTAATATGAATTATGAGGGGTATTTATAGGTGGAACTTAGGCCACGTGGCAATACTGTAATTTTCCTGAACTCCCTTTAGGCTGTCAGGCGAGCTAAAGGACTCAGAGGAACGTTCCTGCGGTCTAAGGAGTGGTGGAACGAGCTTAAAAGAGCGGAGCGGGCTAAGTTCCTCTTTTCAGTTGGCGGTGCGGACTAAGACAAGGCGGTGCGAGCTTGTACAAAGCGAAGCGACCCAAGCATACCTGGAACGAGCTAAACCAGGATGAAGCAGTTTGAGCCTTGGTGGAGCAGGATAAAACCTTTAGTGGGCTAGCGACTTGAGGAGCTGGCGACCCAAGAACCTTGCGGGCTAGTACTTGGCATGCTACGAGGACCCGATGTGCTTGAATTTTTAGAGGGCTAAAGAGCTCAATGAGCTAGAGGAACCATAACGACCCAAAGAGCCTATCGAACCGAAATCATAAAACAACCCAAATATGCTTATTATTTTTTGGAACATATTTTACAGGTTAACATTTTCCCCTTGAAGTTCGTATTTATTGAAAATAATAGGGCTTCGAACTAGGTAACCTTAGCATGTCGTTCGAGATTTTAGGTCGTTAGGGCCTTCAAAACATGTGAGTTCCTAAAGTATTTTTATTCTTAAGTCGTCCATCTTCTTAGGTTGTGATACGGTCTTAAGTCACTGTGGCTTCTTGGTCACACTTTGATTAGAGCCTATTGGTATCCTCCTTGGTATTAGATCGTTGAGTGGCCATGCAAACTCGGTTTATTTGTTTAATCCAAATTTTTATTTTATCTTCAAGTCGTCATTCTCTTATAATCCTCATCTAGGCTAGAAAACCTCATTAATGGCGGCCTTCATCAACTAAATCCTACTAACCTCTGATCATCATCATTAACAAAGTGATTCAAATCCAAACAATCCCTCTGTCTGATTCGACTTTTAATCGAAGGTGAATCAAATTCGAAACTTCTCGTCACCAAGAATCAGGTTCGATTCAAAGTTTTCTACTTGTTGTGTATACATTTTAACTTGAATTTGATACTTTCGGATTTTGTGGGATTATCATTTGCCACGATTTCAACATATATTTGATGATAATGTCAATGTCTGTAGTGATCTCTTTTTATGATCTTGAGCTCCACGAACATGACTTCGCATTTGCCTATTTGTGATGATCTTGGCCTAATTTCCATGTATGAATTCTTGCAATTCGATCATGGCTTTTACTGCTAAGTATTATGTACATTAGAGTGGTAATCTTGCACAATTCTATCGCTCATTAACGATCTTAGTTTGCAACATCATGCCTTGCCATTCTTTTCAAAGTTGAAGCGCCCCTGTTGGTTGGTTGTTTCATATCGTTGTTCTGTAATAGCTCATCTTGAATTAGGTCATCGCGATCATTTTTAGGTTTTGGACCGTGACCCAACTCTAGGTCATTATGATAACTCAAGGCCTTAGGTCGTTATTTCAGTCCTCAGCTTTAGGTCATTCAGCACTTGAAGTTTTAGGTCATTTACGACCTAAATTTTTTTTTTTGAAGTAGAGAGACTTCATGAGGAATCAGACTGTTATAGCGACCTAAAGCTTCCTGTTTGTGCAAAACGACCTAGAATCTGATACCATACGGAATGACCCAAACACTTAAGGTTGGCGGGAACGATCTAAAATGTCTTAAACAAGTTGCTTTTTGGTTCATTATTCACTTCTAAACACCACTATTCGTGCAGGATGTCTAAAAGGATTGAGGGGACCTTGAGCAAGGACAAAACTCGAAAACACCGTAGGTTGGACAAACTTCCTGTGTCAGAAATTCAAACTACTCCCGTTGCCCCAACTTTGGCTAAACTACGAGCTATCGTAGACAGGCCTAGTTACACTCCGAAGCCACACACTTCTGAACTTGCTGATCGTTTCAAAGGCTGGTGTCTATAAGGATTGAACTTTGATCAATTCGACTTGGACTTATATCCATCCGACAAGCGATCAGTCCCGAAGATTTGGATACTCTAAAGAATCACTCATTGATGCAGCTTGAAGCTACTATGATTTGGATGGAAAAGCATCTCGAAGAAATCGGTCAATACAATGCGCGCAAATTGGGTGCCTGGAACACCTTTGCTTGTGATCTCCAAAGGCTAAACAGGGAGAATATTGAATGCATTATTACTTTGGAGAAGGACAAAGCATCGCTCATCCAGACCCTTAAGTCCCAGGATGAGATCATTGCCGAATTACCAAGTCTTGGGAACAAAATAGAACCGACCGGTACTGCTCCTTCTGCTCATGTTGGGAAATGATCTAGTAACGAAAAGAAGAAATCCTCTTGTTTGAATTTTGTTATTTTCTTTTATGTACTTATGCTGTAGACCGGTTGTATATGCGAGTGTCGGCCCTCACTTACCACTCTTATGTTATTTTGCGTCCGACGTCTCTATACTGGACTTGTGATGTGGTGATGGAAATGCATTTTTCCTGTCATACTTTAGGCCTTCATTTTTGCCTTATCGTACTTTTTCTTTGTGCTAAGATCGAAAAATGTTTGCTGTAGCAATTTTTGTTTTGAACTCATACGTCCCATGCTACATGTTTTGTAATTAAGACAAGCTTTTGCACGATTTTGGGCTTATACTCATTATCAACTGTCCACATTGATAATGGATTAGTTAGGAATGAACTACAACGAATTTTATTTTGCTTTGAATAAAATGTTTGCCCAGGACCATCTTACTTGACGGTTCAAAACTCATAAAATATTGTTTGCGCAGTCGTGGTATTCTAATTCAAATTTGTGTTAACGCTTGAAATCGACCAATCAACTAAGGTTGACTGTAGATCCCAAATGCTATTATTTTAATAACTCATATGAGTGTGTTTGACATCTCTTATTTGAGAAATACGTATCTATGATTCATTTTCTACTTCCCTTTTGAGAAGCTTTGATATTTGTGCCCCTTGTACTGATTTTGGTTAAGGCCCCAATGTTTGTCGTTATTGGATCAGGCACTTCCTGATTCTGACGATCAATTAGGTACTCAATATTCTTCACATTTGAAATTTTCAGATGCCATGCAAACGGATTTTTCATTTTTCACATCTGAAATTATCAATGCTATGCACATGGATTGGTATTCTTCGCATTTGGGGATTCCAGATGCTACGCAAATGGATTTTTCATTCTTCACATCTGAAGTTTTCAGATGCTACGCAAAAAAATTTATTATTCTTCACATATGAAGATTCCAGATGCTACGCAAACAAATTTATCATTCTTCACATCTGGGAATTCCAGATGCTATGCAAATGGATTTTTCATTATTCACATCTGAAATTTTCAAATGCTACGCAAATGGATTTTTCATTCTTCGCACTTGAAATTTTCAGATGCTACGCAAACAAATTTATTATTCTTCACATCTGAAGATTCCAGATGCTATGCAAACAAATTTGTCATTCTTCACATCTAGGAATTTCAAATGCTATGCAAATGAATTTTTCATTCCTCACATCTAAAATTTCAAATGCTATGCAAATGGATTTTTCATTCTTCACATCTAAAATTTTCAGATGCTACGCAAACAAATTTATTATTCTTCACATCAAAAGATTCCAAATGCTACACAAATGGATTTTTCATTCTTCACATCTGGAGATTCCAGATGCCACGCAAATGGATTTTTCGGCTATTTTATCGCTTCGCAGGGCGGACATCAGTCCTTTTGTCAGATGCTTGACTTAGCAGGCTATTCTGGTTTAGGAACTGAAGCTCTGAACCTCTCATTTAGGGAGGTGCTCCTTCGATAAAGGTTTCAGCTCTTGCATTTGTTTGTCGTGGCGCTTACTCACTGTTTGAATCTTTGCGACTTTCCCATTCACTTCTCAAGGCAGTGCTTTTCCTATTTTTGCATTTGTGCATGTTGAAACTTACAACATTCGGTCCTTGAACTAGAGTTGTTGGGGTTGCGATGTTACAGGAACAAGCGCTCGGCAAATGGCCTGCAATATGGAATCATCTTTTAAGAATGTTTTAATTTGACACATAACTTTGCAAGCAAGAAATTCATTGAAACAGATACGCTCTTAGTCATAGAGATATTGTTCAGTGCATCACTTGCAGATTATTACAGACTGTTCACAAAAAGTTCTGAATATAAAAGAAAGTAAAACGCGAAGCAAAGTATGGACTAAAGCAAGGAATAAAGCATGAAGTAAAGATGTAGCGATGTTGATTGCTTATTCCGAGCCGTTGAAATTGGATCACCCTCAACAGTTATTAGTTGATAATCAGCCTTGAATCACTTGAACAGAAGCTATGCTGCTTGGGCCAGACTGATAATTTGATACCCCTTGCCCCTGAGGAATTGCAGAAGGATTCAAGGCTTGCGGATTCTTTACATATTGCTGCAAACTGTTTTTTCTGATCAATTCCTCAATGAGGTTATTTAGGTGTCGGCACTCGTTAGTGTTGTGACCAGGCTGGTTGTGAAATCTGCAGAACTTCCCCGAGATTGTTGCCTTGTCGCTTATCCTTATCAGATTTGGCTCCGCATACTCTTCAGAATTCTTTGTTGCTAGATAGATATTTTCAGAAGTGTTATTCAAAGGTATCAGTTCTGACAAGTTAAAAAGGCGAGACTTCTTATTAGCCCTGTTGTCATTCCCGTCATTGGTTCGCTTCTACCCCTGAGTATTGTTTTGATTAGATTGCATAGCTGCACTTTTAGGAGCTTCAAGGAGTTGGTTACCGTCAATGATCTGAAGAGGTACAGGATTATCGTCTACCCTCATGTACTCTTCTGCTTTCTTACAGAACCTGTCAAGCGTAGTCGGTTCCTTCATCTTTATCCATCTCCTGAATTCGCTCGTTTTGTCTATAGCATCGAGTAGAGCCATGAGGACTATACGTGGTTCCGGGTTCCTTACTTCAGACAAGGAAATATTGAATCGACTAAGGAAGGCTTTGACAGTTTCCCCTGGCTTCTGCTTCATGGCTGAGAGTGTTATAACGTCCTTGGCATTGGTAGCATACAAGAGGAACTGGTCTTTGAACTTTTTGGTCAGGTCAAAGAATCGATCGATAGATTTAGGAGGCAGTTTCGTAAACCATAGTGATGTAGCACCTTCTAAATAGAGAGGGAAATACGTGCATCTCATCTCATCAGTAGCCTTAGCCGCACTCATATGCCACTCGTATTTGAACAAAAAGTAGTTTGGATCAACAAGGCCGTTGTACGGAGGCAAAGTTGGTGGATTGAACTTCTTCGAACATTCTGCTTCAAGGATTCTTTCGGGGAATGTAGTCCTATCGGGAGAGAAGTCCCATTCCCTTTCACCATCTTTGCTAACTCGATTCTTTTTCATGACTCGTTCCATCATATCCGAGATGTATTCTTCAGTGTTATGGCGCTCTGTGAAGCTGAGCTCTTTACCAAATATTCGTCTAGGCATACGATCTCAATTAGAGAGCTTACGTGCTTTGCCTTCCCGACGAAGTGGTGCCCCTGTGATAGGATTAGTGACCTTTCGAGTATTCACTTTGGAATGGTTCTTAGCTTTTGATTTAAATTCTTCGGTATTATCTTTATTCCTGTCACTTGCCCCATTATAATCGTCTTCCATATTGTCGTTGCGGTTATGATCAGAAGTGGGTAATTTATCATTCTCTTCAAGATCTACATGCACTTTCGGAGGAGCCGGATTTGATCGAGCGTTAAGGATGGCATCAAGTTTCTCCATCATCGCTTTAGTAGAGGCATCCACTCGGTTGTTTATGTTGGCAATAGCGGCTTTTAATTCATTTCTAGTCACACTGGCTCAGCTTTCCGAGTTTTCACCAACTTCAAAGCGGTTTGCGAGCGGTGTTTCTTCATTAGCAACATTATCAGCTTCTACCACGGTTTTTCTACTGGTCTTTTTAGATTTCGCCATAATTTTGAAGAAGGATGCGGTTTAGAATTTTAATGGCAAGGCATTTAACTTTGTGAGAGTGTGAGAGGAGGTAGGAGATGCGAACGCGACCCTACGGTGGGTGCCAAATGTTTACTTCAAATTTGGAATCAACACCAAAAGGTGCAAACGATGCACTTCACCAATTCGGTAAGATTAAAATGCAGAACCGCATTATTACAAAATAAAAAGCATAAAATGAAGACAAAGGAATTTTTATAGTGGTTCGATTCTAAATGAATCTACGTCCACTTTGCAATCAATTTCCATTATGAAATTTTGTCTACAACATGAATGAACTCTCACTATACATTCATTTCTCATTATCCTCCCTTTTCACTCTCTTTATGTTCTAACTACACTTGAATTTGGCAAATGGATGGAAGAGATCACTTGCTCTGTGATGGTAGATGTATCAATCCTTGATCACTTAGGCGATTTTGTGTTCTTCCATGTCTTGATGAGATTTTGTGCTTAGATCTGAATTTCGAGAGGCTTGGAGAAGGTTAGAGATTGCTTGGAATGGTGCTGGAGTGTTTCCTTATGTTGTATGAATGAGATTCAAAGAGATTTGATCCAATTGGAGATAGCTTCAATGATTATAGGAATGGATTTGATCCACATGAAGTTGGAGATGAGTTATTAGATCAATGAGAGCCATTGGTGAAGTTGTAGGCAAGCTTTGAATTTGGTGGCACCTCCTCCCAGGGATGAAAATTAGGTCCTTCCGCTAATGTGAATTATGAGGGGTATTTATAGGTGGAAATTAAGCCAGCTGGCAATACTGTAATTTTCCGGAACTCCCTTTAGGCCTTCGGGAGAGCTAAAGGACTCGGAGGAATGTTCCTACGGTCTAAGGAGTGGCGGCATGAGCTTAAAAGAGCGAAGCGGGCTAAGTTCCTCTTTTCAATTGGTAGTGTGGACTAAGACAAGGCGGTGCGAGCTTGTACAGAGCGGATCGACCCAAGCATACCTGGAACGAGCTAAACTAGGACGAAGCAGTTTGAGCCTTGGTGGAGCAGGCTAAAACCTTTAGTGGGCTAGCGACTTGAGGAGCTGGCGACCCAAGAACATTGCGGGCTAGTACTTGGTATGCTACGAGGACCCAATGTGCTAGAAGTTTTTAGAGGGCTAAGGAGCTCAATGAGCTAGAGGAACCATAACGACCCAAAGAGCCTATCAACTTAAAATCATAAAACGACCCAAACATGCTTATTATTTTCTGAAACATATTTTACGGATTAACACCAACTATATATCCTTTAGAGTTATCACCGAAGTTGACCATCCTTCATCCATATACTAGATTATTCTGTAATTCTGGATTTCCTATCATATGTCTTGAACAACCACTATCCAATATCCATTTGTCCTTTTTGATTTCCACCATTTGTCCATCAGAATTTGAATTTTTAATAGCCATGTAACGCACCTTTTTGGAATTTGAATTTTCAATAGCTATGTAACACACCTTTTCAAAAGTTGAATTTTCAATAGCCGTGTAACACACCTTTTCCTATTTTGGACAATAATTCAGTAGATCACTTGAATTTTCAACATAATTGAATGCATACACTTTAAACATTGATGCAATGCATGAATTAAGACAAGTGTTATAAATCATTTCAAAATTTTCCATTTAATATTTTCAAACATCAGATTATGAACTTTTTGAAAGCCTTGCTCCGATACCAATTGTTAGGCAATGCGGAATGCATATCTTAAGGCATAACAAACACAAGAGGGGGATGTATAGTTTTTATAAGGAATTTATGAAAATCTTAAACTTAATTGATCTACCACACAATAATTATCACACCAGAGATGATCACAAACATAGAAACAATCACAGACAAAGAAATAGATAAATATAAAATGCAGAAAAGGAAAGAACACAACAGATTTTATACTGATTCCGATTACTCCTAAGTCCAGCCCTACACAACGCTGGATTGCACAGAGTTTTATTATTATCGATATCCAAGTACAACCCCTTGATTTCACGGCTACAAGGTTAACACCACTACAAGCACCCTTGATTTCACGGCTACAAGGTAAACACTGCTCCCTTTCCTTGATTTCAGGGCTACAAGGAACACACCATTTTCCGAACAATTCCCAAATAATTACAACAACCCTACAACTCTTCAGTAGCACTTCAATTCAAAGAGTATTTGATAGAGATTGAAAAGAGAAGAAGTTTGATATATTTTGAGTAGAAATCGGCAAAATATAAGTGTAGAAATCAAGAAAATAATGTATATTAATGGTGGTAAGTAAATGAGTGAAGATGGAGAAGAAAGAATGAATAAAAATTCGAAATCATCCCTTATTTTTAGTGTCCAAAAGGTTGCAACATTTTTGAAACATTTCAAATAGTGAAAAGACACTTCCATTGAAAATTAAAAATATGACAGTTATATGTCGACATGTCTTATTATGTATGTCGACATATGTATAATATTTTTTATTTTTTTAAACTATTTTCAAGTGTTTAAACATATATACTATTCTTGAAATTCTTGAATCAAAATTTAGTAATTTAAATGAATATGCTAAAGTGTAAAACCATATGGAAACATAGTAATATATTATATAAACAAATTTATTAAGTTATAAGATTTAAAATTGTAAAACTATATATATATGTACATTTTAAACTTATTTATATATTAAAACTTTATAAACGTATATGTTCATAAGCAAGATAATAGATTGAAATCATTTAGAAAAATAATTTGAAATCAGGATTTGAATTTTGAAAACAGAATTTAAAATTTGAAAAATCAGAATTTGAACCTGGAGTGCTATTTTGAGTATTAAGTATAAACTAAACTCAATTACTATATTTTTCTTGAACTCCTGAAATCTTGATATCTTGATAACTTAGTAACTCATGAGTCTTGAATCTCTTTTGAATCCTGAATCTCTTGGAACCCTAAAAACTGTACAGTATTCGGTATTTAAGTTATGTATACAAACCCTGCATATGGGTGTGTATATATATATTCTAGATAGAAATGTTAGTATATATTTTATAATCAATTAATAATGGTAATTGAAATAAGGTTGTTATCATCAAAATTCCATTTTCCAACATATGTTAGAACGCGGCCTAACCAGCCGTAAGAAAAAGACTCTTTGTAGAAAACAGCTTGGCGAAACTTCTTAGAGGTGGTAGCTACCTAAGACGAACCACTAGAGGTGTTAGCAACATTTCCAAGTGTTTGAGGACTCTGTATAACTTCAAGTTCAATTGAAAAATGCTCGCCCAGGTGAAGATCTGTTAGGTGTGGCTCGCACTGTATGGGAGTTAGGTGATAAAGAGTTTAGTGTGTTAAACGGACCATTGGATTTAGAAACTATATCTAATGTAGCTGGTTTTGGTGACAGATTTGACACCGCTGAGGCTTATCAACTTGTGATGTCATCTTGAAGAGTTCAGTTCATGGAGCTGATTTTGGTGGATTTGGTGTCATTGTGGACTATGGTACATCGTCGATTTTGTGATGCCGCCTTAAAGGAGTGGTGCTACATGCAGGTATGTAGAAGGAAAAATATTTATTTTGCATGTAGAAATTTGAATTTTGGCTCTGTATTTGAATTGGTGATTGAGAAAATCATTTTTGGTCTTGGTGTTGTTGAGATTGCTTTTGAATTTGTCTTCTTTTGATTTTGGATATTTGCAACATTTTTTTGGTGGATGTTGACATAGTCTGAGCTCGTTAACAAGGTGTGACGGGGGGGTAACTTTGCTGGAACCCATTAGGTAAATATTCATTTATGGATTCTATGTCTTTATGAGATTTTGGCTTAAGGTGGGGTTCTTTTTGAAGAGTTTTATGTTGAAAAGATAGTTTGACTCGAGATGGGGTGTTGGAGATATGTGATTTTGCATCAAGGTGGAGTGTTAAATTTTGGTGACAAAAAATCACAAATTAATGGAAACAAATATGCAAAATGGAAAGTAAATATTTTTAGTATGAAAATGCATAAATTATTGATTGCATTGCATAAGATGGTAAAGAAATAAATGCAGGATTATTTTCTAACATCTTTGTAAAAGAAGGGAATGGTTGATTTAATTGTTATGTTTGCGCCACTTGTTTCATCTGCAATTTTTCTTATTATTTCTTATCATACATTGGTAATTTGATTGATGACTCACATAGATTTCACTGGCTATGTATTGTGTGTAGACTTCATTGTAAACCTATCCTGGCATGGTGCCAATGATTCCTAAATGGGTGTTTCTTATTGTTAAGCCTAATTTGAGGTTTGCATATGTAAACTCTTATTTTGTTATCTCTTTAATTCTCTCATATGGAATAGAATCTCTCTCCATTCTCGGTAGTGGTGGAACCAGTATAAATATTGTTCGTCTCTTTGTTTCTTCGTTATAGTTATTTACAATTTGTTTGATGTAGTAGAATAATTGGTATCATATTAGGTTGATGTTCAATTGGCAAATCTATCTCTTGTTTATTGTTCTTCTACACCTATGCATCCTTTTTTACATAACAATTATGGTCAACGTTGTTCAAGCTCTTGAGATAACATGAGTATACAAGGAATAAGACGACCTCATGTTTTTTTAATCATTTTTGGCACTCTCTTTATTCATAGAATGATTATTTTAAGATTAGTATTATTGTTATTATTATTAGAAACAAGACGACCTTATATTGAGGTCGTATAGATTATGGTAAGAAGAATAACCGAAGATTAAAACATGTAAGGTTGAAATTGTTCATTTAACATACATTTGTAGATAAATGTACAAGTAAGATTCTAGACTAAAAAATGTATAAGTATGATTAAAGATGTTGTGAAGGAACACAAAACAAACATACAAATATATTTATATTTGTTTCTGTAATGAGATATATGGACATATTAAATAAAGCATACTAGATGTTTTAAGTCATTATTGATATTTCAGTGTGCATTTATTTGATATTTTTGTTACGCCATCATTTAAACTGATTTCAGTTTTTAATTTCTAATATGAACAAATTAGGTTATTATTGTTCATTTAGAAATAATAAGATTGGTTTATGAATAAATTCAAACATAATTGGATTAAAGTTCATAAGCCCATTCAGGAAGAAGAAAATGACATCGTGATTTAAATCTCGACGAAACAATACATCAATGAGAGGTTAATTAAATAAGTTCAGTAAATTATTTTTTTGTTTTAGGGAAAGGATAAAAACTCTTTCTTTTTTTAATGTAAGAAAAAAACCCTTCATTAGAAAAGCAGGAATCTCTTAAAAAAAGAGAAATAGGATTGGAATCAACACATTAATTCTTTATTTTTGCAATTTTTTTTGAACTGTATGCATCTTAAAAAATAGCTTATTTCTATTTTTGTTGAATAACTTTACAATGAATTATAAAATTTCGATTTAGTGGTTTATATGATTATTTATTTCGACTTACTAAATAATTATAGAATGGGACTATAAAGATACAAATGCTTTATTGATATTCTAAGTGAGTAAGAAGTTATAGTTTTATGTACCCCACTAAGGAAAAGTTTTATGATGGAGAATGCGATTTTTTTAGGATGTTGAGTATGAGGTATGGAACATTGTCTTTAACAAGAATCATTGGTTTTGATTAAACTACAGTTAGTACTTTGGATGATGTATATGATTTTTATTCTTTCATTAAAAAAGAAGTAAATTAGGAACAATAGTAGGACAATTTTAAATAATTTTTTCCTCAATTAAGAATATGTTTTGAAAAAAACCAACCTAGCAACTTTAAAGTGCAAGGTCACTAAGAAATTCCACTTGAAAAGGAAGAAATACTATTTTGGATGACTACATAATATTTCTCCATAAAGATTAATCATGAATTGATGAAGATGGATCTCTGGACTTACATCAATACATATAAGATACTAATTTGAAAAGTGAATTTAACGTATGAATATTTATTGTAAATCTTGAAGGACACTTAAGTTTGAGATTTTCCCCTAACTTAAGTAATAAGATCATTGGTTATGAATAAATATTCAAAAACGAAAGGGATCAAGTGAGTAATAAGCAAAAATATAAAGCTCATTATAAAGAAGATTATACTGAAAAATAAATGGATATTATCATTAAAGAAACTTTCGTTGGTTTTATTATAAGACTCTTTAGAAAAAATAATATAAGCCTATTATAGATAATAGTTCTGAACAATATCAAAATGATATTAAAGTAGTGTTTCTTAATGGAGACATTCATGAAACAACTAAAGAAATCATTTATGGATTACTCTTTTATTTTAGAGATTGAAATGCACCAATATCGCAATAGGGGGGTATTTGGATTATCACAAAAGTGCTAGGCAGGTACAAGCATTAAAAAAAAATCTTGTATAGTGCAAATTAGTTTATTCTTTTTGCTAAAAAAGAAATATTTTCTTGTATAGTAATATAAGAACATCCTTCAAGCTATAAAAATACAAAAGATTCCTCATGAGGAATACTGTGAAGTCCTGTGCATGTTAAGACATTCACATATATGGAAATGACATGTATTATTTGGCTGATTTCTTACTTAGAATTAAAGTGGATTACTAATTGGTAACCAAATTGATTATGATATACAATTACGGAATGAAATAAAAAGATTATAAGCTCATAGGTAAAAGATCGGATTGGTTGTAGATCATAAAACATTACAATTCGAATATTTTGGATGCTAAGACCACAAAAGATTTACTAAGGGTAATAATATATATTTCGAGTGGAGCTATATAAAATATCATTCAAACACTTATAGATTCGATAATGTTGTTTATGTTTGATTATAAGGCATTTTACTATAAAAAAATTGAAATTTTTTATCATTAGACTATGGGTTGTTGATAAAAAAATTGAAAGACCATTAAAGTAATATTGTAACAGTAAAGAACATACTATTTTTCAACTAGGGAAATTGCAAAATATATTGTAATTCATAGAACAAACCATGACAAATGTAACAACCCGAATTCCGACGGACTGATTTTTTTTTTCAAAAAAACCAATCTATCAAAACCCGAGTTGGTTTGCCCTAGTATCCTGCAGAAAAGACAGAGACATAAAACATGTCAGAGTTTGGGAAACATCTCACAGCAGAAGGAACAACATATAATATAATCAAAACATAGCTTTACCTTAATAATAAAACTGCCTAGCCAGTATCCAAAGCTATAAAATCTCTGTCTCAAGCCTAACCTGCAACTGTGTTATGAGGAGGGGGTCATAACATGAGTTCTGTGTGAATGAATTTAAAGTACACACTTTGGATAATCCTACATATATCGTTCAGTTACATTTTCTTATTTATTAGTTTATTGGTGTCAACAACGCTCAACGCTTACACACACTCATTATACCCATCTACTCCCTAGTAGATTAACCTAATATAATGTATATGTAGCTACCCCCAAATTAAGGTACACCCCATGGTATCCCACTCGCACAGTCCTCACCGTATCATCGCGGGAATATACACAGTCCCTCATCCTACTTCCGAGTGACGTACGGATCTCTGTATATAATGACGCTACGTATGCATGGAACCACTATAACTATATTACGTAGGTGTAATGACTGCCATCATCGAATAATGCCCTCTAATCTATGATACACCACCCAGAGCAAACATGTGTGTACCTAGGCTTTCCCACGTACATATCGCCAAACGTATTTGATGCCTAATCTGCACACCTATCATGTGTTTGTAACGACCCGGCGAATTTGCGATCCTGGATATCGGCATACAACACTATATCAACTATTCAAGCATCGGAAATACCGGATAGTCCATGAAAGAAATTAGAGGATGAGAATAGATAAGATAGAAACTTAGAATAGAAGAAGAAGAACATCACAACATCAGAGTAAACACGAATCTCACAGCGGAACGAACAATATATAATAGATACATAACTTTGAAATAAACCAGTATATGTATACAGTAACAATATCAGAGTACAACACTTACAACACAGCGGATATAACAATAGCTATATAATTCTGAAGCCTCCTGATCCAGCTCTTCAAGTATATCTATGAAATCCTGACTACTTGACTGCCCGTACAAAATTGGACACCCAAGAGTTTAGGGAAAACAAAATAAAATAAACTCCGGGTCAGTCATGGGACTGGTGTGAGTAAAACAGTTTGTGCAAATAAATGATATCTCATAAGACCACGCCTTATAACGGAACGGGTTTTTCCCTTATGAGAATCCAAAACACTTGATTTAACTTTCAAAATCCTTTTGAAAGAACCAATAAACTTTATATCAAAACTCTTTTGATATTATAATAATGTCTATCAACCACAACTAAATAATCATCTAGCAGAAACACTTTCATCTCACGTTCTACATATATAGTACACAATAAAAACCGCGAGCACTTATTGGGTAATGGATTTCCAACTATGACAAGGTATGGAACCACCTTCCGATAGTGTACCACTAGAGAGGAATACACTGGGTTCAACAAGAACATCTTGCAACCCGGCCACACATGACCGACCACTCATTTCGCTTGAGTGTATCGAATGTATATCACCAATGGTTGGAATCAACAACCGTTTCCCGAATGGGACAGCATCGACAATAGATTAAAGAAGTGAATGAAACTCTAGATCAGGTGACAATACACCCTAATTGGCAGCCAACCACTTAGCCATGCTGCCTGTCCGATTTTTGTCATTTCTCAGTTGTGAGGCTAGAGGCCACGCTTATCTCTGACAGATCACACATTTATTCACTTTGAATGTCACATCGTCATACCCGCCAAATCACAAATTGATTTCCCCAAAAATACAACGGGTATACAGCTAAGAGAAACGAATTCCTCCGCCACCAAATGTATATACGTTTGAAGAGATCAACTTATGCGATCTATTAAATATCCTCTGTCAGACATTCTTCCATACAGGTCGTCCTGGGATTGGACAAACCGAAGGCACTATTAGGTAAACAGGACAGCCCTTGCATAACTCCGTCTTCAATTATCCTCATCATATTTGATTCGCAACGCTAATGCCCATACAGAGTGGTTTTCAGATAATGAATCTGATCCCGGTCTCTCCGTATTGACAACGGAAATGGTCAAAATCTTCGATAGTCGGTGATTTAACTATCAAAGGAAAACATGTGTACAAACAACGGTCGTATTTCCAAATGGAAATCTTACCGAGAAAATCATCAATCAACACTGATCCACTTTAATTTAATTTGTCATTCAATTATCCATTTCCCTATTCCTGTTTCCATATATTCAACATTTCTTATTTTCTAAATTTAGAAAATATACGTTATTAACATTGGAAAACATTTCCATTTCTTATTTTCTATATTAGAAAAAACATTTTTGATTCTTATTTGGAAAAGATTTCCATTTCTTATTTTCTATATTAGAAAAACATTTTTGATTCTTATTTGGAAAACACTTCCAAAACTCCTACATTGGATTTAAACAGATGTTTAAATAAAACATCGTTATGCTAACTCAAATCATTATACTCGTTTACTAAATTCACTTAACCAATCTTCACTGTCGAACCTTAACCATTCCTTAATTAAAGACGAAGTCAATCAAGTTGGGGTATAACTACCTCTCAGACCTTAACCGAACAACATTTCTAACTTCGAAACAGACAAGGTTCACCTTATAAACCTTTAACAAACTTTTTTACGTAACTCTCTTTCGAATAAATCTCTATTCGATAACTCTTTCCTTCGAACAAACTATATTCAATAATCACTCTTCAAATAGCCATATTCGATTAACTCTATTCAATTAACACTATTCAATTAACTCTAATCGATTTACTCTTATCAGTTAGCTCTATTTGATTAACTCTATTCTATTAACTCTATTTGATTAACTCTATTGGATTAACTCTATTTGATTAACTCTATTGGATGAACTCTGATCAATTAACTCTTATCAATTAACTCCCATCGTTTTACTCCTTTCGAATAAACTATATTCGATTAACTCCTTTCGAATAAACTATATTCGATTAACCCCTTTAACTCTATTCGAATAAACTATATTCGATTAACTCTTTTAACTCTATTCGAATAAACTATATTCGATTAACTCCATTCGAATAAACTATATTCGATTTACTCCTTTAACTCTATTCGAATAACTAATATTCGATAACTCCTTTAACTCTATTCGAATGAACTATATTCGATTAACTCATTTCGAATAAATTATATTAGATTTACTCCTTTAACTCTATTCGAATAACTAATATTCGATAACTCCTTTCGAATGAACTATATTCGAATAACTCCTTTCGAATAAACTATATTCGAATAACTCTAATCCAACTAACTCTAATTCAACTAACTCTAATTCAATTAACTCTATTCGAATAACTAATATTCGACTAACTCTTGTTCGATTAACTCTATTCAATTAACTCTAATTCGATTAACTCTATTCAATTAACTCTAATTCGATTAACTCTAATCAATTAACTCTAACTTGATTAACTCTAACTCGATTAACTCTAGTCGATTAACTCTAACTCGATTAACTCTAATCAATTAACTCTAACTCGATTAACTCTAATCGATTAACTCTAACTCGATTAACTCTAATCGATTAACTCTAATTCAATTAACTCTAATCGATTAACTAATATTCAATAACTCTTTTCGAATAACTAATATTCGATAACTCCTCTTGATTAACTCTTTTTTGATTAACACATTCAATTATTTTATTCGAATAACTAATATTCGATTAACTCTTTTCGAATAAACAATATTCGATAACTCCTTTCGAATAACTAATAATCGATAATCTTCTAACTCATTTTGATTAACTCTACGTCCATATTCAGTTTCAAATATCGATGTTGAAATCGATTCTTACTTCTCTATATAAGTCCCGACTTATATATTCTATTTATCCAATGATAAACATTTCATTAAATTTATAAAATATTATTTATAAATTAATCTTCTCAATCTATCGGTTAGGACAGATTCTATTTAAATCTTTGCTTTAAATCCATATCATGTTATACTCGTGTGCGAAGCACGGGTCTAAACTTTCCTGATGTAAAATTCTATTCATTTGCCAAATATTTCCTTATATGGCATTCTTTTCATTTTCCAATAAATTCCTTTTATAACTCTATTTATTTTTTAAATAAATATTTCCTTTTATAATCTATTTATTTTCTCAATAATTCTTTTTCTATAATTCTAATTATTTTATAAATATTTCCTTTTCAATTCTATTTGTAAACGTTTTACAAATATTTCCTTTCCAATTCTATTTGTAAATGTTATACAAATATTTCCTTTACAATTCTATTTATAAATGTTATACAAATATTTCCTTTTCAATTCTATTTGTAAATGTTATACAAATATTTCCTTTTCATATATAAATCCATTGATTTTATATAAATAATTCATTTTCAAAATACACTTTGAAAATCCCCTTTTCTACATCCCAGTATTTCTTACGGTATTTAAAATACCAAATAACAATGATCGATATCATTCAACGCATATAATCAACCACAGATTATATATCACATCATACATTACAATATATGAAAAGAAAAGTATTATAAATATTGAGGAATCCAGTTGGATCCATCCAACCTGTTTCCCTGCATCCACAGATGTTATACAATCTAATTCACATCAATTTCAGTTCAATATGAAATATTCTTATAACAGAATCAATATATATTTAACGATTTATATATATATATTGATTATATATAATTTCAACCAACTGACTAGCAGTTCATCCAAACAGTCAACACACAACAACCAACCAATATTTATCAGTTCTAAAAGTACATTATAAAAATATAAACTGTTCAGAGTTAGTGAGATTTACTCACATTGGATGATCATCGTTAATAACGATAACCATCGCTTGATTCATACGGACAATTTATTTTGCTATAAATTGTAACGAGCTCCGACTCACTCCTAGTCAGTTCCATGGTGTAGCCACTGTCCGTACGATCCTAACGGATCTTGTTTCGCTGAATTTCATTTTCGTATGATCAAGTTATGATATTAACAAGTGAATACAAATATTTAAACTAAATTAAACTTGAAAATATTGATTGGGCTTAACTTGATTTCCCGGCCCACTCCAACCCATTTAAGAACACAGCCCGCCCCCTTAAACTCCTTCTTCCCCCATCATGCAGGAGCGAACCAGCAAAGCTTCCAACTGAAGCCTCACGTTCCATTACAAATCCCCAAACCACACTACTGATCTCAATGAAACCACCACCAACATCCTTCCCTTCGCACACACTTCAACCTCATCCCCAAAAGGATAAACTCGAACTTGGAACTCAAAACCCGTCGACGGTAGTTTTTCCATGCTCTCAGCACTTCGATCGACATCTTTTGATTTGAAATCACCCAAAAATTCCACAAACGAAGCTACTCTCCACAATAGATTCAACTACGATATCAAGAACACCCCAAATCGACTATGCTTCAACAAAATCCCAACCCTAACTCCCAATAGAACAACACTGTATATTTTGCAATGTTCGAAACCGACGTCGAACACTCTAAATCATATATCAGGTTGAAGAGCTTCTCACGGTGAATCCAAAAATATACGTTTAGTGATTTATGGGATTTGATTTCATTTTGATGTGATTTTTCAAAGAAGGGATTTCTCACGTTTTAGCTCAGAATATGGTGGCGGCTCCAAATAGCTGAAGCGAGAATTGTCTTTAGGTTTAGAAGAGTGGAAGAGTATTTATAGGAAACTTTAAATAAATTTTATATTGATTATTTAATTTATTTTTACTCCTACGCTATCTATATTTTTCCTTAGAAATTCCTGTGATCACATACAATATCTACAAATCATGGAAATTGACATGTTGCTAGAGTTTGATATTACGGACCCAACAAAACTGGTTTCGTCGAATTCCGACTTCGTTTGCTCACACAGCGTATTTTTAACTGTCAAAATACTGACTGTTTTTCACATTAAAAATCCGTACGACCACACACTGACTCCAAAAATCACGGAAATTGAAATCTAACAAAAATTTGATATCCCGAATCCAACAAAATTGGTTTCGTTGAAAACGGAGGTCGTTTGCAAAACTGGCTATTTTTAAAGCTCTAAATAACCCATTTAAATATATGAATATATTTAAAAACAATTAAATTAAATATAAATAAATATATATTATCATATATATATTCACACAGAATATCGTATAGCTCCAATTGGATTTATAAGTCGATATTCAAATTCCGGTTGAATCGATATTCAATTTATATTGAAAAATCTTTTTATAATATAAATAAATCGTTATAATTTATAAAGGAATTCCATAGCGACTTTTCGGAAATTTGATTTGGACATAAATCAAAATCTACACAGTGAAATCCCTATTTTTCTCTTTCATTAGAAAGATATACTTCACCAGCTCTGAACGTTTCTTGTTTCACAGAAATCCGATTTAAAACGGACCCTGTATATTCAGTTGAAGTTTAAATCACCAAATAGCGAACTGCCGCGCCATTTCGAGCTCGATTATAATTATAATATAAATATACGTTCAACTGTCGTTCAAATAATATATTCGTTAATAAAATTCAACTCTAAACGGAATTATATATTTTGAATTGTCCAGTTCACATTATATTGTCAATTCAATATTTCCGACTATTTCAGAATTAAATATATTATTCTATTATTTAAATTAATTAAATATTCAATATTATTTAATTAAACAACCATTTAATTCCCAAGCCATATGATAAATAATTAAATAAATTAATTATTATATCGCTGAAAATACGGGTCGTTACATTCTTCCCCTTAAAATAATTTCGTCCTCGAAATTGCTAAGGTAGAAAACAAACCCTATTAACTAGTTAAAAGTTATTTGTTTACTTCTTTGATTTCAATTTCAACTGAACAACTAAACTTCAATTAAAATATTAATTCATTTCGACTAACGGAAATTTTCAAAAATTCTGAAAATTTTCTAACACTCTAACTTTTCGAGAAATTTCGCCAGCGCCTCCTTTGTACTGGTCAATCGGTACAACTACAACTCGCCTCTCTGGGCCTTCTCCAACCCAAAAGAAAATCAAACAGCCAAGCGGCTTGCCAAATCGGCTCATAAATCTCATGCTTATTCCAAATATAAACTTGTACCTTTTTGTCGGGCATATCATTATATCCTTCCATCTGCTACCAATTCAACATATACCAATGTCATAAAATCAAACTCAAATCACTTTTCTCTCCAACACAACCATTCGCTTATCCAAGCCGAATTCAATTTCAAATCAAAGTTCCATTCTCGATTTTCAAATTCTTAACTCATCAATCCAATACCATTTCGGATTCTTATGTCACAAATCCAATTTTCTCGATATCATTCTAATTCAATTTCCACTTAATTGGTTTTCAATTCAATTTCTATCTCTATTTGCTTTTACAAATTCTAATTTAATTTGTTCTAATTCAAACAATCTTCCCCAGGGAATTTCAAACAGTTTTGCTTTTCTAAAACCAGATATCCCCTTTTCAGGATTCAAAACAACTTGCTTTTCACAAAACAATTTAAAACAAAATATTTGGTAGTAATCTGTCACTTAGCAACTCAAAAATGAACACTAATGACGTCGCGATTCATCATCAGGGTTATTTCCCAGCTATCGAAGTGATTTCAATATTATATCACTTTCAAAATCACTTTTAAACTATTCCACTTTGAAATACATTTCAAAATACCATTCACAATGCTGGTTAAACAATTTAAAATTTCCCAAGTATTTAAAATTCTCATATATTTAATTCAATTCCACTTACAAACACTTTTCATGTTTTCAGAATTTTAATTCGAATTCTGATTTAAATTCAGATTTAATTCACTTGATTTCATATGTTTCTCTTATATGATTTCCGATTGGTTATTTATATAACCATTTCAATTTATAATCTCATTCGATTATAATAACAACCAACACATTCTATATATTATAATAATTCCAATATATAGATTCCTTTTATAACAAAATATATTTTAGGTAAAATTATTTCATTTACCCTCTTTCAAAACATACCATGTCGGTCCATCGTATTCAAGTGTTTATAAACCCCTACCGATACAGTGGATCAAACTGATTGACCAGAACCCATAAACACTCAATCAATAAATATACACAATATAAAACCATTTTATGTTGAATAACAAATATGTTCACTCGTATATATACACTCAACTCAATTTAGGGTATTACTAACCCCATCTCTACTGAGTCACGCCACAGAGCCAAGGTAATTACTTAACCTTCAGCTCTTATACCACTGTAACGATTCGGGGAGTTTGATAGGCTTTTCAGCCATCCCTCCTCCACCAAGGTAGCGAGTTACGCTCCCACCGTGACTTACAGAGGTACCCCAACACCATGTTTTACGGCCAGCCTCTCGACTCGACCAACCCCCATTTTCGGGACATGTAGGAGTAAGAGTCTCCCGTTCGCCACCTAACGTGAAGCGAGAACCCCCTATCATGCATACCAATTAAGCAACATGGACTGGTGTGAGTAAAACAATTTAAAACAGTTTGAGCAATTAAACGATATCTCATAAGACCACGCCGTATAACAGAACGAGTTTTTCCCTTATGAGAATCCAAAACATTTGATTTAACTTTCAAAATCCTTTTGAAAGAACTGATAAACTTTATAACAAAACTCTTTTGATATTATAATAATGTCTATCAACCACAACTAAATAATCATCTAGTAGAAACGCTTTTATCTCACGTTCTACATATATAGTATACAATAAAAACCGCGAGCACTTATTGGGTAATGGATTTCCAACTATGACAAGGTATGGAACCACCTTCCGATAGTGTACCTATAGAGAGGAATACACTGGGTTCAACAAGAACATCTTGCAACCTGGCCACACATGACCGACCACTCATTTCTCTTGAGTGTATCGAATGTATATCACTAATGGTTGGGATCAGCAACCGTTTCCCAAATGGGACAGCATCGACAACAGAATAAAGAAGTAAATGAAACTCTAAATCAGGTGATAATACACCCTAATTGGCAGCCAACCACTTAGCCATGTTGCCTGCCCGATTTTTTTCATTTCCCGGTTGTGAGGCTAGAGGCCACGCTTATCTCTGACAGATCACACATTTATTCACTTTGAATGTCACATCGTCATACCCGCCAAATCACAAATTTATTTCCCTAAAAATACAATGGGTATACAGCTAAGAGAGACGAATTCCTCAGCCACCAAACGTATATACATTTGAAGAGATCAACTTACGCGATCTATTAAATATACTCTGTCAGACATTCTTCCATGCAGGTCGTCCTGGGACTGGACAAACCGAAGGCATTATTCTGTAAGCAGGAAAACCCTTGCATAACTCCGTCTTCAATTATCCGCATCATATTTGATTCGCAACGCTAAAGCCCATACAGAGTGGTTTTCAGATAATGAATCTGATCCCGGTCTCTCCGTATTGACAACGGAAATGGTCAAAATCTTCGATAGTCGGTGATTTAACTATCAAAGGAAAACATGTGTACAAACAACGGTCGTATTTCCAAATGGAAATCTTACCGAGCAAATCATCAATCAACACTGATCCACTTTAATTTAATTTGTCATTCAATTATCCATTTCCTATTCCTATTTCCATATATTCAACATTTCTTATTTTCTAAATTTAGAAAATATACGTTATTAACATTGGAAAACATTTCCATTTCTTATTTTCTATATTAGAAAAACATTTTTGATTCTTATCTGGAAAACATTTCCATTTCTTATTTTCTATATTAGAAAAAAAAAATTGATTCTTATTTAGAAAACATTTCCAAAACTCCTACATTGGATTTAAACAGATGTTTAAATAAAACATCGTTATGCTAACTCAACTCATTATACTCGTTTACTAAATTCACTTAACCAATCTTCACTGTCGAACCTTAACCATTCCTTAATTAAAGACGAAGTCAATCAAGTTGGGGTATAACTACCTCTCAGACCTTAACCGAACAACATTTCTAACTTCGAAACAGATAAGGTTCACATTTTAAACCTTTAACAAACTTCCTTACATAACCCTCTTTCGAATAAATCTCTATTCGATAACTCTTTCCTTCAAATAAACTATATTCGATAATCACTCTTCGAATAGCCATATTCGATTAACTCCATTCATTTAACACTATTCGATTAACTCTAATCGATTTACTTTTATCATTTAGCTCTATTTGATTAACTCTATTCTATTAACTCTATTTGATTAACTCTATTGGATTAACTCTATTGGATTAACTCTATTTGATTAACTCTATTGGATTAAATCTAATCAATTAACTCCCATCGTTTAACTCCTTTCGAATAAACTATATTCGATTAACTCCTTTCGAATAAACTATATTCGATTTACTCTTTTAACTCTATTCGAATATACTATATTCGATTAACTCCTTTAACTCTATTCGAATAAACTATATTCAATTAACTCCTTTCGAATAAACTATATTCGATTTACTCCTTTAACTCTATTCGAATAACTAATATTCGATAACTCCTTTAATTCTATTCGAATAAACTATATTCGATTAACTCCTTTCGAATAAACTATATTCGATTTACTCCTTTAATTCAATTTGAATAACTAATATTCGATAACGCCTTCCGAATGTACTATATTCGAATAACTCCTTTCGAATAAACTATATTCGAATAACTCTAATCCGACTAACTCTAATTCAACTAACTCTAAATCAATTAACTCTATTCGAATAACTAATATTCGACTAACTCTTGTTCGATTAACTCTATTCAATTAACTCTAACTCGATTAACTCTAATCGATTAGCTCTAACTCGATTAACTCAATTCAATTAACTCTAATTCGATTAACTCTAATCGATTAATTCTAACTCGATTAACTCTAATCAATTAATTCTAACTCGATTAACTCTAATCGATTAACTCTAACTCGATTAACTCTAATCGATTAACTCTAACTCGATTAACTCTAATCGATTAACCCTAATTCGATTAACTCTAATCGATTAACTAATATTCGATAACTCTTTTCGAATAATTAATATTCGATAACTCCTCTTGATTAACTCTATTTTGATTAACACATTCAATTATTCTATTCGAATAACTAATATTCGATTAACTCTTTTCGAATAAACAATATTCGATAACTCCTTTCGAATAACTAATATTCGATAATCTTCTAACTCATTTTGATTAACTCTACGTCCATATTCAGTTTCAAATATCGATGTTGAAATCGATTCTTACTTCTCTATATAAGTCCCGACTTATATATTCTATTTATCCAACGATAAACATTTCATTAAATTTATAAAATATTATTTATAAATTAATCTTCTCAATCTATCGGTTAGGACAGATTCAATTTGAATCTTTGCTTTAAATCCATATCATGTTATACCCGTGTGCGAAGCACGGGTCTAAACTTTGCTGATGTAAAATTCCATTCATTTGCTAAATATTTCCTTATATGACATTCTTTTCATTTTCCAATAAATTCCTTTTATAACTCTAATTATTCTCTAAATAAATATTTCCTTTTATAATCTAGTTATTTTCTCAATAATTCTTTTTTTATAATTCTAATTATTTTATAAATATTTCCTTTTCAATTCTACTTGTAAATGTTTTACAAATATTTCCTTTCCAATTCTATTTCTAACTATTTTACAAATATTTCCTTTCCAATTCTATTTGTAAATGTTATACAAATATTTCCTTTCCAATTCTATTTGTAAATGTTATACAAATATTTCCTTTTCAATTCTATTTGTAAATGTTATACAAATATTTCCTTTTCATATATAAAATCCATTGATTTTATATAAATAATTCATTTTCAAAATACACCTTGAAAATCACCTTTTCTACATTCCAGTATTTCTTACGGTATTTAAAATACCAAATAACAATGATCGATATCATTCAACGCATATAACCAACCACAGATTATATATCACATCATACATTACAATATATGAAAAGAAAAGTATTATAAATATTGAGGAATCCAGTTGGATCCCTCCACCCTGTTTCCCTGCATCCACAGATGTTATACAATCTAATTCACATCAATTTCAGTTCAATATGAAATATTCTTATAACAGAATCAATATATATTTAACGATTTATATATATATATATATATTGATTATATATAATTTCAACCAACTGACTAGCAGTTCATCCAAACAGTCAACACACAGCAACCAACCAATATTTATCAGTTATAAAAGTACGTTATAAAAATATAAACTATTCAGAGTTAGTGAGATTGAATCACATCGGACGATCATCGTTAATAACGATAACCATCGCTTGATTCAAACAGACAATTTATTTTGCTATAAATTTTAACGAGCTCCTATTCACTCCTAATCAGTTCCACGGTGTAGCCACCGTCCGTACGATCTTAACGGATTTTGTTTCGCTGAATTTCGTTTGATCAAGTTATGATATTAACAAGTGAATACAAATATTTAAACTAAATTAAACTTGAAAATATTGATTGGGCTTAACTTGATTTCCCTGCCCACTCCAACCCATTTAAGAACACAACCCGCCCCTTTAAACTCCTTATTCCCCCATCACGCAGGAGCGAACCAGCAAAGCTTCCAACTGAAGCCTAATGCGTCATTACAAATCCCCAAACCACACCACCGCACCAACATCCTTCCCTTCGCACACACTTCAACCTCATCCCCAAAATGATAAACTCGAACTTGGAACTCAAAACCCGTCGACGGCAGTTTTTCCGTGCCCTCAGCACTTCGATCGACATCTTTTGATTCGAAATCACCCAATAATTCCACAAACGAAGCTACTCTCCACAATAGATTCAACTACGATATCGAGAACACCCCAAATCGACTATGCTTCAACAAAATCCCAACCCTAACTCCCAAAAGAATGATGTTGTATATTTTGCAATGTTCCAAACCAATGTTGAACACCCTAAATCATATTTCAGGTTGAAGAATTTCTCACGGTGAATCCAAAAATATAGGTTTTGTGATTTACGGGATTTGATTTCATTTTTATTTGATTTTTCAAAGAAGGAATTTCTCACGTTTTAGCTCAGAAGATGGTGGCGGCTCCAAATAGCTGAAGCGAGAATTGTCTTTAGGTTTAAAAGAGTGGAAAAGTATTTATAGGAAGCTTTAAATAAATTTTATATTGATTATTTAATTTATTTTTACTCCTACGCTATCTATATTTGTCTTTAGAAATTCCTGTGATCACATACAATATCCACAAATCATGGAAATTGACATGCAGCTAGAGTTTGACATTACGGACCCAACGAAACTGGTTTCGTCGAATTCCGACTCCGTTTTCTCACACAGCGTATTTTTAACCATCAAAATACTGACTATTTTTCACATTAAAAATCCGTACGAATACACACTAACTCCAAAAATCACGGAAATTGAAATCTAATAAAAATTTGATATCCCGAATCCAACAAAATTGGTTTCGTCAAAAATGGAGGTCGTTTGCAAAACTGGCTATTTTTAAAGCTCTAAATAACCCATTTAAATATATAAATATATTTAAAAACAATTAAATTAAATATAAATAAATATATATTATCGTATATATATTCACACAGAATATCGTATAGTTCCAATTGGATTTATAACTCGATATTCAAATCTCGGTTGAATTGATATTCAATTTATATTGAAAAATCCTTTTATAATATAAATAAATCGCTATAATTTATAAAGGAATCCCATAGCGACTTTACAGAAATTTGATTTGTACATAAATCAAAATCTGCACAGTGAAATCCCGATTTTTCTCTTTCATTAGAAAGATATACTTCACCAGCTCTGAACGTTTCTTGTTTCACAGAAATTGAATTTAAAACGGACCCTGTATATTTAGTTGAAGTTCAAATCGCCAAACAGCGAACTACCGCGCCATTTTGAGCTCGATTATAATTATAATATAATTATACGTTCAACTGTCGTTCAAATAATATATTCGTTAATATAATTCAACTCTAAACGGAATTATATATTTTGAATTGTCTAGTTCACATTATATTGTCAACTCACTATTTCCGACTATTTCAAAATTAAATATATTATTCTATTATTTAAATTAATTAAATATTCAATATTATTTAATTAAACAACCATTTAATTCCTAAACCGTATGATAAATAATTAAATAAATTAGTTATTATATCGCTGAAAATATGGGCCGTTACAGTGTGCGTGCCCGAGTTCCGTGGTAGGGCTACACAGGGAACTCGGTCGGGAGCTTTCCTTATATCTGTGCAGGCCCGCCTTTAAGAGCCTCTCACACAAATATCCCTAGGGTCTGTTTTTCAATAGTGGCTATGGCCCCACCTCGGCCCCTCCCTTAATTAGTAAAGACTACAAGAGCTAAGCGACAAGCCCCTAAGCAAACAATCTAAACATCCATGTGGCATCTACCCTCAACCACCGCCTCGATAGTGAAAGGTCGATGGCCTCTTGGGTTTAGCTCTAGTCTTTCCGCATCTCGCTGGCTGCCGATGACAGGTTCTCGAAGACCTATACTATCTTTGTTGGTCCTGACCCTCCGCCTTCGAAGTGAGGCAGCCGCCGAGCTACCCTTAATGTCACCACGTCACAGCATTCTGACTGCCCCCTACTTGTGCAGTCAAGGCCCACCCACCTGATAGTTACGCGCAGACCCAACCCATATGAGCATAATCCGAACTACACCACCACAAAGGACTACCAGGAGCACCTTTAACGTCTCAGGAAGCCGCGTGCTTCCCCTTCCAGTCCGTCGGAGCTGCCAGAATAATTAGATTAACGTGCGCTCCCCTCGTGTCTTACGACACCATGATGAGTTTGGTTATTCATCCTCTAACATACAGACTATCCCAAGCGCCTCAGTTTACTATGTCATTAGATCCTATGTATAATCATCAATTACGCGCTTGCTCCACCTCGACAGATTTCCCATTAACTTGGTTGTTTCCATTTTTCCTTGACTTCTTCTTCAAGTTACCAAGTTTCTCTTGCTTATTAACCTCATTCATAACTTAATTCATTTAAGTTCATTAATAAGCCTACAACATGTTATTCTCTATATTGTAACTCAATATTCATAATTCATTCTCTTTACACTACTCTTTGTCCCATCTCATGGCTGTCAAAACATGTTCTACTTAATTTATAATTAAGTACATCTTAATTTACATGTTTTCTGTCATTCAACATTTATGATTAAATACAACTTACTTATCTCCATAAGTTTGCCTTCTTCTTTCTCATTTAATCATAATCTCGTCGTACACCGTCATTACAATTTATCATAATTTACTTATTAACTTAGTTCTCTTAACTAAGGTTTACTAATAAGTTTCTCTTTTCCTTCATATAACTAATGTTATCCTCATTTATGGATTTATTCTTATTCTCGCTAATTACTTAATCTTCAATTAAGTGCAACTTTATTACATAAGTTATTTTATCTTCCCCTATCATTTATTATAACTTACCTTATTTCTTAAGTTATAATTCCCACTTGTCCCTAGGACAAGCCTACCTATTATCTTTCCTCTTGTTATTTAAGTTCATTCATAATAGGTTGTTATCATTCCCCATTTTGGCGTTAATTAAGATTTACTTTACCCTTCCCGCTTTTTTAACAAGTTTACTTAACTCCTACTCAATTGAATTGGTTCGTAATACCGCTACAGATTTAATTAGGTTAAGTATCCCAATTTAATGAATTATCCATGCTACCCACGTTACAACTTAACCCTTTATTATTCCCATGTCTTACCACATGTCTTATCTTGGTTAAGTGCTTATTATTTATGTTGTACATGCTACCCATGTAATCCATGCTATCCATGTCACCCACTTAACCCTTTTATTATTCCCGTGTCTTCCCACATGTCTCATCTTGGTTAAGTGTTCATTAATTCATTATACCCGTAATTGTACAAGACCTTCCACATTAGATTTCCGTTTGCGGTTGTTGGATATGCCAGGCGGTTCCGGGCAAACTTCTACCTCAATTCAAATCTAACCTCGTGTCTTAGCACTATTACGCATCTAATTTATGCCTTTGACCTCTCACATTAGATTACCGTTTGTGGTTGCTGGATATGCCGGGCAGTTCCGGGAAGACTTATACCGCAATCTGAATCTAACCTCGTGTCTTAGGAATATAAGTTCTTAATATAACTTATACCTATAATTCAAATCTTGGATTATAATATATGTCAATTACCCATAAACCCCAATTCACGTTTATGCTTATAATCCTATCAATAGATTATGCCTATAATCCCAATTCAACTTAAAATCCCAATTTCATATTCATAATTCCAATTTGATTTGTATTCATAAATCCCACCATAGTTGTATTCATAATTCCCAGCATAGTTATGCCCATGGCCCCATTATAAGTTATGCCCCAAACCTCCCAATCCCATGTTATACCTAAATCAACCTTTTCCCTTTTATTCCCAATATCGTTTCAATCGCATAAATCAGCAATAGACGTAGGCTCAAAGATAGCCTAGCTATAAAAATAAAAAGGGAAGAAAGAAAGGAGGAAAACAAGCATAGGCATAAAACAACTGTTCATAATAACAAGTTAAATATACGATGATAAAATTAGGCATAGGTGAATTCTAGATTTGATCTACAAACTATGGTGAACTGATATGATTCTAGTCCAAATCTTAGATCTAATTACTTATTAGGTATTTTAATATGTAGGTACTACAAACTCACTTTATTGGATTAGCTCTTCAATATGTTTATTATGTGTGTAAATGGGGAATGGTGAACGATAGATCTACTATTATACAAAAAAATGTATTTTAAATCCACTCACTTCTTTGCTTTCCCAATTCTTGATCTGATCCATGGTTTTCTCCCTTTTGTGTAGCACAGATCTAGGCATCTGAATTCTTTCCTTTTATTTTGGAGTAGAGGAATCCTAGATGTATCTTTTTATTTTAAGAAGAGATTTAGAGAGGAAGAGAAGAGATTATATCTAATAATTTCTTGGGGAAGAAGAAGAATCTGAATTATTTTAGGTTGGAGCAGCATCATGGCATCGCTATTAGTTTAGGTGAAGAAAACAATAGGGTTAAGGTCCTTTATATAGCTGCTAGGTCAACGAATGGAGCCACAAATCCGTCCAGAAGCACAAAAATGCACCCAGCCCAGATCTGATTTAGGGGGTCGACACCCCTATAGGGGGGTCGACCCTTGTGTCTACTACCTCCCTATAGGGGGGTCGTCACCCTTTGAGCGGGATTTTTCCCGCTCACCCGCTTTTGACTAAATTTGAATATTTTTGAATTCTGGAGATGATTTGTATATATATATACTTTCTTATGCGTATACAAACTTCTAAAGCTCGTAACTTGTTCATACGTTATCCGTTTTACGCAAACTTGGTGTCCATCTGAACCAGAATTTCGAGGCGGACGCAATGGTGATGTCCGTTTTACTTAATTCCTAATATTTAAATTAAGTATTTTTATCTTATTATCTTTTCTGTTACATACATTGTTATCGTATTAATTTAAATTATACATCACCATTATTTATACATTCATACTTACAAATAGATTTTATTTTTAATTATATTAAAATGCGGGGTGTTACAAAAAAATTCATTTTGATGGATCTGCTTACAAAATGATTAACGTTTAAGGTCTTTTATGGGCATGTTGCTCAATTGGTGAAACTTTTATGTAATGATATTTTGGTTTAGGAGGAGTTTATATTTGATATTGTTGTATAACACATTGCCTTATACTTCGGATATAGATACAGATTAAGTTTTTTGTTGATCAGAAGTAAAGTAATAAAGTTTTCTTTGCGCTCTAGATCGTTTAAATATTGAACATTTTGATATCACTAAAGTAGAAACAGGTGGAAATGGATATGTTGTTGGAATGCTTATTAAGGATCTTAAGGCTGAATCGACACTAGAAGGGCGTTGAATAATGTTTTCTTAATTATATGAATCTTTTTAATTTCGTTCATGCTTTTTTTATAATAATCACAGAAACATGTCATTATTACAAGTAAATGCAACAAAGTAAAAGGAAAAACACAACAGGGTTTTATGCTGGTTCAAAGTTACCTTACATCTAGCCCCTATAGATTTTGTATGGTTTTTTTTTATATATTGCCAGTATACAATCTCGATTCTGAGACTACGAGACACATCCTCTATAATATTAGACCTCTGGGTATAGTTAGATTTTCGGGACTACAAAGCAGTGCCGACCCTGAGCAAGCTGTGGCCGTAGCCCAAAAAAATTTGCAGCAACTAATTTTTTTCTAAAAAACATGGAAGAAACCAAAGCAAAAGCAGGTCAAAGAAGAAGGAATAAAATCATACAATAGCAAACACGATGGGATTTCTACCGCTCAGCCAATGCTCTTCCACGCACTTGTTCGATATCTAACTTTATTGGAAGTTAGAAAATTTGAGGCCCCCCACCACCTCCTCCTCCTCAGTCTGAGGCCCTTGGCCACCGCTTAGCCAGCCTATGCCCAGGACCGGGCCTCCAACTAATTTGATTTCAAGGCTCAACCGCATCCATTTTATAGTTGTATGATTTGATATAGTATTATAGATGTATATATTTTTGATCTTTAATTACAATTGATTCATTAACTCTTGGATAACACTTGATTAGATTGAAAGGCTGGAGAAAATTAAAAATAAATGATTCAGTATCAAAGAAGTGATAATTGACTTTGACTTGATTTAATTTGCCAGATTTTAGTGTAAAATTGGTTAAGAATAGAAAGGAGTGAAAGAGTAGAGAAATATAAGAAATTATTTGTTAAAATTTTGTTTCAAACTTTGCTATAAATTATTAAATAGTCATGTTCATTCGCGAAGATAAACGATGAATAAACACATTCATTCAAATTTGTATTTTTAATTTACTTGCTAGATTGTCGACATACACAAGTACCTTATGTCGACATATCCTCTGGAATTTTGAAAATTGTTTGTTTTAAATTGTTTTGAAAGTACATTACTAAATTTACATTCTAGTTCAATTTAAGTATGGATGTCAAGCAGGTTGTTTTGGGTTTAGATGAGTTGGTAAAAATTTAACCCAGACCATTTAAAGAAAATATAAATCCGACCCATTAAACCTATTTATTAAATCGGTAAACCGAACCCATCAGTTTAACAGGTCAACCCAATCTAACTTATTTAATAATTTTGTTAAAAACTTCATAAACTGGACAGATAGCACGTATCATATCAAACATAATTAAAAAACATCAAACATGTTTCATAAATACATTAGCAGCTACCGTAAGTTGTTTTTAAGTTAGAGATAGACATCAATTACAACACTAACACATTTATAAGATAAACATTTCAGTTTTAAACATAATTACAAGCATTAGAGTTTTTAAACATAAAGATGTAATAATCAATAAGCCCATTAAATGACACAATTATCACTTACAAACAGTTATAAGCATCAAAGCATCTTAAAATTGTGTGCCTCTTCTTGACTGGTCATCATCGTCCATTTAATGGCCTTCTCTCAAGAGTGCTGAAACACATATATGCAATTGATAGTCCATAAATTATTTGATCACATGTGTGCCATTCTGATAATTTCTTTTATAACAAGAAGCAAAGAGGGAATATAATAAAGAGAATGAGATTGAAATTGACCCCAAGAGCAGTTCAGATGATTCATTTTCCTTAGAGAACTTACTAAACAACCAAGTAACCATGTCATCCAAGATATATCAAAGGAATGCGTGTTTGATATATTAGAAAAATATAGTATATGGATGATGAAAAATTGACATCAGTTATGTAGGAATATACAATTGAGGAGCTCACATTCTTCAACAAACATGAAAGGCTTACCGATACATATTGCTCTACACAATGATACCTGTATATTAGACTAAATAGACACACTTGATGCGATACTATAGTTAATAAAGACAGTGCAAGTGTCATTGCAACATAAATTACATGTAATAATACATGTAATGAATAAAATGGGCACAATCCATGTAAGACTTCAACTAATAACATAATTGCAAACATATAGAAATGTACATGAGTAAAACAATATTAAACAAAGGAGAGAGTGATAAAGTAATTACCAGCCAACACGTATAGGTGAAGAAGAAGAAGAAGAAGATTGTTTTGAAAGGGACTAGGATGGATGACTTGATCTACAACCCGATCATATGAAATGAAATGACAATAATTAATATTAAGTAACAATTCAACTAGAATTCTGATAAAGCATTGAGTTAAGCAACCAGGTAAATGAATACAGCAGAAGGAAAATAAAATTCATATTTCAACAAATTTAAGGTCAAACTAAACCTGGCTCATAATGAACATTTAGTAGTGACTATCTTATTAATTGAAGTTCATGATACTACATGACAAATACAAATATCCAATCAAAATTTGACAACATTGGCTTTCTAATTGCCTAAAGTAATTAAGAGCCAGCTAAAGTAGGCTTTTACTTATTTATTTTGATCTATCTTGACTTTTTTTATTTTTTAATAAAAGATGACATAGATATTAAAAAAATACACTGTCATCGTAAGAGCGTCTCTAGTAGTGAGCGTCGATCGGAGGTGGAAACGGGAAAAACTTGGTGAAAACCACTGCTGATCCAGTAGTGAGTGGTGGTTTTTTTAAATAAAGTCTTAAATGGGACATTGATTCCCGTTCAAAACCTAATTTGGGTTTCGTTCCCCGATTGAAAGCTAAACAGGAAGCAGTTTCCTGTCTTTAATCGCCGCTAGGAAAGAAAAAAAGGGAGAACCCCCATTTGAGTTCTCTCCCCACATTTTAATCTTTACTGCTATAACACGAGGGAGAGAATCAAAGCGGGGATTTCCCACATTTTCTCATCTGTTAGGATTGCCTCGCATGTTGTTAAGGAGGAATGATGGTTTGGATACAATAGTCCCACATCATAGAATATATTGAAGGAATTGTGTATAAATATGAGCCGACAGGCACGTAACATCAGGGATTCCTTTTGTTATATGAGAGTTGTGTGCCATCTCATATGCGTGCAAAGAAGGGGGCTTTGTTCCGACTATCGTTACATAATAGTGGTATCGGAGCTGAAGGTTACGGACTGGGCCATGTGGGCAAGGCAGTGCTCTCAAAAGATACTCTTAGGATGTGAGTCAAAGCGGAGACTGTTAGTGTAACACCCCGAAAATTCTTTAACTGTGAAATTAACAAATTAAAGCATAATTAATCTGAAATCAAATAACTAAGGGAAACGGGATACGCCATTTCGTTCGTCTCGGAAAAATACGCGAAATAGAGTCCGAGTTTTCGAAAAACGGAGTCCGTATGAAGAAGATATGGCCTTCGGAAGTTTTGAATTAAATTTAAAATTCAAACAGAATAAAATAATTAAAAATGGGGCCCAATGGGCCAGGGCGGATAAACACCCGCCTAGGCCACCCAGGTCGACTGGGCTGTCGACCTGGGCTACCCATGTCGACAGGGCTGTCGACAGCCCTGTCGACAGGGGTGTCGACCTGGTCGAGCCCAGTCAACCTGGCTGGCCAGGTCTGTGTTTGGCCGATTCTCTGTGGTCTGCTTTGTCATTAGGGCTAGGTGGCGGGTTCTAATTGGTCTCTCTATCTAATGAATGGCTACGATCAATCCAAGCAACATCAATGGTCCTAATCAGTTCCTAACCTCTATATAAACAACCCTAGACTAAACCCTAATCTATTCATTTAAAATTAAGAACATAGCCGCCATGTTGCTGAGGAACGACTAAGAGTAGCCGCCAACTAGAGAGAGAATTAGGAAGAAAGTTCTAAAGCCTAAAGCAATTCAAGCAACCTAAAGCCAATCAATTCAACAAAGGAATCATATCTCTTAATTAGAGAATTCGCCGCAACCATTGTAAGTAGAGTATTACTTTGGTATGAATAAACAACTGTATTGATTTGTATGCTTGAATTGGGATAATAAAGTAATTCATATTTGTGCAAAATTATGTTATTCATTATAAAGAACTACATGCGGTAGTTCTATGCAAGTATACGTTTGGAATATTGCGCAAATTGTGTAATCTATGTTGAAGCTACATGTATGTAGTTGATTGAAATTCATGCAAGTTTGGGGCTTTGTTATTATGCCATCATGATGTATATTTTTGTGCATAAATCATTTTGCAAGTAATGGAAACAAGTTTGGTTGTTATAGTTCATATGAAACTATGTTGGAATTTTGACACCATAATCCATGTATTAAGTCATGCTTTTGCAAAACTTATGAATATGGCTAGGCTATGAATGATATTTGGCATAATTGAAATCCATGATTAAGTCTATCTTGTTTAAAAGAATTATATGATGACATATGTGAGACATGGCTAGGTTAGACTCAAAAATCCCTTTTTGCAAGTTTAAAGCAAACACCATGATTAGGAATATTTATACATAAGTATATTTATACTATCGTTATGTGATTAGACTTAAACCATAATTAAGTTGATCTATGCTTTTGTGTTAGTAACAAAGTATCCCCTTTGTAAACATGTAGAAACCTTATGAACATGACTTGTTTATGTTTATGCCTAAATGAGAACATAGGTCTATGTTGTAGTTAAGACTATGTGACACCTAACTTAGATTCTTATCTTAAGTTTACATGGTTTGGTTTATGTCACCTATGCTTTATGACCAAAGTATATATATGCAAGTACACCAGTTTCTATTATGTATTTCCAACGTCATATGCAAGTTCATGCGCTCATCTTCCCCTCTTTGTGTATGTAATCACACTTTAAGCCTCCCCTTTTCGCATGGCTAAATTGGGCTTTAAAAGGCTAAGCCTAATATATATAAACGGACGTGTAAAACGGGGGAAAACAACGTTGGGTTAAAATTAATTAATGAATGAAAATATAAAATAGAAGGGCCCAAATTCAAGTATGGGTTGGGCCCGTGATTGGTGTAACCTTTACACCATTAACTTAATAATGGGCCGCAAATATTTACATATAAGAAATAAAGAAGAATGACAAAATATGTAAATGTAGAACATACGATGTGTTTAACCCGAGGTTGGATTGAGTTGTGATGTAAACCTGCCCGGAACCGCCCGGCTGTCCAGTAGTCACAACAATACCTATCCAATGTGGGAGGTTAAACATGGAGCCCAATAAGGACCCGAGGTTAGACTGAGTTGTGGCGTAAGACTGCCCGGAACCAACCGGCAACAGGCAGCCACAACAATACCTGTCTAATGTGAGAGGTCAGGGCCTTAATAAGACAATTAAGGCTGAGTCAGGATTGTTAGGATTAAGTGAACTAAAGACTTAATCAAAATGGAACATGCTAAACTAAACGGACTGGTGGGGTTAGGTTAGGAAACACTTAACCAACTTAGCATGTTGGCTAGAGATAGAAAACCTAGTAACGGGGGACCCTTTTCAGCAGTAACCCTAAAAGGTGTATCAGGATACCCTGAAACTAGGCAGGGTGGGGCACGATTACTGGGCTGATTGTAAGAGGTCAAATCGACGGCGGTGGTGTAGCAGTGTAGGTTCTAACGGAGTGCGGGCGTGCACACACTCCGGTGCAGAAAAATAAGGCACTGGACACCAGTAGCGTACCTGTGCACTCTAAGGTTGTGTCGGGTTGCCACTATGGGACTTGATACACCCCATGGTGGGACCAACATAGGTAACTACGACATCGGGGGCCGTAAGACACATGTAACTATGCGAGTAGGAGCCGATCATCATAGAATGGATCACATCACCCTGATTATGGGTGCCAGTTGGAAACTAGTTTATATGGGTTCAGAGAATAACATGGGGTACGACAGTATATTCGACCCTAGACAACTTAACCAAGTTTATAGTGCATGCCCACTTCTTGTTTATACTTATCATACCCAGTTCTTTATTCATAGACAAAATAGTACTAGACTTACTCAGGCTTTATGTCTGACTCTACTTTTCTTTCGTCTTCTTTCTTCCGTTTCCCCCCCCCAGGTTCTCAGGGAGGGAACACAGCAGCTTGACCAACCTCAACATCCAACTTGAAGAAGAGAAATGTATTGCTTGGACTTTCCTGTTTTGAACTATGGCTTTGGACAATCCACTATGGGGCTTTTGCAGTTTATCTATGTTTTATTTATGCTTCTTTAAATAATGTACTCAAGACAGATTATGAAAGTGTTATGTTATGTTTTTGGAAAGGATGTTGTTGTAACACGTATTTGACTTTATGAAATAAAGTTTGTTGTTCTTCCGCTGTTTACAAATATGTGTTCTTATATCTGTCTTGTATATCTGTGACTTGTACTTATAAACCTCCACCAAAATTAGGGCATTCCCTTTGAGAGTGACCCTAACGGAGGTGGGGTGTTTCACTTGGTATCAGAGCATAGGTTTACCAGATAAGATAAAAAGTTTTGAAAAAATTATTTTCAAAAAGGAAATTTAAAGAAGCATTTTTAAAAGAAAAATATTATTTTATTTTAAAAGGCAAAGTCCACTACCCAAAGCCATAGGTACTATCTCTTATCCTTCGTTTTGAACCTATCCTTTTTGTTTTAGCATGTCCGAAGATCTTAATTTGCCGGAAGGGGTACCAATACCTGGTTGGTTTAGGCGATTCTTAGAAGCAAGGGCCACTCAGCCAGGTCCTACCGTTCCTCCTCCCCCAGCAGAAGGAAATCATCCAGCCGCAGCGGCACCTTTTCCTCCACCTCCTCCTCGGGGAAACGCTTTTGCTAAGATATGTAAAGATTTTAAAGCTATGGGAGGAAGGGATTTCCATGGAACTGAGTCCTTCGTGGCAGCTAGAAATTGGCTGAAAGAAACGGAGGACCTATTCATCATCTTTGAGGTAGAAGATAGACAAAAAGTACAGTTGGCAGTGTGGCTATTGAAGGGCGAGGCTTCCTACTGGTGGGAAGTCACTAATGCTGAAAGACCAGTGGAGACATGGGAGGACTTTAGGGCTAGGTTTGAGACTAAATTTCTCTCAGATGCAGAACGAAGTTTTCAGTTGGAAAAATTCTTATTTCTTAAGCAAGGGGACAAGACAGTCCGAGAGTATGTGAATCAGTTCGATGAGCTGGCTAGGTTTGGGCTTGACCTAGTCAACACCCCGCACAAGAAGGCTCTCCGTTTCGTCAAAGGGTTGAATGAGCCATTACACAGTTTGTCCATGACCCATATACCCATGGGAGCCACGTATGAAAGATTGGTGCAAATGGCATTGCTGAATGAAGAGGATAAGGGCAAGAAGGAGACAAAGGCAGAAAGCTCTCAAGGGAAGAAAGAGGGTTTGCAGCCTAAGAAGACAGACTTTAAGAAAGGCGGGGAAGGCAACAAAGAGAAGAGGACGTGTAATTTCTGTGGCAAAGTGGGGCACTTAGTAAAGGACTGCCGGAAAAAGAAGGCCAAGGAGAATGGTGGGTGCTTTTCTTGCGGTCAGACGGGCCACATGGCTAAGGACTTCCCAAAGAAACGAGGACAGGGGCAGGGCGCTGGATCCACCTCAGGGGCACAGGTTCATGTACTAGAAGCGCCACCTTTGCAACAGCGAGGTACAAATACTTCTGTAGAAAGCGTAGTTTATCTTTATGATCACCCCGTTCGCACTTTATTTGATTCTGGCACATCACACTCATTTATCTCGTCTGCTTTAGTAGAATCTCTGCACCTAAAAACTAGTATGGTAGAGGACCCCTTAATTGTTTCAAACCCAATTGGGGGCCCAGCTCATTTGTCTATGATCTGTTTGGGATTGAAAATTTCTATTCTAAGTGTTGAATTTCAATGTAGTGCCTTTGTTTTGGGCTTTTCGGGTTATGGTTTGATTTTGGGTATGGATTGGCTATCCAGTAATGGGGCCATCCTTGATTGTGAGAAAAGGGTTGTTAGGCTCCTAACCCAGCTCGGTAGTACTTTGGAAATTTCTTGTAATCCCTCGCATGCGGTTATGCTTAGTTATCTTGAATCGTTAGATGCCTCTGTTGAAAATTTGCAATCAGTTAGAGTGGTCCGGGAATATCCGGATGTCTTCGAAGAGGTGAAGGGCTTGCCTCCGAAGCGGGAGATAGACTTCCGCATATATCTTGTAGATAATGCAAAACCCGTTGCATTGCCCGTTAGACACATGGCTCCACGAGAAAGGAAAGAGCTCAGTAAACAGATTAAAGAGCTTCTAGAAAAGGGGTTCATTAGGTGGAGCATTTCAGAATAGGGCGCTCCAGTAGTGTTCGCCACTAAGGCTGAAGGTTCATTTCGCTTATGCATGAGTTGTAAAGAATCACCTTAGTAAGTACATTTGGCAACATAGTTGGACTTAGGAAGGGACTCCCTTGTGACCTAAAAGGAGTCCATCATGCTTAGTTTCCTAGAATCATATGTGGTGGTTGGGTTGAGTAATTCTTTGGGTGTCAGTCTGATGTTGATTTCGGTCTTCGGGGCTGATGCTTAGAGAGTTCTTCTCCTAATCAATATATATGTGGCATAGATTTCCAGTTTTGACACTGCCCAATGGGCACAAAGTTTTTACTTGTTTCTATAATTCGACTATACCTTTAGGTAGGACCATTTCCTATCATTGATAAAATTTGGAAAATGACCTATAGATTAGAGCTACCCGAGAAGTTGGCCGGAGTCCACAACGTCTTTCACGTTTCACATCTCCGAAAACGTCTACATGAGTCTGCTGAAGTGGTAGAGCCAAATATCCTCGAAGAGGCCGAAGTGGAACGCGAAGCAACCATAAGAAAAGTTCCAACTCGCATCTTAGGAACGGAAGTGAAGAAGCTACGCAACCGTGAAGTCAAGCTCGTCAAAGTTCAGTGGAGCGACGCCGAGGGAGACGCGACTTGGGAAACTGAAGCTAGAATACGCACAGCCTACCCTTTTCTGTTCGAGGGTACATCCTTGATCTTTCATTTTCCTTAAGTTGCGCTTTTATCTATCTTTTTAGGTATATTTCCTCGACCTTATCTTTAGGGTAGAAACCTTTTGGATGGAAACATGTAATTGAAACATGTTATGGATGATGGCTGCAAGTGGTTGCAAGTGATTACTAGTGGTTGCTCGTGGTTGCATATACACACACAATCTAGGTTTTAGATCGGCTCAGTCACTTCATATTGCATATGCATATATGTTTGCATTCATATGTGGTTGAACTTTAATGTGTTGTCATGTGGATGTTGCATTTGTATTGAATGATTGTGCACTCATGTAGAATCAAGAATAGGAAAATTTGCATACATAATGGATTCATGGCACTTACATAATTCGCATTAAGGAGGTCAACTGAATCAGTAGACCGCCTGATTTTGCATTAGATAAGTACATGTACACACACACTTCGCATATGATCATGAAGCATTAGAAGTCTTTTAAGGACAATGGATGCTCGTGTTTGATGGATGAGTAGATGGATGATTGGATGTTAGGATAAACATTCCTCCTAACTTGAAGATTTCGGGGACGAAATCCTTTTAAGTGGGGGAGAATGTAACACCCCGAAAATTCTTTAACTGTGAAATTAACAAATTAAAGCATAATTAATCTGAAATCAAAGAACTAAGGGAAACGGGATACGCCATTTCGTTCGTCTCGGAAAATACGCGAAATAGAGTCTGAGTTTTCGAAAAACGGAGTCCGTATGAAGAAGATATGGCCTTCGGAAGTTTTGAATTAAATTTAAAATCCAAACAGAATAAAATAATTAAAAATGGGGCCCAATGGGCCAGGGCGGATAAACACCCGCCTAGGCCACCCAGGTCGACTGGGCTGTCGACCTGGGCTACCCATGTCGACAGGGCTGTCGACAGCCCTGTCGACAGGGGTGTCGACCTGGTCGAGCCCAGTCAACCTGGCTGGCCAGGTCTGTGTTTGGCCGATTCTCTGTGGTCTGCTTTGTCATTAGGGCTAGGTGGCGGGTTCTAATTGGTCTCTCTATCTAATGAATGGCTACGATCAATCCAAGCAACATCAATGGTCCTAATCAGTTCCTAACCTCTATATAAACAACCCTAGACTAAACCCTAATCTATTCATTTAAAATTAAGAACATAGCCGCCATGTTGCTGAGGAACGACTAATAGTAGCCGCCAACTAGAGAGAGAATTAGGAAGAAAGTTCTAAAGCCTAAAGCAATTCAAGCAACCTAAAGCCAATCAATTCAACAAAGGAATCATATCTCTTAATTAGAGAATTCGCCGCAACCATTGTAAGTAGAGTATTACTTTGGTATGAATAAACAACTGTATTGATTTGTATGCTTGAATTGGGATAATAAAGTAATTCATATTTGTGCAAAATTATGTTATTCATTATAAAGAACTACATGCGGTAGTTCTATGCAAGTATACGTTTGGAATATTGCGCAAATTGTGTAATCTATGTTGAAGCTACATGTATGTAGTTGATTGAAATTCATGCAAGTTTGGGGCTTTGTTATTATGCCATCATGATGTATATTTTTGTGCATAAATCATTTTGCAAGTAATTGAAACAAGTTTGGTTGTTATAGTTCATATGAAACTATGTTGGAATTTTGACACCATAATCCATGTATTAAGTCATGCTTTTGCAAAACTTATGAATATGGCTAGGCTATGAATGATATTTGGCATAATTGAAATCCATGATTAAGTCTATCTTGTTTAAAAGAATTATATGATGACATATGTGAGACATGGCTAGGTTAGACTCAAAAATCCCTTTTTGCAAGTTTAAAGCAAACACCATGATTAGGAATATTTATGCATAAGTATATTTATACTATCGTTATGTGATTAGACTTAAACCATAATTAAGTTGATCTATGCTTTTGTGTTAGTAACAAAGTATCCCCTTTGTAAACATATAGAAACCTTATGAACATGACTTGTTTATGTTTATGCCTAAATGAGAACATAGGTCTATGTTGTAGTTAAGACTATGTGACACCTAACTTAGATTCTTATCTTAAGTTTACATGGTTTGGTTTATGTCACCTATGCTTTATGACCAAAGTATATATATGCAAGTACACCAGTTTCTATTATGTATTTCCAACGTCATATGCAAGTTCATGCGCTCATCTTCCCCTCTTTGTGTATGTAATCACACTTTAAGCCTCCCCTTTTCGCATGGCTAAATTGGGCTTTAAAAGGCTAAGCCCAATATATATAAACGGACGTGTAAAACGGGGGAAAACAACGTTGGGTTAAAATTAATTAATGAATGAAAATATAAAATAGAAGGGCCCAAATTCAAGTATGGGTTGGGCCCGTGATTGGTGTAACCTTTACACCATTAACTTAATAATGGGCCGCAAATATTTACATATAAGAAATAAAGAAGAATGACAAAATATGTAAATGTAGAACATACGATGTGTTTAACCCGAGGTTGGATTGAGTTGTGATGTAAACCTGCCCGGAACCGCCCGGCTGTCCAGTAGTCACAACAATACCTATCCAATGTGGGAGGTTAAACATGGAGCCCAATAAGGACCCGAGGTTAGACTGAGTTGTGGCGTAAGACTGCCCGGAACCAACCGGCAACAGGCAGCCACAACAATACCTGTCTAATGTGAGAGGTCAGGGCCTTAATAAGACAATTAAGGCTGAGTC
The DNA here is from genome assembly GCA_030737875.1 of Allium sativum. NCBI lineage: Eukaryota > Viridiplantae > Streptophyta > Magnoliopsida > Asparagales > Amaryllidaceae > Allium > Allium sativum. The sequence goes on along the minus strand of CM060915.1, from coordinate 885,758,729 downwards.
AGGATTGTTAGGATTAAGTGAACTAAAGACTTAATCAAAATGGAACATGCTAAACTAAACGGACTGGTGGGGTTAGGTTAGGAAACACTTAACCAACTTAGCATGTTGGCTAGAGATAGAAAACCTAGTAACGGGGGACCCTTTTCAGCAGTAACCCTAAAAGGTGTATCAGGATACCCTGAAACTAGGCAGGGTGGGGCACGATTACTGGGCTGATTGTAAGAGGTCAAATCGACGGCGGTGGTGTAGCAGTGTAGGTTCTAACGGAGTGCGGGCGTGCACACACTCCGGTGCAGAAAAATAAGGCACTAGACACCAGTAGCGTACCTTTGCACTCTAAGGTTGTGTCGGGTTGCCACTATGGGACTTGATACACCCCATGGTGGGACCAGCATAGGTAACTACGACATCGGGGGCCGTAAGACACATGTAACTATGTGAGTAGGAGCCGATCATCATAGAATGGATCACATCACCCTGATTATGGGTGCCAGTTGGAAACTAGTTTATATGGGTTCAGAGAATAACATGGGGTACGACAGTATATTCGACCCTAGACAACTTAACCAAGTTTATAGTGCATGCCCACTTCTTGTTTATACTTATCATACCCAGTTCTTTATTCATAGACAAAATAGTACTAGACTTACTCAGGCTTTATGTCTGACTCTACTTTTCTTTCGTCTTCTTTCTTCCGTTCCCCCCCCCCCCCCCAGGTTCTCAGGGAGGGAACACAGCAGCTTGACCAACCTCAACATCCAGCTTGAAGAAGAGAAATGTATTGCTTGGACTTTCCTGTTTTGAACTATGGCTTTGGACAATCCACTATGGGGCTTTTGCAGTTTATCTATGTTTTATTTATGCTTCTTTAAATAATGTACTCAAGACAGATTATGAAAGTGTTATGTTATGTTTTTGGAAAGGATGTTGTTGTAACACGTATTTGACTTTATGAAATAAAGTTTGTTGTTCTTCCGCTGTTTACAAATATGTGTTCTTATATCTGTCTTGTATATCTGTGACTTGTACTTATAAACCTCCACCAAAATTAGGGCATTCCCATTGAGAGTGACCCAAACGGAGGTGGGGTGTTTCAGTTAGGATTGCCTTGCATGTTGTTAGGAGGAATGATGGTTTGGATACGACAGTTGTATATTTGCAATATGCTGGTTTGCTTGTTGATGAAGTAAGAGCTGAAGTGAGATGGTTAGGTGTAGTTTGTATGTGGTAGGTTTAGTTTGTATGTTGGTCTGGAAAGGATATGTAACTATTTGCTGATGGGAGCATGCAGTATGTATTATGGAAGGTAGTGGTTGTTGATTGTGTGGCTAAAGAGATGAAGAGTGTAATGGTTGGAGTTGACATAGTAGTGAGGAATGTGTGAATGGGTTTGCATGGGTAGTGATTCATGGCTACAGGTTTGCATGGGTAGTGATGCATGGGTAGTGAAGTGTGTTAGAATCTGCCGCAGCCGATAAGCAGAAAAACCAAGAATTGAGCACAAGGCTCTGATGTAGTGAGAAAACTGCAACGCGTGAAACCTTGTTCTGATTGCAAAGGTAAAGATTAAATAAATTTTGTGTTGCCTGAAGCCTTGGTATTTGTTGTATAGTTGAAAAATGCCGATTGGTTTAGCTGGTATGAATTATGTAGTGCAGTTTGAATTATTGCTTAGATGAAAAAGATAACAGTAGAAATTTTTATGATAATACCAACAGCAGTAGTAATACACCAAAACATGATACTGGGAAAGTGTTTAATCAGGATTTTTCGGATTAGCTGAAGCTCGGCCTGTGTCCTGCAGCAGTTTCCGATGGTAATAACATTCTTTGTGCTACTAGTATTACATACAGCTCCAATGAAAGAGTTGAGCAGAGTAAAATAACGGGAGGAATACTGGAGTTTCTTTCATTTGTACCAGATGCTTTAGAGCCTAAGGACACAGAGACTTCTATTTGTTATCCGAAGAAGTGTTCTGAATCGATTGATGATGAAGATGAGATGATACTTTGTCAGCTCAATCTTACACTTGCATTCTCACCCACGCATGGACAAATATGGTATAGGTGATAGCTGTAGTAATGAATTTGGACTATGGAAGTCTGGTTAGGGATTGTAGCGATGATAGTGTTAGAGAATTTGTCAGCTGATAGCAGTTTGGTGAGGATGACAATGCCCCTGGCAATGGTCGATTGACTAAGGTGAAAATGCAGGGAAAAAGTGAATGTATATGTGATGCTGAATGGAGGTGTAAATGTTTATGTGAAGGATGTGTGGGTTGTTTGTCGGATGCTGTTGCATTTGACTATGAGGGAGTTGTTGTGGATAGTAGTATAGTGCATGTCTGAGGGTGGTGTGTGTATGCATCAAAAGGGAAATAATGTTGAATTAGTTGATTATAGTTGAATGATTGGATGAGGAAATGCTGGTGCAGATTGATTTGTGTTAGGTATGGAGCTAGAAGAATGAAGTGGAAAGGTGAGAATGGAAAGGGAGCTTGGCAAGTTGGTGAAGAAGCTTGAACGAGGTGATGTAGTGCAGTTTTGTGGTTTAATGATGGAAGTGTGTTGATGATCAGTGATGTCTGGTGGAATGTATAAAAGTGATGACGAAGATGGGTTTTTTGTTTGTTTGTAGCAGACGTGAAGAATGCAGCAAAGATGCATTGAGTGAACTAAAAGCACAAGCTAGTTTGCTTGTGCGGAAGTGATGTGAGAATAAAATGAAGACGAAGAAGGGTAGAATTTTAGTTACGGTGTTGGATATTTATGGAGCACTGAAGGAGAACTGTTTGAAGATATATCTATAAGAAGATAGATATGCCTACATGTAAGTAAGCTGAGTGAGGAAGACTTGGTTTTGTGTCATCCAACAAGTAAGGAAGAAGAGTTGTGGTTCTCAGAGATGACATATACAACGGTATCAGGAAATGACCCGAATGGAGAGGTCAGTGGATCCCTAAGCGAAAACCAAGAGAAGTTGATGGTTAAAGTATCAATCAACGTGCAACAGTTTAGCATGTCCAACCAGGTAGAAACAAGATTTGTGATAGAGTTTGTCTAGGCAAGACGATGAATTTTTTTGAGAAGCGCACCTCATTGCTTTATAAACTAGATGTTAGCACATCTAGTTTAAGGTAGGGTGTTAGAAATAATTACTCTTTCTTTATTTGTCCTATTCTTTAGTTAGCACGTTTAATTTTGTTTGTCCTAGTTTTATGGCTTCTAATTTGTATTTGCTTTCGGTTCAAGTAATAGTCTATTTATGTATGACTTTAGTTGACTAATAAAAGATAAGATATATTTTCGAGCATTCAGTTTCATTTCTATTATTCTACTACTGGTATCAGAGCCTTATTCTCATACGAGTTCTTTGATTCTGAGAGTTCCACTCCGGCGGTGGTAGCTACCGTTTAAGCTATCGTCCACCGGGTTAGTGTCGCCCTTTTCGTGTCTATTAGATCACGAACAAAGTTTGATATTGCTGCTAAAACCAGCCAAGATCTAAGCCTGTTAGAACCAGTCACCGCTGCCATGGAGAAAGAGTAGCTAGCTCATGCTTGTGAGTTGTGTCATTGAAGATCTTAATGTCCTTTTAAATTTGCCTTGGATCCGATGAACACGCTGTTATTCCTGTGCTGCTGGAGATCTGCTAGTTTTGATGTGATTAGCAGTAATTTGGGTTCTACTTTGGATACATGTAATATTTTAGCTAAAAAAAAAGGATAACTTCATTACAGTTCTTCCTCTGCTTAATAAATTTGAGGCTTTGCCTGGCTTTGTTGTTGAGATCGAAGTGATGGAGTATGGCTTGTGTTTTTGATGATGTTGGTTGAGTTGCAGTCGGGGTGGATGAGCAGAGGTGTAGTGATTGTCACTGATGTGCAAGCTATCATGGGTTGTGTAACGATGGTGTTCGGATTTGGTTTAGTGATAGTGTAGAAGTGATGCAGAATGCTAGTAGATGGGGATAGTGGTCGGAATTTTTCATCGTGGAGGAGATGTGAGACTGCAATTTGTCAGTGGTATCAGAGCCGAAGGTTACGGACTGGGCCATGCGGGCAAGGCAATGCTCTCAAAAGATACTCGTAGGATGCGAGTCAAAGGGGAGACTGTTAGGATTGCCTCGCATGTTGTTAAGGAGGAATGATGGTTTGAATACAATAGTCCCACTCACAGGATATATTGAAGGAATTGTGTATAAATATAAGCTGGTAGACACGTAACATCAGGGATTACTTTTGTTATATGAGAGTTGTGTGCCAACTCATATGCATGCAAACAAGGGGGCTTTGTTCCGACCGTCGTTACATAACAGTATCTACCAACGCTGCTGGAGATGCTCTTATTTTGAAGTCTAATAACTGTTAATCGAACAACATACCAGGTTGTCTTTGAAGCTTGGAACAAGAAGTTGAAAACTTAATTAAGATGCTGGCATGCATCCACATCATATAGAAGACACAGCAGGTCCAGCTCCTACAATATTTGCAGATTCAGTTAATGGATCACAACCACACAATAGTTGTTATACATATCAGTACATAAGGTATCTGTGAGTTGAAACTTTAGAAAGAGATAAAAATAACATTGGAAAAAAGGATAGAGAACATATGCAATAATAAGCTCATCAAAATTTCAATTGACAAAAAGAAATCGCACTAAATTAACTACAATTTTCCTCAACATTCACAACTATTGTACACAGCACACAGAAAATCAATTGAAAACCATACAAAGCATAACATTTATAAAAGGAACATTTTCCAAATGAGAAGTTAAAAAATTGATCCAAACTTCTGGATTTGATTTAGTTTTTGTATTCTTACTAGCTCACTACCAATTTGTAGAACATAATCAGAACATCTATTGCTACCTCCATTAGACGCAGATCAGTCATATATACCTAAAAAGTTCTACAGCATGATTACCACTGTCCTTAAAAATATGTTTTAACACAAACAATGAATGCAATTAAGCGATTAATAACTTACTACAAAATTGGTTGATTTTTCAAAGAGATGCCCAAGTCATGGCGAGAAGAAAGTGAAAGAATGAAGTGGTTGATTATTTTACTTCTGATTATGTACAACGAGAAGACATCCACAGATTCAAAGATGCGGAGTTAACCCCAAATAATGAGAGAAGAGAAGACACATTAATTAGCTGTCGATCAAATTCATGGAGAAAACAAGAAGATATTGAAGTGAAGAGGGAAACCCTTATTGTTGAGAGGTCAAGGTGAATGTAGTTTTTCCTGCAGAAATGCTAGAAGGCCATGGTATTTGGTCAGAAAAAGAGATAAAATACAAGTGGCTGGTTGAGCGGCAAGAAAGAAAATAAAGGGTATGTTATAAAATGAACACAGAACAGAAGAAACAAGGAGAGAGGACATTTCTATTCATTCAGATGTGTATATGATTTCTATTACATTGGCTCCTTTATATATATGCTTTGGAGCTAGTGATTAAACTTATCCCATGATGTGGGACTAAACAGAAAGATACAAAAGCATATTCACTCTTATATATTACAACACTCCCCCTTGAATATGCGTCTTCAAAATCTTGAATGCTCTGCCAACTTGAAGCTGTCCCTTTTAAAACATATATGATGATTGCTCCCCCTTATTATTATCTTGTTTGCATATATCCATCTAGTCGATACAGCTTTTGTTTGTTGCCTTAAAACTCAATAAGGAAACCCAATGGGAAAAACCTTAAACGAGAAAAATAGTGCAACATGTGACATTATTGATATCATATTAAAATGATATTCCTTCTAATAGTTTGATGCTTCAGGATCAACACAATGCCTCATTAAAACCTTACTAAGAAAAATCCTATGGGAAAAATCTTAGTGAAGGAAAAAGAGTACAATTACATATTTTAATCTCATTTCTTATAATGAAGTTTGATACTTCTGGATCTGGATAGTGCCTCGTTAAAAACCTTACTAAGAAAAACCCGATGGGAAAAATTTTAGTGAAGGAAAAAGAGTACAATATAAAATGTCATATTTACTATGTCAAAAAGAGTATGATACTTCTGGATCAATGTAATGCCTCGTTAAAACCTTAATAAGAAAAACCCAGTGGGAAAAATCTTAAATAAGGAAAAAGAGTACATTATGACTTATTCTTTTGGGTTGATACTTCTAGATCATGACCCATGCCTCAATATCTGGATTAATGAATCCAGCGACTGTTGTCTACAACGCTCGATAGATTAACGATGGATCTCATGAATTATTAGTGCAGATCCAACTTGAAGGCGCCTCAGAATCCATAGGTGGTTGTTGTTCGCCGCCCTCTACCTTTTTCTGAGGCTCACACCCATCGTGGTATTTGCTTCCTTCCTCCTATCTAATCTTAACAGATCTGGTCAAAAACAAAGCAAGCCGCGAACTTCTTATTTCAGATCTGTGTAGCGAAGGCATGGCGGTCCTTTTGATAGGATAAAGCGAAACAAAGATATCGTTTAACGATAAAGCCAATTTTAGATCTGAGTTGGCTGCCTCCTAAAAATTCGACATCCATATGTTTCAAACTCAGGATCTAGATTAGGAACTTTCGAACTTCAGGTTCTCATTTTCATATGGAATTTTGAAACTTCAGGTTTCAAATAAGTTCGTGCTGATAACGTGTTATAAAATGAACACAGAACAGAAGAAACAAGGAGAGAGGACATTTCTATTCATTCAGATGTGTATATGATTTCTATTACATTGACTCCTTTATATATATGCTTTGGAGCTAGTGATTAAACTTATCCCATGATGTGGGACTAAACAGAAAGATACAAAAGCATATTCACTCTTATATATTACAACAGGGTACTGTTATTGACAATCCCTTTTTAGTTAAGACGCGTCATGTCCAAAAATGAAAATTCGATACAGTCCCACTGTTTTTTTATTTTTACCATTTTTTATGGTCCTTTTTCGACTTTCAGACCTAAACTTGACAAATCCCCATCCGAGTTCTGCTGAAAAGTTCGGAATCACCTTGCCGAATTTCAAGCGTGACGCCCCTTAACCGAAAGTGGAGTGTCAATAACAATACCCAAAATAAAATCAACAACCAGCCATGAACTTCGTTGAATTCCGCTCATCCTTAACATTTCAATTTCGGGCAGCAAGACTCTTTTTCCTACCGGTTGAATGGATCGACAAAAAGAAACGGGTACAACCCATCTACACCAATTTACCTAATGTTTAAATGGGTTTACCATAAAAAAAAATTTGCGTTAGTAGGTTTGATTTATTCTATGTACTTTTGGACAAATAATTTAGATAAATGGGTTGGTTTGATTTTTAACATCACTAAATTTAAGTATCTCCTTTTATGTACCTCCTAGATTTGAAATCGAGAATTTAATTAGCGTCACAAGCTATTAAAGATCGATTCACTAATCTCTCACCTAGGAATGACAATGGGGTGGGTTTCTCGTTCCCCAGACCCGACCCGGACATTTTTAACCCCGCCCTAGACCTGCCCCATAGACCCGCTGCGGGTCTAAAATTTCGCCTCGTACCTGAAAGCCATACGGGTCAGGGTAGACCCGACCCTCCCCACGACCCAATGTATTGTGCTATAATGTACAAAAATTTATATACTTACAATTTTTGTCATTAAATGATAAATTATATACACATTATAATGTGTTCATAATGATAAGAGACTATAATAAAATGAGTTATAAGATAATAATTCAAAATGTATGCATTTGTTATTGTATGATTATCATTGATGCAAGTTAATACTATGAAAAATTTATACTTGTCGATTGAAAGAATATAATATTCAAGTTATGGCCATGTATACCTAAGAAGATTAACAAGTATCCATTATAGTTATAAAGTGTTTTAATAATGTTTCAGCCATGCGGGTCGGGTTGGGGCGGTTTAGCCGTGCCCCAGACCCGGACCTCCAAAAGCGAGTCGCGGGTCTACCCCCCCCGGAAGACCCTATGGGACAGGTCTAAATGGGTCAAAATAGGGACGGATCAAGCGGGTTTGGACCCTAGACCCGCCCCATTGCCATCCCTACTCTCACCACTCTGATTCATAGAATCTACAACTCAGAGCCAAAGCAAAACCTAACGAGAATATTAGTTCATCAACATCACAGTCAATCATCTTCGCTATCATAGAGAAAAAAAGAAGAAGTGAATATTAGGCTCAGATCCTTAAAATTAAACTTAATACACAAAAACTTCTTTCAAAAAAATATTGTAAATTATATCCTTAAAATTTAATTATTTAATAATTACATAAGAGCATGTAATTATTTAATGAACAATTGCAAATATTAATGCAGTTATATATAAAAAAAGCATAAATATATGCGATTTTTCTATGAAAATTTGCATATATTTTCGCAATTTATTTAAAGAAAAATTACATATTTTTTTGTTGAACAACTACGGAAATTTCTTTTAGATATAATTGCATAAATGTCTACAGCTATTCACTAAATAATTACATAAATTTATACAGTTATTAGTAAATTTAATTCTAGATATCTAATTTATATACTTTTTAACTAGGATATTTTGACTATTTTAAAGCTTAACAGAGACTTTAGATTGTCTCAAATAAACTCTTCATTAGTTCAATAGCATCTGCGTTTTCCTTTTACACGCATATAAGTATAGTTTCAAATTCAAACCGTAAGCTATTTCAGGCTTACACGGAATGGTATACCTCACTAGGTCAAATGGATACATGACAAAATAATATACTCAACAACAAGCACATCAAAGTCCAAATAGTCGCATCTTCTATGTGCGTTGCAGCTGTAGCCCTCATTAGAACCGTACACTCTTCGTTTTTATTCACGGTTGTTTCATCTTTTAAAGCTCATCGGATTTCTCTCTCTCTCTCTCTCTCTCTATATATATATATATATATATATATATATGTCAACAATCAAATTTCAATCTTGCAAGTTGCAACCATCTCAAATATTATCAGGTTAATGTTTACTTTCCAAAGCAAATATTTGTTGTCTGTGTCCCATGTAAAGAATAATAATAGGTAAAGCATTTCATATATGAATCTTAATTAGAAATATAATAAAATTTGTGAATCAATAACGAAAAGAAAATTTAAATCCCATAAATCCACTGAAAAATGCTAAGGTAGTGTTTGATTTGTTAACTGGGCAGTTAATGTTCGCGTCTGCGTCGGACGCGTCCAAGGTGAGTCCCACACTTTTGCCCCTTCAAGACGAACGGTTGAAAATGTGGCTTTCGCGTCGGACGCGTCGGACGCACGTTTGACGCCATGAAATTTCCAGAACAGCCGATTTTTTTCCTCTCCCTATATATTTCCTCCATTTCATTTCCCTTCCATCACCAAAACAGCACCAAATCCGAAAATTTCAGCTCCAATCGCCGTCTACTCGTCGATCTTCTCAGGTTTTGCTTTTATATTTGTATTTTTTTGCTTCTTTACTCCCATATATATTTTATTCGTAATAATTTCGGTTTTTCTTTTCTAGAATAGCCGCAAGTCAGTCTTCGTCTACTCGTTCCATTGCCGAATGGAACAACGATACGACGAACACTTTCATCGATGTGAGCATGGAACATCTCAGTTCCCGTACACATAGTGCTGGAGGATGATATTAGGTGATTGCACAGGCGTTTAACGAGCGGACCGGGTTGGACTACAACGCTGGTCAAATGAAGAACAAGTTTGACAACATAAAAAGAGATTGGGCTCCGTGGAACAGACTGCTACAGTTTGGTGGAGGGGGATGGGACGAGCAATTGGATACCGTCACAGGAACGGATGATTGGTGGGCGACGGCGCCAATACCGATGCGCAAGTTCAAGAGTGGGTCTCCGACACGATTCAGGGAGTTGGACTCCATGTTTGCAGGATGCATCCATACCGATAGATGTCAGCACGCAATTCCGGATGCTCCACCAGTTCATCTGCAAGAGGCTCAGCTCTTTGGCGATATCATTCGTGGCGATAATGTGGAGATCTCGAGTCATCCGACTCGTAGGCCGGTCAGATCTGGTGCTCGCCCTTCTCGTTCAGCTCCTTCGCGCATGGACCGAGACGAGCTTATCGATTTATGCATGTCTGTAGCCGTGAGGAGGATGACTATCAGGATTGTGAGGTGTCGGTTATTATGTCTACACATGACAGATTGGGTCATAACCCATTTTATTCTCTGCTTGGCAAGCCCGAACAGCTTAGGGCTTGTGTTATTCATTTTGTTACGCAGTTGAGGGCTGGAAAGATGTGATGTTTTCTTTTATGTGGGTGTTGTAGTTGTGTTGTTTTATTTTCCGAATGTGTTGTGGTTTGTGATTGTATTGTGATGTTTCTTTTTTTTAAATAATGTTGTAATGCGTTGTACTGACTTTTGTAATCTGTAATTTAAATTCTGCAAGAGGCATTCAGTAATTTTTTTATTCTGCAATTTGTATTCTGCGTTCTACTATTCTGTTCAACAATAAACACACAGAAACACAAACAATTAAAAACAATATGTAAAAAAAACAATAAAATTATAATAACTCTGCCCCTTTCGTAAAAAGAACACATTTCCCGTTCCCAACAATGCCCCTTCCAAATGCCCTTTCCGTTCAAAATCAAACGGACCCTAAGTTTTCAATTTTCAAATTAACTTCTCATCATTGCAGGCATTTGTTTGAACCGTTATTTAAATTATATATAAAGACTAAATCTTTAGTGTTGAGCTCGAGACGGTTCACATTAAATTCAAAAATAAGGATGTGTCCCCTTTTTAGTCATTTTTGAATTGGTTCTACATCGAAATAACGAATTGTCCTTACGAACCTACTAGAGTATTCATTGATGGTAATAGTTACTTCCATTTAAGTGGAGATTATTTTGATCAATTCCAATTCAAATACCGAGCATTAACGCAAACAAATGATTAATTTCTAGGCTAAGTGTAGATATATACTAGTAGTATGACAGTACTTGTTCCTGAAGTCTTAAGTGTGAGTTGTGTCATTAATGATCAAGGACCTTTTCTTCTCCCAAGAAGCTAGAGTGTTTCATAAAATATAATAAGATTCAATAGGAGACCTAATTTAAGTTCGCTCCTGGTATCTAACTTAGCCGAATATTGCACTAGGAAGTGAGAACCTGCATTAAGAACAGGAATTTTTGCAGACTGGAATATTTAAATTGGCCATGCAGACAGGCATAATAAACAAACTTCAAAATGCTCGACATATGTTTGTTAATTATCACTCAACCATCGCAATTTGACATGCTAGGTAAGCTCCATAATAATGCCAGTATATATAGTACTATACATAATCATCAGAAATTGTAGTAAGATTATAAAAAGAAAGGATTTGGGGATTGCAATGGTATCAAGAAACTTTATCCAAGTGCCTAATGTGCAAGAACTAGCTGCAAGTCTTGGTATGTCAATTGAACTTCCTAACAGATATATCAGACAAGAATCTGAAACTGAAAGCATCCATGTAGATATGAATATTGGCCTCCCTATCATTGATTTCAGTCGCCTTCAGGATTCTTCATTCTTCAAAGATGAATCCTCTAAGCTCGAGTTAGCTTGTGAGCAATGGGGTTTCTTTCAGGTTAGCACAATTGCAATTATCATATTATATTATATATATGTATGCATGTACAATACATATGTGTGTGAGTATATATACACACCCAGTATGATCAGTGACAAAATGTTCCTCTGTCAGTTAATAAACCATGGTATTCCGTCGGATTTAATGAGGAATCTGAAGGAAGATATCATGAATTTTTTTGAGCTTCCATTGAAAGAAAAGAAAGTGTATGCACAAGAACCAGGCGGTTTAGAAGGCTATGGCCAAGCTTTCGTGAGCTCGGAAAACAAAACGTTAGAATGGGCAGACATGATGTACATGGTTACTCTTCCAGAACGTTCCAGAAACTTAAAATTTTGGCCTTCCCACTCTTCCACTTTCAGGTTATTAGACTTATCATGTTATGTTCATGTTAGTCTATGACTAGTTATTTGAGAGCAATACATGAATTTCAGGAATACACTGGATAAATACTCGTCGGCGCAGAAAACACTGGCTGGATGCTTGTTGAAGATTATGGGTCAGATTTTGGGGCTCGACGAAGAGATAACGGTAAAAAGATTCAATTTGGAATCACAAACAATGAGGATTAATTACTATCCACCATGCACGAATGCTAACAAATTACTAGGACTGGCACCACACACTGATGCATCTGGCTTAACCATGCTTCTTCAAGTAAATGATACCCAAGGACTGCAAATTAAGAAGGATGGGAAGTGGTTTCCCGTTAAAGCGCTTCCTGATGCTATTATTGTCAACATTGGTCATGTTCTTGAGGTAACATGAGTATGGAGACATATATACATGTGTGTGTATATTCTGTTTTATTTATCATGACTAGCTTGATATGCATTTAATTTGCTTTGTCATGTAGATTATGAGCAACGGGAAATTTAGGAGCATTGAGCATAGAGTGAGTATAAATCCAACCAAGAAACGACTTTCTATTGCGACATTTCATAATCCGATGGCTGAAGTTGTGGTTTGTCCTCTTCCCCAGCTTTTGAAAGAAGATCATGGAAGATATAGAAGCATGAGTTATGAGGATTACTTAATGGCTTACTTTTCTAGTGCTCACGATGGCAAATGCGTGCGGGAAAAAATGAGGATAACGAACGATTTATAAAATTGCTTCTGTGGCCATTTGAGAAAACATGAAATATAAGATGACAAGTTAGATTGTTTTGGTTTACATACAACAAACACATCCCCCACATTACACACACAAAACACATACATACACGCATAAACTATATACATACACACATACACACATATGTGCGTTTGTTTGTGTTTCAATTATTTAAAATAAAATAAACTATTTTGTGTTAAACTCCAGTTTGATCAATCAAGCCTAATGCCCAAGTTATATGCAATTCACAAGATAATCAGTCACATAATATATGAGAGTAGTAAATAGCATGAGATTTTTCATAGTGGTTCGACAAATGTTGGTTTACGTCCATTTAAAGTAATTTTTATTCATACTGTTAATTACAGATACAATTAGTTGTTGTATGAGTGAAGAGAATAGAAGATGGAGTTATCTCCAATGTTTAGCAGAGCTTCTAGAAAAGAAAAGAAGATCCAATTTTCAGTGCCCTTAGTGGTCAATTTATAGAGAGAACAATAACTCAGATTGGTTCAATATAACAAGAAAGGCCTATTTGGGGGGACAATCCGACCTATGAAGTGGGGCTTCGATCATACCTACAAAGGGATCGGTACCAATCCCTGGAGGTTGCATGGACGCCCCAGTAGAGAATGAGGCTGGTTAGGAGAGACCATCTGTAATCTTGTATTAGACGAGTATCAAATACGTCGATTGTATGTATAGTACTTTTTTACCTCATATGGATCGATGTACCCAATTCATATACACTACAAGGAACGTGTCATTTCACTGTGGACCCTAGCGACGACAAAAAAATGCGGCTGTCGCTAGCCGTCACCTAAAATCATATAACCCGCGAGCCTACAGGGAAAATCAACATTTCCCTCTAGCCTACCCCCCGATATTTTCGATTACCGAATAAAAAAAAACACCTAAACTACCGCGCGTCCCTCCCTGCCGACACCGACCGACGCCTCCCCCCTTCTCCAGCCATCTCCCTATGCTGTCCTCTCTTCTAGAGGCATAATTTATACCCTAATTTCTTAATTTAATTAATTAATAGTTATTTAAATGTATATGTTATGTGATTAAATTATGATTATTGAATTATTGTTGATTTAGTAATGATTGGAAACCCTAAAATGTGGATTTAGTTGTTTATTGATGAAAATGTGGATTTAGTTGATTTCGTGTGTATGTAGTGTTAATGAACCGTTACTTTATAGATAATAATCAGTTATTGATATTGAATTTATAATATAGGTAATTAGATTTTAATTTTAAAAGCTAATTAGGTGATTATCGATTAGAAATCGATTAATAAATTTGATGAATTCAGTTGATTGGTATATACATTGTTGTTTCTGGGTTTTGTAATTGTTGGGTATGGGATTGGTATATATGTTGTTAGATATAGCTATTTAAAAGCGATTTCTAAAACTGTTGTATATAGGTTTGGTAATCCTATTAAAGGAGTTGTTGGTATATACGTTGTTGGATAAAATTGTTGTTAATGGTGCAATCCAAGTAAGGAGAGGGGGTAATGCATAGATATTACTCCGATGCTAAAAAATGGCGCCGTTGTAATGGCAATTTTTTTTAAAACAGTTTGGTAATGCATAGGAATTTTTAGAAATATAAGTTTTAAAGTTGATTGGTATATATACGTTGTTGGATATGGGTTTTGTAATTGTTGGATATGGGATTAGTATATACATTGTTGGATATAGCTATTTAAAAGTTATGGTTCTGAAATTGTTGTATATGGGGTTGGTAATCCTATTAAAGGAGTTGTGGGTATATACGTTGTTGGATAAAATTTTTGTTAATGGTGCAAGCCAAGTTAAGGAGAGGGGTAATGCATAGACGTTTCCCCGGTGCTACAAAATGGTGCCGCTGTAATGGTAATTTTTTTTAAAACAGTTTGGTAATGCATATGAATTTTCAGAAAGATAAGTTTTAAAGTTTATCGTTTAGTTAAGAAATCTGAAATGAAATACTGTCGAGATATAACAGTGTGGTGCGTAAAAGCATTAGTCCCAAAAGGCTTTATAATAATATATGTATGTGTTATCGAAATCACTGACATATATTTTCGAATCAAGAAAAATGTTCGATTATTACATTGACCGTAATTGAATGTATGAAGTTAGAATTGGAATGAAAGGCTCAATGAGTATTTCTATAATGGTGTAACTGAATTTATTAGATTTGTAGTATCTAATAATAAAAAATATGAGGAGCTTCGTTGTTTGTGTAGTAAGTGTAAACCGATGAGGTTTCATAAACTAGATATCGTTAAAGTACATTTGTATAAATTAGGTTTTGTGCCAAATTGTTATTTATGGGATCGTCATGGAGAACTTGTTGCACCTACAGTAAATCTTGTAGCGTTAGAGGTCAAATTAGTTATGACGAATCCAATAGAAGATATGGTGGAAGATGCAGCACGGTCAATGTTCCTTACCGGTCAGGTTGACGACGATGATTTCAATATTGAAGAAGAACCGAACACGGAAGCCAAAAAAATATATGATTTATTGGCTTCAGCTAAGCGGCCATTGTGGAATAGTTGTGAATGTGGAACTGAATTATCGGTAACCACTGAGTACATCACCATGAAATCAAAATTTAACCTTACAGAAGCTGCACTTACAGCGGTTGTACAAGCTGCAAAAAGACATATGTCACCCAATAATCTGATGTGCGATAGTCATTACAAAGTGAAAACACTAATGTCGGCTTACGGTTTGCTGTACCAAAAAATAGATACTTGTGTTAAAGGTTCCATGTTGTATTGGAAATATGATATTAATCTTAAAAGCTATAAAAAATGTTGCAGGGAAAGGTATAAACCTAGAAAAAAGAAAGATAAGGAAGTTCTGTATACGAGAATGCATTATTTACCAATCATCCCTACACTACAGCGGTTATATGCATCCTCAGTCACTGCATGTCATATGCAATGGCATGGTGTGCGAACACAAGAAGATGGAAATTTGACACATCCATCGGATGGAGAAGCATGAAAACATTTTGATAGGACGCATCCTACATTTGCAGCAGAGAGCCATAACGTCAGCCTTGGTTTATGTACAGATGGGTTTTCACCATTTTCTCAGTTTGGTAGTAAATATTCATCTTGGCCTATTATCGTTACTCCTTATAATTTACATTCGTGGATGTGTATGTAAACTCCATATATGTTTCTCACTGTTATCTTGAAGAAGAAGCTTCGTTCTTTTTTTCCTCATTACTTCAGTGATCATGTAAACCTATCATTTGTAAGTGGTCCTCGTAATGATGAAACCATGGAACCCAATTTTTGTCTGACAATGTTATCTATTTTTAGACAATATGGACGATCTTCTGGAAAATGTGCAGAAATATAGTTAAATGATAGAGATCACCATGTAGCACACACATATGTTCTTCTAAATTGTGCTGAAGTTGCACCATTTATTAGGTACTAAATTTTTAACTTTATTACAGTTATGTGTACATCAATTGTTAGATAGTAGTAAAATCAGTTATATTCGCAGTATTTACGAATCAGAAAATCCAAATGGCGATCTCAGTAAAGATTTTGCTAAATGGTTCTCGAAGTACGTTTACGATCCAATAAACTGCGTCAATGACGAGGGTTTGCAATATCTTGCGCTTGGACCAAAAAGAAATGTATAGACTTATCCAATATTCTTCGTCAATGGATTTAAATTCAACACCAAAGACTATGGTACTGACAGATTAACATATAACAGTGGTGTATTTGTCAAAGGTAGTGATAATCCCGAAGAGCATATAAAAGACTTTTATGGCGTCCTGACATAGATTTTAGAGTTGACACATTATGTACAACCCATTGAAAAAGTTTTTCAATTCAAATGCAACTGATTCAGCAATGTTCCTAGTATTGGAATCAACGTGCATAGAGATTATAAGCTTATAGAAATAAAGCACACATCACATTACTATAAGTATGATCCTTTTGTATTGGCAAAGCAAGCATTACAAGTTTACTTTGCTTTGTATTCGTCCTTAATAAGAGATAAAGCAAATTGTTCTGCTATAATTAAAACAAAGGCAAGATTTATATTTGAAGGAATTGTTATTCCAGATGATGCAGCGTATCAAACGGATGCAAATCAAAACAATGAAATAATAATTGCTAATGATGTTAATTTAGGGTCTTTGAACGATGAATCAAATGAATTAATAGAAGCATTTGAGTGTACAGAGGACAACGATATAAAGTATGAGACCGAGACTGAATCAGAAGAATATTATTTGTATCATTAGTTGTTTACATACGATGTACAATGATATGTTTTATATTATGTGCTATGTTGTGAACTTATATGATGTGCTACGTTTATCTATTATCTGGTTCTTCTTCTTTTATATAGATGAGTCTTGTAGTGGCAATTGATAATATATGTTGTATGAGTTTATTTGATAATGGATGTGCATAATGATATATGAGTTATTATTATATGAAATAATTTGTTTGTGACAGATATGCATCCTAGACGCCGACCTACCCACAGTTCAGAGGCAGGTGCGAGCAGTACGATATCGGATTTACGTCCGGTCGTAAAGGTCATACCCAAGACTACAGGGTAAGTTTTTAATTTCTTAAATGTTTAGTATTCAAAACTTATTAAATGCTAATATCATATTTTCTACAGGGGACTTGATATTATTCCTACATAACTTTGTTTATCTGTGTCTAGAAATGCATATATCGCCAGGTGGACAGAGGCGTGGGCCCACTGGGACGATATTCCTGCGCATATTAGGAATGCCATTATCGTGGAGGTTCTTGTAAGTATAAATATATTTCGCATTTACAAAATTATATAAAATATGTAATACAATTTGTTTGCTAATTTATAGTTATTGTACGGGTTAGGGACGAAGATATGGATGTTTTCCTCACCGCATGGAGCCAAAAGATGAGAAAAAATTATTCATGCAACGTACACATTCAGAGGCCTCCAGGGATGAGTGAGGAGGTCTATGGTGGTTTCCAGCAATTGCTGGCTATGGAAAGAGCAAAGGTAAATTAATTAAGCTTATTTTTAATTTCTATTTTGTATATCAATCAATTAATCGTATAATTAAATATAAAGGAGCTTTCAGAGCGAAACCGGGCAAATAGACTCAAGAATCCTGCTTTGCATCGGGGTGGGTCTAAGTCCTTCTCGCAGCACCGTCGCGAATTGCTACGAATGATAAATCACATTTATAGATAGTTCTATTTTTTTAATCGTATTGATAAATTTCAAATATATATTGTATCATTTCAGATGTCTCTCTCCATCGGGAGCCTACACTTGCTGAGGTGTTTACACAGACGCATGCTGTCGAGCGGACCGAGGAGGAGGGTAACACCTCATATACATGGACTGTAACACCTCGGAATTTTAACGACACTAAAGATGATGAATTAAATAATAACTAGTGTGGAATACACTATTAACAATGAATTAAGGAAAACTTAATTAATATATTCAGAATTAAGTAAAATGGACCATGCCATTGCGTCCGTCTTGGAATTCTGATCAAGAAGACATCTGGTTTGCGTAAATCGAATACCATATGAAGAAGTTATTAAGGTTTGAAGTTTGTATGCATATAGGAAAGATATAAACACATATAAAATTCAAACATATTCAAAAATCAGCAAAACCAAAAATCCGGCGCGCAAATCGAGGAAGGGCCGACATTTTGAAGTCGACCCAAGACCCTGTTGGGTCTACCTAAGGGTCGACTCAAGCTCATAGGGATCGACCCCGGGGTCGACACCCACGAAGGGGGGTCGGTCGACCCACCCGTGGCTCTGGAAACTTCGTTTCTGAAACTCGACAATTTTGGAGCTAGATTCATGAACCCTACGCTAAATAAAGGACCCCAGACCTAGGTTTTATTCATCTAAAAACAATGGTG
Source organism: Allium sativum (assembly GCA_030737875.1). Classification (NCBI taxonomy): domain Eukaryota; kingdom Viridiplantae; phylum Streptophyta; class Magnoliopsida; order Asparagales; family Amaryllidaceae; genus Allium; species Allium sativum. The sequence goes on along the minus strand of CM060915.1, from coordinate 885,740,082 downwards.
ATGGCGAAGCTCTGCTAAAACGAATATTGAATGGCCAAATCTACTCCAAATCTAATTCAACAAACATTATACAAATTCAACGATTGCTACAACATATTCAGCGATGGCTACAACAACTTATTCTACATGTTCTTCGCAGTAGTTTGGATCGATTTCTTTAGATCTATTCACTGTGAGTTCATGTTATTTTTAGATTTGAATATTTAAATAGTAATCTAGATATGTATGTAAAAATTGGATCTTGAACCGATGCCTAATCAATTCTATTATGACATAACTATCATGTCTGCTTTTGTATGTTCATATCGCCGTCATGTTAAATCTTGTCATAATATGCCTATTCAGTTTATGCCTATTTCTATCAGTTTATTATTGATTCGTTATCATGCCTGTTCTCGATTCACTTCTCTCCCTCTTTTCCCTTTTTATTTTTATATAACCAGGCTACCTTCGAGCCTAGGCCTAACGCTGAAAAACGCAAACATGTGAAATTGGGAATAATGGGAAAGACATAATTTGGGGCATAATTGATATTGGAAAATATAGATTTAAATTTAGGCATAAATTTGGAAATATACGAATATGGGTTTGGAGGCATATGTCTTGTTGGATAATATGAATTTAGGCATACGTTGGAAAATATAATTTAGCATAAATTGCGACATGTGTAAGTACTAATTTGGGACACGAATTGGAACATATGTGAATATGAATTTTAGGCATACATTGGAAAATATGCAAATATGGGTTTGGGTATAACTTGTGTTGAAATGGGTGAATATGGGCTAAAGACATAAATTGGAAAATATTTAGATTTGGTTTTGTGCATAACATATATATATATATTCCTTGACTTATAACTTGGTAAAAAGAGCACATGGTGTATACTTAAAAGGTGAATTAAAAAGAGGTGTAAAAGTCTATGATTTGAATAATGAATTGGGCATTTAATTAAATATGGGAAAAAGAGAAATAATCACCTATAATAACATAGGTAGATTTGGATAAAAATGGAATGTCTAGTAATTACAATTAGGAATTGTAATTGCTCTTATGACACGAGGTTAGGTTGCACTAGTGGTGGAAGTCTGCCCGGACCCGACCGGCATATCCAGCAACCACTAATGTTGAACCTAATGTGAGAGGTCTAAGTGTGCAAATATGAATCGGGCTAAGACACGAGGTCAGACCCAACAGTGGAATAAGACTGCCCGGACCCGACCGGCATATCCAGCATCCACACGTTGTAGGCCTAATGTAGGAGATCTAGCCCATTATAACCGCAATTGGACATGGTAATGAATTGGACTATTTAACCTAATTTAATCCATAAGGATTTTATGATTATGAACTTAAGTTTGGGTTAAGTAGAATTGGATGGGTAGTGGGTGGGTTAAGTAAAATATAGGGGGGTGGGTAATATTTACATATAGGCCCACGAACTTAACCCAATAAGGTTATGTAATTAAAGACACCTAGTGGTATACATAACCGGTGGAAAATATAATAAAGTTATGTAATTAAAGACACCCTTGTTGGGTAAGCATAACTTGTAGAAATTATAGAATTAGATATGCATAATAATCTGCTAAGTAAACAACGATAAGTTGTAGTGATGATGTAAATTGAATTTATGATTAAATGAGAAAGAATGAGGAAAATTTGTAAAATAAACAAGTTATATTTAAATGGGAAGTGATTAGGAAACAAGTGAATTGAGATATACTTAATAACGTATTAAGGAGAATAGGTTATTGTAATGATGTAACCAAGCAAGAATATAAAATAGATTGTGGATTACAGACCTTAGGCCACAGTCTAAAGAATAACTTGTTATGGGCTTATTAGTATACTTAAATGGATTAAGTTATATGATTGAAATTAATAAGTAAGAGAAACTTGGTAAATTGGAATAAGAATTCAATATGAACGGGAATAACCAAGTTAAATGGGAACCGGGTGAGGTAAGGCAAGCGCGTAAATGAATGTTTAGACATAAGGTCTAACAACATATTAAAGAAAGGCGCTTGGACCAGTCCGTGCATTTGAGTGTGAATAACCCAAAGGGGTAGATCATCGAGGTGTTATAAGACACGAGGGGAGCGCACATTCATCTGATTGTTATGACGGCTCCAAAGAATTGGAAGGGAAAGCATACGGCTTCCTATATTATGTAAGGTGCTCCTAGTAGTCCACTGTGCGGTGACATATGTCTTAGGCTGTACTCGCAGAGGTTGGGCCTGCGCGTAACATCTAGGTGGGTGGGCCTTTACTGCAGATGTAGCTATGCAGTCAGAATGGTGTGACAAGGTGACACCAGGGTGATTCGACGGTTGCCTCACGAGGAGGTTTAGATTGGTTGTATTAGGGGCGGTCGCTTAGCTTGTAATCTTTTCTAGTTGAAGGAGGGGCCAAGGTGGGGCCATAGCCACCATGGAAAACAGATCCGAGTAATACCTGTATTTGAAGGCATTTAAAGGCGGCCTGTACAGGTATGGAAAAGCTCCTAGTCGAGTTCCGTGTTTCTTATTTAGTCCTTCCACGGAACTCGGTGCGCACACTAGAGGACGTGCGATTAAGGCATTGAGCTACAGTTACAGTACATACGTGGGATAGTCTAGATACATGCGTATCTGCTCTGGATGGTGTATTATAGACTAGAGGGCATTAATTCGATATGAAATCTGATTCGATCGATGGTGGCAGTCCGTACGCTTACGTAGCATAGTAATGGCAGATATAGGCGGAACGTAAAAACTGTTATATAGAGATCCATACGTCACCCCGGCGTAGGATGAGAGACTGCGTTCATTTCGGTGGAGACTGTGCGAGTGGGTTACCATGGGGTGTATCTCAATATTGAGAGATAGCTACATATATTGTATTAGGTGAATCCATGGGAAAGTAAATGGGTACGATGTGCGTATAAGTCTTGAGTGCTATTAACCCAAGTAACCTAATAATAAAGAAAATGTAATGGAGCGGTATTAGTAGGGATCATTCTACTTCTGATATACTAGTATCTGTGCGGTGCAGAGAAATGTATTTAAGAAGCGCAATATATTTTGTTCGTCTTTCTTTGCTCAGTTCACACTTGTTATTGTTACTGTTATCTTGTTCTTCCAGTTCTATATACCTGCCATGATACTTATATTTAATTATATTTAAAAGTAAATGGACTTGCTAGACTTTTTGTCTGACCCTTTTTGTTTGCTCTTCTCTCTTTTCAGTCCCCCCCAAGGTTCTCAAGGTGGAAGTGCTTAGAGTTGATTTGGATTCTTTCATCTTAGCTTGGATTTTGGATACAGATGTATCGCTTTGATTTTTGGTCAACTCTCTTATGGCTTCACAGGGAAGTATGGTTTTATGCTTTTGTACTCTGATTTTTTGGCAAGATAGATTATTACGGTAATTAGTTACTTTTGATGTAAACTCAGTATTTGGGACCATGATGTTTTGATTTAAATAAAGCTTTTAATTCCCCTGCTATTTTACATGTCCGTCTTGTGCTATTATGTTCTTATTTACCTATAACGCTTCATGAAACTTAATTCATTCCCTTAGTGAGTGACATTAACGGACGTGGGGTGTTACATTTGGTATCAGAGCATATGGTTATAGGGTCGGATAAAGTATTTGAAAATGGTTTTCAAAAAGGTCTCAAAAACAAAGTATTTTAAAATAAAAAGTCTGTTTTTGGAAAGCATATTTCCCAAATCCATAAATATCTTCTCAATTCTCTGCTTGATTTCTTTTCCTTTTTTATCAAGGAACCGTTTCCTCTCGAAAGGGTATCCCTATTTCGGCGTGGTTCCGTAGGCATATTAAAACTACGGTACGTGTCAGAGGCCAAAGAAGTGCCCAACCTCCATCCTTAGCCGCAGTGATTTCACCTGCGTCTTATTTTCTCTCAAGCCTCATCAAGATTTCTATGAGATGGAGGCAACTTTCAAGAGACTTATTATCATGTTGCAAAAAGGTGAATAAGCGAGTTGGGGCTAAGGAGCATAGCCCAAAGAAGAAAGGAGGAAATACCATAATTTCGGAATGGTGGGTCATCTGAAAAAGGATTGTAGAAAGAGGAAAGGCGTTGTTACCACTTTGGTAAGGCGGGACACCTTATTAATGAGTGCCCAAAGAGACAAGGACAAGGCCAGAAGGCAGGAACTTCTAGGGGGCAAGCTAATGTTCTCATAGCTGGTGGACAGTATAGGGGTAGGAAAGTTTCCATCGAAGGATTGATTTCTATTTCTGATCATCCTGTTAGGATTCTTTTTTGGTGCTTCACATTCTTGTATATCTAATCCTTTAGTTGAGTCTCTACACCTAGATACTAGTATGGTTTAGGATCCCGTTATTGCCCCAAAATCCAGTGGAGGTACAACTCGTTTATCGAGGATTTGTCGGGATTCGAGAATCTCTGTGTTAGGCATCGAGTTTGGTTACGACACATATGTTCTTGATTTCATAAGATACGGTTTGATTCCAGAGATGGATTGGATAACTACATATATGGATCCATTCTAGATTGTGAGAGGAGGATCGTTAGACTTCTGACTTGCCATAGAAAAACTCTCGAGATTTCTTATGACCCTAAAGTGGTTTGTCATGCCTAGTCTCCTAGAACCTCTTGATATATCTATCGATGATTTGAGACAGGTGACTCCTAAAACAAAAGAGAGAACTTGATAAGTAGGTAGGGGAGCTACTTGAGAAGAGGTTTGATAGGTGAGTCATACCGGGATGGGAAACCTATTGAAGACAGTCCTTGAGGAAGCCTATTATTCTAAGATGACTATTCATCCAAGCGATGAAAAAAATGAATAGAGTTCGAGGTAGTGAAGCTAAACTTGTGAGAGGAAGTGGAAGTATAGAAGGAAGCAATAATAGGACGAGTTCCGACTTGCATACTTGGATCGAAGGTTAAGAAACTGTGCAACAAAGAAGTGAAGCTAGTAAGAGTGCTATGGGGAAAGGGCCGCGAGGATGCTACTTGGGAGGCTGAAGACAAGATTCGCGCTTCATATCATTTCCTTTTCGAGAATACGTTCTTAACTTCTTTTCCAAGCTTTGAATTAATACTTGTATCTATCGTTTGAATATCTCGTATCGATTGAGTCTTTAGGTAGAAAACTAATGATTGTAAACATGCCTTTGAGACATGTTATGTTTGATGGATGCAAGTGGTTGCTAATGATTGCTCGTGGATGCATATACACACAATAGGCACTAGATCGGCTCAATCACTTACATATTGCATATTGATGTGTGTACATTTTAAATTTTTATGGATTATCATTACATTAATGTTGCATTTGGATGGATGATTGTGCACGCATATAGAACTTACATGGATTGGGATGATCTGCATACATTTTGGTTGCATGGCACAAATATACATTGCATTAAGATGGTCAACTGAATCAGCAGACCGCCTAATCTTCCGCATTAGTTTACGGGAATACACACACTATTACATATGCTCATAAAAGCATTAGAAATTCCTTAAGGACAATATATGCCTGCGATTGCTAGATGGATGTATGATTGTTGGATGTTAGGATATACGTTCTTCTTAACTTAGAGATTTCGGGGACGAAATCCTTTGAGTAGGGGAGAATGTAACACCCCGGAATTTTAACGACACTAAAGATGATGAATTAAAGAATAATTAGTGTGAAATACACTTTTAACAGTTAATTAAGGAAAACTTAATTAAATATTCATAAATAAGTAAAACGGACCGTGCCATTGCGTCCGTCTCGGAATTCTATTAAAGATAGACACCTGGTTTGCATAAATCGGACATCATATGAAGAAGTTATTAACGTTTGAAGTTTGTATGCATATAGAAAGATATACACATATAAAATTCAAAATTATTCAAAAATCAGCAAAACCATAAATCCGGCACTTAAATCGAGGAAGGGCCGACATTTTGAAGTTGACCTGAGACCCTGCTGGGTCTACTTACGGGTCGACTCAGGCTCATGGGGGTCGACCCCGGGGTCGACCTAGGGGCCGGCACCCTTGAAGGTGGGTCGACCTAGAGGTCGACCCACCTAAAGGGGGGTAGACCCACCTGTGGCTATGGAAACTTCTTTTCTGAACCTGGACGATTTTGGAGCTAGATTCATGAACCCTACACTATATATAGGACCCAAGACCTAGGTTTTATTCATCTAAAAACAATGGTGATGGCGAAGCTCCGTTGCAACGAAGATTGAATGGCTTAATCTACTCCCAATCTAATTCAACAACATTATACAAATTCAACGATTGCTACAACAAATTCAGTGATGGCTACAACTTATTCAATATGTTCTTCGCAGTAGTTTGGATCCATTTCCTTAGATCTATTCACTGTGAGTTCATGTTATTTTAGAACTGAATATTTAAATAGTAATCTTAATATGTATGTAAAAATTGGATCTTGAACTGGTGCCTAATAAGTTCTACTATGACATAACTATCAGATATGCTTTTATATGTTCATACCGCCGCCATGTTAGATCTTGTCATAATATGCCTATTCAGTTTATGCAAATTTCTATCAGCTTATTATTGATTCGTTGTTATGCCTGTTCTCGATGCTTTTCTCTCCCTCTTTTCCCTTTTTATTTTTATATAGCCAGGCTACCTTCGAGCCTAGGCCTAACGCTGAAAAATGCGAACATGCGAAATTGGGAATAATGGGAAAGACATAATTTGGGGCATAATTGATATTGGAAAATATGGATCTAAATTTGGGCATAAATTTGGAAATATACGAATATGGGTTTGGGGGCATATGTCTTATTGGATGATATGAATTTAGGCATGCGTTTGAAAATATAATTTGAGCATAAATTGGGACATGTGTAAGTACTGATTTGGGACATAAATTAGAATGTATGTGAATATGAATTTTAGGCATACATTGGAAAATATGTGAATATGGGTTTGGGTATAACTTATATTAAAATGGATGAATATGGACTAGGGACATAAATTGTAAAATATGTAGATTTGGATTTGTACATAACATATATATATTCATGTATATGTATATGTCTTGACTTATAACTTGGGAAAAAGAGCATATGGTGCATAATTAAAAGGTGAATTGAAAAGTGGTGTAAAACTCTATGATTTGAATAATGAATTAGGCATGTAATTAAATATGGGGAAAAAAAGAGAAATAATCACCTATAATGACATAGGTAGATTTGGATAAAAAATGGAATGTCTAGTAATTACAATTAGGAATTGTAATTGCATTTATGACACGAGGTTAGGTTGCATTAGTGGTGGAAGTCTGCCCGGACCCGACCGACATATCCAGCAGCCACTAATGCTGAACCTAATGTGAGAGGTCTAAGTGTGCTAATACGAATCGGGCTAAGACACGAGGTTAGAACCAACTATGGAATAAGACTGCCTGGACCCGACCAGCATATCCAGCATCCACACGTTGCAGGCTTAATGTGGGAGGTCTAGCCCATTATAACCATAATTGGACATGGTAATGAGTTGGACTACTTAACCTAATTTAATCCATAAAGATTGTATGATTATGAACTTAAGTTAGGGCAAAGTAAAATTGGATGGGTTAAGTAAAATAAAGGGGGGGAGTAATATTTACATATATGCCCATGAACTTAACCCAATAAGGTTATGTAATTAAAGACACCTAGTGGTATACATAACCAGTGGAAAATATAATAAAGTTATGTGATTAAAGACACCCTTGTAGGGTAAGCATAACTTGTAGAAATGATAGAATTAGATACGCGTAATAATCTGCCAAGTAAACAACAATAAGTTGTAGTGACGGTGTAAATCGAATTTATGATTGAATGAGAAAGAATGAGGAAAACTTGTAAAATAAACAAGTCATATTTAAATGGTAAGTGACTAGGAAACATGTGAATTGAGATATACTTAATAACGTATAAAGGAGATCATGTTATTGTAATGATGTAACCAAGCAAGAATATAAAAGAGATTGTGGATTACAGACCTTGGGCCACAATCTAGAGAATAACATGTTGTGGGATTATTAATAAACGTAAATGGATTAAGTTATATGATTAAAATTAATAAGTAAGAGAAACTTGGTAAAATGGAATAAGAATTCAATATGAACAGGAATAACCAAATTAAATGGGAACCGGGTGAGGTAAGGCACGCGCGTAAAAGAATGTTTAGACATAGGGTCTAATAACATATTAAAAAAAAGGTGATTGGACCAGTCCATACGTTTGAGGGTGAATAACCCAACGAGGTAGATCATCGAGGTGTTATTAGACCAGGGGGAGCGCACATTCATCTGATTGTTATGGCGCCTCCAAAGGACTGGAAGGGGAAGCACGCACCTTCTTAAAGTACGTAAGGTGCTCCTAGTTGTCCTCTGTGTGGTGACATATGTCTTAGGCTATACTCGCAGAGGATGGGTAGGTGGGTGGGCCTTGACTGCAGATGTATCTATGTAGTCAGAATGATATGACGAGGTGACACCAGGGTGATTCGACGGTTGCCTAACGAGTAGGTAGAGAGGGTCACGACCAACAAGGATAGTAGACCATCGGATATCCATCATCGACAGCCAGTGGGGTGCAAAAGACTATAGCTAAACCCAATATATCATTTCACCTTTCACTATCGAGGTACGAGGTTGAGGGTAGACGCCACGTGGATGTTTAGATTGGTTGTATTAGGGGCGGTCGCTTAGCTTTTGTAATCTTTACTAGTTGAGGGAGGGGCCGAGGTGGGGCTATAGCCACCATGGAAAACAGACCCAAGGAATACTGTATTTGAAGGCACTTAAAGGCGGCCTGTACATGTATGGAAAAGCTCCCGGCTGAGTTCCGTGTTTCTTGTTTAGCCCTGCCACGGAACTCGGTGCACATTAGAGGACATGCGATTGAGGCATTGAGCTACAATTATATTACATACGTGGGACAGTCTAGATACATGCATATCTGCTCTGGATGGTGTATTGTAGACTAGAGGGCATTATTCCGATATAGAATCTGATTCGATCGATGGTGGCAGTTCGTATGTTTATGTAGCATAGTAATGACAGATATATGCGGAACGTAAACACTGTTATATAGAGATCCGTACGTCACTCCGGCGTAGGATGAGGGACTGCGTTCATTTCGGTGGATACCGTGCGAGTGGGTTACCATGGGGTGTATCTCAATATTGAGAGATAGCTACATATATTGTATTAGGTGAATCCACGGGAAAGTAAATGTGTACGATGCGCGTATAAATCTTGAGTGCTATTAACCCAAGTAGCCTAATAATCAAGAAAATGTAATGGAACGGTATTAGTAGGGATCATTCTACTTCTGATATACTAGTATCTGCGCGGTGTAGAGAAATGTATTTAAGAAGCGCAATATATCATGTTCATCTTACTTTGCTCAGTTCACACTTGTTATTTTTAATGTTATCTTGTTCTTCCAGTTTTATATACCTGCCATGATACTTTTATTTTTTTATATTTAAAAGTAACTGGAATCGCCAGACTTTATGTCTGACCCATTTTGTTTCCTCTTCTTTCTCTTCCGTTTCCCCCCAGGTTCTCAGGTGGAAGTGCATAGAGTTGATCTGGGTTCTTTCAGCTTAGCTTGGAGTTTGGATATAGATGTATCGCTCTGACTTCTGGTCAACTCTCTTATGGCTTCATAGGGAAATATGGTTTTATGCTTTTGTACTCTGATGTTTTTGGCAAGACGGATTATTAAGGTAATTAGCTACTTTTGATGTAAATTCGGTATCCGGGACCATGATGTTTTGATTTAAATAAAGTTTTTAATTCCGCTGCAATTTTACATGTCTGTCTTGTAATATTATGTTCTTATTTACCTATAATGCTTCACGGGACTTAATGCATTCCCTTAGTGAGTGACATTAACGGACGTGGGGTGTTACATGGATGAACAATAAGTCCCGTGGGGTGATGGTTAGCATTCGCAATAATTTGTATTTCACATTGTTATTTAGAAATTGTATATTTGATGTATTCCATAATTGTCCGCTATCGCAGGAGAGATACAACGCGAAGTTAAATGCTCGAGCGGCGCAGCTAAATCAAGAGCCGGACGTGCAGGAGTGCAATCGTATTTGGAACACCATCATCGATCTACCTCTTAGGGGTAGACGCTACGGTTTCGAAACATAGAGGTAAAGCATTTTATTAAAGAATTTAAACATGTCCAAGTGCTATTAAAAGTTTAAAGTGTTGACATTTTAAACATAACAAATTTATAATACATTTATCAAGTCATGCTTATAATAAAATAATTACAGATAGCCGGGACTCGCGCCTCCTATACGAGGCCTCAGCACGAGGAGGAGATTGCCATGCTTCGACAGTAGGTGGCAGATTTACAGGATTTCCAGAAGAATAGGCTTGTGACCATGTTGGATGTGAGGATTGTTGCATATCTCCAGGAGAATGGGCATATGCCGCCGAGTGAGCCTACTACCGGGGAGGAGGACTAGGAGGAGGAGGACGACGACAACGACGAGTATGAGTAGGTACATGTCTCTTTTTTAATTTTGGACTTGGTTTGTGTATATAAACTAGTTTTTTGGATGTGATATTGTTTTTTAGAGACGATGATGGTTTGTTTATATTATGTGGACGTGATGTTAGTTTTTGGACTGTTGTATTGTTTTTATTTATCGTTTATTAGCTATATAGTCGTGTATGCGACGTTTTATATCATATATGTTGGCTTTTGTGGTGAATTGGAGTACATATGAGGTGATTGATTGTGAAAGTGATAGTTTATGAGTTGTGAATTGTTTGGATTGGAGTTGACATGGCTTGAAGGTCTTATGGCTGCTGGAAAACAGAAAAAGGTACCCAGTTTAGCGACAACTGGCGACGGCTAGTTATGGCATGTTTATCCAGTTTAGTGATGGCTTGTGACAGCTTATTTACCCAATTTAGCGATGATTAGTGACGGCTTATGACGGCTTTTTGGCATTGCTTAGCGACGGATGATGATGGCTTGTGACGGTGTATTTGCTTATCGTTAGTGACGGATTGTCACGAAAGTTGAAAGTCCAACTGTTTGTCCATGTGGCACGCATGCTGTCGCCAGCCGTTGCTATAAAGGAGACCATAGCCGTCACTAAGGTCGACGCTATTTGCTTAGCGTTCGGATACATAGCGATGGTTATTGGCGATGGCTAGTGACGGCTGGTGATGGTTTTTTGCCGTCGCTAAACAGACCTTTTCTTGTAGTGCTAATATAAAACTATGATGACCAAGAATCATATTCATAACAAATTACAAACATCACATGTAGTAGATCACTGAACATAATACATATAGGGACAACAATAGAATACAACATGTACATATGCTACAAACTTGAATGGATTTACATAACCATACGTATATACGTTATGTCCCAAAAGAATAAGTATACTTATTGCATAAATACACAACTACACAACCTAGGTACTAGCTTCAAGAGAGGTAATCCATGGTGAAATAGCTAAACACGAATCAACAACAAGCTATAATCCCGAAATAACTCGACCTGCCCCAAGTATAAGATACACAGGTCAATCTAGCTTAAACATATCAATAATAATGATAATAAGTGAAATAAAATATCATGTTAGCACTAATTCCTTTTCAAAAGAAAAGGAATCTCATAATCAAAGATTTACTCGAGAAATAGATGCACTAATTCCTTTCTGATAGTAAGGAATATTATAAACCTAGAATAATGGATTCCTCATAACATAAGATCATGAAATAACACACTGTTTACTCGTGAGAAGCAGGAACACATACTCAAATGTTTCCATTGGTACAGATTATCCAAATTCTCTAATTAGGGTAACTAACACTTTGTATCACATAAACACAAGATGGAAAACTTAGAAATCACAGAAACCTCAGAAATCACTGAAGTAATGAGAATAGCATAAATCAAAAAACTCATAGGGATTAGGAAATCAACTAAGAGTTCAAATTAACATGAATAAAACCACCAACTATAAATAACACGGTAGCTCTCAGGATATATAAGGAATAATCATCAAATAACAACAAAGTCACAAACAGCATGAAGGAGATCCAAAAGATTACAATGGCCATGACACAGTTGCTAACACTTCTCAAGAAATTTCACCTTAAACGGCAAGATCGCTGACTCCTCCACGAGCAGTTCGCCTTAATGACAAAGTCGTTGAAACCTCCCCAACCAGTTTCGTCAATCACGACAAGGTCGTGAACAACTTCCCAAACAATTTCGCCTTAAATGACAAGGTCGCTGATACCTCCCAAAGAAGTTTCACCATATACGGCAAGGTCGCTAACACTAGGGCTGTTAATGGGCCATGTCTGGTCGGGTTCGGGTCGGGTCAAGTTGGGTTCGGGTTGGGTCAAGTTGGGTTTGGGTTGATTTATAAATGGGTCGGGCTAACCGTTTATTAAATGGTTCATTTTTCCCAACCCTAACCCAACCCGTTTATAAACGGGTTGACCTGACCTGATCCGTGTAACCCGTTTAACTAAACGGGTCGTGTTGGGTTGTGTTGGATTTACATCTCGGAGCTTAAAGTTCATACTGTTTTACATAACGTAGTTGTATACACAATTATATGATTTTTATTTGATGATAACAACCAAATAAATATTATTTTAAATGTGTTTGTTACTGTATTGTTCTATATATACATTACAGACAAGAATATAATATTTATATTCAAATAGAATACGACTGTACAGACATTCATATATTCATACAGTATTTTATTTAAATAAAATATTATATTTCAACATTCAAACAGTACAAATTATATGACTCCACTATTTGTACATATTCACGGATATTACACATGATATTGTACTTGTATATAAAGTGAATATGTTAAACAAATTTGTTTGAACACAATAAAATAATATTTTATTTCAAACAAAATTCGATTATAACAAATATTAGTACAATTCTCTCTATAGCACTCATATAGTCACTCTGTCATTTATATATATATATTTCACTTTCATATATAGACACATTTGCTGACACTGCTTCATTCACTATCTTCTGTCTTCACAGCTCTCTGTCAGTCCAGTCATCATCTTCATACCTGTCATATACAGAAACACATACACAATATATGGAATAGAAATAATTTTCAAAATACATTTGAATATAAATTTATTTTTAAAATTTTATTTGCCTCACATTTCTGGTGTGTTCATCATTTTTCATGACTTAATCTGATTCATCTGAGTCTAGTCAGTTTGTATATAGTACAGGGACAGGAAATCTTGTCTGATGGTTGCATAAACACACGTGTGCACTGCCTCGCCAATCTAGTGTGCCACTGAGGAGTAGCCACATGGACCATCTCGAATCAGTGCACACTCAAATGGACAGTGCAACAGAAATGCATATATACAGGAATTCATATCAAGCCAAATGTTCATGGTGCAAGCAGCATGGTTCAACATTATGACTGAATACACAATGTCAGGCAAAACAATGAAGCTAGAAAAATCAAGTGGTGCAACATCAAGGAACAATACAGCATGGTCAATATACATGGAGTGCAGCAGACAAGTGTAAACAAAAGCAGATCAATAAAATTCTACAAAGCTTCAAGTACATTGAATGCACAAGTAAACAATGGTGAAGCTCAGTGTTTGTGTGCATGTGCAAAAAGTGGAAATAACATATACAGATTAGCATGGAATTGTAACATGGTACAAGTGGAGGTGCAAAAATGTTCAGCAATGGCGCAGTTCAAATATGACAGTACAAGGTGAAGCAAGTGATTTTATCTCAAAACAGATTGTACATGGTTATCAAAAACTGCATAAGTATGGTGCATAATCAAACAGGTGCACAAGTATACATATGTATGGATAAGAGCACATGTTCAAGTGAAATATCAACACAAGCATATAGGAATACCTTCAGACTAGCTAAACCGCGTGAAAGCAATCAAATATATTACAGTGGTGCACAAATACAAAAAGTTATGGAGCATATATGGCATTCTTTTCATGAGTGTATACATGCAATATACTCACAGAAAGTGTAATATGGTGTACACAAAACAATATGCATGACAACAGGAATCATAACAATTGCAATGATACATGGACGCATGGCCAAGGAGGTTCCAGAGTACAAAGGCCTCAGGAGATCATGACTTATCAAATTCAGAATTGAGAATGGTTAAGTATACAGTGTATGGTCAAACATCATGGCAAATTTTATATGTACAGTTTCAACATTACAAGAAGTGCAACAGAAAATTACATGTGACATTTGACAAAGCAAGGAGAAAAGCAATGCATTGTAAACAGCATGGACTTAAGGCACTTGGCAAGGAAATCAATGACATATGTTTGACAAAAAATACGACAGTGCATAATTCATGCAAAAGGATTTCTTTTCAGAAAGAAAAATTGGCAAGCCCTTAAATGGCAAGAGAAATCTGTTGAGAAAAGAAACAACTTATTTGTTTCCCGCTATACAAATGAAATCGAAGGGATGTTTCAATTTTGGGACAAGAATAATTCGAATCTGTTTCCATTTTTTTACCATAGATTTTCTAAAATCAACTTTATATTTTTTGGCAAGAAATTTCTTTTGACAAATCAAGTGGGACAAGGATCATTATTTCTAGAAATCATGCGTGAAGAGTTGGCAATCATTTAAAAAGGGACAATCAAATTTTCCAGATAAAATGAAGGCCAGTTTTTGATGTCTAGAAAATCACTTCAGGAAGCAATATCAATTCAATAATTATTTGGCAAGTTTTTCAATTTGTTAACCAATTCAGGAAATTTATATATCGACCAGTTGCATCAGACAATTTATTCAAAGCCAAGAATATCGAAATCAAAAGGGGAAAATTACACAAAATCAGCATCGAGTCATTACTATGAAATCAGAGCTCAATCGTAGGGTTTCTATACCCTATACATAACACCTTTTCATCACTGGCATAATCCATCAAAAACCACAAAACAATTCAAGAGGAATTCACGTTATAAAACTCACATATTTTCTCCGAGCTTCTTCGGTCAAAAGCTAGAGAGAGGAATCCCCAATCCAAGCATCAGAAAGCTGAGAGGAAGACAAGTTCGAGCAACTGAATTTCACTTTATCAATCTATTGATTTAGGGATTCCAGAGAAACCCTTGTTTTTTTCGTTTGAAGCCGCCATTTTTTAGAGCAAAAGAGGGATCGAACTAAATGAAAGTGAAGATGGATCTAAAACAAATGGGTCGGCAATTTTAATTTAGAAGGGCTTAGTTGGTTTTTATTTTGAGAAAAGGGTTTCTTTATTTTTATTTTTATTCTGTTTGTGTTTTTAATTCCATCTGTAATCATTCCATCAGTTCTAGAGTCTGTAAAATTCTAGTAGTTTACTAGAGTCTGTAAAAATTAGGGTTACGGATTACGGGTTTGTAATCCGGGAAAATATGGTCGAGGGGATATCAGTTAGTCTAAGGTTTTGAGGGTAGGGTTAGGACAGGAGCGAGGATTTCGCGAGTTTATAGGGTTTGTAAGCGGGATCTGTGTTTAACTCCTAGTTGAAACCTTAGGAAAGCAGCAGTAGGCAGGATTTTGCCGAAGCTGGATATATCTTGTGTCATATACTTTCTGCATTTCTATTTCTGCTATATTCTGTGAATATTTTAATATCTCACGAAAATTTAATAAACCCTATTCACCCCCCCTCTAGTGTTGATCTAGATCCGACAAGTGGTATCAGAGTAGGTTATTTCATTAACTCTACAGTCATGGGTTATCCTAGTTGTCAACCGATAGAGAGTCAGTGCAGTTCATCTCCAACTATTTTCGATGGAACAGATTTTTTAAACTGTAAATCCAAAATGGAATTTATTTAAAATCTATTAATATTAAATGTTGGGATGTTGTTATCATTGGATTTGATAATGTAGATATTACTTTCAATGCTCGTGCTATGAAAATTATATTTGATTATCTTAGCACTAAACAGTTTAATCTTATCTGTCATTGTTTATCTACGCAAGAAATCTGGATAACTCTTAATGCAAAGTTTGGACAAAATGACAACAAGTGCTCAAAACCTGCAAAGTTCAACTCAGATTTAGAAGTATGTCTAACAGGTTTTACTAAAGAAGAATCAAATGATGATAGTGTCGGAGATTCAATAAATGATGAGATAAGAAATTTTTCAGATGAAGTGCTGGTTTATTTTTGTGTTGATTTAACCAAATCTGTTGATAAAATCCAACTGAAAAATAAATCTCTGAAATCTAAGAATTCTGAGTTGACCAGCAAAATTGTTGATTTGGAAGCACAACTTGAATATTTTAAAAACTCTTCAAATTCAGATTGCAAAAATTGTTTGAAATTGAAAACCAATCTTGTTCATCTCAATAAAAATATTCAAATGTTTGAAAAAGAAATTCTGATCTTAAAAGAAAACAAGATTGAGTTGTCAAGTTTGAAATTTTTTCCATAAAAGGAATTTGAAAATTTTAAGTCTGATATACATTCCAAATTTGAAATTGCTGAAAAGGAGAACTTGTTGAAATCTGATTTGATTTTGAAAGAACTTGAAAACAAGATTGAAAAATCCAAGAAATTTGAGTCTGAAAAACAAAAACGATTTGAATCTGAGATCTCTGAGTCCCAAGCCAAAATCTAATTACTTGAATCTGAAAATTTGGTATTGAAACAACATGATATTGAAAGGAAGATCACTAATAATCGATGTTCTGATTTATTAAAAGAAAACAGTGATCTTAAATCCAAAATTCAACGATTAGAATTAACTTTGGATAAATTTTCTAATGGGGGAAAATCGTTGAATATGTTGTTGCAAAATCAAGTTTCTATTGGAAATAAATATGGTATTGGCTTTGGGAAAAATAATGTTTTTGAAAATGTCAATTCAAATGGTTTTAAAAATCCCTCAAGTTGCTTCAAGAAGGATAGTTTCGAAAAGTTGAACTCTGGATATTTCAAAAGTTTTTTGAATCATAAACGTGAAAAGAAATTGTTTGATAATAGTCCATTTTGGATCCCAAAAAGAAAAAAAGTGAATTTATATAAATTCAAATAGATTTGGGTCCCTAAAGGAACTTTAGTAAATTCTGATGGATTGTTATACAAACTAATTTGGGTACCAAGACATAAGAAAACAATTAACAGTGGTTTTACAAATTTTGTTAGACCACTCAGTCCTCTTAACAGTTAGGTACCGAAGGAGGCAGAGGAACTGCATAGCTAAAGAAAAACTGGATTCAAACTGCTACATATCATAGAATTATTCACAGTTCGTTAGCCATATTTGTTGAGTTATAGATTCATTTTCTTACATAGATTTCAGGTATAATCTCTAAACTCATCTTTGTAAATATTCTCAGTTTTTATTTTTTCTTTGTTCATTCCTCTTTCTACCCCTTCTATTTATTTTCATTATCTTTTCTGTTTTGATTTATCACTGTCATATCATTGTAACTTCTTGGGCTTTCTTATTGCAGTTCTCATGAGCTTGTGGAAATTCATTTTATTTGAATAGAACTCTGATGTTTTAATTATTTCCATATCTTAAATTTAATCTTGTAAATATTTACAATTGTTTTGAAGTTTATTTTTTTGATTTCTGAATTCATAACAGTGTTGATGTATTCTTGTCATATCTTGAACACTGTTAATTAGGATTCTAAATTCTTGAAGATCTGAAAATTTGATGAAGTTTCACACATCTCTGCTATTTTGAGTTTCTTCTAATTCATTTTAGAAAAGCTTGAAATATTATACTCATTACAGCACACTGCTGCTTCTCAGTTGTGAAAATTTCATTGTTTTTCAGATTGGCTTGGATATTTTGATTTGTCTTGAATCTCAGCGATACATCTTGAAATTCATCTTTATTCATGATTATTATGGTTGAAATTAGTTTTGTTTGAAATCTTCTGAAATTCTTGATATTTTGAATATCACACACAATTTAAATTTGAAATTATCAACCTTGTGTGAATAGTTCATTATATCTCAAACTTGACATTGATTCAAGTGATTTCAAATAAATTATTTATAATTTTTGGATCATGAATATCTCTCAAACTTGATGTAAATGATCTGAAATTTCTCTTATGCTTATCAGAGATAATTTTGAAAATTCTTTGAAAAAATGGTCTTAAATCTCTCTACTATTTCATGGTTATTTGATTTAAATATTTGTTTATTTAAAGTCATTTGAAATTATTGATTTATTGAATCACACACATATCTTGAATCTGAAATTTACATTTTGGTGTGATTGATTCACTGAATCTTGAGAGTTTCATATTCCTCAAATGATTTCAAATAAACGGTATTTTTAATCGTTGGATCATGAATCATCTTATGTGACCGTCATCTTGACAAGTAGGATTTGAAAATATTTTCTGTGTTGCTCTGATACATGTGCATAATCTGTTATCTTGTCTGCTTGGGCTTTGTACTTATAATTCTTTTATCTATGATATCCTTGCTCGTCTCCTATGTCATGTTAAAATCCTCATTAATTGAGACATCAAGTGGTGTCAGTTGTTTAGAAGTGCTGAATTTGCTTTTGCTATATAATTTTTATAATCCCTCTTGTCTTGTATAGATTCACATATTCCTCTTGTAATTGATTTTCAATTTTAAAATTATTTATTGATTATTCATTTAGAAATTGAAATCAATATCCAAATTGAACTTTATTTATAATTCATCAACATTATTATCAGAATTTGAAATTGTTATGAGTTATGACAGCAATATATTTGACAACAAGAGGAGATTTTATTTAGATTTTCATAATTTTTTAACAGTTATTATAATATCTTTGAATTGGCAATTATTTCATGACCATCTTCATTATCTATCACATTTCTGCCATCCATCGTGATTTTATTTTAATGTGGAGAGTTTAATATTTAAAAAAAAATCATTTTGAATAAACAATGGAAATATTTGTGATAGAAATGGGACTATGTTATTGAAACACCCCACCTCCATTAAGGTCACTCACAAAGGGAATGCCTTAACTTTGGTGGAGGTTTATAATTAAAAACCACAGATAAACTCAAGACAGATATAAATACACATATTTTAAACAGCGGAAATCAAACAGACTTTTATTTCATCAATACGTGTTCCAACGAAACATTTCCATGTTTGCCTCAAAATACTTCCATCATTACAACCTCATAACTGTCTTGATTATTAAAGAAGCATAAAACATAAATAAAGTGAAAAAAATCCTCATAGTGATATCCAAAGCCATAGTCCGAGCAAAAGAGGTCCAAATCATACATCTACGGTCTTGGAGCTTGTAAAGAGTCTGACTGAGCTGATCTGTTTCCTCCTTGTGGACCTAGGGGGGGGGGAACGAAAGAAAAGAAGACGAAAAGAAAATAGAGTCAGACATAAAGCCTGAGTAAATCTAGTAACTCTTCAGTATATGAATAAGAAAAGGGCATGATAGATATATATTGAAAATAGGAAAGTGTCACAAGCTAAGCAGGTGACGTTTAGAATCAAATGTACTATCGCACCCACACTATATCTCTGCACCTACTTGAGTTTATTCCAACTGGCACCCCATGTTGAGGGTGAAGTGATCCCCATTTTCTAAAGATCGGCTCCTACTCGCGTTAACATGTGTCATACGGCCCCCAAGAATTATAGATACCTATGTTGGTCCCACCATGGGGTGTATCAAGACCCATGGTGGCGGCCCCGACACAAATTCTAGAAGGCATAGGTTATACTACTGGTGTCCCCAGTGCCCTGGTTGTCTGCTTCGGAGTGTGTGCACGCCCGCACCCCGTTAGACCTACACTGTGCACCCACCGCCGTCGTTTTGACCGCTTACAATCAGCTCAGTAATCGTTCCCCACCCTGCCTAGTTTCAGGGTACCGTTGATACCTAACTTGGGTTACTGCTGAAATGGATCTCTCGTTACCAGGATTTTCTAGTCAAACATGTTAAGTGGTTAAGTGTCTGTATTTACCTAACCCCACCCATCAATTCTTGTTAACATGTTGCATTTTGGTTAAGCGTTATAGTTGACTTAACTCTACCATCTATCCTTAGCCTCTTAGGAGCACCTGACCACTCACATTAGACAGGTATTGCTACGGTTACTGGATATTCCGGTCGGTTCCGGGCAGGTTTACACCGTAGCTCAGTCTAACCTCGGGTCCTTATTGGGCTCAATGCTTAACCACCCACATTGGATAGGTATTTTTGTGACTACTGGACAGCCGGGCGGTTCCGGGCAGGTTTGCATCACAACTCAATCCAACCTCGGGTTAAGCATATCGTGTTTTCTAAATTTACATATTTTATTACTTCTCAATTATATATGTAAATGTCATATCTTTTATTTTTGAGTATATCAATTCATACCGCTTAAATGTCATTGTCATTGTCATTGGCATGTGCCAAACATGCCAACATATATTTTCATGTTTTACACCCAACGTTATTACCCCCGTTTGTACGTTCGCAACATTATAACAAATGTTGGGCTCGACACAATTCAACCCAACTTTATAAACGTGAGAAAAAGGTGAAATCAAGAACATGTAATACATAAAGGTGTGTGGCGCATGAACTTGCAATTTAGCGATTCAACTAACATATAATATAGGTCATGTGAACTTGCATTCAAATCAAAGTATAACTAAGTAGGTGACATATGAAATGGCATAGTCTAGGCTAATACAAACTTGTGTTTAAACATGTTTAACTTGGCATAATGTCAATCACAAAACTAGCATGTTGTATATTCACCAAAATGTCCAATTATAACATCTAATCACATAGCCTATTTCAACATGAACTTGCATAGTTTATGAAACCCAAACGATACTTAACATAGATCCAATTATACTTGCAAATAAACATGAAAATGATATCATAGGTTTTGGGTCATGTAGGCATAAAAGGCTTCAAATCTAGAACATGTTTACATAAGCCTTAATTTAGACTTAGTGAATGTATATATTCCATGCCATAGGCATAAACATAAAGGGATCAAATTCTAGTTTTCGCCACAAACTTGCAAGTGCCATTGTTTTCATATACAATTGTTCAATAGGCTTGCATCAATCAAATTTATGCCACAAATATCAATACACAAGTCATGATAGAACCATTACAATACACAAAATTTATACAATACAATAACACAATTCTATTTCCATTTACATCGAATCACACCACAGTTTTTATTCATATTCTAAAAGGTCACTATACTTACAACGAATGCAGAATCTTGACTTCTGGATTCTGAATTCTGAAATTGAGATGCGCTCCTTTGGGTAGACTAACGTTGCGTTGATTGATTTTGATTATACTTTAATCTTCTTCTTAATTCGATTCGTCTCTAGGCTTTTCTCTCTTGACGGCTATGCTCAATTCCTCCCTGGCAGCATGACGACTCCTTTCTTATTTTTTTGTGTGAATTTTCAGTTGAGACTTAGGGTGTATTTATAGATTTTTAAATTGTTTTGAGCCGTCAGATGAGGACAGGAGGAATCTAGACCATACAAAGTTCAAAGAGCCAATCAAGAGGTGACACGTCAGTCCTAGTGACACACAGAGCCACAGAAATTCGAGCCAGAGCCAGACCAAGCCAGCCAGGTCGACCAGGTAGGTCGACTGGCAGGTCGACACCTAGGTCGACACTATGGTCAACTTGGGGAGGCCAGGTCGACACCATGGTCGACCCTATGGTCGACCTGGTCTCTCGGCAGGAATTTTCCCGCCCAGCCCAGTTTGAACCTGTAATTCGAATTTTGAATTTTAAATCAAGCTGTTTGAATTTAAATTTTATTCTGAAACTTCCGAAGGTCATAACTCCTTCATACGGAGTCCGTTTCGCGCAAACTCGGACTCTATCTCAAGAAGAATTCCGAGACGAACGTCATGGCATAGCCCATTTCCCTTAATTCTTTTATTTAGAATTAATTATACTTTAATTTGTGAAGCTTAACGTTATAGAATTCACAGGATGTTACATTCTCCCTCCCTTAAAAGGATTTCGTCCCCGAAATCTTCAAGTTAGGAAGAATGTATATCCTACCATCCAACAGTCCATCTACTCAACTGACAAACACAAGCATCCGCTGTCCTTAAAAGACTTCTAATGCTTCGTGATCGTATGCATAGTGTGTGTATATGTCCTTATCTAATGCAGAAATCAGGCGGTCTACTGATTCAGTTGACCTCCTTAATGCGAATCATGTAAGTGTCATGAATCCATTATGTATGCAAAATTTTCCTACTCATAATTCTACATGAGTGCACAACTCATTCATACAAATGCGACGACCATATGATAGCATATCAAGTTTCAACCATATACAAATGAGAATACATATATGCATATGCAATATGAAGTGACTGAGCCGATCTATAACCTAGGGTGTGTGTGTATATGCATCCACGAGCAACCACTAGCAATCACTAGCAACCATTTGCAGCCATCATCCATAACATGTTTTCAAATACATGTTTTCATCCATTTGTTTTCTACCTAAGGAGTTATGAAAAGGACCGAGGAGATATACCTAAAAAGATAGATAAAACATAACTTAAGGAAAAAGAGAGATCGAAGATGTACCCTAAAAAAAGAGAGGGTAGACATCGCGTATTCTGTCCTCGGTTTCCCAAGTCGCGTCTTCCTCGGCGTCGCTCCACTGAACTTTAACGAGTTTGACTTCGTGGTTGCGTAGCTTTTTCACTTCAGTTCCTAAGATGCGGGTTGGAACTTTTCTCACAGTTGCTTCACGTTCCACTTCGGCTTCTTCTAGAATGCTAGGTTCCACCACTTCCGCAGACTCATGCAAACACTTCCGGAGGTGAGAAACATGAAAGACATTGTGAACTCCGGCCAGTCTCTCGGGTAGCTCTAATCTATAAGCCATCTTTCCAACCTTCTCGATGATCGGAAACGGTCCTACAAATCTTGGTGCTAGCTTTCCTGCGGATCCAAAGTGAACGACGTTCCTTAAAGGAGATACCTTAAGGAAAACCCTGTCCCAACCTCAAACTCAAGGTCAGTCCTTCTTTTGTCGGCGTAGGATTTCTGTCTGTCTTGGGCAGTCTTCATCCTCCTCAAAGACATCCGGATATTCCCAGACTACTCTTACTGATTGCAAATTTTCATCAGAAGCATCAAGCGACTCTAGATAACTAAGCATAATAGCATTCAAGGGATTACAAGAAATTTCTAGAGTGTTACCAAGCCGAGTCAAGATTCTAACTACTCTTTTCTCACAATCAAGAATGGCACTATTACTGGATAACTAGTCCATGCCTAAGATCAAACCATATCCCGAGAAGCCCTAGATAAAGGCATTACAACTAAACTCAACGTTGAGAATAGAGATTTTCAAACCCAAACAAACCATTGACAAGTAAGTGAAGCCCCCAATTGGATTTGAAACTACTAAGGGATCTTGTACCATACTAGTGTCTAGATGCAAAGATTCTACTAAGGCAAATGAAATAAAAGAGTGTGATGCGCCAGAGTCAAAAAGTGTGCGAACTAGATGATCATAAAGATAGACTACACTTTCTACAGAAATATTACTACCTCGTTCCTGCTGATGTGCCACTAGCGCATGAACCTGACCCCCTTAAGTGGATCCAGCTTTCTGTCCCTGCCCTTTCTTCTTTGGGCAGTCCTTAGCCTGGTGCCCCATCTCTCCACAATGGAAGCAACCACCCATCTTCGCCTTCCTTTTTCGGTAGTCTTTTGATATATGTCCCACAATGCCACAGAAATTGCACCTTCTCTTCTCACGGGGCTTATTGTTCTTCCCTCCTTTCTTGAAGTCTGTTTTCTTTGCTTGTAGACCTTCTTTCTTCTCTTCCACCTTAGTTTCTGTCTTGCCGTGGTCTTCCTCGTGTAGCAACGCCATGTCCGCCAAGCTTTCATAAGTCGCTCCCGTGGACACATGGGTCATAGCAAGGCTGTGTAGAGGCTCATTCAAACCCTTGACGAAGCGAAGATCCTTCTTGTGTTGGGTGTTTACTAAGTCTAGCCCAAACCTGGCCAGTTGATCAAACTGATTAACATATTCCCTGATCGTCATGCTTCCCTGTTTCAGAGTTAGAAACTTCTCCATTTGCAGGCTTCTTTCTGCTTGGGAGAGGGATTTCATCTCAAACCTTGTCCTGAAATCTTCCCATGTTTCCACCGCCCGCCGAGCATTGGTAATTTCCCACCAATAGGAAGCTTCATCCTTAAGCAACCATATCGCTAGTTGTATCTTTTGCCTGTCATCAACTCCAAAGATGACAAAAAGATCCTCAGTCTCCTTTAGCCAGTTTCTTGCTCCTACAAAGGACTCTGTTCCATAAAAGTCTTTTTCACCCATAGCCTTAAAGTCTCTACATGTTTTTGCGAAGGCATTTCCACAAGGAGGTGGAGGAGGAGGAGGAACCGCGACCACTGGAGGAGGGATGTCTGCTGGTCGACACTATGGTCGACCTGGTGTGGCCAGGTAGACACTATGGTCAACCTAGGGAGGCCAGGTCGACACCATGGTCGACCTGGTCTCTGCGCGGGAATTTTCTTGCCCAGCCCAGTTTGAACCTGTAATTCGAATTTTGAATTTTAAACTGAGCTGTTTGAATTTAAATTTTATTCTGAAACTTCCGAAGGTCATAACTCCTTCATACGGAGTCCGTTTCGCGCAAACTCAGACTCTATCTCAAGCAGAATTTCGAGACGAACACAATGGCGTAACCCATTTCCCTTAATTCTTTTATTTAGAATTAATTACACTTTAATTTGTGAAGCTTAATGTTATAGAATTCACGGGTGTTATAGTTATTTTTCAGAATTAGTGACAATTGAAAATTTTCAATGATCCCGGTACAGTTGAGCATATTTCATAATATGATTAATTTAGAAATTTATTTCACAAACCATTTCTGTACCTACCACATTTCTATCATCGATTTGGTATTATATACTAAGGAGATTTTCTTTTGAAGCTGAAAATTGTAACGTCCCGCATTTTTATCGATTTGTATTTGGATATTTAAATCAATTTAAATATTGAATTCATAATATAAGTGGATCTATATATTAATTTAAAATGAAGTTGAACGTATAAAAATATATATTTAATATAATCGAGCCCGTAATATCGCGGTAGTTCGTAATTTAACATTTTGAAATTCAACTGAGTGTACAGGACTCGTTATAAAACGGATTTCTTCGAAACAAGAAATGTTGGAATTGGTTGATACGTATTTTTTCTAATGTAAGTGAAAAACCAAGATTTCGTTATATAGATTGCAAGATATGTCCAAATCAAATATTTAGAAAATCACTATGAAATCATATATGGACCATAACGGTTTATTTAATATAATTAAATATTGGTTTCGAATCTGGACAAGCCCTTTGAGACATGGTGATAATTTAATTTTTAGAAATTTTTCTATAATTTTTAATTAATTAAATACACAACTTTTTATTTGGAGTGTTTTGCACCCTGTAACAACATTTTGGGGTTTCAAAATATGAGTTAACCTACAGATATTATTATATTTTTGGGATCGTGGCACATCGTTGAACACGACTGTATTTTTATTTCTGTCCGTAATAGCTAGGACATGGATGAAACCTTATGTAATGCAGTACGTTAAATTTTACCACATAAATAATATAAATTACAGTACATGGAAATATCCAAGTAAACGACTACAAGCAAGAAAGAGTATTATATCTATAAATCCTTACCTTCCCTGTTAAGCAATTGTACTAGTGCGCCTTACCCTAGCTAAACTATACCCTTTTAAAACATTGAAGCTATAAAACAATAAAATGGCAGGCAATCTTTTCCACAAGCACATCACATCCTGTCCTGAAAGCTGCCTAAACTTTCCTTTGTTGTTAAGTATCCTATTATTTTTACATTTCTCACTTCCACTAGTTGCCGGTTTTCTTACATCACGAACTAGCATCCTATGCTGTCTTCCATGAACCATCACCAGCAATCCGTGTATAGTCCCTTAACTATGAAGTAAAAAAAGAAAATTTCTAAGACCATTGTCAAAGCCTTACTCTAGCCTAAAATCCTACCACTATAATGGTTACTTCATGCAGACCATTCTACCTTGCGTACTGCCTATTGTTTATCATAGGAATGGTCACTGTCTAATCTATCCCCTACGTGATTTCATCCTTGTTCATGAAGGGAAAAATAAAACTGCTAACTTATATGTCATATAATATATATAAATGGTATTTTTCTTCCCTCTTAAATATACATACTGTCACTGCCCTATATTAATTACCTGCCAAGTTTTGCAAAACGTTCCTTTCCAAAGCAAAGTGAAATGAAAACTCATGTAGTACCTACCACCTACCTATACGCCTAATACTTCAATGGAAAATAATTCATACTACAAAATATCCATTGCTCGTTCTCCCTCAAGCCGAAAAATAAAAACAAATAACTCGATCTTCTTCCCAAAATAAGATAGATTTTAACACCAGACGGAAATTTTCTGGTGGATCTCCTTCGTCTCTGGGTGGTTAGCGAACAAGGAAGTGGACCGAAGGAAGTGCGGACTTGGTGATGTTGGTGATGCATCGGTGAGAGGAAGGGTGGTGGTCTGTGGTGCAGGGTTTGAGGAGTTGCATAACAAATGGAAGAGGGGTACTATCGGTTTGGGCTCTTAAGTGAGTAGATGAGTTTTTTTTACGTGACTAAGTATTGAAAGAAGAAAATGTGTGGCGTACTTTTAGTGGGCGTGCAAGTGGGTATGAAAATTCATGGAAGAGGCGCGCTGTTTAAACTGGAAGGAAGAGTATGTGTCGGAACGGAAGAGCATGATGGCATTGGTCTCGAACATAAGCGAAGAACTGTGGCTGTGGATGTAAACATGAAGTGATGAGAGTAGGGAGTTAATGCTTCGGCATTGGCAGCGAATGGAATATGAACTGGAGCATGTTTACTGCAGAGCACGTTTTCAAAAGGAGGGAGATTTTAATAAAGAAAAGAATGTCGTTTTGTGTGTATATAGATGAAAAAAAAAACATAAAGTGTGGACGGGGTACTGCGTTTGAAATAAATGTTGGTGTTTAAATGAGCAAGTTAGTAGATGAAAGGGTAGGCTAGGGGAGTCAGGTCGGATGGTCGACCGTAAGCGCTGGCGATCAGTGGAATGCAGATCAACGCTGGGCATGGAGACTCTGGACGCAAGTTTGAGGTGCGAGTTGCAGCATTGGTAAAGGGCGACATGGCCAGGAATGCTTGTTCGGAATATCACTACAGCTGGAGCGTTTCACTGTCGTGATGTAAAATGGAGTAGCTTGTTTGTAAACGCGGGTGGGCTTCGAATTTTAGTGAGTAGGCCTTGGATCTTATTAGTAAAAAGAAAATAAAAAATAAAATAAAAAGAGGAGTGCTGTGGCAGCTGATGGGGACGTTGAGGCGCTGTGTGGTCGGGATGCATGGAGGGGACGTGAAGCTATTAGTTTTAACAAAAGTGGATTGTCGGGATCAAGTTTGTTTTATCCATGAATGGCGCGCGGATATAACACGATAAAATCGGCTTCAGGAAGTTGGGTTGGAGCGTTTCAGAGCACGTTGGAATGTGAGGCTGAAAAAAACGCCGGGTTTAATCAACTGACTCAAATTCATTAACCCTAATCTATTTTAAAATATTTTAATTATATTTTAATGTTGGTTGAATACTGTGTGATGATCATTTAGATAGATTACAATTAAATTGGTTGAAATATATGTATATCATTGCATATATACACATCAGCTGTTGGATACTGATTCCATCGATTATAGTATTCCCTAGTAGGAATCAGTGTAAATTTTTTGACTAACATCTGTGGATGCGGGAAACCGTTTGGAGGAATCCAACTGGATTCCTCTATATTTGTATGTACTGTTTGTTTTATATGCACTATTTGAACCCAAATGACATTGAAACCCAGTATGAATATTGATGTTGAATGCAAATTCAACGTTATTTTGATAAACGATATCGATTAAGAAAGTGGCAACAGTCGACCATAAACCCATCTTTTGTTAAGAAGTTAGTTGGCCGTCAGGCAAAATCGATGAAGTTAAAATTATAAAAATTATATTTTTATAATTTAAACAATGTTTGGAATTATAATAGAAGTTCTATTATGAACATTTTATAGTTCGTGCTATGAAGAAAATATAAATGATTGTTTGACTTTTAAATAAAGTTTATAAAGCTATAATTATCCTACGAGTTAATATTTTGGATAATTATTTTTAAACAAACAATGTAGAAATAATTATATTAATCTGATGGTAGAAGTAATTAAAATCAGTTAACAAATTAACTGATGGTTTGAAGTTGATTTGAAAATTGATTATTTGATAAATTGATTTTCAACTAATCTAATGCTAATGACATAGCGAAGAATTGATCAAAATTAATAAGATTTCTTATTAATTACTTTTCAATTAATGAAGTCTAAATGATTATGGAACTAAGTAAAATAGTTATTATTTACTTAAGCAACAAATCTGTATGAAATAAACTGTTTATTTCAGTAATGATGAAGTTAATTACTATTTAATTATTTTAATTAAAGCAATTATTTCTTAAATGGAATTCATTTAAGATGGTATTAAGTTGGTAATGTTTTACTTGAATTAAATAAATCGAATGAAAGAGAATTAACAAAAGACAAAGAGTGTTAAAGAGTTTTGGGAAAGGAGTTATAAATGGAGTTGGATAACAATATTGAAGTGAAGGGTTAATATTTAATAAAAATAGCCATAAACAACAGGGATTTCAAAGTAATTATATGCGTTATATTGAAAAAGGAAACAAGAAATGCAGTTTGATTAAGATTAGAAATAATAAGGGGTTAGAGTTACGGACTTATATCTATTCAATGTTGTCGATCAAGGTTTGAGAGGTAAATAAAATACCCCAACTTGAACGGATTCACTATTATCGAGGAATGGTATCAGTTTGTAATGAAAAGAGATGTCAAGATTAGTTATAAAAGGGATATTGTAGCATATAGTATGTCTTTGAACTATAAAGATAAAATAACGTTGTTGAGTAGACTTAAGCATGACTGTTATGTGGAGATTTGTTATAAAGGGGATATTGCAGCGCATTGCAAGTTTTGAACTGTAACGATAAATTAACGTTGTTGACCAAGCTTAAGCGTGATTTATATATATAACAATATTAGGAATTGTAACTATAATTCGATGATGTCGAATGTAATAAAGTAAATACATTTCTAGGAATTATAAAATCTGATAGGATAGTTACCATTTAGTTTTAAACCAATAAATTATATTAGGATATGTAATCAATATTTAGTTATAAACTTGATATTGATCTAACAAGAAGAAGTTGACTTAGAAACAGAGTTATAAAGAGAAATGGGATATAAAATTATGAAAGAGATTCGGTAAACAAGATAAGGATATTTATTACTTGAATAAAGAGATTATTCGATAAAGTTGTTCAGATTTATATAATAGTGATGATATTCACATTTAAAGTGAATAATGTTTTAAAAGTGAACGTTTGGCAGATTAAAATGTTTATAATGAAATGGGAAATATTTCTCCAATATCGATAGGGTATATTATCTAAGTGTAGAAAATAAAGAATGTGAAAAGAATGGAAATATTTTTAACGTTAATAACATATATTTTCTAGAACATGGGAGAATAAGAGTCTATAATAACGGGGAATGTTTTTTCAAGAAATGTGAAGGACTAAACGGGTTTTGGGAAATATCTGGGAAGATATGGAAAATTAGGAAAGTAATGTTAAATAAAAGGGCCAGTGATTTGGTTGATGCTTAGTGTAAATTTAAATGGATGTTTGTTTTACTTCGATTGTTAAATAACCGATTATTGAAGTGTTTTGACCATCGTTGTCAATGCGGAGAGACCAGTTGGATATATTATCTGAAACCACTCCGTATAGGCATAAGCACTGCGAATTTGATTATGCTGAAGACAATTGAAGACAAAGTGAAATGCAAGGGTCGTTCTGTTCCAGAATGGCGTTTTCTGTTTGTCCAGTCCCAGGACAACTTGTATGGACGAGTGTCTGACAGAGTATACCTAACAAATCATGTACGACTGATCTCTTAAAGGTATTACTTCTGGTGGCAGAGGAATTCGTTCCTCTTAGCTTTTTATACCCGTGATATTTTTGGAAACCGATTAGTGAATTGACGGGTTTGACGATGTTGCATTCAAAGTGAATGGTGGACAGATGTTCTGAAAAGATAGACATAGCCTCAAGCCTCATAACCAGGAAATGACAAAAACTGGGTAGGCAGTATGGCTATGTGGGTCATTCCCATTAGAGTGTATTGTCACCATCTTGAGAAACTTCGTATTTGTACTTCTTTCATTTCTGTATCTTTGGATAACAGTTGTGTGGGCCCAACCATAGGTGGCAATATATTCGATACACTCAAGATAAATGAGTGGTCGTTCATGTGTGGGCCGGGTTGCAAGATGTTCTTTTTGAACCCCAGTGTATCCCCTCTAGAGTACATTGATCGGGAGGTGGTCCCATACCATATCATAGTTGGAATCCAATCTCCAATAAGTGCCTTGCAGTTTTTGATTTTATACTATGTATGTGGAGCATGAGATGTAAGCGTTCTGCTATTTGATTATTTACTTGATTAGACATTATTATAATATCACTAGATTTTGATATCAGAAATGGTTTGGTTATAGTAAGGTAAAAACCGTCCATGTTTATGTGTAGGCTGGTCTTACTATTATCTTTTTGTTTCAAAAGGATTTTCAAAATTAAACGATCTAGTTGGAATTTACTCACACCAGTCCTATGACTGACCCAGAGTTGATTTTGTTTGTGTTTTCCCTAAACTCTTGCAAGCCCAAATTTGTACAGGCAGTCAAGTGTTCAGGCTTTGCAGATTCACTTAGAGGAGCTCAAAGCAGGAAGCTTCACCGCTAGTTATTAGAGATTATTTCCGCTGTGATGTATATGAGTTATATTCTGATATGATATGTATATACAAATTCAGATTTGTATTTCAAAGTGTTATATAATATATTTTATTCGTTCTGTTGCGAGATTCGTGTTTACTCTGATTATGTTCAACTGTGTTCTTCTTCTTCTTCTTCTTCTTCTATTCTATTAGTTATATCTTTTCTATCTCATCCTCTAATTTCTTTTTATTAATGATCTGAACTTTCGTGTACTTTGAGTTTAATGTGTAGGATATTAGTCAGCTCAAATTGGTACGGATTTTCGGGCCTTTGCAGTTGGTATCAGAGCTAAAGGTTAAGTGATTACCCTGGCTCTATGGCGTAACTCAATAGAGATGGAGCTAGTAATACTCTAGATTGAGTTTGAGTGTATATATATGAGCGCGTATTTGTAAATTAATATAAAAACTGTTTTATATTGTGTTGGCTGGTCAATCGAGTGGTTTATGAATTTTGGTCGAAATTGTAATGCAAACTGTGTCGATAGGTGTTTCTAAACTCTTGAATAGAGTAATTCGACACAGTATGTTTTTAAAAGAGGGTAAATAAAATAATTTTACCCAAAAAATATATATTTTGATATAAAGAAAGCTTATATATTGGAATTATCTAATATATATTGAATGTGTTGGTTGAAATTATAATCGAATAGGGTTATAATTGAATTGGTTATAAATAACCAATAAGAATTCACATGAGTATAATATATAAATTAGACGAACTGAATCTAAATTTAAAATCAGAATTGAAATAGAACTTTAGAAACTTGGAAAAGAGTTGGAAATAATGTTTGGATTAAATATATGGGAATTTTAAAATACTGGGAGATTTGAAATTGTTTACCAAGTGCTGTGAAAGATATTTTGAAGTAAAATTCAAAATGGAAGTGTTTTAAAATGAATTTTGAAAAGTAATATAGTATTGAACTCACTTTGATCACTGGAAAATAATTTCTGATGATGACGACTGCATTATCAGTGTTCATTTTCGAGTTTCTAAGTGACGAATTACTACCAAAGATTTTGTTTTTGAATAATTGTGAGGAAACAATTTGTCAGAAATTCAAATGTTTTGAATGATATATGATTTCAAAATGATTTGAAATAAATCCCAGGAATTAGAATTCTGAAATAAAGATTTAACTTATGGAGTTAAAATGAAAAAAATTGAACTTAAACTAAGATAAAATTGGACTGAATTTGGAATGATCCAGAATGGAAATTGTAAAAAGAGAAATTCTGGAGATTCGAGTTATTAAAATGAATTGATTCTTGGAGAATAGGAATCGAATTTTGAATTTGGAGATGAAGATAACTGGATTGAGGAATAAATCAGTAAATGGAATTGGAGTTGAAATAGAAATTTGGCTTAGTAAAAGCAAAAGATTGGTTTGAGAATGGATTGATGGGAGATCAATTGGAATGCTGGAGTATAGATTGGATTGGTAGCCAATGGCAGAGATAGAGTTAAATGCCAACAAAAAGGTACAAGTTTACATTATATTCGAGTATGAGATTTATGAGCTATGGTTGGAAAGCCGCTTCGCTGTTTTTTTTCATTTGGATTTAGAGAAAGCCCAGAGAGGCAAGTTGTAGTAATACCGAATGAGCCGTGCATAGGAGATGCTGACAAAATTCTCCGAAAATTTAAGCTGTTAGGAAATTTTCGGAATTTCTGAAAGTGTTCGTGAATAAGAAGGAATTAATTTTCAATTAGAGTTAATCGGTTCAGTTGAAACTGGAATCAAGAAGTAAAACAAAGGATATTTAATCTAGTTATAATATGATTGCAGCATTTTTCTACCTTAGTAATTTCGGGGACGAAATTCTTTTAGGGGGAAGGAATGTAACGTCCCGCATTTTTATCGATTTGTATCTGGATATTTAAATCAATTTAAATATTGAATTCGTAATATAAATGGATTTATATATTAATTTAAAATGAAGTTGAACGTATAAAAATATATATTTAATATAATCGAGCCTGTAATATCGCGGAAGTTCGTAATTTAACGTTCTGAACTTCAACTGTGTAACACCCCACGTCCGTTAGTGTCACTCACAAAGGGAATGCACTAAGTTCTGTGGAGCATTTAGGGTAAAAGATGCAGATAAATTACAAGACAGACAGAAATTAAACAGCGGAAAATAAAACTTTGCTTTATTGATAAAATAGTTTGTACAAAGATTTCTTTACAATATCAGAGTATCATCTGTCTTACAAAATAAAGAAGCATAAAACAACATTTATATTCCCTAATTTTAGCAAGAGCCAGCCATAACATCTGAAAAGAGAATCCAAGCAAAACTTCGACAAATCTTCAAGCTGGGAAAGAGTGACAGTCCAACTTAACCTGAGCTATACTATTCCCTCCTTTACTACCTGGGGGGGGGGGGGGGGAGGGACGGAAGAAAAGAAGACGAAAGAAAAACATAGTCAGACATAAAGCCTGAGTAAGTTCAGTAACTTCTAGCATGTGAACATGGTAAAACAAAACGACATGAATTAACTGAATACAAGATAACACCATGATGATAGGGTTGGCAAGATTAGACAAGATTAACACAAGATATGCTAAGCTAAGATAAACTGGATATGCTCTAATACTTTCGCCGCTTCGCTATTTCCTTGTTATACTGGTTTCTATATCTCTGCACCACCTAACTAGTGTTCCAACTAGTAACAATAACGCGATCCCAACCCCTGTAGTTTCCATTGCCTTCAGGCATACATTTATTATTTATTACCTAGATCTAATCTAGGGTTTTCTATCAAGTGCTTTCTAGATTTAACTAGAGTTTACGCTATCTGCTGAACGCTTCTCGAGTTCAGGGTTTATGCCACCTAGTCCAACTAGGGATTACGCTACCTGTCGAACGATGCCCCCAAGTCTAGGACACACTACCTAGAGTGGTATATGTTCCTATACTTCCCCACGCATGTATCGCGAATCGTTATCGCTTGTCTAGATGCACATGTCCTGTAATGTGCGGTCCGAGTCCTATGACAGGGCAAATCAAGGAATACAGAACTCGGTTGGGAGCTTTCAAATATCTGCCGATGCAGATGCTAAGGTCTGTTTTTATTCCAGTGGCTATGGTCCCACTTGACCCCTCCCTCAACTAATGAAAGGCACGCCTTGTAAAATGAGAACTATAAGCCAGCCCCCGGTGCCTCACTATCCTATGGCCATCCTCACCCATAACTAGATAGCAAGTATATGGTCTTTTGGAGTTCTCCGCCTTTCCGCTTCTCGTATCTCGATTGACTCAAGATGGATGGTAGACGACGAGTCGCTATCACAGGGCTACCATTTGCTCGTCGAATCACGCCGGTCCATCCTAATCTTTAGGTTGCCATGTATTGCAACCAAGGTATACCCCTGGTTCTTCTACGCAGACCTTAACCTCTGTGGGTCCAGGCGGATCATCTGCAGCCTCACAGATGGATACCAAGAGTACCCTCACGTCCCCTCGAAGCCTCGGGCTTCGTAACCCAATTCGTTGGAGCCTTCTTTTTAATCAGACGGACGTTCACTCCTCCTCGTGTTATACTAAGAATTACTACTTAGTTTTGTCAACTAAGGTTTACCACTTAGTTTCCAGAATCATTGTTTTCTTAACTAAGGTTTACTACATAGTTCCCTTACCCGTCAATTTGGATTGGTTAAGTGTCATTAGTCAATTCAAGCCAACTTAACCCTCTTCATTTATCTTGTCAAACTGGTTAAGTGTTATCAATAATTCATGTTGACTTAACCCCACCACAAACCAAGTTATATTGGTTAAGTATTTCTTATTACTTAACCCTACCCATTAACCCTGTATTGGTTCAGTGTTCCTTTTTAACTTAACCTTGTCCGTCTGTTTTCACTAACATGTTATTAACGGTTAAGTATTATCCCTTCATGTTTTAGACTTAACCCTATTCCTTTATTGCAATCTGATGGTTAAGTGTTCAAGTTTACTTAACCCTACGGTCTAGCCCAGCTCACATATCAAAATTGGCTAAGTGTATTTACTTGACCCCACCTTCTAGTCTAGTTAACATGTTAATTTGGCTAAGTGTTTTCTTAGTTACTTAACCCCTACAAATCTGGTCTTGTTACCATAAGTTTGGTTAAGTGTCCCTATGGACTTAGCCCTCCCATTCTAGCTTAACTGTGTTAAGTTGGTTAAGTGTTCCTATGGACTTAACCCTCCCATTCTAGCTTAACTGTGTGAAGTGTCTGTATGAACCTAACCCCACCCATTGGTTTAGTTATCATGTTGAATTGGTTAAGTGTTTTAGTTAACTTAACCCTACCATTCTTGTTCTAGCTTTAATTAAATAAATTAAAGCCGCTACCACTCACATTAGACAGATATTGTTGCGATTACTGGATGTGCCGGTTGGTTCCGGGCAGGTTTACATCGCAACTCAGTCTAACCTCGGGTTAGGTGTATTCGTGTTTTCTAAGTTCACAAGGGTTTTGATTAATTTCCAAATTCGGTTTTGAAAGTAACCATCCCGTCCGTCGGATCAGTTAGGGATAGCCAGGGAGAGCAGGAAACTTGTATTTTCCAAACCCAAGCCTAGACACTATCCTCTCTGTCACCCTAGAACTTTCTGGTGTATTTATTAAAAGAGATGTCATTAATAAACCTTTCTTTTGTCTATAAATAAATTGTTAACAATTTATCCTCAAAGTCCATTTTCTTTTCTTTTTTTTTAAAAATAAATTTGGCCTATACTATATTCATTTTCCATGCCCATTAGTATACTTATATTCTAGGCCTAAGTCTTGACTTACCTATTATTTAACCCAACTTGCAGTTTTAGGCCAACTTAGGTCTAATATTCTTATTTCATTGTCAAAACTAGATTTAATATTCTAGTTTATAATTTATGGCCAAAACTTAGTCTATGAACAATTTATCGTTTGTGACAAATTCTATAAGTAAATTACTCCTAATTTACTTATTCCATTATTACTCTTTTAATGTACATTGTCACATTTATTATTATGGCCCCTTTCTCCTGTTTATCATATTTATAATTTTTGGTATGTAAATTATACCAGATTAAGTGTCACTAACCATAATTATTCTAAACATGACAATTACTCACAATTATGACTAAATTCAAAATTGTGCTAATACACTTATTATGCCAAATTAACTTTAATTTAGCCAATTCTGATTTAACAACCTAATTCACAGTTTATGGCAAAACTAGAATTATTATTCTAGTTTATAGTTTTATGCCTAAAATTTAGCTTACTTGAAATTACTAAATTTAATATGTCATATTCCATCATTTATGTCAAATTTCCCAACTGCGTTTTAATAGGCATGTCATAATACACATTCCAAATTATGCCAATTAATATGAATTTCATGTTGTACCCAAATCGTATTCCCATCGTTCGTATAATCGTGATTCATCCTAGATTATAGATAAATCTAGGTTCGTGGAAAAAAAGGGAATGAACCAAAATGCCATGAAAAGATAAATATAATAACTAGCATAGGATGATAATTTACTAATTTTAGATCTAACAAATT
Organism: Allium sativum; assembly: GCA_030737875.1. Classification (NCBI taxonomy): domain Eukaryota; kingdom Viridiplantae; phylum Streptophyta; class Magnoliopsida; order Asparagales; family Amaryllidaceae; genus Allium; species Allium sativum. The sequence continues at coordinate 885,703,487 of CM060915.1, read as the reverse complement.
ACACTGAGTCAATTGATTTTATGCATCGAAGGCCTATAGATCTGTTAATATTATGACAAGGAAAGGGTTGAATAAATAACATAGGTTCATGTATATGGGTACATCTAACTTAATAGACAAATTCCCATAATCAAGATCCAAGGATAATTAAGAATAGATTGAATCAATAATCATGTTTATATCCAATATCACAGTCATAATCCTAGGCAATAATATCATGTTCATGAATCATAGGTAATTATCCACAATTGTCTTTGTCATAGTCATAGGCATTGGTTTATGTTCAAAGGCTTATGTTCATAGTCAAAGGCATATGGTTTCAACGTCCATAGTTTCATAGTCATAGTCTTAGGCATTGGAAATTTAGTCACAATATGTTCTAGGCCAAAATCAAGAATCAGATCCAAAGGTATGTACAAGCACAGATTCAATGAAATGATAAGGCATATTTCTTATATCCATTAATTTCATGTCACAAATAGAAAAAGGCGTTCAGATCTAAAAAGTAACCAACTTACAGAGATTAGATTCGTAGAAAACAGTCGTTGTAGTCGTTTGAATCTTCACTTGAATCCTAGCTTGTTTTGAATCTTCTCTTGAAAGATTTGAGCAGCATTTCCTCGTCTTATATTTATATTTTATTTTATTTATTTATTTTAGAGGAGGAGAAGAAGCCATGTCCACCGAGAATTTATGCATCATAAGGTTAGAGAAGAATGGTGTAAAGAGAATGAGGCTAGGGGCTGTTTATATAGAGTTGAAAGTAAATGAGAGCCGTCGATGAAGCCAAGATTAATTCTAGCTGTTCGTTCTAAAGAGAAACCAATTATGTTCACCATTTCTTTCTTAATGTACATTTACTATTATTTGTCAATCCATATAAATACGTACACATCAGATACATCCCCCCTTTTCACACTTATTATTATTTTTGTATGCACATTAGATACATTCCCCCTTTACACACTTATTATTATTTTTATATGCACATTAGATACATCCCCCCTTTACACACTTATTATTATTTTTGTATGCACATTAGATACATCCCCCCTTTACACACTTATTATTATTTTTGTATGCACATTAGATACATCCCCCTTTACACACTTATTATTATTTTTGTATGCATATTAGATACATCCCCCCTTTACACACTTATTATTATTTTTGCAACTTTAGTGTTAACAGAAAATTCGGGGTGTTACATTCTCCCCTCCTTTTAGGATTTCGTCCCCGAAATCTTCAAGTTAGGAAGAATGTGTCATGCCATCCAATCATCCAACTACTCAACCATTCAATCACAGGCATCCATTGTCCTTAAAAAAAGACTTCTAATGCTTCATGATCATATGCATAGTGTGTGTACATGTCCTTATCTAATGCAAAATCAGGCAGTCTACTGATTCAGTTGACCTCCTTAATGCAATCCATGATAGTGCCATGCATCCATTATGTATGTAAAAGAACCCTAATGATACATATTATTTCTACATGCGTGCACAACCATTCATCCGAATGCAACATCCATATGATAACATAACCATCATACATCCATTAACGAAAAATAAAAACGCATATATATGCAACATGAGGTGATTGAGCCGATCTAGTGCCTATGGTGTGTATATGCATCCACGAGCAACCACTTGCAACCATCAATCATAACATGTTTCAAATACATGTTTTCGTCCATTGGCTTATACCTAAGGATCGATGATACGTCCTATAGGACATACTTTGGAAAGAGGGAAACAAGTATGCGTAAAGCTCCTACAAAAAGAAATCAAGGATGTACCCTAAAGAAAAAGGGTATGCTGCGCGTATCTAGTCTTCAGTCTTCTAAGTTGCATCTTCTTGAGCTTCACTATTATGTAACTTATCTAATTTAACTTCGCGATTGTGAAGTTTTTGACCTCCATTTCCAAAATAAACAGATGTCAACCATGGTACCAAGTGTATATATACTAGGATGATCAGAGGTCTCTCCTCCTAGATTATCCATCATGCCATAACTATGAGGGTCAAAAGGTCACTACGTACTTTTTACCTCTCTTAAGGTTAGTCTCTCTCTTTTTTTTCTATTTAGAGCGCCTGCCACAACTATCCATCTTTCACGCTAACCATCCTAGTCGAACTCGACATTCCTCAAGTACAAGCCCCAAAGGCCTAAACCAATATCAGACAAGCACCCAAGGAATATCACCTCCGAATTTAGACGATCTACGTGAGATGATATAAGCAAACTCGATAGCTATTCTCAAATCCCTACTAACCAAAAATAAACTGGTCGGACCACCAATTGGATTTGAGACTCTAGTGGGATCTTTCTACTATACAAGTACTATGGTGCAGAGACCCAACTATGGAAGTGGATATGAACAAATGAGAAGCGCTAGAACCTAAGGAAATAGTACGAACAAAAAACTAGACTCTTCCAACCGGACTACCTTTCTCCTAGGTACGCTTGGTGGCGAAAGCATGTACTTGTCCTTCTGAAAATCTCGTCCTCGTTCTTGCCCTTGTCCTTAAGTATATGCCCTATCATACCCTAGTAAAGATACTTCCTCTTGTCTTAGGTTTTATAATTTCTTCCTCCTTCGTGTGCTAAGTCTAAGATACTTCCTCTTGTCTTAGGTTTTATAATTTCTTCCTCCTTCGTGTGCTAAGTCTACATCCGTGAATTCCTCATCCTAGGGTTATGCTCCTTAGCCAAACTCCTCATCCCCTTCCGTGTGTAGTCATGTTGACAAATCTCTCGAAAACTGCCTCCATCGTCTGGAAAACCCTATAAGCTTCGAAAGAAAACAGCCCGTAGATGAAACAACTACGGCTATGGATGAAAGCCGGGCACTACTTTGCCCTTCGATGAGGTTACCTCCCAGAAAGCCAGGAGCCCTAGAGATTCAAGAAAGAAGGAGACAAGAATTTAAACAGAGGAAGAGAAAATAGTGCGTATGGCTTTGGGGAATATGCCTTTAAAACAAAACTTTTCTTTTGAAAATGCTTCTTTTAAAACCGTTTTGAAAATAAATTTTCAAATCCTTTATCTGATCTGGTATCCTTCAGCTCTGATACCACGTGTAACACTCCACGTCCGTTAGTGTCACTCACAAAGGGAATGCACTAAGTTCTGTGGAGCATTTAGGGTAAAAGATGCAGATAAATTACAAGACAGACAGAAATTAAACAGCGGAAAATAAAACTTTGCTTTATTGATAAAATAGTTTGTACAAAGATTTCTTTACAATATCAGAGTATCATCTGTCTTACAAAATAAAGAAGCATAAAACAACATTTATATTCCCCAATTTTAGTAAGAGCCAGCCATAGCATCTGAAAAGAGAATCCAAGCAAAACTTCGACAAATCTTCAAGCTGGGAAAGAGTGACAGTCCAACTTAACCTGAGCTATACTATTCCCTCCTTTACTACCTGAGGGGGGGGGGGGAACGGAAGAAAAGAAGACGAAAGAAAAACAGAGTCAGACATAAAGCCTGAGTAAGTTCAGTAACTTCTAGCACGTGAACATGGTAAAACAAAACGACATGAATTAACTGAATACAAGATAACACCATGATGACAGGGTTGGCAAGATTAGACAAGATTAACACAAGATATGCTAAGCTAAGATAAACTGGATATGCTCTAATACTTTCGCCGCTTCGATATTTCCTTGTTATACTGGTTTCTATATCTCTGCACCACCTAACTAGTGTTCCAACTAGTAACGATAACGTGATCCCAAACCCTGTAGTTTCCATTGCCTTCAGGCATACATTTATTATTTATTACCTAGATCTAATCTAGGGTTTTATATCAAGTGCTTTCTAGATTTAACTAGAGTTTACGCTATCTGCTGAACGCTTCTCGAGTTCAGGGTTTATGCCACCTAGTCCAACTAGGGATTACGCTACCTGTCGAACGATGCCCCCAAGTCTAGGACACACTACCTAGAGTGGTATATGTTCCTATACTTCCCCACGCATGTATCGCGAATCGTTATCGCTTGTCTAGATGCACATGTCCTGTAATGTGCGGTCCGAGTCCTGTGATAGGGTAAATCAAGGAATACAGAACTCGGTCGGGAGCTTTCAGATATCTGCCGATGCAGATGCTAAGGTCTGTTTTTATTCCAGTGGCTATGGTCCCACTTGACCCCTCCCTCAACTAATGAAAGGCACGCCTTGTAAAATGAGAACTATACGCTGGCCCCCGATGCCCCACTATCCTATGGCCATCCTCACCCATAACTAGATAGCAAGTATATGGTCTTTTGGAGTTCTCCGCCTTTCCGCTTCACGTATCTCGATTGACTCAAGATGGATGGTAGACGACGAGTCGCTATCACAGGGCTACCGTTTGCTCGTCGAATCACGTCGGTCCATCCTAGTCTTTAGGTTGCCATGTATTGCAACCAAGGCATACCCCTGGTTCTTCTACGCAGACCTTAACCTCTGTGGGCCCAAGCGGATCATCTGCAGCCTCACAGAGGGATACCAAGAGTACCCTCACGTCCCCTCGAAGACTCGGGCTTCGTAACCCAATTCGTTGGAACCTTCTTTTTAATCAGACGGACGTTCACTCCTCCTCGTGTTATACTAAGAATTACTACTTAGTTTTGTCAACTAAGGTTCACCACTTAGTTTCCAGAATCATTGTTTTCTTAACTAAGGTTTACTACTTAGTTCCCTTACCCGTCAATTTGGATTGGTTAAGTGTCATTAGTCAATTCAAGCCAACTTAACCCTCTTCATTTATCTTGTCAAACTGGTTAACTGTTATAAATAATTCATGTTGACTTAACCCCACCACAAACCAAGTTATATTGGTTAAGTATTTCTTATTACTTAACCCTACCCATTAACCCTGTATTGGTTCAGTGTTCCTTTTTAACTTAACCTTGTCCGTCTGTTTTCACTAACATGTTATTAACGGTTAAGTATTATCCCTTCATGTTTTAGACTTAACCCTATTCCTTTATTGCAATCTGATGGTTAAGTGTTCAAGTTTACTTAACCCTACGGTCTAGCCCAGCTAACATGTCAAAATTGGCTAAATGTATTTACTTAACCCCACCTTCTAGTCTAGTTAACATGTTAATTTGGCTAAGTGTTTTCTTAGTTACTTAACCCCTACAAATATGGTCTTGTTACCATAAGTTTGGTTAAGTGTCCCTATGGACTTAGCCCTCCCATTCTAGCTTAACTGTGTTAAGTTGGTTAAGTGTTCCTATGGACTTAACCCTCCCATTCTAGCTTAACTGTGTGAAGTGTCTGTATGAACCTAACCCCACCCATTGGTTTAGTTATCATGTTGAATTGGTTAAGTGTTTTAGTTAACTTAACCCTACCATTCTTGTTCTAGCTTTAATTAAACAAATTAAAGCCGCTACCGCTAACATTAGACAGATATTGTTGCGATTACTGGATGTGCCGGTTGGTTCCGGGCAGGTTTACATCGCAACTCAGTCTAACCTCGGGTTAGGTGTATTCGTGTTTTCTAAGTTCAAAAGGGTTTTGATTAATTTCCAAATCCGGTTTTGAAAGTAACCATCCCGTCCGTCGGATCAGTTAGGGATAGCCAGGGAGAGCAGGAAACTTGTATTTTCCAAACCCAAGCCTAGACACTATCCTCTCTGTCACCCTAGAACTTTCTGGTGTATTTATTAAAAGAGATGTCATTAATAAACCTTTCTTTTGTCTATAAATAAATTGTTAACAATTTATCCTCAAAGTCCATTTTCTTTTCTTTTCTTTTTAAATAAATTTGGCCTATACTTTATTCATTTTTCATGCCCATTAGTATACTTATATTCTAGGCCCAAGTCTTGACTTACCTATTATTTAACCCAACTTGCAGTTTTAGGCCAACTTAGGTCTAATATTCTTATTTCATTGTCAAAACTAGATTTAATATTCTAGTTTATAATTTATGGCCAAAACTTAGTCTATGCACAATTTATCGTTTGTGACAAATTCTATAAGTAAATTACTCCTAATTTACTTATTCCATTATTACTCTTTTAATGTACATTGTCACATTTATTATTATGGCCCCTTTTTCCTGTTTATCATATTTATATTTTTTTGGTATGTAAATTATACCAGATTAAGTGTCACTAACAATAATTATTCTAAACATGACAATTACTCACAATTATGACAAAATTCAAAATTGTGCTAATATACTTATTATGCCAAATTAACTTTAATTTAGCCAATTCTGATTTAACAACCTAATTCACAGTTTATGGAAAAACTAGAATTATTATTCTAGTTTATAGTTTTATGCCTAAAATTTAGCTTACTTGAAATTACTAAATTTAATATGTCATATTCCATCATTTATGTCAAATTTCCCAACTTGCGTTTTAATAGGCATGTCATAATACACATTCCAAATTATGCCAATTAATATGAATTTCATGTTGTACCCAAATCGTATTCCCATCGTTCGTATAATCGTGATTCATCCTAGATTATAGATAAATCTAGGTTCGTGGAAAAAAAAGGGAATGAACCAAAATGCCATGAAAAGATAAATATAATAACTGGCATAGGATGATAATTTACTAATTTCAGATCTAACAAATTACACCGAGTCAATTGATTTTAAGCATCGAAGGCCTATAGATCTGATAATATTATGACATGGAAAGGGTTGAATAAATAACATAGGTTCATGTATATGGGTACATCTAACTTAATAGACAAATTCCCATAATCAAGATCCAAGGATAATTAAGAATATATTGAATCGATAATCATGTTTAGATCCAATATCACAATCATAATCCTAGGCAATAATATCATGTTCATGAATCATAGGTAATTATCCACAATTGTCTTTGTCATAGTCATAGGCATTGGTTTATGTTCAAAGGCTTATGTTCATAGTCAAAGGCATATGGTTTCAACGTCCATAGTTTCATAGTCATAGTCTTAGGCATTGGAAATTTAGTCACAATATGTTCTAGGCCAAAATCAAGAATCAAATCCAAAGGTATGTACAAGCACATATTCAATGAAATGATAAGGCATATTTCTTATATCCATTAATTTCATGTCACAAATAGAAAAAGGCGTTCAGATATAAAAAGTAACCAACTTACAGAGATTACATTCATAGAAAAATAGTCGTTTGAATCTTCACTTGAATCCTAGCTTGTTTTGAATATTCTCTTGAAAGATTTGAGTAGCATTTCCTCGTCTTAGATTTATATTTTATTTTATTTATTTAATTTAGAGGAGGAGAAGAAGCCATGTTCACCGAGAATTTATGCATCATAAGGTTAGAGAAGAATGGTGTAAAGAGAATGAGGCTAGGGGCTGTTTATATAGAGTTGCAAGTAAATGAGAGCCGTCGATGAAGCCAAGATTAATTCTAGCCGTTCGTTCTAAAGAGAAACCAATTATGTTCACCATTTCTTTCTTAATGTACATTTACTATTATTTGTCAATCCATATAAATTCGTACACATCAGATACATCCCCCCTTTTCACACTTATTATTATTTTTGTATGCACATTAGATACATCCCCCCTTTACACACTTATTATTATTTTTATATGCACATTAGATACATCCCCCTTTACACACTTATTATTATTTTTGTATGCACATTAGATACATCCCCCCTTTACACACTTATTATTATTTTTGTATGCACATTAGATACATCCCCCCTTTACACACTTATTATTATTTTTGTATGCACATTAGATACATCCCCCTTTACACACTTATTATTATTTTTGCAACTTTAGTGTTAACAGAAAATTCGGGGTGTTACAAACTGAGTGTACAGGACTCGTTATAAGCCGAATTTTTTCGAAACAAGAAATGTTGGAATCTGTTGAACTGTATTTTTTCTAATGGAAGTGAAAAACCAAGATTTCGTCATATAGATTGCAAGATATGTCCAAATAAAATATTCAGAAAATCGCTATGAAAACGTATATGGACCATAACGGTTTATTTAATATAATTAAATATTGGTTCCGAATCTAGACAAGCCCTTTGGGACATGGTGATAATTTAATTTTTAGAAATTTTTCTGTAATTTTTGATTAATTAAATACACAACTTTTTATTTGGAGTTTTTTGCACCTTGTAACAACATTTTGGGATTTCAAAATATGAGTTAACCTGCCGATATTATTATATTTTTGGGATCGTAGCACCTCGCTGAACACGACTGTATTTTTATTTCTGTCCATAACAGCATGGACATGGATGAAACCTTATGTAACACGATACGTTAAAATTTACAACATAAAATAATATATATTACAATACATGGAAATATCCAAGTAAACGACTGCAAGCAAGAAACAATATTATATCTATAAATCCTTACCTTCCCTGTTAAGAAATTGTACTGGTGCGCCTTACACTAGCTAAAACTATACCCTTTTCAAACAGTGAAGCTATAAAACAATAAAATGGCAGGCAATCTTTTCCACAAGCACATCACGTCCTGTCCTGAAAGCTGCCTAAACTTTCCTTTGTTGTTAAGTATCCTATTATTTTTACATTTCTCACTTCCACTAGTTGCCGGTTTTCTTACATCACGAACTAGCATCCTATGCTGTCTTCCATGAACCATCACCAGCAATCCGTGTATAGTCCCTTAACTATGAAGTAAAAAAAGAAAATTTCTAAGACCATTGTCAAAGCCTTACTCTAGCCTAAAATCCTACCACTATAATGGTTACTTCATGCAGACCATTCTACCTTGCGTACTGCCTATTGTTTATCATAGGAATGGTCACTGTCTAATCTATCCCCTACGTGATTTCATCCTTGTTCATGAAGGGAAAAATAAAACTGCTAACTTATATGTCATATAATATATATAAATGGTATTTTTCTTCCCTCTTAAATATACATACTGTCACTGCCCTATATTAATTACCTGCCAAGTTTTGCAAAACGTTCCTTTCCAAAGCAAAGTGAAATGAAAACTCATGTAGTACCTACCACCTACCTATACGCCTAATACTTCAATGGAAAATAATTCATACTACAAAATATCCATTGCTCATTCTCCCTCAACCCGAAAAACGAAAACAAATAACTGTAACACCCCGAATTTTAGTTAATACTAAAATTCACTAATTTCAGGATAAATAATCTCAGATGTGGGAATTGGGGGTAACGGGCTGTGTCATTGCGTTCGTCTCGGAAAAATACGCGAAATAGAGTCCGAGTTTTCGAGAATCGGAGTCCGTATGGCCCAGTTATGGCCCGATGAAGTTTGCAGAAAATTCTAAGCTAAAAACAGATTTAAAAATTTAAATTCAGATTTTAAAATAGAGCAAGCGGGGCCAGGCGGGAAAATTCCCGCCCTACCCATGTCGACAGGGCTGTCGACAGGCCTGTCGACAGTGGGTCGACTTGCCTGTCGACAGGGGTGCGACGCCCAGTGAAACTGGGTGCACCAGTTTGGGTTTTTGGGCTAGCCTAGGGGGCTGGTTCTGGAGATTTCCTAAATCTAACGGTCCTAATCTAACCTAGGGTTAATCTAAGGGCCTAAAACACTACCTAATCCTATAAATAAGACCCCAACCCTACCCTAATTCATTCATAATTAGGTCTTGTAACTAAACTATGGCAAAATGAAATTTGAGCATGGCCTCCACAATTCAATGAAGAGAGTTGCAAGCTAATCAACATCTTCTTCAATTAAAGCCACTAATTCCACTTCATAAGTTTGCTAATCTTGGTTTTGGTGAGTTCCTATGGCTTTAATAATCAATTGTTAAATTGATTATGGTAGGATGTGATAAGACATGGCTATGTTTGTGGATAAATGTGTTTATGCAAGTTTGTATGATATGTGATTTGCAAGTTTTATGTTATATGCAAGGTTAATGCCATGTTTTATGATGAAAAACACTATGTTGAACATTTATGTATATGTAACATGTTATGCAAACTATAAGTGAGAATATATGCAAGTTATATGTAACATGATATGCAAGTTATGCATGTAATTTTATGCATGCTAGGTATTTGGTGTTATGCATGCTAAGTATTTGATTGTATGCATGCTAAGTGGTTGGGTTTATGCAAGTTAAGTGGATTTATGCATGATTAATAAGTTGGTTTATGCATACTTGATAAGTGGATCTATGCATGATTAATAAGTTGATTTATGCATGTTTAACAAGTGGGTTTATGCATGTTGAGTATGTAAGTTTATGCAAGTTTAGTATGATGTATGTTATGTTTACATGATGCTAAACATGCAATTTGTGGGCTATGTGATCATATGCATGTTATGCAAGTCCATGATGATATGCTATGCAAGTTACATGTATGTTAATATGCAAGATATGCTATGCAAGTTACATGTATGTTAATATGCAAGATATGCTATGCAAGTTACATGTATGTTAATATGCAAGATATGCTATGCAAGTTACATGTTTGTTAATATGCAAGTTCATGATGACACATTATGCAAGTTTATGAGTTAATATGCAAGTATGTGAATGCTTATGCAAGTATGTGAATGCTTATGCAAGATATGTGTATGCTTAAATGCATGTTTAACATGTTATGCAAGTTATGAGAATGCTTATATGCAAGTTCAACATGTTATGCAAGATATGTGTATGATAATATGCAAGCTCATATGCAACATGTTATGCAAATCATGTGTATGATAATGTGCAAGTTTGGGTTAAATGTAGTTGGGTTAATATATGCTCATATATGCAAGTTGACATCCTCTTAACCCATGACAAAGTTATATGTTAAACCCATGATATTTGTGATGGATCTTTCCCTTTATTATGTCGTGAAATGAGAACGATTTACGTGGGGAACGATGGGGTAATAAATATGTTAATAAAAGTATGATTGGGTATGATTAAGCATACCATAAAAATAAATTAACATAAGTGGGAATTTACCTATTGAGTTAGGTCTACCCCATGGGAATTTACCTATTGAGTTAGGTCTACCCATGTTATGAAAAATGTGTAATTAATTAGGGATAATTAATTGTGGGGGTGATTAATTAGGAGTAATTAATCAACTAAGACACGAGGTTGGACCCTTTTGTAGCGGAAGTCTGCCCGGAACTGACCGGCCATCCAGCGGCTACAAATGATTGGCCCAATGTGAGAGGTCTTAGTCACAAACTAAATACGTGATTAACGTAAAGACACGAGGTTAGACTCGGTTATGACGTAAGGCTGCCCGGACCCAACCGGCTTAACCAGCGGTCATAAAAGATAGTCTAATGTGAGAGGTCTTTATGAGGATCACGGTCTTAATTAATTAAGAAACACTTAACCAAATTAGCATGTAGTGGGACATGAGGGTTAAGTGGGTGCCTTGGGTGGCATGTAGTAACTAGTGGGGGTGCCTCGGGTGGCATGAGGAAACTAGTGGGTTGCCTTGGGTGGCAATAGAAAATACGATTAGAATACTTAACCAAAGTGGAACATGTAATTAAACATGATTAAAGGGTTAAGTAAGTGCTTTGGGTGGCATGTGGAAATCTAGTGGGTGCCCTTAGTGGCAATTGAAAAATGATTAGATGACTTAACCAAAACTTAACATGTAAGTGGGCATGATTATAAAGAGGGGTTAAGTGGGATGCACTAGATAAAATTGCAAGCTTAGGTGGTAGCTTGTGGGGGGCCCATTTCAACCAATATCCCAAACGTATCTTTGTAGGCTCGACTTAAGTCGAGTGACGGGACACGCATATTGGGCTTGACTATAAGAGGCCAAACCGGGTTAACGGTGGCAACGCGGGACCAACGGGTTTCATATGCGTGTGTGGACCCGGGCTGGTTGGTAAGTCGTTGTTGCATCGTGTAGATATAAAGCCGTGCACCGTTGATATTATCAGGTGGCCACGTTGGGGAATGATACACCCCAATTGTGGGACCAGCACGGGTATCTACGGTAGGGAGCCGATCGCTTGGGAGTAGTGGGTACACCTAGTAAAGATAGGGGCAGACGGCACCTGTGTAGGGGTACAAGAAACTACTGGGTAAAATTTACTAAGTACACTTAGTGGGATCAACCTTTAAGTAGGAATTACTCTTGGTGGGTAGAACTGGTGTGGTGCAGTGTAGGAATTACCCTTGGGTGGGTAGATCTGGGGTGGTGCAATCTAGTAATTATCCTTGGGTGGATAAATGCGTCTTTCCGGTTATCGTAGTACATCCGATGTTTAGTTGGCTACTTAGTGTAGTCATTATCCCCAGAGGTACCGTACCTTGTTTATGTCATACCCTAATTACTTTAATGGTTGTATTGTTAGGGTTATAGGACTCACTCAGACTTATGTCTGACCCCGTTGTTTTTATCTTTTTTTTCCCAACCCTCAGGTTATCAGAGTGGGCCCGGTACGAGTGGGCTTAGATCAGGCTGCTTTATTCTCTTTTGGAGCTTGGACCATAGATGTAGAGCTCAGCTTACCCATTCTTGTATGGCTATCAGTTCATGTATTGGGATTATGTATTTTTATTTATCAGGATGGATATTTTGTACTTGACTCTTATGATGGTTTTGTGATGTAACCAAACATGTTTTACTTCCCGCTGCAATGAAATGATGTTTTAAGATTTTCAAGTAGTACTTATATCTGTCTTGTTGTAATACTTCTGTTCTATATTCACTTAAAATACTCCACCGATGTTATGGCATTCCCTTAGCGAGTGACCATAGCGGGTGTGGGGTGTTACATGTGGTATCAGAGCTTAAGGTTACCAGAACAGATAAAATTTTTAGAAGAATTATTTTCTAAGAATATTTTTGGAAAGGAGTATTTTCAAAAACATGTCTTTTAAGAGAAAAGTTTTTGAAAGAAAAGCATAATCCCCGATAGCCATATCTTTATCTTTCGAATTCTCCGTTTTGAATCTCTTCCTCTCTCGTTTTGAGTTTCCCCTCCGTATATAGGTGATCTTTCTATGATAGATAAGAATGGAAAACCACTTCATGGGACTTAGGCATTAGACGGATTAGAAGTTGGTTCAAGAAGGAGGAGGACTTGTAGGTACTTATCGGATGGACGATGGGAGGAAGGCCCAAATAGTTGTTTAGTTAATAAAGGACGAAACCTCATTGATAGGAGGTTACGAGTGGAGAAGGGGAAGGAGAAGGCTAGTAGTTATCCTTTTGGAAGGAATAGGACACCTTATTAGGATTGTCCAAAGAAGCAAGGGCAAGGTATGGAATCTTCTGGAGGGTAGTTGTATTCCCTCGCGATTAGGGTACCTGATGGGGATAGGACCGTCTAGGTTGGAATTTGGATTTCTTTATTATCCGATTCGAACTTTATTTGATACTGACGCATCGAGTTCGTTTATCTCATCATTGTTAGTGGAGTCACTGCACTTAGACACCAGTTTGGTAGATGATCCCTTAGTTGTTTCAAACCCAATTGGGCTCCATGATGTGTTTGGGTTTGAAAGTTTCTATACTTAGCGTTGAGTTTAGGTGTGATGCTTGTTGGGCTTCACGGGCTATGGGCTAGTTTTGGGCATGGACTGGTTATCCAGTAGAGGTGCCGTTCTTGATTTTGAAGGGAGAGTTGTTAGGCTTATGACCCGCTTGGGTAACACTCTCGAGATCTCTTGTAATCCCATAGAATCTGTTATGCTAAGTTATCTAGAATCGCTTGACACGTCGGTCTAGAATTTGCGATCTGTTAGAGCGGTCCGGGAATACTCGGATGTGTGTGTGGAGGTGAAGGGCTTACCTCCGGAGCGGGAGATTGACTTCCGAATATATCTGGTAGACGATACCAAACCAGTATCTTGGCCAGTGTGCCACAAGGCTCCTCGTGAGAGGAGGGAACTCCATAAGCGAGTAGGCGATTTACTTGAGAAGGGGTTCATAAGACGAAGTATATCGGAGTGGGGTGCTCCGGTAGTTTTTGCCACAAAGGCGGATGGGTCCCTCAGACTTTGTGTAGGTTAAAGAGAACTAAAGAAACTCACAAAGAAGAATAGACACCCATTGTCGAGGATTGATGATCTCTTTGATCAGTTAGGGGGCGCCTCAGTGTTTTCGTAGTGGACTCAGCCACGGAGTTTCGTCAGTTGAGAGCGACTGAGGATAGTATGGAGAAGACTACCCTTAGGACTCCGGATGGTTTTTATGAGTGGCTAGTGAAGCCATTTGGTTTGACGAACGCCCCCGCGTATGATGAGAAGGGTGTTCAGGGAGTACCTAAATAAGTTTGTGATGGTCTTTATAAATGACATTTTGGTCTTTTCTAGGAGCGAAATAAGTTTTCGTATGTGCTCAATAGGATGAGCAAAGCCAGTTAAGGGAAAACGGTGGTTTTGGGAGCGAGACTGGCGATGACATCCAGAGTTGGGCAAGGGCTTAATTATTTAGCCGTTTTACTAGTATCATCTCACGTAGGTCGTCTGAATTCGAAGGAGGTATCCCTTGGGTGTTTGTCTGATATTGGTTTAGGCCTTTGGGGCTTGCATTTGGGGGATGTCGAGTTCGACTAAGGTGGTCTGCGTGAGAGATGGATAGTTATGATGATTTTACATGGGAGAATATCCTGATTTTCTCTAGGAGTGGAGAAGAACCTGCCCTACATTTTAGGGAAGTATTGGAGACTCTCCAGGCGCATAGTCTTAAGACAACAAAAGTGAATAGGATTCTTAGCGTCCTATGAGTTTGAGATAGCGTGCACCCACGGCAAGGGAAACATGGTAGCGGACGCCTTAAGTAGAAAAAGGTTGTCCTTGAGTTTATTGTTCGTTGAACGACGGAGCTTAGAGTCTATTTCTATGTTCGACGTTGGACCTTCCGTTGACTTTGTACCCGGTTTGCTAGCCTCCTTGGAGGTTAGGCCTACTCTTTTGGGGCGGATTGGAGGAGCACAGAGGGACGACCCACAGTTGGTTGAGTTGGTAGAGAAGCTCATAAGGGGGGAAGTCGTCCAGCCATTTGAGTAGGTACACCCTAGACTATAGGGGGTGTTTGCGTAGAGACGGTAGAAGTTGTGTACCGCAAGACGAGGGTTTGAGGAAGGTTATTCTTGATGGTGCACACCGTTCTAGGATGACCATTCATCCCGGTGAGGACAAGATGTACCAAGACATGAAGAGGGTTTTCTTCTAGGCCGGTATGAAGAAAGATGTGGCCGAGTATGTCGCTCGATGCTTGGTGTGCTAACAAGTGAAGGCGGAGCAAAAGAAACCAGGTGGGTTGCTTCACCCATTGGAAGTTCCGCAATGGAAGTGGGATAGCGTCTCGATGGATTTTATTGACGGGTTACCCAGATCAAGAAAGGGTAATACAGGAATTTGGGTGGTGGTAGACAGACTTACTAAGAGCGCCCATTTCATACCGGTAAAGAGCAAGAGGACCGCTCCATGGCCAGCTTCTGTATATCTTCGAGAGATAGTTCGATTGCATGGGGTACCCTCTAGCATAGTGAGTGATCGAGATCCCATCTTCACTAGCGAGTTTTGGAGAAGTTTGCAAGAAGCAGTGGGGACTCAATTGTGTCTGAGCACCGCATATCATCCTCAGACAGACGACCAGACTGAGAGGGTGAATCGTGTTCTAGAAGACCTTCTGAGGCTTTGTATCTTAGATTTTGGAGGTACATGGGAAGAGCATCTTCCATTGGTGGAGTTCGCATATAATAACAGCTTTCAGTCCAGTATTGGTATGGCTCCTTTCGAAGCTCTCTATGGAAGGCCTTGTCGATCACCTACATGTTGGTGGGAATCTACAGATAAGATTTTGCTTGGGCCTGATATGGTTAGGGAGACTTCTGAGAAGATTGACTTGATTCGAAGAAGGATGAAAGCAGCGCAAGATAGGCAAAAATCTTATGCGGACAAGAGAAGGACGGATCTTGAGTTTGAGGTTGGGGATATGGTTTTTGTCAAGGTATCTCCGTTGAGAAATGTGGCTCACTTTGGAAGTGAGTACCAAGGTTTGTTGGGCCGTTTCCTATTAAGGAAAGGATTGGACAGACGACATATAGAGTGGAGTTGCCGACAGGCTTAGTGGTGTACATTCCATGTGTTACATTTGAGGAAGTTCCTACATGAGACCGCAGAGGCGGTAGAGCCGAGCCTGCTTAGAGAAGTGGAAGTAGAGCGTGATGTGACGATTCGACGAGCTCCTACTTGCATCCTTGGGTCAGGGTGTTGGAAGTTGAGAAACAGAGAGGTTCAACTAGTCAAAGTACGAAGGGGAGATGAAGAGAGAGACGCTACCTGGGAGACGGAAGCGAAGATGCGTTCGAGGTACACTTTTTCTTTCGAAGGGTATGTCCTTTTGCTTCTCCTTCATCGCATATCTTGTGCTTATCTTATCCTTAGTATGTCCTCTCGTTAGTACCTTTGACCTTTAGATAGGATAGTCCTATGGTTGAAACATGTGTTTGAGACATGTTATGTATGATGGATGCAAGTGGATGCAAGTGTTTGCTAGTGGTTGCTCGTGGATGCATATACACACACTCTAGGCACTAGATCGGCTCAATCACTTCATATTGCATATTGCATAAAATTGTATGTAGGAAGCTATATTATGGATGTATAATGATTGTGTTATCATATGGATGATGCATTTTGGTGAATGATTGTGCACCCATGTAGATATTGTATGTGTCGATAGGGTTCTCTCGCATACATAATGGATGCATGGCACTATCATGGTTTGCATATGTTCATACATTAGATAGGGAACATATACACACACTTTTTGCATATGCTCATACATCATTAGAAATTGTTTTAAGGACAATGGATGCCCGTGGTTGATGGTTTGAGTAGATTGTTGTTTGGATGGTAGGATATGCATTCTCCTTAGCTTAGAGATTTCGGGGACGAAATCCTTTAAGGAGGGGAGAATGTAACACCCCGAATTTTAGTTAATACTAAAATTCACTAATTTCAGGATAAATAATCTCAGATGTGGGAATTGGGGGTAACGGGCTGCGTCATTGCGTTCGTCTCGGAAAAATACGCGAAATAGAGTCTGAGTTTTCGAGAATCGGAGTCCGTATGGCCCAGTTATGGCCCGATGAAGTTTGCAGAAAATTCTAAGCTAAAAACAGATTTAAAAATTTAAATTCAGATTTTAAAATAGAGCAAGCGGGGCCAGGCGGGAAAATTCCCGCCCTACCCATGTCGACAGGGCTGTCGACAGGCCTGTCGACAGGGGGGTCGACTTGCCTGTCGACTTGCCTGTCGACAGGGGTGCGACGCCCAGTGAAACTGGGTGCACCAGTTTGGGTTTTTGGGCTAGCCTAGGGGGCTGGTTCTGGAGATTTCCTAAATCTAACGGTCCTAATCTAACCTAGGGTTAATCTAAGGGCCTAAAACACTACCTAATCCTATAAATAAGACCCCAACCCTACCCTAATTCATTCATAATTAGGTCTTGTAACTAAACTATGGCAAAATGAAATTTGAGCATGGCCTCCACAATTCAATGAAGAGAGTTGCAAGCTAATCAACATCTTCTTCAATTAAAGCCACTAATTCCACTTCATAAGTTTGCTAATCTTGGTTTTGGTGAGTTCCTATGGCTTTAATAATCAATTGTTAAATTGATTATGGTAGGATGTGATAAGACATGGCTATGTTTGTGGATAAATGTGTTTATGCAAGTTTGTATGATATATGATTTGCAAGTTTTATGTTATATGCAAGGTTAATGCCATGTTTTATGATGAAAAACACTATGTTGAACATTTATGTATATGTAACATGTTATGCAAACTATAAGTGAGAATATATGCAAGTTATATGTAACATGATATGCAAGTTATGCATGTAATTTTATGCATGCTAGGTATTTGGTGTTATGCATGCTAAGTATTTGATTGTATGCATGCTAAGTGGTTGGGTTTATGCAAGTTAAGTGGATTTATGCATGATTAATAAGTTGGTTTATGCATACTTGATAAGTGGATCTATGCATGATTAATAAGTTGATTTATGCATGTTTAACAAGTGGGTTTATGCATGTTGAGTATGTAAGTTTATGCAAGTTTAGTATGATGTATGTTATGTTTACATGATGCTAAACATGCAAGTTGTGGGCTATGTGATCATATGCATGTTATGCAAGTCCATGATGATATGCTATGCAAGTTACATGTATGTTAATATGCAAGATATACTATGCAAGTTACATATATGTTAATATGCAAGATATGCTATGCAAGTTACATGTATGTTAATATGCAAGATATGCTATGCAAGTTACATGTTTGTTAATATGCAAGTTCATGATGACACATTATGCAAGTTTATGAGTTAATATGCAAGTATGTGAATGCTTATGCAAGTATGTGAATGCTTATGCAAGATATGTGTATGCTTAAATGCATGTTTAACATGTTATGCAAGTTATGAGAATGCTTATATGCAAGTTCAACATGTTATGCAAGATATGTGTATGATAATATGCAAGCTCATATGCAACATGTTATGCAAATCATGTGTATGATAATGTGCAAGTTTGGGTTAAATGTAGTTGGGTTAATATATGCTCATATATGCAAGTTGACATCCTCTTAACCCATGACAAAGTTATATGTTAAACCCATGATATTTGTGATGGATCTTTCCCTTTATTATGTCGTGAAATGAGAACGATTTACGTGGGGAACGATGGGGTAATAAATATGTTAATAAAAGTATGATTGGGTATGATTAAGCATACCATAAAAATAAATTAACATAAGTGGGAATTTACCTATTGAGTTAGGTCTACCCCATGGGAATTTACCTATTGAGTTAGGTCTACCCATGTTATGAAAAATGTGTAATTAATTAGGGATAATTAATTGTGGGGGTGATTAATTAGGAGTAATTAATCAACTAAGACACGAGGTTGGACCCTTTTGTAGCGGAAGTCTGCCCGGAACCGACCGGCCATCCAGCGGCTACAAATGATTGGCCCAATGTGAGAGGTCTTAGTCACAAACTAAATACGTGATTAACGTAAAGACACGAGGATAGACTCGGTTATGACGTAAGGCTGCCCGGACCCAACCGGCTTAACCAGCGGTCATAAAAGATAGTCTAATGTGAGAGGTCTTTATGAGGATCACGGTCTTAATTAATTAAGAAACACTTAACCAAATTAGCATGTAGTGGGACATGAGGGTTAAGTGGGTGCCTTGGGTGGCATGTAGTAACTAGTGGGGGTGCCTCGGGTGGCATGAGGAAACTAGTGGGTTGCCTTGGGTGGCAATAGAAAATACGATTAGAATACTTAACCAAAGTGGAACATGTAATTAAACATGATTAAAGGGTTAAGTAAGTGCTTTGGGTGGCATGTGGAAATCTAGTGGGTGCCCTTAGTGGCAATTGAAAAATGATTAGATGACTTAACCAAAACTTAACATGTAAGTGGGCATGATTATAAAGAGGGGTTAAGTGGGATGCACTAGATAAAATTGCAAGCTTAGGTGGTAGCTTGTGGGGGGCCCATTTCAACCAATATCCCAAACGTATCTTTGTAGGCTCGACTTAAGTCGAGTGACGGGACACGCATATTGGGCTTGACTATAAGAGGCCAAACCGGGTTAACGGTGGCAACGCGGGACCAATGGGTTTCATATGCGTGTGTGGACCCGGGCTGGTTGGTAAGTCGTTGTTGCATCGTGTAGATATAAAGCCGTGCACCGTTGATATTATCAGGTGGCCACGTTGGGGAATGATACACCCCAATTGTGGGACCAGCACGGGTATCTACGGTAGGGAGCCGATCGCTTGGGAGTAGTGGGTACACCTAGTAAAGATAGGGGCAGACGGCACCTGTGTAGGGGTACAAGAAACTACTGGGTAAAATTTACTAAGTACACTTAGTGGGATCAACCTTTAAGTAGGAATTACTCTTGGTGGGTAGAACTGGTGTGGTGCAGTGTAGGAATTACCCTTGGGTGGGTAGATCTGGGGTGGTGCAATCTAGTAATTATCCTTGGGTGGATAAATGCGTCTTTCCGGTTATCGTAGTACATCCGATGTTTAGTTGGCTACTTAGTGTAGTCATTATCCCCAGAGGTACCGTACCTTGTTTATGTCATACCCTAATTACTTTAATGGTTGTATTGTTAGGGTTATAGGACTCACTCAGACTTATGTCTGACCCCGTTGTTTTTATCTTTTTTTTCCCAACCCTCAGGTTATCAGAGTGGGCCCGGTACGAGTGGGCTTAGATCAGGCTGCTTTATTCTCTTTTGGAGCTTGGACCATAGATGTAGAGCTCAGCTTACCCATTCTTGTATGGCTATCAGTTCATGTATTGGGATTATGTATTTTTATTTATCAGGATGGATATTTTGTACTTGACTCTTATGATGGTTTTGTGATGTAACCAAACATGTTTTACTTCCCGCTGCAATGAAATGATGTTTTAAGATTTTCAAGTAGTACTTATATCTGTCTTGTTGTAATACTTATGTTCTATATTCACTTAAAATACTCCACCGATGTTATGGCATTCCCTTAGCGAGTGACCATAGCGGGTGTGGGGTGTTACAATAACTCGATCTTCTTCCCAAAATAAGATAGAATTTAACACAAGACGGAAATTTTCTAGTGGATCTCCTTCGTCTCTGGGTGGTTAGCGGACAAAGAAGTGGACAGGAGGAAGTGCGGACCTAGTGATGTTGGTGATACATTGGTGAGAGGAAGGGTGGTCTATGGTGCAGGAGTTTGAGGAGTTGCGTAACAAATGGAAGAAGGGTACCATCGGTTTGGGCTTTTAAGTGGGTAGATGAGTTTTTTTCACGTGAGTAAGTATTGAAAGAAGAAAATGTGTGGCGTACTTTTAATGGACGTGCAAGTGGGTATGAAAGTTCATGGAAGAGGCATGCTGTTTAAACTGGAAGGAAGCGTATGTGTTGGAACGGAAGAGCACGATTGCATTGGTCTCGAACATAAGCGAAGAACTGTGTATGGCCGTTGATGTAAACATGAAGTGATGAGAGTAGGGAGTTAAGCTTCGGCATTGGCAGCGAATGGAATTTGAACTGGAGCATGTTTACTACAGAGCACGTTTTCAAAAGGAGGAGATTTTAAGGAAGAAAAGAATGACGTTTTGTGTGTATATAAACGGGAAAAAACATAAAGTGCGGACGGGGTACTGCGTTTGAAATAAATGTTGGTGTTTAAATGAGCAAGTCAGTAGATGAAAGGGTAGGCTAGGGGAGTCAGGTCGGATGGTCGACCATAAGCGCTGGCGACCGGTGGAAGGCAGATCAACGCTGGGCATGGAGACTCTGGACGCAAGTCTAAGGTGCGAGTTGCAGCATTGGTAAAGGGCGACATGGCCAGGAATGCTTGTTCGGAATATCACTACAGCTGGAGCGTTTGACAGTTGTGCTGTAAAATGGATCAGCTTGTTTGTAAATGCGGGTGGGCTTCGAATTTTAGTGAGTGGGCCTTGGAACTTATTAGTAAAAAGAAAAGAAAAAAATAAAATAAAAAGAGGAGTATTGTAGCAGCTGAAGGGGACGGTGAGGCGCTGTGTGGTCGGGATGCATGGAGGGGACGTGAAGCTATTAGTTTTAACAGAAGTGGTTTATCGGGATCAAGCTTGGTTTATCCATGAACGGCACGCGGATATAACACGATGAAATCGGCTTTAGGAAGTTGGGTTGGAGCGTTTCAGAGCACGTTGGAATGTGAGGCAGAATAAAACACCGGGTTTAATCAACTGACACAAATCGTTATCTAACAGTTAACACGCAAAGGTGAGTAAATTCATTAACCCTGATCTATTTTCAAATATTTTAATTATATTTTAATGTTGGTTGAATACTGTGTGATAATCGTTTAGATAGATTACAATTAAATTGGTTGAAATATATATATATATATATATATCATTGCATATAAACACATCAACGGTTGGATACTGATTCCATCGATTATAATATTCCCTAGTAGGAATCAGTGTAAATTGTTTGACTAACATCCGTGGATGCGGGAAACCGGTTGGAGGAATCTAACCGGATTCCTCAATATTTATATGTACTGTTTTTTTTATATGCACTATTTGAACCCAAATGACATTGAAACCCTGTATGAACAATGATGTTGAATGGAAATTCAACGTTATTTTGATAAATGATATCGATTAAGAAAGTGGCAGTAGTCGACCGTAAACCCATCTTTTTGTTAAGAAGTTAATTGGCCATCAGGCAAAATCAATGAAGTTAAAATTATAAAAATTATATTTTTATAATTTAAACGATGTTTAAAATTATAATAGAAGTTCTATTATGAACATTTTATAGTTTGTTCTATAAAGAAAATATAAATGATTGTTTTACTTTTAAATAAAGTTTATAAAGCTATAATTATCCTATGAGTTAACATTTGGGATAATTATTTTTAAACAAACAATTTAGAAATAATTAGATTAGTTATATTATTGGTAGAAGTAATTAAAATCAGTTAACAAATTAACTTATGGTTTGAAGTTTATTTGAAAATTGATTATTTGATAAATTGATTTTCAATTAATCTAATGCTAATGACTTAGCGAGAAATTGATCAAAATTAATAAGATTTCTTATTAATTACTTTTCAATTAATGAAGTCTAAATGATTATGGAACTAAGTACAAATAGTTATTGTTTACTTAAGCAACAAATCTATATGAAGTAAACTATTATTTCAGTAATGATGAAGTTAATTACTATTTAATTATTTTAATTAAAGCAATTATTTCTTAAATGGAATTCATTTAAGATGGTATTAAGTTGGTAATGTTTTACTTGAATTAAATAATTATAATAAAAGAGAATTAACAGAAGACAAAGAGTGTTAAAGAGTTTTGGGAATGGAGTTATAAATGGAGTAGGATAACTATATTGAAGTGAAGGGTTAATATTTAATAAAAACAGCCATAAACAACAGAAATTTCAAAGTAATTATATGCGTTATATTGAAAAAGGAAACAAGAAATACAATTTGATTAAGATTAGAAATAATAAGGGGTTAGAGTTACGGACTTATATCTATTCTAAAATAAGAATGTTGTCGATCAAGGTCTGAGAGGTAAATAAAATACCCCAACCTAAACGGCTTCACTATTATCGAGGAATGCTATCGTTTGTAACGAAAAGAGATGTCAAGATTAGTTATAAAAGGAATATTGCAGCATATAGTAAGTCTTTGAACTATAACGATAAAATAACGTTGTTGACTAGACTTAAGCGTGACTGCTATGTCGAGATTTGTTATAAAGGGGATATCACAGAGCATTGCGAGTTTTGAACGATAAATTAACGTTGTTGACCAAGCTTAAGCTTGATTTTTATGTATAACACTATTAGGAATTGGAACTATAATTCAACGATGTCGAATGTAATAAAGTAAATATATTTCTAGGAATTATAAAATCTGATAGGATAGTTACCATTTAGTTTTAAACCAATAAATTATATTAGGATATGTAATCAATATTTAGTTATAAACTTGATATTGATCTAACAAGAAGAAGTTGACTTAGAAATAGAGTTATAAAGAGAAACGGGAGTATAAAATTATGAAAGAGATTCAGTAAACAAGATAAGGATATTTATTACTTGAATAAAGAGATTATTCGATAAAGGTGTTCAGATTTATATAATACAGATGATATTCACATTTAAAGTGAATAATGTTTTAAAAATGAACATTTGGCAGATTAAATGTTTATAATGAAATGGAAAATATTTCTCCAATATAGATAGGGTATATGATCTAAGTGTAGAAAATAAAGAATGTGAAAGAATGGAAATATTTTGAACGTTAATAAAGTATATTTTCTAGAACATGGGATAATAAGAGTCTATAATAACTAGGAATGTTTTTCCAAGAAATGTGAAAGGTTAAACGGGTTTTGGGAAATATCTGGGAAGATATGGAAAATTGGGAAAGTAATGTTAAATAAAAGGACCAGTGATTTGGTTGATGCTTAGTGTAAATTTAAGTGGATGTTTGTCTTACCTCGATAGTTAAATAACTGACTATTGAAGTGTTTTGACCATCGTTGTCAATACGGAGAGACCGGTTGGATATATTATCTAAAACCACTCTGTATAGGCATAAGCGCTGCGAATTTAATTATGCTAAAGAGAATTGTTGATGGAGTGAAATGCAAGGGTCGTTCTGTTCCAGAATGGTATTTTCTGTTTGTCCGGTCCCAGGACAACTTGTATGGACGAGTGTCTGACAGAGTATACCTAACAAATCACGTATGATTGATCTCTTAAAGATATTATGTCTGGTGGTGGAGGAATTCGTTTCCCTTAGCTTTTTATACCCGTGATATTTTTGGAAATCGATTAGTGAATTGACGGGTTTGACGATGTGGCATTCAAAGTGAATGGTTAACAGATGTTCTGAAAAGATAGAAATAGCCTCAAGCCTCACAACCGAGAAATGACAAAAATCGGGCAGGCAGCATGGCTATGTGGGTCATTCCCATTAGGGTGTATTGTCACTGTAACACCCCGTATATTCTATAACAGTGAAATTCATAAATTAAAGTATAATTAATTCTAATGAAAGAATTAAGGGAAATGGCTTACGCCATTGCATTCGTCTCGGAATTCTGGTTGAGATAGAGTCCGATTTTGCGTGAAACGGACTCCGTATGAAGGAGTTATGATCTCCGGAAGTTTCAGAATAAATTTGAAATTCAAAAACAGCTCAGAACAGGTTTAAAATACGAATTCGAGTTCAAACTGGGCTGGGCGGAAAATTCCCGCCCAGTGACCAGGTCGACACTAGTGTCGACTTGGCAGTCGACCTGGCCCCCCCAAGTCGACTGCACAGTCGACTTGGGTGTCGACCTGCAGGTCGACTTGCCCGGTCGGCCTGACCAGGTGGGTCTGACCCTGGTTCGACTTCTGGTGTGATATACGGTCTGATTTCCCTCCCTGTTTGCATCTGACGGCTCAAATTAACTTGAAAACTCTATAAATACACCCTAAGACTCAATTAATTCACATAAGAAAATAAGAGAGGAGTCGTCATGCTGCCAGGAAGGAGTTGATCGTAGCCGCCAAGAATCAAACTAAGAATCAAATTAAAGTCTAATCAAATCAATCAACAAATTGCTACCCAAAGGAGAGCACCTCCAAATTCAGAAAAACAGAAATCAGAAAACAAGATCTCGTCACACGTTGTAAGTATAGTGGTCTTTCAGAATCTGAATAAAATTATGATGTGATACGATGTAATTGAGAATCGAATTGTATTGTTGTTGTATAATGATGTAGATCTTGTGTATTGTGATGTTTCTATCGTGATTATGTGTATTGATTAGTGGCATAAATGGGTCGATGCAAGTTTATTATACGATTGTATATGAAAGTAATTGCAATTGCAAGTTTGTGGCAAAATCTATGATTAGATCCCTCTTATGTTTATGTTAATATCCCCTTTATGTTTATGTTGATATCATGGGCCATATACTTATGTAAACATATCCTAGATCTGAGATCTTTTATGCCTACATGACTCAAAACTTATGTATACATCTTAGATCCATTACAAGTATGATTAGAACTATGTTAAATGCAGTTTGGGTTACATAAACTATGCAAGTTCATGTGGAAATAGACTATATATTAGATTTGGACATTTTTGGGTTAATTTACAACATGCTAGTTTTGTGTTCGACATTATGCCAAGTTAATATGTTAAAACCCAAGTTTGTATAAATCTACATATGCCATCCTATATGACACCCATTTAGTTGTATACCAATTTTGAATGCAAGTTCACATGGTCCAATGTTTATGTTAACGCCAATTTGCAAGTTCATGCGCTACACCTTCTATGTATCATAGAAATATTATATGTTCTGGATTTCCCCTTTTCTCACATTTATCAAGTTGGGCTGAATTGTGTCGAGCCCAACATTAGTACGTACAAACGGGGGTAATAGCGTTGGGTGTAAAACATGATATAATAAATATGTTGGCATGTTTGGCGCGTGCCAACGACTGTGACATTTTAGCGGTATAAATTGTTATACCCAAATTAAAAGACGACATGACATTTACATAAATAATGAAATATGTAAATCTAGAAAAGACGACATGTTTGACCCGAGGTTGGATTGTGTTGTGACATAAACCTGCCCGGACCCGCCCGGCTGTCCAGTAGTCACAACAATACCTATCCAATTTGGGTGGTTAAACATTGAGCCCAATAAAGACCCGAGGTTAGACTGAACTACGGTGTAAACCTGCCCGGAACCAACCGGCACATCCAGTAACCGTAGTGATATATGTCTAATGTGAGTGGTCAGTGCTCTAAAAGGCTAAGGACAGGTGGTAGGGTTAAGTCAACTGAAAACACTTAACCAAAGATTCAACATGTTAACAAATATTGATGGGTGGGGTTAGGTATATACAAACACTTTACCACTTAACATGTTGACTGGAAAACCCTGGTAACGTAGGGACCCGTTTCAGCAATAACCCAATTTAGGTATCAACGGTACCCTGAAACTAGGCAGGGTGGGGCACGATTACTGGGCTGATTGTAAGCGGTCAAATAACGACAATTGTTGGGTGCACAGTGTAGGTCTAACGGTGTGCGGTCGTGCACGCACTCCGGAGCAGACAAGCAGAGCACTGGGGGCACCAGTAGTATAACCTATGTCTTCTAGTAATTGTGTCGGGGCCGCCACCATGGGCCTTGATACACTCCATGGTGGGACCAGCATAGGTATCTACACTTCTTGGGGTAGCCGTAAGACACACGTACGAGTAGGAGCCGATCTTTAGAAAAAAAACAAGGATCGCTTCACCCTCAGCATGGGGTGCCTGTTAGAGTAATTCTAGTAAATGCAGAGATATAGTGTGGGTTCGACAGTATATTCGATTCTAGACTACACTCCCTTAGTTATGATACTGTCCTGTTTTCAGTTTATGTCTATCATATCCTTTTCTTATTCACATACTGAAAAGTCACTAGATTTACTCAGGTTTTATGTCTGACTCCGTTTTTCTTTTCGTCTTCTTTTCTTTCGTTTCCCCCCAGGTCCACAGGGAGGAAACAACTCAGCTTAGTCAGACTCTTTTGCAAGCTTGAATACAGTAGATGTACGGTTTGGATCTCTTTGGCTTGGATCATGGTTTTGGATATCATTATCGGGATTTTGTTGCTTTATTTTATGTTTTATGCTTCTTTGATAGTCAAAACAGTTATGGAAATGTAATGTTTTTGGAAGTATTCTAAGGCAATTATGGTATGGTTTGTGTAACACGTATTTTGATGAAATAAAAGTTGCTGTTGTTTCCGCTGTTTAAAAATATGTGAATTTATATCTGTCTTGTGTATCTGTGACTTATACTTACAAACCTCCACCAAAATTAGGGCATTCCCTTTGTGAGTGACCCTAACGGAGGTGGGGTGTTTCACTTGGTATTAGAGCATAGGTTTACCAGATAAGATAAAGTTTTTGATATTATTTTCAAAAGAAAGTTTAAAGAAGCATTTTTTTTAGAAAAAGTGTTATATTTTAAAAGGCATGATCCCCCAAAGCCATGTGTACTATCTCCCTCTATCCTTCGTTTTGAATCTTTCCATTCTGTTTCAGCATGTCTGGAGACCTTAACATTCCTGAAGGAGTACCGATACCCGGTTGGTTTAGGAGGTTCTTATAAGCTAGGGCCGCAAATGGCGCGGGCCCGACAGATATCCTTCCTCCCCCAGTAGCACCAGTTCCTCCTCCTCCTGCTCCTCTCCTTGGAAATGCTTTTGCCAAAACATGTAGAGACTTCAAGTCTATGGGTGGAAAAGACTTCCATGGAACTGAACCCTTTGTAGGTGCAAGAAATTGGCTAAAGGAGACCGAGGATCTGTTTGACATCTTCGGAGTTGATGATAGGCAAAAGATACTGCTAGCAGTGTGGTTGCTCAAAGGCGAAGCTTCCTATTGGTAGGAGATCACTAATGCTCAAAGGGCAGTAGAAACTTGGGATGATTTTAGGACAAGGTTTGAGTTGAAATTCCTCTCCCAAGCTGAAAGGAGCCTGCAAATAGAGAAGTTCTTAAATCTTAAACAGGGAAGCATGACGGTCAGGGAGTACGTTAATCAGTTCAATCAGTTGGCCAGATTTGGGCTGGACTTAGTAAATACCCAACACAAGAAGGCGCTTCGCTTCGTCAAAGGTCTGAATGAGCCTATACACAGCCTTGCCATGACCCATGTGTCCACGGGAGCGACTTTTGAAAGCTTGGTGGACATGGCGTTGCTACATGAGGAAGACCACGGCAAGAAGGAGACTAAGGCTGAGGAAAAGAAAGAAGGTTTACAGGCTAAGAAGACAGACTTTAAGAAAGGAGGAAAGAACAAGAAGTCCCGTGAAAAGAGAAAGTGCCATTTCTGTGGCATAGTTGGGCATATAGAGAAAGACTGCCGGAAGAAGAAGGCAAAGATGGGTGGTTGCTTCCATTGCGGGGAGACTGGGCACCAAGCTAAGGACTGCCCAAAGAAGAAAGGACACGGACAGAAAGTTGGATCTACTTCAGGAGGTCAAGTTCATGCTCTGACAGCACCTCCACAGGAGCGAGGTAGTAATATTTCTGTAGAAAGTGTAGTCTATCTTTATGATCATCCAGTTCGCACACTTTTTGACTCTGGTGCATCACACTCCTTTATTTCATCTGCATTAGTAGAATCTCTGCATCTAGACACTAGTATGGTTGAGGATCCCTTAGTAGTTTCAAATCCAATTGGGGGCTCCGCTTACTTGTCAATGGTTTGTTTGGGTTTGAAAATCTCTATTCTCAGTGTTGAGTTTAGTTGTAATGCCTTTGTTCTAGGCTTCTCGGGATATGGTTTGATCTTAGGCATGGACTGGTTATCCAGTAACGGTGCCATTCTTGATTGTGAGAAAAGAGTAGTTAGACTCTTGACTCGGCTTGGTAACACTCTAGAAATTTCCTGTAACCCTTTGAATGCTGTTATGCTTAGTTATCTAGAGTCGCTTGATGCTTCTGACGAGAATTTGCAGTCGGTTAGAGTAGTCCAGGAATATCCGGATGTCTTCAAGGAGGTGAAAGGCTTACCTCCGAAGCGGGAAATAGACTTTCGTATCTGTCTTGTAGATAATGCAAAGCCCGTAGCTTTACCTGTCAGACATATGGCTCCAAAAGAGAGAAAGGAGCTCAGTAAGCAGGTTAAAGAGCTTCTAGAAAAGGGGTTCATTAGAAGGAGCATTTCAGAATGGGGTGCTCCAATGGTGTTCGCAACCAAAGCAAACGGTTCGCTTCGCCTCTGTGTTGACTATAGGGAGTTAAACAAGTTGACCAAGAAAAATAGGCACCCTCTTCCCCGAATCGACGATTTGTTTGATCAGCTTGTAGGCGCGTCAGTTTTCTCCCAACTTGATCTAGCAACTGGGTTCCATCAGCTAAGAGTAGCTGAGGATAGTATTGATAAAACGGCGTTCAGAACCCCAGACAGTTTCTTTGAGTGGCTTGTCATGCCTTTCGGCTTGACAAATGCACCCGCTTATTTCGTGGACCTAATGAGCAGAGTGTTCAGAGAATTCCTCAACAAGTTTGTGGTTGTCTTCGTAGATGATATCTTGATCTTTTCAAAGAGTGAGGAAGAGCATGCTCAACATCTGAAGGAAATCATGGATACTCTCCGAGCACATCAGCTAAAGGCAAAATTTTCAAAATGCCACTTTTGGAGAGAAGAAGTAAGGTTTCTTGGGCATGTAGTATCTAAAGAAGGGCTTGCCGTAGACCCCGCGAAGGTAGTTGCAGTGCAAGACTGGAAGGCACCAAAGAATGCAACTTAGGTCCGAAGTTTTCTAGGACTAGCAGGTTTCTGCCGAAAATTCATAAGGGATTTTGCGAATATCTCAGCCCCACTCACAAGGCTGACAAAGAAGGATCTAGTGTTCAATTGGGACTTGGATTGCGAGTTGGCTTTCCAACGCCTAAAAAGGGCTCTTACAACAGCCCCAGTCCTGACTCTGCCAGACGGAAGCAAGACGTTCATAGTTTATACAGATGCATGTGGGACAGGGCTGGGCGCTGTCTTGATGCAAGAAGGGAGGGTAGTAGCTTATGGTGGAAGGCAATTGAAAGTTCATGAAAAGAACTACCCGACTCACGATCTTGAGTTAGCCGCCATCGTCTTTGCACTTAAGTCTTGGCGACATTATCTCCTAGGTGAGAAGTTCGAACTTTACACTGACCATAAATCGTTGAAATATCTTTTCTCGCAGAAAGATCTTAACTTGAGGCAACAGAGATGGATGGAGTTTCTTGCCTCGTATGACTTCGAGATTTCCTATACTCCGGGCAAGGGCAATGTGGTGGCAGATGCCTTGAGTAGAAAGAAACTGACCCTAAGCCCACTCTTTGTAGAAAGGCAAAGCCTAGAGTATATAGCCAGTTTTAACTTTAGGCCCTCGTCCGATCTCGTACCGGGTTTGTTAGCATCTCTAGAGGTGCGCCCTACTCTTTTGGATACAATAGGGACTGCACAACGCGAAGACCCTCAGCTAGTTGAAGTGGTTGATAAGCTAATTAGGGGTGAGACTTCTAGTCACCTCAGTAGAAACTCTATTGATGATAAAGGCTGGCTGAGACGCGATGGAAGACTATGTGTCCCACAAGCGAGAGAATTGGTATAGAAGGTTCTCGAGGAAGCACATCGTTCCAAGATGACAATACATCCAGGCGGAGACAAAATGTACAAGGACATGAAAAGAGTTTTCTTTTGGAACGGCATGAAGAAGGATGTGGCAGATTACATTTCTAAGTGTATAGTATACCAACAGGTCAAGGCGGAACAGAAGAAGCCTGGAGGATTACTTCATCCCCTAGAGGTCCCACAGTGGAAGTGGGATAGCATTTCAATGGACTTCGTTTATGGTCTGCCTAGGTCCAGAAGAAGCAATACTAGAATTTGGGTAATAGTGAATAGGCTTACTAAGAGCGCCCACTTTTTACCTGTCAAGAGTAGAAGGACCGCCTCATCTTTAGCGTCTCTTTACATCAAGGAGATAGTTCGACTCCATGGGATACCCTCCAGCATTGTTAGTGACCGAGACCCTATCTTTACAAGCGAGTTTTGGCGAAGTTTGCAAGAAGCTGTAGGCACACAGTTATGTTTGAGCACGGCCTATCACCCCCAGACCGATGGACAGACGGAAAGGGTAAATAGAGTTTTAGAGGATCTTTTGAGACTTTGCGTTCTAGACTCTGGAGGGACATGGGAGGATCACCTTCCCTTAGTGGAGTTTGCTTACAACAATAGCTTCCAAGCTACCATAGGCATGACACCCTTCGAATCATTGTATGGAAGACCGTGCAAGTCACCAACTTGTTGGTAGGAGTCTACAGATAAGGTTATTCTTGGTCCAGACATGATCAGAGAAACTTCAGAAAAGTGGACTTGATACGAAGAAGGATGAAGACGGCCCAAGATAGACAGAAATCCTACGCCAACAAGAGGAGGACAGACCTTGAGTTTGAGGTTGGGGACAGAGTTTTTCTTAAGGTATCTCCTCTAAGGAACATTGTTCGTTTTGGATCCACTGGAAAGCTAGCACCGAGATTTGTAGGACCATTTCCTATCATCGAGAAGGTTGGGAAGATGGCCTATAGATTAGAGCTACCCGAAAAACTGGCCGGAGTTCACAACCTCTTTCATGTTTCTCTTCTCCGGAAGTGTTTACATGAGTCTGCTAAAATAGTAGAGCCTAGCATTCTAGAAGAAGCCGAAGTGGAACGTGAAGAAACTGTGAGAAGAGTTCCAACACGCATCTTAGGAACTGAAGTGAAAAAGCTACGCAACCGCGAAGTCAAGCTCGTCAAAGTTCAGTGGAGCGACGCCGAGAAAGATGCGACTTGGTAAACTGAGGCTAGAATACGCGCAGCCTACCCTTTTCTTTTTGAGGGTACATCTTTGATCTCTCTTTTTCCTTAAGTTATGCTTTATCTATCTTTTAGGCATATTTCCTCGACCCTTTCTCCTTAATTCCTTAGGTAGAAAACAAATGGATGCAAACATGTATTTGAAAACATGTTATGGATTATGGCTGCAAGTGGTTGCTCGTGGATGCATATACACACACACCCTAGGTTTTAGATCGGCCTAGTCACTTCATACTGCATATGCATATATGTATTCTCGTTCATATGTGGTTGAAATTTTGTGTTATCATATGGTTATCGCATTTGTATGAATTGTTGTGCACTCATGTAGAATTATGAGTAGGAAAAAATTTGCATACATAATGGATTCATGACACTTACATGATTCGCATTTAGGAGGTCAACTGAATCAGTCGACCGCCTGATTTCTGCATTAGATAGGGACATTTACACACACAATGCATGTGATCATAAAGCATTAGAAGTCTTTAAGGACAATGGACACCTGTGTTTGTTGGTTGAGTAGATGGACGATTGGATGGTAGGATATACATTCTTCCTAAACTTGAAGATTTCGGGGACGAAATCCTTTTAAGTGGGGGAGAATGTAACACCCCGTATATTCTATAACAGTGAAATTCATAAATTAAAGTATAATTAATTCTAATGAAAGAATTAAGGGAAATGGCTTACGCCATTGCGTTCGTCTCGGAATTCTGGTTGAGATAGAGTCCGAGTTTGCGTGAAACGGACTCCGTATGAAGGAGTTATGATCTCCGGAAGTTTCAGAATAAATTTGAAATTCAAAAACAGCTCAGAACAGGTTTAAAATTCGAATTCGAGTTCAAACTGGGCTTGGCGGGAAAATTCCCGCCCAGTGACCAGGTCGACACTAGTGTCGACTGGGCAGTCGACCTGGCCCTTCCAAGTCGACTGCGCAATCGACTTGGGTGTCGACCTGCAGGTCGACTTGCTCGGTCAGCCTGACCAGGTGGGTCTGACCCTGGTTCGACTTCTGGTGTTCTGTACGGTCTGATTTCCCTCCCTATTTGCATATGACGGCTCAAATTAACTTGAAAACTCTATAAATACACCCTAAGACTCAACTAATTCACATAAGAAAATAAGAGAGGAGTCGCCATGCTGCCAGGAAGGAGTTGATCGTAGCCGCCAAGAATCAAACTAAGAAGCAAATTAAAGTCTAATCAAATCAGTCAACAAATTGCTACCCAAAGGAGAGTACCTCCAAATTCAGAAAAACAGAAATCAGAAAACAAGA
Source organism: Allium sativum (assembly GCA_030737875.1). Lineage (NCBI taxonomy): Eukaryota > Viridiplantae > Streptophyta > Magnoliopsida > Asparagales > Amaryllidaceae > Allium > Allium sativum. The sequence goes on along the minus strand of CM060915.1, from coordinate 885,670,317 downwards.
TCTCGTCACACGTTGTAAGTATAGTGGTCTTTCAGAATCTGAATAAAATTATGATGTGATACGATGTAATTGAGAATCGAATTGTATTGTTGTTGTATAATGATGTTGATCTTGTGTATTGTGATGTTTCTATCGTGATTATGTGTATTGATTAGTGGCATAAATGGGTCGATGCAAGTTTATTATACGATTGTATATGAAAGTAATTGCAATTGCAAGTTTGTGGCAAAATCTATGATTAGATCCCTCTTATGTTTATGTTAATATCCCCTTTATGTTTATGTTGATATCATGGGCCATATACTTATGCAAACATATCCTAGATCTGAGATCTTTTATGCCTACATGACTCAAAAATTATGTATACATCTTAGATCCATTACAAGTATGATTAGAACTATGTTAAATGCAGTTTGGGTTACATAAACTATGCAAGTTCATGTGGAAATAGACTATATATTAGATTTGGACATTTTTGGGTTAATTTACAACATGCTAGTTTTATGTTCGACATTATGCCAAGTTAATATGTTAAAACCCAAGTTTGTATAAATCTACATATGCCATCCTATGTGACACCCATTTAGTTGTATTCCAATTTTGAATGCAAGTTCACATGGTCCAATGTTTATGTTAACGCCAATTTGCAAGTTCATGCGCTACACCTTCTATGTATCATAGAAATATTATATGTTCTGGATTTCCCCTTTTCTCACGTTTATCAAGTTGGGCTGAATTGTGTCGAGCCCAACATTAGTACGTACAAACGGGGGTAATAGCGTTGGGTGTAAAACATGATATAATAAATATATTGGCATGTTTGGCGCGTGCCAACGACTGTGACATTTTAGCAGTATAAATTGTTATACCCAAATTAAAAGACGACATGACATTTACATAAATAATGAAATATGTAAATCTAGAAAAGACGACATGTTTGACCCAAGGTTGGATTGAGTTGTGACATAAACCTGCCCGAACCCGCCCGGCTGTCCAGTTGTTACAACAATACCTATCCAATGTGGGTGGTTAAACATTGAGCCCAATAAAGACCCGAGGTTAGACTGAACTACGGTGTAAACCTGCCCGGAACCAACCGTCACATCCAGTAACCGTAGTGATATCTGTCTAATGTGAGTGGTCGATGCTCTAAAAGGCTAAGGACAGGTGGTAGGGTTAAGTCAACTGAAAACACTTAACAAAAGATTCAACATGTTAACATATATTGATCGGTGGGGTTAGGTATATACAAACACTTAACCACTTAACATGTTGACTAGAAAACCCTGGTAACATAGGGACCCGTTTCAGCAGTAACCCAATTTAGGTATCAACGGTACCCTGAAACTAGGCAGGGTGGGGCACGATTACTGGGCTGATTGTAAGCGGTCAAATAACAGCAATTGTTGGGTGCACAGTGTAGGTCCAACAGTGTGCGGTCGTGCACGCACTCCGGAGCATACAAGCAGGGCACTGGGGGCACCAGTAGTATAACCTATGTCTTCTAGTAATTGTGTCGGGGCCGCCACCATGGGCCTTGATACACCCCAAGGTGGGACCAGCATAGGTATCTACACTTCTTGGGGTAGCCGTAAGACACACGTATGAGTAGGAGCCGTTCTTTAGAAAACAAAAAGGATCACTTCACCCTCAGCATGGGGTGCCGGTTAGAGTAATTCTAGTAAATGCAGAGATATAGTGTGGGTTCGACAGTATATTCGATTCTAGACTACACTCCCTTAGTTATGATACTGTCCTGTTTTCAGTTTATGTCTATTATATCCTTTTCTTATTCACATACTAAAAAGTCACTAGATTTACTCAGGCTTTATGTCTGACTCCGTTTTTCTTTTGGTCTTCTTTTCTTTCGTTTCCCCCCAGGTCCACAGGGAGGAAACAACTCAGCTTAGTCAGACTCTTTTGCAAGCTTGAATACAGTAGATGTACGGTTTGGATCTCTTTGGCTTGGATCATGGCTTTGGATATCATTATGGGGATTTTGTTGCTTTATTTTATGTTTTATGCTTCTTTGATAATCAAGACAGTTATGGAAATGTAATGTTTTTGGAAGTATTGTAAGGCAATTATGGTATGGTTTGTGTAACACGTATTTTGATGGAATAAAAGTTGCTGTTGTTTCCGCTGTTTAAAAATATGTGTATTTATATCTGTCTTGTGTATCTGTGACTTATACTTATAAACCTCCACCAAAATTAGGGCATTCCCTTTGTGAGTGACCCTAACGGAGGTGGGGTGTTTCAGTCACCATCTATAGAAACTTCGTATTTGTTCTTCTTTCATTTCTGTATCTTCGGATAACGATTATGTGGACCCAACCGTAGGTGGCAATATATTCGATACACTTAAAAGAAATGAGTGGTCGGTCATGTGTGGGCCGGGTTGCAAGATGTTCTTGTTGAATCCCAGTGTATCCCCTCTAGAGTACACTTATCGGGAGGTGGTCCCATACCTTTTCATAGTTGGAATCCAATCTCCAATAAGCGCCCTGCGGTTTTTGATTTTATACTATGTATGTGGAGCGTGAGATGCAAGCGTTCTTCTATTTGATTATTTATTTGATTAGCCATTATTATAATATCACTGGATTTTGATATCAAAAATGGTTTGGTTATAGTAAGGTAATAACCATCCATGTTTATGTGTGGGCTGGTCTTACTATTATCTTTTTGTTTCAAAAGGATTTTCAAAGTTAAACGATATGGTTGGAATTTACTCACACCAGTCCTATGACTGACCCAGAGTTTATTTTATTTGTGTTTTCCCTAAACTCTTGGATGCCCAAATTTGTACGGGCAGTCAAGTGTTCAGGCTTTGCAGATTCACTTGGAGGAGCTCAATGCAGGAAGCTTCCCCGCTAGTTATTAGAGATTATTTCCGCTGTGATGTATATGAACTATATTCTAATATGGTATGTATATACAAATTCAGATTTGTATTTCAAAGTGGTATACAATATATTTTATTCGTTCCGCTGTGAGATTCGTGTTTACTCTGATTCTGTACAGTTGTATTCTTCTTCTTCTTCTATTCTATTAGTTATATCATTTTTATCTCATCCTCTAATTTCTTTCTATTAATGATCTGAACTTTCTGCACTTTGAGTTGAATGTGTAGGATATTAGTCAGCTCAAATCAGTACGGATTTTTGGGCCTTTACAAAAATAATAAATATAATTAATACATAAGTGTGTCTCTAACCTCATTTAAAAATCCAAGCTCTGGTCATGCATGGTTAAGAGATAACTTATAATTTAAGCTGCGAATGACCTCATTTAAAAATTCAAGCCCTGGTTATGCGTGGTCAGTGTTCTCTTAAAAAAAAGGAAAAAGAAATAATATGCTAAATTGAAATTAAACTGAAATCCTCCTTTGTGTATAAAAACCAGCCTATCAATCCATCTTTCTAATCTGTGTAATGTGTTGAAATCTTATGAAGTATTATGATTTGTTGATTGATAGATATTGGGATTTGAGATTATTCGACTTTGTCACTTAAATTGAATTATTTATTATAGTCCAAATCCATCACTGTTCTTGCGATCAATTTTATAAAAATCTTTTGAAAATAATTGTAAATCAAATTTTTGTAACTCTCCCCATTTTTTATAAAATTCATCGTAAATCTGTCACTCTCAACAATGTGAAATATGCCACTAATTCTTTGTATATTACGATTTTTGTTTGACTGATTGAGCTTTATGATGACCATTCTTCCTCTTAAGCTGAAATTATATTTTTAGTCAATTTTTCATCTATATTTTAAATTCTGAATCCTTTTGATGATAACAAAAGGGGGAGAATGGGCTGAGATTTTGATTTATGAGTGAATATTTTATAAATATTTATAAATATTTTTAATTTTGAAAAATTCATTATTATTCATCTCAGTTCACTCATGCACAGTTATAGGGGGGTTTTCTGTTGTAGGAAGAGCTAATAAATAGGGGGAGTTCAAAATTCACTGTCAAACACATTTATTGTGCTCAAAATCTTTTATTTGTTTGTCATCATCAAAAGGGGGAGATTGTTGTCCATAATTTAGTTGTATACACAATTATATGATTTTTGTTTGATGATAACAACCAAATAAATATTATTTTAATTGTGTTTGTTACTGTACTATTCTATATATACATTACAGACAAGAATATAATATTTATATTCAAATAGAATATGACTGTACAGACATTAGTATATTCATACAGTATTTTATTTAAATAAAATATTATATTTCAACATTCACACAGTACAAATTATATGACTCCACTATTTGTACATATTCACAGATGTTACACATGATATTGTACTTGTATATAAACTAAATACGTTAGACAAAATTGTTTGAACACAATAAAATAATATTTTATTGCAAACAAAATTTGATTATTACAAATATCAATACAATTCTCTCTATAACACTCATACAGTCACTCTGTCATTTATACATACATTTTCACTTTTATATACAGACACATTTACTGACACTACTTCATTCACTATCTTCAGTCTTCTGTCTTCACAGCTCTCTGTCAGTCCAGTCATCATCTTCATACCTGTCATATACAGAAACACACACACATTATATGGAACAGAAATAATTTTCAAAATACTTGTGAATATTAATTTTATTTTTAAAATTGTATTTGCCTCGGATTTCTGGTGTGTTTCTCATCATTTTTCATGACTTGATCTGATTCATCTGTGTCTAGTCAGTTTGTATATAGTACAGGGATAGGAAATCTTGTCTGATGGCTGCATATACACACATGTATAGATATGCACGTGTGCACTGCCTCGCCAATCTAGTGTGCAACTGAGGAGTAGCCACGTGGACCATCTCGACTCAATGCACACTCAAATGGGCAGTGCAACAGAAATGCATATATACAGGAATTCAAGTCAAGACAAATGTTCATGGTGCAAGCAGACATGGTTCAGCATTGTGACTGAATACACAATGTCAGGCAAAATAATGAAGCCAGAAAAATCAAGTGGTGCAACATCAAGGGACAATACAGCATGGTCAATGTACATGGAGTGCAACAGACAAGTGTAAACAAAAGCAGCTCAATCAAGTTCTACAAAGCTTCAAGTAAATGGAATGCACAAGTATACAATGGTGAAGCTCAGTGTTTGTGTGCATGTGCACAAAGTGGAAATAGCATATACAAATTAGCATGGAACTGTAACATGGTACAAGTGGAGGTGCAAAAATGTTTAGCAATGGTGCAGTTCAAATATGACAGTACAAGGTGAAGCAAGTGATTTCAGCTCAAAACAGATTATACATGGTGATCAAAAACTGCATAAGTATGGTGCATAATCAAATAGGTTCACAAGTATACGTATATACATGGATAAGAGCACATGTTCAAGTAAAATATCAACACAAGCATATAGGAATACCTTCAGACTGGCCAAACAGTGTGAAAGCAATCCAATATAGTACAATGTTGCAAAAATACAAAAAGTCATGGAGCATATATGGCATCTTTTTCATGAGTATATACATGCAATATACTCATAGCAAGTGTAATATGGTGTACACAAAACAATGTGCATGACAACAGGAATCATAACAAGTGCAATGATACATGGACACATGGCCAAGGAGGTTCCAGAGTACAAAAGCCTCAGGACATCATGAGTCTTCAAATTCAGATTTGAGCATGGTTAAATATACAGTGTATGGTCAAACATCATGGCAAATTTTATATGTACAGTTTCAACATGACAAGAAGTGCAGCAGAAAATTACATGTGACATTTGACAAAGCAAGGAGAAAAGCAATGCATTGTAAACAACATGGACTCATGGGACTTGGCAAGGAAATCAATGACATATGTTTGGCAAAAAATACGACAGTACATAATTCATTCAAAAGGATTTCTTTTTAGAAAGCAAAATTGGCAAGCCCTTAAATGGAAAGAGAAATCTGTTGAGAAAAGAAACAATTTATTTGTTTCCAGCTTTACAAATGAAATCGAGGGGATGTTTCAATTTTAGGACAAGAATAATTCAAATCTGTTTCCATTTTTTTACCGAAGTTTTTCTAAAATTAGCTTTATATTTTTTGGCAAGAAATTTCTTTTGACAAATCAAGTGGGACAAGGATTATCATTTCCAGAAATCAAGCGTGAAGAGTTGGCAATCATTTAAAAAGGGACAATCAAATTTTCCAGAATAAATGAAGGCCAATTTTTGATGTCTAGAAAATCATTTCAGGAAGCAATATCAATTCGATAATTATTTGGCAAGTTTTTCAATTTGTTAATCAATTCAAGAAATTTATATATCGACCAGATGCATCAGACAATTTATTCAAAGCCAAGAATATCGAAATCAAAAGGGGAAAATTACACAAAATCAGCATCGAGTCATTAATATGAAATCAGAGCTCAATCGTAGGGTTTCTATACCCTATACATAACACCTTTTCATCACTGGCATAATCCATCGGAAACCACAAAAAAATTCAAGAGGAATTCATGATATAAAACTCACATATTGTTCCGAGCATTTTCGATCAAAAGCCAGAGAGAGGAATCCCAAATCCAAGCATCAGAAAGCTGAGGGGAAGACAAATTCGAGCAACATAATTTCACTTTATTAATCTATCGATCTAGGGATTCCAGAGAAACCCTTGTTTTTTTTTTGAAGCTGCCATTTTTTTAGAGCAAAAGAGGGATCAGACTAAATGAAAGTGAAGATGGATCTAAAACAAACAGGCCGGCCATTTTAGTTTAGAAGGGCTTAGTTGGTTTTTAATTTGAGAAAAGGGTTTCTTTGTTTTTATTATTATTTTGTTTGTGTTTTTAATTCCATTTGTAATCATTCCATAAGTTCTAGAGTCTGTAAAATTCTAGCAGTTTACTAGAGTCTATAAAAACTAGGGTTAGGATTACGGGTCTGTAATCCAGGAAAATATGGTCGAGGGGATATCGGTCAGTGTAGGGTTTTGAGCATAGGGTTAGGATATAAGTGAGGAGTTCGCGAGTTTACAGGGTTTGAAAGAGGGATCTGTTTTTAACACCTAGTAGAAACCTTAGGAATGCAGCAGTAGGCAGGATTTTGCCGAAGCTGGATATATCTTGTGTCATTTACTTTCTGCATTTCTATTTCTGCTATATTCTGTAATCTGTGAATATTTTAATATCTAGCGAAAATTTAGTAAACCCTATCCACCCCCCTTCTAGGGTTGATCTAGATCCAACAAATATCGGAACCATATCGGCGTACATTTTATGTTAATAATTATATATAATAAATGACAACATTAAAGCATTGAGCATAATTTAGAACAACATTAAAGCACTACAAATGACAGACATGCATTCATTCATATAATGTCATAACATGCATACCATGCATTCATAAAATGACAGCATTAAAGCACTACAAATAAAGAACAAACACTTCACAGAATGACCTTATTTAGGAATACCATGCATCCATAAAATGACAGCATTAAAGCACTATAAATAACAGCCAAAAAACACAGCCAAACAAGAAATAGAACTGACTACAAATGACATATATTGCATTCATAAAATGACAGCATTAAAAACACTACAAATAACAACATTGAAGCACTACATAGTCATGTCTATAATTGAACTGACAAAAATGACAGCCAAAAAAGATACAAACCAGAAATATATATATTGGTTAGTAAATAATCCAACATTAGAGCCTTCATAAAATGGCATAGTAGGCATGGATTCTACAACATGAATTACAGAATAATAGAACAAAACGAGCTAATTAGAGTGGTACAAGTATAGGTAATGTAACAAAAGTATTACGACTAAATTTTAGTGGGTAAACAAGTGATTGGACATAGCATTGATTTGATAACTAAAATGGGTTACTTGACGAATTTCATAGTTTGAATTGAATGAATAAATGCAGACCCAACCCAGCATGAAAAATACAAAACCCCAACAAACACATGCAAACCCAACCTGCATAAAATCCTTGCATGTTAGAAAAAAAATCGGGTGATATATCATGATTTCGTTTCAGTCAAGCTATCGGCTGATATTTGTAAATATTGGCCAATATATTCGAAATGAGATACATAACGATATATTATGCTTCGTATCGTTTTGACCTCAAAACGAGATCTCGGCCGAGATGGACGATATTTAAAATACTACATATGTAAAGCATGAAATCACCATATCCGAAAATCATTCTCCATACATAAGAATATATGAGCATATTGCATAGATAAAAGAATAAATGTATGAAAGAGATATAATTGCTATAAGTAAAATATAACTAACAACATACAAGAATAAATTAATAAAATATAGTAGCTTACACAAGAATATATGAGCATACTAATTACTGCATACCTAAAAGACTAACAATAAGGAAAAGATACAACATATAATCGGGTTTAGCGGGTCAACCCTAAACCCACCCGTTTATAAATGGGTCGAACTTGGGTTGGCCCGAAAATGGCCTGCTAACTAAATGGGTCGAGTCAACCTGCTAATTTCCGTGCGGGTTTCGAGTCATGTAGGAAATTGACAGGCCTAGCAGACACCTCCCCTAGCAGTATTTCCATCTAATAATATTCCCTCAGGTAGACTCTTAGGTCTACTTGTGAATGTCACAAACTCATAAAAAATAATCTGGATAGTGGTAACTGTATGTCCCATACCACATGTTCTCACTATTGATTTACTTCTTGCAAGTCAATTTCACATTAGAAAATACAAGAAAATACTAGAAACAACAACATCAATTAGACGAGTCTGGAATTCACCGGTCTCATATGATTTTTGTCCCATACCACGAGGTTTACAACATCTTTTAATCACAATCTCTACTTCTGGAAGATGCGAGCCTTAAGGAAGGAGCCTTATCTTGTGTGTTTTTTTCCTTCTCCTGATTTTGATTCGTTGATTTGTGCTATCTATTTTGAGTTACTGGATGAAGTTCTTGTGAAGTTTCAAAATTTTGAGATTCCACGTCTTAGATAGGTACCGATTGGAGACATAACTAGATTTTTCCGAAGGATCCATGTTGATCCAATATTTAGCCAAATTTTGAGCTTTATTCCAAAATTATATTCCTATGAATCCAGCCATTTACATCTTCATATTATTATTTGTACCAGATTTCTCGAGCAATCTAAGCATCCAAACCAAAGTGTAACGACCTTGTTAAAAGGTGACTCAACACTTAACTTCCTAAAATTATCTTTCGGGTGAAGATGCGTTTTGTATATGACTGATATTTGCAATCTCTCTGGATTGGTAATGAGTTCCATGGCGGCTTCGAACTGTTTATGAAGTCTTTATTCTCGCAAGATTTTTTTTATATGTTCAACAATCTTAACGAGTTGGCTGGTGTTGGTGGCTTTGTCAAGCCATTGTTTAATTCCATGACCTCTCCTAGTCGATCGACCTTAATGGGTCATTCTATGGAATTTGCAACCATGTTAGGCTATTTTCTGATCTCCTTGGACCCTTGCAGAGCATGTGCAATGCTCAACGATTTTTTTTTTCATCTCAACCATTATTAGCACTTAAAGATCTTAGGCTCGCTAGGCTTCTGCCGAATTCTATCACATTTGATGTCCTAAATTTTGTATGTTTAGAGCGTTCCAAGTTTGGCATCCATAGCCTCACTAGGTTCTTACCAAGCATCAACTGTACTTAACGATCCATAGCTTTTCATGCTAAGTGACATCTATAATTAGTGATCCTAGTCTCATCGGGTTCTTTTTTTAATCACTATTATACTTGATGATCCTGATCACATCATCCCAGTTATGGAACAACTTGACCGTTGCTATGGGTAGCAGCACCTGACGACCCTAACCACAGTGGGCATTTACTGATCACAATGCTAATTGATGATCCTGATTGAACGAATCCACATCTACATCCGTCTGACCCTTGACACGTGTTACCCATCCTTGACGATCCTAATCAAGCATCCCATTCGAGTAATCACTTGATCCTTACCAAACACAATGGTGTTTGACGATCCTGATCAAACCATCCCATTGTCAGGACGATCTGACACTTGCCAAGCGCGATGACACTTGATGGCCCTAACCAAGCCACCCAGTTTGAGGAACAAATTGGTCCTTGCCCAACATAATGATATTTAACAGTCCTGATCGAACCATTCCGCTACCAAAATAATTTGACCCTTGCCATGAGCTGCGATATTTGATGACCCATAAGTTTGTTTGAAATTGATATTCAGTAGTGGCTTCATATTCGACGAGCATGAAAAATACTTGCCAAATAATTTTATTGTAGTTATAAAAGCAAGTGTTTATTACATCTAAATTCCTTAGTTTGTCGCCATCTCATAGCTTTCCTAGGTATCTCACTGCTTCCCGTAAAAGTGTATTTTGTTTAGCTATTTTTATTGCAAAATGAATAAACTGAATAAAACAAAAATTAAAATGAGATTGTTTATTGCCAGCTAAGAGCATGCCTAAATACCATAACCTAATCCTATAGATGGGTAAGCCAACATAGCCATAGATTGTCCAATTTTCATGCCATTACTTGGTGATGATTTCACGTGTGGTAATAGGCCACCATAATTACGCAGTTGATGGTTGCTTCAGTTCCGTCATTGCGACTATATGCTGGACATGCTGAGGTGGTTTCCCATTCTTAACTAGTTCCATGACTTCATCCTTTAACTGTTTACATTCGTTAGTGTCATACCCATTAATGTCGTGGAACAAGCAATATTTTTCGGAGGTCCTTTCCTGTTTTGAAGGCTCGCTCTTTGTTGGTTCCCTATATGAAAGACAATTGGTAGTTTCCCGATATGTTCTTTCCAAAGAAGCATTCAAGTCAGCTTTGAAGATTATCTGGATCCTCATATTACAATTTTATTCCAGTCACCACCATCATTGGCATTCCTTTTCCCTTTATTAGCTATATAATTGCAGGATCCTCTGTCCTTAACAACATTAACCTCGAGGGCTTCGCTATGAGCCCTCACATCTTCTTTCTTAGACACCTATTGGCTTCGTGGTAGAATTCTCTGAGATCCCGTGTGGAATTTATTTCCTAAGACATTTTCAATACAAATTTGTCTAAAATACTAGAAACTATGACTGTAAAAATCATTAATGGATCGATCAATCCATTGATGCCACTGCAACATTAAATCTTTTCAGAAATTTACGAAGAGTCTCGCCGATCCTCTACTTGAAATCTGTAAGCACCATCACATTTTTTGGTTGAGACTTATAAACTTAAAATTGTTCAACAAAATTTTCCATAAGATTGTTTCAACTTCTAATGGAGCCACTTTCCGACTGCCGAAACTACATAGCAGCGAGGCCCGTGAGAAATAGCAAGAAGCACTTAGCCATAATATCATCTGATGCTCCCGGTACTTCCATGTAATGCATGTAACACACGAAATGATTTTTAGGATCCTTCTTACCATCATAAGCTTCTAGAGTCGGTAACTTGACGTCCGTCGAAAAACTAGAATTTTTGATATTAAAAGCAAATGGATTCCAATTAACATAATCAGGTTCTATCAAGATGATCTTCCTCTCGAAACCTTCCAAATCATATCCATTATTTGATCATATTCATTTAAAAATTGTCGCCCAAGCCAGCACTGTTTTCCTGAACGCCTTGAGTTGCTAGAGTTGGAGTAACATCGACCTAATTTCCTTTCACAAGGCCATTCCCTGTTCGATCCATTCCAAAATACAAATCTATATGCATTGAGTTTCATTTCCCGGATTCAAATCCTAAAATCTAAAAGAGTTAAATGCCAAGCCAACATCTCCCGAGGGGAGGGTTAACTCTGGTATTAATCGGATCACTGCTGATATGAGTCATGGGGTCGGTACCAATCCTTTGAAATGTGATGGTAGTTGCCCCCAAGCACTGGCTAAGTGTTCTAATTTTGATAGATCCAACTCCAATCATTGTGTTTTGGCCTTTTGGTTTTTCGTTCCATCCAATTTGGTTAAGGAAATTCGCTATAATTTCCTCTTGCTTCTTGGGTAGGTCTTGTTCATATTTAAAGCGACTTCGGAGTTGATTCATCACTTCATCTATTTCCTCCTTCATGAGATAAGCCAAGGAATTTCTAGTAGAGGAAGCCTCTTAACTTTCTTGAGCACTATGTATGTATTTATTTGTTTGTATTTCAATTATCTAAAATAAAATAAACTATTTTGATAATGTCAATAATTTTGAAATTAAAATTCTTTTCAAATTATCTAATAATTTACTGAGCAATAAATTTAAAATACAAATCTGAATCCATAAATTAAAGTTGCATATGAGTACATGCACATACAAGAGTGCATGTGTATACACTCACATATACATAGTACTCATATTCAAAATAAAAATATCGTATGATTAACAAAAATGTATGATATTTTAAGTAACATGGGATTAACAGAAGTAACTTTTTTAACTGACACTAAAACGAATATCAATTTCTCTCTCTGTATATATCACAATAACAAAAATAACAATCAATTAAAGGTGCAATGACGACCTCATAGAATCATTTCTGGAGAAAGATGCAACTTCTGGGCAGTCGGGTTAAGAGGAGAATTCAACTGCATATGACACGTCCTTTGTGCCTTCTAGAGCTATGGGCTCTAGCTTAGTTTCAGTTGATCTCTTCGGTAGCACTTGCTATTTTGGTGCATTTCTTGAATTATCTACTAGTTCCATTTTTGATCAAGCTAGAGGATGGGTTTTATCCTTGATAAAGACTGGTCTGATATATAATTATTGGAAAAGATATGGTAGAGTGCCAACTTGCTTAGATCATGAGGTTCATTTGTTGGAGTGGTAGAGGTTTAATCAACATCGATTAATATAATAAAATTAGATTTTTCTGAAAATATTATTAAAACGATAATGTATTTTTTGAAAAACAAATATAGAGTATCTTGATTTTTAATTATATGTAATTTTGTGGAGCTCAACCTTAGCAGTTGGACTTGCCCTCGAGCTACGTGCAGATCAGGTAATCCATTAGTTAGAAGGAAACATAACCGTGTTAACCTTGTTAACCTTGTTCGTACACTTAATATTATTTATAATATTTGTTTTATCTTCATGGGTTCTAGAGATGGTTTTATTTTAAATATCTATAAAGTTTATGGGCTGCATAATAAAATTGATGGAAGAATTCTTTGGAATGAATGTTTAAATTTTAGATCTCTTTATTTTGGTCCTTTGGTTGTTGGAGGGAACCCAATATGGCCAAGTTTTTAGGAAAGTAGTTGTCTAGTGAATGTGGCTCTTCAGCTATAAAAGAGTTGAACAGACTATTACTATGTGTAATATATTTGAATTACATTATAATAATTAGTGATTTATTTGATTGAATATCAAATAAACCCTTTTTAAGGTATTTCATGAACGATTCTGTATGACCAAATAAATGGAATATAAGTTCCTAGATTTACATGTACATGGGCTCATCACCATCCTATTATTCTGTGATGACCCACCCTAAGATCCATATTAACAAAGACTATTAACGAGTACTACTATCTGTTAATGCAGAGAATAGGGCTAGCTAGGAGCAACCATTTGTAATATTGTATTAAACAATCTTAAGTACATTGATAGAATGCTTTTTTTTCCACAAGTGGTTCAATATACTTAATACTTATATAATACAATACTACGATCGTTATAGGATCGACTCAGAATAGGGCATAACCAAAGAAATATTTCACGGTCCGTAGAATTACATCACAGCCACAAATATATACATATATCAGGTACAATACAAAAGAATATACATTAGTGGATATAGTATCCATAATATACATATGTCTATCCCTATTAAAGAATATATACAAGAAGTAGAGTACACCACATAATGCTAAGTACTAATAAGAACTCGCTAGAGAGAACAAAAAGTGGTAGATCATTTATAAGCAAAGGTTAAGCAGAAGGGTAACACATCATGTACTACTTGCAAAATCTTGGTCTGATCTAAGAATGAAATACACTGATCAATCTAGCCAAGACAATCAAATTATGAGATAATAATAAGATAATATGCGTTTAAGGATACATTTCCTCTAATGGGATGCTATGACATTAATACACAATGTCGTATGTATTGATGATTAACAAATGATATATCAACATAAGTCATAGGTTTGTGCATCATAATTTTCTGTTCACTTAAGCTAAACTCAAGTGAAAGATGATTATGTCACACTACACAAAATAAATTCACCATCATCAACACAATAAGAACTCGTTAGAGAGCTCTGAATAATATGACTGCGATCATCTAACAATTAACACTAATATCCCACCAGTTATACACACACACACACACACACACATATATATATATATATATATATATATAACCACATTAATAAGGTGAATATATTCAATATCACCAAAATTCTAGAAATTAACACTAAGAAATTTAGAAAGCAGTAATATAAAATCTTAGACCCACTAGTCCAAGTCGCCCACAAGCTATAAGGTTAGTACCCATCTGTTTGTCAGGTACAATATATAGGAGACCCATCATTCTCATATAGGATCCACTAGTTCAGATTCTCCCAAGAGCTACCAAGTACCATCAATAATACACCAAAAAGATGCATCATAAACTCCCAAAAAGTGAACTATTTTTCAACAAAAGGACAACATACATTAAAAAACAAAAAAATGAAAAAAACAGCCTTTCTCTGATGACTCGCAAAAATAGAGCCACGGTGCCAATATGTAACTGAGTCTGAGACAAACCCTAAAAAAAATCTCACATAAAAAGCGAACGCTGAAAGACCAAAAACCCTACTCAAGCCAAGAAAACAAAAACCACACGATCCAACGGATAAGGAAACCGCCACTCAAAACCATAGTCCATCTACCAAGCAAAGCCAAGAGAGCTCCATTGACCAGCAACTAAAGTCATCAAAACCAAATCCACACGAACCAAAAGATAAGGAAACAACCACTCAAAACCACAAAACATCTGCGCAACAAATCCCTGAGAGCTCCAAAGACCAGCAATAAAATCTCCTAAGCATCTCAATTAACCAGTCAAATAGATAAAATGATCCATTAAAGCAAATCCAACTGTCCTAAAAAACACATCTCAACCCACTCCCGCATAAGGTTGATTTCTCTGGCTATCCGAGTAAGCACAAGCCATTGGCAGAGAATGAGGTCGGAGGTTGCCTATGAAGGTTCAACCTTTGAAAAAAACATCATCCTTAGCTGTATGAATGATCGAAGATGATGTCATTGGTGACTCATCAAAAACTAACTTGTTTCGAAAGCACCAAAGATGCCATCAGATAAGGTAAGGAACAAGAAACCAAAGAATTGACCTAAGATCCTTCCCAGTCCTCCCTCCCGATCATAGACGGAGCATGTCAAGTAGATAGTGAGTGACCCCCTTAAGACCTACTAAAATCACAAAGAAAGACCAAACAACACTAGAACACTCACCGTCCTAGAATAAATGTTCTATTGATTCCATCACACCGCGCCCGCAACACCTGCAACGGGACACAAATGGATACCGATCCTTATAAGATTAGCAGAATCCCCTCATGGAGAATTTTACATATAAGAATGGAAACCTTGGGAGGGATGCACTTTTCCCAATTGTAAGAGAAAACCGGAATTTCGCACATTGGAATTCTCGTCGAATTCCAAGCATTCCTAAGAGAGAAGGGATCTCCACGCCAAACAACACTTCACTATGGGATTCAGGAAAAGCCTTAACTGACTGCATTCGTTTCCAAATTTCACTAGCGTAGGACGGGGAACCTAAGAAGTTCATCAATTATAGCCATCTGTACTTAACATGAAGAAACGATGTCCAAAGAAGTTGCTCGATCGAAATCGAACCCATATCTTACAAGAATATGCCCTATAGACATCATTTGCGTTCCACAAACCTATGTCACCCTCGTGCCTGCGGCAATAATTGGTATCCCAGAAAACCCAATGATGCCTCTTAACGTCATCCTTTTTGCCCTCCCACCCCAAAAAAAGACGAGACCAAAGATCGATAGGAGCGGAATAAAGAAGAAGTGGGCGTTATGGCCGCGGAAACATGAGACCTAAGAGAATCCAAAACTGACTTAATGAGAACTATTCTTCGGCTTGGTAGATGAGAAGGGTTAAGGAAAGAGAAGCCACATGAAAACCAATGAAAGATTCTATCCACGGAATATTTCTAGGGTCCATGGTCTTGGCTTAAATGAAGCATATGTCCGAGGAATTACTAACTACCCCAAGCACCGTTCATAGAGATGAAGGAAATCCAGAAGCCACCATACGGAATTCCGGTTCTTATAAGAGAAGATTATGATGTCATCAACAAAAGATAAAAAAGAAATCAAAAGGCATCCGTTTGGAATACCTAAGAGATTAATTTGCCCCACTAAAGTAAGAGAATGCATCCTTCGGATGAGAGCCTTAGAAGCGATAATGAAAAGCATAGGAGAGAGAACATCGCCTTGACGGAGACCCTTCCTAATTGAAAAAAAACCTTTGGTCTGATAAGAACAGAAATGTAATAACCCGAAAATCTGGGCCAGTTTAAAAATTTTATTTTGTCAATTTTAGCGAATTTTGCATATTTAAAATGAATTATTTTAAATAATTTCAATGAGAAATTTATTTTGAATATATTTAGAACGTATATATTATATACGTCGTCGATAGAATATAAATAATTATATATAATTATAAATAGAATTGAAAATAGCGCGGTAGTTCGATAATTCGATTTCAAACTTCAATTGAACGTACCGGGTGCAAAACAATCCGGATTTTAGTGAAACCAAAAATGATAGGATCTAATTGATGATATCTTTCCAACGAATCCGAAAAATCAAGATTTCATAGCGGGAATCAAAAGATATGTCCAGTTGAAAATTCTGAATAGTCGTTATGGAATTCAGGCCCTTAAAAATGGGAATTTTGCAAACGACCTCGGATTTCGACGAAACCACTTTTGTTGGATCCGTGATGTAAAGTTAGTGCTAGATTTCAAATTTCATAATTTTTTGAATCAATACGTGAGCGTGGCAAAGGAAAACGCGTTTGACCAGTTTCAGTTGATTTTAATCGACTGGAAATTGGCCATTTTTCAGACGGTCTCAGAATTCGATGAAATTAGTTTCGTTAGGACCGTATCGTCAATACAAAGCTAGAAAATGTTTTTCTGGAATTTTTAGAGTTAGTATGTGGCCCTGGTAAATTGAAATGTACGTTTAAAATTCAATATAATGATTTAAATGTTAATTTAAACGAAAACAGATCGAAACGACCAAATCAGCCTATGATACATATACCATTGTGTTCGGAATGGGGGTAAAACACTATGGACGACAGGCGGTGGGCCTCATTTCGAGGTCGTATGTAGAAGTCAACTTTTTCAAATTAAAATAATTAAAAATAAAAATATCCCTGCCTTCTCTCCTTTATTTCCTCTGGCCCCCCTTTTCTCGTTTTCAATTCGATCGAGAATAAGAAAAAAAAAACTTGCGTTCTTCCTCCTCGCGACAGCCACCCCTCGCCGGACCTCCACCGCACCCTCCCAACTCCGGCGCCCCCTTTAATCTTCGCCTCCAGCTCTCCTCCTTCTCCTCCCCTCTTCCAATTTAGCCGCATCACCCACGACCCCTAAAACCGACGCCGCCTGCCCCCCTGACCCACCAGCGATGACGTCGGACCCCCCCTCGAACGACCTCAGGCGTAGCGTCGTTTCCCCCCATTTTGTCTCCGACGAGTAACACCCTGTACAGCGAGGAAGGTAATCAATTTATTTAAATTACTTAGTTATTAATTTAATTGGTTTAGTTAGCGAGGTTAAGATCTGATTTTAAAGTTATATAAATTAGTTGTGAAAAAAAATATGATTTTTATATAAGGAAGAGGTAGAAAAGATTTTTATTCAATTAAAAATATGATTTTTATATTTTTAAAGTATTAAAAATATAATCTTTACTATATAGATGATGTAAAAATATGATTTTTGTTTAGGTAGAGAATTAAAAATATAATTTTTACATGATAGGAATATTAAAAATAGCATCTTGATATGTATAGCAAAATAAAGAGGTGATTTTTATAGTGATGAAATTGAAAAGGCGAAATCTTTATATTTGAAAAGGCGAAATCTTTATAATTGAAAAGGCGAAATCTTTATATTTGAAAAGGCGAAATCTTTATATTTGAAAAGGCGAAATCTTTATATGAAAAATAGTATAATAAAAATTTGATTTTTATATATTGAATAGTATAATAAAAATTTGATTTTTATATTGAATAGCATAGTAAAAATTCGATTATTATATATTGAATAACGAAGTAAAAATTCGATTTTTACATATGTAGTGGCTACGGGCAACGAAGATGACAAAGATACGATAACGATGAAGATTTCTATCAATGAAGAGTCGTGGTATTGGATAGCTTTCGGTGAGAACTTCTCACTCTTAAATTTAATTTTTCTAGTTATAAATATATACTAGGATGCAGACGGTGTTTAGTAGCACCCGACACCCGTCATCCACAGACCATGGATGGCTTGTTTGTTAAATTGTTTGGTTGTGTAGTTGGTTAGATTATTTGGCTTGAATTGATTTGTTTGGTGAAATGAAATTGATTTGATTGATGTGTGAATGGCGTGGGCCTTCACTAGACCGGGGATAAGGCTAGGCCTTGTCCCGTTTCTAGTATCGTGCCGTTATGCCGCCGAAATTTTCTAAAAATAAGTTAGAAAAAAATAAAGATAACATTTTATTTAATAAATGAACCGAATAGAATATTCATAGGTTGAATAAAATAGTTGATCATTAAAAATATAATTTTTAACGTGAATGTGAATAAATAAATATTCATTTACAAACCGGACGGTTTGTTTATGTACACCTATTTGAAGGACATTGATTGGGACGATAAATTTTACACATCGCCCAACTGCACAAATAAAATCTGTGTTTGATTGTTTGAAACCCCACACAGGTATTGGGATGATATTTGACGTACACTAATCCCGATTGTTTAGTTGTATGTCGATCGATTGATTGACATGCTGTTATAAGCGTTGAATATTTATATTTGATGCTTATACAGTGTAGAATGCACTTTTGGATGATGGTTGATTATTCATCGTTGTTGATATATACATGTGTTGTAGAAAATCCATATAATTAACATTATATGGTAATTGATTGGGCCTCATTCCAGTTTTAAAATAGAAATATTTGAAAAAGAAATATTTGAAATAGAATATTTGAAAATAGGAATATATGAAGCCGTATTGATTAGATTGACGCCATTTTGACGTGAACGATATTTATATCGATTTTATTCATTTTATAATGAATATCGAAAGTGATTTCAAAATCTGATATTTTGAAAAGAATTGAATATAAACGAATTCGAATTGAAATTGAATATAAACGAATTCGAATTGAAATTGAATATAAACGAATTCGAATTGAAATTGAAATTGAAATGAATTGAAAACGAACTGAAATTGAATTAGAAATCAATTTGAAATCAATTTAAAATGAATTTAAATTGGAATATTCAATTTTGATTTGAAATTGAAAATGAAGTTGAAACCGTTTTGAAAATGAATTTAAATCGATTTATAAAGCACGTTTTGAATTGAAATCGACGAAGTATATTATATATATATTATATATATAATATAATGGCCTGAATAGAACGCGCAGCGCCGCGGAAGTTCGCGAATTTCGACCATTGACTTCGAACGGATATTGCGGGAGATCCGACCGTCGGATTCTCCTAAAACCGGAACCGTTGGGTTCGTATCGAAAAGAGCTTGCTAACGGATATTTGAAATTTGAAATCTAATGGTTGGATTTGGAGATACGTCCAAATCAAATTTGAAAAAGGTCGCTATAAGTGCAGTTCGATGACCGTTAATGGAAATCGACTGTACAGGCCTTGATAAAATTATTAAAAATAGTAATAATTTGTGTAAAATCATAAGAAATGATTTGGGAAAAATCGGGATGAAGAACTCCATATTTGAAAAGACCAAAATAGATTTTTATCGAAATGAACTAGTTTTGAACTAGAATTATAACTCTATTTATTTTTAAATAAATAAATTGAATCTGAAATGGTTTTGAAAATAACCAGAATTTCCAATGATTGCATCGGAATGGATTTGAATCGAAATTGTCTTCGGAATATTTCGATGTTGGATTTCGTGATTATACAGATGTTGTTATGGAAATTTGAAAGATATATATATTTATATCATTATTTCCAATACGATATTTGTTAGTCGTAGAATTTGATATTGAATATAAGCCGATATATTTTCTATTCAGAGCCTTGTATTTAATATCAAATGTGATTTGGGTTTGTCGTGAATGGTGTCTTGACTAACACTGTTCTTGAACCCAGTGGAGAAAAGATTAAATCTTTTTATTTAGATTTAATGAAGTACCAATTAAATGATATTTAATTGGAATTGAATTGATATTGATTTTTGGGTTTATCGTGGACAGTATTTTAAATAACACTCGTTCTTTAACCCGATAATTAATGGAATGTGGTTTTGGGTTTATCGTGAACCGTGTTTTAAATGACACTGTTTCTTTAACCCAGTTAACGATTAAAACTAAGTGGAGTTTTAATGAATCTTTAATTAGATTGAAATGATCGAGAATGGAGTATCACCAGTTTTGCTCCAGGCGATAGTTAAATCTTTAATTAGATTTGAACGTGAAAAGGTAATTGAATTTACCGATAACACCGTGGTGTTAGATATGAAGTATTACCAGTTTTACTTCATGGGATGAATAGGTCGGGGTTGGGAAATTAAAAAAAATGATTACTTCGTTAAGGTTCGTTAATCCCGACTAGTTGAATCAAAATTCAAAAGAAGATTAAAGAATAAATTCAAGGAATTTATCTTTGATAAAATTAATGGGAACCTTTCCCTATGAATGTGAAATTTAGAAACTAACTGTCGGTTAGCCAAGCAGAATGGTTTTCTGGATATTGATCTGATGTTGGTTTCGGCCTTCGGGGTTAATATTTGGGAAATTATTCTCTTGATTAATTTACGGTTAGTGACTGATGAATTGGAATGAGGCGTATGTTGTGTTTGTGTAACACTTATTTAAAATATACGCGAGTTATTCGGAAAGACCGGGTTTATCCCATTCTGAATAACTGATACGACGATAAGTCAAAGATGAAGACGGCGGTTGAAGACCGGAAGTCTTCACATCGTTTGGGTGATTACTGATGATCTTGATTGGGCTGTACACCCAAGAAGATGGAAACAGTTGGTGATCGTCCAGACGTATTTGGAGATTGATGGATATGCGGGGTACTAGGTGCCTCCGGTTTCGTTCATACCTAGAACGGACTTGTAAATGGACTGTGTGTCTGACATTGGATTTTAGTCTGTGTGATTGATTTCTATTAAATATATATCTGTTTGGCGACGGAGAATTTATTCTCTTGCTTAACGCCCTTCTCTGAGACGTACGAGCTCAGAGGTTATATACTGATGGATATCAAACGCATAAAGTGAACTGCCGGTGTGGCATGCCTAAGTGGCATGCCTAAGTGGCGAATGATCAAGGCTTCTGTTGAAAAGCAAAGTCTTGTGGTTGATGATCGAAGCACGGCCTTTGTGGCGTAGCTTTGTGTAACGTTTACTTCGCGAGTTTCACACCCGGTATGAACCAAAAACGGGAGACGGACCTCAGGGAGGGCATGCGTTTCTTTCTAGTTAGAAGTGGAGTCAGTGGTTTTACATGCCCTGACGAGTTTGACTTATGTGGTTGTTGCTGTTGCGAGGCGCCTCGGTTTGATCTGACGATCCGGGTCCGATGGAGTCATTCGTTGGCTCATTTACGCCCCATAGGGCGGGGGAACGCATGTTCAGGGTTTAAGTTTAATCCACATCGGTGGACCGGCCCTGTCGCTCCAAGGGCCCACCTGAGTCTGGGTCCTAAGGCTCGGGCTAGAGAGTCTCGAAACGGTTGAGGACGATCCCTGGCCTCGGTTCATAGATGGAAATCCAATTTCCAAATACGTGACTTTGCGATTTTGATTGTATAACCTATATATGGCGACATAGTGGTATGGGGGCATTCAAGTCGCCTATGATTGATACTTATGATTTGAAGTTGTTTTATACACTATACACTTATAATAGTATCAAATGATTTCTTTTAAACGTATCAAGCATTCTTGGCTATTATAAGGTAAAAACCCTATCCTCCGGCTTGCGTTGCATTGTGTGATGGGAACTTGGTCTTATAATAGCTTCATTTTTCTTTATTTAGCATTGCGCTGTTGTTTTATGCACTGGTATTCTTGGGAGGAAACCCGTTCCGTGTTATACGGCGTGGTCCCTTGATTTACCTAACTTTAAAATAAAGATTTATAACTGTTTTAGTTCTCACACCAGTCCCATGACTGACCTGGAGTTTATTGTTTTGACCTAAACTCTGGGTGCCCCTATTTTGACACGGGCAGCTAGTAGTTTTGGTTTTGCATATTTATATTCACAGGATCCTGGTTTACAGCTGGAACGATATCCGGAAAGCTTTGTATCCGTATATCTCTTTCTAGTTGTGTATTGTATTATTTTCCGCTGCTATGTATTTAGATGTAATTTAAATCTCTGATATTTCTGTGTAATATTCACTTATACTCTGTATATTCTTATAATCTGATGCATTGTTGTAATATACAATGAAATGTTCTTCCGTTTGCGTTCTGATTTGTCGTGTTCTCAAAACAATTCGTTCTTTCTCTCTCTCTTCGGAGACCGGGGAAGTTCGGGTCGTTTCATCGTGGTATCAGAGCTTTGGTTTACAAAGCTTAGAGAACAAGACACCTTAGAACCATACGAAAGAATTCATCAGATATTGGATTAGTAATATCCAATTAGAATGACTCGTTAGAGATAGGATCAGTAGCATCCTAGAACGAGTGTGAAGAGTATATTTTTAAAATGAAAACCAATTTAGTTTTGAAAATTTAAAATCAATTATTCGTATTTGATTATTTATTTCATATTGATTAGGATAGTCCAGTATATAAAGATTTTGCATATACGCCTTGCAAACGTGTATTTGAAGTTTTAATATACTGGATAGATATAGAATCACACTCTATTCGCCCGGGGATGATTCTGATGATAGTTCGAACATCATCAGAATTGGTATTCGTGTTTCGAAGGTGTGATATCTATATATTTCCTATTGACTGGTGTGAGAACCAAAATTAGACAGGGCCTATTGTTGTGATTTGGCATCAAAATTCGATTTTTGTATATGTATCAAAATTATGAATTTGAAACTCTAATTCACTAATTGATTGATGTTTGTGTTGTTTGTTTATTTGTTTGCTAATTTTTAGCCATTTAGCCTAATTGAATCACATATTGAATTATATTGAAAATTGGTCGCATTTGCTTGCATATGCATGTGCTTACATTGAACAGGTCATAGCAAGGAGGCTAGAGCAGAGAATAAAATTTGTTTGCCCGACAAATAGGTACATATTTACTATAATTTACTGTTTTGTTTGGGTGATGATGATTTTATGAGCCTATTGGCTAGCCGCTTGGCTTTTTCTTTTTCTTTTTGAGATCAGAAGGCCTATATGGCAATTTCGGGATTTTCCCGTGGCTCCCGGTGTAGGGGAGGTTATGGCGAAATTTTTCGAAAATTTAGGGTGTTAGCCAAATTTTTGAAAATTAGAAAATTCTCAGAAACTGAAAAGTTGGAGAATGGAAGCCAGATCGAACGTAGAGCTGATTAATCAAACCACTTTCGACTTTGTTCCTTTTCGGGGACGAAAAGTTTTAAGTGGGGGAGATTGTAATAATCCAAAAATCTGGGCCAGTTTAAAATTTTTATTTTGTCAATTTTAGCGAATTTTGCATATTTAAAATGAATTATTTTAAATAATTTCAATGAGAAATTTATTTTGAATATATTTAGAACGTATATATTATATACGTCGTCGATAGAATATAAATAATTATATATAATTATAAATAGAATTGAAAATAGCGCGGTAGTTCGATAATTCGATTTCAAACTTCAATTGAACGTACCGGGTGCGAAACAATCCGGATTTTAGTGAAACCAAAAATGATAGGATCTAATTGATGATATCTTTCCAACGAATCCGAAAAATCAAGATTTCATAGCGGGAATCAAAAGATATGTCCAGTTGAAAATTCTGAATAGTCGCTATGGAATTCAGGCCCTTAAAAATGGTAATTTTGCAAACGACCTCGGATTTCGACGAAACCAATTTTGTTGGATCCGTGATGTAAAGTTAGTGCTAGATTTCAAATTTCATAATTTTTCGAATCAATATGTGAGCGTGGCAAAGGAAAACGCGTTTGACCAGTTTCAGTTGATTTTAATCGACTGGAAATTGGCCATTTTTCAGATGGTCTCAGAATTCGATGAAATTAGTTTCGTTAGGACCGTATCGTCAATACGAAGCTAGAAAATGTTTTTCTGGAATTTTTAGAGTTAGTATGTGGCCCTGGTAAATTGAAATGTACGTTTAAAATTCAATATAATGATTTAAATGTTAATTTAAACGAAAACAGATCGAAACGACCAAATCAGCCTATGATACATATCCCATTGTGTTCGGAATGGGGGTAAAACACTATGGACGACAGGCGGTGGGCCTCGTTTCGAGGTCGTATGTAGAAGTCAACTTTTTCAAATTAAAATAATTAAAAATAAAAATATCCCTGCCTTCTCTCCTTTATTTCCTCTGGCCCCCCCTTTTCTCGTTTTCAATTCGATCGAGAATAAGATTAAAAAAAAACTTGCGTTCTTCCTCCTCGCGACAACCACCCCTCGCCGGACCTCCACCGCACCCTCCCAACTCCGGCGCCCCCTTTAATCTTCGCCTCCAGCTCTCCTCCTTCTCCTCCCCTCTTCCAATTTAGCCGCATCACCCACGACCCCTAAAACCGACGCCGCCTGCCCCCCCTGACCCACCAGCGATGACGTCGGACCCCCCCTCGAACGACCTCAGGCGTAGCGCCGTTTCCCCCGCCATTTTGTCTCCGACGAGTAACACCCTGTACAGCGAGGAAGGTAATCAATTTATTTAAATTACTTAGTTATTAATTTAATTGGTTTAGTTAGCGAGGTTAAGATCTGA
Organism: Allium sativum; assembly: GCA_030737875.1. NCBI lineage: Eukaryota > Viridiplantae > Streptophyta > Magnoliopsida > Asparagales > Amaryllidaceae > Allium > Allium sativum. The sequence goes on along the minus strand of CM060915.1, from coordinate 885,645,106 downwards.
TTTTAAAGTTATATAAATTAGTTGTGAAAAAAAATATGATTTTTATATAATGAAGAGGTAGAAAAGATTTTTATTCAATTAAAAATATGATTTTTATATTTTTAAAGTATTAAAAATATAATCTTTACTATATAGATGATGTAAAAATATGATTTTTGTTTAGGTAGAGAATTAAAAATATAATTTTTACATGATAGGAATATTAAAAATAGCATCTTGATATGTATAGCAAAATAAAGAGGTGATTTTTAAAGTGATGAAATTGAAAAGGCGAAATCTTTATATTTGAAAAGGCGAAATCTTTATAATTGAAAAGGCGAAATCTTTATATTTGAAAAGGCGAAATCTTTATATTTGAAAAGGCGAAATCTTTATATGAAAAATAGTATAATAAAAATTTGATTTTTATATATTGAATAGTATAATAAAAATTTGATTTTTATATATTGAATAGCATAGTAAAAATTCGATTTTTATATATTGAATAACGAAGTAAAAATTCGATTTTTACATATGTAGTGGCTACGGGCAACGAAGATGACAAAGATACGATAACGATGAAGATTTCTATCAATGAAGAGTCGTGGTATTGGATAGCTTTCAGTGAGAACTTCTCACTCTTAAATTTAATTTTTCTAGTTATAAATATATACTAGGATGCAGACGGTGTTTAGTATCACCCGACACCCGTCATCCACAGACCATGGATGGTTTGTTTGTTAAATTGTTTGGTTGTGTAGTTGGTTAGATTATTTGGCTTGAATTGTTTTGTTTGGTGAAATGAAATTGATTTGATTGATGTGTGAATGGCGTGGGCCTTCACTAGACCGGGGATAAGGCTAGGCCTTGTCCCGTTTCTAGTATCGTGCCGTTATGCCGCCGAAATTTTCTAAAAATAAGTTAGAAAAAATTAAAGATAACATTTTATTTTAAAATGAACCTAATAGAATATTCATAGGTTAAATAAAATAGTTGATCGTTAAAAATATAATTTTTAACGTGAATGTGAATAAATAAATGTTCATTTACAAACCGGACGGTTTGTTTATGTACACCTATTTGAAGGACATTGATTGGGACGATAAATTTTACACATCGCCCAACTGCACAAATAAAATCTGTGTTTGATTGTTTGAAACCCCACACGGGTATTGGGATGATATTTGACGTACACTAATCCCGATTGTTTAGTTGTATGTCGATCGATTGATTGACAGGCTGTTATAAGCGTTGAATATTTATATTTGATGCTTATACAGTGTAGAATGCACTTTGGATGATGGTTGATTATTCATCGTTGTTGATATATACATGTGTTGTAGAAAATCCATATAATTAACATTATATGGTAATTGATTGGGCCTCATTCCAGTTTTAAAATAGAAATATTTGAAAAAGAAATATTTGAAATAGAATATTTGAAAATAGAAAAATATATGAAGCCGTATTGATTAGATTGACGCCATTTTGACGTGAACGATATTTATATCGATTTTATTCATTTTATAATGAATATCGAAAGTGATTTCAAAATCTGATATTTCGAAAAGAATTGAATATAAACTAATTCGAATTGAAATTGAATATAAACGAATTCGAATTGAAATTGAATATAAATGAATTCGAATTGAAATTGAAATGAATTGAAAACGAACTGAAATTGAATTAGAAATCAATTTGAATTGAAATCAATTTGAAATCAATTTTAAATGAATTTAAATTGGAATATTCAATTTTGATTTGAAATTGAAAATGAAGTTGAAACCGTTTTGAAAATAAATTTAAATCGATTTATAAAAGCACGTTTTGAATTGAAATCGACGAAGTATATTATATATATAATATAATGGCCTGAATAGAACGCGCCGCGCCGCGGCAGTTCGCGAATTTCGACCATTGACTTCAAACAGATATTGCGGGAGATCCGACCGTCGGATTCTCCTAAAACCGAAACCGTTGGATTCGTATCGAAAAGAGCTTGTTAACGGATATTTGAAATTTGAAATCTAACGGTAGGATTTGGAGATACGTCCAAATCAAATTTGAAAAAGGTCGCTGTAAGTGCAGTTCGATGACCGTTGATGGAAATCGACTGTACGGGCCTTGATAAAATTATTAAATATAGTAATAATTTGTGTAAAATCATAAGAAATGATTTGGGAAAAATCGGGATGAAGAACTCCATATTTGAAAAGACCAAAATAGATTTTTATCGAAATGAACTAGTTTTGAACTAGAATTATAACTCTATTTATTTTTAAATAAATAAATTGAATCTGAAATGGTTTTGAAAATAACCAGAATTTCCAATGATTGCATCGGAATGGATTTGAATCGAAATTGTCTTCGGAATATTTCGATGTTGGATTTCGTGATTATACAGATGTTGTTATGGAAATTTGAAAGATATATATATTTATATCATTATTTCCAATACGATATTTGTTAGTCGTAGAATTTGATATTGAATATAAGCCGATATATTTTCTATTCAGAGCCTTGTATTTAATATCAAATGTGATTTGGGTTTGTCGTGAATGGTGTCTTGACTAACACTGTTCTTGAACCCAGTGGAGAAAAGATTAAATCTTTTTATTTAGATTTAATGAAGTACCAATTAAATGATATTTAATTGGAATTGAATTGATATTGATTTTTGGGTTTATCGTGGACTGTATTTTAAATAACACTCGTTCTTTAATCCGATAATTAATGGAATGTGGTTTTGGGTTTATCGTGAACCGTGTTTTAAATGACACTGTTTCTTTAACCCAGTTAACGATTAAAACTAAGTGGAGTTTTAATGAATCTTTAATTAGATTGAAATGATCGAGAATGGAGTATCACCAGTTTTGCTCCAGGCGATAGTTAAATCTTTAATTAGATTTGAACGTGAAAAGGTAATTGAATTTACCGATAACACCGTGGTGTTAGATATGAAGTATTACCAGTTTTACTTCATGGGATGAATAGGTCGGGGTTGGGAAATTAAAACAAATGATTACTTCGTTAAGGTTCGTTAATCCCGACTAGTTGAATCAAAATTCAAAAGAAGATTAAAGAATAAATTCAAGGAATTTATCTTTGATAAAATTAATGGGAACCTTTCCCTATGAATGTGAAATTTAGAAACTAACTGTCGGTTAGCCAAATGGTTTTCTGGATATTGATCTGATGTTGGTTTCGGCCTTCGGGGTTAATATTTGGGAAATTATTCTCTTGATTAATTTATGGTTAGTGACTGATGAATTGGAATGAGGCGTATGTTGTGTTTGTGTAACACTTATTTAAAATATACGCGAGTTATTCTGAAAGACCGGGTTTATCCCATTCTGAATAACTGATACGACGATAAGTCAAAGATGAAGACGGCGGTTGAAGACCAGAAGTCTTCACATCGTTTGGGTGATTACTAATGATCTTGATTGGGCTGTACACCCAAGAAGATGGAAACAGTTGGTGATCGTCCAGACGTATTTGGAGATCGATGGATATGCGGGGTACTAGGTGCCTCCGGTTTCGTTCAGACCCAGAACGAACTTGTAAATGGACTGTGTGTCTGACATTGGATTTTAGTCTGTGTGATTGATTTCTATTAAATATATATCTGTTTGGCGGCGGAGAATTTAATCTCTTGCTTAACGCCCTTCTCTGAGACGTACGAGCTCAGAGGTTATATACTGATGGATATCAAACGCATAGAGTGAACTGCCGGTGTGGCATGCCTAAGTGGCGAATGATCAAGGCTTCTGTTGAAAAGAAAAGTCTTGTGGTTGATGATCGAAGCACGGCCTTTGTGGCGTAGCTTTGTGTAACGTTTACTTCGCGAGTTTCACACCCGGTATGAACCAAAAACGGGAGACGGACCTCAGGGAGGGCATGCGTTTCTTTCTAGTTAGAAGTGGCGTCAGCGGTTTTACACGCCTTGACGAGTTTGACTTATGTGGTTGTTGCTGTTACGAGGCGCCTCGGTTTGATCGGACGGTCCGGGTCCGATGGAGTCATTCGTTGGCTCATTTACGCCCCATAGGGCTGGGGAACGCATGTTCAGGGTTTAAGTTTAATCCACATCGGTGGACCGGCCCTGTCGCTCCAAGGGCCCACCTGAGTCTGGGTCCTGAGGCTCGGGCTAGAGAGTCTCGAATCGGTTGAGGACGATCCCTGGCCTCGGTTCATAGATGGAAATCCAATTTCCAAATACGTGACTTTGCGATTTTGATTGTATAACCTATATATGGCGACATAGTGGTATGGGGCATTCATGTCGCCTATGATTGATACTTATGATTTGAAGTTGTTTTATACACTATACACTTATAATAGTATCAAATGATTTCTTTTAAACGTATCAATCATTCTTGGCTATTATAAGGTAAAAACCCTATCCTCCGGCTTGCGTTGCATTGTGTGATGGGAACTGGGTCTTATAATAGCTTCATTTTTCTTTATTTAGCATTGCGCTGTTGTTTTATGCACTGGTATTCTTGGGAGGAAACCCGTTCCGTGTTATACGGCGTGGTCCCTTGATTTACCTAACTTTAAAATAAAGATTTATAACTGTTTTAGTTCTCACACCAGTCCCATGATTGACCTGGAGTTTATTGTTTTGACCTAAACTCTGGGTGCCCCTATTTTGACACGGGCAGCTAGTAGTTTTGGTTTTGCAGATTTATATTCACAGGATCCTGGTTTACAGCTGGAACGATATCCGGAAAGCTTTGTATCCGTATATCTCTTTCTAGTTGTGTATTGTATTATTTTCCGCTGCTATGTATTTAGATGTAATTTAAATCTCTGATATTTCTGTGTAATATTCACTTATACTCTGTATATTCTTGTAATCTGATGCATTGTTGTAATATACAATGAAATGTTCTTCCGCTTGCGTTCTGATTTGTCGTGTTCTCAAAACAATTCGTTCTTTCTCTCTCTCTTCGGAGACCGGGGAAGTTCGGGTCGTTTCAAGAAAACCAACAATTTGAAATAACCCTCCGAATAAAATCTATTAAAGGCTCATGAAACCCAAAAGCTCGAAAGACCCTTATGATGAAAAACCTAGACGTACGATCGTACACTTTCGCCATATTACCAAATTGAAACCCTTAACTTTTCGGTCAATTTGAGAGATAATTTCTTGGGCAAGATGGTCATTGTCAATGATAAGACAGCCTTTGACAAAACTGACTTGAGATGATGAGATAATATGGTCAAGGATAGGCATGGGCCTAGATGACAAATCTTGGAGACGACCTTGTTTGAAAAGTTTCACAGATGAATCGGTCTAAAATCTGCACAAGGATAGGGATCCTCATATTTATGTATGAGAATAGGATTGGTAGAAGTCCATCCCTTAGGGAACATACCACCCTTGAATAAAGATTGAATAACCGTAGCGAAATCTAGTTGAATGATCGGCCAAGCACAAAAGTAAAAACCCCGTTATATTCAATCGAACCACTCGCACTACCCTTTCTTAGCGAAAAGACACAAGAGTGAGATACCCTACTGAAGAATGGTTGTAGAGAGAAGGAGCCTTTTCAGGAAGGACCAAATAAAGGATAAAAGACAAAAGAACAAGATCAGTCTGGTCGGTAGATGGACATTACAGAAGGGTTTGGAAGTGAGAAATGATCATCTTTTCGATTTCAGCAGGAGACGAAGCCAAAGAAAGATAAGAGTGAAGGATTTGGTGAATAGACAGACGAGCATTATTCTTTCTAATAGTATAATGGAAGAATTTTGAGTTCGGGTCACCATTGACGATCCACTTGATTCTCGCCTTCCGACAAAGGAAATCATTTTCTGTTCGCAACTCGGTAGAAAAGGCAAGTTGGGCTTGAACCCATTTCGCCTTTTTAGCACCCGGAGGAGCTTCATCAGATGATGCTTCTGCTATAGTAAGAGATTCTTCGGCCAAACAAACTCTATCAAAGATATTCTTGAACACCAGATTGTTTCATACTATTAGACAATACTTGAGGTGCTTGAGCTTGAGAGAGAAAACTGCAATAGGGATACTTGTAGCAGGGAGTACCAAGGTTACTCCACCATCGGAAAGAAGGAATGATGAGAATGCCACGTGGATTGAAATCGAAACAAAAAGCCCCTGAAAGAGCAAAATGTATGCAATGTAGGATCAGAGGAGCAACATCTGAGTTAGTGCGAGAAAGGAAGGCTAAACCACCCCTTTGATTCAAAAATTCAATCGAGATGAGAAAGTATCTGATTGGATCCACCTTGGTTGTTACACTAGGTAAACGCAGACCCAACAAACGAAACCTCAAACAAGCCTGATTCGATGATGAAAGAGTTGAAATCCTTCACTGTCAATCGGTTGATAGAAAATCATCACTCTTCTCTACCTGGAACGACACGACATTGAAATCCCCACCTATGACCGGTGCATCGATACGTGCATAGAAAAAGATAGAATATACTGCCACAAACCCTGCCGCGTGATGTTATCACATTTGGTGTATACTGCAAAAAACAAAAAACAAAAAAGAAAAAGGGAGAGACAAATTGAACATTCAACCGGTAGGAGTTGAGCCAAGTTGAAGTGAAGATGTACCCGACGTATTTAGCCTAAAAAATCCAAATCTTATTGGAAACATTGAGTAAGGCACCCCCAAAGTTAAGGGAGAGGAGAACTTCAAAAATTATTTTAGACCCTATAAATGGTTTCTGAAGTTCCACTAATATAATAGAATGCTTCCTGACAATGCGCTTAAGACGCGCAAGAGAGGCATCATTTCCAATACCATAAATGTTTTAGAATAAACAGTTCGCTGTTACAGCTACCAATCAAAGGAAACAAAAACAACATAAAAAGCCCAAGCAAAGAACAGGAAAGGAAAGTCAAATCAGTAAAGCATGTTATAAAGGGACCTGACTATTTTCTCAGCTGCAACGAACGAACGGGTGTGAATGGTGCGAGGGGTATGCGGCTGAGACCTATCTCCCCTCAGAGCAGAACGAAGCAAAGGACTGGTAGGGAGGCCATTAGCTAAGCCTGTCACACCAAGGATGTTGTCCTGCTGATTACAACAGACTGATCTTTGTGCTTTGATGAGGCGAACTGATCAACTCGATAAGAATAGGAATTCTTAGCTAGGCAAGCCAATAGATCGTTAATTATATTGATTTCGCTCAGAATAAGAAGAGGTACGTAGTGAGAAAAAGGAACAAGAGAAGAAACAGATGTTGAAGCGCCTAAACAGACGCTTCTTCTTGATGTGATGTGTCCACAATAGTAGAAACACCATCAGATTGGTGAGTCTGCATTATTGTGGAACTCCCACGTCCGATAAGGGTCAAGCAAGGTAGGAGGAGAAAAATCCCATGAAACAACGAAGGATCTAAAGGACAACATGGAAGCACCACTGCAATTAGCGACATATAGATAACTCCAATTGTGTAATCTATATGCTGTTGAACCTAATGGTACAACCAAAATAGGCAAGACAAATAAAAAGAAAACCCATACAAAAACTGCAATAACCACCAAGCTAACAAACCCACCGCCATGTCATCGACTGGCATAGCATGGGTTGCCCAACTACCAAAACCAAGGCAAGACCAACTGGAAAACCCCACCGTCTAGCCAAAAAGCATGAATCCTAATCCATACCCAAAAATAAACCACAACAATAGCTAAAAATGCCAAACACAAGATAGGAACAGTGGAAGTAAAGTACAATACTAAAATAAGAAAAACAACTCAACTGCATAAGATCATCACCACTTCAAGACTCCATGAATAGGTCAAGGGACATAGACCCCAATACTGGCCATGGCTCAAAAAGTGACAGATTCTTTAGAAATCCTATAAATATATACATACATATAACCATTGCAAATTCAACCATTTGAATTTTTAAAGCAACTTGTTTTCTCGAACGAAATTCCCATTAGAAATTTTACTATGGTAGCAATCCGTCACTTAGAAATTTGAAAATGTGTACTGATAATGTGGTAGTCATCACTATAATTATTTTCCAGCGACTGAAGTGAGTTCAATGCTTAATCATTTTCAAAATCTATTTAAAACGATTTTTATTCAAAAATCCCTTCAAAAATATAGCTATATTATTTTTACATACTTCAAAAAATATTTCCAACTTTCTGGGATTCAAATTCCAAACTTTGGTTTAAATCCAATTTTAGTTCATCCCATCTGTAAATATTTTCCTTTTATAAATTATATTTAGTAATATATAACCATTCAAATTTCTATAATTTCATTTGATTATAACAATAACAACCAACACATCCATATACAATAATAAATTTAGAAAATTATTCCTTTCATATAAAAATATAATTTTTGGATATAATTATTTCATTTACCCACTCTAAGACAATATTATGTCAATTTCTCTGTTTAAGTGTTTATAAACTATTATCGACGTCGTGGAATCCACGATTCGATCAGAATTCATAAGCCACTCAACAGACAAACTAACATAATATAAAACAATTTTTATACCAACTAACAAATACATGCTCATATATATACAATCAAACTCCTTATAGGGTACTACAGATCCTATCTCTAATGAGTAATCCGCACCAAAGCCTAGGTGTTCGCTCAACCTAAGCTATGATACCAAATGTAAAGACCCAAAAATCCGTACCTTTGAGTCGACTAATTACAACACACTCCAACCTAAATTGTACAAAAATACGAATCTTTGGGGGTAAAGAAGAAAACAGATAGAAGAAGACCGAAACAATAGTAGAATTTCACAATTATAGTGGAATAAAATATAGTATGTAACAACTATTTAAATACATAACTATAAATGTATATACGTAACATTCATATGAGTACATCATATATGTGATACAACAAAAAAATAAACACTAAATAGCTAACGGTGAAGCCTCTTACTCCAAGCTTCTCAAAGTGCATTCGTAAGGACCTGAACTACTTGACTGCCCTTACAAATTTGGGCATCCAAGAGTTTTAGGGAAAACAAAATAAACTATGGGTCAGTCACGAGACTGGTGTTAGTGAACCCCAAACAACTTGCTTAACTTTAGGAAACCTTTTATAAGAATGGAACTCTCATTAGACACGACCACACATAAACATCACACGTATTTTTACCTTACGATAACCAAATTATTTTTATATATCTCATCTGTTGATATTATATTGATGTCTATCAGTCTACAAATAAAATAGAAATATAGCCGAAATGCTTGCCTTTCATGTTTCGAAATAGTTAGTTTACATCTAAAATAGTAAGACTCGCATTGGAGTTTGGATTTCCAACATGACTAGGTATGTAACCACCTTCCGATCAGTGTTCTCTACAGATAAAACACTGCGGTTCAGCAAGAACATCTTGCAATCCAACCACATAGAGCCGACCACTCCTTCAACATGAGTGTATCAAATACATCATCACCACGTTTGTCAGCCGCCCAACCATACTTATTCCAAAGCATACAAAGAGGGACAATCGATTTCTCTAGATCAAGCGATGATATACCCTAATGGGCATGACCCATATAACCCTGCTGTCTGCTTGATTTCAAAAATTTCTCGGTTGATGAGGTTTGAGGTCACGATTACCTTTTTTGAAAACATCACATTCATCTTTGAATGCCACATAATCAGATCCACAAATCACTAATAGATTTGCAAAAATATACTCTGGATGTTAAGCTAAAAGAAGATACCTACTCCTCCACCATACTCGGTATATTTGTAAAAATTAATGTACGCGACTTTAGGGAATACTCTGTTAGACAACCATCTATACAAGTTCGTTCTAGGATTGAACGAAACTAAAGACACCCCAGAATGCAGGGGTTATTGCTATAAGTTTAATCCAGGTAATTAACAAGTGACATCAGTGAGTAGCCCTTTCCGCTTTGAAGGTTTATGCTTTCAATAATCTCATAAGCATCCCTGCAGGTTAGTTTTCGAACGCAAAGTTGGTTCGAAGTGGTTTTGGGTCCTGTTCCCATCCCGATCTCCTCGAATCAACATCTCACAAGTCAAAAGGGAATTCATTGATAGTCGGTTATTTATCTATCAATGGAACAAACATATAGCCAAAACTTTTATTTCCAAGGAAAATACTACAGGTTGGGAATTCATTGATAGTCGGTTATTTAACTATCAATGAAAGGAACATATAGCCAAAACTTTTATTTCCAAGGGAAATACTATGGTTACGTACCAAGCAACACCGAGCTCTTTTTAAATTAATATCTTAAATTTAATTACTTCCCAATTTACATTTCAATATCTTTACTGAGATACTCTTCAAAACCATATTAGCCTCTCACGATACTTGGAAATATTTCCATTTTTCACAAAACTCTTTATTTTCTATACCTAGAGAATATCTCTTACTATTATTGGAAAACATTTCCATTTACTTAAATCTTTCAGGAAACCATCCATTTTATATTCTTAGAATATGTTATTATATCTCCAAACAACAATTTATTGTGTTAAAACAAATGTTGCATAAAACATTGTTACGACAACCCAAAATACTGCATATTCAACTAACTATATTTAACATTGATCTTTGATACTGAATCTTTTTTTTATTAGTTAACAATGAAACCAATTGAGTTAGGGTATAATTACCTCTTAGACCTTGACTGAATATCATTATTAACATCAAAATGGACAAAGATTATCTATCTTGGATAATCAACATCATATACAATATAAATATTCAAATCTCATATTCTACTTGAATCATTTCCTTTTTGGAATCGTCTGGTTTATATTTCACATATTTCCAACATTTCCTTTCTGACTTTTAGGAAAATATTTAAAAATATGATTCAAATCTTCATTTGAATTTCATTTAGGAAATATTTCATAATCTTCTAGAATATTCTCAAGGTTCAATCTAATTTTCTCTTACCATTCCAAAATCAATTATATTCATTCATAATCTCGACTAACCATTTTCTACTTCTTTTATGAAGTAGATTCACTTTCCAAAGTTCCCGTACTGAACAGTTCGAATTTGTAAGATTTCTCTTATAAACCCTCTTCATTAAATAAAATAGTTTTTCCTAGATTTCGAGAGAATTTATAATTACTTTACAAATTTCGAAAACTCTTAATTTATTAAAATAAGTAATTATAGAAAATAATAGATTTTAAAACGTTTGAATAAATATTTCTAATAATAAACCTTTTTCTGAAACAAAGAAAATAACTAAATTCAATTTAAAGTAATGTTATGTTATTACAAAGCATATATATATAATATATAAATTATTTTTATGCTTTTAAATACTAAAATACTAACTTCTCAAAACATTTAACTTTAAATTGTAGTTTATGCTAAATAAAAACATCTTTTCTAAAAATAAATTATTTTATTTCAAAACTCGACATAGTCGATTTCCAATTGTAAATCCTTCTTCATCTATCTTAATTCAACTTACATTTTGAACATTGGAATAAAATCCACTATTTCCTTTGGAAACGATTTCCATTTTTTCTTTAAATTCATGCTTGAATTTATATTCCTAAACTATCCAATGATAATTATTTTACTTCATTTATAAACATCGTTTACAAATTAAAGTACTTGTTTTATCTTGTAACGACCCACTTTTTAGTATGGTTTAAGCCGACATTTATCAAACCATGTCAACTCAAATTATACAGAAAAGCAGATAGCAATTAGAAAGAAATTAGAAGGTGAGATAGGAAAGAAAGAAATATTAGAATAGAAGAAGAAGAAGAAGAACTAACACAACACAGAGTCTCACATCACAGCGGAACAATATATTATATAATATAATATTTCTCATCCAACTCGTCTCTGGACTTCGCAGCATCCGATAACCTGGATCTGTACACCTCGGTCTAACCCAAGCATTACAAACACCGGGTCAGTCTGGCGAACCAGAGTGAGAAAAACACACTAAATCTAAAGGTATCACATGTTAGACCAAAATCTGGGCCTAACACCCAAATGCAGATCGCATATTACAAAATGCAGAAAACAGTAAATAAAGAGGAGGCACACAAAGTTTTTATAGTGGTTCGGCTGTAGATGTAACCTACGTCCACTTTATAATCTTATTGTTATACTGACAGATTACAAGAATCAGTTACATGCAGACACACAATCCGTGTGTTAATTGAAATTAGAAGAGGAGAATTTATGTGAAGAAGGGTGCAAAATCCTTGCACTTCAGCAATGGTGGAAGCAGTGAAGAAGAATGGCCAAAAGTCCTTGAAAATGCCTTCAAATGGTGTATTTATAGCTGTAGGAGAGCTTCTGGGTTGACCAGATCGTGATGGGGTACGTGGCACCCGATCCAGGATAATAGGAGCAAGATGTGGCATGAGAATAGGTCAAAACAGGGAGCGTATCTGTAGGTCGGAAGTTCGGATCGCGATCATGGGGTCGGATCGTGGTCATGGGTCGGATCGTGATATGGCTATCACGAGCCAAGTCTGGTCGTGAGCGGCATGGTGAAGCTGGAGTGAAGTGCTGGCGATCGGGTCGGATCGTGAGATGTACCATGGATGGTTCATGGTCTGAGGAGGGCGATCCGATGAGGGACAATCCAAGGGTGCGTGATCCATACTTCGATCGTGTGCTGCTTGGTCGCTTTATCCAGGAAATTGCCAGATTACACCAGTTTACGGAAACAGGCATAACTTTCAAACCGTAAGTCCGATTGAGCCAAACCGAAGCTCAAACTGAAGCTAACTCATAGATCTACCAAAGTTACAGAGCTTTGCTCTGTAATCGCTGTTTTCGGGCCCAAAAGAGGTCGTCTGATAGGAGTTTCGGGCCTGTTTATGTTGAGGATGTGATTTTGACCAAATCTCTCAATGTCTTCTGACGTCGTTTCCATCGCTCGAGCATGTTATCATTCAGGAATTCCATGTGTGACGGCTTTTGCCAAAAAATACAGAAAAGCAGATAGCAATTAGAAAGAAATTAGAAGGTGAGATAGGAAAGAAAGAAATATTAGAATAGAAGAAGAAGAAGAAGAACTAACACAACACAGAGTCTCACATCACAGCGGAACAATATATTATATAATATAATATTTCTCATCTAGCTCGTCTCTGGACTTCGCAGCATCTGATAACCTGGATCTGTACACCTCGGTCTAACCCAAGCATTACAAACACCGGGTCAGTCTGGCGAACCAGAGTGAGAAAAACACACTAAATCTAAAGGTATCACACAACTTGATTTTAAAGTCAAAATCTTTTCGAAAGAAAAAGATAATCGTAAGACCAAATCCACACATAAATATGGATGGTTTTTGCCTTACAATAACCTAAAACATTTTTGAAAACAATATCTTTTCTGATATTATGATAGTGTCTAAATATAAGTAAATAGAAATCTAGCAGAACGCTTGCATCTCACGTTCTACATACATAATATACAATCAAAATCGCGAGTGCTTTTTGGAGAATGGATTTTCCGGCAAGGTATGGGACCACCTTCCCGACAATGTACCTCTAGAGATGAATACATTGGGGTTCAACGAGAACATCTTTCAACCCAAGCTAAACTTGACCGGCCCCTCACTTCACTAGAGAGTACCGAATATATCATTACCAAGGTTCGGGGCCAGCCAACCGAACCGATAGCATACATACATAAATAAAAGGGACAACCGAAGGCATTTAATTTCGCCAGATCAGGTAATGATATACCCTTTTGATGGGTGAGTGAAGACCCGTAACTTCCCCGGTAAAGAAAGAGCGAATACTTTGAGGACAAGACAGATCAGAACGCAAACAGAAGAACATTTCATTGTGTATTACAACAATTCCATCAGAATACAAGAATATACAGAGTATGAATAAATATTACACATCATAAATTATCAAAGGTTTAAATTACATTTAAATACATCACAGCAGAAAAACAATAGAAAGCACAACTGAAAATAGATACACTGATACAGAGATTTCCGAATACCACTTCAGCTGTAATCAGGATCCTGTTAATATAAATCTGCCAAACCAAAACTACTAGCGGCCCGTGTCAAAATAAGGGCACCCAGAGTTTAGGTTAAAACAATAAACTCCAGGTCAGTCATGTGACTGGTGTGAGAACTAAAACAGTTATTCAAAACTTTACTTTAAATCAGATATATCAAGGGACCACGCCGTATAACACGGAACGGGTTTCCTCCCAAGAATACCAGTGCATATAACAAAACAACGCAATGCTTTTTGGAAAAATGAAGCTATTATAAGACCCAGATCCCATCTCACAATGCAACACAAGCCAGAGGATAGGGTTTTACCTTATAATAGCCAAAGAATGATTCATACACTAAATTTCATCTTTTATTACTATAAGTGTATAGTGTCAAAACAATTTCAATCATAAGTAGTAATCATAGACGGCATGGGTACCATATATCATGTCGCCATACTAGGCTCTACAATCAAAACTGCAAAGTCACGTATTAGAAGTTGGATTTCCATCTATGAACCGAGGCAAGGGATCGTCCTCTACCGATTCGAGACAATCTTGCCCATGTCTCAGGACCGAGACACAGGTGAGCCCTTGGATCGTCAGGGTCGGTCCACCGATGTGGATAAAAATGCCTGAACACTGCGTTTCCCCGCTCTTTGGGGGCATAAATGAGTCCGATGACTCCATCGGCTCCACGTAGTCACTGATATATCCGAGGCGCCTCGCAACAGCAATAACCACATAGGTGAAAATAATATAAATGTCAGGGCTGGTGGGTCACTGACACCACCCTAGCTAGAAGGAAATGCATGCCCTCTTTGAGGTCCTCTCCCGTTTCTTGTTCACAGCCGGGGTGTGAGGCTCGCGAATCAACGCTACACAAAGCTTTGCCACACAGGCCATGCTTTGATCATCAACCACAAGACTCTTCTTTTCAGCAAAATCCTTGATCATTTGCCACTTAGGCATGCCACACAGGCAATTCACTCCATGCGATTGATATCCATCAATATATAACCCCTGAGTTCGTACGTCTTAGAGAAGGGCGTTAAGCAAGAGAATAAATTCTCCGCCGCCAAACAAATATATATTTAATAGAAATCAATCACCAAGAATAAAATCCAATGTTAGACACACAGTCCATTTACAAGTTCGTTCTGGGTCTGAACGAAACCGGAGGTACCATGTACCTCGCATATCCATCGATCTCCAAGTACGTCTGGACGATCACCAACTGATTCCCTCCTCTTGGGTGTACAGCCCAATCAAGATCATCAGTAATCACCCAAACGATGTGAAGACCTCCGGTCTTTAACCACCGTCTTCATCTTCGACACATCGTCGAATTAGTTATTCAGAATGGGATAAACCCGGTCTTTCTGAATAACTCGAGTATGTAATAAACAAATGTTACACAAACACAACATACGCCTCATTCCAATTCAGAATATTCTTTTATTTAAATATTCTTATACTATGGGAAAGGTTCCCATTAATTTTATCAAAGATAAATTCTATAAATTTATTCTTTAATCTTCTTTTGAATATCAATTCAAACCAAATTATGGCTTACCCAAACTAGTCGGGATTAACAAACCTTACCGAAGTAATCATTTGATTTAATTTCCCAATCCCAACCTATTCATCCCATGAAGTAAAACTGGTAATACTTCATATCTAACACCATGGTGTTATCGGTAAATTCAATTACCATTTTACGTTCAAATCTAATTAAAGATTTGACTATCGCCTGGAGCAAAACTGTTGATACTCCATTCTCGATCATTTCAATCTAATCAAAGATTCATTAAAACTCCACTTAGTCTTAATCTTCCCAAAAATCAATATCATGTCTTTAACTGGGTTAAAGAACCAATGTTATTTAAAACACGGTTCACTATAAATCCAAAATCACATTCCATTCCAATTCAATTATTGAAACTTTTGGTTACTTTTAAAACCCTTTCAAATCTAATTTATTAATTTAAAAATAAATTAATTATTATTCTAGTTCAAAACTAGTTCATTTCGATAAAAATCTATTTTTATCTTTTCAAATATGGAATTTTTCGTCCCAATTCTTCACATATCATTTCTAATGATTTTACACAAATTATTATTATTTTTAATAATTTTATCAAGGGCCGTACAGTCGAATTCCATCAACGGCCATCGAACTGCACTTACAACGACCTTTTCCAAATTTGATTTGTACATTATTCCAAATCCAACAATTAGATTTCAAATCTCTAATATTCGTTAGAAAGTTCTTTTCGGTACGAGCCCAAGGTTCCGGTTTCAGGAGAATCCGACGGTCAAATCTCTCGTAATATCCATTCGAAGCCAATGGTCGAAATTTGCAAACTACCGCGGTGCGGTGCGTTCTATTCAGGCCATTTAATATATATAATATATATATTATATATATTTCTTCGATTTCCTTTCAAAACGTAATTTATAAATCATTTTAAATTCGTTTTCGAAACGATTTCAACTTCATATTCAATTTCGAATCAAAATTGAATATTCCACATCATCGATATACAAATGATAATATTTTCAAAATGTTATATTTTGAAATCACTTTCTTTCTTATATTCACTATAAAAATGAATAAAATCGATATAAATATTGTTCCCATCAAAATGGCGTCAATCTAATCAACACGGCTTTTATTCAACACATGAATGTTTATTCTATTCAACACCTGAATATTTATTCTATTCAACACATGAATATTATTCTATTCAACACATGAATTTATATTATTCAACACATGAATTTATTTTCTATTCAACACATGAATTTATTCTATTCAGCACATGAATTTATTTTTATAATATTCCTTATTTTCCAAATCGGAATGAGGCCCACTCAATTACCATATATGGTAATTATATGGATTTTCTACAACACGTGTCTATAATAGCAACGATAAATCATCAACCATCAACCAGAGTGCACCACACAACTGCATAAGCATTAAATATAAATAATTAACGCTTACACAGTCTGTCAACCCATCGACTGACATACAACTAAATAATCGGGATTAGTGTACGTCAAATATCATCCCAATACCCGTGTGGGGTTTCACATCAACAAACACAGATTTGTATTTGTGCAGTTGGGCGATATGTAAAATTTATTGTCCCAATCAATATCAGTCAAATCGGTGTACATAAAAAATCTTTCGATTTGTAAATGATTATTTCTTTTATTTCAACATATGAATATATATTTTATTTCAATACATGAATATATATTTTATTTCAACGCATGAATATATATTTCAACACATGAATATATATTTTATTCCAACACATGAATATATATTTTATTTCAACACATGAATATATATTTTATTTCAACACATGAATATGATTTTATTTCAACACATGAATATATATTTTATTTCAACACAATCAATAGTCAAATTTCACAACACAGCAATCAAACAAACAAGTCATCCATGGTCTGTGGACGACGGGTGTCGGGTGCTGCTAAGCACCGTCTGCATCCTAGTATATATTTCAACTAGAAAACAAAGTAAAAGTGAGGAGTTCTCACCTAGAAGCTAAACCAAACGCCACGACTCTTCATATGTAGAAATCCTCGCCGTGCTCGCCCTTCGTCACTTTCGTTGCCCGTATTTACTACATATATAAAAATCACATTTTTATATTGTTGCTATGTATATAAAAATCATATTTTTATTATAACCACGCTATATTGATAAAAATCACATTTTTTGTACTGCTACTATATAGATAAAAATTCTATTTTTATACCACTATATTAATAAAAATCATATTTTTATTATCTACATCATATAAAGATCATATTTTTATTATCCACATCATATAAAGATCATATTTTTATTATCTACATCATATAAAGATCATATTTTTATTATCTACATCATATAAAGATCATATTTTTATTATACTCAAAAATCATAACTTTACTTATTTAAAAATCCTATCTTTATACTATTAAAAAAATTCTTATCTTTATCTACAAAAAATCGAATCTTTTTACATGTTATTTCAATAATAAAAATCATAACTTTATTGAAATAAAAATCCAATCTTTTCTTTTTGCTACACATATAAAAATTCATTTTTTTATTTCTAACAAAAATATAAAGATTTCATTTTTATTTATAAAAATCTATTCTTTACTTTAAAAACTGATTTTTTTTTATTCCTTTTATAACTAATTACGGTAAATAAACAAAAATAAATAACTAAGTATAATAAAATTAAAACTTACAGTGTAAATTGAGAGAAGGGGGGATGGTAGCAGGGGGTGGCGTGCGGTGAGCAGGCGATCGGAGGATGGTGGGGGAACTCGCGATGGAGGCGGCGGGTGGTGGAGCTGACCTGCGGCGGCGGGTTAGGGGTTTGTAGTGGCGGGTTTTTAGGGTTTTGGGAGGGATTTAAATTGGAACGGGGAATCACGGTGGGGGCCAGAGGTGAAGAGGGGGTTTGGGAGGCGGTGCGGCGGCTATCAGAGGTGGTGGCGGCGGTTTGATGGCGCGTCAGGGGAGCGACGAGGGGTAGCGGGCGATTTGGGGGAAAACCGACGGGGTTGACTTCTATTTTGAAATGAAGAAGGGTTTGACCAATAATGAATATATATATATATTCCTATTTTAATTATTTTAACTATTTTATTTATTTCAAAAAGTAACTTTTTCTTTTGAACTCGAAATCAAACCCACCGACTATCGTCCATAGCTAACTACCCCCATTTTGAACACAATGGGATATGTATCGTAAGCCAGTTCGACTGTTTCGATCAGTTTCCGTCAATATCAAAATATAAATCTATATTGAATTTGAATGCACATTTAAATTTACCGGGGCCACGTATGGACTCTAAAAATTCCCAAAAAATATTATCTAGCTTCGTATTGATGATACGGTCCTGACAAAACTAATTTCATCAAATTCTGAGATCGTTTGAAAAATGGCTATTTTCTGGTCGATCGAAATTGACTGAAACTGTTAAAACACGTTTTCTTTTGCCATGCTCACATATTGATTCAGAAAATTACAAATTTTGGAATCTAGCAATAATTCTAGATCCTGGATCCAACAAAAGTGGTTTCGTCGAAAACCGAGGTTGTTTGCAAAATTTCCATTTTTAAGGGCCAGAATTCCACGACTATTCTAAATTTTCAACTGGGCATAACTTTTTATCCCCGCTATGAAATTCCAATTTTTCAAATTCGTTGGAATGATATTCTTAAATAGATTCTAATATTTTTAGTTTTGCTAAAATCCGGTTTATTTTGAATCCTGTACATTCATTTGAACTTTAAAATCGAATTTTTGAACTACCGTGCCATTTTCAATTCCTTTTTTAATTTAAAATAAAATATTTATATTCTAACATCAACTCAAATAAATATATACGTTCTAATTCTATTCAAAATAAATTTTTCGTCGTTATTATTTAAAATATATCATTTTAAATATTCAAAATTCATCGAAATTGCCAAAATAAAAAAAAATTAAATTGGCTCAGATTTCTGGGTTATTACATTCTCCCCTACTTAAAACTTTTCCTCCCCGAAAAGGAACGAAGCCGAAAGTTGTTTTACACACCAACTCAACTTTCCGTATTTTCATTACGGCTTAAGTTCTTCAACCTTTCAGTTTCTAAGAACTTTTCAAATTTTTTAAAATTTTGTCTAACACCCTAAATTTTCGAAAAATTTCGCCATAACCCCACCTGCACCGGGGACTTCGGGATATTTCAAATAGACTCCCATGACCCTCATCAATCCAAAAAGAAAAGAAACATCCAAGCGGTTAGCCAATTGACACATAAAAATCATCAAAAACTCAAGAAATACAATAAACATGTACCTATTTGTCGGGCAAACAATTTTATTCCTCTGCTCTAGCCTCCTTGCTATGAGATGTTCAATGTAAGTACATGTATATGCATGCAAATGCGACAAATTTTGAATATAATTCACTTTCTGGTACAATTTGGCTAAATGGTTCAAATTTTAATTAATCAAACAATAATCAAACAACACAATCAGCAATCAATTAGTTGAATAACTTTTCAAATTCATAACTTTGATACATAGTCCAAAAATCAGATTTTTGATGCCAAATCACAACAATAAGTCCTATCTAGTTTGGTTCTCACACCAGTCTATGGAAATATATAAATATCGCACTTTCGGCACTCGAATATAAATACTGATTACGCGGCCGCATCATCAGAATTATCCACGGGCGACTAGAGTGTGATTCTATATCTATCCAGTATATTAAAACTTCGAATACACATTTGCAAGGCGTATATGCAAAATCTTTATATATTGGATTGTCCAAATTAATTTAAAATAAATATTCAAATACGTTGAATAAAGTTTAAATTTTCAAAACAAAATTGTTTTCATTTTTAAAATATACTCTTCACACTCGTTCTAGGATACTACTGATCCTATCTCTAACGAGTAATTCTCATTGGATATTACTAATCCAATCTCTGATGAACTCTTTCGCTTGGTTCTAACATGTCTTGTTCTCCGAGCTCTGTAAACCAAAGCTCTGATACCAACTGTGAAGACCCGTAACTTCCCCGGTAAGGAAAGAGAGGATACTTCGAGAACAACACAGAAAAGAACGCAAACAGAAGAACATTTCATTGTATATTACAACAATTCCATCAGAATACAAGATTATACAGAGTATGAATAAATATTACACATCATGAATTATCAAAGGTTTAAATTACATTTAAATACATCGCAGCGAAAAAACAATACAAAGCACAACTGAAAACAGATACACGGATATAGAGCTTTCCGAATACTGCTTCAGTTGCAATCAGGATCCTGCTAATATAAATCTGGAAAACCAAAACTACTAACTGCCCGTGTCAAAATACGGGCACCCAGAGTTTAGGTTAAAACAATAAACTCCAGGTCAGTCATGTGACAAGTGTGAGAACTAAAACAATTATTTAAAACTTTACTTTAAATCAGATATATCAAGGGACCACGCCGTATAACACGGAACGGGTTTCCTCACAAGAATACCAGTGCATATAACAAAACAGCGCAATGCTTTTTGAAAAAATTGTTAATTACAACAATTCCATCAGAATACAAGAATATACAGAGTATAAATAAATATTATACATCAGAGAAATATCAGAGATTAAAATTACATTACATAGCAGTGGAAAAATAATACAAAACACAACTGAAGGAGATATACGGATACAGAGCTTTCCGAATATCGTTCCAGCTGTAAATCAAGATCCTGTGAATATAAATCTGCAAAACCAAAACTAGCTGCCCGTGTCAAAATAATGGCACCCAGAGTTTTGGTTAAAACAATAAACTCCAGGTCAGTCATGTGACTGGTGTGAGAACTAAAACAGTTATTAATCTTTATTTTAAAGTTAGGTAAATCAAGGGACCACGCTGTATAACACGGAACGGGTTTCCTCCCAAGAATACCAGTGCATAAAACAACAGTGCAATGCTAAATAAAGAGCAATGGAGCTATTATTAGACCCAGGTCCCATCACACAATGTAACACAAGCTGGAGGATAGGGTTTTACCTTATAAAAGCCAAAGAATGCTTGATACGCTAAATTTCATCTTTTATTACTATAAGCGTATAGTGTCAAAACAATTTCAATCATAAGTATTAATCATAGATGGCATGGTTACCATATATCATGTCTCCATACTAGGCTCTACAATCAAAACCGCAAAGTCACGTATTGGAAGTTGGATTTCCATCTGTGAACCGAGGCAAGGGATCGTCCTCTACCGATTCGAGACAATATAGCCCATGTCTCAGGACCCAGACACAGGTGAGCCCTTGGATCGTCAGGGCCGGTCCACCGATGTGGATTAAAATGCGTGAACACTGCGTTTCCCCGCCCTTTGTGGCGTAAATGAGTCCAATGACTCCATCGGCTCCATATAGTCACCGATATATCTGAGGCGCCTCGCAACAGCAACAACCACATAGGTGAAAATAATATAAATGTCAGGGCTGGTAGGTCACTGATACCACCCTAGCTAGAAGGAAACGCATGCCGTCCCAGAGGTCCTCTCCCGTTTCTGGTTCACAACCAGGGTGTGAGGCTCGCGAATCAACGCTACACAAAGCTATGCCACGTAGGCCGTTCTTTGATCATCAACCACAAGGCTCTTCTTTTCAACAAAAGCCTTGATCATTTGCCACTTAGGCATGCCACGCAGGCAATTCACTCCATGCGATTGATATCCATCAATATATAACCCCTGAGCTCGCACGTCTCAGAGAAGGGCGTTAAGCAAGAGAATAAATTCTCCGTCGCCAAACAGATATATATTTAATAGAAATCAATCACACGGAATAAAATCCAATGTCAGACACACAGTCCATTTACAAGTTCGTTCTGGGCCTGAACAAAACCGGAGGCACCTTGTACCTCATATATCCATCGATCTCCAGGTACGTCTGGACGATCACCAACTGATTCCCTCCACTTGGGTGTACAACCCAATAAAGATCATCAGTAATCACCCAAACGATGTGAAGACCTCCGGTCTTCAACGACCGTCTTCATCTTCGACACATCGTCGAATTAGTTATTAAGAATGGGATAAACCCGGTCTTTCTGAATAACTCGCGTATATAATAAACAAGTATTACACAAACACAACATACGCCTCATTCCAATTCAGAATATTCTTTTATTCAAATATTCTTATACTTTGGGAAAGGTTCCCCTCAATTTTATCAAAGATAAATTCTTTAAATTTATTCTTTAATCTTCTTTTGAATATCAATTCAAACCAAATTATGGTTTATCCAAACTAGTCGGGATTAACGAACCTTACCGAAGTAATCATTTGTTTTAATTTCCCAATCCCAACCTATTCATCCCATGAAGTAAAACGGGTAATACTTCATATCTAACACCACGTGTTATCGGTAAATTCAATTACCATTTCACGTTCAAATCTAATTAAAGATTTGACTATCGCCTGGAGCAAAACTGGTGATACTCAATTCTCGATCATTTCAATCTAATTAAAGATTCATTAAAACTCCACTTAGTTTTAATCTTCCCAAAAATCAATATCTTGTCTTTAACTGGGTTAAAGAACCAGTGTCATTTAAAACACGGTTCACTATAAACCCAAAATCACATTCCATTCCAATTCAATTATTGAAACTTCTGGTTACTTTTAAAACCCTTTCAAATCCAATTTATTTATTTAAAAATAAATAAATTATTATTCTAGTTCAAAACTAGTTTATTTCGATAAAAATCTGTTTTTATCTTTTCAAATATGGAATTTTTCGTTCCAATTCTTCCCATATCATTTCTTATGATTTTACACAAATAATTACTATTTTTAATAATTTTATCAAGGCCCGTACAGTCGAATTCCATCAACGACCATCGAACTGCACTTACAGCGACCTTTTCCAAATTTGATTTGGACATAATCCCAAATCTAACCATTAGATTTCAAATCTCTAATATTCGTTAGAAAGCTCTTTTCGATACGAACCCAACGGTTCTGGTTTCAGGAGAATCTGGCGGTCGGATCTCCCGTAATATCCATTCGAAGCCAATGGTCGAAATTCGCGAACTACCGCGGCGCGGCGCGTTCTATTCAGGCCATTTAATATATAATATATATATATATATTATATATATATATATATATATTTTGTCGATTTCCTTTTAAAACATATTTTATAAATCGTTTTAAATTCGTTTTCGAAACGATTTCAACTTCATATTCAATTTCGAATCAAAATTGAATATTCCACATCACCGATATACAAATGATAATATTTTCAAAACGTTATATTTTGAAATCACTTTCTTTCTTATATTCATTATAAAAATGAATAAAATCGATATAAATATCGTTCCCGTCAAAATGGCGTCAATCTAATCAACACGGCTTTTATTCAACACATGAATGTTTATTCTATTCAACACATGAATATTTATTCTATTCAACACATGAATATTATTCTATTCAACACATGAATTTATATTATTCAACACATGAATTTATTTTCTGTTCAACACATGAATTTATTCTATTCAACACATGAATTTATTTTTATAATATTCCTTATTTTCCAAATCGGAATGAGGCCCACTCAATTACCATACAAGGTTAATTATGTGGATTTTCTACAACATATGTATATAATAGCAACGATAAATCATCAATCGTCATCCAGAGTGCACCACACAACTACATAAGCATTAAATATAAATAATTAACGCTTACACAGTCTGTCAACACATCGATTGACATACAACTAAACAATCGGGATTAGTGTACGTCAAATATCATCCCAATACCCATGTGGGGTTTTACATCAACAAACACATATTTTTATTTGTCCAATTGGGCGATGTGTAAAATTTATCGTCCTAATCAATATCAGTCAAATCGGTGTACATAAACAAATCGTTCGATTTGTAAATGAATATTTCTTTCATTTCAACACATGAATATATATTTTGTTTCAACACATGAATATATATTTTATTCCAACACATGAATATATATTTTATTTCAACACATGAATATATATTTTATTTCAACACATGAATATGATTTTATTTCAACACATGAATATATATTTTATTTCAACACAATCAATAGTCAAATTTCACAACACAGCAATCAAACAAACAAGTCATCCATGGTCTGTGGACGACGGGTGTCGGGTGCTGCTAAGCACCGTCTGCATCCTAGTATATATTTCAACTAGAAAACAAAGTAAAAGTGAGGAGTTCTCACCTAGAAGCTAAACCAAACGCCACGACTCTTCATATGTAGAAATCCTCGCCGTGCTCGCCCTTCGTCACTTTCGTTGCCCGTATTTACTACATATATAAAAATCACATTTTTATATTGTTGCTATGTATATAAAAATCACTTTTTTTATAACCACGCTATATTGATAAAAATCACACTTTTTATACTGCTACTATATAGATAAAAATTCTATTTTTATACCACTATATTAATTAAAATCATATTTTTATTATCTACATCATATAAAGATCATAATTTGTTATCTACATCATATAAATATCATATTTTTATTATCTACATCATATAAAGATCATATTTTTATTATCTACATCATATAAAGATCATATTTTTATTATACTCAAAAATCATAACTTTACTTATTTAAAAATCTTATCCTTATACTATTAAAATAAATCTTTTCTTTATCTACAAAAAATCGAATCTTTATACATGTTATTACTATAATAAAAATCATAACTTTATTGAAATAAAAATCCAATCTTTTCTTTTCGCTACACATATAAAGATTCATTTTTCTATTTCTAACAAAATATAAAGATTTCATTTTTATTTATAAAAATCTATTCTTTAATTTAAAAACTGATTTTTTTATTCCTTTTATAACTAATTACAGTAAATAAACAAAAATAAATAACTAAGTATAATAAAATTAAAACTTACAGTGTAAATTGAGAGGGGGAGGCTGGTAGCAGGGGGTGGCGCGCGGTGAGCAGACGACCGGAGGAGGGTGGGGAACTCGCGATGGAGGCGGTGGGTGGTGGAGCTGACCTGCGGTGGCGGGTTAGGGGTTTGTAGTGGCGGGTTTTTAGGGTTTTGGGAGGGATTTAAATTGGAACGGGGACTCACGGTGGGGGCCAGAGGTGAAGAGGGGGTCTAGGAGGCGGCGCGACGGCTATTAGAGGTGGCGGCGGCGGTTTGATGGCGCGTCCGGTGAGCGACGAGGGGTAGCGGGGAATTTGGGGGAAATCCGACGGGGTTGACTTCTATTTTGAAATAAAGAAGGGTTTGACCAATAATGAATATATATTCCTATTTTAATTATTTTATTTATTTCAAAAAGTAACGTTTTCTTTTGAACTCGAAATCAAACCCACCAGCTGTCGTCCATAGCTAACTACTCCCATTCCGAACACAATGGGATATGTATCGTAAGCTAGTTCGGCTGTTTCGATCAATTTCCGTCAATATCAAAATATAAATCTATATATTGAATATGAATGCACATTTAAATTTACCGAGGCCACATACGGACTCTAAAAATTCCCGAAAAATATTTTCTAGCTTCGTATTGATGATACGGTCCTAACAAAACTAATTTCATCAAATTCTGAGATTGTTTGAAAATGGCCATTTTCTGGTCGATCGAAATTGACTGAAACTGTTAAAACACGTTTTCTTTTTCCACGCTCACATATTGATTCAGAAAATTAAATTTTTTGGAATCTAGCAATAATTCTACATCCCGGATCCAACAAAAGTGGTTTCATCGAAAACCGAGGTCGTTTGAAAATTTTCCATTTTTAAGGGCCAGAATTCCACAACGACTATTCTAAATTTTCAACTGGGCATAACTTTTTATCCCCGCTATGAAATTCCAATTTTTCGGATTCATTGGAAAGATATTCTCAAAAATAGTCTAATATTTTTGGTTTCGCTAAAATCCGGTTTATTTTGAATCCTGTACATTCATTTGAACTTTGAAATCGAATTTTCGAACTACTGCGCCATTTTCAATTCCTTTTATAATTTAAAATAAAATATTTATATTCTAACGTCGATTCAAATAAATATATACTTTCTAATTCTATTTAAAATAAATTTCTCATCGTTATTATTTAAAATATATCATTTTAAATAATCAAAATTAATCAAAATTGCCAAAAAAAAAAATGGATTAGATTTCCGGGTTATTACAGGGTGCAACCCACATAGCCATGCGACCTACCTGATTTTATGCCATTTCCCAGTTGATGGGGCTTGAGGTTAAGCTTATCTTTCAAAACAGCATATCTCCTTCCACTTTGAATGCCATATTGTCAGATCCGCCAGATATCACTAATTGACATCCGCAAAAATACTTTAGTTGTTAAGTTAAGAGAACGACCATTCTCCGTCACCAACTGAAATACGTTTGAATAAATCAACATACGTGATCCTTTGGAAATACTTTGTCAGACATTTGTCCATACAAGTCATTCAGGAATAGGATGAACCAAAGGTACCCTCCTACCACATCTTAGGTATCACCCTATGGATCAGTAGCGAGAAGTCGTTACAATCCGTAGATTTCAACCACAACAGAATCATAGTATATCTCTGGCCGTTAAAAAAGAGATTATTAGTAACTCTTCCGTTTATGAAGATCAACGGTCTTCAAAACTCCATCTTGATAATCTTCTGATATCTTATTTGTTGTTCGGAGTGGTTTCCAATAAAAACTCGGTCCCGGTCTTTCAATACCAACAATCGTATCAACTAGATTTGATAGTCGGTTATTTAACTATCAAAATAAATAGTTTTTCAATCATGCAATAAAATGAGTTCACTGGTTCAGTATTCAGCATCACTTGGCCTTTTTTTTAAAAATAATTAATAAATGGTTAATTAAGATTCCTATATTTTTCAATAATTCTAAAATACAGTATTTACATCTTATTTTAATATACTAATGTTCTCCAAACCATTTCATTATAATACTTGGAAAATATCTTAAAACCATATTCAATTTCCATTAAACTCTCTTTCAAACATTTGCTCCATCATTCTTCATTATCTATAATTGGGAAATTAATTCACTTATCACTCGTAAAACAACGTTACGAAATTCCTTCTGCTTCATAAATTGGAAACAATAACCAATGCTTCTTCTTATACAATAAACCTCTTTTAAAACTCAACTTTATATTTCCCCTTTAACTCGAAAATATCGTTATAATTTCATGCAATTCCCTTTAATTTTCTTTAACTTTGGAAACATCATTTACATCATCAAATCCTTTTAATTTCCTTTACCCCGGAATTCTTATTACATATTCTTTACATTTCACCAAAAATGCTACATTATTATTTCTCTAATGGAAATAATAAACTATTACTCCTCTTTACCATTACAACTAATATCATCTCAGATAATCCTGAAATTGTTCTACTTGGGGTATTTTAATTACCTCTCAAACCTAGATCAACAATGTTCTTAGCTTAAGATAGATACGAGTTGTAATTTCAAAATCCGATATTTCATTCTAATATCGAAAAAACTCCTTTAACTATTTAATTAAAAACATGGTTTGATAAAACCTTCTTGCTTCTAGAAATATCTTCTCAAGTAAAATCATTATTCCTTAATTCATTGATTAAGTAATTTATTATTAAAACATCACTTTTTAATTCTACAACTTTAAGCAATTTGTTTTAACACAAATTTTTGTTACAAAATCCTATCACTCTCTCATTTACCAAATTCACGTTTAATCATCCCTTTTTCTAATCTATTTCACCCACTTTCCGCTTTGGAAATCTTATTCCAATTTCGTTCATTCTCTTAATTCTATTATTAAGCAACGTTAATTTAAAATTAACGTTTTAACATCTCATCTCTTTATGTAAACTTAGTTTATACAACAGTGGTTCAATAGGAACCCTTTCTCAATTCTCCCTTTTTCTTAATTCAAAATTTAAGCAAACATTTAATTTAAGTTATCGTATTCGCTTAAAATCCCTTTTTATAACTTTGTTATAAAAATTCGGGTTTTAAATATAAAACCCATTCATAACTATTTTCACAACTCAATTCAATTCCATTTCAACTTCGATTACTTTTTAATGAATTTCAAATAAAAGTAATCTCCTTAATTATTATTAATTAAAATAATAATTTACTTCAATCATTAACTACGGTAGAAGTAGTTAATTCCTTTATTAACTAAAGTAAATAGTAAATTCCCTTTTTAAAATTTTATTAAAATTAAAACAAAATTTTGTTAAACTATTTCATTAGATTAATTCACAACAAAATGATTAATAATCACTCTCATTTTAAACGGTTGGCTTAATCAACCCAAAATACAGTTATTTCATTAACTGATTCCAATTACTCTTTCTTTTAAATTAATTTATAATATAATTAATTTAAATAATTCCATTTAATTGTTTTCTAAAAAACAATTATTCCCAATCTTAACCGTTAGGGCAATTTTCTACTCTCTTGCTTTTAAATCTGATTAACATCAGAATTTACTTTATAAAATCAATTAATAATTAATTATAAATTTAAATAATAAATATTTATTTTCTTTTAAATAACATTTATTCAAAATACAGATTTAAAAATCTATCTTCAGTTATAATATAAATTTTATAATTTCATTTCTATAGATTCTCCTGACGGTAAATCGATATTTATAAATAATGTATTTTCAGGTCATATGCTACCAATTACTCAACCAATATTACCCATTGATTTAAACAAAACAAACGCCGAATTTCAGGTCAACAGTCAACAACCAATTCAATCATCAAATCAGAATAGTTCATATAATGATAATATGAGAATAAATAATATCTAATATATATTTGAGGAATCGTGTTGGATCCCTCCAACCTGTTCTTCCCTGCATTCACATATATTATTTCAAATAATATCATCCAATTCGATTTAACTGATAATTTTAGTAATAGTAAATAACGATTATTTAACATCAGCCAATTAACAAAATAATTCAAACAATTAAACAGTTAATTTAATAAACGAGACCAACAAGGTAAGTTACCTCCATTGGATCCAACCATTAAAATAACGATTTGGTTTTCCATTGAAATTACACAACATTTAATTTCATTGGTTCAGTCAATATATAAATATATATTTAACAAACAACAAACAGTCAATCATTAGCAACCATAGCATACAAAATAAAAACCCGACATATAAAATATAAATGGGGAGAACTGAGTGAGTTTAACTCACCTTGATTTCATTCCGTTGTTTAAATAACTTGTATAAATTAAATTAAACGAGTGCTTAATTTAACTGAAAACATCAGTTGATTCCAGACGTGTCCAAGTCAACTCCACTATGAAGATCTCATCAATACGGTTGTAACGCAACTTGAATCATTCAATTTGGGCCTAACAGCAATAAGTTATTGAATTTTAATGTTAATAATTAAGCCAATAAATTAGTTTCTTTAACCGATCAACTTCTATTCCTTCCCTCAAAGCACCGTTCATTCAGTCTTCAATTGGAACCGAAATAGGAGCTCCTACATCCACCGTTTTAGTGTTCTGCGCATATTAAACAATATAAATTCAATGGTTGTATTTAAATTTAAGCTAATTACTACTATTAAAATAATCGGCCCCATTTACTTTGATTAATTATAATTACCGTTCATTACTTGTAAATTTAACAGGTCGCTTAACACTATGCCAAACATACGTACCCCAGTCCTTTATTTTTCATCTGCCTCATCATTTACCCCATCGAATACTGCTGCAACAATTTTAACATTGCAAGTTAACATGATTAAATAAATAATCTAATCTTTAATATAGTTAACTAATTACTTTAGTATAGAATTTTGGTCGATTATATTACTCCCAGGTATGCATCGTTCCACAAAGCACTAGCTGCCAAGTACTGGCTTCACAACAAACGAGAAGACCCCTTTTTTTTATTTCTGTATGCTTTCTTCCATCCGTTTGAAATTTGGTACCAAGAAAACACGGTTTCACTTCATTCTTCACCATCGCATCCCCCTCCACTGTAGACAACACTGGCCAATCACCCCAATACCTCACTTCGCCTACCATCAGCACCATCTTCCCTTCCACCAGCCTCCATTCCCACGTCAAAGAAGCCCAGCTGCTTCTGACCTTTGAACCTACAATGCTCCAATTTCTCACTGCAAACCTACGGCTCCACTGTTGCGCCTCTCCTTGGTCGCCGAGTCATCATCCACTCATCATCGGAAACTCGCCTCAGTCCTCTCTAACTATGACCGAAGCACGACCACACCAAACATCACCTATCGCCTGAAGTTACTCTACGAACCCTGGTCGTTTCAGCATGAGTTCTGGCCTCCATGTTGATGGAAATTTGATCGCCGTCAGTCAGTATGTATAGCTCAAAGAGTTTGACATATTGCTGTTGGATCCTTCGGCAATCGATCTACGGGTTTCGAGTTTAAAGTGGAAGAAGATGGGATCATTTGATTTGTTCGTGTATTAAGGGTGGCGGCTATAGATTAGTTGACCATGTATTGAGGAATTTGACCAAAAACTAGGGTTGCTTGGGTTGGAAGGGTTTATATAGTGTTAGGTTATAATAAAAATAATATTATATAAAACTTAACCGTGAAGTATCTCTTTAAACAATGCACAGGCGATGTCCAATCGAGATGAAACTCCTAATCCTAGCATAGATAAATATTCCGGACACAATGGGACAAGTTTCGTCGAATTCCGAGGTCGTTTGTGAAAATTCTTTATAAATCACAGATTAAAAATCACATGTTTAAATTTCCCACGATCACAGAATAAATCCAATCAACTTGAAACTTTGAAATTACACTAGACCTTTTCCTTACGGATCCAATGAAATTTTTTCGCTAAAATTGGAGTTTGTTTGGCTAGTCGTTTATTCGTTTAAAGTTACCCCTTTATGAATTGACCAAAATAATATAAATTATTAAGGCGTTTATCGTTGCCATGATCAAACGGTAAGTCCGATTGAAATGAAAATTGAAATCTTATAATAATTAATTAATACGAATCCAATGACACCAGTTTTGTCGCATACCAATACTGTTGCCCAGTACGCTATTTTTATATGCACCACAATGCTTTTTTGGGCACCAAATTACCCGGTCTCCAAAAATAAAAAACTATATACCTATCCTAACTCTAAATGTCGATACGAACTCAACGGAATTAGTTTCGTGGCTTAATTCGATCGTCTACTCAAGTTATACACAAATACTCCTTTATTAAATTAAATTAAATTAATTACGCGTTACAAAAATTGATTGGGCGTTAACGGTTGCCATTGTCACATATGACATCGGTTTGCCACGGAATTTAATATCATACAATAATTAACAATATGGTTCCAATGAAATTAATTTCATCGAAAACAGAGACCGTTTGCAAAAATTGCTATTTTAAGGCTTATATAATATCAATAAAATATTGTACAAATTCCAGAAAAATAAAATTAAATAATAATAAACTGTTATTATCATAAATACCCAATTGGAAATATCATATAGCTTCAAATATGAATTATACAACTCGATATCATCAATTTCGAGTTAAGCATTATTCAAAATATATAAAAACCATTATAAATATATTAAATAAACGTTATCGTTTATTAACGAGTTCCATAGTGACTATTTTAAAATTTGATTTGGACATAACTAATAATATATAACACGAAATCTGGATTTTTCTCTTCCATAAGAAAATTATAGTCAACAAGATTCCAACGTTTCTTGTTTCAAAGAATTCCGACTTAAAACGGATTCTGTATATTCAACTGAAGTTCAAAACTCAATACTACGAACTGCCGCGCCATTTCGAGCACTCAATATTACGAATTGCCGCGCCATTTCGAGCTCGTTTTATCATATATATAAATTTAACATTTAACGTCGTTATATAATCAATATATATATTTTAAATCCATTAAAAATTATAATTAAATATTTAAAATAAATTATATGTTTGACTACCAAAATACGGGACTTAGATATCTATTAAAAAAAAGTTTATATTTTTAGGCTCATTTATAGGTTCATTTTTATTTGGAAAAATAGATTTCCCTTAAATCCTAAAGTTCCTTTTAATAAATTCATTTCTAAATAATCCAATTCTAACTCAATCCCTTTTTCTAATAATCCATTATAAACTCAATTCATTTCCAAATCGTGTGTATATATATAGTTACATTATTAACATTTCCATTTAAATAAAATAATTTTCAATGAAAATTTCTTTTTGAAATAACTAAATAAAATTTGAACCATTTTTCATGTCTCAAATCTCAATTTAACTTAAAAAATTTCTTTATAAAATAATCTAGTTAATATAAGTCCTCCAAATGTCCACATTCTCCTTTAAAAATTTCTTTCCTAAATTCAAATTATTATTTTTGGTGTTCAGAATACCAAAATTAAGGGCCAGTGCTATTTCAACATCCAACACACAATAATCTATTATAGATCATTAATCAAATCATATAACACCATGTATGAAAACAAACAATATAATTGTTGAGGTATACAGTTGGATCCCTCCAACCCGTTTTCCTGCATCCACAGATGTTAGTCAACACAAATAATAGCAATCCCGCTTCAAGGTGGGATATCGCAGTAAAAGGTTATCCACTATTATGCAGCTGCATAAGGTCTCATCCTCTAAAATGTGCGAAAATATCCAACTACCAATCCTATATCTATTATATACATAATAGCACTCAATTGATAATAATATAATCAATCCATCCAAAAAACCAACAATTACTTTTTAAGTATTAAAAGTAATTCTAAATATTAAATTCTAAGTGAGATTTACTCACCTTGGTTTTTGTTTGTAATATGCTCCAATCCAAATTGCATTGTGTAGTTAACGATAATACGAATTCAATGTGAACCATCTCGTCCGAACCTGACCTTATATAGGCAA
Source organism: Allium sativum (assembly GCA_030737875.1). Taxonomy (NCBI): domain Eukaryota; kingdom Viridiplantae; phylum Streptophyta; class Magnoliopsida; order Asparagales; family Amaryllidaceae; genus Allium; species Allium sativum. Next base: position 885,611,607 of record CM060915.1, on the reverse strand, counting down.
GATGCACAATTTATAAGATTAAGATTACAAATTTATATTTAAAACTCTAATTAATTTTGTAAATATAATTACCCATGTATCCTTTCCTTTATCTGTAATCCTTTCTTTCTTATTCTAGTACCAGCTTAAAATGACTTCAGAACTGCCCTTGCTACCATAAATATTCAAACGTAGCACCACTTCAACTTCCAACATGCCAATAGCACCCCTCAAATCATGTGTTCCCATCATCTTTCAAACACATCCAAAAACAAAAGTTGAAGCCTACTGGTGTTATTACCCATTACTGCCAATAACATTCCCAATGTTCACCCTTTTCCAGTCATCGATATTGCCAACCAATGGCACTAATCATCTTCTCCTCGCACACACTTTCAGCGCCATCCAAACCCCATTGCTTCAGCCTATGTTTAGCAGTCACGTCCCTTGGCCACTCCTTTATAGCAGGCTATAGTATGCGAACACTTTTAGTTTCGATCATCACCTTTTTTCACCCACACGCTCGCCTCCTACCTAGAAGCTCAATGCCATGCTCCCCGTGGCCTAATACTCCCTAAATCAACGAGGAGTTATGGCCTTAAGTGGCACTGGAAAAACCCAATACGAAGAATACCCATCGCACTAGAAACAAAGTGTACTAGTGTGAAGTCCACGAGAAAATAAGGCCTTTGAATCTAAAATCGATCGATTTCATTGAGAAATCAATTTTATGTTAATTTTCGAAGATAAAAAGGGAGCAGCTTGTTTATGTCGTTGACCATGAATGAACGAAGTGAAGAGGAGTGAAGGAGTATACGATCATTTATAGGCAAGGGTTAAGTACTATTTGATTAAATTATACTCACTCTCTATTTACGATTGAACGTTTACATTCGTACGATCACATAAAAAATCAGATCGCGATATAGTTTAACATTCCAAACCCGATGAAACTGATTTCGTCGAATTCTGATACCATTCGAAAATAAAATTCTATTTTTAAAATTTAAATCGTTTGTCGATATGCATTTAAATTGCGCACGCTCACATAATAACTCTGATAGACACGAAATTGAAATCCAACAATAATTAAATATTACAGATTTAGTAAAATTGGTTTCGTTGAAATAAGAGGTCGTTTTGAAAATAGCTATTTCAATGTGTTGATTAAATCAACAACTTTAATAATAAATGAAATCATTTAAATTTCCATTTTAGAAACTTTACTAGCTTAATTCTAATTCAACTAGAATTGATATAAATCACTCGATTCATTTTTAACTTAAAATTCCATTATTTCTTGTTTTCACATTACGATAATCCGGTATATTCGAAATTAAACGTATTACTTTTACTAAATTGATAAATTTCGTATAAAAATCCATTTATATTTCCAATTCAACATTTAAAACAAGTTTTAAATATTCAAAACTAAACGACTAAAAGTTTGGATCGTTACAGAAAAACCTAATTGATATACGATATCACTCAGCTTCCAGTTAATCGATCACATAGAGGATTAGATTGATTACACAGAGGATCAGATCGATAACTCTGTAGAAGACGTGATCGGCCCATACCAATCACCAAATTTGCATGGATTAGCGCATAGAAATGGCATCTTTCATTTGCCTAATCCGTCTCAGGGATTAAATCAAAATTTGAGTAATGAAAGCAAGGATTATTTGGTCGAAGTTTCAGATCTGACTTGAAAAGGACGGATAAATTCGGCTTGATCACAAAAAAGTAAGTGTGACACCCCACGTCCATTAATGTCACTCATAAAGGGAATGCATTAAGTTTCATGGAGCGTTATAAGTAAACAAAACAGAATATTACAAGGCAGATACATATAGTAGTACTTAAAAAATTTATAACTTTATTGCAACGGAAATAGAAATAAGTTTGGTTACATCTTCAAACACCAAAACCAAGTACATAATACCAGTCCTGTACAAAAGCCATCAGAATACATAATTTTTGAAACCATAATCGTACTCCAAAATGCCATATGTAAGAGAAACAACGCTAAGCATTACTTTCAGCACTTTAAGCAGAAAGAAATCCGAACCAAGCTTCTATGTTCCCACCCTGAGAACCTTGGGGGGGAGGGGAAGGAAGAAAAGAGGCGAAACAAAAAGGGCCAGACATAAAGTTTGGCGAGTTCAGTGACTTTCAGCAAAAAAATAGATAACAGTATCATGACATGTAAATAAAACTGGATGAGAGATAACAGTAGCAAGAGTAGCAGATATACACAGGTTAAGAAGAGGAAAAAGAATGATATAGACCAAGCTATGCTTCTTACTTACTTTTCACTTCTCTGCACTAATACTAGTATAACAGGATTAGGTGTTACCCTAATGTCTAAATTAAAACAGACCTAAAAGTAACATGAACTCACCGTGGTTGGCTATAAAAGAAATAGGTGTTGCAGTTGTAAATCTATTCTCTTTTAATCCTAATCTGCCTTGATGAAGAAGAAGGACTTATTTTAATTTAGATTTGAGCAGCATGGAGACGCCATGAATTTGTGTGGAGAAAACAATAGGTCTAGGGTCCTTTATATAGCAGAGGAGTCAAGAACCAGGGCACGAATCAGTCCAGAACCAGAAAAACGAATCTTCCTAGATCTAGCTAGGGGTGTCGACACAGGGGGGTTGACACCTATGTCAACACCCCAAAGGGGGGTCGACATACTCGAGTGGGAAATTTCCCGCTCATCCGGTTTTGACTGAATTTGATTTTCGAACCTGTTTTGTTAATTAATTATTATTTAATTTAATTCTGCTTAATCCTTAAATCTTCCAAGCTTCATAACTTCCTCATACGGTGTCCGATTTATGCAAACACGGACTCTATCCCAAGCAGAATTCCGAGATGAACACAATGGCATAACCCATTTCTCTTAATTATCCTTTTAAAAATTTAGTATTCTTTTAATTCGTTATTTTAATATTCTCAGAAAATACGGGGTGTTACAGTAAGGATCTACATGTGAAAGCAAGGCTTAGCCTTGATTAGATCAGACTGGTATAGTAGCTCTTCTTTGGATCGGCATGACTCTAATTAAAGCGGATTAGTATGAAGATGAAATCATCAGATTGGTGCAACGTATTGCTGGGTTTAGACAGCATGGCTTGTAAGGATCCGATTTTGATTCAACATAGCATGACACAATAGGGCAAGTGCCAGGGTTTATCACTAGTCCTTATTGGCCATCCCTAATGGAACTTCCCAAAATGGTCACCCCTGGATCGATATCGATCTATAGCGGATTCATATCGATACCAATCCGAATGACTTCGGGTTAGTTGGTCCGATTTCTTCTCCCGTATTTGTCTTTTGCACGACGTTATTTTCATGCCGCTACTCCTGCTAGACCCGGATTCCTAAGCAACTACAAATAGACATTCAGATGGTCATTTGAAGGGACTATTTGACTCTCCTATGCCTAAGTACTGGGGATATGGAGATTGTCTTCTTTTCTCCTTAGATTTCATAGATGAAACTTAACTGTAAATATTAGCGTATAGTATAAACAAATAACTACAACTAGTGGAAGTTGGCTCTATTGTCAAATCATTATAAATTTGCTTCGTCGTTTACTTATTTGCACTATTCTACGATTTGTTATTTCCATGATTCTGAGATTATCAGCGATTGACTTGTTATTCACTCACGATTTAGGTATTGGAGTTAGGTTGACCAAATCACACGTCAACCTTTTGGCGCACTCCCCGCACCATTCGCGCACGCTCTATAGCGGCGTCCGAGAAAATCATTCGATTTACTCGACATGCATTCTACCTTTCCTTATTTTTCAATTTTTGTAGTCTTCTCTTTCTTTTGGTTTTTCCTTTCTTTTTTCTGGTTTCCTGTTCTCTTCTTAACGGAGAATTTATTGTTTTGGAACATAGGTTGTATTGGCAATGATGCGTCTACGGCCAGGCTCAAAAGCATCATTAGGAAGCATTCAATTGTCTAGTGGCGATTCTGGAGCCATTCATAAGGCCAGAGGAGGTCATCAAATCTATTCTCCCCCTTGGCTTCGGTGGTACCTTAGCCAACGTCTCCGACAAGATTTGAATCTTGTGGCCCAAAGACGTCATAGTCTGTCTCTTGTTTTCGATTGTCCAGCTGTCTCGGTGGCTTGCTCTTCTTCATTCTCCTCTTCTTTTCTTTTCTCCACGGTTTACGCTAAGTGTGATCGGATAAAGCATTTGGATCTTTGGTCCGACATCTTCTCTTTATACAATCTAGGTTTCAGTGTTTCAGTTTTAGGCAGCGAGTTTAATGTGGTTGCCTGTTAACCCGAAAAGCAAGGTGGCTTCGCGTTTAACCGGGTGGCAGTTGCGGATTTTAACTCTTTCATCGCCAGCTTTGGTTTTTCAGATATTTCCTTTATTGGTTCGGCATTCACCTGGTGTAACAACAAGGAAGAGCCTAACCAGATTCTCTCTAGACTAGATAGAGTGTTTGGGTCTGGAGGTAGGTTCAACCTTCCTTTCACCTTTTCTATTTCTCGCCTGCACCGCACTTTCTCGGACCATGCTCTGATGATGCTTTGCTGCTCTCCCTTCTCCTTTCCGGCCCCTCTTCTTTTCACCTTAAGGGTATGTTGAGATCTCACGAAACATTCCATCAGGTTGTGGAAAACTCATAGAACTCTTCTGCCTTTGGTTATCCTTTTGCTGTCTTTACTTCTAAACTGAAGCATCTCAAAGCCTGCCTTAAGGATTGGAACGTACTAGTCTTCAAGAATTTCTTCTACCGTGTTAGGAGGGCCGAAAAGACTCTCAAATTAGCTGAATCCTCTTTTAATGAGGACCCCTCTCCTGTTAATAAGAAGGAATAGGCACTAGCCCAACTGGCCTTCTCTTCGAAGCTCTGTATAGAGAACAACTTCCTTCGTCAAAAAGAAAGGATCAAGTGGATAGTCGAAGGAGATTCGAACTCCAAATTCTTCCATTCTTCTATTTGTAAGAAGAATGATTTCCTCTAAATTCAGCGCCCTGATCGTTGTTTGGCCTCCATTCCTGGGAAGGTTAAAGAGACTAGCTTGTCACATTTCCTTTCTTTTTTGGGTGCCCTATTTGTGATAGTTTATGATCCATCTCTTTTATCTTTTATCCCCAGGCTAGTCTTACTGTCTGATAGTGTAGACCTAGTCGCTTCGCCTTCCTTGGAAGAAATCCAGGCTTGTGTTTTCTTTCTTAGTAAGGATAATGCTAGTGATCTTGATGGCTTCAACGGCTTGTTTACAGAAGTGTCTGGCTAATCATCCAAATAGACTTTTGTCTTGCCATCCAGAATTCTTTTCGGAGGGAGCTCTCCCTAAGGGTTGGACTGCCACCAATTTGGTCGTTATCCCCAAGTGTGAAAACCCTCGCTCTTATGCGAATATCCGCCCAATCAGCTTGTGTAACTTCTCCAACAAGGTTATCTTCAAGGTGTTAACCTCTCGTCTTACTCCTTTTCTGGATCGCGTCATCTCTTCCTCTCAGGCTGGTTTTGTTAAAGGACGTTGGTCACTGACAATCTCATTTTACCCTAGGAGCTGGTTTTCCAGATCGATCGTAAGGTCAGAGGTTCTGACATAGTCATCAAGCTAGACACGGTTTAGGCTTAGGCTGTATGTCTTGGTTCTCCATCATCAAGGTTCTAAGGGCTTTTGGTTTTCCAGAATCCCTTATCGACATTATCTGGAGGCTTATCTCCAACTGTTGGTTTTCCGTTCTTGTCAATGGATCAACCAACGGGTTTTTCGAGTCTGCAAGGGGACTTCGATAAGGAGATCCCGTTTCACCGACTTTTTTCATCATAACTGCCGAGGAGTTCGTTTGAGGATTGCATTCTCTAACGATAGCGGGCTATATCCAGAGGTTTGATATTCCAAGCGGATGTCCCCTCATCTCTTCCTTATCCTTTACGAGCGACATTATCATATTCACTAATGGTAATCACCCCGTTTGCTTGCTTCTTGGCTTCATTCACCAGTACAAGTGGTGCTCGAGCCAACTTGTTAACTCTTCTAAAAGTTGTTTCGTCCATGCGAAAGACTTATCCTCGATTAGGTCTTCTTGGATCGAAAACCTAACCAGGTTAAAGGCCCTCCCCTTGCCTTACCTCGGTATTGTCCTTTACCATGGGTAGAAGCTCAACGCTATTTTCGATCCCCAGACGTACAAAGTCGGCGGAAAGATTATTAAGTAGAATGTGACTCCTCTCTCAAGCAGGAAGACTGTTTCTAATACAGTCGGTACTTGACTCTATAGTTTCGCATGTCTTTGCTGCTATGACTCCTACTTCCTCCTTCCGGCCTTACCAGTCTTTGGCCTCGTCCTTCTTTTGGGTAAAGAAGGATAATGATTTTCGTCATCACTGGATTTCTTGGGATGTCGTTTGTCATCCCAAAAGGGAATGGGGCCTTGGCCTTCGAAATCCAAAGGATATCTGCATTGCCTAAGCTTGCCAGTTGTGGGTACGGTTTGGAGCAAATGATTTCCTTTGGGCAAGTTTCCTCCATGCTAAATACCGTAGCCTTCAGTTCATGAATTTCAGCGTATCCCTTCCTACAATAGAGAGAAATGGAAACATATGAAATCCATGAAGGCCCTCTCTTATTACATGGTGGTGGATCAGGTTTGGATGGCAGCCCTTTCTTTATAAGGGCGACTTGGAGTTCAACAAGAACTACTACTACAAACTTCCTTATTTTCTCTTTCATTTGGGATATCTGACTACCTCCGAAGCTTTCTTTGTTTATGTGGAGAACTATTCATGAAGGGTTACTGCTAGACGACAACCTTCAGAGGACTGACATCCCAATCGTGTCCCATTGTAGATGTTGTCGATTCAGTGACTTGGATTCCAGTGCTCATTTGTTTTTCTTCAGCTCCTATGCCAGATCTGTCTGATACTACTTTGGAAATTTGGTTGGTTTTCGTAGTAGTTCCGAGTCCTTTGTACATTTACTGAGATACTAGCGGTCCGGCATCTCAGGCAATTCTGTTTGATCTTCTCTTTTTCATATGATTCCATGTCTTATCTGCTTGCACCTTTGCTGCTTGCCGAAGTAGGCCATTTTCGATGAGTCTCCTATGGATCCTCCTACCATCATTCGTAGGGTAAGGAATGACATGTTCCTTACCTTTCGTGGTTGGCCTTTTAAGGGATTTGATTCCTGCTCTATTCGGTTGGTGCGTACTTTTGAGATCACATCTACTCCTCCTTCCCACATTGTAACACCCCGTGTATTCTATAACTGTAAAATTCACAAATTAAAGTATAAATAATTTCAAATCAAAGAATTAAGGGAAATGGGATATGCGATTGCGTTCGTCTCGGAATTCTGCTAGAGATAGAGTCCGAGTTTGCGTAAAACGGATACATATGAAGAAGATATGGACGAACGAAGTTGGGCGAAAAACCAGAAAACGGGTCAGAATGCACTGGCGCACTTGGGAAGTGCGCCAGAACAAAAATGAACTGGCGCACTTGGGAAGTGCGCCAGTACATTTTTAGCCTGGCGCACCTGCCAAGTGCGCCCAGGTCAGAATGACCTGCTGGTCAGGTCTTGGATGGCCTAGTCTTTGTTTGGTCGATTTTCTGAGCCTTGCCTTGTCACTAGGGCTAGGTGTCAGCTCCTGGTTGGTCTCCCCTTCAAACGAAAGGCTATTATTGAACCAAGCCCCATCGACGGTCTAAATCAACTCACAAACTCTATAAAAGGACCTAAGACTAACCCTAATTCACACAAACTAAAATGGAGATGAGACCGTCATGCTGCTAAGGAGAGACTAAGGATAGCCGTCAGAAATAGAGAGACAATTAGGAGACAAATCAAAAACTTAAAGCAACGTTAATTGAATCAAAGCAACGCCTACAACAAAGGATAGCATCTCCAAATTCAGAATTCAGATTCCTGAATTGAAGATTCATCATACGTTGTAAGTAGAGTGATATTTCGATGTGAATAATTAATTGCGTTTGATTTGTGTAAAATGCGAAATGGAATTGTGGCGATAAAAATCTATATTTGTATGTTGTTTTGATTCTAAACGATTTGGGAATGTTATTGTATACGATTGGATGTTTGCAAGACTATGATTTGCGTTGGAAGTTAACAATGAAAGGGAATTGTGGCGATAATAATCAATACTTGTATGTTATTTTGATTCTAAACGACTTGGAAATGCTATGATATACGATTGGAATTCCTACAAGTATATGATTTATGATGACAACCATATGTTGTGGAATTTTAATTGGAATTCATGCAAGTATATGATTCGTTATTATGCTAATATGATGTACATACTTTTATGATCTCTTTTAGTGTGTAATTGGACTAGGCTAAGTACTATGATTTATATGAATCTATGTTGAAAATTGGCAAATCATACTTTTGTGTTAGAAACAAAAGTAAGCACCTTTATGAACATGACTAAACTATGTTTGGTATTATGCCTAGTTAAAAAATGTTTTAGGCCTAAGTTGTTATTAAAACCATATGGTGATATATGTGACACAATTAAGTTAGATTTACATCCCAATTGCAAGTTTACAATGATTCATGTTTAAGTATTATTTATGCCATGATTACATGAATAGAATGATTCATGTTTAAGTATTGTTTATGCTATAATCATATGAATAGAATGAATCATGTTTAAGTATTGTTTATGCCATGATTATGTGAATAGAATGAATCATGTTTAAGTATTGTTTATGCCATGATTATATGAATAGAATGATTCATGTTTAAGTAGTATTTATACCATAATTATATGCTGTTACAATTGCAAGTTCACATGTGCCTACTTTATGTTAATTGAATCGTTCGTTGCAAGTTCATGCGTTCACACTCCCCTCTTTCATGTTACCTTATAAACACCATGTTATAAGCCTCCCCTTTTCATATGGCTAAATTGGGTTTAAATATTAAACCCAACACACCTTACATTGTAGCGAACGTGTAAAACGGGGGTAATGACGTTTGGGTTAAAATATAGAACATGTGTGTTGGCATGTTTGACGCATGCCAACAACCTTGAAAAAAAACAATTAAGTGGCATAAATAAATTTTAATCAATAAAGATGAATTTGAATAATGGGCCGCAAATATTTACATATAAAAAGAAAAGAGACAAAATATATAAATGTAGAAAATACGATGTGTTTAACCCGAGGTTGGATTGAGTTGTGATGTAAACCTGCCCGGAACCGCCCGGCTGTCCAGTAGTCAAAACAATACCTATCCAATGTGGGTGGTTAAACACGGAGCCCAATAAGGACCCGAGGTTAGACTGAGTTGTGGCGTAAGACTGCCCGGACCCAACCGGCAACAGGCAGCCACAACAATACCTGTCTAATGTGAGAGGTCAAGGCTTTAATAAGACAATTAAGGCTAAGTCAGAATTGATAGGATTAAGTAAATTAAATTATTACTTAATCAAAATGGAACATGCTAAACTAAACAGACTGATTGGGGGTTAGGTTTATAACACACTTAACCAACTTAGCATGTTGGCTAGAAATAGAAAACCTAGTAGCGGGGGACCCTTTTCAGTAGTAACCCTACAAGGTGTATCAGGATACCCTGAACTAGGCAGGGTGGGGCACAATTACTGGGCTGACTGTAAGAGGTCAAATCGACGGTGGTGGTGCAGCAGTGTAGGTTCTAATGGGGTGCGGGCGTGCACACACTCCGGCGCAGAAAAATAAGGCACTGGGCACCAGTAGCATACCTGTGCATTCTAGAATTGTGTCGGGCCGCCACCATGGGACTTGATACACCCCATGGTAGGACCAGCATAGGTAACTACAACATCGGGGGCAGTAAGACACATGTAACTATGCGAGTAGGAGCCGATCATCAGAAATGGATCACTTCACCCTGATTATGGGGTGCCTGTTGGGAACTAGTTTATATGGGTACAGAGATTAATATGGGGTACGATAGTATATTCAACCCTAGACAACTTAACTTAATTTATGGTGCTTTCCTATTTCCAGTTTATACTTATCATACCCAGTTCTTTATTCATAGACTGAATAGTCCTAGACTTACTCAGGCTTTATGTCTGACTCTACTTTTCTTTCGCCTTCTTTTCTTTCGTTCCCCCCCGGTCCACATGGAGGGAATACCGCAGCTTGACCAGATTTCACATCCAGCTTGAAGAGAAAGAATGTATTGCTTGGATCTTTTCCGTTTTGGACTATGGCTTTGGACAGCAATTATGGGACTTTTGCAGTTTATTTATGTTTTCTTTATGCTTCTTTAATAATGTAATCAAGACAATTATGAAGTTGTTATGTTTTTGGAAGAGTTGTAAGACAAGTATGGCATGTTTCTGTGAACATGTATTTTAATGAAATAAAAGATGTTGTTGTTTTTCGCTGTTCAAAAATATGTGTTCTTATATCTGTCTTGTATATCTGTGACTTATACTTATAAACCTCCACCAAAATTAGGGCATTCCCTTTAAGAGTGACCCTAACGGAGGTGGGGTGTTTCACTTGGTATCAGAGCATAGGTTTACCAGATAAGATAAAAAGTTTTGAAAATTTATTTTCAAAAAGGAAATTTAAAGAAGCATTTTTAAGATAAAATATTATTTTATTTTAAAAGGCAAAGTCCCCCCAAAGCCATAGGTACTATCTCTTATCCTTCGTTTTGAATCTATCCTTTTTTGTTTCAGCATGTCCGAAGAACTTAACTTGCCAGAGGGTGTACCAATACCTGGTTGGTTTAGACGGTTCTTAGAAGCAAGGGCCACTCAGCCAGGCCCTACCGTTCCTCCTCCCCCAGCTGCAGGAAATCATCCAGCCGCAGCAGCACCTCTTCCTCCACCTCGTCCGCGGGGAAACACTTTTGCTAAGATATGTAAAGATTTTAAAGCTATGGAAGGAAAGGATTTTCATGGAACTGAGTCCTTCGTGGCAGCTAGAAATTGGCTGAAAGAAACCGAGGACTTATTCGTCATCTTTGAGGTTGAAGATAGGCAGAAAGTACAACTGGTGGTGTGGCTACTAAAAGGTGAGGCTTCCTACTGGTGGGAAGTCACTAATGAGGAAAGACCAGTGGAAACATGGGAGGACTTTAGGGCAAGGTTTGAGGCTAAATTTCTCTCAGACGCGGAAAGGAGTTTGCAGTTGGAAAAATTCTTATTTCTTAAGCAAGGGAACAAGACAGTCAAAGAGTATGTTAATCAGTTCGATGAGCTGGCTAGGTTCGGACTGGACCTAGTCAACACCTCGCACAAGAAGGCTCTCCGTTTTGTTAAAGGGTTGAATGAGCCATTACACAGTTTGGCCATGACCCACATACCCATGGGAGCTACGTATGAAAGATTGGCACAGATGGCATTGCTGAACGAAGAGGATAAGGGCAAGAAGGAGACAAAGGCAGAAAGCTCTCAAGGAAAGAAAGAGGGTTTACAGCCTAAGAAGACAGACTTAAAGAAGGGCGGGAAAGACAACAAAGAGAAGAGGAAGTGTAATTTCTGTGGCAAAGTGGGGCACTTAGTGAAAGACTGCCGGAAAAAGAAGGCCAAGATGAATGGTGGGTGCTTTTCTTGCGGTGAGACAGGCCACATGGCTAAGGATTGCCCAAAGAAACGAGGACAGGGGTAGAGGGCCGAATCCACCTCGGGGGCGCAGGTTCATGTGCTAGAGGCGCCACCTCTGCAACAACGAGGTATAAGTACTTCTGTAGAAAGTGTAGTTTATCTTTATGATCACCCCGTTCGCACTTTATTTGATTCTGGCGCATCACACTCCTTTATCTCGTCTTCTTTAGTAGAATCTCTGCACCTAAAAACTAGTATAGTAGAGGACCCCTTAATTGTTTCAAACCCAATTGGGGGCCCAGCTCATTTGTCTATGATCTGTGTGGGATTGAAAATTTCTATTCTAAGCGTAGAATTTAAATGTAGTGCCTTTGTTTTGGGCTTTTCGGGATATGGTTTGATTTTGGGCATGGATTGGCTATCCAGTAATGGGGCCATCCTTGATTGTGAGAAAAGGGTTGTTAGGCTCCTGACCCAGCTCGGTAACACTTTGGAAATTTCTTGTAATCCCTCGTATGCGGTTATGCTTAGTTATCTTGAATCGCTAGATGCCTCCGTTGAAAATTTGCAATCGGTTAGAGTGGTCCGGGAATACCCGGATGTCTTCGAAGAGGTGAAGGGCTTGCCTCCGAAGCAGGAGATAGACTTCCGCATATATCTTGTAGATAATGCAAAGCCCGTTGCATTGCCCGTTAGACACATGGATCCACGGGAAAGGAAAGAGCTCAGTAAACAGATTAAAGAGCTTCTAGAGAAGGGGTTCATTAGAAGGAGCATTTCAGAATGGGGCGTTCCAGTGGTGTTCGCTACAAAGGCGGATGGTTCACTTCGTCTATGTGTTGACTATAGGGAGCTCAACAAGCTAACGAAAAAGAATAGACACCCTCTCCCCAGAATTGACGATCTGTTTGATCAGCTTGTAGGGGCGTCTGTTTTCTCCCAACTCGATTTAGCGACCGGTTTTCATCAGCTAAGGGTGGTTGAAGATAGCATCGATAAAACGGCATTCAGAACCACAGACGACTTCTTTGAATGGCTTGTCATGCCTTTCGGCTTAACAAATGCACCTGCTTACTTCGTGGACCTAATGAGTAGGGTATTCAGAGATTTCCTCAATAAGTTCGTAGTGGTCTTCGTAGATGATATCCTTATTTTCTCAAAGAGTGAAGAGGAACATGCTCAGCACTTAAGGGCAATCATGGAAACTCTGCGAGTCCATCAGCTAAAAGCCAAATTCACCAAATGCCACTTTTGGAGAGAAGAAGTGAGGTTCCTTGGGCACATAGTATCCAAACAAGGGTTAGCTGTGGACCCTGCTAAGGTAGTGGCGGTACAGGATTGGAAGACAGCAAGGAATGCAACTGAGGTCCGAAGTTTTCTAGGACTAGCAGGTTTCTATCGAAAGTTCATAAGGGATTTTGCGAAAATCTCAGCTCCGCTCACAAAGTTGACCAAGAAGAATCTAGTGTTCAATTGGGACTTGGATTGCGAGTTTGCTTTCTAGCGACTGAAAAGGGCTCTTACAACAGCCCCAGTTTTGACGTTGCCAGATGGAAGCAAGATGTTCACCGTTTATACCGATGCATGTGGGACAGGGCTAGGCGTCGTCTTAATGCAAGAAGGAAGGGTAGTAGCTTATGGTGGGAGGCAGTTGAAAGTGCACGAAAAGAACTACCCGACCCACGATCTTGAATTAGCCGCCATCGCCTTTGCACTCAAGTCTTGGCGACACTATCTCCTAGGTGAGAAGTTCGAACTTTACACTGATCATAAATCGTTGAAATACCTTTTCTCGCAGAAGGACCTTAACTTGAGGCAACAGAGATGGATGGAGTTTCTTGCCTCGTATGATTACGAGATCTCCTACACTCCGGGCAAAGGCAACGTAGTGGCAGACGCGTTGAACCGAAAGAAACTGACCCTAAGCCCGTTGTTTGTTGAAAGACAAAGCCTAGAGTTTATAACCAGCTTTGACTTTAGGCCCTCCTCCGATTTTGTACCAGGCTTGCTAGCATCTCTCGAAGTACGCCCGACTTTAGTGGACTCAATAGGGACAACACAACGCGAAGACCCTCAGCTTGTGGAGATGATTGATAGGCTAATTAGGGGTGAGACTTCAAGTCACCTCAACAAATACTCCATCGACGACAAGGGTTGGCTAAGGCGAGACGGAAGACTATGCGTCCCACAGACAAGGGATTTAGTAAAGATGGTTCTCGAGGAAGCACATCACTCCAAGATGACGATACACCCAGGCGGAGATAAAATGTACAAGGACATAAAAAGAACTTTCTTTAGGAACAGCATGAAGAAAGACGTGGCAGAATTCGTTTCTAAGTGTATGGTGTGCCAACAGGTTAAGGCGGAACAGAAAAAGCCTGGTGGTCTACTACATCCTCTAGAGGTCCCGCAGTGGAAGTGGGATAGCATCTCAATGGACTTCATCGATGGGCTGCCTAGGTCTAGGAGAGGCAACACTAGCATTTGGGTAATAGTGGATAGGCTTACTAAGAGCGCCCACTTTTTACCTGTCAAAAGTAAAAGAACTGCCCCATCTCTAGCATCTCTTTACCTCAAGGAAATTGTCCGACTTCATGGAATACCGTCCAGCATTGTTAGTGACCGAGACCCTATCTTCACAAGTGAGTTTTGGCGGAGTCTGCAAGAAGCGGTAGGCACACAGTTATGCTTGAGCACAGCCTATCATCCCCAAACCGACGGCCAAACAGAAAGGGTGAACAGAGTTTTGGAGGACCTTTTAAGACTGTGCGTCCTTGACTTCGGAGGGACATGGGAAGACCATCTTCCTTTGGTGGAGTTTGCCTACAACAACAGCTATCAAGCAACCATCGGAATGGCACCCTTCGAAGCTTTATATGGAAGACCGTGTCGATCACCTACTTGTTGGTGGGAGTCTACTGATAAGCTCATACTTGGACCGGATATGATCCGAGAGACTTCAGAGAAAGTAGACTTAATACGAAGAAGGATGAAGACGACCCAAGACAGACGAAAGTCCTACGCCGACAAGAGGAGGACCGACCTTGAATTTGAGGTTGGGGACAGAGTTTTTCTTAAGGTATCTCCACTAAGGAACGTTGTTCGTTTTGGAACCACAGGAAAGCTAGCACTAAGGTTCATAGGGCCATTCCCTATCATCGAGAAGATTGGGAAAATGGCCTATAGATTAGAGCTACCCGAAAGATTGGCCGAAGTTCACAACGTCTTTCACGTTTCACATCTCTGAAAATGTCTACATGAGTCTGCTGAAGTGGTAGAGCCAAGTATCCTAGAAGAAGCTGAAGTGGAACGCGAAGCAACCGTAAGGAAAGTTACAACCCGCATATTAGGAACGGAAGTGAAGAAGCTACGCAACCGCGAAGTCAAGCTCGTCAAAATTCAGTGGAGCGACGCCGAAGAAGATGCAACTTGGGAAACTGAAGCTAGAATACGCGCAGCCTACCCTTTTCTTTTCGAGGTTACATCTTTGATCTTTCCTTTTTCCTTAAGTTGTGCTTTTATCTATCTTTTTAGGTATATCTCCTCGACCTTATCTTTTAGGAAGAAACCCTTTGGATGAAAACATGTAATTGAAACATGTTATGGATGATGGTTGCAAGTGGTTGCAAGTGATTGCTAGTGGTTGCTCGTGGTTGCATATACACACACAATTTATGTTTTAGATCGGCTCAGTCACTTCATATTGCATATGCATATATGTTTGCATTCGTATATGGTTGAAGTTTAATGTGTTGTCATATGGATGTTGCATTTATATGAATGGTTGAGCACTCATGTAGAATCATGAATAGGAGAATTTGCATACATAATGGATTCATGGCACTTACATAATATGCATTAAGGAGGTCAACTGAATCAGTAGACCGCCTGATTTTGCATTAGATAAGTACATGTACACACACACTTCGCATATGATCATGAAGTATTAGAAGTCTTTTAAGGGCAATGGATGCTCGTGTTTGATGGATGAGTAGATGGATGTTTGGATGTTAGGATATACATTCTTCCTGAACTTGAAGATTTCGGGGACGAAATCCTTTTAAGTGGGGAAGAATGTAACACCCCGTGTATTCTATAACTGTGAAATTCACAAATTAAAGTATAACTAATTTCAAATCAAAGAATTAAGGGAAACGGGATACGCCATTGCGTTCGTCTCAGAATTCTGCTAGAGATAGAGTCCGAGTTTGCATAAAACGGATATCGTATGAAGAAGATATGGACGAACGAAGTTGGGCGAAAAACCAGAAAACGGGTCAGAATGCACTAGCGCACTTGGGAAGTGCGCCAGAATAAAAATGAACTGGCGCACTTGGGAAGTGCGCCAGTACATTTTTAGCCTGGCGCACCTGCCAAGTGCGCCCAGGTCAGAATGACCTGCTGGTCAGGTCTTGGCTGACCTAGTCTATGTTTGGTCGATTTTCTGAGCCTTGCCTTGTCACTAGGGCTAGGTGTCAGCTCCTGGTTGGTCTCCCCTTCAAACGAACGACTATTATTGAACCAAGCCCCATCGTCGGTCTAAATCAACTCACAAACTCTATAAAAAGGACCTAAGACTAACCCTAATTCACACAAACTAAAATGGAGATGAGACCGTCATGCTGCTGAGGAGAGACTAAGGATAGCCGCCAGAAATAGAGAGACAATTAGGAGATAAATCAAAAGCTTAAAGCAACGTTAATTGAATCAAAGCAATGCCTACAACAAAGGATAGCATCTCCAAATTCAGAATTCAGATTCCTGAATTGAAGATTCATCATACGTTGTAAGTAGAGTGCTATTCCGATGTGAATAATTAATTGCGTTTGATTTTGTAAAATGCGAAATGGAATTGTGGCGATAAAAATCTATATTTGTATGTTGTTTTGATTCTAAACGATTTGGGAATGTTATGGTATACGATTGGATATTTGTAAGACAATGATTTGCGGTGGAAGTTAACAATGAAAGGGAATTGTGGCGATAATAATTAATACTTGTATGTTATTTTGATTCTAAACGACTTGGAAATGCTATGATATACGATTGGAATTCCTACAAGTATATGATTTATGATGACAACCATATGTTGTGGAATTTTAATTGGAATTCATGCAAGTATATGATTCGTTATTATGCTAATATGATGTACATACTTTTATGATCTCTTTTAGTGTGTAATTGGACTAGGCTAAGTACTATGATTTATATGAATCTATGTTGAAAATTGGCAAATCATATTTTTGTGTTAGAAACAAAAGTAAGCACCTTTATGAACATAACTAAACTATGTTTGGTATTATGCCTAGTTAAAAAATGTTTTAGGCCTAAGTTGTTATTAAAACCATATGGTGATATATGTGACACAATTAAGTTAGATTTACATCCCAATTGCAAGTTTACAATGATTCATGTTTAAGTATTATTTATGCTATGATTACATGAATAGAATGATTCATGTTTAAGTATTGTTTATGCTATAATCATATGAATAGAATGAATCATGTTTAAGTATTGTTTATGCCATGATTATATGAATAGAATGAATCATGTTTAAGTATTGTTTATGCCATGATTATATGAATAGAATGATTCATGTTTAAGTATTATTTATACCATAATTATATGCTGTTACAATTGCAAGTTCACATGTGCCTACTTTATGTTAATTGAATCGTTCGTTGCAAGTTCATGCGTTCACACTTCCCTCTTTCATGTTACCTTATAAACACCATGTTATAAGCCTCCCCTTTTCATATGGCTAAATTGGGTTTAAATATTAAACCCAACACACCTTACATTGTAGCGAACGTGTAAAACGGGGGTAATGACGTTTGGGTTAAAATATAGAACATGTGTGTTGGCATGTTTGACGCATGCCAACAACCTTGAAAAAAAACAATTAAGTAGCATAAATAAATTTTAATCAATAAAGATGAATTTGAATAATGGGCCGCAAATATTTACATATAAAAAGAAAAGAGACAAAATATATAAATGTAGAAAATACGATGTGTTTAACCCGAGGTTGGATTGAGTTGTGATGTAAACCTGCCCGGAACCGCCCGGCTGTCCAGTAGTCACAACAATACCTATCCAATGTGGGTGGTTAAACACGGAGCCCAATAAGGACCCGAGGTTAGACTGAGTTGTGGCGTAAGACTGCCCGGACCCAACCGGTAACAGGCAGCCACAACAATACCTGTCTAATGTGAGAGGTCAAGGCTTTAAGAAGACAATTAAGGCTGAGTCAGAATTGATAGGATTAAGTAAATTAAATTAATACTTAATCAAAATGGAACATGCTAAACTGAACAGACTGATTGGGGGTTAGGTTTATAAAACACTTAACCAACTTAGCATGTTGGCTAGAAATAGAAAACCTAGTAGCGGGGGACCCTTTTCAGCAGTAACCCTACAAGGTGTATCAGGATACCCTGAACTAGGCAGGGTGGGGCACGATTACTGGGCTGACTGTAAGAGGTCAAATCGACGGCGGTGGTGCATCAGTGTAGGTTCTAACGGGGTGCGGGCGTGCAAACACTCCGGCGCAGAAAAATAAGGCACTGGGCACCAGTAGCATACCTGTGCATTCTAGAATTGTGTCGGGCCGCCACCATGGGACTTGATACACCCCATGGTGGGACCAGCATAGGTAACTACAACATCGGGGGCCGTAAGACACATGTAACTATGCGAGTAGGAGCCGATCATCAGAAATGGATCACTTAACCCTGATTATGGGGTGCCTGTTGGGAACTAGTTTATATGGGTACAGAGATTAATATGGGGTACGATAGTATATTCAACCCTAGACAACTTAACTTAGTTTATGGTGCTTTCCCATTTCCAGTTTATACTTATCATACCCAGTTCTTTATTCATAGACTGAATAGTCCTAGACTTACTCAGGCTTTATGTCTGACTCTACTTTTCTTTTGCCTTCTTTTCTTTCGTTCCCCCCCCCCAGGTCCACAGGGAGGGAATACCGCAGCTTGACCAGATTTCACATCCAGCTTGAAGAGAAAGAATGTATTGCTTGGATCTTTTCCGTTTTGGACTATGGCTTTGGACAACAATTATGGGACTTTTGCAGTTTATTTATGTTTTCTTTATGCTTCTTTAATAATGTAATCAAGATAGTTATGAAGTTGTTATGTTTTTGGAAGAATTGTAAGACAAGTATGGCATGTTTCTGTGAACACGTATTTTAATGAAATAAAAGATGTTGTTGTTTTTCGCTGTTCAAAAATATGTGTTCTTATATCTGTCTTGTATATCTGTGACTTATACTTATAAACCTCCACCAAAATTAGGGCATTCCCTTTGAGAGTGACCCAAACGGAGGTGGGGTGTTTCACACATGCAGGGATAAATTTATTCTGTCCTATTTTTAACCGCTTATGACACCTTCCCCCTAGGTCTTATGTTGTTTTCTAGTCATGCAAGGCCTGGAATACGGGTTTTTAGACTATATTAGGTAGTTGGAGCAAGAGATTTTGCATTGAGCTTGTGAACTTTAACTTGTCTCTAGGGAAACTTTGTTGCGTGTTGGATTGGGAATCCATTGGGATGAAGGTTTTGATCTTTCCCGTCTTCCAGCTCTACCTATGATTGGAGGTTTCTGCTCTGTCGTTGGATTATTATGGGTTGCTCTTTCTACCCCCGCGTGCTTCCTGATTGCAGTGATATTTTGAATGGTGTCTGCTGTTTCTCATCTTATCTGGTTTTTTTATAGTTGTTTTTAGAGTTCAAACTACGTTTTGTGTGTGAGCGGCGACTGTTTGTATTCTTTTACTTTGGTGGGCTTTGTTTTCGCTTTACTCTTCTTTCCTTTTTACGGCTCTAGCTCTTAGCTAGACCATTATTGTAAGCCACAAGAGATCGGCTATTATCTCCTTTTTGGGTTGTTTATATATTTCCTTTTTTATAAAAAGGAAACTTATATTACACTTTGATGTAAATAAGCATAATTGGACATATGTTAACCCTAAGAAAAAACCAAGAATGCAGAAAGAAACATGGTTGTTCTAATAAATCAGTAGTAAATAATACTGCAGGTAAAAGTAAAGATAGTGCTAATCAGTTTGATATTTTATCTCATGAGGGTTTAGCAAGTGATGTTGGTATTGATCATGAGTTAAAAGGTGGTACAGATCAGGCTAATGATAATTTGGAAATGAATGAGGATCCATCTACTATGAATCAACAACCAGATATGGATAAGAATATGTCCGAGGATGTAGATGATGTATCTTTAGTTGGTAATATTTTTGAGGAAGTAATTGCTGGGGACAAATCTTAAATGCCATCATCATCTGCAGTTGCCACTGGGTTTTCTTCATCTTCTAGATTGAGTAACTCAACTAATTTGGCACAATCTTTTCAGTCCTATTCTGATGCTACTAAGTCATGTACATCGACCTTTAGCTCATCTTCTTCTTCTAACACAAGCCTTTCTTTGAGCAATTCTTCTTCTTCACTGGCTAAGTATTCTCCTTATGATGGTTTAAACCCTTCATCCACAATCAATTTACCACCTCCTAACGTGACAGGATCTAGTCTTGCATTTCCTATTGTGGATGCTACCTAGTTATCAACTGTATAGCCTACTAGATCTATTCCTTCATCCAAATCTAAGAAGCTTAAAGGTAAATTCTGGGAAGACATGGATGAAGGTAGGGAGTACACTATAGACAATTTATTTCCATTGAGCAATAAGATGAAATCTACTAAAAGACATATAAGAAGCAACCGAACTCCTTTGTTTGACCCTTTTTTCACCTGAAGCTGTTGCAGTTTTATAGTCTGAAGGCTTTGCAGTTTCTTTGAGACGCAATATTTAGTATTTTGGATACTCTAAAGTTAGGTTGAATGGTAGTTTGTTATGTGTTTTGGTTAATATTGGTATGGTGTAGGAAGTTGATTCTACTGATGCTGCTGCAGATTACGTCAATGTCTGCATTTGATTTTATTGGCTACCTTATGATGCAGAATAGTGATGAACAAGGAAGTTTCTTCTGAGTTTTTGTGAAGCCTATTAAGATTAATGTCATATATTGAAATCAGTAGTTGTTTTGATTTATCCTTTAAATGTTTAAATAGTGAATTTGTGGTCATGAGAAGCATCTGTAAGTGTTGTATCGAAATCTGCTTTATGTAAGTGTCAGCTATGTAATAGCTAGATGTTGTTTATCATGTAATTTCTAATGTAGTAATAAAATTTTGTGCTTAACTTTCAAAAAATGGACACTTATATTTGGTAACTTAGAATACTGAAGATTTCTATAATGGAGAAAAGGAAAAAGGCAGATTCTTCTACAAACGCCGAAGGCATCGGACATGAGGGAGACTAATAGGCCTCCTACTATGGAGAACCTTCCTTCTATTTGACTACAGAAGGGATGGAGGAAACGAGTCATGGGGTTACAAGTTAAAATGGAGAATCAAGAGAAAATAATATAGAAGATACTCTCGAGGCTTGGAGGACCCAGGTGAAAATCATAACAATGGAGCAAAGACCACTAAGGTAGAGACACAAGAGCGGGGTTGGAAGCTACTCTGGATCAATAGATGTGGATCGGTATATTTGGGCGTTATCTCCTTCAAAAGGTTTTTCTGTTGCTTCTTGTTATAGGTATCTGAATCATTCAGGTCGTGATTTCACATTTGTCAGGCTATGGAAGTGTCGTATATCTCCAGGAATTTTGTTCTTTCAGTGGTGCCTTATTCATGAGAATATTAGCACGTGTATGAGTTTGTTTCGCCGCAATTTGGTTTTTAATCCTATGCGTGTGTTTTGCAATAGGCAAGAGGAATCCATTCATCATCTTTTCTTTGGTTGTGACTTTACTTATCCTATTTGGGTTGCATCAAGTATTCACTTGCTAGGCTTCATTCCAGTTATATCATCCATTTTTGATTATTGGCAACACAACACAATTAATGAAAATCTAGATGCTTTCATTGTAATATTCTACTGGTGCGTTTGGAGGGAAAGAAATGCGTGGATCTTTAGTGGGAAATCATGTAATATTATGGGAGCTTGTAGGCATATTGATTTCGTTTTCCATTCATGGTCAGGTACAAGTGCTGCTCCATTTAAACTTGTCCTACCTGAAGCTCCTAAAGAATCGGTGGGTAGCAATAGTTCCAGTCGCGAACTTGTTTGAAGGGATTTAGTAGTTGGATTGTGCATTTTGGCTCTACTGTTATCTTTGGTTTCCTTGCTATTTGTGTTATATATGCTAGTTGTATTTAATCTTTGTTATAAAGCATGTGGTGTTTGTTTTATGATAATGTATTTTGGCCACCAGTTGGGCTTGTCAACTGGTTAGGACACACACAAACACACACACACAAACACACACACACACACACACACACACACACACACATATATATATATATATATATTAATTGGCTATGTAGTATCAAGCTACACATCCGTTTGCTCAACAAAAAAATAGATGTGGATCAGTGCCGATTCAGACCTTTAAATCAAAACCGATTTAGAATGAACGAGGTGCGTGCCTCCGGGTCCCCAATCCATTGATGTTCCGATTGATGTGATTTGTGCTAGAGCTGAGGTGGACCACTCTAGAGCTGGGAATGTTGGAAGACTTGTACATGGAATAGCTCGAACTTCTACTAATGGATTTGCTGGATTGCAACATGAGCAATACTTTTTAGAGTACCCTCTAAGGATTTGAGGGATGGTGATTCATTTGCTAACGAATGCGATAAATTGGTTGAGATGATATGACTCATGATGAGAGGCGGATTATCTAGCCAAGGACATGAAGATGTTACTAAGAGCCCTTTCATTCCTAATATCTAGAATGTAAGGACCACACCGGGTTTCAAGCTTCTAGTTTTGGCGGCATATGATGGAAGATCAGACCCCCATGGTGCATCAAACGCACTACATCAAGCTGTTGGATGTACTAGAGGCATCCTCAAAATTGGTGGCGAAGTGTTTTTCAATGTTTCTAACAGATTTGATTGTGCTTTGGTTTAGGCTGCTTATCAGTGAGTTGATTAGGTCTTGAAATGAACTTGTGGACTGTTCACGAGGCAGTTCATAGTTTACATATTCAAGGATCGAAGAATGTGATGACACTGACCACGATAATGCAATAACAAGGATAAATGTTGGGTTGGTTCCTGGAGGGATTTAGTGTGATGGTAGCTTCTATTGACAAATCATAACCATCGATGATATTGATGGCGACTGTATCTGGAGTAGTCGATGATTATAAATTCAAAGCAAGATTGGAGAGGGATCCCCTGAGGGACCTCGATGAATTATATTTCGATGCAGATAGGTATCTACACCAAGAGGATGCGTAGGCATAGAGGAAAATTAAATTCAATGCCCTAATAGAGGAAGAGACACTGAAGTGAATTTCAAACCTAATAAGGGAAAGAGAAAGATTAAATGTGAGCTTGAAGGCTTGAGGAAAAATAGGAATGTGTAGGGAGAATCCCTCCTATACGAAATTGAATGAATTGACAAAAAGGATTTACTTGGATACTTGGGGGAATATCCCATATTCAAAACCGCCTCCGAGACAACCAACTGAAAAAGAGGAGAACTGGAAAATACTACATATTCCACAAATTGGATGGGCATACTACCTCAAAGTACCAACATATTTGGGATGAAATAGAAAATCACGTTAGGAATAGATGACTCTAGGACTAAGTTGAAATTAGAGGGATAGTGTTTGACCATGGACATCCGTCTGCAACCCAGAACGAAGGAGGACCTCAACTTAGTCCCAGGTATGCATCGTTAATATAGTTAACTAATTACTTTAGTATAGAATTTTGGTCGATTATATTACTCCCAGGTATGCATCGTTCCACAAAGCACTAGCTGCCAAGTACTGGCTTCACAACAAACGAGAATACCACCTTTTGTTTTTATTTGTGTATGCTTTCTTCCATCCGTTTGAAATTTGGTACCAAGAAGACATGGTTTCACTTCATTCTTCACCATCGCATC
Source organism: Allium sativum (assembly GCA_030737875.1). NCBI lineage: Eukaryota > Viridiplantae > Streptophyta > Magnoliopsida > Asparagales > Amaryllidaceae > Allium > Allium sativum. The sequence continues at coordinate 885,588,042 of CM060915.1, read as the reverse complement.
CCCCTCCACTGTTGACAATACTGGCCAATCACCCCAATACCTCACTTCGCCTACCATCAGCGCCATCTTCCCTTCCACCAGCCTCCATTCCCACGTCAAAGAAGCCCAGCTGCTTCTGACCTTTGAACCTACAATGCTCCAATTTCTCACTGCAAACCTACGGCTCCACTGCTGCGCCTCTCCTTGGCCGCCGAGTCATCATCCACTCATCATCGGAAATTCGCCTCAGTCCCCTCTAACTACGACTGAAGCACGACCACACCAAACATCACCTATCGCCTGAAGTTACTCTACGAACCCTGGTCGTTTCAACATGAGTTCTGGCCTCCATGTTGATGGAAATTTGATCGCCGTCGGTCAGTACGTATAGCTCAAAGAGTTTGACATATTGCTGTTGGATCCTTCGGCAATCGATCTACGGGTTTCGAGTTTAAAGTGGAAGAAGATGGGATCATTTGATTTGTTCGTGTATTAAGGGTGGCGGCTATAGATTAGTTGACCATGTATTGAGGAATTTGACCAAAAACTAGGGTTGCTTGGGTTGGAAGGGTTTATATAGTGTTAGGTTATAATAAAAATAATATTATATAAAACTTAACCGTGAAGTATCTCTTTAAACAATGCACAGGCGATGTCCAATCGAGATGAAACTCCTAATCCTAGCATAGATAAATATTCCGGACACAATGGGACAAGTTTCGTCGAATTCCGAGGTCGTTTGTGAAAATTCTTTATAAATCACAGATTAAAAATCACATGTTTAAATTTCCCACGATCACAGAATAAATCCAATCAACTTGAAACTTTGAAATTACACTAGACCTTTTCCTTACGGATCCAATGAAATTTTTTCGCTAAAATTGGAGTTTGTTTGGCTAGTCGTTTATTCGTTTAAAGTTACCCCTTTATGAATTGACCAAAATAATATAAATTATTAAGGCGTTTATCGTTGCCATGATCAAACGGTAAGTCCGATTGAAATGAAAATTGAAATCTTATAATAATTAATTAATACGAATCCAATGACACCAGTTTTGTCGCATACCAATACTGTTTCCCAGTACGCTATTTTTATATGGACCACAATGCTTTTTTGGACACCAAATTACCCGGTCTCCAAAAATAAAAAACTATATACCTATCCTAACTCTAAATGTCGATACAAACTCAACGGAATTAGTTTCGTGGCTTAATTCGATCGTCTACTCAAGTTATACACAAATACCCCTTTATTAAATTAAATTAAATTAATTACGCGTTACAAAAATTGATTGGGCGTTAACGGCTGCCATTGTCACATATGACATCGGTTTGCCACGGAATTTAATATCGTACAATAATTAACAATATGGTTCCAATGAAATTAATTTCATTGAAAACGGAGATCGTTTGCAAAAATCGCTATTTTAAGGCTTATATAATATCAATAAAATAATGTACAAATTCCAAAAAAATAAAATTAAATAATAATAAATTGTTATTATCATAAATACCCAGTTGGAAATATCATATAGCTTCAAATATGAATTATACAACTCGATATCATCAATTTCGAGTTAAGCATTATTCAAAATATATTAAAACCATTATAAATATATTAAATAAACGTTATCGTTTATTAACGAGTTCCATTGTGACTATTTTAAAATTTGATTTGGACATAACTAATAATATATAACACGAAATCTGGATTTTTCTCTTCCATAAGAAAATTATAGTCAACAAGATTCCAACGTTTCTTGTTTCAAAGAATTCCGACTTAAAACGGATTCTTTATATTCAACTGAAGTTCAAAACTCAATACTACGAACTGCTGTGCCATTTCGAGCACTCAATACTACGAATTGCCGCGCCATTTCGAGCTCGTTTTATCATATATATAAATTTAACATTTAACTTCGTTATATAATCAAAATATATATTTTAAATCCGTTTAAAATTATAGTTAAATATTTAATATAAATTATATGTTTGACTACCAAATTATAATTAAATATTTTCAGACTCATTTATAGGTTCATTTTTATTTGGAAAAATATATTTCCCTTAAATCCTTAAATTCCTTTTAATAAATTCATTTCTAAATAATCCAATTCTAACTCAATCCGTTTTTTTAATAATCCATTCTAAATTCAATTCATTTCCAAATTATGTATATATATATATATAATTACATTATTAACATTTCCATTTACTAAAAATCCCATTTTGAAATAACTAAATAAAAATTAAACCATTTTTTCAAGTCTCAAATCTCAATTTAACTTAAAAAACTTCTTTATAAATAATCTAGTTAATATAAGTCTTCCAAATGTCCACATTCTCCTTTAAAAATTTCTTTCCTAAATTCGAATTAATATTTTTAATTTTCAAAATACCAAAATTAAGGGCCAGTGCTATTTCAACATCCAACACACAATAATCTATTATCGATCATTAATCACATCATATAACACCATGTATGAAAACGAACAATATAATTGTTGAGGTATCCAGTTGGATCCCTCCAACCCGTTTTCCTGCATCCACAGATGTTAGTCAACACAAATAATAGCAATCCCGCTTCAAGGCGGGATATCGCGGTAAATGGTCATCCCCTATTATGCAGCTGCATAAGGTATCAACTTCTAAAATGTGTGGAAATATCCAACTACCAATCCTATTTCTATTATATACATAATAGCACTCGATTGATAATAATATAATCAATCCATCCAAAAAACCAATAATTACTTTTTAAGTATTAAAAGTAATTCTAAGTATTAAATTCTAAGTGAGATTTACTCACCTTGGTTTTTGTTTGTAATATGTTCCAATCCAAATTGCATTTGTAGTTAACGATAGTACGAATTCACTGTGAACCATCTCGTCCGAACCTGACCTTATATAGGCAAGATGCACAATTTATAAGATTAAGATTATAAGTTTATATTTAAAACTCTAATTAATTTTGTAAATATAATTACCCACGTATCCTTTCCTTTATCACTAACTCTTTCTTCCTTATTCCAGTACCAGCTTAAAATGACTTCAGAACTACCCCTGCTACCATAAATATTCAAACGTAGCACCACTTCAACTTCCAACATACCAATAGCACCCTTCAAATCATGTGTTTCCATCATCTTCCAAACAAATCCAAAAACAAAAGCTGAAGCCTACTGGTGTTATTACCCGTTACTGCCAATAACATTCCCAACGTTCACCCCTTTCAGATCATCGATATTGCCAACCAGTGGCACTAATCATCTTCTCCTCGCACACGCTTTCAGCCCCATCCAAACCCCATTGCTTCAGCCTATGTTTAGCAGTCGCGTCCCTTGGCCACTCCGTTATAGCAAGCTACAGGATGCGAACACTTTCAGTTTCGATCATCACCTTTTTTCACCCACATGCTCGCCTCCTCCTTAGAAGCTCAACGCCATGCTCCCCATGGCCTAATACTCCCTAAATCGGCGAGGAGTTCAGGCCTTAAGTGGATTTGAAAAACCCAATACGAAGAATACCCATCGCACTAGAAACAAAGTGTACTAGTGTGAAGTCCACGAGAAAACAAGGCCATTGAATCTAAAATCGATCGATTTCATTGAGAAATCAATTTTATGTTAATTTTCAAAGATAAAAAGGGGGCAGCTTGTTTATGTCGTTGACCATGAATGAACGAAGTGAAGAGGAGTGAAGGAGTATACGATCATTTATAGGCGAGGGTTAATTACTATTTGATTAAATTATACTCACTCTCTATTTACGATTGAACGTTTTCATTCGTACTATCACATAACAAATCAGATCACGATGAAAATTGAAATCCTGCTATAATTTAACATTCCAAACCCGATGAAACTGATTTCATCGAATTCCAATACCATTTGAAAATAAAATGCTATTTTTAAATTTTAAATCGTTTGTCGATATGCATCTAAATTGCGCACGCTCACATAATAACTCCTATAGACACGAAATTGAAATCCAAAAATAATTAACTACTACAGATTTAATAAAATTGGTTTCGTTGAAATAAGAGGTCGTTTTGAAAATAGCTATTTCAATGTGTTGATTAAATCAACAATTTTAATAATAAATGAAATCATTTAAATTTCCATTTTAAAAACTTTACCAGCTTAATTCTAATTCAACTAGAATTGGTATAAATCATTCGATTCATTTTTAACTTAAAATTCCATTATTTCTTGTTTTCACGTTATGATAATTCGGTACATACGAAATTAAACGTATTACTCTTATTAAATTGATAAATTTCATATAAAAATCCATTAATATTTCCAATTCGACATTTAAAACAAATTTTAAATATTCAAAACTAAACGACTAAAAATTTGGATCGTTACAGAAAAAACCTAATCGATTTACGAGATCACTCAGCTTCTAGTTAATCGATCACGCAGAGGATCAGATTGATCACACATATGATCAGATCGATAACTCCATAGAAGACGTGATCGGATACCAATCACCAAATTTGCATTGATTTGCGCATAGAAATGGCACTTTCATTTGCCCAATCCGTCTCGGGGATTAAATCGAAATTTGAGTCATGAAAGCAAGGATTATTTGATCGAAGCTTTGGATCTGACTTGAAAAGGATGGATCGGTTTGGTTAATCACAAAAAAGTAAGTGTGACACCCCACATCCGTTAATGTCACTCACAAAGAGAATGCATTAAGTTTCGTGGAGCGTTATAAGTAAACAGAACAGAATATTACAAGACAGATACATAAAGTAGTACTTGAAAATTTTATAACTTTATTGCAGCAGAAATAGAAATAAGTTTGGTTACATCTTCAAACACCAAAACCAAGTACATAATATCAGTCCTGTACAAAAGCCATCAGAGTACATAATTTTTGAAACCATAATCCCACACCAAAATGCCATATATAAGAGAAACAATGCTAAGCAGTACTTTCAACACTTCCAAGCACTTTAAGCAGAAAGAAATCCGAATCAAGTTTCTACGTTCCACACCCTAAGAACCTTGGGGGGAGGAAGAAAAGAGGCGAAACAAAAAGGGTCAGACATAAAGTCTGGCGAGTCCAGTGACTTTCAGCATAAAAATAGAAAATAGTATCATGACATGTAAATAAAACTGGATAAGAGATAATAGTAACGGGAGTAGCAGGTATACATAGGTTTATAAGAGGAAACAGAATGATATAGACCAAGCTATGCTTCTCACTTACTTTTCACTTCTCTGCACTAATACTAGTATAAAAGGATTAGGTGTTACCCTAATGTCTAAACTGAAAAAGAGACGGAAACAGAATGATCTTTACAAAAACAGAATGATCTTTACAGAAACAGAATGCTAGTAATGGGCCTTTACCACACCAATAGAGACAGACGGTACAGAAATAGAATAATCCTGACTGAAACAGAATGTTAGAATTAGGTGTGCACTAGTGACGGGCCTTTACCACCCAACAGACGGTACCACACAGAAATAGATAGGTGTTACCACCCCAACAGAAACAGGCGGTACCCCAACAGAAACAGACAGAACTAGATGTACCCTAAATTCTACCCTAAGTGATCAGCTCCCTAATACATAAATACCCTGTGTCGGCCCCACCGAAGGGTGTATCACTCCCTAAAGTGGCAACCTACAGAAAGACACAGACCAATATACAGATGTTATGGCGTCTTAACTTCCCCAGAGCAGACCGGGTCCATGCACGCATATGACCGAGTTGGAACGCGCCATCAACACCCCTTGCCATTATCAGAATGGACCTCTTATAACCAATTCAGTAAGCGTGCCCTGACCCCTACCTAGTTTTGGGTCGCCGATTGATACCAGAAAGGGTTACTGACTGATATGGGTCCCGCACAACAGATGACACAAGTAAATACCTCTCCTAACCTTGTGTTCCCAGACTAACATATTTCAGATGTACAAATTTCAAATTAACACGTTTGCAGACCAACAGAGCAGATTTACATATTCACAGGTTTATAGATTAATATAGTAGGTTAACGAATTAACATGTTTACGGACTAACAGGTTCACAGATTAATGGATCAGATGTATGGATTATCAGATTTACAGATTAACAAATCAGATTGTATAGATTCAACGTATACAATAGGTTAAGTTTGTCGGGTCTATATACAAATGACCCACCCCATCTATTTATTAGGATTAACTTAACCCCTCCCACTTATTCGAGCAAGTTTGCTTAACCCCTACTCAATTGAACAGGTTCATGTAACCCCTACTGATCCAATTAGGTTTTGTGTTCCAAGTTGATAAATTATCATCATTTCTGGTTAATGCACCAGACCTCTCACATTACATTTACCACCTGTGGATGCCGGATATGATGGGCGGTTCCAGGAAGACTTCTACCATAAGTGTAATCTAATCTCGTGTCTGAGTATTATCTCATATGTACGCACTAGGCCCTTCACATTATATTTACCACTTGTGGTTGCTAAATATGTCGGGCGGTTCCTGGCAGACTTATACCACAAGTGCAATCTAACCTCGTGCCTAGGCACGGTTCAGTTTTAGGCATATTCATTCTTAAACAATTGTCTGTGATCATCGTGGGTTTTTAATTACAGTATTCAGTTTCAACAGATTTCAGCAGATTAGTCAATTTAGCAGATTAGACATCTCCGTAAGTTACAGCAGGTTACTTAAAGTTCCACTATCATGTTCTGCTCAATCTTAGATTGAGCCTACAGATTTGTATACCCAAATTACGGGCCTAATTAACAATATAACATTTGCCCGAGTTTTAGTCAATTTTATACAATACAGATTGTGCCCCTAAAACCCCAGCCATGATTCGTAATACAATTTATGCCAAATTATAATCTTTGATTACAGTGTATGCCAATTACCCAAAATCTCAATTTAGGCATGTTCATATTTAATAGTTATCCCTATTTCATTATAGGATCCTAAGTCATATATCATTATGCACAATAATCCCCTTCTTCCAAGTCATACATCATCATATATAGTATGCCCTAATTTTAGGTCTTAAATTACAACATGTGTTATGCCCCCAAATCTCAAGTCATATGTTCAATACACTTTATGCCCCCAAATTTATCTTTCCCAATGATTCCACATTGCGCGCGTTCGCATATCAGCGTTAGGCCTAGGCTCGAAGGTAGTCTGTCTATATAATAAAAAGGGAAGAAGAGGGAGGGAAGAGGATAACAAATCAAGCATGTAATGGCAGAAATAGGCATATAAGAACAGATCTGATGAACAAGATTAAGCATAGTCTCAGATTCAGGTTTATTAACATGTCAGTATTACAATTAAATTTCAGACCTAAAAGTAACATGAACTCACCGTGGTTGGCTTCAAAAGAAATAGGTGTTGCAGTTGTAGATCTATTCTCTTTTAATCCTAATCTGACTTAAAGAAGAAGAAGGACTTATTTTAATTTAGATTTGAGCAGCATGAAGACGCCATGAATTTGCGTGGAGAAAATAATAGGTCTCGGGTCCTTTATATAGCATAGGAGTCAAGAACTAGGCCACGAATCAGTCCAGAACCAGAAAAACGAATCTGCCTAGATCTGGCATGGGGTCAACACCCCTATAAGGGGGTCAACACCCCTGTCGACACCCCCTGGGGGGTCGACACCCTCGAGCGGGAAATTTCCCGCTCACCCAGTTTTGACTGAATTTGATTTTTGAACCTGTTTTGTTAATTAATTATTATTTAATTTAATTTTGCTTAATCCTTAAATCTTCCGAGCTTCATAACTTTTTCATATGTTATCCGATTTATGCAAACTCGGACTCTATCCCAAGCATAATTCCGAGATGAACACAATGGCGCAACCCATTTCTCTTAATTATCCTTTTAAAAATTAAGTATTCTTTAATTCGTTATTTTAATATTCTTAGAAAATATGGGGTGTTACATTCTCCCTCCTTAAAGGATTTCGTCCCTATAATCTCCAAGTTAAGAAGAATGTATATCCTACCATCCATCATCCATCTACTCATCCACTAATCACAGGCATCCATTGTCCTTAGAAAATTTCTAATATTGTATGAACATATGCAACGGTGTGTGTATATGCCACTATGCTAATGCAAAAATTAGGCCATCCACGGATTCAGTTGACCTCCTTAATTCAAATTTATGTCCGTGCCATGAGTCCAATCATGTATGCAAACATCCTAATGCATCATATAAGTACTATTTGTGTGCGCAATCATTCATCCAAATGCAACACTCATGTGATGATACATCCAATTTCATCCATAAAAGAAACAAAAATACGCACACGCATCCATATGCAATATGAGAGTGTTTTTGAGCCGATCTAGTGCCTAGTGTGTGTATACGCATCCACGAGCAACCACTAGCAATCACTTGCAGCCACTTGCAAACATCAAACATAACATGTCTCAAAAACATGTTTACACCCATTAGTTTCTTTCTAAAGGTCGAAGACTCGATCAACAGGATACAGTCGAGTGATAGAGGCAAGTACAAATAAAACAAAAACTTTGTACCCATTAGGAAATGTCAAAACTGGAAATCTATCTCATGCCACAAGGTAAGCCCCTAACCTTGTCAAGAACATCCGGACACTTACAAACTACGGGTACAGATCGCAGATTCTAGGAAACTAAGCATGATAGACCCTTTTTGGGTTACAAGAAATCCCTCCCTAGAACCAAACCATATCCCACAAAACCCAAAACGTGTGCTTCACAGTCAACTCAATGCCTAACATAGGTGCCCTCAAACCCCAACATATCACAAACAAATGAGCCATAATCCCTATGGGTTTGAGACTATAATGGGATCAGAAACAAAGACCAGTATTAAGGTGCAGAGACTCGACTGCAAAATCAAAAATAAAGAATGAGAAGCGCTGGAATCAAAAAGATTTCTAATTCGATAATTAGATAGAGAAATTAAATTTCCTACAAATTTTTTTCCTACCTCTATCATGTCCATCAGCCATGAGAGCATTCACCTGCCCTCCAGAAGATCCTGCCCTTGTCCTCATTTCTTCGGGCAGTCCCTGGTGAAGTGTCCTATTTCACCATAGTTGAAGCAAGCGCCCTTCCACTTTCTGCAATCCTTGTTCAGATGACTTAAGCTTCCACAAGTAAAACACGTTTTCTCCTTATTCTCAGTCATTTCATCCTTCTTTTTTGTTTCCTTCTTGGGCCACACTTTCTTGTTCTATGGTTCTTCGAGCGTCTCCTCTTTCTTCTCACCTTTGGCTTCCTCATGTAACAACGCCGTATCAACCAACCTTTCAAAAGTTGTGCCCATTGGGACATGGCACATAGCCAACCTGTCTAATGGTTCATTCAGACCCTTGGAAAATATCAAGGCCTACTTATGTGGTGTATTAACTAATTCCATTCCAAATCTTGCTAATTGGTTAAACTTGTTGACGTACTCCTTCATAGACAAACTCCCAGGTTTCAAAGCCAAGAACCTCTCCATGTATAAACTCTCCTCTGCTTGTGAAAGAAATTTCAACTCGACCCTTCATCTGAAGTCTATCCACATCTCTACTGCACGTCCTCCATTAGTTACTTCCCACCAAAAGGAAGCTTCATCCTTCATTAACCAATCAGCTAGCTGAACTTTCCTTCCCTCATCTATCTCAAAGAAACCAAACAAATCCTCCACTTCCTTCAGCCAATTCTGAGCCTCAACAAACGTCTCAGTTCAATAAAACGATTTTCCGCCCATCGCATGGAAGTCTTTGCATATCTTAGAAAAAGCGTCTACACGGGGAGGAGGAGGAGCAGCTACAGCTGGGGGAGGAGAAATGTCTGTTGGGCCTGCGGCAGTAGCCCTAGCCTCAAGATACCTTCAGAACCATCTCGGTATCTGTATGCCCTCTGGAAGATTAAGATCCCCATGCAGACTGAAACGAAAGAAAAAGAAATTCAAAATAGAGAATCGAAAGATAAATATATGGCTTTTGGGGATTATGTTTTCCATAATAAACTTTTCTGTTGAAGATACCCTCTTTAAAACATGTTTTTGAAAATACTTCTTTCTAAAAATGCTTTTGAAAATGGTTTTCAAAATATTTTATCTGTTTTGGTATCCTTCAGCTCTGATACCAAGTGTGGCACCCCACGTTCGTTAATGTCACTCACAAAGGGAATGCATTAAGTTTCGTGGAGCGTTATAAGTAAATAGAACAGGATATTACAAAACACATACATAAAGTAGTACCTGAAAATTTTATAACTTTATTGCAGCGGAAACAGAAATAATTTTGGTTACATCTTCAAACACCAAAACAAAGTACATAATATCATTCTTGTACAAAAGCCATCAGAATACATAATTTTTAAAACCATAATCCCACTCCAAAATGCCATATCTAAGAGAAACAAAGCTAAGCATTACTTTCAGCACTTCCAAGCACTTTAAGCAGAAAGAAATCAGAATCAAGCTTCTATGTTCCCACCCTAAGAACCAGGGGGGGCGAAGGAAGAAAAGAGGCAAAACAAAAGGGTCAGACATAAAGTCTGGCGAGTTCAGTGACTTTCAGCATAAAAACAGATAATATTCTCATGACATGTAAATAAAATTAGATGAGAGATAACGGTAACAGGAGTAGCGGGTATACATAGGTTAAGCAGAGGAAACAAAATGATATGGACCAAGCTATGCTTCTTACTTACTTTTCACTTCTCTGCACTAATACTAGTATAACAGGATTAGGTGTTACCCTAATGTCTAAACTGAAACAGAGACGGAAACAGAATGATCTTTACAGAAACAAAATACTAGTAATGGGCCTTTACCATCCCAACAGAGACAGACGGTACAGAAACAGAAGCAGAAGCAGAAACAGACGGTACCCCAACAGAAACAGACAGAACTAGATGTACCCTAAATTCTTCCCCAGGCGATCGAATCCTTAATACATAAATACCCTGTGTCGGCCCCACAAAAGGGTGTATCACTCTCTAAAGTGGCAACCTACAGAAAGACACAGGCCTATTTGTAGATGTCACGGCGTCTTAACTTCCCCAGAGCAGACCGGATCCATGCACGCACATGACCCGGTTGGAGCGCGCCATCAACACCCCCTCGCCATTATCAGAATGGACCTCATATAACCAATTCAGTAAGCGTACCCTGACCCCTACCTAGTGTTGGGTCGCTGTTTGATACCAGAAAGGGTTACTGACTGATTGGGTCCCATACAACATATGACACATGTAAATACCCCTCCTAACCTTGTGTCCTCATACTAACAGATTTTAGATGTACAGATTTCAAATTAACACGTTTGTAGACTAACAGAGCAGATTTACATATTCACAGGTTTATAGAATAAAATAGTAGGTTTATGAATTAACATGTTTATGGACTAGCAGGTTCGCAGATTAATGGATCGGAGATACGGATTATCAGATTTACAAATTAACAGATCAGATTGTGCAGATTCAACATATACAATAGGTTAAGTTTGTCGGGTCTATATACATATTACCCACCCCATCGGTTTATTAGAATTAACTTAACCCCTCCCACTTATTCAAGCAAGCTTACTTAACCCCTACTCAATTTAACAGGTTCATGTAACCCCAACATATCCAATTAGGTTAAGTGTTCCAAGTTGACAAATTATCATCATTTCTAGTTAATGCACCAGACCTCTCACGTTACATTTACCACCTGTTGATGCTGGATATGCCGGGCGATTCCGGGCAGACTTGTACCACAAGTGTAATCTAACCTCATGTCTGCGTACTATCTTATATGTACGCACTAGGCCCCTCACATTAGATTCACCACTTGTGGTTGCTGGATATGCCGGGCAGTTCCGGGCAGACTTATACCACAAGTGCAATCTAACCTCGTGCCTAGGCGCGGTTCAGTTTTAGGCATATTCATTCTTAAACAATTATATGTGTTCATCATGGGTTTTTAATTACAGTATTCAGTTTCAATAGATTTCAGCAGATTAGTCAATTTAACATATTAAACATCTCCGCAAGTTACAGCAGGTTACTTAAAGTTCCACTATCACGTTCTGCTCAGTCTTAGATTGAGCCTACAGATTTACATACCCAAATTACGGTCCTAATTCACAGTATAACATTCGCCCAAGTTTTTGTCAATTTTATACAATACAGATTATGCCCCCAAAACCTCGGCCATGATTCATAATACAAGTTATGCCAAATTATAATCTTTGATTACAGTGTATGCCACTTACCCAAAATCCCAATTTAGGCGTGTTCATATTTAACAGTTATCTCTATTTCATTATAGGATCCCAAGTCATATATCATTATGCACAATAATCCCCTTCTTCCAAGTCATACATCATCATATATAGGATGCCCTAATTTTAGATCTTAAATTACAACTTGTGTTGTGCCCCCAAATCCCAAGTCATATGTTCAATACACTTTATGCCCCAAATTTATCTTTCCCAACGATTCCCAATTGCACGTGTTCGCATATTTCGGCGTTAGGCCTAGGCTCAAAGGTAGCCTGGCTATATAATAAAAAGGGAAGAAGAGGGAGAGAAGAGAATAAAAAATCAAGCATGTAATGGCGGAAATAGGCATATAAGAACAGATCTGATGAAAAAAATTAGGCATAGTCTCAGATTCCGGTTTATTAACATGTCAAGATTACAATTAAATTTCAGACCTAAAAGTAACATGAATTCACCGTGGTTGGCTTTAAAAGAAATAGGTGTTGCAGTTGTAGATTTATTCTCTTTTAATCTTAATCTGACTTAAAGAAGAAGGACTTATTTTAGTTTAGATTTGAGCAGCATGGAGACGCCATGAATTTGTGTGGAGAAAACAATAGGTCTAGGGTCCTTTATATAGCATAGGAGTCAAGAACCAGGCCACGAATCAGTCCAGACCCAGAAAAACGAAGCTGCCAAGATCTGCCGGGTGTCGACACCTTTATAGGGGGGTCGACACCCATGTCGACACCCCTTAAGGGGGGTCGACACCCTCGAGCGGGAAATTTCATGCTCACCCAATTTTGACCGAATTTGATTTTTGAACCTGTTTTGTTAATTAATTATTATTTAATTTAATTCTGCTTAATCCTTGAATCTTTGGAGCTTCATAACTTCTTCATTCGGTGTCCGATTTATGTAAATCGGACTCTGTCCCAAGCAGAATTCCAAGAGGAACACAATGGTGTAACCCATTTCTCTTAATTCCCCTTTTAAAAATTAAGTATTCTTTAATTCGTTATTTTAATATTCTTAGACAATACGGGGTGGTATAGTAAGGATCTATATGTGAAATCAATGTTTAGCCTTGATCAGATCGGACTAGTATGGTAGCTCTTCTTCGGATCGGCATGACTCTAATTAAAGCGGATTAGTATGAAGGTGAAATCATACGATTAGTGCAACGTATTGCTTGGTTTAGGCAACATGGCTTGTAAGGATCCGATTTTGATTCAACATAGCATGACACAATAGGGCAAGTGCCAGGATGTATCACTAGTCCTTATTGGTCATCCCTAATGGAACATCCCAAAACGATCACCCCTGGATCGGTATCGATATGCAGCGGATTCATATCGGTACCAATCTGAATGACTTCGGGTTGGTTGGTCTGATTTCTTCTCCCGGATTTGTCTTTTGCACGACGTTATTTTCATGCCGCTACTCCTGCTAGACCGGGATTCCTATGCAACTACAAATAGACATTCAGATGGTCATTTGAAGGGACCTCTTTAACTCTCCTACGCCTAAGTACTGGTGATATGGAGATTGTCTTCTTTTCTCCTTAGATTTCATAGATGAAACATAACTATAAATATTATCGTATTGTATAAACAAATAACTGCAACAAGTGGAAGTAGGCTCGATTGTTAAATCATTATAAATTTGCTTCGTCATTTACTTATTTGCACTATTCTATGATTTGTTATTTCCACGATTCTGAGATTATCAGTGATTGACTTGTTATTCACTCAGGATTCAGGTATTGGAGTTAGGTTGACCAAATCACACATCAACATTTTGGCGCACTCCCCGCACCATTCACGAATGCTCTATAGCGGCGTCCGAGCAAATCGTTCGTTTTACTAGACATGCATTCTACCTTTCCTTATTTTTCATTTTTTTGTAGTCTTATATTTCTTTTGGTTTTTTTCCTTTCTTTTTTCTAGTTTCCTGTTCTCTTCTTGATGGAGAATTTATTGTTTTGGAACGTAGGTTGTATTGGCAACGATGCGTCTGCGGCTAGGCTCACACGCATCATTAGGAAGCATTCGGTTGTCTAGTGCGATTCTGGAGCCATTCATAGGGCCAGAGGAGGTTATCAAGTCTATTATCTCCGTTGGCTCCGGTGGTACCTTAGCCAACGTCTCCGACAAGATTTGAATCTTGTGGTCCAAAGATGTCGTAGTCCATCCTATTTTCAATTGTCCAGCTGCTCTCGGTGGCTTGCTCTTCTTCTTCTTTCTCCTCTTCTTTTCTTTTCTCCACGGTTTACGCTAAGTGTGATCGGATAAAGCATTTGGATCTTTGGTCTGACATCGTCTCTTTATCCAATCTGGGTTTTAGTGTTTCAGTTTTAGGTGGCGACTTTAATGTGGTTGCCTGTTAACCTGAAAAGCAAGGTGGCTCCTCGATTAACCGGATGGCAGTTGCGGATTTTAACTCTTTCATCGCCAGCTTTAGTTTTTCAGAGATTTCCTTTGTTGGTTCGGCGTTCACCTGGTGTAACAACCAGGAAGGGCCTAACCGGATTCTCTCTAGACTAAATAGCGACTATTCTATGAAGAAGAGGGAGATTTCCTTTCTGTCCCCTCTTCTTTTCATCTTAAGAGTATGTTGAGATCTTATGACACATTCCATCAGGTTGTGGAAAACTCCTAGAACTCTCCTGCCTTTGGTTATCCTTTTGCTGTCTTTACTTCTAAACTGAAGCGTCTCAAGGCCTGCCTTAAGGATTGGAACATACAAGTCTTCGAATTTCCCCTACCGTGTTAGGGGTCCGAAAAGACTCTCATATTAGTTGAATCCTCTATTGATGAGGACCCCCTCCTGTTAATATGGAGGAATAGGCACTAGCCCAGCTGGCCTTCTCTTCGAAGATCTGTATCGAGATCGACTTCCTTCGTCAAAAAGAAAGGATCAAGTGGATATTCGAAGGAGATTCGGACTCCAAATTCTTCCATTCTTCTATTTGTAAGAAGAATAATTTCCTCTAAATTCAGCGCCCTGATCTTTGTTTGGCCTCCACTCTTGGGGAGGTTAAAGAGACTAGCTTGTCGTACATCCTTTCTTTTTTGGGTTCCCTATTTGTGGAAGTTTATGATCCATCTCTTTTAGCTTTTATCCCCAGGCTAGTCTTACTGTCTAATAGTGTAGACCTAGTCGCTTCTCCTTCCTTGGATGAAATCCAGGCTTGTGTTTTCTCTCTTAGTAAGGATAATGCTAGTGATCCTGATGGCTTCAACGGCTTGTTTTACAGAAGTGTCTAGCCGATCATCCAAACGGACTTTTGTCTTGCCATCCAGAATTCTTCTCGGAGGGAGCTCTCCCTAAGGGTTGGACTGCCACCAATTTGGTCATTACCCCCGAGTGTGAAAACCCTTGCTCTTATGCGAATATCCGCCCAATCAGCTTGTGTAACTTCTCCAACAAGGTTATCTTCAAGGAATTAACCTCTCGTGTTACTCCTTTTCTGGATCGTGTCATCTCTTCCTCTCAGGCTAGTTTTGTTACAGGACGTTGGTCACTGACAACCTCATTTTAGCCCAGGAGCTGGTTTCCCAGATCAATCGTAAGGTCAGAGGTTCTAACATAGTCGTCAAGCTGGACATGATTTAGGCTTAGGCTGTATGTCTTGGTTCTTCATCATAAAGGTTCTAAGGGCTCTTGGTTTTCCGGAATCCCTTATCGATATTATCTGGAGGCTTATATCTAACTGTTGGTTATCCATTCTTATCAATGGATCTACCAACGGGTTTTTCAAGTCCGGAAGGGGTCTTCGACAAGGAGACCCCGTTTCACCGACTTTTTTCATCATAGTTTCAGAGGAGTTCATTTGAGGAGTTCATTTGAGGATTGCATTCTCTAAAGATAGCCGGCTATATCCAGAGGTTTGATATTCCGAGCGAATGTCCCCTCATCTCTTCCTTATCCTTTACGGACGACATTATCATATTCACTAATGGTAATCACCCCGTCTGCTTGCTTCTTCGCTTCATTCACCAGTACAAGAGGTCCTCGGGCCAACTCATTAACTCTTCTAAAAGTTGTCTCGTCCATGCGAAAGACTTATCCCCTATTTGGTCTTCTTGGATCGAAAACCTAACCAGGTTAAAGGCCCTCCCCTTGCCTTACCTCGGTATTGTCCTTTACCATGGTTAGAAGCTCAACGCTATTTTCGATCCCCTGACTTACAAAGTCAGGGGAAAGATTATTAAGTGGAATGCGACTCCTCTCTCAAGCAGGAAAACTATTTCTTATACAGTCAGTACTTGACTTTATAGTTTCGCATGTCTTTGCAGCTCTGACTCCTACTTCCTCCTTCTTCCGGCCTTACCAATCCTTGGCCTCGTCCTTCTTTTGGGTAAAGAAGGATAATGATTTTCGTCATCACTGGATTTCTTGGGATGTCTTTTGTCATCCCAAAAGGGAATGGGGCCTTGGCCTTCGAAATCCAAAGGATATCTGCATTGCTTGAGCTTGCCAGTTGTGGGGACGGTTTGGAGCGAATGATTTCCTTTGGGCATGTTTGCTCCATGCTAAATACCATAGCCTTCAGGTAATGAATTTCAGCGGTATCCCACCCTACGATAGAGAGACGTGGAAACATATGAAATCCGTGAAGGCCCTCTTTGATTACATAGTGGTGGATCAGGTTGGGATGGCAGCCCTTTCTCTATAAGGGCGGCTTGGAGTTCGGCAAGAACTCCAAACTTCCTTATTTTCTCTTTCATTTGGGATATCTGACTAAATCCGAAGCTTTCTTTGTTAATGTGGAGAAGTATTCATGAAGGGTTACCGCTAGACGACAACCTTCAAAGGATTGACATCCCAATCGTGTCCCATTGTAGATGTTGTCGCTTCAGTGACTTGGAGTTCAGTGCTCATTTGTTTTTCTGCAGCCCCTATGCTAGCATTGTCTGATACTACTTTGGAAATTTGATTGGTTTTCATAGTAGTTCCGAGTCCTTCGTACATTAACTGAGATACTAGTGGTCCGACATCTCAGGCAATTCTGTCTGATCTTCTCTTTTTCGTGTGATTCCATGCCTTATCTGCTTGTACCTTTGGTGCTTACTAAAGTAGGCCATTTTTGATGAGTCTCCTATGGATCCTCCTACCATCATTCGTAGGGTAAGGAATGACATGTTCCTTACCTTTCATGGTAGCCCTTTTAAGGGATTTGGCTCCCGCTCTATTCGGTTGGTGCATACTTTTGAGATCACATCTACTCCTCCTTCCCACATGCAGGGATAAATTGATTTTGTCCTATTTTTAACCGCTTACAACACCTTCCCCCTAGGTCTTATGTTGTTTTCTAGTCATATAAGGTCTGGAATACAAGTTTTTTAGGCTATATTAGGTAGCTGGAGCAAGAGATCTTGCTTTGAGCTCGTGAACTTTAGCTTATCTCTAGGGAGACTTTATGGCGTGTTGGATTAGGAATCCATTAGGATGAAGGTTTTGCTCTTTCCTATTTTCCAGCTCTACCTGTGATTGGAGGTTTCTGCTCCGTCATTGGATTATTATGGGTTGATCTTTCTACCCCGCGTGCTTCCTGGTTGCGGTGACATTTTGAATGGCGTCTACTGTTTCTCATCTTATTTGTTTTTTTTACAGTTGTTTTTAGAGTTCAAACTGTGTTTTGTGTGTGAGCGACGACTGTTTGTATTCTTTTACTTTGGCGGGCTTTGTTTTCGCTTTACTCTTCTTTCCTTTTTACGGCTCTAGCTCTTAGCTAGACCACTATTGTAAACCACAAGAGATTGGCTATTATCTCCTTCTTGTGTTGTTTATATATTTCCTTTTTAAAAAAAGGACACTTATATTACACTCTGATGTAAATAAGCATAATTGGACATATGTTAACCCTAAGGAAAAACAGGAATGCAGAAAGAAACATGGTTGTTCTAATAAATCAATAGTAGATAATACTGCAGACAAAAGTAAAGATAGTGCTAATCAGTTTGATATTTTGGTGATGAGGGTTTAGCAAGTGATGTTGGTCTTGATCATGAGTTAAAAGGTGGTACATATCAGGCTAATGATAATTTGGAAATGAATGAGGATCCATCTACTATGAATCAACAACCAGATATGGATAAGAATATGTCCGAGGATGTAGATGATGTATCTTTAGTTGGTAATATTTTTGAGGAAGTAATTGCTGGGGACAAATCTGAAATGCCATCATCATCTGCTGTTGCCACTGGGTTTTCTTCTTCTGCATTTTCTAGTTTGAGTAACTCAACTAATTTGGCATAATCTTCTCAGTCCTATTCTGATGCTATTAAGTCATGTACATCGACCTTTAGCTCATCTGCTTCTTCTAGCACAAGCCTTTCTTTGAGCAATTCTTCTTCTTCACTGGCTAAGTCTTCTCCTTATGATGGTTTAAAACCTCCATCCACAATCATTTTACCACCTCCTAATGTGACAGGATCTGGTCTTGGATTTCCTATTGTGGATGCTACCTTGTTATCAACTGCAGAGCCTACTAGATCTATTCGTTCATCCAAATCTAAGAAGCTTAATGGTAAATTATGGGAAGACATGGATGAAGGTAGGGAGTACGCTACAGAGGATGTATTTCCATTGAGCAATAAGATGAAATCTACTAAAAGACATATAAGAAGCAACTGAACTCCTCTATTTGACCCTTTTTTCACCTGAAGTTGTTGCAGTTTTATAGTCCGAAGGCTTTGCAGTTTCTTTGAGACGCAATATTTAGTATTTTAGATACTCTACAGTTAGGTTGAATGGTAGTTTGTTATGTGTTTTGGTTATATTGTGGTATGGTGTAGGAAGTTGATTCTACTGATGCTACTGCAGTTTACGTCAATGTCTGCAGTTTATTTTATTGGCTACCTTATGATGCAGAATAGTGATGAACAAGGAAGTTTCTTCTGAGTTTTTGTGAAGCCTATTAAGATTAGAGTCTTATATTGAAATCAGTAGTTATTTTGATTTATCTTTTAAATGTTTAAACAGCGAATTTGTGGTCATGTGAAGCATTTGTAAGTGTTGTATCGAAATCTGCTTTGTGTAAGTGTTAGCTATGTAATAGCTAGATGTTGTTTATCATGTAATATCTAATGTAGTAATAAAATTTTGTACTTAACTTTCAAAAAAAAGGATACTTTTATTCTGTAACTTAGACTATTGAAGATTTCTATAATGGAGAAAAGGATAAAGGCAGATTCTTCTACAAACGCCGAAGGCATCAGACATGAGGGAGACTAAAAGGCCTCCTCTTATGGAGAACCTTCCATCTATTTGACTACATAAGAGATGGAGGAAACGAGTCATGGAGTTACAAGTTAAGATGGAGAATCAAGAGAAAATAATATAGAAGATAC
Organism: Allium sativum; assembly: GCA_030737875.1. NCBI lineage: Eukaryota > Viridiplantae > Streptophyta > Magnoliopsida > Asparagales > Amaryllidaceae > Allium > Allium sativum. The sequence continues at coordinate 885,568,483 of CM060915.1, read as the reverse complement.
TCTCAAGGCTTGGAGGACTGAGGTGAAAATCATAACAGTGGAGCAAAGACCACTAAGATAGAAGCACGAGAGTGGGTTTTAATCCTATGTGTGTGTTTTGCAATATGCAGGAGGAATCCATTCATCATCTTTTCTTTGGTTGTGACTTTACTTATCCTATTTGGGTTGCATCAAGTATTCACTTGCTAGGCTTCATTCCAGTTATATCATCCATTTTTTATTATTGGCAACACAACACAATTAGTCAAAATCTAGATGCTTTCATTGTAATATTATAGTGGTGTGTTTGGAAGGAAAGAAATGCAAGGATCTTTAGTAGGAAATCATGTAATATTATGGGAGTTTGTAGGTGTATTGATTTCATTTTCCATTCATAGTCAGGTACAAGTGCTGCTCCATTTAGATTTGTCCTGCCTGAAGCTCCTAAAGAATCGGTGGGTAGCAATAGCTCCAGTCGCGAACTTGTTTGAAGGGGTTTAGTAGTTGGATTGTGCATTTTGGCTCTATTGTTATCTTTGGTTTCCCTTGCTATTTGTGCTATATATGCTAGTTGTATTTAATCTTTATTAGGAAGCATGTGGTGTTTGTTTTATAATGATGTATTTTGGCCACCAGTTGGGCTTGTCAACTGGTTAGGACTTATATATATATATATTAATTGGCTATGTAGTATCACGCTACACATCCGTTTGCTCAACAAAAAAATAGATGTGGATCAGTGCCGATCTAGACCTTTAGATTGAAACTGATTTAGAATGCACGAGGTGCATGCCTCCAGCTCCCCAATCCATTGATGTTCCGATTGATGTGATTTGTGCTAGAGCTGAGGTGGACCACTCTAGAGCTGGGAATGTTGGAAGACTTGTACATGGAATAGGTCGAACTTCTACTAATGAATTTGTTGGATTGCAACATGAGCAAATACTTTTTAGAGTACCCTCTAAGGATTTGAGGGAAGGTGATTTATTTGCTAACGAATGCGATAGATTAGTTGAGATGATATGACTCATGATGAGAGGTGGATTATTTAGCCAAGGATATGAAGATGTTACTAAGAGCCCTTTCATTCCTAATATCTAGAATGTAAGGACCACACCGGGTTTCAAGCTTCTGGTTTTGGCGGCATATGATGGAAGATCAGACCCCATGGTGAATCAAACGCGCTACATCAAGCAGTTGGATGTACTAGAGGCATCCTCAAAATTGGTGGCGAAGTGTTTTTCAATGTTTCTAACAGATTTGATTGTGCTTTGGTTTAGGCTGCTTATCAACGAGTTGATTGGGTCTTGAAATGAACTCTTGGACTGGTTCATGAGGCAGTTCATAGTTTACATATTCAAGGATCGAAGAATGTGATGACATTGACCACGATAATACAATGGCAAGGATAAATGTTGGTGTGGTTCCTGGAGGGATTTAGTGTGATGGTAGCTTCTATTGACAAATTATAATCGTCGATGATATTGATAGCGACTGTATCTGCAGTGGTCGATGATTCTAAATTCAAAGCAAGATTGGAGAGGGATCCCTTGAGGGACCTCGATGAATTCTATTTCGATGCAGATAGATATCTACACAAAGAGGATGCGTAGGCACAGAGGAAAGTTAAAGTCAATGCCCTAATAGAGGAAGAGACACTCGAAGCGAACTTTAAACCTAATAGGGGAAAGAGAAAGATTAAATGTGAGCGTGAAGGCTTGAGGAAAAATAGGAATGTGTAGGGAGAATCCCTCCTATATGAAATTGAATGAATTGACGAAAAGGATTTACTTGGATACTTGGTGGAATATCCCATATTCAAAATTACCTCCGAGATAACCAACTGAAAAAGAGGAGAAGGGAAAAATACTGCCTATTCCACAAATTGGATGGGCATACTACCTCAAAGTACCAACATATTTGGGATGAAATGGAAAAGCACGTTAGGAACAGATGACTCTAAGACTAAGTTGAAATTAGAGGGATAGTGTTTGGGCATGGACATCCGTCTGCAGCCCAGAACGAAGGAGGACCTCAATTTAGAAGTCAAATTATCATAGATGAAGGTGATAATGGCATGACAACTAATAACCGCCTCATGAATTAGCATCTTAACAACATACACATGTACGGGGCCATGATTCGATCCTCAAGCATGCTTTGTGTAACAACCTGAATTCCGATAGACTGATTTTTTTTCCCAAAATTATAATCCATCAAAACTCGTGTTGGTTGCTCTGGTATCCTGCAGAAAAGACAGAGATATAAAATATATCAGAGCTCAGAAAATATCTCACAGCGGAATGGATAAAATATAATATAATCAAAATATAGCCTTACCCAAATTATAATACTGCCTAACCCATATCCAAAGCTATCATATCTCGGCCACAAGTCTAACCTGCAAGAATGTGATGAGGAAGGGGTCAGAACACAGGTTCTGCTGACTGGATTTAAACTATACATTTTGGATAATCCTACATATACCGTTCAATCACATTTTCTTGTTTATTTGGTTACTTGGGTTAACATCATTCAAGGCTTACAGACACGTCGTACCCATTTACTCCCCAGTGGATTAGCCTAATAAAGTATATATGTAGGGTACACCCCATGGTACCCCACCCGCACAGTCTCCGCCATAACGCCACCGAAATAAACGTAGTCCCTCATCCTACACCGAAATGACGTACGAACGTCTATATAACAATGCTACGTTCCGCATAGAACTGCCATCGCCATGCTACGTAATCGTACGAACTTCCACCTTTGATCGAATCAGATTGTAGAGTAATGCCTTAGAGCCTATGATCCACCGCCTAGAGCAGACATGCATGTATCTAGACTTTCCCACATACGTATCGCCAATCGTACTCAATGCCTTAATCGTACATATCCACTAATGTGCACCGAGTTCCATGGAAAGGCTATATAAGAAACACGAAACTTGGTTAGGAGCTATTCCATATCTGTACAGGCCCTCCTTTAAGAGCCTCAAAATATAGATATCCCTCGGGTCTATTTTTCATGGTGGCTATGGCCCCACCTCGGCCCCTCCCTCAACTAGTAAAGACTACAAGAGCTAAGTGAGTTGCCCCTAACAAACAATCTCAACATCCAGTTGGCGTCCCCCTTCAACCATTGTGACTCGATAATGAAAGGTGGATAGCGTCTTGGGTTTAGCCCTAATCTTTTCGCATTATATTGGCCGCAGCGTCGATGGGTACCCCACGATCTACTATCCTTATTAGTCGTGACCCCTTCCTCCTTCTTGAGGCGACCATTGAGTCTTCCTTGTGTCGCCTCGTCATAGCTTTCTAACTGCAAAGCTACTTTTGCAGTCAAGGCTACTCATCGAATAGTTACGCCCAAACCCAACCTCTGTGAGCACAGCCCGAACACTTCACCACCACATAGGACAACCAGGGGAATCTTCCACGTCCTAGGAAGCCGCGTGCTTCCCTTCTAGTCCTTCGGAGCCGACAGAATAATCAGATGAACGTGCGCTCCCCTCGTACCTCATGACACCACGATGATCTACCTCGTTGGGTTATTCACCCTCAAATGTAAGGACTGGTCCAAGCGCCTCATTTTAATGTGTTATTAGACTCTATGTCTAAACATTCAATTATGCGCTTGCTCTACCTTATCGGTTTTTCATTTAACTTGGTTATTCCTATTCATATTGACTTCTTATTCAAGTTACCAAGTTCCTCTTGCTTATTAATTTCAGTAATATAACTTAACCCATTTAAGTTTATTAATAAGCCCACAACATGTTATTCTCTAGATTGTGATCCAAGGCCTGTAATCCACAATCCCTTTATATTATTGTTTGATTTCATAGTTACAATAACATGTTCTACTTAATATGTAATTAAGTATATCTCAATTCACCTGTTTTCTACTTAATGTGTCACTCATTATTTATGATTAGATATAACTTATTTCATTTTCATAAGTTTGCCTCATTCTTTCTCATTTGATCATAATTCCATCTTACACTGTCACTACAAGTTATCGTTTTTTACTTATTAACTTAGTTCTCTTAACTAATGTTTACTAATAAGTTTCCTTTCCATTAATATAACTTATGTTGTCCTCATCAGTAGATTTCAGATTCTCGTTCTTATAGATAACTTTTACAATTAAGTACAACTTATTCCATTACATAAGTTATTCCATTTCCTTTATCGTTCATTATAACCTAAGTTAGAATATCCACTTTTCCCTAGGAAAATCCTACCTATTATGTAACATTCTCATTAATGTAATTTATTAATAATAGGTTATTATCATTCCCCGTTCATTCCACTTTTTTTACTGTTGTAATTATCTTTATTTCCATTATTCGTTTCCATTAATCACAATTAGTGCCATTTATTTCTATCCTTATATATATATGCACTAGACCTCTTAGATTATATTAACAACTTGTGGATGCTGGATTTGCCGGGCAGTTCCGAGCAGACTTCTTCCACAAGTTGAATTTAACCTCGTGTCTTAGCACTGTTACATGTATATTTACACACTAGACCCTTCACATTAAATTAACAACTTGTGGACGCTGGATTTGCCAGGCGGTTCCGGGCTGACTTCTATCTCAAGTTGAATTTAACCTCGTGTCTTAGTGCAGTTACAGTTTTCTATTTAATGTAAATTTTCCATATAATTTAGGCGTGTCCATTCTTTCAAATTTTTACCGTAATCTATATTTTACATATCATCATGTTAAGCCCATTTTATGTCGCATGTTCTTTCTAACATGTAATTAATTTCATCTCAAAATAACATGTGATCATCAAATCATGTAATTATTCTAATTTAGCATGTAATGATTCCAATTTCTACAATTAAGGGTTCAAGTACATAAATGTCACAAGTTAACATGAAATTAGAACAACAGTAATCGCTACACATATTTTAACAAGTTTACATTTCAACATGTGAACATTTAATTTTTTCAACATATGAATTCTCCAACATATTAATATTTTAACATATTAATATTTCAATATGTAATATTAGCATTTCAACACATTTAATCATTCTAGCCGATTACATTGCATATTAACGGGGAATGTCAAACGATAATATACCATTATCAAAAATGATATAACTTAAATCCACTCACATAATTTGCTTACCAAATCCTGAATCTGGTCCAGATCTGGCATTCCATGGTTTCCATTAACTAGATTTAGAAACTAACAACCATGGATCCACAATTCTTATTAAAAGAAAAAGGGAAGAAAGAGGAGAAAATTGAATAGCCCAGATCCAATAATATACCATACTTTGAATATGATTCTGAACACCTTCTAATTAATTAATATTCATTCTTTTCCTCTAGATCTTAATTCAGAATTTTCCTAAACTAATTATCTTATTTTTCTAAAGAGTATTGAGGAGGAAGAAGAATGGCAAAATATAGACGTTATCTTTTAAATACGAGATTTAGGCTAGGTTCTGCTAGCCTATTTATAGATGTTCAAGATCTTATTGTACACGCAGTGTTGAGTCAACATTCGAACTTGGCTAAGAAAACAGTCCAGATTCGTAGACGAATCTAGCTAGATCCGGGGTGGGATCGACCCCTGGGTCGACCCCCCTATAGGGGTGTTGACCACTAGGTCGACCCCCTATAGGTGTATCGACCCCCAGATCGACCTCATGGGTCCCGCAAGTTGTTTTGGCATAGAAGTTTAATTTCCAAATGTTTGAATTTCTAGAATTCATTTAACTGTTATATTTACATATAATCTCCTTATATGTATACAAATCTTCTAATGACCATTTTACGCGTATATATATGCACAACTTTTATTTCGATTTCAAAATTCAAACGGTTTGTGCCGTTATTTTATTCTTACCATATTTCTTTGATTCCAACCTTATTTTGAATTTTTATCCTATATATATATATATATATATGCACATATATACATATATATTCTCACATACGTATACATATATTTTCTATACATCCTTATACGTATACTTTTCCTTATATGTATGTTTATACATATTTTCTCTTTAGAACATGTGTTATTTTAACCGTTCTCGTAAAACAAAAGTATGACAGCGGTGGGGAACGAACTCTGTACCTCTTGTATGCAAGCCACATGCTCTAACCAACTGGACTACTAAGGCCATTGTTAACAAGGCTTAAAAAAATGGTAGTTACTTTTCTCTTCTTACTTCTCTTTTTCATGTTTGTTACAATATTTCATTTAAACCATTGCATGAATCCTTTTCTTTTATTTTTCTTTTATTAATAATGCATAATATTTGTAAATCAGTGCATGCAACATATTTATACTGCATGCAACCAATCCTTTCTTTCTTTTTATGCATGCATTACATTTTTATTTGCATTAATCTTTTCTTCTTTTTTAGTGCATGTATTTATTACATGAAGTCACATGTTATCTTTATTTTATTCTTCATATATATATATATATATGTTTATACATATATATACACATATGCATTATTTAATTATTTAATTGTTATAAAATGTGGGGTGTTATGTTCTCCTACCCTTAGAAAATTTCGTCCTAGAAATTTGATAAGAATAAAAATCAATTAACCCCTCGCATAATATACATCCATCATGTGTGCATCCAATTTTTGCAAACATTGTGCACTTATGCAAAGTGAAATACAACATAATAATACATGTATGCCTAAGCGGTACCTCCTACGTGTATGCAAATTTTTCAAAAATTCTTTAAAAACATGATGCTTACATCTTAAATATACCGGCAGTTCTACACGATTGCAATATTTTGAAAATAAAAATACATTTTCATCCAAATTTTCTTACACTTTTGCATAGCAAGAGTGCTGTTCATCCAATTTTTGAGTCCAAAATTCTACCAACGAACTTTAGTTTTTTTCGAATTTCGGAAAAATCTAATTTTCTAAATTCAATTTCTTATGTTACAAAAGGTGGAAATAGGAAAACTTCACGTCTCCTATTTTATTTTTCAACCTTTTTCTAACTGTACTTGGATTTTATGAAACTATTTATAAAGAATCCCTTTTTTCCTATCCAAGCACAACCCACATAAGAAAAAAATTCTTTGTTACTCATTTTCTTTTTTAACTTATCTTTGAAATTATTATATTTATCCATCTTTTCTCATAATTTTCCATTTTTCTTTAACTGTCGTGTTTGTTGCTTTACTGAATTTGTTGTTTCCTTTTTAGTTATGCCATTACTCTTTTCTTAGTTTATTTAATCATCAGATCAAAGTTTAGTTTTCAAATAAGCCTTCTAGTCCTTTAACTAAAACAGGAAAATAGACACTCTACACAACTACTACTAAGTGCTAAGAATCTCGGGACTATGCCCCCCTTAGACACCAAGCCTGAACCATGGGATCAGTGACAGGTTTAGGTTTTACCCTAACTACCCAACAGGAACAAAATAGCAGAATGATCGCAACAGAAATGCAATAACAGGTTGTACCCCTAACATGAAAGTTAGCAACAGGATCTAAATACTTACTTTCCCTTTACTATCTAGTAGTCACCATAGTCCTAGCTGTGTACCAACAATTATTTCAAGCAACACCCAAGGCTTTTCAATGCTTACACATTTACGGGAACTTACCATTATTCCAAGATAATCATCGCTATTTACTTTATAGCCTTAAAACTTTTCCCGCCTTCCCTCGGCACTAATCATTACCTATAACATACTTTTTAAAATACGGTTTGGCCTTTTCATTTCACTTTTCTTCCAAAAGCCAAAAATATCAAAATTTTATTTTTCTTCACCAAAACTTACTTTTGCCAAACCATAAAACATGTCATTTTACATATTAAAAAAATGTAAATCATTTTTTTTTCAAATCACAAAAAATGGTGTAGATAAGGACGACTATTTCTTAATTAGGTTTACGGCTTGTTCTTGCCTACAAGGTCGATTCAGTTTCTTACTACAAGGTGCAAACATCTACTCTATTCTAAATTTGTACAACTTATTTTTTCCACCCAACAAAATTCTTTTGTTAAAACAATTTATCAAAAATGATTGTCAAAAGAATAGTGACTTCAAAACTACTTTATTAAAAATTCTTTTATGCAACAAAACAAGAAAACTAGCGAGCTATATATGCTCTATAACATGCACCTTTTACTCAGAGAATTTAATTTTAGACAAAATTTTGGTAAGAAATCACTATTTACAAAATACCCCATTTTACTTCAATACCCAATACATACTTCTTTACATATTTTAAAACTATAAGTTTTAAGATTACAACTTGAAAACACCATAAACCATCTCCCAAAAGCTTTCATAATTTCAAGTTCTTAAAAGCTAGAAATAGGGTAAGACTCAAAGCGGGTTTCTAATTTTCTATGCTTTCCTAAGCACTCCTACAAGGTCAATTCTCTCAGCTATATATATTCGTAATCCATTTTTCTTTTTTTAACCTTTTCCAATTTATAAGTTTTTACTGCCAAGCCCACTAATATGAAATATCAACATATGGGATCCTCCTTTCTCTATTTCAAAATATATTGTACACTTGCCATCAAAATTTCCTAAGGGTCTCAAATTTCCATATTCATTCCTTTAGTGTACAAAACAGTCATCACAATTCTTACCATATTATACTCTTTCTATTTAGTGGTTTCCTCTATGGATCTAGGTGTGTGTGTGTGTGTGTATATATATATATAATATTTATATTTTAAAAATACAAATACATTCACTCTTTATTTATACAGGAATCCTAAACCTAAGCTCTAATACCAGATGTAAAAACCCAAATTCTGATAGACCTATTTTTTTTTCAAAATATAATCCATCGAAACTCGTGTTGGTTGCTCTGGTATCCTACAGAAAAGACAAAGATATAAAATATATCAGAGATCAGAAAGTATATCACAGCAGAATGGATAAAATATAATATAATAAAAATATAGCCTTACCCAAATTATAATATTGTCTAACTAGCATCCAAAGCTATCATATCTCTTCCACAAGTCTAACCTACGAGTATGTGATGGGGAGGGGGTCAGAACACAGGTTCTGGTGACTGGATTTGAAATATACATTTTGGATAACCCTAAATATACTGTTCAATCGCATTTTCTTATTTATTAGTTACTTGGGTTCAACACTCAATGCTTACACACACATCGTACCCACTTACTCCCCAGTGGATTAGCCTAATAAAGTATATATGTAGTTATCCCTAGATTAAGGTATGCCCCATGGTACCCCACTTGCACGGTCTTTGCCATAACGCCACAAAAATATACACAGTCCCCTATCCTACGCTGAAATGACGTAAGGACCTATATATAACTATGCTACATTCCGCATAGAACTGCCATCGCCATGCTAAGCGTACGGACGTCCACCTTTGATTGAATCAGATCACAGAGTAATGCCCTAGAGCCTACGATACACCACCCAGAGCAGACATACATGTATCTAGACTTTCCACGTACGTATCGCCAATCATACTCGATGCCTTAACTGCACATAACCTTATATGTGCACTGAGTTCAGTGGCAGGACTGTACAAAAAATACGGAACTCGGTCGGGAGCTTTTCCATATCTATACAAGCTCGCCTTTAAGATCTTAACATATAGATATCCCTCCGGTCCATTTTTCATAGGGGCTATGGCCCCACCTCGGCCCCTCCCTCAACTAGTAAAGACTACAAGAGCTAAGCAACTTACCCCTAACAAACAATCTAAACATCCAGTTGGTGTCTCCCCTCAGCCATTGTGCCTCGATAGTGAAAGGTGGATGGCGTCTTGGATTTAGCTCTAGTCTTTTCACAATCTACTGGCTGCCAATGACGGGTACCCGATGATCTACTATCCTTGGTCGTCGGGACCCATGCCTCCCTCTTGAGGCAACTGCCGAATCACCCTAGTGTCACCTCGTCATAGCTTTATGACTACAAAGCTACTTTTGAGGTCATGGCTACTCACCGGGTAGTTACGTGCAGACCAACCTCTGTGAGCACTGCCCGAACACTGCACCACCATAAAGGACTACTGGGGGCACCGTCCACGTCCCAGGAAGTCACATGCTTCCCCTTCCAGTCCTTCGGAGCCAACAGAATAATCAGATGAATGTGCGCTCCCCTCGTGCCTCATGACACCACGATGATCTATCATGTCGGGTTATTCACCCTCAAAGGTAAGGACTAGTCCAAGCGCCTCAGTTCAATTATGCGCTTGCTCTACCTTATCTGGTTTCCATTTAACTTGGTTATTCCTATTCATATTGACTTCTTATTCAAGTTACCAAGTTCCTCTTTTTTATTAATTTCAGTAATATAACTTAAAACATTTAAGTTTATTAATAAGCCCACAACATGTTATTCTCTAAATTATGATCTAAGGTCTGTAATCCACAATCCCTTTATATTATTGTTTGATTTCATAGTTACAATAACATGTTGTACTTAATATGTAATTAATTATATCTCAATTCACCTGTTTTCTGCTTAACATGTCACTCATTATTTATGATTAAATATAACTTATTTCATTTCATAAGTCTGCCACATTCTTTCTTATTTAATCATAATTCCATCTTACATTGTTGCTACAACTTATCGTTGTTTACTTATTAACTAAGTTCTCTTAACTAAGGTTTAGTAATAAGTTTCCTTTCCATTAATATAACTTATGTTGCCCTTATCAGTAGATTTCAGATTCTCATTCTTATAGATAACTTAATTTACAATTAAGTACAACTTATCACATTACATAAGTTATTCCATTTCCTTTATCATTAATTATAACCTAAGTTATAATTCCCACTTGTCCCTAGGACAAGCCTACCTATTATGTAGCATTCTCATTAATGTAATTTATTTATAATAGGTTATTATTATCATTCCCCATTCATTCCATTTCTTTTACTGTTGTAATTATCTTTCATTTCCATTAATCACAATTAATGTCATTTATTTCTGTCCTTCTATATATATATATATATATATAGTTAGTTAGTTAGTAGACCACTCACATTAAATTAACAACTTGTGGATGTTGGATTTGCCCGACGATTCCGAGCAGACTTCTTCCATAAGTTGAATTTAACCTCGTGTCTTAGCACCGTTACATGTATATTTACGCACTAGACCCCGCATATTAAATTAACAACTTGTGGACGTTGGATTTGCCGGGCGGTTCCGGGTAGACTTTTGCCACAAGTTGAATTTAACCTCGTTTTTTAGTACAGTTACAATTTTCTATTTACTGTAAATTTTCCATATAATTTAGGCATGTCCATTGTTTCAAATTTTTACAGTAATCTATATTTTGCATGTCATCATATTAAGCCTATTTTATGTCGCATGTTCTTTCTAACATGTAATTAATTTCATCTCAAAATAACATGTGATCATAAAATCATGTAATTATTCTAATTTAACATGTAATGATTTCAATTTCTACAATTAAGGTTCAAGTACATAAATGTCACAAGTTAACTTGAAATCAGAACAATAGTAATCGCTACACATATTTTAACAAGTTTATATTTCAACATGTGAACATTTAAACGTTTCAACATATGAATTTTCCAACATATTAATATTTTATCATATTAATATTTCAACATGTCATATTAGCATTTCAACACTTTTAATCATTCTAGTAGATTACATTGAATATTAACGGGGATTGTCAAATTATAATATACCATTATAAAAAATGATATAACTTAAATTCACTCACCTACTTTATTTTCCAAATCCTGAATCTGATCCAGATCTAGCATTCCATTGTTTCCTTAACTAGATTTAGAACCTAACAACCATGGATCCACAATTCTTACTAAAAGAAAAAGGGACAAAAGAGGAGAAAATTTAATAGACCAGATCCAAGAATTTCCCTTATTTCGAATATGATTCTGAATACCTTCTTATTAATATTCATTATTTTCCTCTAGATCTTGATTCAGAATTTTCCTAAACTAATTATCTTATTTTTCTAAAGAGATTCCAGGAGGAAGAAGAATGGAAGAGTATAGACGTTGTCTCAGAAATATGAGATTTAGGCTAGGCTCTGCTAGCCTATTTATAGGTGTTCAGGATCTTATCGTACACGCAGCTCTGAGTCAGCATTCGAATTTGGTTAAGAAAACAGTCAAGATTAGTAGACAAATCTAGCCAAATCTGTGCTGGGGTCAACCTCCCTGTAGGGGTGTCGACCCCTAGGTCGACCACCCTATGGGTGTGTCGACCCTAAGGTCGACCCCACTGGGTCCCGCGAGCTGTTTTGGCGTAGAAGTTTAATTTTCGAATGTTTGAATTTCGGGAATTTATTTAACTATTATATTTACATATAATCTCCTTATATGTAAACAATTCTTCTAATAACCATTTTACGCGTATATATGTACACACAACTTTTATTATGATTTCAAAATTCAAACGATGTTGTACCGTTATTTGATTTTTACCATATTTCTTTGATTACAGCCTTAATTTGAATTTTTCTCTTATATATATATATTTGCACATATATACATATACATATATTTTCTATACTTCCTTATCCGTATACTTTTCCTTGTATTGCCTTTATACATATTTTCTCATTAGAACATGTGTTATTTTGTCCTTTCCCTTAAAACACAAATATGACAGCGGTGGGGATCGAACTCTGTACTCTTGTATGCAAGCCACATGCTCTAACCAACCGGACTACTAAGACAATTGTTAACAAGGCTTAGAACAATGATAGTTATTGTTCTCTTCTTACTTTTCTTTTTCATGCTTGTTACAATATTTCATTTAAACCATTGCATGAGTCTTTTTCTTTTATTTCTCTTTTATTATTAATGCATAATATTTGTAAATCAGTGCAGTCAACATATTTATATTGCATGCAACCAATCCTTTCTTTCTTTTTATGCATACATTACATTTTTATTTGCATTAATCTTTTCTTCTTTTTTAGTGCACGTATCTATTACATGCATTCACATATTATCTTTATTTTATTCTTCATATATATATATGTATATTTATGTTCATGCATATATATATATACACACACACATATGCATAATTTAATTGTCATAAAATGCGGGGTGTTTCATTCTCCCACCTTAGGAAATTTCGACCCAGAAATTTGATAAGGTAAAAATCAATCAACCTCTTGGATAATATACATCCATCATGTGTGCATCCAATTTTTGCAAACATTGTGCACTTGTGCAAAGTTAAATACGACATAATAATACATGTATGCCTAAGCGGTACCTCCTATGCGTATGCAAAATTTTCAAAAATTCTTTAAAAACATGATGCTCACATCCTAAATATACTGGCAGTTCTACATGAATGCAATATTTTGAAAATAAAAATACATTTTCATCCAAATTTTCCCACACTCTTGCATAGCAAGACCGCAGTTCATCCAATTTTTGGGTCCAAAATCCTACCAACCAACTTTATTTTTTTCAAATTTCGGAAAAAACTTAATTTTCCAAATTCAATTTCTTATGTTACAAAAGGTGGAAAACAGAAAACTTCACATCTTCCATTTTTCCTTTTTACCTTTTTCTAACCGTACTTGGATTTTATGAAACTATTTATAAAGATTCCCTATTTTCCTATCCAAGCACAGCCCACATGAGAATTTTCTTTGTTACTCATTTTCTTTTTCAACTTATCTTGAAAATATTTTTACCCATCTTTTCTCAAAATTTTCTATTTTTCTTTAACAATCATGTTTGTTGTTTTGCCAAATTTATTTTTTCCTTTTTAGTTATGCCATTACTCTTTTCTTAGCTTATATAATCATCAGATCCAAGTTTAGTTTTCAAATAAGCCTTCTAGTCCTTCAACTAAAACAAGAAAACAGACACTCTACACAACTACTACTAAGGGCCAAGAATCTCGGGACTATGTCCCCCTCAGACACCAAGCTTGAACCACGGGATCAATGACAAGTTTAGGTGTTACCTTAACTACCCAACGGGAACAAAATAACAGAACGATTCCAAAAGAAATGCAATAACGGGTTGTACCCCTAACATGAAAATTAGCAACATGATCTAAATACTTACTTGCCCTTTACTATCTAGTAGTTACCACTAGTCCTACCTGTGTACCAACAATTATTTCAAGCAACAAACTAGGTTTTTCAATGCTTACGCATTCTACGGGAACTTACCATTATTACAAGATAATCCTCGCTATTTACTTTATGGCCTCAAAACTTTTCCCGTCTTCCCTAGGCACTAGTACTTACCTACTACATACTTTTTAAAATATGGTTTGGCCTTTTCATTTCACTTTTCTTCCAAAAGCCAAAAATATCAAAATTTTATTTTTCCTCATCAAAACTTACTTTTGCCAAAGCATAAAATATGTCATTTTATATATAAAAAATTGTAAATCATTTTCTTTTCAAATCACAAAAACTGGAGTAGATAAGGACAACTATTTCTTAATCAGGCTTACGGCTTGTTTTTGCCTATAAGGTCGGTTCAGTTTCTTACTACAAGGTGCAAGCATCTACTCTATTCTTAATTTCTACAACTTATTTTGTCCACCCAACAAAATTCTTTTATTAAATTTTTTATCAAAAATGATTGTCAAAAGAATAGAGACTTCAAAACTTCTTTAATAAAAATTCATTTATGCAACATAATAAGAAAACTAGCGAGCTATACATGCTCTATAGTATGCACCTTTTACTCAAAAAATTCAATTTTAGACAAAATTTTCGCAAGAAATCACTATTTACAAAATACCCCATTTTACTTCAAAACCAAGTATGTACTTCTTTACATATTTTGAAACTATAACTTTTAAGATTACAACTTGAAAACACCATAAACCATCTCCTAAAAGCTTTCATAATTTCAAGTTCTTAAAAGTTAGAAATGGGGTTAGACTCAAAGCGGGTTTCTAATTTTCTAGGCTTTCCTAGACACTCCATAAGGTCAATTCTCTCAACTATATATATTCCTAATCCATTTTTCCCTTTTTAACCTTTTCCAATTTGTGAGGTTTTACTGCCAAGCCCACTAATATGAAATATCAACATATGGGATCCTCCTTTCTCTATTTTAGAATATATTGTACAGTTCCCACCCAAATTTCGTAAGGGTCTCGAATTTCCATATTCATTCCATTAGTGTACAAAACAGTCATCTGAATTCTTACCATATTATAATCTTCCTATTCAGTGTGTTCCTCCATGGATTTGGGTATATACGTAATATATTTATATTTTAAAAATACAAATACGTTCACTCACTATTTATACAAGAAACCTAAACCTAAGCTTTGATATCAGATGTAACAACCCGAATTCCAACAGACCGATTTTTTTTCAAAATATAATCCATCATAACTCGTGTTTTTGCCTTAAAAGTTAGAAATGGGGTTAGACTCAAAGCGGGTTTCTAATTTTCTAAGCTTTCCTAGACACTCCCATAAGGTCAATTCTCTCAACTATATATATTCCTAATCCATTTTTCCCTTTTTAAGCTTTTCCAATTTGTGAGATTTTACTGCCAACCCCACTAATTTGAAATATCAACATATGGGATCCTCCTTTCTCTATTTCAGAATATATTGTACAATTCCCACCCAAATTTCGCAAGGGTCTCGAATTTCCATATTCATTCCATTAGTGTACAAAACAGTCATCCGAATTCTTACCATATTATAATCTTCCTATTCAGTGTGTTCCTCCATGGATCTAGGTATATATGTAATACAAAGCTATCATATCTTATAAATCTAGGTATATTTATATTTTAAAAATACAAATATGTTCACTCACTATTTATACAAGAATCCTAAACCTAAGCTTTGATACCAGATGTAACAACCCGAATTCCGACAGAATGGTTGTTTTTTTCAAAATATAATCCATCAAAACTCGTGTTTTTGCTCTGGTATCCTGCAGAAAAGACAGAGATATAAAATATATCAGAGCTCAGAAAATATCTCACAATGGAATGGATAAAATATAATATAATAAAAATATAGCCTTACCCAAATTATAATACTGCCTAACCAGTATCCAAAGCTATCATATCTTTGCCATAAGTCTAACCTGCGAGTATGTGATGAGGAAGGGATCAGAACACAGGTTCTGGTGATTGGATTTAAGCTATACATTTTGGATAACCCTACATATAATGTTCAATCACATTTTCTTATTTATTAGGTTACTTGGGTTAACGGCACTCAAGGCTTACACACATCGTCGTACCCATTTACCCCCCAACGGATTAGCCTAATAAAGTATATATGTAGCTACCCCTAAATTATGGTACACCCCATGGTACCCCACTTACACGGTCTTTGTCGTAACGCCAAAGAAATATACGTAGTCCCCCATCCTACGCTGAAATGACGTACGCACCTCTATTTAATAGTGCTACGTTCTGCGTAGCACTTCCATCGCGATGCTACGTAAGCGTACGAACTGCCACCTTTGATCGAATCAGATCGAAAAGTAATACCCTAGAGCCTACGGTACACCACCCAGAGAAGACATACATGTATCTAGACTTTCCCACGTACGTACCGCCAATCGTACTAGATGCCTTAACCGCACATAACCTCTAATATGCACCGATTTCCGTGGCAAGGCTGTACAAGAAACAAGGAACTCGGTCGGGAGCTTTTCCATATCTGTACAGGCCTGCCTTTAAGAGCCTAAAAATACAGATATCCCCTGGGTCTATTTTTCGTGGTGCCTATGGCCCCTCCTCGTCCCCTCCCTCAACTAGTAAAGACTACAAGAGCTAATCGACTTGCATCTAACAAACAATCTAAACATCCAGTTGTTGTCTTCCCTCAACCATTGTGCCTTGATGGTGAAAGATGGATGGCACCTTAGGTTCAGCTCTAGTCTTTTTGCATCATATTGGTTGTCGATGACAGGTACCAACGATCTACAACCCTTATTGGTCGTAACCCCTACCTCCCTCTTGAGGCGACCGCCGAATCACCCTAGTACAACCTCGTCACAGCTTTCTGACTGCAAAGCTACTTTTGCACTCAAGGATACTCACTAGGAGGTTACACGCAGACCCAACCTCTATGAGAATAGCCCGAACACTACCCTACCATAGAGGACTACCAGGGGAACCTTCCACGTCTTAGGAAGTCACGTGCTTCCCCTTCCAGTTCTTCGGAGCCGACATAATAATTAGATGAACATGCACTCCCCTCCTACCTCATGACACCACGATGATCTACCCAGTTGGGTTATTCACCCTCAAACGTAAGGACTGGTCCAAGCGCCTCAGTTTAATGTGTTATTAGACCCTATGTCTAAACATTCAATTATGTGTTTGCTCTAGCTTATCGAGCTTCCATTTAACTTGGTTATTCCTATTCATATTGAATTCTTATTTAAGTTACCAAGTTACTCTTGCTTATTAATTTCAGTAATATAAATTAACCCATTTAAGTTTATTAATTAGCCCACAACATGTTATTCTCTAAATTGTGATCCAAAGTCTGTAATCCACAATCCCTTTATATTATTGTTTGATTTCATAGTTACAATAACATGTTCTGCTTAATATGTAATTAAGTATATCTCAATTCACCCGTTTTCTTCTTAACATGTCACTCATTAATTATGATTAAATATAACTTATTTCATTTCATAAGTTTGTCTCATTCTTTTTATTTAATCATAATTCCATCTTATGATGTCGCTCCAACTTATCGTTGTTTACTTGTTAACTAAATTCTATTAACTAAGGTTTACTAATAAGTTTCATTTCCATTAATATAACTTATGTTGTCCTTATCAGTAGATTTCAGATTCTCATTCTTATAGATAACTTAATTTACAATTAAGTACAACTTATCCCATTACATAAGTTATTCCATTTCCTTTATCGTTAATTATAACCTAAGTTATAATTCCCACTTGTCCCTAGGACAAGCCTACCTATTATGTAGCATTCTCATTAATGTAATTTATTTATAATAGGTCATTATCATTCACCGTTCATTCCACTTCTTTTACTGTTGTAATTATCTTTCGTTACCATTCATTTCCATTAATCACAAGTAGTGCCATTTATTTCTATCCTTATATATATATATATATATATGCACTAGACCTCTCACATTAAATTAACAACTTGTGGATGCTGAATTTGCCAGGAAGTTCTGGGCAGACTTCTTCCACAAGTTGAATTTAACGTCGTGTCTTACCATCGTTACATGTATATTTACGCACTAGACCCCTCACATTAAATTAACAACTTGTGGATGCTGGATTTGCCATGCGGTTCCGGGTAGACTTTTGCCACAAGTTGAATTTAACCTCGTGTCTTAGTACAGTTACAATTTTCTATTTGCTGTAAATTTTCCATATAATTTAGGCATGTCCATTCTTTCAAATTTTTACCGTAATCTATATTTTACATGTCATCATATTAAGCCTATTTTATGTTGCATGTTCTTTCTAACATGTAATTAATTTCATCTCAAAATAACATGTGAATGTCAAACCATGCAATTATTCTTATTTAACAGCAATGATTCCAATTTCTACAATTAAAGGTTCAAGTACATAAATGTCACATGTTAACATGAAATTAGAACAACGGTAATCACTACACATATTTTAACAAGTTTATATTTCAACATGTGAACATTTAAACGTATGAATTTTCCAACATACTAATATTTTAACATATTAATATTTCAACATGTCATATTAGCATTTCAACACTTTTAATCATTATAGTAGATTACATTGCATATTAACAGGGAATGTCAAACGATAATATACCATTATCAAAAATGACATAACTTAAATCCACTCACCTAATTTGCTTTCCAAATCCTGAATCTGGTCCAGATCTAGCATTCCATAATTTCCCCTAACTGGATTTAGAACCTAACAACCATGGATCCACAATTCTTACTAAAAGAAAAAGGGAAGAAAGAGGAGAAAATTGAACAGACCAGATCCAAGAATTAACCTTACTTCGAATATGATTTTGAACACCTTCTTATTAATATTCATTCTTTTCCTCCTGATCTTGATTTAGAATTTTCTTAAACTAATTATCTTATTTTTCTAAAGGGATTTGAGGAGGAAGAAGAATGGAAGAGTATAGACGTTGTCTCAGAAATATGAGATTTAGGCTAGGCTCTACTAGCCTATTTATAGGTGTTCAGGGTCTTATCGTACACACGCGCTGAATCAGCATTCAAACTTGGTTAAGAAAACAGTCCAGATTCGTAGATGAATCTAGCCAGAGCTAGGCTGGGGTTGACCCCCCTGTAGGGATGTCGACCTCTGAGTCGACCCCCACGGGTCCCGCGAGTGTTTTGGCGTAGAATTTTAATTTTTGAATGTTTGAATTTATGGAATTTATTTAACTGTTATATTTACATATAATCTCCTTATATATATATACAAATCTTCTACTGACCATTTTACACGTGTGTGTATATATACACACACGAACAACTTTTATTTTGATTTCAAAATTCAAACGGTGTTGTACCGTTATTTGATTTTTACCATATTTCTTTGATTGCAGCCATATTTTGAATTTTTAACTTGTATATATATATATATTTTGCATATATATATATACACACACATATATATTCTCATATATATATATTCTATACTTCCTTATACATATACTTTCCCTTATAAATGCGTTTATACATATTTTATCTTTAGAACATGTGTTATTTTAGTCGTTCCCTTAAAACAAAAATACGGCAGCGGTGGGGATCGAACTCTATACCTCTTGTATGCAAGCCATATGCTCTAACCAACTGGACTACTAAGGCTATTGTTAACAAGGCTTAGGAAAATGGTAGTTATTGTTCTCTTCTTCTCTTTTTTATGTTTGTTACAATATTTCATTTTAAACCATTGCATGAATCTTTTTCTTTTATTTCTCTTTTATTAATAATGCATAATATTTGTAAATCAGTGCATAAAAACATATTTATACTGCATGCGACCAATTCTTTCTTTCTTTTTATGCATGCATTACATTTTTATTTGCATTAATCTTTTCTTCTTTTTTAGTACGTGTATTTATTACATGAAGTCACATATTATCTTTATTTTATTCTTCATATATCTATATATATGTGTGTGTGTGTGTTTATGCATATATATACACATATGCATTATTTAATTATCATAAAATACGGGACGTTACACTTTGAGTGGATGTTCGGTCATGGATCTCGGAGTGGCCTAGTTTATTTTTTCGTTATTTGCACTTCGATTTATGTATTATCTTAGAACTACCATCGTAAATTCATAAGATTGATCTTGTTTTTCTTCAGCTAGAGAGATGAAGTAAAGCCATAGAATATGAGTCCCTTCCCTAGAGAGTGACTGAATGGAGTCATATGATTGAAATATAAATTACTTTCACTAAAGATTGACTGGATGGGTTCATAAGAGATAGCCATGAATCACTTTCACCAGAGCATCGCTATATGGATTCATGTCAATGAACCATGAGTTCTTTTCACTAGTGCGTGATCGGACGAATTCACATAATTGAATCACAGGTCCAATTCACAGAAGAGTGATTGTAACACCCCACCTCCACTAGGGTCACTTACAAAGGGAATGCACTAGTTTTGGTAGAGTATTATCTAGGTAAACAAAAACAGAGATATCACAAGGCAGAACATAAATAAAGCAGCGGTAGAAATTAAAAACCCAATTTTTATTACTTTCAAGAAAAGAGTCAAAATCTCATATATCCAAGGTACAAATTATTCCATTACATCAAGTTCTAGATAATGAAGCATAAAATTAAGATAACAAAAGTAAATTATTCCCCAAACATAGCAGAAGTGCAGCCATAGCATAGCTTAAGACCAAACCATACATGAGCTGATAGAAAGCAAGCTAAATCCAAGCTAAGAGCTAGTATTTCCTCCCTGAGAACCTGGGGGGGAAAACGAAAGAAAAAGAGGCAAAAGGAAAAGGGTCAGTCATAAAGCTGGTAAGTCCTAGTGACTTTTAGTATAAAAACTAGTAAAGTTAACAAGACATGAGTAAACGGGAAGTAAACATAGGGATGACAATAAGTCTTGCAAGATAACTAAGATAACAAGATAAATCAAGTCTAGCATCGCATATTCAAGATGCGCTGCACCAACTGTACTAGTATTCTAACCCATGTCAAGTATTAACCACGAAATGATGCCTTGGCCCAATATCATGGAGTGACCCATTACGGGGTCCTACGGTATGATCTACTAATCGATCGGTTCCCTACATGTTCAAGCTCGTCAAGTGTCTGTGTCATACGGCCCAATCACGAAATGTAGTCACCTGTGCTAGGTCCACCATAGGGTGTATCAAGCCCTAGGGTGCCAACCACCGACATGAATCAAGCACGCAAAGTGTAAACCTACCGGTGCCCAATGCCTGCTTTTTCAACTTCGGACTACGTGCACGACCATAGTCCGCCTGAACCTACAATGGCGCACCTACTCAGCCGTCGTTCTGGTCGCTTATAATCAGCCCAGTAATCGTGCCCCACCCTGCCTAGTCCCAGGGTATCGTGATACATCTAAGTGGGTTACTGCTGAAAAGGACCGCGTAACTAGGGTTACTAATGGGTTAAGTGTTGTCATTCAAATTCGTGACTTAACCCTATCCAAATCATGTATCAAGTTAGTTAAGTGTGTCCAAGCAGTTCATGACTTAACCCTATCAAATCATCGTGCCAAATTGGTTAAGTATATTCAAGTGGTTCATGAATTAACCCTAATATGTGGCATTAATTCATTAATGCACCCCAACCTCTCACATTAGACAAGTTGTTGTGGTTACTAGATTTGCCGGGCGGTTCCGGGCAAATTTCTACCACAACATAGTCTAACCTCGGGTTTTACGTGCGATATGACCAACTACCCACATGGGATCCTGTTGTTTGCAGTCACTGGATTTGCCGGGCGGTTCTGGGAAGATTTACACTGCAAACTCAACACAACCTCGAGTTGTCCATTTTCAAATTCATTCTAAGTGTCATGTCCAGATTCAAGTTTCGAGTCTAAATTCATGTCAAGTTTTCATGTCATGTTTCAAGTCAATATCTTGTCAAGTTCATGTCCATATCCAGGTTCAAGTTATAACAATGTTCATGTTTCAAGTTTATAGTAAATTCAGGTTTGCCTAACTACCCGAATCGTATTCCCATCGCACGTGAATTCGAATCGATACAAACAAATCTAATTAGGGAATAACATAGAAGGAACGGGTATAAGGTGGCAAAAGTGATTATAAGTCAAGCATGGTATAACTTGAGATAAATGACTACAACAATACTGGCATATGGAATAGAGATTTCAAATATCTAAACTAGCAAAATAGGGTGATAGTCGTGGTAACAGTTGACATAAGATAATAACTCTAAACTTGTGAACAACTAATTCAACATCACAAACATGTTAACATCATGGACATGAGGGGTTTTAGGTTTACAACATGTTTAGGGCCCAAATCAATTTCATATAATTATTACCACAAGTCAAGAATAGATCCAAGGTGAACAAATAGTAGATCCAAAATACTAGATTCAAAATGAACAGTGATAGACCCAAGATATACAATGATAGGTCCAAGATATACAATAATAGGTCCAAGATGATTGTCATACTTATGTTCAATTTCAATTTGCAACTGTCCATACTAAGTTTAAAGTTTAGATCTAAAAGTAACTGGGGCTTACAGATCGTGGTTTTAGAATTAGAAAACAAAGAGGCAACGTTGAATCTCGAGTCTAATAGAAATCCCCCCAAACAGCAATTCTCTACACGTAGCATTGTTGGAGAAGAAGCAATTCCTTTTCTCTAACTTTTCAACCAGAGTTTTAGCAGCATAAGAACAGAGAGAATTTGTGTAGAGAGACTAGAGTTAGGGGATGTTTATATAGGGTCAGGCCAATGAATCTAGACAGAAATCGGACCAGAAACATCAGAGTGAATTCTGACTCAAAAATGGGCTCGGCAACCAGGTCGACACCTAGGTCGTCAACCAGGTCGACTCTATGGTCGACTTGGTCCTGGGCAGGTCGACTCTATCGTCAACCCCCAGGTCGACCTGGTCCTGGGCGGGAAATTTCCCGCCCAGTCCGTTCTGGGGTTTGAATTCAAAATTTGAATTCGAATTTTGAGCTGTTTTGAACTTGAAAATATCTGAAAACTTCGAAGGGTCATAACTTGGTCATACGGACTACGATTTTCAAAAACTCGGACTCGTTTCCAAGAAGAATTTCGAGATGATCGCAATGGCTTAACCCGTTGCCCTTGATTCTTAATTTAAAAATTAATTTTGCCTTGATTTATGGTTATTACACGCTATTCAAAATACGGGTTGTTACATTCTCCCCTCCTTAAAGGATTTCATCC
The DNA here is from genome assembly GCA_030737875.1 of Allium sativum. Classification (NCBI taxonomy): domain Eukaryota; kingdom Viridiplantae; phylum Streptophyta; class Magnoliopsida; order Asparagales; family Amaryllidaceae; genus Allium; species Allium sativum. The sequence continues at coordinate 885,545,097 of CM060915.1, read as the reverse complement.
CCGAAATCTCTAAGTTAGAAAGAATATATCCTACCATCCAATCATCCATCTACTCAAAACATCATCCACAGGCAACCATTGTCCTTAAAAAAAAATCTAGTGCTATATGAACATATGCAGTAAGTGTGTGTATATGTACTTATCTAATGCAAAAGATCAGGCGGTTACTGATTCAGTAAACCTCCTTAATGCAAAATATGTTAGTGTAACGAGTCCAACATGTATGCAAATTCCTAACATAATTTATAATCTCTACATGAGTGCACATAACATTCATTCATATGCAACATCCAAGTGATAGCATAACAAGTTCCATCCATGTACAAGTATAAGCACTCATGCATACGCAACATGAAAATGTGACTGAGCCGATCTAGTGCCTAATGTGTGTCATGCATCCACTAACAATCACTTGCAAACACTTGCAACCATTTGCAAACATCAACCATAACATGTTTCAATCACATGTTTACATCCATATGGTTCTACCTAAGGTTCTCAAGATAAGATCGAGAAGATAACAAGACAAACATAGGTAGTAAAAGCATGATATGAAAAGGTTTTCAAGTTTATAGGAAAAAGAGATCGAGAATGTACCCTCAAAAAGAAATAGGTAAAGCGCACGTATCTTCTGTTCGGTTTCCCAAGTTGCGTCTTCTTGGGCTTCACTCCACTGAACTTTAACTAGCTTGACTTCTCAATTCCTTAGCTTCTTGATCTCCGTTCCTAAGATACGAATTGGAACTCGCCTCAATGTTGCTTCTTTTTCCACTTCTATGCCTTCAAGGATGCTTGGCTCAACCACTTCGACTGATTCATGTAAGCACTTTCGGAGATGCGATACGTGAAAGACATTGTGTACTCCGATCAGCTTCTCGGGTAAGTCTACCTTTTAGGCCATCTGTCCAATCCTCTCAGTGATAGGGAACGGTCCTACGAACCTTGGTGCTAGTTTTCCAACTGCTCCAAAACGAACCACATTGCGCAAAGGAGAAACTTTTATAAAGACCATATCTCCGACTTCGAACTCTAGGTCTGTCTTTCTCTTGTCCGCATAAGATTTCTGTCTATCTTATGGCCGTTTTCATCCGTCTTCGTATCAACTCAGCCTTCTTAGAAGTGTCCCTTATCATGTCGGGCCCAAGTATAAGCCTGTCTATCGTCTCCCACCAACAAGTTGGAGATTTGCACGGTCTTCCATACAGGGCTTCGAACGGTGCCATTCCGATGCTAGCTTGGTAACTATTATTATATGCAAACTCCACGAGAGGAAGATGGTCTTCCCAAGTACCACCAAAGTCAAGAATGCATAGTCTCAAAAGATCCTCTAGTACCCTATTTACCCTTTCGGTTTGTCCATCCGTCTGCGGTTGATAAGCCGTGCTTAAGCTCAGCCGTGTACCCATTGCTTCTTGCAGACTATTCCAAAACTGGCTAGTGAAAATCGGGTCACGATCACTAACTATACTAGAAGGAACCCCGTGTAGCCGTACTATCTCTCGATGGTAAATAGACGCTAGCCATGATGCAGTCCTCTTGCTTTTCACCGGAATGAAGTGAGCACTTTTCGTGAGTCTATTAACTATGACCCATATGCTAGTATTTCCCTTCCTTGACCTTGGCAGTCCATCCACGAAATCCATCGAGATACTCTCCCATTTCCATTGCGGAACCTCCAATGGGTGTAATAGCCTACCGGGATTCTTTGACTCGGCCTTTACTTGTTGGCACACCATGCACCTTGAAACGAACTCTACCACGTCCTTTTTCATCCCAGCCCAAAAGAATATGCATTTCATATCTTTGTACATCTTATCCCCTCCGGGATGTATAGTCATCTTCGAGTGGTGCGACTCTTCGAGAACTTTCCTTACTAAGTCTCCCACTTGTGGGACACATAGCCTTCCATCACGCCTTAGCCATCCCTTGTCATCTATGGAATACCTACCGAGGTGACTTGACGTCTCACCACAAATCAGCTTGTCCATGATTTCGACTATCTGTGGTCTTCCTTCAGTGAAGTCCCTACTTGATCTAGAAGTGTAGGTCTTAACTCAAGAGATGCTAACGTAACAGTCAATGACTCAATAGCAGGTGTAAAATCAAAGGTTGCTATAAACTCTAGACTTTTCCTTTCAACAAACAAGGGGCTCAAGGTCAACCTTTTCCTACTTAGCGCATCTGCCACCACGTTACCCTTGCCAGGGGTATAAGCTATATCGAAGTCATATGATGCCAAGAATTCCATCCACCGCTGTTGTCTCAGATTCAAATCTTTCTGTGAGAAGAGGTACTTAAGCGATTTGTGGTCGGTATATAGCTCGAATCTCTCCCCAAGAAGGTAATGGCACCAAGATTTAAGTGCAAATACGATCGCCGCCAATTCCAAGTCATGTGTGGGATAGTTCTTCTCATGAACTTTAAGTTGTCTACCCCCATAGCAAATCACCTTCCCTTCTTGCATTAGGACTGCGCCTAATCCCGTGCCACATGCATCTGTGTACACGGTAAACATCTTACCTCCATCGGGTAATGCCAAAACTGGAGCTGTGATGAGGGCTCTCTTGAGTCTCTGAAAAGCAATCTCACATTCTATGTCCCATGCAAACGCTAGGTTTTTCTTCGTTAACCTAGTAAGAGGGGCTGAAATCTTAGCGAAGTCCTTAATGAACTTCCTATAGTAGCCTGCCAAACCGAGAAAGCTCCTCACCTCCGTTGCATTCTTAGGAATTTTCCAGTCTTGCACCGCAACTACCTTTGCGGGGTCCACGGCTATGCCTTGCTTAGAAACTACATGTCCAAGAAATCGGACTTCCTTCCTCCAAAAATGGCATTTGAAGAACTTAGCCTTTAACTGGTGTGCTCTAAGCGTATCCATGACTTCCTTGAGATGTCTAGCATGCTCTTCTTCATCCTTTGAGAAGATCAGAATATCGTCCACGAAAACCACTACAAACTTGTTAAGGAACTCCCGAAACACCCTACTCATCAAATCTACAAAATACGCGGGTGCATTCGTTAATCCAAACGGCATGACGAGCCATTCGAAGAACCCATCTGGAGTCCTAAACGCAGTTTTGTCAATGCTATCCTCAGCCACTTTAAGCTAATGGAATCCTGTGGCTAGATCGAGTTGAGAGAAAACAGATGCTCCCACAAGCTGGTCAAACAAATCGTCGATTCTTGGCAGCGGGTGCCTTTTTTTCTTAGTTAGCTTGTTTAACTCACGATAATCTATGCACAGACGAAGCGAACCATCCGCCTTAGTAGCGAATACCACCAGAGCACCCTATTTAGAAATGCTTCGCCTTATGAAATTTTTCTCAAGCAACTCCTTAACTTGTTTACTGAGCTCTCTTCTTTCTCGTGGGGCCATGTGCCTAACGGGCAATGAAACTGGCTTGGCATTATCAACAAGATAAATTCGGAAGTCTATCTTGCGTTTAGGAGGTAACCCCCTCACCTCATTAAAGACATCTGGATATTCTTGGACCACTCTTACAGATTGCAAATTATCAACGGACGAGTCAAGAGATTCAAGATAACACAACATGACCGAACCCTTAGGGTTACAAGAAATTTCAAGGGTATTACCAAGGCGAGTCATGAGCCTCACTACCCTTCGTTCACAATCAAGAATGGCTCCATAATTGGACAGCCAATCCATACCTAGGATCAAACCGTATCCCATAAATCCGAGAACATAAGCATTACACGTGAATTCTATGCTTAAGATAGAGATCCTCAAATCCACAAACATCATAGATAAATGGGCGGAGCCCCCAATTGTATTTGAAACTATAACGGGATCCTCAACCAGACTAGTACTTAGGTGCAGATTTTCAACAATATCAGAAGAAATAAAAGTATGCGATGCGCCAGAGTCAAATAAGGTTCGAACAGGAAATTCAGAAAAGTAAACAAGGCTTTCTACGGAAATATTACTACCTCAGTCCAGTGCTGGAGTGGTGTTGAGAGCATGCAACTGCCCTCCAAAAGGTCCTTCTCGCTGGGTCTGCCCTTGCCTCTGTCCTTGCTTCTTAGGGCAATCCTTGCTGATGTGTCCAGTATCTCCACAATGAAAGCATTCACCCAACTTTCTCTTCTTCTTTCTGCAGTCTTTAGCTAGATGTCCCGTAATACCATAAAAGTTACACTTCCTTGTCTCACGTGCCTTGTTATTATTGTTGTTGTTGCCCTTGTTATTCTTGTTTTTCTTGTTGCCTCCCTTCTTGAAGTCAACTTTCTTATTCTGAGTCTCATTAGGCTTAACCTCCTTCTTGCTATTCTTGTCTTCCTCATGAAGTAGGGCCATATCCACCAAGCTTTCAAAGGTCGCCCCCATGGGTATATGAGTTATGGCCAAACTATGTAGTGGCTCGTTCAATCCTTGAGCAAAGCGTACAGCCTTTTTCTGGGCCGTGTTGACCAAGTCCAAACCGAACCGAGCAAGCTGATTAAACTTAGTCACGTACTCCCTAACAGACATGTTCTCTTGCTTGAGTGCTAGGAACTTCTCCATCTGAAGGTTCTCTTCTGCTGACGATAAGAATTTAAGCCCAAACCTCTCTCTAAAGTCTGCCCAAGTCTCAATTGGCCTGGTAGCATTGGTGACTTCCCACCAAAATGTAGCTTCCTCTTTCAACAACCATGCTGCCAACTGAACTTTCCTATGGTTCTCCACATCAAAGATAATAAAAAAGTCTTTAGTCTCCTTTAGCCAGTTTTGTGCCTCAACAATGGTTTCCGTTCCAACAAAGTTCTTGCCGCCCATTGCTTTAAAGTTTTTGCATATTTTGGCAAAGGCAGTACCAGGAGGAGGGACCGCGGCCACTGGGGGAGGAGGAGGAGGGATGTCTGCCGGGCCCGCGCTGTTGGCCCTAGCTTCTAAGTACCTTCGGAACCATCCAGGTATGGGCACTCCCTCAGGAAGGTTAAGATCAGACATGCTGAAAAACAAAAAGAAAAGATTCAAACGAGGAAACAAAGGAAAGTGCTAATGGCTTTTGGGGAATAGCCTTTAAAAATAAAACTTTTCTTGAAAAATGCTTCTTTGTAAATGGTTTTGAAAATAATTTCAGAAGGTTTTAAAAACTTTTGCCTAGTCTGGTAACCTTCTGCTCTGATACCAAATGTAACACCCTACCTCCACTACGGTCACTCACAAAGGGAATGCACTAGTTTTGGTGGAATATTATCTAGGTAAACATACACAGAGATATCACATGGCTGAACATAAATAAAGCAGCGGTAAAAATTAAAAACCCAATTTTTATTACTTTCAAGAAAAGAGTCAAAACCTCATATATCCATGGTACAAATTATTCCATTACATCAAGTTCTAGATAAAGAAGCATAAACTTAAGATAACAAAAGTAAATTATTCCACAAATATAGCAGAAGTGCAGCCATAGCATAGCTCAAAACCAAACCGTACATGAGCTGACAGAAAGCAAGCTAAATCCAAGCTAAGAGCTAGTGTTTCCTCCCTGAGAACCTGGGGGGAAAACGAAAGAAAAAGAGACGAAAGTAAAAGGGTCAGCCATAAAGACTGGTAAGTCCTAGTGACTTTCAATATAAAAACTAGTAAAGTTAACAAGACATGAGTAAACGGGAAGTAAACATAGGGATGATAATAAGTCTAGCAAGATAACTAAGATAACAAGATAAATCAAGTCTAGCATCGCATATTCAAGATGCGTTGCACCAACTGTACTAGTATTCTAACCCATGTCAAGTATTAACCATGAAATGATCCCTTGGCCCAATATCATGGAGTGACCCATTACGGGGTCCTATGGTACGATCTACTAATCGATCGGCTCCCTACATGTTCTAGCTCGTCAAGTGTTGTGTCATACGGCCCAATCACAAAATGTAGTCACCTGTGCTAGGTCCACCATAGGGTGTATCAAGCCCTAGGGTGCCAACCACCGACATGAATCAAGCACGCACAGTGTAAACCTACTGGTGCCCAATGCCTGCTTTTTCAACTCCGGACTACGTGCACGACCATAGTCCACCTGAACCTACAATGGCGCACCTACTCAGCCATCGTTCTGGTCGCTTACAATCAGCCCAGTAATCGTGCCCCACCCTGCCTAGTCCTAGGGTATCGTGATACATCTAAGTGGGTTACTGCTAAAAAGGACCGTGTAACTAGGGTTTCTAATGGGTTAAGTGTTGTCATTCAAATTCGTGACTTAACCCAATCCAAATCATGTATCAAGTTGGTTAAGTGTGTCAAAGCGGTTTACGACTTAACCCTATCAAATCATCGTGCCAAATTGGTTAAGTATATTCAAGTGGTTCATGACTTAACCCTATCATGTGGCATTAATTCATTAATGCACCCCAACCTCTCACATTAGACTAGTTGTTGTGGTTACTGGATTTGTCGGGCGGTTACGGGCAGATTTACACCACAACATAGTCTAACCTCGGGTTTTATGAGCGATATGACTAACTACCACATTGGATCCTGTTGTTTGCCGTCACTGGATTTGCCGGGCGGTTCCGGGCAGATTTACACTGCAAACTCAACCCAACCTCGAGTTGGCCATTTTCAAATTCATTCTAAGTGTCATGTCCAGATTCAAGTTTCGAGTCTAAATTCATGTCAAGTTTTAATGTCATGTTTCAAGTCAATATCGTGTCAAGTTCGTCTCCATATCCAGGTTCAAGTTATAACAATGTTCATGTTTCAAGTTTATAGTAAATTCAGGTTTGCCTAACTACCCAATCGTATTCCCATCGCACGTGAATTCGAATCAATACAAAAAAATCTAATTAGGGAATAACATAGAAGGAACGGGTATAAGGTGGCAAAAGTGATTATTAGTCAAGCATGGTATAACTTGAGATAAATGACTACAACAATACTGGCATATGGAGTAGAGATTTCAAATATCTAAACTAGCAAAATAGGGTGATAGTCGTGGTAACAGTTGACATAAGATAATAACTCCAAACTTGTGAACAACTAATTCAACATCAAAAGCATGTTAACATCATGGACATGAGGGGTTTTAGGTTTACAACATGTTTAGGGCCCAAATCAATTTCATATAATTATAACCACAAGTCAAGAATAGATCCAAGGTGAACAAATAGTAGATCCAAAATACTAGATTCAAAATGAACAATGATAGATCCAAGATATACAATGATAGGTCCAAGATATACAATAATAGGTCCAAGATGATTGTCATACTTATGTTCAATTTCAGTTTACAACATGTCCATATTAAGTTTAAAGTTTAGATCTAAAAGTAATTGGGGCTTACAGATCGTGGTTTTAGAATTAGAAAACAAAGAGGCAACGTTGAATCTTGAGTCTAACAGAAATCCCCCCAAACAGCAATTCTCTACACGTAGCTTTGTTGGAGAAGAAGCAATTCCTTTTCTCTAACTTTTCAACCAGAGTTTTAGCAGCATAAGAACAAAGAGAATTTATGTAGAGAGACCAGAGTTAGGGGCTGTTTATATAGGGTCAGGCCAATGAATCTAGACAGAAATAGGACCAGAAACATCAGAGTGAATTCTGACTCAAAAATGGGCTCGGCAACCAGGTCGGCACCCAGGTCGACTCTATGGTCGACCTGGTCCTGGGCAGGTCGACTCTATGGTCGACCTGGTCCTGGGCGGGAAATTTCCCGCCCAGTCCGTTCTGGGGTTTGAATTCGAATTCTGAGCTGTTTTGAACTTGAAAATTTCTGAAAACTTCGAAGGGTCATAACTTGGTCATACAGACTCCGATTTTCGAAAACTCAGACTTGTTTCCAAGCAGAATTTCGAGACGATCGCAATGGCGTAACCCATTGCCCTTGATTCTTAGTTTATAAATTAATTCTGCTTTTATTTATAGTTATTACACGCTATTCAAAATACGGGTTGTTACAGTGATTGCATGGACAAATCTTTTAGTCATAAGTACAAATCTTCTAATCACAAGTCTCCAAAGAAGGTATAGCAGCGGATCCCGCATAAGTAGTTGTGGTGCAAGATTGGTAGATTCCTAAAAATGCAATAGAGGTGAGAAGCTTTCTTGGATTGGTAGGTTATTATAGGAAGTTCATTAAGGACTTCGCAAAGATATCAGCCCCACTCAACAGGCTAATGAAGAAGAACTTGGCATTTTCATGGGATATAGATTGTGATGTTGCTTTCCAACGTTTAAAGAGGGTTCTTACAACAACCCCAGTCTTGACTTTGGCCGATGAGAACAAAGTATTTACAGTTTACACTGATGCATGTGGTACAGGTCTTGGTGCGGTTTTGATGCAAGACGACAAGGTAGTGTGTGATGGGGGTAGACAGTTGAGAGTTCATGAGAAGAACTACCCCACCCATGATCTAGAGCTAGCTGCCATAGTATTCGTGCTAAAGACGTGGCGTCATTATTTACTTGGAGAGAAGTTTGAGTTGTACACCGGTCATAAATCTCCCAAGTATCTATTCTCATAGAAGGATCTTAATTTAAGGCAATAAAGGTGGATGGAGTTCTTAGTTTCTTATGATTTTGAGATTACTTATACCCTTGGCAGGGGTAATGTAGTGGCTGACGCACTAAGTAGGCAGAGGATGGCCTTAAGTCCTCTGGTTGTGGAGAGGAAAAACCTGGAGTTCATATCAACCTTTGATTTTAAATCCTCCATCGAGATTTTGCCTGACTTGTTTGCATCATTGGAGATACCACCAAATCTTATGGATCAGATAGAAGCTTTGCAACAAGGTGACCCATAGATTTTAGACATTATGGATAAGCTTCGAAAAGGGAAGGCTTCTAGTCACCTCAGTCGATATACCATAGTTGAAAAGGGGTGGTTGCGACGCGATGGAAGGCTTTGTGTTCCTCAAACTGGAAGCTTGATAAAAGCGGTCCTAGAAGAATCCCACCATTCCAAGATGACTATTCATCCAGGAGGTGATAAGATGTACAAGACATGAAGAGGGTTTTCTTTTGGGTCGGGATGAAGAAAGATGTAACTGAATTTGTTTCTCAATGTTTAGTTTTCCAGCAAGTCAAAGCTGAGCAAAAGAAGCCTGATGGTTTACTTCATCCTTTGGAGGTTCCACAGTGGAAATGGGAGAGCATCTCGATGGATTTCATAGATGGTTTGCCTAGATCGAAGAAAGGCAACACCAGTATCTGGGTTGTGGTAGATAGACTCACTAAGAGCGCTCACTTTATTCCAGTTAAGAGTAAGAGGACGACATCATGGTTGGCAGCAATCTATGTCCGAGAGATAGTTCGTCTTCATGGGGTACCTTCTAGCATCATGAGTGATCGTGACCCCATCTTTACTAGTGAATTTTGGAGGAGCTTGCAAGAAGCATTAGGTACACAGTTGTGTTTGAGCAACGCTTATCATCCTCAGACCGATGGGCAGATGGAGAGGGTGAACCGAATTCTTGAAGATCTTTTAAGGCTGTGTATCCTAGACTTCGGAGGGACTTGGGAAGAGCACCTTTCGTTAGTAGTGTTTGCCTATAACAATAGCTATCAAGCCAGCATCGGCACGACACCCTTTGAAGCACTATATGGACGACCCTGTAGATCACCATCTTGTTGGTGGGAATCTATAGAAAGATTATTACTTGGACCAGATATGGTTAGGGAAATGTCCGAGAAGATTGACCTTAATCGACAACTAATGAAGACAGCCTAGGATAGGCAGAAATCCTATGCAGATCAGAGAAGGACTGACATCGAATTCGAAGTGGGAGACTTAGTTTTTATCAATGTGTCACCTCTGAGGAATGTGGTTCGCTTCAGATCGATAGGGAAGTTGGCACCTAAGTTTGTGGGACCATTTCCCATAACCGAGAGGATTGGCCAAATGGCATATAGAGTAAAGCTTCCAGAAAATTTATCCGGTGTTCATGATGTTTTCCACGTTTCTCATCTACGGAAGTGTTTGCATGACACCGCGGAAGTTGTTGAGCCAAGCATATTGGAAGAAGTGAAAGTAGAGCGGGAGGCGACAGTCAAACGAGTCCCTACCCGTATTCTTGGATCAGAAGTTGCGTAGCTACGCAATAAAGAGATCAAGCTGGTATAGGTTCAATGGGGGAGATAACCCATAGGATGCGACTTGGGAGACCTAAGACAAGATTCAGGCTTCATACCATTTTCTTTTCAAGGGTATGTTCTTAACTCCTTTTCAAAAAAATTATCTGTGCTTGTTTCTATCATATGAATATATCCTATCCATAGTATCTCGACCTTTAGATAGGAATCCTATGGATGTAAACAGGTATTTGAAACATGTTATGTTTGATGGATGCAAGTGGAAGCAAGTGTTTGCTAGTGGCTGCCTGTGGAAGCATATACACACACATTAGGCACTAGATCGACTCAATCAATCTCATACTGCATATGGATGTGTGTGCATCTTCTTTTCTTTTATGGATGGAAATGGATGTATTAGCATATAGATGTTGCATTTGGACGAATGAATGTGCATACATATAGAACTCACATGTAATAATAGGATTATTCGCATACATATTGGATACATGGCACTAACATACATTGCATTAAGGAGGTCAACTGAATCAGTAGACCCCTGATCTTCGCATTAGTATTGGGACATACACACGCCCTTTTGCATATATTCATACAAGCATTAGAAATCCTTAAGTACGGTGGATGTCAGTGACTGATGGATGAGTAGATGGATGATGGATGGTAGGATATGCATTCTTCTCAACTTAGAGATTTCGGGGACGAAATCGTTTGAGTTGGGGGGAATGTAACACCCCGTATTTTTAACAGCACTAAAAGACGATAAATTAAATAATAATTAATTTAATATTCAGAATTAAAGGAAACGAACTGCACCATTGCGCCAGTCTCGAAATTCTGGGCAAGATAGACATTTGGTTTGCGTAAAACGGACACCGCATGAAGAAGTTATAAGGATTTTGAGTTTGTATACGCGTCAAAGAATTATATATATACATATGAGTCAGAACCTTATCCAAATTTGTTCAAAAATCAAAATAGTGGAAGGCGGCAAATTTCCCGCTCTAGGGGTCGACCCCCCTAGAGGGGTGTCGACACCAGGGTCGATCCCCTTAAGGGGTGTCGAAGCCAAGGTCGACCCCCTACAGGGGTGTTGACACCCCTAGGGATGACGTGGCAGTCGGTTTCACAGGTGCTGGAAGATATAAATATGTGTCCATTTCTCCTGTTGTCTTCATTGGAAATCATGGAGGCCAAATGCTGCCGGTGTCTGAACTGGGACGGATCCTATCTTCTACAACAATCAACTTAAGCAAATCTGTTAGAGATTCAAGATCCATTCTTTTTCTATTTTCTAATCCAAACTCTGTGAGTTCCTAGTTGTTTTTAGATTTAAATATTTAAAAGTAAACGTGATATGATTATAGTTTGGATTTGTTCATGTGCCTATATTATACTGAATCTATTGTAAATTGTGAACATATGACATTCTATGATGTGGATCTTGACCTTATTTGTGTTAGATCTATTTTTAACTATTGGATCTAAATCTCTATCTTGTCGGATCTATTGTAACTTCTATGACATGCTATGATGTGGATCTTGACCTCATTCGTGTTAGATCTATTTTTAATTATTGGATCTGAATTATGTGGACATCTAAATTATTAATCAGATCTAGTTTATCACCTTATGCCTATCATATTAGATCTAAACCAGTTGGACATCTAAATTGTTAATTTAGATCTTATTATTCTTATTATGACATCATAGTTATGTTAGAATTAGTTAACTGCTACAAGTTCGTCAGATTTATGCTCATATGTCCACCTTATCACCATGCTTTTTTATGTTTATGCCAGAACAACCACTATTGTCATTTTTTCCCATCACCTTTCCCTTTTATTGTTTATGACTAGGCTACTTTCTAGCCTAGATGTCGCCAAATATATGTGAATGCATTAATTAGGAAACGGGAGAAAAGGTTAGAATTGGCCTAATTTAAATAATGTTTATATGAATTGGACATATAATTCAAAATGGGGAAAAGGGGCATAATCACCTATAAAGACATAGGTAAGAATTGGATAAGAATGAAATGTCTAATAATTACAATTAGAAATTGTAATTTCACTTATGACATGAGGTTAGGTTGCATTAGTGGTGGAAGTCTGCCCGGACCCGATCGTCATATCCAGCAACCACTAATGTTGAACCTAATGTGAGAGGTCTAAGTGCGCAAATACGAGACGGGCTATGACACAAGGTTAGGCCCAATTTGTGGAAGAAGTTTGCCCGGACCCGACCGGCATATCTAGCATCCACAAGTTGTAGGCCTAATGTGGGAGGTCTAGCCCATTATAAACCATATATGGACATGGTAATAAACTAGACTACTTAACCTAATCTAATCCATAGGGATTGTATGATTATGAACTAAAGTTAGGGTTAAGTAAAATTGGTTGGACTGTGGGTGGGTTAAGAAAATCTGAGGGGGTGGGTAATATTTACATATAGGCCCACACAATAAGGTTATGTAATTAAAGACACCTAGTGGTATACATCACTAGTGGAAATAATAAAGTTATGTAATTAAAGACACCTTTTAGGGTAAACATAACTAGTGGAAATGGTAGGGTTATGTAACTAAAGTCACCTAGTGGTATACATAGCCAATGAAAACCTAATGGGGGATACAAGTTAAAGGGGAGAGCTTGTATCATATTGTGTGGGACCTGTTTCATCCAGTAACCCACAGTAGGTGTCAAACATGTACTCCGTACGAGGTCGGAGAAGAGGCACGCTTATTGGACTGATTGTAAGAGATCCAAACGTGAAGGACGGTGTCGGCGGCGCAAACCGACCGGGCCATGTGCGTGCATGAACCAGGCAGAAGGGGATAAGACGACTGTGACACCTATAGATATGGGGCTGTGCATATCAGCGGAGGGTAGCCACTTTAGGACGTGATACACCATACGGTGGGGCCGACACAAAGTATCTACGCGGATTAGGGAGCCGATCGATTAGGATAGTGGTTAGGATACATTTAGACGCATACCTAAGCCTACCACCTTATAGTGGAAGGGATCATCTCATTCTGGATATACTGGTAATAGTACAGAGTAATCATTAGGGAAGCATATACATCTTATCCTGTCTACCTTGTCATATTTTCCTTTTATGTAGTTATCTCTCTCTTATCCACTTTATATGCCGGTCATGCTACTTTTATTTATTTACTTGCAAAAAGTAACTGGACTCACCAAACTTTATGTCTGACTCTTTTTGTTTCCTCTTCTTTCTTCCGTTCCCCCTTCCCCCTCTAGGTTCTAGGGGCGGAAACCCTCAGGCTTGACCGTGATTCTACTTACTTTTGCTGGAGCTGCTGATATGTATGGTCAAGCTCCTATCCTTGTTGCTATGGCTATATTTTGTTTTGGGAATTTTATTTCTTTTATGTACTCTGATATTTTTGAAGTACAAGATAGTAGCTTTTATGTTGTAATGGGCTTTTGTATTTCAGACATGTGAGGTTTTTGGACCACGATATCTTACGATAAATAAAGTTTTTATTCCGCTGTTATTATTATATATGTCTATCTTGTAATATTTCCGTCATGTTTACTATAACGCTTCATGAAACTTAATGCATTCCCTTTGTGAGTGACATTAATGGACGTGGGGTGTCACATTTACGATGGCATGTCTACGAAAGTAATGGCTCCTAGGAATGTGGGAAAATAGTTTTTGATTTAGAAAATAAAGTTCAACATGATTCCTATTAGGGGACCCCTTCATCAAAGTCCAAAGGAACGAAGGCAATAGCCTTATAAAACGAAATAGGCTCCTTCCGTGTTTGCCAAGAGGCACGGAAGTTAAAGTCTCTATTCATTACAAAGTTAATTATGGTTTAGAATCTATCTTTACAAAATATCCTTTATCAAATAGCCCCCTTTCATTAAAGTTTGAAGGGACGAAGGCAACAACCTCATAAAATGAAACAAGCCCCTTCCGTGTTCGCGAAAAGGCATGGAGGCGAAAGTGTCTATTTTTTACAAAGTTATGGTTCATAATCTATTTTTATAAAATATCTTTTATAGAAAAGCCCCCTTTCATCAATGTCCGAGGGGACAAAGGCGACAACCTCATAGAACAAAACAAGCTCCATTCATGTGAACCTGAAAGACGTAGAGGTGAATGTCGCCATTCCTTACAAAGTTATGGTTTAGAATTTATCTTTACAAAATATCTTTTATAGAAAAGCACCCTTTGGGAAAAGTTGAATGTGACAAGGCGAGAGCATTTAGTGAAAAGGCTATCTTTCACAACTAAAATATTAATAAGTGTAAGAGCCCATTGGAATTCAGAACGCAAGCAGCGAAAGCCTAAATGCTTTAGTTATCATACTTATGATATTTCAAACATTCAGCGCTGCCGAAGGGTAGTTTCGACATTGTCGGATAGGGGCTTCCAAATCCGGAAACGCTATAAAAAGTAATTTTAGGCAAAACTGTTTATTTCTTTATAAAAAAAAACTTTTTTCCAACTGTACTATATTTGTCGAAATACTCTTGGTTAATAAATAAAAAGTATCTGGCTAAAGTATTCACATTTTTATAGTACTTTGTACTATAGAAAGACATAAAATGTATGATCATATTAACATATATGCTAATACCTTAATTAATGTAAAACTCTTCTAAAGTAAGCACCCTTAGGAAATTCATAACAAATTCATATGAACATAGAATACTATGAAATTCAAAACTTGTCTCCACAATCATCAAACACATATCATATTAAATTTTCACATTATTTGGAGATTACTACCTAACGGTTTCAATTTAGAAATTATTTGTTTTCTTGCATATAAACATGTTCATTACGAAAACGTTCATGCACCATAAAACCAACACGAGTATTTCCTTAACATCAAGAACATCATGAAGTCAATCATACACAATAAAACATGTTTCAGGTATACTAGAATAACCAAAACCAATAAAGGTAGAATGTATTATTCACTTTGATCGGATAGAGGAGATGAGATTTGTTAGCATGACTATTCAAGCTTTAGGTCTTTCAAGCTTCTTCCTTCTTCTTATCCTGGCTTTAATGGATGGCCTTTCTTTGGTTTTCCCTTAGATTTTTAGAATTGAATGATATGATAAAATGTTGGAGAATATGATATCTATATATGTAGGCCAAAAGTTCCTACTTTGCCTTTCTGATATCCGTCCTCCTTATACATATTTTACTTAGTTTATTTGTTTCAAAGGCCAACCTCTAATTAATTTATTACACACAAATCTCATTCCCTCATCCACCACATTATTCCTATTTAATTACTTTTAATTAAATTCTTGAATAATGTTTCTCTAAAACTACGGACATTACATTTTTTTTTCAAAATCTAACTTAATTTCTTTGTCGCTTAATTAACTAATACATAATAAGTTATGTTTTAGATTTTCTATTAGTGAAAAACAGTGATTAAGGGAGAAGTAGATATACCAATATTTACGCTGTATCCAATGCCAATAACGAAACCTTTTGAGTTACCTTTGAATGTTATCTCTTTACCATCTATATATGTTATATCTGATAACATCCACAAATTTTCTATCATATGCTTGAACAACCTATATCGAGTATCCATGTCTCCTTTCCTTTTATATTGTGGATACCTCATCGATGTTTGCCATAAAGCATACACTAACTTACCCAGAACCACTGTCGATATCACTTTTGAAGATGATGATGAATTAGAACCATCTCAATTTACTTGAGAAGCTCTTTTTTTTAATTAATTAAACTTTCTTTTTTCTTGTCATTATTGAGTTATGGATATTCTCTCTCCATATGTCCAAACATATCGCAATCATTCAGTTATTTGAAGATCGTTTTGAACTCGAATTTTCATTGTTTCGTGATTTTGTCATTCTCCTACACTTCTTAAACTAACTACAATTTTTTGCAGAGAATACTATTTCATCCTCATCCAGATCAAAGTCCTCATCATTTGCTTGGAATGCTATATTTTTCTTCTCTTGATTTTAACTTTCTAGCCTGCGAGTTAGCTTCATAAGACATCCTAGTCAATAAATTCTTCAATATTGAGTTGAGAAATACCATTAGCTTGTTTAATTGCTAGAGCTTTTCTTTTCCAGTCATTTTTTTATTAAATTCGTAATTCATGTAACATGATCAGATTCAGCGAATTTGACTCCAAATGCTACAAGATTATGTTGTATAGTATGAAAACATGCATTCATCTCAGTGTTAGACCCGTTTGACTTCGTTTTAATGACGAAAATAGATTTTATAAAAATTGAAATCTTCATCTGTTTAACCTTAATTGTGCTTTCGTGTGTAATTTGAAGTGTATGCCATATATCATTAGCAGTTTGACACAACATGACACGTGAGAATTCAATTTTATCAAATAGGCGAATTAAAACTTTCATAGCTTTAGCAGTATTGGTTGTCTCAGTTATTTCTGCATCGGTCCAATTTCATATTCAGTGGCCAATGCTTCATAATTATTTTGAGCAGTTAGAAAAACTTTTATATCGTTAGCTCCCATAAATATTTGCATTTGTAGAGACCAATAAGCATAATCAGATCTGATGAACGTTCGGTAGGTTATCCCACGTAAAATGTGCTTGCCATTTTAGTGATATATATTAGTTACGTTTACACAGTAACTGATGTGACATTTATCTGTATCAAATAAATATTCACTAGGATCGGGATATTACTAGTGTAGATATATGCATAACAATATGTATAGATGCACATAATAATAGCTAGGAAAGTACATAAGAACAATAACACAATTCAAACCAGAGCTTTTATATTGGTTCCGACCACTCATCGTATGTCCATTCCCAAATGTTATCTTCAGTGTTTCACTAACCAAAAACCCTCTCTTTCCCTGAAGGAATAAGCTGATACAAATTTTTTTGTCTTGACAAACTTGCATTCAACAAACATAATTTTTTTACTACCAGTATAATTATTGCTGTAATCTGCCTCGAGTATGATCCGTGAGTGTACGCAGATTTGTAGAAAGTTTCTTGCTATGGTCATGATATTAATGATTAAAAGGCAATTGATCGCTTGAGTACTTAAGAACATAAAAGGGTATTGATGGAAAGAATGAATTCGAAAGTTGCATTCATCATAAAATCATTTCATATATATACTTGATCAATAGTTTCATTCCAAATTTACGACCCGTTAAGTTATTCAAACTGACTAAAAGTAGGAACCATGAGGAAGAGAATGCGAAAGAGAAAGAGATATGGAAGTGTCTTTTCATGAAAAACAGTCTCTTTAGGTCAAATGTTTGAAATCATAGCTCAAATCTTTGACTTTAATCAAGAAATAAAATTATCGAGACTTGATTCAGACATGTGACTTGTGTTTTGGGCATTTGATTATACTTCATAAATTTTCTTGAGAGTTTAATCAGACACTGACCTTTTGTCTCAAGCGTGTGATTTAAGTATTTTGTTATTACCGAGACATTTGTCAGACATTTGGCCAAGGTGTTTAAACATATGGTCTATAGTAAAAATTGTGTTAAAACTGGAAGTTGAAATCTTTGAATTGATGGTATGTTTGCGTATTTCAAAGAAGATGGTACAAGAAATTTATGACACAATATACATTAATAAATTTTCCTTGCATCGTTTTCCTGTTTGATCTTCAATTGAACGAATGATTTTTTGCTTTTATCCCAATCTTCTTATCTTGTGCCTGTAATTAGTTAGGTAATCCGATACTATATAATTGTTATCGTTAAAATCTAAGAGATGCGGTTCTAACATTTTATTTACATGTTCTAATTGAAAAGATGAAAATAAAAGCATGATTTGAGCTTGATATACATGTGACAACAAAAAATTAATTTTCTTGTGGCAAAGTCAAAAGTTTAATTTTATGCTTCTATATTGCGTGGTTCTTGCGAAATACTACATAAACGAACCAGGAGTTGAATTGTGCCTTGTCGAAACATTCATGAACCCAAAAAATAAGATATAATTGACTTGGGACTAATGGCCGATGTCCCAATAAAGTAGACAATCATAATAATAGATTTATTGACAAACATCATTGACTTAGTTGGTTAAGGCATGTGATAGGATGCATGAAGTCAAGAGTTCGATTCGATTGGATCCCCTGCCATAATAGTATGATGTATGCTACTAAACTTGTATGTACAAGTAGCAATAAAAAAGAAAATAGAAAAAAAGGATTTAGTGAATATTTTGTAGTAAATCCTTCTCCACGAGGGAGAAAAGTCATAATAAAATAAAATAAAATAAAATAAAGGGTGCTACTATTCACACCACGGTTTGCAATTTTGGCCACCTTTATAAATTTAATACAAACAAATATTGTTTATATTCTTCTGGCCACCATGTATTATTCTTTCACTTAGTTATTCACCACCATATTTCTCCTAAAAAACATGTACTTCTCTATAATTTCAAACCTTAAACCCTAACAAAAGTATATACTTTTTTTTGTGTCCAATAAAGATGGAAGATGAAGATAAAAAAGAAGTTAGAATTGTTTGATTTTTATTGTTTTCTATTATGTTATAGAGTTAGTTGTTATTTTTTTTAATGGTTAGGGTTTTCCATTGCGTTTTAGAATATTTTTTCCTTTCCATCGGAAATTTCAAGCTTGGAGGACATTAAATTTGACGATGTTGTAATAGAGAATGACAATGTAAATTTGGAATTGTAGGGTTTTTATCCGTACGACTTACATATCTTCTTTTAGGGGTGTCAATTTCTAACACGACTCGTAACCCACACGAAAAAACCCTGACCCATTTATAAACAGGTCAATTTCGGGTCAACCCGGTCTGACCCATTTAATAAATGGGTTAACCCGACCTGAGTCGTGAACCCTTTTCTAGCCCTTCATGTCCCGTTTAATATAAAACATAGGCCCAGCCCAACCCAGCCCCCTACCCACTTGCCGCTTTACCCTAATTTACCAATTACCAAGCCGCCACTCATTCAATCATCTAATTTCTGCGGTTCTACCTCTTCACTGTTTTACTACTTCACGTTTTCATGTTTAGTCTCACTTTAACAACTTTTTATATTTTTATTTTCATCTTAGCTTACAACAAGTTAATGACGACAACGCCCTTCTTTCATGTTTTCTGTTGTAATATATATATGAATGTTGTGAATATGCTTTTATTAGTTCTATGTTTAGTCCTACATCATGGGAATAAGCTAAAAATCAGCTCCAAAAGCCTATATATAAAAGAGCCAATGTAATAGAAAGAATATACATTTGAATGAATAGAAATGCCATCTCTCCCTTATTTCTTCTGTTTTGTGTTCATTTTATAAAACGTTATTAGCACGAAGCTCTATTAAAGCTATTGTTTGAAATATTCTAGATCTATATTTATGGATCTATCATGTAAGTTATTTTTTTTATGTTTTGAAATCATATAGAACTACATATATGGAATTATTGTATCTTCTGCTTAGATGTGATCCATACTTCTAAATCACTTTTCTTTTTCAGTTTTTGTAGATCTAGATTCTATTTTAGTGGATCTAAACTTTTTAGATCTAATTAATTTTTAACTTAGTGGTTTTTATATATCCACCTATTCATATTTGATCTGGTATTATGGTATACCAATTTTTTTTTAGGAAGATCCATTCATTTTCTTTTTATAATATTGTATATGGATCTTTTACCTCATACGCCATACATAAAACATCTTCATTTGCTACTTTATCTCTTCAATAACAGAGAAGCCATTGCTAATAGGTATGCATATACGTAAATAGCAAGCTGCTTGTTAGCCAACATATGTTTTAATGTGGCCATTATTTTTGTTACGTAACATGGTGTATGGCACCTTGACGATTTGTAATGTTTCATTATTGTAAGAAGTTCATTATAAAGAAAGACTTGCAGATTTGGATTTTTTTTTAATGATTCTGTGCTGTAATATATTCAATTTATTACATCCATGTATACAGTCCTATTCTATTTTACGAGATCTGCATATTTTTCATGATATAACAGTACTACAGTTTCATCGTTTTGTTTGTTCGTTAATTTGTTATTCGTTTTGATAATTATAGAACATGTATACTGATATGTGAATTTTGTTTAATTAAGCATCTACAATTATTATTTTTGTGTAGTTCACAAAAATGTCGAAAATTGAAATCCATTTACAATCTCAATGCTTAGAGAGTACCATTAAAAGTGGTAATAATATGTCCCAGCAAGACAAAGCAAAGACCCTGATATTTTTAAGAGGCCATATCCACGATGATCTAAAATCAAAATATTTAACTGAAAAAAAAATCCTCTCCACTTATAGAACTCCCTGAAGGAGCATTATGACCAACAGAAGACGGTCATACTTCCAAACATAAAGCAAGAATCGTTGAACCTGAAGTTCACATGCAAATGACCTGAAGCTCATATGATCTAAAGTCCATATACAAATTCTTTGAAATAAGGAACCTGAAGTTCATATGCAAATAAGGAACCTGAAGTTCAGATGCAAACAAGGAACCTAAAGTTCATATACAAACAAGGAACCTGAAGTTCATATGCAAATAAGGAACCCGAAGTTCATATTCAAACGAGAAACATGAAATAAAGCATAAAAGCATATAATTGCATTTTATATTTGCATATAGCAAATGACCTGTAAAAGGAAAGGATTTGAAAAGTCAATGATGAAAAAAAAAAATCAACAAAAAGGAAAGAGCCGTATATTCCAGCTTTATGCTACATGTAATCTCTTGAAGAAATTTATTATTGGAAGAGATCATTACATTATAATAAATACTATTTTCTTGAAGAAAAATAGTAAATTGACTCTCATATGTGAAAAAAATGGGCACTTTCTAGAAAAGTTACTTCGATTTAAAATATATAATAACAATATATGAATTATGATAAAATTTGAAGTTTTATTATAGTCATTTTGGAACATATTATATTTCTAAAAGAAATATTTCATTGTTTCTTAGGAAAACTTTTATAAAGAAAATATGCATCCTGAAGATCATATTGAGTTAAGATCTAAATATTGATCTTAATTCTGCACACCGGAAGTGAATGCAAAAACTATTTTTGTCATTACATGGAAAATTTAGAACATGCAGTTTCTAAAAAGGCAAGAAGCAATTTTGATATAAAAAGAAAGATCTAAAAGATCTTTATATGTAATTTTTATGTTTGTGAATTTTATGTATAAATTTACAAGTTTTTCAAATCATTCATATTGAAGAATGAGAAAAAAATTGAATATAAGACATGTAGTTTATTTTTGTTTATAGTTGTGAATTTTATGTAAAGATCTGTAAATTTTTGAACCATTGAATGTTAGAGAATGCATTGTTATGATAATATATTATATTACCTTATTGTCATAAATGCATTGAATACATTATTATTGTTAGTTAATTGATGTATGTTTGTAGTTGGAATGTGAATAAACATATGTATTATTATTCGATGTATTTAGATAGTAATAACTAATGTTATGGAAGAAAGGATAGAACCACAACTTGAAGTTGTGCAAAGAAAATATTTATACTGGAGGTTGTATAACTCAAAGTCTTGGACCTGAAGTCTTGCATTATATATATATATATGTATGTATATGTATATATATATAATCATTTTTGATAAAGTATACAAGTCTGAAATCTTGTCAATTAACAAAAATGTAAAAGCTTCTAAATTAAAAGTATATTAAAAGATTGAGAACCAGAAGTTCATCATAAATTTATAAAATTGATATGCATATGTATGTGTGTATATATGCATAGGAACTCGAAGTTCGTCAATCAATGAATTTGAAATACTTCATAATTTAAAAGCCTGAAGCTTTATTCAAACCGTATGAAATAATAACATTACACTTCTTAGTTAAATCATATGAGACAATAATAAAGCATCCAAAGATTGCACAATTTTCAAAATGAGTTGTATCTTCCTTATATATTTATATTTACATATCGTATTGAAGAATAAATTTTAACAACTCGAAGTTGTTATATATTTTATTTGAACCAGAAGTTCAACACAGTAATACCAGAAGTTCAATACAGTGGAACCAAAATTTCGATAGAATGGAATCATAAGTTCAATACAGTTGAACCAGAAGTTCAATACAGTTTAATAAACTTGAAATTGTTTATATATTATTTGAACCAGAAGTTCAATATAGATAAACAATTTGAAGTTGTTCATATATTTCATTTGAACCAGAAGTTCAATACAGTTCCAAATTAGATATTTTGGATATTATGATACGATATTTAAGATTCGCATTGATATTGCTTGATAAGCAAAAATTAATGATTGGAAACTTATGAACAATTTATTCTAAAGTAAGTAACTTGAATGAGAAATAATATGAAAATCAATTACATATGCAATATGTGGACGCACGTATATACACATATATGCGATAAAATTTATTAACAATCTGAAGTTGTCATGAGCTCATATTATAAATCATGCATATATTATATTTCAGAAAGTCGATTGACATCAATATTGAATGACCTGAAGTCATGTGCATATTCAAATGACAGAAAATTCCTCCGAGTCATCTGATCAATGAAAGGGAATAAGTAACGCAATATGAATGCATCTTATCAATTAATAAGAGCATTATCCTTCTACAATTGAAATACGTCTAATGTATTTGCTAGCTATGATGCTATAATGGATCAAAAATGAATCCAAAGTAGGTTTATTATTTAAAGTGACAATGTTTGTAAACATTGAGGGGGAAAATAAAGGAATCATCGATGTTAAATATTTGCCAACATATAGAATTATGCAAAGTATTAAGTAACTTGCATAAATTATCAATTATGTCCCTAATAGACTTTCTCCAATATACATTTGAATTCCCAAGGATCAAAAGGTGTAAATCACAGCTGAAAATATGGTATAAAAGTCAGTTCAGTAAGTCATAAAGATGCAAAATAAAGGAGGTAAGTGTTCCTGAAGAAACACTTAAAGGTGCTTTAAAAGAAACTCATGACATGATTGTCAAAATAACCCCAGAAGTGGTTTAGGTACCTTAAGTATGATAATTTTTTGAGATCTCAATAAATCATGTATAGAATTGATAGAAAATAATCATCGATGATAAATTAATAAATAATAAAGCGCTTACTTTTATAAATGAATTAAAATCCCATATTAGAGAGAAACATGATCGGCCATCATGAAATTCTCCTAAATAAGATATATGGACCTGTAGTCCATAAGATATGAAATTGTAGTTCATAAGACAAAATTGAAATATAGATAATGACAAAAGCACATGGAAGTTACTGAAACACCATAGAGTGTCAAGTGCCATGAGCATTGTATTTTTCAGAGATAATTGAATTGATTAAAGTGGTGAAAGTGTTTAAAACACTTACAATACCCTGAAGGTATAAACGATGAAAGTATACAAATTATAGAAGAATTTAATAACTTTGGTAGTGATAAAGAGCAAAAAAATGTAGATTACAACATTCTTTTAAGTATTTTTATAACGAAAATCTTGAAATAATTCATGATGAGTAGACCACTTTCTGCTTTCAAGAATTGTTGTAGTGAAGCTCTTAATATCCATTGAAGTGGTAGTTGCAATATGCAAAAATTATTATAATATATAAGTTCCTGAAGAACATAAAGAATACAAAGAACATGTCCGATAGATTACAACATTCTTCTAAATATTGTTGTAATGAAAATCTTGATATACTTCAAGATGAGTAGATTACTTCCTACTTAGTGTTGTTGTAATGAAAGTTGTCTCACTCATCAAATGTGTATTGCAATATTCAAGCCCGATTGAAACATGAAATTATAAGCACCTGAAGTGTATTCATAAATGAATATCAGTATCATACAAATCACAAAAGGGAGGTGTTTTAAATAAGAAAGCATGCCTGAAGCATGGAAATGCACATGAAGTTTTAAAAGAAAAACTGCATTAAGAAGTATTTGTAAGCAATTTGAGTGATTGAAAGAAGAATACAAATTCAGAGAAAATTATTAAATCAGGGGGAGCATCCATAAGTATGATATAATGCACTTTTTTTTCCTTAACTTAGTTTTTCTCCACTGGGTTTTCTTAGTAAGGTTTTAATGAGGCATGGGTCATGATCCAGAAGTATCAACTCAAAGGTAACATACAAAAATAAGTTATAATGAACTCTTTTTCCTTAGTTAAGATTTTTCCCACTGGGTTTTTCTTATTAAGGTTTTAACAAGGCGTAACATTGATCTAGAAGAATCATACTACTTTTGACGTAGTAAATATGATATTGTATATTGTACTCTTTTTCCTTCACTAAGATTTTTCCCATCGGATTTTTCTTAGTAAGGTTTTAACGAGGCGACATTTTGATTCAGGAGTATCAAACATATTTTGATGCAGTAAACTATTATTTATGAAGAAGACAAAGCAGTTTGGATGGCTCAGATTCAAGCGAGTTATATCAAGTATGATAGGATGAAGCACATTTCTTCTAAATTTCTCTTCATACATGCAAGGATAAAAAGAAAGAGGAGAAACAAATTTAGTTTCAAGAAAAGAGGGTAGATCCGTTCTCAAAGGCAATTTCCAAATCAACATTGCAGAAGATGATATACAAAATTGGCATGCGTCGACTACATCAATAGACTAATTGAACAATGAGTTATAAATAAGGGGGAGCATATAAAATTATGCTATAATGTATTCTTTTCCTTCACTAATATTTTTCCCACTGGGTTTTTGTTAGTAAGGTTTTTAATGAGGCATTATCTTGATCCTGAAGTATCAACCCTTACGGTAACATTGTAAAACATGTTCCCTAAAGAGGAAATAAATTTGCACGCTTTTCCTTGTTTATGATTTTTCCCATAAGGTTTTTCATAAAAAGGTTTTTAATGAGGCACTGTTTTGATCCTGAAGCATCAAACTCTTTTGAGGAATATCATTTTAATATGATATTCATAATGTCAGACATTGTACTTTTTTTCTCGTTCAAGACTTTTCCCACTTGGTTTTCCTGATAGAGTTTTGAAGGCAACAGACAATAGTTGTATCGACTGAACGAATATATGCAAGCAAGATAATAATAAAGTGGAGCAATCATCATATATGTTTTAAAAGGAACAACTTCTAATTAGCAGAGCATTCAAGTTTTTGAAGACACATATTAAAGGGAGAGTGTTGTAATATATATATATATTTATGAATGTTGTAAATATGCTTTTATTAGTTCTATGTTTAGTCCCACATCATGGGAATAAGCTATAGATCAGCTCCAAAAGCCTATATATAAAGAAGCCAATGTAATAGAAAGAATACACATCTGAATGGATAGAAATGTCCTCTCTCTCTTATTTCTTCTATTTTGTGTTCATTTTATAACATTTTCATCTTTCTATACTAATATTTTTCTTAACGGGTTACACGAATCAAACCCAAAACCCGCACGCTTATAAATGGGTCAACCCAAAACCGACCCGTTTAATAAATGAGTTGAGCTGATACGACCCGAAGCCAACCCAAACACGACTTGACCCGACCCGAACCCGACCCAACCCGACCCATTGACAGCCTTATCTTCTTTTTTAAATCGATACATTAACTTTTTTGTGTCGTCTGGTAGATGAAGTATTTGGATGATGATAAATTGGATGATAAACACGATAGTTGTGATAGTATGATGCAAAATGTTCGATTAAATGACTCAAAAGACATAAATGTTGATTTGACGAATCATTTCACAACGGACGAAGTAAGAACTCATTTACAAAATTTAAAATTGCAAATGTGGCTATGAAAAGGTGTTGGTGGGCTCTTCATTTTTAGGTTATTAATTTAGATGGTGGGGAGCAGAGGAAAATTGAAAATTTTGGGATGTTTTTAGTTTTGGTGGTTAAAATGTAAACCGGTGCGTAAATAGTAGCACCTAAAGTAAAAATCGCGATGATTTAATTGGTTTGTCTTAGAGGGATAGAAAGCTTAGGCCCACCTTATCTCTCCATCCAACAAATAGGCCCTAAGGTACCATAAGAACCGGAAGCAGTTTAGTCGTAACCAGAATTCCGAAATGTCAGATGAGTACCGGTGTCTCCCAAAACTAAGTAAATTAAACAATCGTGGTTATTCCTTGAGCATCTTCATTACTAGACATTTGCCTGTTGAGGTAAGTTACCCAGAAAATCGATCCTAACGCTTTCTACTTACGATTGTAATTCGAACTATGTGAACTACTATATCCTATCTGCCATATTTTGGTCCAAGTCTCATCCATTTTAATTTTCAGTATTGATTACCCTGGGCTTACACATGGAGCATAGTTGTAATTATCAGCTTCCTTGTTAACATCGTACTCAGAAATCATGTATTGTCATAAGCAGATTTAGAATACGTACGGTGTAAATAAGCAAAATAGCGATAGGAGAAATATTGTATGCTTTAGGAATAATTTAGATTAGGGTTTCACTGCCGTTTCATGTTCTATCTTTACTGAGACTATAATTTATATCTCAGGGCTTCATTTCAACCCGTTTTAACTGATATTTTGCAGCCGGACGAAAAATCTTTATAGGTTTGGCTTTGCTTCTTTGATTTTCAACTACTGTTATTTTGATTTTCAAAGGTTGTTCATCTCTATATGATGATAAACAATCAAACAATATTTTGAATGATTAATTATAAATTTGAAACATCTATGTGGAGCTTTTCGGTAGACACAACTAAAAATAAAGGAATTCAATCCGTCTTTGGTGTAAAATTTATACCGCTAATATTTATAAATAAAAAATGACAAAAGAAACTCGTTGATCAGTAACATGGAACTTAATTAACAGATCTTTACAGTGTGAGATTACTAGTCTTCAACCTTAATGTATGAGCTTTAAAATCAAATATAATTTTATGCAACCATTTTCCACAAATAATAAGTTGATAACGTTGCGGTACCCACACAAAATATGATAGTATTATTAGACATAAGTGATAAGCACATCAATGTTTCCTTATTGAAATTCTTTTCATCTACACATCAAACAAGACCTTAATTAATATAACACATTCCAAAAGCACCAATCTTTTCTGCAAGTACATGCCATAACAAGCTAATTCAAACCATAAGCTTTCAGCAAAGATCAATTCATTGTTCACCTCGACTTCTGAAGTCACTCATATTGCCATCTTTTTCCTCCTGTAACAAACTTACCATGGTGCCCATATGTGGTAATTCATGATTATCGCCATTAGTATCAAAACCACTGAAGTTTTTAGATTCATCTTCATGGCTCAATTGTGAAGCTACAAATTTATCGAGTGCTCTCCAGTCGGTGACTTTCAGTTGATCTTCATCCTCGCTACCTTGCTTGTTTTCCTGCACAAGTGATGGGCTCTCGAGCTGTGGAAGTTGGAATATGTTATTTATGTTACTGCTGTTATCTTGCATGTGTAGATGTAAGGCCTCTAGCTCGGCTTCTTTTTTGCAGAAGTGATTCTCGTTCTTTGATTGCTGATGACTGGTAGTATGATCCAAGTATTGAAGTGGGCAAGAATGCATGTTACTGAAATTAGTATAGGACGAGTACCAACCAGGGTCAGTGTAACTTCTTGTTTGTTTTGTTGCCCTTTTTTTGAATGCTCGGCATACAACCCATCCTTCTTCCTGCAGTGTATGATTTTGTGAGGTTCTATAGTGTAAAACATTATTGTTTGGAGAAAAAAGTGTTAAGATGAATAATATAATTATTTACCAAACTTTCATGTTTTAACTAGCTAGTCTAGTTCACTACCTAGTCTAGCTTACTTTGTCTATGAGAGAAATCATCCTTTACAAGATTGATATTTGTGAAGTTACTTTGTATTGCTAAGTTACTTAATATTGCTAACTATTTGCAGTACAAGATTGTTATATATTTGTAGATATCTACACATACTTTTGGGACTTCCAAATATGCACATCGGTAAATCTATGACCATAACTACATTCGAAGAACCTATACATTTTAATTACAACTCTACCAGCTCCTGACTTCTTAGATTCGACTTGACAATATTTGTCATGGAGTGAAAGTTTTCGTTCTTTGTGGGAAAGTGAAGGTTATGGTATACAAGCAAATTATCCTTGGTTTTGGCTTGCAATATCATATATCCCAAACATCTTTCTTTTTTCTTAAACAAGAAAGAAAAAAACTTCATTTTATCACTTCCGTCTGTCTCATTAAGTAATAAATGATTGATTAATGACCGAGGAAAAGACACACTGAATTGATCACATGGGATGTAAGCTTCATCTTTTTCGTGCTATATCTGTGCGCAGATCAGAATTGAAAACGCTTATAGGTTAAACCAGCCTTTTCCACAGAATTTAAACTGCATAAGTATAGATGCTAAATACTTGTAAATACTAAAAAATATTCGTTCATGGTTCTATTTTGAACTCCATTTGGGATGTCAAAAGATATATAAGTGATTCTAGATGATATAACACAATAATATATTGCTTTACTAGAGATCAATTCCTCTATTCCCAAATCACATGACACGTATCGCCTTGAAATCAATACCGTTCATTTCATTTAATTAAACAATTAATTCAAAAAATGCAGCTGAAATGAATTGGTTCCACTTTACTATTACCTTAATTCAATTCAATTGCTTATTGCCTTAACTTAATAAGATTCTATGGTACCTTTCTAGACAAGATAAGACCGACAAAAAATAGAAATATGAGAATCTATGTAGAATGGGCTAGATAGAGTTTGCTAGGTTTTGGATCATCCATATCCGCTTTGTACGTAAAAGGTTGTGGAACATTATATAGTGTAATGAAAATTCTTGAAAGGAAGTTAGAACAACGGTTTATCTAAAAAATTTAAGCAAGGATTTCAATCCTTTAAATATAAGGTAGCAGGTTATTCGTCTCTGTCAAATAAATAATGAACAAAATAAAGAAGGAACTCCAGTTAATTTTAGTATTTTTTCCCCTTTCTGTTTGTCCAACATATTTTACATTGAACTTTGTGAGTCCTAATTCCAAATTAAAGCCAACAATCTTATTTGAACATAAGGTGATGAATTCATCTGGTAATGTAAAGATGCAGTACTTTTCTCTTGCGTATTCTTAGCAAAAATCCATAATATATAACTATGTAATCTTCATACAGTGTTTGCTATCCTTTGATAACATTATTTTTAAATAAATGTGTTCAAATAAATAGCAAATTTCATAATGTATTGTATCAAGTCCGATGCAAATTACATATACATTATTAATTCACCTTATGTTATCAGTCAAAAACCAATAACCCGTGGAGATAAATTATAATATACTATTAATTAAGAAGCAACCACTTATCTTACTAACTATTATATTAATAGTTAACTATTTCAATATATACGCTCTTACAAATGACAGTGATGAGACATGTGTATGTGTCCATACGTAATTTGCTCAAACCATAAACTAATATGTGAAAACTATGATGATTATGCAAAACAGAAAGTTGAATTGCTTTATAAAAAAAGGGCGGTGCATGCTCCAATATTCATGCGAAACTTTATATATGTGAACCAAAAGTTGGGTGTAGTGTGGGGATCGGTTGTATCATCTTCTTCTTTTTCTGCACAAATTAATTTTTAATTTTCTTCTGTTTAGACTGTGTTTCTTTTAGTTGAAATTGACCATATTATAATCATTATCCACTGCGTACGACATATTTATGTGTTCTTAGAATATAATGCTTCCATGCCGTATATATGCTCCTTATGTTCACACTATCAAATTTTGGTTAGTAATTAACTGCGTTTTTCTAATAGTAACTAAAAATGAGACAAAATAATTTCTAGTAGAGCAAGTTCGCCCTTAAATTAAAAATGTTGTTCAATTTTAGAAAGAAAACGTGCATATATTTATTGTAGTATATTCAGTCATTTGATTTGTGCTAACCAACCTATATTCATATAGATAAAACTAGCTTAAAAATTACCAGATGGTCAAAAACTTGAAGAATTGATTTTTCTATAATCCTATATGTTAAATAATTCGAAACCCTATTTACTTAAGCTTTTATGGGTACATAACATACTGTTACCTGTTAGGTGTTCAATGATATATTATTATCAAATCATTCTGTCCACAAGAATGTATTATGTATTCATAAATTTTTGATGTAACTAGCTTCAAAAAATTACTAGACGATCAAAGGCTTAAAAGATGAATAATTGATGTTGCTATAATTCTATCTGGTAAATAATTCAAAATTTTATTCAAGTTTTTTTTTTTTTTTTGGGTGTATGATTACTGTTCAGTAATATATTATATCTAATAATTCCGTTCAAAAGATTAACGTATTATATTTTCATCTTGGTATTATGTGCATTCATCTTTGGCAAAAGATCAAATCTCATTGATTATACATGACGACGGAATGTCTCTCTGTTATATGAAGGTCACCTGACTGGTTGATTAACTTTTCTTTTAATTTGTATTTTACCTTCAGACTCAAAATTCAGAAATTATGTCATCTTACTAAGGACATAATTACGTAAATTAGTCTTCTCCGTATATTTAAGTTTACTAAAAATGAACAATAAACAATGCCATTTTACTATCCCATCAAATAAAAGCTAAGGTTATTTGCCTTTGACTTAACTAATTGCAGTTAAAATGCATGGTATCAAAACGTACCCTAACACCCTGATATATCAATCATCAAATGAAATTTGATAACATGAGAAGGTTGATAAAATCAAAATAGACTTGCCTGGGTGGGTGCATTTTCATCAGACTCTAGTCTATATTCATGCATAATCCAGTCAGTCTTCTGTCCATTAGGAGCCCTTCCAACATAGAAAACCAGTGTCTTTCTCATCCCAATGAGCTGGTTCTTATCATGCACTGCCTTGTCTCTACCTGTCGCTTTCCAAAATCCAGCCATTGTCGCTCTGTTTGTCCTTGTGCCTGTTGGATACTTCTTGTCCTTATGACTAAAGAAGTACCATTCTGTTTGTTCTTCATACCCTATCCTACACCTCTCTTCGATTCCAAAGAAATGCCCACATTGTGAGCAAAATCTATGTATATTATATGTATGTGTGTGTGCATACGTATATGTGTGTATGCATGTGTGTCTATGTGTGTGTAAGTGTACATCTATTAAGGCTAACCTTGGAGATCCCAGGGCTCTATCCTGTAGAGATCGATGTCCCTGATGACATCGAGGTCTATCTTTTGAGAAGCTATCTTCTTGGTAAGGTAGTATCCGACTAATTCTTCATCTGTGGGATGGAAGCGAAATCCTGGAGGCACACAAGATTCCATGGAGTCCATACTCTACATTATTGCAATTTTAATTGTTATATTTGTTTTTTCTTTATTTGGAATCAATTCAACTCGCATATTTACATGAAGATAGATGATACCGCATAAAAGTTACTCAAAAACCAAGAGAAAAGGAGCCTTTTAGTTTTAGGAATGAGAGAAGATGATTACGTCTTTTGTTCTGTGAAATTAACGAATGTGAAGAGGAACTTTTTAATGGCCTCTGTGTGTTTATAAAATAATGAAGGGTTGCAAAACTATTGGTAGAAATTAGATGCAGGTTTTAACTTTTAAGATGTTGTATAAACTGGATAGGTCTGAAGACTCTGAACAGGCTACTAGGTAGACAGACAAGTGATAGTTCCTGCGAATGATGTTGTCTCTTAGAAGTTAATGGCCGCAATGATTTTTATGACAACATGAGCTCAATATGTAGTCCACTTAAAATCATAGATGTAACACATATAAAGTAAAAAAAAGCAGGGTAACTGCTAGTAAAATTTCACTATTCACATGTATATATATCCAACACAATCACCTCGATATTACGTAGTCCTTTTCGCCCTTTTTCCTTTTGGGGAAAAAAAACATTATTCAAAGTTTAGAATTCTAAATGACCAAGAGATGAGCATGCATGACATGAAATTCCAAAAAGCAATTATAAGCATGCCTACATAGATATTAATTAGGGTCATAATTTAAGTCTGAATATAATTGAGTTGTATTTCCAATATTGTGCTATGAATCTTAAACAAAAATTTCGGACCCCAAAACATTACCAATGATTTAAGCACATATGATGTATTATAGGTAAATGAAGTGTGCAACTCCTTATGTTTTCTTATTTATATGATCATTGCAGGAAAAATTTCATAAAACTATGTAAAGGAAGATAATAGACAATGACAAAAACACAAACATAAAATAAAGCTAAAATTTGATGAGCATGAGACAAAGTTGCTGATGTGGGATAATATAAACATGGCATGCGCATGAAAGAATCAACGAGAGAATGTTAAGAATTTAAGAAAGGGGTGGAGACATTAAATGTGTTTCTTGGATCTGCATGCCTGAACAAAAAGGTTGTTTTTATACATCACTGGCACTCCTACAGTTACTTTTTGCCCCTTTGTCTACTTATTCCTTAGCATTTTCTCTATGTCTAAATGTGTCTATATGTTTTGTACTTTAATGTACATTAACCAACTCCTCGTGCCAGACTTGAAAAACGTTACATTATCTTTACTGTGACTGTAGAATAAGCATGGAATAAATTATGAAACTGCTATTCTTACTTGGTCACATACAAATGGTGAATAAAGAAGGTACGGGTAATATGTGTCCTTTAATAAGGTTCATTCATCTTTATTCTTTTATATTCTCCCGTGCCGACTCTATCTCATTCATTGATTAAGGCACATGGTAGACGATATGAACTAACGAGAAGTGTGAAGAAGAATTGATTTTCAGTTAGTAATGCAATGCCATGGTTTTATGTAGACAGTATAAATTAGTTAACTGAACAAGTTACTGATTTTATGTACAGTATATACTACCATAAATTACTAAGGAGGTGACTAGTTCAAGTTTATGTTGTTTAGATGAGCTTTCTCCTCATTAAGTCAAAATGTGTACGAAAAGGATAAATAGATAAGGAAAAGTCTACTTAAACGCAAAACTTTGATATAATAGACGACATAATGAATCTTCAGCAATGGGTAACCCATTGAATTCTACCTTCATATATATAAAGATATTAAGATTTAATGGTTCAGTTTTTTTGTTTCATTAATTGTGTTTTATTTTCTATCCGAATAACCGGCATCGGTGAATAAATAAAAGGTATAGAGCCAAAACAAAACCAGTACAATCAAATACCTGAAGACATATGATACGGTATAGGATTCTCGTATAATTACCACTTATTGGCCATAACCAATTGTTATCCATTAAATCAGCAGCGAAAAAATAAACTGAACTGATACGGTTTACCGAACGACATGAAACTGTATAATATGGTATTGAAAGCTTATAATGATAATTATCATTACAGTATTGGTAATGTATGTTCCCTAATTTCGTACAACAAAACTGAGCAGTGTAATGATTTAATAGAAAATCTGGTTATAAGTAATTACGTTGTTTAATCAAGCATAATTCTTTACATATATTTGAAACAGATCTAATGAATTTGTATAGCATTGGAAGTTCTTCCTCAGCATTTTTTTTTTTTTTTTTTTTTTTTTGAAGGTTTAGCTGAATATAAGTAAACTGATACTTGATTCTATGATAAAGAAAACCCACTTTAATTTTACCCTCGATCTTTCAACGTGAACTAACAAAAACAAACGGGTACTATTCTTTTACATGGTAAAGAAACATTATCGACTACTACCGTCGATTACCAACCAAAAACTGAAATATTGGTTTGGTCTTTACTTTGATTGTTAACAGTATAATTCTCCATTGACCAAAAATTTGCCATATGTTTCAAGTATGGTTGGTGATATAAAAACCAAGTCTGCTATATATTAGCCTATTCAAAGACAACAACATAGTATATTAGGTAAATTAAAATAACCAAGCGCAATTAAGTAGTTACTTCAAAAACTAATTGGTTAAAACAACCAACATATTATATACATAAAAAACAAGCAATATATGAAACTTCTGCTAAGAAAAATGGAATATAAATAATCATATATACTGTTGAGATATGTTCTACATCGTGGAATTTATAAAATAAATTCTGTATAAATATTAAGAGTTCACCCTTCGCATTCCCAATTGGTTTTGTGATAAGTTGGGGTTCTCTAATATGGTATCAGAGCAGGTTTAATTCGTGTTTACATGTCTGCCACACTGGTCCATGTCACCCAATAAGTTCCACGTATTAGGCTCATGATATGTCACACGTGCGGGGGCATGTTGAGATAAGCCTCACACCGGGGTGTTTATAAAATAAATTCTATATAAATATTAAGAGTCCACCCTTCACATTGCCAATTGGTTTTGTGATAATTTGTGGTTTTCTAACATATACTTCTTAAACAAAACCAAATTAAATTGCGCTATTTAAAATTAAGTAAAATGTTCTTTTTAAGGCCCACTCATAACTACAGTTATGATTTTTAAGTCAAATTATTATATGCAAGAGTGACTAAACTAATATCAGATTAATTGCTTTCCAAATATGAAGAGTTGCTAATTGAGTTGTATGGTAATCATTGAAATTATCGTGGTATGTAGTATCATATGCAAAGGCCAAATTATTTAACTATATCTGTCACTAGATTAAACCTTAATAATTGCAATCAAAGATAGCATTAATTCAAATGGAAAAATTAACCGAAAATTAAATTATAGAAGCAGTTTGGAAGAACCAATGATCAGTTTTCTTCAATTTTTCTTTGCAACTCTTATCTCTTGTTTCATTTTCCTAACTGAAACTGGAATGTTACTTAATTCTCTTAGATTATAAATCTATAAAACTTTAAAGGTGACGAAAACCTTACAAATACCTGTTAAATCAGTTTCATGAAAATATAAGTATATAAGCACAATTATTACTAGATAACTGTGAGAAAATGAAGTCGGAAAAAATACCTTAACTTTATCACCACATTATAAAACAGATAAAAATAAGTATGTAACACAAATATAAAAAATATAAAAAGGGGGAAATAGTAGTAGTATGATGCTAACTTCTTCACATTTAAATCTGTTAGCATCAGTTAGGCACCAGCAAAATCAAAGGAAGACGGGAAGAAAAAAAACTCCATAGAAAATGCATATTTGCCCTAATTAAGCCATGAAATAATATTCCAAAGAAAGGTATATAAGGGATCCGCAATTTCCTGAGATCAGTCGTAGGTACCATATGTACTTTATATATATTTAAAACAGATCAAAACAAAATCAATGTTCATGCAGGAATAAGCATAACAATATATCCCAAAAATCTTTTTAATTATACCAACCAAAAATTAATTATGTACTCACACTTGTGCGATCGATGTTCACCTTAGCTTTCAACGGAATATAATTTTGACCAACCACAAGATTATAATCAAGAAGGCGAAAGAGATGTAATAATAAATAGAGGCCTTATGATAGAAGAGGAGAGTGGAGTAGAGAAACAAATTTAGAGCTTTAAATAAAAAGAGGAAGAGGAAGGTCCCTCGCCTTTTTTGATTGCGCGTGGGATAAAATGAAATGAAAAGTGTGATGTCATATTACCTAGCTCTTGAGTTCTCATACTAGTACTACTACCACCACCACCATTCTTTGTTTCTTGTGGCCTCTTTCTCAAGCTTTTCATACAAGGATTACTTTTCTTTTTGCTCTTTAGGTTGTAAGTTTTTGATTAATAAATTATGATATTTATCTACTTCCCTATTTTGATTAGTAGATGATAATAACATCAGTGCCATGCATGATTGTTAGTATTGGTAAATGTGCAGCCACCTAGCTTGCTAGTTAACTCATGGTTTTAGTTTTGACACTACACCTAAAAGTTTGAGTTGTCTAATTCATTGCTCATTTATTGATCTATCCATTAGAATATGTCCAGTTAATACTTTGTTGAATTTACAAGCTTTTGAATTTCTAATTTGAGTGATGTTCCACTGTGATGGAACAACACCCATAAAATTTAAACTTTTAAGCAACACAATGGGGGCATATATATTATTTACGATCAATTAGCCGAGGCTACTACGTACTAAGTAAAAATGAGTGATTATACATACAACATGTTGCCATGATTTTGTGAAATTGATTTGACTTTCAACATCGATAATTTGTCGAGAGGCCCTGATTTATATTTTAAATAATAGCGTAATGATAAACATGTAGTTATCAAGTTTTATTGCGAAATATTTGCGGGATAAAAAATTGAATGATGCTAAATCTAATAATTTTGTTTCTCTATCTGCTGGATTCATTTTACAATGAATGGTCAAATAGATGATTGTGTCACTTTTAGTTAGATGATGGGCAAACGGCACACCGATCAATGCCATGGCATTCTTAATTGAGCTCTTGCATATGTATGATTTTAATTCAACAGTCTGATTTATATGGTAAAAAATAGATCAAACTGTGTAAGTTACTATTGGGTTCCACCGACGTTTTATCTTCATATGGTTTTTAAGCTGAAAATTTATTGGTTAAGACTGTGTAAGTTGTATAGAATATGGATTTAAAAGTGAGTATGAATCCGAATGCATCATGAAACTATATATTTTCACATTAAAATATCAATAGAATTTGTATGTGAGTGGAACCTTAACTGATCATGATATTGCCCACAAGAAACATTCTTTATCATCATGATACTTTGCACATACGTACAGTAGCACCATCAGCTCTATTGGGTATGGTTAATAATGAGGCAACCGGCCTGGTAAGATGCTTGATACTGTAAGCTGGCATTCCCTTGACACAGTGGGCAATAGTCAACGTTGTAGTGGTTGATTGTTTCAAAAATTTCAATACATTACTGCATTTTGTTCGTATAAATTGAAAGAGAAGATACCATTTTTCCTGTAATAGTCGAAGATGATATAGCAAAATGTGATGCAAGCAAGGCATACCAGTTTCAAAATAGTGCCAATTTGCAATACACACAAGGTCAGCCAATTTTAATTTTAAGCCAATAATGAGAAGCATGGGATCCATCACAATGAACATGCATAGGTCCACTTAATGAAACCGAAATACACAATCAAGAAAGTCAATTAGTATAATATGGGAGATTATATTATGCTGTTCTAATATATAATTGGGGTTTTTTACCCTTGAGGACAAAAGAAAAAAAAATTGTTTCATAAGAACAAAAAAGCAAAATTTTATCCTTAAGGACAAAATTTAGTGTAAAAGGAGGAATTCAGAGGTCGACTATAATTTCTCTCTTTACACTAACATTTGTCCTTATGGAAAAAAAATTATCTCTTTGTCCTTATAAAACAATTTTTTTTCATTTTATCCTTCAGGGTATTTTTCTGTACATAATTTATCGACGTAGAATGATTTTGATTAGAAAGTCTGAGTGCCTACGCGCAAAATGCACAATGAATATATATGTACCAACTATAGATGTTAAAACTCAAACTCATGAATTTTCTTCATCAAATTAACATCATACCGATTAGACCAACCTATACGGGGTTAGTTCTAAATTTTGTAACACCAACCGCCCCTTCGAATTTGGGTATTTATACACTGCCCTGTGGACTATTTCCTATATAGTAGTAAGTTTAATCACACTCCAACTATGGAGGTTGATTGATTAAAAAATATATAAAATTATATACCAAATCGACAATAAGATGGAGAGATTCGGGACAACAAAGAGATCAAGAGTTTAGATATGGAAGAAAAGTGCTATGGTCAAAAGGTATGATAGTTGAAAATGTTGATATGAACAATTTGTGAATGGGGTTCAATACCCGGTCATTAGCAAGCCAATGCTCGATATGTGGCTTCATAAGTCCTTGCATATTAGATCAAAAAGCCCGATCGTCGACGAGTAAGAATCGGTCAATCGACAAAGGCCTCATATGTAAGATGATGTTTTTTTTGAAATTTGGGATCATTGCAGATCACAAATTGATTTCTAATCTAGTTGAAGAAGTTAATTCTTATTGTTGTAAACTATCATAGCCCAATCACACTATAACACCCCATTTTCTAAGGCCGAAAGCTCAATGCTATAGATGCTGCAACCATCTCTACTTTCAATTTTCGCTGATAGACAGTCGAATGTTAATCAATCCCAACGTCAGATATATAACACGGACGTATGAAAATTTTCATAAAATATTCATTCATGTAAATACTTCATTCATACAGCCTTTCGTACAACCCATTCAAAGAAAATGTAAATTATTACAAAATAACACCGAGAGCGACATACGATGATTCCCCTCAGATGATCAAAGTATATAGATAATGGTATTAGAAACATATGTCGATACATAAAACCAACAACAAAACAAAACACAATAGCGCTCCTAAATAGCTATCGCCATCTTCCCTTCTGGAGCTTTAATCGTAGCTAATACTTGAAACACCCTAACCCTTAGCATGCTCAATTGAGCACCCTAGAGTTTAAGGGGAAAAACATAAACTATAGATTAGTCAAAGAAACTGGTATAAATAACAACTTATAACTCGACACCAACAATATCTAACGGGACCACGCCGCATCGCAGAATGGGTTACCCCTCTTGTTGGTATCTCATACGAAAGCATAAAATCATGCATTCCCTGCTTCAGAATGGTTAGCCCAGTTATCATAACATAACTACTCGCAACAACATTTATAATGCAACACACAATGAATTCCCTCCTTAATTATAGGTTTATATGTGCTTTCGTAAAAATCTTCTTTTATAGGCAACAAAGCTAAACCTTCATTCCGTTGTTGGTTCCCTTTCGGCATTTTATGATATACAAGCCATCTGTACGAAACCAATATTCCCTTCGGTTCACTTCAGTGCTTCGCAGAGTATCTCCCAAATAACATGAAGTCGAAGGTTCCTTTACTTATCCTTCTATATTGAGCGAAGCAATAATTCACATTCATTAATCATTATTTTAGTTACTAGTGAGTGCTAATTTACCCACCCCTAGGACTCTCCCATCATTGCCCACACAAATGCATTGACTTAACAATGGAAACCACCAATGCATAACATTTAAAAGAAAATAAAGAGCATGTACATTACATAGGACCCGACACCTGTGTTGGATCCAATCTACTTCGACTTTCGCATTGATATCAAAGTTTATTTTCGAGCTATTCCAAAAGGGGTAGCCCTTCCGGCTTCGCTTGTTCAATAACAACCAATGTATGTCGTCCCGCAATGACGCCAAGCAATAGAGGTAAGGACTCTATTCAATTCAGGAAATATATAAATACTATTATTTAGATAAAAGTTCCTCATTGTCATCACCGACGCCGATAGCCATGGATGCAAAGCCTCAAAACATTTTATTTTAGTAAAAGTTCCTTAACGACTCCTTTAGTGCCTACGAAAGAATTTTATGAAAACATTTTTATAAAGACACGTCTGCAGAAGCAACGACTCCAAGGATTTTTAAGCCTTCGTAAGGATAGGATTCAGTAAAATCCCCTTCTGGTGCCAAATAAAGACCTAGAGGCATCCAACCCTCGTTCCTTTCGGAGTAACCACATAGAATCTTTCTTAGACATGTATACACATATATAGGAAAATAGATATATTATAGAAAACACCTCTCCGACCTTTGAAAGGTCCGAGGCAGAAACCTCTAGTGGAGTAGCAATCCCTTAAAACCAAAATATTTATAAGTATCAGGACCAATTACCGAAATCAAAAGGTATGAGGCGGAGGCCTTCAAATATCATAGTTGTAATATTTTAACTATTCAGCACGTTTGATAGTTGGTTCTGATAGTTGTCGGAAGTGCTTATGGATCTGGAAATGACACTGACAGTAATTTTAGGCAGAAACAATTTATTTCTTTACAAAGCATATCTCTTCACCAAATCTACTATATTTACCCAAATTCTATTGGTTTATAAAATGTATTCTGAATAAAGTGTATACAATTTCCCAATACTTTATACTTCATAAAAATAAAAAATACACAGGTCTAACAACTTATACGTTAATACCAAAACAAAAGCATAATCTTCCTTAAAGCATGCCCCCTTAGGAAATTCATAACAAATTCATACGAATATAACAATTCATAAAATTCGAAACCCATATCCACAATCATTCGACACACATCATACAAAAGTTTCATGTTATTTGGAGATTTCTAACTAAGGATTTCAACCTACCTTTTAATCAATTTCCATGTTTATTAGCTTCCTTACGAAAGTAATTCTCGTATCCAAAATACCAGTTGGTTTCAAATTGTTGTTGGAGTGTCTTGACCCCTGTTATGTTGTGTGCATGCAGGGAATTTTGCCTATTGTCCTGCATCCTGAACTTGTTTCTTGAATTATTTTATATGTATTTGTAAGCAGTTTCGATAAATTATTGAAGTAAATTGTGTGATGTTTCTAAGGCTTAATCTTATAATATATGAGCCAATATTTTTGCTAAGTTGCACATTAAGTTGATGAAGTTTCCTTACTGATTTCACGAAATATTTCTAAAGATATTCAACATTTTGCACGTTTTATAAATGATTTCAATAATATATATTGCTTTGAGACAAATGATTTTCAATGTTTTGTCTAACAAAAATTAAAATTGTCTCAAAGCTATATTATATACAGTTATAATTCAAAGAGATGAATAACATATACTTTAGTCCCACATTGGCAAAAAGAAGATAAGATCTATGTATATATATTTATTTCTCATTCCATATATTGGCCCTTAGGGTCAAGAAATTTTGTGCGAGGGGGAGGAACTATATCATATGAACCAAACACACACGCGCGCGCACCTCCTGCCCGTCTCGTACCAGGCCGCGTTTGGGTTTGGGTCTAGCATGAAATCTTATTTTTGCTATGAGAAACATAACCAAATTTTTGCGGGTTTTTCGACTGGATGCGGCATTGTATATGGGTGCGACCCAACCGGAATCAAATGGGTTTAAATCCCGTTAACAAATGAAGAGAAACTGGCGGGTGCGACCTGTTATAGACGCGACTGTTTGAATTCAAACATTTAACAGATGCGGCTGTTTTGAAATTACGACCATTCGAAGAGTATAAATAAATGACGAATCCTGATCACATTCTTGATGAATTTCTCAACTCTTCTTCCTCTTCCCTGGTTCCTCCTCTGCTCATTGCTGCCAACTGTCGCTACTTAGACTGACGAACTCGTCACATTCTCGAGCAGTTTCCGTCTGTTGTATCCTGGGAGACTCCGAATAAAGTCTTAAGGAAATCAGTACGCCAAGCCTCGGATGATTTACTTACTCGTATATTTCACTGAATATACATTGTTATTGCTTGCAACCAAGTGTTGTTTATGCTCTATTGAATCAACTAATGTGCTGGTTTAATTTCAACACTCAAAAGTGTTGTTGTTTATGCGTTTTGTGCTAACGCATGTGGCTGTTAGCTCTGTTCTTTGTTATTCTGAATCAATATCTTAAGACTTTTCTGTTTTCCTGAAAATAGCGATCGCAACAGAACATATGTCGATCAAGGCAGCCAACTTGAACAAACCAGAACCATTTAAGGGAGAAGGTGATGATTTTTTGATATGGCAAAGTCAGATGCTCTTTTATCTCACTACTCTCAGTCTGCAAAAATATCTTGAGGAAGATGAACCAGTGCCGCCTACGTCAGGCAAAACCAAGGACTCAAATGAGATTCCGAATATTGATGCATGGAGGCACTCAGATTTCTTATGCAGGAATTATATCCTGAACTGTTTAGACAAAGTTTTGTACAAAGTATATCAGCCACTCAAGACTGCAATAGCTCTCTGGAATGCGCTTACCGCAAAGTACAAAACACAAAACGTAAGCTTAAAGAAGTTTATTGTTGACAAGTTCATGGAATACAAAATGGCAGATTCAAAACCTGTACCTACGCAATTATATGAACTTTAAATCATCATCCATGAAATGAAAGCGGAAGGCCATGAAGTTGGTGAATCTTTCTTAGTTGAGGCAATCACTGGAAAGTTGCCACCATCTTGGAAGTACTACTCCAACTATTTAAAGCACAACAAGAAGGAGATATTCTTACAAGACCTAATCGTTAGATTGAAGATTGAGGCAGATAATCCCGGAGTCACTAAACCAAAAAGCGAAGAGGATTTTGTTGCAGAAGGGTCAAAGAAAAAAGGACACTGTAACAAAAAAAGAAAGAAAAGGAAGGCTCTAGAAAACAAACAGCATGATCAGAAGCAGTCCAAGAAATTCAATGGCGATTGTTGGGTTTGTGGAAAAATTGATCATCAAGCAAAATATTGCAGACACAAGAAACAGAAAAATTCAGAAGTAAATATGGTCGACAACATGGGCATTGATGGACCTAACTTTTCTGGAGTTGTGTCAGAATGTAATCTAGTACAAAATCCTTCTCTATGGTGGTTTGACACAGGTGCTACACGACATGTGTGTTCTGAAAAGTCTATGTTCTCCACATACAACAAACTGGATCATGGAAAAAAATTGTACATGGGTAACTCAGCAGTGTCAATGATTGAAGGCAACGGGAAAGTAATCCTCAAGTTCACATCTGGTAAAACTGTTACACTAAATGATGTGCTCCATGTTCCAGACATCCAGAAAAACTTGATTTCTGGACCTATACTCTCGATGAAAGGCTTCTGAATGGTCTTTGAATCAGATAAAGTTGTTCTATCTAAGGCTGGAGTCTATATAATGAGAGGATACTTGTGTGATGGCCTATTTAAGGTAATGTAGCCGTAATCGACAATAATAATGTGTATTGTAATTCTGAAACGAATAAAAAGGAAGTTTCTTATGTTGTTGAGTATGATGTTCTATTATCGCATGAAAGATTAGGACACATAAACTTTCGAAAAATGAAAAACCTTGCAAATCTAGATTTGATTTCAAAATTTCAAGTAGATAAAAAATATATAAATGTGAGACTTTTTTAGAAGCAAAAATGGTTAAGAAACCATTTCATACTATTGAAAGAAGTACAGAACCATTACAAATGATTCATACTAACTTATGTGATTTCAAAAACTTACCTATAAGAGGTGCAAAAGGGTATTTTATCACATTTATTGATGTGTATTGTAACACCCCA
The DNA here is from genome assembly GCA_030737875.1 of Allium sativum. NCBI lineage: Eukaryota > Viridiplantae > Streptophyta > Magnoliopsida > Asparagales > Amaryllidaceae > Allium > Allium sativum. Next base: position 885,501,995 of record CM060915.1, on the reverse strand, counting down.
CCTCCGCCAGGGTCACTCGCAAAGGAATGCACTAGCTTTGGAGGGGCATTATTGGTAAACATGCATAATGATATAGCAAGGCAGGACATGACATATATATATATATGTAAATAAACAGAGTAAGTAAATAAAACAGCGGAAGATTTAAAAACCATTTCAAAACACAAGTCTGGTACATCAAAATGTCAATTTCCCAAAATTACAAGTCTAGATAAATACATCATCTGATAAACTGAAATACATAAATGCTATCCCCAAATAAGAGTGATAAACCATAGCGGCTCAAGTCCAAAGCATACTTGAGCTATCCAAGGAAGCGGCTAGAATCCAAGCTAGGCTCCAGTATTCCCTCCCTGAGAACCTGGGGGGGGAAACGGAAGAAAAGAGGCGAAACAAAACGGGTCAGTCAAAAAGACTGAGTAAGCCCTGCTACGATCAGTCTATAAACTAGTAAAGTTAACATCATGATGGAAACTGAGATGATCATAGATAACAACATACTGGCATGATAAATCAACTACAAGACAGATAGAGGTGTCATCGCATAAAACAAGGTTAAGTTTTTGCACCACGGTGTACTAGCAAACCAACATAACAGGTATTGATCCCTTAGCCCAAACTTTGGCCCAATAACATGAAGTGACCTTAGTATAAGGTCCAGCCCCACGGTCTAGTCGATCGGCTCCCTATAAACCTAACACGTCAAGTGTTGGTGTCCATATGGCCCACGTATGGTTGTAGTTAGTCTGTGCTGGGTCCCCCTTTGGGTGTATCAAGCCCTCGGGTGTCAACCCCGGACACTTAAGCAATAATGCACAGCCCTAAACTACTGGTACCCGTGCCTCGAGTTTTGTCCAAAATCGGACTACGTGCACGTCCGTAGCCCGCCGAACCCGCACCGCTGTACCACTCGGCCATCGCCCTTTGGTCGCTTACATCTGCCAGTAATCGTGCCCCGCCCTAGCCTAACTTCTAGGGTTGTGAATGATACCAAACTGGGATTACTGTTAGAACAGACCACGTTGCTAGGGTTTCCCAAGAGGGTTAAGTGTGATTTAACCCTTCACTAATCCTGGATTAAACTGGTTAAGTGTGGCTTAACCCCATTCTAATCCCTTGAGCTCCCAAATGGATTAAACTAGTTAAGTGTAACCAATGGTTCACGACTTAACCACATTCTAATCCCCCCCCGAATTCCCAAATTGGTTAAGTATTAGTGGACCCTGACTTAACCCTAATCATGAGGCATTAATTAGTTTAATGCACCTCAACCTCTCACATTAGACCTTGTTGTGGTTACTAGTTAGGCCGGGCGGGTCCGGGTAGGTTTACACCACAACTTAGTCTAACCTCGGGTTTTGGCACCACATGGCCAACTTCTCACATTGGGTCCTATTGTTTGTAGCCACTAGTTAAGCCGGTCGGTTCCGGGTAGGATTACGCTACAAACTCAACCCAACCTCGAGTTGGCCACACTTATGTTTTCTAAGTGTCATGTCCACTTTATTTCAAAACATAATTACAAGTCAACAAATACTTGGGTAGACCTAACTTAATAGGTAAATTCCCAAGGGGTAGACCTAACTTAATAGGTAAATTCCCAATCTTATATTTTCATGTATTTTAAGTTTACCCCAAAACCCCCAACGTCATTCTATCGCTTACATATTCGTAGTAACGCATGAAGGATAGGAAGAGGGAACTTGGCACAACATACATGATAAACTTGCTCAACAACCATGCCTAACATATTAGACTTGTATAACTTAGCATGGTGAACTTGCATATTGTCATAAACATGCATAACTTGTCAAAACATGCACAACTTGTCAAAACATGCGCAACTTGTCAAAACATGCACAACTAAACTTGCATAAACATGCACAACTTGTCAAAACATGCACAACTTGTCAAAACATGCACAACTTGTCATTTTAAACTTGCATAAGCATGCAAAACTAATTGAACTTGCAAATCATGGTTTAGTAAGCTTGCATAAACATGCATGACTCAATTAACTTGTAAATCATGACTTAGCAAACATGCATAAACATGCATAACTCAATTATCTTGTAAATCATGGCTTAGCAAACATGCATAAACATGCATAACTCATTTATCTTGTAAATCATGGCTTAGCAAACTTGCATAAACATGCATACTCAAATAAACTTGCAAATCATAGCTTAGCAAACTCGCATAAACATGCATACTCAAATAAACTTGCAAATCATAGCTTAGCAAACTCGCATAAACATGCATACTCAAATAAACTTGCAAATCATGTCATAGTAAATCCGCATATGCATGCATAACTTGTGAAACATGTAAAACATGGCATAGTGAGTTCGCATAAGCAAGCATAATCAAATAAACTCACATAAATCTCAATTTTTACCACATATTAACTTTAGAGTTTACAAAGTGAAGGTAAGAGGGCTTACAATGCTTATGCGGGCTCAAATGACTATAGCAAATGTAAAGAACCCCTTATGCAACTAATTACAACCCCCAAATGCAAGCAAACTTGATCAAAACTCCTCTTTTATGGTGCCAATTGAAAAACAAGCCTTTAATGCAAGCTAAGGAGGATCATACAAGCCTAAATATGCTTGTATGCATGGAAAATCACTTAGGACTTAAATTAGGATTTGTATGAAGAGGGTGGAGGCCATGAGAGGATGGATTTTGGCATAGTTTAGTTACTAGGATGAATAATGAATGATTTAGGGTAGGTTAGGGTCTTATTTATAGATTAGGTTAGTGTTTTTAGGCCATAGGATTAACCCTAGATTCAATTAGGGCCATCAGATCCCGGAACTCTCTAGAAACAAGCCACAAGACCCAACCCCAATCAGAAATGGTGCACCAGGCTAAGCAGCCCGGGCACCCCCTGTCGACAGGGCTGTCGACAGGGCAGTCGACATGCCCAGGACCCTGTCGACAGGCCTGTCGACATGCGGGTCCTGGCGGGATTTTTCCCGCCTTGGCCCAGCTGGCCCAAACCCTTGTTTTTAATTTTAAATTTAAATCTGTTTTTTACTTAGAAATTTTCTGCAAACTTCAACGGGCCTTAACTGGGTCATACGGACTCCGATTTTCGAAAACTCGGACTCTATTTCGCGTATTTTTCCGAGACGAACGCAATGGCATAGCCCGTTTCCCTTGATTCCCATTTTATAATTTAATTCTGCCTCAATTTATGTTATAACAGATTATATAAAAAAACGGGTTGTTACATTCTCCCCTCCTTAAAGGATTTCGTCCCCGAAATCTTCAAGTTAGGAAGAACGTATCCTACCATCCAATCATCCATCTACTCAAAGCATCATCCACGAGCAATCATTGTCCTTACAAGATTCTAAATGCTGGATGAACATATGCAAAAGTGTGTGTATATGTACTTACCTAATGCAAAAATCAGGCGGTTACTGATACAGTAAACCTCCTTAATGCATATGTATGTCAGTGAAATGAATCCATATGTATGCAAATTCCTAGCATAATGTATAATATCTACATGCGTGCTCAATCATACATCCATATGCAACATCCATGTGATAGCATACGAATTTCATCCAAGGATAAACATAAACACTCATGCACATGCAATATGAGGAGTGTGTGAGCCGATCTAGTGCCTAATCGTGTATAATGCGTCCACGAGCAACCACTTGCAAACACTTGCAACCACTTGCAACCATCAAGCATAACATGTTTCAAATACATGTTTCATCCAAAGGGTTTCTACCTAAGGTTCTCATGACAAGATCGACACGATAAACTAGATAAACTAGATAAACTCCTTTTTGGATTACAAGAAATCCATTCAAACTTTGACATATAGTACTAACCGATGAGTCTTAACCCCCTTATGGAGTTTACAACAGAAATAGGATCGAGAATGGGACCGAGAGGATATATGCAAAAGACAACTTGCAAGCAAGCTCCACAGGAAAACGAGGATCAAGGATGCTCTCTTAAAAAGAGATATGATGCGCATATCTAGTCTTCACTCTTCTCAGTTACGTTTCCTTGAGCTTAACTCCACTGTGCTTTGACTATCTTTCCCTTCATGATTCCTTGGCTTCCTAACCCCTATTTCCCAAATTCGAGTTGGAAGTCATTTCATTATCGCCTCTCGTCTTTCTTTTCCACTTATTCTTCCTTCTGTATACCTGGCTTAAACATACAATAAACTCATGATTTCATGCAAGCTCTCCAAAATTCACTAGTGAATCCTGGATCTCGTCTACTTACTATAAAGTATTCCATGCAACAGAACTTTTCTCTTGAAAATACCAATCCACGTTGCCAGTTGCCCTATAAACGTGATTTTCTATAATTCATGCTTAATCGAAATGAACTATCTGCCTATGAGTGACAGGCCATATCTAGATTCAGTTGCCTACCCACGGCTTCCTGAAGGCTATTTCACAACTGGCCAACTTCTTGAGGGTAAACCGCTGTTAACCATGATGTAGTCCTCTCGCTCTGAAATGAGCACTCTACCTATTATGGTCCACCTACCCGTATTCCCTTTCTTTGATCTAGGTAATCTATCCACATAATCTATCGAGATGTTTTCACACTTCCCTTGCAGAACCCCCAATAGAGGTAATGGCCCTCTGGGCTTCTATGACTTGGCCTTAGCTTGGTGGCACAACATGCATTCCGAGACCAACTCGGCCACCTCCTCGAGTGATGCGCATCTGTAGGAACCTTCTTTACCAAGTCTTTCACTCGAGGAACACAGAATCTCTCATCGTGCCTTAGTCATCCCTTGTCATCTATAATATATCTAGTGAGGTGACTTAACATCTCACCTTGAACCGACTGGTCCATGTTCTTGACCAACTGCGGATCTTCTTCCTGCGAAACCCCCTTCTTGATCCAGAAGAGTAAGTCTAAGCTCCGGGAATGCTAACTAACTAGCCAAACTGAGGAGGCTTCTTACTTCAATTGCCCTCCTCAGAGTTTTCCGGTTTTAAACCGCAACCACTTTAGCGGAATCCACCGCTAAGCCTTACCTAAGAACTATGTGCCCAAGAAATCCAACTTCTTTCCTCCAAAGTGACATCTGGAGAACTTGACCTTCAACTGGTGGCTCTAAGCGTATCCATCTCCTTCTCGAGATGTCTAGCATGCTCTTCCTCGTTGTTTTTGAGGAGATAAAAATATCGTCTTCGACGACCCTGACAAACTTGTTCAAGGACTTCCTAAACACCCTACCCATCAAGTTCACGTAATATGCGGGTGTATTAGTCAAACCAAATAGCATGACTAGCCATTCTAAAACCCATCCAGAGTCCTAAACGCAGTCTTGTCAATTCCATTCTCAGCCATCCTAAGCTGATGGAATCCGGTAGCTAGATCAAAAGAAAACGGATGCTCCTACAAGCTGATCAAACAAATCATTGATCTTCGGTAACGGTTATCTTACGATAATCAACACATAAGCGAAACAAACTGTCCACATTAGTAACGAATACTACTGGAGCACCCTACTCGAAAATGCTTCGTCTCAGGAAGTTCTTCTCAAGCAACTCCTTGACTTGCTTTCTTAACTCTCATTTCGTGAGTTCATGTGCCTAACCGGCCACGAAACTGGCTTGGTATTACCAACCAGATAATTGCGGGAATCTATCCCACGTCTAGGGATAACCCCTTTTTCCCAAGATATCAGGATATTCTCGGACCACCCTCCCAGATTGCAAACTATCGATAGACGAGTTGAGGGATTCAAGATAACATAACATGACGGGACCCCTAGGGTTGCTAGAAATTTCTAAGGGTACGGCTGAGGCGAGTCATGAGCCTCACAACCCTATATACAAAAACCCAGAATGGCTCTCAAAATAGGACAACCATTCCATGCCCAAAACCAACCCATATCCCCTGAAACCGAGAATGTAAACATCCCACGAGAATTCTATACTCAAGATAGAAATTTTCAAATCCACTCAGACCATAGACAAACGGGCCGAACCCCCAACTGGATTTGAAACACATACGGGATCATCAACTATACTAGTACTTAGGTGCAAAACTTTCAACTGGATCAGATGAAATAAAACTATGCGATGTGCCAGAATCAAACAAAGTTCGAACAGGGAAAATCGGAAAATGTAAACAAGATTTTCAACAGAAACACTACCTCTATCATGAGCTGGAAGAACGGGGTTGAGGGGATGAATTCGCCCTCCAGATAGTCCTGCACACTGAGTCTGACCTTGCCCTTGTTTCCTCGGGCAATCCTTGCTGAAATGTCCAAACTCACCACAATCAAAGCATTCGCCCCGCTTTCTCTTCTTCTTCCTACATTCCCTGGCTACATGTCCAACTTCACCACAGAAGTTGCATTTCCTACTCCCTCTTGGCTTGTTCTTGCGGTTGTGGTTATTCTTGCCCCGTTTCCCGGAATTTACTCTCTTGCCTTGAGACTCATTCGCCTTGACCTCTTTCTTGTCATTGTTATCTTCTTCTTGAAGTAGGGCCATATTCACCAAATTCTCGAAAGTCGCCCCCAAGGGTATATGAGACATGGCCAAACCATGTAATGGCTCGTTTAATCCTAGAGCAAAGTGTAGGGCCTTCTTCTGAGCTGTATTAACCAAGTCTAAATCGACACGAGCCAGTTGATTAAACTTATCTATGTATTCCCTAATAGTCATGTCCCCTTGCTTCAGTGATAAGAACCTCAGTCCAAACCTTCCTCTAAAGTCATCCCAAGTCTCAATTGGCCTAGTCGCGATGGTGACTACCCACCAACGTGCAGCTTCTTCCTTTAGCAACCATACTGCTAATAAAACCTTCCTGCGGTCACCTATATCAAAGGTGGCTAAAAGATCTTCGGTCTCTTTCAACCAATTCCCTGCTTCTACAAAAGTCTCTGTCCCATTAAAATTCTTGCCACCCATCCTCTTAAAGTTCTTGCAAGTTTCCGCGAAATCCGCTTGTGGAGGCTGAGGGGGAAGAGGAACATTAGCTACGAGAGGAGGAGGAGGAACAGCGGCCTCAACTGGGGGAACAACATTAGGGACACCCGGGACCGGTGCCGTGACTTCCAAGTACCGACGAAACCAATCGGGTATCGTTACTCCTTCGGGCAAGACGAGATTATCAGACATGCTGGAAACGAAAAGAAAAGAGTTCAAACGAGGAGTCAAAGGATAGTGCTAATGGCTTTTGGGGAATAGCCTTTCAAAAATAACTAGACTTTTCTTTGGAAAATACTTTATACTTGGTTTTGAAAATAGTTTTTCAAAAGTTTTTAAAACCTTTTTATCCCTTCTCGTAAACCATATGCTCTGATACCAAATGTAACACCCCACCTCCGCCAGGGTCACTCGCAAAGGAATGCACTAGCTTTGGAGGGGCATTATTGGTAAACATGCATAATGATATAGCAAGGCAGGACATGACATATATATATATGTAAATAAACAGAGTAAGTAAATAAAACAGCGGAAGATTTAAAAACCATTTCAAAACACAAGTCTGGTACATCAAAATGTCAATTTCCCAAAATTACAAGTCTAGATAAATACATCATCTGATAAACTGAAATACATAAGTGCTATCCCCAAATAAGAGTGATAAACCATAGCGGCTCAAGTCCAAAGCATACTTGAGCTATCCAAGGAAGCGGCTAGAATCCAAGCTAGGCTCCAGTATTCCCTCCCTGAGAACCTGGGGGGGGGGGAAACGGAAGAAAAGAGGCGAAACAAAACGGGTCAGTCAAAAAGACTGAGTAAGCCCTGCTACGATCAGTCTATAAACTAGTAAAGTTAACATCATGATGGAAACTGAGATGATCATAGATAACAACATACTGGCATGATAAATCAACTACAAGACAGATAGAGGTGTCATCGCATAAAACAAGGTTAAGTTTTTGCACCACGGTGTACTAGCAAACCAACATAACAGGTATTGATCCCTTAGCCCAAACTTTGGCCCAATAACATGAAGTGACCTTAGTATAAGGTCCAGCCCCACGGTCTAGTCGATCGGCTCCCTATAAACCTAACACGTCAAGTGTTGGTGTCCATATGGCCCACGTATGGTTGTAGTTAGTCTGTGCTGGGTCCCCCTTTGGGTGTATCAAGCCCTCGGGTGTCAACCCCGGACACTTAAGCAATAATGCACAGCCCTAAACTACTGGTACCCGTGCCTCGAGTTTTGTCCAAAATCGGACTACGTGCACGTCCGTAGCCCGCCGAACCCGCACCGCTGTACCACTCGGCCATCGCCCTTTGGTCGCTTACATCTGCCAGTAATCGTGCCCCGCCCTAGCCTAACTTCTAGGGTTGTGAATGATACCAAACTGGGATTACTGTTAGAACAGACCACGTTGCTAGGGTTTCCCAAGAGGGTTAAGTGTGATTTAACCCTTCACTAATCCTGGATTAAACTGGTTAAGTGTGGCTTAACCCCATTCTAATCCCTTGAGCTCCCAAATGGATTAAACTAGTTAAGTGTAACCAATGGTTCACGACTTAACCACATTCTAATCCCCCCCCCCCCCCGAATTCCCAAATTGGTTAAGTATTAGTGGACCCTGACTTAACCCTAATCATGAGGCATTAATTAGTTTAATGCACCTCAACCTCTCACATTAGACCTTGTTGTGGTTACTAGTTAGGCCGGGCGGGTCCGGGTAGGTTTACACCACAACTTAGTCTAACCTCGGGTTTTGGCACCACATGGCCAACTTCTCACATTGGGTCCTATTGTTTGTAGCCACTAGTTAAGCCGGTCGGTTCCGGGTAGGATTACGCTACAAACTCAACCCAACCTCGAGTTGGCCACACTTATGTTTTCTAAGTGTCATGTCCACTTTATTTCAAAACATAATTACAAGTCAACAAATACTTGGGTAGACCTAACTTAATAGGTAAATTCCCAAGGGGTAGACCTAACTTAATAGGTAAATTCCCAATCTTATATTTTCATGTATTTTAAGTTTACCCCAAAACCCCCAACGTCATTCTATCGCTTACATATTCGTAGTAACGCATGAAGGATAGGAAGAGGGAACTTGGCACAACATACATGATAAACTTGCTCAACAACCATGCCTAACATATTAGACTTGTATAACTTAGCATGGTGAACTTGCATATTGTCATAAACATGCATAACTTGTCAAAACATGCACAACTTGTCAAAACATGCGCAACTTGTCAAAACATGCACAACTAAACTTGCATAAACATGCACAACTTGTCAAAACATGCACAACTTGTCAAAACATGCACAACTTGTCATTTTAAACTTGCATAAGCATGCAAAACTAATTGAACTTGCAAATCATGGTTTAGTAAGCTTGCATAAACATGCATGACTCAATTAACTTGTAAATCATGACTTAGCAAACATGCATAAACATGCATAACTCAATTATCTTGTAAATCATGGCTTAGCAAACATGCATAAACATGCATAACTCATTTATCTTGTAAATCATGGCTTAGCAAACTTGCATAAACATGCATACTCAAATAAACTTGCAAATCATAGCTTAGCAAACTCGCATAAACATGCATACTCAAATAAACTTGCAAATCATAGCTTAGCAAACTCGCATAAACATGCATACTCAAATAAACTTGCAAATCATGTCATAGTAAATCCGCATATGCATGCATAACTTGTGAAACATGTAAAACATGGCATAGTGAGTTCGCATAAGCAAGCATAATCAAATAAACTCACATAAATCTCAATTTTTACCACATATTAACTTTAGAGTTTACAAAGTGAAGGTAAGAGGGCTTACAATGCTTATGCGGGCTCAAATGACTATAGCAAATGTAAAGAACCCCTTATGCAACTAATTACAACCCCCAAATGCAAGCAAACTTGATCAAAACTCCTCTTTTATGGTGCCAATTGAAAAACAAGCCTTTAATGCAAGCTAAGGAGGATCATACAAGCCTAAATATGCTTGTATGCATGGAAAATCACTTAGGACTTAAATTAGGATTTGTATGAAGAGGGTGGAGGCCATGAGAGGATGGATTTTGGCATAGTTTAGTTACTAGGATGAATAATGAATGATTTAGGGTAGGTTAGGGTCTTATTTATAGATTAGGTTAGTGTTTTTAGGCCATAGGATTAACCCTAGATTCAATTAGGGCCATCAGATCCCGGAACTCTCTAGAAACAAGCCACAAGACCCAACCCCAATCAGAAATGGTGCACCAGGCTAAGCAGCCCGGGCACCCCCTGTCGACAGGGCTGTCGACAGGGCAGTCGACATGCCCAGGACCCTGTCGACAGGCCTGTCGACATGCGGGTCCTGGCGGGATTTTTCCCGCCTTGGCCCAGCTGGCCCAAACCCTTGTTTTTAATTTTAAATTTAAATCTGTTTTTTACTTAGAAATTTTCTGCAAACTTCAACGGGCCTTAACTGGGTCATACGGACTCCGATTTTCGAAAACTCGGACTCTATTTCGCGTATTTTTCCGAGACGAACGCAATGGCATAGCCCGTTTCCCTTGATTCCCATTTTATAATTTAATTCTGCCTCAATTTATGTTATAACAGATTATATAAAAAAACGGGTTGTTACATGTATACACGATATTGCTATGTATATCTTTTAAATAGTAAAGATGAAGCGATTGGATCATTTGTAAAATATAAGGCTGACCGAAGTAGCAAATCAGCTAAATAAAAAGATAAAGATACTAAGATTTGATCGAGGTAGAGGGTACGAATCATCATTTGAATAAATCTATGTAGAAAATGGTATAACTCATCAAACAACACCTCCATATTCAACACAATAAAATGGTATTGCTGACAGAAAGAAAAGAACATTAAAAGACATGATTAACGCAATGCTCATAAGCTCAGGTTGACCAACGAACTTGTGGGGGGAAGCCTTAAATATGTCAAACCACATTTTAAACAAAGTTCCTCACAATAAAACAGGAGTGATTCCATATGAGTTATGTAACACCCCAAGTCCATTAATGTCACTCACAAAGGGAATGCATCAATGTCCATGAAGCGTTATTGTTGTATAGAACAGATAAATTACAAGAATAAATAAATAAAACAACACAGCGGAAGTTAAAACTTATTTCATAGCATCATAACTCAAAACGAGTTTACATAAGTAGTCTCCAAAACCATTACAACAGGATCAATAGTCTTTTCCAAAAACTTCAAAGTACATAAAGAAGCAAATACTTAATAACATAAATGCATAAATTCCCACTGAGCATAAGCAAAGCCATAAAGATGAGAGAGTCCCAAGTGATACATCTACTCTCTTCAAACAACTGAAAGAAATCGGCACTAAGCTGTAGTATTCCCTCCTTGCAAACCTGAGGGGGGAGAAAGGAAGAAAAGAGGTGGGAAGAAAAGGGGGTCAGACATAAAGTCCGGCGAGTGCGATAACTTTAACAATATAATTATCAAAATAACTAGAATAAGGCATAAGCTGGGAAATAAGGAAATGACTGTGAACAATTGGGTATGACAGAACAAACATGGAAATAAGATGAACAAAGGTAACGTTTAAGGAGCCCCTAATCACTATAAGATAATTACTATACTGCACCACTACTAGTCACCCTAAAGGTTGATCTCGCCTACATAACTTAATACTGCAAATGGTAGTTTCGTGTACCCCTATCTACCTCCATATGTGCCGTCTGCCCCTATCTCCACTAGGTGTACCTACTACCCCCATTCGATCGGCTCCCTAACTCGTAGATACCCATGCTGGCCCCACAGTGGGGTGTATCACTCCCCTAAGTGGCAACCCGATACAACCAAAATGCACGGCTTATATCTACACGATGCAACGTCTTACCTACCAGCCCGAGCCCACACACGCACATGACCCCGTTGGACTTGCATTGCCACTGCTAACCCGTTTTGGCCTCTTACAGTCAAGCCCAGTATGTGTGTCCCATCCTGGACTTGGGTCGAGCCCATAAGGATACCTATGGGTTACTGGATGAAACGGACCCCCATTACTTGATACAAGCTATCCACCTAAGCTTGGTCCCCTCTAGTACATCCCACTTAACCCTCTTCTTATTCATGTCCACTTACATGTTACAATTTTGGTTAAGTGTTTCTAATCGTATTTCACAAGCCACCCAAGGCACCCACTTAACCCCCATGTCCCACCACATGTTTAACTGGTTAAGTGTTTCTTAATTCATTAACATCGTAACCTTGTAAAGACCTCCCACATTTGACTGTCACTTGTGGCAGCAGGATTTGCCGGGCGGGTCCGGGCAGTCTTACACCACAAACGAGCATAACGTCGTGTCTTTACAATTGTTACGCATTTAATTCATGCCCTTGATCTCTCACATTAGACTGACATTTGTGGCTGCTGGATTTGCCGAGCGGGTCCGGGCAGTCTTACACCACAAAAGAGTCTAACCTCATGTCTTAGGCGATTAATTACACATAATTAATTATCCCCAATTTGAATTAATTTCCCTATTCAAATTGTCAATCTATTACAAATTCAACTATGTCCATAATTAGCACCTTAATTATGTCCATCTATTTATGGTATATAAAATTATACCAACTAACATCACATTTAAGGCATTTATGCCAATTCTCAATATTATATCTTTTAATGTTATCCCATTGCCCTACGTTGTACGTTCGTTCGTTTAACGTGAAATATACGTTGGACTCGAATAGTCTAACTTATGGAATAAAGAGAAAACATCACATCATGCATAGAATAAAAACTAGATCTAAACATAAGAGGTGAACTTGCATGTGTGAATAAGGTTTTTCATCTAAAACTTGCATAGGCCAAAGTCGCAAACTTGCCTAAACTATGTATGTCATAGATCTAATTCATAAGGTGTAAACTTGCATAGGCAATAGTCACAAACTTACATTACATGATTCATACTCCAAACATATATATATACTTGCATATGTGATTTATGCAACATAAACTATGGTGTAAACTTGCATCTAACTCACACATGTCATAGCATAACTTTTAGATCCAATTTACACATAAAATAGATGTCATGAAACATGTAAGGTTGTATATGATTCTCACTAACTTGCATATGATTCATATCTAAATTAACATCTAAACTTGCATACATACATATGATTTAACATAGGAATTAGTTTCACAAACATAACCAAACTTAGCATATGAAGCATCATTATGAATTAATTGTACATAAGCCAACAATTACACAGATTACAACATAGATAATAATATCATATATTTACAACATAGATAATAACATAACGGTCAATGATTCACAACATAACCATATAATCCAAATCATATCTCAACCCAATTAAATTGTTAATTATCTTATTAAAGAAATCGAACTCACAACTCAAAGAAGGTCTTGAGTTCTGGAATCTGAGTTCTGAAATTGATTTATTTTGCCTTTGTAGTAGATTCGTTATTGTTTAGATTAGAGTTGAATAGAATTGAGTTGATTAGCTTCGTTTTCCCTCTAGTTGGTGGCGGCTACTCTAGGTTACAAGATGACAGCATGACGACCATGGTTCCAATTTTTATTTGATTTTAGGGTTTGAGTCTACACATTTTTATATAGAATTTCAATTTAATTATAGCCGTCGGATGATCTTAGGGTTAATCAAAACCATTCAGTTAGGACAGGGTGACACCTCAGCCCTAATGACTCAGCATGGAGTCAGAAAGGACTCAGCAATGAGTCATAGTATGGATCAGATTACACCAGAAAGCTGTGCAGGATTTCTGCTCGTCCTGGGCGCACTTGGTAGGTGCGCCAGTGCAATTTTTGTACTGGCGCACTTCCCAAGTGCGCCAGTGCATTTGTATTCTTTTTTTTTTGTTTTTTCGCCTAACTTCGTTCGTCCATATCTCCTTTATCCGGTATCCGTTTTATGCAAACTCAGACTCTATCTCAATCAGAATTCTGAGACGAACACAATGGCACAACCCGTTTCCCTTAATTCTCACATCTGAGATTAATTATTCTTAATTTTACTTAATTTGATCATTCAAAAATTCAGGGTTTTACATTCTCCCTTACTTAAAGGATTTCTTCCTCGAAATCTCTAAGTCAAGAAGAACGTATCCTACCATCCAATCATCCATCTACTCAACCATCAAGCACTAGCAACCATGGTCCTTAAAAAGATTTCTAATGCTTTTCATGTACATATGCATAGTGTGTATATGTACGTATATTAATGCAAAATCAGGCGGTCCACTAATTCAGTCGACCTCCTTAATGCAAATAATGATAGTGTCATGTATCCATCATGTATGCAAAGAATCCTATACATATCATTACTACATGCGTGCACAACCATCCACTTAAATGCAACATCCATATGATAAACACATTCAATGTACATTCATTTTACTAAATACATCCATTTATATGCAATATGAAAGTGACTGAGCCGATCTAGTGCCTAAAGTGTGTGTATATGCATCCACGAGCAACCACTAGCAAACACTTGCATCCACATGCATCCACCATACATAACATGTCTCAAACACATGTTTCAACCGTAGGACTACCATATTTAAAGGTCAAAGATACTAGCAAGAGGACATACTAAGGATAAAACGAGTACAAGCTAAGCGATAAAGGAGAAATTAAAAGACATACCCTCGAAAAGAAAAGGGTACAATGAACGCATCTTCTATTCCGTCTCCCAAGTAGCATTGCTCTCATCATCTCCCCATTGCACTTTGACTATCTTGAGCTCTCGATTCCTCAACTTCTTAATCTCCGACCCAAGAATGCATGTAGGAGCTCGTCGAATCGTCGCATCACGTTCTATCTCCACCTCTCTAAGCAAGCTTGGCTCTACCACTTCCGCGATCTCATGCAAGAATTTCCTCAAATGTGATACATGGAATACGTCGTGTACACCACTAAGTCTCTCGGGCAACTCCACTCTATTTGTCGTCTGTCCAATCCTCTTATTAATAGGAAACGACCATACGAACCTTGGTGCTAACTTCCCAACGGATCCAAAGCGAACAACATTACGTAATGGAGACACCTTGATAAAGACCATGTCCCCATTATCAAACTCAAGATCTGTCCTCCTCTTGTCCGCATAAGATTTCTGCCTATCTTGCGCCGCCTTCATCCTCCTTCGAATCAAATCGATCTTTTCCGAAGTCTCTCTAATCATATCAGGCCCAAGCAAGATCTTATCCGTAGATTCCTACCAACATGTAGGCGAACGACAAGGCCTCCCATAAAGAGCCTCGAAAGGTGCCATGCCAATGCTAGACTGAAAGCTATTATTATATGCGAACTCCACCAAAGGAAGATGCTCCTCCCATGTACCTCCGACGTCTAAAACACCTAGCCTCAAAAGGTCCTCTAGAATACGATTCACCCTCTCGGTCTGGCCTTCTGTCTGAGGATGATATGCGGTGCTCAAACATAACTGAGTCCCTACTGCCTCTTGCAAGCTCTTCCAAAACTCGCTAGTAAAGATAGGATCGCGATCGCTCACTATGCTAGAAGGATTACCGTGCAAACGAACTATCTCTCGAATGTATACGGAGGCTAACCATGGAGCCGTCCTCTTACTCTTCACTGTAATGAAATGGGCGCTCTTATTAAGTATGTCTACCACGACCCAAATCCCCGTATTACCCTTCCTCGAACTCGGTAACCCGTCAACAAAGTCCACCGAGACACTCTCCCACTTCCATTGTGGGACCTCCAATGGGTGAAGCAACCCACTGGGCTTCTTTTGCTCTACTTTTACTTGTTGGCACACCAAGCATCTAGCGACAAACTCAGCCACGTCCTTCTTCATTACGGCCCAAAAGTAAACTCGTCTCATGTCCATGTACATCTTGTCCCCGCCGGGATGAATGGTCATCTTCGAACGATGTGCATCATCAAGAATGGTCTTCATTAAGTTCTCGTCTCGGGGTACACAAAGTCTACCGTCCCTATGTAACCAACCCTTATCATCTAGGGTATACCTACTGAGATGGATTGATAACTCCCCCCTTATGAGCTTCTCTACCAACTCAACCAACTATGGGTCATCTCGTTGTGCCTCACCAATCCGTCCCAAAAGCGTAGGTCTGGCCTCTAAGGATGCTAGCAAACCGGGTACAAAGTCAACGGAAGGTCTAAAGTAAAACACAGAGATGAACTCTAAGCTTCGCCGCTCAACAAACAATGGATTCAAGGACAACCTTTTCCTACTTAAGGCGTCTTCCACCACGTTACCCTTGCCAGGGGTATATGCTATCTCGAAATCGTAGGACGCTAAGAATTCCATCCACCTTTGCTGCCTTAAGTTTAAGTCCTTCTGAGAGAACAAGTATTTTAGCGATTTTTGGTCAGTGAACAATTCGAATTTCTCGCCAGGAAGATAATGGCGCCAAGACTTAAGCACGAAAACAATAGCGGCCAACTCTAGGTCATGCATAGGGTAATTTCTCTCATGTACCCTCAACTGCCTTCCTCCATAGACTATTACCCTTCCCTCTTGCATTAAGACTACGCTTAGTCCTGTCCCACAAGCATCGATATAAACGGTAAATGGCTCACTCCCATCTGGCAACACTAAGACTGGGGCTGTGGTCAAAGCTCTCTTTAAACGTTGGAATGCATCATCACAATCTACCTCCCACATAAAAACTAGGTTCTTCTTCGTCAAGCTCGTTAATGGGGCTGATATTTTTGCGAAGTCCTTGATAAACTTCCTATAGTAGCCAGCCAACCCCAAGAAACTTCTCACCTCGGTAGCATTTTTAGGGACCTTCCAATCTTGGATGGCCACCACCTTCGCGGGATCCACATCTATCCCTTCTTTGGATACTACGTGCCCTAAGAATCGCACTTCCTTCCTCCAAAAGTGACATTTAGAAAATTTAGCTTTAAGGTTATGCGTTCGAAGGGTCTTCAACACTTCCCTAAGATGTAGGGCATGCTCTTCCTCGCTCTTAGAAAATACCAAGATGTCATCCACAAAGACCACCACGAATTTATTAAGGTACTCCCTAAACACCCTACTCATCTAGTCAACAATGTATGCGGGGGTGTTTGTCAAACCGAAAGGCATCACAAGCCATTCATAGAAACCGTCCGCAGTTCTAAAGGCAGTCTTGTCTATGCTATCCTCAGCCACTCTCAACTGATGGAAACCAGTGACTAAGTCCAACTACGAAAACACTAAGGCGCCAACTAATTGATTGAAGAGATCGTCAATCCTCGGCAGTGGGTGCCTGTTCTTCTTAGTAAGTTTATTAAGTTCTCTATAGTCCACACAAAGTCTAAGGGACCCATCCGCCTTCGTGGCAAATACCATTGGAGCACCCCACTCCGATATACTACGTCTTATGAACCCTTTCTCAAGCAACTCCCCTACTTGCTTATTGAGCTCCCTCCTCTGACGAGGATCCATGTGGTGTACTGGCAGAGATATTAGTTTTGCATTGTCTACAAGATAAATACGAAAGTCTATCTCACGTTTTGGGGGTAGACCCCTCACCTCATCGAAGACATCAACATATTCACGGACTATACGAACAGAATGTAAATCATTATTGGATGCGTCTAGTGACTCAAGATAACTAAGCATCACCGATCCTCTAGGGTCACAAGAAATATCAAGGGTCTTTCCACTACGAGTCAACAATTTTACTACCCTTCATTCACAATCTAGGATGGCACCATATCTGGCTAGCCAATCCATCCCTAGAATCAACCCATAACCCATGAAACCAAGCACAAAAGCATTACATTCAAAACCAATGCCTAAGATTGATAATCTCAAATCCCTATAAACCATGGATAAATGAGCCGACCCACCAATAGGATTTGAGACTACAATGGGATTCGCAACAAGACTAGTATTTAAGTGCAGTGTTTCAACTAATGATGTAGAGATAAACGAATGTGATGCGCCAGAATCGAATAAAGTACGGACAGGATGATCAAACAGAAAAACTAAACTCTCAACGGAAATGTTTCTACCTCGTTCTTGCAGCGGTGGGACCGCGAGAGACTGGACTTGCTCCCTTGCCTGACCTGGTGGCACGAGAGCCTGAAGCTGCCCTCCAGAAGTTCTTTGCCCCTGTCCCTGTTTCCTTGGGCAATCCTTATCTAGATGACCTGCCTCTCCACAGTGGAAACATCCAGTCTTCTTCTTTTTCCTACAGTCTTTACTCAGATGGCCTGGTGTCCCACAATTAAAGAACTTATTCTTTCCTTTTCCATTATTGTTCATCCCGCCCTTCTTTTTTGTTGTTGTTGATGCGGTTTCTTTTGATCCCCTTTCTTCTCGGGTGCCTTATTAGCATTGGCGCCTTTCTCCTCTTCATGCATAAGCGCCATATCAACTAGCCTCTCAAAGGTGGCCCTCATAGGGATGTGGGTCATAGCTAACCCATGTAGTGGCTCGTTCAAACCCTTAACAAATCTCAGGGCCTTCTTTTCGGGTGTATTCACCAAGTCCAAGCCAAATATCGCCAACTGATTGAACTTATTGACGTATTCTTTCACTGATAGATTCCCTTGCTTCAAGGCCAAAAATCTTTCCATATATAAATTCTCTTCAGCCCGTGAGAGAAACTTTGCCTCAAACCTACGCCTGAAATCTACCCATGTATCAACTGGACGCTCTCCATTAGTGACCTCCCACCAAAACGAAGCTTCGTCCTTCATCAACCTAGCAGCCAATTGGACCTTCTAACAATCATCCAAATCGAAAATGCCAAACAGATCTTCCACTTCTTTCAACCAATTTCTAGCTTCAATGAACGTTTCAGACCCACTAAAAGATTTTCCACCCATCGAACGAAAGTCTTTACATATCTTGGAGAAAGTATCTCCATGCGGAGGAATGACTGGAGCTGGGGGAGGAGGAGGAGTAACGTTGGCCGGACCCGCGGCAGCAGCCCTAGCCTCGAGATATTGACGAAACCAACCGGGTACATGAACACCCTCTGGCATCTCAGATGCTGCAGACATGCTGAAAAGAAAAAGAAAGAGTTTTAAAACAAGGGAAGAGAAAGAGAGATGTATGGCTTGCGGGGATTATGCTCTTTAAAGTAAACTTTCCTTGAAAATAGCTTCTTTAAAACAAGTTTTTAAAAATACTTTCTAGAAAAATAATACTTTTGAAAACACTTTTCAAAACTTTTTATCTGTTCTTGTAACCATAGCTCCGATACCACGTGTAACACCCCAAGTCCATTAATGTCACTCACAAAGGGAATGCATCAATGTCCATGAAGCGTTATTGTTGTATAGAACAGATAAATTACAAGAATAAATAAATAAAACAACACAACGGATGTTAAAACTTATTTCATAGTATCATAACTCAAAACGAGTTTATATAAGTAGTCTCCAAAACCATTACAACATGATCAATAGTCTTTTCCAAAAACTTCAAAGTACATAAAGAAGCAAATACTTAATAACATAAATGCATAAATTCCTACTGAGCATAAGCAAAGCCATAAAGATGAGAGAGTCCCAAGCGATACATCTACTCTCTTCAAGCAACTGAAAAAAATCGGCACTAAGCTGTAGTATTCCCTCCTTGCAAACCTGAGGGGGGGGGGGAGGAGAAAGGAAGAAAAGAGGTGGAAAGAAAAGGGGTTCAGTCATAAAGTCTGGTGAGTGCGATAACTTTAACAATATAATTATCAAAATAACTAGGATAAGGCATAAGCTGGAAAATAAGGAAATGACTGTGAACAATTGGGTATGACAGAACAAATAAGGAAATAAGATTAATAAAGATAACGTTAAAGGCGCCCCTAATCACTATAAGATAATTACTATACTGCACCACTACTAGTCACCCTAAAGGTTGATCCCGCCTACAGAACTTAATACCGCTAATGGTAGTTTCGTGTACCCCTAGCTACCTCCATAGGTGTCGTCTGCCCTATCTCCACTAGGTGTACCCACTACCCCCATTCAATCGGCTCCCTAACTCGTAGATACTCGTGCTAGCCCAACAGTGGGGTGTATCACTCCTCAAAGTGGAAACCCGATACAGCCAAAATGCACGGCTTATATCTACATGATGCAACAACGTCTTACCTACCAGCCCGGGCCCACACACACACATGATCCCGTTGGACTTGCGTTGCCACCGCTAACCCGTTTTGGCATCTTATAGTCAAGCCCAGTATGCGTGTCCCGTCCTGGACTTGGGTTGAGCCCACAAAGATACTTATGGGTTACTGGTTGAAATGGGCCCCCATTACTTGACACAAGCTATCCACCTAAGCTTGGTCCCCTCTAGTACAACCCACTTAACCCTCTTCTTATTCATGTCCACTTACATGTTTCAATTTTGGTTAAGTGTTTCTAATCGTATTTCACAAGCCACCCAATGCACCCACTTAACCCCCATGTCCCACCACATGTTTAACTGGTTAAGTGTTTCTTAATTCATTAACATCGTAACCTTGTAAAGACCTCCCACATTTGACTGGCATTTGTGGCAGCTGGATTTGCCGGGTGGGTCCGGGCAGTCTTACACCATAAACGAGCCTAACCTCGTGTCTTTACAATTGTTACGCATTTAATTCATGCCCTTGACCTCTCACATTAGACTGGCATTTGTGGCTGCTGGATTTGCCGGGCGGGTCCGGGCAGTCTTACACCACAAAAGAGTCTAACCTCGTGTCTTAGGCGATTAATTACACATAATTAATTATCCCCAATTTGAATTAATTTCCCTATTCAAATTGTCAATCAATTACAAATTCAGCTATGTCCATAATTAACACCTTAATTATGTCCATCTATTTATGGTATATAAAATTGTACCAATTAACATCACATTTAAGGCATTTTTGCCAATTCTCAATATTATATCTTTTAATGTTATCCCATTGCCCCACATTGTACGTTCGTTCGTTTAATGTGAAATATACATTAGACTCGAATAGTCTAACTTATGGAATAAAGGGAAAACATCACATCATGCATAGAATAAAAACTAGATCTAAACATAAGGGGTGAACTTGCATGTGTGAATAAGGTTTTTCATCTAAAACTTGCATAAGCCAAAGTCGCAAACTTGCCTAAACTATGTATGTCATGGGTCTAATTCATATGGTGTAAACTTGCATAGACAATAGTCACAAACTTACATTACATGATTCATACTCCAAACATATATATACTTGCATATATGATTTATGCTACATAAATTATGTTGTAAACTTGCATCTAACTCACACATGTCATAGCCTAACTTTTAGATCCAATTTACACATAAAATAGATGTCATGAAACATGTAAGGTTATATATGATTCTCACTAACTTGCATATGATTCGTATCTAAATTAACATCTAAACTTGCATACATACATATGATTTAACATAGGAATTAGTTTCACAAACATAACCAATCTTAGCATACGAAGCATCATTATGAATTAATTGTACATAAGCCAACAATTAACATAGATTACAACATAGATAATAACATCATAGATTTACAACATAGATAATAACATAACGGTCAATGATTCACAACATAACCATATAATCCAAATCATATCTCAACCCAATTAAATTGTTAATTGTCTTATTAAAGAAATCAAACTCACAACTCAAAGAAGGTCTTGAGTTCTGGAATCTGAGTTCTGAACTTGATTTATCTCGCCTATGTAGTAGATTCATTATTTTTTAGATTAGAGTCGAATAGAATTGAGTTGATTAGCTTCGTTTTCCCTCTAGTTGGTGGCGACTACTCTAGGTTACAAGATGACAGCATGACGGCCATGATTCCAATTTTTATTTGATTTTAGGGTTTGAGTCTACACATGTTTATATAGAATTTCAATTTAATTATAGCCGTCGGATGATCTTAGGGTTAATCAAAACCATTCAGTCAGGATAGGGTGACACATCAACCCTAATGACTCAGCAAGGAGTCAGAAAGGACTCAACAATGAGTCACAGTATTGATGAGATTACATCAGAAAGCTGTGCAGGCTTTCTGCTCGGCCTGGGCGCACTTGGCAGGTGCGCCATTGCAATTTTTGTACTGGCGCACTTCCCAAGTGCGCTAGTGCATTTATATATATATATATATATATATATATTTGGTTTTACCGCCTAACTTCATTCGTCCATATCTCCTTTATCCGATATCCGTTTTAGCAAACTCAGACTCTATCTCAACCAGAATTCCGACATGAACACAATGGCGCAACCCGTTTCCCTTAATTCTCACATCTGAGATTAATTATTCTTAATTTTAGTTAATTTGATCATTCAAAAATTCAGGGTGTTACAAGTTATGGAAAGGACATAAAACAAACTTTAAATACCTCAAAGTGTGGGGGTGCTTGGCGAAAGTTCCAGGTCTACCTCCTAAGAGAATCAAACTTGGACCAAAAACAGTAGACTGCTACTACCTAGGGCCAACCCAAAATAGTAGTTCCTGCAGAATTTTGGTATTCAAGTCTGTAACTCCCCGTAATTTTATAACGCATTAAAATGATAAACTAAGGAATAGTTAATTAAATATTGGGAACTAAGTAAAACAGACTGCACCATTGCGTTTCTCAAAATTCTGGTCAAAATGGACACTGGTTTGCGTAAACCAAACGCTGTATGATGAAGATATTAAGGTTTAAAGTTTTTATACATATAAGCCGGTTATATATGAATCAAATAGGTCCAGAAATTCAAAACAGTTCAAAATCGAGCGGCAGAAGGGAGCGGAAAAAATCCGGCCCATGGGTATCGACCCCATCAAGGGGGTGTCAACCCCTTGGTCAACACACCAAGAGGGGGGATCGACCCTCACGGAGATCTGGGCATATTTCTGGTTTCGTACATAGACTGATTTCTGTGCAAGATTCGTTGGTTGATGAATATAAATAAGACTCCATTTATCTTGTTTTTACACACCAAAAACAATGAAGAACTATATGCTGCCTCTGCCCAGATTAGATTAGCCTTTTCTACTTCAATAAACAAGTTATTCAAGTTTAGAGATCTGTGATCCAACTTTTGCAACAATTCTTCTGTCTCTAAGATCCATTCTATATGAGTCTACGTTATTTTTAGATATAAACACTTAAAAGTTATTTTTGACATGTCAATGAATTGGATCTTAGCCTATGACTAATTGAATCATATCAGATCTATCATAACATGTGTATCTAAGTTATTTTGACATAACTATGAACTGGATCTAAGCCTATGCCTATTTATCATGTCAGATCTTCCATTGTTTGTATATCTAATTCACTGATTAGATCTCATCATGCCTGTTTATGATCATGACACTATGCCTAATCAGTTCTGTTATTACATGTTCATCAAATCTGTTCTTATATGCCTATTTCTGCTATCGTATGCCCATTTGTGTTACTTTTGATTTTATGCCTATTCTGTTCTTCTCTCTCTCATTCCCTTTTATTTTTAAAGCCAGTCTACCTTCGAGCCTAGGCCGATATCACTAAAATATGCATACGAACGAAATTGGATTAAATTGGGAATGTTTGAAAATGGTAATTTAGGGGCATAACCTGTACTTTGAATCACGATTGGAATCTAGGGGCACAAACTATATTGTGAAATTAGACTAAAAATTAGGGCATGATTTATACGGTAAATTTACTTGTGGTTTGGGATATATAAATCTATAGGCTTAACTTAAGATTAAGCGAAACATGGTAATGGAATTATAAAGAATCTGTGAAGCCTGTTTAATCAGTTAAAATTGGGGAATAAATTATGTTGGAAAATTTGGGGCATAAATTGAATTGAAAATATTAATATGGATTTGGGGCATAAATCAAATTGTGATTTAGATCTTAATTTGGGGCATATGGTACATGATGAATTTGACTTGGAAAAGGGGCATGAAACCTTTAATGAAATAGGGATAATCGTTAAAGAATGAAATGCCTAGAATTACAGTAATTAGAAATTGTAACCGCACTTAGACACGAGGTTAGATTACTCTAATGGTAGAAGTCTGCTCGGATCCGCCCGGCATATTCAGCTACCACAAGTGGTGAATCTAATTTGAGGGATCTAAGTACATAAACACGTGATAGTGATAAGACATGAGGTAAATTCCGATGTGTGGAAGAAGTCTGCCCAGACCCAACAGGCATATCCAGCATCCACAAGTGGTAGACTTAATGTGGGGGTCTAGCGCATTATAACCATAAATGAATGTATGGTAATGAATATATTATACTTAACCTATTTGAATCCGTAAGGATTGTATAAGCCTGTTAAGTATGTGGGGTTAAGTAGGCCTATTAAGTATGTGGGATTAAGTAAGCCTGTTTAATCGGTGGAGTTAAGTAAACTTGTAAAATCTATGGGGGTTATACAAACCTATCAATCTTGAAAACTTAACCTGCTAAATCTGTAGGGGTTATATGGACCTATTAAATTGTAAGGTTAAACCCATAAATCTGTAGGGGGTTATGCGAATTTGTTAAATCTGTTAGGCATAACCTGTCAAAATCCTACTTAATTAGGGACACAAGATCTGTAAGTGTTGGCTTGTGTCATCTGTTGTGTTGGACCCATATTAGTCAGTAACCCATTTTGGTATTAAAGGGGAACCCTGCACTAGGTATGGGCTAGGGCACGCTTACTGAGTTAATTGTAAGAGGTTCATTCTGGGAGGGGGTGTGTACTGGCGCATTCCAACGGACTCATGTGCGTACATGAGTACGGCCTGCTCTGGGAAAATAAGTCATTGTAGAACCAGTAAATAGGTTTGTGTCCTTCTGTAGGTTGCCTCTTTAGGAAGTTATACACACTACTGTGGGGTCGACACAACGTATTTATGGGATAGGGAGTCGATTGATTAGGGGGTAGTAATTAGGGTACATATAGTCCTGTTTGTTTTTGTGGGGTACCTGTATTTTTGTTTGGGTTAACACCCGTTATCTCTGTTTAGGCACCGGTTAATTTTGTTTGGGGTAAAAACCGCTACTAGGGTACACCTAAAACTACCATTATATTTCTATTGGGATCATCCTGTTTCTGTTAAGTAATTAAGGAGTATGCAATCCTGTTACATATATGTTATACTAGTATTGGTGTAAAGAAAAGTACTTAAGAAGCACAACATATCCAGTTCTGTTTTCATGTTTATCCTGTTATACCTCTCTTATGATACTATTATCCCTCTCATTTAGTTTATATGTCTGTCATGATGCTTTTACTTATTTATATGCTAAAAGTAACTGGAGTCGCCAGACTTTATGTCTGACCCGTTTTGTTTCCTCTTCTTTCTCTTCCGTTTCTGCCCCTAGGTTCTCAGGGTGGGAATAATCAAGATTGATCAGGATTCTTCTTTCCTTCTACTTGGAGTTGCTTAGATGTACTACTTGATTTCATACCTTTTCTACTATGGCTACGTTTTTAGAGATTATGATCTTTTCATGTTTATTGTACTCTAAAAATTTTAGTATCAGGAAGAAATTTTAAGTTGATATATTGGGTGTAACGACCCGGATTTTCGAACAGTTTATTTTAAATATTTAATATGGTTTTAAATATTGAATTGATAATATAAATGAATTTTTATATTAAGTTGTCAATTTAAAAATTGATTTCTATTTAATATTGAATATATTAAATTATCGTAATACGAAATATAATTGAAATCGAAGTTAAAAACTGAATCAAAATGATTTAGATGATAAGTAGGAATTTTATTTGATATATACGATAATAAATAATAATTTATTATCAAAGAATTTTTGGTTTTCAAATTTAAATTATATCATATTAATTTAATATGGTATATGTGTTGAAATTAAATTTTATAATATTTACTATTGAGTTCAGAATAGGGTTATTTCATTGAAATGTCGCTCGGTATGCTAGAATAGCGGTTCGTGATTTAAATTAATGAACCCCGAATTTTATTATTTTAAATATAAGTGGATAAGCAGTACATCAAATCAAGTAAAGTAACATACCTCTGATAAATATTACCCTAGTAAGCACCTACCTAACTAAGTCTGCTTCACCTATAAATCGCACGCAAGCTCTTCTGTTCTCTCATACAATCCTCCAGATAATTTTTAAATGTCGCTCCTCTTTTTAATCCTTCTGTTTTCCTCATTTATTTTTTCCTTTTGCAATTAGGACCAAAGCTTCAATTAAAATGGCCGAACTTCTCCAATCAAAATCGCGATTGGGGTTTTCGAATCTCCTGATGCTTGTTGACGTTGCCTTCGGAAGTAACATGGTGTTGTTCGAACTCGGTTGAACTTGGGTGGTCTAGGGTTGAGTCACAAACCGCGAGAGGAAGGAGTCGAACGCGGAGAAAGCAGAGCGATCGGGTCCCTGATGTTCGATTCTCGAACGACGAAGCGGGATGGGCAAGCTGAAGTCGCGATAGGAGAAAAGGGGTATGGAAATTTCTAGTGAGGTCGACGCGTTCCTGGATGCAACTGAGGGTTGCGATGTACCCTTATTCAAATTGGGGAGAGTCTGAATTGAAGCTCGAACATGAGCATGGGAAGGAAGTGGCCGTTGGAAGATTGGTTAGGGTAGTTCTTGTCGATTTGAGGGAGATTGGGAATGGTGCGATCTGAACTAGGAGTTGCGAATTTGTGAATTGGGTTGATAACTGTAAGTGCGACAGTTGAATAAATAAAGGAGTATCGATATGTGAATTTTTGGGGTTTAATGGTGAATGCAATATGGGGAAAGTGGTCGTCATTGGAGAGGTGCAGTTGCAGGCATGGGGCTGGTTGTAGTTGTTTGATTCAATGTCGTTGCTTAGAGAAGGATGCTTGGACAGTGAGGAGGTCGAGATCATGAAAGTAGATGATGTCGGCTTTGGCTTTCTACAGGAGCAGACTGTTTTTTTATGAGATAAAAGAAGAGTTCAAATAAATTAAAGGTAATTAATTTAAATTTGTTTACTTAATATTTTCTCATATAAATTCAATTAGTATAATGGTTAGAACTTAATTAGTTTAAAGGTTAGAACTTAGATAATATATTGGTTAAGATTAAATCAGTATACTGTTAAGAGGAAAGAAAGTGACACTTTATTGTTAGTTGAAATTTGAAATCTAGTAAGGAAGATTTCTTTAGAAAATCACTAGATAAAAATGTAAATTTGATGAGTAAACAATTTAAACTTGAAATGGTTGTTTAAAATTAGGGAATTTAGAAAGTAAAGAAAATTTAATGTTGGTATATTATTAACATAAAACCCCATCAAGAAATTTCATTAGATTATTATTAAAATTCAGATTTTTCCTAGGCAAGGATAAATCAAATAAAGCGTTTGTGTAGAGTACGAAGCCTTGGAGATCGGCGAAGGAAATTGAAAATAGTACAAGTGCAAATAAATTCCCTGGTGAGTAAATCTCACTCACCTTTTATTTAGAATTATTTTTATGTCGTTAAAAATAATTGTTGTTGCTTTTTTGAATGCTTTCTGGTTGATTTAAATATATTAGTTATTTAGGGTTGACTATTATATATATATATATATATATATATATATTGGGTTGATGATTGGATTGTTCCCGCAGTATCATTAGCGAATGCCCGCAGTTTCATAGCGGATGATTTCCCTATGCGCCCCACAAATATATATTAGTGGATGACCTTCATACCGCGATATCCTGCCTCGAAGCAGGATGGGTATTATCTATGTTGAGTAATGTCTGTGGATGCAGGAAAAACAGGTTGGAGGAATCCGACTGGATTCCTCAAAAATATATTATCTGTTTGTTTATTTGTTTGCATATATACTGTCATATATGATGTGTTAGAAAACCTGAAATAAATAATTGGTTGTTTGGTGTTTAAATATCACTGGGCCTAAGTGTTAATTTATAAAAATATCCTGAAAAACATATTTGAGATTTAAAAGGAAAATTCTATTTTTAAAATAGAATTTGAAATTTGAGTAGAATAAAAATAATAACTTGTTTAAAAAGAAATAAAACAAGTAGTTCCTTCATAAACGAAGTTTATAAATAGTTCTTTTATAAATGAAGATTATTAATAAAGTGAAAAGAATTATCATTGGATAATTCAGAAATAAAAATACAAGTGTGAAATTGAAAAGGGAAATCTATTTTCCAAAAGTAGAAATATCGATTTCAAAAGGAATTGAAATCGAGACTTGAAGAATGAATAAAGAAAGTTTGAAATAGAATTTGAATAAAGAAAATTCAAATAGAAATTGAATATAGAAATTCAAATAGATTTTGAATATAAAAATTCAAATGGAATTCAAATATAGAATTTGAATATAGAAAATATAAAAGAAATTCAAATGTAGAATTTGAATATCGAAAGTGAAATGGAATTTGAATAAAGAAGTTTAAATATGGAATTTTAATATAGAATTCAAATAGTTTAAATATGGAATTTTAATATAGAATTCAAATAGTTTAAATATGGAATTTGAATACAGAATTCAAATAGATTGAAATTGAATTTGAAAATAGAATTTGAAATGGGAATTTGATTATAGATTTCAAATAGAGTTAAAATGGAGTTTGAATATTAGAATTCGAATAGAGTTAAAATGGAGTTGAATTCATTTTAACGAAGTTTAAAAGTTTATATATATAAATATAATTAAAATGAACTCGCCGCAGCGCTGCAGTTCGTAAATTGGCGTTTCGAACTTCAATTGAGTATATAGAACTCAATTGAAGTCGGAATTCTTTGAAACAAGAAACGTCAGGACCGATTTGATAATAGTTTTCTAATGGAGGAGAAAAATCTGGATTTTTTCGAATAGATTTTGAGTTATATCAAATCAAATTTTTAGAAAAACAGTGCCATAACGGTTTATTTAATTTTACAAAAGGATTTTAAGCAAATAAAATCGGAATTTGTATTTAGAAAATTTCAGATTTGAATTGTAAATTATATGTGACCTCAAGTGGAGTAATGAATTGATTTTTGAAACAGAAATCATACTTTTGATTATTGAATAGAATTAACTAATTTGAATAGTAATTAGTTAATGAGATTTTGAAAGGATATTGGGCTTTGAATAAGTGAATTTGATTTTAAAATTTATATTCGAAATTGAAAAGGAAACTAGAATTGAAATTGAAATTGTATTTGGTTATGAGTAAGTTCAATATTTTGTTTGAACATGTATGTTCAAACAAAGAAGTGAAATAGGTAAAATAGCTAATTAAAGAATAAATGGTCGGAACTGAATTCAAACAAATGGATTGAGTTGAATTGAATTGAAAACAGGTGAACATGTGTTAGACAGGTATGGGATGAAGTATATGAAGATTTTAATTTATGCGCCCGACAAAAAGGTACATGTTTAAATTCATATATGAGATTTTATGTGCCGTATCGGCAAGCCGCTTGGCTTTTTCTTTTTCTTTTGGATTGGTGAGGGCCATGGGAGGCTATTTGAAATATCCCGATGCTCCCAGTACAAGAGAGGTTATGGTGAATTTTTGCGGGAATTTAAGGAGTTAGAATATTTTTAAGAAAAATTTGATAGTTAGAAATAAATGTATCGATATATATAGAATTCGATAAGGAAACGAATTTAAAATAGAATATTATAAACAAAAAGGAAATCGATAAGCTGGTAATAGAAAGAGAAACATATATACGTTTAAAAATGAATAATTGGTTTTTATAATGTTAATTATTCGGGGTAAGTGGTTTTGTCTGTTTTGAAGTTAATGATGTTTTCAGTCAAGGTCTGAGAGGTAATTTTACCCCAACTTGATTGATTTCATTTTTAATTGATAACTAGCAAGATCCAATCTCGAAGAGAAGTGTTGGATAATAGTTGGTTGAATAAAATATTTTGGGTTGTTGTAACGATGTTTTACACAACATTCGTTTTAACCCAAGTGATGGAATTTTGGAAATATAAAAGTAAATATTTCCGGAGTATAATTAAAGTAGTCGGGAAAGAGATAAGTGATTGAAATTGTTTCAATTTCAAATAAAATATATTTTTTAAGTGTAGAAAATAGAAAAGGCGAGATATATAAATTCTTTCCAAAGAATGTAAGAGACCGAGATGATAATTGAAAATATTTGTTTAACAAATATTGATAAGAAAATGGAAAGGGTGATTTAATTAATGAATGGTAATCAAGGGCCCCAGTGATTGTTTGATTGTTTTGAATGAATGTTTGATTTTCTTCGATAGTTAAATAACCGACTATCGAAGTATTTGCCAATATCATTGTTAATATGGAGAGACTGGTTGGATTATTATCCGTGAACCACTCTGTATTGGCAGTAGCGTTGCGAGTCAGATTATATGAAGATAATCGATGACGGAGTGAAGTGCAAGGGCTTTTTCTATTAATAGAAATCGTGCCTTCGGTTTCGTTTAGCCCCAGAACGAACGTATATGGACGGATGTCTGACAAAGTATTTCCAATGATCGATTATGTTGATCTGTACAAATGTATATGGTGGCAACGGATTTATTCCCTTAGCATAACATCCAGAATATTTGTGCAAATCAATTAGTGATTAACGGATCTGACAATATGGCATTCAAAGTGATTATACTATCAATGAATAGGAAGTAATCGTAGCCTCAGGCCTCAACAACCGGGAAATGACAAAAATCGGGCAGGTAGCATGGCTATGTGGGTCGCTCCCATTAGGGTGTATTATCACCTATCTAGAGATTCATTTAATTCCTTATTCTATTCGATGTTGTCCCATTCGGGAAACGGTTGCTGATCCCAACCGTTGGTGATATACATTCGATACACTTAAGCGAAATGAGTGGTCGGTCAAGTGTGGGCTGGGTTGCAAGATGTTCTAGTTGAACCCCAGTGTATCCCCTCTAGAGTACACTGATCGGAAGGTGGTTCCATACCTTGTCATGTTGGAAATCCAATCTCCAATAAGCACCCTACGGTTTTGGATTTTATATTATATATGGAGCGTGAGATGCAAGCGTTCCGCTAGATTCTATTTATTTGATTAGACATTATTATAATAACACTGGATTTTTGTATCAAAGTGTTTTGGGTTATAGTAAGGTAAAAACCGTCCATGTTTATGTGTGGCTGGTCTTAATATTATCATTTCTTTAGAAAGGATTTTTAAAGTTAAACAAATGGTTGGAGTTTACTCACACCAGTCCCATGACTGACCCAGAGTTTATTTTTGTTTGTTTTCCCTAAACTCTTGGGTGCCCAAACTTATACGGGCAGTCAAGTAGTCGGGATTTTCCAGATTCACTTGGAAGAGCTGGAAGCGGGAGGCTTCACCAATTAGCTATAGACTATCATATATTCCGCTGTGAACCATGTGTGTATCTAGAAACAGGTGTTTATAACTGTTCAAGGAATAACTGTTGTGCTTTGATGATGGTATGTATATAAAATTACTGATTTGTATTTCAAAAGTTATGTTATATAATATATTTTATTCGTTCCGCTGTGAGATTTGTCTTCTTTGTTTTCTTCTATTCTAATATTTATTTCTTTCTATTTCTCATCCTCTAACTTCTTTCTAAT
Organism: Allium sativum; assembly: GCA_030737875.1. NCBI lineage: Eukaryota > Viridiplantae > Streptophyta > Magnoliopsida > Asparagales > Amaryllidaceae > Allium > Allium sativum. The sequence continues at coordinate 885,470,508 of CM060915.1, read as the reverse complement.
AATGATTCGTTTTCTGTGCAATTTGGGTTGGACTTGTGGTGTTATTAGTCGACTCAGATAGTACATATTTGCGGGCCATTACATTGGGTTTTATGTATTTCAGAATCATGATGTAACCATGTTTTGTACCACGATGTTTTCTTCTTAATAAAGTTTTAAATTTCGTTGTTATTTTATATCTATCTTGTAATATTTCTATTTACCTATAACGATTCACGAAATCTAATGCATTCTCTTAACGAGGGACATTAACGGACGTGGGGTGTCACACCTGGTATCAGAGCTGAAGGTTACCAGACCAAATAAAAGATTTTGAAAATTGTTTTCAAAAAGGTTCTAAAAGAAATCATTTTCAAAAGAAAAGTCTGTTTTGAAAAACATATTCCCCAAAGCCACTTGTAATGTCTTTCGATTCCCTATTTGAATCCCTTTTCCTTTTCTTTTCAGCATGTCTGGGGAACTTAGTATTCCTGAGGGCGTTACGATACGAGGCTGGTTCCGTAGGTTTCTAGAGGCCACGACGCTTGTCGGTGGTCCAGCTGACGTTCTTCCCCTAGCTGCACCCGTTGTTCCTCCTCCTCCTCCTCCTCCTCCTCCTCCTCTGTGAGTAGATAATTTCTCTAAGATCTGCAAAGATTTCTATGCTATGGGTGAAAGCCATTCTGAGGAACCGAAACTTTCGTAGAGGCAAGGAATTGGCTCAAAGAGACGGAGGATTTGTTTGGAATTTTCGAAGTGGACGATTGTAGGAAGATTCAGTTAGCCGTTTGACAATTGAAAGATGAGGCTTCGTTCTGGTGGGAGGTGAAGCAAGAGGGACGTCTAGTTGAGACATATGATGATTTCCTATAGAGATTTGAAATGAAATTTCTTTCTCAAGCCGAGAAAAGTATGTAAATGGAAAGGTTTTTGGCGCTTACGCAAGGAGGCATGTATGTTAGAGAGTACGCTAATAAATTTAATTAATTGGCGAGGTTTGGTTTGGAGCTAGTAAATACTCCGCACAAGAAAGCTTTGAGCTTTGCTACAGGATTGAACGAACCCCTCCATGGGTTGGCTATGTCTCATATTCCGATGGGAGCAACTTTTCAGAAACTTGTTGATATGCATTGATGCATGATGAAGACAAAGGTGAAAAGAAAGAGGCTAAGGTTGAGGAAACACAAAACAAGAAAGTGTGGCCCAAGAAAAAACAACAACAAGAGGGCGGAAGGAACGACAAAGCTCAAGGCAAAAAGAAATGTCATGGTTGCGGGAACGTGGGTCATTTGGTCAAAGATTGCAAAAAAAGGAAGAATGCTTGCTTCAACTATGGTGAAGTCAGACACTATACTAAGGAGTACTTGAAGAAGCAAGGACATATCCAAAGGGCAGGACCTTCTGGAGGGCAGGTGCATGCTCTCATGGCCGGTGCGCCAGATAGAGGTTGGAAATTTTTCGTGGAAGGCTTGATTTCTCTTTCCAATCATCATGTTAGAACTCTTTTTTTCATTCGGGAACTTCACATTCTTTTATATCTGATTCTTTGGTTGAGTCTCTGTGCCTTAGTACTAGTAGTGTTTCTGATCCCATTATTATCTCAAACCCCATTGGGGGTACGGCTCATCCGTCTACGAGTTGTCGGGGTTTGAGAATACCTGTATTAAGCATCGAATTTGAATACGACGCATATGTACTTGGTTTTATGGGATACTGTCTGATTCCAGGGATGGATTGACTAGCTATGTATTGTGTCATTCTGGATTGTTGGAGAAGGGTCGTTAGATTTCTGACTTGCCATGGAAGGACTTACGAGATTTCTAGTGACCCAAGAGGGTCTAGCATGCTTAGTTTCCTAGAATCACTTGAAGCTTCTGACGATGATTTGCGATCTGTACCTTTAGTTTATGAGTATCCATATGTTTTCGAGGAGGTTAGGAACTTACCTCCGAGGCACGAGATTGATTCTGGATATACCTGGTAGATAATGTGAAGCCAATCGCATTACTTGTGTGCCACAAGACTCCTAGGGAAAGGAGGGAGCTCAACAAGCAAGTAGAGGAGCTACTTGAAAGGGTGTTGGTTAGGCGAAGCATATCTGAATGGGGTGCTCTGGTGGTATTCGCAACTAAGGCGGATGGTTCGCTTCACTTACGTTTGGATATTCATAATGTTTTTCCTCATTTCTTATTTACGGAAGTGTCTGCACGATACAACAGAGGTAGTTAACCCGAGCATGCCTGAGGAAGTAGAGGTAGAACAGGAGGCGACAATTTGACGAGTTCCTACTCATATACTTGGATCAGAGGTTAAGATATTGCGCAACAGGGAGGTTAAGTTAATAAAAGTGCAATAGGGAGAAGACAGCGGGGATGCGACTTGGGAGACTGAAGACAAGAATCGCATTTCATACCCTTTCCTTTTCGGGACTATGTTCTTAAGTTCTTTTCCAAAGCTTTTATTCGTACTTGCTTCTATCATTTGTTTGTATCTTATCGATCGAACCTTTTACCTTTAGGTAGGAATCCCATGGATATAAACATGTGTTTGAGACATGTTATGTTTGATGGATGCAAGTAGATGCAAGTGGTTGCTCGTGGATGCATATTCACACACATTAGGAACTAGATCGGCTCAATCACTCTCATACTGGATATAGATGCTTGTGCATTTTTTCTTTTTACGGATGAAAATGGGTGAATCATCATATGGATGTTGCATCTAGATAAATGATTGTGCACGCATATAGCATTTACATGATATGTTAGGATTATTTTGCATACATGCTGGACTCATGGCACGAGCATAAATTGCATTGAGGAGGTCGACTGAATTAGTAGACCGCCTGATATTTCGCATTAGCATAGGGACATATACACACACACACCCCTTTGCATATTTTCATATAAGCATTAGAAAACTTTTAAGTACAATGGATGCTTATGATTGGTGGATGTTATGATTTACATTCTTCTTAACTTGGAGATTTCAGGTACGTAATCCTTTAAGTAGGGGAGAATTAATACCTCATAATTTTATAACACATTAAAATGATAAACTAAGGAATACTTAATTAAATATTGGGAATTATGTAAAACAGACTGCACCATTGCATTCATCTTGGAATTCTAGTCAAAAAAGACACGTGGTCTGCGTAAAACAGATAACGTATGAAGAAGATATTAAGGTTTAAAATTTGTATACATATAAGCTAGTTATAAATGAATAAAATAGGTCCAAAAATTCAAAACAGTTCAAAATCGAGTGGCAGAAGCGAGCGGAAAAAATCTCGCCCATGGGTGTCGACCCCATCAAGGGGGTATCGACCCATGGGTCGACCCCTGGGTCAACACACCAAGGGGGGTCAACCCCCACAAAGATCTGGGCATATTTCTGGTTTCATACGTAGACTAATTTTTGTGCAAGATTCGTTGGCTGATGGCTATAAATAAGACCCCATTTCTCTTGTTTTAACACACCAAAAACAATTGAGAACTAGATGCTTCCTCTACCTAGATTGGATTAGCCTTTTCTTCTTCAATAAACAAGTTGTTCAAGTTTAGAGATCTATGATTCAACATCTGCAACTATTCTTCTATCTCTTAGATCCATTCTCTGTGAGTATACATTATTTTTAGATATAAACACTTAAAAGTTATTTTTGATATGTCTATGAATTGGATCTAAGCCTGTGACTAATTGAATCATACCAGATCTGCCATAACCTGTGCATCTAAGTTATTTTGACATAACTATGAATGGGATCTAAGCCTATGCCTATTTATCATGTCAGATCTTCCATTGTTTGTATATCTAATTCTCTGATTAGATCTCATCATGCCTGTTTATGATCATGACACTATGCCTAATCAGTCCTGTTATTACGTGTTCATCAAATCTATTCTTATATGCCTATTTCTGCTATCATATTCCCATTTCTGTTACTTTTGGTTTTAGCCTATTATGTTCTCTCTCCCATTCCCTTTTATTTTTATAGCCAGGCTACCATCGAGCCTAGAACGATATCACTAAAATATGCGTATGAACGAAATTGGGTTAAACTACGAATGATTGGAAATGGTAATTTAGGGGCATAACCTGTACTTTGAATCACGATTGGAATCTAGGAGCACAAACTATATTGTGAAATTGGACTAAAAATTGGGGCATGATTTATACGGCAAATTTTGACTTGTGGTTTGGGATATATAAATCTGTAGGCTTAATTTAAGGTTAAGAGAAACATGTTAATGGAACTATAAAGAATATGTGAAGACTGTTTAATCCATTAAAATTGGGGTATAACTTGTATTGGAACATTTGGGGCATAACTTGAATTGAAAACATAAATATGGATTTGGGGCATAAATCAAACTGTGATTTAGATCTTAATTTGGGGCATATGGTGCATGATGAATATGACTTGGAAAAGGGGCATGAAAACCTATAACGAAATAGAGATAATTATTAAAGAATGAAATTCCTAGAATTACAGTAATTAGAAACTGTAACCACGCTTAGACATGAGGTTAGATTACACTTGTGGTAGAAGTATGCCCGAACCCGCCCGGTATATCCAGCGACCACAAGTGGTGAATCTAATGTGAGGGGTCTAAGTACATAAACACGTGATGGTGCTAAGACACGTGGTTAAGTCCTACTTATGGAAGAAATCTGCCCGAACCCAACCGGTATATCCAACATCCATAAGTGGTAGACTTAATGTGGGAGGTCTAGCACATTGTAACCACAAATGAATGTATGCTAATGAATTTGTAATACTTAACCTGTTTGAATCCATAAGGATTGTATGAGATTATTATGTATGTGGGGTTAAGTAGGCCTATTAAGTATGTGGGGTTAAGCAAGCCTGTTAAATCGATGGGGTTAAGTAAACCTCTAAAATCTGTGGGGGTTATACAAACCTGTAAATCTAGAAAACCTGCTAAATCTGTAGTGGTTATATGGACCCGTTAACTTGTAAGGTTTAACCTGTAACTCTTTAGGGGGTTGTGCGAATCTGTTAAACTATTAGGCATAACCTATCGAAATCCTAGTTAATTGGGGATACAAGATCTGTAAGGGTTGGTTTGTGTCATCTGTTATGTGGGACCCATATTAGTCAGTAACCCATACTGGTATTAAAGGGGGACCCCGCACTAGGTAAGAGTCAGGGCACGCTAACTGAACTGATTGTAAGAGGTTCATATGGGAGGAGGTGTATACTGGTGCGTTCCAACGGACTCATGTGCGTGCATGAGTACAACCTGCTCTGGGAAAATAATCCGTTTGTAGCACCAGTAAATAGGTCTTTGTCCTTCTGTAGGTTACAACTTTAGGAAGTAATACACCCTATTGTGGGGCCGACACAAGGTATTTATGGGATATGGAGTCGATCAATTGGGGAGGGTGGTTAGTAATTAGGGTACATCTAGTCCTATCTATTTCTGTGGGGGTACATGTATTTCTGTTTGGGTTAACACCCGTTATTTCTATTTAGGTACCGGTTAATCCTGCTTAGGGTAAAACCCGCTACTAGAGTACAGTTAAAACTGCCATTATATTTCTATTGGGATCATCCTGTTTCTGTTAAGTAATTAAGGAGTATGCAATCCTGTTACATATATGTTATACTAGTATTGGTGTAGAGAAAATTACTAAAGAAGCGCAACATATCTAGTTCTGTTATCATGTTTATCCTGTTATACCTCTCTTATGATACTATTATCCCTCTCATTCAGTTTATATGTCTGCCATTATTCTTTAACTTATTTATATGCTAAAAGTAACTGGACTCACCAGACTTTATGTCTGACCCGTTTTGTTTCCTCTTCTCTCTCTTTTGTTTCTCCCTCCCAGATTCTCAGGATGGGAATACTCAAGCTTGATCAGGATTCTTATTTCCTTCTGCTTGGAGCTTCTTAGATGTACAGCTTGATTTCATACCTTTTCTACAATGGCTTTGTTTTTGGGGATCATTCTCTTTTCATGTTTATTGTACTCTAATGATTTTAGTACAAGACAGAAATTTTAAGTTGATATACTGGGTTTTATGTATTTAAAACTCATGATTTAACCGTATTTTAGGCCACGATGTTTTCTGCTTAATAAAGTTTTAAATTCCACTGTTATTTAATATCTGTTTTGTAATATTTTTGTTTCTGTTTACCTATAACGCTTCACAAAACATAACGCATTCTCTTAATGAGTGATATTAACGGACATGGAGTGTCACAAAGTCTGATATAGCTGATATTCAAATAAATACAATCATGGAATCAAGAGATGCCTCATTCTTTGAAGATGTGTTTCCGCAGGAATGAAGGAACTTATGTCCCTAAAAGGACAAGAGAAGAATCAACCAATTCACATGAAGATGAAAATCATCTTGAAATCAAGGAAATAGAACCCAGAAGAATTGTAAGGGCTAGAACTTTTAAGACATTTGGTCTGGAGTTTTTAACATATATGTTAGAAGACGAATCTCAAACATACAAGGAAGCAATGTCATCTTCTAAATCTGCATGTCGAAAAGAAGCAATCCAAAGTGAGACTGATTCAATTCTATGCAATAAAACTTGAGAAATTTTTGATATTCCACTTGGAATAAAACCACTTGGCTGCAAATGGATTTTCACGGAGAAAATAAAAGCAGATGGCTCTATCAATAAATATAAAGCCAGATTAGTAACCAAAGGATGTCGTTAAAAAGAAGGAGTGAATTTTTTTGATACGTATTCGCCAGTAACCCGAATAACCTCGATAAGAATGCTAATAGCAATTGCATCCATCTAAAATTTAGATATTCATCAAATGGATGTAAAGACGTCATTCTTAAATGGTGATCTCGATGAGTAAATCTACTTGGAGCAACCAGAAGGTTTCATTTCAAAAGGAAATGAAAAATAAAATCTGTAGATTAGTAAAATCTTTATATGGACTAAAACAAGCTCCAAAACAATGTGTGATGGCCCGCCCCGCACCAGACGACATTTCCAATGAAAACGCGCTGTGCCGATGCCCAACCAGCACGGGACGGTCACCAAAGAAAAGAAAGAAGACGATGAAACAACAAAGAACCTATAGTATATCTCACAGCGCATGGAATAAAATATAATAAAAGCATAACTTGATATAAAACAGGCGAGACAGTGCATAAGCTTAAAACTAAACCATCATAGCAGCGGAAAATTCAAAATACAGCTTATAATCCAAACCATCATTATTACCTCTTTTAAAAATTGTCTCTAAAGAAAAATAGGAAGGTACACTACTAATGCCTAAAGCGGTGACCAACAACAACATATGGAGAATATATGGGAACAATACATGTAAGCTTCATGCTCGTCTCTGGATAGCTACTCGCGCATAACCAGCTAACCTGTCTCTAGTCTGCTCAATTAGGAGCACATAGAGTAATAAGAAGAGGCATAAAACTCTGGGTCAAACAAAAGTCTGATATGAGCGATAAGCAGCAAAAACAGAACAATAACAGGTATACATAACCATACCTGAACCTGGACCTGCAACCAAAGAGTTAGCAAAACAGGATGTACAATACTCTAAGGTGACACTAACACATGGTATGAAAATAATGGGGAGGGGGTTTGCATGTCATGGTGATAGCAAACATCAAACATAGCAATCATCCTCACATCTCTCAATTAGTGCTTAAAGTATACGATATCCAGCACTTTGATCACCCAATTCTTTGTTATGATCACTCTGCCCCATGGAGTCATGATGGCTCCACTGCACTGATCCGTAACCACTAATACTTTGCTATGTCCACTCTGCCCCATGGAGTCATAACAACTCCATTGCACTGGCTCATAGCCTTGCTATGATCACTTTGCCCCGTGGAGTCATGACAACTCCACTGCATTGATCCGTAGCCAATATCCATTTCTCAGTGGTGAGTCAAAGCTATAGACATCGATAACCCCTTTGCACACGTCTCGCAACGAAGTCCAATCATGAAGTTAACTCATTGGTTCCCATCTAGATCCTGAGTAACAACTTCCCATTTGGACTACCTTTGCATCTCGAGTTTTGGCCTTCTTCTGGTTCAGTTCAAATTCCTCATGGCCGTCGGTTCGGTTCAAAGGGTAATACTCGGTTCGTTGCTCCTTCATTCGTGGCACTCCGGTTCAGTCCTCCTCTCCAAGCATCGGGACGGTTTGGATATGCAAGCACGGTGCGTGGACTACCAAGCGGTTCGTGTCGGGCCATGCTCCCTAGAGTGGTTCAGATTGGTTCGTACTTCTTCCACTAGGTCGGGTCATGCCACCATGCCAAGGTCGGATCGGTTTGGAGAACTCCAGATGCGGGCGAGTCGGGGTTGTGGTGTGCTCCACGAGCGGGTTCGGAGGGGTTCGTTCCAATCCGATTTTCTGCACAGTTTCCTGCAACTTTCCAGTGATTGTTTTACACCATACGACGGTGTTTTCAACCATTCTAACTTTCTTATGCAATCACAAACCATTCCAAACAATAATAGCAACATGTATAATCGTCCACAAACAACAAAACAACAATTTAACATGTTTAAATGGATCAAACATACCCAAAACCCATGTTTTCCCCTAAATCCCCTTAATCATGATTTAACCATACGATTAGCAAAACATGTCCAAATTAACCCAAATTTCTATCAAAGCCCTAAAATAATATTTAAGAATTTTTTACATTTTTTTCCAAAATTTTAACATACATAATTTCGCTAATTAGCACTAATCACCCATAATTAGCTGTAATTAGTGAAATACAATGCAAATCACTCACCTTAGCCACAAATGAATTATAGATCTGAACTTCTGGAATGGCCTGCAAATCCGTACTATCTGAGTTGACTAATAACACCACACGTCCAACCCAAATTGCACAGAAATTCGAATCATTATTAGAAAGAAGTTAGAGGATGAGAAATAGAAAGAAAGAAATATTAGAATAGAAGGAAACGAAGATCACAAACTCGCAGCAGAACGAATAAAATATATTAGGTAACATAAACTTTGAAATACAATTTAGTAACTTTATATAAATACCATCATCAGAGCACAACAGCTATTTCTGGAACAGTTATTAACACCTGTTTCCAGATACGAACATGGTACACAATGGAATATATGTTAGTCTATAGTGAATCGGTGAAGCCTCCTGCTTCAAACTCCTCCAAGTGAATCTGTAAAATCCCGACTACTTGACTGCCCGTACAAATTTGGGCACCCAAGAGTTTAGGGAAAACAAACAAAATAAACTCTAGGTCAGTCATGGGACTGGTGTGAGTAAACTCTAACCATTTGTTTAACTTTCAAAAATCCTTTCGAAAGAAAGGATAATAGTGAGACCAGCCCACACATAAACATGGACGGTTTTACCTTACTTACCATACTATAACCCAAAACACTTTGATACAAAAATCCAATGATATTATAATAGTGTCTAAATAAAATAACAATCTAGCGAAACGCTTGCATCTCACGCTCCATATATAATATAAAATCAAAAACCGCAGGACACTTATTGGAGATTGGATTCCGACTATGACAAGGTATGGAACCACCTGCCGATAGTGTATCTCTAGAGAGGAATACAATGGGTTCAACAAGAACATCTTGCAACCCGGCCACACATGACCGACCATTCATTTCGCTTGAGTGTATCGAATGTATTTCACCAACGGTTGGGATCAGCAATTGTTTTCCCGAATGGGACAGCATCGAATAGAATAAGGAATTAAATGATTTTCTCTAGATAGGTGATAATACACCCTAATGGGAGCGACCCACATAGATATGCTGCCTGCCCGATTTTTGTCATTTCCCGGTTGTTGAGGCCTGAGGCTACGATTACTTTCCATTTATTGATAGCACAATCACTTTGAATGCCACATTGTCAGATCCGTTAATCACTAATTGATTTGCACAAATATATTCTGGATATTATGCTAAGAGAATAAATTCTCCACCACCATATATATTTATATAGACCAACATATGCGATCACTGGAAATACTCTGTCAGACACTCGTCCATACACGTTTGTTTTGGGACTGTACGAAACCGAAGGCCCAATTTCTATTAATAGAAAAAGTCCTTGCACTTTACTTCGTCTTCGATTATCTTCATACAATCTGATTCGCAATGCTACTGATAATACGGAGTGGTTCTCGGATAATAATCCAACTGGTCTCTCCATATTGACAACGATATTGGCAAATACTTCGATAGTCGGTTATTTAACTATTGAAGAAAAATAAACAAAAATTCCAACCATCAAACACATCACTGGGCCTCTTAATTAATATTTCATTAATTAAATCACTTCTTCATTTCCTTAAAAATATTTGTTAACCAAATATTTTCAATAATCATCTTGGTCTCTTACACTGTTTGGAAAACATTTCCATATTTCGCCATCTTTTATTTTCTATACTTAGAAAATATCTTTTGTTAATAATTGGAAAATATTCCAATTACTTCTCCGTTTCACGACCATTCATTTATATACTTAGGAAATATTTATTTTTATATTTCCAAAATTCCACTTACTTGGGTTAAAACGAATGCTATGTAAAACATCGCAACAACAACCCAAAATACTGCATTCGACAAAATATCTTTAAACATTTCTCTTTGAGACTAAATCTTGCTATTTATCAGCTAATAATGAAATCAATCGAGTTGGGGTATAATTACCTCTCAGACCTTGATTGAAAATATTATTAACTACAAAACAGACAAGGCCGCTAACTCGAATAATCAATACCATATTAAATCAGTTTTCCATTTCTAAAACGTATATACATTTCTCTTTCTATCTTTACCAGATTTAATTATAGATTTTCTTTTTGTTTATAATATTCTATTTTTAAGTTTGTTTCCTTATCAAATTATATATATATCGATACATTGATTTCTAACTATCAAATTTTCTTAAAAATATTCTAACCCCTTAAATTTCCGGAAAAATTCGCCATAACCTCCTTTGTACCGGTCAATAGTTCAAAACTCAACTCGCCTCTCTAGGCCCTTTTCATTCAAAAAGAAAATAAAAAAAGCCAAGGGGCTTGCCGATTCGGCGCATAAAACCTCATATGGAATTTAAACGTCTACCTTATTGTCGAGCACATGAATTATAATCTTCATACACTTCACTCCAAATCTGTCTAATCTATGTTCACCTGTTTTTCGATTTATCCCAACTCAATCTGGTTATTCCTAACTCAATTTGCTAATTTATTCTTTAATTCTCTTTTGCCAAATCCCTTTATTTTGAACATATCATGTTCAAATATATTTTAATTCACTTATAAACAAGTAGAATTTCATTTCCAACTTGAGTTTCATATTCGATTTCGAATATGAATTCACAAAACAAATTTACCTATCCAACGCCAATTTTGATTCAAAACTCGATTAACGAATTATTATTCAGATTAGTTAATCCTATTTAATACTCAAAAATATGATTTTTGTTTCGTAAATCATTTCATTTACTTGTCTTGGGTTCATATTTATTTTACAACTCGAGTCTGGATTTTTATAATGAAGATCTAAGTCTTATTTGCTAAAAATCCTTTTTATTTATTTAAATAAACCGTTATGGTTTAATAAAGATTATGACACTGTTTTTCTGAAATTTTGATTTTGACATAACTAAAAATCTATAAGACGAAATCCAGATTTTTCTCTTCCATTAGAAAACTATTATCAAATCGGTCCTCATGTTTCTTGTTTCAAAGAATTCCAACTTAAATTGAGTTCTATACGCTCAACTAAAGTTTGAAATGCCAATTTATGAAATACCACGCTACGGCGAGTTCATTTTAATTATATTTAAATATAAACGTTTAAACTTCGTTTATAATAAATTTCAACTCTATTCTAATATATTTTAATATATATTAAATCCAGTTTTCAAATCCAACTTAATATTTCCAATTATCTCAAATCGTCGACTTTTCATTACATGGTTATAAATTTGCATATAACTCAATTTGCTATGTTAAATTCCAATTCCTTATATAAATAGATTATGTATAAAATTCGATATAATCGAATTCCAATTTAAATCCATTGGATTTGACTTAATTCAGTTTATATTCCGAATATCGAAATAAAACCCGTTGTTCCCTTTCTAAAACGATTTCCAATTCATGGTTAAATTCATATTTGAATTTAAATTTATATGTTATCAAATTATAACTTATTTTCCTTAATTTATAAACATTGTTTATAAATTTAACTTTCTTGTTTTATAATAACAAGTTTCCATTTCGATTCCATTTCAAATTCTAGTTTTCAAATTCATACTTGAATTTAAACCTCTAAACTATCTAATGATAATTTATTTCACTAGATTTAAAAATATCGTTTATAAATCCAACTTCCTTGTTTTATATAATAAAACAAATTTCATTTCAGAATCTATTTGAAAACCAAACCTTATTTTGGAATATTTTATTTATTATAACTTATCTATATAAATATAGAATCTATTTTCATATTTAACTTTAAACTTCTATAAAATAAAATCCTAATATTTTCTTCTGAAGATAATTTATTTAAATAAATTCGATTTAATTGAATTTAAATCATTAATCCATACAGATTTATTTTAATTCACTTTACATTCTGAATATCAGAATAGATTTATCGTTTCTTTTTGAAACTAATTTCAATTCCCTTTTTAAATTCACCTTTGAATTTATATTTTCCAAATTATCCAAATGATACTTCATTTATAAACATTGTTTATAAATTCATTTCAGTTTCCGTATTTTCCAATGAAGATCATTCCATTATATTTATAAACACCGTTTATAAATTTACTTCAATTCCCTGATTTTTAATTTATAAACATCATTTATAAATTTCAATACTTGTTTCATTTATTTAAAACAAGTTAATATTTTTAGTCCATTCGAATTTCAAATTCTATTTTTAGAAAAATAGAATTTTCAATTTAAATCTCAAATATCGTTTTCACGATATTTTTATATATCAACATTTTAGCCCAGTGATATTTAAATATCCAAAAACACTCAATTATCAAATCACGGGTTTTATAACACATCATATATGATAATATATATGTGAAAACAAACAGTAATAAATTTTGAGGAATCCAGTTGGATTCCTCCAACCTGTTTTTCCTGCATCCATAGACGTTAGCCAACATAAATAATACCCATCCTGCTTCGAAGTAGGATATCGCGGTATAGAAGGTCATCCACTATCATAGCGTGGGGCGTATAGGGTCATCCGCTAATGATACTGCGGGCATCCGTTAATGTTACTGCAGGAATTCAACCACCAATATATATACAGTAACCGCAAACAACAATCCTAAATAACTAATATCTATTTAATAACCACACAAATATTTCAGGGCATGCAAATAACCAATGAACAATTATTTTAATAATAAAATAATTCTAAATAAAAATACGAGTGAGATTTACTCAACGTGTATTTTTCCTTTGTCGAATATAACCGTTGGTTTCTGATTAAATCAAACGAGTGTTTAATTTAATCAGAAATACAAATAAGCTCCAATCTAGTTCAAACCAAGTTTATTTCAGTATTCGTCGTTCTGGTTCCGATGTACTTTGCCTTACTTGAATCTAATATCATAAAAATAAATTATGATTTTTATACGTTATTGAATGAATTCATTTATTTACTCAATCCATTAATGACCATACTAAGATTTATTACTGTTATTAAAATAAGCTAACTATCGTGATTAGCGAATCCTAAATCTTTTCCTTTTTCTAATTTCATATTCAAATGGTCAGTTTATAATTTAATTACCTTACTACTAACAATATATATTTATAGAAATAAATTTAACTAGCTACTAATCTGTATAAACATTTTTTTTATTATTTTCAATTAAGTAAAATAAAATATTACCTTATTGTAATTTCTCAGGCATCATCAAACTCTTTCCTTTCCTGATCTAAACCCACGCCGTACACCATTGAATCTCACATGAGCCTCTCCTCCCATTTCAGAACTTGAACCCTCATTGTACAGCTACTGAAACTTTTTCCTTTTAGTAATAACGAGCTACCCTGTCCAAATACCCAGTGCCTCCATCCCCAAACGCTAGTGCCAGTGTGTTGCCGCCCACCCTCTACTACCACCGCGACTTCGACTTGAACCCACTCACGTTACAGAAAATCAATCGAAGTTGTGGAACTTCGAATGATGTTAATCCTATCGCACCCTAACCTAAACCCAGATTTGACTCGATCCCATTCCCCTCCGATGCAGCGTAACACTTCAGACATCGATTTTCCCAAATCAATGTGTTGTTTCTTTGAGATCGAACTCCTCCCTCACGAGACAGAACGAAAATTCCAAATCAACTCCATTGCCCTAATTCGCGAGCGCACAAACTTCCACCATCGAGTTGAAACTCAGGCTTCCACGAACACTGCACTCTAGCGCCAGAAACCCAATGCCGCCTCTCCGTTAACCTCTGCCCCTTGCATCGTCAACATCCCTTAACCCTACTTCAGTGTGCTCGAGTTTAGTTTTCCCCATTTTATTTCAAATGAAATAGATTTAGTTTTGAAATCCTTGGAACATTGAACGAAAATGTAAAATCGAAATTGGGGATTTGAGGTCAGACAATTCAATTTCAGTTTGAGGGATATAAAAAGGTAAGGCATAGCTTCGAATTGATTATAGGATGGAGCGGTTCCTATTTGATTTCCAAACTTATGGTTTCAATTTATTTTCTAGAGGAAATAAAATGAAAGGATTACAAAGGGGGTTCATCGTGTTTTACAGACGAGAAGCATACTTCACGGTTAAGGAAATGAAGTGTTTAACTGGGTAAGGTTTTATCAGAGGTAGGTTTTTTCTAGTGTACTATTAGCTTAGGAAGTAAGGAATCTATTTTATAATTATATTTTATTTTATTTAGATTAAAAATGGTATCCTATAATTTAAATGATCACGTTGATTTCAAACTCCTATTGGAGCCCAATAAAAGACATTTTTAGGGTTATACAACTATTCCGGACACACCAGGACAAGTTTCAAAGCCTCATTTGATCATCTGGAGAAGATATCAATTTAAAATGATATAAATTAAATTCAAAACAATTAATTCCTCGAAAATAAATTAATATTATTATTCTAATTCAAACAGAATTTTTTTGTATTGATCATCTGAACTGTTTTCAATTCAGTTTTAAATCTTTAACTGAATTATTTTTCGTATTACGATAATTTAATATATTCGATATTAAATCGATAACTTAATATACAAATCCATGTATATTGTTATTTTAATATTTAAAAGCATATTAAATATTGAAAATAAACTGTTCGAAATCCCGGGTCTTTACATTCTTCCCCCCTTAAAAGAATTTCATCCCCGAAATTACTAAGGTAGAAAAAATGGTACAAACACATTTACTATTCAAAACTCATTTATGTTGAAACTCACATTTCATATTTCAACAAATTTAGTTCTACCAAAACTTTTGGTTTCCATTTACGTTGCACAACCATATATACTCACATTCAATTAATTCGAATGATTTCCAATCAACTCATTCACATTCAATTCATATCCCATTCAAATTAATTCAAATTGACTTTAATCAATTTATTCACTACAATCCATTTAATTCGCTTAAGTTAAATTTAAATTCTAGAATTCAAATTCCCAGGTTTTCATTTCAAACCCTTTTGAAATCATATAAATATATATACATATATTTATTTACATCTGAAATTCAAAATATATGAATTTTCAAATCAACTTGTTTTCATTCAAACAACTTTCCATCAAAAACTTTTCTAAGGTTGCAATTTCATCACTTAGAAACTCAAAAATGAACACTGATGATGCTGTATTCATCATCAGAATTATTTTCCAGCCACTGAAGTGAGTTCAGTGCTTTATTACTTTAGAAATATATCTAAAATGATTTTTTTATTCAAAAATCCTTCCAAACAATATTGTGTCAATATCTAAAATAGAATTTTTGGGAAAAATTATTTCATTTAGCCCCTCAAAAATAATATTGTGTCAATTTCTCTGTTCAAATGTTTAGAAATTCCAATCGACTTCGTGGCGTCCCACGATTCGAATAGAATTCATTATCCACTTGACAGACAAGCCAACATAATATAAACAATTTTTATATCAATTAACAAATACGCTCTCTCGTATATATATACATACTCAACTCATTCTAGGGTACTACTGACCCTATCTCTAATGAGCACAACCCCACCAAAGCCTAGGTGTTCGCTCAACCTAAGCTATGATACCAACTGTAATGGCCCGCAAATCCGTACTATCTGAGTTGACTAATAACACCACACGTCCAACCCAAATTGCACAGAAATATGAATCATTATTAGAAAGAAGTTAGAGGATGAGAAATAGAAAGAAATAAATATTGGAATAGAAGGAAACGAAGATCACAAACTCACAGCGGAACGAATAAAATATATTAGGTAACATAAACTTTGAAATACAATTCGGTAACTTTATATACATACCATCATCAGAGCACAACAGCTATTTCTGGAACAGTTATAAACACCTGTTTCCAGCTACAAACATGGTACACTGCGGAATATATGATATTCCATATCGAACTGGTGAAGCCTCCTACTTCAAACTCCTCCAAGTGAATCTGTAAAATCCCGACTACTTGACTACCCATACAAATTTGGGCACCCAAGAGTTTAGGGAAAACAAACAAAATAAACTCTGGGTCAGTCACGAGACTGGTGTGAGTAAACTCCAAAAATTTGTTTAACTTTCGAAAATCTTTTCGAAATAAAGGATAATAGTAAGACTAGCCCACACATAAACATGGACGGTTTTTACCTTACTATAACCCAAAACACTTTGATACAAAAATCTAGTGATGTTATAATAGTGTCTAAATAAAAAAAATAACAATCTAGCGGAACGCTTGCATCTCACGCTCCATATATAATATAAAATCAAAACCGCAGGGCACTTATTGGAGATTGGATTCCGACTATGACAAGGTATGGAACCACCTGCCGATAGGGTATTTCTAGAGAGGAATACACCGGGTTTAACAAGAACGTCTTGCAACCCGGCCACACTTGACCGACCACTCATGAGTGTATCGAATGTAAACGGTTGGGATCATCAACCGTTTTCCCGAATGTGATAGCATCGAATAGAATAAGGAATTAAATGAATTTCTCTGGATAGGTGATAATACAGCATAATGAGAGCGACCCACATAGCCATGCTGCCTGCCCGATTTTTGTCATTTCCTGGTTGTTGAGGCCTGAGGCTACGATTACTTTCCATTCATTAGTAGCACAATCACTTTGAATGCTACAATGTTAGATCCGTTAATCACTAATTGATTTGCACAAATATATTCTGGATATTATGCTAAGAGAATAAATTCTCCGCCACCATATATATTTATACAGACCAACGTATGCGATCACTAGAAATACTCTATCAGACACTCGCCCATACATGTTCGTTCTGGGACTGAACGAAACCGAAGGCACACTTTTTATTAATAGAAAAAGTCCTTGCACTTTACTCCGTCTTCGATTGTCTTCATATAATATGATTCACAATGCCACTGCCAATACGGAGTGGTTCTCGGATAATAATCCAAGTGTTCTCTCCATATTGACAACGATATTGGCAAATACTTCGATAGTCGTTATTTAACTATCGAAGAAAAATAAACAAACATTCCAACCATCAAACAAATCCCTTGGCCTCTTAATTAATATTTCATTAATTAAATAACTTCTTCATTTCCTTACAAATATTTGTTAACCAAATATTTTCAATAATCATCTTGGTCTCTTACGTTGTTTGGAAAACATTTCCATATTTCGCCATCTTTTATTTTCTATTCTTAGAAAATATCTTTTGTTAATAATTGGAAAATATTCCAATTACTTCTCCGTTTTACGACCATTCATTTCTATACTTAGTAAATATTTATTTTTATATTTCCAAAATTCCACTTACCTGGGTTAAAACGAATGCTATGTAAAACATCGCTGCAACAACCCAAAATGCTGCATTCGACTAAATTTCTTTAAACATTTCTCTTCGAGACTGAATCTTGCTATTTATCAGCTAATAATGAATTCAATCGAGTTGGGGTATAATTACCACTTAGACCTGGACTGAAAATATTATTAACTTCAAAACAGACAAGACCGCTAACTCGAATAATCAACACCATATTAAATCAATTTTCCATTTCTAAAACGTATATACATTTCTCTTTCTATTTTTACTAGATTTAATTATAGATTTCCTTTTTGTTTATAATATTCTATTTTTACGTTTGTTTCCTTATCGAATTCTATGTATATCGATACATTGATTTCTAACTATCAAATTTTCTTAAAAATATTCTAACTCCTTAAATTTCCGGAAAAATTCGCCATAACCTCCTTTGTACCAGTCAATTGTTCAAACCTCAACTCACCTCTCTAGGCCCTTTTCATTCAAAAAAAAAGCCTAGTGGCTTGCCGATTCGGCGCATAAAACCTCATATGGAATTTAAACATGTACCTTATTGTCGAGCACACGAATTATAATCTTCATACACTTCACTCCAAACCTGTCAAATCTATGTTCACCTGTTTTCCGATTTATCCCAACTCAATCCGGTCATTCCTAACTCAATTTGCTAATTTATTCTTTAATTATCTCTTTTGCCAAATCCCTTTATTTTGAACATATCATGTTCAAATATATTTTAATTCACTTATAAACAAGTAGAATTTCATTTACAACTTGAGTTTCATATTTGATTTTGAATATGAATTCACAAAACAAATTTACCTATCCAACGCCAATTTCGGTTCGAAACTCGATTAACGAATTATTAGTCAAATTAGTTAATCCTATTCAATAATCAAAAATATGATTTTTGTTCCGAAAATCATTTCATTTACTTGTCTTGTGTTCATATTTATTTTACAACTCGAGTCTGGATCTTTATAACGAAGATCTAAGTCTTATTTGCTAAAAATCCTTTTTATTTATTTAAATAAACCGTTATGGTTTAATAACAATTGTGGCGCTGTTTTTCTGAAAATTTGATTTTGACATAACAAAAAATCTGTAAGACGAAATCCATATTTTTCTCTTCCAATAGAAAACTATTATCAAATCAGTCCTGACGTTTCTTGTTTCAAAGAATTCCGACTTAAATTGAATTCTATACACTCAATTGAAGTTCGAAACGCCAATTGACGAAATACTGCGTTGTGGCGAGTTCGTTTTAATTATATTTAAATATAAACGTTTAAACTTCATTTATAATAAATTTCAACTCTATTCTAATATATTTTAATATATAGTAAATCTAGTTTTCAAATCCAACTTAACATTCCCAATTATCTCAAATCGTCAACTTTTCATTACTTGGTTACAAATTTGTTTATAACTCAATTTGCTGTATAAAATTCCAATTCCTTTTATAAATAAATTATTTATAAATATGATATAATCGAATTCCAATTTAAATCCCTTGGATTTGACTTAATTCAGTTTATATTCCGAATATCGAAATAAAACACGTCGTTCCCTTTCTGAAATGATTTCCAATTCATATTTGAATTTAAATTTCTATGTTATCAAATTATAACTTATTTTCCTTAATTTATAAACGTTTTTTTACAAATTTAACTTTCTTGTTTTATAATAACAAGTTTCCATTTCGATTCCATTTCAAATTCTACTTTTCAAATTCATACTTGAATTTAAACCTTTTAATTATCTAACGATAATTTATTTCACTATATTTATAAATATCGTTTATAAATCCAACTTCCTTGTTTTATAAAATAAAACAAGTTTCATTTCAGAATCTGTTTAAAAACCCAACCTTATTTTGGAATATTTTATTTATTATAACTTATCTATATAAATATAGAATCTATTTTCATATTTAACTTTAAACTTCTATTAAATAAAATACTAATATTTTCTTCTGAAAATATTTTATTTAAATAAATTCGATTTAATCGAATTTAAATCACAAATCCATTCGAATTTATTTTAATTCACTTTGCATTCTGAATATCAGAATAGATTTATCGTTTCTTTTTGAAACTAATTTCAGTTCCCTTTTTAAATTCACCTTTGAATTTATATTTTCCAAATTATCCAAATGATACTTCATTTATAAACATCGTTTATAAATTCATTTCAGTTTCCAGATTTTCCATTGAAGATCATTCCATTTTACTTATAATTACTGTTTATAAATTTACTTCAGTTCCCTGATTTTTAATTTATAAACATCGTTTATAAATTTCAATACTTGTTTTATTTATTCAAAACAAGTTACTATTTTTAGTCCATTCGAATTTCAAATTCTATTTTGAGAAAAATAGAATTTTCCATTTAAATCTCAAATATCGTTTTCATGATATTTTTATATATCAACATTTTAGCCCAGTGATATTTAAATATCCAAAAACATTCAATTATCAAATCACGGGTTTTATAACACATCATATATGATAATATATATGTGAAAACAAGCAGTAATAAATTTTGAGTAATCCAGTTGGATTCCTCCAACCTGTTTTTCCTGCATCCACAGACGTTAGCCAACATAAATAATACCTATCCTGCTTCGAGGTAGGATATCGCGATATAGAATGTCATCCACTATCATAGCGTGGAGCGTATAGGGTCATCCGCTAATGATACTGCGGGCATCCGCTAATGTTACTGCGGGAATCCAACCACCAATATATATAGTAACCACAAACAACAATCCTAAATAACTAATATATATTTAATAACCACACATATATTTCATGGCATGTAAACAATCAATGAACAATTATTTTAATAATAAAATAATTCTAAAAAAATTATGATTGAGATTTACTCACCGTGTATTTTTCCTTTGTCGAATATAACCGTTGGTTTTTGATTAAATCAAACGAGTGTTTAATTTAATCAGAAATACCAATAAGCTCCAATCTAGTTCAAACCAAGTTTATTTCGAGTATTCGCCGTTCTGCTTCCGATGTACTTTGCCTTGCTTGAATCTAATATCGTAAAAATAAATTATTATTATTATACGTTATTGAATGAATTAATTTAATTACTCAATCCATTAATGACCATACTAAGATTTATTACTGTTATTAAAATAAGCTAACAATCGTTATTAGCGAATCATAAATATTTCCCTTTTTCTTATTTCATATTCAAATGGTCAGTTTATAATTTAATTACCTCACTACTAACTATATAGATTTCTAGAAATAAATTTAACTAGCTACTAATCTTTATAAACATTTTTTTATTATTTTCAATAAAGTAAAATAAAATATTACCTTATTGTAATTTCTCAGGCATCAAAAACCCTTTCCTTTCCTGATCTAAACCCACGCCGTACACCATTCAAGCTCACATGAGCCTCTCCTCCCATTTCAGAACTTGAACCCTCACTGTACAGCTACTGAAACTTTTTCCTTCCATTAATAATGAGTTACCCTGACCAAATACCCAGCGCCTCTATCCCCAAACGCTACTGCTAGTGTGTTGCCGCCCACCCTGTACTACCACCGTGACTTCAACTTGAACCCACTCATGCTACAGCAAATCAATCGAAGTTGTGGAACTTCGAATGATGTTAATCCTGTCGCACCCTAACCTAAAGCCAGATTTGACTCGATCCCATTCCCCTCCGATACAGTGTAACACTTCAGACTTCGATTTTTCAAAATCAATGTGTTGTTTCTTTGAGATCGAGCTCCACCCTCGCGAGACAGAATGCAAATTCCAACTTAACTCTACTGCCCTAATCTGCAAGCGCACAAACTTCTACCATCGAGTTGAAGCTCAGGCTTCCACGAACACTACACTCTAGCTCGAGAAACCCAATGTCGCTTCTCCGTTAACCTCTGCCCCTTGCATCGTCAAGATCCCTTAACCCTACATCAGTGTGCTCGAGTTCGGTTTTCCCCATTTTATTTCAAATGAAATAGATTTGGTTTTGAAATCCTTGGAACATTGAACGGAAATGAAAAATGGAAATTGGGGATTTGAGGTCAGACAATTCGATTTCAGTTTGACGGATATAAAAAGGTAAGGCACGACTTTGAATTGATTATAGGATGGAGCGATTTCTATTTGATTTCCATGCTTATGGTTTCAATTTATTTTTTTAAGGAAATAAAATGAAAGGATTACAAAGGGGGTTCATCGTGTTTTATAGATGAGAAGCATACTCCACGTTAAGGAAATGATGTGTTTAACTAGGTAAGGTTTTATCAGTGGTATGTTTTTTCTGGTGTACTATTAGCTTAGGAAGTAAGGAATTACTTTATATTAATATTTTATTTTATTTTATTTAGATTAAAACCGGTATCCTCTAATTTAAATGATCACATTGATTTCAAACTCCTATTTGAGCCCAATAGAAGACATTTTTAGGGTTATACCACTATTCCGGACACACCAGGACAAGTTTCAAAGCCTCATTTGATCATCTAGAGAAGATATCAATTTAAACTGATATAAATTAAATTCAAAACAATTAATTCCTCAAAAATAAATTAATATTATTATTCTAATTCAAACAATTTTTTTTGTATTGATCATCTGAATTGTTTTTAATTCAGTTCTAAATCACTAATTGAATTATTTTTCATATTACGATAATTTAATATATTCGATATTAAATCAAAATCGATTATTAAATCGATAACTTAATATACAAATCCATTTACATTATTATTTTAATATTTAAAAAGCATATTAAATATTGAAAATAAACTCTTCGAAAGCCCGGGTTGTTACAACTTCTCTACTGTTTTGAGTCGAATTCCTATGTAACACAGCAGCTCCAACTCTGATTTGGTGTTGATTTGCCTTGATTTGATGTTGGTTAGGCTACTATATGCTTAAACGGTGACTTGGGGGTAATTTAGAAGGTGGAGGCCATTGTTAGGGTTGAAGAGAGGTAAGCGGCAGCTGAGAAAAATGAAAAATAAATCGTTTCCTTTACTGATTTCAGCCTCCCTATAACCACAATCCCGAAATGGGTTATGAGCCTAGCTGTTAATCACCCTAATTAGGCCTGATTAAGCTATTTTTCACCTTCCAAACCTTATTTCAGCCATATCTCCCAAATGGTAAGTCCGTTTGATCAATGTGACCACTCTACGAAAAGGTAAACCATCTTCCAAACCCAATGGAAGTGGTTTCGTGTCAAAATTCCTTACCAATCAAAAGTTATAGGCGAAACAAGATTTTCCAGGGGCAAAACAGTTATTTAAAAATCAGCAAAAATCACGAACATTGGAAATGACCCCAATAGTCGTTCCCTAGAGTTACAAGACCATACGACCTCATATGAAAATGATATAAATATTCTACGATCCTCTGATGCGTAGAATGCAGGTCGTTACACAATGGCACACAAATTTTGATAGTGTCATGATGAAAAATGGTTTTCATATAAATGAATGCGATAAGTGTGTTTATTATAAACAAATTGGATAATCATATGTGATGATTTGTCTGTATGTAGACGATATGCTAATCTTTTGTCCGAATACCCGAGTAATAAAGACCATAAAGAAAATTTTAATCAACAATTTTGGTATGAAAGATTTAGGAGTTGCAGACATTATTCTGGGAATCAAAATAATAACAACACCTGATGGAACTGAATTATCCCAGTCACACTATATAGACAAAGTGATTGACAAATTTAAAAATCTTGGAATTAAAGGAGTACAAACACCTTTTAATCCATCTAAAGTACTGCATAAAAAAACTAATGAGAGTGTATGTAACTAGAATACTCTCGTAATAGGTTGTCTCATTGTGACGGCAAGGAATTTCGCTCGGTCCGAACCTGTCGCTAAACCGACCCAGACCGTTCGAAACGCCCTATCGTTTGAGAACACGACAAAATAGAACGCATACAAAAGAACATTTCATTGTATATTAAAACAATGCATCAGATTACAAGAATACACAGAGTATGAATAAATATTACACAGAAATATCAGAGATTTAAATTACATTTAAATACATAGCAGCGGAAAAATAATACAATACACAACTAGAATGAGATATACGGATACAAAGCTTTCCGGATATCGTTCCAGCTGTAAACCAGGATCCTGTGAATATAAATCTGCAAAACCTAAAACTACTAGCTGCCCGTGTCAAAATAGGGGCACCCAGAGTTTAGGTTAAAACAATAAACTTCAGGTCAGTCATGTGACTGGTGTGAGAACTAAAACAGTTATTAATCTTTATTTTAAATCATTAGGTAAATCAAGGGACCACGCCGTATAACACGGAACGGGTTTCCTCTCAAGAATACCAGTGCATAAAACAAACAGCGCAATGCTAAATAAAGAAAAATGAAGCTGTTATAAGACCCAGGTCCCATCACACAATGCAACGCAGCCGAGGATAGGGTTTTCCCTTATAACAGCCAAAGAATGCTTGATACGGTTAAAACAAATCGTTTGATACTATTATAAGTGCATAGTGTATAAAACAACTTCAAATCATAAGTATCAATCATAGGCGACATGAGCGTCCCATGCCACTATGTCGCCACATATAGGTTTACAAATAAAACCGCAGAATCACGTATTTGGAAATTGGGTTTCCATCTATGAACCGAGGCAAAAGATAGTCCTCAACCGATTCGAGACTGTCTAGCCCGAGCCTCAGGACCCAGACTCAGGTGGGCCCTTGGAGCGACAGGGTCGGTCCACCGATGTGGATTAAACTTAAACCCTGAACATGCGTTCCCCGGCCCTTTGGGGCGTAAATGAGCCAACTAAATGACTCCATCGGTTCGAGAACGACCGATCAATCCGAGGCGCCTCGCAACAGCAACAACCACATAAGTCAAACTCGTCAGGGCGTGTAAAACCACTGACGCCACTTCTAACTACAAAGAAACGCATGCCCTCCCTGAGGTCCGTCTCCCGTTTTTGGTTCATACCGGGTGTGAAAATCGCGAAGTAAACGTTACACAAAGCTACGCCACAAAGGCCGTGCTTTGATCATCACCACGAGACTTTGCTTTTCAACAGAAGCCTCGATCAATTGCCACTTAGGCATGCCACACAGGCAATTCACTCCATGCGTTTGATATCCATCAATATATAACCCCTGAGCTCGTACGTCTCAGAGAAGGGCGTTAAGCAAGAGAATAAATTCTCCGCCGCCAAACAGATATATATTTAATAGAGATCAATCACACGGACTAAAATCCAATGTCAGACACACAGTCCATTTACAAGTCCGTTCTGGGTCTGAACGAAACCGGAGGCACCTAGTACCCCGCATATCCATCGATCTCCAAGTACGTCTGGACGATCACCAACTGTTTCCATCTTCTTGGGTGTACAGCCCAATCAAGATCATCAGTAATCACCCAAACGACATGAAGACTTCCGGTCTTCGACCACCGTCTTCATCTTCGACTTATCGTCGTATCAGTTATTCAGAATGGGATAAACCCGGTCTTCCCGAATAACTCGCGTATATTTTATAAAAGTGCTACACAAACACAACATACGCCTCATTCCAATTCATCAGTTACTAACCGCAAATTAATCAAGAGAATAATTCCCCAAATATTAACCCCGAAGGCCGAAACCAACATCAGATCAATATCCAGAAAACCGTTCTGCTTAGCTAACCGACAGTTAGTTTCTGATTTCACATTCATAGGGAAAGGTTCCCATTAATTTTATCCAAGATAAATTCCTGAATTTATTCTCTAATCTTCCTTTGAATTTCGATTCAACTAGTCGGAATTAGCGAACCTTACCGAAGTAATCATTGGTTTTAATTTCCTAATCCCAACCTATTCATCCCATGAAGTAAAACTGGTAATACTTCATATCTAACACCACGGTGTTATCGGTAAATTCAATTACCATTTCACGTTCAAATCTAATTAAAGATTTAACTAACGCTTGGAGCAAAACTGGTGATACTCCATTTCGATTATTTCAATCTAATTAAAGATTCATTAAAACTCCACTTAGTTTTAATCGTTAACTGGGTTAAAGAATCAGTGTCATTTAAAACACGGTTCACGATAAACCCAAAATCACATTCCATTAATTATCGGGTTAAAGAATGAGTGTTATTTAAAACACTGTCCACGATAAACCCAAAAATCAATATCAATTCAATTCCAATTAAATATTATTTAATTGGTACACTTCGTTAAATCTAAGTAAAAAGATTTAATCTTTTCTCAACTGGGTTCAAGAACAGTGTTAGTGAAGACACCATTCACGACAAACCCAAATCACATTTGATATTCAATACAAGGCTATAAATAGAAAATATATCGGCTTATATTCAATATCAAATTCTACGATTAACAAATGTCGTATTGGAAATAACGATATAAATACATATCTTTCAAATTTCCATAGCAACATCTGTATAACCACGAATTCCAACATCGAAATATTCCGAAGACAATTTCGATTCAAATCCACTCCAATGCAATCATTGGAAATTCTGGTTATTTTTAAAACCCTTTTCAAATTCAATTTATTTATTTAAAAATAAATAGAATTATATTTCTAGTTCAAAACTAGTTCATTTCGATAAAAATCTATTTTTATCTTTTCAAATATGGAGTTTTTCATCCCAAATCTTCACAAATCATTTCTTATGATTTTACACAAATTATTACTATTTTTAATAATTTTATCAAGGCCCGTACAGTCGATTTCCATCAATGGCCATCGAACTGCACTTACAGCGACCTTTTTCAAATTTGATTTGGACATAATTCCAAATCCAACCGTTAGATTTCAAATTTCTAATATTCGTTAGAAAGCTCTTTTCGATACGAACCCAACGGTTCCGGTTTTAGGAGAATCCGACGGTCGGATCTCCCGTAATGTCCGTTTGAAATAAATGGTCGAAATTCGCGAACTGCCGCGGCGCGGCGCGTTCTATTCAGGCCATTATATTATATATATAATATATATTTCATCGATTTCTATTTAAAACGAATTGTATAAATAGTTTTAAATTCGTTTCAAAAGCAATTTCAACTTCCTTTTCAATTCAAATCAAAATTGAATTCTTCTTTATAAATTCGTTTTAAAATTCATTTCTATTCAATTCAAATTTCAATTCAATTTGAATTCATTTCAATTCGTTTTCAATTCAATTTGAATTTGTTTTCAATTCAATTCATTTCGAAATCGTTTTCAATTCAATTCATTTCGAAATCGTTTTCAATTCAATTCATTTCGAAATCGTTTTCAATTCAATTCATTTCGAAATCGTTTTCAATTCAATTCATTTCGAAATCGTTTTCAATTCAATTCATTTCGAAATCGTTTTCAATTCAATTCATTTCGAAATCGTTTTCAATTCAATTCATT
The DNA here is from genome assembly GCA_030737875.1 of Allium sativum. NCBI lineage: Eukaryota > Viridiplantae > Streptophyta > Magnoliopsida > Asparagales > Amaryllidaceae > Allium > Allium sativum. The sequence continues at coordinate 885,443,092 of CM060915.1, read as the reverse complement.
TCGAAATCGTTTTCAATTCAATTCATTTCGAAATCGTTTTCAATTCAATTCATTTCGAAATCGTTTTAAAATCGATATAAATATCGTTCACGTCAAAATGGCGTCAATCTAATCAACACGGCTTCATAAATTTCTATTTTCAAATATTCTATTTCAAATATTTCTTTTTCAAAATAGTTGTTATTATCAAAATATTTCGTTCAACACATGACCAATCTCAATGGATGAGTACTGTCAACACATGAACCTTTATTTTATATTATTCTTTATTTTTCAAATTGGAATGAGGCCCAATCAATTACCATATAAAGTTAATTATATGGATTTCATACAACACATGTATATAATAGCATTGAAAAATAATCAACCATCAACCAAAGTGCACTACACTGTATAAGCATCAAATATAGATATCTAACGCTTATAACAGCCTGTCAATCGATCGATCGACATATTTAATCAATCAGGATGAGTGAACTTCAAATTTCATCCTAACACCCGTGTGGGGTTTCAAACAATCAAACACAGATTTTATTTGTGCAGTTGGGCGATGTGTAAAATTTATCGACCCAATCAATGTCATTCAAATAGGTGTACATAAACAAACCGTCCGGTTTGTAAATGAATATTTTATATTATTCACTTCACGTTAAAAATTATATTTTTAACGATAAAACATTTTATTCCAACACATGAATTTCTATTATTCATTTACACAATAAAATGATATTTTTATTTTTCTAACTTTTTTTTAGAAAATTTCGGCGGCATAACGGCACGATACAAGAAACGGGACAAGGCCTAGCCTTATCCCCGGTCTAGTGAAGGCCCACGCCATTCACACATCAATCAAATCAATTTCATTTCACCAAACAATTTCCATTCAATCAAATATTCTAACTAACTACTCAACCAAACAATTTAACAAACAAGCCATCCATGGTCTGTGGATGACGGGTGTCGGGTGCTACTAAACACCGTCTGCATCCTAGTATATATAACTAGAAAATTTAAATTGAAAGGTGAGAAGTTCTCACCAATAGCTATCCTAGCTCCACGGCACTTCATTGATAGAAATCTTCATCGCTATCGCATCTTCGTCGTCTTCGTTGCCCGTAGCCACTACATATGTAAAAATCGAATTTTTACTTCGTTATTCAATTTATAAAAATCGAATTTTTACTTCGATGTTCAATATATAAAAATCATATTTTTATCTCGAAGTTCAATATATAAAAATCATATTTTTATCTCGAAGTTCAATATATAAAAATCATATTTTTATCTCGAAGTTCAATATATAAAAATCATATTTTTATCTCGAAGTTCAATATATAAAAATCATATTTTTATCTCGAAGTTCAATATATAAAAATCATATTTTTACTTATGAAGATCAATATTTTCCTCTAAACCTCGCTACTTCTTATATAATAAAAATCACATTTTTATTATACTACCTATATAAAATTTCAGTTTTCTTTTCTATCAGAATTAAATCTTATATTTTTCAAAAACAATGTATGTTTTGCTACTTAAAAAAAACAAAGTATATTTTCCTACTTTAAAACAAAGTAAATTTTTCTAAAACAACTCTAGTTTAACTTTTCCAAATCAGTTCCATTTTTATTTCTAAAAACCCTGCCATTTCCTATTTTAAAAATAAGGATATATTTTATTTCGAAATCATGGAAAAATTATATTTTAAATAATGCTTTTAATATGAAAATCAGAAAATAAAATCAATGCTTTTCATATAAGAATTTCTATTAGCAAAGTCAGTTTTTAACCCTAAATAAAAATAAAAAGAAAAAGGGAAGGGAGGACTTACATCGTTCAGGGGAGGGGGTTTGTTGTTCGCTGGTGGAAGCAGGGGGCGAGTCTTTGAATGGAGGAGGGCGCAGCAGGGTAGGGGGGCTCGAGGTCGTCTCGCTGCTGGGGGGGGGGGGTCTTCGCGCCAGGCGCCAGTCGAAGGGGGAAAGGAGGATGGGAATTGGAGGTGGAGGAAGGAGATGCGGCGACGCCAGAGGAGGGGAGGGCTGCGATGCGGTGGCGGCGAGGTCAGGACGGGGCGACGATAGTCTTAGGTTTTTTTATTTATTTCCTTATTGATTTGAAGTCAACGGGTAGGGGGGGTTAAGAGAGAAAATGGATTTTTATATTTTATTATTTATTTATTTTATATTATATTAACCTAAAAGCAACTTTTTATTTTGAACTCGAAATTAAGCCCACCGTCTGTCGTCCATAGCGTTTCACCCCCATTCCGAACACAATGGGATATGCATCGTAGGCTGATTCAACTGTTTGAATCAGTTTCCGTTAAATTTACATTTAAATCACTATATTGAATTTTAAACGTACATTTCAAATTACCGGGGTCACATACTAACTCGAAAAATTCCCGAAAAATATTTTCTAGCTTCGTATTGACGATACGGACCTAACAAAACTAGTTTCGCCGAATTCTGAGACCGTTGGAAAAATGACCATTTTCCAGTCGATTAAAATCAACTGAAACTGGTCAAACGCGTTTTCCTTTGCCACGCTCACATATTGAATCGAAAAATTATGAAATTTGAAACCTAGCAATAACTTGACACCACGGACCGAACAAAACTGGTTTCGTCGAAATCCGAGGTCATTTGCAAAATGTCCATTTTTAAGGGCCTGAATTCCATAACGACTATTCAGAATTTTCAACTGGACATATCTTTTGATTCCCGCTATGAAATTTTGATTATTCGGATCCGTTGGAAAGATATCATCAATTAGATCCTAATGTTTTTGGTTTCACTAAAATCCGGATTGTTTTGCACCCGGTACATTCAATTGAAGTTTGAAATCGAATTATCGAACTACCGCGCCATTTTCAATTCTATTTATAATTATAAATAATTATTTATATTCTAACGACGACGTATATAATATATACGTTCTAAATATATTCAAAATAAATTTTCTCGTCGATATTATTTAAAATAATTCATTTTAAATATTCAAAATTCGCTAAAATTGCCAAAATAAAAATTTTAAACTGGCCCAGATTTTCGGGTTGTTACAATCTCCCCCACTTAAAACTTTTCGTCCCCGAAAAGGAACAAAGTCGAAAGTGGTTTGGTCAATCAACTCTACGCTCGATCTGGCTTCCATTCTCCAACTCTTTAGTTTCTGAGAATTTTCAAAATTTTCAAAAATTTGGCTAACACCCTAAATTTTTGAAAAATTTCGCCATAACCTCCCCTGCAATGGGAGCATCGGGAAATCTCAAATAGCTTCCCCGGTCCTTCAGATCTCAAAAAGAAAAAGAAAAAGCCAAGCGGCGAGCCAATAAGCTCATAAAATCATCATCACCCAAACAAAACTGGAAATTATGTAGTAAACATGTACCTATTTGTCGGGCAAACAAATTTTATTCTCTGCTCTAGCCTCCTTGCTATGACCTGTTCAATGTAAGTACAAGTATATGCATGCAATTGCGACCAATTTTCAATATCGTTCAATATTTGATATAATTAGGCTAAATGGTTCAAAATTATCAAACAATTTAAACAAGCAACACAAACATCAATCAATTAGTGAATTAGAGTTTCAAATTCATAATTTTGATACATATACAAAAATCATGTTTTTGATACCAAATCACAACAATAGGCCCTATCAAATTTTGGTTCTCACACCAGTCAATAGGAAATATATAAATATTACACGTTCGTCACTCGGATATAAACTCTGATGATGATATATCAATCATCAGAATCACCCCCGGGCGACTAGAGTATAATTCTATATCTATCCAGTATATTAAAACTTCAAATACACGTTTGCAAGGCGTATATGCAAAATCTTTATATACTGGACTGTCCTAATCAATATAGAATAAATAATCAAATACGAATAGTTGATTTAAATTTTCAAAACAAAATTAGTTTTCATTTTAAAAATATACTCTTCACACCCGTTCTAGGATACTACTGATCCTATCTCTAACGAGTCATTCCCATTGGATATTACTAATCCAGTTTCTGATGAATTCTTTCGTATGGTTCTAATGTGCCTTGTCCTCTGAGCTTTGTAAACCTCGCTCTGATACCAACTGTGACGGCAAGGAATTTCGCTCGGTCCGAACCTGTCGCTAAACCGACCCAGACCGTTCGAAACGCCCTATCGTTTGAGAACACGACAAAATAGAACGCATACAAAAGAACATTTCATTGTATATTAAAACAATGCATCAGATTACAAGAATACACAGAGTATGAATAAATATTACACAGAAATATCAGAGATTTAAATTACATTTAAATACATAGCAGCGGAAAAATAATACAATACACAACTAGAATGAGATATACGGATACAAAGCTTTCCGGATATCGTTCCAGCTGTAAACCAGGATCCTGTGAATATAAATCTGCAAAACCTAAAACTACTAGCTGCCCGTGTCAAAATAGGGGCACCCAGAGTTTAGGTTAAAACAATAAACTCCAGGTCAGTCATGTGACTGGTGTGAGAACTAAAACAGTTATTAATCTTTATTTTAAATCATTAGGTAAATCAAGGGACCACGCCGTATAACACGGAACGGGTTTCCTCCCAAGAATACCAGTGTATAAAACAAACAGCGCAATGCTAAATAAAGAAAAATGAAGCTGTTATAAGACCCAGGTCCCATCACACAATGCAACGCAGCCGAGGATAGGGTTTTCCCTTATAACAGCCAAAGAATGCTTGATACGGTTAAAACAAATCGTTTGATACTATTATAAGTGCATAGTGTATAAAACAACTTCAAATCATAAGTATCAATCATAGGAGACATGAGCGTCCCATGCCACTATGTCGCCACATATAGGTTTACAAATAAAACCGCAGAATCACGTATTTGGAAATTGGGTTTCCATCTATGAACCGAGGCAAAAGATAGTCCTCAACCGATTCGAGACTGTCTAGCCCGAGCCTCAGGACCCAGACTCAGGTGGGCCCTTGGAGCGACAGGGCCGGTCCACCGATGTGGATTAAACTTAAACCCTGAACATGCGTTCCCCCGCCCTTTGGGGCGTAAATGAGCCAACTAAATGACTCCATCGGTTCGAGAACGACCGATCAATCCGAGGCGCCTCGCAACAGCAACAACCACATAAGTCAAACTCGTCAGGGCGTGTAAAACCACTGACGCCACTTCTAACTAGAAAGAAACGCATGCCCTCCCTGAGGTCCGTCTCCCGTTTTTGGTTCATACCGGGTGTGAAACTCGCGAAGTAAACGTTACACAAAGCTACGCCACAAAGGCCGTGCTTTGATCATCACCACGAGACTTTGCTTTTCAACAGAAGCCTCGATCAATTGCCACTTAGGCATGCCACACAGGCAATTCACTCCATGCGTTTGATATCCATCAATATATAACCCCTGAGCTCGTACGTCTCAGAGAAGGGCGTTAAGCAAGAGAATAAATTCTCCGCCGCCAAACAGATATATATTTAATAGAGATCAATCACACGGACTAAAATCCAATGTCAGACACACAGTCCATTTACAAGTCCGTTCTGGGTCTGAACGAAACCGGAGGCACCTAGTACCCCGCATATCCATCGATCTCCAAGTACGTCTGGATGATCACCAACTGTTTCCATCTTCTTGGGTGTACAGCCCAATCAAGATCATCAGTAATCACCCAAACGACATGAAGACTTCCGGTCTTCGACCACTGTCTTCATCTTCGACTTATCGTCGTATCAGTTATTCAGAATGGGATAAACCCGGTCTTCCCGAATAACTCGCGTATATTTTATAAAAGTGCTACACAAACACAACATACGCCTCATTCCAATTCATCAGTTACTAACCGCAAATTAATCAAGAGAATAATTCCCCAAATATTAACCCCGAAGGCCGAAACCAACATCAGATCAATATCCAGAAAACCGTTCTGCTTAGCTAACCGACAGTTAGTTTCTGATTTCACATTCATAGGGAAAGGTTCCCATTAATTTTATCCAAGATAAATTCCTGAATTTATTCTCTAATCTTCCTTTGAATTTCGATTCAACTAGTCGGAATTAGCGAACCTTACCGAAGTAATCATTGGTTTTAATTTCCTAATCCCAACCTATTCATCCCATGAAGTAAAACTGGTAATACTTCATATCTAACACCACGGTGTTATCGGTAAATTCAATTACCATTTCACGTTCAAATCTAATTAAAGATTTAACTAACGCCTGGAGCAAAACTGGTGATACTCCATTTCGATTATTTCAATCTAATTAAAGATTCATTAAAACTCCACTTAGTTTTAATCGTTAACTAGGTTAAAGAATCAGTGTCATTTAAAACACGGTTCACGATAAACCCAAAATCACATTCCATTAATTATCGGGTTAAAGAACGAGTGTTATTTAAAACACTGTCCACGATAAACCCAAAAATCAATATCAATTCAATTCCAATTAAATATTATTTAATTGGTACACTTCGTTAAATCTAAGTAAAAAGATTTAATCTTTTCTCAACTGGGTTCAAGAACAGTGTTAGTGAAGACACCATTCACGACAAACCCAAATCACATTTGATATTCAATACAAGGCTATGAATAGAAAATATATCGGCTTATATTCAATATCAAATTCTACGATTAACAAATGTCGTATTGGAAATAACGATATAAATACATATCTTTCAAATTTCCATAGCAACATCTGTATAACCACGAATTCCAACATCGAAATATTCCGAAGACAATTTCGATTCAAATCCACTCCAATGCAATCATTGGAAATTCTGGTTATTTTTAAAACCCTTTTCAAATTCAATTTATTTATTTAAAAATAAATAGAATTATATTTCTAGTTCAAAACTAGTTCATTTCGATAAAAATCTATTTTTATCTTTTCAAATATGGAGTTTTTCATCCCAAATCTTCACAAATCATTTCTTATGATTTTACACAAATTATTACTATTTTTAATAATTTTATCAAGGCCCGTACAGTCGATTTCCATCAATGGCCATCGAACTGCACTTACAGCGATCTTTTTCAAATTTGATTTGGACATAATTCCAAATCCAACCGTTAGATTTCAAATTTCTAATATTCGTTAGAAAGCTCTTTTCGATACGAACCCAACGGTTCCGGTTTTAGGAGAATCCGACGGTCGGATCTCCCGTAATGTCCGTTTGAAATAAATGGTCGAAATTCGCGAACTGCCGCGGCGCGGCGCGTTCTATTCAGGCCATTATATTATATATATAATATATATAATATATATTTCATCGATTTCTATTTAAAACGAATTGTATAAATAGTTTTAAATTCGTTTCAAAAGCAATTTCAACTTCCTTTTCAATTCAAATCAAAATTGAATTCTTCTTTATAAATTCGTTTTAAAATTCATTTCTATTCAATTCAAATTTCAATTCAATTTGAATTCATTTCAATTCGTTTTCAATTCAATTTGAATTCGTTTTCAATTCAATTCATTTCGAAATCGTTTTCAATTCAATTCATTTCGAAATCGTTTTCAATTCAATTCATTTCGAAATCGTTTTCAATTCAATTCATTTCGAAATCGTTTTCAATTCAATTCATTTCGAAATCGTTTTAAAATCGATATAAATATCGTTCACGTCAAAATGGCGTCAATCTAATCAACACGGCTTCATAAATTTCTATTTTCAAATATTCTATTTCAAATATTTCTTTTTCAAAATAGTTGTTATTATCAAAATATTTCGTTCAACACATGACCAATCTCAATGGATGAGTACTGTCAACACATGAACCTTTATTTTATATTATTCTTTATTTTTCAAATTGGAATGAGGCCCAATCAATTACCATATAAAGTTAATTATATGGATTTCATACAACACATGTATATAATAGCATTGAAAAATAATCAACCATCAACCAAAGTGCACTACACTGTATAAGCATCAAATATAGATATCTAACGCTTATAACAGCCTGTCAATCGATCGATCGACATATTTAATCAATCAGGATGAGTGAACTTCAAATTTCATCCTAACACCCGTGTGGGGTTTCAAACAATCAAACACAGATTTTATTTGTGCAGTTGGGCGATGTGTAAAATTTATCGACCCAATCAATGTCATTCAAATAGGTGTACATAAACAAACCGTCCGGTTTGTAAATGAATATTTTATATTATTCACTTCACGTTAAAAATTATATTTTTAACGATAAAACATTTTATTCCAACACATGAATTTCTATTATTCATTTACACAATAAAATGATATTTGTATTTTTCTAACTTTTTTTTAGAAAATTTCGGCGGCATAACGGCACGATACTAGAAACGGGACAAGGCCTAGCCTTATCCCCGGTCTAGTGAAGGCCCACGCCATTCACACATCAATCAAATCAATTTCATTTCACCAAACAATTTCCATTCAATCAAATATTCTAACTAACTACTCAACCAAACAATTTAACAAACAAGCCATCCATGGTCTGTGGATGACGGGTGTCGGGTGCTACTAAACACCGTCTGCATCCTAGTATATATAACTAGAAAATTTAAATTGAAAGGTGAGAAGTTCTCACCAATAGCTATCCTAGCTCCACGGCACTTCATTGATAGAAATCTTCATCGCTATCGCATCTTCGTCATCTTCGTTGCCCGTAGCCACTACATATGTAAAAATCGAATTTTTACTTCGTTATTCAATTTATAAAAATCGAATTTTTACTTCGATGTTCAATATATAAAAATCATATTTTTATCTCGAAGTTCAATATATAAAAATCATATTTTTATCTCGAAGTTCAATATATAAAAATCATATTTTTATCTCGAAGTTCAATATATAAAAATCATATTTTTACTTATGAAGATCAATATTTTCCTCTAAACCTCGCTACTTCTTATATAATAAAAATCACATTTTTATTATACTACCTATATAAAATTTCAGTTTTCTTTTCTATCAGAATTAAATCTTATATTTTTCAAAAACAATGTATGTTTTGCTACTTAAAAAAAACAAAGTATATTTTCCTACTTTAAAACAAAGTAAATTTTTCTAAAACAACTCTAGTTTAACTTTTCCAAATCAGTTCCATTTTTATTTCTAAAAACCCTGCCATTTCCTATTTTAAAAATAAGGATATATTTTATTTCGAAATCATGGAAAAATTATATTTTAAATAATGCTTTTAATATGAAAATCAGAAAATAAAATCAATGCTTTTCATATAAGAATTTCTATTAGCAAAGTCAGTTTTTAACCCTAAATAAAAATAAAAAGAAAAAGGGAAGAGAGGACTTACATCGTTCAGGGGAGGGGGTTTGTTGTTCGCTGGTGGAAGCAGGGGGCGGGTCTTTGAATGGAGGAGGGCGCAGCAGGGTAGGGGGGCTCGAGGTCGTCTCGCTGCTGGGGGGGGGGGGGGGTCTTCGCGCCAGGCGCCAGTCGAAGGGGGAAAGGAGGATGGGAATTGGAGGTGGAGGAAGGAGATGCGGCGGCGCCAGAGGAGGGAAGGGCTGCGATGCGGTGGCGGCGAGGTCAGGACGGGGCGACGATAGTCTTAGGTTTTTTTTTTCCTTATTGATTTGAAGTCAACGGGTAGGGGGGGTTAAGAGGGAAAATGGATTTTTATATTTTATTATTTATTTATTTTATATTATATTAACCTAAAAGCAACTTTTTATTTTGAACTCGAAATTAAGCCCACCGTCTGTCGTCCATAGCGTTTCACCCCCATTCCAAACACAATGGGATATGCATCGTAGGCTGATTCGACTGTTTGAATCAGTTTCCGTTAAATTTACATTTAAATCACTATATTGAATTTTAAACGTACATTTCAAATTACCGGGGTCACATACTAACTCGAAAAATTCCCAAAAAATATTTTTTAGCTTCGTATTGACGATACGGACCTAACAAAACTAGTTTCGCCGAATTCTGAGACCGTTGGAAAAATGACCATTTTCCAGTCGATTAAAATCAACTGAAACTGGTCAAACGCGTTTTCCTTTGCCACGCTCACATATTGAATCGAAAAATTATGAAATTTGAAACCTAGCAATAACTTGACACCACGGACCCAACAAAACTGGTTTCGTCGAAATCCGAGGTCATTTGCAAAATGTCCATTTTTAAGGGCCTGAATTCCATAGCGACTATTCAGAATTTTCAACTGGACATATCTTTTGATTCCCGCTATGAAATTTTGATTATTCGGATCCGTTGGAAAGATATCATCAATTAGATCCTAATGTTTTTGGTTTCACTAAAATCCGGATTGTTTTGCACCCGGTACATTCAATTGAAGTTTGAAATCGAATTATCGAACTACCGCGCCATTTTCAATTCTATTTATAATTATAAATAATTATTTATATTCTAACGACGACGTATATAATATATACGTTCTAAATATATTCAAAATAAATTTTCTCGTCGATATTATTTAAAATAATTCATTTTAAATATTCAAAATTCGCTAAAATTGCCAAAATAAAATTTTTAAACTGGCCCAGATTTTCGGGTTGTTACACTCATTTATCTCATGAATTGCACAACACCAGATATAGCTTATGCAGTAAGTCGATTAAGCAGGTATACGAGCAATTTAGGGAAGGAACACTAAAAAGCACTAATGAGAGTGCTAGGATATTTGAAAAATACCACAAAGTATTCCTTACACTATGGAAAATATCATGCTGTATTAGAAGTAAATAGTGATGCAAACTGGATTGCCGATTCATAGGAATCAAAATCAACTAGTGGTTATGTATTTACCCTAGCAGGGGAAGCAGTGTCATGGAAATCTACTAAACAGACATGCATAGTTCGATCCTCTATGGAATCAGAGTTCATCGCTTTAGATAAAGTAGGAGAAAAAGCAGAATGGCTTCGTCACTTTTTAGAAGATATTCCTTTTTAGCCCAAAACTGTGCGGGCTATATGCATACACTGTGATAACCAAGCAGCGCTAAGTAGAATGCATAATTTTGTGTATAATGAAAAGTCACGACATATTTGTGGACGCCATAACCCAGTTAGGCAGTTACTCTCAAATAAAGCTGTTTCCATAAATTATGTGAGAACAAATGATAACCTAACGGATCCATTCACAAAAGGTTTGTCAAGAGAGAAAATTGACTATGCATTTAGGGGAATGGGTTTAAAAGCCTAACCCAATAAGAGTTATATTATATGGAAACCTATCCTAGCGACTGTAGATCTCATGAACTAGGATCAATAGGCAAACCAGTTATGAATAACTCAAGATGTAATGCATTTTTGGATACAGTCCTACTCCGTTCCTAGGTTACAATATAAATGCATGCCTACAAAATATTACAAGGTTAAAACTATGTTTTTTTAATGATGACCATATCTTGAAAATAACAAGTGGGGTATATGTAGGATACTCTTGATGGTTGCGATCGCCTATGTTAGTGTGATCCGAGTTGGCTATATGAGAATTTTAAAAGGCTTGAATTCTCTATAACACTCGCAGAACCAGAAAGTTTTCAGGACCAAAATGAACATTACGAAGAGATTGGATGAGAAGGGAATTAATGCTTCGTAAAGCTTATTATTTGGATATACAATAAAGGCTGACGGTTCAAGATGAAATAATTCACGATTAGCCAAGTAGATCCGATAAGTGTTCAAAGTGAAATATTTACTTATCCATGATAAAACATTATTCCATACGTAGTCTGAGATATTACACATTATGTGGGGGAAAAGTATATTATCATTCATGCGGGGGATTGTTAAAATTCAAAGAGATGAATGATATATACTTTAGTCCCACATTGGCGAAAAGAAGATAAGATCTATGTATATATATGTATATATATACTCCTCATTCCCTATATTGGCCCTTAGGGTTAGGTAATTTTGTGCGAGGGGGAGGACCAATATCATATTAACCAAACACACGCGCGCGCTACCCATCCTGTACCGGACCGAACCCGGACGGGCTGGGTTTGGGTTTGCGTTTGGGTCTAGCATGAAATCTTACTTTTGTTGCGAAAAAACTTAACCAATTTTTTGTGGGTTTTTTGACTGGATGCAGCAATGTATATGGGTGCGACCCAACCAGAAGCAAACAGGTTTACAACTGGTTAACAAATGAAGAGAAACTGGTGGGTGCGACCCATTATAGATGCGACTGTTTGAATTAAAACATTTAACAGACGTGACTATTTTGAAATTGCGACCGTTCGAAGAGTATAAACAAGTGACAAATCCTGATCACATTCTTGACGAATTTCTCAACTCTTCTCCTCTTCCCTGATTCTACTCTGCTCATTGCTGCCAACTATCACTACTCAAACTAACGAACTCATCACATTCTCGAGCAGTTTCCGTCTGTTGTATCCTGGGAGACTCTAAATAAAGTCTTAAGGAAATCGTTACAACGAGCCTCGGACGATTTACTTACTTGTATATTTCATCGAATATACATTGCTATTGCTTGCAACCAAGTGTTGTTTATGTTCTATTGAATCAACTTGTGTGCTGGTTGAATTTTAACACTCAAAAGTGTTGATGTTTATGCATTTTGTGCAAATGCATATGTCTATTAGTTTTATTCTTTATTATTCTGAATCAACATATACAATATTTTCGATATACATATTTTTAAAAAACAACTCAAATGATTTCAAAATCGTTTTACAAACTCGTTTTCTCAAACCAAGTATTTTATATATAGCACTACACATTTTGCACACTTTGAGAAAGTGAGAACGCGATTTAAACAATATAATAAATCAAGTGGCATGAGACACGTAGATTAATTATATCGGTTAACTCTAGACCGGTCGAATGAAATTGTTGTTGTTTTCCCATGTGAAGTAGGCTAACATGCAGTAAATCGATTAGTGAGACGATTGTATGAGACATATTATTTTCACTTTTTGAGTTATTATTTAGGAGTCAATGACACATTCTATTATTGTTTGGCCAGTACTTGGACGGGTGGGTCCTATATTCATATTGAAATCTAGTGGACTATGATGGACTAGTGGGTCCTATTCGAGACTGGTAGGTTTCCTATGAATTGTACTTAGCAGGCCGGTAGGCCACTTATTGGACTAGTGGGTCTTATTTACATAGCTGGTGGGCTAATGTTTAGATTAGTGGGCCCTATGTTTTCTAGATTTCTTGTGCTGATTTTAGAATCTAGATGACTTTGAATGTTTTCACCACTATTGATAATGTTTATCCTTTATATATCGCAAGTGTTATCATGTTATTTACATTTTAATGATTTCATTCATGCCGACTGGAACTCTTGAATGGGTTCTAAATGTTGCGCTATGATGATTTCCTACTTTCTGTATGCCATGAAAACTATAACCTTATGGTTAGCCTGTAAGCTTAGCAATTCATGATTGATGGAAACTCATATACCATATGTTGATTATCTGAATCTTGCTCACCTAATATGTGATAGTAAGTATTCACGTTATAACTTCTCTCTTTTGAGATGATGGAAATTTTTATTCTTGTATCGTTACAAATTTCAGAGAACTTTTATATGTCGATCTAGTTTAATATCTCATGAACAATTAGTTGATTTGAGCTTATATAATTCTTTTTGTGTATGATGTAATCCTTATCTATATGTTATATAATTCACTTATCATTTAATAATTGATATGATTAAGTTAGATTAACCCATGTATTTTATACTGGGGTCAAACCGAGTGTTTTAGGTTTAACTGTAGAGCCACGCTTACTCTGTTATCACTTTGGATTACTTATTTTGGAGAAAATACCTGAGTCATGCAATCAAATGTTTGTGTCACATGTTGTATATTTATTTGATATTCATTGTATTTGTATATGGTCTTTGAACCATTTGATTATTTACACATTTGTTGTTATACTTCAACTATTTATCAATATATGTAATCTGTTGTATTTGTACTTTGTTCTGAATACGATCCTTAGCCACCAGCATAATATATTAGACATGGATTAAGTAATTTGATCCACTTAATGTAAGAAAGAGAAATTTATATACATAAATCAACGTACTCAGTAATTGTTTGACATAAATTACACATGGTTACGCTTAACCAGCCCTATTCTCTGCTCTAATAGACAGTGTTAGCCAATAATGGTCTTTATAACGGTAGTTCTTGGGGTGGGGCATCGCATGGATGAATTTGATTCTAATTGATCTTTGATAGAGTACGTACTTAAGATTTTCTTTATAAAATGAGAGAAGATAAAGAGGAGAGAAGAATGGCAGATAGTAGTTCAAAGATTCATTCAAAATGATATATGCACGCGCGCGCACACACACGCACACACACACACAGACACACACACACACACACACACACATATATATATATAATGGAACAACGATCATGTTGAAAGGTTGCAATGAATAGATGCTTCTTTTGAAATTTTGTTTTTTGAAAAAAAGGGCTAGTGGACATATCATAGTTATGTATTGATGTATGTCGATATATCCATATGTGTTTTGAAATTTTGTTTACTTTAAAATGCTTTTAAATCCATAGCATTGGAAAATAATTTGAAACTTTGTTACACTATTTAGATATAGTTTATACATATTTTAATCATAATAAAATTTAATAAATTTAACAAATAATTTTTGGAATATCTAATGTAAAATATTAAATATAATGTGAATTATTATAAAACTATTTTAAGAATAAAGTATAAAGAAATTGTCAAAATATAGATATATAAGTTATTATAAAAGTAAAATAAAAATAACATAAATGGTTAGAAATCAAAAAGGATGTTTTGAAAAATATCATTTTGAAAATCAGGCTCATTTTCAAAATCATTTTGAAAGAGAGACCAAGTGTTATCATAATTTTAACATATATTCTAAGACCCTAAACTTATTTGGAACATCTTAAAATCTTTAATACTCATAGCTCTTTTTTCTAACTCTTTCAGTGTCTTAATAATCTTTGTATTGTACAGTCTTCCTAATCAATACCAATTTATATCCTACACAATATACTTTATATATCTAAATAAAGATTAGTATTTATATTCTAACATACGATTGTTTTCATAAAAACCATTATCTATGATACTAAAACTCTATTGCTTTGATGATGACTACCTTGTTTATAAAATATAACCGAACCCTCCCTAAATTCTAAAACTCCCACTTAATTTATGCTTACTTATCGTATTTTATATTCCTCTCCCTTTAGCACAAAAACTAATAATTCTAGTCCTTATTGGATAATTCTAACTCTAATTCAGTTCCTAATTCTAATATTATCTCTATTACTTTATAAAATTCCCTCTAACTCCATTATTATGGACTAATCATGAGAAAGATAATCATGCAAAAAAAAAAAAATATAAACATAAGAATGATATTGTGATAAAGTGAGACTACCGTCATTTAGTCAAACCACATAAATCATAATACAATCAATCTAATCCAATCCAAAATAATCAAATTTGCTCAAATAAAATCCAAACCAATTTGGTATTTATTATTTGGACAAAACAATTATTTAAATTGCAATTACAAGGCACTTCAACTTTACTATCTTCACCAGAGGTAGGATATTTCATTATAGGCTCTCAATTTAAATTGTCCCTATTTAAGATGCACACGAGATTACTCCTTTGTTCTTTATAGTAAGAGGATGAAATCATCCATCAAAGTACCTCAAAATTGCTCCATAATCATATACATTTGACTCATCTCCATTTTTCACCGGTCTTGTAGAATAAAAGAGGGAATAATTTGAAGGATTCGAGTGCTTATTCAAGATTTTTTGTTAAATTATGGATAGGATAAGCCAATATTTTGACTTAGAGCTTGAGGAAGTAAAGAAAAAGGAATAATATGATTTTTTTTGTTTCTCTAGTCTAAAGAGATATTTATAGGAGTATAAAGTCCTTTGAAATAAATTGACATTTGATAGTTAATTAATTTCAAATTTCAAATTTTCAAAGACTGCCATTATATGTCGACATAAAAACAACAAGTTTATCGATATACCCCCTTTAATTTTCAAAATTGACTTATTTTTATATTTTTACATTTATTATGATTTCTAGAGATTATAAAACAAATGTATGTTTGTATTTATGATTGAAGAAACAATTACTTCCAATACACGGAATTTAAAAAATACATGACTTCATATCAAATTAGAACATAAACTACAACACCAATCATTATCAAATACATACATGTTAAGCTAGAATGATGTAGAGGAAGACGAAGATGAGGAAAATCCAAGCTTGCTCAAACTTTTATCCTCTTTCTTATATATGAATTATTAAGATTTTTTTTTTGATTTTTAACTGTCTTCTTTTGTTTATTGAGAGGATCCTTGTTGGTAGGATGAGTGAGAAATTGGCACTTTCCAAGGAAGTTTCCCCTTCTACCTCTTTTTCTTCTTCAACATCCGTTCCTTCTCCTTTTTCTTCCTCTTCATTATCTCTTCTTTCGCTTCATATGATAGCCTCTTTTTGACTAGAGCTTCGTATGGCTCGAAAATTAATGGAATTTTCATAGAGCAACATTGGCTTGATTAAATACTTTTTGAGAAACAAATTCTTCTCCTTCAAAGTAGAATCTGGAATAGATAAAGATATAAGTAAGATAAATTCCATGAAAAAAAATGTTTTCATGGTCTGAAAGATTTTAGGATAAAGCTGGTCCAAAATAACTTGTGCCTAATTTATATCATAATGACCATAAGGAGAAAAAAGAGCTTACACATTTTAAAGTCAGGTTATTGAAATATCTCAATCTAAGAATAATAGTGCGTAGTAAAAAAAATATCCAAAACCATTCTTTTTAGTCGAAAATTGAAGTTTTTGCATTCTAAATTGTCATCCCTTTATGAACATAGTGCAATGATTCACAACCATGTTTGTTGATTTTAGAAGTAGAGAGATCAGTTCTGGTGAATTTTCATCCAAGTATGTTACCTAAGTTACACAATCTAAAGCAATTTACACCTTTATTGCAACTTCAAACTCTCCTTCATTTCCTCAATTAAACTTCTCTTTCAAATTTGCATATAAAATTTGACTAAATGCAAATAAGATGCGAAATTATTTTGAGAAACATCACTTAAACTCGGAACATTATTTTTTGAATAAAAAGAATTGATTTCACAATATGGAAAATCACTAAAAATTACAAATTTTCCTGTTGCCATCCAAAAGTTGGCGCTAGCACTCGTGATTTCCGTGATAGTGAAAATATACGTCCAGTAACAAAAATATGTGAGCAGTGTAAGTATGTAAGGGAAAACGATAGAGAATAGTCACAAAATATTTGTAGTGGTTTGGCTATGTTCTACAGCCCTGCTATATTCTGATATTCTCGATATATCCCATTATTTCAGCTATATTCTACTTTTCCGCTATATCTTCTATAAAAAGAAGTAATGAATTAAGAATGACACTCATATATTGTAGAATTTAAAAAAATTGTAGAATTTAAAAAATTAGTTTCTATTAGAATTTTTCAGTAAATATTTTTTCGAAATAGAAAATATTATAGTATTATGTTAAATTTAGTCAAGCTAAATAAAAGTTTACACTTATTTACAATTGTTTACACAAGCTTTTGTTTAGAAATAAAAATGCACTAATCATAATTAAATCAAATGTTGATTCTCCATTTATCTATCATTTATATTTTTTAAATGCGTCAAATATGAGTTTTATATGCTACTTTAGACTTATCCGTTATATCCCGTTATTTCCTCGCTTTATCTTCGCTACAACTTTTTGCCCATCTACCACATTAGATTCACTGAGGGCTTTAACTGCACAGCGAGTGGCTGGGGATATGAAATTCAGTAGGAGTGAGGGATATGAATTGAACGGAAGTAGTGAGAGAGACATGAAGTGGTGAGAGATACAAAATGCGGAGCGAGTACGAAATGTAGGAAGAGGGCTCGAGGGATACAGATACGAATTTGTATCCTAGTGATGCGGATATTAAATCTAAGAGGAAGAGGCGGATACGAAATTGGTGTTAGTGGAAGTTTAAGGAGTTGCGAGGTCGAGATTCGAAATAATGACGAGGTTCCACGGCAACCCCCAAGTGTTGGTACATTGTTGAGTAGCTTGGTCAAGCCGAGTGGACTATACATATACGACACCATCCGAGCTCAAGTCTTGAATGTTTCGGCAACACTCCTAGGCTATTGATCCACCCGATGGTCGGGTCGTGTGGGCTTGAATTGCTTTTGGGAGCCGAGAAAAAAGATCGGTTAACACGTTCCCCTTAAAGGATGTCTTGTGATAACATGACGTGCTTCGAGATGAGCCAAGTATCTTTTAAGTCTAGAAAATCTCCAAGTCATGTCAAGCAATGATCGTGACCTTTCTGCTGGGGCATGCTAATGGCGATATAGGGTTTAAGCATTTGTTGAGATCTCTGGTTACTTAGACTGGAACCTCATGTCTGGTTTCCAAGTGAGTATTTAATTCCTTTCGGCTCAAGAAATTAAACATTTGCCTTCGACTCCCAGTTACATCAGAACGTAATCAAGTTGCTATCGACATAGTTTCACATATGCACTCACACGTTTGCACGTGATTTTGCATGATACGACGATAATTTGAAATAAGTGGCATGATGTTAAACGGTATGCCGTAGGTAGAAAATTGTGTAAGTTAGCTTCCAAAAGTTGTCGATTGGAACTCGATCATTTGGCGCGTACTTTAGGATTGTTTAAATTCATGGGTATGCAATTGGTTAACGATTCAAGTCGGTTTGGACGATCGAGGTTCGAAAGCGCGCATGTATGATCATTGTCATGGCTCGGACGTGCGATTCCGTAAGTTAGTTATCAAAACGTCGTCAGATTGGTACTTGATCGTTGGGCATGTTCCATGGAATTGTTTAGATTTTCAAGTAAAAGATCCTTTAACGACTCAAATCGGTCCCAACAGTCAAAGTTTCGAAAACTCGTATACGCAATCGGCATTATTGTTGGAGTTCAGAAGTAAGTCACCGATTCTAAGAGTAGACAAGTATTCCCCTCTCTCACCTCTTCCTTTTTTTAATTAGTAGGATCAGTATCGGTTCGGGGATCAATACCGATCCAGGTATTATATCGATATAGTTACTTAGGTTTCTCTATGTTCTTTCCGGAGAACCTCCAAGGGTTTCACCGAGTTTTCGTATCACGAAGGCTGATTGTATGAGATACGAAAATTTTGAAGTTGGTGGGATGCCAAATGTATATTCATATCCAGGCACTTCAAAATTTTCGTGTCCTGAATTCTTTGGTTTCAGAGTTGGGATGGAGAGCTTCTCGATTTATACGGGTGCAAAATGAAATTTATATCTTGGAAGCTTAGGAAAATTTCATCTTTGAAATTTGAACTCTCGAATTTGTGTCGTCGCGCGACATCACGCGATCGAATTAATTCTATTGGCCTCAGTTCGTGATGACGATGGTTTAAGTTCATAGAGCGGGAAATCGTCGTCGCGTTCTGAAGGATTTTAGTATAACTGCATCAACCTGCATGACACATGAACATTCCATGTTAGTTTACACCATCATGGGGTACAAGTTTTAATGCGTTAACTAACACAACTATCTTGCAAGTATAGTTTGCAACGGAAAAAAGAAGCTCCAGACAACTTCAAGGCTTGGAAGCTGAAGCCGTAGAAACATCTTCGATCTCTAATGAATCTCCGTACAATTCTAGCTCATCAATGTGCGATCGTGGGGCTTCCAAGACATCGACCTCTTCTTAGCAAGTGGGCCCATCCAACGTGTAGAAATAGGAGGTATAACCAAAAGGGTCACAACATTCAGGCGAGCACATTGATGAGCCGATAGTTGAAGGTGAAGCAAAAGTTACTACAAAGGACCCGTTAAAAGGAAAGGATGCTAGTGGCGATCAAGAAGACGTTTTCATTGCATCGGACATGATGGGAGATACTGCAATTCTTGAGAATCACCCTTGTTCGGTTGTCTCATGGATAGTGAAGCTTCGTTGCGGCGAATCTGTACGAAACATGAATACCTTAGGGCAATGTTTTTGTTTCCATAAGGAAAGATAGGGCGCATGCTCCTCATGGAAGGGTATACCACCTAGAACATTCATATGTGTTCCATTGGATGCGTTCGTCCATTTCATTCGTATATCAAACATATTCTATATTTCTTTCGACTAGTGCCAATGCAGCTTCTTCTGAAAGCATATGCCTTCTTGCTTGGCACTTACATCCTATATATGGAATGGTTGGGCATGGAACCGTCAGGGGAAGACATCAGATATCTCTATTCTCTAAAGAAAAGATTCAACGTGTCGCTTTTCCTTGATTATTTAGAGGTGCAACCCAATAGCCGCTTTGTCCTTGGAGTATGGAACAAGCTCAGCTACTTTAAACAAGATAGGTTCTATGTTCGACGCCTACCAATATTTGCGAGTAGGTGGCTTGCAAGCCATGAGTTCTTTTAATCTTACAGTGCACTCCAAGTCAATTGAGTCGTAAGCTAGAAACTAACTTGGATTTTCATGTGGCAGGTATAACGTCAATTTTGAAGAGTGGTGAATTTTTATAGCGAGTCTTGGCTTTGTGGCATGTTCCAAGTAGGTATTGCGATGCCCAGACTTACTATCAGGCCATTTCCTTTACCCGTATTTCTCGAAGGTTGCTTAACGGGTCGTAAGTATGACGATAAAGAAGAGGAAGTGGTAGAAGCTGAGGGAGAAGTAATTTCTCTTGGTTTGCATGAAGGAGTACACCTGTTGTTCCTCAGGACATGTCCTAGTTGAGGAGGAAGATGTAGAAGCTCAAGGGGATGTAAGCAGCGATAACGGCATTGAGGAGGAGCCTGCCAGAGGGCATGGTTCACAACCCACTTTCTTCCCTTCTCAAACCGAGGAGACAAGGCCAGGAAAGGCTTTTGAGCAAAGTTTTCCAACTACGACGTCGGCGACCGCCGTATCGATGAAGGTTGAGAATTAGTTTAGAAGGCTGTACACAATCAGAATAGTAACTTCTTCATTCGGGTTAAGAGGAGTTGATTTTGAAAATTTATTTCCAAGCATTAGGGAAATTAACCATTCAAGCAAACAAATAATGGGTCCATGGGGGGAACACATAGGATGCACACACTCACAAGCACCGCATAACATGGCACTTTACTTGTGCACGTTGGATGTTCAATTCTAATTCAAAATTTGCTTCATGCAGGTGCCATGTCTCATAAAGGTGTCAGAGATCATGATCAGAGGCATTCTCGGTGGTCGAAGAGGGACAATATGGGAGATATTTTTGGAAGTACCCAACTGCACATGAAGAAGAAATCCAACGAGTCTTAAATTAGCCCTCTCCATTGAGAAAATTTTCCATGCTCGGAGCCTCTACCAATGAGCACGAGATCAGTGGATGCAAAGCATAAGGTAATAAGCGACATTGATCCTACCTTCTTACGCACCAACCATCGCACCGATTGCGACACCTGTAGTCGAGGGTGGGGCTGGCAAAGTAGGGTCAGGAACTGGAGGAAGAGATGTGAGGAGCCGGGGACCAATATTACCCGACATGTCAGTGGTCTTAAAGTTGAGTCCCATGAAGAGGAAGGCGATACTGAGGAAGTCATATCACAGTTTTTACTTCGAAGATTTAGCGTGGTTGCCAAACATTAATCTGATCCCACATTACGATGACGAAGATGTCTGGAAGCAAATATATGTTATCTATTATGAATATCGGGAGATGTATAAATATGCGTGGAGACTCTCAGAGTTGATCGTCAAGAAGAAAAAAAAATTCACGTTCGTAGATTAAACTCAAGCTTAAGCAGGGGAGTCTTGCGACTTGGGTTAAGGGGATAGGTAAAACATAGTCCTGAGTTACATCTACTTCTGCATATTCAAGAACATTTTTATATGCTAACTCTTTGTATCCGAAACAGATGAACTGAAGATAGAGTAGGCAGACACAAAGCTGGCGATGGCAGTGGCTAGCGAACATTACAAAGACATGTTAGCCTCTGCATCGGTTCGAGCCACTACCTAGAAAATGACAATGTGGCCATGTTTGAGGAGAACCACAGGTTGCAAGAGGAAAATAACATAGTGCAATAGCTAAAAGAAAACAACCAGGCATTGGTTAAGGAGAATGAAAGGCACTGAAATTAGAATGAAGAGACCCAACACCTGAAAAGGAGAACGAGAAGTTCAGGCAAGAACTTCCGACACATCATGCCGAGCTCGAATAGGAAAAGAAAGATTAAAGAGATGGAAAAATCTTCATATAAAGAAGTTCTTAGCTAAACAGATGAAGTTAGAGCTGAATATGAAGCAAAGCTAGAATAGCTCAAAAGACAAGTCAGGGAGGCTCAATACGAGGCCGAGCGGGAGTTTGAGGCCGACGGCTTAGGATTTATACACCAAAACACTTCGATATCGTGGGCTCTCATAGGTATGTGACTATGCTAGAAACATGGACCTAACATGGGAAAAGCTGGTTGAGGACGAGGCTGCTTCCCTGGAAGTGGAGTCGGTTAATGAGGCCTTGTTGATGGACCTATATCTGGAAGAGGATGAGCGTCAGGTGTTAGTGGAAGGGAGGATGTAACAACCCGTATTTTTGAATAACATGTTATAACATAAATGGAGGCAGAATTAAACTGTAAAATATGAATCAAGGGAAACGGGCTGTGCCATTGCGTTCGTCTCGGAAAAATACGCGAAATAGAGTCTGAGTTTTCGAAAATCGGAGTCCGTATGACCAAGATATGGCCTCGCGAAGTTTCACGAAAAATTCACAAATTAAAGTATACTTAATTAAGTGAAATGGGTTGCGCAGAGAAATATATATACTGATATATATATATATATAATTGAAAATTAAATAAATAAATATGCAAAAATGTTCAAAACAGCGAATTGGGAGAGGGGAATAACCGAACCGGCCGATTTTTGAGGTCGACCTGAGCCCGCTGGGTCGACTAGGGGTTAATCCAGGGTGTTTGGCTGTCAACCCGTGGGCCGATTCGCTCAAATGCAGATTTTGCATTTGAATGGTTCTCATGGTTCAGCTTTAATCTAAAGGCCCTAGATGGTTCCTACACTTGACTTCTTCCCCAAGACATGCTTTGATGGCTTGGATTGAATCTAGGGTTAATCCTATGGCTAATACTATCCTAATCCTCTATAAAAAGACCCCTAAGCCTAGCCTAAATCATCATTATTCATTCCTACAACTAAACTATGCCAAATTTGTTCCTCCCATGGCCTCCACTCTCATGCTAAAATTTCTAAGTTAATTTCTATGAGAGATTTTGAGTTCATACAAGTGTTTTCAAACTTGTATGAGTGTTCTTAGCTTGCATTCAAGTCAAGTTGCAACGTTTCTATTTCAAAGAGAGGGTTTTTTATTGATTTGGCGCAAGGGTTTTTCAATTGTGGCTTTCATATTTTGGTGCTTGCATAAGGGCTTCGTCTCAATCTTTATA
Organism: Allium sativum; assembly: GCA_030737875.1. Lineage (NCBI taxonomy): Eukaryota > Viridiplantae > Streptophyta > Magnoliopsida > Asparagales > Amaryllidaceae > Allium > Allium sativum. The sequence continues at coordinate 885,419,621 of CM060915.1, read as the reverse complement.
ATAAATATTCATTTGTGTCTTCATAGCGTGGTAAGCCCTTTTCTACTTTCTTTCTTTGAACTCTAAAGTTAAATGAATGATGCAAGTTTGGTTGGTCATTATATGCAAGTTTGGTTGATCATTATATGCAAGTTTGGTTGATCATTATATGCAAGTTTGGTTGGTCATTATATGCAAGTTTGGTTGATCATTATATGCAAGTTTGGTTGGTCATTATATGCAAGTTTGGTTGATCATTATATGCAAGTTTGGTTGATCATTATATGCAAGTTTGGATGATCATTATGCAAGTTGGTTTAATCATTATGTATGACACATGTTGCTATGTTATGCAAGTTTGGGTTGATCATGTTATCATGTTATGCAAGTTAAACTTGAGGTTTTGAGCATAAAGCTCCAAGCTTTATATTAAAGGTTGCATTTTGGCAACATAAAAGTTATCATATCCCTTATGATAACTTGCATGTGAGGCAAAATGCGAACTTCTAGCAACTTCTACATGTTATTTATCACCATGTATCACTCATATGCTAAGTTTGGTTTTATGCATACTTTTGAAGCCTAATAATGCAATATGCAAGTATATGAACATATGTACATTTCATATGCCACCATGTTAAACTTGTGGCTTCAACACCTATATGCCAAGGTTATGCCAAGTTCCCTATTTTATCCTTTATGCGTTGTTGCGATTATGTAAACGATGGGATTACGTTGGGGTTGGGTAACATAATGACATGAACATGATTTTTGTAACATGACGTGATATGTTAACTTGTAATTATGTTTTGGAAACATAATGGACATGACACTTAGAAAATATGAGTGTGGCCAACTCGAGGTTGGGTTGAGTTTGTAGCATAAATCTACCCGGACCCGCCCGGCTTAACTAGTGGCTACAAACAATAGGACCCAATGTGAGAAGTTGGTCATGTTGTGCTCGAACCCGAGGTTAGACCTAGTTGTGGTGTAAAGCTACCCGGACCCGCCCGGCTTTACTAGTAACCACAACAAAGTCTAATGTGAGAGGTTAAAGCACATTAAGTTAATTAATGCCTCCTGATTAGGGTTAAGTCATGGTCCACTTAATACTTAACCAATTTGGGCTTGATAGATTAATCGAGGTTAAGTCGGGAGCCTTGGGTACCCTTAACCGATTTAATCCACGTGTGGATCGGGTTAACCACATTTAACCCGTTAAGAAACCCTAGTTGCGTGGTCCTTTTCAGCAGTAACCTTCTTCGTAGTATCATAAGACCCTAGGACTAGGCTAGGGTGGGGCACGATTACTGGGCTGATTGTAAGAGACCAAAAGAGACGGCTGAATGATGCCCCGATTGTTCAGGCGGACCATGGTCGTGCACATCAAGTCCGGAGTTGAACACGGGCTACGGTAGGTTTGGACTGTGCATCATGGAATGGTGTCAGAGGGTTACACCATAGGTCCTGGTACACCCTAGGGTGGACCCTGCACAGTCAACTACATTACATGATTACGCCGCATGACACCGACACTTGACGAGTTAGGCTTATAGGGAGCCGATCGACTAGACCGAGTAGTTGGACCTTGATTTAGGTCACCTCATGATGATGGGCCAAGCTTGGGCCAAGGGATCAATTCTTGTTTTTACTTGACATGTTAGAATGCTAGTACACCCGTGGTGCAAAACTTAACCTTAATTATGCGATGACTCCTTTATCTATCTTGTTAGTTAATCATCATGCCAGTATGTTGTTATCCTTATGTTCATCTCAGCTTCTCATGCCAGTTAACTTTACTAGTTCATAGACAGATAGTAGTAGGGCTTACCAGTCTTTTTGATTGACCTGTTTTCTTTCGCCTCTTTTCTTCCGTTTCCCCCCCCCTCAGGTTCTCAGGGTGGGAACATTGGAGCTTAGCTTGGATCTTTCTAGCTTGCTTACTGGATTTGCTCATGTACGGGTTTGGACATTGAGCTAGCTATGGTTTATCACTTCACTTTGGGGATAGTACTTTATGTATTTCAGTTTTTCAGTTTATGCTTTTATCTAGACTTTGTTTGTTGGAAAATAATGACTAAGTACTTTATTGTAACTTAACTGTGGTTTTGGAAATGCAAGTTTTATCTGCTGCTTTACTACTCTGTTTTACTTATATGTTCTGTCTTGTGATATCTGCATGCATGTTTACCTTGTTTAAACGCCCCTCCAAAGCTAGTGTCCTTGCAAGAGTGGAACTGGCGGAGGTGGGGTGTTACATTTGGTATCAGAGAATAAGGTTTACAAGATTTGAGCAAAAGTGTTTTTGAAACTTACCTTTTGAAAAACTATTTTCAAAACCAATTAAGTATTTTCCAAGAAAAGTCTAGTTATTTTAAAAAGGCTATTCCCCAAAAACCATAGCACTATCCTTCGTTTCTTCGTTCTGAATCTATCTTTTTCTTCGTTTTAGTATGGCCGATCGCTTTAACATCCCGGAAGGCGTACAAGTACCCGTCTGGTTCTGGAGATTTATGGAGGCAAGGGCGAATGAAGCCGACCCCGCGAACATTCCTCCTCCTTCCCCCGTCGCTAACATCTCTCCTCCTCCCGTAGCTGAGGTTCCTCCTCCCCCTCAGCATCCGCAAGAGGATTTCGCAAAGCTTTGCAAAGACTTTAAGGCGATGGGTTGCAAGAATTTTGTCGGAACGGAGACTCCCGTGGAGGCAAGAAACTGGTTAAAGGAAACTGAAGACCTCTTTGCTATCTTTGATGTGGAAGATCGTAGGAAAGTTTTGTTGGCGGTATGGCTATTGAAAGGGGAAGCTGCTTATTGGTGGGTAGTCACCACCACTACTAGACCCATTGAGACTTGGGATGACTTTAGGAGAAGGTTTGGACTAAAGTTTCTATCATCGACAGAAGAGAACCTTCAGATGGAGAGGTTCCGATCTCTAAAGCAAGGGGACATGACCGTTAGGGAATACGTGGATAAGTTTAATCAACTTGCTCAGTTCGGTCTAGAATTGGTAAACACAGCTCGGAAGAAGGCCCTACACTTTGCTCTAGGATTGAATGAGCCATTGCGCGGTTTGGCCATGTCTCATATACCCCTGGGGGCGACCTTCGAGAGTTTGGTGAATATGGCCCTACTTCAAGGGGAAGATAAGAGTGGCAAGAAGGAGGTCAAGGAAAATGAGTCCCAAGGCAAGAAGGAAGATACCGAGAAAAGAGATAAGAACAACAACAAGGCAAGAAAGACAAGAAAGTGCAACTTCTGTAGGATCACTGGGCACATAGCCAAGGATTGCAGGAAGAAGAAGAGGAAGTTAGGCAAGTGTTTTCATTGCGGAGAATCTGGACATTTTAGCAAGGATTGTCCCAAGAAGCATGGACAAGGGCAAGGACAAACTCAGCAAGTAGGACCCTCTGGAGGGCAATTGCAGGCTCTCCTCGCTCTTCCAGCTTTTGATCGAGGTAGAGTTTTTATAGAAATTCATGTTTACATTTCTGATTTTCCTGTTCGCACCTTATTTGATTCTGGCGCATCGCATAGTTTTATCTCTTCTGATATTGTTGAAAGTTTGCACCTAAGTACTAGCTTAGTTGAGGATCCCGTTTGTGTTTCAAATCCAATTGGGGGTTCCGCCCATCTGTCTATGATTTGTGTGGATTTGAAAATTTCTATCTTGGCCGTAGAATTCATGTGTAATGCTTATGTTCTCGGATTCACGGGATATGGGTTGATCTTGGGCATGGATTGGTTGTCCAGTTATGGAGCCATCCTCGATTGTGAGCATAGGGTGGTGAGGCTCATGACTTGCCTCGGTAATACCCTAGAAATTTCTTGTAACCCTAGAGGTCCCGTCATGTTATGTTATCTTGAATCTCTCGACTCGTCCATCGATGATCTGCAATCTGTAAGGGTGGTCCGAGACTATCCTGATGTCTTTGAAGAAGTTAGGGGGTTACCCCCTAAACGAGAGATAGATTTCCGCATTTATCTAGTCGATAATGCCAAGCCAGTATCATTGCCCGTTAGGCACATGGCCCCTCGTGAGAGAAGGGAGCTCAGTAAGCAAATCAAGGAGCTACTTGAGAAGGGTTTTATTAGACGAAGCATTTCCGAATGGGGTGCTCCGGTGGTATTCGCTACTAAGGCGGATGGTTCGCTTCGTCTACATGTTGATTATCGAGAGTTGAACAAGCTGACAGAGAAGAATAGGCACCCGTTACCGAGGATTGATGATCTCTTTGACCAGCCTGTAGGTGCTTCTGTTTTCTCTCAACTCGATCTAGCCACCGGATTCCATCAGCTTAGAGTGGCTGAGGATAGCATTGATAAAACTGCGTTTAGGACTCCAGATGGATTCTTTGAATGGCTTGTCATGCCATTCGGTTTGACTAATGCACCCGCCTACTTCGTAGATTTAATGAGTAGGGTGTTCAAGGAGTTCCTTAACAAGGTTGTTGTTGTCTTCGTGGATGATATTATGATCTTCTCAAAGGATGAGGAAGAGCATGCTAGGCATCTCAAGGAAGTGATGGATACGCTTAGAGCGCATCAGTTGAAAGCCAAGTTCTCCAAATGTCATTTTTGGAGAAGGTAAGTCCGGTTTCTTGGACATATAGTTTCTAAGCAAGGCATAGCGGTGGATCCTGCGAAAGTGGTTGTGATTCAAGACTGGAAGACTCCTAGGAATGCAACCGAAGTAAGAAGCTTTCTCGGTCTGGCGGGCTACTATAGGAAGTTCATCAGGGACTTCGCTAACATTTCAGCCCCTCTTACTAAGTTGACGAAGAAGAACTTAGTCTTTGTATGGGACTTGGAGTGTGAGCTTGCTTTTCAAAAGCTCAAAAGAGCCCTTACCTCAGCTCCAGTTTTGGCAACGTGGATTGGCACTTGTTTTCAAGAGATAGTTTTCTGCGTGGGATACCGTATAGTATGTAAGCGAGATTCGAGATTCACTAACGAATCTTGGAAAGCTTGCACGAAACCATGAGCATGCAGTTATGTTTAAGCCAAGTATTTTAGGCAAAGGATAAGTGGAAGTGGAACGAGAGGCAACGGTGAAATGAGTTCTAACTCATATTTTGGAAATAAGGATTAAGAACTACGGAATTATGAAGTTAAAAGACGGTCAAGGCACGATGGGATTAAGCACAAGAAAATGCGGCTTAGAAGATTGAAGACTAGATACGCACATTTAATCTCTTTCTAAGAGTATATCCTTGATCCCTATTGTACCGTAGAGCTTACTCGCATGCCATCTTTTAAGTATATCCTCTCGGTCCTATCCTCAATTTTAGTTATGTTGCAAACCCCATAAGGGGTATGACTCGCCCGTTTGTGAGATATAGTTGGGGTGAAGATGTTCGTCACCAAACTATTTGGGCTTTATGGGATATGGGTAATAATTGATAGATTTACAAAGAGAGCCCATTTTATTCCGGTGGAAAGCAAGAGGACCGTATCATGGCTAGCATCTGTTTATCTTCAAAAGATAGTGCGGCTGCATGGAGTTCCTTCTAGAATAGTTAGCGATCGCGACCCAATTTTCACTAGCCAGTTCTGGAACAGTTTGCAAGAAGCGATGGGTACGCGATTAGATCTGAGTACAGCCTATCACCCCCAGACGGATGGCCAAACCGAAAGGGTGAATAGAGTGCTAGAAGATCTTTTGAGGTTTTGTGTTCTCGACTTCGGTGGGACTTGGGAAGACCACCTTCCTCTTGTAGAGTTTGCATATAATAATAGCTATCAAGCCAGCATAGGGATGGCACCATTTGAAGCTTTGTATGGGAGGCCGTGTAGGTCACCATCTTGTTGGTGGAAGACGACGGATAAGCTTATAATTGAGCCCGACATGATAAGGGACACATCCGAGAGGGTTGAATTGATTCGAAGAAGGATAAGAACGGCCCAAGACAGACAGAAATCCTATGCTGACAAGCAAAGGGCAGATTTGGAATTCGAAGTGGGAGACATGGTCTTTGTGAAGATTTCTCCTTTGCGAAATATGGTTCGCTGACACCAAAGATCGTAGGACCCTTCCCTACTATAGAAAGAGTCGGGAAGATGACTTATAAGGTGGAATTGCTGAGAAGCTGGCTGGAGTGCATAATGTCTTTCATGTCTCGCATCTCCGTAAGTGTTTGCACAGACCCGCCAAAGTGGTTGAACCAAGTATTATTGAAGACATGGAGGTGGAGGATGAAGCAACCCTGAGACGAGCTCCGATTCGTATCATGGAAATGAAGACAAAGAAGCTAAGAAGCAAAGAAGTTAAGCTTGTTAAGGCGCAACAGATTAAAACAGAGGGAGACGCAACTTGGGAAACCAAGGAGAAGAGGCGCGTGCTTTATCCATTTCTCTTGGAGGATACATTTTCAATCTCTTTTCCTAGATTGGTATATCTTCCCTTTGCTATCCATGCTTATCTAGTTTATCTTGTTTCGTAAATCTTGTCATGAGAACCTTAGGTAGAAACCCTTGGTTGAAACATGTATTTGAAACATGTTATGTTTGATGTTTGCAAGTGGTTGCAAGTGTTTGCAAGTGGATACTTGTGGATGCATAATACACGTTAGGCACTAAGATCGGCTCACACACTTTCATACCGCATATGCATGAGTGTTTATGCTTATTCATGGATGAAAACTTGTTATGCTATCACGTGGATGTTGCATATGGATGAATGTTATGTGCACTCATGTAGAGATTATAAATTATGTTAGGAATTTGCATACATATGGACTCATTTCACTAACATATTTTGCATTAAGGGGGTTTACTGAATCAGTAACCTCCTGATTTTCGCATTAGATAAGTACATATACACACACCTTTGCATATGATCATACAGCATTTAGAACCTTTTAAGGACAATGATTGCTCGTGGATGATGTTTTGAGTAGATGGATGATGGATGGTAGGATACGTTCTTCCTAACTTGGAGATTTCGGGGACGAAATCCTTTAAGGAGGGGAGAATGTAACAACCCGTATTTTTGAATAACATGTTATAACATAAATGGAGGCAGAATTAAACTGTAAATTCTGAATCAAGGGAAACGGGTTGTGCCATTGCGTTCGTCTCGGAAAAATACGCGAAATAGAGTCCGAGTTTTCGAAAATCGGAGTCCGTATGACCAAGATATGGCCTCGCGAAGTTTCATGAAAAATTCACAAATTAAAGTATACTTAATTAAGTGAAATGGGTTGCGCAGAGAAATATATATATATATATATTGATATATATATATATAATTGAAAATTAAATAAATAAATATGCAAAAATGTTCAAAACAGCGAATTGGGAGAGGGGAATAACCGAACCGGCCGATTTTTGAGGTCGACCCGAGCTCGCTGGGTCGACTAGGGGTTAATCCAGGGTGTTTGGCTGTCAACCCATGGGCCGATTCGCTCAAATGCAGTTTTGCATTTGAATGGTTCTCATGGTTCAGCTTTAATCTAAAGGCCCTAGATGGTTCCTACACTTGACTTCTTCCCCAAGACATGCTTTGATGGCTTCGATTGAATCTAGGGTTAATCCTATGGCTAATACTATCCTAATCCTCTATAAAAAGACCCCTAAGCCTAGCCTAAATCATCATTATTCATTCCTACAACTAAACTATGCCAAATTTGTTCCTCTCATGGCCTCCACTCTCATGCTAAAATTTCTAAGTTAATTTCTATGAGAGATTTTGAGTTCATACAAGTGTTTTCAAACTTGTATGAGTGTTCTTAGCTTGCATTCAAGTCAAGTTGCAACGTTTCTATTTCAAAGCAAGGGTTTTTATTGATTTGGCGCAAGGGTTTTTCAATTGGGGCTTTCATATTTTGGTGCTTGCATAAGGGCTTCGTCTCAATCTTTATAATAAATATTCATTTGTGTCTTCATAGCGTGGTAAGCCCTTTTCTACTTTCTTTCTTTGAACTCTAAAGTTAAATGAATGATGCAAGTTTGGTTGGTCATTATATGCAAGTTTGGTTGATCATTATATGCAAGTTTGGTTGATCATTATATGCAAGTTTGGTTGGTCATTATATGCAAGTTTGGTTGATCATTATATGCAAGTTTGGTTGGTCATTATATGCAAGTTTGGTTGATCATTATATGCAAGTTTGGTTGATCATTATTTGCAAGTTTGGATGATCATTATGCAAGTTGGTTTAATCATTATGTATGACACATGTTGCTATGTTATGCAAGTTTGGGTTGATCATGTTATCATGTTATGCAAGTTAAACTTGAGGTTTTGAGCATAAAGCTCCAAGCTTTAAATTAAAGGTTGCATTTTGGCAACATGAAAGTTATCATATCCCTTATGATAACTTGCATGTGAGGCAAAATGCGAACTTCTAGCAATTTCTACATGTTATTTATCACCATGTATCACTCATATGCTAAGTTTGGTTTTACGCATGCTTTTGAAGCCTAATAATGCAATATGCAAGTATATGAACATATGTACATTTCATATGCCACCATGTTAAACTTGTGGCTTCAACACCTATATGCCAAGGTTATGCCAAGATCCCTATTTTATCCTTTATGCGTTGTTGCGATTATGTAAACGACGGGATTATGTTGGGGTTGGGTAACATAATGTCATGAACATGATTTTTGTAACATGACGTGATATGTTAACTTGTAATTATGTTTTGGAAACATAATGGACATGACACTTAGAAAATATGAGTGTGGCCAACTCGAGGTTGGGTTGAGTTTGTAGCATAAATCTACCCGGACCCGCCCGGCTTAACTAGTGGCTACAAACAATAGGACCCAATGTGAGAAGTTGGTCATGTTGTGCTCAAACCCGAGGTTAGACCTAGTTGTGGTGTAAAGCTACCCGGACCCGCCCGGCTTAACTAGTAACCACAACAAAGTCTAATGTGAGAGGTTAAAGCGCATTAAGTTAATTAATGCCTCCTGATTAGGGTTAAGTCATGGTCCACTTAATACTTAACCAATTTGGGCTTGATGGATTAATCGAGGTTAAGTCGGGAGCCTTGGGTACCATTAAATGATTTAATCCACGTGTGGATCGGGTTAACCACATTTAACCCGTTAAGAAACCCTAGTTGCGTGGTCCTTTTCAGCAGTAACCTTCTTCATAGTATCATAAGACCCTAGGACTAGGCTAGGGTGGGGCACGATTACTGGGCTGATTGTAAGAGACCAAAAGAGACGGCTGAATGATGCCCCGGTTGTTCAGGCGGACCATGGTCGTGCACATCAAGTCCGGAGTTGAACACGGGCTACGGTAGGTTTGGACCGTGCATCATGGAATGGTGTCAGAGGGTTACACCATAGGGCCTGATACACCCTAGGGTGGACCCTGCACAGTCAACTACATTACATGATTACGCCGCATGACACCGACACTCGACGAGTTAGGATTATAGGGAGCCGATCGACTAGACCGAGTAGTTGGACCTTGATTTAGGTCACCTCATGATGATGGGCCAAGCTTGGGCCAAGGGATCAATTCTTGTTTTTACTTGACATGTTAGAATGCTAGTACACCCGTGGTGCAAAACTTAACCTTAATTATGCGATGACACCTTTATCTATCTTGTTAGTTAATCATCATGCCAGTATGTTGTTATCCTTATGTTCATCTCAGCTTCTCATGCCAGTTAACTTTACTAGTTCATAGACAGATAGTAGTAGGGCTTACCAGTCTTTTTGACTGACCTGTTTTCTTTCGCCTCTTTTCTTCCATTTCCCCCCCCCCTCAGGTTCTCAGGGTGGGAACATTGGAGCTTAGCTTGGATCTTTCTAGCTTGCTTACTGGATTTGCTCATGTACGGGTTTGGACATTGAGCTAGCTATGGTTTATCACTTCACTTTGGGGATAGTACTTTATGTATTTCAGTTTTTCAGTTTATGCTTTTATCTAGACTTTGTTTGTTGGAAAATAATGACTAAGTACTTTATTGTAACTTAACTGTGGTTTTGGAAATGCAAGTTTTATTCGCTGCTTTACTACTCTGTTTTACTTATATGTTCTGTCTTGTGATATCTGCATGCATGTTTACCTTGTTTAAACGCCCCTCCAAAGCTAGTGTCCTTGCAAGAGTGGCACTGGCGGAGGTGGGGTGTTACATTTGGTATCAGAGAATAAGGTTTACAAGATTTGAGCAAAAGTGTTTTTGAAACTTACCTTTTGAAAAACTATTTTCAAAACCAATTAAGTATTTTCCAAGAAAAGTCTAGTTATTTAAAAAAGGCTATTCCCCAAAAGCCATAGCACTATCCTTCGTTTCTTCGTTCTGAATCTATCGTTTTCTTCGTTTTAGTACGGCCGATCGCTTTAACATCCCGGAAGGCGTACAAGTACCCGTCTGGTTCTGGAGATTTATGGAGGCAAGGGCGAATGAAGCCGACCCCGCGAACATTCCTCCTCCTTCCCCCGTCGCTAACATCTCTCCTCCTCCCGTAGCTGAGGTTCCTCCTCCCCCTCAGCATCCACAAGAGGATTTCGCAAAGCTTTGCAAAGACTTTAAGGTGATGGGTTGCAAGAATTTTGTCGGAACGGAGACTCCCGTGGAGGCAAGAAACTGATTAAAGGAAACTGAAGACCTCTTTGCTATCTTTGATGTGGAAGATCGTAGGAAAGTTTTGTTGGCGGTATGGCTATTGAAAGGGGAAGCTGCTTATTGGTGGGTAGTCACCACCACTACTAGACCCATTGAGACTTGGGATGACTTTAGGAGAAGGTTTGGACTAAAGTTTCTATCATCGACAGAAGAGAACCTTCAGATGGAGAGGTTCTGATCTCTAAAGCAAGGGGACATGACCGTTAGGGAATACGTGGATAAGTTTAATCAACTTGCTCAGTTCGGTCTAGAATTGGTAAACACAGCTCGGAAGAAGGCCCTACACTTTGCTCTAGGATTGAATGAGCCATTGCGCGTTTTGGCCATGTCTCATATACCCCTGGGGGCGACCTTCGAGAGTTTGGTGAATATGGCCCTACTTCAAGGGGAAGATAAGAGTGGCAAGAAGGAGGTCAAGGCAAATGAGTCCCAAGGCAAGAAGGAAGATACCGAGAAAAGAGATAAGAACAACAACAAGGCAAGAAAGACAAGAAAGTGCAACTTCTGTAGGATCACTGGGCACATAGCCAAGGATTGCAGGAAGAAGAAGAGGAAGTTAGGCAAGTGTTTTCATTGCGGAGAATCTGGACATTTTAGCAAGGATTGTCCCAAGAAGCATGGACAAGGGCAAGGACAAACTCAGCAACTAGGACCCTCTGGAGGGCAATTGCAGGCTCTCCTCGCTCTTCCATCTTTTGATCGAGGTAGAGTTTTTATAGAAATTCATGTTTACATTTCTGATTTTCCTGTTCGCACCTTATTTGATTCTGGCGCATCGCATAGTTTTATCTCTTCTGATATTGTTGAAAGTTTGCACCTAAGTACTAGCTTAGTTGAGGATCCCGTTTGTGTTTCAAATCCAATTGGGGGTTCCGCCCATCTGTCTATGATTTGTGTGGATTTGAAAATTTCAATCTTGGCCGTAGAATTCATGTGTAATGCTTATGTTCTCGGATTCACGGGATATGAGTTGATCTTGGGCATGGATTGGTTGTCCAGTTATGGAGCCATCCTCGATTGTGAGCATAGGGTGGTGAGGCTCATGACTCGCCTCGGTAATACCCTAGAAATTTCTTGTAACCCTAGAGGTCCCGTCATGTTATGTTATCTTGAATCTCTCGACTCGTCCATCGATGATCTGCAATCTGTAAGGGTGGTCCGAGACTATCCTGATGTCTTTGAAGAAGTTAGGGGGTTACCCCCTAAACGAGAGATAGATTTCCGCATTTATCTAGTCGATAATGCCAAGCCAGTATCATTGCCCGTTAGGCACATGGCCACTCGTGAGAGAAGGGAGCTCAGTAAGCAAATCAAGGAGCTACTTGAGAAGGGTTTTATTAGACGAAGCATTTCCGAATGGGGTGCTCCGGTGGTATTCGCTACTAAGGCGGATGGTTCGCTTCGTCTACGTGTTGATTATCGAGAGTTGAACAAGCTGACAGAGAAGAATAGGCACCCGTTACCGAGGATTGATGATCTCTTTGACCAGCCTGTAGGTGCTTCTGTTTTCTCTCAACTCGATCTAGCCACCGGATTCCATCAGCTTAGAGTGGCTGAGGATAACATTGATAAAACTGCGTTTAGGACTCCAGCTGGATTCTTTGAATGGCTTGTCATGCCATTCGGTTTGACTAATGCACCCGCCTACTTCGTAGATTTGATGAGTAGGGTGTTCAAGGAGTTCCTTAACAAGGTTGTTGTTGTCTTCGTGGATGATATTCTGATCTTCTCAAAGGATGAGGAAGAGCATGCTAGGCATCTCAAGGAAGTGATGGATACGCTTAGAGCGCATCAGTTGAAAGCCAAGTTCTCCAAATGTCATTTTTGGAGAAGGTAAGTTCGGTTTCTTGGACATATAGTTTCTAAGCAAGGCATAGCGGTGGATCCTGCGAAAGTGGTTGTGATTCAAGACTGGAAGACTCCTAGGAATGCAACCGAAGTAAGAAGCTTTCTCGGTCTGGCGGGCTACTATAGGAAGTTCATCAGGGACTTCGCTAAGATTTCAGCCCCTCTTACTAAGTTGACGAAGAAGAACTTAGTCTTTGTATGGGACCTGGAGTGTAAGCTTGCTTTTCAAAAGCTCAAAAGAGCCCTTACCTCAGCTCCAGTTTTGGCAACGTGGATTGGCACTTGTTTTCAAGAGATAGTTTTCCGCGTGGGATACCATATAGTATGTAAGCGAGATCCGAGATTCACTAACGAATCTTGGAAAGCTTGCACGAAACCATGAGCACGCAGTTATGTTTAAGCCAAGTATTTTAGGCAAAGGATAAGTGGAAGTGGAACGAGAGGCAACGGTGAAATGAGTTCTAACTCATATTTTGGAAATAAGGATTAAGAACTACGGAATTATGAAGTTAAAAGACGGTCAAGGCACGATGGGATTAAGCACAAGAAAATGCGGCTTAGAAGATTGAAGACTAGATACGCACATTTAATCTCTTTCTAAGATTATATCCTTGATCCCTATTGTTCCGTAGAGCTTACTCGCATGCTATCTTTTAAGTATATCCTCTCGGTCCTACCCTCAATTTTAGTTCTGTTGCAAACCCCATAAGGGGTATGACTCGCCCATTTGTGAGATATAGTTGGGGTGAAGATGTTCGTCACCAAGCTATTTGGGCTTTATGGGATATGGGTAATAATTGATAGATTTACAAAGAGAGCCCATTTTATTCCGGTGGAAAGCAAGAGGACCGTATCATGGCTAGCATCTGTTTATCTTCAAAAGATAGTGCGGCTGCATGGAGTTCCTTCTAGAATAGTTAGCGACCGCGACCCAATTTTCACTAGCCAGTTCTGGAACAGTTTGCAAGAAGCGATGGGTACGCGACTAAATCTGAGTATAGCCTATCACCCCTAGACGGATGGCCAAACCGAAAGGGTGAATAGAGTGCTAGAAGATCTTTTGAGGTTTTGTGTTCTCGACTTCGGTGGGACTTGGGAAGACCACCTTCCTCTTGTAGAGTTTGCATATAATAATAGCTATCAAGCCAGCATAGGGATGGCACCATTTGAAGCTTTGTATGGGAGGCCGTGTAGGTCACCATCTTGTTGGTGGAAGACGACGGATAAGCTTATAATTGAGCCCGACATGATAAGGGACACATCCGAGAGGGTTGAATTGATTCGAAGACGGATAAGAACGGCCCAAGACAGACAGAAATCCTATGCTGACAAGCGAAGGGCAGATTTGGAATTCGAAGTGGGAGACATGGTCTTTGTGAAGATTTCTCCTTTGCGAAATATGGTTCGCTGACACCAAAGATCGTAGGACCCTTCCCTACTATAGAAAGAGTCGGGAAGATGACTTATAAGGTGGAATTGCCGAGAAGCTGGCCGGAGTGCATAATGTCTTTCATGTCTCGCATCTCCGGAAGTGTTTGCACAGACCCGCCAAAGTGGTTGAACCAAGTATTCTTGAAGACATGGAGGTGGAGGATGAAGCAACCCTGAGACGAGCTCCGATTCGTATCATGGAAATGAAGACAAAGAAGCTAAGAAGCAAAGAAGTTAAGCTTGTTAAGGCGCAATGGAGTGAAACAGAGGGAGACGCAACTTGGGAAACCAAGGAGAAGAGGCGCGTGCTTTATCCATTTCTCTTGGAGGATACATTTTCAATCTCTTTTCCTAGATTGGTATGTCTTCCCTTTGCTATCCATGCTTATCTAGTTTATCTTGTTTCGTAAATCTTGTCATGAGAACCTTAGGTAGAAACCCTTGGTTGAAACATGTATTTGAAACATGTTATGTTTGATGTTTGCAAGTGGTTGCAAGTGTTTGCAAGTGGATACTCGTGGATGCATAATACACGTTAGGCACTAAGATCGGCTCACACACTTTCATACCGCATATGCATGAGTGTTTATGCTTATTCATGGATGAAAACTTGTTATGCTATCACGTGGATGTTGCATATGGATGAATGTTATGTGCACTCATGTAGAGATTATAAATTATGTTAGGAATTTGCATACATATGGACTCATTTCACTAACATATTTTGCATTAAGGGGGTTTACTGAATCAGTAACCTCCTGATTTTCGCATTAGATAAGTACATATACACACACCTTTGCATATGATCATACAGCATTTAGAACCTTTTAAGGACAACGATTGCTCGTGGATGATGTTTTGAGTAGATGGATGATGGATGGTAGGATACGTTCTTCCTAACTTGGAGATTTCGGGGACGAAATCCTTTAAGGAGGGGAGAATGTAACAACCCATATTTTTGAATAACATGTTATAACATAAATGGAGGCAGAATTAAACTGTAAAATCTGAATCAAGGGAAATGGGCTGTGCCATTGCGTTCGTCTCGGAAAAATACGCGAAATACAGTCCGAGTTTTCGAAAATCGGAGTCCGTATGACCAAGATATGGCCTCGCGAAGTTTCACGAAAAATTCACAAATTAAAGTATACTTAATTAAGTGAAATGGGTTGCGCAGAGAAATATATATATATTGATATATATATATATAATTGAAAATTAAATAAATAAATATGGAAAGATGTTCAAAACAGCGAATTAGGAGAGGGGAATAACCGAATCGGCCGATTTTTGAGGTCGACCCAAGCCCGCTGGGTCGACTAGGGGTTAATCTAGGGTGTTTGGCTGTCAACCCGTGGGCCGATTCGCTCAAATGCAGATTTTGCATTTGAATGGTTCTCATGGTTCAGCTTTAATCTAAAGGCCCTAGATGGTTCCTACACTTGACTTCTTCCCCAAGACATGCTTTGATGGCTTGGATTGAATCTAGGGTCAATCCTATAGCTAATACTATCCTAATCCTCTATAAAAAGACCCCTAAGCCTAGCCTAAATCATCATTATTCATTCCTACAACTAAACTATGCCAAATTTGTTCCTCTCATGGCCTCCACTCTCATGCTAAAATTTCTAAGTTAATTTCTATGAGAGATTTTGAGTTCATACAAGTGTTTTCAAACTTGTATGAGTGTTCTTAGCTTGCATTCAAGTCAAGTTGCAACGTTTCTATTTCAAAGCAAGGGTTTTTATTGATTTGGCGCAAGGGTTTTTCAATTGGGGCTTTCATATTTTGGTGCTTGCATAAGGGCTTCGTCTCAATCTTTATAATAAATATTCATTTGTGTCTTCATAGCGTGGTAAGCCCTTTTCTACTTTCTTTCTTTGAACTCTAAAGTTAAATGAATGATGCAAGTTTGGTTGGTCATTATATGCAAGTTTGGTTGATCATTATATGCAAGTTTGGTTGGTCATTATATGCAAGTTTGGTTGATCATTATATGCAAGTTTGGTTGGTCATTATATGCAAGTTTGGTTGATCATTATATGCAAGTTTGGTTGATCATTATATGCAAGTTTGGATGATCATTATGCAAGTTGGTTTAATCATTATGTATGACACATGTTGCTATGTTATGCAAGTTTGGGTTGATCATGTTATGCAAGTTAAACTTGAGGTTTTGAGCATAAAGCTCCAAGCTTTATATTAAAGGTTGCATTTTGGCAACATGAAAGTTATCATATCCCTTATGATAACTTGCATGTGAGGCAAAATGCGAACTTCTAGCAACTTCTACATGTTATTTATCACCATGTATCACTCATATGCTTAGTTTGGTTTTATGCATGCTTTTGAAGCCTAATAATGCAATATGCAAGTATATGAACATATGTACATTTCATATGCCACCATGTTAAACTTGTGGCTTCAACACCTATATGCCAAGGTTATGCCAAGTTCCCTATTTTATCCTTTATGCGTTGTTGTGATTATGTAAACGATGGGATTACGTTGGGGTTGGGTAACATAATGACATGAACATGATTTTTGTAACATGACGTGATATGTTAACTTGTAATTATGTTTTGGAAACATAATGGACATGACACTTAGAAAATATGAGTGTGGCCAACTCGAGGTTGGGTTGAGTTTGTAGCATAAATCTACCCGGACCCGCCCGGCTTAACTAGTGGCTACAAACAATAGGACCCAATGTGAGAAGTTGGTCATGTTGTGCTCGAACCCGAGGTTAGACCTAGTTGTGGTGTAAAGCTACCCGGACCCGCCCGGCTTAACTAGTAACCACAACAAAGTCTAATGTGAGAGGTTAAAGCGCATTAAGTTAATTAATGCCTCCTGATTAGGGTTAAGTCATGGTCCACTTAATACTTAACCAATTTGGGCTTGATGGATTAATCGAGGTTAAGTCGGGAGCCTTGGGTACCCTTAACCGATTTAATCCACGTGTGGATCGGGTTAACCACATTTAACCCGTTAAGAAACCCTAGTTGCGTGGTCCTTTTCAGCAGTAACCTTCTTCGTAGTATCATAAGACCCTAGGACTAGGCTAGGGTGGGGCACGATTACTGGGCTGATTGTAAGAGACCAAAAGAGACGGCTGAATGATGCCCCGGTCGTTCAGGCGGACCATGGTCGTGCACATCAAGTCCGGAGTTGAACACGGGCTACGGTAGGTTTGGACTGTGCATCATGGAATGGTGTCAGAGGGTTACACCATAGGGCCTGATACACCCTAGGGTGGACCCTGCACAGTCAACTACATTACATGATTACGCCGCATGACACCGACACTTGACGAGTTAGGCTTATAGGGAGCCGATCGACTAGACCGAGTAGTTGGACCTTGATTTAGGTCACCTCATGATGATGGGCCAAGCTTGGGCCAAGGGATCAATTCTTGTTTTTACTTGACATGTTAGAATGCTAGTACACCCGTGGTGCAAAACTTAACCTTAATTATGCGATGACACCTTTATCTATCTTGTTAGTTAATCATCATGCCAGTATGTTGTTATCCTTATGTCCATCTCAGCTTCTCATGCCAGTTAACTTTACTAGTTCATTGACAGATAGTAGTAGGGCTTACCAGTCTTTTTGACTGACCTGTTTTCTTTCGCCTCTTTTCTTCCGTTTCCCCCCCCCTCAGGTTCTCAAGGTGGGAACATTGGAACTTAGCTTGGATCTTTCTAGCTTGCTTACTGGATTTGCTCATGTACGGGTTTGGACATTGAGCTAGCTATGGTTTATCACTTCACTTTGGGGATAGTACTTTATGTATTTCAGTTTTTCAGTTTATGCTTTTATCTAGACTTTGTTTGTTGGAAAATAATGACTAAGTACTTTATAGTAACTTAACTGTGGTTTTGGAAATGCAAGTTTTATCTGCAGCTTTACTACTCTGTTTTACTTATATGTTCTGTCTTGTGATATCTGCATGCATGTTTACCTTGTTTAAACGCCCCTCCAAAGCTAGTGTCCTTGCAAGAGTGGCACTGGCGGAGGTGGGGTGTTACATTTCGTATCAGAGCATAAGGTTTACAAGATTTGAGCAAAAGTGTTTTTGAAACTTACCTTTTGAAAAAGTATTTTCAAAACCAATTAAGTATTTTCCAAGAAAAGTCTAGTTATTTTAAAAAGGCTATTCCCCAAAAGCCATAGCACTATCCTTCGTTTCTTCGTTCTGAATCTATCTTTTTCTTCGTTTTAGTATGGCCGATCGCTTTAACATCCCGGAAGGCGTACAAGTACCCATCTGGTTCTGGATATTTATGGAGGCAAGGGCGAATGAAGCCGACCCCGCGAACATTCCTCCTCCTTCCCCCGTCGCTAACATCTCTCCTCCTCCCGTAGCTGAGGTTCCTCCTCCCCCTCAGCATCCGCAAGAGGATTTCGCAAAGCTTGGCAAAGACTTTAAGGCGATGGGTTGCAAGAATTTTGTCGGAACGGAGACTCCCGTGGAGGCAAGAAACTGGTTAAAGGAAACTGAAGACCTCGTTGCTATCTTTGATGTGGAAGATCGTAGGAAAGTTTTGTTGGCGGTATGGCTATTGAAAGGGGAAGCTGCTTGTTGGTGGGTAGTCACCACCACTACTAGACCCATTGAGACTTGGGATGACTTTAGGAGAAGGTTTGGACTAAAGTTTCTATCATCGACAGAAGAGAACCTTCAGATGGAGAGGTTCCGATCTCTAAAGCAAGGGGACATGACCGTTAGGGAATACGTGGATAAGTTTAATCAACTTGCTCAGTTCGGTCTAGAATTGGTAAACACAGCTCGGAAGAAGGCCCTACACTTTGCTCTAGGTTTGAATGAGCCATTGCGCGGTTTGGCCATGTCTCATGTACCCCTGGGGGCGACCTTAGAGAGTTTGGTGAATATGGCCCTACTTCAAGGGGAAGATAAGAGTGGCAAGAAGGAGGTCAAGGCAAATGAGTCCCAAGGCAAGAAGGAAGATACCGAGAAAAGAGATAAGAACAACAACAAGGCAAGAAAGACAAGAAAGTGCAACTTCTGTAGGATCACTGGGCACATAGCCAAGGATTGCAGGAAGAAGAAGAGGAAGTTAGGCAAGTGTTTTCATTGCGGAGAATCTGGACATTTTAGCAAGGATTGTCCCAAGAAGCATGGACAAGGGCAAGGACAAACTCAGCAAGTAGGACCCTCTGGAGGGCAATTGCAGGCTCTCCTCGCTCTTCCAGCTTTTGATCGAGGTAGAGTTTTTATAGAAATTCATGTTTACATTTCTGATTTTCCTGTTCGCACCTTATTTGATTCTGGTGAATCGCATAGTTTTATCTCTTCTGATATTGTTGAAAGTTTGCACCTAAGTACTAGCTTAGTTGAGGATCCCGTTTGTGTTTCAAATCCAATTGGGGGTTCCGCCCATCTGTCTATGATTTGTGTGGATTTTAAAATTTCTATCTTGGCCATAGAATTCATGTGTAATGCTTATGTTCTCGGATTCACGGAATATGGGTTGATCTTGGGCATGGATTGGTTGTCCAATTATGGAGCCATCCTCGATTGTGAGCATAGGGTGGTGAGGCTCATGACTCGCCTCGGTAATACCCTAGAAATTTCTTGTAACCCTAGAGGTCCCGTCATGTTATGTTATCTTGAATCTCTCGACTCGTCCATCGATGATCTGCAATCTGTAAGGGTGGTCTGAGACTATCCTGATGTCTTTGAAGAAGTTAGGGGGTTACCCCCTAAACGAGAGATAGATTTCCGCATTTATCTAGTCGATAATGCCAAGCCAGTATCATTGCCCGTTAGGCACATGGCCCCTCGTGAGAGAAGGGAGCTCAGTAAGCAAATCAAGGAGCTACTTGAGAAGGGTTTTATTAGACGAAGCATTTTCGAATGGAGTGCTCCGGTGGTATTCTCTACTAAGGCGGATGGTTCGCTTTGTCTACGTGTTGATTATCGAGAGTTGAACAAGCTGACAGAGAAGAATAGGCACCCATTACCGAGGATTGATGATCTCTTTGACCAGCCTGTAGGTCCTTCTGTTTTCTCTCAACTCGATCTAGCCACCGGATTCCATCAGCTTAGAGTGGCTGAGGATAGCATTGATAAAACTGCATTTAGGACTCTAGATGGATTCTTTGAATGGCTTGTCATGCCATTCGGTTTGACTAATGCACCCGCCTACTTCGTAGATTTGATGAGTAGGGTGTTCAAGGAGTTCCTTAACAAGGTTGTTGTTGTCTTCATGGATGATATTCTGATCTTCTCAAAGGATGAGGAAGAGCATGCTAGGCATCTCAAGGAAGTGATGGATACGCTTAGAGCGCATCAGTTGAAAGCCAAGTTCTCCAAATGTCATTTTTGGAGAAGGGAAGTTCGGTTTCTTGGACATATAGTTTCTAAGCAAGGCATAGCGGTGGATCCTGCGAAAGTGGTTGTGATTCAAGACTGGAAGACTCCTAGGAATGCAACCGAAGTAAGAAGCTTTCCCGGTCTGGCGGGCTACTAAAACCACTTCCTGAAGACAACCATCCCATGACCAATTACCTCATTCATTATAAATACAACTATTAGGCTTAGTCACGTATTAGCAGACAAATGTCCCAATCTCACCATTTTCTTCCCAAGGTTCGAACTGTCGCTCCCCTTTAATTTGAACTTAACATACATCACGCCTCTCCAGCGTTTCCATTCCTTGGAATTTTAGACCCAACTCTTCCTCCCAAAATACACAACTGACGTCTTTCTCACCAACCCTCAGTTCAGACCCAACAGGCCATACATAGCCTCTCTATTAAATTGTGCTCGGACCCTAAGTTTCTAAAACACTATCTTCCATGGGACATGGCTTATGTAAATAAGTTCAAGCTCCCAAAGTTCAAAATATCATTCGGGTTCATTGCGTCAGAAACATTTGAATGTTTGGGATTAGATTTACCTTTTGGTGGAAAAGGCGATCTCACCGGAATGGTGGAATCTTCTGTCGTGGACCAGGACCACAATGTATGTGTCTCTAGGATTATTTACAAGTCTTTTATCGAGGTCAACGAGGAAGAAACTGAAGCTGCTGCAGCAACTTTCGTGTCTTCACCAGCTTACTCATCATACGAACCACGTTTCCCATTTGATTTTGTAGCCGATCATCCATATACTATCACCAGTCCCAAAATCCCGCACCTACCTTAGAAAAACAATACAGCAAGGTGACCTCGTTCAACAACGAACAGCTCCGCCTCCACTTTGCTCCGTACACCTCCAGCGACCCCAATACGTGAACCCGACCACTTTCCGCTCATGATTTCCCATATTCGATCCCCAAATAACTGCTTACGAAAGCTTTTGAATACTCAAAAGTTGTTGATTCCGAGTATAGTGGCTCGGGATTCATTAGGTTTCCAATTTATGAATTTCTGTTGAGGGATTGATTTTTAATTGCTCTTCAAAAGTCACGATTTTAAAACTGGAACCACCGAAATAAAATGGCAGAAGGGATTTGGAATTTAGGGATCATGTTTTAACGAGCTGAATGGAATGATGTGTGTATTGTATTTAAAGAAGAAAAAGCTTGAGGGCCACGGCTATAACAGCTTGGGAATCACGGTATTTGATGGATTGAGCAGCACGAAATGTAGTGGCGTGGGGGGCACGGTATCCATTTCCTTGCCAGTCACGAGTTCAGTACAGTATGTATACACGCTAGGTATTTATAGCTATTTAAAAGTATGAAAGAGTATCGAAGCCAAGTATCCGTTATATGATAATACATCAAAACAAATCCAACCACTTCAAACGATATCATGCCGTATTTTTATTGTGTGTATTTGAATATGAACGAATAACCATATGAATGAACAGTCTGTTTACTGATAAAAAAGATCATCTTGGTGTAAAAAGGTATTCTGAACCCAATGGGACAAGTTTCGTCGAATTCCGACATCGTTTGAAAAAATTCCCTTACAAAACCAGAAATGAACTCACATTTTAATTTACCACGATCACCAGATAAATCGAAACAACTCGAAACTGCAAACATCGACAATAACTTTTCGATAAGAACCCAACGGCACTAGTTTCGTCGCATTCTGAGACTGTTTCCCCGGTAGGCCATTTTCAACGCGTACCGCACTGCCCCTCTGAACACCAAATTTCCCGATCTCTAAAATTAACAAACTATATACCTACCCTGACTAAAATCGACGATACGAACTCACCGGAACTGGTTTCGTGGCCTGATTCGATCGTCTGTTCAAGTTACACCCAACTATCTCTTTATTCAGTTGAATTAATTTAATTGCACTGAACGAGCGTTTACGGCTATCGTGGTCACATACGACATCGGTTTTTCACGCCACTCACCACCGTACAATAATTTAACGATACGGTCCCAATGAAACTGATTTCGTCGAAAACAGAGTCCGTTTGCAAAACGGCTATTTTAACGCGTATATTTATATAACGATTTTCCATAGCGATTATTTCAAAATTTGATTTGGCCATAACTTTCTATTTATAACATGAAATCTGGATTTTTCTCTTTCATATGAAAATTATAATAAATACAGTTCCAACGTGTCTTGTTTCACAGAAATCCGACTTATATCGGATCCTGTATTCCCAGTTGAAGTTCAAAACTCTATATTACGAACTGCCGCGCGATTTCGAGCTCGTTTTATAATTATATTATAAATTAACGTTCAAACTTCGTTTTTAATTAATAAATTCCTATATGTAATTCAATTAAATTTTTTAAAACAAATTTAAATATTCAGAATTCAACGGCCGAAAATCCGGGTCGTTACATTCCTTCCCCCTTAAAATAATTTCGTCCTCGAAATTGCTAAGGTAACCCATCCCACTTCTTGATACATGCCTTTCTGTACCATCTCCAGTTGTCCTTTTGCCAACCTTCCAAGGGTTAACATCAGCAGGCACAACACAATAGGTGCTAGAAGGTATATCCACTTACCCGATAATATCCCAAAATATGATAAACATGAAGTAGAAGTAAACTAATTTGTTTATCTCCTAACGTGTGGATACTTTTGGGGAGACATCGACAACCGAGGTCAAAGGACGACGATCGTCGCGACTAGGACAGATGTGGATGCCTACTAGAGGCAGATGGAGGAAGAGCACAGGCTTGTCGAGGGCTTTGACATGGAAATAGGAGAAATATATTATTCCTAATTCTTTAAAGATGACAAAGACGGGCCGAATGCAATCGTCCAAGTGACTGGGAAGACCGAGGTAGGTTTGCAAACAATGCATGAACTAGTCGAAACACAGAAAGCCCAACTGCTAATGAAGTATAACGATCTTGAGGCGAAAAATAAGGTGGACAAGGAGGCCAAGATCAAAGCTCAGGGTGAGGCGAGGGTGAAAGTCGAGGAGGAGGCCCATGCAAAGGCACAGAAGGAGGCTCGGACAAATGCACAAGAGGAGGTGTAGAAGAAGGTGAAGAACGAGGTGTCTTAGAAGAGAGTCAAGAAGAAAATGAGGAGGATGAAGGCCCAGGAGGATGGGAATATTAAAGTGGGCTATTGAGCGACGAAGAAAGTCGAGAGGGAGGCCCGGAAAGCTCAGAATGAGGTTGAGAAGCTCGAAACTTTCATAGCCATCGTTGAAGCTATCCCTCCTCTACTGAAGGCGTCTTCCTGAGGTTGAGACCACATTCGACTCGAGCGAAGAAGAATAACAGCGGGTCCTCAACGCATCCTTTACTGGTGGAGAGGAGTTTAGACCTTGCCCCTCCACTAGTCCACCAAAAGAGCAGAAATACTGAAGCGGGGAGTCAAAGAAGAAGAAGAAGGATAAGCCGTTCGAGACCAAATTTAGGAAGAAGAAAGGAAGCTCATCCAAGTAATTGTTGTAGATAGGTTTTATTTTTGTAGGCCGATAATATATGCGAATACGACCCTTGCTTTTTGGAAGCATGATGTAGTTGTGATATACATCCTTTCATTTGTAAAAAGTTGTATTCTTTACATGTGAATAAAAGTTTATTTTCTTTCATCACATATTGTTCCAAGTGTTCAAGCACTCATCACACTTTCCAGCACTGTACTCATGTAAATTAACTTGGCGTTACACTTGAACTTGAAATTGTTTGAGGACTTAGTATCTCAAGGACTTAGCCAAATTTACTTGTTCTTAGCGGAGTTGGTAGTTGTATTGTTTTTTTCGATCTTGGGTTTGAGCTAGTAAGCTTGGATTGTCCTGTGACATTGTGCAATTAGATTGGGGTTGAAGTCAAACACAACACGGCCGATGGATATGACGCTTAAGAATCAAACTTGTTTGAATCCACCACTCAGATATGCACATAAGATGTGGATATATAGTTGAGCTGTCAATTTTAGGATTCAATTGTTAATCTAATCACATTGTGATTTGTTCCAACTGTTGCGTTCGCGATTGAGGATGATGCTGGTTTTAGTTATTAAGATAAAGTTGGTCAACATGTACAGGATTGTTTATTTGTAGGGAGTCTCGGCCTTGAGGGATATCGAAGACGACTTCCATGGTGCTAAGTCTTCGGTTTTGGACCATCTTCTATGTGCGATGGGTTTTGTAACAAAATTCCTGGAATGTATCTAAATTTGGACCCAAAAAGGCCAATCGAAACTTAGAGCCATTCTAAATGGATCATTGGATCCTATAAGAAATGTATAAAAGATATAACTGAGCATATTAAAGGGAAATAAAAATCTCACACAGCGGAAGGGATAAAATATAATAATTTAAAATGAATGTACCTATAAATTAAAACCTTCGTAAATGTCATTTACAATGAGTCTCATGCAATATTAGGCACATCATACTAGCTTCATCAACATTAATTATCCCAATATAATAATACCGACATAATGCCAAATAGTTATGGATCCTCCATCGTTAGACTCCATCTTTAAGGTATCATTGATCCAAGCGTTCTCACATACTATCTTGCTTATATGTTAAGTGGAGGGAGTTTAGAACATAAAGTTCTGCTAAATGAGAATAACATGTGTTTAAAGGCTATACCCTATATTTGGCAAGTTAAATACTTCAAAATATGTCTACGTAAACATACAAGCATATACAAACATGTGTATATTTTAATTAATGAGGTGGACATCCGAACCAGTTGCTTAAGACCTTTATTAACGCATTTAGGGTTGATCAATGATTACTTAAGACCCAATGAGGTGGATATTCTGGGTCACTTACGGCCCATTCTAGTATATTTATTAAGGGTGGATTCCTATGGTCTCTTAAGACCCTATGGAAAACCCTTAGCCACTTAAGACCCCATCCTATCACGTCAACGTTATAATTTTTTTTCATAAGTAATATAAGAAGTAGTATCTCATCGCTTAGTACCAGATTAGTGTAGGCCTGCATATAGCCATTTAAGTCCCCTTCGGCGGATGCCTCATGTTACTGCTTATCTGATATTACGGTAGTAGACCTATGCCACTTAAGACTTCCCTTAGACGATGGATAATAATTGCATGCAACGTCAAATGTATACCTAACCAGGCCCTAGGTTTTCCCTTACATAGATCCTAGAGGAAGCGTACATTCCAGGAAGCCACCTTACTCCGCTATCGCCATGACTAAACAACGTTAGAGAAGGAGGACCCATAGACCACTTCGAATCTAATAAGGGAGGGTCCCATGACTTTGGCCAAAATCAAGGAATAAACCTTCGTTACAGGTCTAGTCCTAACCATTTAAGACCCAAACTAAAAAAGAAGAAAGTCAACCACTAAAGACCTTCTCAAGGAGGGTGGTAGGCCTACATATTGGCACATATATAATAGGTATATATATACATTAGACCTCCCACATTAAACCGACTACTTGTAGATGTTGGATTTTCCAGGCGATTCTGGGCAAGCTTATACTACAAGAGGGATTAACCTCATGTCATAGTGTACTAAATTTAATGGCCCATGACACCCAAACATCTCACATTTGACAGACTCTCTTACGGTTGCTGGATTTCCCGGTCGCTTCCGGGCAAACTTCTACCATAATGCAACTAACCTTATGTTTGTGTACCATTACTTAATATATATATATACATATATATAAGCCATTGATACACACACAAACAACGATACCTATGGGGACATTTAAAATTCAAATCTTATCCCAACGTATTTATTACATTTATTTATGTTGATTACGCTATCCAAATATATGATTTAATAATTGCTATAAACTCTAGTTATCATTTAAATTTGAAATGTTCCAAAAGGTGAATTTTGTCAATCCTATTCACGTATATGGTATACAAGCCCAATTCCCACAATAAACTAGTCAAATCATGACATATTTAATAACAAGTAGCAAATGGGAAAATACCAACAATAATCATTCAAAATTGTATCCTAGGCTTGCTAGAATTATTTAAACAATGAAAGAGAAATAAGGCGTCACACACATATTTACATGTTAAATATATATCTATATAGATATAAATGTAATGACCCGCATTTTTAGTCACTTTAAAATATGGATTTAAACATATTTAAAAGGATTTTTAAATGGATAAGTCTGATTTAATTTCAAATTTCAGTAAACGTTGAATGTAGATTTGAAAACTATGGAAAATGAGTTCTAACTTTCATTTATATTTTACTAAAGTCAAAATAAGGTTAGTCAACTTTTAAATCGATTTAAAAGTAAACATATTAGAATTCGATATTTTATTTTATTTCAATAGCTTAAAAATAGACATTTTGCAAACGATCTCAGAATTTAACGAAATCTTTTTCTTAGGATCCGGAACGTTGAAATACTATAAGGTTTCAAATTATAAATTAATCGAAGTGAGTATGTGAGCGTGTGCAATATAAACGCGTGTCGAAAATTAGTTGAAACTTAATAACAGCATAGAAAATGGACATTTTGCAAATGGTCTTTGAATTCAATGAGATCAATTTCATTGGTTCATATATGTGAAACACAATAGGATTTCAAATTTTTTATGGATCGAACTTATGTTTGTCGATGAATATTCTATGAATTAGAATACCGTCGCAAAGTGTAATAAACCGCAAGCGCACAACGTACAATTATTAGTACGTGGCGAATACGAGTCGATCTGCAGGGAAAGAATTAATTCTAGATTTTACTCAATCAAATTAAACCAAATTCAAGTGAAATTTTAACTAATAAAAGCTAATGAAAACTATAAACTAAGCTGAGAATTAAACATGAAATGAAAACAATTTAGAGGCAAATCAGCTCTCACATTTATGTAAGTTATCAAAAATACAATTTATGATCTCCATTAAGTGATATAATTGTAATATTTAAACCACTTATGATTCTCATGAAAATGGAACTAAAGCAAAACTATTCTAAGTATGGCCTACGAATTATTATCTAAAACTATAGACTATAAAATTTTGTTCTTACTTTCATTTCAAAATCAATAACCACTTAGCAAATATTGATGTAATTTATGTTTACATTGACTAAGTGCAGTTTATTTTGTTGTCAACAAACATAGACTATCAAAACTATTTGTATAAACTTACATCAACATTCACTAACATGAAGCACAAATTAAAGATCACAAATCATACAAATGTTGAACTTACATAAAGTTAGAGAGCATCATTTCCCCTAAATCAAGGGATTAGCCACTCATATGTGTTATCGTGTCAACACATGTAAGTTTCAACATTAGGAAATAAAGAAAAATGAAAGAAAAACTAAGTAGAACAAGAATAGAACTAAACTAAGAACATAAAGTTAATCTAAGCTATGAGCATAAAGTAAATAAACATGAAAGTAAATCTAAGCTATGAACATGAATGTAAATCTAAGCTATGAACATGAAAGCAAAGATGCATAGAAATTAAATTTCATTAAAATAAAGAAGTTACATAAAGAAAATGGCAAAGGAGCTATGGAAATACAAGAGAGCTTGTGCTCCTCTCAACTAAAGTAAAGAAGGGGATAAAAGAGAGGAGATCCGACCGTATTTACATTACATAAAGGGGTATATATACATGTCCTAAACCCTAAAACCCTAATTAGATTTATTGGGGACTACCAAAAGTACCCCCTTCATGAAGCTACAATTTTGTTTCCATCCACTAATGAGTCATGTAATTTGCATGAGGCCTTTAATTGTTTCCATAAGCCAACACCTTTGAAACGACCCAAAATTCCCCTTGCGGAAAATCTCGGATTGTTTTGAGAACAACACGCATCAGAACACAAATAAAAGAACATTTCCATTACTGTTGCAACAGTTTACACCAGAGTACAAGAATAAGAGCATAAATAAACGAAAATACAATATCAGAGATTTAAAATTTACAATGCAGCGGAAAATATAATAGAAATGCGTAGCGGAAGACTAATATGCTCTGGACACAGCTTTAGGCTTCGATCCAGGTTCCTGCTAAAGAGATAAATATCTGCAAAAAGAGCTACTCGACTGCCTATGTGGAAAAATATGGGCACCCGAGTTTGCAAAGGTGGAAACAAACAACGGGTCAGTCATGAGACTGGTATGAGAAATCTTAATTAATTTAACTGATAGCAATAAGGCAAATCCAAAGACCACGCCGCTAACGCGGAACGGGTTTATTCGAATGGATTGCCGTGCATAATTTAAAGTGACATAACAAACAAATAAGTAAATCATAAATCAATGCAATGCTTTTGGAAAAATGGAATCACCATAAGACTCAAGTCCCATCACACAATGCAACGCAAACCAGAGGATAGAGTTTTACCTTATGGTGATTAAACATGCTAAATACGATAAATACGAATTCAATATTATCATTAGTGTATATATGTTTCAAAACATTTCAAAATAAATGTATGAATCCTAGGAAACATAGTACCCCACTCCATACTAGTAATACAATCAAGTCCGTAGGGTCGTATTTGGAATTTGGTTTCCATCATGAGTCAAGGCTAGGGAGGAGCTCCTTACCGATTCGAGACACTCTAGCTAATGTCTCAGGATTCCCCGCAGAAAACCCTTGAATCCTGCAGGGCCGGTCCACACATACAGCTTTGTGGATTAGTTATTCCCGAACACACATTTCCCGATCCTATAGGACCTAGCATCCGAGGCGCCTCATTCCATCATCCACATAAGTAAAATATCAGCCAGTTTAAGCACCGACACTACTTCTAGCTAGAAAGAAACGTGCTGCTCTCCCTGCATTCCCTTCTCCCGTTTTAGACTCCACCGGGTTGTGTGTAACACCCCACGTCCATTAATGTCACTCACAAAGGGAATGCATTAACTTCTATGGAGCATTTTAAGTGAGTATAGAACATAAACTTAACAACAAGACAGATATAAATAGTACTTGAAAAATTAAAAACTTTATTCCATTGCAGCGGAAAATACATATATTTGATTACATCATCAAAACCAGAGCCAAGTACATAATATCCATCTTGACTAAATCAAAATACATAAATTGAAAGACATAATCCCCAATACAAAATAGCCATAAATAAAAGAGAGGCTAAACTTTACTTAGTGATCCAAGCAATCTTCTAAAAGCAAGAAGCACAGTTGTCAAAATCAAGCTCCGTTGGTGCTAGTTCCGACCTAAGCACCTGGGGGGGGGGAGGAAGAAAAGAGGAGGAAACAAAGGGGGTCAGACATAAAGTCTTGCGAGTGCGATAACTTTAACAATATAATTACGAAAGTAACTAGGCTAAGGCATAAGTTGGAAAATCAGGAAATGACCATGAACCATTGAGTATGGCAGAGTAAACAAGGAAATAAGATGAACAACGATATCGTTAAAGGGCACCTAAACCACTATAAGATAATTACTAAACTACACCAACACTGTAGGATAATTGCTATACTGCACCACCACAAGTCACCCTAAGGTTAATCCCGCCTACAGAACTTAATAATGATATTGGTAGTTTCGTGCACCCCTAGCTGCCTTCATAGGTGCCGCCTACCCCTATCTCCACTAGGTGTACCCACTACCCCTGCATGCGATCGGCTCCCTAACTCGTAGATACCCGTGCTGGCCCCACAGTGGGGTGTATCACTCCCCAAAGTGGCAACCCGATACCACCAAGAATGCACGGCTTATACCTACACGATGCAACAACGTCTTACCTACCAGCCCGGGTCCACACACGCATACGAACCCATTGGACTTGCGTTGCCACCGCTAACCCGGTTTGGCCTCTTACAGTCAAGCCCAGTATGCGTGTCCCGTCCTCAACTTGGGTCGAGCCCACAAAGATACGTATGAGTTACTAGTTGAAACGGGCCCCCTTTACTTGACACAAGCTATCCACCTAAGCTTGGTCCCCTCTAGTACATCCCACTTAACCCACTTCTTATTCATGTTCACTTACATGTTTCAATTTTGGTTAAGTGTTTCTAATCGTATTTCAAATGCCACCCAAGGCACCCACTAGATTCCACATGCCACCCAAGGCACCCACTTAACCCCCTCATGTCCCACTACATATTTATCTGGTTAAGTGTTTCTTAATTCATTAAGATTGTAACCTCATAAAGACCCCTCACACTAGACTGGCATTTGTAGCAGCTGGATTTGCCGGGCGGGTCCGGGCAGTCTTACACCACAAAAGAGCCTAACGTCGTGTCTTTACAATTGTTATCTATTTAATTTATGCCTAACACCTCCCACATTAGACTGACATTTGTGGCAGATGGATTTGCCGGGCGGGTCCGGGCAGTCTTACACCACAAAAAACCTAACCTCGTGTCTTAGACGATTAATTACTCCTAATTAATCATTCCCCCAATTTGAATTACTTTCCCTATTCAAATTACTAATTAATTCCAAATTTAACTATGGCCATAATTGACTCAATTATGTCCATCTATTTATGGTATGTAAAATCATACCTATTTTCATCATAAATTTATTTTATGCCTTTTAAGGCATTTATGCCAATTAAATCTTTTAATATTATCCCATTACCCCACGTTGTACGTTCGTTCATTTAACATAAAATATACGTTAGACTCGAATAGTCTAACTCATGGAATAAAGATAAAACCTCACAACATACATATATATAAAACTAGCTCCAAACATATGGGTTAACTTGCATGTGTGAATGATGTTCTACATCTAAAACTTACATAGGCCAAAGTTATAACTTGCATAAAACTACATATGTCATAAATCCAAATCTAAAGGTGTGAACTTGTTTAGATAATGGTCACAAACTTGCATAAATCATGTAGTCATAGATCTACATCTAAAGGTGTAAACTTGCATAGGCAATAACCACAAACTAGCATAACATGATTCATATTCGAAACTCATATATTTACATAAACTTGCATATGTAATTTATGCAACATAACAATGGTCTAAACTTACATCTAAACAACTAGCATGTAGAATTTGGCATATAACTCACACATGTCATAGCCTAACTTTAGATCTAAAATAGATGTCATGAAACATGTAAAGTTATACCTAATCTCTACTAACTTGCATATGATCCACATCTAAATCAACACCTAAACTTGCAAACATACGTATGATTTATCATATGAATCAACATAACCAAACTAGCATATGAAACATCATGATTGGATTATACATAAA
Source organism: Allium sativum (assembly GCA_030737875.1). NCBI lineage: Eukaryota > Viridiplantae > Streptophyta > Magnoliopsida > Asparagales > Amaryllidaceae > Allium > Allium sativum. The sequence continues at coordinate 885,388,187 of CM060915.1, read as the reverse complement.
ATTACAACATAGATGATAGCAACATAACTTTACAACATAGATGATAACATCACAACATAACATCAAAGAATTTATGACATATATGATAACATCACAATTTTACAACATAACTATAACATGCGGCCAATAATTCACGTCACATCCATACAATCCGCATCATAACTTAATCCAATTAAATTGATAATTATTTTATTAAAGAAATCGAACTCACTACTCAAAGAGGGTCTTAAGTTCTGAATTCTGAGTTCTGAAGTTGTATTATCTTTCCTTTGAAGAAGATTCGTTGTTAGGGTTGAATAGAACTGATTTGATTTGCTGTTCTTCCTCTCTAATTGGTGGCGGCTACTCTAGGTTATAAGATGATAGCATGACGGCCAGAGTTCCAGTTTTTATTTTGATTTAGGGTTTGAGTCTAACCACGTTTATATAGAATTTTAATTTAATTATAGCCGTCGGATGATCCTAGGGTTAATCAAAATCATTCAGTCGGGATAGGGTGACACCTCAGCCCTAATGACTCAGCAAGGAGTCAGAAAGGACTCAGCAACTTGGATCAGACTGAACCAGAAAACTGTGCAGGCCTGCTGCCTCGGCCTGGGCGCACTTGTCAGGTGCGCTTGTGCAAATTTGTACTGGCGCACTTCCCAAGAGCGCCAGTGCAATCTATTTTTTTCCTTTTTTTTTCACCTAACTTCGCTCGTCCATATCTCCTTCATCCAGTATCCGATTCCCGCAAACTCGGACTTTGTCTCGACCAAAATTCCGAGGCGAACACGATGGCGCAACCCATTTCCCTTAATTCTCACGTCTGAGATTAATTATTCTTTAATTTAGTTAATTCGATTATTCAAAAATCCGGGGTGTTACATTCTCCCCTCCTTAAAGGATTTCGCCCCCGAAATCTCCAAGTTAAGGAGAATGCATATCCTAATATCCAGACAACCATCTACTCAACCATCAAACACATGCATCCATTGTCCTTATAAAATTTCTAATGCTATATGAACATATGCAAAAAGTGCGTGTATATGTTCCTTATCTAATGCAAAATCAGGCGGTCTACTAATTCAGTTGACCTCCTTAATGCAAACCATGATAGTGCCATTCGTCCATTATGTATGCGAAGAACCCTATCGATACATATTATTTCTACATGTGTGCACAACCATTCACCAAAATGCAACATCCATATGATGGTACAACCATTATACATCCATTACTTAAATATGTACACACATTTATATGCAATATGCAATATGAAGTGACTGAGCCGATCTAGTGCCTAAAGTGTGTGTATATGCATCCACGAGCAATCACTAGCAAACACTTGCATCCACATGCATCCATCATACATAACATGCCTCAAACACATGTTTCAACCATAGGAAGGTACTAGCGAGAGGACATACTAAAGATAAGATAAGTACAAGGTAAGCAATAAAGGAGAAATTAAATGACATACCCTCGAAAAGAAAAGGGTATAATGAACGCATCTTCTCTTCCGTCTCCCAAGTAGCGTTGCTCTCATCGTCTCCCCATTGCACTTTGACTAGCTTGACCTCTCGATTCCTCTACGTCTTAATCTCCGACCCAAGAATGCACATAGGAGCTCGTCGAATCATCGCATCACACTCGATCTCCACCTCTCTAAGCAAGCTCGGCTCTACCACATCCGCGATCTCGTGCAAGCACTTCCTCAAATGTGATACATGGAATACGTAGTGTACACCACTAAGTCTCTCGGGAAACTCCACTCTATACGCCATCTGCCCAACCCTTTCCTTAATAGGAAACAACCCTACGAACCTTGGTGCTAACTTCCCAACGGACCCAAAGCGAGCCACATTCTGTAATGGAGACACCTTGACAAAGACCATGTCCCCAATATCAAACTCAAGATCTGTCCTCCTCTTGTCCGCATAAGATTTCTGCATATCTTGAGCTGTCTTCATCCTCCTTCGAATCAAATCGATCTTTTCCGAAGTCTGTCTAATCATATCGGGCCCAAGCCAGATTTTATCAGTAGACTCCCACCAACATGTAGGCGAACGACACGGCCGTTCATAAAAAGCCTCGAACGGTGCCATGCCAATGTTAGACTGAAAGCTGTTATTATATGCGAACTCCACCAACGGAAGATGTTCCTCCCATGTACTTCCGAAGTCTAAGACACATAACCTCAATAGGTCCTCTAGAATACGATTCACCCTCTCGGTCTGGCCGTCCGTCTTAGGATGATATGCGGTGCTCATACATAACTGAGTCCCTACCGCCTCTTGCAAGCTCTTCCAAAACTCGCTAGTGAAGATAGGATCGCAGTCGCTCACTATGCTAGAAGGAACACCGTGCAAACGAACTATCTCTCGAATGTATATAGAGGCTAACCATGGAGCAGTCCTCTTACTCTTCACGGGAATGAAATGGGCGCTCTTGGTAAGTCTGTCTACCACGACCCAAATTCTCGTATTACCCTTTCTCGATCTCGGTAATCCATCAACAAAGTCCATCTTTCCCACTTCCATTGTGGGACCTCCAACTTTGCTATGCTTTTATCACACCAAGCATCTAGCGACAAACTCGGCCACATCCCTCTTCACGCCGGCCCAAAAGTAAACTCGTCTCATGTCCATGTACATCTTGTCCCCGCCGGGATGACTGGTCATCTTCGAACGATGTGCATCATCAAGAATGGTCTTCCTTTGGTCCTCGTCTTTTGGTACACAAAGTCTACCGTCCCTACGTAACCAACCCTTATCATCTAGAGTATACCTACGGAGATGGCTCGATGACTCCCTACTTTTGAGCTTCTCTACCAACTCAACCAACTATGGGTCATCTCGTTGTGCCTCAACAATCCGTCCCAAAAGCGTAGGTCTGACCTCTAAGGATGCTAGCAAACCGGGTACAAAGTCAACAGAAGTTTTAAAGTCAAACGTAGAGATGAACTCTAAGCTTCGCCGCTCAACAAACAACGGACTCAAGGATAACCTTTTCCTACTTAAGGCATCTGCCACCACGTTACCCTTGCCAGGGGTATATGCTATCTCGAAATCGTAGGACGTAAAGAACTCCATCCACTTTTGTTGCCTTAAGTTCAAGTCCTTCTGAGAGAACAAGTATTTTAGCGATTTGTGGTCAGTGAACAATTCGAATTTCTCACAAGCTATCCACCGAAGCTTGGTCCCCTCTAGTACATCCCACTTAACCCACTTCTTATTCATGTTCACTTACATGTTTCAATTTTGGTTAAGTGTTTCTAATCGTATTTCAAATGCCACCCAAGGCACCCACTAGATTCCACATGCCACCCATGGCACCCACTTAACCCCCTCATGTCCCACTACATATTTATCTGGTTAAGTGTTTCTTAATCCATTAAGACCGTAACCTCATAAAGATCTCTCACATTAGACTGGCATTTGTGGTAGCTGGATTTGCCGGGCGAGTCCGGGCAATCTTACACCACAAAAGAGCCTAACCTCGTGTCTTTACAATTGTTATGTATTTAATTTATGCCTAAGACCTCCCACATTAGACTGGCATTTGTGGCAGCTGGATTTGCCGGGCGGGTCCAGGCAGTCTTACACCATAGAAGAGCCTAACCTCGTGTCTCAGACGATTAATTACTCCTAATTAATCATTCCCCCAATTTGAATTACTTCCCCTATTCAAATTACCAATTAATTCCAAATTTAACTATGGCCATAATTGACTCAATAATGTCCATCTATTTATGGTATGTAAAGTCATACCAATTTTCATCACAAATTTATCTTAGGCCTTTTAAGGCATTTATGCCAATTAAATCTTTTAATATTATCCCATTACCCCACGTTGTACGTTCATTCGTTTAACGTAAAATATACATTAGACTTGAATAATCTAACTCATGGAATAAAGATAAAACCTCACAACATACATATAGATAAAACTAGCTCCAAACATAGGGGTGAACTTGCATGTGTGAATGATGTTCTACATCTAAAACTTGCATAGGCCAAAGTTACAACTTGCATAAAACTACATATGTCATAAATCCAAATCTAAAGCTGTGAACTTGTTTAGATAATGGTGACAAACTTGCATAAATCATGTATGTCATAGATCTACATCTAAAGGTGTAAACTTGCATAGGCAATAACCACAAACTTGCATAACATGATTCATATTCCAAACTCATTTATTTACATAAACTTGCATATGTGATTTATGCAACATAACAATGGTCTAAACTTACATCTAAACATGTAAACTAGCATGTAGAATTTGGCATATAACTCACACATGTCATAGCCTAACTTTAGATCTAAAGTAGATGTCATGAAACATGTAAAGTTATACCTAATCTCTACTAACTTGCATATGATCCACATCTAAATCAACACCTAAACTTGCATACATACGTATGATTTATCATATGAATCAACATAACCAAAGTAGCATATGAAACATGATGATTGGATTATACAAAAAATTACAACATAGATGATAGCAACATAACTTTACAACATAGATGATAACATAACAACATAACATCATAGAATTTATAACATATATGATAACATCACAACTTTACAACATAACTATAACATGCCGTCAATAATTCACATCACATCCATACAGTCTGCATCATAACTTAATCCAATTAAATTGCTAATTATTTTATATAAAAAAATCAAACTCACTACTCAAAGAGGGTCTTGAGTTCTGAAGTTGTATTAGCTTTCCTTTGAAGAAGATTCGTTGTTAGGCTTGAATAGAACTGATTTGATTTGTAGTTCTTCCTCTCTAATTGGTGGCAGCTACTCTAGGTTATAAGATGGCAGCATGTCGGCCATAGTTTCAGTTTTTATTTTGATTTAGGGTTTGAGTTTACCCACTTTTATATAGAATTTTAATTTAATTATAGCCGTCGTATGATCCTAGGGTTAATCAAAATCATTCAGTCGGGATAGGGTGATACCTCAGCCCTAATGACTCAGCAAGGAGTCAGAAAGGACTTAGCAACAAGGGTCAGACTGAACCAGAAAACTGTGCAGGCCTGCTGCCTCGGCCTGGGCGCACTTGGCAGGTGCGCCAGTGCAAATTTGTACTGGCGCACTTCCCAAGTGCGCCAGTGCAATCTATTTTTTTCTTGTTTTGCCACCTAACTTCGCTCGCCCATATCTCCTTCATCCGGTATCCGTTTCCCGCAAACTCGGACTCTATCTCGAGCAGAATTCCGAGACGAACACGATGGCGCAACCCATTTCCCTTAATTCTCATGTCTGAGATTAATTATTCTTTAATTTAGTTAATTCGATTATTCAAAAATCCGGGGTGTTACATTGTGAGGCTCGTGAAGTTACGCTATACACAAAGATATGCTAATTAAAGCCGTGCTTTGATCATCCACAAGGCTCTGCTTTTCAACAAAAGGCTTGATCATTTCATCTTAGCATGCCACATCGTCAATCCATACCAAGTATTTGATCGTCTACTAAAATATATAAAATGGGTGTTAAGCAAAAAGAATAAATTCTCCGCCACCAACATTTACACATTCAACAGGGATCAATAACTATAATATATAACGGAGTACGATGTCAGACACACAATCCATTTAAAATTCTGTTCTGGGTCTAAACGAAACCGTATCTGGTAGATCTCCACGTACATCTGGATGATCAATAATTCCATCATATTGGTTGTACATCCAATCAAGATATAAATAATCATCCATTCGATGTGGAAATTTCCCGGTCTTCAATAACCGTCTTCATCGTCCACCTTCAATCGATGTATGAATTATTTAGAATGGGTTAAACCCGGTCTTTCTGAATAATTTGCGCAATTTAAAATTATGTGCTCTAAACACAACCAACGCCTCATTCCAATCCAATTAAAGATTTATAAAAAAAAACTATAATTAGTTTTAGTCCTCTAAAATCCTTATTTATTGATTATTTAACTTTCAAGAAACAATCTTGTCTTTAACTAGGTTAAAGAACAAATGTCGCTCAAACATCGTTCACGATAAACCCAAAATCATATTTAAATTAATTCCAATTTAATATATTAAATTGAAAACTTCTCTTTAGAATATTTCATTAAATATTAATTAAAAGATAAATAAATTACAAATCTTCACTTCATCGTTAATTGGGGTTTTAAGAACTAATGTCATTTAAAACATTTTTCATGGTCAACCCAAATCAACTTCCAATTAATGTTAATATTGGAAAATTCATATATCTTTTTCTTTTCTTTCTTAAATTCCAATCTAATTTATTCGCTTGAAATACTTGGTTTTAATAAAACCATTTTTCACTCTTTTATTTATTTATAGAAATAAATAAACTACTTAACTTGATAAAAATATCTTTCCTCTCAATAAATTTGGAATTTCACATCTAAAAATCTTTTAAAACATTTATTAAGATTTCACATAATTTTTCCCTATTTTAGTTATTTAAATGTTTCAACAAATTTTTCCCTTATTAAATAAAAAGATGAATTTTCATTTTAAATCACTTTAATGTTCCCTCGTTACGTTAAAAATATAAAAATGTAATGTAAATCAAATTCACGTTTTTATACGACATTAAAAATTTGCAATTTTAATGTAAAACAAATTCCGTGTTTTATATGACATTAAAAAGTTGCATTTTAAATTTAAAACAAATTTCATGATTCTATATTAAAATAAAGAATAACTTTTATTTTAAAACATTTTCATATTCTTATGTTACAATAAAAGAATACCTTTTTAGCGCTAACCATTTAATGTAAACTCATATTCCTAAATAAAAGGATTAACTTTTATATTGAAATATGTTTCATGTTCTTACTTTTAATAAAAGATTAACTTTTATTTTCTAGGCATATTTCATAAATTTCACTTTAACAAAATATTAACCTTTATTTTATACATATTTTATATTCTTATCTTATATTTAAATTAAATGTAAATTAAAAATACTACGTTAAGTTTCATTCTCTTATTTACATTCTAAAATGTAAATTAAATTGCAACGTCAAAATCTCTTCTTTTATTTACATTAAAAATATAAATTAAATTGCAAAGTCAAAATCTCTTCTTTTATTTACATTAAAAATGTAAATTAAATTGCATTGTAAAAATCTCTCCTTTTATTTACATTAAAAATGTAAATTAAATTGCATTGTCAAAATCTCTTTTTTTATTTACATTAAAAATGTATATTAAATTGCAATGTCAAAATCTCTTCTTTTATTTACGTTAAAAATGTAAATTAAATTACAATGTCTAAATCTCTTCTTTTATTTACATTAAAAATGTAAATTAAATTGCAATGTCAAAATCTCTTCTTTTATTTATATTAAAAATGTAAATTAAATTGCAAATCTTATTTTGACAATTTCTTTTCCAAATTGGAATGAGACCCAAACGATTTACCATATAATTATAATTATACGGTTTTCATACATCCCATGTTATTCTAGAATAATGATAAATCATTAAAAACTACTGCATAGCGTCAAATAAATAACGCTTATAACTAATCACAAGGGCGGTGTGTAATTATCAACCCAAGACCCGTGTGGGGTTTCAACCAACAAACATTCAAATAATATATATAATTATCTGTGCATTTAGGCGATGTGTGAAAATTATCAACCCAATCAACAAATACAAGTCAGGTAACTTGTACATGGCAGTGTAACATTAATTTTTAACAATTCTATAAGAATCAATATTAATGACATACTTTGCATACTGCTAAAATTTACATAACATAACAAATCATATCATGACATAACATAACGTACAACACAACATACATGCATCAGATAATTTCAAAAAATTATTTCACTACAGGCATTTAAATCACATTCATTTATAATAATAAATAAATACGGTAAAAGTTTATGAGTGAGAAAAGAGTTCTCACCTTGGTTTGTACTTTGTCGGTGTTTAAATGTTTGGGCCCAATTTTGGCCCAAAATTGAACTTGCTCCAAATTTGGCAAAATTAGTGTCTATGCGAAGTTCTCGACTCACTGATCGTAGCAAACCATGTTTTGCGCGCTTCCGAGTTCGTTACAACAAGTTATGAATTTCTGAAGTTTGAACGAATTAAATAATTAATTAAAATTATCGAAAATACCCAAAAATTCAACTTCCTTCAAATTGGACGAATTTAGTGTCCACGCGAAGCTCTCGTCGCCATGATCGCAGGGATCTGAAATCATAAGATTCTGAGTTTGTATGAGAGAGATATACAATTTCAAAGTTTGAATTACAAAACTACCCCAAATCTCGGTTAAAAGCCCCTCACCACCTTTGGCCGCCACCCGCCGCCTGGAGCCATCTGAAGTCACCGGACCACCGCCAACCTCTTCGTCTTGGCCAGACACACCACCACCAAAAAGCACCTCCCTTGACTCCGCCTCCGCCGGACGGAATTCGCCCGAGACCGCCGTTCGGTTCGCGGGTCCCACAGGCCACACCTCTTATCCAAATGACCTGAAAATTACTGAGCACCTTCTCCTTGTGTAGACGAAGAACATTCGTGTTCGGTCCTTCGCCTGATTCTTTCCGGATTGGCCGGAAATTGATCATCTATGTTCTGAGCTCGCCGGAATTTTCTGTTTTGCTCCAATTCAGTTTTTCTCGATTTCCGTGCCCTTCCATCGACTTTCAGACAAAACTTTCTGAAGCAAAGTTGTAGATCTTTGTCTCGTCTACAATTTCTTCCATTGCGCCATCCTCCAATTCTTCACGGTTTGGCCAGAAAACACCAAAATCCGAAACTGACTTTTTGCAATCAAACTCAGATCCCGGCGAATCCGTGCGACGATAGGTCTTGAATTATACGTGGTAGATAGAGGATAAAAAAGATGAACAAAACGCTGAAAGGGTTTGGTCTAATTTTGTTCTGATTTGGAGTTATAAATTGTTTAGTTTTAGGGACTTTTGTGCAAAGAATATTTTTAGAGTGGAGGCCATGGAATATGAAGAAAATGAAGATGGAGGAGGCTATGCTATGTTTAAGGTTCAACTAATGGCTGTTAAAAGATAATATATAGGTAGGTTATAAACTCAATTAGGCCCAATTACCCTTATGTACATATATTAATACATTTTTTTGTCCGCTTTTCGTAGTTTAAAAATTCGTGTTAACACCTACGAATTCCATTGTAATTGAAAATTAAAACATAAATGTTCCTTGACATTACAGATTTAAAGAAACTGGTTTGTCATTTTCCGAGTCCGTATGAATTAATAATGAATTTTTAAAGTCTGAAAATTGACCGTTTTCACTGAAAAATTAATTATAATTACGTATTAATTCTAAAAATTCCAGAAAAATCATTTCTAGCTTTGTCTTGACGATACGAACCCAACAAAATTAATTTAGTTGAATTTGAAGACCGTTTGCAAAACTACGCTTTTCAAGGCGTATATATTTTATATTTAAAAATATATTTTTGTATAAATAATTTCCGAAACTCAAAATATATAAGTGCTTATACTTTTTCAATGTAGAAACGTCATTTTGAACTCAATGGAAGTGATTTCGAGTCCAAATTCATTCGTATGCAAAAAGTAGCCTTTTGGACCAAATATTTTAATATATATAAATTCCATAGCGTTTTTCTGAAATTTTAAATTTTCCATAACTTACAAATTATAAACTGAAATCTTAATTTCTTAAATTCATTGGAAAGATATCGTCAATACGATCCTAATATTTCTTGTTTCGTCCAATTCTGAATTATATTGAATTTTATATATTTTCCCAAAGTTAAAAATCGAATACTGAAATTACCGCGCCATTTCGGACTCGAAATATAATTAATATAAATTATACGCTCTAAATTCGATTTGAAATAAAGTATTTCGCCGTTATTATTTAAAATAAATTATTTTAAATATACTAAATCCTTTAAATTAACTAAAATAAAAAATTTAAATTTTCCCCAAAATTCCTGGTCGTTACAATCTCCCCCACTTAAAATCTTTTCGTCCTCGAAAAGGAACGAAGCTAAAAGTTGTTTACTTAATTAACTCAATATTCATTCTAATCAATTTTCAATTCAGTTCAATATTGAATTCAATCTAGTTAAATGTATCATTCTATTATATATTGGTTTTGTTAATTACCATTTCAATAATTTTATTAGTTAAACTAATAATCAAACATCACAACCAGCAGTAAATTAGGTGATTAACTTTTCAAACATATATAGCTTTAATATATATAGACAAAAATCATATTTTTTGTGCAAATCACAGCAAATAACCCTATCTAGTTTTGGTTCTCGTACCAGTCAATTGGAAATATATAGATATCCCACTTTCCAAACTCGAACATAAACACTGATGACGCTAGCAATCATCAGGATCATCTCCGGGCGATTAGAGTGTGATTCTATATCTATCCAGTATATTAAAACTTCGAATATCCGTTAATTACTCGTCTATTCAAAATCTTTATATACTCGATTGTCCAAATAAAATATAATAATATATCAAATACGTATTTTTAAGATAAAAATTTTCAAAACATTAAATTTGTTTTCTTATTTATTTTAAAGAAAATAATACTCTTCACACTCGTTCTAGGATACTTCTGATCCTGTCTCTAACGAGTTATTCTTATTGGATATTACTAATTCAATCTCTAATGAATTCTTTCGTTCGGTTCTAATGTGTTTTGTTCTCGAGCTCTGTAAACCAAAGCTCTGATACCAAAATGAAACGACCCAAAATTCCGCTTTCGGAAAATCTCGGATTGTTTTGAGAACAACACGCATCAGAACACAAATAAAAAAACATTTCCATTACTGTTGCAACAGTTTACATCAGAGTACAAGAATAAGAGCATAAATAAACGAAAATACAATATCAAAGATTTACAATTTACAATGCAGCGGAAAATATAATATAAATGCATAGCGGAAGACTAATATGCTCTGGACACAGCTTTAGGCTTCGATCCAGGATCCTGCTACAGAGATAAATATCTACAAAACAAGCTATTCGACTACCCATATGGAACAATATGGGCACCCGAGTTTGCAAAGGTGGAAACAAACAATGGGTCAGTCATGGGACTGGTATGAGAAATCTTAATTAATTTAACTGATAGCAATAAGGCAAATCCAAAGACCACGCCGCTAACGCGGAACGGGTTTATTCCAATGGATTGCCGTGCGTAATTTAAAGTGACAGAACAAACAAATAAGTAAATCGTAAAACAACGCAATGCTTTTGGAAAAATGGAATCACCATAAGACTCAAGTCCCATCACACAATGCAACGAAAACCAAAGGATAGAGTTTTACCTTATGGTGATTAAACATGCTAAATACGATAAATACAAATTCAATATTATCATTAGTGTATATATGTTTCAAAACATTTCAAAATAAATGTATCAGTCCTAGGAAGTATAGTACCCCATACTACTATGCCTCCATACTAGTAATACAATCAAGTCCGTAGGGTTGTATTTGGAATTTGGTTTCCATCATGAGCAAAGGCTATGGAGGAGCTCCTTACCGATTCGAGACACTCTAGCTAATGTCTCAGGATTCCCCGCAGAGAACCCTTGGATCCTGCATGGCCGGTCCATACATACAGCTTTGTGGATTAGTTATTCCTGAACATACATTTCCTGATCCTATAGGACCTAGCATCCGAGGCGCCTCATTCCATCATCCACATAAGTAAAATATCAGCCAGTTTAAGCACCGACACTACTTCTAGCTAGAAAGAAACATGCTGCTCTCCCTGCATTCCCTTCTCCCGTTTTGGACTCCATCGCGTTGTGAGGCTCGTGAAGTTACGCTATACACAAAGCTATGCTAATTAAAGTTGTGCTTTGATCATCCACAAGGCTCTGCATTTCAATAAAAGCCTTGATTATTGCATCTTAGCATGCCACATCGTCAATCCATACCAAGTATTTAATCGTCTACTAAAATATATAAAATGGATGTTAAGCAAAAAGAATAAATTATCCGCCACCAACATTTACACATTCAGCAGGGATCAATAACTATAATATATAACGGAGTACGATGTCAAACATACAATCCATTTAAAATTCCGTTCTGGGTCTGAACGAAACTGTATCCGGTAGATCTCCACGTACATCTGGATGATCAATAATTCCATCGTCTTGGCTGTACATCCAATCAAGATATAAATAATCATCCATTCGATGTGGAAACTTCCCGGTCTTCAATAACCGTCTTCATTGTCCACCTTCAATCGTTGTATGAATTTTTCAGAATGGGTTAAACCCGGTCTTTCTGAATAATTTGCGCAATTTAAAATTATGTGCTCTAAACACAACCAACGCCTCATTTAAATCCAATTAAAGATTTATAAAAAAAACTATATTTAGTTTTAGTCCTCTAAAATCCTTATTTATTGATTATTTAACTTTCAAGAAACAATCTTGTCTTTAACTGGGTTAAAGAATAAATGTCGCTCAAACATCGTTCACGATAAACCCAAAATCATATTTCAATTAATTCCAATTTAATATATTAAATTGAAAACTTCTCTTTAGAATATTTCATAAAATATTAATTAAAAGATTAATAAATTACAAATCATCACTTCATCGTTAATTGGGGTTTTAAGAACTAATGTCATTTAAAACATTTTTCATGGTCAACCCAAATCAACTTCCAATTAATGTTAATATTGGAAAATTCATATTTTTTCTTTTCTTTCTTAAATTCCAATCTAATTTATTCACTTGAAATACTTGGTTTTAATAAAACCATTTTTCACTCTTTTATTTATTTATAGAAATAAATAAACTACTTAACTTGACAAAATATCTTTCCTCTCAATAAATTTGGAATTTCACATCCAAAACTCTTTTAAAATATTTATTAAGATTTCACATAATTTTTCCCTATTTTAATTATTTAAATGTTTCAACAAATTTTTCCCTCATTAAATAAAAAGATGAATTTTCATTTTAAATCACTTTCATTTTCCCTCGTTACATTATAAATATAAAATTGTAATGTAAATCAAATTCACGTTTTTATATGGCATTAAAAATTTGCAATTTTATTGTAAAACAAATTCAATGTTTTATATGAAATTAAAAAGTTGTACTTTTAATTTAAAACAAATTTCATGATTCTATATTAAAATAAAGAATAACTTTTATTTAAAAATATTTTCATATTCTTACGTTACAATAAAAGAATAACTTTTTAGCGCTAACCATTTAATATAAACTCATATTCCTAAATAAAAGGATTGACTTTTTATATTGAAATATGTTTCATGTTCTTACTTTTAATAAAAGATTAACTTTTATTTTCTAGGCATATTTCATAAATTTCATTTTAATAAAAGATTAACCTTTATTTTATACATATTTCATATTGTTATATTATATTTACATTAAATGTAAATTAAAAATACTACGTTAAGTTTCATTCTCTTATATACATTCTAAAATGTAAATTAAATTGCAATATCAAAATCTCTTCTTTTATTTACATTAAAAATGTAAATTAAATTGCAAAGTCAAAATCTCTTCTTTTATTTACATTAAAAATGTAAATTAAATTGCAATGTCAAAATCTCTTCTTTTATTTACATTAAAAATGTAAATTAAATTGCAATGTCAAAATCTCTTCTTTTATTTACATTAAAAATGTAAATTAAATTGCAATGTCAAAATCTCTTCTTATATTTGCATTAAAAATGTAAATTAAATTGCAAATCTTATTTTGACAATTTATTTTCCAAATTGGAATGAGACCCAAACGATTTACTATATAATTATAATTATACGGTTTTCATACATCCCATGTTATTCTAGACTAATGATAAATCATTAAAAACATCCAATCATCCTAAGTGTATATTTGTACTACATAGTGTCAAATAAATAATGCTTATAACTAATCACAAGGGTGATGTGTAATTATCAACCCAAGACCCGTATGGGGTTTCAACCAACTAACATTCAAATAATATATATAATTATTTGTGCTTTTGCGCGATGTGTGAAAATTATCAACCCAATCAACAAATACAATTCAGTTAACTTGTACATGGCAGTGTAACATTAATTTTTAACAATTCTATAAGAATCAATATTAATGACATACGTTGCCTACTGCTAAAATTTACATAACATAACAAATCATATCATGACATAACATAACGTAAAACCCAACATACATGCATCAGATAATTTCAAACAATTATTTCACCATAGGCATTTAAATCACATTCATTTATAATAATAAATAAATATGGTAAAAGTTTTTGAGTGAGAAAAGAGTTCTCACCTTGGTTTGTACTTTGTCGGTGTTTAAATATTCAGGCTCAATTTTGGCCCAAAATTGAACTTGCTCCAAATTTGGCAAAATTAGTGTCTATGCGAAGGTCTCGACTCACTGATCGCAGCAAACCCTGTTTTGCGCGATTTCGAGTTCGTTACAACAAGTTATGAATTTCTGAAGTTTGAACGAATTAAATAGTGAAAATTAGGGTCACATCCCCAAAAAGCAAACTTAATTCATGCCACATCCCCCTAACTTTACATACGTTTCCAGTCCCTAAAATGAAGATGCCGCCCAAACTTTTTTCATCCCTTCGCCTGCTTCCCAGTCCACGTCGCCTTTTACCTATTTTGAGGAAAAAAAATGCGCTCATGCATAAAAAAAAATATTCTAAAATCTGAAAATATTCTCGGAAGCCAACACAAATTGAAATAAAAAAGTAGCATACATGTATGCAACTATTACTAATAATTGCATACATGTATGCAACTATTTAAATATACATGCAAAAAAATCTGCAAGCCTGCTGAATAATTGCATACAAGTATGCTGTTATTCAGAATAGCTGCATACTTGTATGCAATAATGTGTTGAAAGCCGAAGCCATGACAGTATGTGCATACTTGAATGCAGATTTTCCGCATAACTGCATACTTGTATGCACATATATAAGTACACATGTTTTCCATGCAGAAATCGAATACTTGCATGAAATCATGCATGTATTTCAGAAGATTTGCATATATGTACGCATATATGCTACTGCAGTATGATGCAGAGTTGAAATAGATGCATACATGTATGCAAATATTTGAAATATGTGCATATTTTCATGCATTTTACTTTATTTTTTCGCTGTTTTGTGTATTTTTTGATTTTGACGTGGTTTTTGATTGTTTTTCCACCTGATTTTTTTGACGTGAATGTGTTTTATTTAAAAATGAATTTTCGTGATTTTTTTTATTTTTTTAATATATTTTTGAAAAATAGGGACCTAATTTACAATAAGTTTATCACCGGATGTGAGCCTAATTTTGAAACTTAATAGGGTACTGTAAAAAACGCACCCAATTAAATAATTAAAATTATCGAAAATACCCAAAAATTCAACTTCCTCCAAATTGGACGAATTTAGTGTCCACGCGAAGCTCTCGTATCGCCACGATCGCAGTGGATCTAAAATCATCAGATTCTGAGTTCGTATGAAAGAGATATACAATTTCAAAGTTTGAATTACAAAACTACCCCAAATCTCGGTCAGACAGCCCCTCACCACCTTTGACCGCCGTTTCCCGCTGCCTGGAGCCACCTAAAGTCACCGAACCACCGCCAACCTCTTCGTCTTGGCGAGACGCATCACCACCAAAAAGCGCCGCCCCTGACTCTGCCTCCGCCGGCCGGAATTCGCCCGAGACCGCCGTTCGGTTCGTGGGTCCCACAGGCCATACCTCTTATCCAAATAACCTGAAAATTTATGAGCACCTTCTACTTATGTAGACGAAGAACTTTCGTGTTCGGCCCTTCGCCTGATTCTTCCCGGATTGGCCGGAAATTGATCATCTAAATTCTGAGCTCGCCGGAATTTTATGTTTTGCTCCAATTCAGTTTTTCTCGATTTCCGTGCCCTTCCATCGACTTTCAGACAAAACTGTCTGAAGCAAAGTTGTAGATCTTTGTCTCCTCTACAATTTCTTCCATTGCGCCATCCTCCAATTCTTCACGGTTTGGCCAGAAAACACCAAAATCCGAAACTGACTTTTTGCAATCAAACTCAGATCCTGGCGAATACGTGCGACGATAGGTCTTGAATTTTTTGTGGTAGATAGAGGATAAGAAGACGAACAAAACTCAGAAATGGTTTGGTCTAATTTTGTTCTAATTTGGTGTTATAAATTGTTTAGTTTTAGGGTCTTTTGTTCAAAGAATATTTTTAAAATGGAGGCCATGGAATATGAAGAAAATGAAGATGGAGGGGGCTATATTATGTTTGAGGTTCAGCTAATGGCTGTTAAAAGATAATATATAGGTAGATTATAAACTCAATTAGGCCCAGTTACCCTTATGTACATATATTAATACAATTTTTTGTCCGCTTTTCGTAGTTTAAAAATTCGTGTTAAC
This sequence comes from Allium sativum, assembly GCA_030737875.1. NCBI lineage: Eukaryota > Viridiplantae > Streptophyta > Magnoliopsida > Asparagales > Amaryllidaceae > Allium > Allium sativum. The sequence continues at coordinate 885,371,769 of CM060915.1, read as the reverse complement.
ACCTACAAATTCCATTGTAATTGAAAATTGAAACATAAATATTCCTTAAAATTACGGATTTAAAGAAACTGGTTTCGTCATTTTCCGAGTCCGTATGAATTAATAATGAATTTTTAAAGTCTGAAAATTGACCGTTTTCACTGAAAAATCAATTATAATTACATATTAATTCTAAAAATTCCAAAAAAATCATTTCTAGCTTTGTTTTGACGATACGAACCCAACAAAATTAATTTCATTGAATTTGAAGACCGTTTGCAAAACTTCACTTTTCAAGGCGCATATATTTTATATTTTAAAATATATTTTTATATGAATAATTTTTGAAACTCAAAATATATAAGTGCTTATACTTTTCCAACGCAGAAACGTCATTTTGAACTCAATGGAAGTGGTTTTGAGTCCAAATTCAATCGTATGCAAAAAGTAGCCTTTTGGGCCATATATTTTAATATATATAAATTCCATTGCATTTTTCTGAAATTTTAAATTTGCCATAACTTACAAATTATAAACTGAAATCTTAATTTCTTAAATTCATTGGAAAGATATCGTCAATACGATCCTAATGTTTCTTGTTTCGTCCAATTCTGAATTATAATGAATTTTATATATTTTCCCAAAGTTGAAAATCGAATACTGAAATTACCGCCGCCATTTCAGGCTCGAAATATAATTAATATAAATTATATGCTCTAACTTTGATTTAAAATAAATTATTTCGCCGTTATTATTTAAAATAAATTATTTTTAATATATTAAATCCTTTAAATTAACTAAACTAAAAAATTTAAATTTGCCCCAAAATCCCGGGTCGTTACAACCTTAGCCACTAATAGCTCCATTAAAGAAAGAGAGAATGTGTGCGGTCCTCCACTAAATAGTGTATGAATTAATTCCATCTCATATTCCTTTGTCTTCATACTGTGCATGCATATCTCATGTAGCCCAATTGTATTTGTAGCCCATTTCCTATAAAACAACATGAAAAATGAACAAGTAAATGTTTTCAAAATAAATACATGCAAAAATGATCATAATGCCATAATATGAAGATGAATGTACGATTATTTAAGAATCTTGGGTTTTTTGGTTAAAACGTGTAAAAATAGCCAATTATGTTATTTATTTAATTAAAACAAGAATAAATGTTTGAATATAAATGTGCACATTTACGTGCACATCAAATACCCCCACACTTGTCTTTTTATTCGTCCTCGAGTAAAGAAAAAAAAACTAAGGTAAATCCGTTTTCATAGGGAGCACGATTGAATTGAGCGTATGCAGCGAGACTTTAAACCTCTAGTTGTCCCCAGTAGGACGAGTGCTGTCTCGTGAGGGTTTTCAGCGAATACTACCCACAAAATCCAATAGTTGAACGCAAAAAATATTTACAAAATGCAAGATCGGAAAATATTTACAAGACGAATGCAAGCTTTTAAAGGAATATTTACAAATGGATAATTTACTTTTAAATATTACACGAATGAGTTAACACAAATTTGGGTCGTCACTATGAAATTTGAGTCCGTTACTAATCAAAACTTCAAACAAAAGTCATGTTATCATCACAAACTCCTCCAGCTTGGCCAGTCGTTTTGGTAGAAAACATAGTGCAAATATGAAATGAATTCTATAATCGATATCAACAATCATAAAACGGCATCTCAACTTCCTTTTTGTTAACAAGTTAAGTCGAATAAATGAAGAGCGTGCTTGAATTTCAAGTGCTTACTCTCTCTTAATTACAAAATATTTACATTATTACTATCTACAAACACCTAACCGAAAAGATCAAGGTATACCACTCGTGAGAATTTGGGACAGAGTTTGGCGGATTGTGTAGACCGACGCTGTCTTTGTCAACAAGATGTCGGTAATCCTCAGCTATCTAACTCATAAAATGAGACTAAGATATACTGACGCTGATATTGTCAACAAGGTGTCGGAAAGAGCTTGGCGGGTTTGCACACCAACGCGAGATGTACTAGCAATGTTGGATACCCTTGGATTATTAATATATATATATATACATTCTTTTTCTTGTTCTTCTTCTTTTTTATTACATAAGAGAGAGAGAGAGTTAAGCAAGGATATCTTAGCACAACTTTACTTAAAAGACCTAAAATTTTATCGCAAGTAGTCAAACTCAACCATTTAATCGGATTACAATTCAGAAAACATTTCATACTCATAACCTACGAATTTCCCAATATACCACTTACACTAGATTTGCTCATAATTCAAACTTTCCTCCAAATATTTTAATCGAACGACCAAAATTGTATGCTAACTTCATCATGTCTTATTTAAAAAAATAGAAATGCGATTTTTTTTGATTTTTTTTTTGACTGAAAAAAAAAGGAAAATTCTATGCAAAACCAAAAAAAATATGAAACTCCCCCATACTTGATTTGGACCGTGTCCCCACAGTCAACCCAAATGAAAAAAAATGAAAATTTTGAAAATATGACTTATAATTAAAAGAGAAACGGAAAAAAATATTTATAGTATATAAGAAAATATATTGACAAGAAGTAAATGAAACAATCTTCTAAAGACCGATTCATTTGTCTCTTAAAGTATGAGAGACACAGCTTAAGCACAGAAAATCAAATCATAAAGGATGGTATGTTGCGTTTTAGAATTGGAAAAACAAATTTTGTTTTTTGGGTTGCTAATTTCAAAATTTTTAGCTTACAATTGATCTTAAAATTGAATTGAATATCTGTAGCAACTAAAGAGAGGTCATCGCGCTGGGTTCAGTAAAAGTTAAAAAAAAAGTTTGATTTGTTCAGATGACGTATAAATTGAGAGATGTGTGCATCATTCTCACCCCCACAGTTGTTTTGAGAAATATTGTTCAGTTTTGCTTTGACATCTGAAATTTTGCTGACTAAAGGTTCATTTGTAAACCTAAAGTTAGAATCAAACAATTGAATTTTCAGTAAATTTTGAAATTGTGTTTTCTCAAAAACAGTGTTATTCCAAAAAGAGTTCATATACTGCAGAAATTTATCATTGAAAAACAAATGATCACAGTGAGGTTCAATTGAAACGATTAAGTCGCAAGGAGTTTCAACAGTTTTTAATAAATCGTCATTGTGTTCTAGATCGCATTCAGTAGTTTCTTTGTTTTCAACTTTAAGAATTTCAAAGTTTTCAAATGTTTCATTTTCATTTGTAGACCCAACAACATCGTCGTCAATCAATTTAAGAAGTTTTCGCTCATCAAAGTCGTCCTCACTTCAATAGTTGTTAACAACTTCATCATTTTTGTCATGTTGACAATCTAAAGTTTCTAAATTTTCTAAATTTTCAGAATTTGAGAGAGGAAGATCAAATTGAAGATTGACGTCTTTTTTTTCAAGAAGATTTAAATTCAAATAAATCAAAGAGCTTTCAATAACTTCATTAAATTTTTCATCAATTTCAAAAGTTGTTAGCTGAAGGCCGTTGATTGTGGTAAAAGGTGAATTATCATTTGACTCATCACATGCTGAAATTTGTTTTTGTTTTTCACGAAAATTCAAGTAGTCTTGAAACAACAAATTCATGTGATTATCATGAATTTCATTCCTTTGCTCAACAAAATCAAATTTATAATTATTTACATGAAAATTTTCAATTTGAAATTGCTGAGAACAAAAATTTTCAGTTGGACCACAATTGAAATTATTCCCATTGCCAAAACCATTTGAAAAGTTATTCACATTTCCATTTTGAATTTGCAACTCACTTTGGAGTTCGAAATTGGATTGACAAGGGCTATAATCAAAATCATTTGAATTTGAAGTTGAATTTGAATTTTGATTATTTTGAAAACTTTGACTTGAATTGTTGCACATTACTTCAATTAATCTTTGTCCTGATTCATTAAAATTTTGACTTTCTTCAAGTAGAGATTGAATACTTATTTCAAGACTTGAGGGTTGATCATCATTTTGAAAATTTGTGGTGTAAAATCAGGATTATTTGTACAATAGTTGTTATTAAAATATCCTTATGAATTTGGTGTAAAATTATATGTATTATATTGATTTTCACAACTATCATAAAATCTGTAGGAATAGGGAAATTGGGACATTTTCAAGAAAGTTTTTTTTAAAAGATTTTGGATTTTTTTGGATTTTTTTAATATATGCATGAATCTAATGCAACTATATAAATACAAACTAATTATTTACAGATTTTCTAAAATTATGTAATGATGGTTTGATTAATTTCAACAAAAGATTTCTCAACCAGTTAACGGACAGGAGTTATCGGTGCACCAGGAATCACCTTAGCAATACAGCCGAAGATTTAGGTACCTTCACAGGAACAACCGATATAATATTTACGAATCACCATTATAAACGGTTATTACTCTGCCGTAATCTAGACACCGAGAAATAAATCGTTAGAAAGAAATCAAGTTGTCAAAATATAACAATGTCCTTAGAAAATAAAAATAAAATGAGATGAATGCAAAACAGAAATTAAACGTGAACTACAACGCAATTACAAATGATTTTTTTTTAATGTAAGTGCAAGCAAACAACAATAAAATAAAAACAAGTGATAAGAAATTAAACGTACTAGAGTGTGCAGTTTTATTAGCAAAATATTTTAGCGGTAAATTTTTTAGCAAAGCAATGCAATTTAGCAATTCCAAGCGAGTTCAAGCAAGCAATTTCCTCCCGCTAACGTCCACAACCTGAAAAGAAGTTACGATCGGTGTATTTTTTTTAAGCAGCATTTTTTTAGTAAGCAGAACTCTTCCTGCAACCTGAAAAACAAAATACTTCACGCCAGAAAAAGAAACATGAATAATCTCTGTATCTCAGATTGGTTTAGACCTAAAAGAAACTTAGGATAAAATCCTAAACAAAGTTAAACACTGTTTTTGCAAAAGAAGGAAATTGAAGTCCAAAAAGAAAATGAATATTGAAACTTAACACTCCTTTTAAAACTGAAACACCCAAATAAAAATAACTAAAAGGAAAAAAAGTTAAAAGCCCAACCCAATTAAGCATATTAACCCAAAAGATGGTATATTTACCCAAAGGAAATCAGAGCACGGTTTCACAATCAAACCACTCCTCGTGACCCAGGCTCAAAATCTAAAAGCACAAATCGAAAATCAAATTTAGGTGGCTTTCGGGAAGCGTATTTGGGTATATTTGATTGCGATGAGGGTTCAATTGCGGTTATGTTGAGATAATCAGAGGGTTGAGGGGCTATACTAGGGTTTGGAATCGGGTTTGCGTGGTTGGTTTTGAAGTCGGCCTTGATTGGGGATGCTATTGCGTATGAGTTCTGCAATGAAGTCGCAGGTGTTAATTCAGTGAAAAGGCAGTATGGGTAGCTTGATGATTTGGTTTCGGGTATATGGAGAGGTGTTGTAGGTTTCTGATTGGAGTTAGGTGGGACTGTGTTCGATGATTTTTCGGGGATTGGAGAGGGTTGCGATGGAGGTCAGTGTACGAGTGATACGAATTTAAGTGGCAGGTGACGAAACCAAGAGGTTAGGTTGAGGGATATAGAGGTGGCCGATTGTGTTGGGTGCTGAGTTTGTTTAGGAAGATTTGGTGATAGTGTATGGGTTATGAAGGTTGGTTGATCTACGAAGTGATAGACTTGCAGAGAAGAGACTGTGGTCAAGTTCAGTTATGGTTCACTGGTGATTTGAGGAAATGAAGGATGTTTGTGGAGAGGTTTGCGTGAAGCTTTAGGGGGGTGTTTGAAGGTATGTTATGGCAATGGAGTTGATGCAGATGTTATGGCAAAATTGGTGGATCTGTTTTTTTTTATTTTGGTATGGATTGAAGGGTAATTTCAGATCTGAAGGTGGATGTTGATGCTTGTTTATGACCGTGACAGTTGTTGTGGTGAAGAAGTGGGAATGTTGAGTTATTGATGATGAAAGGGGTAGTTTGGTTGTGTGTAGAAGCCTTGTTGTATACAGTGAGTGTAAGAAGAAGATGAAAAAGGATTTTGGAAGATTGGTAGAGAAGAAGGTGTTGAAGTGGATGATATGGAATCTGAGTGATAGAAATTATGATGTATAAATAAGGCAGAGGTAGAGAAAGGAAAGTAAATTAAAGAGGGAGGACAAGAAAAAGAAAAGCAATAAATTGATTTTTTTTTTAAATTATTTGTAAGAATTGTAAAAAGGAGAGAAATAAATGAGAGAGAGATAAAGGGAAAGAAATAAAGAAAATTGAAAACACAAAAATGGGAAAATGAATGAACAAAAGGCAAGTGTTTATTTTATTTTTCTTTTTTTTAAGAGAGAGGAACTAGAAGAACTAACACAATATGAAATATATTAACATACATACACACAAAATAAAAAACACACAAACAAAAGTAAAACAAAACATAAAAACAGAATGGAACAAAACACACAACTCCTCCTTTTATTTTAAATGAACACAAAAAAAAGCACACAAAAAATGAAACAACAAAACATCAAAACAAAACAGAAAAACTATGAACAACACACAATTTTATTTTTAGAAAAACAAAAAAGAAAATTAATTCGAGGAATAAAACTAAAATTAAATTCTTTCCCCAGCAACGGCGCCCAAAACTTGTTCGCCGACGAATATTTTATGAATTAGAATATTGTCGCGAAGTGTAATAAACCACAAGCGCACGGCGTACAATTATTAGTACGTGGAGAATACGAGTCGATCCACAGGGAAAGAATTAATTCTATATTTTACTCAATCAAATTAAACCAAATTCAAGTGAAGTTTTAACTAATAAAAGCTAATGAAAACTATAAACTAAATTAAGAACTAAATATGAAATGAAAACAATTTAGAGGCAAATCAACTCTCACATTTATGTAAGTTATCAAAAATACAATTTATGATCTCCAATAAGTGATATAAATGCAACATTTAAACCACTTATGATTCTCATGAAAATGGAACTAAAGCAAAACTATTCTAAGTATGGCCTATGAATTATTAACTAAAACTATAGACCATCAAATTTTGTTCTTACTTTCATTTCAAAATCAATAACCACTTAGTAAATATTGATGTAATTTGTCTTTATATTGACTAAGCATTGCCTATTTTGTTGCCAACAAACATAGACTATCAAAACCATTTGTATAAACTTACATCAACATTCACTAACATGAAGAACAATTTAAAGATCACAAATCATACAAATGTTGAACTTGCATAAAGTTAGAGAGCATTATTACCCCTAAATCAAGGGATTAGCCACTCATATGTGCTATCATATCAACACATGTAAGTTTCAACATTAGAAAATAAAGCAAAATGAAAGAAAAACTAAGTAGAACAAGAATAGAACTAAACTAAGACCATGAAGTTAATCTAAGCTATGAGCATAAAGTGAATGAACATGAAAGTAAATCTAAGCTATGAACATGAATGTAAATCAAAGATGTGAACATTAAAGCAAAGAGCATTGAAATTAAACTGCATTAAAATAAAGAAGTTGCATAAAGAAAATGGCTGTAGCCATGGAAATACAAGGGAGCTTGTGCTCCTCTCAACTAAACTAAAGAAGAGGATAAAAGAGAGGAGATTCAGCCGTATTTACTTTACATAAAGGGGTATATATACATGTCCTAAACCCTAAAACCCTAATTACATTTGTTGGGGACTACCAAAAGTACCCCCTTCATGAAGCTACAATTTTTTTCCGTCCACTAATGAGTCATGTTAATTGCATGAGGCCTTTAATTGTTTCCATAAGCCAACACCTTAGCCACTAATAGCTCCATTAAAGAAAGAGGGAGAATGGGTGGGATCCTCTACTAAATAGTGTATTAATTAATCCCATCTCATATTCCTTTGTCTTCATATTGTGCATGCATATCTCATGTAGCCCAATTGTATTTGTAGTCCATTTCCTACAAAACAACATGAAAAATGAACAAGTAAACGTTTTCAAAATAAATACATGCACAAATGATCATAATGCCATAATATGAAGATGAATGTATGATTATTTAAGAATTTTGGGTTTTTTGGTTAAAATTTGTAAAAATAGCCAATTATGTTATTTATTTAATTAAAACAAGAATAAATGTTTGAATATAAATGTGCACATTTACGTACACATCAACTGACGGTTCGGTCATACGAGTTGAAATAGTATAAAGGTCGTTTAATTAAATATAGAACTAAACAAATCAAAATCAACAAATGCACAGTTTACTGAACTTCCTTCCCTTTTGGCACCTCATCTTCTCTTCCTTCCACATGTCACCCTCCCTTTCATTGTCTCCTTCCTAAACAAATAGTTTATATAAGTAATAATTTTGTTTTCCATTTCATTTTCCTTTCTTTTATTCTGTCTTCTTCTTCCACTCAAGCACCAAACTCCTCCCCCTACCCTCCACCATCGGCCAACACCTCCCACCAGTCTAGGACCATGCGCCGCCATCTTCCATTACCCTACTGGGCCCACTCTTGTTAAAGCACCATCCTTTCCACCTTAAGCCCTTAAAAACACCACCTTTAACCTATTTATCACCACTACACCACCGCTACCACCTCTTAAACCACCACTATCACCCCCTATGGACCCCACCTACATGCGCCAAGCCCCACAATAGCCTCCCTCTTCGGGCCATGGGCCTCACCCCCTTTATACCCCCTTAAAACACTAAAAATCCTTCCATTATTCCTTTAGATGCAAATATAAATGTATATGTAAGTATATATAGTATATGTGGAGTATTTGAAGTAGAAAAGGCATGATCATGGTTGCGGAGTGAGATCAGAAGTTGCGGAGAAGTTATAGAGTTCTATACTTAAAATTTGGTGGAGTGGATAAGAAATGGTGAGCACACTTTGCTCGCGTTTGGTTAAATTTTGTAGTTAGTTTAGTTAATTACGACTGAATAGTAATTGCTATGTTGTTAAATAACTTTGGGTTTAATGATGTTAATAGATGTTAGAAAAGTTAATTAATTCATAGTATAGTAATTATAGTGAATACATTAATGATTATGAAGTTAATCTATAAATAATTGATCGGCCAAGTTTGGCTGATAACATGGTTGATTATGGAATGGATGAATATTGAAATCAATTAATTTTGATGTGACATTGATTGAAAACTTGATGTGATGTATATTGGCATTCATTAGATTTATTTGGATTTTCAAAAATACCAAATAAATTATTAATGACAATTAATAATTTAGTTAAAGTGATTGGAGATAGTAATTAAGGGATAATGACCTTAACACTTATGATAATGATGCAATCATGTAATAGTTGGAAATTAATGACTATTAATGGTCATTAATGGATGTTTTTGATGTGTTGAACCCATATAAGTTGAATTACATGGTGATTGACTGATTTTTATTCCAAATTGGAATTTATAGAGTATTTTATTAATATACTTATAAGTGAAAAAATAAAAGTTTGAATTTTAAATATGAACTGGTTTGGAAAGATAGTCTAATTAATTACGAATAGTTTTCGTAAAGATGCAAGTTTATTTGAAGAAGTTTCAAGTAATCAAGGCATGCTTTAAATTTGAATTTAAAAGTGAATAGTAACATTAAAAAGTGAAGTTCAGTTTGGATATCTAGAAATTTTTTATACTTTATTTTATTATCCAAACTACCTTATTTATTTTTATAATGGACTTTATAAAAAATCGAATTCAAAAAGATAAAGTGTGAAAATAATATTATTTTAATAACTTAAATAATATTATAATATTTAAATAATGGAATACTTTAATTTAAAGTTAAACATGGGAAATATGATTTCCAGAAGTTATTATATAGTTAATAAACTATTTTGAAAGCAATTCGATTCAATTTTAATTATGAATCGAAGTTTTGTTTAAATAGAACTAGTCGCGCAGCGTAAGTTCGCGAATTTCGAACATTAACTTCAAATTGACATATCAAGAAACCTGACCTTCGGATTCTCCCGAGACGAAAAATATTTGGTTCGAAATGAAGAGAGCTTTCCAATGCAAAGTAAATTTTTATAATATAGCGATTAGATTTTGAGATAAGTTCAAATCATATTTGAATAAAAATAGCACTAGCATAGTCAATGACCCGAAATTAGATTTTATTGAAATAAGCTATTTTTAAATTATTGAAAATAGAAATAAATTATGATAAATCATAGTAAATGATTTGAAATAGATTTGGATTGAATACGATAAGTCTTGAAAAGCTAAAGAGTTAATTTCTGAAATGAGCTGTTTCAGCAACGCTATTTGCGACGGTGGGAAATTAAAAGGTTTTGATACAGCCAATGATACCTAAGTGATTTGCAAACTAATCTAAAGAATTATAACTAGGATTTCAAGTTTTTTTTTGGAATGTGAAAAGTTTGAACCAATTGGCTTCCAGAATTAAATTGGAATTGAATGGAATCAATTTGGTTCTAGTTGAGATAAGTCTCTACAGATGATGACCTTTACTATTAAAGGAATTTAAAAAGTTTTGCAGTTATTCCGCTAATAGTATTAGTCCAATATAGGAATTTATATCGACTATGAGCTAATATGATTTCCTTGAAGATTTCATTGAAAATGTAAGAATGATTTTGGTTCTATCATTGAATGTTGTCTTAAATAACATTTGTTTTGTAACCCATTTAAAGGAAATATAATTTTCTAAGATAAGATGAAGAGTAATCTTTATTTCATTTGACTATAAAGATTTAATGAAAGAGTTTCCCCTAGCGAACGATAATGGGAACAAGGTTTATAGATCATTTAAAAAGATAAGCGAGTTTTCCTTAACCATAAGATAAAAGAAATTGTAAATACAATTTTGGGCTAGAGACATAATCAAGAAATGATAAAGTAATCTACTCTAATCAATGATCAACGAATGGGTTAGGTTTGGATAAATATATTTTTCCCGTAAAGATAAATGAATTCTTTAACCAGATTAGGATTGAAAGAACTGTATTAATGAAGGTAATTAAACTTACCAAAATACGAGGACAATTATATATGGAGTGTTGCCAGTTTTTCCCCATGGGATGAATAGGATGAGGATGGGATAATGATTTGACAAAATTACCTTTTCGATAGATTCAATAATTCCAATAAAGCGTAGATATCTTGGTTCAAGTTTAATCCGTGAAATGAGACTTTTTAATCAATTGAAATGATTTCAAAGGAAAGTTTTAAACAAGAGTTCAAAATATGTAAATTTTGATAAGATCTAAGGGCAAGATGGAATGAGACTTATGATGTTTTTGTAAATCTTTATTGACTTTAAAGATGTGCTAGTTATTTTGAAAGACCAGTTTTAACCCATTGTGAATAACTATACGACGTGATAAGAGAAATTGAAAACGACGATGACTATGATTAAAAACCAGAGTCCTTCGCATCAGAAGGATTGCTCGTTGGTGCCTAAGGTGGCCACCCAATTATGGGGTTATATTATGACGGCGATCTGACCGTACTAGAATCAATTCAAATTGCAAGGACTTTCACACTTATATGAGGTTGTGGAATATAGTGCCTTCGGATACGTTCACAAACCAGAACGAACTTGTAAATGGATGTGTGTCTGGCGTTTTATTTTACGACATAATGAATTGGTTTCTATGGATGATATATTAGATAGGTAGTAGAGGATCTATCCTCTTAACCTAACACCCTCCTTTGGGATTTATGTACTCAAAGGGTTATATGTTAATAGACACCGATTATATATTGAGAATTGACAATGTGCATGCTAAGTGATAAGCTATTGATGATCAAAGCTTTTGCTGAAAAGCAGAACTTTGTATGGATGTGTAACTTCAGGGCCTCACAACCGGTAATGAGTCAAAACAGGATGAAGTACCACAGAGTTAAGGACTAACATTTCCTTCTTGTTGAGAAAGCGATGTCATGGTATGGAGCCCAGACAATTTTCTTAGTGGATTACGGAAAAAGGCACCTCCAATAAAGGTCGACAACGACTAGGGGACGTCATATTCAGAAGAAACTCGAACAACACCTAGTATAGGTGAGCCGACTTTTCTGCTATAGAATGGAGCATTTGTTGATCCTAGGACTTCCCGCTATAGGTGTTCCGAATCACAGGAAGGAAGATCCTTTTCCTTGGTCATTGATGGAACCCAACTTCCAATATGAACCCTTACAGTTATAGTCATACTCTATATATGTTGACGTAATATATGGTACCTATGTTTGCTAAGATTTAAACATTTATTTTGAAAAGGATTCAAATATAAACACTAATGATAACATCAAATGATCTTCACGTATCAAACATATTTGGTTATCATAAGGTAAAACTTCACGTATCAAACATATTTGGTTTACCTATAAACATATTTGGTTACCATAATGATAATTATGGTGTATGTTTTCATTGTGTGATGGGCTGCGGGTCTTATGGTAATTTCATTTTCCAAAAAGCATGCACGAAATTTTGAAAATCCTTTGATGATGATTTGAGATATGTATGACTTGTTATCTAGTTATCAAGCTGGTTAATCATACCCTAACTCGAGTGTTTGACACTCGAGTCAGATCCGAGTGTATTTCAGGTTTAGACATAATTTGAGGAGTTCCTAGACGATTCAAGAGGAGTTGGCGTTCTTCGTTAGAAGGTAGGGCATATTCTACTATCCATACTTGTATGTTGTGATTATATAATGTGAGGATGGTGTTTATAACTATCCATTGTATGTTGTTCTGATTTAAAAAGTTTCCACTATAAAGTTATATTGAATATTATATTTGTTCCGTTCCACTGTGAGATTTCATTCTTCCCTTTTGTTCTTGTTCCACTGTGCTAGCTCTAAGAAAACCCTGATGGATTGAGTTTGCGAGATTTGGTTTTGCAGTACATGAACACCGTGATGTGAAGTATTAACTACCGAAGATTGGAAATTTAGTTTATCGCCTGACTTTCCAAGGATGCTTACTTTTTGGATTGGACTCGCACCATGTGTGACAACCCACGTTTGTTAATGTCACTCACTAAGGGAATGCATTAAGTTTCATGAAGCGTTATAGGTAAACAGAAATAGAAATACTACAAGACAGATATAAAAGCTACAACGGAATTTAAATTTTATTTCAAACATAAATCATAACATCGTGGTCCAAAATATCACAAGTATGAAACTACATAAAAACCATTACAAAAATATGAAACTTTCTGTCTTGTTCCATCAGAGTACATAAAAAGCATAATTCCCCAAAAAGAGACAACGCCATAGTAGAGACAAGAACTTGAGCAATACTTCAGAAGCTGCCCCAAGCAAGATGATAACCAAGTCCTGAATAAGCCTGAGAATTTCTCCCTGAGAACTGGGGGAGGGGGGGGGGTCGGAAGAAAGAAGAGGAAACAAAAAGGGTCAGACATAAAGTCTGGCGAGTCTAGTTACTTTTAGCAAGTAAATAAATAAAAGAAGCATAACAAGCATATAAAGTGGATAAGAGAGATAACTACATAAAAGAAACATATAACCAGGTAAACATGATATGGTGTATATCCAGAATAAGATGATCCCTTCCACTATAAGGTGGTAGACTTAGGCATATGTCCAAATGTACCCTAACTACTACCCTAATCGATCGGCTCCCTATTCCGCGTAGATACTTTATGCCGGCCCCACTGTAGGAAGTATCACGTCATAAAGTAGCAACCCTTCGCTGATATGCACAACCCCATATCTACAGGTGTCAGGTCGTCTTATCCCCCTCTGCCTAGCTCACGCACATACATGGCCCGGTCGGTTTGCGCCGCCTACACCATCCTCCATGGTTGGATCTCTTACAATCAGTCCAGTAAGCGTGCCCCTTCTCCGACCTAGTTCAGAGTACATGTTTGATACCTAATCCGGGTTACTGGCTGAAATAGGTCCCACACAATATGATACAAGCTCTCCCCTTTGTCTTGTATCCCCCACTAGGTTTACATTGGCTATGCATACCACTAGGTGTCTTTAATTACATAACCCTATCATTTCTACAATTTATGATTACCTTAGAAGGTGTCTTTAATTACATAATTTTATTATTTCTACCGGTTATGTATACCACTAGGTGTCTTTAATTACATATATGTAAATATTACCCACCCCCGTAGATTTACTTAACCCACCCACTGTTCAACCAAATTTACTTAACCCCAACTATAGTTCATATTCATACAATCCCTATGGATTCAACTAGGTTAAGTATTCCAATTAGTTTCAATGTCCATTTATGGTTATAATGGGCAAGACCTCCCACATTAGGCCTAAAACTTGTTGATGCTGGATATGTCGGTCAGGTCCGGGCAGACTTCTTCCAAAAGTTGGGCCTAACCTCGTGATTTAGCCCATCTCGTATTTGTGCACTTAGACCTCTCACATTAGATTCACCACTTGCGGTCATTGGATATGCCAGTCGGTTCCGAGCAGACTTCCACCGCAAGTGCAATCTAACTTCGTGTCATAAGTGCCATTATAATTTCTAATCACCGTAGTCCTAGGCATTTCAATAATTAATTAATTATACCTATGCTTTTATAGAGGTTCATGCCTCTTTTTCCCCAATTATGTTCATAATTAATTATATGCCCAAATTCATGTTCATAAAAATTAAGTTATGCCAACTTTCCATTTAAAAATTTTGTCTAATTTATACCGTTTTCCCCTTATTCCCATTTTAACGTATTCACATAATTTAATGTCATGCCTAGGCTAAAAAGTATCCAGGATAAAATAAAAGGGACAGGGTGACAGAAATGATTATTCCAACAAGATTGACATAAACATGTGGTGGCATAATTATATAACGACATAATGATAAGATGGGCATATATGAACGGATCTAGTGAACATGTGATATTAGAATCAATGTTAACATAATATGGATGTCATACCTGGCATAATAAGATATAAATAATAATTTAGATGTCAAACTAATAATGGATCCTATTTTACCGCAATATGATAGGAACAAGGTAATCTAAACAGTGAAACCAAGGCAGACTTGTCATGACAATTAGGTGAAAGTTTAGATCTAAATCTAAAACATGTCCAACTAGTGACAGATCCAAAATAACCACAACACGATAAGTACCAAATGATCTAAAAAGAATTAGCTCAATAATCAAAAGTACATTTGATATGATAACGGTTAAGATCCGAGTAACCTACAACATGATAGGTATATAATGATCTAAATAGAATTAGATCTATAATCAAAAAGTAGATCCAACATGATAACAGTTAAGATCCAAATCAACTACAACATGATATGTACAAAATGATCTAAATAGAGAATTAGATCTAAGCAAGTTTTTAACTGTCCAAATAATGACAGATCCAAATTAGCCACAAACATACATAAAGGTTAAGACCCACAAATGTGACACGATAAATTAACTACAAGTGAATTAGATCTACAAAGGTAGATTTAGCATGATAAGGTTTAAGACCCAAGAATGTGACATGATAAATTAACTACAAGTGAATTAGATCTATAATGGTAGATCTAGCATGATAAAATTTAAGATCCAAGAATGTGACATGATAAATTAACTACAAGTGAATTAGATCGATAAAGGTAGATCTAGCATGATAAAGTTTAAGATCCACAAATGTCATAGATTCACAATTTATAACAAATCCAAATCACAGTCATATAACATTTACTTTTAATCATTTAAATTTAAAAGTAACTAATCAGTGTTCAAATTTTAAAAGATAGAAAAGAAACTATTGGTGTTGAATCTCAAATCTATTCTTGAAACACTTGAATCTTTAAACTTGATTTGTAGAAGAAGAAAGGATTAGACTCAGCTCAGGCACTGACAGCGTTTGGCCTCCATTGTTTTCAGTATGAGAAAACAAGAGAAATGATGGTATATTTATAGCTGCCACCCTCCCGAATTCGACTGCCACCTCAGCCCTAGGGGGAATCGGGCCATGGGTCTACACCCACTTAGGTCCCGATGCCCAAACTACCATGGGCGCACTTTACAGGTGCGCCAGTGTAAAAATGCCTTGGCGCACTTGTCAAGTGCGCCAGTTATCGACAAACTTTTACCATTCATAACTTCTTCATGCGTTATCCGTTTTACACAAACCAGGTGTCTATCTTGACCAGAATTTCGAGATGGACGCAATGACATAGTCTGTTTCCCTTAATTCTGAATATTAAATTAATTATTCTTAATTTATCCTCTTTAATGTAGTTAAAATACGGGGTGTTACATTCTCCCCTACTTCAAAGGATTTCATCCTCGAAATCTCCAAGTTAAGAAGAATGTATCCTACCATCCATCATCCATCTACTCATCCGCCAATCATATGCATCCATCGTCCTTAAAATTTTCTAATGCTTATATGAACATGTGCAAAGGTGTGTGTATATGTCCCGACACTAACGCGAAAGATCAGGTGGCCCACTGATTCAGTTGACCTCCTTAATGCAATGTATGTCTGTGTCGTGAGTCCAACATGTATGCAACAATCCTAGTATACCATGTAAGTTCTATATGGTTGCACAATCATCTGTCCAAATGCAACATCCATATGATGATACATTCAATTTCATCCATTAAAAGAAGAAAAATGCACACCTATATGCAGTATGAGAGTGATTGAGCCGATCTAATGCCTAATGTGTGTGTATATGCATCCACGAGCAATCACTAGCAAACACTTGAATCCATCAAACATAATCATGGGACTCTTACCTAAAGGTCGAAGATTCGATCGATAGGATATACATTAATGATAGAAGCAATCACGAATAAAAGTTTTTGGAAGAGAGGTTAAGAACATTCCCTTGAAAAGAAAAGGGTACGAAGCGCAAAATCTTGTCTTCGATCTCCCAAGTTGCATCCTCTTGGTTACGTAGCTTCTTAACTTATGATCCAAGAATTTGGAAAGGAACTCATCTAATTGTTGCTTCCCGTTCTACCTTAACTTCTTCAAGCATTCTCGGCTCAACTACCTTAGTTTTATCATGCAGACACTTCTGTAAATAAGAAATGTGAAAAATACTATGAATATCCACACATAAGCGAAGAGAGTTGTACGCCTTAGTTGCGAATACCACCGGAGCACCCTATTCAGATATACTTCTCCTAATAAACCCTTTCTTAAGCAGCTTCCGTACTTGCTTGTTAAAATCCCTCCTTTCTCGTGGAGCCATGTGGCGCATGGGTCATTCAATTAGTTTTACATTGTCTACCAAATATATAGAAAATCGATCTTGCGCCTTGGAGATAAACCCCGAACCTCCTCAAAAACATATGGGTACTCACGGGCTACCACTACAGACCGTAGATCATCGCTAGATGCATCAAGAGATTTTAGGAAACTAAGCATGACAGACCTTTTTGGGTCACTAGAAATCTCGAGGGTCCTCCTACGACAAGTAAAAAGTCTAACGACCCTCCCTTCACAATCGAGAATGGCACCGTACGTGGTTAGCTAATCCATCCCTAGAATCTACCCATATCCCATGAACCCAAGAACATACGCATCGCATTCAAATTCGATGCCTAATCCTAATATTCTCAAACCCCGACAAAGCATAGATAAATGAGCCGAACCACAAACAGGGTTTGAGAAAACAAAGGGATCCACTACCATACTAGTATTTAAGTGCAGAGATTCAGCTATAGAACTAGATATAAATGAGTGTGAAGCGCGAGAAAAAAAAAGAGTTCTAATAGGGTGACTGGAAAGATAAATCAAACCTTCCACATCAACTTTCCTACCTCTATCTGGAGCACTGGCCACGAGAGCATTCGCTTGCCCTCCAGAGGTTCCTGCCCTTTGACCTTGTCCTTGCTTCCTTGGGCACTCCCTAGAATAGTGTCTTACCTCTCCACAAACGAAGCAAGCATTCTTCCTTTTCCATCAGTCCTTAGCCAAGTGACCCTCTTCCCTACAACTATGGCACTTCCTCTTATCCTTATCATTCTTTCCGCCTTCCTTTGGTTGTTGTTGTGGTTGTCCTTTCTTGGGCCATAACTTCTTATTTTGAGTTGTTTCTTTAGTCTTTACTTCCTTCTTTCCTCCTTTGTCTTCCTCATGCATCAAGGCCATGTCGACAAGCCTTTCAAAAGTCGCTCCCATAGGAATATGAGATATAGATAATCCATGAAGGGGCTCATTTAGTCCTTTAACAAAAATCAAGGCCTTCTTATGTGGAGTGTCTACTAGTTCCATACCGAATCTAGCTAGTTGGTAAAATTTGTTCACATATTCTTTAATAGTCATGTCTCCTTGTTTGAGCACCAAGAACCTATCCATTTGCATGTTTTTCTCAGCTTTAGAAGAAACTTCATTTCAAACCTCTGTCTAAAGTCATCCCAAGTTTCCACCGGACGCTCCACTTGGGTTACTTCCCACCAGAACGAAGCTTCATCCTTCAATAGCCAGGCTGCCAACTGAATCTTCCTTCGATCTTCCACTTCAAATATTATAAACAAGTCCTCGGTCTCCTTTAGCCAATTCCTTTCCTCTACTAATGTCTTGTTTCCATGGAATGACTTTCCTTCCATAGCATGAAAATGTTTGCAGATTTGGAAAAATTGTCTACACGCGGAGGAGGAGGAGGAGGAACAATGGGTGCAGCTAGGGAAGGAATGTTTCTTTGGCCTTCGGTAGGCGTCGTGGCCTCCAGATACCTATGGAACCAGCCTGGTATCGTAACGCCCTCTGGGATACTAGGTTCCCTAGACATGCTAAAAAGAAAAGGGAAGATATTTCAACAAAGGATCGAAGGATACTACATATGGCTTTGGGGAATATGTTTTTAAAACAGACTTTTCTTTGTTAAAAATGTTTTCTTTTAAAACATTTTTGAAAATAATTTTCAAAAACTTTTATCCAATCTGGTAACCTTCAGCTCTGATACAAAGTGTGACACCCCACATTCGATAATGTCACTCATTAAGGGAATGCATTAAGTTTTGTGAAGAGTTATAGGTAAACAGAAACAGAAATATTACAAGACATATATAAAATCAACAATGGAATTTAATTTTTTATTTCAAACATAAATCATAATATCGTGGTCCCAAGTTTCACAAGTCTGAAACTACATAGAAGCCATTACAAAAATATGAAACTTTCTGTCTTGCTCCATCAGAGTACATAAAAAGTATAATTCCGCAAAAAGAGATAAAGCCATAGAAGAGACAAGAATTTGAGCAATACTTCAGAAACTGCCCTTAGCAAGATGATAACCAAGTCCTGACTAAGCCTGAGAATTCCCTCCTTGAGAACCCGAGGGGGGGAACACTAGAAAGAAGAGGAAACAAAAAGGGTCAGACATAAAGTATGGCGAGTCCAGTTACTGTTAACAAGTAAATAAATAAAAGTAGCATGACAGACATATAAAGTGGATAAGAGAGATAACTACATAAAAGGCAGGTATGACTAGGTAAACATGATAGGGTGTATATGCTTCCTTAATGATTACTCTGCACTACTACTAGTGTGGCAACCCGAATTTCAAAGGACCAATTTTTTTTCAAAATTCAAATCCATCGAAACTTGGATTGGTTTGCTCTTGTATCCTTCAAAAATGACAGAGACATAAAATATGTTAGAGCTCAGAAAATATCTCGTAGCGGAATGGATAAAATATAGTATAATCAAAACATAGCCTTACCATATTATGAATACTGCCTAACCAGTATCAAAGGCTATCATACCTCTACCATAAATCTAACCTGCGAGTATGTTGTGAGGAGGGGGTCAGAACACAAGTTCTGGTGACCGGATTTAAACTATACACTTTGGATAATCCTATATATACCGTTCAATTATGTAATCTTATTTATTAGGTTACTTGAGTTATCAACAATCAAGGCTTACACACACGTCATACCCATTTCTTTTCCAGTGGATTAACATAATATAGTATATATGTAGCTACCCCCAATATTGAGGTACACCCCATGGTACCCCACTCGCACGGTCTCCACCTTAGCACTATCAAAATATACGTAGTCCCCCATCCTACACCGTAGTGACGCATGGATAACAATATTACGTTCCACATATATCTGTCATTACTATGCTACGCAAATGTGCGGACTACCACCTTTGTTTGAATCAGAATTCATACCGGAATAATGTCCTCAAGTCTATGATACACCACCCAGAGCCGATATGCATGTATCTAGACTGTTCACCATACGTATCTTCAATTGTAGCTTGATGCCTTAATCGCACATCCTCTAATGTACACCGAGTTCCGTGGCATAGCGATACAAGAAACATGGAACTCAGTCGGGAGATTTTCCATATCTGTACAGGCCCGTCTTTAAAGAGCCTCTATATACAGATATACCATTGGTCTATTTTCACGGTGGTATGGCCCCACCCCCGGCCCATCCCTCAACTAGTAAAGACTAAAAGAGCTAAGCGACTGCTCCTACGCAAACAATCTAAACATCCATGTGGCGTCTCCCTTCAACCCCTTATCTCGATAGTGAAAGGTGAATGGTATCTTGGATTTAGCTTTAGTCTTTTCGCATCCCACTGGCTGCCCATGACGGGTATCCGACGATCTTCTATCCTTGTTGGTCATGACCCTCCACCTCCCTATTGAGGCAACTGCCGAATCACTGTGGTGTCACCGCGTCACAGCATTCTGACTGCATAGCTACTTCAGTAGTCAAGGCCCACCTACCTAGTAGTTACGCGCAGACCCAACCTCTACGAGCACAGCCTAAGACATATGTCATCGCATAGAGGACTACCAGGAGCACCTTATGTACCTCAGGAAGCCGCGTGCTTCCCCTTCCAGTCCTTTGGAGCCGTTAGAACAATCAGATGAATGTGCGCTTTCCTCGTGCATTATAACAGCTCGATGATCTACCCCATTGGGTTATTCACCCTCAAACATACGGACTGGTCCAAGCGGTCCACTTTAATATGTTGTTAGATCCTATGTCTAAACATTCTTTTACGCGCTTGCTTTTCCTTACCAGGTTTCTTTTTAACTTGGTTATTCCCATTCACATTGAATTCTTCATCAGTTACCAAGTTCCTCTTGCTTATTAATTTCAGTTATATAACTTAACCCATTTAAGTTTATAAATAAGCCCACAACATGTTGTCCTTTAGATTGTGGTCCAAGGTCTATTACCCACAATCCCTTTTCTATTCTTGTTTAGTTACCATAACATGTTATACTTAGCAGGTTCCTATGCATGTCTAAATTCTATTATTTCCACAAGTTATGCATACACTAAAAGGTGTCTTTAATCACATAACTTTATTATTTCTACCGGTTATGTATACCGTTAGGTGTCTTTAATTACATAACCTTATTGAGTTAAGTTTATGAGCCTATATGTAAATATTACCCACCCCTCAAATTTACTTAACCCACCCGTTGTTCAACCAATTTTATTTAACTCCAACTTTAGTTTATATTTATATAGTCCCTATGGATTCAACCAGGTTAAGTATTCAAGATTTATTACCATATTTCCATTTAGTGTTATAGTATGCTAAAGGTCCCACATCAAGCCTGCCATTTGTGGATGCTGGATATGTCGGGCAGGTCCGGGCAGGCTTATTCCTCAAATTGGGCTTAACCTCGATTCTGAGCACGTCTCACATTTGTACACTTAGACCTCTCACATTAGATTCAACAATTGTGGTTGCCGGATATGTCGGTTGGTTCCGGGCAGACTTCCACCGCAAATGCAATCTAACCTCGTGTCATAAGTGTAGTTACAGTTTCTAATTACTATAATCCTAGGAATTTCATTATTATCCAATTAATTATACCGATGTCTTTATGTCCATTTACCCAATTATGTTCATGATGGATTATATGTCCAAATTCATATTCATTATTCAAATTATGTCAATTCATATTTTACATATGATCCAGTTTGCGCCTAATTCATTTTTGTACTTATGATCCAATTTAAGATCTTTAAACATAATTTGGTTGATGCCCCAAACCCATATTTATTTATTCAATTCTATGTTAACATGAATCCATATAATCATATACTTACTCCAATTATTCCCTGTATATAGTTTGGACAAGTTTACATCTAAACTTTTTAGCACTCAAACTAATCCAACGTATGAACTATTCATATTAACAATTTGATGTTATATCATGATAATCATTCCCACGTGTCATCTACACCACTTTAATCATTATCAGCATATATTTAGGCATCTTAACATGACTTATTCCAATTTGTCATAATGGGGAATGCTAAACGGTAACATACCATTATTTGAAATAATTTGACTTAAATCAACTTATCTCGTAAGCTTTCCAAATCCTGGATCAGGTCCAGATCTATCCTTCCATGGTTTTCTCCTAATTTGATTCAAAACCTAACAATCATGGATTTACAATTTTTACTAAAAGAGAAAGGGAAGAAAAGAGAAGGGAATTGAAAAGTAGACCACATCTAGGAATTACATCACTTCGATAATAGATCTAAAATCAGCGTAGACCCGTTGTGATTGGATCTTAGAAAAAGGGATTGCTAATGTAGAATCCCAGATCTCCAAGCTTGAATAACTATAACCGTTTGAAGAAGAAAAGTGTAACACCCCACGTCCATTAATGTCACTCACAAAGGGAATGCATTAACTTCCATGGAGGTTTTAAGTGAATATAGAACAGTAAAATTACAACAAGACAGATATAAAATAGTACTTGGAAATTCAAAAACTTTATTTCATTGTAGCAGAAGTCAAAACATGTTTGATTACATCATAACACCATATTCAATGTCAAGTACAATATCTATCTTGATAAAACAAGTACATAATCCCATTACATGAATAGCCATTAAAAAGAAAGATAACAAGCTGGACTTTACTTCAGTAGTCCAAGCTTTCCAGAAGATAAGCTATCCAACTAGACTCCACTAGAACTTGGCCCAACCTGCGGACCTGAAGGGAGAAAAAGGATGGAAAATAGGGGGTCAGACATAAAGTCTGGTGAATATGATAATTCTACAATACTATTACCAAAATAACTGGACTAAGGCATAAGCTGGAAAACAAGAAAATGTCTATGAAGAGCAGATTAAGGACATAGACAATCGCTAAAGGCAACGTTATAGGCGCTCCTAAATACTAAAGGATAAACACTATACTGCACCACACCAGTCACCCTAAAGATTCATCCCACTTAGCTTCACTTAGAAACTTTCCCAATGGCTTTACGTACCCCTAGCTGACTACATAGGTGCCGCCTGCCCCTATCTCCACTAGGTGTACCCTACTTCCCATTATTCGATCGGCTCCCTAACTCATAGATACCCGTGCTGGCCCCACAGTGGGGTGTATCACTCCCCTAAAGTGGCAACCTGATACAACGGACATGCACGGCTTATACCTACACGATGCAACAACGTCTTACCTACCAGCCCGGGTCCACACACGCATATGAAACCCGTTGGACTTGCATTGCCACCGCTCCCTGTTTTGGCCTCTTATAGTCAAACCCAGTATGCGTGTCCCGTCTTCGACTTGGGTCGAGCCCACAAAGATACGTTTTGGGATACTGGTTGAAATGGGCCCCCACTATTTACCACAAGCATTCCACCTAAGCTTGTCCCCATTAGTCCATCCCACTTAACCCACTTAGTCATGTTCATTTACATGTGTGTTTGGTTAAGTCTAATCGTATTTCAAATGCCTCTAAAGGCAACCACCAGATTCCTCATGCCACCCAAGGCACCTACTTAACCCCCATGTCCCACCTTACATGATTATCTAGTTAAGTATTTCTTAGTTCATTAAGGCCATAACCTCATAAAGACCTCTCACATTAGACTGGCATTTATGGCAGCTGGATTTGTCGGGCGGGTCCGGGCAGTCTTACACCATAAAAGAGTCTAACCTCGTGTCTTTACAACTGTTATGCTTTAGTTTGGGCCTAGGACCTCTCACATTGGGCCGACATTTGTGACTACTGGATTTGTCGGGCGGGTCCGGGCAGGTTTACATCACAAACGGGTCCAACCTCGTGTCCTAAGCATTGATTATTAATAATAATCCACTTTCCCCCAATTTTAATAATTCCCTACTTGAATTATTAATTACTTCCAATTTTTAACAATGTCCATAATTGACTCAATTATGGACATTCATTCATGGTATGCAACATCTTACAAAATTGCACCCAATTTATTAATTCCTAATATTACCCCTACCCCACGTTTGAACGTTTATTCACAAAATATATGTTAGACTCGAATAGCCTAACTCATAGCATAAAAGAGATTATCATAATAACAACATGTATATGTGACCAAATGAATCATAATAAGGGGTGAAACTTGCATATGTCCAACTTGCATAGATTATACATGTCATGGATCTAAAGGTGTCAACTTGTTCAAAATTCACCTAATATGATCTCAATCAATTTTCATAAACTTACATATGAACATGTGTGAATCAACATCATCTAATTTTTTAACAACATGGTTTTATATGGGTACACCTAACTCAATAGGCAAATTCCCATAATCAAGTTTTATTTAATTATAGTTTCAAGTTTATGGGTACACCTAACCTAATAGGCAAATTCCCATAAACAAGATCCATTTAAATTAAGAAAAAAAAACATAACTTTAAGCATGATCCAACAACATGATTTTTCAACATAATATAGCATGATTTATAACATGGCATAGTATGATAGTATAACATAGCTTGACATGATTCTCAACATAGCACGACATAGCATAAGAGGATTTACAACATAGCATGACATAGCATATATAATTTACATCATACGACAACATAATAATATAATAAGAGATCAACAATATATAGAATTTACAATTACAAATCACATCACTTTCTTGTGATCCATTCATAACTGAGTCAAATTAGTTTGTAATAGTCTTGTGAGAATCATCATACTCACCAACCAAAAGAAGAGAATTAGAGAGAGAGTTCTTTGGTTTGATTTGTTTTGTTGAGTAGAATTTAGTTGTAGTAGATTAGGCTTCCTCTTCTTAGTTTGTGACGGCTACGCTGAACTCCATGGCAGCAGCATGACGGTAGCTTCTCTAATTTTACAAGTGATTTAGGTTTAGGGTCTACCCACTTATTTATAGATTTTAGAATGCATTTAGGCCATTAGATTTAACCTAGAAATAACCGCAGCCATTCAGACAAGATGGGGTTTATCTTGTTGACTCAGCAATGAGTCAGAAGTGACTCAGCAAACACTCAGCATATTAATGAACTTCTATTCATGTCATAAATATATATATATTTTCTACAATGTACATATTAGATACATCCCCCCCCTTTTACACACTTATTATTGTTTTTATATACATATTAGATACATCCCCTCTCTTACACACTTATTAATATTTTTATATTCATATTAGATACATCCCCTCTCTTACACACTTATTAATATTTTTATATTCATATTAGATACATCCCCTCTCTTACACACTTATTAATATTTTTATATTCATATTAGATACATCCCCTCTCTTACACACTTATTAATATTTTAGCAACTTTAGTGTTAATAGAAAATTCGGGGTGTTACATTCTCCCCTCCTTTTAGGATTTCGTCCCCGAAATCTTCAAGTCTGGAAGAATGTATATCCTACCATCCAAACGTCCATCTACTCATCCATCATACACAGGCATCCATTGTCCTTAAAAGACTTCTAATGCTTTATGATCATATGCAAGTGTGTGTTCATGTCCTTACCTAATGCGAAATCAGGCGGTCTACTGATTCAGTTGACCTCCTTAATGCAAATTATGTAAGTGTCATGAATCCATTATGTATGCAAAAGATCCTAATTGCTTACATACTACTTCTATATGCGTGCACACCCATTCAACCGAATGCAGCATCCATATGATGGTACAACCATTATACATCCATTCTACTAAATACATCCATATATATGCAATATGCAATATGAAGTGACTGAGCCGATCTAGTGCCTAAAGTGTGTGTATATATGCATCCACGAGCAACCACTAGCAAACACTTGCATCCATTTCGCATCCATCATACATAACATGTCTCAAACACATGTTTCAACCATAGGATTATCCTAACTAAAGGTCAAAGATACTAATGAGAGGACATACTAAAGATAAGATAAGATAAGCTAAGCGATAAAGGAGAAATTAAAAGACATACCCTCAAAAAGAAAAGGGTACAACGAACGCATCTTCTCTTCTGTCTCCCAAGTTGCGTTGCTCTCATCATCTCCCCATTGCACTTTAACCAGTCTGACCTCTCGATTCCTCAACTTTTTGATCTCCGACCCAAGAATGCATGTAGGAGCTCGTCTAATTGTTGCATCACGCTCTATTTCCACCTCTTTAAGCAAGCTCGGCTCTACCACCTCCGCGGTCTTGTGCAAACACTTCCTCAAATGTGATACATGGAATACGTCGTGTACTCCACTAAGTTTCTCAGGCAACTCCACCCTATATGCCATCTTCCCAATCCTGTTTTTTTTACAGGAAACGGCCCTACAAACCTTGGTGCTAATTTCCCCATGGACCCAAAGCGAACAACATTCTGTAACGGAGATACTTTGATAAAAACCATGTCCCCAATGTCAAACTCAAGATCTGTCCTCCTCTTATCAGCATACGATTTTTGCCTATCTTGTGCTGCTTTCATCCTCCTTCGAATCAACTCAATCTTCTCCGAGGTTTCCCTAACCATATC
The DNA here is from genome assembly GCA_030737875.1 of Allium sativum. Classification (NCBI taxonomy): domain Eukaryota; kingdom Viridiplantae; phylum Streptophyta; class Magnoliopsida; order Asparagales; family Amaryllidaceae; genus Allium; species Allium sativum. Next base: position 885,345,087 of record CM060915.1, on the reverse strand, counting down.
GGGCACAAGTAGGATTTTATCGGTAGATTCCCACCAACATGTAGGCGAACGGCAAGGCCTTCCATAAAGAGCTTCGAAAGGTGCCATGCCAATACTAGACTGAAAGCTATTATTATATGCGAATTCTACTAACGGAAGGTGCTCTTCCCATGTACCCCCAAAGTCTAGGATACAAAGCCTTAAAAGATCCTCTAGAATGCGATTCACCCTCTCGGTCTGGCCGTCTGTCTGAGGATGATATGCGGTGCTCAAACATAGCTGAGTCCCTACCACCTCTTGTAAACTCTTCCAAAATTCGCTAGTAAAGATGGGGTCACAGTCGCTTACTATACTAGAAGGAATACCGTGCAAACGAACTATCTCCTTAATGTATACAGAAGCCAACCACGGAGTAGTCCTCTTACTTTTCACGGGAATAAAATGGGCGCTTTTAGTAAGTCTATCTACTATAACCCAAATCCCCGTGTTACCCTTCCTTGATCTTGGTAATCCATCCACAAAATCCATTGAGATGCTTTCCCATTTCCATAGTGGAACTTCTAATGGGTGAAGCAACCCACCGGGTTTCTTTTGTTCTGCTTTAACTCGTTGGCACACCAAGCATCTAGCGACGTACTCGGCCACATCCTTTTTCATACCGGCCCAAAAGAAAACCCGCTTCATATCTTTGTACATCTTATCCCCGCCGGGATGAATGGTCATTTTTGAGCGATGAGCATCATCAAGAATGGCCTTCCTTAAGTCTTCGTCTTGTGGTACACAAAGTCTATTATCCCTTCGTAACCAACCCTTATCGTCTAGGGTATACCTACGAAGATGGCTTGACGACTCCCCCCCTTTGAGCTTTTCTACTATCTCAACCAACTGTGGGTCGTCTCGCTGTGCCTCACCAACCCGTCCTAGAAGTGTAGGTCTAACCTCCAAGGATGCTAACAGACCGGGTACTAAGTCAACGGAGGGTCTAAAGTCAAACATAGAGATGAATTCTAAGCTTTGTCGTTCAACAAACAACGGACTCAAGGACAACCTTTTCCTACTTAAGGCGTCTGCCACCACGTTACCCTTGCCCGGGGTATATGCTATTTCAAAATCGTAGGAGGCTAAGAATTCCATCCACCGTTGCTGCCTTAAATTCAAATCCTTCTGAGAGAATAAGTATTTTAATGATTTGTGGTCAGTGAACAGTTCGAATTTCTCACCAAGAAGATAGTGACGCCAAGACTTAAGCGCGAAAACAATTGCGGCTAGCTCTAAGTCATGCGTGGGGTAATTCTTTTCATGAACCCTCAACTGCCTTCCACCATAGGCTATTACTCTTCCCTCTTGCATGAGGACCGCGCCAAGTCCCGTCCCACAAGCATCAGTATAGATGGTAAACGGTTTATTCCCGTCTGGCAGCACTAAGACTGGGGCTGAAGTTAAGGCTCTCTTTAAACGTTGGAACGCATCATCGCAATCTTTGTCCCACGTAAAAACCAGGTTCTTCTTCGTTAACCGGGTTAATGGAGCTGATATTTTTGCGAAGTCTTTGATAAACTTCCTATAATAGCCAGCGAACCCCAAGAAACTTCTTACTTCGGTTGCATTTTTAGGGACCTTCCAATCTTGGATGGCCACCACCTTTGCGGGATCCACTGCTATCCCTTCTTTGGAAACCACGTGCCCTAAGAACCGTACTTCCTTCCTCCAGAAGTGACACTTAGAAAATTTTGCCTTAAGGTTATGCGCTCGAAGGGTTTCCAACACTTCCCTAAGATGTAGGGAGTGCTCTTCTTTATTCTTAGAAAAGACTAAGATGTCATCCACAAAGACTACCACGAATTTGTTAAGGTATTCCCTAAACACCCTACTCATCAAATCAACAAAATATGCAGGGGCGTTTGTCAAACCAAAGGGCATCACTAGCCATTCATAGAATCCGTCAGGAGTCCTAAAAGTAGTCTTATCTATACTATCCTCAGCCACTCTCAGTTGATGAAAGCCAGTGGCTAAGTCCAACTGCGCAAACACTAAGGCGCCAACTAACTGATCAAAGAGATCGTCAATCCTCGGCAGTGGGTGTCGGTTCTTTTTAGTAAGCTTGTTTAGTTCTCTATAGTCCATACAAAGTCTAAGAGACCCATCCGCCTTTGTGGCAAAAACTACTGGAGCACCCCACTCCGATATACTACGTCTTATGAACCCCTTCTTAAGCAACTCCTTTACTTGCTTATTGAGTTCCCTCCTTTCACGAGGAGCCATGTGGCGCACTGGCAAAGATACGGGTTTAGCATTATCCACAAGATAAATTCGAAAGTCTATCTCCCGCTTTGGAGGTAAGCCCTTCACCTCCTCAAACACATCCGGATATTCCCGGACCACTTCTACCGATCGCAGGTTCTCTACAGACGCGTCAAGCGATTCAAGATAACTTAGCATAACGGAATTTATGGGATTACAAAAGATGTCGAGAGCATTACCAAGGCGAGTCACGAGCCTAACTACTCTCCTTTCACAATCAAGAATGGCCCTATTTCTAGACAACCAATCCATTCCTAAAATTAGCCCATAGCCCGTGAAGCCCAATACATAAGCATCACATCTAAATTCAACGCTAAGTATAGAGATTTTCAAATCCAAACATATCATGGTCAAATGAGCCGAACCCCCAATTGGATTTGAAACGACCAAGGGATCCTCTACTAAACTGGTGTTCAAGTGCAGTGATTCAACTAATGATGCAGAGATAAACGAATGAGATGCGCCAGAATCGAATAAGGTACGGACAGGATGATCAAACAGAAAAACTAAGCTTTCAACAGAAATTGTTCTACCTCTTTCTTGCAGCGGTGGGGCCGCAATAGCCTGAACTTGCCCCCTTGCCTGCCCTGGTGCCATAAGAGCCTGCACCTGTCCTCCCGAGGTAGACCCTGTCCTCTGCCCCTTCTTTGGACAGTCCTTCACTAAATGTCCCGCATCTCCACAATGAAAACAACCAGTCTTCTTTTTCTTTCTACAATCTTTGCTGAGATGGCCAGGCGTCCCACAATTGAAGCATTTCTTCTTCCCTTTGCCATTATTGTTTTTACCACCCTTCTTATTTTGCTGTTGGGGTTTCTTCTGATCCCCTTTCTTTTCAACTGCCTTATCCTCATGCATAAGTGCCATTTCTACTAGCTTTTCAAAGGTGGCTCCCATAGGGATGTGGGTCATAGCCAACCCTTGCAACGGTTCATTCAAGCCTCTAACGAACCTCAAAGCTTTCTTCTCTGGCGTGTTCACCAACTCCAAGCCAAACCTTGCTAACTGATTAAATTTATTGACATATTCCTTTACTGATGAGCTCCCTTTCTTTAGTGCCAGGAATTTTTCCATATTTAAGTTCTCCTCTGCCCTTGAAAGAAACTTTGCCTCAAACCTTTGTCTGAAATCCGCCCATGAATCAACTGGACGTTCCCCGTTAGTGACCTCCCACCAAAACGAGGCCTCTCCCTTCATTAACCAAGCAGCTAAACGGACTTTCCTCCCATCTTCCACTTCAAAGATATCCAACAATTCCTCAGTCTCCTTAAGCCAATCCCTGGCCTCCACAAACGTCTCAGTCCCTTGAAAAGTTTTTCCTCCCATAGCCTTAAATTCCTTGCACGTCTTTGCAAAAGTGTCAACACGAGGAGGAGGAGGAGGAGGAGGAATGGGTGCAACTAGGGGTGGAGGAGTATCCGCTGGGCCTGCAGTGGTGGCCCTAGCCTCCAAGTATCTCCTAAACCACCCTGGAATCGTCACACCTTCTGGGAGATTAAGATCTTCAGCCATGCTGAAACGAAAAAGGAAAGATTCAAAATGGAGAATTCGAAAGATAAAGATAAGGATGTGGCTATTTGGGATTATGTTTTTCATAAAAACTCTCTTTAAATAACATGTTTTTTTTTTGAAAGCACTTCTTCCAAAAATACTTTAGAAAAAAAAAATATTTTTCTAAAAAAATTTTTTATCTGTTCTGGTAACCTTATGCTCTGATACCACGTGTAACACCCCACGTCCATTAATGTCACTCACAAAGGGAATGCATTAACTTCCATGGAGGTTTTAAGTGAATATAGAACAGTAAAATTACAACAAGACAGATATAAAATAGTACTTGGAAATTCAAAAACTTTATTTCATTGTAGCAGAAGTCAAAACATGTTTGATTACATCATAACACCATATTCAATGTCAAGTACAATATCTATCTTGATAAAACAAGTACATAATCCCATTACATGAATAGCCATTAAAAAGAAAGATAACAAGCTGGACTTTACTTCAGCAGTCCAAGCTTTCCAGAAGATAAGCGGTCCAACTAGACTCCACTAGAACTTGGCCCAACCTGCGGACCTGAAGGGAGAAAAAGGATGGAAAATAGGGGGTCAGACATAAAGTCTGGTGAATATGATAATTCTACAATACTATTACCAAAATAACTGGACTAAGGCATAAGCTGGAAAACAAGAAAATGTCTATGAAGAGCAGATTAAGGACATAGACAATCGCTAAAGGCAACGTTATAGGCGCTCCTAAATACTAAAGGATAAACACTATACTGCACCACACCAGTCACCCTAAAGATTCATCCCACTTAGCATCACTTAGAAACTTTCCCAATGGCTTTACGTACCCCTAGCTGACTACATAGGTGCCGCCTGCCCCTATCTCCACTAGGTGTACCCTACTTCCCATTATTCGATCGGCTCCCTAACTCGTAGATACCCGTGCTGGCCCCACAGTGGGGTGTATCACTCCCCTAAAGTGGCAACCTGATACAACGGACATGCACGGCTTATACCTACACGATGCAACAACGTCTTACCTACCAGCCCGGGTCCACACACGCATATGAAACCCGTTGGACTTGCGTTGCCACCGCCCCCTGTTTTGGCCTCTTATAGTCAAACCCAGTATGCGTGTCCCGTCCTCGACTTGGGTCGAGCCCACAAAGATACGTTTTGGGATACTGGTTGAAATGGGCCCCCACTATTTACCACAAGCATTCCACCTAAGCTTGTCCCCATTAGTCCATCCCACTTAACCCACTTAGTCATGTTCATTTACATGTGTGTTTGGTTAAGTCTAATCGTATTTCAAATGCCTCTAAAGGCAACCACCAGATTCCTCATGCCACCCAAGGCACCTACTTAACCCCCATGTCCCACCTTACATGATTATCTGGTTAAGTATTTCTTAGTTCATTAAGGCCATAACCTCATAAAGACCTCTCACATTAGACTGGCATTTATGGCAGCTGGATTTGCCGGGCGGGTCCGGGCAGTCTTACACCATAAAAGAGTCTAACCTCGTGTCTTTACAACTGTTATGCTTTAGTTTGGGCCTAGGACCTCTCACATTGGGCCGACATTTGTGACTACTGGATTTGTCGGGCGGGTCCGGGCAGGTTTACATCACAAACGGGTCCAACCTCGTGTCCTAAGCATTGATTATTAATAATAATCCACTTTCCCCCAATTTTAATAATTCCCTACTTGAATTATTAATTACTTCCAATTTTTAACAATGTCCATAATTGACTCAATTATGGACATTCATTCATGGTATGCAACATCTTACAAAATTGCACCCAATTTATTAATTCCTAATATTACCCCTACCCCACGTTTGAACGTTTATTCGCAAAATATATGTTAGACTTGAATAGCCTAACTCATAGCATAAAAGAGATTATCATAATAACAACATGTATATGTGACCAAATGAATCATAATAAGGGGTGAAACTTGCATATGTCCAACTTGCATAGATTATACATGTCATGGATCTAAAGGTGTCAACTTGTTCAAAATTCACCTAATATGATCTCAATCAATTTTCATAAACTTACATATGAACATGTGTGAATCAACATCATCTAATTTTTTAACAACATGGTTTTATATGGGTACACCTAACTCAATAGGCAAATTCCCATAATCAAGTTTTATTTAATTATAGTTTCAAGTTTATGGGTACACCTAACCTAATAGGCAAATTCCCATAAACAAGATCCATTTAAATTAAGAAAAAAAAAACATAACTTTAAGCATGATCCAACAACATGATTTTTCAACATAATATAGCATGATTTATAACATGGCATAGTATGATAGTATAACATAGCTTGACATGATTCTCAACATAGCACGACATAGCATAAGAGGATTTACAACATAGCATGACATAGCATATATAATTTACATCATACGACAACATAATAATATAATAAGAGATCAACAATATATAGAATTTACAATTACAAATCACATCACTTTCTTGTGATCCATTCATAACTGAGTCAAATTAGTTTGTAATAGTCTTGTGAGAATCATCATACTCACCAACCAAAAGAAGAGAATTAGAGAGAGAGTTCTTTGGTTTGATTTGTTTTGTTGAGTAGAATTTAGTTGTAGTAGATTAGGCTTCCTCTTCTTAGTTTGTGACGGCTACGCTGAACTCCATGGCATCAGCATGACGGTAGCTTCTCTAATTTTACAAGTGATTTAGGTTTAGGGTCTACCCACTTATTTATAGATTTTAGAATGCATTTAGGCCATTAGATTTAACCTAGAAATAACCGCAGCCATTCAGACAAGATGGGGTTTATCTTGTTGACTCAGCAATGAGTCAGAAGTGACTCAGCAAACACTCAGCATATTAATAAACTTCTATTCATGTCATAAATATATATATATTTTCTACAATGTACATATTAGATACATCCCCCCCCCTTTTACACACTTATTATTGTTTTTATATACATATTAGATACATCCCCTCTCTTACACACTTATTAATATTTTTATATTCATATTAGATACATCCCCTCTCTTACACACTTATTAATATTTTTATATTCATATTAGATACATCCCCTCTCTTACACACTTATTAATATTTTTATATTCATATTAGATACATCCCCTCTCTTACACACTTATTAATATTTTAGCAACTTTAGTGTTAATAGAAAATTCGGGGTGTTACATTCTCCCCTCCTTTTAGGATTTCGTCCCCGAAATCTTCAAGTCTGGAAGAATGTATATCCTACCATCCAAACGTCCATCTACTCATCCATCATACACAGGCATCCATTGTCCTTAAAAGACTTCTAATGCTTTATGATCATATGCAAGTGTGTGTTCATGTCCTTACCTAATGCGAAATCAGGCGGTCTACTGATTCAGTTGACCTCCTTAATGCAAATTATGTAAGTGTCATGAATCCATTATGTATGCAAAAGATCCTAATTGCTTACATACTACTTCTATATGCGTGCACACCCATTCAACCGAATGCAGCATCCATATGATGGTACAACCATTATACATCCATTCTACTAAATACATCCATATATATGCAATATGCAATATGAAGTGACTGAGCCGATCTAGTGCCTAAAGTGTGTGTATATATGCATCCACGAGCAACCACTAGCAAACACTTGCATCCATTTCGCATCCATCATACATAACATGTCTCAAACACATGTTTCAACCATAGGATTATCCTAACTAAAGGTCAAAGATACTAATGAGAGGACATACTAAAGACAAGATAAGATAAGCTAAGCGATAAAGGAGAAATTAAAAGGCATACCCTCAAAAAGAAAAGGGTACAACGAACGCATCTTCTCTTCTGTCTCCCAAGTTGCGTTGCTCTCATCATCTCCCCATTGCACTTTAACCAGTCTGACCTCTCGATTCCTCAACTTTTTGATCTCCGACCCAAGAATGCATGTAGGAGCTCGTCTAATTGTTGCATCACGCTCTATTTCCACCTCTTTAAGCAAGCTCGGCTCTACCACCTCCGCGGTCTTGTGCAAACACTTCCTCAAATGTGATACATGGAATACGTCGTGTACTCCACTAAGTTTCTCAGGCAACTCCACCCTATATGCCATCTTCCCAATACTGTTTTTTACAGGAAACGGCCCTACAAACCTTGGTGCTAATTTCCCCACGGACCCAAAGCGAACAACATTCTGTAACGGAGATACTTTGATAAAAACCATGTCCCCAATGCCAAACTCAAGATCTGTCCTCCTCTTATCAGCATACGATTTTTGCCTATCTTGTGCTGCTTTCATCCTCCTTCGAATCAACTCAATCTTCTCCGAGATTTCCCTAACCATATCGGGCCCAAGTAGGATTTTATCGGTAGATTCCCACCAACATGTAGGCGAACGGCAAGGCCTTCCATAAAGAGCTTCGAAAGGTGCCATGCCAATACTAGACTGAAAGCTATTATTATATGCGAATTCTACTAACGGAAGGTGCTCTTCCCATGTACCCCCAAAGTCTAGGATACAAAGCCTTAAAAGATCCTCTAGAATGCGATTCACCCTCTCGGTCTGGCCGTCTGTCTGAGGATGATATGCGGTGCTCAAACATAGCTGAGTCCCTACCACCTCTTGTAAACTCTTCCAAAATTCGCTAGTAAAGATGGGGTCACGGTCGCTTACTATACTAGAAGGAATACCGTGCAAACGAACTATCTCCTTAATGTATACAGAAGCCAACCACGGTGCAGTCCTCTTACTTTTCACGGGAATAAAATGGGCGCTTTTAGTAAGTCTATCTACTATAACCCAAATCCCTGTGTTACCCTTCCTTGATCTTGGTAATCCATCCACAAAATCCATTGAGATGCTTTCCCATTTCCATAGTGGAACTTCTAATGGGTGAAGCAACCCACCGGGTTTCTTTTGTTCTGCTTTAACTCGTTGGCACACCAAGCATCTAGCAACGTACTCGGCCACATCCTTTTTCATACCGGCCCAAAAGAAAACCCGCTTCATATCTTTGTACATCTTATCCCCGCCGGGATGAATGGTCATTTTTGAGCGATGAGCATCATCAAGAATGGCCTTCCTTAAGTCTTCGTCTTGTGGTACACAAAGTCTATTATCCCTTCGTAACCAACCCTTATCGTCTAGGGTATACCTACGAAGATGGCTTGACGACTCCCCCCCTTTGAGCTTTTCTACTATCTCAACCAACTGTGGGTCGTCTCGCTGTGCCTCACCAACCCGTCCTAGAAGTGTAGGTCTAACCTCCAAGGATGCTAACAGACCGGGTACTAAGTCAACGGAGGGTCTAAAGTCAAACATAGAGATGAATTCTAAGCTTTGTCGTTCAACAAACAACGGACTCAAGGACAACCTTTTCCTACTTAAGGCGTCTGCCACCACGTTACCCTTGCCCGGGGTATATGCTATTTCAAAATCGTAGGAGGCTAAGAATTCCATCCACCGTTGCTGCCTTAAATTCAAATCCTTCTGAGAGAATAAGTATTTTAATGATTTGTGGTCAGTGAACAGTTCGAATTTCTCACCAAGAAGATAGTGACGCCAAGACTTAAGCGCGAAAACAATTGCGGCTAGCTCTAAGTCATGCGTGGGGTAATTCTTTTCATGAACCCTCAACTGCCTTCCACCATAGGCTATTACTCTTCCCTCTTGCATGAGGACCGCGCCAAGTCCCGTCCCACAAGCATCAGTATAGATGGTAAACGGTTTATTCCCGTCTGGCAGCACTAAGACTGGGGCTGAAGTTAAGGCTCTCTTTAAACGTTGGAACGCATCATCGCAATCTTTGTCCCACGTAAAAACCAGGTTCTTCTTCGTTAACCGTGTTAATGGAGCTGATATTTTTGCGAAGTCTTTGATAAACTTCCTATAATAGCCAGCCAACCCCAAGAAACTTCTTACTTCGGTTGCATTTTTAGGGACCTTCCAATCTTGGATGGCCACCACCTTTGCGGGATCCACTGCTATCCCTTCTTTGGAAACCACATGCCCTAAGAACCGTACTTCCTTCCTCCAGAAGTGACACTTAGAAAATTTTGCCTTAAGGTTATGCGCTCGAAGGGTTTCCAACACTTCCCTAAGATGTAGGGAGTGCTCTTCTTTATTCTTAGAAAAGACTAAGATGTCATCCACAAAGACTACCACGAATTTGTTAAGGTATTCCCTAAACACCCTACTCATCAAATCAACAAAATATGCAGGGGCGTTTGTCAAACCAAAGGGCATCACTAGCCATTCATAGAATCCGTCAGGAGTCCTAAAAGCAGTCTTATCTATACTATCCTCAGCCACTCTCAGTTGATGAAAGCCAGTGGCTAAGTCCAACTGCGAAAACACTGAGGCGCCAACTAACTGATCAAAGAGATCGTCAATCCTCGGCAGTGGGTGTCGGTTCTTTTTAGTAAGCTTGTTTAGTTCTCTATAGTCCATACAAAGTCTAAGAGACCCATCCGCCTTTGTGGCAAAAACTACTGGAGCACCCCACTCCGATATACTACGTCTTATGAACCCCTTCTCAAGCAACTCCTTTACTTGCTTATTGAGTTCCCTCCTTTCACGAGGAGCCATGTGGCGCACTGGCAAAGATACGGGTTTAGCATTATCCACAAGATAAATTCGAAAGTCTATCTCCCACTTTGGAGGTAAGCCCTTCACCTCCTCAAACACATCCGGATATTCCCGGACCACTTCTACCGATCGCAGGTTCTCTACAGACGCGTCAAGCGATTCAAGATAACTTAGCATAACGGAATTTATGGGATTACAAAAGATGTCGAGAGCATTACCAAGGCGAGTCACGAGCCTAACTACTCTCCTTTCACAATCAAGAATGGCCCTATTTCTAGACAACCAATCCATTCCTAAAATTAGCCCATAGCCCGTGAAGCCCAATACATAAGCATCACATCTAAATTCAACGCTAAGTATAGAGATTTTCAAATCCAAACATATCATGGTCAAATGAGCCGAACCCCCAATTGGATTTGAAACGACCAAGGGATCCTCTACTAAACTGGTGTTCAAGTGCAGTGATTCAACTAATGATGCAGAGATAAACGAATGAGATGCGCCAGAATCGAATAAGGTACGGACAGGATGATCAAACAGAAAAACTAAGCTTTCAACAGAAATTGTTCTACCTCTTTCTTGCAGCGGTGGGGCCGCAATAGCCTGAACTTGCCCCCTTGCCTGCCCTGGTGCCATAAGAGCCTGCACCTGTCCTCCCGAGGTAGACCCTGCCCTCTGCCCCTTCTTTGGACAGTCCTTCACTAAATGTCCCGCATCTCCACAATGAAAACAACCAGTCTTCTTTTTCTTTCTACAATCTTTGCTGAGATGGCCAGGCGTCCCACAATTGAAGCATTTCTTCTTCCCTTTGCCATTATTGTTTTTACCACCCTTCTTATTTTGCTGTTGGGGTTTCTTCTGATCCCCTTTCTTTTCAACTGCCTTATCCTCATGCATAAGTGCCATTTCTACTAGCTTTTCAAAGGTGGCTCCCATAGGGATGTGGGTCATAGCCAACCCTTGCAACGGTTCATTCAAGCCTCTAACGAACCTCAAAGCTTTCTTCTCTGGCGTGTTCACCAACTCCAAGCCAAACCTTGCTAACTGATTAAATTTATTGACATATTCCTTTACTGATGAGCTCCCTTGCTTTAGTGCCAGGAATTTTTCCATATTTAAGTTCTCCTCTGCCCTTGAAAGAAACTTTGCCTCAAACCTTCGTCTGAAATCCGCCCATGAATCAACTGGACGTTCCCCGTTAGTGACCTCCCACCAAAACGAGGCCTCTCCCTTCATTAACCAAGCAGCTAAACGGACTTTCCTCCCATCTTCCACTTCAAAGATATCCAACAATTCCTCAGTCTCCTTAAGCCAATCCCTGGCCTCCACAAACGTCTCAGTCCCTTGAAAAGTTTTTCCTCCCATAGCCTTAAATTCCTTGCACGTCTTTGCAAAAGTGTCAACACGAGGAGGAGGAGGAGGAGGAGGAATGGGTGCAACTAGGGGTGGAGGAGTATCCGCTGGGCCTGCAGTGGTGGCCCTAGCCTCCAAGTATCTCCTAAACCACCCTGGAATCGTCACACCTTCTGGGAGATTAAGATCTTCAGCCATGCTGAAACGAAAAAGGAAAGATTCAAAATGGAGAATTCGAAAGATAAAGATAAGGATGTGGCTATTTGGGATTATGTTTTTCATAAAAACTCTCTTTAAATAACATGTTTTTTTTTTGAAAGCACTTCTTCCAAAAATACTTTAGAAAAAAAATATTTTTCTAATTTTTTTTTTTATCTGTTCTGGTAACCTTATGCTCTGATACCACGTGTAACACCCCACGTCCATTAATGTCACTCACAAAGGGAATGCATTAACTTCCATGGAGGTTTTAAGTGAATATAGAACAGTAAAATTACAACAAGTCAGATATAAAATAGTACTTGGAAATTCAAAAACTTTATTTCATTGTTGCAGAAGTCAAAACATGTTTGATTACATCATAACACCATATTCAATGTCAAGTACAATATCTATCTTGATAAAACAAGTACATAATCCCATTACATGAATAGCCATTAAAAAGAAAGATAACAAGCTGGACTTTACTTCAGCAGTCCAAGCTTTCCAGAAGATAAGCGATCCAACTAGACTCCACTAGAACTTGGCCCAACCTGCGGACCTGAAGGGAGAAAAAGGATGGAAAATAGGGGGTCAGACATAAAGTCTGGTGAATATGATAATTCTACAATACTATTACCAAAATAACTGGACTAAGGCATAAGCTGGAAAACAAGAAAATGTCTATGAAGAGCAGATTAAGGACATAGACAATCGCTAAAGGCAACGTTATAGGCGCTCCTAAATACTAAAGGATAAACACTATACTGCACCACACCAGTCACCCTAAAGATTCATCCCACTTAGCTTCACTTAGAAACTTTCCCAATGGCTTTACGTACCCCTAGCTGACTACATAGGTGCCGCCTGCCCCTATCTCCACTAGGTGTACCCTACTTCCCATTATTCGATCGGCTCCCTAACTCGTAGATACCCGTGCTGGCCCCACAGTGGGGTGTATCACTCCCCTAAAGTGGCAACCTGATACAACGGACATGCACGGCTTATACCTACACGATGCAACAACGTCTTACCTACCAGCCCGGGTCCACACACGCATATGAAACCCGTTGGACTTGCGTTGCCACCGCCCCCTGTTTTGGCCTCTTATAGTCAAACCCAGTATGCGTGTCCCGTCCTCGACTTGGGTCGAGCCCACAAAGATACGTTTTGGGATACTGGTTGAAATGGGCCCCCACTATTTACCACAAGCATTCCACCTAAGCTTGTCCCCATTAGTCCATCCCACTTAACCCACTTAGTCATGTTCATTTACATGTGTGTTTGGTTAAGTCTAATCGTATTTCAAATGCCTCTAAAGGCAACCACCAGATTCCTCATGCCACCCAAGGCACCTACTTAACCCCCATGTCCCACCTTACATGATTATCTGGTTAAGTATTTCTTAGTTCATGAAGGCCATAACCTCATAAAGACCTCTCACATTAGACTGGCATTTATGGCAGCTGGATTTGCCGGGCGGGTCCGGGCAGTCTTACACCATAAAAGAGTCTAACCTCGTGTCTTTACAACTGTTATGCTTTAGTTTGGGCCTAGGACCTCTCACATTGGGCCGACATTTGTGACTACTGGATTTGCCGGGCGGGTCCGGGCAGGTTTACATCACAAACGGGTCCAACCTCGTGTCCTAAGCATTGATTATTAATAATAATCCACTTTCCCCCAATTTTAATAATTCCCTACTTGAATTATTAATTACTTCCAATTTTTAACAATGTCCATAATTGACTCAATTATGGACATTCATTCATGGTATGCAACATCTTACAAAATTGCACCCAATTTATTAATTCCTAATATTACCCCTACCCCACGTTTGAACGTTTATTCGCAAAATATATGTTAGACTCGAATAGCCTAACTCATAGCATAAAAGAGATTATCATAATAACAACATGTATATGTGACCAAATGAATCATAATAAGGGGTGAAACTTGCATATGTCCAACTTGCATAGATTATACATGTCATGGATCTAAAGGTGTCAACTTGTTCAAAATTCACCTAATATGATCTCAATCAATTTTCATAAACTTACATATGAACATGTGTGAATCAACATCATCTAATTTTTTAACAACATGGTTTTATATGGGTACACCTAACTCAATAGGCAAATTCCCATAATCAAGTTTTATTTAATTATAGTTTCAAGTTTATGGGTACACCTAACCTAATAGGCAAATTCCCATAAACAAGATCCATTTAAATTTAGAAAAAAAAACATAACTTTAAGCATGATCCAACAACATGATTTTTCAACATAATATAACATGATTTATAACATGGCATAGTATGATAGTATAACATAGCTTGACATGATTCTCAACATAGCACGACATAGCATAAGAGGATTTACAACATAGCATGACATAGCATATATAATTTACATCATACGACAACATAATAACATAATAAGAGATCCACAATATATAGAATTTACAATTACAAATCACATCACTTTCTTGTGATCCATTCATAACTGAGTCAAATTAGTTTGTAATAGTCTTGTGAGAATCATCATACTCACCAACCAAAAGAAGAGAATTAGAGAGAGAGTTCTTTGGTTTGATTTGTTTTGTTGAGTAGAATTTAGTTGTAGTAGATTAGGCTTCCTCTTCTTAGTTTGTGACGGCTACGCTGAACTCCATGGCAGCAGCATGACGGTAGCTTCTCTTATTTTACAAGTGATTTAGGTTTAGGGTCTACCCACTTATTTATAGATTTTAGAATGCATTTAGGCCATTAGATTTAACCTAGAAATAACCGCAGCCGTTCAGACAAGATGGGGTTTATCTTGTTGACTCAGCAATGAGTCAGAAGTGACTCAGCAAACACTCAGCATATTAATAAACTTCTATTCATGTCATAAATATATATATATATATATTTTCTACAATGTACATATTAGATACATCCCCCCCTTTTACACACTTATTATTGTTTTTATATACATATTAGATACATCCCCTCTCTTACACACTTATTAATATTTTTATATTCATATTAGATACATCCCCTCTCTTACACACTTATTAATATTTTTATATTCATATTAGATACATCCCCTCTCTTACACACTTTTTAATATTTTTATATTCATATTAGATACATCCCCTCTCTTACACACTTATTAATATTTTAGCAACTTTAGTGTTAATAGAAAATTCGGGGTGTTACAAAAAGGTTAGAACAAACTACGTTGGAGCAGCACTTCGTCGTCGCCATTGAATTAGATTAACAAAACAATGGGTCTACATTCTTATTTATAGGGGAAGTGGAGAAACATTGTCCTTCGGATTCAAAATTAAAACATCAGAACCATCCTCGTCGTCAGAACGTTCCAGAACCGTGGTGGGGTCGACTCAGGTGTCGACCCCCCTTTGGGTGGGTCGACCTATGGGTCGACCTCACTATTGGTGGGTCGACTCCTAGGTTGACCCCCAATGGTCTGTTTTTCCCCCTTAAATCTCCCGTTCGTGCATTTTCATTTTTTGAACCTATTTCTCGAAATTTCTGGATAGACCTTATCACATATATATATGTATAAGCTTCTTATATGTATACAAACTTCTAACGCTCATAACTTCTTCATACGGTGTTTGTTTTACGCAAACCAAGTGTCTATCTTGGCCAAAATTTCGAGGTGGACACGATTGTGCAGTCTGTTTTACTTAATTATAGATATTAAATTAAGTTATTTGTATTTTATTATCCTGAGTTAAAAATGCGGGGTGTTACATTCTCCCACCCTTAGGAATTTTCGTCCCCGAAATTTGATAAGGGTAAAATCAACTAACCCATCGCATAGTATACTTCCAATATGTGTGCATCCAATTTCTGCAAACATTGTGCATTTTTTCAAAGTC
Organism: Allium sativum; assembly: GCA_030737875.1. Taxonomy (NCBI): domain Eukaryota; kingdom Viridiplantae; phylum Streptophyta; class Magnoliopsida; order Asparagales; family Amaryllidaceae; genus Allium; species Allium sativum. The sequence goes on along the minus strand of CM060915.1, from coordinate 885,329,261 downwards.
AAGTACAACATAATAATGCATGTATGCCTAATCGGTACCCCCTGTATGTATGCAAACTTTTCAAAAATCCTTTTAAAGTATGATGCTCACATCCTAAATATACTGGCAGTTCTTCATGAATGCACTATTTTGAAAATCAAAATACTGTTTCATCCTATTTTTCCCACACTCTTACTAAGTAAGAGCATAGTTCATCTAATTGTTGCATCCACCAACTAACATTATTTTTTCGAATTTCATAAAAATCTAATTTTCTGAATTTGATTTCTTATATTTCAAAAGGTGGAAAGCGGAAAATATTACATCTCCCGTTTTTCTTTTGTTTATCTTTTTCCAACCGTACTTGGATTTTATGTAACTATTTATAAAAAAATTCTGTCTTTCCCATCCAAGCACAGCCCACATAAGAATGTTTTCTTTTGTTACCGATTTTCTTTTTCATTTCAAGAAAATTGGGTATAGTAGAAGTTTTCTTACTAGATAGTAGAATTTTACGCAATAACTACATGCCGCTAAATCAAAGTGAAATTAAAGCATAATTTTATTATATCAAAGAAAATACAAACCTTACTAACATACAGTAGATCTCAATCATAGATTCTACTACAACAAGATAATACTAAGATAGTTGACATCCGACACAAGCGGTCTAGAGGATCACCACTAAAACGGAGGTCTGGGTCCCTGCCCAAAGATGCCACGAATAAAAGAATCCAACCCACCCAAAGTATCCTCCACTCTGCCTAGATGCTCCTCCTATCGCCTAGTCCCCTCCCTAACTTCTAGCTGCATGTCTTGCATATCTGCCTGCATCTGGTCAAACCGATGCTGTGCAACGTAGATCTCCTTTAAACTCTGCTGCTTTGTCCAGGCAGCCTCTATCGGTGCTCGAATCATCTCCTGCTACCATCGCAAAATATCCTGATGCTCCCTAGCTAGCTAAGCCTGTCTATCTAAGATAGTCCAAACCTCATTCCTCAGGTCCCCGTGCTCTCTGGATGACCACGTATCCCATCCAAAAGCCTGGGAGGTTCCGACACGTCCCCACCACTGCTGCTCCGTGCCTGTATACTGGTACTCATCTAAGGGATCAAAGTACTGATAAGGCTGCGGCTCTGATGCTTATGACTGTTGAGGATCCATCTCTGGCATGGGATGATGCCAATAGGGTTGTACTCCTAAGTTCTGTTGATCCTCCTCGTTCAGCTGATCGTCATCTGCCTCATCATCCTCTGCATCCTCCTCCTCTTCATCTCCCTCTCCTAAATATCCTCCTTCCTTTTGGTCATGCTCCATTGGCTGTGGGTCCACAGCCATCAACTCATGAAACTCAATCTGCATCCTAGTCAACATGCTCAAGTCTATAATATGTGCAAGATGAGATATAAAATTTTCCCTTGTCAAGGGAACCTGAGACCGTACAAAAACTATGGTCCAGAAACGTCCATGGGGAATTTTCCTTTTCCTCCATTCCCGAAAGGAATCATAATACCGTAGGATCAAACGTGCCCAATTTATATCTATCCCAGTGAAAACTGCATAAGTAGTAAGCCTAATCGTAGGAGAAACCCTATCAAAGCCATCTGTCTTGGCAATCAAATTGTATTGTAGTCTGCGTACAACTACCCAAGCTAAGGGGTGTAGATGTGTCATATACTAATTCCTTTGGTCTTCATTTACAAAAATTCTATGCAAAACCACTAGATCTGTCATTTCCACCTCGTCTACATTTAAGTCCCATCCCCTTATATCTAGCAAGGCCCCAAACTGGGCCTCAGTGAATCGGATTTGTACCCCTTTTACCTTGGACTCAGAAACCACCATGTTATTTTCTTCACTAATTACCAAATTGTCAACGAAAAGATGTACTAACCTTGGAAAACCTCTTCTCTCTACAATGTTATGATCCAAGATGCTATCCAACCAACATTATTGAACAATGCTTCCAAACTGGTGCCCACAAAGTCTCCAAACTTGACTGGTCTTCCAAGTAGAATTTTGTGTCCTGCGGTGCTTGCATACGCCTCTATTATGTCTCTCCGATTATCACACCACACAAATTCTTTAGGGATTAATTGAGGAAATGCAGCGGTAAGGGGAGGTTTGCGTTGCATGGCGATTTTTTTCCAAATTGAGGGAAAACTCTAGTAGATCCGGGTAGAGAGCATTGAGAGCTTCGATCTGGCACCAAAATTGCGTGAAATGGTGGAGATTTGAGGTGGTGGTGGGCTTGGGAAGTGGGGGAAATCGATGGGTTTTGATGGCTGGATGGGAGCAAAATGGGGATGAAGCCTTCGGCTTCGTTCCCTTTTTATTTATTTTTTCCGCATCGTGGGTGGGTCGACCCCCTGAAGGGGTGTCGACCTAAGGGTCAACCTACTGCCTGGTGGGTTGATCCACTGCCTGGTGGGTCGACCCACCTTAGGTCGACACCGGGGTCGTTCCACCCCTTTTTTCGGAGCATAGAGGGGAAGGCTGGTCAACTGTTTTGTAGTCGTTTCTGTTACCTTACCACTCTTAGAAACTTTCCACATTCCTATGATTCATTTTTTGGTCAATCTCCCTTCGTTCCTGCTTACATCTAATCCATCTTAACCCTTCCTAATAAGGTTTCAATATCAAACCCACTACCCAAACATTGTCTCCTGGGATTCTTCTCTATTCGTCCATGTACTGTACACATTCCATCCAAATTACCTAAGTGTCTCTAGTTTACATATCAATTTCTTTGGTGTAAAAAACAAACATCCCGCTTCTTACAATATTACAGTTTTCCTATTTATTGGGTTCTTCTTTGGATCTAGATATATATATATATATATAATATTTATATTCTTAAAAAAACAAATACGTTCACTCACTGTCTATACAAGAATCCTAAACCTGAGCTCTAATACTAGATGTGACAACCCGAATTACAATGGACCGAAATTTTTTCAAAATTCCAATCCATCGAAACTTGGATTGGTTTGCTCTGGTATCCTATAGAAAAGGCAAAGACATAAAATATGTCAGAGCTCAGAAAATATCTCATAGCGGAATGGATATAATATAGTATAATCAAAACATAGCCTTACCATATTATTAATACTGCCTAACCAGTATCCAAAGCTATCATGCCTCTTCCACAAACCTAACCTTCGAGTATGTTATGAGGAGGGGGTCAGAACACAAGTTCTGGTTACTGGATTTAAACTATACACTTTGGATAATCCTACATATTCCGTTCAATCATGTTATCTTATTTATTAGGTTACTTGGGTTATCAGCACTCAAGGCTTACACACACGTCGTACCCATTTAATTCCCAGTGGATTAACCTAATATAGTATATATGTAGCTACCCATCGTATTAAGGTACACCTCATGGTACCCCACTCGCACGGTTTCCACCGTAGTACCATCAAAATATATGCAGTCCCTCATCCTGCACCGTAGTGCCGTACCGATAACAATATTACGTTCCGCATATATCTGTCATTACTATGCTACGCAAATGTATGGGCTACCACCTTTGTTCGAATCAGAATTCAAACCGGAGTAATGCCCTTAATTCGACGATACACCACCCAGAGCCGACATGCATGTATCTAGACTGTCCACCATACGTATCTTCTATTGTAGCTTGATGCCTCAATCGCACGTCCTCTAATATGCACCGAATTTCATGGCAGGGCAATACAAGAAACACAGAACTCAGTCGGGAGCTTTTCCATATCTGTACACGCCCGTCTTTAAAGAGCCTCTATATACAGATATACCTAGGTTCTGTTTTCACGGTGGCTATAGCCCCACCCCGGGCCCTCCCTCAACTAGTAAGACGATAAGAGCTAAGCGACTGCCCCTACGCAAACAATCTAAACATCCATATGGCATCTCCCTTCAACCCCTTACCTCGATAGTGATAGGTGAATGGTTTCTTGGGCTTAGTTATAGTCTTTTCGCATCCCACTGGCTGCCGATGATGGGTATCCGACGATCTACTATCCTTGTTGGTAATGACCCTCCGCCTCCCCGTTGAGGCAACCGCCGAATCACCCTGGTGTCACTGCAACACAGCATTCTAACTGCATAGCTACTTCTGCAGTCAAGGCACTCCCACTTAGTAGATACGCGCATACCCAACCTCTACGAGCACAGCCTAAGACATATGTCATCACACAGAGGACTACTAGGAGCACCTTACGTACCTCAGGAAGCCGCGTGCTTCCCCTTCCAGTCCTTTGGAGCTGTCAGAACAATCAGATGAATGTGCGCTCCTCTCGTGCCTTATAACACCTCGATGATCTACCCTATTGGGTTATTCACCCTCAAACGTACGGACAGGTCCAAGCGCACCACTTTAATATGTTGTTATACCATATGTATAAACATTCTTTTACGCGCTTGCTTTTCCTTACAAGGTTTCCTTTTAACTTGGTTATTCCAATTCACATTGAATTCTTCATCAGTTACCAAATTCCTCTTGCTTAATAATTTCAATTATATAACTTAACTCATTTAGGTTTATTAATAAGCCTACAATATGTTGTTCTTTAAATTGTGGTCCAAGGTCTATGACCCACAATCCCTTTTCTATTCTTGTTTGGTTACGATAACATGTTCTACTTAGCAGGTTATTATGCATGTCTAAATTCTATCATTTCCAAACGTTATGCTTACCCTAAAAGGTGTCTTTAGTTACATAACTTTATTATCTCTACCGATTTTGTATACCACTTGGTGTATTTAACTACATAACCTTATTAGGCTAAGTTTATGGCCTATATGTAAATATTACCCACCCCCTTAGATTTACATAACCCACCCATTGTTCAACCAATTTTACTTAACCCTAACTTTAGTTTATATTCATATAGTCCCTATTGATTCAACGAGGTTAAGTATTCAAGATTTATTACCATATTTCCATTTATGGTTATAGAATGCTAAACCTCCCACATTAAGCCTGCCATTTATGGATGCTGGATATGCCCGACGGGTCCGGGCAGACTTATTCCACAAATTGGGCTTAACCTCAGGTCTGAGCTCATCTCGCATTTGTACACTTAGACCTATCACATTAGATTCAACACATGCGGTTGCTGCATATGCCGGTCTGTTCTGGGCAGACTTCCACGCAAGTGCAATCTAACCTCGTGTCATAAGTGTAGTTACAGTTTCTAATTACTGTAATCCTAGGCATTTCATTATTATCCAATTAATTATACCGATGTCTTAATACCCATTTACCCAATTATATTCATGATGGATTATATGTCCAAATTCATATTCATTATTCAAATTATGTCAATTCATATTTTACATAAGATCCAATTTGTGCCCAATTCATTTTTGTACTTATGATCTAATTTAAGATCTTTAAACATAATTTGATCGATGCCCCAAGCCCATATTTATTTATTCAATTCTATGTTAACATGAATCCATATAATCATATGCTTACTCCAATCATTCCGTATATTTAATTGGGACAAATTTACATGTAAATTTTTTAGCATTCCAACTAATCCAATATATAAACTATTCATATTAACAATTTGACGTTATATCATGCTAATCATTCCCGCATGTCATCTACACCCCTTTAATCATTATTAGCATATGTTTAGCCATCTTAACATGTTATATTCCAATTTGTCATAATGGGGAATGCTAAACAGTAATATGCCATTATCTAAAATAATATGGCTTAATCCACTCACCTTGTAAGCTTTCCAAATCCTGGATCTGGTCCAGATCTATCCTTCTATAGTTTTCTCCTAATTAGATTCAGAACCTAACAATCATGGATTTACTATTTAACTAAAAGAGAAAGGGAAGAAAGAGAAGGGAATTGAAAAGTAGACCAGATCATGGAATTACCTCATTTCGATAAGAGATCTAAAATTAGCATAAATCCATTGTGATTGGATTTTAGGAAAAGGATAGCTGATGTAGAATCCAAGATCTCCAAGCTTGAATAACTCTTATAGGTTGAAGAAGAAAAGGCTAGAACAGACTACGTTAAAGCAGCACTACGTCGTCGCCATTGAATTAGATTAATAAAAAAATGGGTCTAGCGTCTTATTTATAGGGGAAACGGAGAAACATGGTCCTTCAGATTCAAAATTAAAACATTAGAACCATCCACGTCCTCAGAAGGTTCTAGGATTGTGGTGGGGTCGACCCCGATGTCGACTCCCCTTAGGGTGGGTTGACCCCCGTGTTGATGGGTCGACCCCCAATGGTCTGTTTTCCCCCTAAATATCTCGCTTGTGCATTTTGATTTTTTGAACCTATTTCTCGAAATTTCTGGATAAACTTTATCAAATATATATACATATAAGCTCCTTATATGTATACAAACTTCTAACACTCATAACTTCTTCATACGTTGTCTGTTTTACACAAACCAAGTGTCTATCTTAGCCAAAATTTCGAGATGGACGCGATGGTGCAGTCTGTTTTACTTAATTTTGGATATTAAATTAACTTATTTGTATTTTATTATCTTGAGTTAGAAATGCGGGGTGTTACATCTAGTACATCGAGAATAAGATGATCTCTTCCACTATAAGGTGATAGACTAGGAACACATTCAAATGTACCCTAACTACTACCCTAATCGATAGGCTCCCTAATCCGCGTAGACACTCTATGCTGGCCCCACCGTAAGATGTATCACAACCTAAAGTTGCAACCCTTCACTGATATGCATAGCCCCATGTCTACAGGTGTTATAGTCGTCTTATACCCCTCTGCCTGGCTCATGCATGCACATGGCCCGGTTGGTTTGCGCCGCCCACACCATCCTCCAAGTTTAAATCTCTTACAATTAGTCCAGCAAGCGTGCCCCATCTCTGACCTAGTTCGGAGTACATATTTGATACCTACTCCGGGTTACTGGCTGAAATGTGTCCTGTAACACCCCAAACTTTTAACAGCACTAAAGAGAATACATTAAATAATAATTAATTTAATATTCAGAATTAGAGGAAACGGATCGCACCATCGCGTCCGTCTCAAAATTCTGGTAAAGATAGATATTTGGTTTGCGCAAAGCGGACATCGTATGCAGAAGTTAAGAGGGTTTTAAGTTTGTATATGCGTAGAAAAATTATATACATACATATAAGTCAGAGACGAGTCAGAGCTCAGTTAGAATTCTATCCAGAACCGTTCGAATTCGAAAATTTCATCAGAGCGCCAAAATTCCTGCTCAAGGGTTCAAATCCCCTCGAGGGGTGTAAACCTAGGGGTCAACCCCTTTGAAGGGGTGTCGACCCACCCACAAGGGTGTCGAAACCCCTAGGGCTGTAGTGGCTATCGGATTCAGAGGGCTTTGCAGCTATAAATATATGGCTATTTCTCATATTTTTTCATTGGAAGTCATGGAGGCCATATGCTACTGGAATGCGAACTGAACCGTTTTCTAAAACTACATACTTTGCAAATCAAATTCAGAATTCAAGATCCATTCTCTCTATTCTCTAAACCTAACGATGTGAATTCTTGTTGCTTTTAGGTTTAGATAAACAAAAGCAAATTATGAAAGACTGCGATTTGGATATGTGTAAACCATGAATCTATGCTATTATCATATCTGATACTATGTCATGATAGATCTGTCTCTTTGTGATTATTCTGCTATGTCATGATAGATCTATTTCTTTAGATCCAATTCGATTGTGATTATTCTGCTATGTCATGATAGATCTATTTCTTTAGGTCTAATTCAATGGTGATTATTCTACTATGTTATTATTATGGATCTTGGTTTGTAACTATATTGTGGTTAATATAAATCTGTCAATATGAATAGTTATGTCATTGGATAGACCTAACCATTTATGTAAATCATGAACATACGCGACCTCGAATTAGTTAGGATTGGATCTAAATCTTTATCTAAATTGTAACTTCTATGGCATGCTATTTTGTGGATTTGTGTAGATCTATTTCTAAACTAGTTGATCTAATTTATATGGACATTGAAACTGTTAGTCAATCCAAGATTTTCACATTGTGTTATCATGTTAGATCTATTTTAACCTCTAGATCTAGATCAGTGATCCAATCTATCACCATGTATTATTATGATAGATTTAAACAAATGGGACATCTAAACTGCTGATTTAGATCCTACTATGCTTATTGAGACATCATTTTATATTCATTTTATATTCACTAGTTTTATGTTCAACTTGTTATGATAATAATTATATGTCCATGCCAGTATGTGTGTTCACATTATCATGCTAAGTTTATGTTTATGCCAAGATGATCACTTTTGTTACATTCCTATTGTCTTTCCCTATTATTGTTTATGACCAGGCTATTGTCTAGCCTAGGTATACTGCCAATTTTGTGAGGGCACTAGTTAAGGAACGGGGGAAAAAGGGGTTAATATTGGCATAATTTGAATATGAACATTATTGGACATGTAATTCAAATTATTGGGTAATATAGGTATTGACACCTATAAAAGGGAAGGATTAATTAATTGGTAAATTAATTAAAAATCGAATGTTTAGTAATTACAATTAGGAATTATAATTGTACTTATGACACGAGGTTAGATTGCATTAGTGGTGGAAGTCTGCCCAGACCCGACCGACATATCCAGCATCCACTATTGTTGAACCTAATGTGGAAGGTATAAAATTGCAAATACGAATCGGGCTAAGACACGAGGTTAGGCCTAACTGTTGAATAAGACTGCCCGGATCTGACCGGCATATCCAGCACCCATACGTTGTAGGCCTAATGCGGGAGGTCTAGCCCATTATAAACCATAAATGGACATGGTAATGAATTGGACTACTTAACCAAATCTAATCCATATGGATAGTATGATATAGAACTAAAGTTAGGGTTAAGTAAAAATTGATTGGACCAGTAGGAAGTTAAGTAAATCCTGGGTAAGTGGGTAATATTAGTATATATATGCCCACAACTTAACCATTAAACAAATATGCTTGGATCAGTGGGAGGTTAAGTAAATCTTGGGTAGGTGGATAATATTAGGATATATAGGCCTACAGACTTAACCATTAAATAAACAAGCTTGAATCAGCAGGAGGGTTAAGTAAATCTTGGGTAGGTGGGTAATATTAGTATATATAGGCCCACAAACTTAACCGATAAAGTTATGTAATTAAAGACACCTTTTAGGGTAAACTTAAATTGTAGAAATGATAGGGTTATGCATTAAGGACACCTATAGGTAAGCATAACCGGTTGGAAGATTGGGGGTTTTGTATTAAAGACACTTGTAGGTAAGCATAACCGATAGGAAGACTGGAATTATGTAATTAAAGACACCCTTTAGGGTAAGCATAACTGGTAGAAATAAATAAAGGTTATGTAATTAAAGACACCTAGTGGTATACATAATCAGTAGATAATGTAACATGGTTATGTAATTAAAGACACCTAGTGGTATACATGACCGGTAGATAATGTAATAAAGTTATGTAATTAAAGACACCCTTTAGGGTAAGCATAACTAGTATAGGGCTATGTAATTAAAGACACGTAAGGGTATACATAGTCAGTGGAAAACCTAATGGCGATACAAGACAAGGTGTGAGCTTGTATCATATTTTATGGGGCTCATTTCAGTCAATATCCCGGAGTTGGTATCAAGTAAAGAACTCCGTACTAGGCGGAGAAGGGGCACACTTACTGATTGATTGTAAGAGATACAAACGAGGCAGATGGTGTGGGCGGCGCAAACCGACCGGGAACATGTGCGTGCATGGGCCGGGCAGAGGGGGCTAGGACGACCGTGACACCAGTAGATATGGTTGTGCACACCATGGGTTGCCACTTTAGGAAGTGATACCTCCTACTATGGGGCCAGCACAGGATATTTACGGAGTAGGGAACCGATTGATTAGGGTAGTGGTTAGGGTATACTTGGACGTATGACCTAAGCCTACTAACTCATAGTGGAAGGGATCATCTCATTTCAGTTATACTAGTAATAGTGCAGAGTAATCACTAGTGAGGCACATACACCTAATCCTATCTACCTTGTCACACCTGCCATTTATGTAGTGATCTCCCTTATCCAATTTATATGCCTATCATGTTGCTTTTATTTATTTACTGGATTAAAGTAACTAGACTCGCCAGACTTTATGTCTGACCCTTTTTTTTTCTCCTTCTTTCTTCCGTTTCTCCTCCCCAGGTTCTCAAGGGAGGGAATTCTCAGGCTTAGTCAGGACTCTGTTATAGTCATGTTTGCTTCTAGATGTATTGCTCAAGCTTCCATCTTTGCTACTATGGCTTATGATTTTGGGATTATGCTTTCTTTGTTATTGTACTCTGATATTTAAAGTACAAGACAGAAGTTTTTAATGATGTACCGAGTTTATGTATTTTCAGACATATGGTGTAACCATGCTTTATGATTAATAAAAGTTTTTTTAATTTCGCTATTATTTTATATCTGCCTTGTAATGTTTCTATTCTGTTTACCTATAACGCTTCACGAAACTTAATGCATTCCCTTAGTGAGCGACATTAACGGACGTGGGGTGTCACACTTGGTATCAGGGCTAAAGGTTACCAGATTGAAGAAAGTTTTTGAAAATTATTTTCAAAAATGTTTTAAAAGAAAGCATTTTCAAAAAGAAAAGTATATTTTGAAAAACATATTCCCCAAAGCCATAAGAAGTATCTTTCGATTCTACGCTTGATTCCTTTTTTCTTTTTGTCCGGGAGATCGATTCTTCTCGAAAGATGTCCCCATTCCGGCATAATGCCATAGCTACGTTTGAACAGTGGCACATGTCGAAGGGAAATGAAGTGCCTAACCCCCATCTGTAGCTGCAGTAGTATCGCTTGCGGCTAATTTTCTCAAGCTTCATAAGGATTTCCGTGCGATGGAGGCAACTTTCAAGAGACTTGTTAGCTTATTACACAAGGATGGTAAAAAGGAGAACATGGGAGTTAGGGCGAAGGAGTACAACCCAGGATGAGAAAAATGATGGCCCGGGAAGGGAATATAGATAAAGTTCAAATAAAGGTGAAAAACAAAAAAAAGTTACAGTTGAGGAAACACAAAATAAAAAGGTATGGCCCAACAAAATACGGCAACAACAACAGAAGAAGGGCGGAAAGAATGACAAGGCTAAGGGTAAGAAGAAGCGCCATAGTTGCGGGCAAGAGGGTCACTTGGCCTAGGACAACAAGAAAAGTAAGAATGCTTGCTTTGTTTATAAAGAGGTTGGACACTTTTCTAGGGAGTGCCCAAGGAAACAAGGGCAAGGTCAAAGGACAGGAACCTCTGGAGGGAAAGCGAATGCTCTCGTGGCTGGTGCACCAAATAGAGGTAGAAAAGTTTCCATGGAAGGTTTGATTTCTCTTGCACTCTTCCTATAAGAATTCTTTTTTGATTCTAGCACTTCGCACTCGTTTATATCTAGTTCGGTAGTTGAATCTCTGCACTTAAATACTAGTATGGTAGTGGATCCCATTATTGTCTCAAACCCCGTAGGTGGTTTGGCTTATTAATCTATGATTTGTCGGGGTTTGAGAATATCTGTGTTAGGCATCGAATTTGAGTGCGACGTATATGTGCTCGGGTTTATGGGCTATAGGTAGATTCTAGGAATGGACTGGCTTACCACATATGGTGCCATTCTGGATTATGAGACGAGGGCCGTTAGGCTTCTGACTTGTCATGGGAGGACCCTCGAAATTTCTTGTGACCCATAGGGGTCGGTTATGCTTAGTTTCCTAGAGTCTCTTGATGCATCTGTCAACTATTTGCAATCTGTTCCAGTGGTTCGAGATTATTCTGACGTTTTTGATGAGGTATGGGACTTACCTCCGAGGCACGAGATCTATTTTCATATATATATCTGGTGGACAATACAAAGCCAGTTGCATTACTAATGCGCCATATAGCTCCAAGGGAAAGGAGGGAGCTGAGTAAGCAAGTAGGAGAGCTACTTGAGAAAGGGTTTCTTTTGGGATGGGATGAAGAAAGATGTAGTTGTGTTGTTTCTCAATATCTGATTTGTCAGCAAGTCAAAGCTTAGCAAAGGGAACTCGGTGGTTTATATCATCCTTTAGAGGTCCCGCAGCGGAAGTGGGAGAGCGTCTTCATGGATTTCATAGATGGTTTGCCCAGATCAACGAGGGGCAACACCGGCATTTGAGTGGTAGTAGATAGGCTTAGTAAGAGCACTCATTTTATTTCCAGTTTAGAGTAAGAGGACGACACCATGGTTGGCAGCAATTTATGTTCGTGAGATAGTTCGTCTTTATGGAGTACCTTCCAGCATCGTGAGCGATCGTGACCCCATCTTTACCAGCGAATTTTGGAGGATCTTAGAAGAAGCATTAGGTACACAGTTGTATTTGAGCACCACTTAACATCCTCAGACCGGCAGACAGACGGAGAGGGTGAACAAGATTCTTGAAGATCTTTTAAGGTCGTGCATCCTATACTTCGGAGGGACTTAGGAAGAGCATCTTCCTTTAGTATAGTTTGCCTATAATAATAGTTATTAGGCCAGCATCGGCATGACACCCTTCGAAGCATTGTATGGATGACCCTGTAGATCGCCAACTTATTGTTGGGAATCTACAGAAAGATTATTACTTGGAGAAGATATGGTTAGGGAAGCATCCAAAAAGATTGACCTTATTCGACCGTGGATGAAGACAGCTCAAGATAGGCAGTAGTCCTATGCAGATAAGAGAAGGACTGACAACGAATTCGAAGTGGGAGACTTAGTTTTTATCAAAGTATCACCTCTGAAGAATGTGGCTCGCTTCGTATTAGTAGGGAAGTTGACGCCTAGGTTTGTGGGACCATTTCCTATAACCGAAAGGATTGGCCAATTAGCCTACAAAGTAAAGCTCCAGAGAATTTATCCGGTGTTCATTACGTTTTCCATGTCTCTCATCTACGGAAGTGCCTGCATGACACATCGAAAGTTGTTGAGCCGAGCATGTTGGAAGAAGTCAGAGTGGAACGGGAGGCGACAGTCAGACGAGTCCCTACCCGTATTCTTGGGCCAGAGGTTAAGAAGCTGCGCAATAAGGAGATCAAGTTGCTAAAGGTTTAATAGGGTGATATCCCAGAAGATGCGACTTAGGAGACTGAAGACAAGATTCGTGCTTCATACCCTTTTCTTTTCGAGGGTATGTTTTTGACTCCTTTTTCCTAAGTTTTATTAGTGCTTGTTTCCGTCAATAGAATATATCTTATCCATCGTATTTTCGACAATTAGATAGGAATCCTATGGATGTAAACATGTGTTTGAAACATGTTATGTTTGATGGATGCAAGAGGATGTAAATGTTTGCTAGTGGTTGCCTGTGGACGCATAGACACACACATTAGGCACTAAGATCAGCTCAATCACTCTCGTACTGCATATGGATGTGTGTGCATTTTCTTTTCTTTTATGAATGGAAATGGATGAGTTAGTGTGATAACCCCAAACTTCCGTGGTTCAAAAGTAAGGATAATCATTTTGGAATACAACATATTTACAACAAAAACAGATCTCACATAATTATCATAACACATAAACCATTGCAGAGGAAATAGATGTCATTAGCATCATAATATCCAATACATCAGAGTACGCAGTACAGGATACAACTTAGCCAAATAAAGAGTCTCAACAAAATGGAAATAAGTTTTCAAATGGAAAAGAAACAAGTCTCAAACTCCATCACATACATCAAAGCTACAGAAGGTAAAATGTCTCAAAGCAGAAGTAAAAACTAGAGAAAAGGTCTTCTTCTTCTTCCTTTCAAGCAAGCTCCAATCAGAATGTATCACCTGAACCTGTCAATTGGCTGTCCGTATGGAAAGAGGGCACCTGAGTTTGCAAAAGTGAAACAAACTACGAGTCAGTCATGGGACTGGTGTGAGAATTCTTCCTATACTAACTATCAATATGGCGAATCACAGGACCACGCCATTAATGTGGAACGGTTTACTCCATTGGATTGCCAGTGCATGATTTAATAAAGTTTATATAAAAAAGCGAAATGACTTTTGAAAAATGAAATCATCATAAGACTCAAGTCCTATCACACAATGCAACGCACACAGGAGGATAGAGTTTTCCCTTATGATGATCAAACATGCTTAATACGTGTAAAATAATATTTTTATATTTTTATTAGTGTCTAAGCAGTATTAAAATACTTCAATATAAATATATCAATCCTAGATGGCATAGTACCCCATCCTACTATGTCGCCGTATATAAGTTTACAATCAAAACCGAAATGTCGACGTATTGGGAATTGGTTTTCTGTCATGAAATCGAGGCTAGAGATCGTCCTCTTCCGATTCGAGACACTCAAGCAAGTGCCTCAAGATCACACCTATGGGCAACCCTTGGAACTTCAGGGCCGGTCCCCACCTAACGGTAGTGGATTAATTATGCCTGAACACACATTTCCCGGTTCCTATGAACCTATAGTATGACCACTTCCAGCCTATAAAAACCCTAAGGTACCTCAATCCATAATCCACATAAGTAAAATGCCGAGCCGTGTTAAAGCACCAGCACTACCCCTAGCTAGAAAGAAACGTGTGCACTCCCTGTAGTCCTAATCCCGTTTTTGACTCATACCGGGGTGTGAGGCTCGCGAAGTCACGTTATACACAAAGCTATGCCTAAACAGGCTATGCTTTGATCATCAACCACAAGGCCTGCTTTTCAACAAAGCCTTGATCATTGCATCTTGGCGTGCCACCTTGACAATTCACGCCATGTGATCGACAACTATTACTATATGCCCGGGTGTTAAGTAGAGAATAAATTCTCCACCACCAAACAGACATATATTAATACAAGTCGTTTTAATTACATGAAATGAATTCCAACGTCAGACACGCATCCATTTACAAGTCCGTTCTGGGTTTGAACGAAACAGGAGACACCAAAAAGGCGCTCGCTTATCCGCACGACCAACACACACGTCCGGACAATTACTGCTTCAACCCCGTCCTGGGAGCAAGTCAGTCCAAGGCATCAGTAGTCGTCGTCCATTCGATGTGAAGATCGCCGGTCTTCAACCATCGTCTTCTTACATCTTTGATTTAATCGCCGTGCAATTATTTGAAATGAGTTAAACTCGGTCTTTTCAAATAATTGTCGCATAATTAAAATTTAAAACATTTCATATATATTTATAACTATTTATCGCTATTTTTATTTATTTGAAAATAGCTCAAAATAAATAAACGACGCTTCGGGTCAGTGGGCGGCCTTGGCGTTGTTTTTACCAACTTTTGATTTACACGTATCTTAAAATCTAACCATCAGATTTTGATAAAATTGATATCGTTGGAAAGCTCTTCCCAAAGCGGTCCTAACTGTTCCAGTTTTGGTAAAATCCAACGGTCGGATCTTTCGGTATAATCGTTTGAAGTTACGATTGTCGATACGCGAACTGTCGCTCTCGTTTCACTAAATTTTATATTTATATTTATATATACAAACCTCTTGGCGATTTCCCATTATTAAAATCCATTCTTTTTATTCTATAAAAACAATATTTTTGTTCGCCAATTCTAATGCGACAAAAATGACGTTTTCAGCCATGTACATTTTTATATTCAATAAAATAACATTTTTGTTCGCCAATTCTAATGCGACAAAAATGACGTTTTCAACCGTGTACATTTTTATATTCAATAAAATAACATTTTTGTTCACCAATTCTAATGCGACAAAAATGACGTTTTCAACCATGTACATTTTTATATTCAATAAAATAACATTTTTGTTCGCCAATTCTAATGCGACAAAAATGACGGTTAAAAATGTACTCTTTCTTTAATTACATAAAAATGTTCTTTTTACCCTATTCATTCTAAATACACAAAAATGTACTTTTTAGCCTATTCGTTTTAAATACATAAAAATGTACTTTTTATCCTATTCGTTTTAAATACATAAAAATGTACTTTTTATCCTATTCGTTTTAAATACATAGAAATATACTTTCTATCCTATTCGTTTTAAATACATAAAAATGTACTTTTTATCCTATTCGTTTTAAATACATAAAAATGTACTTTTTATGTAATTCATTTTTATAACATAAAGATGTACTTTTATGTTTCTATAAAATGTAAATATTTTATCTCTTTCTCCTTTACATTGAAAAATGTAAATTCTTTACCTTTACATTGAAACATGTAAACCTTTCATTGTTACATAGAAAAATGTAAATCTTTCATCTTCGCATAGAAGAATGTAATTCTTATGTTTTTACATAGAAAAATGCAAATCCTATATCTTTACATAGAAAAATGTAAATCTTATATTTTAACATAGAAAAATGTAAATCATTTATCTTTACGTAGAAAAATGTAAATCTTATATCTTAACGTAGAAAAATGTAAATCCTGTGTTTTAACATAGAAGAATGTAAATCCTATATTTTAACATAGAAGAATGTAAATCCTCTAATTATCTTTACATAGAAAAATGTAAATTCTATATTTTAACATAGAAAAAATGTAAATTTTCTAATTATCTTTATTACATTAGAAAAATGTAAATTTTCTAATTATCTGTATTACATTAGAAAAATGTAAATTTCCTAATTATCTGTATTACATTAGAAAAATGTAAATTTTCTAATTATCTTTCCTTAATGCACATTTTTTCTTTATAGGGGATATTTTCCTATCCAACTCATATGTCAAATTGGTGTCAAAATATGATAAGAAAAAAATAATGGTTTTTGTCTAACCATTTCTATTTACCCAACATCGTAATTTCAATATCCACAAATATAATAATATGGTTTTTGATCTAAACATTTCTATTTACCCAACGTCGTAATTTCAATATCCACACATACAACACAATATATGATTTGGTGTATAAATTTTGATGAATCACAATAAAAGGTCTCATCTTTATTTTATTTGTAAATCAAATAAAATATCTAATCTTTATTTGTAAATCAAATAAAATATTTAATCTTTATTTTATATTGGAAATAAAAATAAAATATCTAATCTTAATTTATCTTTTAATTAAAATTTAAAAGATTTAAACTTTCTCTATTTTATAAATCATAAACAAAATAAAGAATCAATCTTTTTGTTTATTTTGCAAAACGAAATAAAAATTCAAACTTTTGTTTTTATTTTGCCAATCAAAATAAGAATTCAACTTTTGTTTTTATTTTGCAAATCAAAATAAAGATTCAACTTTTGTTTTTATTTTGCAAATCAAAATAAAGATTCAACTTTTGTTCTTATTTTGCAAATCAAAATAAAGATTCAACTTTTGTTTTTATTTTATGTTGTTAATCAAAAATAAAGATTTAAACTTTCTTTGGTAAATCAGAATAAAGATTCAATTTTTCATTTTATTTTGTAAACCAAAATAAAGATTCAAAATTTCATTTTTGTTTGTAAAACAAACAAGATTCAATTTTTCATTTCTATAAAGAAATAAAAATAAAAATAGAAATAAAAATAAAAATAAATCTAATAAAATGAGAACTTTATAGAGATTACATCAGAATTTATAGATCTAAACTAACGTGGCAATATCATGGTATCACAACGAATATTAATCAACCATACAACAATCACAACATCGTAGATAAGAAACAATAACATACAATGATTCACATAACAAATATAATTAAATTATTTAATTATTCAAAATTTAGAAATCTCACAGTCGTTGCAGATTTTGGCCAAAATTCAAACTATTCAGAATGGTCCCGTTTCAGTCTCAACACGTTTTATTCGCTGTTACGATTCCAATGCTTCCGAAATCGTCAAATTCTAAGTTGAAACGAATCGATTATCGTTAAATCAAGCGTTAAAACAATTTAAATTAATTAATTAGTTAGGAAATTAACCTCTCTTCTTCCTTCATTTTAACAGGTCGTGGGTTTTCACTTCTAGTTCAAACCTAGGGCTGTAATTTGTGATTGACACAAGACACGGGAGGGGGATCGGACGGTGGCACGGTGTCGGGCTAGGGGCGGCGCTCGAGGGGGGTTGGTGGCGACTGGCTCGGTGCGCCGAGGAGGGGCCGACGGCGGTGCAAAGGCGGCGCCTTTGGGGCGTTGGTGCTCGGATTTCAGGCAACGAGAGGACGATCTATCCATATGAGATTAAAGAGGGAGGAAAGGGCTTCAATTTGGTATATGTGAGGGGGTTTAATTCGTCAAGATGGAGGAGAAATTGGTGGAGGAAATTCGGAGGTCGGTGGCCATGGGATTCGAGGGCGGCGGCTGTAGAACGAGGGTGAACAGTAGTTTTTAGGGTTTTAAATTCCTATATTTATAATATTTTTAATGTATTTTTACAATTAAATCCATATCTTTCAAACCGGTTCAATTTCAGTCCAGCAGAAGGTGCCCCTAGCCAATAGCCCATATTCCGGATCCAATGGGATAAGTCCCATCAACCCAAACGGCTGTCTTTGGCCTGTATTATTTAATTTAATAATTAAATCCTTTATTAATTTAATTTGTCTGCATAAATAAATTCACATAGGCCACATACGGACTTAGAAAAATCCAGAAAAAATATATTTGGCTTCGTTATAACGATACGGTCCTAACAAAACTAATTTCATCGAATTCTGAGACTGTTTGAAAAATGAATATTTTTCAGTCGATTAAATTTAACTGAAATCGACCAAACACATTTTCCTTCGCCATGCTCACATATTAATTCGAAAAATTCTTAAAATTGAAACCTAGCAATAATTCAACATTCCGGTTCCCACAAAAGTGGGTTCGTCGAAAACAGAGATCATTTGAAAATTGACTATTTTCACTGGCTTTAATATTATTTAAAAATGATTTTTTTTTAATTTCTGCCACATTTTTCCACCAAATTATTTGAAATAAAAATTTTAAATTGGTTCGGATTTTCCGGGTCGTTACAATCCCCCCCCCCCCCAATTTAAGAATTTTTCGTCCTCGAAAAGGAAACAAAGTAAATAGGAAACAAGATGGAAAATGTAAATTGTGGTAAACGTACCTTAATATAATAGTTACTCGGAGATGTCCACTCTGCACTTGGGGTAAGCATTTTTGATGCTATCCTCTGTCTCCCGAGTACAGTCTCTAGGGTCCCCACTCCATTGAACTTTGACTAGGTTGATCCTCTTGTTCCTCAAAATTTTGGTTTCTTTGCCAATGATCTTAATCAGGTCCTTTCTCACTGTTAGATTTGGGGCAATATCTAGGACCTGTTGATTTAGTTCATCCTCTATCAGATCTGGATCATGCACATGCTTGCGGAGTTGAGACACATGAAATACATCATGCACCCCTGGCAACCAGTCAGGCAGCTGCACTCTATATGCGAGAGTACCAATCCTTTCTAGGATAGGGAATGGACAAATGAATCTCGGTGCCAACTTTCCTGTCTTCCCAAAGCGAATCACGCCTCTCAAAGGAGAAACCTTCAAGTATACTCGATCACCCACAGAGAATTCTAAATTTCTTCTTCGTTGGTCTGCATGGCTCTTCTGTCGGCTTTGAGCAGTCAACAAGCGTTTCTTAATCAAGTCAACCTTATCCGATGCTTCTCGAACCATGTCGGGGCCCAAGACTAGTCGATTGCATGACTCCACCCAACATGCCAGAGATCTGCATGGCCTGCCATATAGTAATTCAAATGGTGACATCTTCAAGCTTGCTTGGTAGCTATTATTATAGGAGAATTCCACCAAGTGCAAGTGGTCCTCCCATGAACCGCCATAATCAAGAATGCAAGCTCGCAACAAGTCTTCCAAAACACGATTCACCCTCTCAGTCTGGCCATCTGTCTGAGGGTGATAGGCAGAGCTCAGATTCAACTTGGTCCCAAGCTCTTCTTGAAAAGCTTCCTAGAATTTGCTGGTAAATAATGGATCCCGATCACTGACGATGCATTTGGGAACCCCATGTAGTCTGACTATCTCTTTAAGATAAAGCTGTGCCAAATTACGAGCTGTTCTATTGGACCGAACAGGTATGAAATGGGCAGATTTTGTTAAGCGATCCACAATCACCCATATGATATCATTCCCTTTTCTGCTTCGGGGCAAGCCATCTATAAAGTCCATAGAAATTTCCTCCCACTACCAACCTAGAACTCGCAGTTGTTGCAACAAACCGGCCAACTTCTGTTGATCACTTTTACCTTGCTGAAAAGTGGGACATCTAGCAACGTAAATAGAAATATCTCTCTTCATCGCTTTCCACCAAAATGTGCGCTTAAGATCATGGTACGTCTTGTTTACACCTGGATGGATGCTAATTTTAGATTTGTGGCACTCATCCATAACTTCTCTTTTTAGCTCAGCAGTGTCTGGCACACAAATTCGCCCTTGCAATCTAAGGGTCCCATTATTGTCAATCTGGAAACTTGAGGCCTCGCCCTTTCGAACTCTCTCACAAAGCTTCTGAATAAATTTATCATTCTTCTGAAGAGCAGAAATTTTATCAATCAAAGTATGAGTGATAATGAGACTGGAGATAATGAGATTGTTGCAATCTGCATTCTTTCACTGAGTGCATCGGCTACCATGTTGGCTTTTCCCGGAGTATATAAGATATCCAGGTCATATGATGCAAGAAATTCAACCCAGCGTTGCTGTCTCATATTCAAATCTCTTTGGGTAAAAAGATGTTTCAAGGATTTGTGATCTGTATAAATTTCAAACTTTTCACCCAAGAGATAATGCCTCCATATTTTAAGAGCAGACACAATGACCATTAGCTCAAGATCATGCGTGGCGTAATTCTTCTCATGCGGTTTCAGCTGACGGCTAGCATATGCGACTACTCTGCCTCTTTGCATCAGCACCGCACCAATACCGTAAATAAATAAGGGATAACATGTTAAACTGAGATTTGATATTAAAGGAAAATGTTATCTCTGACATGTTGATTTATATAAAAAAAACCTTGTTTAGAAGCGTCGGTCCAGACCTTCAATTCCTGATTGCCATCTATGATGGTCAACACAGGAGCATTGGTCAACCTCTTCTTTAGCTCTTGGAAAGCTGTCTCGCATTCTGGTGTCCAATTGAATTTCATATGCTTTTTGGTCAGGTTTGTCAATGGGCAAGCTACCTTCGAAAAATCTTTGACAAATTTCCGATAATAGCCAGCCAGTCCTAAGTAACTTCTGACCTCTGTGGGAGTTTTAGGCTGCTTCCACTCTTGGATGGCTGATATCTTTCCTGGATCTACTGAGATGCCTTCCTTTGATACAACATGGCCGAGGAATTTCACCTCTTCTTGCCAGAATATGCATTTAGAAAATTTTGCTTTCAGCACATTTCTTCGCAAAATCTCTAAGACTTCTCCCAAATGTTGTTCATGCTCAGCAGTAGATTTAGAAAAGATGAGGATGTCATCGATGAACACGAGAACAAATTTATTTAAAACATCTCTGAACACTCTATTCATCAAATCAACAAAATATGCTGGAGCATTACATAGACCGAAGGGCATTACTAGCCATTCATAAAAGATATCCGGTCCTCTAAAAGCAGTTAAAGGCAAACATTCTTCTGCAATGCGAAGTTGATGGAAGCCTGTAGCTAGGTCCATCCTAGAAAATACTCGCGCTCCATGCAAGCGGTCGAGCAAGTCATCTATACGAGGCAGTGGGTATTTGTTTTCAGAGTTTGTTTGTTGAGATCATGGTAGTCTACACATAGCCTGAGAGTACCTTCTGATTTTGGGACGAACACCACTGCTGCACCCCATTCTGAGAAGTTGGGCCTGATTAGACCTTTCCACAAAAGTTGCTTGGTTTGATTTCTCAGCTTCTCTTTTTCTTTTGGCGACATTCTCCGAATGGGATGTACGACAGGCCTTGCATTCGGAGCTAAATCAATTCTGAAGCTGATTTCTCTATGCGGAGGTAAGCCCTCAACTTCTTTGAATACATCAGCGTAATCTTTGACGATAGGGATATCCTCAATAGAAGTAGGGGCAACTTCTAGAGAAGACCAGAATGCTTTTCTGTCGGTGGCTGAGCCATGGCAGGGGATACATACATTACCGAGTTTAGTTTTAACTTTGACAATTCTTTCGGCACACTTGACTTCAGCCCCATGCCTCGATAACCAATCAATCCCAAGGATTACATCATACCCAGAGAAATTCATAACAATTAGATTTATAGGGAATTGGTAGCAAGAGTAGGAGATCGGCACTCTACAGTATTTATCGAGTATAAGAGAACCTCCTATCGGACTATTGGCTCTAATCAACTCTTTAAGTTTTCTTGGTTTCAGTTTCAACTTTTGAATGGCATCATTAGAAATAAAGCTTCATGCAACACCAGTATCAAATAAGACAGTAATAGGGATGTTCTTGATATTAAGCGTACCTCCTAAGACAACGGGTTTACCTGGACCCAGGGCAGAAGCTGGGGCATCTGCTCCCTCATAAACATGTGCCACTTCAGTTTTCTTCAACAGGGGACAGTTTCTGGCAAAGTGCCCCGGCTTATGGCAGTTATATCAATCCTGGGTGTTCCTGGGGTTCTGACCACGGTTCTGAGAACTCTGACCACGGTTCTGGGAACTCTGACCATGGTTCTGACTAGGGCCTGAATCATTTCTCTTGACCTTTTTAGGTGCTCTACACTCGTAATCAAAATGTCCAATCTTGCCGCAGTTATAGCAGGTCACCTTGCTCCTATCCCTCTTCTTCCCTTGGGGCTTAGCGTTAGAAGAATTGCTCGCCTCCGGTTTCTTGTTAGCCTGTTCCTTCTGGTTGTTGCCTTGACTTTTCCCTCTATCCTGTGGTCCAGACTCGTCATTTTTCTCGTAGCGGCACGCCATCTCTGCTACTTCATTGAAAGGAAGCTTGATATGAGCAGTGACTCGGTTCAAATATTTCTTTAACAGACCCTTGATAAAAAATTTATTCTTCTCTACCGGATCTTGAATCAAACCAGGAGCATATCGTGAAAGCTCATCAAACTTCCTCACATACTCAGAAACGGTCATATTCCCTTGCTGTAGGTTAACGAACTGCTCGTGCAGGCGCTCTCTAGCTTGTGGGGGAACATACTTCTCATTGAAAAGTTCCATAAATCTGGCCCAAGACATATTGGCCACATCAATGCAGATCTTGATCGTATCCGACCAATGCCCGGCTTCTTCTTTTAATTGCCATACTGCCAGGTAACGCTTTCGCTGATCTTCCAGTTCTAAGCCCTCTAGGATCTTTTCACAATCTTTAAGCCATGCTTCCGCCTGAATCGCAGACTCTCGCCCCGTGAAAGGTACACCTCCTAGGTTTTTGAATTTCTTTGACATTCTCTCCAAATCGAAAGGTTGTGGAGGTGGAGGTGGTTATGCTATGACCTCTGAAGTATGCTGTTTGATGGGGGTCTCGTCTCTAGCTTGCCCTCCAGCTCCTACTCGGGCTACTCCTCTAGCCCCGCCTCGAGCTCCACCTCGGGCTCCGCCCTGGGCTGTTCTTGCTCTAGTATCCATTTAAATCAGTCTGTACCTTCAAGGAAAGAGTCAGACCAACAAAAATGAGAAATTTCAAGAAAAGATAAGATAAGGACAAGATGAAAAGATGATGATGTAATGACTGATAAATATGTGCTATTCTGCTGTGCTCATCCTAGGACATTACTAGTCCTATCTCTAATGAGCTACTCGTCTTAGAATAATGTGGATTCTATCTAGACGAATTGTTCTAAATATGTTATATTCCGAAGCTAAGGTTAACCTTAGGCTCAGATACCAACTGTGATAACCCCAAACTTCCATGGTTCGAAAGTAAGGATAATCATTTTGGAATACAACATATTTACAACAAAAACAGATCTCAGATAATTATCATAACACATAAACCATTGCAGTGGAAATAAATGTCATCAGCATCATAATATCCAATGCATCAGAGTACGCAGTACAAGATACAACTTAGACAAATAAAGAGCCTCAACAAAATGGAAATAAGTTTTCAAATGGAAAAGAAACAAGTCTCAAACTCCATCACATACATCAAAGCTACAGAAGGTAAAATGCCTCAAAGCAGAAGGAAAAACTAGAGAAAAGGTTTTCTTCTTCCTTCCAAGCAAGCTCCAATCAGAATGTATCACCTGAACCTGTCAATTGGCTGCTCGTGTGGAAAGAGGGCACCCGAGTTTGCAAAAGTGAAACAAACAACGAGTCAGTCATGGGACTGGTGTGAGAATTCTTCCTATACTAACTATCAATATGGCGAATCACAGGACCACGCCGCTAATGCGGAACATGCTTACTCCATTGGATTGCCAGTGCATGATTTAATAAAGTTTATATAAAACAGCGAAATGACTTTTGAAAAATGAAATCATCATAAGACTAAAGTCCTATCACACAATGCAACGCACACAGGAGGATAGAGTTTTCCCTTATGATGATCAAACATGCTTAATACGCGTAAAATAATATTTTAATATTTTTATTAGTGTCTAAGCCGTATTAAAATACTTCAATATAAATATATCAATCCTAGACGGCACAGTACCCCATCCTACTATGTCGCCATATATAATTTTACAATCAAAACCGAAATGTCGACGTATTGGGAATTGTTTTTCTGTCATGAAATCGAGGCTAGGGATCGTCCTCTTCCGATTCGAGACACTCTAGTATATGCCTCAGGATCACACCTATGGGCAACCCTTGGATCTTAGGGCCGGTCCCCACCTAACGGTAGTGGATTAATTATGCCTGAACACACGTTTCCCGGTTCCTATGAACCTATAGTATGACCACTTCCGGCTTATAAAAACCTCGAGGTACCTCAATCCATAATCCACATAAGTAAAATGCTGGGCCATGTTAAAGCACCGACACTACCCCTAGCTAGAAAGAAACGTGTGCACTCCCTGCAGTCCTAATCCCGTTTTTGACTCATACCGGGGTGTAAGGCTCGCGAAGTCACGTTATACACAAAGCTATGCCTAATAGGGTATGCTTTGATCATCAACCACAAGGCCTGCTTTCCAACAAATCCTTGATCATTGCACTTAGCGTGCCACCTTGACAATTCACGCCATGTGATCGACAACAATTACTATATGCCCAGGTGTTAAGTAGAGAATAAATTCTCCACCACCAAACAGACATATATTAATACAAGTTGATTTAATTACATGAAATGAATTCCAACGTCTGACACACATCCATTTACATGTCCGTTCTGGGTCTAAATGAAATAGGAGACACCACAAAGGCGCTCGCTTAACCGCACGACCAACACACACATCCGGACAATTACTGCTTCAACCCCGTCCTGGGAGCAAGTCAGTCCAAGGCATCAGTAGTCGTCGTCCATTCGATGTGAAGATCGCTGGTCTTCAACCATCGTCTTCTTACATCTTTGATTTAATCGTCGTGCAATTATTTTAAATGAGTTAAACTCGGTCTTTTCAAATAATTGTCACATAGTTATAATTTAAAACATTTCATATATATTTATAACTATTTATCGCTATTTTTATTTATTTTAAAATAGCTCAAAATAAATAAACGACGCTTCGGGTCAGTGGGCGGCCCTGGCGCTGTTTTTACCAAATTTTGATTTACACGTATCTTAAAATCTAACCGTCAGATTTTGATGAAATTGATATCGTTGGAAAGCTCTTCCCAAAGCGGTCCTAACGGTTCCAATTTTGGGAAAAATTCAACGGTCGGATCTTTCGATATAATCGTTTGAAGTTACAATTGTTGATACGCGAACTGCCGCTCTGCTTTCGGTAAATTTTATATTTATATTTATATATATAAACCACTTGGCGATTTCCCATTATTAAAAATCCATTCTTTTCATTCGATAAAAACAATATTTTTGTTCGCCAATTCTAATGCGACAAAAATGACATTTTCAACCATGTACATTTTTATATTCAATAAAATAACATTTTTGTTCGCCAATTCTAATGCGACAAAAATGACATTTTCAACCATGTACATTTTTATATTCAATAAAATAACATTTTTGTTCGCCAATTCTAATGCGACAAAAATGACGTTTTCAACCATGTACATTTTTATATTCAATAAAATAACATTTTTGTTCGCCAATTCTAATGCGACAAAAATGACAGTTAAAAATGTACTCTTTCTTTAATTACATAAAAATGTTCTTTTTATCCTATTCGTTCTAAATACACAAAATTGTACTTTTTATCCTATTCGTTTTAGATACACAAAAATGTACTTTTTATCCTATTCGTTTTAAATACATAAAAATGTACCTTTTATCCTATTCGTTTTAAATACATAAAAATGTACTTTTTATCCTATTCGTTTTAAATACATAAAAATGTACGTTTTATGTAATTCATTTTTATAACATAAAGATGTACTTTTATGTTTCTATAAAAGGTAAATATTTTATCTCTTTCTCCTTTACATTGAAAAATGTAAATTCTTTACCTTTACATTGAAACATGTAAACCTTTCATTGTTACATAGAAAAATGTAAATCTTTCATCTTCACATAGAAGAATGTAAATCTTATGTTTTTACATAGAAAAATTTAAATCCTATATCTTTACAAAGAAAAATGTAAATCTTATATTTTAACATAGAAAAATGTAAATCCTTTGTCTTTACATAGAAAAATGTAAATCTTATATCTTAACATAGAAAAATGTAAATCCTATGTTTTAACATAGAAGAATGTAAATCCTATATTTTAACATAGAAGAATATAAATCCTCTAATTATCTTTAAATAGAAAAATGTAAATTCTATATTTTAACATAGAAAAAATGTAAATTTTCTAATTATCTTTATTACATTAGAAAAATGTAAATTTTCTAATTATCTGTATTACATTAGAAAAATGTAAATTTTCTAATTATCTGTATTACATTAGAAAAATGTAAATTTTCTAATTATCTTTCCTTAATGCACATTTTTTCTTTATAGGGGATATTTTCCTATCCAACTCATATGTCAAATTGGTGTCAAAATATGATAACCAAAAATAATGGTTTTTGTCTAACCATTTCTATTTACCCAAAATCGTAATTTCAATATCCACAAATATAATAATATGGTTTTTGATCTACCCATTTCCATTTACCCAACTTCGTAATTTCAATATCCTCACATACAACACAATATATGATTTGGTGTATAAATTTTGATGAATCAGAATAAAAGGTCTCATCTTTATTTTATTTGTAAATCAAATAAAATATCTAATCTTTATTTGTAAATCAAATAAAATATCTAATTTTTATTTTATATTGTAAATCAAAATAAAATATCTAATCTTAATTTATCTTTTAATTAAAATTTAAAAATTCAAACTTTCTCTATTTTATAAATCATAAACAAAATAAAGATTCAATCTTTTTGTTTATTTTGCAAATCAAAATAAAAATTCAAACTTTTGTTTTTTATTTTTCCAATCAAAATAAGAATTCAACTTTTGTTTTTATTTTGCAAATCAAAATAAAGATTCAACTTTTGTTTTTATTTTACGTTGTGAATCAAAAATAAAGATTTAAACTTTCTTTGGTAAATCAGAATAAAGATTCAATTTTTCATTTTATTTTGTAAAACAAAATAAAGATTCAAAATTTCATTTTTGTTTGTAAAACAAACAAGATTCAAATTTTCATTTCTATAAAGAAATAAAAATAAAAATAAAAATAAAAATAAAACTAATAATGATGAGAACTTTATAGAGATTACATCAGAATTTATAGATCTAAACTAACATGGCAATATCATGATACCACAACGAATATTAATCAACCATACAACAATCACAACATCGTAGATCAGAAACAATAACATACAATGATTCACATAACAAATATAATTAAATTATTTAATTATTCAAAATTTAGAAATCTCACAGTCGTTGCAGATATTGGCCAAAATTCAAACTGTTCAGAATGGTCCCGTTTCAGTCTCAACACGTTCTATTCGCTGTTACGATTCCAATGCTTCCGAAATCGTCAAATTCTGAGATGAAACGAATCAATTATGGTTAAACCAAGCTTTAAAACAATTTAAATTAATTAATTAATTAATTAAGTAGTTAGGAAATTAAACTTTCTTCTTCCTTCGGTTTAACAGGCCGTGGGTTTTCACTTCTAGTTCAAACCTAGGGCTGCAATTTGCGATCGACACAGGACACGGGAGGGGGATCCGACGGTGGCACGGTGTCGGGCTAGGGGCGGCGCTCGAGGTGGGGTGGTGGCTGGCTCGGTGCTCCCAGGAGGGACCGACGGCGGTGCAAAGGTGGCGCCTTTGGGAAGTTGGTGCTCGGATTTCAGGCGACGAGAGGACGATCTATCCGTATGAGATTAAAGAGGGAGGAAAGGGGTTCAATTTGGTATATGTGAGGGGGTTTAATTCGTCAAGATGGAGGAGAAATTAGTGGAGGAAATTCGGAGGTCGGTGGCCATGGGATTCGAGGGCGGCGGCTGTAGAACGAGGGTGAACGGTAAATTTTAGGGTTTTAAATTCCTATATTTATAATATTTTTATTGTATTTTTACAATTAAATCCATATCTTTCAAATCGGTTCAATTTCAGTCTAGCAGAAGGTGCCCCTGGCCAATAGCCCATATTCCGGATCCAATGGGACAGGTCCAGTCAGCCCAAACGGCTGTCTGTGGCCTGTATTATTTAATTTAATAATTAAATCCTTTGTTAATTTAATTTGTCTACATAAATAAATTCACAGAGGCCACATACGGACTCAGAAAAATCCAGAAAAAATATATTTGGCTTCGTTATGACGATATGGTCCTAACAAAACTAATTTCGTCGAATTCTGAGACTGTTTGAAAAATGACTATTTTTCAGTCGATTAAATTTAACTTAAATCGAACAAACACATTTTCCTTCGCCACGCTCACATATTATTTCGGAAAATTCTAAAAATTGAAACCTAGCAAAAATTCAACATTCCGGTTCCAACAAAAGTGGTTTCGTCGAAAACAGAGATCGTTTGAAAATTGACTATTTTCACTGGCTTTAATATTATTTAAAAATGAATTTTTTTTAATTTCTGCCACATTTTTCCACCAAATTATTTAAAATAAATTTTTTAAATTGGTTCGGATTTTCCGGGTCGTTATAGTTAGCATATAGATTTTGCATTTGGACGAATGAATGTGCACACATATAGAACTTATATGATATGATAGATTTATTTGCATACATATTGGATTCATAGCACTAACATACATTGCATTAAGGAGGTCAACTGAATCAGTAGACCGCCTGATCTTCGCACTAGTGTTGGGACATATACACACACCTTCGCATATATTCAAATAAGCATTAGAAATCTTTAAGGATAATGGATGCCAGTGATTGGTTGATGAGTAGAAGGATGATGGATGGTAGGATACGCATTCTTCTCAACTTAGAGATTTGGGGATGAAATCCTTTGAGTAGGGGCAAATGTAACACCCCGAATTTTTAACGAGATTCAAAGAGAATAAAATAAATAATAATTAATTTAATATTCAGAATTAGAGGAAATCGATTATACCATTGTGTCCGTCTCGAAATTCTGGTCAAGATATACATTTGGTTTGCGTAAAATGGACACCGTATGAGGAAGTTATGAGGGTTTTAAGTTTGTATACACGTAGAAAAATCATATACATATGTATAAGTCAGAGATGAGTCAGTGCTGAGTCTGAATTCTATCCAAAACCGTTCAAATTTGAAAAATTCATCAAAGAGCCAAAATTCCCGCTCAAGGGGGTTGACACCCCTAGAGGGGTGTCGACCTAGGGGTCGACCCGCCCACAGGGTGTCTATACCCCTAGGGCTGAGGTGGCACTCGGTTTGAGAGGGATTTGCAGCTATAAATATGTGGCTATTTCTCATATTTTCTTCATTGGAAGTCATGGAGGCCATATGCTGCTAGAATGCGAACTGAACCGTTTTCTATAACTACATACTTTGCAAATCAAATTCAGAATTCAAGATCCATTCTCTCTATTCTCTAAACCTAACGATGTGAGTTCTAGTTGCTTTTAGGTTTAGATAAATAAAAGCAAATGAAGAAAGATTGTGATTTGGATATGTGTAAACCATGAATCTATGCTATTATCATATCTGATACTATGTCATGATAGATCTATCTCTTTGTGATTATTCTGCTATGTCATGATAGATCTATTTCTTTAGATCTAATTCGATTGTGATTATTCTGCTATGTCATGATAGATCTATTTCTTTAGATACAATTCAATGGTGATTATTCTACTATGTTATTATTATGGATCTTGGTTTGTAATTATATTGTGGTTAATATAAATCTGTCAATTTGAATAGTTATGTCATTGGAAAGACCTAATCATTTATGTAAACCATGAACATACGCCATCTCGAATTGGTTAGGATTGGATCTAAATCTTTATCTAAATTGTAACTTCTATGGCATGCTATTATGTGGATTTGTGTAGATCTATTTCTAAACTAGTAGATCTAATTTATGTGGACATTGAAACTGCTAGTCAGATCTAGATTTTCACCTTGTGTTATCATGTTAGATCTATTTTAACCTCTAGATCTAGATCATGTGATCCAATCTATCACCATGTATTATTATGTTAGATATAAACAAATGGGACATCTAGATTGCTGATTTAGATCTTACTGTGCTTATTGAGACATTATTTTATATTCACTAGTTTTATGTTCATCTTTTTATGATAATAATTACATGTCCATGCCAGTATGTGTGTTCACATTATCACGCTAAGTTTATGTTTTATGCCAAGATGATCACTTTTGTTACATTCCTATTGTCTTTCCCTATTATCGTTTATGACTAGGCTATTGTCTAGCCTAGGCATACTGCCAATTTTGTGAGGGTGCTAGTTAAGGAATAGTGGAAAAAAGGGTTAATATCGGCATAATTTGAATATGAACATTTTTGGACATGTAATTCAAATTATTGGGTAATATAGGTATTGACACATATAAAAGGAAAGGATTAATTAATTAGTAAATTAATTAAAAATGGAATGTTTAGTAATTACAATTAGGAACTGTAATTGTACTTATGACACGAGGTTAGGTTGCATTAGTAGTGGAAGTCTGCCCGGACCCGACCGGCATATCCAGCAGCCACCAATGTTGAACCTAATGTGGAAGGTCTAAGTACGCAAATACGAATCAGGCTAAGACACGAGGTTAGGCCCAACTGTGGAATAAGACTGCCCGGACCCGACCGACATATCCAACATCCATACGTTGTAGGCCTAATGTGGGAGGTCTAGCCCATTATAAAACATAAATGGACATGGTAATGAATTGGACTACTTAACCAAATCTAATCCATAGGGATAGTATGATATAGAACTGAAGTTAGGGTTAAGTAAAAATTGATTGGATCAGTGGGAGGTTAAGTAAATCTTGGGTAGGTGGATAATATTAGTATATATAGGCCTACAGCTTAACCATTAAACAAACATGCTTGGATCAGTGGGAGGTTAATTAAATCTTGGGTAGGTGGGTAATATTAGGATATATAGGCCCATAAACTTAACCCGATAAAAATATGTAATTAAAGACACCTTTTAGGGTAAACATAACTTGTAGAAATGATAGGGTTATTTATTAAAGACACCTATAGGTAAGCATAACCAGTTGGAAGATTGGGAGTTATGTATTAAAGACACCTGTAGGTAAGTATAACCGGTAGAAATAATGGAATTATGTAATTAAAGACACCCTTTAGGGTATGCATAACTGGTAGAAATAAACAAGATTATGTAATTAAAGACACCTAGTGTGTACATAATCAATAGATAATGTAACAGGGTTATGTAATTAAAGACACCTACTGGTATACATAACCGTTAGATAATGTAATGAAGTTATAAAATTAAAGACACCCTTTAGGGTAAGCATAACTAGCGTAGGGCTATGTAATTAAAGACACCTAAGGGTATACATAGTCAGTGGAAAACCTAGTGGGGATACAAGACAAGGGGGAGAGCTTGTATCATACTGTATGGGACCCATTTCAGTAGGTAACCCAGAGTTGGTATCAAGTAAAGAATTACATACTAGGAGGAGAAGGGGCACACTTACTGATTGATTGTAAGAGATCCAAACGAGGCGGATGGTGTGGGCGGCACAAACCGACCGGGGACATGTGCGTGCATGGGCCGGGCAGAGTGGGCTAAGATGACCGTGACACCAGTAGATATGGTTGTGCACACTATAGGTTGGCACTTTAGGAAGTGATATCTCCTACTGTGAGGCAAGCACAGGATATCCACGGAGTAGGGAGCCGATCGATTAGGGTAGTGGTTAGGGTATACTTGGACGTATGACCTAAGCCTACCAACTCATAGTTGAAGGGATCATCTCTTTCAGTTATACTAGTAATAGTGCAGATTAATCACTAGTGAGGCACATACACCTAATCCTATCTACCTTGTCACACCTGCCATTTATCTAGTGATCTCTCTTATCCACTTTATATGCCTATCATGTTACTTTTATTTATTTACTGGCTAAAAGTAACTAGACTCGCCAGACTTAATGTCTGACACTTTTTGTTCCTCCTTCTTTCTTCCATTTCTCCCTCTAGGTACTCAAGGGAGGGAATTCTCAGGCTTAGTCAGGATTCTGCTATCGCCTTGTTTGGAGCTTCTAGATGTATTGCTCAAGCTTCCATCTTTGCTACTATGGCTTATGATTTGGGGATTATGCTTTCTTTGTTATTGTACTATGATATTTAAAGTACATGACATAAGTTTTTAATGATGTACTGAGTTTATGTATTTTCAAACATATGGTGTAACCATGCTTTATGATTAATAAAAGTTTTTTTTAAATTCCGGTGCTATTTTATATCTGTCTTGTAATGTTTCTGTTCTGTTTACCTATAACGCTTCACGAAACTTAATGCATTCCCTCCGTGGAGTGACATTAACGGACATGTGTTGTCATAGGTGTCACAGGCTCCCACACAATATAATACAAGCTCTCCCCTTTGTCTTGTATCCCCTACTACGTTTTCATTGGCTATGTATACCACTAGGTGTCTTTAATTACATAACCCTATCATTTCTATAAGTTATGGTTAACCTAAAAGGTGTCTTTAATTACATAACTATATTATTTCCACTGGTTATGTATACCACTAGGTGTCTTTAATTACATAACCTTATCAGGTTAAGTTTGTGGGTCTATATGTAAATATTACCCACCCCCTCAGATTTATTTAACCCACTCATTGTTCAACCAAATTTACTTAACCCCAATGGATTCAACTAGGTTAATTATTCCAATTCGTTACCATGTCCATTTATGGTTATAATGGGCTACACCTCCCATATTAGGCCTACAACTTGTGGATGCTGGATATGCCGGACAAGCCCGAGAGGACTTCTTCCACAAGTTGGCCTAACCTCATGTCTTATCCCGTCTCGTATTTGTGCACCTAGACCTCTCATATTAGATTCACCACTTGCGATTGCTGGATATGCCGGTCGGTTCCGAGCATACTTCCACCGCAAGAGCAATCTAACCTCATGTCATAAGTTCCATTACAGTTTCTAATCACTGTAATCCTAGGCATTTCAATTATTGATTAATTATACCTATGTCTTTATAGGTGTTCATGCCTCTTTTTCCCCAATTATGTTCATAAGTAATTATATGCCCAAATTCATGTTCATAAACATTAAGTTATGCCAACTTTCCATTTACAAATTATGTCCAACTTACACCATTTTTACCTTGGTTCCCATTTTAACGTATTCGCATAATTTAATGTCATGCCTAGGCTAGAAAGTAGCCAGACTAAAATAAAAGGGACAGGGTGACAGAAATGATTATTCTAATAAGATTGACATAAACATGTGGTGGCATAATTATATAACGACATAATGATAAGATGGACATATATGAATGGATCCAGTGAACATGTGATATTAGAATCAATCTTAACATAATAGGGATGTCATAACTAGCATGATAAGATCTAAATAATAATTTAGATGTCAAACTAATAATAGATCCTATTTTACCGCAATATGATAGGAACAAGGTAATCTAAACAGTGAAACCAAGGCAGACTTGTCATGACAATTAGGTGAAAGTTTAGATCTAAATCTAAAACATGTCCAACTAGTGATAGATCCAAAATAACCACAACATGATAAGTAACAAATGATCTAAAAAGAATTAGCTCCATAATCAAAAGTAGATTTGACATGATAACAGTTAAGATCCAAATCGACTACAACATGATAGGCATAGAATGATCTAAATAGAATTAGATCTATAATCAAAAAGTAGATCCAACACGATAACAATTAAGATCCAAATCAACTACAACATGATATGTACAAAATGATCTAAATAGAGAAAA
The DNA here is from genome assembly GCA_030737875.1 of Allium sativum. Lineage (NCBI taxonomy): Eukaryota > Viridiplantae > Streptophyta > Magnoliopsida > Asparagales > Amaryllidaceae > Allium > Allium sativum. Next base: position 885,294,899 of record CM060915.1, on the reverse strand, counting down.
TTAGATCTAAGCAAGTTTTTAACTGTCCAAATAATGACAGATCCAAATTAGCCACAAACATACATAAAGGTTAAGGCCCACAAATGTGACATGATAAATTAACCACAAGTGAATTAGATCTATAAAGGTAGACCTAGCATGATAAGTTTCAAGATCCAAGAATGTGATATGATAAATTAACCACAAGTGAATTAGATATATAAAGGTAGATCTAGCATGATAAAGTTTAAGATCCAAGAATGTGACATGATAAATTAACCATAAGTGAATTAGACCAGTAAAGGCAGATCTTGCATGATAAAGTTTAATATCCAAGAATGTCATAGATTCATAATTTATAACAAATCCAAATCACAGTCATATCACGTTTACTTTTAATCATTTAAATCTAAAAGTAACTAACTCATAGTGTTCAGATTTTAGAAGATAGAAAAAAAATTGTTGGTGTTGAATCTCAGATCTATTCTTGAAACACTTGAATCTTTAAACTTGATTTGTAGAAGAAGAAAGGGTTAGACTCAATTCAGGCACTGACAGCATTTGGCCTTTATTGTTTTCAGTATGAGAAAACAAGAGAAATGATGGTATATTTATAGCTGCCAGCCTCCAAAACTCAACTGCCACCTCAGCCCTAGGGGGAATCGGGCCATGGTTCGACACCCACCTAGGTCCGCATGCCCAAAACTACTATAGGCGCACTTTGCAGGTGCACCAGTGTAAAAATGCCTTGATGCACTTGTCAAGTGCACCAGTTATCCATGTTTTTATCATCAAACTTCTACCGTTCATAACTTCTTCATAGTTATCCGTTTTGCACAAACCAAGTGTCTATCTTGACCAGAATTTTGAGATGGACGCAATGACGTAGTCCATTTCCCTTAATTCTGAATATTAACTTAATTATTCTTTAATTTATCATATTTAGCATAGTTAAAATACGGGGTGTTACACTACGCCAAAGATTTCATACTGCAACACTAGAGAAGTGATGTAGGAAGTGTCGAAAAATGTGTCTAGAGGCAAAAAATGATATGTGGCAACACTTTTCCGGTGTTGCATTTTGTCGCGTTGCCATGGGATCAAAGGCAACACCTTTACGACCCTATGGCCACATTGGTACAGTTGTTGCCACATGTACTAAATTTATTGAAAAGTGGGCCCCACAATCTGGGGCCTAAATGTGGGATCCACATTGTGGGTCCCGTTAAAATCTGTTGCCCGGGTTTACTGAATCCTGTTGTGGGGCCCACATTCGTTAATCTATGGTAATACTTTTACCATTCAATGGAAACACTTTATCATTGCTATGACAACATTTAACATCACATACTGCAACATTATATCATAGTTATGACAACAATACATAATATACTTCAACATAACAACAATTAATATCAGACACTGAAATTAACAAAGAACTTTTCATTTCAAATTAGCCGGTAACACAAGTACTAATTAGTCAACTACAAAATAACAAAACATTGCCACTAAATGCAGTTTTACAGACAATACTTACAAACACATCCAGTACTAAATTCATGTTTACATCAAACTAAAATAGTTTCAAAGTATAAGCGAGCCTCCAGTGCGTTCAGTGCCTTTACTGCCTTGAGTACCTCTAGTGCCTTTAGTAACAAGTTCATGAACAACTTCATTACTGCCTCCTTCACCTGCAAAATAAAGCAGTTTCAAAAGTAATAAGTTTCAGTTGCATAACCGAGTTTCATTTGCATTTCAGCACAAACTGGGTTTCGTTTGCATTTCAATTGCATAACTGAGTTGCATAACCGAGTTTCATTGGCATTTGATTTGCATAAATGAGTGGCATAACTGAATTGCATTTCAGTTGCATAACTGAGTTTCATTTGCAGCTCAAGTACAAACTCAAATTCTATGTACATGCCACAGCATAACTGAGGCACTACCTCGGTCTAATGCAAGTGTATATTGAGTAAATTCTGGATGATACAGGTGTATATTGAGTAAAGTCTGATACAAGTGTATACTGAGTCAAAGGCCTTAATTACTAAATATGGTAAAAAATCTCTGGATGTCTTATAACAAGGAAAAAATTGTGACAACCCCAATTCCGACAAACCGATTTGTTTTTTCTTCAAAACTTCAATCCATTGAAACTCCGAATGGTTTGCTCTGGCATCCTACAGAAAAGACAAAGACATAAAACAAGTCAGAGCTCAGAAATTATCTCACAGCGTAATGGATAAAATATAATATAATCAAAATATAGTCTTACTGTATTAATACTGCCTAACCAGTATCCAAGGATATCATGTCCCTGCTACAAATCTAACCTACGAGTATGTTATGAGGAGGGGGTCAGAACATAAATTCTGGTGACTGGATTAAACTATACACTTCGGATAATCCTACATATACCGTTCAATCATATTTTCTTATTTATTAGGTTACTTTGGTTATCACCACCCAGGGCTTACACACATGTCGTACCGATTTACTTCCTAGTGAATTAACCTAATATGGTATATATGTAGATACACCCCATATTAAGGTACACCCCCGGTACCCCACTCGCACGGTCTCCAACGTAACATCATCGGAAAAAAACGCAGTCCCTCATCCTACGTCGTAGTGACGTACAAAAACAATTTTATGTTCCGCATATATCTATCATTATTGACTGCCACCTTGGTTCGAATCAGACTCCATACTGGAGTAATGCCCTCAAGCCTACGATACTCCACCCATAGCCGACATGCATGTATCTAGACTGTCCACCATACGTACCTTCAATTGTAGCTCGATGCCTCAATCTCACGTCCTCTAATATGCACCGAGTTCCATGGCAGGGCGATATAAGAAGCATGGAACTTGGTCGGGAGCTTTTCCATATCTACACAGGCCCGCCTTTAAAGAGCCTCTATATACATATATACCTAGGATCTATTTTCATGGTGGCTATGGCCCCATCTCGGCCCCTCCCTCAACTAGTAAAGACTACCAGAGCTAAGCGACTGCCCCTACGCAAACAATCTAAATATGCATGTGGCGTCTCCCCTCAACCCCTTACCTCGATAGTGAAGGGTGAAATGGTATCTTGGGTTTAGCTCGAGTCTTTCTGCATCCCACTGGCTGCCGATGATTGGTATCCGACGGTCTACTATCCGTATTGGTGTGACCCTCTGCCTTCCTCTTCCTCCTCGTGAGGCGACCGCCGAACCACCCTAGTGTCACCTCGTCACAACATTCTGAATGCATAGCTACATCTGCAGTCAAGGCCCACCCACCTAGTAGTTACGCGTAGACCCAACCTCTGCGCACACAGCCTAAGACATCTGCCGCCGCACAGAGGACTACTAGGAGCACCTTATGTACCTCAGGAAGCCGCGTGCTTCACCTTCCAGTCCTTTGGAGCCGTCAGAACAATTAGATGAATGTGCGCTCCCCTCGTGCCTTATAGCACCTCGATGATCTACCTCGTTGGGTTATTCACCCTCAACCATATGGACGGTCTAAACGCCTTTCTTTAGCATGTTGTTAGACCCTATGTCTAAACATTATTTTATGTGCTTATCTCATGTCATTAGATTTCCAATTAAATTGGTTATTCCAATTCATATTGAATTCTTATTCAAATTACCAAGTTTCTCTTACTTATTAATTTCAGTCATACAACTTAATTCATTTAAGTTTATTAATAAGCCCACAACATGTTATTCCCTAGATTGTGGCCCAAGGTCTGTAATCCACAATCCCTTTTTATCATCATTACAATAACATGTTTTACTTAATATGTAATTAAGTATATCCAATTTACATGTTTTCTAATTAACACATCACTTACCATTTATGATTAAATATAACTTATTTCATTTCATAAGTTTTCCTCATCCTTTCTCATTTAATCATAATTCCATTTCACATTGTCAATACAACTTATCGTTGTTTATTTATTAACTTAGTTCTATTAACTAAGGCACATTAATAAGTCTCTCTACCCGTTTATTTTAACCTATGTTATAATTTCCTCTTGTCCCTAGGACAAGCCTAAACATTCTTATCAACGGGTTTCAAACTTCCTAGCATACAGATTACTTAATTTATAATTAAGTACAACCTCCTATGTTTTATATATATTCCCCCTTTTCTCAACTGGTTTCTGGCTTTTCCCCATTTACTAATTACTTAATTTACAACTAAGTGTCCCTTAACTCAATTCACCGGTTATCCAATTTCCTTACTAGTTTATTATTATAGTCCCTACTTGATCCTTGGACAAGTCTACCTATTATACAACATTTTCATTAATGTTATTATTAAGTAATTATCATTTCCCTTTTAAAACCATTTTCTTTTACTGTTCTATTCCAATATTCTTCACTCACTGTAATATATGTTCCTTATTTTAATTAAGGAAAACATTTCATGCACCTTATTAGTCTGATAGAAGGAATTGGTGATTTATTTTCATAACGTATTCCCATCTAAATCCATGGTAGCAAGTAATTTCTTTACTCTTCTTACTTTAGTTACTGTGGCCTACTTGCAACCACGTTCCGAGAAATAGGTCATTTAGGGAAATACATCACTTCTCCTTCCTATCATACTAACTCAGTTCATTACATCACTTCCTTTCATATTTTCTGAGTTAGAAATTTAATTATCATAATTTCCATTTATTAATATCTTGTTATATACAAATATTTAAATATATAAGCACTAGACCTTTCACATTAAGCCTACACTTGTGGACGTTGGATTTGTCGGGTGGGACCGAGCAAACTTCTACGACAAGTTGACTTAACCTCGTGTCTTAGCACCATTACATCTTTTTAATATTTCACTTAGGCCTATCACATTAGGTTAAACATTAGTGGCTGCTGGACATGCTGGTTAGGTCCGGGCAGACTTCTGCCACTAATGCAACCTAACCTCATGCCATAAGTACAGTTACAATTTCTAATTGTAATCACAGGCATATTCATTCTTTTAGAATTTTACCTATTTAATTATAGGTGTTTATACCCCTTTTTCCAAGTCATATTCCTCATGTACTATATACACAAAATAAGTCTATAATCATAGTTTGATTTATGCCCGAATTATATTCATGTAATTAATTCTAACATGAAGCAATTTAATTATATAATTGTACCAATTCGTACAAGTAGGGTTCATGTGACAAATTAACATGTAGTATGAACAACAGTAATTTCTAACAAGTTGTTTTTTAACATGTAATCATTCCAATAATTTAATAGATTCAACATATGAATTTCCTGATCTATTCATATTAACGTCTCAACTTGTTATAACAACAATTTATAATTAAACTGGCCATTTGACAAAAAAGGGAATGCTAAACAATAGTCATAACATTATCTAAAGGCTATAATTTAAACCCACTCACGTTTCATGCTTTCCCCAAATTTTGGATCTGATCCATTCTATCATCTATCGTTTTCCTTTCCCCTTTAACTTGATTTGAAACCTAATAACGTGGAACGACTATTTTCATTAAGAGAGAAGGGAAAGAAAATAGGAAGAATATGATTAGATTGGATCTGGGACGTTACCCTGCTTTCCACGTAATTATGAACTCCTTTTAATAAAAAAACCAATCTCTTCCCTCCAGATCTTAATTTAAGATTTTCTAATTTACAAATTGAAATTTCTGAATATGTTTGAGGGGAGAGAGAGAGGGAGCAATGGCGGAGCTCCAGCGCAGCCGCCGAATTATGAGATTTAGGGTTAGGCCTAGGGTCTTATTTATAGGAGCAGCGGTGGAACCAGGACCCTCAGATCAAAATCTAAAACACCAGAATCGTCCATTTCAGAAAATAAGGTTCCACATTCGCGGGTGGATCGACCCCCTTTTAGGTGGGTCGACTCCTAGGTCGACCCCCCTGTTGGTGGGTCGATCCCTAGGTCGACCCGCAATGGTCCATTTTCCCTCCGAACTTTCATGCCCGCGATTTTGATTTTTGAACTGGTTTTTCGAATTTTCTGGATATATTTATTTAATATATATATACATATAAGCTCTTTATATGTATAGAAATTTCGAACCTTAATAACTTCTTCATACGGTGTCCGATTTACGCCAACCAGGTGTCAATTTTGACTAGAATTTCGAGACGGGCGCAATGGCATAGTCCATTTTACTTAATTCTAAATATTTAATTATGTTATCCTTATTTTATTATCTTACACTAAAAATACGTGGTGTTACGTTCTCCCACTCTTAGGAAATTTCGTCCCCGAAATTTGATAAGGGTTAAATAAATTAACCCCACGCATAATATACATCCATCATGCGTGCATCCGATTTTTGCAAACATTGTGCACTTGTGCAGAGTGAAGTACAACATAATAATGCATGCATGCCTAATTGGTACCTCCTATGTGTATGCAAGCTTTTCAAAATTCGTTTTAAAATATGATGCTCACATCCTAAATATACTGGCAGTTCTACATGAATGCAATATTTTGAAAATCAAAATGCTTTTTCATCCAAATTTTCCCACACTCTTACTGAGTAAGAGCGTAGTTCATCCAATTGTTGCATCCATAATCCTACCAACCAACTTTATTTTTTGAATTTTAGAAAAAATCAAATTTTCTAAATTCAATTTATTATGTTACAAAAAGGTAAAAAATGGAAAAATTTGCATCTCCCGCTTTTTTTTCAACCTTTTTCTAACCGTACTTGGACTTTTATGTAACTATTTTTAAAGATTCCCCATTTTCCTATCCAAGCACAATCCACATAAGAAAATTTTCTTTGTTACTGATTTTCTTTTTCATTTTATCTTGGAATTTTTTATCTTTATCCATCTTTTCTCATAATTTTCCATTTTTGTTGCTTTACTGAATTTTCTGTTTCCTTTTAAGTTTTACCTTTTGTCTATTCTTAGCTTATTTAATTATCTGATCTTAATTTAAATTTAAATATGCTTCTAGTCTTTCAATTGAAACAGGAGAGCAGACACCCTACATAACTACTACTAAGGGCCAAGAATCTTGGGATTATGTCCCCCTCAGACAAAAAAGTCAAAACTATGGGATCTGCGACAGGTTTTCGTGTTACCCTAGCTACCCAACAAAATAACAGAACGATCCAACAGAAAGGCTATAAGGGTTTTACTCCTAGCATGACAATTAGAAACAAGATCTATACACTTACTTGCCCTTTACTATCTAGTAGTCTAGTTGTGTACCAACAATTAGTTTAAGCAACACCCTAGGCTTTTCAATGCTTACGCATTCTACGTGAACTTGTTATTATTCCAAGATAATTCTCGTTACCTTTTTCATAGCCTCAAAACTTTTTCCGTCTTCCCTATGCACTAATCCTAACCTACTCCATACTTTTAAAACATGGTTTGGCCCTCTTTATTTAAATTTCCTCCTAAAAATTAAAAGTGTCAAAACCTTATTTTCCTCATGAAAACTTTCTTTTGCCAAACCAAAAAAACATGTCATCTTTAAAAGTGTAAATCAATTTTTTTTTCAATTCACAAAACTAGAGTAGATACGGACAACTATTTTCACCATTGGGTTTATGACTTGTTCTTACCTATAAGGTCGGTTTAGTCTCTTACTACAAGGTGCGGACATCCACTCTATTCTTAATTCCTGCACTTATTTTATCCACCCAACAAAATTATCTTAAAATAGTTTATCAAAAAGGGTTGTCATAAGAGTACAAATTTAAAATCTTTCATTATTGAAGATTCTTGTATGAAATATAACAAGAAAAAACAATTTATATGTGCTCTATATTATGCACCTTTTATTGGGAGAAATTTACTTTAGATAAGTTGAAAGAAACCACTATTTACAAAATATACCCCATTTTACTTTAAAACTCAATATGTATACTTTACATATTTAAAACTATAAATTTTAAGATTAAAACTTGAAAACACCATAAATCATTTTCCCAAAACTTTTACAATTTCAAGTTCTTAAAATTTAATAATAAGGTTAGACTCAAAGCGGGTTTCCAATTTTCTAGGCTTTCCTAGACACTCCCCAAGGTCAATTCTCTCAACTATATATATTTCTAATCCATATTGTTTTCTCTTTCTAACCTTTTCCAATCTATAAGGTTTTACTGCCAAACCCACTAACATGAAATACTAATCGTATAGGATTCACTTTCCTTCCATACAAAGTATATTGTACACTTTCCACCCAAATTACCTAAGTGTCTCGGATTTCCATATTCATTACTTTAGTGTACAAAGTAAACATCCCAATTCTTACCATATTATACTCTTTCTATTTAGTGGGTTCCTCTAAGGATTTGGTATATATATAATATATTTATATTTTTAAAAATACAAATACATTCACTCACTATTTATATAGGAATCCTAAACCTAAGCTCTAATACCAGATGTGACAACCCCAATTTCGACAGACCGAATTTTTTTTTAAATTAGAATCCATCGAAACTCGGATTAGTTTGCTCTGGTATCCTGCAGAAAAGACAGAAACATAAAACAAGTCAGAGCTCAGAAATCACCTCACAGCGGAATGGATAAAATATAACATAATCGAAATATAGCCTTACCTTATTAATAATATTGCCTAACCAGTATCCAAGGCTATCATGTCCCTGCCACAAATCTAACCTGGGAGTATGTTATGAGGAGGGGGTCAGAACAAAAGTTCTAGTGACTGGATTTAAACTATACACTTTGGATAATCCTACATATAACGTTCAATCATATTTTCTTATTTATTAGGTTACTTGGGTTATCAACACTCAAGGCTTACACACACATCGTACCCATTTACTTCCCAGTGGATTAACCCAATATGGTGTATATGTAGCTACCCCAATATTGTGGTACACCCACTGGTACCCCACTCGCACAGTCTCCAACGTAACATCATCGGAATATACGCCGTCCCTCATCCTACGTCGTAGTGATGTACGGATAACAATATTACGTTCCGCATATGTCTATCATTATTGTGTTACGTAAAAGTACCGATTGCCACCTTGGTTCGAATCAGACTCCATACCGGAGTAATGCCCCCAAGCCTACGATACACCACTCAGAGCCGACATGCTTGTGTCTAGACTTTCCACCATACATACGTTCAATTGTAGCTTGATGCCTCAATCGAACGTCCTCTAATGTGCACTGAGGTCCATGACAGGGCGAGACAAGAAGCACGAAACTCAGTCGAGAGCATTTCCATATCTGTACATGCCTACCTTTAAAGAGCCTCTATATACAGATATACCTAGGGTCTGTTTTCGTAGTGGCTATGGCCCCACCTCGGCCCCTCCCTCGACTAGTAAAGACTACCAGAGCTAAGAAACTGCCCTTACGCAAACAATCTAAACATCCACGTGGCGTCTCCCCTCAATCCCTTACCCCGATAGTGAAGGGTGAAATGGTATCTTGGTTTAGATCGAGTCTTTCCACATCCCACTGGCTGCCGATGATGAGTATCTGACGGTCTATTATCCTTGTTGGTCGTGACCCTCTGCCTCCTCGTGAGGCGACCACCGAACCACCCTGGTGTCACCTCGTCATAGCATTCTGACAGTGTAGCTACATCTGTAGTCAAGGCCCACCCACCTAGTAGTTATGCGCAGACCCAACCTCTGCGGACACAACCTAAGACATCTGCCGTCGTAAAGAGGACTACTAGGAGCACCTTATGTACCTCAGTAACCCACATGCTTCCCTTTCCAGTCCTTGGAGCCATCAGAAAAATTAGATGAATGTGTGCTCCACTCTTGCCTTATAACACCTCGATGATCTACCTCGTTGGGTTATTCACCCTCAGTCGTACGGGCTGGTCTAAGCGCCTTACTTTAGCATGTTGTTAGACCCTATGTCTAAACATTCTTTTATGCGCTTATCTCACCTCATCAGGTTTCCAGTTAACTTGGTTATTCCAATTCATATTGAATTCTTATTCAAATTACCAAGTTTCTCTTGCTTATTAATTTTAGTCATACAACTTAATTCATTTAAGTTTATTAATAAGCACACAACATGTTATTCCCTAGATTATGGCCCAAGGTCTGTAATCCACAATCCCTTCTTATCATCATTACAGTAACATGTTTTATTTAATATATAATTAAGTATTTCCAATTCACGTGTTTCCTAATTAACATGTCACTTACCATTTATGATTAAATATAACTTATTTCATTTCATAAGTTTTCCTCATACTTTCTCATTCAATCATATTTCCATTTTACATTGTAAGTACAACTTATCGTTGTTTACTTATTAACTTAGTTCTATTAACTAAGGCCTATTAAAAAGTTTCTCTACCTGTTTATTATAACCTATATTATAATTTCCTCTTGTCCCTAGGACAAGCCTAAACATTCTTATCAACGGGTTTCAGACTTCCAAGCTTACAGAATACTTAATTTATAATTAAGTACAACCTCCTATGTTTCATACATTTTCCCCCTTTTCTCAACTGGTTTCCAGGTTTTCCCCATTTGTTGATTACTTAATTTACAATTAAGTGTCCCTTAATTTAATTCACCAATTATCCAATTTCCTTACTAGTTTATTATTATAATACCCACTTGTCCCTAGGACAAGTCTACCTATTATACAACATTTTCATTAATGTTATTTATTTATAATAGGTGATTATCATTCCCATTTTTAAACCATTTTCTTTTACTGTTGTATTCCAGTATTCTTCATTCACAATAATATATGTTCCTTATTTTAATTAAGGAAAACACTTCATGCACCTTATTAGTTTGATAGAAGTAATTAGTGATTTATTTTCGTAACGTATTCCCATCTAAATCTGTGGTAGCAAGTAATTTATTTACTCTTCTTACTTTACTTACTGTGGCCTACTTGCAATCACGTTCGCGGAACAAGGTCATTAAGGGAAATACATCACTTCTCCTTCCTATCACACTAACTCAGTTCATTACATCACTTCCTTTCATATTTTCTGAGTTAGAAATTTAATTACCATAATTGCCATTTATTCATATCTTATTATATACATATATTTATATATACAAGCACTAGACCTCTCGCATTAAGCCTACACTTGTGGATGCTGGATTTGCCAGGCGGGTCCGGGCAGACTTCTACCACAAGTTGACTTAACCTCATGTCTTAGCACCATTACATCTTTTTAATTTTTCACTTAGGCCTCTCACATTATGTTCATCATTAGTGGTTTTTGGACATGTTGATCGGGTCCGGGAAGACTTTCGCCACTAATGCAACCTAATCTCATGCCATCATTGCAGTTATAATTTCTAATTGTAATCCTAGGCATATTCATTCTTTTACAATTTTACCTATTTAATTATAGGTGTTTATACCCCTTTTTTCCAAATCTTATTCCTCATGTACTATATACCCAAAATAAGTCTATAATCATAGTTTGATTTATGCCCAAAGTATATTCATGTAATCAATTCTAACGTAAAGCCATTTAATCATATAATTGTACCAATTCGCACAAGTAGGGTTTATGTGACAAATTAACATGTAGTATGAACAACAGTAATTTCTACCCATTTCTAACATGTTGTTTTTCAACATGTAATCATTCCAATAATTTAATAGATTCAACATACGAATTTCCTGATCTATTCATATTAACGTCTCAACTTGTTATAACAACAATTTATAATTAAAATGGCAATTTCACAAAAAGGGAAATGCTAAATGATAGTCATAATGTTATCTAAATGCTATAATTTAAATCCACTCACCTTTCATGCTTTCCCCAAATTTTGGATCTGATCCGTTCTATCATCCATCGTTTTCCTTTCATCTTTAATTTGATTTGAAACCTAATAATGTGGAATGACTATTTTCATTAAGATAGAAGGGAAAGAAAATAGGAAGAATATGATTAGATTGGATCTGGGACGTTACCTTGCTTTCCACGTAATTCTGAACGCCTTTTAATTAAAACACCAATCTCTTCCCTCTAGATGTTAATTTAATATTTTCTAGTTTACAAATCTAAATTTCTGAATATGTTTGAGGGGGGAGAGAGAGAGGGAGTAATGGCGGAGCTCCAGCGTAGCTGCCGAATTATAAGTTTTAGGGTTTGGTCTAGAGTCTTATTTATAAGAGTAGTGAAGGAACCAGGACCCTCAGATCAAAATCTACAACACCATAATCGTCCACGTCAGAAAAGAAGATTCCCGATTCGCGGGTGGGTCGAACCCTAGATCGACCCCCCTGTTGGTGGGTCGACCCCTAGGTCGACCCCCAACGGTCCATTTTCCCTTCGAACTTTCATGCCCGCGATTTTGATTTTTGATATGGTTTTTTGAATTTTCTGGATATATTTATTTAATATATATACATATATGCTCCTTATATGTATACAAACTTCGAACCTTAATAACTTCTTCATACGATGTCCGATTTATGCACACCAGGTGTCGATTTTGACCAGAATTTCGAGATAGACGCAATGGCGCAGTCTATTTTACTTAGTTCTGAATATTTAATTAAGTTATCCTTATTTTATTATCTTACACTAAAAATATGGGGTGTTACAAAATTTTTGTGACAAAACTTAAAATTATACCTGAAAAACCGTCCATGTATGTAATTTCATGTTACTTCACTAAACTACATTGCCATAGCAACACACAAAAGAATTACAAACGTGATCCAGGACATAGCTAAAGCTGTTGCAAAGGATTTTTCTCATTTCACATGTTTTCTGAAAAGTTGATGTGTATGCGACTTAAGTAGGATCTTTATATGGATATAACGGAAATGATAAACTTGCTAGTAAACTACAATAGTTACGTAGATAAAAGCTAAGCTATAGAAGTATATCACAAATAAAAGTAAATGCGATAAGAAATGACAACATGAATTTTATATTGGTTCGGACTTCCCGCCCTACATATACTTCCGAAGCTCCTCTTCGGAATTCACTATCACGCCCTCTCTTGACCCAGAGGAAAAGGTCAGTACACCCGAGCCCCAACAAGGATGCCTCTCGCCTGAGCAACTATACAGACTTCAACAACTACAAGTGTTTTGAATTCTGCTTTGTGTTCTTGAATCAACACGGATAGTCAAAGGTTTAAGTACACCCTTCTTATAATCTTATCCTTGAGTATATGATTTGAATGCAAAGATTTAAGGAAGAGAATTGCTTGTTGAATCAAGTGATATTAAATCAATTCAAGGATTCAACATGTATTTGAATTTGGGAAAGCTTTTGTATTGCAAGAGCATACAAATGCAATTTAGAAATTAGATAAGAAATAGAATGAATCAGTGATTTGGAAATCATAATTGAAGTGTATATATAATGATACAAAGGTAGCAATTCTTCATGATGAGTTTTAACCAAAAGGAGCTTCCATTTCCTTTCAGAAATGAAGAGGTTTTTCTTCATGAATGAAGACAACCTTTCAGAAAATATGTGCAGTTTCGAATCAGTTGGCTGGTTAAAAAATCATCAGTCGACTGGTTAAAAAGTATGAAATAATATATATTTAAAGTATTCAGAAACTAGCCATTACTGGAGCAAAATTGCTTGACCCGTCGACTGGTTGGTTTTGGAACAGTCGACTGGTTCAGGCATTTTTGCCTACTCAGACTGTTTCATGTCATTTTAAATGTGTGTGTATATATATATGTTTATGCTTTGTTTCATGCTTATGTTATACTTGAGGATAGATTTTAACATAATTCTAACACAACTCGATATATATATAATCGTTTTGTGCACTCTTGTTATACTTTGAGGATCGATTTTAACATAAATTCTAACATGACTCGGTATATATATGACCTTTATTTCTTCAATACGATCTTCATTGATCTTCATTTCTTCAATGTATATGAATTTAGTTCGTCAATGATCTCCATTTCTTTATTGTCATTAATCGACATCTCATGTATTAACATTCTCCTCCTTTTTGATTAATGACAACACCTTGCATATATGTTTGAAATACTGAGTAGCTCCCCCTGAAGGTATGCATTAATATATTTTTATCTCCCCATGTCTAAAAGTTTTCTGCAACATTTTGTTAGTTCATAAGATATACTTACCATTTTCCTGTAACAAAATGTTAGTACGTATGAAATATACAATGACACATTCCCCCGGTCATCGATTAAAAATAATAAATACTTTGATAAACAATAGTAATCGATTTTATAAATAATTAAAGATTACTAAACCCAAGAATAATTATCATGGAAAATCAGTAATCGAGATTGTAGAGAATACAAATAATTATAGCACCTTTAGGAGATATTGAATCATGTGCTTTTTCGATAAGCCGAGTTTTCACATTTATTTAGAGATATCCTAATAGTCTTCTCTATGTTGTGGTGTACCTGCAAAAAAATATGATGTATATACTTTGGTATCCACTTGTTTTGTTTGGGTCTAGGGGTTAGATAGAAGGTAACCATACCCATGAGGGTTTAATGGAACCTTTAAAGATAAAATTTTCATTATTAACTATAGAGTCAAAATAATTATCAATCTAATTTCTTTGTTTTTCAATTAACAGGAACCCAAATACTTGAATAACTTCTGTAGGTATTTCTTTTCGTACTTCTAGATCCATTATATATATCTCTACCCATAGAAGTATTTGAATTTCTAGAATAATTGTATCTTGGATGTGCATTCGTACTAGCAGTGATTTTATTGTACATATAAGCATATCTAGTACTATTTCTATGATTATATCCTAAACCACTTTTGTCATGTAAAGGTCAAGATCTAGAAAAAAATCATATTTAAATCATTTTGACCTTTATTAAATTTTGCGAACTTACTTGTAAATTTATCAAATCTGATCCCAAAGTCCGATTGACATTTTCAAAAGAATTTTGTTATTTTTTAAATCATCAATTTCCTTATATAATTCAGAATTCTTCCTTTTTGAAGTACCATTTTCAGTTTTGAGACCAAAAATTGAGATTCTGAGTTATCTAAAGAAGATTGAATTTTTTTTTTTGAGTTGGAAATTACATTTTGCAAAATATTATTATTTACCTATAAAAACTCACATTCTTTAGACAGTTCTAAAGTCTTTTCAATTAAACCTCCATTCTCTTTTTCAAGAGATGAAATTAAAGAATTAAAATTATTTAAAGAATCTTCTAATGATTTATTTCTATTTTGCAAGAGATTGATTTCCTTTAAAAGAACATTGTTTTTATCTTCTAGTCACTCATTTTCTTTTTGAAGGAAATATTTTTGAGAAACAAGCCCTTCTAAGGTATTTTCAAAACATTTGGCTTGTTTTACTAAAAAATTGTTTTCTTCTTTTAATTTGGAATTTTCTTACTCACAATTTTTAAACTTAGCTAAAATAACTGTATTGTGTTTATCCAAAGTTTTAAAATCTTTCAATAATTTTTCATAGTCTAACAAAAAATCTTTATATAATGAATCTATACATACCGATTGTGATTTGACTTTAGCCATTAGACAGTTGCTTCCTTGCTCTCCAGATTCAGCTTTATTATTCTTCCACTTTCTAAATCCATGACAAGACTTATTTATTGTCATTTGCTCGAGGATGCTGTTACGATCTCCAGAACGCCAGGCTTTGAAACAAAATGAAAAGTCGATGTGTATGCGACTTAAGCAGGATCTTTGTATGGATATAGCAGAAATGATAAACTATCTAGTAAACTACAATAATTACACGGGTAAAAGCTAAGCTATAGAAATATATCACAAATGAAAGTAAATGCAATAAGAAACAACACCAGGAATTTTCTACCGGTTTGGACTTCTAGCTCTACGTCCAGTCCCGAAGCTCCTCTTTGGAATTCACTATCATGCTCTCTCTTAACCCGGAGGAAGAGGTTAGTACACCTGAGCCCCAACAAGGATGCCTCTCGCTTGAGCAACTATACAGGACTTCAACAATTACAAGTGTTCTGGCTTCTGCTTTGTGTTCTTAAATCAACACGGATAGTCAACGGTTTAAGTACAACCTTCCTATAATCTTATCCTCAAGTATATGATTTGATTGCGAACATTTAAGGAAGAGAATTGCTTGTTGAATCAAGTGATATTAATCAATTCAAGGATTCAACAAGTATTTGAATTTGGGAAAGCTTTTTTGTTGCAAGAGTATAGAAATGCAATTCAGAAATTAGATAAGAAATAGAATGATTTGGTGATTCGGAAATCATAATTGAAGTGTATATATAATGATAGAAAGGTAGCAATTCTTCATGACGAGTTTTAACCAAAAGAAGCTTCCATTTCCTTTCAGAAATGCAGAGATTTCTCTTCATGAGAGAAGACAACCTTTCAGAAAATATGTTCTACTTCGAATTAGTTGGCTGGTTAAAAAAATCATCAGTCGACTAGTTAAAAAGTATGAAATCATATATATTTAAAGTATTCAGAAACTAGCCGTTCTGGAGCAAAATTGCTTGACCAGTCGACTGGTTGGTTTTGGACTAGCCGACTAGTTCAGGCATTTTTACGTAGTCAGACTATTTCATGTCATTTTAAATGTGTGTATATATATATCTATGTTTAGTTTCATACTCGTGTTATACTTGAGGATAGATTTTAACATAATTCTAACATGACTCAATGTATATATATAATCGTTTTGTGCACCCGTGTTATACTTCGAGGATAGATTTTAACATAAATTCTAACATGACCCAATATATATATACAACCTTTATTTATTCAATACGATCTTCATCGATATCCATTACTTAAATGTATATGAATTTATTTTATCAATGATCCTCATTTCATTGTTGTCATTAATCGAAATCTCGTGTATCAACATTCTCCCCCTTTTTGATTGATGACAACACCTTGCATATATGCTTGAAATACTGAGTAGCTCCCCCTGAAGGTAAGCTTTAATATTTTTGTCTCCCCCTATCTAAAAGCTTTCTACTGTTAGTTCATAAGATATACTTACCGTTTTCCTGTAACAAAATGTTAGTACATATGAAATATACAATGATACATTTCCTGTAACAAATGTTGATGTGTACGCGACTTAAGCGGGATCCTTTTATATGGATATAGCGGAAATGATAAACTAGCTAGTAAACTACAATAGTTACGCAGGTAAAAGCTAACCTATAGAAATATATCACAAATAAAAGTAAATGCGATGAGAAACGACAACAGGAATTTTATACTGGTTCTAACTTCCCGCTGTACGTCCAGTCCCGAAGCTCTCTTCGGAATTCACTATCACGCCCTCTCTTAACCCGGAGGAATATGTCAATACACCTGAACCCCAACAAGGGTGCCTCTTGCCTGAGCAACTATATAGGACTTCAACAATTACATGTGTTTTGACTTCTGCTTTGTGTTCTTGAATCAACACGGATAGTCAATGTTTAAGTACACCCTTCCTATAATCTTATCCTCGAGTATATGATTTGAATGCGAAGATTTAAGGAAGAGAATTGCTTTTTGAATCAAGTGATATTAAATCAATTCAAGGATTCAACAAGTTTTTGAATTCGGGAAAGCTTTTGTATTGCAAAAGTATAGAAATGCAATTCAGAAATTAGATAAGAAATAGAATGATTCGATGATTTGGTAATCATAATTGAAGTGTACATATAATGATTGAAAGGTAGCATTTCTTCATGATGAGTTTTAACCAAAAGAAGCTTCCATTTCCATTCAGAAATGAAGAGATTTCTCTTCATGAAGAAGACAACCTTTCAGAAAATATGTGCTATTTCGAATCAGTTGACTGGTTAAAAAATCATCAGTTGACTGGTTAAAAAGTATGAAATCGTATATATTTAAAGTGTTCAGAAACTAGCCATTACTGGAGCAAAGTTTCTTGACCAGTCGACTGGTTGGTTTTGGACCAGTCAATTGGATCAGGCATTTTTGCCCAGTCGGACTGTTTCATGTCATTTTAAATGTGTGTATATATATATGCTTTTTTTATACTCGTGTTATACTTTAGGATAGATTTTAACATAATTCTAACATGATTCAGTGTATATATATAATCGTTTTGTGCACTCGTGTTATACTTTGAGGATAGATTTTAACATAAATTCTAACATGACTCAATATGTATATATACTTCCTTTATTACTTTAATGTGATCTTCATTGGTCTCTATTACTTCAATGTATACTAATTTAGTTCGTCAATGATCTCCATTTCTTTGTTGCCACTAATCGAAATCTCGTGTATCAACATTTTCCACATTCAACGCGCATTAGGGCCAATCTTCCTTCGTATCTGCCACAAATTCATCGACTTTTGCCCTCTTTTGCTTTTACTTCAATAGCTTTTCTTCAATTTTCTTCTTTTCCATGAGCAATTGCGATATAACCTTTTCTTTTTACATCAATTGCACAGTAGTATCACTAAATTTAACATTACTATTGATTTCATACACTTCATCATGCCACATAAAATACCCATAATCGTCATTCTGCACATATCTTGAATTCTCGATGAAAACATCACTGAAAGATGTGATAATCGACAAAGCAACCAAATAAACCTAATTTATACTTAGTGGCCACATGGAGCAGCCAAAAAACTTCTTCCCTGCATTCGACCCTACCTTCACAGTCCTCATCTTCGCTGGGATTTTGTGGTGGCAGTTCTTTCTTGCAACCGCTGTTGATGAATTTGAAGTAGAAATTATTAAGCGGTCATTTAACTCGAATTGAAGGAAGAATTGAAGTGATATCAAAAAATTCAAATCATTTCAGTAATATCACAAACTACAAATGATTTGAAGTAGGCTTTCTGTAACACCCCGTATATTCTATAACAGTGAAATTCACAAATTAAAGTATAACTAATTTCAAATCAAAGAACTAAGGGAAACGGGATACGCCATTGTGTTCGTCTCGGAATTCTTCTTGGGATAGAGTCCGAGTTTGCGTAAAACGGACTCCGTATGAAGAAGATATGGCCTCCGGAAGTTTCTGAGTTCAGTTTAAAATTCAAACAGACAGAAACAGCTCAGAACAAATTCAAATTTCAAAAAAAAATCGGACCAGAATGGGCTAGGCGGGAATTTTCCCGCCCAAGGCACCCAGGTCGACTGGGTGGTCGACCTGGGGCACCCAGGTCGACTGGGTAGTTGACCTGGCGGTCGACTGGGGAGTCGACCTGGCCCTTGAGCCAGGTCGAACCCAGCCCCTCCTGGCTGGCCTGGTCTGTGCTTGGCCGAATTTCTGAGCCTTGCCTTGTCACTAGCGTGTCAGCTCCTGATTGGTCTCTCCTTCAAACGAACGGCTAATATTAATCCAAGCTCCATCGACGGTCCTAATCAACTCACAAACTCTATAAAAAGGACCTAAGACTCCACCTAATTCATACAAATAAAAATGAGAATGAGACCGTCATGCTGCTGAAGAAAGACTAGGAGTAGCCGTCAAAATTGAGAGATGATTAGGAGACGATTCGAAAGCTTAAAGCAACGACAATTAAATCAAAACAACGCCTACAACAAAGGATAGCATCTCCAAATTCAGAATTCAGAAACCTAAATTGAAGATTCGTCATACCTTGTAAGTAGAGTGCTATTCCGATATGAATGAATAATTGTGTTTTGATTTGTGTAAAATGAGAAATGGAATTGTACTTAATTTGTGGTGATGATAATTCATAATTGTATGTTTCTATGGTTCTAATTATGAATGGATTTGTGATGTTGTGGTATAATGATAATAGACCTATTGGATATTTGCAAGTATATGACTTATGCTGAAAGTTAACGACTATGCTTGTGGTAGTTTATTACAACACCTATTGGATAATTGCAAGTATATGTTTCATGTTGAAAGTTTACGACTATACGTTTGTGGTAGTTTATTTCAACAAAGTTGAGATTCATGCAAGTATGTAATTCACTATTAGGCCAACATGATGTATATTTTTATGGTCATCTTTAGTGTAATTGGATCCATTTGAGTATTATGATTCATATGAATTTATGTCGGAATTGGCATCATGATTTAAGTGTAAAACCATACTTTTGTATTAGTGACAAGAGTAAGCACCTTTGTGAACTTGTGTTAACTTTATGAACATGGCCAGTTTATGTTTGACCTTATGCCCAAACAAAATATGTTTTAGACCTATGCTGTTATCAAAATCACATGATGATATATGCGACACATAATTAAGTTAGATTTACATTCCAATTGCAAGTTTACATGAATAGATTAACAACCATGATTCATGTTTAGGTATGTTTATGCCATGATTATATGCTATTACAATGCAAGTTCACAAGTGCCTAATTTATGATAATTAGTTCGCTATGATGCAA
The DNA here is from genome assembly GCA_030737875.1 of Allium sativum. Classification (NCBI taxonomy): domain Eukaryota; kingdom Viridiplantae; phylum Streptophyta; class Magnoliopsida; order Asparagales; family Amaryllidaceae; genus Allium; species Allium sativum. The sequence goes on along the minus strand of CM060915.1, from coordinate 885,274,624 downwards.
GTTCATGCGTTCACACACCACTTTTTATGTTACTTAGAATATATAAACACCATGTTATAAGCCTCCTGTTTTTCATGTGGCTAAGTTGGGTTTAAATGTTAAACCCAACATATGTTATATTGTAGCGAACGTATAAAACGGGGGTAGTGACGTTTGGGTTAAAATATAAAACATATGTGTTGGCATGTTTGACGCATGCCAACGACCTTGAGAACATCTAAGGGGTATAAATTAACTTTACCCAATAAAGATGAATTTGAATAATGGGCTGCAAATATTTACATATAAAAAGAAAAGAGACAAAATATGTAAACTTAGAAAATACGATGTGTTTAACCCGAGGTTGGATTGAGTTGTGATGTAAACCTGCCCGGCACTGCCCGGTTGTCCAGTAGTCACAACAATACCTATCCAATGTGGGTGGTTAAACATTGAGCCCAATAAAGACCCGAGGTTAGACTGAGTTGTGACGTAAGACTGCCCGGAACCAACCGGCAACAGGCAGTCACAACAATACCTGTCTAATGTGATAGGTCGAGGCTTTAATAAGACAATTAAGGCTGAGTCAGGTTTGATAGGATTAAGTAAATTGAATTAATACTTAATCAAATTGAACATGCTAAAACTATACATACTGATTGGGGGTCAGGTTTACAAAACACATAACCAACTTAGCATGTTGGCTAGAAATAGAAAACCTAGTAGCGGGGGACCTTTTTCAGCAGTAACCCTACAAGGTGTATCAGGATACCCTGAACTAGGCAGGGTGGGGCACGATTACTGGGCTGACTGTAAGAGGTCAAATCGATGGCGGTGGTGCAGCAGTGTAGGTTCTAACGGGGTGCGGGCGTGCACACACTCCGGCACAGAAAAATTAGGCACTGGGCACTAGTAGTATACCTGTGCATTCTAGAATTGTGTCAGGGCGCCACCATGGGACTTGATACACCCCATGGTGGGACCAGCATAGATAGCTACAACATCGGGGGCCGTAAGACACATATAACTATGCGAGTAGGAGCCGATCATTAGAACAATGGATCACTTCACCCTGATTATGGGGTGCCTGTTGGGAACTAGTTTATAGGGGTGCAGAGATTAATATGGGGTACGATAGTACATTCGACTCTAGACAACTTAACTTAGCTTATAGTGCTTTCCCATTTCCAGTTTGTACTTATCATGCTCATTTCTTTATTCATAGACTGAATAGTCCTAGACTTACTCAGGTTTTATGTCTGACTCTACTTTTCTTTCGTTCCCCCCCAGGTCGACAGGGAGGGAATACCGCAGCTTGACCAGTTTTTACATCCAGCTTGAAGAGAAAGAATGTATTGCTTGGATCTCTTTCGTTTTGGACTATGGCTTTGGACAACAATTATGGGACTTATGCAGTTTACTTATATTTTTATGCTTCTTTAAATAATGAAATCAAGACAGTTATGAAAATGTAATGTTTTTGGGAGTATTGTAAGACAATTATGGCATGGTTTGTGTAACACGTATTTTGATGAAATAAAAAGTTGCTGTTGTTTTCCGCTGTTTCAAAAATATGTGTACTTATATCTGTCTTGTGTACCTGTGACTTATACTTATAAACCTCCACCAAAATTAGGGCATTCCCTTCGAGAGTGACCCTAACGGAGGTGGGGTGTTTCACTTAGTATCAGAGCATAGGTTTACCAGATAAGATAAAAAGTTTTAAAAAATTTATTTTCAAAAGAAAATTTAAAGAAGCATTTTTTTAAAGATAAAATGTTATTTTATTTTAAAAAGGCATAGTCCCCCAAATCCATAGGTACTATCTTTTATCATTCGTTTTGAATCTATCCTTTTTGTTTCAGCATGTCCGAAGAACTTAACTTGCCAGAGGGTATACCAGTACCTGGTTGGTTTAGACGGTTCTTAGAAGCAAAGGCTAATCAGCCAGGTCCTACCGTTCCTCCTCCCCCAGCTGCAGGAAATCATCTAGCTGCAGCAGCACCTCTTCCTCCACCTCCTCCGCGGGGTAATACTTTTGCTAAGATATGTAAAGATTTTAAAGCTATGGGAGGAATGGACTTCCATGGAACCGAGTCCTTCGTGGCAGCCAGGAATTGGCTGAAGGAAACCGAGGACTTATTCGTCATCTTTGAGGTAGAAGATAGGCAGAAGGTGCAACTGGCAGTATGGCTACTTAAAGGTGAGGCTTCCTACAAGTGGGAAGTTACCAATGCAGAAAGACCAGTGGAAACATGGGAGGACTTTAGGGCGAGATTTGAGGCTAAATTTCTCTTAGAAGCTGAAAGAAGTCTTCAGTTGGAAAATTTCCTATTTCTTAAGCAAGGGAATATGACAGTCAAAGAGTATGTTAATCAGTTCGATCAGTTGGCTAGGTTCGGACTGGACCTAGTCAACACTCCGCACAAGAAGGCTCTCCGCTTTGTCAAGGGATTGAATGAGCCATTACACAGTTTGGCGATGACCCATATACCCATGGGAGCTACGTATGAAAGGTTGGTGCAGATGGCATTTCTGAACGAAGAGGATAAGGGCAAGAAGGAGACAAAGGCAGAAATCTCTCAAGGGAAGAAAGAGGGTTTACAGCCTAAGAAGACAGACTTTAAGAGGGGCGGGAAAGACAACAAAGAGAAGAGGAAGTGTAAATTCTGTGGCAAAGTGGGACACATAGTGAAAGATTGCCGGAAAAAGAAGGCCAAGTTGAATGGTGGGTGTTTTTCTTGCGGTGAAACAGGCCATATGGCTAAGGATTGCCCAAAGAAGCAAGGGCAGGGGCAGAGGGCTGGATCCACCTCAGGGGCAAAGGTTCACGTGCTAGAAGCGCCACCTCTGCAACAGCTAGGTATAAATACTTCTGTAGAAAGTGTAGTTTATCTTTATGATCACCCAGTTTGCACTTTATTTGATTCTGGCGCATCACACTCCTTTATTTCATCTGCTTTAGTAGAATATCTGCACCTAGAAACTAGTATGGTAGAAGACCCCTTAATTGTTTCAAATCCAATTGGGGGCCCAGCTCATCTGTCTATGATCTGTGTGGAATTGAAAATTTCTATTCTAAGCGTAGAATTTAGATGTAGTGCCTTTGTTTTGGGCTTCTCGGGATATGGTTTGATTTTGGGCATGGATTGGCTATCCAGTAATGGTGCCATCCTTGATTGTGAGAAAAGGGTGGTTAGGCTTCTGACCCAACTCGGTAACACTCTGGAAATTACTTGTAATCCCTCGTATGCGGTTATGCTTAGTTATCTTGAATCGCTAGATGCTTCTGTTGAGAGTTTGCAATCGGTTAGGGTGGTCCAGGAATATCCGGATGTCTTCGAAGAGGTGAAGGGCTTACCTCCGATGCGGGAGATAGACTTCCGCATATATCTTGTAGATAATGCAAATCCCATTGCGTTGCCCATTAGACACATGGCTCCACAGGAAAGGAAAGAGCTCAGTAAACAGATTAAAGAGCTTCTAGAGAAGGGGTTCATTAGAAGGAGCATTTCAGAATGGGGCACTCCAGTGGTGTTCGCCACAAAGGCGGATGGTTCACTCCGTCTATGTGCTGACTATAGGGAGCTCAACAAGCTAACGAAAAAGAATAGGCACCCTCTCCCCAGAATTGACGATCTATTTGATCTGCTTGTAGGAGCGTCTGTTTTCTCCCAACTCGATTTAGCGATCGGATTTCATCAGCTAAGGGTGGCTGAAGATAGCATCGATAAGACAACATTCAGAACCCCAGACGGCTTCTTTGAATGGCTTGTCATGCCTTTTGGCTTGACAAACGCACCCGCTTACTTCGTGGACCTGATGAGTAGGGTGTTCAGAGAATTCCTCAACAAGTTCGTAGTGGTCTTCGTAGACGATATCTTGATCTTCTCAAAGAATGAAGAAGAGCATGCTCAGCACCTAAGGGCAATCATGGAAGCTCTGCGAGTCCACCGGCTAAAAGCCAAATTCCCCAAGTGCCACTTTTGGAGAGAGGAAGTAAGGTTTATTGGGCATATAGTATCCAAAGAAGGGTTAGCTGTGGACCCTTCTAAGGTAGTAGCGGTGCAGGACTGGAAGACACCAAGGAACGCAACAGAAGTCCTAAGCTTTCTCGAGCTTGCAGGCTTCTATCGGAAATTCATCAGAGACTTTGCAAAAATATCAGCTCCGCTCACAAGGCTGATAAAGAAGAATCTAGTGTTCAATTGGGACTTGGATTGTGAGTTTGCTTTCCAACGACTAAAAAGGGCTCTTACAACAGCCCCAGTTTTGATGTTGCCAGATGGAAGCAAGATGTTCACAGTTTATACAGATGCATATGGGACAGGGCTAGGCGCGGTCTTAATGCAAGAAGGAAGGGTAGTAGCTTATGGCGAGAGACAATTGAAAGTTCATGAAAAGAACTACCCGACCCACGATCTTGAGTTAGCCGCCATCGTCTTTGCACTCAAGTCTTGGCGACACTATCTCCTAGGTGAGAAGTTCGAACTTTACACTGACCATAAATCATTGAAATATCTTTTCTCGCAGAAAGATCTTAACTTGAGGCAACAGAGATGGATGGAGTTTCTTGCCTCGTACGATTTCGAGATCTCCTACACTCCAGGCAAAGGCAACGTAGTGGCAGACGCGTTGAGCTGAAAGAAACTGACCCTAAGCCCGCTGTTTGTTGAAAGGCAAAGCCTAGAATTTATAGCCATCTTCGACTTTATGTCCTCCTCCGATTTTGTACCGGGCTTGCTAGCATCTCTCGAAGTACGCCCGACTTTAGTGGACTCAATAGGGACAGCACAACGCGAAGAACCTCAGCTTGTGGAAACGATTGATAGGCTAATTAGGGGTGAGACTTCAAGTCACCTCAACAGATACTCCATCGACGATAAGGGTTGGCTAAGGCGAGATGGAAGACTATGCGTCCCACAGACAAGGGATTTAGTAAAGACGGTTCTCAAGGAAGCTCATCACTCCAAGATGACGATACATCCAGGCGGAGATAAAATGTACAAGGACATAAAGAGAACTTTCTTTTGGAGCGGCATGAAGAAGGACGTGGCAGATTTCGTTTCTAAGTGTGTGATTTGCCAACAGGTTAAGGTGGAGCAAAAGAAGCCTGGCGATCTACTCCATCCTCTAGAGGTCCCGCAGTGGAAGTGGGATAGCATCTCAATGGACTTCCTTGATGGGATGCCTAGGTCTAGAAGAGGCAACACTAGCATTTGGGTAATAGTGGATAGGCTTACTAAAAGTGCCCACTTTTTACCTGTCAAGAGTAAAAGAACTGGCTCATCCCTAGCATCTCTTTATCTCAAGGAAATTGTTCGACTCCATGGAATACCCTCCAGCATTGTTAGTGACCGAGACCGTATCTTCACAAGTGAGTTTTGGCGGAGTCCGCAAGAAGCGGTAGGCACACAGTTATGCTTGATCATAGCCTATCATCCCCAAACCGACGGCCAGACAGAAAGAGTGAACAGAGTTTTGGAGGACCTTTTAAGACTGTGCGTCCTTGACTTCGGAGGGACGTGGGAAGACCATCTTCCTTTGGTGGAATTTTCCTACAACAACAGCTACCAAGCCACCATCGGAATGGCGCCCTTCGAGGCTTTATATGGAAGACCGTGCCGATCGCCCACTTGTTGGTGGGAGTCTACTGACAAGCTCATACTTGGACCAGATATGATCCGAGAGACTTCAGAGAAAGTAGACTTAATACGGAGAAGAATGAAGACAACCCAAGACAGACAAAAATCCTACGCCGACAAGACAAGGACCGACCTTGAGTTTGAGGTTGGGGATAGAGTTTTTCTTAAGGTATCTCCTCTAAGGAACGTTGTTCGTTTTGGAACCACAGGGAAGCTAGCACCAAGATTCGTAGGGCTGTTTCCTATTATCGAGAAAATTGGGAAAATGGCCTATAGATTAGAGCTACCTGAAAACTAGTTGGAGTTCACAACGTCTTTCACGTTTCGCACCTCTGAAAATGTCTACATGAATCTGCTGAAGTGGTAGAGCCAAATATCCTAGAAGAAGCTGAAGTGGAACGCGAAGCAACCGTGAGGAAAGTTCCAACCCGCATATTAGGAACGGAAGTGAAAAAGCTACGCAACCGCGAAGTCAAGCTCGTCAAAGTTCAGTGGAGCGACGCCGAGGGAGACGCAACTTGGGAAACTGAAGCTAGAATATGCACAGCCTACCCTTTTCTTTTCGAGGGTACATCTTTGATCTTTCTTTTTCCTTAAGTTGCGCTTTTATCTATCTTTTTAGGTATATCTCCTCGACCTTATCTTTTAGGTAGAAACCCTTTGGATGAAAACATGTAATTGAAACATGTTATGGATGATGGCTGCAAGTGGTTGCAAGTGATTGCTAGTGGTTGCTCGTGGTTGCAAATACACACACAATCTAGGTATTAGATCGGCTCAGTCACCTCATATTGCATATGCATATATATGTTTGCATTTGTATATGGTTGAAGTTTAATGTGTTGTCATATGGATGTTGCATTTATATGAATGATTGTGCACCCATGTAGAATCATGAATAGGGAATTTTGCATACATAATGGATTCATGACACTTACATAATTTGCATTAAGGAGGTCAACTGAATCAGTAGACCGACTGATTTTGCATTAGATAAGTACATGTACACACATTTCGCACATGATCATGAAGCATTAGAAGTCTTTTAAGGACAATGGAAGCTCATGTTTGATGGATGAGTAGATGGATGTTTGGATGTTAGGATATACATTCTTCCTCAACTTGAAGATTTCGGGGACGAAATCCTTTTAAGTGGGGGAGAATGTAACACCCCGTGTATTCTATAACAGTGAAATTCACAAATTAAAGTATAACTAATTTCAAATCTAAGAATTAAGGGAAACGGGATACGCCATTGCGTTCGTCTCGGAATTCTTCTTGGGATAGAGTCCGAGTTTGCGTAAAACGGACTCCGTATGAAGAAGATATGGCCTCCGGAAGTTTCAGAATTCAGTTTAAAATTCAAACAGACAGAAACAGCTCAGAACAAATTCAAATTTCAAAAAAAAATCGAATCAGAATGGGCTGGGCGGGAATTTTCCCGCCCAAGGCACCCAGGTCGACTGGGTAGTCGACCTGGGGGTCGACTGGGGAGTCGACCTGGCCCCTGAGCCAGGTCGAACCCAGCCCCTCCTGGCTGGCCTAGTCTGTGCTTGGCCGAATTTCTGAGCCTTGCCTTGTCACTAGGGCTAGGTGTCAGCTCCTGATTGGTCTCTCCTTCAAACGAACGGCTAATATTAATCCAAGCTCCATCGATGGTCCTAATCAATTCATAAACTCTATAAAAAGGACCTAAGACTCCACCTAATTCATACAAATAAAAATGAGAATGAGACCGTCATGCTGCTGAAGAAAGACTAGGAGTAGCCATCAAAATTGAGAGACGACTAGGAGACGATTCGAAAGCTTAAAGAAACGACAATTAAATCAAAACAACGCCTACAACAAAGGATAGCATCTCCAAATTCAGAATTTAGAAACCTGAAATGAAGATTCGTCATACGTTGTAAGTAGAGTGCTATTCCGATATGAATGAATAATTGTGTTTTGATTTGTGTAAAATGAGAAATGGAATTGTACTTAATTTGTGGTGATGATAATTCATAATTGTATGTTGCTATGGTTCTAATTATGAATGAATTTGTGATGTTGTGGTATAATGATGATAGACCTATTGGATATTTGCAAGTATATGACTTATGCTGAAAGTTAACGACTATGTTTGTGGTAGTTTATTACAACAACTATTGGATAATTGCAAGTATATGTTTCATGTTGAAAGTTTACGACTATACGTTTGTGGTAGTTTATTTCAACAAAGTTGAGATTCATGCAAGTATGTAATTCACAATTAGGCCAACACGATGTATATTTTTATGGTCATCTTTAGTGTAATTGGATCCATTTGAGTATTATGATTCATATGAATTTATGTTGGAATTGGCATCATGATTTAAGTGTAAAACCATACTTTTGTATTAGTGACAAGAGTAAGCTCCTTTGTGAACTTGTGTTAACTTTATGAACATGGCTAGTTTATGTTTGACCTTATGCCCAAACAAAATATGTTTTAGACCTATGCTGTTATCAAAATCACATGATAATATATGCGACACATAATTAAGTTAGATTTACATTCCAATTGCAAGTTTACATGAATAGATTAAAAACCATGATTCATGTTTAGGTATGTTTATGCCACGATTATATGCTGTTACAATGCAAGTTCACAAGTGCCTAATTTATGTTAATAAGTTCGCTATGATGCAAGTTCATGCGTTCACACACCCCTTTTTATGTTACTTAGAATATATAAACATCATGTTCTAAGCCTCCCCTTTTTCATGTGGCTAAGTTGGGTTTAAATGTTAAACCCAACATATGTTATATTGTAGCGAACGTATAAAACGGGGGTAGTGACGTTTGGGTTAAAATATAAAACATATGTGTTGGCATGTTTGACGCATGCCAACGACCTTGAGAAAATCTAAGGGGTGTAAATTAACTTTACCCAATAAAGATGAATTTGAATAATGGGCTGCAAATATTTACATATAAAAAGAAAAGAGACAAAATATGTAAACTTAGAAAATACGATGTGTTTAACCCGAGGTTGGATTGAGTTGTGATGTAAACCTGCCCAGAACCGCCCGGCTGTCCAGTAGTCACAACAATACCTATCCAATGTGGGTGGTTAAACATTGAGCCCAATAAAGACCCGAGGTTAGACTGAGTTGTGACGTAAGACTGCCCGGAACCAACCGGCAATAGGCAGTCACAACAATACCTGTCTAATGTGAGAGGTCGAGGCTTTAATAAGACAATTAAGGCTGAGTCAGGATTGATAGGATTAAGTAAATTGAATAAATACTTAATCAAATTGAACATGCTAAAACTATACAGACTGATTGGGGGTTAGGTTTACAAAACACTTAACCAACTTAACATGTTGGCTAGAAATAGAAAACCTAGTAGCGGGGGACCCTTTTCAGCAGTAACCCTACAAGGTGTATCAGGATACCTTGAACTAGGCAGGGTGGGGCACGATTACTGGGTTGACTATAAGAGGTCAAATCGACGGCGGTGGTGTAGCAGTGTAGGTTCTAACGGGGTGCGGGCGTGCACACACTCCGGCGCAGAAAAATTAGGCACTGGGCACCAGTAGTATACCTGTGCATTCTAGAATTGTGTCGGGCAGCCACCATGGGACTTGATACAACCCATGGTGGGACCAGCATAGGTAGCTACAACATCGGAGGCCGTAAGACACATGTAACTATGCGAGTAGGAGCCGATCATTAGAACAATGGATCACTTCACCCAGATTATGGGGTGCCTGTTGGGAACTAGTTTATAGGGGTGCAGAGATTAATATGGGGTACGATAGTACATTCGACTCTAGACAACTTAACTTAGCTTATAGAGCTTTCCCATTTCCAGTTTGTACTTATCATGCTCATTTCTTTATTCATAGACTGAATAGTCCTAGACTTACTCAGGCTTTATGTCTGACTCTACTTTTCTTTCGTCTTCTTTTCTTTCGTTTCCCCCCACCCCCCCAGGTCCACAGGGAGGGAATACCGCAGCTTGACCAGTTTTTACATCCAGCTTGAAGAGAAAGAATGTATTGCTTGGATCTCTTTCGTTTTGGACTATGGCTTTGGACAGCAATTATGGGACTTATGCAGTTTACTTATGTTTTTATGCTTCTTTAAATAATGAAATCAAGACAGTTATGAAAATGTAATGCTTTTGGGAGTATTGTAAGACAATTATGGCATGGTTTGTGTAACACGTATTTTGATGAAATAAAAAGTTGCTGTTGTTTTCCGCTGTTTCAAAAATATGTGTACTTATATCTGTCTTGTGTATCTGTGACTTATACTTATAAACCTCCACCAAAATTAGGGCATTCCCTTCGAGAGTGACCCTAACGGAGGTGGGGTGTTTCACTTTCGGGCATGCATGTATTTCATGTATTTAGTATTTGTGTGCATAACCAAAACAAAACATACATATATTTATTAGATAGTCTCTCTCTCTCTCACACACACACACACACACATATATATATATATATATAGCTCTTAAAGCTTACATAAAATTTTAGAAGCATGCATCATGAAGAAACAATCATCCATTAGCAGTTTATTGATCCATGTGTGCAAATATGTCATTCTATGGCCTTTTAAGCATATCCAAGCATTGCTTAAACAATGGTTGGTTTAACTGGCATACAATGATGTCAATGGTGATGCACACATCAATGTAAACACATATAGACATTCACAGATGAAGTGAATTTGCACATAATTTCTAACTATGCATACAGAAATTATCTGATTAGGAACTAGGTGAAAATCATGCATATGACAAACATGAAAATACTAAAGAAATGAATACTATAATGTATATGTAAGGATCCTTATGAAACCATTTTCATAAACCACTATATATCTTATTAAATAAGCTATTGTATCATGTCTCAATCATCACCAGCAACAACAACCTAGGAAACCTAAGAAGTTGTTTAGAACATGCAGCTTGTATATGGTCGATGGCCTAATTGTTCACAACCACACTTCACTAGGGACTAAATTTCTATGTTATTAAATTGATTAACAACCCGGTAGCTACTCAAAGAACATTTCAGCTACTCAATATACAAAAGAACCCCTAAATAACACCACCAACCAAACAAAATAATGTACATGTTCTTCTAGTATGATAGATAAACTATGAAGTCACTGCAAATAACACCAGTTACAGGTCTAGCTTCATTAGTATACAACTTTCAGACTAAAAAAAGTGTGGATACATTAACAAATAACAGGCAAGAAATTTTAATCACTTAAAACCAATTATACTCATGGTGATAATAATTTTTGTTTCTCGTTAGGCTAATTAATAGAGATGATAAAAAACCAACAGAAACATACATGAGAAACACAGGATAAAAATCTAGCACCTTTCTTCTTGGATTAAATGCCATTTGATGACGGGGAAGGGGAGAAGTGGTTGTGTTTGGAGTTGTAGTTAAGAACTAGATAAAATAAGTGGAGGACATAAAGAGGGTTGGAGTGGAAGAAGTAGGTGAATGAAAATTAGGGATTGGAATTGGAAATTTGGGGGTGAGAATGAATAGATCTGAGAAGTTGAGAAAGAGGAATGGAATGAGAAACGTAAGTTGATTTCCTATTGGTGGTGTAGGATTTTAACAGATTAGTAAGGTGTCAACTACAGATGTTGTTTTCAAAAGGTAAATTAATATATATATATATGCATGTTTTTTTAGATGCAGATTGATGACGTGGAAAATTAAACTTATAAATTTATAACCGTAGCTACTGCAACACAATTTGATATTTATGCAAACACATTTAAGAGTGCACTGCAATAGACAAAAATTATCATATCTGTGGTGTTAATACAAAAATAAAGCACCTAAACAGTCTGACGGTGAAGGGGTAGTAGACTGCCACAAGCATAAAGGAATCTTCCGTAAGCAAAAGTCAAGCACAAGGCAAAGTCAAAAGAATAAGGGGGAACAATCCGAGAGTTATGCAACCGGCATCATCACTAAAGAAAAGCGCCAATACAAAGAAAGGGTACCGATAGGGTTGTTCCGGCACGATGAGTAAACAACGGAGGGTCACCCGAAGCCAGAAGCCAATGAAGAGATATACCCGAAATCCTACAAACCGAGACCTGAAAGAATGAAAGGGCTATCAGTATTATCTCTCTTAATACTAATACATCAAGGGATGCAATCATTAAAGGCACAAAGGTTGAAGCATAGGAGAATCATCCGGGAGCCAGCTACCGAGATCCCAATCAGATGATCGCCGGAAGGTCACTTTACCAAACAACTAATACAAACCGGAAGAAACCCTCCGGAAAGTGGAGATACACTTCAGGAATCTACCGACAGGCAAGCCGGAACCTCGAAGAGAAACAAGCTATCTGCGCTAATCTACTTAGTGTCAATACTGATATGGGTGGCAGATCCGTAACCATTCACTTGAATCATGAAGGAAAGCTCCACAAAGTGTTAATAGAAAGACCAGAGTCTATATCCGGAAGCCTACAACCGGAAGCCTGTAACCGGAAGCCTATAACCGGAAGCCTTTATTCAGAAGCCTAAAGCCTCCCTAAATCTATCCATACCGACAAGCTTAGTATTAATACAAAGAAAGTAGAAAAAGCTCCAAAAACCGGGACCATCCGTCTGAGACCCAGAACTGGCACCTTAAAAAGCAACAAGCAAAGCCTAAAAAAGCGGCTGAAATCCAAAACTTTCGGTACCAAAGGGAAAAGCGGTTGACACGGGCTTCTGCTTGCCTGATAGAAAAAGGAGCACCAATTTGTCTATAAATATGACCTTGGGGGTTTCACTTCGAGGACTGATTTCTCATTTCACATTCTTGTACTCTTTTTCACTAGAGTAAACCATAATTTCTAAATCAATTTTGGGATTTCTATTGTAATCACTCATGTACTCCAAATCAAAGAACAATAAAGAGCGGATCGACACTTAGCATATTTTCTTATGTGATTTCTTAGCTATTTCCTACACAACCTATTATAGCCTACCTACATGGTCACATGTGCCTACTCAACTTTAGACCCCTTCGCAGAGTTCTTGCAGAACCCTTTCGTACTAGTCATTTAGTCTTTTGTTGATGGTTGTACTTAGGGAGCCCCTTCCCTAAGTTAACTGTTGGTTTTAGATTTGCTTAAGCGTGATGCTCACCCCATAGAGGGAAGAGTAACTAATCTTTCGGTCTCTAAACCTTGATATTTAGGAAATGCTGAACTAATTCAGACTCGTGAAAGCTAAATAACCCTATTTTTCCCTTAGGTATGTTTCCTTAGATGTATCTCCGATGTTGACGAAAAATATCGTTAATATTTTGGCACTAGAAGGAGGCTTCAACCTTCGTCCTTGTAGTTAACGACCACATCTAACTGTGTTGTTCCATCCAAGGTTGGACTAAACTTTGAAGAAGTGGAAATCATCAATAAAAGGTCTCTACGAGTAATTAATAAGTTTCCCATGGTTACATCAAGCATTAATGAGACATATACATGCGAAAAGGTTAAGTTGGAAACCTTACGAATTCGAGATAAAGAAAGAGATGTAGAGCCTTATGACCCTGATCATTGGAGCATTTACTCTTTCCATTTGGAACCAACCCCGATATTTTTCCTAAGCAATTCTACAATAGAAGAACATAATCGTTTTCTTCGTATTGATGAAGCCATCCAAACACAAGATAAAGGATCAATATTCAGGTAGAGGATTGAAAAATGTTCCGCTTGTCCTACTGAAAAAATGTCTAAAAGGAGTATGCCCTTGTATCAAGGTACAGCTAAAATAATGTTCAAGGACAAAGAGGAAATAGTGGAATCGAGTGGTATAGAGGCTAAGTTCCAACATCGAAAGAAAGCCTTCGAATCAAGATTACCAAAAGGTTGCAAGCTTACTAAATCAATTGAGGGTATCTACTTTCTAACTAAGCATGAATTAAACTTTTGGCCTTTATCAAAGAAGAAACCTAAGAATGAAGCCAAGTTGGGAGGACCTTATTTCTACTACAATACGATGAATGGACATAAAACCAAACATTGCAGAGTCTTAGAAGGAATGATTATAAACTTAAGCCAAGGAAAGCTACATAGATATGTAAAGAAGCATAGCTAACTACAACAATAGATTCTTTGAATAGAATTGTCCACCTAATTACAGGGATGGAAACCCCCTCAAAATTTGAAATGCCCAAGGGTAGGTCAAATCACGAATGGATAAAAACCCTTGTCACTACCGAGTTGGCCAGGGCAAGGTAATTACCAGAGGGGAGTGGTGTGTAAGCCTCCGAGCCACACCGGAAATGTTCATAATGGAGCATCTAATTAGCACGTCTTGCCTCTGCTCGTAGAAGAGTATGTCTTGCCTCTGCTATGAACTAAGCACGTCCTACCTCTGATCGTAGAAGAGCACGTCCTACCTCTGCATATGTTCCGCGTTACCCACATAAGGGAACACAAACCCCTATCATCGCCTATGATGGTCATCATTATAGGGCACCCCTTGGAGGGGGTGGAGTGTAAGCCTCTATCACTGCTTACTATGGCCAGGGTAGAGCATCAAAAGAGAAACCTTAATTCCTCATCAAGGATAGCCCGGTTTATGCATCTAAGAACTTATCATCGCTTACAATGGTCAGGATAAGGTGCCTCCTAGAGGGAGGTCAAGTAAATCCTTGGGCCCTGCTTGTGGATAAGCTAGCCAAGCGCACCGGACGCACAGGCCCAGAGAGTGGCCAATAAAGCACGTACATCCTCTGCTTTGATAACCAAAAGCCCAGAGAGTGGCTCAGTGGGCATGTACACCCTCTTCTTCTAAATCCAAACCCAAAAGGGGAAACAAAACTAATTATCAGAAATGGGTTTCTGGTCTTCTATTAAAATGCTCGAATCTAGGTTGGTTCGGGACTTCTATTAAATACCTGAATCTAGGTTAGTTCGGGACTTCTATCAAATACCCAAATCTGGGTTAATTCAAGTTTTTTATTAAAATACCAGAAGTGAGTTCTTGGTTCACCATTAAACAACCTGAGTCTGGGTTGGATCTAAAACCTCTATTATTACCGGAGGGGAATTCCCGGATTTTATCCTAAAACGATGATTTAAAATATTGGCCAACGCTTCCAGTCATTACCAGAAAGGGTGCTCCGACCGTCTTCTATAAGCACTCACATTTGGGTGACAAAGACTTAAAACTTCACCCCCGGAGAGGGTTTAGCAAAACATAACTTAGAGGGAAATTCAGAGTCTATTATTAAAGGGTTTTCGGATAAAGATAACCGTCTTCCATCTCGTTCAGGGAGATTTCTTAAAGGGTCTATTTGGCACAGGTCCCTATTAAGTTTCAAAATTAGGCTCACATCCGGTCCAAAACTCATTATAAATTACATCCCTATTTTTCGAAAATTCACTAAATTTTTTTTAAAAAAATCATGAAAATTCGTATTTAAATGAAACACGTAAACGTAAAAAAAATCAGATAAAAAACCATCAAAAAACACGTCAAAAACGAAAATTACAAAAAAACAACAAAACTGTAGTTAATTGCATACTAGTATGCACGTATTTTGAATTTCATGCATATATCCGTGCAAGTATTTCAATCATGCATCTGTGTTAGTTTTCTTACATACAGGCATGCAAGTGTTGCGTAAACTTGCATACAAATGTGCAAAATTTCACATCCATGCAATTTATTTCATATTTATTTGCGTACATGCATGCGGGTATTTCAGAATACTTGCACACACGTGTGCAACAATACGCAGGCATATTTTTCAAGGTGAAACCTTCATGCAATATTTGCATACATGTGCACAAATATTTTAAAATAGTTACACACATATATGCAAGAATTCCTGAAGATTTTCAATGTAAACTGCTTCGTGAATACATGCATACATGTGTGCAACTATTGTGAATACTTGCACACATGTATGCAAGTTTTTATTTTTTTTTCCATTGTCTTTTTGGAACATTTACAGAACTTAGAATTTTTTTAGTTTGCAACGTGTTTTTTTTTAATCAAAACATGTAACTTCATTTTCAGGGACCCATTTCGAAAAGAAAACTTGGGAGGGAGGTCGTTTGTATTTTGAAACTTTTTAGGGATGTGTCTCTTATTTTCACTTTCTCAAACCTTTTATGTACAATTCATTATTACTTCTATTCAATACAAGCAATAAGTCACATGACAATTAACACACACAATTTACAAGTTCATTTACAAGAATTGCATCATTGACTATTTATATATGGATATGTACACATTACAATTATAAACACAATTAAACATCCTGATTCCCTTCATCCTCGGGCAAGGGGAATCGATGGCATGAAGAATTGCGATGCTTAGGAGCTTGTTAAGTTTATGCACCTTTCTGTCTGCTAGCTTCACCAACATTGTCAGAAGGTTTGACCTTAAATTTCAAAGCCCTGTACATGGCCCTAAGAGATTTGTTGTCTTTCTCCAACTCAAAAATACTAGCACGTAGATCATGTTTTCCGCTTCGTAAATGCCTAATTTGGTCAACGTACCGGCTAACACAGTCGAATGAATCCTTAATCAATTTTTTGGTCGTAAATACCCTTCATCTTAGCTATCATATTCTTAGGCCAGTTAGAAATGACTAATTCTTCTAACCCTTGAGGGAGGTTCTTCAAATAAAAATACTTTTGAGAAGCGGAGGCCCTAGGCTCAGTCGCAGTCCTAGAAAGCTGGGACATCGTCATGATAGGGATAATTTTGAAGGAGTCTTCCCATGTCTTACATTCATTGGCGTAAACCTCCTAACTCATCTTCGAACTCAATAGAGGATTTAGCCTTTATATGCGTCTTCAATCCAAGTATAACAAGTAGAGTTATAAACACATTTCATACATTCATAATATCAAGTTTACAAATACTCTTCCTGCTCATACAAAATCGACCTTTTAAATAGTTCAGTAATAAATCTATCCTTTTTATACTTATGCTTTTTTAGGGGAAGATCCCTAGGAATTAAGTGAACCCTTCCAACAAGCCCCGGACGTGGGTCCGACCTAAACTCATCCAAATTAAGCCTATAGAGGCGGTGTATTAAACCCCGCTGTGCTCCCCAAGGAATGAAAAATCCACCATTGTGTACTGTTTATATACTTCATGCAAAAAGTTAACTAAGATATCTCTATCCTCAACTAACATCCAAAATAAGGTCATCAGTTCCTTTTTTCCTCTCGAAGAACTTCCCTATGCATGCTGGTTTCGTTGGTCTGGGTGTCACTTCATGCTCCTTATAAGACATGAGCTTAGATGTACTCTTCTCTAGATCGTGATATTTTCGAAATAAAGCATTATAGTTTTTTAACAACCTTTCTTTCTCTATATAGGACCGAGTTATTTCTTTCTGTTTTTTATCTAATTCTACTCTAAGTCATGAGACGATATTTCTTTTGGTCTATATAATACAACGACCGAAAACTGGTTACCACTATATACAAACAAGGGAAAGGCGTAAAAAGAAGCAAAGGCTGTACCTAGGAAAGAGAAACCTCAGGTTGGGTAAACTTTTTTCCTCCTAAGTTCTCAGAAGCATCGCCTTTGTTAGGTAGGGGAGTGTCAGAGTCTCGAGAAGCACAAGTGCCTATGGCATCAGAACTGGTTCTTGTAGAGTCAGGTGAAACTCCAACAGCTATAAAAGATCATTTCCATCCTTATCATGCTCCTTTGTACGATCATCGTCATTGGGTCAGCTACCATCATCACCTTCTTCATCATCAACGAAAGATGAATACTACTCTTCGTCACCAGAGTCGTCAGAAAGGTCATCAACATATAAGAAATCTTCAGCTTTGAGTTTTCCCTTCTGAGACATCTCGACTCTTTTCTTGCCCAACCCGATCCTTTCCTTAACTTTATCCCTGATGAAAGGAGGGACAGTAGTAGTTTGATTCTCGTTAAGAATCCGAAAGTTATCAGGAAAAAATGAAATAAGGCATATTAGTAGTACTCAGTCTTGATCTGCGGAAGATGAACTTGCAAAAAGTCAGAAATTCTAACTTTAGCCTCATAAATTATCTACGCAGCATGTGAGAGCTTCTCATCCTTCCTCTTAAGTTCGTTGGCATCACTAACCATGTTTTCTGTTATTTGTTGCTCTAAGGCCGACACTTGGTTAGGTAATAAATTCTTCATCTGCCTTTCTTTTTCGAGAGCTACTTCGGCGTGTTAAAAGGAAGCTTTGAACCTCTTGCATTCATCACATACAGCCTTGTTAGCTTCTTAGAGTCGAGTAACCTCGAGAGAAGAGGAAGAAGGATTTGCTTTAGACAAAAGCCGTATTTTAGTCACCTAAGAAAGAAATAGGATCTAATTAGCCATCATTACAAGTTAAAGAGGAAAGAAGAATTAAGAAAGAAAAATCTATACCGAGAGCTGCCGATTGATTAAATGCTGATAAAAATCCTCTCCGCCTGACGAAGTGAAAGGTAACGAAATGTTCGTAGCTTCAGGCCAAGAAAGAGTACGCTTCACAATGTCATCAAAGCTCATTGGGGGTGCAAAAACCTTGAAGGCTCGACATGTTGATAAGTGGAAGTTTGGGCCGTGGCATGCTTGCCCACTTCTGACGTACTTGGAAGGGTTGATGGCAGAACACGACCGTCACATTCTCTACCAAATAATACCATCGGGAGAGACAGTAATAGACACCACAGTAGAATCAATAGCAGGGCCTATAGAGACAGAAACTTCTTGATTGACAACCTTAGTAATGGCATCCTGATAAAGAAGAACATAAGTGTCATGTTTGAATCTTTTAGTCAGTAACTCAATGGTTGATTCGGCCAGCCTCTAGTGACAATAGTGGATTGGTCTAGAGCATCAGCAAGAGTTACAACTTCAGAAAACCAAGACCCTTGATTATATGTAAATACAAAGGTAAATTCAGGAATGAATATGTAACAACCCGGAAAATGTGAACCAATTTAAATTTTTTAAAACTGGTTATTGTCAAAGAATTTAAACAATTGAAATAGAACATTTCAATAAAATAATGTATTGGAAATAGTTAGGCAGTTTGAAAATTTGAATTCAAACTTTGACTGACTGTACCGGGTGGAAAATATAACAGATTTTAGTGAAACCAAAAATATTTAAATCTGTTTATGAGTACCTTTCTAACGAATCTGAAAAATCGAAGTTTCATAGCAAGAGTCAAAAGTTATGGCCAAATGAATTTTCAGAAAGGTCGTTATATAGAATATATAGCCCTTGAAAATAGACATTTTGCAAACAACCTCAGAATTCGACGAAACTACTTTTGTTGGATCCAGGATGTAAAACTATTGCTAGGTTTCAAATTTCATAATGTTTGAAGCTAGTATGTGAGCGGGGCAAAAGAAAATGTGATTGGTAAATTTCTATTAAGATGGGTCGACCAGAAAACTTTTTTTTTCAAACGATCTCAGAATTCGACGAAACTAGTTTTGTTGGGATCGTATCGTCAAAACATAGCTAGATTTATTTTTCTGGAATTTTTCGATTCAGTTTGTGGCCAAGGCAAATTGAAATGTACATTCAAATTGAATATTAAATGTTTTATACTTTAATTTGAAAAATAACTGACTATAACAGTCGAATTGGCCAACGAAAAATATCCCATTGTGTCCGGGATAGGGGTATTTAGCTAGGGGCGAAAGTCGTTGGGTTGAAATTGGTGTTCGTTTGTTCAAAAGGATATTTTTGGAATTTAAAATTTAAATATAATGGGTCATCACTCCTTTTTCTCTCACTACACGTTGACCAGTCAAAACAAATAAAAAAAACTATCGACGAACGACAGAGATGCGCTCAGAGCTTCCAGGCCCGATCGACGCCGCCACGCTCGTTTTCACCGCCCCCTCCAATTGGATTTTCTGTTCACCTTTCCCTCCTCTATCAATCCATTAAACCCTCGTCAGAGATGGAGCGGTGTTGGCGTCGAATTTCAATGAGGAAGACGCCGCCTTTGGAGTGTCGCCGTGCGCCGAAGATACCGTCGAGTTCGCCCAAACCACCACAGATCGACTCGCCTTTCCTCCCTCTTCCACGTAGTATAATCCGATCCTTCAATAGTTGCACGGATTTTCTGAAAAATCCGAACCCTAGTTCGAACCACTCTGAAAGGTGAGACCTTTGTTTTATCTGAACTTTGAAAAATAATATCTTTCACATGCGTTGATGAAATTCTATGAAACAGGAAACATCGGGACCGCAAGGAGGCTCTCTACCATCTAGCAGAGACCGCGGATTTTTCAGATCTAGCTACGATTTTTAGAACTTCAAAAACCAATGTGAGGAATCTAAATTAAATTGTGTGAATGAAATCGTGTTGTATAAATTATATAAGCTAAGTGTAAATTATATACGCATTGTATACCTCATGTACATGTGTTGTATAAGTTATATTAGTGATGTATAAATTATACAAGCGTTGTATGAAACATATATGCTTTGAATTGTGTTTAAATGCAAGTGAAATATAGAAATAATATATATATTTATATATATACTCCCCTCGTCCATAGACAATGAACGATATTTATTGCTTGTGATTGACGTGAAAATGTATAGTATGACGAATGGTTGAAAATAATTGTTAGTAGTTGATATTGTGGTTGAAAAATACCTTTGTGGTTGAAAAATACCCTCTTGTGGTTGAAACAAATTAGAATAGGATTGTGGAAATGAAAATAAAACATCCCACCTACGTGCGAACTAGATGCATGATTCCCTATTGTCAAAAACTGCGAGGTTTTAAGGTAGAGCGAGGAGCCGTACTAGGGACGGTCCCGGTTTTAACTACCCTGTCGTTATGCTGCCGAAATTTTCTGAAATATTCATGTGTTAGAATAATTTTCATTTGTTGAAATTATTTTCATATGTTGAAAAGGGTATTCATGTGTTGAATTGAAATTCATTTGTTGAATGTTATTCGAATTTTAAATAAATAGCTTTAACAATAAAAATCACATTTTTATATATATCCAAACTGTAAAGAATATTCATGTGTTGAATTGAAATTCACTCGTTGAATTGAAATTCATTCGTTGAATTGAAATTCATGTGTTGAATGTTATTCGAATTTTAAATAAATAGCTTTAACAATAAAAATCACATTTTTAAATATATCCAAACTGTAAAGAATATTCATGTGTTGAATTGAAATTCATTCGTTGAATTGAAATTCATGTGTTGAATGTTATTCGAATTTTAAATGAATAGCTTTAACAATAAAAATCACATTTTTATATATATATACAAACTGTAAAGAATATTCATGCGTTGAATTGAAATTCATTTGTGGAATTGAAATTCATGTGTTGAATGTTATTCGTATTTTAAATAAATAGCTTTAACGATAAAAATCACATTTTTATTATATATACAAACTATAGAGAACATTAATGTGTTGAATTGAAATTCATTCGTTGAATTGAAATTCATGTGTTGAATGTTATTCGTATTTTAAATAAATTGATTAGACAATAAAAATTACATTTTTATTGTGAATGTGAAGTGTTAAAAACATTCACGTGTTGAATAAATATTTTTGTTGATAAAAATATTACTTTTATCATGTATACGCTTTGATAAAAATACACACGTGTTGAAATAAATATTAGTTCGCTAGAAATATTATTATTAGCTTTGTTCTGCATATATATACATGTGTCGAATAGGGAAAATGGACTAGCTGTAGAGTAAAGAAATTATTTGCGTGCCCGACAAATAGGTAAGCCTTGATGAGTTGGCTGCGCAATTTTATTTTTATATCAACTCCTGTGAATGCCATTGGATGCGGAGTGCTGGTTATTCTGTGTGTAATAATAAACATCGCCATAGGATAGTAACAAATAAATTTTTAACTACACTACATGGCATACTTCTTGAAGATAGGCATACTTCATCCTATTCCACATAAGCATTTGGAGCTTGTGTGACGAGGTTGAAGATTTACCATACGAGCGAGAGCCTTGTATGGTGATGATTATATATTATAGGTTGAACTGATGACTGATATGGACTATATAAAATATAACGATAAATTGCCAGATTAATAAAAACCCCACACGGGTCTGGAGTTGACAATAATCACATCTCTCTAGTCATTAGATACCGCACAGGGATTATTTATTCCCACACGGGACAAGGTGACGAGGATTTATCCTCTGGAGTAATTAAAAATACACGCTCCCTCAGGCTTGACAGGGTGACGAGAATTTATTCTCTGGAGTTATTATCTATACACGCTCCCCTGTAAACACCAGAATATATCACTATAAATATGTGTATGCTTTATAGGATTTATTGGGTACCTAACACGGCCCAATAAATTTCCAAACCCCTTCCCGTACAAAGGAGGTGATGGCGAAATTTTTCGAAATATAAAGGCGTTAGTGAAATATTTGAAGTGAAAACGATGTTGAAATTAAAGAATGAACTGTATTTATATATATATATAGAATTGAAAGAAATCAAAGCCGTGCAGTTGGTGTTTAAAAATCTTAATTTGAATCTATTAGTACGAGAGATCCGACCATCAGATTTTCCCGAAACCGCAACCGTTGGGTTCGCCTTGGAAATATCTTTCCAACGGCACCAACTTTGTAAAAATCCAACGGTTGGATTGTCTGGAATGTTTAATTCAAATCTAAAGAAAAACAGCACCAGAATCATTTATATTTATATATAAATATAAATATAATTAAATTAAATTAAATCGAATAACGACGCTGCAGTTCGTATTTCGAAACCGTAACTTCAAACGACTAGTGTGGAAAATCCGACCATCGGATTTTCACGAAACTGGAACCGTTGGGTTCGCTTTGGGAATATCTTCCCAATGGTATAGACTTTGTAGAAATCAAACGGTTAGATTTTCCGATATGTGTAAAACAAATTAGGGGAAAAACAGCGCCAGTGCCACGGCACGACCTGAAACGTCGTTTAATTAAATATGGCCATTTTTAAATAAATAAAAATGGCGAAAAATCGTTATAAAATATTATAAGCAACATGGATTGGAAATAAACCAATTTGGCTTGATCTGCTTGATATTTGATGGTTATATGTGTTTGACACGAAAATTATACTAAAGAACTGAAATATGAATGTCGAATAATATAACCATGGAAAGAATTGATTTGAATTCTAATTATACGTGAATTATTTGAAAAGGCCGAGCTAACCCTCATTTCAAATAATTGATCGAACGATTCGAAGGCGAAAATATAAAGACGATTCAAGATCGACGATCTTCGTATCGATTGGATGGGCGCTGCTGAGGTTCCTGATTGGAGTAGCTACCGTGAAGGAACGGAAGTAGTAGCCGTCTGAACGCATGTGTTGATTGTACGGATATATGAGGAATATGGTGCCTTCGGTTTCGTTCAGACCTAGAACGGACGTGTAAATGGACTGTGTGTATGACATTGGATTTTGTTCTGTACTGATTGATCTCTATTTAATATATATCTGTTTGGCGGCGGAGAATTTATTCTTTTTCTTAATGCCCTTCTCTGAGACGTACGAGCTCAGAGGTTATATATCGATAGAAATCAGTCGTATGGAGTGGACTGCCTATGTGGCTTGCCAAGATGCAGTGATCAAGGCTTCTGTTGCAAAGCAAAGTCTTGTGTTCGATGATCAAAGCACGGCCTACGTGGCCTGGCTTTGTGTATAGCGTGGATTCGCGAGCCTCACACCTCGGTATGAGTCAAAAACGGGATAAGGACCCAAGGAGTGCACGACGTTTCTTTCTAGCTATGGATGGTGTCAGTGCTTAAACTGGCTGACATTTATATTACTTTCATCACTGTGGTTGTTGGAATGAGGCGCCTCGATATTAGGTCTGTTGGGACCGGGAAACGTGTGTTCAGGAATAACTAATCCTCAAACGTAAGGGAGGACCGGCCTTGGAGGATCCAAGGGTTACCCAGAGTGTGTAGTCCTGAGGCATTTGCTTGAGTGTCTCGAAGCGGAGAGGATCTTGCCCCTCGCCTCGACTCATGACGGAAATCCAATTTCCAATACGAAATAACGAATTTGATTGTAGAACTAGTACGACGACATAGTGGTATGGGGCACTTATGCCGTCTATGATTGATATTTATGATGATATTCGTTTTTGAAACATATATGCACTAGTAATAATATCAAATGATTTTGCTTTACACGTATTAAACATATTTGGCCATTATAAGGTAAAACTCTATCCTCCGGTTTGCGTTGCATTGTATGATGGGACTTGAGTCTTATAATGGCTTCATTCTTTTTTTTAAAAGCATTGCGTTGTTTTAAAGAATTTACTTTGTTTCAAATGTACCTGCATTCACTGGAGTAAACCCGTTCCGCGAAAGTGGTGTGGTCCTATGATTTGCCTTATTACTGTTGTTTAACCTGCTAGGTAGATTTCTCATACCAGTCCCATGACCGACTCATTGTTTGTTTCACTTTGCAAACTCGGGTGCCCTTATTTTCACATGGGTAGCCTAGTTGACAGACGACAGGTTGTTTTGGCTTAGCACTGCAGGACGAGGTGCACTTTTGGCTTGATGGCGATGGATTAGATTTGTATTTTGGCTATTGACTTTCCGCATGTCTTATGTATATGATTCCTCCTATGAAGATGCAGACTGTTTTACTTCCAGTACTTATTATCATATGTATGTTTACCGCCTCAGGCGATGTAGACTGATACCTTTATTATGTCTCACTGTATGTATATATTCCGCCTATGGCGATGGTGACTGATCATTCCCCTTTTATTTACTAAGTTATATCCTACGTTGTGCTATTCTGATGTTGTTACATGTTTTAATTCCGCTGCCATATCCATGTAAAATTATTCTATTTACTGTTTTTGCTATTATCTGTATTCTGCTATGATGATTGATGTGTTATATTCCAATGATTATCCTTAATACAGTCACACGGATTTTGGGATCGTCACAGTTGGTATCAGAGCTTTGGTTAACCTTAGTTCCGGAATCTAACACATTAAACACCTCGTTAGAATAGAATCAGTAGTGTTCTAAGGCGAGTGGCTCATTAGAGATAGGATTAGAGATGTCCTAGAATGAGCTAAGCAGAATAGAAAAACAATTTGATCAGTACATCATTACCTTTCTTTATGTTCTCCTACTTTATCATATATGAAAGTTATCATTTCTGTGAGCTTGACTCTTTTCTTGCTTATACAGTACTTTATTTGATGGCTACACGAGCAGCTGCTGCCAGAGGTGGCCGAGGAGGCCGAGCAGGCAGAGCTGGAGGACGGGGGAATATCCCCGTAGCAGAAGAGGGTCCTATGATTCAGCCACCAGCACCACAGGACTTCGATCTTGATCGACTAGCAAAGAGGTACAGAAACCTTGGAGGCAAACCTTTTACAGGCATTTGCATAGTGACAGAGGCTTTGGCATGGTTAAAGACATGCGAGAAGATTTTTACAAGCATGAGACTTGGAACCCACGACAAAGCGATTATGGGTGCTTGGCTCTTACAGGAGGAGGCCGAGTGGTGGTGGGATGCCGTCACCTCTGAGGATGAGGAGGATACTGTTAGGACCTGGGAGGAGTTCAAGACCCTGTTCAAGGGAAAGTTCATCCCTGAGCAGGCCTTAGAGCGGATGCGTGATCAATTTGCTAATCTCCAGCAGGGAGACCGTTCTATTCAAGACTACCTCAACACATTCACTCAGCTATCACGCTATGCTCAAGAGCTTATTTTGACATCCAAAGCTAAGAATAAGAGGTTTATATTGGGGCTACGGTGCAAGTACCAGGACCTGGCCATGAGCCACATTAAACTCCCATTTTCAGAATTGGTAGAGATGGCCTGCAACTACGAAGATTTGGATGAGAGAAACTCCAACCTAGACCGTGCTAAAAGCCAAGCTGGAAACAAGCGCAAAGCTTCAGGAGATCAGCCCGAGTCTAGCAATGCAGCAGCTGCTACTCAGCAATCTGATAAGATACCCAAAGGAAGCTGCTACAACTGCGGAAAGAAGGGGCATTATTCAAATGTGTGCACCGCCCCAAAGAGACTGAAGACAAATCCAGAAAGCTCAAACCCGAACCCCCGCAGCTCAGCCGAATGCTACAACTGCCATCAGAAGGGGCACTATAGAAGGAATTGTCCTCTGAAGAAGAATGCACAGGTGCTCATGTTTATGACGGGGAGACCCCGCCAGCTATCACCGATGGATCAGGTAAACCCGACGTCTTGGGAGGTACCCTTACCATTAAAAATATTCCTGTTTCTATACTTTTTGATACTGGTGCATCACGTAGCTTCATTTCTAGTAACACTGTTCACAAGTTAAAATTGAATCAAAGGAAGCTTAAAGAACCAATTAAAGTTCAAAACCCGATAGGAGGTTCTATTGTTGTCAATTCATATTGCAGAGTGCCCATCTCCTATTCTTTCTACAAGTTTCCCCTTAGGTTAATCGTCATGAATTTCTCTGAATTCGATGTTATTCTCGGTTTGGAATGGTTAACAAAATATAAGGCCGAAGTTAGATGTGCCGAAAGGATCATTAAAGTCGAAACGAAGCTTGGACATATATATATACCATGCCATGGCTCAGAAACCGATAGAAAAGAATTTTGGTCTGCTTTGGAAGTTACTCCCACTTCATTAGAAAAGATACCGGTCGTTAAAAACTATGCGGATGTGTTTGAAGAAGTCTAAAACTTACCTCCGCAAAGAGAAATTGAATTCAGAATAGAACTAATTCTGAATGCCTGACCAGTAGTACACCCAATTCGAAGAATGGCCCCAAAAGAAAAAGAAGACTTAGGTAGCCAAACTTGAGAATTGATTTGGAAAGGTCTGATCAGACCAAGCTTTTCAGATTGGGGAGCAGCAGTAGTGTTTGTCACGAAATCAGACGGTACTCTACGACTTTGTGTTGATTACCGAGATCTCAATAAGCAGACATTGAAGAATAAATATCCATTGCCACGAATAGATGATCTGTTAGATCAATTAAATGGGGCGAGAGTATTCTCCAGAATGGACCTAGCTACAGGTTTCCACCAATTACGTATAGCGGAAGACTATGTCCTTTGACAGCCTTCAAGGGTCCCGATTTATTCTACGAATGGTTAGTAATGTCGTTCGGCTTGTGTAACGCTCCAGCATACTTTGTCGATCTTATAAACAGAGTGTTCCATGGTGTTTTGAATAAATTTGTTCTGGTCTTCATCGACGACATTTTAATCTACTCCAAGTTAGAAGGCGAGCACGCAAAACATTTAGAACAAGTGTTGGTAATTCTGAGGAGAAATGTCTTGAAGGCTAAATTTTCTAAGTGTATCTTCTGGCAGGATGAAGTTAAGTTCCTTGGCCATGTCGTATCAAAAGAAGGGATTGCTGTAGATCCAAGTAAAATTACTGCGATTCAAGACTGGAAACAACCTACTACCCCCACAGAAGTTCGAAGTTTCCTTGGACTGGCTAGTTACTATCGGAAATTCATTAAGGACTTTTCGAAGATATCAAGTGTATTAACAAAGCTTACAATGAAGCATGAGAAATTCAAATGGACTCCCGAATGTGAAGAATCTTTCCAGGAGCTGAAACTGACAACCGCTCCAGTATTAACAATTATAGAAGGCAACCAGGACTTGACTGTATGGATAGATGCTTCTATTAGAGGGCTTGGTGCAGTATTAATGCAAAAAGGCCAAGTGTTCGCTTATGCTAGCCATCAGCTGAAGCCGCATGAAAGGAACTATGCAACTCATGATCTTGAGTTGTTAGCTATCGTGTTTGCTTTGAGAATCTGGAGGCATTATTTATTGGGCAAAAGTTCGAACTATTTACCGATCATCAATCATTGAAGTATCTATTCACTTAGAAAGATCTGAACTTAAGACAACAGCGTTGGTTAGAATTCCTTGCAGCATACGATTTTGAGATTCTATACACTCCGGGGAAAGTCAATGTTGTAGCAGATGCGCTTAGCAGAAAGAATGAAATCATCGCCAGTTTTATCATTACGTCTTCGTTAATTGGCAGGATCTCGACCGTTCAGAAAGAAGATAATTTTGTTAAGGAGATGGTCAAAAGAATCAAAGAGGGCATAGACTCCAGCTTCCAAGTTGATAGTGACGGAGTTCTGAGATTAAAAGGAAGAATTTGTGTTCCTGTCATCTCCGAGCTAAAAAGGGAAGTGCTTGATGAATGTCACAGGTCCAAACTCAGTATCCATCCCGGTGTGAGAAAAATGTATAACGACCTCAAACGCACATTTTGGTGGATGGCGATGAAAAGAGATATTTCATTATATGTTAGCAAATGCTCCACTTGTCAGCTAGTCAAGAGCGATCAGCAGAAACTCGCCATATTATTACAACCATTAGAAATTCCAGGATGGAAGTGGGAGCAGATTTCGATGGACTTCATTGATGGTTTGCCTCGAACTAAGAAAGGAAACGACAGTATTTGGGTGATCGTAGATCGCTTCACGAAGACTGCCCATTTCATACCTGTTAGATCCAATAGAACGGCTCAAAGTTTAGCACAGATTTACTTCAAAGAAATAGTTAAACTACATGGAGTGCCACTCAATATAGTCAGTGATAGAGATCCCCTATTTATTAGAAAATTCTGGGAAGCATTCCAGACAGAACTGGGAAACAAATTGAATCTAAGCACCGCTTATCACCCTTTAGACAGATGGCCAAACTGAGCCGGTGAATAGAATTCTAGAAGATTTACTGCGGGCTTGCATCATTGATTTTGGCGGGTCATGGGAAGATCACTTACATTTGGCCGAATTCTCTTATAACAATAGCTATCAAGCAAGTTTGGGAATGTCTCCATTTGAAGCATTATACGGTAGACCGTGCAGATCTCGCGCATGTTGGGTAGAATCTGGCAATAGACTTGTGTTGGGGCCCGATATGATTCGAGAAGCATCTGATAAAGTTGATTTCATCAAGAAGCGATTGAAAACCGCACAAAGCCGACAGAAAAGTTATGCTGATGCGAGAAGAAGAGATTTATCATTTGCCGTTGTTGATTATGTCTATTTAAGAGTTTCTCCGATGAGGGGAGTAATCAGATTTGGCAAAACTGGGAAGTTGGCACTGAGATTTATTGGTCCCTTTCCTATACTTGAACGGATTGGAACTCTTGCATATAGGGTTTCATTACCTGATTGGTTTCCTGGAGTGCATGATGTGTTCCACGTGTCTCAACTCAGAAAACATGTGCATGATCAAGATCTTGTTGTAGAAGAAGCAGCACAACAGGACTTGGAAATTACCCCAGAATTAGCAGTCAGGAGAGAGCCATTGAAGATCGTTGGCAAAGAAACTAGAGAGCTAAGGAGCAAAAAGATTCATTTAGTTAAAGTGCAGTGGAGTAATGATCCTAGAAACTGTACTTGGGAGACAGAGGAAAACATTAAACAAGCCTACCCCAAATGCAGAGTGGACATCTCAGACTAACTCCGATGCAAGGTACCTTTACATTACTTTGCATTTACATTTTGTTTCCTACTTTGCTGTTGTTTCCTTTTCGGGGACGAAAAGTTTTAAGTGGGGGAGATTGTAACAACCTGGAAAATGTGAACCAATTTAAAATTTTTAAAATTGGTTATTTTCAAAGAATTTAAACAATTGAAATAGAACATTTCAATAAAATAATGTATTGGAAATAATTAGGCAGTTTGAAAATTTGAATTCAAACTTTGACTGACTGTACCGGGTGGAAAATATAACAGATTTTAGTGAAACTAAAAATATTTAAATCTGTTTATGAATACCTTTCTAACGAATCTGAAAAATCGAAGTTTCAAAGCAGGAGTCAAAAGTTATGGCCAAATGAATTTTCAGAAAGGTCGCTATATAGAATATATAGCCCTTGAAAATAGGGATTTTGCAAACGACCTCAAAATTCGACGATACCACTTTTGTTGGATCCGGGATGTCAAACTATTGCTAGGTTTCAAATTTCATAATGTTTGAAGCTAGTATGTGAGCGGAGCAAAAGAAAATGTGATTGGTAAATTTCTGTTAAGATGGGTCGACTAGAAAATGGTTTTTTTTTTCAAACGATCTCAGAATTCGACGAAACTAGTTTTATTGGGACCATATCGTCAAAACATAGCTAGATTTATTTTTCTGGAATTTTTCGATTCAGTTTGTGGCCCTGGCAAATTGAAAAGTACGTTCAAATTGAATATTAAATGTTTTATACTTTAATTTGAAAAATAACTGACTGTAACACTCGAATTGGGCAACGAAACATATCCCATTGTGTCCGGGATGGGGGTATTTAGCTAGGGGCCACAGTCGTTGGGTTGAAATTGGTGTTCGTTTGTTCAAAAGGATATTTTTGGAATTTAAAATTTAAATATAATGGGTCATCACTCCTTTTTCTCTCACTACACGTTGACCAGTCAAAACAAATAAAAAAACCTATCGACGAACGACGGAGAGGCGCTCAGAGCTTCCAGGCCCGATCGACGCCGCCACGCTCGTTTTCACCGCCCCCTCCAGCTGGATTTTCTGTTCACCTTTCCCTCCTCTATCAATCCATTCAACCGTCGTCAGAGATAGAACGGTGTTGGCGTCGAATTTCAATGAGGAAGACGCCGCCTTTGGAGTGTTGTCGTGCGCCGCAGAGACCGTCGAGTTCGCCCAAACCACCAAGGATCGACTCGCCTTTCCTCCCTCTTCCACAAGTATAATCCGATCCTTCAATAGTTGCATGGATTTTCTGAAAAATCCGAACCCTAGTTCGAACCACTCTGAAAGGTGAGACCTTTGTTTTATCTGAACTTTGAAAAATAATATCTTTCACATGCGTTGATGAAATTCGATGAAACAGGAAACATCGGGACCGCAAGGAGGCTCTCTACCATCTAGCAAAGACCGCG
The DNA here is from genome assembly GCA_030737875.1 of Allium sativum. NCBI lineage: Eukaryota > Viridiplantae > Streptophyta > Magnoliopsida > Asparagales > Amaryllidaceae > Allium > Allium sativum. The sequence goes on along the minus strand of CM060915.1, from coordinate 885,244,095 downwards.
GATTTTTCTGATCTAGCTACGATTTTTAGCACTTCAAAAACCAATGTGAGGAATCTAAATTAAATTGTGTGAATGAAATCGTGTTGTATAAATTATATAAGCGAAGTGTAAATTATATACGCATTGTATACCTCATGTACATGTGTTGTATAAGTTATATTAGTGATGTATAAATTATACAAGCATTGTATGAAACATATATGCTTTTAATTGTGTTTAAATGCAAGTGAAATATAGAAATAATATATATATATATATATATATATATATATAATCCCCTCGTCCACAGACCATGAACGGTATTTATTGCTTTTGATTGACGTGAAAATATATAGTATGACGAATGGTTGAAAATAATTGTTTGTGGTTGATATTGTGGTTGAAAAATACATTTGTTCTTGAAAAATACCTTTGTGTTTGAAAAATACCCTCTTGTGGTTGAAACAAATTCGAATAGGATTGTGGAAATGAAAATAAAACATGTCGCCTGCGTGCGAATTAGATGCATGATTTGCCATTGTCAAAAACCGCGAGGTTTAAGGTAGAGCGAGGAGCCGTACTAGGGACGGTCCCGGTTTTAACTACCCTGCCGTTATGCTGCCGAAATTTTCTGAAATATTCATGTGTTAGAATAATTTTCACTAGTTGAAATTATTTTCATATGTTGAAAAGAATATTCATGTGTGGAATTGAAATTCATTCGTTGAATTGAAATTCACGTGTTGAATGTTATTCGAATTTTAAATAAATAGCTTTAACAATGAAAATCACATTTTTATATATATCCAAACTGTAAAGAATATTCATGCGTTGAATTGAAATTAATTCGTTGAATTGAAATTCATGTGTTGAATGTTATTCGAATTTTAAATAAATAGCATTAACAATAAAAATCACATTTTTATATATATCCAAACTGTAAAGAATATTCATGTGTTGAATTGAAATTCATTCGTTGCATTGAAATTCATGTGTTGAATGTTATTCGAATTTTAATAAATAGCTTTAACAATAAAAATCACATTTATATATATATACAAACTGTAAAGAATATTCATGTGTTGAATTGTAATTCATTCGTTGAATTGAAATTCATGTGTTGAATGTTATTCGTATTTTAAATAAATAGCTTTAACGATAAAAATCACATTTTCATTATATATACAAACTATAGAGAACATTCATGTGTTGAATTGAAATTCATTCGTTGAATTGAAATTCATGTGTTGAATGTTATTCGTATTTTAAATAAATTGATTAGACAATAAAAATTACATTTTTATTGTGAATATGAAGTGTTAAAAACATTCACGTTTGAATAAATATTTTTGATGATAAAAATATTACTTTTATCATGTATATGCTTTGATAAATATACACACGTGTTGAAATAAATATTAGTTCGCTAGAAATATTATTATAAGCTTTGTTCTGCATATATATACATGTGTCGAAGCGGAAAATGGACTAGCTGTAGAGTAAAGAAATTATTTGTGTGCCCGACAAATAGGTAAGCCTTAATGAGTTGGATGCGCAATTTTATTTTTATATCAACTCCTGTAAATGCCATTGGATGCGGAGTGCTGGTTATTCTGTGTGTAATAATAAACATCGCCATAGGATAGTAACAAATACATTTTGAACTACACTACACGGCATACTTCTTGACGATAGGCATACTTCATCATATTCCACATAAGCATTTGGAGCTTGTGTGATGAAGATTTACCATTCGAGCGAGAGGCCTGTATGGCGATGATTATATATTACAGGTTGAACTGATGACTGATATGGACTATATAAAATATAACGATAAATTGCCAGATTAATAAAAACCCCACACGTGTCTGGAGTTGACAATAATCACGTCTCTCTAGTCATTAGATACGACACATGGATTATTTATTCCCATACGGGACGAGGTGACGAGGATTTATCCTCTGGAGTAATTAAAAATACACGCTCCCTCAGGCTTGACAGGGTGACGAGAATTTATTCTCTGGAGTTATTATATGTACACGCTCCCCTGTAAACACCAGAATATATAACTATAAATATGTGTATGCTTTATAGGATTTATTGGGTACCTAACACGGCCTAATAAATTTCCAAACCCCTTCCCGTACAAAGGAGGTTATGGCGATTTTTTTTGAAATATAAAGGCGTTAGTGAAATATTTGAAGTGAAAACGATGTTGAAATTAAAGAATGAGCTATATATATATATAGAATTGAAAGAAATCGAAGCCGTGTAGTTCGTGTTTAAAAATCGTAATTTGAATCGATTAGTACAAGAGATCCGACCATCGGATTTTCCCGAAACCGCAACCGTTGGGTTCGCCTTGGAAATATCTTTCCAACGGCACCAACTTTGTAAAAATCCAACGGTTGGATTGTCTAGAACATTTAATTCAAATCTGAAGAAAAACAACGCCAGAATCATTTATATTTATATATAAATATAAATATATTTAAATTAAATCGAATAACGACGCTGCAGTTCGTATTTTGAAACCGTAACGTCAAACGACTAGTGTGGAAAATCCGACCGTCGGATTTTCACGAAACTGGAACCGTTGGGTTCGCTTTGGGAATATCTTCCCAGTGGTTTGATTAAATATGACCATTTTTAAATAAATAAAAATGGCGAAAAATCGTTATAAAATATTATAAGCAACATGGATTGGAAATAAACCAATTTGGCTTGATCTGCTTGATATTTGATGGTTATATGTGTTTGACACGAAAATTATACTAAAGAACTGAAATATGAATGTCGAATAATATAACCATGGAAAGAATTGATTTGAATTCTAATTATACGTGAATTATTTGAAAAGGCCGAGCTAACCCTCATTTCAAATAATTGAACGAATGATTCGAAGACGAAAATACAAAGACGATTCAAGACCGACGATCTTCGTATCGGTTGGATGGGCGCTGCTGAGGTTCCTGATTGGAGTAGCTACCGTGAAGGAACGGAAGTAGTAGCCGTCTGAACGTATGTGTTGATTGTACGGATAAACGAGGAATATGGTGCCTCCGGTTTCGTTTAGACCCAGAACGGATGTGTAAATGGACTGTGTGTCTGACATTGGATTTTGTTCTGTACTGATTGATCTCTATTAAATATATATCTGTTTGGCGGTGGAGAATTTATTCTTTTGCTTAACGCCCTTCTCTGAGACGTACGAGCTCAGAGGTTATATATCGATAGAAATCAGTCGTATGGAGAGGATTGCCTATGTGGCATGCCAAGATGCAGTGATCAAGGCTTCTGTTGCAAAGCAAAGTCTTGTGTTCGATGATCAAAGCACGACCTACATGGCCTGGCTTTGTGTATAGCGTGGATTCGTGAGCCTCACACCTCGGTATGAGTCAAAAACGGGATAAGGACCCAAGGAGTGCACGACGTTTCTTTCTAGCTATGGATGGTGTCGCTGCTTAAACTGGCTGACATTTATATTACTTTCATCCTTATGGTTGTTGGAATGAGGCGCCTCGATATTAAGTATGTTAGGACCGGGAAACGTGTGTTCAGGAATAACTAATCCTCAAACGTAAGGGAGGACCGGCCTTGGAGGATCCAAGGGTTACCCAGAGTGTGTAGTCCTGAGGCATTTGCTAGAGTGTCTCGAAGAGGAGAGGAGCTTGCCCCTCGCCTCGACTCATGACGGAAATCCAATTTCCAATACGAAATAACGGATTTGATTGTAGAACTAGTATGGCGACATAGTGGTATGGGGCACTTATGCCGTATATGATTGATATTTATGATGATATTCGTTTTTGAAACATATATGCACTAGTAATAATATCAAATGATTTTGCTTTACACGTATTAAACATATTTGGCCATTATAAGGTAAAACTCTATCCTCTGGTTTGCGTTGCATTGTATGATGGGACTTGAGTCTTATAACGGCTTCATTCTTTTTTAAAAGCATTGCGTTGTTTTATATAATTTACTTTGTTTCAAATGTACCGGCAATCACTAGAGTAAACCCGTTCCGCGAAAGTGGCGTGGTCCTATGATTTGCCTTATTACTGTTGTTTAACCTGTTAGGTAGATTTCTCATACCAGTCCCATGACTGACTCGTTTGTTTCACTTTGCAAACTCGGGTGTCCTTATTTTCACACGGGCAGCCTAGTTGACAGACGACAGGATGTTTTGGCTTAGCACTGCAGGACGAGGTGCACTTTTGGCTTGATGGCGATGGATTAGATTTGTATTTTGGCTATTGACTTTCCGCCTGTCTTATGTATATGATTCCGCCTATGGCGATGCAGACTGTTTTACTTCCAGTACTTATTATCATATGTATATGTACCGCCTCAGGCGATGTAGACTGATACCTTTATTATGTCTCACAGTATGTATATATTCCGCCTATGGCGATGGTGACTGATCATTCCCCTTTCATTTACTAAGTTATATCCTACGTTGTGCTATTCTGATGTTGTTACATGTTATGATTCCACTGCCATATCCATGTAAAATTATTCTATTTGTTGTTTTTGCTATTATCTGTATTCTGCTATGATGATTGATGTGTTGTATTCCAATGTAATACCGTCACACGGATTTTGAGATCATCACAGAATATCTTGTAAATTAAAGTTGCTTTAAAAATAAAGTAACAATCCCAATAAGGATACCAGAAATAAAGGAGAAGAAATAGTGAACCCGTTCGAACCCAAAGTCAAATGCTTGGATACTAAGAAATGAATAGGTGGACACCCCAAGATGTTTTGCCTATCGGGGAGAAAGTTATATCGATGTAATTTATCCAAGGTCAACAAAAATGATTGACTCCGCGATTCTTCAAATGCTTTAGAGATAAATTCAAGCGCGCAAGACTCACTCCCCGTTAAAGCAACTCTCTTGGAAGCAGGATCTGGAAAGCGAGTAAAGTCAAACAATGCACAGGGAAAGTATGATTACTCATGAAAAATAGGGGAACTCAACAAAATATGCAAAGCTACCTAAAATACCAGCAGGGCATCTGATGAAAAAGAATTGGTCTTCCCAGGGTATAGTCTTACTAATGCCATCGCTATTGATTTTCTTCAAAGGTTTGGCACACAAAATGGGCGAGTTTGCTCCTTTCGAAAACCGTACCAAATGATGAATAAGATTAGAAGTAAGGGAAGCCTCACCTGATTCAAGTGCTAGAAATTCGATACATAGAAGGAAAGTGTAAGTGTTCAGCAGAAGTTGAATAGGTGCAATTTCTAGGTCCTGTAAGAGTCGAGATATAAAATTTAGAAAGGGAAAGAAGCCCCCATGCTAGATATGGATGGCTGAATATGCGAAGTAACCTTCCGGAGGATTCTTGATATTATCCTGATTAGTGGCAGGAATAACATCTACATCAGACATTCCAAAGCTATTAAGGATGGAATTTTCTTAACCCTGTGAAGTAACTAGAGATTTCTTTAAAACGAATGGCTTCTTCTTCCAAAAGGTGCTAGGGATGCCGGGCTTAGATGGACTAAAACTCTTTTTATCAGACAAAGTGCTGCCAGGTGATATAATTTCATAAACATGTGAACTAGTACCACATTCATTAATATGTAATAGGTAGATAACATGTAAACTTATTAATGCTGGATACTGAAATCATTGCATACTAAGATAGTCCTAAATATTAATCTAGGCAGAATTAATGCAAGTTTTGCATTCACTTATAAGCAATCAAGCTATTAATGATGACAAATTAGCCATCCTGGCAACATAGACAAATATAAATAAAAGAATGGTGCTGGGAAGACTAAAAAGGGGACTGGAAACAGTCAAATCGGAACCAAAATGATCCTAAGTCATCACCGAAAGCCTAATTGGCCCTCTAGACAGGCACATGAAACCAAAGTCAAAAGGTTATGGCAATAAAGCTCCTAAACTTTACCGACACCAAAACATGAGAAGAAAATCATCTCTTCAGCAACCTTTTTAGAAGATTCACCATGTTTGAATCAATCCGTCACTTACATACTAAACAAATGTAGGAATTGGTGTCGGTAAAGTTGGAATAAATGAGTCGATAACATTGATAGTAAGCTCACCGACACTGAAGGCATAGGTTTCAATTTGTAACCGTAAATAGCTTTTCTTGTGAAATTATACTTCTCAACCCCCAAGAAATAACATTGGGGGAAAGAGTATTCATGTGGTTCACCATGAACCGTAATTTAAATTGCCTATGATTAAATGACTTGCATTTAACATGCAAAACCCTAATTGATTCAAGTGATTGGTTTATCTTTCTGCTCGTATTAATGCAAAACCCTAATTGGAAATTCTTGAAAAAGCTCTGACAAATCTTGATGAACAATAATCTGGTTTGAGTAGTTTATGTCGCAAGAGAAAGAAGGAAGAAGAAGCAATGGTAATTTTGTTAAAATTACAATTAATCCGAGCCGTACAGGCAAAGGCCAATCAACAGATCCAATCAACGAAGATCAAGAGACAAGGAATCAAAACACCGAAGGGACATCAAACTTTGACTAGGCAAGTCGAAGTTACCCCTTCACAAGGAGGAGGCAAATGTTACTAACAAAATAAAGCACCAAAACAGGAAGACGGTGAAGGGGTAGTAGATCGCCACAAGCATAAAGGAGTCTTCCATAAGCAAAAGCCAAGCACAAGGTAAAGACGAAATCATAAGGGAACAATCTGAGAGTTATGCAACTGACACAAACACTAAATAAAAGAGCTCAAGACAATTACAAAGAAAGGATACCAGCAGGGTGGTTCCGGCACGATGAGTAAACAACAGAGGGTCATCCGAAGCCGAGACCTGAAAGAATGAAAAGGCTACCAGTATTAACTCACTTAATACCGATATATCGAGGGGCGCAAGCAATAAAGGCATATAGCTTGAAAGCATAGGAGAATCATCTGGGAGCCAGCTACCGAGATCCCTATCAGAAGATCACCAATGATCACTTCACCAAACAACTAATACAACACCGGAAGCAACCCTCCGGAAAGCCGGGATACACTTCAGGAATTTATCGACAGGCAAGCCAGAACCTCAAAGATAAACAAGCTACCATAGTAGTCTACTTAGTGTCGATACCAAAGGGGTGGTGGATCCGTAACCACTCACTTGAATCATGAAGACAAGCTCCACAAAATGTTAATAGCAAGACTTGAAGCCTGTATCTAAAAGCCTACATCCGGAAGCTTATAACCGGAAGCCTAAAGCCTCCATAAAGTTAAACATACCGACATGCTTGGTATTAATATGTAACGACCCTGATTTTCGAACAAATTATTTTAAATATTTAATATGGTTTTCAATATTGAACAGATAATATAAATGAATTTTTATATTTAGTTATCGATTTAAAAATCGATTTCGATTTAATATCGAATATATTAAATTATCGTAATACGAAATATATTGAAATCGAAGTTAAAACCGAATAGAAATGATTCAGATGATCAGTGTCAGTTCTGTCTGAATATGAATGATAATAATAAAAATTTATTTTATAGAAAATGATTAGTTCTGAATTTAAATTATTTTATATCAAGTTAATATGGTTATTTTATATATACGTTCGAATTAAAATTTATAATCTATTCTGTTGAGTTCAGAATAGTGTTATAACATTGAAACGACAGTGGTTACGTTAAAATAGCGGTTCACGGTTTAAGTAATAGACCCCGATATTATTTTAGTCGATAAGCACGACATCAAATCGATATCTGTTTAAAAGAAAGTGAAAATCTCTTTAAATCAAATCAAATTAAATATATGTCGTGTACTTAGGCACACATTCAATTAATATGGCGTACGTTTAGTTCCCTCTCCAAGCTTATATATCGCGGCTACCCTTCCTTCTCTTCAGGCAACAAATTCATTCCGCTCCTCCAATTCTTTGCAAATCGATTGATTTTCTCAGGTAAAAAGGAATGTCACTGCTCGTTCTTGTTTTCATTTCTATCCCACTGTCACAATCAAATATATGTTTCTTTCCCTGTTCCACTTCATTTTGCAAAAATCGGAGCTTCACAAAAAATATATTAAAATAAATCAAATACATAATGAAATTGATCGATTCCAGACTGATTGAGCTCGAATCGTCCTCTACTTCACTCCGATTCCCTTTCCCCTTGTTTGATTGAGATGCCTGAAACCCGACGATTTAGGGCACCGATGATTGGTGATGTTGGAAGGGAAAGAAGTGGAGCGCGAGCCTTATGGGTGGGGGGCGAGCACGTTGATGAAGTGCCGAAGCAGCTGAAGAAAGAAGATATCGCTACCTTGTAGCGTTTAAAGCATGCCATCGAAATATTTGCGGGATGTCAAGTTGCGTTCGATTTTGGATGCAAGGACAGGGATGACGGTTTGACACTATCCAGCATGCCATGAACCAAGCTTCACGATGATGGTGGAAGGAGGCCTGTAGGCATTGGGTTGAAGTGGAGTAACTGGGCACTCAGTAGTGAGTTATTGGGGAGCCTGAGCTGTTGATTTTGGATGATCTATGCAGCGTATGATTGGAAGGTCGGCAGTGGGATTAAGTGAGAGTTCGGTAGTATTGAACTGGGTTGATTTGAGGTTTGAATCTTGGCGGTAAACAATGAGTTGTTGGGTCAGTTTGGCATGACTGGGAATCGAGAAATGAGGTAGCATCAGCAGGACAGTGGCCTGCATTGGAGTTTTTGGTTCGATGGGGATTGCTTGCAAGTTGTTTGGTGAAATGCCAGAATGGAAAATCGCATTTTTTGGGCTGATATAGTCTTGGAGATGTTTGGAGAGTTGTTCTTTGATTTGGTCAAGTAAACTGCAATGACAATAAGGTATACTTTTTTGTACGTAATTTATAATATACATAAGATAAATAATTAATTTAATTGTTTAGCCAATTTAAGTTAATAATCATTTAATCGTTAAATAATAAAATCAAATAAATCGTAGGTGCGGAATAAATTCATTTGAGATGTTCCGAGTTGATTCGTAGCGGTGATGAATTTGCATCTAATCAGATATTCGGCAAAGGAAAATCTAGGTGAGTAAATCTCACTCACAGTTTTAAATTTAAATTTATTTTTATCGGAAAAATAATAATTTGTTGGTTGCTTGGGTGCATGAATGAATTGTTGAATTATTGTGGTTATTGGATATTTCCCGTAATACTATTAGTGGATGCCCGCAGTATCATTAGTGGATGACCCTACGCCCACGTACATAAGTGGATCCCCTTTTATACTGCGATATCCTGCCTTGAAGCAGGATTGGTATTATTTTTGTTGAATAACATTTGAGGATCCAGGGAAAACAGGTTGGAGGGATCCAACTGGATTCCTCAAATTACCGTTGTTTACATATTTATATACGTATGTGATGTGTGAATTGAATGGATGATTTGTCTATTAGATATTAGAATATCACTGGCCCCAGATATTTGTATTTAAATATCATAAAAGGGATTTTTGGGTTTTAAAAGGGAGATTTTATTTTTGAAATAGAAATGGAATTTTTAATGAGATGCGGAATATTAACTTGTTTTAATAATAAAAACAAGTAACTGAAATTATAAACGATGTTTTTAGTGGAAAGGAAAATCATTGTTTTGTTTTAAATTCAAATATGAAGTTTAATTTAAAAGGAAAATTTGCTTTCCAAAGTGGAAATTGGATTTCAAAGAGAATTTGAAATCGAAAACTTGTTTTAATATTTAAAAAAAGAAGTGTTATTTATAAACAAGGTTTATAAATAGAAAGAAATATTATCATTTGATAATGTTAGATTTCAAATTTAAGTATGAATTTAAAATGGAAAACTTTATTTTTCAAAATGGAAATTAGATTTCAAATGGACTATGAAATCGGAAGATTGTTTTAATACTCAAAGAAAGAAGCGAAATTTATAAAGGATATTTGTAAATAAGAGAAAAATATTGTTGTTGGATAATTTGAAATTTTAATTCAAGTATGAACTTTAAAAGGTGATTTTGAAAACGTTTCAGGAAGAAACGATGGAATTTATTCCGACGTTCGGAATGTGAACTAGATTTAAATATATCCACGTGGAATTATGATTTGAATTCAACGATGTCGAATTCATAGAAATAAAATTATTCTTTTCAGAAAAGATATTGAAGTTGTATAAAATAAAATGTAATATGAAATGGATTATAGATTTTTATATATATATATGATAATAATAAATATAATGAGAATCGAATTCAAGTGGAAGTTGTTTTAATAAATAAAATAAGGGAGTTAATTTATAAAAAAAGTTTATAAATGTGATGAAGAAATTTTCATCAGATAATTTAGAAAATGAATTTTTCAAAAGCGGATATGGCTTATGATACCATATTTGAATGGACTAGAAGCTGAGATTTTATCGAGTGTTGGTATTACAAGCTGTTATCTATCTCAAGATAAGAACGTTGTCGGTCAAGGTCTGAGAGGTAAATAAAATACCCCAACTTGAACGACTTCAATATTATCAAGGGATGATATTAGTTTGCAATGAAAATGGATATTGAATAAATTGATTTTTTTTTTCCATAAAGGAATTTAGAATTAGAATTCGATTCTATCGAATTTATAAATAGTTTAACTCCAAGTGGATTTGAAATGAATATATAAATGGAGTTTGAATAAATTCATAGTCGAGTTATGAATGTGAAGTAAATAATCAACAAGTTGGATAACTTGAATTATTAAGCCAGATTTGGTGAACGGGCTTGAATTATTTCAAAAATATTGAAAGTGGGATTGAGATTCATTTATTAAACGATGTTTTTAAACGTTATATATAAATTATAATTCAAACGAACTCGCCGTGGCGCGGTAGTTCGTAATTTGGCTATGCGAACTTCAATTGAGTATACAAAACTCAATATAATTCGGAATTTGATGAAACTAGAAACACCCGGACCGATTGAACAATAGTTTTCTAATGGAAGAGAAAAATCTAGATTTCGTCATATAGATTTTGAGTTATATCAAAATCAAATTTTAGAAAAAGTCGCTGTAAAATCGTTTATAAACCATATCGGTTTATTAAATAAAATAAAGGGATTTTTGCGAATAAAAATCCATATTTCCAACAGTAAAAATATAGATTTGAGTTATAAATTAAATATGAGCTCAAGTGGAATATATGAAGTGGTTTTTGGAACAAAAAAAATCAAACTTTTATTTATTGAAAGAGGTTAACTTATTTCAAAAAGGATTAGTAATAGAGTTTTAATTCAAATTTAATTTAGTTGAAAAGAAATTGAATTTACTGGTCGAGATTGGAAATTTGAGTATAAAACTTGGATTAGAAATTAGAAGCAAGCAAGGAGTTTTAGTTGAATTAAGTATACGGGAAATACAAGCATATTTAAATGTGATATATTCATATTAAAAGAGCGTTAGGCAAAAAGAGCTAATTGAGGAAGTGGTTAGCGAATTTTGGTAAAAAAGGTCTAATCGATTTAAAGGAATTGGAAATGGGCATATATATGTTAAACAGGTATGGGATGGAGAATATAAAAGGAGTATGAAGAATATATTCAAGTGCCCGACAAAAGGTACATGTTTCAATTTCCATATGAGGTTTTATGCACCGAATTGGCAAGCCGCTTGGCTTTTTGAAATTCTTTTTGAATGGAAAGGGCCTAGAGAGGCGAGTTGAGGTTTGAACTATTTGCCAGTACAAAGGAGGTTATGGCGAATTTTTCCGGAAATTTAAGGAGTTAGAATATTTTTAAGAAATTTCGATAATAGGAATCGATATAATGATATATATAGAATTCGCTAAGAAAATGAATTAAAAATGAAATATATGAAAAAGGCCAGTGATTGTGAAATTGTTTGATGGATGTTTATTTTTCCTTTGATAGTTAAAACACCGCCTATCAAAGATTTTTGACCATCATTGTCAATACGGAGAGACCGGTTGGATTTAATATCCGAAAACCACTCCGTATAGGCATAGGCATTGCGAATTAGCTTATGCTGAAGACAATTGAAGACCGAGTGAAATTCAAAGAGTTGTTATGTCTGTCCAGTCCCAGGACAGCTTGTATGGATGAATGTTTGACAGAGTATTCCTAAACGGTCACATAAGATGATCTTTTCAAGGTATTACGTCTGGTGGCGGAGAAATTCGTTTCTCTTAGCTTTTATACCTGTAATATCTTTGAAAGGATTAACTAGTGATTTGACGGGTTTGACGATGTGGCATTCAAAGTGTATGGTGACCAGAGTTTGTTTTGTTTTGTTTTTCCTAAACTCTAGGGTGCCCAAATTTGTACGGGCAGTTAAGTCTTTCAGGCTTTTAAAGATACACTTAGAGGAGCTGGAAGTAGGAGGCTTCACTGTTATTTATCTAGAGTTATTTCTGCTGTATCAAATGTTATGTTATACTCTGATGATGGTATGTATATATGTACAAACAGTTTGTCTTCCAAAGTTATGTTATATAATATATTTTATTCGTTCCGCTGTGAGATTCTGTATTGTTATTTCTGTACTTCTTCTATCTTTTCTACTTTCTTTAACCCTAATGACTCGTATTTCTGTATTGTTTGAGTTGGACGTGTGTTGTATTAGTCAACTCAGATAGTATGGATTTGCGGGCCACTACATAATACAAAGAAGGTAGGAAAAGCTTCAGAGACCAGGACCATCCTTCCAAGAGCCAGAACCGACACCTTAAAAAGAAACAAGCAAAGCATAAAAAAGTGGCCGAAAGCCGAAACTTCCAGGACCAAAGGGAAAAGCGGCCGATAAGGGCTTCTTATGGCCCAATAACAAAAGGCCCTTATTTGTCTTTAGATAAGACCCCGGGGGTCCCATTTTGAGGAGCGGTTTCTCATTTCTCATTCCTGTACTCTTTTTCTCTAGAGTAAACCCTAGTTTCTAAATCAATTTGGGGATCTCTATTGTAATCACTTATGTACACCAAATCAAAGATCAATAAAGAGTGGATCGACACATAGCATATTTTCTTATGTGATTTCTTAGCTATTTCCTACATAACCTATTATAGCCTTCCTATATGGTCATGGGTGCCTACTCAAATTTAGAACCTTCTGCAGAGTTCTTGAATAACCCTTTCCTGTAAGTCGTTTTTTCTTTTGTTGAGGGTTGTGCTTTTGGAGCCCATTTCCCAAGATAACTGTTGGTTTTAGAGTTGGTTAAGCGTGCTGCTCACCCCATTGAGGGAAGGGTAACTAATCTTTCGGGCACTAAACCTTGATATATAGGAAACGGTGAACTAACTCAGACTCGTGAAAGCCAAATAATCCTATTTTTCCCTTAGATCCATTTCCGTAGAACTATCGCATGTGTTGACGAAAAATATCGTTAACATGTGGCAATATTTTAGCTGGCAACATCTTGTACTTTTGTTGCAGTAGGCCATCTATGGCGTAGTGTTGTGTGGCTCACAGTCGATTCAAAGGGAGAAGGTCTACGGGTCATCACAATGTGGTATTAGAGCTTATGTATAGCGAAAAACCTTGGCTCTGTAGAGTAATGACTCGCCAGAGATGGGATCAGTAGTACCCTAGAATGAATAACTCATCAGAATTATGATCAGTATTATCCTAAGATGAATAACTCATTTGAGAAAGGGTTAGTAACACCCTGGAATGAGTTAAGAGTATTATATGTGAGAGGCGTATTTGTGATATTCATATATAAATGATTTTATTTCTAAAGAAGAACATATATATTTTATAAACAAAAAGATTGTGTTTTGAAAACATGAAAGTTATATTTGAAAAGTTAATCGATTAATTGATTTCTTGATGTTATGTATAGTAACTAATCTAAGGAATTAAGAAAAGGTATAACTATATACTTAAATAAGTCTAGCTATGAGGTAAAATAGTTAAGTGGGGAAAACTTAGCAAACCATGTGAAAGGTTAAATAAAATTAGTAGATTTATAAATGAAACTCTTTTGTCATTTTAAAAAAAGGTTTTAGAAAGTGTATAGGTTTAAAAGTTTAGTTTAAACTTGTTTTCTAAGTAGAAATTCTTTTAAATTGTATAGGGGTATGCAACTTTCAATTTGATAGTACTTGGCACAGTTCAAAGAGCCTTCAGTATCCAACAGTTCTTCAGATAGCTCAGATGATAGCTTGTCAAACTCTCAAAGTTGGGATCACTCGGATAGTTCCCTCGATGCGACAGATGATAGTAGCAGCGATGAGTACTTGTAAGATGCCACCTCAGATTTCAGAGAAGTAAAGGCTACATATTCTAACTAGATACAAAGCATGATCATAAGGGGATAAATTTTATAGAGCTTGAGGATTCAGGTGAGTACAATGATTGGATGCTGGCGACCGATGAGGGCCTTCAATATGATTCAACAGGTCACGCCATTATGCCTGATCCAGTTCCAGCAGTATTACGCGTAGCATATTTATAACAGCCGCAGATGATGGAGATTGTCCCTAACTTTGTTCCAGAGATTGTTTATGAGGAACCCGAGTGGGTATGGCCTGATTAACCATCACTAGTCTGTTGTGCCAGAGTGGGATGGGCATTAGGTGGGGCAGGAGTTAGACATTGTGTTAGGAGATTCAGCACAGCCTGCAGTGCCATAGGACTTACCAGTATGGGATCTCGCACTAGAGATTTCTAAGGAGGATGAGCTGGAGATGGACCCGAAGATTGATGAGGTTGATAATGATGTCGATGATATAGTTGCTGGGGAGGATGAGCCAGAGATGGATCTGGAGATTGATGAGGCTAGCTACCATGCCATCAATATACTTGTTGACGAGGAGGAATCTAAGGTTCTAGATGACTATTAGATTGATGATGATGATGAGGAGGAGTTTATGGACGAGGATCCAGGCGACTTTGGGTCAGGGATTATTTAGCTCCAGGTTGGGATATAGGTCACCTAGGCTGTGAGTGGGGTAGCATAGACCAGGAATCGGAGGAGATAGAAGTTTCAGGACCTTCAGTTCATGACTCTGAGGAGGATCAGGTAGCTATGACACCCGACGTCCATTAATGTCACTCAAATGAGAATGCATTAAGTTTTATGAAGCGCAATAGGTAAACAATAATAGAAATTCATAGGACATATATAAGCAAGCGGTAGAAAATTCAACTTTTATTTAAAGGTAAAAGAAACATTGTTTTAAATTAGGTTATATCATCAAATTGGTTACATCAAAAGCTCCAGTAACACATCTGTCTCATAATGAAAATTATCAGAGTGCTATTATACAAAACCATATTCCTCATAGCAGATCATGACAAAGTACGAAAGTAAATCAAAGCAGTACATCTGAGGAAGTCCAGATCCATGCTGAAAGAGAAAGTCCTAATTACTGAGGATTGATACCACTCTAACGACCCGAGGAAGGGGGAACGAAGAGAAAGAAGCAAAACAAACATAGGTCAGACATAAAGCCTGGCGAGCTTAAGGATTTTCATTATATGCATAAAATAGAGGTATCAATACAAATAAACACTACTGGATGAGAAAGTACATTATCATATAAAGCAATAGGTAAATAAGATAAACGAAGGAGTAAGATGAAATAGTGATCAAGTAAAGCTTCTCATTTATATCCCTAAAAACAGTTTTTCTCTGCACCAATGCTAGTATAATAAGATTAGGCATTAACCTAATTGCACAATAGGAACATGATTAGGTGTTAACCTAATTACTTAACATAAAAAGAAGGATTACAGCAGGATTAGGTGTTACCCTAATTACAGCAGGATTAGGTGTTACCCTAAATACTACCTATGGATCGTCTCCTTACTATGTAAATACCCTGTGTTAGCCTCGACATCAGGGTGTATCACTCTATAACCTAACAACTTATATAACACATACTTATTTACTAGTGTTACAATGACTTAGTTTCTCTAATCGTACCCATGCACGCTCATGACTCCGCCGGAATGCGCCCGTACCTACCATCCTCGTTTGAACCTCTTACTATCTAATTCAGTAAAGCATCCCCAGGCCTCTACCCAGTGCGAGTCCCTCTAACAAAATACCAATATGGATACTAGCTGATATGGGTTCCACATAGCAAGATTGACACAAGCCAAACCTCTTTCGCTTGTGCCCTCAAGTAACTAGGATTTAAGAGTCCCCAAAATCCAATACAATAGCAGAATGAGGGGCCTGTTAGCTTATTGATAATTAGGTTTAACATAGCAGGTTTATGTTCATTAATAAGCATGGTTGTAAAATTACATGTTATTATGTGTGTACGACCCTTTCCCAAAACAAGCACTTGCCCAGATGTATATAATTACTATAGTAATTCAGTTTACCAAAGCTACATCTCGTAATTACTTTATTTTAACATGTCCTTTATTTAATGTCTATATTAATTCAAATCTAACATGTTTACACATAAGCATATTATTCCTTTCAATTATATTTCCAAGTTACAGCATGTACAAGTTTATGCGTACTGTCCATTTTTCTTATATTTCCAAATTACAGTCAAACAGTCCTCAGTTTAACAATATGCCCAAATTCCCCTTTGTCATGGTCATTTCTTATTATTCAAAAATTTATTATACGCAATCTTAAATCTGATAAGGTCTAGGCTCTCCATGGCCTAGTCTTAGCACAAATAAAAGATAAAAATAGAGGGAGAAGAATAGAATCAAATCCAACTGTATAAAATAAGAATATAAACAAGACTGGAAATAAATTAAACAACAGAATAGGGAAAAGGAAGATAGATACACATGGCTAATTAATCAACTGACAGTAAAAGAACATATATTACTGTAACAAAGGCATAAATGATTAACAGTAAAAGAACATGTATAACTTATAGGTATTGTATGTTCTAAATCCACTTTTATTTGATGTCATGATATGTTTCTAGGTATCAGATCTTAAAATAACATGAAACTCACAGCGGGTCTTAGTGAAGAAGATATTATCTCTTTTATGTATATATATGCCATTGTATAAAAGTCCACTTATATCTTTTTGTTGTTGTATAGCAATCCGAATTTTCCTTGCTATTTTATATTTAGGCAACACCTCAATAGTTCTATGTATATATTAATCGCATAAAAGGGTTAGGAGGAAGGAGGAAGAATGATTTTGTGTGTAGAACAAATAAGGTTGCATGCATTTATATAATTACCTAGGAAAATCCACCACCATTAGATATTAGTTTTGAATCTTAGCCACAAACGTAACGTTGAGTCAGCGGACGAATCCAAAGTTAAAACCAGTCCAGGTTCAAAATTTAGAATCTTCCCTGCATGCGGGTGGGTCGACCCACCGACATACTAGGTCGACCCACATAGCCACGGGTTGACCCGTAGCTCGACCCAGTGCTTGGTCGGGTTATCCCACAACCGTTACTTTTCTGCGTTGATGACTCGATTTGAATTAATTTGAATTTATTCATATATAATCTTCTTATATATACACACACGCACAAAAAAATACTATGGTTCATAACTTCTTCAAACGTTGTCCGGTTTATGCAAACTTGGGGTCTATCTAAACCAGAATTCTAAGACCAACACAATGGTAAAGTCGGTCTTACTTAATTATAAAATACTTAAATTATATAATATCATTTTATTGTCCTTACAATATGGTTATAGTGTATTAAATTTTGGGGTGTTACATTCTCCCATACTTAAAGGATTTCGTCCTCAAAATCTCCAAGTTAAAAAGAATGTATTATTCCAACAACCACCTACAACCATCTACTCATCCATCTTCCACTGGCATCCGTCGTCCTTAAGGATTCCTAATGGTTGTATGAACATATGCAAAGGTGTTCTGTGTATATGTCCCAACACTAATGCAAAAATCTAGCAGTTGACTGATTAAGTTGACCTCCTTAATGCAATATATGTTTGTTCCACGTATCCAGTATGTATGTCATATATCCTAGTATAACATATAAGCTCTATAAGTTGGCAATCATTCACCAAAATACAACATCCATATGATGATTCATCCATTTCCATCCATAGAAAATTAAAATGCACACACATCCATATGCAATACGTAAGTGGTTCAGCCGATATAATGCCTAGTGTGTGTATATGCATCATCGTGCAACCACTAGCAAACATTTGCAACCATTAGTCATAACATGTCTTAAACACTTGTTTCCAACCATTGGATACTTGAGGATTGAAGGTTCAAACGACAGGGTAAACATACTTGAATGATAGAAGCAAATGTGAATTTAAAAGCTAGGAAAAAAATTTAGAACGTACTCACAAAAAGAAAAGGGTAAGAAGCGCGAATCTTGTCTTTTGGTTCCCACGTCGCATCTTCGCAGTCTTCTCCCCACTGTACCTTCACAAGTCTGATTTCTTTGTTTTATTGTTTCTTAACCTCTGATCGTAGAGTATGAGTAGGAACTCTTCTCACTGATGCTTCCTTCTCAACGTCCACATCATCAAGTGTGCTCGGCTCCACTTTCTCTACCGCATCATGTAGACATTTCCTCAAATGTGAAACACATCTTGTACGCCTGCCAGTCTGTTTGATAGTCTAATCCTATAGCCATTTTACCTATCCTCTCCACTATAGGGAATGGCCCTACGAACCCTAGCGCCAACCTTCCTACTGAGCCAAAGCGAACTACATTCCTCAACGGTGATACTTTATTGAAGAACATATCTCCTACTTTGAATTCTAAATCAGTCCTCCTTTTATCCGCATATGACTTCTGTCTGTCCTTAGCTGCTTCCATTTTTTGACGGATAAGATCAATATTCTCGAAAGTCTCTCAAATCATCTCAGTTCCAAGTAGAAGTATATCCATAGACTCCCACCAACAAATCAGCGATCTACGAGGTCGTCTATATAATGCTTTAAAGGGAGCATGCCTATGCTCGATTGATACTGTTGTTGTAGGTGATGGAGAATGGAGTTTTGATGACAACAACCTTATTTCAATTATCATTGATTATAAAATATATACTAACATCTCTATCTAGAATATATATATATATATATATATATGCCGGATTTGTATACATGACTTAAGTACCAAAGACTATACAGTTTTAGAGTTTCATAATTTAGAGGAGATTCAAGACTCATGAGTAATCAAGATATCAAGAGTTCAAGACAAATATAGTAATAGAGTCTATTTTATATGTAAGAAGCACTCCAGGTTAAAATTCAAATTCAAATTCAAATTCTGTTTTTCAAATTTTGATTTTCAAAAGCCAAATTTTAAATTCAAATTGTTTTTCTATCTTACTTATGATTTCAGATATAAGTTTTAAATTTAAGTTTATAAAATTTTATACTTATATACTTTTATAGTTTTATTGTTATATTGTTTTAAACCTTATAATTTTATACATATGTTTATATAATATATAATTATGTTTTCATATGATTTTACAATTTATAATACTCATTTATATCACTTAGTTTTAATATAAGAATTTCCAAAATTATATATGTAGTTAAACACTTGAAAAATTGTTAAAAAAATTTTTTACACATACATATGTCGACATACATATATGCTTTTGTCGACATACAACTGTCGTTTTTTTTTCAATTTTCAAAGGAAGTGTATTTTCACTATTTGTAACGTTCTAGATGCGTTGCAACCTTTCAAATCCAATAAATAGGGTTGACTTCTAATTTTGTCATCATTCTTGTTCTCCACCTTCAACCCTCTTCATTACACCAATATTTCTTATATTATTGATTTCTACACTTTTGCTTTATCAATTTCTACTCTAATTATATAAAACTTCTTCTTTTCTCACTCTTTATTCATTACTCTCTGAATCGAAGTGTTATAGGTTTGTTGTAATAATTTGAGAAGTGTTTGGGGGGAAAGGTGCATACGTTGTGGCCTTGAAATATAGGGAAAGGAGCGATGGTAATCTTGTAGCCGTGGAATCAAGAGTGTTCGGACAGGTGTTAACTTTGTAGCCGGGAAATCAAGAGGATTTAATTGGATATTGATAATAATAATAAAATTCTGCGCAATCCAGTGTTGCGTAGGACTGGATGTAGGAGTAATCCAAAATAGTATAAAATCTGGTGTGTTATTTCCATTTCTTCATTTTATATTTATTTGTTTTTGTGTTTGTGTCTGATTCTGTGTCTGCGATCATCTCTGTTATGTGTAATTCATATAGTAGATCATTTAAGTTTTAGATTTTTGTAAATTCCTTAGAAACAATATTCATCCCCCACTAGTGTTAGTCTTGCCTTAAGATCTGCATTCCCTAACAATTGGTATCAGTGCATAGGTTTTCAAAAAGTTCATAATCTGATTTTTGAAAATATTAAATGGCAACCAAAACTGGTAATTATACTTCTTTTGTAGAGGGTCAGTCCATTGTCAGGCCACACTATTTAATGGTAGTAATTATTCGTATTAGGCATGCAGAATGAAAATATATTTACAATCAGTAGGATTAGACACATTGAACAATACACAATCTGAATATGTCGAACCCACAACTAGTTTTACACGATAAACTAATGAACAAAACGCTGCTACAAAAAGCATTACTAAAGCCATGAATATGCTATTCTGTTTATTAGATAGGAATGAATATAATAGAGGGTCAATATGTAAACCATCTTATGAAATTTGGAGAACATTACAAGTAACCCATGAAGGAACCAATAAAGTTAAACGGACTAAGATATCAATGCTAATTTATCAGTTTGAGTTATTCAAAATGAACAGGAATGAACCTATCTCCAACATGTATTGCAGATTTCAAGAGATAATGCATTCGTTGAAAGCATTAGGAAAAACTTATTCTGAAGAAGACCAAATAAAAAAAAAATTGAATTCATTGGCTCCAGACATTGGTAATTGAAGAAGCCCATAATGTCAATGAAATGAGGATTGAGGAGTTAATAGGGAATTTTATGTCTTTTGAAGTCCAATGACAGAAAAGAAAGGAAAATAAACCAACTGAAAAGAAATCCATAGCATTTAAAGAAACAACAAATGGTTCTGATTCAAGCAACGAAGACGATGAGGAAACAATCTTAATGACAAGAAATTTCAGAAAATTTTTGTGGCATAGAAGGAGAAATAAATTTCAAAGAAAAGTCAAGAAAGTTCGAGAAGAAATGATGATCAATGTTATAACTGCAATAGACCATGCCGTATAAAGAGAATGTGTCCATATCCAGATACATCAAATCAACAGACGGACAATAGTAATTCATCAAAGAAAAGAAAGAGGGCATATGCAGCAACTTTAGACGACTCAGATACGTCATCAAGCGATGAAGAGCCAGAAACAGGAAATTCAAATATGTGTTTCACAGAGATTCAGAATTCAGAAAATATCGAAGAAATGGATTTAAAAACCGGGTACACCCTTAATTATTTTTAAATTATTTTTGGTTGAACGGATGTTTGTTTGCTTTGTTTTGAATTAAACTTTAAAATCCAAACTTGAAATTTAAAATTAAAATTTTGAAATTCAGATAATAATAATATAATAATTAGTAAAATAATAAAATAAATTTTTGATGTGTGTTAGAATTAATATTAATTCAGGAAATAATAAAACCGGAAATAAAAAACGATAATATAATAAAACCAAGAAGTCAAAACAACTCGCTTTTGATTTTGTGCATGTATATCGACATACATAAATGGTCATGTCGACATAATGGCCATAAAATGAAATTAAAATTTTGAATTTCAAAAGTTTAAACTTTCAAACTTCCCTTAAACTTTTCACCAACTCCCAAGGTTTAAAAAGATGTCATTGATTTTATAAAAATTGTGCGCTTTCAATCTCTATTTATATATCTATTCAATTTTACTCTCTCTACCTCTCATTAAAAATTCAAACTACTCTCTTCATATCTATACTCTTCAAAACTCTCAAATGGCTTCCTCTAGCAATCCTTAAACAATGAGATTATCCAAAACCATCAAAGGATATCTCAATAATGATAGAGAAGCAACCAATACCTATGTTGACTACATAGCAAATGCAAAAGTCAATACGGGAGCTTTCGCTATCTTCGAAGACTTGCCATCTTATGATCTTCCTTCTCTTTTCAATCATAATGAAATATTGAGCTTGATTAATGCTCGTGATAACAATAAAGTATGATACCCGAAACTCGTCAAGATGTTTTATGCAAATCTCGATCGTGGATTTTATAAAGGAGATGAAAATCAAATTTGGAGTAGCATAAAAGGCACGTAAGTCGTTCTAGATTGCGAAATTTTAGGCAATATCTTGAATTGCAGAAGTATAGGAATAAATTTTTCGGAATTCAAAATCGATGAAATGGTTTTAGAAACCTATCACCACATATTTGAAAGCGATGCTCACATGGAATTCAAAAATCGCTATTTCCGCCCAAAAACAAGAATCGTAAACCTCCTCCTTCAGCATATCATCACTCCATGTTCCGAAAACTTTAATAACCCAACTCTCAAAGTCCAAAAAGCTCTCTTTGCTATTATTGGTGGCTATGGCATCAATTGACCCAGTATGATCTTAAAAGAACTAAAGCCCAAAGAAATGTCAACTAGAGAAAATACTCTTTATTATGGAGTTTATCTCACTCAAATCTTCAAATATTTTGGAGTTGATCTCAAGGGAGAAGAGTCTGTATCAAGAAAGGTGTTTGACTCCACAAATATACACCTAATGTAAATTTCGCTCACTTTGATACCTTATGAGTCATTCGAAGACAAACAAGTTTGAATGCAACAAGAACAAGAGCTTACGAATATTAAAGAAGAAGAAGAAACTTCTTTAAAAGTATAGAGTGTCCACTCAACACTAGAACCATTTCCAAAGAGACGATTGTTCAAAATCAAGTAAAACTTGCCAAGAACCAAAAGAAGCTCAAAAAGACACTTACTCATATGTCTTAGTTCATCGGGAAAATAGGAAGAAAACTTGGAATTTAATCTTCCTCCTCATCATCCGCTGAAATCTAAGACTATCTAGTTTAAGTTATGTTTAATATTTGCTTTTCAATCTCGTATTTAGTGTCTCGTAGTTAGTTGGATGTATTTACTTTAAGATTGAAACGAATGGTATTTTATATGTGTCAAAACTATCTTTAAGTTACTGTAAAAACATCAGAATTAAATAAATTAACATAATATAATTGCAATTAACTCAAAATTAAGAAATTTCAAAAAAAAATCTTATGTATATCAACATACATAAATGCTTATGTCGACATATAACTGACAAATTTTCAAATTTATTTAAATTTAAAATTTAAATAGCTAAATCATGTCTATTCAAATCAAACAAATTCCAAACCCTATATAAGCCTGTTTCTTCCAGAAAAAATTATCCTATAATTTCTTCTTTCTCTCTAATCAATTCTTATCAAAAATTATAAAATTATGGAAAATCCACTACATAATTTGAGTGAAAATCTTTAAGAAACTTTAAATTCTTTCTAGAACATCCTCTCCATTATCCTACAAAATCAATGTCATTTAGAACTAAGCCAAGTAAGGATGGTAGAACAACAAGAGGAGAAGCATTTCGATGCCATTCGTCGGTTAATATCCTCTCTTTTCAAAGATGAAGACAACAATCTCATTAAGGCACCACCGACAAAAGAAGATGAAGATTGGGAAGTCATCAAGATGGGCCCAATCTTTGGAGAAGACGGATGGGTAGAAGTACCAAGAAACGTTTGATTGTTTGGTATGATTTGATTCGTTTGTTTTATGTTTAAATTTGTGCGAATTTGTTTGAACATTGTCTGTACATATTGATTGGATTGGTTTGCTTGGATTTAAAACATGTATATAGATTGACATACTTGTAAATATTAAATACTTGGTATTGATTATTATATAATTATGAACTTAGAGGGAGTAATGTACCTTAGTATAATCATAGGATATATATAGGTTTTTGGGGGACTATATCTAGAATTTCATTTTGATAATGACAAAAGGGCAGAAATTATAAAATAAGGATTGTTTTAAGGGAGAATATGTAGATTCATGAAGTCATGAAGTCAGGGGGAGTATTAGAGGGATCAAAATCAACAGGTATGAATAGGTATGAATATTTTATAAATCGAGGTTGTCACCATCAAAAAAAGGGAGATTGTTGGAGAATGGAATTTTGATGACAACAACCTTATTTCAATTATCATAAATTATAAAATATATACTAACGTCTCTATCTAGAATATGTAGACATATATACGCAGGATTTGTATACGAGACTTATACTAATGTACAGTTTTAGAGTTTCAAGAGATTCAAAATTCAGAGGAGATTCAAGACTCATGAGTAATCAAGATATCAAGAGTTCAAGACAAATATAGTAATAGAGTCTAGTTTATATTTAAGACTCTGAATAACACTCCAGTTTCAAATTCAAATTCTGATTTTCAAAATCCAAATTTTAAATTCAAATTGTTTTCTATCTTTCTTATGATTTCAAATATAAGTTTTAAATTTAAATTTACATAAGTTTATATAATTTTACACTTATATACTTTATAGTTTTATGGTTATATAGTTTTAAACCATATAATTTTATAAATATGTTTATATAATGTATAATTATATTTTCATATGATTTTACATTTTACAATACTCATTTATATCACTTAGTTTTAATTCAAGAATTCCCAGAATTATATATATAGTTAAACACTTGAAAATAGTTTACAAAATATTTTACACATACATATGTCGACATACATATATGCTTATGTCGACATACAATTGTCGTTGTCAACTTTCAAGGGAAGTGTCTTTTCACTATTTGTAACGTTTCAGAAGCATTGCAACCTTTCAAATCTTATAAATATGGGTTGATTTCGAATTTTTTCATTATTCTTCTTCTCCATCTTCACTCCCCTTCGTTGCACAATTAATATTTCTTATTTTATTGATTTCTGCACTTCTACTTTACTGATTTCTACTCCAATTTTATAAAACTTCTTCTTTTCTCACTCGCTACTCATTATTCTCTGAATTGAAGTTCAATTGAAGAGTTATAGGGCTGTTGTAATCATTTGGGAAGTGTTAGGAGAAAGGTATATTCCTTGTAGCCTTGAAATCTAGGAAAGTGAGCGATGGTAACCTTGTAGCCATGAAATTAAAAGTGGTCAGAGCAGTGTTAACCTTGTAGCCGGGAAATCAAGAGGATTGTACTAGGATATTGATAATAGTAAGAAAACTCTGTGCAATCCAGCATTGCTTGGGACTGGACGTAGGAGTAATCCAAACCAGTATAAAATCCGGTGTGTTCTTTCTTTTACATGATTTTTATATTTTTCGTGTTTGTGTTTGATTCTGTGATCATCTCGTTTATGTGTAATTTATATAGTAGATCATTTAAGTTTTAGATTTTTGTAAATTCCTTAGAAACACTATTTACCCTCTCCAGTGTTAGTATTGCCTTAAGATCTGCATTCCTCGTTCCCTAACAGTAGGCAAACTCAACCAACGAGAGGTGCTCCTCCCAAGTCTCTCTGAAATCTACGATACACAGTCTCATAAAATCCTTAAGAACTTTATTCACCCTCTTAGTTTGTCCATCGGTCTAAGGGTGGTATGACGGCTCAAACCTAGCTTTGTACTTAATGCTTCTTGTAAGCTCTTCTAGAACTCACTAGTGAAGATGGGGTCACAATCGCTTAATATACTTGAAGGTACCCAATGAAGTCGGACTATCACTCGAAGATGTACCGATGATAACTAAGCTGCCATCCTCTTACCCTTGACAGGAATAAAGTGAGCGATCTTCGTAATTCTTTCCACTATCACCTAAATACTGGTATTTCCTTTCCTCTATCTAGGAAATCCATCAATAAGGTCCATAAAGACGCTTTCCCACTTCCATTGTGGGACATCTAAGGGCTGAAGCAATCGGCTAGGTCTCCTCTACTCATCCTTTACTCGCCAATGAGTCAAACATCGGGCTACAAATTTTGCCATGCCCTTCTTTACACCAGTTCAAAAGAAAACTCTGTTCATGTCTCAATACATCTTGTCGCCGCCTGGATGGATAGTCATCCGAGAATGATGAGCTTCCTCAAGCACTGCCTTTAGCAATTTCCCAATTTTAGGGACACATAGCCTTCCATCTCGTCATAGCCACCCTTTCTCGTCTACAGTATATGTAGCTAGGTGACTGGAAGTCTCTCCTCTACCAAGCCTGTCCAAGATGTCAATTATCTGCAGGTCCTCTCGTTGCATAGATCCAATACACTCCATGAGAGTAGGTCACACTCCATTGATGCTGATAATCCTAATGTGAAATCTGTAGATTACTTAAAATCGAAGGTCGATATAAACTCCAAGCTCCACCATTCTATGAATAGAGGATTCACAGTCATCCTCTGCCCACTCAACGCGTCTGCCACTATATTACCCTTGCCCGGGGTATAATCTATATCAAAGTCGTAGGACGCTAGGAACTCCATCCACCATTGTTGCCTTAGGTTGAGATCCTTCTGTGAGAACAATTATTTGAGTGACTTATGATCCGTGTATAGATCAAATCTATCCCCAAGTAGATAATCACGACAAGACTTCAATGTGAACACTATTGCAACCAACTCTGGATCATGGGTAGGGTAGTTCTTCGCATGATCTCTTAACTGTCAGTTACAATAGCATACTACCCTTCCTTCTTGTATCATATCGGCACCAAGTCCTATGCCACAAGCATCTGTGTAGACTGTGCATCTTGCTTCCATCAGGGAGAGTCAGAACTGGGGTTGTTGTTAAAGTTCTCTTCAATCTCAGAAAGGCATCCTCGCAATTAAAACCCTACGAAAAAGCCAAGTTATTCTTCGTCAATCGGGTGAGCGGGGTGTATATCCTAGCAAAGTCTTTAATAAACTTTCTATAATAGCCCGCCAACACCAGAAAACTTCTCACCACTGTCACATTCCTCGGAGCCCTCTAGTCTTGATCTGCGATGACTTTGGCAGGGTCCACTACTATCCCGTCCGTGGAGGCTACGTTCCGTAGTAACCTTACTTCCTTCCTTCAGAAGTGACACATAGAGAATTTTGCCTTGAGCTGATGCGATTTGAGAGTTCATAGAACCTCTCCTAAGTGTAGGGCATGCTCCTCCTCATTCTTTAAGAAGATCAGAATATCATCCACAAAGACCACCACAAACTTGTTTAAAAACTCTCGAAATATCCTACTCACTAAGTCTAAAAAATATGTGGGTGCATTGGTTAACCCAAAAGGCATTACCAACCATACAAAGAAACCGTTTGGAGTTCTGAAAGCAG
Source organism: Allium sativum (assembly GCA_030737875.1). NCBI lineage: Eukaryota > Viridiplantae > Streptophyta > Magnoliopsida > Asparagales > Amaryllidaceae > Allium > Allium sativum. The sequence goes on along the minus strand of CM060915.1, from coordinate 885,216,878 downwards.
TCTTAATGATACTGTCATCTGCTACCCTCAACTGATGAAATCCCATGGACAAATCCATCTGTGAGAAAATTGATCCGCCTACTAGTTGATCAAACAATCATTAATCCTTTGGAGTGGGTGTATATTCTTCTTAGTGAGCTTATTCGGATCTCTATAGTCCACGCATAGACGAAGTGATCCATCCGCCTTAGTTGCAAAGACAACTGGAGCTCTCCAATCTGATATGCTACGTCTAATAAATCCTTTCTCGAATAGCTCCCCTACTTGCTTGCTGAGCCCCCTCCTCTCTCTCTAGGAGCCATGTGGCGCACTAGTAGAGCGACTGGCTTTGCATTCTCTACCAAATAAATCTGGAAGTCTATCTCACGCCTCAGAGGTAATCCCTTAACCTCATCAAACACGTCCGGATAATCTCTGAATATGGGTACTAGTCGCAAATCGTCAACAAAAGTATCAAGCAAATTTAAGAAATTGAGCATGACGGACCCCCGTGGGTCACATGAAATCTCGAGAGTTCCCCCTTGGCACGTCAGCAGCCTCACAACTTTCCTCTTACAGTCTAGGATGGCACAATACATGGCTAGAAAATCGATTCCTAAAATCAAAACATAGCCCATAAAGCCCAACATGTACGCATCGCATTTAAAATCGATGCCCAAGATAGAAATTCTCAAGCTCCTACATATCTTGGATAAATAAGCCATACCACTTATGGGGTTTGAGACTACTATAGGATCAGAGACCATAATAGTATCAAAGTGCATATTATCTACTAAAGAACTGGATATAAATGAATGAGAAGCGCCAGAATCAAAGATTGTTCTAACAGGAGAGTCAAAAAGGAAAATCAAACCTTTAACAGTAACTTTCCTACCTCGATCAGGTCCACTAACCTCAGGAGCATGTACTTGTCCAAAAGATCTTTCCCCTTGTCCTTGCTTGCTAGGGCATTGCTTAGTGAAATGTCCCACTGTACCAAAATTAAAGTAGGCTTTCTTTGTCTTTTTACGGTCATTCATAAAATGACCCAAAGCTCCGCAACCATGACACTTGACATCTTTCTTGATTTGAGCCTTCTCAAGCTTCCCTTCTTTCTTTTTTGCCCCCTTCTTGCTCCACCACTTCTTTTTCTTACCCTTAGCCTGTGTCTCCTTATCCTTACTATCTTTCTTGTCATCCTTGCTATCTTCGTGCATTAGAGCCATGCAAAATAGTCTCTCAAACATCATCCCCATGAATATATGAGATAATGCAAGTCGATGGAGATGTTGATTCAACACTCTCGCAAACCTAATAGCATTCTTATGGGGTGTATTTACTAAGTCCTGACCAAATCTCAACAGCTGATTAAACTTATTGACATATTCCTTAACAGACATGCCTCCTTGTTTCAATGCAGAATCTCTCCATTTGTAATCCTTCTTCCACCTGAGATAAAAACATTCTCTGTCTGAAATCTTCCCAAGTAGATAATGTTTGTTTTTCCTGTGTCACCTACCACTAGTATGAAGCTTCGTCCTTCAGTTTCCATGAGGCCAACTGTATCTTCCGCCTATCTATAGTGGAATACCCTCAAGAAGATAGGGTGCCCCAGACATGCTGGAAAGAGAAGAAACAAAAGATTCAACAAGAGATCGAGAGAATGTTGAATATGGCTTGATGGGATATGTTTTTCAAAATCAGGTTTTTGTTTGAAAATACTTTGTTTTTGAAAATATTTTTTCAAAATTTTTCCTCTGATCTTGTACCCTCCAGCTCTGATACCAAATGTGACACCCCACGTTCATTAATGTCACTCATAAGAGAGTGCATTAGTTTCGTGAAGCACAATAGGTAAACAATAACATAAATTTGCAAGGAAGATATAAACAAGTAGCGGAAAATTCAACTTTTATTTAAAAGTAAAAGAAACATTATTTCAAATCTGGTTACATCATCATGCCAGTTACATCAAAACTCAAATAACCCATCTGTCTCATAATGAAAAATATCAGAGTGCAATAATAAAAAACCTTATCCCTCATAACAAGCCATAACAGAGTAGAATGTAAATCAAAGCGGTATATGTAAGAAAGTCCATATCCAAGCTGAAAGAGAAAGTCCTACTCATTAAGGAGTTCTACCACCATAAGGACCCGAGGGAAGGGGGAAGGAAGAAAAAGAAGCAAAACAAAAATAGGTCAAACATAAATCCTGGCGAGTTCCAATGATTTTTAGTATATGCATAAAATAGAGGTACCAAGATAGATAAACAAGACTGGATTAGAAAGTACAGTAGCATAATAAATAACAGGTAAACAAGATAAATAGAGCAGTAAGATGAAATAGTGATCGAGTAAATCTTCTCAATTATATCCCTAAAAACATGTTTTCTCTGCACTAGTTCTAGTTTTATAGTATTAGGCATTAACCTAATTACCTAACGTGAACATGATTAGGGGTTAACCTAATTACTTAACAGAAATTGCAGGATTACAACAGGATTATAGTAGGATTAGCTATTACCCTAATTACATAACATGATTATGAGATCGTCTCCCTACTACATAAATACCTTGTGTTAGTCATGATAGTACGGTGTATCACTCCCTAAACCAACAACTTATATAACACAGATCAATTTACTGGTGTTAGAGCAGCTTAGTTTTCCTAATCGAACCCATGCACGCTCATGACTCCTCCGTAATGCCCCCGTACCTACTTTCTCGTTCGAACCTCTAACTATCAAGTGTAGTAAAGCGTTCCCTATCCCCTACATAGTGCGAGGCCATCTTACAAATTACCAACAGAGATACTAACTGATATATGTTCCACAAAGCAAGGTTGAGACAAGCAAACCCTCTAAGCTTGTGCCCAAAAGTAACTACAATTTTAAGAGTTCCCAAAACCGGATATGACAACAGAACGAGGGACCTCTTAGCTAATTAATAATCAGGTTTAACATAGTAGGTTTAAATTCATTAATAAGAATGGTTGTAAAATTACATGTTATTATGTGTGTACAACCCTTTCCCAAAACAAGCACCCGCCCAGATTTATATAATTACTATAGTAATTCAGTTTACCTAACCTGCATCTGGTACTTACATTATTTTAACATGTCCTTTACCTAATATTTGTATTAAGTCAAAATCTAACATGTTTACACATATTCATACTATTCCTTTCAATTATATTCTCAAATTATCGCATATACAAGTTTATGCATACTATCCCTTTTTATTATATTCCCAAATTACAGTCAAACCGTCCTCAGTTTAACAATATGCCCAAATTCCCCTTTTCATTGTCATTTCTTATTATCCCAATTTTAATTATACGCAATCTTAAATCGGATATGACCTAGGCTCTCTATGGCTTAGTCTTAGCGTAAATATAAGGGAAAAATAGAAGGAGGAGAATAAAATCGAATCCAATTATATAAAATAGGCATATAAGCAAGGCTAGAAAATATTAAACAGCAGAATAGGGAATAGGAAGATAGCTATGCATAACTAATTTATCATCTGATAGTAAAAGAACATATATTATTGTAATAATGACATAAATGATTTACAGTAAAAGAACAGGTATAACGTATAGGTACTGTATGTTCTAGAACTACTTTTATTTACTGTCATGATATGTCTCTAGGTATCAGATATGAAAATAACATGTAACTCATAACAGGTCTTAGTGAAGAAGGGATTATCTCTTTATATATATATATATGCCATTGTAGAAAAGGTCACTTCTATCTTTTTTTGTTGTAGAGCATCCGAATTGTCCTTGCTATTTTATATTTGGGCAGAACCTCGGTAGTTCTATGTATATATTAATCCCAAAAAAAGGTTTGGTGGAAGAATGATTTTGTGTGTAGAAAAAATGAGGTTGCATGCCATTATATTGACTACTAGGACAATCCATAACTGTTAGAGAGTAGGTTTTCAATCTTAGACATACATGTCATGCTGAGTCAGTAGATGAATACAATATTAAAAACTGTCTAGGTTCAAAACTCAGAAGCTGACTTGCATGCGGGTGGGTCGACCCGTCGACATACTTGGTCGACCCATGGGTCAACCAACTTAGCTATTGGTCGACCATAGTTCGACCCAGTGCTTGGTCGGGTCATCCCACAACCGTTACTTTTCTGCGTTAATGACTCATTTGAATTTATTTATATATAATCTTCTTATATATATACAAACTTCTAAGGTTCATAACTTCTTCATACGTTATCCGATTTACGCAAACTTGGGGTCTATCTGGACCAAAATTCCGAGGCGAACGCAATGGTAAAATCAGTTTTACTTAAATCTGAATATTTATTTATATAATATTCATTTTATTGTCTTTACAGTATGGTCATTGTGTATTGAATTTTGGGGTGTTACAATAGCTAGTTGTTACTCCAATCTACGTTGATATGATATGTATGGTTAGATTTTGTTTTGGTGCAGGATAGGCACTAAGTATATATTTTGGGGACATGATACCATTTTAATGTTTTATGTACAACCTCAAGTACGTAGTACGTGCTCAGGTTGGTAGGTTAAGTGCATATACAAAGCTTATACCATACACTAAGGTATACATTCTGTCTGTGATTATAGTATGATATTTTATCTATCATTTACTGGAATGTGTTATGATATGGTACTTTTGGTTATAGACGCATGAGTATTGTTTTAATATTTTTTTCTTTGCTTCGTTCCGATTTCGAGGATGAAATCTTTTTAAGTAGGAGATATTGTAACAACCCATATTTTTACTCACTTTAAAATATGGATTTATTGTATTTACAAGGATTTTTAAATGGATAATTCTGATTGAATTTCAAATTTTAGCAAGTATTGAATCTAGACTTTAAAAACCATGGAAAATGAATTCTAATTTGTTTTATATTTTACTGAAGTCAAAATAAGGTTTGTGAACCTTTCAATTCAATTTAAAATTAAACAAATTAGAATTTAACATTTTAATATTATTTCAGTAGCCTACAAATAACAAACGATCTCTGAACTTGACGAAACTAGTTTCATTGGATTCAAAATGTTGAATTATTGTAAGATTTCAAATTTCATATTAATCGAAGTTAATATGTAAGCATGTGCACTATAAACGCGCGTCGAAAAATCAGTTAAATTTTAATAATAGCGTAGAAAAAGGCAATTTTGCAAATTGACTCCGAATTTGACGAGACCAATTTCATTGGATCCATATCTCTGAAACATCGTAGGATTTAAAATTACTTATCGATCAGACTTGTTGTTTGGATGTACGAGTTGAAAACATATAAAAGTCGTTTGATCAAACATACAATTAAACAAATCAAAATCAACAATTACAAATTTTACTAAGCGTCCTTCCCCTTTGACACCTCATCTTCTCTTCCTTCCACATGTCACCCTCCCTTTCATTGTCTTCTTCCTAAGATAATAGTTTATATCTGTAATGATTTTGTTTTTATTTTTATTTTCCATTTCATAATTCACTTTTTTTATTTTCTCTTCTTGTTCCACCCAAGCTCCAAACTATTCTCCCTACCCCCAACCGTCAGCTAGGACCTTCCCTATCCTAACACCGTGCATCACCAGCTCCCCTACCCTATGTGGGCCCCATTTTGTCCAAAGCACCCTCCTTTCCACCTTAAACCCTTAAAACATCACCTTTAACAATTTTTAACACCACTACACCATCCCTACCTCCTCTTAAACAACCACCAATGTCCCTTGTCGAACCTACTCATGTGTGCCAAGCTCTACAACAGCCTCCCACTTCAGGCCATGGGCCCACACCTCTAAACCCCCCTTATACCACTAAAAATCCTTCCTTTCTTCCTTTAAATGCAAATAGAAATGTATATGTAAGTATATATAGTATTTGTGGAATATTTGAAGTGGAAAAGTCATGAAATTGGTTGCAAAGTGAGATCAGATGCTGCAGAGAAGTTAGAGTGTTCTATACTTAAAGTTTGGCGGAGTGGATAAGTAATTGTGAGCACAATTTGCTCACGTTTGCTTAACTTTTGTAGCAAGTGTAATTATTTACGTTATAAATAGTAACTGCTATATTTTTAAGTAATTTTGGGTTTAATGACTATTAATGATGTTAATAGAAGTTAGAAATTTAATTACTTAATAGTATAATAATTAAAGTAAACACCATAATGATTATGAAGTTAAATCGTAAATAAATGATCGGTTATGTTTGGTTGATAACGTGATTGATTATGGAATGGATGAATAATAACATCAATTAATTTTGATGTGACATTGATTGACAACTTGATGTGATGTATGTTGACATTAATTGGACGTTATTGGATTTTCTATTAATAACAAATAAATTATTAATGATGTTTGATAATTTAGTTAAAGTGATTTGAAATAGTAATTAATAGTTAATAACCTTAACACTTATGATAATGATGTAATTATGTGATAATTGGAAGTTAATGACTATTAATGATCATTAACGGATGTTACCGATGTGTTAAACCTATATAAGTTGAATTATATGATGATTGATTGAGTCTTTATTCCAAACTGGGATTTAATTAAATATTTTATTAATAAATTATTAAGTGAGAATTAAAAGTTTGAATTTTTAATCCGAAGTGATTGGGAAAGGTAGTCTAAGTAATTACAAATAGTTTATATAAAGATGAAAATATATTTGAAGAAGTTTTCAAGTAATTAAGGCATGTTTTAAATTTGAGTTTAAAAGTGAATAGTAACTTTAAAAAGTGAAGTTCAGTTTGGATATCTAGAAAATGTTTTGACTTGATTTTACTATCCAAATTACCTTATTTATTTTTATAATTGACTTCAGGAAAATTTGGATTCCAAAAGATGAAGTGTGAAAAATAATATTATTTTAATAATTTAAATAATATTAGAATATTTAAATAATAGAAAATTTGAATTTAAAGTTAAGTGTTGGAAATATAATTTCTAGAAGTTATTATATACTTAATAAACTATTTTGAACGCAATTCAATTTAATTTTAAATATAAATCGAAGTTTGGTTTGAATAGAACTAGTCGCGCAATGGTAGTTTGCGAATTTCAACCATTGACGTTCTGGAGATTCGATTTAGGATTCCTTCAAAACGAAAAATGTTTGGTTCGAAATAAAAATAGTTTTCCAATGCAAAGTACAGTTTCGTAATCCAATGGTTAGATTTTTAGATAAGTTCAAATCAGATTTGAATAAAAGCAGCAGCGCAGTTAATGGCCCAAAATTAGATTTATTGAAATGAGATATTTTTAAATTATTAAAAATAGAAATAAATTTTGATAAATCATAATAAATGATTTGAAAGAGATTTGGATTGAATATGATAAGTTTTGAAAAGCTAAAGAGTTATTTTCTGAAAATGAGCTATTTCAGCAACGCTATTTGCGACGGTTGGAAATTAAAAGGTTTTGATACAGCCAATGATACCTAAGTGATTTGCAAACTAATCCAAAGAATTAAAATTAGGATTTCAATTTTTTTTGGAATGTGAAAAGTTTGGAACCAATTGAAGCTTCCGGAATTTAATTGGAATCGAATGGGAATTAGTTTGGTTCTAGTCGAGATTGGTCTCTATAGATGAGATCTTTACTATTTAAGGATTTTAAAAAGCTTTGCCGTTATTCTGCTAATAGTATTAGTCCAATATGGGAATTTATTTCGATTACGAGCTAATATGATTTTCCTGAAGATTTCATTGAAAATGTAAGAATGATTTTGGGTCTATCATAAACGATGTCATAAATAACATTTGTTCTGTAACCCATTAAAGGAAAGATAATTTTCCAAGTAAGATGAAGAGTGATCTTTACTTCATTTGAATATAAAGATTTAATGAAAGAGTTTCCCCTAGCTAACGATAATAGGAACAAGGTTTAAAGATCATTTAAAATGATAATCGAGTTTTCCCTAACAATAAGAAAAAAGAAATCGTAAATACGATGTTGGGCTAGAATTATAACCAAGAAAAGATAATTAATCTAATCAATGATCAATGAATGGAATGGGTTAGGGTAAATATGTTTTCTCATAAAGATAAATGAAATCTTTAATTAGATATAGATTGAAAGAATGGAATTAACGAGGACAATTAAAATTACCAAAATATGAGGGCAATTAGATATGAAGTGTTGCTAGTTTTGCTCCATGGGATGAACAAAACAGGGATGGGATAACGTTTTGAGAAAATTACATTTTTGATAGATTCAAATAATTCCAATAAACGTAGAACCTTAGTTTGAGTTAAATCTGTGAAATGAGATTTTATAATCAATTGAAATGTTTTCCAAAGAAAGTTTTAAACAATAGTTGAAAACATGTAAATCTTTTATAATATTTAAGGGAGTAATTTCCAATGTAAAGAATGATTTGAGTAAAAGAATATTCCAAGATGGAATGAGACTCATGATATTTTTGTTAATCTGTATTGATTTTAGAGGTGCAATAGTTATTCAAAAAGACCGGGTTTCAACCATTTGTAAATAACTACATAATGTGATAAGAGAAATTGAAAATGGCGATGACTATGATTAAACACTAGAGACTTTCACATCGAAAGGATTGCAGTTACGCCTCGGGTGACCATCCAATTATTGGGTTATATTGTGACGGCGATGTAACAGTACTAGAAGAAATTCGGATTGCAAGGACTTTCGCACCCAAGCGGGGTCGTGGAATAAAGTACCTTCGGTTTCATTCACAACCCAAAATCAACATGCTAATGGATATGTGTCTTACGTTGTATTTTACCACATAATGAATTGGTTTCTATTGATGGTCATTGTATATCAGATAGGTGTCCGAGGATTTATCCTCTTAGCTTAACACCCTCCTCCAGGACTTATGTACTCAGAGGGTTATACATTAATAGACACCAATTGTATGTTGAGGATTGACAATGTGGCATGCTAAGTGATGAGCTATTAATGATCAAAGCTTTCATTGAAAAGCAAAGCTTTGTGTGGAAACGTAACTTTAGGGCCTCACAACTGGTAATGAGCCAAACAGGTTGAAATACCATAGAGTTTATACTAACGTTTCCTTCTAGTTGAGAAAGTGATTCCATGGTATGGAACCCAAACAATTTGCTTAGTGGATGATGGAATGAGGCGCCTCAAAAAAAGGTCGACAACGACCGGGGACGTCATGTTCAGGAGAAACCCGAACTACACCTGATATAGGTGGGTAAATTTTGCTACTATAGAAAGGAGCATTTGTTGACTTTGGGACATCCCACTAAAGGTGTTCTGAATCGAGAGAAGGAATATCCTCTTCCTTAGTCATTGATGGAACACAACTTCCAATATGAACCCTTACAGTTTTAGTCGTACTCTATGTATGCAGACGTAATATATGGTACCTATGTCTGATAAGATTTATATATTTATTTTGAGAAGGATTTCAAAGATGAACACTAATGATAACATCAAATGATCTTTGTGTATCAAACATATTTGGTAATCATAAGGTAAAACTTTCTCCTAATGGTGTGTGTTTGCATTGTGTGATGGGATGGGGGTCTTATGGTAATTTCATTTTCCAAAAAGCATGCATGATGTTTTGAAAACCATTTTGATGATGGTTTGAGATATGTATGACTTGTTATCTTGTTCTCAAGATGGTTAATCAAATCCTGACTCGATGTTTGACATTAGGCTTAAATCCAATTGTATTTCCATTTCGGACAGGATTCGAGGAGTTCCCAAATGATTCCATAGGAGTTGACGTTCTCCATCAGAAGGCAGGGTGTAACACCCCACGTCCATTAATGTCACTCACAAAGGGAATGCATTAACTTCCATGGAGGTTATAAGTGAATATAGAACAGAAAAATTACAACAAGACAGATAATAAATAGTACTTGGAAATCTAAAACTTCATTTTATTGCAGCGGAAATTAAACATGTTTGTTACATCATAAAACCATAGATCATAACCAAGTACAATATCCATCTTCATAAAAACAAAATGCATAGTCCCATTACATAAATAGCCATTAAAAAGATAACAAGCTGGACTTTACTTCAACGGTCCAAGCTTTCCAAAGAGAGATGAAGCAATTCAATCAAACTCCACTAGAGCTGGGCCCAACCTGAGGACCTGGAGAGGGAAAAAGGATAGAAATAGAGGGGGTCAGACATAATGTCTGGCGAGTATGATAATTCTAAAAATACTATTATCAAAATAACTAGACTAAGGCATAAGCTGGAAGACAAGTAAATGTCTATGAACTCTTAGGAAGATAAAGATAGCGTTTAAGATAACGTTAAAGATAACGGTAAAGGCACACCTAATTACTAACGAATGATTACTACACGGCACCGCACATTACTACACTGCACCACACCAGTCACCCTAAAGGTTGATCCCACTTGCTTCACACAGAAACAATATAAATAGCCTTACGTACCTCTAGCTGACAACATAGGTGTCGTCTGCCCCTATCTCCACTAGGTGTACCCCACTACCCACTTTCGATCGGCTCCCTACTCGTAGATACCCGTGCTGGCCCCACAGTGGGGTGTATCACTCCCCTAAAGTGGCAACCCGATACAACTTGAGAATGCATGGCTTATACCTACATGATGCAACAACGTCTTATCTACCAGCCCGGGTCCACACACGCATATGAAACCCGTTGGACTTGCGTTGCCACCGATCCCCGTTTTAGCCTCTTACAGTCAAACCCAGCACGCGTGTCCCGTCCTCGACTTGGGTGAGCCCACAAAGATACGTTTGGGATACTGCTCGAAATGGGCCCCCATAAGATACCCACCTAAGCTTGTCACTACTAGTATATCCCACTTAACCCTCTTAGTCATGTTCATTTACATGTGTGTTTGGTTAAGTCTTACTAATCGTACTTCACATGCCACTAAGGGCACCCCCTAGATTCCTCATGCCACCCAAGGCACCTACTTAACCCCCATGTCCCACCTTACATGTTTATCTGGTTAAGTATTTCTTAATTCATTCAGGCCATAACCTCATAAAGACCTCTCACATTAGACTGGCATTTATGGCAGCTGGATTTGCCGGGCGGGTCCGGGCAGTCTTACACCATAAAAGAGTCTAACCTCGTGTCTTTACAACCGTTATGCTTTAGTTTAGGCCTAGGACCTCTCACATTGGGCTGACATTTGTGACCACTGGATTTGCCGGGCGGGTCCGGGCAGGTTTACGTCACAAACGAGTCCAACCTCGTGTCCTAAGCATTGATTAACACTTAAAATCTTTTACCCCAGTTTTAAAAATTCCCTATTCAAATTATTAATTAAGTCAACTTTTAATGATGTCCATAATTGACTCAATTATGGCCATACACTTATGGCAAGCAAAATCATATCAATTGCACCCCAACTTTTTAATATTAAATCCTTAATATTACCCCTACCCCACGTTTATACATTCGCTTATTCAACGCATAATATAGGCTAGACTTGTATAGTCTAACACCTAGCACAAAGATAAATTATCACAACATATAGACAATTAAAATAAATCTAGTCATAATAGGGGTGAAACTTGCATAAACTACACATGTTAAGGATCAAAAGGTGTCAACTTGTTAAAGGTCATAATTTACATGATATGATCATAGCCCAAATCTATACATAAACTTGCATATGGGGTTTTTAGGCAACATAATGATGGTGTGAACTAGCATAGGATATCACATATATCATAGCATAATTTTAGATGTTATAATAGATGTCATGGCATATGTTCATAGCTTTTCTAATCAATCTAACTTGCATATGTAACTTGTCATATAGATCAACATAGCCCAACATGATGATTCAATTAATATGAACTAACTAGCATAGATAGTAACATCATGGCTTTTTAACATGTATGATTCATCACAACTTAGCATAGAAACTTTCAACATACATAACATCAACATAGCATGATTTACAACATATAGGATATCATCACCACATAGCATAGGGTTAATAACATACATGATAGCTTAAGGTTTAAAACAACATATATGACAATTCACATCATCTATTTATAATCCATTCATGACTTAACCCAATTAAAATGATAATAATCTTGTTAAGACTATCATACTCACAATTTAGAGAAGAAAAGAGAGAGTTTTGCTTTGCTTTAGGGTTGAGAGAATTAGAATTGAATTTGCTTTTCTTCTTTCTTAGTTGGCGGCGGCTCCATTGATTTCCATGGCGACCGTATGACGGTAGCTATTCTATTTTAATTAGGTTTAGGGTTAGCATTAGGATGTATTTATAGGTGTAGGAAGTTATTTAGGACCATTAAATTAACCCTGAACCATGAGAACCAATCAAATGCAAAATCTGCATTTCAGCGAATCGGCCCACGGGTTGATAGCCAAACACCCTGGATTAACCCCTAGTCGACCCAGCGGGGCTTGGGTCGACCTCAAAAATGGGTCGGTTCGGTTATTCCCCCTCCCAATTCGCTGTTTTGAACTTTTTCGCATATTTATTTATTTAATTTTTAATTTATATATATATATATATCAATATATATATATTTCTCTGCGCAACCCATTTCACTTAATTCTTTTCTAAAAATTAAGTATACTTTAATTTGTGAATTTTAATGTTATAAAATTACGGGGTGTTACACAGGGCGTATTCTACAATCTATACTTGGATTTCATGATTGTATTATGTGAGGAAGGTGTTTTCAGCAATCCATGGTATGTTGTTATGATTTAAAAAGTTTCCCTTGTAAATTTATATTGAATATTGTATTTGTTCTATTCCAGTGTGAATTTTGCTATTCTCTTTGTTTTTGTTCCATTGTATATTCCCTAGTAAAACCTATAACACCCCACATTTTTAATTAAATAATAAAATAAAAATTGAAATGCTTTCATAATTTGGTCACGAAATTAGCGTCATTGCGCCCGTGGCGATTTTCTGATCAATTTAGACTTATGGTTTGCAGAAAATGGACTTAAGATGAAAAAGATATCTTTTAATGAAATATTATGACAAATGTGAAAAGAAGATATAAGAAGAACATTAAAAAAACAATGACCATCATTGTTTTTAGTCTTGTTAATAAAAGCTTATGTAGCCCAGTTGGTAGGGGTATGTCTCTCCTAAGTGAGTGGTGCAAGTTCGAGTTCCGATGGCGCCATGTTTTTAATTTTAGAAGGGCAGTTAAAGAAATGCATATTCTAAGAAGAAAATATGCATAAATGCATATATAAGGAAAATCATACATAAAGGTGAGTATAAAAATATATGTGTACATGCATATGTAAATATACGTGTATGTGTGTGAAAATATATGTACATGCATATGTAAATATATGTGTATGTGTGTGCAATACACATACACACACGAAAGAGAAATTTAAAATAAACCTATAATCAATGTAAATAGGTAATAAATAAATGACGTCATAATGCCTTTTGAATTTTGAAAAAGAAAAAAGATTGTGTGTACATATATACACTTAAATTACAATGTTGAGATAAAAAGTGTAAGATAAGAGCATAAAGTAATAAACGCGTAATAATGGAAAAATGGACAACAAATTAGATGATTCTGTAATCAGAATGCATGAAAAGAATAAAACAACTAACTGATAGCGTTATTAATTGCATTGATTAAGCAACTATTGGTGGACAAGGAACTGAAAAGTTGTATGCGTATATACACTCATAGATTCAAAATTCAAACTTAAAGATAAGTTATAATTGAAATATTATAATTCAGATATGCTATATTAATAAGATATAAAATGTTATTAATTAACGATAAGCAAAATTTAAGCAAGCAGAAAATACACGTTCAGACCCAGGATGGGTCGACCCATCTGTCGACCTATGGGTCGACCCTCCTTTAAGGTAGGTTGACATAGAGGTTGACCCACTTGGGGTCAGATCTGTGTGGCTGGTGACATGTTTTTTCTGAATTATGCGGTTCATATTTTATGTTGTTAAATCCGATGAACCAGGCTTTCTTGTACACCTATAAATAGACTAGGTGGGCCTAGCTTCAAGCTCATATTTTCTAAGACAATGCCAAGGCTCTGCCATTTTCTTTCCTCTCCAAATCATTCAGAAATTAGAAAATTAGCTTTAGAAAATTCTAGTTCATGATTTGAAGATAAAGAATGTAAATATACAACATAGATGTTCAGAATTCTGATCAACGTGAGGAAAGTTCTTGAATCTGATTTATTTAGGTTTTCTTCTTCTTTCCCTCTCCTGATTTGTAAATCCGTGGTTATTTAATATTAGACTTGTAACAACCCGTATTTTAATAACGTGTTATAACCGTAAATCTAGGCAGAATTAAATTTTAAATTAAGAACCAAGGGAAACGGGTTGCGCCATTGCGTTCGTCTCGGAATTCTGCATGAAATCGAGTCCGAGTTTTCGAAAATCGGAGTCCGTATGACCAAGTTATGGCTCCCCAAAGTTTCAGAAATATTCAGAGTTCAAAACAGCTCGAATTTGAATTCAAAAATTCGAATTTCAAACGCAGAACAGACTGGGCGGGAAATTTCCCGAATAGACCCAGGTCGACTGGGGAGTCGACTGGGTAGTCGGCACCCCCAGGACCAGGTCGACTGCGCAGTCGACTTGGGTGTCGACCTGGTCACCTAGCCTGTTTCTGAGCCAGATGTATCTGGTCTCGTTGCTTGTCCAGATTCACTCTCTAAACACTATATAAACAGCCCCTGACCATAGACTTTCTATCTCATTCTTGTCCGACCATATGCTGCTGAAGTTCTGACTGGAAGATAGAGAATAAGGAGGCTATTCAGGACTTTGTTAGTGCTACGTTGTTTTGGGGATTTGCTAGAGATTCTGCTTCTACTCTTTTTGCTTTCTCATTCTCTAGACTACGGTCTGTAAGCCCTTTGTCACTCTTAGATTTAAACTGTAAATTTAACCTGAACATGATGTAAACTGAAATTATGCCTAAACATGATAACTAAGTTGGATCTACTCTTTTATATCTTGGATCTATGACTATCACTTTTAAATCTGTTATTTTGAATCTAGTTTTGTACACCCCAGATCTATTCGTCTAAAATGTTGACTTGTGGAATATCAGTATGAACTTGATTTGGATATATTCATGTTTAATCTAAAACCCCTTTTCGATCTTTATCCTGCCATGCCTGTGATGTTGAATCTATTATTGGGGTACTATTTTATGTCAATCCTTTACCATGTCTATCACCATGTCTTGTCAAGATGATGTTGAGACCCTATTTCATATGCCTGTAATGTTATAATCATCATGCTTAACTTGTGAACACCCTTGCCATTCTATGACTAATCTTTTGTGTTATATCCCTATTTTAACATGTTGTATTCATGCGAATTCACATACGTTGGGGATACGTTTTGGGGTAGATTAGGCAAACTTGAAATTGGCTATGGAATTGACACGATATGACATGAAAATATGACATGAAAACTTGACATGAGAATAAGCTTGAAAACATGAATTTGGGACATGACAATTAGATAACTTGAAAGTGGCCAACTCGAGGTTGGGTTGAATTTGCAACGTAAATCTGCCCGGAACCGCCCGGCAAACCCAGTAGTTGCAAATAATAGGACCCAACGTGGGTAGTTGGTCATATAGCACCATAACCTGAGGTTAGACTAGGTTATGGTGTAAATCTGCCCGGAACCGCCCGGCACATCCAGTAACTGTAACCAAGTCTAATGTGAGAGGTTGGGGTGCGTTAAGTGAATTAATGCCACATGGTAAGGTTAAGTCATGGACCCCTTGAATATACTTAACCAATTTGACACGTCGATTTGATAGGGTTAAGTCTAGAACTGCTTGTATATATTCTTACCCAACTAGATACATGTTTGGGTAGGGTTAAGTCATGACCTTTTTAATGACAATACTTAACCCATTAGAAATCCTAGCCACGTGGTCCCTTTCAGTAGTAACCCACTTAGAAGTATCATGATATCCTGGGGACTAGGCAGGGTGGGGCACGATTACTGGGTTGATTGTAAGCGACCAAGAATAACGGCTGAGTAAGGTGCGCCAGTGTAGGTTCAGGCGGACAAGGGTCGTGCACTTAGTCCGTAGTTGAAAAAGTAGGCATGGGCACCCGTAGTACTACATTATGCGTGCTTGAATTGTGTCAGTGGTTGACACCCTAGGACTTGATACACCCTAGGGTGGACCTAGCACATGTGACTACATTCCGCGATTGGGCCATATGACACTGATACACGACGAGTAAAGCCGATCGATTAGGATGGACTGTTGGACCCCGTATTGGGTCATTTCATGTTATTGGGTTTAGGGATCAATTCTGGGTTTATACTTGACATGGATTTGGACACTAGTACAGTTAGTGCAGTAAACCTTATATATGCGATGCCACTCTTATCCTGTTACCTTTTATTATCATGCCAGTCCAGTTATTATCTTTATGTTTAATCTCAGTTTCTCATGTCTAGTTAACTTTATTAGTTTTTATGCTGATAGTCACTAGGGCTTACCAGTCTTTTTGACTGACCCGTTTTCTTCCACCTCTTTTGCTTTCGTTCCCCCCCAGGTTCTCAGGGAGGAAACTCTAGCTCTTAGCTTGGACTTTGCTTGCCTTCTGACAGCTCATGTACGGTTTGGTCTTGAGCTATGCTATGGCTGCACTCATGCTCTTTTTGGGGAATAATATTGGACTTATGTTGTTATAAGTACTTTGCTTCTTTAGAACTTGATGTAATGAAATAATGACTTGGTATTTTGATGTAAGAGGTTTTGACTCTATTTTCCACGTAATGAGATTTGGTTAAATTTATATCCGCTGCTTTATATACTCTGTTTAATTTATGTTCTGTCTTGTGTTATCTCTGTGCCTGTTTACTAGATAATACCCCTCCAAAACTAGTGCATTCCCTTTGTGAGTGACCCTAGCAGAGGTGGGGTGTTACATTTGGTATCAGAGCAGAAGGATTACCAGACTGGGCAAAAGTTTTAAAAACTTTCTGAAAATTATTTTCAAAACTATTTATAAAGAAGCATTTTTCAAGAAAAGTTCTATTTTTATGAAAAGGCTATTCTCCAAAAGCCATTAGCACTTTTCTTGTTTCCTCGTTTGAATCTTTTTCTTTTCGTTTTTCAGCATGGCTGATCTTAACCTTCCCGAGGGAGTATGCATACCCGGATGGTTCCAAAGGTACTTGGAAGCTAGGGCCAACGATGCGGGCCTGGCAGACATCCCTCCTCCTCCAGTAGTCGCGGTTCCCCCTCCTCCTCCCGGCACCGCCTTCGCCAAAATATGAAAAGACTTTATAGGAATGGGCGGCAAGAGCTTCCTTGGAACTGAGACCTTCACTGAGGCACAAAACTGGTTAAAGGAGACTGAAGACCTGTTCGTTATCTTCAATATGGAGGATCATAGGAAAGTTCAGTTGGCAGCATGGTTGTTGAAAGAGGAAGCTGCATTTTGGTGGGAAGTCACCAACGCTACCAGACCGATTGAGACTTGGGCAGACTTTAGAGAGAGGTTTGGGCTTAAATTCTTATCGTCAGCAGAAGCGAACCTTCAGATGGAGAGGTTCCTGGCACTCAAGCAAGGGGACATGTCTGTTAGGGAGTACGTGAATAAGTTTAATCAGCTTGCTCGGTTTGGTTTGGACTTAGTCAACACGGCTGAGAAGAAGGCTCTACGATTTGCTCGAGGATTGAGCGAGCCACTCCACACTATGGCCATGACTCATGTGCCCATCGGGGCGACCTTTGAAAGCTTGGTGAATATAGACCTACTTCATGAGGAAGACAAGGGTGACAAAAAGGAGGTTAAGTCTAATGAGACTCAGAACAAGAAGGTTGACTTCAAGAAGGGAGGCAACAAGAATAACAAGAATAACAAGGGCAACAACAACAATGCTAACAAGCCACGTGAGATGAGGAAGTGCAACTTTTGTGGTATCACAGGACATATAGCTAAAGACTGTAGGAGGAAGAAAAGAAAGTTGGGTGAATGCTTTCACTGCGGGGATACTGGACACATCAGTAAAGATTGCCCTAAGAAGCAAGGTCAGGGGCTAGGGCAGACACAGCAAGCAGGACCTTCTGGAGGGAAGTTGCAGGCTCTCAACACCACTCCAACTCTTGAGCAAGGTAATAATATTTCTGTAGAAAGCCTTGTTTACATTTCTGAATTTCCTATTCGAACTTTATTTGACTCTGGCGCATCGCATACTTTTATCTCTTCTGATATTGTTGAAAATCTGCACTTAAGTACTAGTCTAGTTGATGATCCCGTTAGTGTTTCAAATCCGATTGGGGGCTCCGCCCATTTATCTATGATTTGTGTTGATTTTAGGATTTCCATCATAAGCATGGAATTCACGTGTAATGCTTATGTTCTCAGATTCATGGGATATGGTTTAATTCTGGGCATGGATTGGTTGTCCAATTATGGAGCTATCCTTGATTGTGAACGAAGGGTAGTGAGGCTCATGACACGCCTTGGTAATACCCTTGAACTTTCTTCTAACCCGAAGGGTCTGGTCATGTTATGTTATCTTGAATCTCTCGACTCGTCCGTCGACAATCTGCACTCCGTGAGAGTAGTCCGAGAATATCCAGATGTCTTTGATGAGGTGAAAGGGTTACCCCCTAAACGCGAGATAGACTTCCGAATTTATCTAGTTGATAATGCCAAGCCTGTTTCATTGCCAGTTAGGCATATGGCCCCGCGAGAAAGAAGAGAGCTCAGTAAACAAATCAAGGAGTTGCTTGAGAAAAATTTCATAAGGCGAAGCATTTCTGAATGGGGTGCTTCGGTGGTATTCGCTACTAAGGCGGATGGTTCGCTTCGTCTGTGCGTAGATTATCGTGAGTTAAACAAGATGACGAAGAAGAATAGGCACCCACTACCAAGAATCGATGATCTTTTTTACCAGCTTGTGGGAGCATCTGTTATCTCTCAACTCGATCTAGCCACAGGATTCCATCAACTTAGAGTGGCTAAGGATAGCATTGACAAAACTACGTTTAGGACTCCAGATGGGTTCTTCGAATGGCTCGTCATGCCGTTTGGGTTAACGAATGCACCCGCGTACTTTGTAGACCTGATGAGTAGGGTGTTTCGGGAGTTCCTTAACAAGTTCGTGGTGGTTTTTGTGGACGATATTCTAATCTTCTCAAAGGATGAAGAAGAGCATGCTAGACACCTCAGGGAAGTCATGGATACGCTTAGAGCACACCAGTTAAAGGCTAAGTTCTCCAAATGCCATTTTTGGAGGGAGAAAGTTCGGTTTCTTGGGCACATAGTTTCTAAGAAAGGTTTAGCTGTAGACCTCGCAAAGGTAGTTGCGGTGAAAGACTGGAAAACTCCTAAGAACGGAACAGAGGTGAGAAGCTTCCTCGGTTTGGCGGGCTTTTATAGGAAGTTCATTAAGGACTTCACTAAGATTTCATCCCCTCTTACTATGTTAACGAAGAAAAACCTAGCGTTTGCATGGGACATAGAATGTGAGATTGCTTTTCAGAGACTCAAGAGAGCCCTCACCACAGCCCCAGTTTTAGCATTACCCGATGGAGGAAAAATGTTTACAGTGTACACGGATGCGTGCGGCACGGGATTAGGCGCTGTCCTAATGCAAGAAGGAAGAGTGATATGCTACGAGGGTAGACAACTTAAAGTTCATGAGAAGAACTATCCCACACATGACTTGGAGTTTGCCGCGATTGTTTTTGCACTTAAAGCTTGGCGCCATTATCTCCTAAGGGAGAAATTCGAGCTGTATACCGACCACAAATCGCTTAAGTATCTCATTTTGCAAAAATATTTGAATCTGAGACAGCAGCGGTGGATGGAATTCTTGGCCACATATGACTTCGATATAACTTATACCCCTGGCAAGGGTAACGTGGTGGCGGATGCGCTAAGTAGAAAAAGGTTGACTTTGAGCCCCTTATTTATTGAAAGAAAAAGTCTAGAGTTTACAGCTACCTTTGATTTTACGCATGCTGTTGAGTCATTGACTGGTACGTTAGCATCTCTTGAGCTGAGACCTACGCTTCTAGATCAAGTAGGGACTTCGCAGAAAGAAGTCCCACAGATAGTCGAAATCATGAACAAGTTAATCAGTGGTGAGACATCAAGTCACCTTGGTAGGTATGCCATTGATGACAAAGGATGGCTAAGGCGCGATGGAAGGCTATGTGTTCCACTGGTGGGAGACTTAGTAAATAAAGTTCTCGAAGAGGCGCATCACTCGAAGATGATTATACATCCCGGAGGGGATAAGATGTACAGAGATATGAAACGCATTTTCTTTTGGGCCAGAATGAAAAAGGACGTGGCAGAATTCGTCTCAAAGTGCATGGTGTGCCAACAAGTCAAGGCCGAATCTAAGAAGCCCGGTGGGCTATTACATCCTTTGGAGGTCCCGCAATGGAAGTGGGAAAGTATCTCGATGGATTTCATGGATGGATTGCTTAGGTCGAGGAAGGGCAATACTAGCATATGGGTCATTGTTGATAGACTCACGAAGAGTGCCCACTTCATCCCCATGAAAAGCAAAAGGACTGCGTAAGGGCTAGCGTCTATTTACCTTCGAGAGATAGTACAGTTGCACGGGGTTCCTTCTAGCATAGTCAGTGACCGTGACCCAATTTTCACTAGCCAGTTTTGGAATAGTCTGCAAGAAGCAACGGGTACGCAACTTAATTTAAGTACAACCTATCACCCTCAGACGGATGGGCAGACCGAAAGGGTAAATAGAGTACTAGAGGATCTTTTGAGGCTATGCATTCTTGATTTTGGTGATACTTGGGAAGACCGTCTCCCTCTCGTGGAGTTTGCTTATAATAATAGCTACCAAGCTAGCATAGGGATGGCACCGTTCGAAGCCCTGTATGGAAGACCATGCAAGTCACCAACTTGTTGGTGGGAGACGACTGACAGACTTATACTTGGGCCCGACATGATACCAGACACTTCTGAGAAGGTGGAGTTAATACGAAGACGAATGAAAGTGGCTCAAGATAGACAGAAATCTTATGCGGACAAGAGAAGGACAAACCTAGAGTTCGAAGTCGGAGATATGGTTTTCATAAAAGTCTCTCCTTTGCGCAATGTGGTTCGTTTTGGAGCAATTGGAAAGCTAGCACCGAGATTCGTAGGACCGTTCCATATCACTGAGAGGATTGGGCAGATGGCTTATAAGGTAGAGTTACCTGAGAGGCTAGCCGGAGTACACAACGTCTTTCACGTCTCGCATCTCCGAAAGTGCCTACATGAATTAGCTGAGGTGGTTGAGCCAAGAATCCTCGAAGGCGTAGAAGTGGAGAAAGACGCAACTTGGGAAACCGAGGAGAAGATACGCCCGCTTTACCCATTTCTTTTTGAGGGTACTTTCTCGATCTCTTTTCCTTTGAGCTTGTAAACCCTTCGTATCATGCTACCTATGTTTGTCTTGAGAGCCTTAGAACCCTCTTTGGATGTAAACATGTATTTGAAACATGTTATGGTTGATGTTTGCAAATGGTTGCAAGTGATTTCTAGTGGATGCATGACACACATTAGGCACTAGATCGGCTCAGACACCTTTTCATGTTGCATTTGCATAGGTGCTTATAATTGTACATGGATGAACTTGTTATGCTATCACGTGGATGTTGCATATGAATGATGTTTGTGCACTCATGAAGAAATTTTAAGTTATGTTAGGGATTTTCATACATGTTGGACTCATTACACTAACATATCTTGCATTAAGGAGGTTTACTGAATCAGTAATCGCCTGATCTTTTGCATTAGATAAGTACATATACACACACATGCTGCATATGTTCATACAACATTAGAGATCTTTTTAAGGACAATGGTTGCTCATGAATGATGTTGTGAGTAGATGGATGTGGATGGTAGGATGCGTTCTTCCTAACTTAGAGATTTCGGGGACGAAATCCTTTTAGAAGGGGAGAATGTAACAACCCGTATTTTAATAACGTGTTATAACCATAAATCTAGGCAGAATTAAATTTTAAATTAAGAACCAAGGGAAACGAGTTGCGCCATTGCGTTCGTCTCGGAATTCTGCATGAAATCGAGTCCGAGTTTTCGAAAATCGGAGTCAGTATGACCAAGTTATGGCTCCCAAAAGTTTCAGAAATATTCAGAGTTCAAAACAGCTCGAATTCGAATTCAAAAATTTGAATTTCAAACGCAGAACAGACTGGGAAGGAAATTTCCCGCCCAGACCCAGGTCGACTGGGGAGTCGACTGGGCAGTCGACTTGGGTGTTGACTTGGTCACCTAGCCTGTTTTTGAGCCAGATGTATCTGGTCTCGTTGCTTGTCCAGATTCAATCTCTAAACACTATATAAACAGGCCCTGACCCGAGACTTTCTATCACATTCTTGTCCGACCATATGCTGCTGAAGTTCTGACTGGAAGATAGAGAATAAGGAGGCTATTCAGGACTTTGTTAGTGCTACGTTGTTTTGGGGATTTGCTAGAGATTCTGCTTCTACTCTTTTTGCTTTCTCATTCTCTAGACTACGGTCTGTAAGCCCTTTGTCACTCTTAGATTTAAACTGTAAATTTAACCCGAACATGATGTAAACTGAAATTATGCCTAAACATGATAACTAAGTTGGATCTACTCTTGTATATCTTGGATCTATGACTATCACTTTTAAATCTGTTATTTTGAATCTAGTTTTGTACACCCCAGATCTATTCGTCTAAAATGTTGACTTGTGGAATATCAGTATGAACTTGATTTGGATATATTCATGTTTAATCTAAAACCCCTTTTCGATCTTTATCCTGCCATGCCTGTGATGTTGAAACTATTATTGGGGTACTATTTTATGTCAATCCTTTACCATGTCTATCACCATGTCTTGTCAAGATGATGTTGAGACCCTATTTCATATGCCTGTAATGTTATAATCATCATGCTTAACTTGTGAACACCCTTGCCATTCTATGACTATTCTTTTGTGTTATATCCCTATTTTAACATGTTGTATTAATGCGAATTCACATACGTTGGGGATACGTTTTGGGGTAGATTAGGAAAACTTGAAATTGGCTATGGAATTGACACGATATGACATGAAAATATGACATGAAAACTTGACATGAGAATAAGCTTGAAAACATGAATTTGGGACATGACAATTAGATAACTTGAAAGTGGCCAACTCGAGGTTGGATTGAATTTGCAGCGTAAATCTGCCCGGAACCGCCCGGCAAATCCAGTAGTTGCAAATAATTGGACCCAATGTGGGCAGTTGGTCATATAGCACCATAACCCGAGGTTAGACTAGGTTATGGTGTAAATCTGCCCGGAACCGCCCGGCACATCCAGTAACCGTAACCAAGTCTAATGTGAGAGGTTGGGGTGCGTTAAGTGAATTAATGCCACATGGTAAGGTTAAGTCATGGACCCCTTGAATATACTTAACCAATTTGACACGTCGATTTGATAGGGTTAAGTCTTGAACTGCTTGTATATATTCTTACCCAACTAGATACATGTTTGGGTAGGGTTAAGTCATGACCTTTTTAATGACAATACTTAACCCATTAGAAATCCTAGCCACGTGGTCCCTTTCAGCAGTAACCCACTTAGAAGTATCACGATACCCTAGGGACTAGGCAGGGTGGGGCACGATTACTGGGCTGATTGTAAGCGACCAAGAATAACGGCTGAGTAAGGTGCGCCAGTGTAGGTTCAGGCGTACAAGGGTCGTGCACTTAGTCCGGAGTTGAAAAAGTAGGCATCGGCACCCGTAGTACTACATTGTGCGTGCTTGAATTGTGTCAGTGGTTGACACCCTAGGACCTGATACACCCTAGGGTGGACCTAGCACATGTGACTACATTCCGCGATTGGGCCGTATGACACTGATACACGACGAGTAAAGCCGATCGATTAGGATGGACTGTTGGACCCCGTATTGGGTCATTTCATGTTATTGGGTTTAGGGATCAATTCTGGGTTTATACTTTACATGGATTTGGACACTAGTACAGTTAGTGCAGTAAACCTTGTATATGTGATGCCACTCTTATCCTGTTACCTTTTATTATCATCCCAGTCCAGTTACTATCTTTATGTTTAATCTCAGTTTCTTATGTCCAGTTAACTTTATTAGTTTTTATGCTGATAGTCACTAGGGCTTACCAGTCTTTTTGACTAACCCGTTTTCTTCCACCTCTTTTGCTTTCGTCCCCCCCTAGGTTCTCAGGGAGGAAACTCTAGCTCTTAGCTTGGACTTTGCTTGCTTTCTGACAGCTCATGTACGGTTTGGTCTTGAGCTATGCTATGGCTGCACTCATGCTCTTTTTGGGGAATAATATTGGACTTATGTTGTTTTAAGTACTTTGCTTCTTTAGAACTTGATGTAATGAAATAATGACTTGGTATTTTGATGTAAGAGGTTTTGACTCTATTTTCCACGTAATGAGATTTGGTTAAATTTATATCCGCTGCTTTATATACTCTATTTAATTTATGTTCTGTCTTGTGTTATCTCTGTGCCTGTTTACTAGATAATACCCCTCCAAAACTAGTGCATTCCCTTTGTGAGTGACCCTAGCAGAGGTGGGGTGTTACAAGACTCAGTCAGGAAGACCACAGAATCATAGATCTGAATCAGATTTAGGGATTGGAAAAACTTCAGATGAGTGGATGTAGAATTATACGTTTTGGATAATGGTATATTTACTGTTTACATTCCCTGTTATTCTTAACATGTTAAATAACAGTAAATGGTAGTAATTGCGATATGATTTTTTTTCGAGAATGTTATTAACGCACTGTTGTACGAATGTATTCTATTAATTTTCTTTTTAGATTAAAAATTATTGTAATACTGAAATTATTGTTAATGGCAAATTGGATATACTGTAAATCAAATTACATTGAAATTGGGAATAATGGAAAAAAAATAGATGTGCCTAATTTGTATAGAAAATTCACAATGATTAGGAAACTGTAATAACATCTAACTTTGAAAATAAAAAAGGAAAATTTGTAGTGGATAGAGTTGGATGGATTTAGGGAAAAATTGATACATTTCCATAATAGTAAAAATACTAAGGACATAGTTGCAAGAAAGTAGGGGAAAATGGATTAGTGTGAAATGTGGAGTCTTTTATCGTATTGCATACTAATCAAATAAAAAGAAATATGGATGTTCACGATGGAAGTAAAATAAATAGCTTGCAAATATGGATCTTGATTTATGTGCGTTATGGAAACTAATCATTATATCTTTCCACTAATCAATCTAATAAGTATGTGAAATATTTTCCTTAGATAATGAGAATATACAGGACGATAGTTAAAGAATGTTGTAAAAGTGAAGGTTTGGATAATGTTAAGAAAGCAAGGGAAAATGTGAAGAATGGGGAATATAACCTATTATAATTAATTGTGAGAATAAGAATGTAATATAATAAGTAGGCTTGCTTGAGGGAAAACTGGAAATTACTAAATAAGTTATGATAAATGAAAAAGAAACTTATTAATAAGCCTTAGTTAAGAAAACTAAGTCAATAAGTAAATAACAACAAAATGTTGTGATAACAAGGTTATGATTGAATAAGAAAGAATGAAGTAGGCTTAATATTAATAGGCTTATAAAATGGAAAATATAAAGTCTAATAAAGGAAATTAATAATAAGCGAAAACCAGCTCCAACGACATAGGGCTAAATAAAGTAAGTAAGCAACCAATTGTGTGCTAATGAATCTAGTAGCTTGAGATAACAGTGAAAAACGAACAATCAAGTTAATTAGCAACATGATGAGATATGACGAGCGCTTGATTAAAAGATTAAACATAGGGTTTAATAACACGTTTGCATGACACGCTTGGACAAGTCTGCGCGTACGAAGGTGAAGAACTCAATGGGGTTAGATCATCGTGGTGTTTGGAGGCATGAGAGGAGCACGTCCATCTGATTATTCTGCTTGATATTATGTTAGCTTTCTATGCGGGACTGGAGGGAAGAACGCGGCTTCCGAGGGACGTGGTGAGGACTCCGTGGTTGTCCTCTCTTGCGGTACACGCTAAGGATGTACTCGCAAATTTGGTTAGATATTATTATTACTTCGGTAAGGCTATATTTGATTATATTATATTTTATCTGTTCCGTTGTGAGATATTTACTGAGCTCTGATATATTTATTATCCTTTTCTTTTCTATAGATACCAGATAAGCTGACGTGAGCTTCGATAGATTGGGACTTAAAAAAAAATCGATAGGTCAAAATTCAGGTTGTTACATCTCGTATCAGAGCTTAGGTCCGGGATTCTTTATAGATAGTGAGTGAACGTATTTGTATTTTTAAAGAAATATAAATATTATATATACACACATACGTAGATCTATAAAGGAATCCACTAAATAGAAAGTGCAACATATGGGAAGAGTCGGGATATCAGTTGTGTACAGTCAAGGAATAAATACGGAAATTTGAGAATAAAGACCCTTAGGAGGTTTTGGTGAAAAGTTTACAATGTGTTTTGTAATAAAGAAAGATGTACAACATATGTTAGTATCTAAAATGTTAGTATTTAGGATCAGTGGGTTTAGCAATTGAGACTTAAAGATGGAGAAAGAGGAAAATGGATTAGGAATATATATATATATGTATGTGAAAGATGACTTTGTGGGAATATTTAGGTGAGTTAGAAACCCACTTTGAGTCTAGCCCCATTGTTTACTTTTAAGAACTTGAAAATTTGAAAGCTTTAGGGTTGTAGTTTACGGTGTTTCTTAAGTCTAGACCTTAAAATTTTGCAATTTTAAATCATGTATTGGTTAAATTGTGTAAAAAAAAATTAAAACAAAAAGAGATACTTTTGACATTTGAAAAAAAATAATATGTAAGTAACATATTTCAAAGGTACATATTGGATTTTAGGAAAAATAGGGTATATTTTGGAAACGATGATTTCTTATGGATTTTTTTTTTCAAAATTCAGTTCTTTCAGAAAATATGTACATTAAAGAGCATGTATTGCTCGGTAGTCTTAAAGTATGAAGAATTAAATAACAAAAAATAAGAAAATATTGCATTGTCAAAAACTGAAATTTTCTCTATGGAAAATTAAAGAAAATCTCTATTCTTTTGACAATAATTTTTGACAATTAATTTTGCATAAAGTTTGGTCAGTGGACAACATAAGTTGTGAAAATTTAGAATACAGTAGATGTTTGCAACTAGTTGTGAGTAAACTAGTGTAGTAAAAAAATGGACGGTTGTGAAATAAAATTGAGAAATAGTTGCCCTTGTCTACTCCAGTTTTTATGATTTGAAAAAAAATGCGTTTTTCTTATGAGGTGTCATTTTTATGGTTTGGCAAAATAAGTTTTAATGAAAAAGAAGAAAAGTCTTGAAGCTTTTAATTTTTTGAAGGAAAATGAAACGATGAGGCAAACCCATGTTTTTAAATCATAGAGTAGTTAAGGATTAGTACTTAGGACTGGCATGGAATATTTTGAGGCTACAAAGTGGATAGCAAGAATTGGTTTGGAATCATAACAGCGAATTCCCGTAGAGTGCATAAGCACTATAGAACCTAAGTTGTTGCTTGGAAAAAACAGTTAGTACACAGCAAGGACCAATTTTGACAAATAGATGATAGTGGGCAAGCATGTTGTTTAGATTCTATGGTTTAGACTTTTCTTTGTCAACGGGGTCATAGTCCTAGGATTATTAGACCTTAGTAGTAGCTGTATAGTGTGCTTTTCCTATTTTAGTTTTAAAAGAACTAGAATGCTTAATCAAAATCAAACTTAGATCGGTTTATTAAGTTAAATAAGTTAAGAAAAAAGGTGATGACATAACTAAAAGAAAACAAACAATGATGACAACTGTAAAACCAAAGAAAAAATATGACAATTGAAAAAAGTGGAAATTTTCAAGAAATAGAAAAAGACATATTTTTTCAAAGTAAGTTGGAAAAGAAAATTTATAATAAAGATAATTTTCTTATGTATACTATGCTTGGGTAGTGAGATAGAAAACCTTTATATAATAGTTTCATGATATCCAAGTACAGATAGAAAAGGTACAAAAATGGAAGTTGTGAAGTTTTCCGTTTTCCACTTTTTTATAACGTAAGAAATCGAATTCAGAAAATTAAACTTTTCTGTAATTCGAAAATTTAAAGGTATTCCGTAGGGTTTGGATGCAAAAATTCGATGAACTATATTCTTGCTCTGTAAAAGTGTAGGAAAAATTGGATGAAAAGTATTTTGATTTTTTACTTGCATTCATATAGAAATTGCCATTATATTTAGGATGTGTGCATCATATTTTCGAAAATATTTTCAAGAAAATTTGCATTCACATAGGAGGTACCGCTTAGGCATTAATTTCATTCACGTATTATTATGTTTTATTACACTTTGCACAAGTGCACAAATGGTTGCAAAATTGGATGTAAACATGATAGTTGTAAATTATGCGAGGATTACTTAGTTTTACCCTTACCAAATTTTGGGAATGAAATTTCCTAAGGGTGAGAGAATGTAACACCCCACAATTTTAATTAAATAGTATAATATGACTTGAAAATATTCCAGAATTTGGTCACGGAATTAGCATCATTGCGTCCGTGGCGATTTTCTGATCAATTTAGACCTATAATTTGCAGAAAATGGAATTAAGATGAAAAAGATACCTTTAAATGAAATATTACAACAAACATGAAAGGAAGGTATAAGAAGAACGCTACAAAGAACAATTACCACCATTGTTTTTTGTCTTGTTAATAAAAGCTTATGCAGCCCAGTTGGTAGCGGTATGTCTCTCCCGAGTGAGTGGTGTAAGTTCGAGTCCCGCTGACGCCGTGTTTTTAATTTTAAACGGATGGTTAAAGAAATGCATATTCTAAGAGAAAAATATGTTTCAATACACATATAAGGAAAATTATACATAAAGGTGAGTATAAAAATATATGTATACATGCATATGCAAATATACGTGTATATGTGTGCAAATATATATATATGTATATATATATACGCACACACATAAGTAAGAGAAATTTAAAATAAACTTGTAATCAATGAAAATAGGTATGAACTAAATGACGATAGAACGACTTTTGAATTATGAAAAAGAAATAAAGATTGCGCGCATACATATATATATATATACATAAATTCAAATGTTGAGATAAAAGTGCAAGTTAAGACCAGAAAGTAATAAATGCATAATAAAGGAAAAATGTACAAGAAATTAGCTGCCTTTGAAATTAAAATGCATTAAAAGAAATAAAAAAACTAATTGATAGTGTTATTAATTGCATTGATTAAGCATCTATTAACGGACAAGGAATTTAAATGTTGTATGTGTATGTACACGCATAAATTTGAAATTCAAACTTAAAGATAGGTTATAAACAGAATATTATAATTCAGGTATGCTATATTATGTAAGAAATAAAATGTTATTAATTAATGCTAAGTAGAATTTAAATGAGGTAGAAAATACACCTTCAAACCTAGGATGGGTCGACCCAAGCCTTACATGGGTCGACCCTGTGTTAACCTATGGGTCGACCCATCTCTAAGGTGGGGTTGGCACATAGGTCGACCCACTCGGGGTCAGATCTCCGTGGCTGGTGAAGTGTTTTTGTGAATTATACGGTTTAGATTTTATGTTGTCAAATTCGATGGACCAGACTTTCTTGTACACCTGTAAATGGACTAGTAGGGACTAGCTTCAAACTCATATTTTCTGAGACAACGCCAAGGCTTTACCATTTTCTTTCCTCTTTAAATCTTTCAGAAATTAGAAAATTTTCTTTAGCAAATTCTGATTCAAGATTTGAAGATAAGGAATGTAAATCTACAACATAGATGTTCATAATTTTTAGCTACGTGAGGTAAGTTCTTGAATTTGGTTTATTTAGGTTTCTTTTCTTCTTTCCCTCTTCTTTTAATATCAGATTTGTAAATCTGTGGTTGTTTAATATGAGTTTCAGTTAGGAAGACCATGGAATCATAGATCTAAATCTGGTTTAAGGGATGTAAAGCTGTCAAGTGAGTGCATTTAAAATTATACCTTACGAATAATGGTATATTTGCTATTTACATTCGCCGTTATTCTTAACATATTAAATAACACTAAATTATGGTAACTGCTATATGATTTATTTCTAGAATGTTAAGAATATACTGTTGTACAATTCTATTCTGTTAATTTTCCATTTAGATTAAAAATTACCGTAATATTAAAATTGTGGGATATACAATAAACGTGAAGATGTTACTAAAATTGTCATTTAATGTAAAATTGGAAATATTGTATATAAAATTACAGTGAAATTGGGAATAATGGGAAAAGAATAAATGTGACTAATTTGTGTGCAAAATTCACAGTGATTGGGAAATTGTAAATACCATCTAACTCAAAAAATGAAAAAGGGAAAATTTGTAGTGGACGGAGTTAGATGGTTTTAACGAAAAATTGATACATTTCAATAATGGTAAAAATACTAAGGACGTATTTGCAAGAAAAGAAAGGGAAAATGAGACTAGTGTGAAATAGGGATTCTTTTACCATATTGCACACTAATTTAATAAAATGATATATGTATGTTCACGACGGAAGTAAAAGGAATAGCTTGCAACTACGGATCTTGATTTATGTGCGTTATGGAAATTTTAAATACCTAAAATTTTGGAACCAATTTAAATTTTATTTTTAACTTAATTTTATGAGGATTTACAGTCGATTTTGAATTTTGATGATTTAATGCTGATTTTGAAGCTTACAAATGAACATTTTTCTAACGATCATACAATTCAATGAAACCAATTTTATTAGATCTGTAACATTGAAAAATGGTAGGATTCCAAATTTCGTAATTTTTGGAGTTAGTACGTGAGAATGCGGGAAATAAACGCATACCGGGTCAACCCGTCGAAAATAAGCGGAAACACAATAAAAAACAAAACATATGGTCAAACAAACTCCAATCTCTAAGAGACCTATTCCGTTGGATCTATAATTACATTTTATGATGGGGTTCAAAATTTCATGTAAAACAAAATCGTCTTTTGGTCACACAAGAAAAGACGTAACGTTGAACTAAAACACGTTAACGTTGGAATAAATAAACTATGCCTAAAAGGCTAGAACGAGGTGTCAAGCATTAAGGTCCCTTGGTGTTTTTTTTCCACCGTCTCCCTCCTTTCGACACCTTATCAATCAAAGTGATTAAAATTTTATTAAAAAACCCTTCTCTTTTTCTTCTTCTCATTCTTTTCTTTCCATTTTACCTTAACTCTTCCTCTCCTCCCCCTTAAGCTTCCATGGCCTACATACCACTTCCTCGTACCTCTACATGATTCCGCACCTCCACCACTACCCCTTGTTTGGGCGCCAGCCCCTCCACATTCCTCCTCCCTTGCCGAACTCCCCTGTCCTCTTAAATCCACAAAAATCCTATTTTTAGTACAGTTTGCAAATTAACCCCTCCAAAATCCTATCTTTCCACCTCCTAGCTCCTCCATACCCCCACTCCTACCCCTCCCTTCCCTACGCCTCCACCCTACATGCCTCCATTGTGGACCCTTCCTCAAGTCGTGGGCCTCTGGATCCCTTAACTCCCTCTGGTAGCTTCGAAACGCCGGATCTGCTAGTATACGTGTATCCACTAGGTGTGCGAACCTATAGACTTCAAATTAAGTCCCGTAAGATTACAGGTAATTTTGTAGTTGTCGTACAAGAGTCACGACTATGTGCTAGAGTCCGGAGTCCTTTCGTAAAGATTTGATGGAATGGAAACCGAAGGTGAGAAACCGAAATTCACTACAAAGGGGTAGTTTTAATTTACTATTTAATGGTTAATTAGTTGAGCTATATGATAATTGTTGGTTGATCACACAAGCTTATTAGGATGTTAAATAGTATTTCATATGATAAAAATATCATTTTTACTTGATATATGCGTGATGGCTTAGGTATGTGACACTTGAATATAAATAGTGTTGAGTTGGAATTATATTGAACCTTAAAAGGTCTTGGGGAAGTGATTAACTAATTATTAGTTATTGAATGTGATGTAAACCACACACGGTTATTGGGATGATAGTTGACACTAGTCCCAATCGTTTGATTTGCGGTTAATCTGTTGATTGATAAAGTTGTATAAGCGTTGTTGATTTAAGGCTTATACAATGAAGTTCCAGTTTGTGTGTGAATTAGATATGGGTTGATGGTTGACTGAGTGTAATATGATACATTGGTCGATAATGAACAAAAAACGTGGTTACTGGTTCATTGGTTTAGTCTCCATCAAGAAAAATGGGATTTATGAATATTTAACAATATAATAATAGGGTGAAAATCAAATTTTGAATTTGACATCCAAATTTTGATGGATGCAAAGACTAAAAAATATTGATGAATATTCATAATTGTAACAAGTTGTTTTGAATTAATTTTAATGTACTAATGGCCTATTCAAGTTTTATTCTCAAAATGAACAGTAACTGAGAAAAATAAGCTTTGGTTAGGGTATTTAGGGAATGTTTTAAAGCAACTTCCTTTACCTTATTTATTTATTTTTATAACGAATGTAAGGAAAGTTTGGTATAAAAATAACGAAGTTGGAAAAATAATATTATTTTAATCATTTAAATAGTATAATGATATGAGAATACTGAAATATTTGATTTTGAGATTGAAAAATCAAAGTATGGCTTTGAAAAATTATTAATTATGTTTTATATAATAAATAAAACATTTTTGTAGCTATTCAATGTATTTTATATTATACGTCGAATATTGGTTCAGAATAGAATGTGTCGCGTAGTGGTAGTTTGCGAATTTCGACTTATTACTTTAAACGAATATACGGAGATTCGACAGCGGGATTTTCTTGAAACTAGAACAGATGTGTTCGTAATGAAAAATCCGTCAAATGATTGGAAAAGATTTAAAACCTAATGGCTAGATTTTTTTGAAATGTTCAAATCAAATTTGAATAAAAATTGCACCATGACCCGTAACGACCCGCAATTGGAAATTACGAATATGGATTATTTTTATATAAATAAAAATAGTCAAAAATCATTATAAATGATTTGGAATGGATTTAAACCACATTTATATAGGTTTAAATGATAAAGTGGTTAAGTGGAACTTGGGTATTTTTTGTAAAAGCTTTATAACGGATTTTGAGGGATGTTTTAAAGTAAGAATTTTAAATTCGTAAATCAAATCAAATTCTTAAGTAAATCTCTTTACAAGGTCAATAAATTATTTTTTCAAGCCAAATGTCTTAACCAGGTTCTAGAATAAGACTTTAAATCTTATGGAATGATACCAATCAAAGAAAACTTAATTGGGGAGTCAATAATCCAATAAGGATTTGATTTGATTTTTTGGCACGAATTATTCGATAAGACCGAGCGTAACCCATTTCAAATAATTGTACATTGATTATAAGTCGGAGATATTGAAGGTGGTGCAAGATCGGAAATCTTCAAATCGAATGGATTTCTGCTGATGCCCTGGATTTGGGTAGGTGCCTTGAAGGGGTTATAGTGGCAGTAGTATGGATGTACTTGTTGATTGTCCGGATGTGCAAGGGCCTCTCTCTTATTGGACATATCGGACGAGGAATAAGGTGCGTTTGGTTTCGATCAGACCTAGAACGAACTTGTATGGATGCATGTTTGACATGGTATTATGTGTTGTATTAAGTGATCTCTACTAAATATATATATTTTTAGTGGTAGAGAATTTATTCTCTTATATTAGCACCCTTCTCTTAGACATATGATCTTAGCGGTTATATATTAATAGACATCAATTATACGTTATGGAATGACAATGTGGCATGCTAACTGCTGACAGATATATCAAAGCTTTTGTTGAAAAGCAGAGCTTCGTGATACGTTGACTCGTGGGCCTTACACCGCGGTATATGCCAAAAACAGGATAATGGGCGACTGAGATAAGAGCATGTGTTCCCAACTGGCCAAAAAGTTATGCTATGGTATGGAGCCTAGGATATTTACTTATGTGGATGATGGATTGAGGCGCCTAAGATGATGGCCAAATACGACTAGTGTGACGGTCAAATATGACAAGGGAACGTTATTTCCAGGTAAGACTCCAATCAAACTATTAGTGCTTATTTGCTCAGTCGCTCCAAGGAGCATGCGTTGAGTCCTGGGACATTTGCTAGGGTGTTCTGAAAAAATAAGGAAGATCCTTTGCCTTTGTTCATTACTGTAATCCAATTTCCAATATGAGACTTTATGGTTTTAGTTGTAAACCTCTGGCGACATAATATGATGGGGTATTTTGCTGTCTAAGATTGAAACATTTATTTTTGAAATTGTTCTCAACACTTAGACAATAATAATATAAAATGATTTTCTTATATCAAGCGTGTTTGGCCTTATAAGGTAAAACTTAATCCTCCGTCTTGTTCTTGCAATGTGAGATGAGACCTGAGTCTTATAATGACTTTATTTTTCAAAAAGCATTGCGTGGGTTTTTATTCACTAGCATTCGTGTGGAGGAAACCTATTCAGTATTATACGGCGTGGTCCCGTGATATGCCTTATCATATATAAGTTAAGTTAATTGTAGGGTTTCTTATACCAGTCCCATGACTGACTCGTAGTTTGTTTTCCCTTGCAAACTCGGGTGCCCATATTTTTAACCTGGTAGCCAACTAAACAGGTTATTATCTTACTTTTTTTTGGATGTGTACGGAGGCCATGGAAGCTGGCTTTGGACTTGGAACTGGATAAGGTTTTGATGATCCTTTTGAACTCTCCCAAACTTTATGATGTTAATTATCTTAATTCCCTAGTGTATTTATTTGCTATCTAGGACAATGTTATGCGTAATTACAATCCTGCGATGCTGTAAACTCTAATATTATCTTTTGATGTAAACTCATGTACATTATACTCTAATGTTATGCAATGTTCTGTGTTCTGCTATTGTGATTAATATGTTATATTCCAACGATTATCCTTCCCGCCCAGGATCTGGAGTTTGTTTGTCATAGGTGGTATCAGAGCTGAGGGTTAACCTTATTTTTGGAGTATAATATATTAAACGACTCATTAGAGATAGAATCAATAATATTCTAGGATGAGTGACTAATGAGAGATAGGATTAGTAATGTCCTAGAATGAGTACACCAGAATAGCATGCCCCCTGTTTAGCACATTTCTATTTCATATATATATATATATATATATATATATATCTGTGTGTGTTTGTGTGTGTGTGTATGTTTGTATGCTCTCACAATTTCCTTAAGATATCTTTTCTTACTATTTGCAGATATAATAGAAAATGAAGTGTAGAGGCGGATGAGGTAGAGGAAGAGGTAGTGCTGTTGTTCAACACCCCAGTCCTATCGGAGCAACAAATATACCAGTTGTGCTTCCACAACAAAAACATGATCTAGATGTTCTTGCAAAGAAGTATAAGAATCTGGGTGGAGTGCCATTCTTGGGCAAAGAATCTGTTATTAGAGCATAGGCTTTGATGCGTTCCTATAGAATTTTTGAAGGCTTGAGACTGAATGGTGATCAGAAAAGAGTCCTAACATTCCGGTAACTCAAAGATGAAGCCCTGATCTGGTAGGAGAATGTTGCAATGGGGAATTCCAATGGTAATATTACTTAGGATAGATTTAAAGAAATTTTGGAGGAGAGATTCATTCCCCCAGAAGCAGTAGAGCGTCTATACTATGAGTTCTCCAATCTGAAGCAAGGGGATATGACTGTTCTAAAATACTTGAATAAATTAAATGAATTCTCTCTTGATATAGCCCAGAACTGATTTGAGTTCCATTGAAAAAGAATGTGGGATTCATCAAGGGACTTCAATGTAATAACCCGGAAATCTGGGCCAATTTAAAATTTTTATTTTGGCAATTTTAGCGAATTTTGATTATTTAAAATGAATTATTTTAAATAATAACGACGAGAAATTTATTTTGAATAGAATTTGAACGTATATATTATATAGTTCGTCGTTAGAATATAAATATTTATTTTAATTTATAAAAAGAATTGAAAATGGCGCGGTAGTTCGATAATTCGATTTCAAACTTCAATTGAACATAACGGGTGCAAAATAAACCGGATTTTTGTGAAACCAAAAATATTTGAATCTAATTGATAATATCTTTCCAACGAATCCGAAAAATCAAGATTTCATAGCGGGAATCAAAAGATATGTCCAGTTGAAAATTTTTAATAGTCGCTATAGAATTCAGGCCCTTAAAAATGGGAATTTTGCAAACGACCTCGGATTTCGACGAAACCAATTTTATTGGATCCGGGATGTCAAGTTATTGCAAGATTCCAATTTTCATAATTTTTCGAATCAATATGTGAGCGTGGCAAAGGAAAACGCGTTTGACCAGTTTCAGTTGATTTTAATCGACTGGAAAATGGCCATTTTTCAAACGGTCTCAGAATTCGACGAAACTAGTTTTGTTAGGACCGTATCGTCAATACGAAGTTAGAAAATATTTTTCTGGAATTTTTCGAGTTAGTATGTGACCCCAGTAAATTGAAATGCGCGTTCAAAATTCAATATATAGAGTTATATGTTAATTTAAATGAAAACTGATCGAAACGATTGAATTGGCTTAAGAAACATATCCCATTGTATTTGGAATGGGGGTAATTAGCTAAGGACGACAGTCAGTGGGTCTCGTTTGGAGGTCGAATTCAAAAGTTGTTTATGGGATTAAATATAATATAATAATTATTATAAAACCCTTTAATTTCCCCTTTCCTCTTCTCAAGCCATTGACTCAGCAAATAAAAAAGAAGAAGAGAAAAACGAAATCGAAAAGGGCGGAATCGCTCCACCGCCGCCTTGGCCGGCCACCGCACAACCGCCCTCCTCCACGTCGTCGCTGGTGGCCTCTCTCTCCCAACCGCTCCTCTCTTCTCCGTTCCAGTCAAACCCCAGCACCCCAAAACCCACGGACCCGCCACTTTCCGAACCCTACTACTCCGCCGCGCCTTCAGATGGCCGCCGCCGTGCCTCTGCCGCACTCCTCCAGCTCCGACGAGCCCCCACCGCGAGCAAACACCCCCTCCAACCGATTGCCCAGTGAGCGTTTTCATTT
Organism: Allium sativum; assembly: GCA_030737875.1. Taxonomy (NCBI): domain Eukaryota; kingdom Viridiplantae; phylum Streptophyta; class Magnoliopsida; order Asparagales; family Amaryllidaceae; genus Allium; species Allium sativum. The sequence continues at coordinate 885,179,757 of CM060915.1, read as the reverse complement.
ATTTATTTACATTGTTTTGATTTCAATTTTCTGGATTAAATAGCATGTTATAAAATTCAAATTTGAGTACAAGTTATATAGATTTAATGATATGATTTTTATCACGAAAGGTTGAATATTTTTATCATGAAAGATTGAATATTTTTATAATAGAAAGATTGGATATTTTTATTCATGGAAAATTATATTTATAAGCACGAAGGGTTATATTTTTAATATGAAGTTGAATTGATAAAAATCAGATTTTTAATATGAAGTTGAAGCCATAAAAAAAATCGATTTTTTTATATTGAATAGCAAAGTAGAAATTCGATTTTTATATATTGAATAGCAAAGTAAAAATTCGATTTTTATATATTGAATAGCAAAGTAAAAATTCGATTTTTATATATTGAATAGCAAAGTAAAAATACGATTTTTATATATTGAATAGCAAAGTAAAAATACGATTTTTATATATTGAATAGCGAAGTAAAAATTCGATTTTTATATATTGAATAGCGAAGTAAAAATTTGATTTTTATATATTGAATAGCAAAGTAAAAATTCGATTTTTATATATTGAATAGCAAAGTAAAAATTCGATTTTTATATATTGAATAGCAAAGTAAAAATTCGATTTTTATATATTGAATAGCAAAGTAAAAATTCGATTTTTATATATTGAATAGCAAAGTAAAAATTCGATTTTTATATATTGAATAGCAAAGTAAAAATTCGATTTTTATATATTGAATAGCAAAGTAAAAATACGATTTTTATATATTGAATAACGAAGTAAAAATGTGATTTTTATATATTGAATAGCGAAGTAAAAATTCGATTTTTATATATTGAATAGCGAAGTAAAAATTCGATTTTTATATATTGAATAGCGAAGTAAAAAATTGATTTTTTTATATGTAGAGAATACGGGCAATGAAAATTGACAAAAGGAAAGAACGGCGAAGACTTCTACTTGAGAAGAGTCGAGACGTTTGGATTAGCTAATCTATGAGAACTTCTCACCTTTAATTTTATTTTTCTAGTTATAAATATATACTAGGATGCAGACGGTGTTTAGTAGCACCCGACACCCGTCGTCCACAGACCATGGACGGCTTGTATGCTTATTTGTTTGATTTTGTTGTGTAGTTGATTGTGTGATGTGATGTGAAATGAAATAAAACATTTATATAGTTGAAATAAAATATTTTATAGTGGAAAATAGTTTATAGTTAAAAATAGAATTTTTAACGTGTATATGAAATGAAATAAAAATAAACAAATCGGACAATTTGTTTATATACACACGTTTGACTGATATTGATTGGGACGATAAATTTTACACATCGCCCAACTGCACAAATAAAAATCTGTGTTCGATTGTTTGAAAACCCCACATGGGTATTGGGGTGATATATGACAAACACTAATCCCAATAGTTGGTTATATGTCGATCGTTTGATTGACAAACCGTTATAAGCGTTGAATATTCATATTTGATGCTTATACAGTGTAGAACGCACTTTGGATGATGGTTGATGATTTATCGTTGCTGTTATATACGTGTGGTAGAAAATCCATATAATTAACATTGTATGGTAATTGATTGGGCCTCATTCCAGTTTTGAAATAGAAATATTTGAAAAAGAAATATTTGAAATAGAAATAATTGAAATAGAAATATTTGAAATAGAAATATTCGAAATAGAAATATTTGAAATAGAATATTTGAAAATAAAAATATATGAAGCCGTGTTGATTAGATTGACGCCATTTTGACGTGAACGATATTTGTATTGATTTTATTCATTTTATAATGAATATCGAAAGTGATTTCAAAATCTGATATTTTGAAAAGAATTGAAATTCGAACTGAAACTAAATAGAAATGAATTCTAATCGAAATCGAATATAAATGAATTCGAATTCGAATTGAATTGAATTGAAAACGAACTGAAATTGAATTAGAAATCAATTTGAATTGAAATCAATTTGAAATGAATTTAAAACGAATTTACATTGGAATATTCAATTTTGATTTGAAATTGAATATGAAGTTGAAACCGTTTTGAAAATGAATTTAAAACGATTTATAAAGCAAGTTTTGAATGGAAATCGATCGTTGCTGAATAGAATGCGCCGCGCCGCGGCAGTTCGCGAATTTCGATCATTGACTTCGAACGAATATTACGGGAGATCCGACCGTCGGATTCTCCTAAAACCGGAATCGTTGGGTTCGTATCGAAAAGAGCTTTCTAACGAATATTAGAAATTAGAAATCTAACGGTTGGATTTGGAATTATGTCCAAATCAAATTTGAAATAGGTCGTTGTAAGTGCAGTTTGATGGCCGTTAATGGAAATCGACTGTACGAGCCTTGATAAAATTATTAAAAATATCAATAATTTGTGTAAAATCATAAGAAATGATTTGGGAAAAATCGGGATGAAAAACTCCGTATTTGAAAAGATAAAAATAGATTTTTGTCGAAATGAACTAGTTTTGAACTAGAATAATAATTCTATTTATTATTAAATAAATAAATTGGATTTGAAATGGTTTTGAAAATAACCAGAATTTCCAATGATTGCATTGGAAGGCATTTGAATCGAAATTGTCTTCGGAATATTTCGATGTTGGATTTCGTGACGATACAGATATTGTTATGGGAATTTGAAAGATATATATATCGTTATTCCCAATACGATATTTGTTGGTCATAGAATTTGATATTGAATATAAGCCGGTATATTTTCTATTCAGAGCCTTGTATTTAATATCAAATGTGATTTGGGTTTGTCGTGAATGGTGTCTTCATTAACACTGTTCTTGAACCCAGTTGAGAAAAGATTAAATCTTTTTATTTAGATTTAATGAATTGTACCAATTAAATAATATTTAATTGGAATTGAATTGATATTGATTTTTGGGTTTATCGTGAACAGTGTTTTAAATAACACTTGTTCTTTAACCCGATAATTAATGGAATGGGATTTTGGGTTGTCGTGAACGGTATCTTCAATAATACTGTTCTTAGACCCAAAGGAGTTAAGAAAATCAGAAACTAACTGGAGATTAGTTTAGTTGAATGGTTTCTGGGGTATTGATCTGATGTTGGTTTCGGCCTTCGGGGTTAATACTTATGGAATTGCTCACTTGCTAATTCACGGTTAGGGACTGAATGAAATGTGATGTGATTTTGGGTTTATCGTGAACCGTTTTTCAAATGACACTGATTCTTTAACCCAGTCACAGAATAAAACTAAGTGGAGTTTTAATGAATCTTTAATTAGATTGAAATAATCGAGAATGGAGTATCACCTGTTTTGCTCCAGGCGATAGTTAAATCTTTAATTTGATTTGAACGTGAAATGGTAATTGAATTTACCGATAACACCGTGGTGTTAGATATGAAGTATTACCAGTTTTACTTCATGGGACGAATAGGTTGGGATTGGGAAATTAAAACAAATGATTACTTCGGTAAGGTTCGTTAATCCCGACTAGTTGAATCGAAATTCAAAAGAAGATTAAAAGAATAAATTCAAGGAATTTATCTTTGATAAAATTAATGGGAACCTTTCCCTATGAATGTGAAATTTAGAAACTAACTGTCGGTTAGCTAAGCAGAATGGTTTTCTGGATATTGATCTGATGTTGGTTTCGGCCTTCGGGGTTAATATTTGGGGAATTATTCTCTTGTTAATTTACGGTTAGTGACTGATGAATTGGAATGAGGCGTATGTTGTGTTTGTGTAACACTTATTTAAAATATACGCGAGTTATTCGAAAAGACCGGGTTTATCCCATTCTGAATAACTGATACGACGATAAGTTGAAGATGAAAACGGTGGTCGAAGACCGGAGGTCTTCACGTCGTTTGGGTGATTACTGATGATCTTGATTGGGATGTACACCCAAGAAGATGGAAACAGTTGGTGATTGTCCAGTCGTACTTGGAGATCGATGGATATGTGGGGTACTAGGTGCCTCCGGTTTCGTTCAGACCCAGAACGGACTTGTAAATGGACTGTGTGTTTGACATTGGATTTTAGTCTGTGTGATTGATTTCAATTAAATATATATCTGTTTGGCGGCGGAGAATTTATTCTCTTGCTTAACGCCCTTCTCTGAGACGTACGAGCTCAGGGGTTATATATTGATGGATATCAATCGCATGGAGTGAATTGCCTGTGTGGCATGTCTAAGTTGCAATTGATCAAGGGTTCTGTTGAAAAGCAAAGTCTTGTGGATGATGATTAAAGCAAGGCCTGTGTGGCATAGCTTTGTGTAGCGTTGATTCGCGAGCCTCGCACCCCGGTTGTGAACCAAAAACGGGAGAAGGACCTCTGGGAGGGCATGCGTTTATTTCTAGCTAGGGTGGTGTCAGTGACCTACCAGCCCTGACATTTATATACTTTTCACCTGTGTGGTCGTTGCTGTTGCGAGGCGCCTCGGTTAGATCGGACGATCCGGGTCCGATGGAGCCATTCGTTGGCTCATTTACGCCCCAAAGGGCGGGGAAACGTAGTGTTCAGGCATTTTAATCCACATCGGTGGACCGGCCCTGACGATCCAAGGGTCACTCGAGCTCTGATCCTGAGGGGCGGGCTAGAGCGTCTCGAATCGGTTGAGGACTATCTTTTGCCTCGGTTCATAGATGGAAACCCAATTTCCAAATACGTGACTTTGCGGTTTTGATTGTAGAGCCTAGTATGGCGACATAGTGGGACGAGGCGCTTATGCCGTCTATGATTGATACTTATGATTTGAAGTTGTTTTATACACTATGCACTTATAATAGTATCAAATGATTTGTTTTAAACGTATCAAGCATTCTTGGCTATTATAAGGTAAAAACCCTATCCTCCGGCTTGCGTTGCATTGTGTGATGGGAACTGGGTCTTATAATAGTTTCATTTTTCTTTATTTAGCATTGCGCTGTTTGTTTTATGCACTGGTGTTCTTGGGAGGAAACCCGTTCCGTGTTATACGGCGTGGTCCCTTGATTTACCTAACTTTGAAAATAAAGATTAATAACTGTTTTAGTTCTCACACCAGTCCCATGACTGACCTGGAGTTTATTGTTTTAACCTAAACTCTGGGTGCCCTTATTTCGACACGGGCAGCTAGTAGTTTTGGTTTTGCAGATTTATATTCACAGGATCCTGGTTTACAGCTGGAACGATATCCGGAAAGCTTTGTATCCATATATCTCTTCTAGTTGTGTATTGTATTATTTTCCGTTGCTATGTAATGTATTGTAATCTCTGATATTTCTGTGTAATATTAATTCGCACTCTATATATTCTTGTATTCTGATGGAATTGTTGTAATATACAATGAAATGTTCTTCCGTCTGCGTTCTGCTTTGTCGTGTTCTCAAAACAATCAGGCATTTCGAACGGTCTAGATCGGTTTAGCGACTGATTCAGATCGAGCGAAATTCCCGGTCGTCACATTTTGGTATCAGAGCTTTGGTTTACAAAGCTCGGAGAACAAGACACATTAGAACCCTACGAAAGAATTCATCAGATATTGGATTAGTAATATCCAATCGGAATGACTCGTTAGAGATAGGATCAGTAGTATCCTAGAACGAGTGTGAAGAGTATATTTTTAAAGTGAAAACCAATTTTGTTTTGAAATTTAAACCATTTCATACGTATTTGATCATTTATTGTATATTAATTTGGACAATCCAATATATAAAGATTTTGTATATATGTCTTGCAAACGTGTGTTCGAAGTTTTAATATACTGTATAGATATAGAATTACACTCTAGTGCTCGGGGATAATTCCGGTGACGGGGCACCATCACCAGTATTTATTTTCGAGTAACGAAAGTGAGATTTCTATATATTTCCAATTGACTGGTGTGAGAACCGAAACTAGATAGGGCTTATTGTTGTGATTTGGCATCAAAAATCTGATTTTTGACTATATATCAAAGTTATGAATTTCAAAAGCTAATCAACTAATTGATTGATGGTTGAGTGGTTTGATTATTGGTTGATTAATTAAGATGTTGAACCTTTAACCAAATTGAACCAAATATTGAGTTATATTGAAAATTGGTCGCATTTGCTTGCATATACATGTACTTACATTGAACAGGTCATAGCAAGGAGGCTAGAGCAGAAGAATAAAATTTGTTTGCCCGTCAAATAGGTACATGTTTACCATAATTTACTGTTTTGTTTGGGTGATGATGATTTTATGAGCCGATTGGCTAGCCGCGTGGCTTTTTCTTTTTTTCTTTTTGAGATCAGAAGGCCTGTATGGCAATTTCGGGATTTTCCCATGCTCCCGTTGCAGGTGAGGTTATGGCGAAATTTTTCAAAAATTTAGGGTGTTAGCCAAATTTTTGAGATTTTTGAAAAGTTCTTAGAAACTGAAAAGTTGAAGAACTTAAGCCATAATAAAAATAATGAAAGTTGAGTTGATTTGTGAAACAACTTTCAACTTCGTTCCTTTTCGGGGACGAGAAGTTTTAAGTGGGGGAGATTGTAATAACCCTGAAATCTGGTCCAATTTAAAAATTTTATTTTGGCAATTTTAGCGAATTTTGATTATTTAAAATGAATTATTTTAAATAATAACGACGAGAAATTTATTTTGAATAGAATTCGAATGTATATATTATATAGTTCGTCGTTAGAATATAAATATTTATTTTAATTTATAAAAGGAATTGAAAATGGCGCGGTAGTTCGATAATTTGATTTCAAACTTCAATTGAACATACCGGGCGCAAAATAAACCAGATTTTTGTGAAACCAAAAATATTTGAATCTAATTGATAATATCTTTCCAACGAATCCGAAAAATCAAGATTTCATAGCGGGAATCAAAAGATATGTCCAGTTGAAAATTTTGAATAGTCGCTACAAAATTCAGGCCCTTAAAAATGGGAATTTTGCAAACGACCTCGGATTTCCACGAAACCACTTTTGTTGGATCCGGGATGTCAAGTTATTGCTAGATTCCAATTTTCATAATTTTTCGAATCAATATGTGAGGGTGGCAAAGGAAAACGCGTTTGACCAGTTTCAGTTGATTTTAATCGACTGGAAAATGGCCATTTTTCAAACGGTCTCAGAATTCGACGAAACTAGTTTTGTTAGGACTGTATCGTCAATACGAAGTTAGAAAATATTTTTCTGGAATTTTTCGAGTTAGTATGTGACCCCAGTAAATTGAAATGCGCGTTCAAAATTCCATATATAGAGTTATATGTTAATTTAAATGAAAACTGATCGAAACGATGGAATTGGCTTACGAAACATATCCCATTGGGTTTTGAATGGGGGTAATTAGCTAAGAACGACAGTCGGTGGGTCTCGTTTGGAGGTCGAATTTAAAAGTTGCTTTATGGGATTAAATATAATATAATAATTATTATAAAATCCATTAATTTCCCCTTTCCTCTTCTCAAGCCGTTGACTCAGCAAATAAAAAAGAAGAAGAGAAAAACGAAATCGAAAAGGGCGGAATCGCTCCACCGCCGCCTTGGCCGGCCACCGCACAACCACCCTCCTCCACGTCGTCGCTGGTGGCCTCTCTCTCCCTCCCGCTCCTCTCTTCTCCGTTCCAGTCAAACACCATCACCCCAAAACCCACGGACCCGCCACTTCCCGAACCCTACAACTCCGTCGCGCCTTCAGGTGGCCGCCGCCGTGCCTCTGCCGCACTCCTCCAGCTCCGACGAGCCCCCACCGCGAGCAAACACCCCCTCCAACCGATAGCCCAGTGAGCTTTTTCATTTATTTATTTACATTGTTTTGATTTCAATTTTCTGGATTAAATAGCAAGTTATAAAATTCAGATTTGAGTACAAGTTATAGATTTAATGATATGATTTTTATCATGAAAGGTTGAATATTTTTATCATGAAAGATTGAATATTTTTATAATAGAAAGATTGGATATTTTTATTCATGGAAAATTATATTTATAAGCATGAAGGGTTATATTTTTAATATGAAGTTGAATTGATAAAAATCAGATTTTTAATATGAAGTTGAAGCCATAAAAAAATTCGATTTTTATACATTGAATAGCAAAGTAGAAATTCGATTTTTATATTGAATAGCAAAGTAAAAATTCGATTTTTATATATTGAATAGCAAAGTAAAAATTTGATTTTTATATATTGAATAGCGAAGTAAAAATTCGATTTTTATATATTGAATAGCAAAGTAAAAATTCGATTTTTATATATTGAATAGCAAAGTAAAAATTCGATTTTTATATATTGAATAGCGAAGTAAAAATTCGATTTTTATATATTGAATAGCGAAGTAAAAATTCAATTTTTATATATTGAATAGCAAAGTAAAAATTCGATTTTTATATATTGAATAGCAAAGTAAAAATTCGATTTTTATATATTGAGTAGCAAAGTAAAAATTCGATTTTTATATATTGAATAGGGAAGTAAAAATGTGATTTTTATATATTGAATAGCGAAGTAAAAATTCGATTTTTATATATTGAATAGCGAAGTAAAAAATTGATTTTTATATATGTAAAGAATACGGGCAATGAAAATTGACAAAAGGAAAGAACGGCGAAGACTTCTACTTGAGAAGAGTCGAGACGTTTGGATTAGCTAATCTGTGAGAACTTCTCACCTTTAATTTTATTTTTCTAGTTATAAATATATACTAGGATGCAGACGGTGTTTAGTAGCACCCGACACCCGTCGTCCACAGACCATGGACGGCTTGTATGCTTGTTTGTTTGATTTTGTTGTGTAGTTGATTGTGTGATGTGATGTGAAATGAAATAAAACATTTATATAGTTGAAATAAAATATTTTATAGTGGAAAATAGTTTATAGTTAAAAATAGAATTTTTAACGTGTATATGAAATGAAATAAAAATAAACAAATCGGACGATTTGTTTATATACACACGTTTGACTGATATTGATTGGGACGATAAATTTTACACATCGCCCAACTGCACAAATAAAAATCTGTGTTCGATTGTTTGAAAACCCCACACGGGTATTGGGGTGATATATGACATACACTAATCCCAATAGTTAGTTATATGTCGATCGTTTGATTGACAAACTGTTATAAGCGTTGAATATTCATATTTGATGCTTATACAGTGTAGAACGCACTTTGGATGATGGTTGATGATTTATCGTTGCTGTTATATACGTGTGGTAGAAAATCCATATAATTAACATTGTATGGTAATTAATTGGGCCTCATTCCAGTTTTGAAATAGAAATATTTGAAAAAGAAATATTTGAAATAGAAATATTTGAAATAGAAATATTCGAAATAGGAATATTTGAAATAGAATATTTGAAAATAAAAATATACGAAGCCGTGTTGATTAGATTGACGCCACTTTGACGTGAACGATATTTGTATTGATTTTATTCATTTTATAATGAATATCGAAAGTGATTTCAAAATCTGATATTTTGAAAAGAATTGAAATTCGAACTGAAACTGAATAGAAATTAATTCTAATCGAAATCGAATATAAATGAATTCGAATTGGAATTGAATTGAATTGAAAACGAACTGAAATTGAATTAGAAATCAATTTGAATTGAAATCGATTTGAAATGAATTTAAAACGAATTTATATTGGAATATTCAATTTTGATTTGAAATTGAATATGAAGTTGAAACCGTTTTGAAAATGAATTTAAAACGATTTATAAAGCAAGTTTTGAAAGGAAATCGACGAAGTATATATTATATATATAATATAATGGCCTGAATAGAACGCGCCGCGCCGCGGCAGTTCGCGAATTTCGACCATTGACTTCGAACGAATATTACGGGAGATCCGACCGTCGGATTCTCCTAAAACCGGAACCGTTGGGTTCGTATCGAAAAGAGCTTTCTAACGAATATTAGAAATTAGAAATCTAACGGTTGGATTTGGAATTATGTCCAAATCAAATTTGGAAAAGGTCGCTGTAAGTGTAGTTCGATGGCCGTTGATGGAAATCGACTGTACGGGCCTTGATAAAATTATTAAAAATATCAAAAATTTGTGTAAAATCATAAGAAATGATTTGGGAAAAATCGGGATGAAAAACTCCGTATTTGAAAAGATAAAAATAGATTTTTATCGAAATGAACTAGTTTTGAACTAGAATAATAATTCTACTTATTTTTAAATAAATAAATTGGATTTGAAATGGTTTTGAAAATAACCAGAATTTCCAATGATTGCATTGGAAGGGATTTGAATCGAAATTGTCTTCGGAATATTTCGATGTTGGATTTCATGACGATACAGATATTGTTATGGGAGTTTGAAAGATATATATATCGTTATTCCCAATACGATATTTGTTCGTCGTAGAATTTGATATTGAATATAAGCCGGTATATTTTCTATTCAGAGCCTTGTATTTAATATCGAATGTGATTTGGGTTTGTCGTGAATGGTGTCTTCATTAACACTGTTCTTGAACCCTGTTGAGAAAAGATTAAATCTTTTTATTTAGATTTAATGAAGTGTACCAATTAAATAATATTTAATTGGAATTGAATTGATATTGATTTTTGGGTTTATCGTGAACAGTGTTTTAAATAACACTTGTTCTTTAACCCGATAATTAATGGAATGGGATTTTTGGTTGTCGTGAACGGTATCTTCAATAATACTGTTCTTAGACCCAAAGGAGTTAAGAAAATCAGAAACTTTTTGGAGATTAGTTTAGTTGAATGGTTTCTGGGGTATTGATCTGATGTTGGTTTCGGCCTTCGGGGTTAATACTTAGGGAATTGCTCACTTGCTAATTCACGGTTAGGGACTGAATGAAATGTGATGTGATTTTGGGTTTATCGTAAACCGTGTTTTAAATGACACTGATTCTTTAACCCAGTCACATATTAAAACTAAGTGGAGTTTTATTGAATCTTTAATTAGATTGAAATAATCGAGAATGGAGTATCACCAGTTTTGCTCTAGGCGATAGTTAAATCTTTAATTAGATTTGAACGTGAAATGGTAATTGAATTTACCGATAACACCGTGGTGTTAGATATGAAGTATTACCAAATTTACTTCATGGGACGAATAGGTTGGGATTGGGAAATTAAAACAAATGATTACTTCGGTAAGGTTCGTTAATCCCGACTAGTTGAATCGAAATTCAAAAGAAGATTAAAAGAATAAATTCAAGGAATTTATCTTTGATAAAATTAATGGGAACCTTTCCCTATGAATGTGAAATTTAGAAACTAACTGTCGGTTAGCTAAGCAGAATGGTTTTCTGGATATTGATCTGATGTTGGTTTCGGCCTTCGGGGATAATATTTGGGGAATTATTCTCTTGTTAATTTACGGTTAGTGACTGATGAATTGGAATGAGGCGTATGTCGTGTTTGTGTAACACTTATTTAAAATATGCGCGAGTTATTCGGAAAGACCGGGTTTATCCCATTCTGAATAACTGATACGACGATAATTCGAAGATGAAGACGGTGGTCGAAGACCGGAGGTCTTCACGTTGTTTGGGTGATTATTGATGATCTTGATTGGGATGTACACCCAAGAAGATGGAAACAGTTGGTGATTGTCCAGACGTACTTGGAGATCGATGGATATGCAGGGTACTAGGTGCCTCCGGTTTCGTTCAGACCCAGAACGGACTTGTAAATGGACTGTGTGTCTGACATTGGATTTTAGTCTGTGTGATTGATTTCTATTAAATATATATCTGTTTGGCGGCGGAGAATTTATTCTCTTTCTTAACGCCCTTCTCTGAGACGTACGAGCTCGGGGGTTTATATTGATGGATATCAATCGCATGGAGTGAATTGCCTGTGTGGCATGTCTAAGTGGCAATTGATCAAGGCTTCTGTTGAAAAGCAAAGTCTTGTGGATGATGATCAAAGCAAGGTCTGTGTGGCATAGCTTTGTGTAGCGTTGTGTCGCGAGCCTCGCACCCCGGTTGTGAACCAAAAACGGGAGAAGGAACTCAGGGAGTGCATGCGTTTCTTTCTAGCTAGGGTGGTGTCAGTGACCTACCAGCCCTGACATTTATATACTTTTCACCTGTCAGGTTGTTACTGTTGCGAGGCGCCTCGGTTAGATCGGACGATACGGGTCCGATGGAGCCATTCGTTGGCTCAATTACGCCCCAAAGGGCGGGGAAACGTAGTGTTAAGGCATTTTAATCCACATCGGTGGACCGGCCCTGACGATCCAAGGGTCACTCAAGCTCTGATCCTGAGGGGCGGGCTAGAGCATCTCGAATCGGTTGAGGACTATCTTTTGCCTCGGTTCATAGATGGAAACCCAATTTCCAAATACGTGACTTTGCGGTTTTGATTGTAGAGCCTAGTATGGTGACATAGTGGGATGGGGCGCTTATGCCGTCTATGATTGATACTTATGATTTGAAGTTGTTTTATACACTATGCACTTATAATAGTATCAAATGATTTGTTTTAAACGTATCAAGCATTCTTGGCTATTATAAGGTAAAAACCCTATCCTCCGGCTTGCGTTGCATTGTGTGATGGGAACTGGGTCTTATAATAGTTTCTTTTTTCTTTATTTAGCATTGCGCTGTTTGTTTTATGCACTGGTGTTCTTGGGAGGAAACCCGTTCCGTGTTATATGGCGTGGTCCCTTGATTTACCTAACTTTGAAAGTAAAGATTAATAACTGTTTTAGTTCTCACACCAGTCTCATGACTGACCTAGAGTTTATTGTTTTAACCTAAACCTTGGGTGCCCTTATTTCGACACGGGCAGCTAGTAGTTTTAGTTTTGCAGATTTATATTCACAGGATCCTGGTTTACAGTTGGAACGATATCCGGAAAGCTTTATATCCGTATATATCTTCTAGTTGTGTATTGTATTATTTTCCGCTGCTATGTAATGTATTGTAATCTCTGATATTTCTATGTAATATTAATTCATACTCTATATATTCTTGTATTCTGATGGAATTGTTGTAATATACAATGAAATGTTCTTCCGTCTGCGTTCTACTTTGTCGTGTTCTCAAAACAATCAGGCGTTTCGAACGGTCTAGATCGGTTTAGCGACTGATTCAGATCGAGCGAAATTCCCGGTCGTCACATTCAAAGAAGATGTAGATGTAGAGTGACTGCACATTTGAGGCATCCATTTGCCGAGATGGTAAATATGGCTTGTTTTTATGAGAATATGATAAGCGAAATGCTTTAGAAAAAAGGGAAGAGGGAAACTTGTCAAGAAAAGAAAGTTTGGAAGTAAGAAACCTGAAATGTGATGGCCCAAAAATCTATACTATCTGAGTTGAATAAACAAGTCATGTCCAACCCTAATAATACAGAAATACGAGTCATTAGGGTTAAAGAAATAAAATAGATAGAAGATAGAACAAAATGAGCATCAGAATATCATAGGAAAACGAATAAAATATATTATATAACATAATCTTTGAAATACAAAATTTTGTGTCATATATACGTACCATCAGCAAAGTATAATACAACATTTGATATAGCGGAAAAATAACTCTTAAATATCTAATGGTGAATCCACCTGCTTCAAACTCCTCCAAGTGTACCAGTAAAAGCCTGAAACACTTGACTGCCTGTACAAATTTGGGCACCCAAGAGTTTAGGAAAAACGAACAAAATAAATTCTTGGTCAGTCATGGGAATGGTGTGAGTAAACTCCAACCATATTGTTTAACTTTGAAAATCATTTTGAAAGAAAACGTAATAGTAAGACCAGCCCATACATTAACATGGACGGTTTATACCTTACTATATCCAAGACATTTTTTATATCAAAATCTAGTGATATTATAATAGTGTCTAATCAAATAAATAACCAAATATTGGAATGCTTGCATCTCACGCTCTACATACATAGTATAAAATCAAAAACTACAGGGCGCTTATTCGAGATTGGATTCCAACTATGACAAGGTATGGGACCACCTCCCGATCAGTACACCCTAGAGGGGATACACTGGGGTTCAGCAAGAACATCTTGCAATCCGGCCACACATGACCACCCACTCATTTTGTTTGAGTGTAGAAAATATATTGTTACCTACGTTTGATGGCCATCCAACCGTAATCGTAAGATACAGAATCGACAAAAGAACAAACAATTGAATTTTCTAGAGATCGGTGATAAATATACCCTGCTTGGGTATGACCCACCTAGCCATGCTGCCTGCCCGATTTTTGTCATTTTCCGGTTGTGAGGCTTTAGGCTACGTTAATCTTTCAGAACATCTGGCCACCATACACACTGAATGCCACATCGTAAAACCTATCAGATCACTAATTGATCTTCTCAAAATATTACAGGTATAAAAGGAAATAGAAACGAATTTCTCTGCCACCAGACGTAATACCTTAAAAAGATCGCCTTTATGTGATCCGTTAGGAATACTCTATCAGACATTCATCCATACAAGTTGTCCAGGGTCTGGAAAAACAAAACATCCCTTGCATTTTTACTTCATCTTCGATTATCTTCAGCATAATCTAATTCGCAACGCCTATACCTATACGGAGTGGTTTTTCGGATATTAAATCCAACCGGTCTCCGTATTGACAACATTGGTCCAAAAATCTTTGATAGCCGGTAATTTAACTATCAAAGGAAAACAAAACATCCATCCAAACAGTCAAACAATCACTGGCCCTTTTCATTCATCAACTATTTTCAAATCCCTTATCAAATTCTATGTATATCGACATACTGATTTCTATTTTCAAAATTTCTTAAAAAATATTCTAACTCCTTAAATTTCCGGAAAATTTCGCTAGCACCTCCCCTGTACCGGTCAATCGTTCAAACCTAACTCGCCTCTCTAGGCCCTTTCCATTCAAAAAAAAAAAAAAAAATCAGAAAGCCAAGCGGCTTGCCGATTCGGCACATAAAACCTCATATGGAAATTGAAACATGTACCTTTTTGTCGAGCACTTAAACTATAAATCTTCATACTCTCTTTGTACTCTTCGCTTCATCCAATACTTGTCTATCGTATACTTATCCAATTCCAATTCAATTCAACTTTAAGATTTCAATCACATTCACTTTAACGTTTTATTATCAATTCGCACCTTTTACTTAATCCACTTTCAGTTTGAACTTCTCATGTTCAAATATTCTTTTATTCTCTTATATATATATAAGTTGAATTCAATCTCCATGTCAAGTTCCAAAATTTAATTCAAGTTCCAACTCGAATTCCCAAATTCCATTGACAATTTCAAATTATTTAACAAAGTTTAATTCGGCCAAACTCTATCAACAAATTTCAAAGAAATTAGTTAACTTCATTCGAAAATTAAGAATTTAGTTTTTGTTCCAAAAATCATCTTATCTACTCCATTTGAATTCATATTTAATTCTAAATTCAAATCTGGATTTGTACTATTTGAAACATGGATTTTTAATCACTACAATATTTTGTTTAATAAACCGTTATGGTTTAAAACGATTATGACGCTATTTTTCTGAAAATTTGATTTTGACGTAACTCAAAATCTATACCACGAAATCAAGGTTTTTCTCTTCTATTAGAAAATTATTATTCAATAGGTCCAGGCATTTCATCGAATTTCGACTTATATTGAGTTTTGTATACTCAATTGAAGTTCGAATTGCCAAATTACGAACTGCCACGCTGCGGCGAGTTCGTTTTTTATTAAATTAAATATAAACGTTTAAACTTCGTTTATTAATAAATTTCATCTCCATTTCAATATTTTAAAATAAACCAGTTATCCAAATTAATTTCTCAAAACTCATCGATTTCTTTATGCCACATTAATAACTCATTTATGAATTGATTCAAAACTAAATTTTATATTCAATTCCAATTTCCTCGGATATAAATTATTTTACACGAATTCGATATAATCGAATTTCAATTATAAATTTCCTTTATGGAAAAAATCAATTTATTCAATACCCCTTGCCATTACAAACTAATATCAATCCCTTGAATAGCGAAGTCGTTCAAGTTAGGGTATTTTATTTACCTCTCAGACCTTGACCGACAACATTCTTACCTTGAGACGGATAAGAGCTTGTAATACAAAACCGCCATTACTTATCATTAAAATCTCCTCTTCTATCTCATTTAAAAAAATGATTTTTAAATGTCAGTTCTTTTATTTGGAATAAATCTATTTTCAATCTACCTAAAGAAAATTACTTCATTTCATTTATGAATATTGTTTATAAATCACTTTCTTATTTTATATTTAACAAACTTCCATTTAAAACTCGATTCCTTGTTTGAAATATGTTATTATTATAACTATATATATAAGCATAGAATCTATTTGCATATTAAAATTCTAAATTTCTATTCAATACACTTCCAATATCCTTTGGAAATAAATTTATTTCTATAAATTTGACATGCTTTAATTCCAACAATAAATCCAAATAGATTTATTTACATTCCGAACATCGAAAATAAATTTCATTGTTTCTTTCCAAAACAATTCTATTTACCCTTTTAAAACTCACACTTGAATTTAATTTATAAATTATCTAATGATAATTTTCACATTCATTTTAAAACGTAGTTTATATATTTCACTTCTTGGATTAAATATTAGAACAAGTTTCTCTTTTAAATTCCATTTGAAACCCCACTTTGGAAAATGAATTTTCCTTTTTAAAATCATGCTTGAATTTACATTTCTAGATTATCCAATGATAATATAATTTTTATTCATTTATAAACATTGTTTATACATTCCATGTGATGGCCCGCCCGACACCATTCGACATTACCAATGAAAGTGCGTTGTGCCAATGCCCGACTAGCACGGGACGGTCGCCAAAGAAAGAAAAAGAAGTAAATTTGAACTAACTAGGAACCTGTAGAATGTCTCACAACGCATGGGATAAAATATAATAATAACATAACTTTGACATTAAATAGGCGAGACAGTGCATAAGCTGAAAACTAAACTATCATAGCAGCGGAAATCCAATTACAGCTTATGTTCCACATCATGATTATTATAACTTTTCAAACTATCTCTAAAGCAAAGTAAAGGAAAATTACTCTACTAATGCCCAAAGTAGTGACGAGCAGCGACACATGGAGAATATATATAGAGGATAATACGTGTAAGCCTCCTGCTCGTCTCCGGACAGCTACTCGTGCACAACCAGCTAACCTGTCTCTAGTCCGCCCATTTAAGAGCACCCAGAATAATAAATAAGAAGAGACATAAAACTCTGGGTCATAAAAAAGTCTGGTATGAGCAATAAACAACAAAACAGAATAATAATAGGTATAATCCAATCATACCTGAACCTGGACCTGCTACCAAAGAGTTAGCACAACAAGATGTACAATACTCTAAGGTGGCACAATAATATTGTGTAAAGATACGGGGGTGGGGGTGTACATATCATAGTGATGGCAAAAAATCAAGAATAGCAACCATCCTCACATCTCTCACTCAGTGCGTAAAGCATACGATATCCATTGCTTTGATAACCTAAATCCTTGCTATGATCACTCCGCCTCATGGAGTCATAGCGGCTCCACTGCACTGATCCATAGCCAATATATGTCTCTCAGTGGTGAGTCAAAGCTATAGACATCGATAACCCCTTTGCACACGTCCCGTAGCAAATCCCAATCATGAAGTTAACTCGTCGGTTCCCATATGGACCTGAGTGCTAACTTCTCATTTGGAATAACTTTGCATCTCGGGTTTTGGTCTCCATCGCGGTTTGGTTCCAACTGGTTCGGTTCGTGACCGTCATATGGGTTCGGGTCGTGATTACCCAACCGGGTCAGGTCAGGCGTTTCCATCCAGGTCGATTCAGGTCGTGGTACATACTCCGGGTCGGGTCAAGCTCCTTCACTGGTTCGGGTCGTGCTCCATCGGTTCGTTGTCAAGCTCTGGGTCTACTCCTCCTGGCGGTGCGGCTCGTGAGCACTCCATGTTCCAGGTTGGTTCGTGACCTAGGTCCTTCCTCTAATTGGTTCGGGTGTTTGCAGGCCGTGACCCGTGATACATGCTTCACGAGTGGTGTGGGTGGCTTGCGGTTTGGGGTCGTGGTGCCTTGGCCACGAGCGGATCGGTTCGGGGCTGATGACCCGATCCGATTTCCTGCACTTCTCCTAGCGAGCTGTTTACGCCACATGACGGCGTTTTCAACCATTCTAACTTTTCTAAACAATCATGAAGCATTCCAAACATTAATAAAAACATGTATAATCAACCATAAACACTAAAACAACAATTTTAACATTTTAATATGGATCAAACACACCCCAAAACCTATGTTTTCCCTTAATCCCCTTAATCAAGATTTAACCATACGATTAGCAAAACATGTCCAAATTAGCCCAAATTTCTATTAGAGCCCTAAAATAATATTTTAGAATTTCTAAACATTTTTCCAGAATTTAATAATGTATAAATTCGCTAATTAACACTAATTACCCCTAATTAGCCGTAATTAGTGAAAAACAATGCAAATCACACACCTTTGCCATAAATTAAGATATAAGATCCGAAACTCTACTATTTGGGTCGAATTCCTAAGCAACACAGCAGCTCCAACGTTGATTTGGTGTTGATTTTCCTTGATTTGATGTAGTTTAGCCTAATCCTTGATTAAACTTTGATTAAAGATGATTCTAGGAGGTGGAGGCCATTGCTAGGTTTGAGCGGATGCTAGTGGCAGCTGAAAAATAACAAAGAAAAGGTTTTTCTAACCCTAATCAGCCCTCATATAGCTTTAATCCCGAAATCCCTCAATGGGCCTAGCTGCTAATCACCCGGTTAAGCCCAATTAAGCTGTTTTTTTTACTTTCTAAACATTATTTCAACCATATCTTTCAAACGGCAAGTCCATTTGATTAATGTGACCACTCTACGAAAAGGTAAACCATCATCCGGATCTACTGTAAATGGTTTTAGGTCAAAACTCCTTACCAACCAGAAGTTATAGGCGAAACAAGATTCGCTAAGGGCAAAATGGTCATTTAAATATTGGCAAAAATCCTGAACATGGGAAATGACCCCAATAGTCGTTCCCCAAAGTTACACGACCATACGACCTCATACGAAAAAGAAATAAATACCATACGATCCTTCGATGCATAGAATGCGGGTCGTTACACTCTCCCCCCTTAAGAAATTTCGCCCCTGAAATTCCTTGACTAAAAATACAAACGTGTTCCGCATGCCTATCAGTCATTCACAAACAATCAAACGTACACAACAAGCACATCAAGTCTATCCTAGCATGCGGAATAACTAAATCGCAATTTAAATTCTTACCAGGCAAAGAGTTCAGGATATGTCTCCTTAATGCTCTCCTCTGTCTCCTAAGTACAGTCCTCATTCCCGCCCCACTGAACCTTGACTAGATTCACCGCTTTCCTTCGAAGCTCCTTCGTATCATGCTCGACAAAATGCATCGGCTTGCGTTCCCAACCGCCTCGGGTTCTACTTCGATATCATCTAACTGATTAGGTGAAATAGCCACATCGGGGTCATGCACGAATTTCCTTAACTGGGAAATATGACATACGTTATGAACTCCTGCCATCTTGTCCGGCAACTTAACTTTATATGCCAAATTCCCAACTTGTTCGAGAACTATGAATCGACCAACAAATCTTGGTGTTAACTTGCCTCTCCTACCAAATCGAATCACACTCTTTAACAAAGAAATCTTGATAAACACCAAGTCGCCTATGGAGAATTCCAACTCTCTTCGTCTCTTGTCAGCATAACTCTTCTGCCTATCTTGGGTAGCCTTCATTCGCTGTTGGATAACCTTGATCTTATCTGAGGTTTCTCTTATTATATCTGGTCCAAGCACAAATTTCTCACTGGTCTCTAACCAACATGACGGTGAGTTGCACGGTCTTATGTACGAAGCTTCAAATGGAGCCATACCAATACTGGATTTATAACTGTTATCATATGCAAGCTCAACTAGATGCAAATGGTATCCCATGACCCACCAAAATCTAATATACAAGCCCTCAAGAGATCCTCTAATACACGATTCACCCAAATACTATCATGATCCATTCTAGTCCTTGGTAAACCGTCAATGAAATCCATTGAGACTTGTTCCCATTTCCATTCGAGAATTTCCAACGGTTGTAACAACCACTAGGCTCCTTTTGCTCAGTTTTAACTAACTCACAATTCATGTACTTCATTCTCTCGATCCATTAACATTGGGTACAACCAGTCCACATTATTTCAAAGCCATCCTTCTCTATCAAGTCCCTACTTGCTCATCTCCTTGCTATCGATATCCATTTCTACCTTGGAGATGATTTCCAGCAGGTCAGGATCGTTCCTCTGACTGGAATCAATTCGCTCAATCAAAGTCGGTCTAACCATCAAACTTGCTAACATTTCTGCATCCAATCCATGCTTACATCTGAGATCATATCCCAGATATACTCCAGCTGCTTCCATTCAAGAAAAATATCATCTAAACTGTTATGTCTCCTATTCGGTGCATTAGCTATTGCACCTAGTCCAGTAGCATAGGCATCCGTGTATGCCGTCATCCCTTCATTCTCTATTACCAGAATCCTACAGGTGATAGTCTACTCAAGGGAACAAAATAGGAACAAACATAGCAATCATAACATCCATCAAACACGTCATATCTATCACGTGCCAGAGCCATACATACGTCGATACCTACTTGACTGGTCCAACCAATCGCAAGGCTAATGGAAGCCCCGCCTCCATACATACATCGATGCCTACTTGACTGGTCCAACCAATCCCAAGGCTAATGGAAGCCCCACCTCCATACGGACTACCGTACGTCCAACGTACATTTATCCTCCAAGGATAACTAGATCACGTCCAACAGATCAAAGGTAACGGGTGTCCCAGATACTCCTACTTCGAGTCCTCCTAGAGCACTCTAAGTATCAACGATTTCTTGGTACTCTCATCAGAAGATCTACCCACATACTCTGACCAAATCTCGAGTATCCATTACTGAGAAATCTCAAGTCCAACATGAGTCGTCTCTCTATTCATTGCATCTCCAAGATCAACGAACAACCATTTTTCTTTTACGAGTACAAGCCCAACTTCAATCGTCCTGACTTTTGTTGCATCTCCACGATCAACGAGCACATCTTATCCCTTCGAAGTTCTACTATTCTTGAACCAAAGAGAACATCAACATAGGGTCCTAAACAATCCATTACCTTGTAGCTTCCTCAAGTCCCACTCGAGTCATCTTCTAGCCCTATCAAATCCAACTCGGGGCAGTCCATACCATTGAACAGTCTTATCATGTCACGGTTACACATCAATCCTCGAGTAAGCCGAGATATCATTCAATGGAAATCACAACAACTACTTATATCTTATGCAAACCATCCTAGTCGGACTCGACATTCCCCAAGTACAAGCCCCAAAGGCCTAAACCGGTATCAGACAAGCACTCAAGGAACATCTCCTCCAAATTCATACAATCTACGTGACATGATACTAGCAAAGCAACTAAGCAATCACAAGCAAACATACATCCATAACTCGATAAGACCACATTACAATAAATCATGCAAAGACTAGTCAAACCACCTATCGGGTTCGTCACAACTAAAGGTCTATCGACTATCTCAGGTTCCAATCCAAACTTATCTAACAGGTCACTAGATATGAAGGAATGGGATGCCTTACTATCAACAAAACTAGAACAGAAACATCATAAATAGAAAGCATACCTCGAATAATGACGCCCTTTCCCTTCTCCGCCACAGTTGTGGCATTTGACGAAGAAGGAACAACGTTGACAGCATATGTTTTCACAATCTTCTTCACTTTAGGGGGTTGCAGGCAGTTATCCTTGTGATGTCCCACTTGGATGCAATTGAAGCACTTCATTTCCCCAATCTTTTCCTGACAATCTCTAGCATAGTGGCCCTTCTTGCCACAACTAAAGCACTCTTTATCTTTCTTGTCCTTCTTTTTCTGACCACCCTCGGTCTGATCCTTTTTTCTCTTATTCCGAGACTCCTTCTTACCTCCACCAGTTGCTTGCGGCTTTGGTTCCTCTACAGATGCAATGGCAACATCGGCCTTTGACTTAGGGTAATGACTCTCCGATCTCAATGCTTTCCCCATTATAAACTCGAACGTCTCGTCGGTGTGGTTTATCAGCCTTTCTTCTAAGTACTCATCTAAGCCGGTTATGAACTTCTCGTTTTTCTTCTCGGCAGTGTCGATAAGAGATAATCCATACTTCAGTAAATTATCGAACTCAGCAATATATTCCGAGACTGCCTTACCATCCTACTGAAGCCCCAAAAATTTCCTAAATAATTCAGATTTGTGAGAATCTGGAATGAACTTTTCGCTGAAACTAGTCATAAACCGATTCCAAGTAACTTGATCTTCAGGAGTAGCTACTTTGATAGCATTCCATCAATTCATAGCTCGTCCTTGAAGCTGACGTGATGCTAACTTTCTCTTCATGGCATTATCGATTCCATGTCCTCGAAGATGCGCTCACAACTATCCAACCAATCTTGAACATCCGTAGCCGACTCCGTTCCGTGGAACGGCTTCTCGCGAAGACCACTATAATCCTTGTTAAGCTTGGCAAAATCGGTCCTAGGCGCCTGCACTACTTCACCATCACCATTAACAGCATTAGGAACTGCTCCCCGAGCATCCCTAAGCATCTCTCGCATAAAGGTAACATTGTCCTTATATCAGGAACATCCCTATTGTTTGCTCCTGAACCTGTACTCCTCGTATATCGGCTCATCGTTCAGTCTGTAAATAGAGAACGATTAACCATCTCAATGTGGTGCCAGTGCAGTGCGATTTCCTCCTTAGATATACTAATAGTATATATATATATAGCTTTTGAAAACCAAAATATCACAAATACACGCTTTCATATACGTATACAATATCTCTCCGGTGTCTTTCCATAGGTTAACTACGCAACCTAGAGCTCTGATAACAAGTGTGACGGCCTGCCCCGCACCAGTCGACATTTCCAATGAAAGTGCGCTGTGTCAGTGCCCGACTAGCATGGGACGGTCGCCAAAGAAAGGAAAAGAAGAGAATTTGAACTAACTAGGAACCTGTAGAATGTCTCACAGCACATGGGATAAAATATAATAATAACATAACTTTGACATAAAACAGGCGAGACAGTGCATAAGCTCAAAACTAAACTATCATAGCAGCGGAAAATCCAATTACAGATTATGTTCCAAATCATCATTATTACAACTTTTCAAACTATCTTTAAAGCATAGTAAAGGAAAAGCACATTACTAATGCCTAAAGTAGTGACCAGCAGTGACATAGGGAGAATATATAGAGAGGATAATACACGTAATCCTTCTGCTCGTCTCCGGACAGCTACTCATGCACAACCTGCTAACCTGTCTCTAGTCTTCCCGTTTAAGAGCACCCATAGTAATAAGAAGAGACATAAAACTCTGGGTCGGACAAAAGTCTGGTATGAGCGATAAGCAATAAAACAGAACAATAACAGGTATAATCCAATCATACCTGAACCTGGACCTGCAACCAAAGAGTTAACACAATAAGATGTAAAATACTATGAGGTGACACTATCATATTGTTTAAAGATACGGGGGTGGGGGTGTGCACGTCATAGTGATGGAAAACAATCAAGCATAGAAACCATCCTCACATCTCTCACTCAGTGCGTAAAGCATACGATATCCATTGCTTTGATCACCCAAATCCTTGCTATGATCACTCTGCCCCATTGGAGTCATAGCGGCTCCACTGCACTGATCCATAGCCAATATCCGTCTCTTAGTGGTGAGTCAATGCTATAGACATCGATAACCCCTTTGCACACGTCCCGCAGCAAATCCCAATCATGAAGTTAACTCGTCAGTTCCCATATGAATCCTGAGTGCTAACTTCTCATTTGGACTACCTTTGCATCTCGGGTTTTGGTCTCCATCGCGGTTTGGTCTCCAACTGGTTCGGCTCGTGACCATCATATGGGTTCGGGTCATGATTACCCAACCGGGTCGGGTCAGGCGTATCCATCCAGGTCGATTCGGGTCGTGGTACATACTTCGGGTGGGGTCGAGCTCCTTCACTATATCGGGTCGTGCTCCATCGGTTCGTGGTCAAGCTCCGGGTCTACTCCTACTACCGGTGCGGCTCGTGAGCACTCCATGTTCCAGGTTGGTTCGTGACCCGGGTCCTTCCTCTGATTGGTTCGGGTGTCCTCAGGGCTGCGCCTCGTGATACATGCTTCACGAGTGGTGTGGTTAGCTTGCAGTTCGGGGTCGTGGTGCCCTGGCCACGAGCGGATCGGTTTGGGGTTGATGACACGATCTGATTTCCTGCACTTCTCCTAGCGAATTGTTTATGCCACACAACGGCGTGTTCGACCATTCTAACTTTGCTAAACAATCATGAAGCATTCCAAACAATAATAGAAACATGGATAACCAACCATAAACACTAAAACAACAATTTTAACATGTTAATATGGATTAAACATACCTCAAAAACCTATGTTTTCCCTTAATCCCCTTAATCATGATTTAACATACGATTAGCAAAACATATCCAAATAAGCCCAAATTTCTATCAGAGTCCTAAAATAATATTTTATAATTTCTAAACATTTTTCCAGAATTTAATAATGTATAAATTCGCTAATTAACATAATTACCCCTAATTAGCCGTAATTAGTGAAAAACAACGCAAATCACTCACCTTTGCAACAAATTAAGATATAAGATCTGAAACTCTACTGTTTTGGTCGAATTCCAAAGCAACACAGCAGCTCCATGTAACAACCTGGAAAATCTGAACCAATTTAAAAAATTTAAATTGGCTAAAATAGTGGATTTTAAATATTTAAAATAAATATTTTAAACAATAGCAATGAAAAGTGAATTTGAATCGACGTTTGAAAACGAATATAATTAATTCTAATTATAAACAAGGCCTGAAATGGCGCGGTAGTTTCAAAATTTGAATTCAAACTTTGACTGACTGTACCAGGTGCAAAACAAAGCGGATTTGAGTGAAACCAAAAATATTTAAATCTGTTAGTGAATACCTTTCTAACGAATCTGAAAAATCGAAGTTTCATAGCGAGATGCAAAAGTTATGGCCAAATGAATTTTCTGAAAGGTCGCTATGGAATTTATATAGCCCGTGAAATTGGCCATTTTGCAAACGAGCTCGGAATTTGACGAAACCACTTTTGTTGGATCCGTGATGTGAAGTTATTGCTAGGTTTCAAATTTCATAATTTTTGAAGCTAATATGCGAGCATGGCAAAGGAAAATGTGTTTTGGTCAATTACAGTTAAATTGGATCGACCAGAAATGGGCCTTTTTGCAAACGGTCTCAGAATTCGACGAAACTAGTTTTGTTGGGATCGTATTGTAAAAACATAACTAGATTTATTTTTCTGGAATTTTTCGGATCAGTTTGTGGCCCTGGCAAATTGAAATGTACGTTCAAATCAAATATTGAATGTTTTATATTATAATCTGAATGAAAACTGACTGAAACAGTCAAATGGGCCTACGAAACATATCCTATTGTGTTCGGAATGGAGGTAAAACGCTAAGGACGATAGTCGTTGGGTTGGAACTGGTGTTCGTTAAAGAAAACCCTATTTTTCTAAATTATATAAATTCCGGCCAATAGAAAAATTTGTTCATTAATAAAAAAACGCGGAAAACCCTCTTCTTTCTCGACCGACGGCGGCTGAGCCTTCACCACTTCCCGACCAATTTCCGATCGATCCACGGCGTTTCAGCACCTCCGCCAGTTGAAGCTTTTGGAGCCCACGATCCCAGCTCCAAATCCATACCTACCTCGACCACCCTCGCCACGTCGACGTCGAGAATCGCGCCAGAGAAGTCCACCCGTTCGCGCCTAATTTGCTCCTCTGATCGGAGTTCGAGCTGGCGGCGGTGGGTCCCTTTTGAGGCGCCTCTCCTCCTTCTTCGTCGCTGCAAAGGCCGATCATCCAACCACTTCACCGTTTGCACGAAAATTCAAAACCTAGTTTTGAATGAATTTGCTGAAGGTACGGCTATGGTTTATTTTCAACAGTTTTAACACGTCTAAACCGTTGCAAACTTTGAAAAATCGTATTTTTTGCTACGTTAACGAAATTCGATGAAACAGGAAACATCGTGACCGTGAGGACGTATTCTACATTTTAGAAGAGATCGCATATTTTTCTGAGCCTTCTGCTATTTTTGGTGGAGTGGAACCCAATGTGAGATTTCTAATTTATAAACGATATGGAAAACGACGATGTATAAATTATATAGTCGATGTATGAGTTATATAAGCGTTGTACACCTCATGTATAAGCGTTGTATAAGTTGTACGCTCGATGTATAAGTTATATATGCGTTGTAAAAATTATATATGTGTTGAAATAGAAGTGAATTGCTATATATATATATATATATACACACACACGCCCCTCGTCCATAAACCATGGACGATATTTATTGGTTGTGATTGGTGTGAAAATTGATTGATAGCGAATGGTTGATTGAAATTGTTTGTGGTTGAAATTGATTGATTGTTGTTGAAAAATACTCGTTTGTGGTTGAGAAATATTTGGTTGAAACCACATAGGACTAGTTTGTGGAAATGAAAAAAATATACATGTCGCCTGCGTGCGAACTAGGTGCATGATTCCCCATTGTCAAAAGCTGCGAGGCTTTAAGGTAGAGCGAGGAGCCGTACTAGGGACAGTCCCCGTTTTAACTACCCTGCCATTATGCTGCCGAAATATTGAATAATATTCATGTGTTAGAATTATTTTCCTATATTGAAACTATATTCGTCTGTTAAATAGAAAACCTTCATGTGTTGAATTGAAATTCATTCGTTGAATAGAATTCATGTGTTGAATGGTATTCGTGTTTTTAAATATACAAATCACCTTTTTATCTATTTATATAAACTAAAGAAAACCTTCATGTGTTGAATTAAAATTCATTCGTTGAATAGAATTCATTTGTTGAATGGTATTCGTGTTTTTAAATATAAAAATCACCTTTTTATCTACATATACAACCTATAGAAAACCTTCATGTGTTGAATCGATATTCATTCGTTGAATTGAAATTCATGTGTTGAATGGTATTCGTGTTTTTAAATATAAAAATCACCTTTTTATCTACATATACAAACTATAGAAATCCTTCATGTGTTGAATAAATATTCATTCGTTGAATTGAAATTCATGCGTTGAATGGTATTCATATTTTGAAAGAAATTGTTTTATAATAAAAATCCCATTTTTTGTCATCAATATGAAATATATAAAATAACGTTGTTTTGAAATAAATTGTTTTATAATAAAAATCCTATTTTTATCATCTATATTAACTATATAAAATAGTCGAGTTTTGAAATAAATTGTTTTACATTAAAAATCACATTTTTATTATATACATGAAGTGTTAAAAATAGTGAAGTGTTGAAATAGAAGACAGTTAGATAAAAATATCATTTTTATCAAATGTATGAAGAGAATATAGTTTTGAAATCAAAGAATTGATATATATATAAATAGAATTGAAATATATCGAATAACGAATCTGCAGTTCGTATTTTGAAACCATGATTTCAAACGATTATTGCGGGAGATCCGACCATCGGATTTTCCCGAAACCGCAACCGTTGGGTTCGCTTTGGAAATATCTTTCCAACGGCACCAACTTTGTAAAAATCCAACGGTTGGATTGTCTGGAATGTTTAATTCAAATCTGAAGAAAAACAGCGCCAGAATCGATTATATTTATATATATAAATATAATTATATTTAATCGAATAACGACGCGACAGTTCGTATTTTGAAATCGAAACTTCAAACGATTGTACCTGGAGATCCGACCGTCGGATTTTCCCGAAACTGGAACCGTTGGATTCGTTTTGAAAAGATCTTTCTAATGATGTAAATTTTGTGAAGATCCAACGGTTAGATTTTCAGATATGTGTAAATTAAATCTGAAGAAAAACAGTGCCACGGCCGCGTTATTGCCCGAAGCGTCGTTTTGAATAAATTGGCTATTTTAAAATAAATAAAAATAGCGATAAATCTTATAAAATATTATAAACGATATGAATGTGAAATTTAGAAACAAACTGAAGGTTGGCTAAGTCGAATGGTTTCCTAGATTTTGATCTGATGTTGGTTTCGGCCTTCGGGGTTAATATTTGGGAAATCATTCTCTTACCGATCAACGGTTAGTGACTAATGAATTGAAATGATGCGTAATAGTGTTTGTTTAGAACTTGTTTATTATATACGCGAGTTGCTTAGAAAGACCAGGTTTATCCCATTCTGAATAATTGAATCGACGATAAGAAATCGAAGATGAAGACGGTGGTCGAAGACCAGAGATCTTCACCTCGTTTGGATGGTAACCGAGGTCCTGATTGGGAGGCATCCCGAAATATGGATAATGAGTGGTGATCGTCCAGACGTATGTGGTGATCGATGGGTTTGCGAGGTATATAGTGCCTCCGGTTTCGTTCAGACCGAGAACGGACTTGCCAATGGACAGTGTGTCTGACATTGGAATTTATTCTGTTTGATTGATAGCCATCAGTTGCACGGTGTGAATTGCCTGTGTGGCATGCTAAGATGCAGTGATCAGGGCTTCTGTTGAAAAGCAAAGTCTTGTGGTGATGATCAAAGAACCGCCTGTGTGGCGTAGCTTTGTGTATAACGTGAAATCGCGAGCCTCACACCCTGGTATGAACCAGAAACGGGAGAAAGGACCTCAGGGAGGGCCTGCGTTTCCTCCTAGCTAGAAGCGGCGTCAGTGGTTTTACATGCCCTAACGAGTTTGACTTATGTGGTTGTTGCTGTTGCAAGGCGCCTTGGTTATATCGATCGATCCGGGACCGATAGAGTCATTTGTTGGTTCGCTTAAGCCCTAAAGGTCGTGGAAACGTAGTGTTCAGGCATTTTAATCCACTCCGTGTGGACCGGCCCTGTCGCTCCAAGGGTCGATGCATTCTGATCCTGAGGCTTGGGCTAGGCAGCCTCGAAATCGGTAAGGACTATCTTTTGCCTTAGTTCATGACGGAAATCCAATTTCCAAATACGTGACTGTGCGGTTTTGATTGTATATATATATGGCGACATGATATATGGTACCCATGCCGTCTATGATTGATAGTTATGATTCGAAGTTGTTTTTGAAACATATATACACTAGTAATAATATCAAATGCTTTTGTTTTATTCGTATCAAGCATATCTTGGCCATTATAAGGTAAAAACTCTATCCTCCGGTTTGCGATGCATTGTGTGATGGGAACTGAGTCTTATAATGGCTTCATTTTTATAAAAAGCATTGCGATGTTTAAAAGAATGATTTGTTTTAAAGCATTGGCAATCCGATGGAGTAA
The DNA here is from genome assembly GCA_030737875.1 of Allium sativum. Lineage (NCBI taxonomy): Eukaryota > Viridiplantae > Streptophyta > Magnoliopsida > Asparagales > Amaryllidaceae > Allium > Allium sativum. Next base: position 885,150,353 of record CM060915.1, on the reverse strand, counting down.
ACCCGTTCCACGAAAGTGGCGTGGTCCTGTGATTAGACATATTTCAAATGTGTTGAGTAGATTTCTCATACCAGTCCCATGACTGACTCGTAGTTTGTTTCACTTTCAAACTCGGGTGCCCCCTTTTCTACATGGGCAGCCTAGTATTCAGGTTTAGCAGGCTTTTTCTGGATAGCTGGAGCTGAAGATGGATTTTATCATTTATCTCTTTTTATGCTGTTCAGCTCCTATTGTACATTATGTTTGTTTTTCAGCTGTAGACATTTATGTATAGCTGAACTGTATTTGTACTAAGTATGATCCTATATACTGTGTAACTCTGATGATTACGTTTATCCAGTATATTCTATTGTTCATTATCTGGTGTATTTATTTATTTCTGTTCTTCTATTATCTGTTTATGTGTTATATTCCAAGGATTACCCTTGCCACCGTCAGTACGGGGTTTGGGGTCGTCTCATTTGGTATTAGAGCTTTGGTTAAGCTTAGTTCTGGAATATAACTTATTAACGAACTGATCAGAAGTAGAACCAGTGGTGTTCTAGGACGAGTAACTCATTATAGATAGGATCAGTAATATCCTAGTATGAGTAAAGCAGAATGAAATACACCCCAATAGACACATTTACATTTGAAGTATATGTTTCTATGTTTTGAAATATCTTTTCTGTGACCTGACACTTGATCTGCTATTTGCAGAAGTACTAGAAAATGAGTGTCAGAAACAAAAGGAATGCAGAACCAGATATTGAGGCCCTATTAATCAAGTATCGAAATATAGGTGGAATACCGTTCTCTGGTGAAGAATCTATTATGAAGTAACATGCTTGAATTCGTTCTGCTGAAAAGATCTTTGAGGGTTTAAAGCTGAGGGATGAACAGAAAAGATGACTGGCCTTTTGGGCACTCAAAGACGAAGCTTTGTTCTTGTGGGATTCGGTTATTAAGGATAATCTAGAAGGTGATATCACCTGGGACAGATTCAAAGTGATTTTCCTGGAATGATTTACTCCTCCCGAAGCGACTGAGCGATTATGTGATGAATTTTCTTATCTGATACAAGGAGATTTGACCATTCCGGAATATCATAAGAAATTTAATGAACTTTCTCACTTCGCCCCTCATCTAATTCAGAATCCGAAGAGGAAGAATTTGAGATTTATCAACGGGCTTCAAAGGAAATACTAGAATAAAGTAATGGGGCACGTGAAGCTGTCTTTTTCAGAAATGATTTATATGGCTTACCAGTACGAAGATCTAGACAAGAAAGGTATGTTACAGTATGAAGAGGAAGTCAGCTCTAGTAATAAAATTGAGTCTGAAACTGATCGTCCTGAGGCCAGTACGATGTCAGAGGTCAGTAAGAAGCCTAAAGTAAACCGGAAAAGGGCTAGATCTGAAAAAGAACCAGCAACGACGGCCACATGCTCTAACTATAAGAAACCAGGGCATTTGACCAGGAATTGTAAAACCTCGAAGAAACGAAAGAAGGGGTTTAAACCCGATAACCAGTTTCGAGAGAATAGAAAATGCAGTCAATGCCATCAGACTGGTCATCTTGAAAAGGACTTCAGGCAATTTAAGGAATCCAAAGCATTGCATGTAAATGAAGTGGCAAAAGTGCCTGTATCTTCGTCTTCTCAGGAAAGGTCTGATGTTTTAGAAGGCACGCTCAATGTCAAGAACATTCCAGTTAAAGTACTGTTTGATACTGGCGCGTCACGAAGCTTTATTGCAAAGAGTGCAGTCAAGAAGTTAAATTTGAAATTGAAGAAGCTCAAAGAACCAATGACTGTCCAAAATCCAGTTGGGGGTTCCATCGATCTCAGTTGGGTTTGTGGGGTGCCTGTCTCTTTTTCCTGCTATAAATTCCCTACTATCTCTATCGTCATGAATTTTACTGAATTCGATCTTATTCTGGGATTGGATTGGCTAACCAGATATGAGGCAGAGATTAGATGCGCCGAGAGAGTTGTTAAGGCAAAGGCCCAATCAGGGAATTATATAAACATACCATGTGAAGGCCCGAATTCAAATAGAAAGGACTTCTGGGCAGCTTTGGATGTTTCTCCAGCCCAAATAGAAAATATCCCTGAAGTTACAGAGAATATTCCCGACCTTATAAAAGATATTCCTGTCGTCCAGAATTATGCGCATGTGTTTGAAGAAGTTGTTCGCTTACCTCTGCAGAGAGAAATTAATTTCAAAATTGCTTTAATTCCAAATTCAAGGCCGGTATTTCACGCTATTCGAAGAATGTCCTTGAAAGAGAAACAAGAACTTGACAATCAAACATGACAGCTAGTATGGAAGTGTCTAATCAGGCCTAGTTTCTCTGATTAGGGAGCAGCAGTGGTGTTTGTCCCAAAATCTGACGGTACTCTACGGCTATGTGTGGATTATCGTGATTTGAACAAGCAGACGATAAAGAACAAATATCCATTGTCGCGAATCGATGATTTATTGGATCGTCTGAATGGAGCACAAGTATTTTCAAGGATGGACCTAGCTACAGGCTTCAATCAACTTCGAATTGCCGAAGAGTGTGTTCCAATGACAGCATTCAGAGGTCCGGGCTTATTCTACGAGTGGTTAGTAATGTCGTTCGGCTTATGTAATGCTCCAGCTTATTTCGTCGATCTGATGAATAGAGTGTTCAGAGGGGTTTTGAATAAATTTGTTCTGGTTTTTATTGACGATATTCTAGTCTTCTCTAAATCAAAGGCCGAACATGAAAAGCATTTGGAACAGGTTCTGGAAATTCAGAGAAGGAATGTATTAAAAGCCAAACTATCCAAATGTATATTCTAGCAAGATGAAGTAAAATTTCTAGGCCATGTCGTATCAAAAGAAGGAATTGCTGTGGATCCAAGTAAAATCACAGCCATTCAAAATTGGAAACAGCCCAGTACTCCTACAGAAGTCCGTAGTTTTCTCGGATTGGCTAGTTATTACCGAAAGTTCGTTAAAAACTTTTCGAAGATATCTGGCCACTTAACGAAGCTTACAAAGAAGCACTCAAAATTCAAATGGACTCCAGAAAGTGAAGAGGCTTTTAAAGAGCTAAAGTTATGATTAACTACTGCTTCAGTGTTAACCATCATCGATGCCAATCAGGATTTGAAAGTCTGGACAGATGCTTCTAGAGAAGGCCTTGGTGCAGTGTTAATGCAAAGAGGTCAAGTGATTGCTTGTGCTAGCCGTCAGCTGAAGCCGCATGAGAAAAACTATGTAACTCATGATCTTGAGTTATTGGCTATAGTATTCGCCTTGAAAATCTGGAGACACTATCTTCTGGGTGAGAGATTTGAACTGTTTACAGATCACCAGTCGTTAAAGTATCTGTTCACCCAGAAAGACTTGAATCTGAGGCAGCAACGTTGGCTAGAGTTCCTTGCAGCATACGATTTTGAGATTATATACACTCCAGGGAAAGCCAATGTCGTGGCAGATGCGTTAAGCCGAAAGAATGAGATGATCGCCAGTTTTATTATCACGACTTCATTGATAGATAAAATATCTGCTCTTCAGAAGGATGATCACTTCATTCAGAAGATCAGAGAGATAATTCAGAAAGGCGAACCCTCGAGTTTTCAAATTGATAATGATGGGATTTTAAGGCTAAAAGGTCGAATCTGTGTTCCTAACATTTCTAAGCTCCGAAAGGAAGTCCTGGATGAGTGCCACAAGTCAAAACTTAGTATCCATCTGGGAGTAAGCAAAATGTATAATAACATCAAATGCACTTTCTGGTGGAAGTCGATGAAGAGGGACATTTCTTTATATGTTAGCCGATGCCTTACTTGCCAGCTAGTCAAAAGCGACCAACAGAAACTGGCTGGATTATTGCAACCGCTAGACGTTCCTGGTTGGAAGTGGGAACATATTTCCATGGACTTCATAGATGGTCTGCCCAGAACTAGAAAAGGAAATGATAGTATTTGGGTGATCGTAGATCGCTTCACGAAGACCGCCCATTTCATACCTGTCAGGTCAAATAGAACTGCTCAGAGTCTGGCGCAGATATACTTCAGGGAAATTGTTAGGCTATATGGAGTGCCGCTCGGTATAGTCATTGATAGAGATACAATATTTACTAGTAAATTCTGAGAGGCGTTTCAAGTAGAACTGGGAACAAAGCTGAACCTAAGCATCGTTTATCATCCGCAGACAGATGGTCAAACTGAGAGGGTGAATCGTATTTTAGAAGATCTATTGCGGGCTTGTGTTCTAGATTTCGGTGGATCATGGGAAGACCATCTACATTTGGCTGAATTCTCATATAACAACAGCTACCAGGCGAGCCTAACAATGTCGCCATTCGAAGCACTGTATGGTAGACCGTGCCGATCTCCTGCTTGTTGGGTCGAACCCGGTAATAGACTTGTGTTGGGGCCAGATATGATCCGATAAGCTGCCGACAAAGTCGACTTTATTAAGAAGCGATTACTCGCCGCTCAAAGCCGACAGAAGAGCTATGCCGACAAGAGAAGGAGAGATATATCATTTGCAGTTGGCGACTATGTATATTTGAAAGTATCGCCGATGAGAGGAGTTATCCGGTTCGGTAAAACAAGGAAGTTGGCGCCCAAATTCATTGGTCCATTTCCTATTCTTGAAAGGATTGGAATTCTCGCTTATAGGGTAAAATTGCCCGATTGGTTGCCTGGAGTTCATGATGTTTTTCACATATCTCAACATCGAAAGCACGTTCATGATCCAGACTTGATCGCGGAAGAAGCAACCCAATAGGATATTGAAATTACTCCAGAATTGGCTGTGAGAAGAGAGCCGCTAAAGATCATCGGCAAAGAAACCAAATAGCTGAGGAACAAGAAGGTTCACTTAGTCAAAGTGCAATGGAGTGGAGATCCGCGAGATTGTACTTGGGAAACTGAGGAGAGCATTCAGAAAGCCTATCCTAGATGACGAGTGGATATCTCTGATTGACTCAGGTGCAAGGTACATTTACCATACTTTGCATTACCAATTAGTTCTCTACTTTGTTGTTATTTTCTTTCCATGGATGTGCACTTTTAATTCTATAGTCTGAATGATTTTAAAGAGTATAGAAATTGATTAGTATATTTTTGAAAAGTTAAAAACAATTTGATTGTTGTTTTTGTTGTGTGATAGTAGATTTGGTTAATTAAATTATTAAAATGATAGTTAATTTAATCTATAATGGAATAATGGTAGAATTTATTCATTTAGATCACACATTGAACTGATTAGAAAATAGATAGAAATATATACAAGTGCATTATATATGTTTGAACAGGTAATTGGATAGCTGTTGAGTAAAGAATTTATTTGCGTGCCCGACAAATAGGAAAACCTTAATGAGTTGGATGCGAAATATTATTATATCAACTCCTATGAATGCCATTGGATGCGGAGTGCTGGTTGTTCTGTGTGTAATAATAAATGTCGCCATAGGATAGTAACAATTAATTTTGAACTACATTACATGGCATACTTCTGAAGATAGGCATACTTCATCATATACCACATAGGCATTTGGAGCTTGTGTGACGAGGTGGAAGATTTACCATACGAGCGAGAGGCTTGTATGGCGATGACTATATTTTACAGGTTGAACTGATGACTGATATGGACTATTTAAATTGTAACGATAAGATTGCCAGATTAATAAAAACCCCACACGGGCCTGGAGTTGACAATAATCACGTCTCTCTAGTTATTAGATACGGCACATGGATTATTTATTTCCCACACGGGACGAGGTGACGAGGATTTATCCTATGGAGCAATTAAAACACACACTCCCTCAGGCTTTGTCAGGGTGACGAGAATTTATTCTCTGGAGTTATTATCTATACACGCTCCCCTGTAAACACCAGAATATATAACTATAAATATGTGTATGCTTATTAGGATTTATTGGGTACCTAATACGGCCCAATAAATTTCCAAACCTCTCCCCGTACAAAGGAGGTTATGGCGAAATTTTTCGAAATTTCCGGGTGTAAGCCAAATTTTTGAAGAATTTGAAAATTCTCAGAAACTGAAAAGTTGGAGAATGGAAACCAGATTGAATGTAGAGTTGATTAATCAAACCACTTTCTACTTTGTTCCTTTTCGGGGATGAAAAGTTTTAAGTGAGGTAGATTGTAACGACCCAGAAAATCTGAACCAATTTAAAAATTTTAAATTGGCTAAAATAGTGGATTTTAAGTATTTAAAATAAATATTTTAAACAATAGCAATGAAAAGTGAGTTTGAATCGACATTTGAAAACGAATATAATTAATTCTAATTATAAACAAGGCCTGAAATGGCGCGGTAGTTTCAAAATTTGAATTCAAACTTTGACTGACTGTACCGGGTGCAAAACAAAGCGGATTTAAGTGAAACCAAAAATATTTAAATCTGTTAGTGAATACCTTTCTAACGAATCTGAAAAATCGAAGTTTCATAGCGGGATGCAAAAGTTATGGCCAAATGAATTTTCTGAAAGGTCGCTATGGAATTTATATAGCCCGTGAAATTGGCCATTTTGCAAACGAGCTCGGAATTCGACGAAACCCCTTTTGTTGGATCCGGGATGTGAAGTTATTGCTAGGTTTCAAATTTCATAATTTTTGAAGCTAATATGTGAGTGTGGCAAAGGAAAATGTATTTTGGTCAATTACAGTTAAATTGGATCAACCAGAAATGGGACTTTTTGCAAACAGTCTTAGAATTCGGCGAAACTAGTTTTGTTGGGACCGTTTCGTCAAAACATAAAAAGATTTATTTTTTTGGAATTTTTCGGATCAGTTTGTGGCCCTGGAAAATTGAAATGTACGTTCAAATCAAATATTGAATGTTTTATATTTTAATCTGAATGAAAACTGACTGAAATAGTCGAATGGGCCTACGAAACATATCCCATTGTGTTTGGAATGAGGGTAAAACGCTAGGGACGACAGTCGTTGGGTTGGAATTGGTGTTTGTTAAAGAAAACCCTATTTTTCTAAATTATATAAATTCCGGCCAATAGTAAAATTTATTCAATAATAAAAAAATAAAAAAATGCGGAAATCCCCTCTTCTTTCTAGACTGACGACAGCTGAGCCTTCACCACTTCCCAACCAATTTCCGATCGATCCACGGCATTTCAGCACCTCCGCCAGTTGAAGCTTTTGGAGCCCTCGATCCCAGCTCCAAATCCATACCTACCTCGACCACCCTCGCCACGTCTACGTCGAGAATCGCGCCAGAGAAGTCCACCCGTTCGCGCCCAATTTGCTCCTCCGATCGGAGTTCGAGCTGGCGGCGGTGGGTCCCTTTTGAGGCGCCTCTCCTCCCTCTTCGTCGCTACGAAGGCCGATCGTCCAACCACTTCACCGTTTGCACGAAAATTCAAAACCTAGTTTTGAATGAATTTGCTGAAGGTACGACTATGGTTTATTGTCAACAGTTTAACACCTCTAAACCGTTGCAAACTTTGAAAAATCGTATCTTTTTGCTACTTTAACGAAATTCGATGAAATAGGAAACATCGTGACCGTGAGGACGTATTCTACATTTTAGAAGAGACCGCATATTTTTCTGAGCCTTCTGCTATTTTTGGTGGAGTGGAACCCAATGTGAGATTTCTAATTTATAAACGATATGGAAAACGACGATGTATAATTTATATAGTCGATGTATGAGTTATATAAGCGTTGTACACCTCATGTATAAGCGTTGTATAAGTTGTACGCTCGATGTATAAGTTATATATGCGTTGTAAAAATTATATATGTGTTAAAATAGAAGTGAATTGCTATATATATATATATATATATATATATATATATATATATATATATACGACCCTCATCCACAAACCATGGACGATATTTATTGGTTGTGATTGGTGTGAAAATTGATTGATAGCGAATGGTTGATTGAAATTGTTTGTGGGTGAAATAGATTGATTGTGGTTGAAAAATACCCGTTTGTGTTTGAGAAATATTTGGTTGAAACCACATAGGATTAGTTTGTGGAAATGAAAAAAATATACATGTCGCGTGCGTGCGAACTAGATGCATGATTCCCTTGTAAATATAAAAATCACCTTTTTATCTACATATACAAACTATAGAAAACATTCATGTGTTGAATCGATATTCATTCGTTGAATTGAAATTCATTTGTTGAATGGTATTCATATTTTGAAAGAAATTGTTTTATAATAAAAATCCCATTTTTTATCATCAATATGAAATATATAAAATAACCTTGAAATAAATTGTTTTATAATAAAAATCCTATTTTTATCACCTATATTAACTATATAAAATAGTCGAGTTTTGAAATAAATTGTTTTACATTAAAAATCACATTTTTATTATATACATGAATTGTTAAAAATAGTGAAGTGTTGAAATAGAAGACAGTTAGATAAAAATATCGTTTTTATCAAATGTATTAAGATAATATAGTTTTGAAATCGAAGAATCGATATATATATATATATACATATATATATATATATATAAATAGAATTGAAATATATCGAATAACGAAGCTGCAGTTCGTATTTTGAAACCGTGATTTCAAACGATTAGTGCGGGAGATCCGACCATCGGATTTTCCCGAAACCGCAACCGTTGGGTTCGCTTTGGAAATATCTTTTCAACGGCACCAACTTTGTAAAAATCCAACGGTTGGATTGTCTGGAATGTTTAATTCAAATCTGAAGAAAAACAGCGCCAAAATCGATTATATTTATACATACATACATACATATATATATATATATATATATAATTATATTTAATCGAATAACGACGCTACAGTTCGTATTTTGAAATCGAAACTTCAAACGATTGTACCGGGAGATCCGACCGTCGGATTTTCCCGAAACTGGAACCATTGGATTTGCTTTGAAAAGATCTTTCTAATGATGTAAATTTTGTGAAGATCCAACGGTTAGATTTTCAGATATGTGTAAATCAAATCTAAAGAAAAACAGCGCCACGGCCGCGTTATGGCCCGAAGCGTCGTTTTGAATAAATTGGCTATTTTAAAATAAATAAAAATAGCGATAAATCGTTATAAAATATGATAAACGATATGGATGTGAAATTTAGAATCTCGCTGAAGGTTGGCTAAGTCGAATGGTTTCCTGGATTTTGATCTGATGTTGGTTTCGGCCTTCTGGGTTAATATTTGGGAAATCGTTCTCTTACTGATCGACGGTTATTGACTAATGAATTGAAATGATGCGTAATAGTGTTTGTATAGCACTTGTTTATTATATACGCGAGTTGCTCAGAAATACCGGGTTTATCCCATTCTGAATAACTGAATCGACGATAAGAAATCGAAGATGAAGATGGTGGTCGAAGACCGGAGATCTTGACCTCGTTTGGATGGTAACCGAGGTCCTGATTGGGAGGCATCCCGAAATATGGATAATGAGTGGTGATCGTCCAGACGTACGTGGTGATCGATGGGTTTGCGAGGTATATAGTGCCTTCGGTTTCGTTCAGACCCAGAACAGACTTGCAGATGGACAGTGTGTCTGACATTGGAATTTATTCTGTGTGATTGATAGCCATCAGTTGCACGGTGTGAATTGCCTGTGTGGCATGCTAAGATGCAGTGATCAGGGCTTCTGTTGAAAAGCAAAGTCTTGTGGTGATGATCAAAGCACCGCATGTGTGGCGTAGCTTTGTGTATAACGTGAAATCGCGAGCCTCACACCCCGGTATGAACCAGAAACGGGAGAAAGGGCCTCAGGGAGGGCCTGCGTTTCCTCCTAGCTAGAAGTGGCGTCAGTGGTTTTACACGCCCTGACGAGTTTGACTTATGTGGTTGTTGCTGTTGCGAGGCGCCTCGGTTATATCGGTCGTTCCAGGACCGATGGAGTCATTTGTTGGCTCGCTTACGCCCCAAAGGGCGGGGAAACGTAATATTCATGCATTTTAATCCACTCCGTGTGGACCGGCCATGTCGCTCCAAGGGTCGATGCGTTCTGATCCTGAGGCTCGGGCTAGGCAGCCTCGAATTCGGTAAGGACTATCTTTTGCCTTGGTTCATGACGTAAATCCAATTTCCAAATACGTGACTGTGCGGTTTTGATTGTATATATATATGGCGACATGATATATGGTACCCATGCCGTCTATGATTGATAGTTATGATTCGAAATTGTTTTTGAAACATATAAACACTAGTAATAATATCAAATGCTTTTGTTTTATTCGTATCAAGCATATCTTGGCCATTATAAGGTAAAAACTCTATCCTCCGGTTTGCGTTGCATTGTGTGATGGGAACTGAGTCTTATAATGTCTTCATTTTTATAAAAAGCATTGCGATGTTTAAAAGAATGATTTTTTTTAAAGCACTGGCAATCCGATGGAGTAAACCCGTTCCACGAAAGTGGCGTGGTCCTGTGATTAGCCATATTTCAAATGTGTTGAGTAGATTTCTCATACCAGTCCCATGCAGACTCGTAGTTTATTTCACTTTCAAACTCGGGTGCCCCCTTTTCTACACGGGCAGCCTTGTATTCAGGTTTAGCAGGCTTTTTCTGGATAGCTGGAGCTGAAGATGGATTCTATCATTTATCTCTTTTTATACTGTTCAGCTCCTATTGTACATTATGTTTGTTTTACCGCTGTAGACATTTATGTATAGCTGAACTGTATTTGTACTAAGTATGATCCTGTATACTGTGTAACTATGATGATTACGTTTATCCAGTATATTCTATTGTTCATTATCTGGTGTATTTATTTATTTCTGTTCTGCTATTATCTATTTATGTGTTATATTCCAAGGATTGCCCTTGCCACCGTCAGTACGGGGTTTGGGGTCGTCTCACTCCAACTCTGATTTGGTGTTGATTTGTCTTGATTTGATGTAGTTTAGCCTAATCCTTGATTAAACGGTGATTAAAGATGATTCTAGGAGGTGGAGGCCATTGCTAGGTTGAGAGGATGTTAGTAGTGGCTGAAAAATGACAAAGAAAAGGTCTCTCTAACCTTAATCAGCCCTCACATAGCTCTAATCCCGAAATCCCCCAATGGGCCTAGCTGCTAATCACTAGGTTAAGCCCAATTAAGCTATTTTTCACTTTCTAAACCTTATTTCAGCCATATCTCTCAAACGGTAAGTCCGTTTGATTAATATGACCACTCCACGGAAAGGTAAACCATCATCCGGATCTAGTGGAAATGGTTTCTGGTCAAAACTCCTTACCAATCAAAAGTTGTAGGCGAAACAAGATTCACCAGGGGCAAAACGATCATTTAAAAATCGACAAAAAGCATGAACATGGGAAAGAATCCCAATAGTCGTTCCCTAAAGTTACATGACCATATGACCTCATATGAAAAAGAAATAAATATCCTATGATCTTCCTATGCGTGGAATGCGGGTCGTTACATTCCACTTCTTGTTTTAATTTTTTTAAAACAAGTCCTTATTTCAGATCTTATTTGAAATCCAATTCCCATTCTAGAAAATAATTTTTCTTTTTTAAATTCAAACTTGAATTTAAAAATCTAATATTTTCAAAATGATAACTTTTATTTCCATTTATAGCATTGTTTATAAATTCTGCTACTTGTTTTTATTATTAAAATCAAGTTAATATTTCTCAATCCATTTGAAATTCTATTTCCATTTCGAAAAGTAAAATTTCCCTTTTAAATCCAAAAATCCCTTTTTGATATTTTTAAATATTAATATCTAAGGCCAGTGATATTCTAATACCCAAACACACAAATCATCCATTCAACTCACACATCACACATATATAAATAGGTAAACAACAATATATAAATTTGAGGAATCCAGTTGGATTCCTCCAACCTGTTTTCCTACATCCACAGATGTCAGGCAACGTAAATAATACCAATCCTACGTCAAGGCAGGATATCGTAGTATAGAAGGTCATCCACTCATATATCATGGGGCGATAAGGTCACCTTCTATTGATACCGCGGGCATCCGCTAATGGTACTGCAGGAAATCCAATATATTTATATATATATAATAACCACAATCACCAAGCCTAAATAACTAATATATATAATCATAGTAATTCAATAATTCATGCATGCATCCAAACAGCCAACAATTTATTTTTAACGATAAAAATAAATTTTTAAGTGAGATTTACTCACATCGATTTTAATCGACGGAATAAATCAGAGACATTTGATCTGAATTCCATTTATTTCCAGAAAAATCCAAATCCATTTCCAGCAATAGGTCAAACTCGATTTGCTTTAGCATCTTGGACCTTGTATAAATTAAATATGATGTTCATATATGTTTGAATTATATGAGCTATATATATATATATATATATATTATTTTTATAAAGAAAACCAGATTTCTATCTAACTAAAATAAAACCTTATGTTTTGATCAACTAAAATAAAATCCTATATTTACTGCTTTATCTATTATCAATTTAAACTAATTGAATAAATTATCTTAAATATACTACTTCTACAAATATACCTTGTTGCCAAAGAAATATCATCTCTCCTTCACCAATTCAAATCAACCTTCAACTTCTATACCACTTGTATTATCCAACTGCAAACATCAGAAAAATACTACTCCATCCCACTTATGCCCTTACTTCTCTAATATAAACATTTCAGTACCCATTATAACCACCTACTCCACCATGACCCACACATAAATCAAAAACCCAAATGATTAAAGCACTTTACAAAATCGGGCATCAGATCGAAAATTACTGAAAAAAATACACAAAGAACTTGACCCAAAATCATGGTTGTGCAATTCTTTCGGTACCCTGCTCCTTTACCAAACTACTGTCGTACTCCAAACCAACACAACGTCCCACTCAACATTCATTCTCCACCCACTATGCATCACCATCCCAGGTTCATCCATACAATGGTCCAACTTTACTCAACAACACCACTTCATTATCGAACTCCAACTCCACTCTTCGAATGGGCAACACTCAAACCAATCGAACCATACCTGCGACAATCCCCTAATATTAGCTCCACCTTCTATAAATCGGTCCCCTCAAAAAAGCTGCTCGAAATCAAGCTCCTTTCCATAAAAAAGCGTTCGATCTTCTCCATCAACAGAGCTCGACGCATTCACTGAATCTTCCTCCGGCCTTTGGAACTTTGAAAATCGTGAGCCCAAATCGAGCTACCCACGCACGCACCTCATCTTTAATCGCGATGGTTTCGGGTTCGCGATGATTAAAAATGAAGAATTTTGGTGTGAATCTAATAAGGATTTAAAGCGGCCATTTTGTTTTTTTTTTCTTTTTCTTTTTGTGGAGTTTCGATTTTTCTGTGAATGGAAAAACAGTCATAGCCATTTTAATTTGTTCTAGGCTTTCGATTTTGAATGGCTGTGGAAGGGAAAAGGGCAAAGGAATTAAAAATGGAAATGCTTCGTTGGTTTGAGGTATGGCAATAGGAATGTGATAGCTCAATTTATATAAGCGCAAAAACAAACATTAGGTATACAACCATTAAATTTTTGATTTCCTTTGCTATGAAGGAAGAAGACACACTCTACGGCTTGAGGAATAAAAAGGTCTGCATTGTTTAATACTCAGGTCCGTTGAAAACATTGATTTGAATTTTATTTAATTAAATAAACAAAATATCTTACGATTCCATAACTCCAACCATGAACCCCTATTTTAACTTAACGACCGACGTTATAAGGTTATAGCATTATTCTGAACTCAATAGAAATGATTTTGAAATTCAGTTCGACTGTATAGAGCAGAGACAAATTCAATTAATGATTTAAATTGAATTCGATTTAAAATATAATCGATTTCAACCCATTAAATTCATCGATAATAATTTATTATCGTTCTAATTCAAATAAAATTTATGTTAATTGACTAAATTGTTTCAATTCAGTTTTTACTACGAATTCAATTTATTATCGTTTCCGTATTTCGATAATTTAATATCTTTGATATTAATCGTAGCAAGAAGTCCTTGCAACCCCTAGATTCCAACCATGACAGAATCACAGTTTTATCTCTGGTTGCAATCGCAGAGATTTTTAGCAGTTCTTCTGTTTATGAAAGTCTACGGTCTCCAATGCTCCATCTCGATCATCTTCTGGTATCTTCACGTATTTGTTGGTCGGAATGGTTTCGAATATAAATTCGATCCCGGACTTTCCGTACCAACAATCGTATTGGTCAGGTTTGATAGTCGGTGATTTAACTATCAAAATACACAGTGATTCAATCATGACAATCCAATGAGTTCACTGGTTCAGTATTCAGCATAACTGGGCCTTTTAACTTTATTATAAACCCTTCCCATCTTTCTATCCTTTTACTAATTTCAAGTATCCTTTAATTTAAACTCTCGTATTCTCTTACCATTCTCTTTAAAACTTTGTTATAAAAATCTGGGTTTTAAATATAAAACCCATCCATAACTTCTTTCACCATCCCATTAGATTTCCTTTCAACTTTAATTACTTTTTAAATGAATTCAAATAAAAAGTAATTTTCTAAACCATCATTAATGATAATATTTTACTTTAACCATTAACTACTGTAGAAGTAGTTAATATCTTTATTAACTAAATAAATGGTAAATCCCTTTTTAAAACCATATTAAAATCAAAACAGTATTCATTAACAATTTTATTAGATTAATTCAAATCAAACTAATTTAAAATCAATCCTAATTACAATGGTTGACCTAGTCAACTCAAGGCGCGGTTATCTTGTTAACCCATTCCAATTCATTCTCACTTTAAAATAATTAATTTAAATAATTCCATTAAATAAATTCTTAACACCAATTATCCATATTTTAACCGTTTGGTAAATTTCTATTCCCATTTTTATAAATTCTGATTAATCTCAGATTTACTTTGTAAAATCAATTTATAATAAATCAAGGCCTTTAATAAATTAAATATTTATTTATTTCCCTTTTTAAAACTTATTCAAAATAATATATTTCAAAATCTAACTCCAGTTATAAAAAAATTTATAACTTCATCTCTATCGACTCACCTAACGGTGAATCAATATTTATAAACGATTGATTTTATGGGCCCCACGCTGCCAAATACTCAACCAATATCGCCCAATGGTTTAAACTAACAGATGTTGAATATCCAATAATCAACAATCAAATTAATCACCCCAAACAGGACTGTTCATATGCGATAATATGAAAATAAATAATATATTTGAGGAATCCGGTTGGATTCCTCCAACCTGTTCTTCCCTGTATTCAAAATGATTATCTCAAATCAGACCATTCGGTTTTACTTAACCGATCACAATAAATAATGACCATTTAATCTCAACCACGAGCAATTCAAACAATTCCACCAATTAAAAAACATTTATTTTATAAACGTGACCAACAAGGTAAGTTACCTTTATTGGAACCCATCGTTAAAATAATGATTTGGCATTTCACTGAAATTAAACGACGGTTTAATTTCATCATGTAAATCCACAAATAATTATAATACTAGCAAACAGTCAACCATAGCAAACAGAGCACACAAAAAGAAAATACCCAATTTATATAAAATATAAATGGGAAACTGAGTGAGTTTAACTCACCTTGAATTGTTTGTCGCTGGAACCGTTCGTTTTAATTAAATTAAACTGATGTTTAATTTTAAAAACTCCAATAGCTGCTAACTTTGACCAATCCAGCTTCCTCATGCAGTGCTTGACGATAAGGACCCAACGTCTCCTGTTTCGTCCAATTCCGTTACTATATGATACAGGTACAAATTAAATACGATATTTGATATTTAATATAATATTTACTAATACTTAAATAACAAGTTAATTTCCTAATACCATTTAGGTTAATCCATTTCATTTGACACGTTTAAATGGGTTGGGCATCTTATAAGTCTTCACAGGCCACTTGATAGATATACACATTAACTGGTATGATATACAAACTGATTTTGACCTCTTTACAGGTTGTTTTAGAAACCGATTTGGCATATATGAATATGATCAATCCACCTAAATATTTGGTTGAGGCATATTTAATATAATGACGTTGCTATGTTATATATAAAGGACGAGTATTCAGGAAGCTTAAAACTTTAATTAGGCATGTTTGTTTACTCCAGGGACCAACCGTATAACTAGATTTAGCACTATCTAATATGGACTATGCAAACTTAAAACACCATTAGGCACTTAAGACGTTTAAACTGTGTTCGGCAATATTGTAAAATATTTATTCGGCATGTTAAAGTTTTTAATAACCTAATATATATATATATACAATAACTAGGATTAGGCAGGATTAAACGTTCATTAGGCATATTCAAAATTACTGTTCACCTTCTCTTCTTGAGCACTTCACACCTATAACCTATTCTGCCAACTCGCATCCTTAACTGAACCCGTTCCTCCATCCACCCCTTCCCTTGAACGGCTTAGTTCCGCGTCAGAGTACCGTCGCATCTCCAGCCCCGTGTTATTCGACCATCCACCTGAGCATCAGCATGCGCCGAGCCCACTACACCTTACCTTCGAGACCCTCACTATCGTTCAACAGGACACCCTCTTCAGCACTCTTCAATATGCTTACAAACGTCACCTACTTCGACCATACATGCAAGAGAGGTTCATCCCCATCGAACACCACTTCTTTTCAATCTCCACCTAGAATCCGCACCCTCTCCTTCATGTTCGAATAGCGCCAGCTTCTCGTCCTCTACTTAACGCCATTGGCCTCGAATTGTTTTGAGGTGCTTTAGATTTTAATTTGCAAACAAGGTTTGTGGTTTTTATTTCGTAGAAGGTAGGTGTTTGAGGATGGAAACTTCGGTTTCATGTAGTTCTCTCCTTATTTGTTAAAAAACCACAGTCACCCCATGCGAACTGCAACTACCTTCGTACACCGTACCACTCTAAACACCACCTTGACAGTCACATAACTCCATGCCATACTCAGTCATGTCGTTGTTTCCATCTCGCAAGTCAATGCGTTAGATATATAAAGCTGAGTTAAAAGCCAAACAATTATTATTTTTATAAGGATTTAAATTTATACTGGTGGGAAGAGAGTTTGTATTGCTTTCAAACTAAATTGGAGTGGAGCGAAAAGAATACTCTGGGGAGTAATGGAAACCGCATCACATATTTATAGGGTTGAGTTGCCTTGGCGGCCAAGTAGTAGGCTGGTAGGTTTTGTAGATAGCTGAAGGATTTGCCTTGTGTTTTCATTTCATAGCCTCTGTGAATGTGCAGGGAAATTTTCAATTATTTGAACCCATAGGAAAAAAAGGCCATAGGTTAGCCGTATGCTCATTTTACTTAAGCTTGAAGTTTTATAATCTTATATATGTACACGTTAGACTAGCTGCGTATCTACTATGTTAGACTAGGTTAGTAGCATGTGTGTTCATTTCAACTGTGCGATGTGAAGAGTCTTCCTTGAGTTTTCATGGTGATGGTGATAAAATAAGCAGTGTGTTTTCATTTCATAGATAAATAGACAGCTGTTTGCATGTACGTGGTACTTCTGATTAGAAGAAATAGGGTAGAAAGGCACATTGTTTGGTCAGCCCTGAGACTTAATAAGGAAGGAAAGTTTAATCCTTTCTTCATGTTTAAAACGACCGTGTATGTACATTATAGTTGGTGTTTTATGTCTATCAAATAGACATAAAGTGGTTCGTTAGGTTCCTGGTATTAAGTCATAGCACATGCGTTTTTCTGCCTTATGATAAAAAAGCGGCTCTTAGTATAAAAAAGTATTCCGGACCCAATGGGACAAGTTTCGTCGAAATCCGAGGTCATTTGAAAAAATTTCCTTTATAAAACCAGAAGTAAACACGCGTTTATTTTTTTCACAATCACCAGATAAATCAAATCAACTTGAAACCTTGAAATCTTGCAATAATTTGTTAATACGAACCCAACGGCACCGGTTTAGTCGCATTCTGAGACTGTTTTCCGGTAGGCTATTTTTATCTTGCACCGCAATGCCATTTTTAAGGCCAAATTACCTGGTCTTCGAAAATAACAAACTATATAACTATCCTGATTATAATCAACGATACGAACTCAACGGAATTGGTTTCATGGCTTAATTCGATTGTCTGCTCAAGTTATACCCAAATAACCCTTTATTAAATTAATTACGCGTTGTAGAAATTGAACGGGCATTTGGGGCTGCCGTGGCCACACACGACATCGGTTTGCCACACCATTCAACAACTTATAATAATTTAACGATATGGTTCTAATGAAACTAGTTTCGTCGAAAACGAAGCCCGTTTGCAAAACGGCTATTTTAATGCGTATACTTTAATAATGATCTCCATAGCAACTATTTCAAATTTTGATTTAGCCATAACCTACAAATTATAACACGAAAATCTAAATTTTTCTCTTTCGTATGAAAATTATCATCAATACGGTTCCAACGTTTCTTGTTTCATAGGAATCCAACTTATATCAGCTCCTGTATTCTTAGTTGAAGTTCAAAACTCCATATTAAGAATTGCCGCGCGATTTCGAGCTCGTTTTATATTAGATAAATTATATAACATTCAAACATCGTTTTAATAACGAATTAAATATTAAAACCCATTAATACTCCAAATAAAATATTTAAAATAATAAATTAAACTAAATATTTGATGGCAAAAATTATGGGACTTTACATTCTTCCCCCTTAAAATAATTTCATCCTCGAAATTGCTAAGGTAAGAAAGAACGTAATAAACCCATTAACTTTATAAAATATTTAATCAAAACTCCGTTTTATTTCCAAAACAAATCTAATTGGTTTTAAAACCAATTTAATTCAAATGAAAGAATTTAACAAAAATCTTCAAAAAAAATTCTAACACATTAAATTTTGGAGAAATTTTGGCAGAGTCTCCCCTGTACGGAGGACATCTGCAATGTCGCAGGTACAAGAAATATACCCCGACCAACACGGTCGGAAAAATCGAAATACAATTCCAAAACCCAAAAAACCAAAATATTATATTTTTCATAGGCGTACCTTTTTGCGAGCGTTATTATGCGATAAACGATATATTATATACGAGCTTGCTTAGTTACTATGCAGTTCTATTCAAACTGGGTTCGATTAACTCCAGAATTCTCTTGGATGGGTTTTAAAGCTGAATTGGCACTTCTGCACCTGTTCTCAACTTCACTTAACTCATTAGTCATCAAAACAATATCAATTAAATTCAAAACATCCACATCATCCATTTATACAGAATCCAATTCACATGGGATTTATTTATAATCATTTCTTAACCATCCGTTTATTTCTTTAATTATCCTTTCGGGTTTATTAAATTTGGATTGATTATCCAACTTATTTATTTCAGATTGTTTTTCAACTAAGTTTATCCATTTCAGATTTATATTCAAGCAACCAACAATACAATCCAAACATATCATCCCAATCGACATTAACAAATCCAATTGATTTTGCCCATATCATAATAATTCGTGAAAATCCTTACTTTTATTGTTTAATAAAATAAATTGGGTAGAAATAATTTCAAAAATTTTAATATCAAATTACAAATGCGCGCTCTCATGTATATACTCAACTCAATCTAGGGTATTACTACCCCATCTCTATCGAGTTACACCACAGAGCCAAGGTTATCACTAAACCAATAGCTCTAATACCACTGTAACGACCCAATGGATTTTCGGCCCCGAAAATCGACAAATATACCTTTACCGTAACTCATGCCGACCCTCTAAGCACCGAAAAGACTGGATAGTTATTAGATAGAAATTAGAGGGTGAGACAAGAAAGAAAGAAATATTAGAATAGAAGAAGAAGAAACATCACAACACAGAATCAGAGTCTCACATCGCAGCGGAACAAAGTATAATACAGAAATAAATCTTAATTGAGAGCTTTAAATAAAACTTACAATATCAAAGTACAGCACACCCCTGGACAGTTATAATAACTTGTCCTCATGTACAACAAACAGCGAAATACACATCATATATATAATACGTCTGAACTTCTCCAGCTCGTCTCTGGACTTCACAGCATACGATAACCTGAACCTGTACACCCCGGGCCAACCCAAGCATTTACAAAGCCCGGGTCAGTCTGGTGAACCAGAGTCAGATAAACTTGCACAATATTAAAGGTAAATCATCCAACATGATTTTGAAGTTCAAAATCTTCTAAAAGAAAAGGAAAATCGAAAGACCAAATCCACACATAAACACGGACGGTTTTTACCTTACGATAACCCAAAATAGTTTTGAAACCAATATCTTTTCTGATATTATAATAATGTCTAAATACAAATAAATAACAATCTAGTGGAACGCTTGCATCTCACGCTCCATGTATATAGTATACAAATCAAAACCGTGGGCGCTTATTGGAGATTGGATTCCAACTATGACAAGGTACGGGACCACCTGCCGATAGTGTATCTCTAGAGGCGAATACACTGGGTTCAACAAGAACGTCTTGCAACCCGGCCCACACATGACCGACCACTCATTTCGCTTGAGTGTATCGAATGTATATCACCGATGGTTGGGATCAGCAACCATCTCCCTAAAAGGGACAGCATCGAAATATAGATTAAAGCGGCAAATGGAATTTCTCTAGATAGGCGATTATACACCCTATTGGGAGCGACCCACATAGCCATGTTGCCTGCCCGATTTTGGTCATTTCCCGATTGATGAGGCTTGAGGTCTGAAATTATCCTTTGGGATATTTGGTCACCATTCACTTTGAATGATACATCGTCAGATCCTCCAGATATCACTAATTGATGTCTACAAAAAATACTCTAGCAGTTAAGCTAAGAGAACGACCATTCGCCGCTAACTATTATCACAAGTTTGAAGGAATCAATGTACATGACCCTTTGGAATTACTCTGTCAGACATCCGTCCATACAAGTCATCCAGGAACAGGATGAACCGAAGGTACTCTCCTACTGCATCAATATAGGAATCACCCCATGGATCAGTAGCGAGAAGTCCTTGTAACCCATAGATTCCAACCACGACAGAATCACAGTTTTATCTTTGGTTGCAATCCCAGAGATTTTTAGCAGTTCTTCCGTTTATGAAAGTCTATGGTCTCCAATGCTCCTTCTCGATCATCTTCTGGTATCTTCACGTATTTGTTGGTCGGAATGGTTTCGAATATAAATTCGATCCCGGACTTTCCGTACCAACCATCGTATTGGTTAGTTTTGATAGTCGGTGATTTAACTATCAAAATACACAGTGATTCAATCATGACAATCCAATGAGTTCACTGGTTCAGTATTCAGCATAACTGGGCCTTTTAACTTTATTATAAACCCATTCCATCTTTCTATCCTTTTACTTAATTCAAGTATCCTTTAATTTAAACTCTCGTGTTCGCTTACCATTCTCTTTAAAACTTTGTTATAAAAATCCGGGTTTTAAATATAAAACCCATCCATAACTTCTTTCACCATCCCATTAGATTTCCTTTCAACTTTAATTACTTTTTAAATGAATTCAAATAAAAAGTAATTTTCTAAACCATCATTAATGATAATATTTTACTTTAACCATTAACTACTGTAGAAGTAGTTAATCTCTTTATTAACTAAATAAATGGTAAATCCCTTTTTAAAACCTTATTAAAATCAAAACAATATTCATTAACAATTTTATTATATTAATTCAAATCAAACTAATTTAAAATCAATTCCAATTACAATGGTTGACCTAGTCAACTCAAGGCGCGGTTATCTTGTTAACCCATTCCAATTTGTTCTCACTTTAAAATAATTAATTTAAATAATTCCATTAAATAAATTCTTAACACCAATTATCCATATTTTAATCGTTTGGTAAATTTCTATTCCCATATTTATAAATTCTGATTAATCTCAGATTTACTTTGTAAAATCAATTTATAGTAAATCATGGCCTTTAATAAATAAAATATTTATTTATTTCCCTTTTAAAACTTATTCAAAATAATATATTTCAAAATCTAACTCCAGTTATAAAATAAATTTATAACTTCATCTCTATCGACTCACCTGACGGTGAATCAATATTTATAAATGATTGATTTTATGGGCCCTACGCCGCCAAATATTCAACCAATACCGCCCATTGGTTTAAACTAACAGATGTTGAATATCCAATAATCAACAATCAAATCAATCACCCAAACAGGACAGTTCATATGTGATAATATGAAAATAAATAATATATTTGAGGAATCCAGCTGGATTCCTCCAATCTGTTCTTCCCTGTATTCAAAATGATTATCTCGAATCAGACCATTCGGTTTTACTTAACTAATCACAATAAATAATGACCATTTAATCTTAACCACGAGCAATTCAAACAATTCCACCAATTAAAACACATTTATTTTATAAACGTGACCAACAAGGTAAGTTACCTTTATTGGAACCCATCGTTAAAATAACGATTTGGCATTTCACTGAAATTAAACGATAGTTTAATTTCATCATGTAAATCCACAAATAATTATAATACTAGCAAACAGTCAACCATAGCAAACAGAGCACACAAAAAGAAAATACCCAATTTATATGAAATATAAATGGGAAACTGAGTTAGTTTAACTCACCTTGATCTGTTTGTCGTTGGAACTGTTCGTTTTAACTAAATTAAATTGATGTTTAATTTTAAAAAAACTCCGATAGCTGCTAACTTTGACCAATCCAGCTTCCTCATGCAGTGCTTGTCGGTAAGGACCCAACTTCTCCTGTTTTGTCCAATTCTGTTACTATATGATACAGGTATAAACTAAATACGATATTTGATATTTAATATGATATTTACTAATACTTAAATAACAAGTTAATTTCCTAATACCATTTAGGTAAATCCATTCATTTGACACATTTAAATGGTTTGGGCATCTTATAAGTCTTCATAGGCCAATTGATAGATTCACACATTAATTGGTATGATATACAAACTGATTTTGACCTATTTACTGGTTGTTTTAGAAACAGATTTGGCATATACGAATATGATCAGGCCACCTAAATATTTGGTTGAGGCATATTTAATATAATGACATTGCCATGTTATATATAAAGGACGAGTATTCAGGAAGCTTAAAACTTTAATTAGGCATGTATATTTACTCCAGTGACCAACCATATAATTTGACTTAGCACTATCTAATATGGACTATGCAAACTTTAAAACACCATTAGGAACTTAAGACGTTTAAACTGTATTCGGCAATATTGTAAAATATTTAGTCGGCATGTTAAAGTTTTTAATAACCTAATATATATACACACAATAACCAGGATTAGGCAGGATTAAATGGTCATCAGGCATATTCAAAATTACTGTTCACCTTCTCTTCTTGAGCACTTCACGCCTATAACCTATTCCTCCAACTCGCACCCTTAACCGAACCCTTTCCTCTATCCACCCCCTTCCCTCGAACGACTTAGTTCCGCGTAAGAGTACCGTCGCACCACCAGCCCCGTGTTCTCCAACCATCCACCTGAGCATCAGCATGCGCCGAGCCCACTACACCTTACCTTCGAGACCCTCACTATCGTTCAACAGGACACCTCCTTCAGCACTTTTCAATATGCTTACACATGTCACATACTTCGACCATACATGCAAGAGAGGAACATCCCCACCGAACACCACTTCTTTTCCATCTCCACCTAGAATCCGCGCCCTCTCCTTCATGTTCGAATAGCACCAGCTTCTCGTCCTCTTCTTATCGCCATTGGCCTCGAATTGTTTTGAGGTGCTTTAGATTTTAATTTGCAAACAAGGGTTGTGGTTTTTATTTTGTAGAAGGTAGGTGTTTGAGGATGGAAACTTCGGTTTCATGCAGTTCTCTCCTCATTTGTTACAAAACCCCAATCACCCCATGCGAACTGCAACTACCTTCGTACACCGTACCAGTCTAAACACAACCTTGACAGTTACACAACTCCATGCCATACTCAGTCATGACGTTGCTTCCATCTCGCAAGTCTATTCATTTAATATATACAGCCGAGTTAAAAGCCAAACAATTATTATTTTTATAAGGATTTAAATTTATACTGGTGGGCAGAGAGTTTGTTTTGCTTTCAAACTAAACTGGACTGGAGCGAAAAGAATACTCTGGGGAGTAATGGAAACCGCATCACATATTTATAGGGATGAGTTGCCTTGGCTGCCAAGTAGTATGCTGGTAGGTTTTGTAGATAGCTGAAGGATTTGCCTTGTGTTTTCCTTTCATAGCCCCTGTGAATGTGCAGGGAAATTTTCATTAATTTGAACCCATAGGAGAAAAAGGCCATAGGTTAGCCGTGTGCTCATTTTACTTAAGCTTGAAGTTTTATAATTTTATATATGTACAAGTTAGACTAGCTGCGTATCTACTGTGTTAGACTAGGTTAGCGTCATGTTTTAGTAGCATGTGTGTTCATTTCAACTGTGCGATGTGAAGAGTCTGCCCTGAGTTTTCATGGTGATGGTGATAAAGCAAGCAGTGTGTTTTCATTTCATAGATAAATAGACAGCTGTTTGCATGTATGTGGTACTTCTGATTAGAAGAAATAGGGTAGAAAGCCACATTGTTTGGTCAGCCCTGAGACTTAATAAGAAGGAAAGTTTAATCCTTTCTTCATGTTTAAAACGAACATATATGAACATAAAGTGGTTCGTTGGGTTCCAGGTATCAAGTCATAGCACATGCGTTTTTCTGTCTTCTGATAAAAAAGTTGTTCTTAGTATAAAAAAGTATTCCGGACCCAATGGGACAAGTTTCGTCGAAATCCGAGGTCGTTTGAAAAAATTTCTTTTATAAAACCAGAAGTAAACATGCGTTTAATTTTTTCACAATGACCAGATAAATCAAATCAACTTGAAACCTTTAAAACCAACAATAATTTGTTAATACGAACCCAACGGCACCAGTTTCGTCGCATTCTGAGACTATTTTCCCGGTAGGCTATTTTTATCATGCACTACAATGCCATTTTTAAGGCGAAATTACCCGGTCTCCAAAAATAGCAAACTAAATACCTATCCTGATTCTAATCGAAGATACGAACTCAACGGAATTGGTTTCATGGCTTAATTCGATCGTCTGCTCAAGTTATAACCAAATAACCCTTTATTAAATTAATTACGCGTTATAGAAAATTAATAGGCGTTTGCGGCTGCCGTGTCCACACATTACATCGGTTTGTCACGCCATTCAACACCGTACAATGATTTAACGATACAGTTCTAATGAAACTAGTTTCGTCGAAAACGAAGCCCGTTTGCAAAACGGCTATTTAAACGCTTATATTTTAATAATGATCTCCATAGCGACTATTTCAAATTTTGATTTAGCCATAACCTACAAATTATAACACGAAATCTGAATTTTTCTCTTTCATATGAAAATTATCATCAATACGGTTCCAACGTTTCTTGTTTCATAGAAATCCGACTTATATCGGCTCCTTTATTCTCAATTGAAGTTCAAAACTCCATATTACGAACTACCACGTGATTTCGAGCTCGTTTTATATTATATAAATTATATAACGTTCAAACTTCATTTTAATAATGAATTAAATATTAAAACCCATTAATACTCCAAATAAAATATTTAAAATAATAAATTAAATTAAATATTTGACGGCCAAAAATACGGGACATTACAGTTTTATATAGTATACTCATCGATCAAGATAAAAGGATTAAATTATAAAGAGGATGATACGTTACATGCCTCAAGTTTAATCTTAGATATATTGGTTAAAAGGATTATATTACATCGAGACATTGGTCGCCGAAAAAGTTGTATTGAATCATTGATCTTATTATAACTTAGGTAACTACGATGTGTTGCTAGATACCGCAAACTGTTTATAATTTAAATGTTATTTAAACTATTGCCAACATTATGGTAACCTATACGGTCACACATAAGGACGTATGTAAGTGTGAGAACTATTCTTAACAAAATTGTGTCAAAGTTGACACTTTCTTTTAGTTGAAACGGTAAAAGCGGGTTAAACGTTCCCTCGATAACCTCGTTTTATTATTATAAAGGGTTCGACCATAATATTATTTGGTTAGCTATACAAAACATTAAAATGAAGGAAAATAGGGAAAAGAAAAAACTAACTTATATTGGTTAGCACCGAATTCAACCCTCTTAGATTTGTTTGACGAAATTAAAGAATACGTTCGTAGACTTCTATATAGGCTCGACATTTGGAGAGCTCAATTCTAATCAACAGAACAAACTAGTTTTCCCAAAATCGCGAAAGATTCGATAGGTATAACTCTCGATTTACAATTTATAGCATGACCCATGTTAATTTTAGTTGGATTTCATTACATGTCGATGTGAATTCGAACCAAGATTACTTTCAATGGTATCGGAGCTAGGGTCCTTGTCAATGCGTAAGTTGAGTTGATTAGGGTTTTGTTTGATAGTTTCATAGAAAAATCCGATTAGTATTAAAGATATCGCTGTTAGATTGATTGCAACATAAATATTAATGATAAGATGAAATTATTTCATCATAAAATATTCTATATGATATAAGATCTAAAATGGATTTTCTGAGTCAATATGATATTGGATATTTATTCTGGTTTAAATTGATTTTTCCCAACCCTGTGAATTTAAGATTTGGAATGTTTTTCTATAACATGATCAAGGTTTTAAATCTTGGATATCAGTCGTGTTTCGTCTCGGAGATTTTAGAGACTTGATTCGTATCGGGGTAGATCTCAGATGAGATGAGTCTAACTCGGTGGTTCGTCTCAGATTTCCATCTCGAGTCTGAAAGTTCAAATCGGAACAATATCGGGGAACATGATATCTTAAAAACTAATATTCTTACAAAATTATTTTTATGAATGTTGTTAAAAACATAGTAACTTAAACTTTAATTGCAAAATTACTTTATTATTCTTAATTTACGAAAGATCTTCATACACAAAATCATAATATGCTTAAAACAGAAAAATAACACAATGCAAATAGATCAGTGCTTACAACAAATGATCCATGAACATGAATCATTTTAGACATAAAACATAAAAAGAATCCAGAACATTAAAAAGTTCAACATTAGTATAACATAAAATATATAAATTCCATAGGTAAGAAGTATGAGAAAAAAGACGAATATGAAAATCATAAGCATTGTAGAACATGTATGAACATACAATATGGTCATTTAATGTGCAAAATATAAAATAGCATTAGATTATCGTGGCTAGATTTGAGCTTTCTAGTTATTGTTCGACTTCAGCCGCAGATTTAAATTTTAACCAAAAAAACTAAGAACTCAAACGATATTCTAGTATCTCATCTTGGTCAATATATTGTTCGATATCACAATATCTCAGGCGATATATTCGAAAGGAGATTTACATAATCTTTGTTATTTCATTTCGGAAGGAGCCCAAAATGAGATCTTAGGCGATATTTTTGAGATTTGAAATAGTGGACATGATGAATATGGAATCGATCTATATCCAAAATGTCTAATTTTGATTTTGATTTGATTTTTGAAATCAATACATTAGTTGTGTTATATATATATATATCTAAAGTTATATTTAGATTAAATTATAAATATGTATTTTATTGCTATCAATATAGCCAAATAAGTTATTAGAATCATTATAAAATTGTGTATAATGAATTTTGGACTTAGTAGTAAGTCACAAGACTTAGTATTTTCAAATAAATAAATTTTCCCATTTTGTGTGTATAAATATATACATGACATATTTGGGATTATACCTTGTTTACAATATAATACGCACAATATGGATATTTGATAAATAATTTGGCATAGGAAATCAAGTTGTTATAGTACATTTATGTACGTATGTACTAAACATATATATTGAAAGATAAACAGATGATTTAAAGCCTAGTAATATAAATGTATTTGCAGGACACTAACTTTTATATGTTTTTATGTTTGCATTTGTAAATGCAAATGTGATTTGGAATTTTAATGTACATGTTTTAATCCTGCACACACACACATACACACACACACACACACACATATATATATATATATATGATTGTTAGTTGTATATATTCTTGATTGTTTGGCACAAGAAATAAAATACATATTTTACTTATGTAAAAGTGTATTAACATTCATATATAATGGAAATTTGTATTTGAATTCCAACTTATCCTTGAAAACATGCTTTATTATCATTATTCTCAGAGCAGTTTAGAACTATAATTTTATTTGGTAGATGCAATCAAATATTAGTAAACTCATTATGTATTTATAATGATAAATAAAATATTGCAAATCTATTTAAATGGGCTACAATAAATATTATTTTTTGTTTGATATCATGCAATATGTATAAGTTATGATATCAAGATTGTGAATGGTACAAATTTGATTTGTAATTTCAAATCCACTCATGTTAGACAAATAATGATATTTTGTATGCTTATGTATGTATGAATTATCATATATATATATATACATATAATAGATAGAGAGAGAAATTTCTTCTGAAGGTAAACTATGTGGTTGTAAGAACCCGTGACTTCCCCGTGAAGGAAAGCACGGATTACTTCGAGAAAAACACACAAAGGAACGCAGACAGAAGAACATTTCATTGTTTATTACAAAAATTCCATCAGATACAAGAATATACAGAGTATAAATGAATACTATACATTCGATAAATATCAGAGATTACAATAAATTACATAGCAGCGGAAAAATATACAAAACACAACTGAAAGTGATACATGGATACAGAGCTTTCCGAGCATCGTTCCAGCTGTAAATCAGGATCCTGTGAATATAAATCTGCAAAACCAAAACTACTAGCTGCCCGTGTCGAAAATAAGGGCACCCAGAGTTTAGGTTAAAACAATAAACTCCAGGTCAGTCATGTGACTGGTGTGAGAACTAAAACAGTTATTTAAAGCTTTACTTTAAAAGAGAGTAATTCAAGGGACCACACCGTATAACACGGAACGGGTTTCCTCCCAAGAATACCAGTGCATGGAATAAACATCGCAATGCTTTTTCGAAAAATGAAGCTATTATAAGACCCAGGTCCCATCACACAATGCAACGCAAGCCGGAGGATAGGGTTTTCCCTTATAATAGCCAAACATGCTTGGTACGTTTTAAAAACAAATCATTTGATACTATAATAAGTGTATAGTGTCAAAACAATTTCAATCATAAATATCAATCCTAGGCGGCATGGGTGCCATCTATCATGTCGCCATACTAGGCTCTACAAATAAAACCGAAATACACGTATTGGAAATTGGATTTCCGTCATGAGTCGAGGCAAGGGGCAAGCTCCTCTCCGATTCGAGACACTCTAGCAAATGTCCCAGGACTACACACTCTGGGCAACCCTTGGATCTTCAGGGTCGGTCCTCTCTTACGTTTGAGGATTGGCAATTCCTGAACACACGTTTCTCGGTCCTTACAGACCAAAAATCGAGGCGCCTCATCCGAAAACCACATAGGTGAAAAGTATATAAAGGTTTTGCATATACGCGTCATGAACGTATATTCGAAGTTTTATTATACTAGATTGTCCAAATCAATATAAATAAATTATTCAAATATGTATAAAACGATTTAAATTTCAAAACAAAATTGTTATCATTTGAAAAATATACGGTTCACACTCGTTCTAGGATACTACTGATCCTATCTCTAACGAGTCATTATAATTGGATATTACTAATCCAATATCTGATGAATCCTTTCGTTCGGTTCTAATGTGTCTTGTCCTCGAGCTCTATAAACCAAATCTCTGATACCAACTACACAACCAAACAAACAAGTCCATGGTCTGTGGACAATGGTGTCGGGTGCTACTAAACACCGTCTGCATCCTAGTATATATTTATAATCAGAAAAGGAAATTTAAAGTGAGAAGTTCTCACCGACTAGCTAAACCAAATGCCACGACTCTTCTTATGTAGAAAAATTCGTCGATATGATTTAAAATAATCCATTTTAAATATTCAAAATTCATTAAAATTGCCAAAATAAAAATTTTAAACTGGCTCAGAATTTCCGGGTTGTTACAGTGGTGATTTGTGATATTCAATCATAGGTGGAGAAAATGGTCTGTTAAATCAGATTAAATGGAAGGAAATTTTTCCAAGAGGGAGAAAGGGTAGATATTGCTTTCCCTAATTAATGGGATTTGGATAGATATTGTTTTCCCTAATTAATGGGATTTTGATAGATATTGTTTTCCTTTATTAGGTGACATAATTGATAAAGATTTGTTTTAAGCAAGTTTTAAGGAGTATTTATTTCTGAGATATTTTAGGGTCCACTTAGGTTTTAGCCTTAGTCTTTCTATTTGCCTATATAAGCATATCATTCGGTAGAGAATCACTTGTACTTAAAGAAAAAAAATATTTCTTGGGATCGAGATAAATTCTCAATTATTTTAGGCTTTCATTGTAATAATTTGGTGGTTTAATAAAGGTTTGTTTGGAGGAATTTGCTTGTTGTTGTTATCTTCTTCCCTCTTTTAAAATCTAACTGTGTAGTGATCTTGCAGAAACCCTAACAATAGGTACCAGAGCCTTCTACACAATTTTTTTGGAGAGGGTTTGAATATGGATAAAATAATTATTAAAAAGCTTAATGGAAGAAATTAGGGAATATGGAGGGCAAAGATGGAATATTTCCTTTATCTTAATGATCTTCATCAGCCATTAGAGAATAATGGGGAAAAACTTAGCAATCGATCTGAAGCAAAATAGGAGACTTTGGATAGGAAGGCTGCTACGTCTATTCGATGTTTTTTTTGGATAATTCAGTGTTTCATATTGTTGCTAATGAAACATATGCTTATGCAATATGGAAAAAATTAGAAGGGTTTTATGCAACGAGCTCCGCAACAAATAAGGCTCTTTTTATGAGAAGATTGGTGAATCTAAAGCTTAAGGAAGTTGGATCAATTGGTGAGCATCTTAATAATTTTCAAGAAATTGTGAATCAATTGGCTGGCGTGAATTTCAAGGTGGATGATGAAACAGAAGCCTTATTTATGATGAGTTTGTTGCCATAAAATTGGGAAACACTTGTGGTTGCATTGAATAACTCAAATTCGGATGGCTTCGTTTCAATGGAGTCAATGGTTAGTAGCTTGCTTAATGAGGAGATACGGAGGATGAGCCTTATTGAAGGAAAAGACAAGGAGGAGGCAAAAGAAATTGGAACTCCAATTACAAAGGCCTTTATTGCAAGGAGGTTAATCAACAAAACATGGAAAGGAAACCGAATAGACCAAAACTTCAGATAAGAACAAGGTTGTCCAACAGCGAATGAAGGCTGCCCAAGATAGGTAGGAGGGTTAGGCTGATAGAA
This sequence comes from Allium sativum, assembly GCA_030737875.1. NCBI lineage: Eukaryota > Viridiplantae > Streptophyta > Magnoliopsida > Asparagales > Amaryllidaceae > Allium > Allium sativum. Next base: position 885,118,988 of record CM060915.1, on the reverse strand, counting down.
GATGAAGAGTTTTGGAATTCTTCGTTAACGACTTGGTATTCATCAAAATTTCTCCGTTAAAGAGCGTGATACGATTTGGCAGGAAAGGCAAGCTAACACCAAGATTTGTTGGTCTATTCCCAATCCTTGACCAAGTTGGGAATTTGGCATATAAAGTTGAGTTGCCAGACAAGATGGCGGGAGTTCATAACGTATTTCATGTTTCCCAGTTAAGGAAATTCGTGTACAACCCCGATATGGCTATTTCACCTGATCAGTTGGATGATATCTAAGTAGAAACCGAGGCGGTTGGGAACCGCAAGCCGATTCGTATTGTCGAGCATGATACGATGCAACTTCGAAGGAAAGTGGTGAATCTAGTTAAAGTTCAGTGGGGCGAGAATGAGAATGACTGTACTTGGGAGACAGAGGAGAGCATTAGGAAGACGTATCCAGAACTCTTTGCCTGGTAAGATTTTAATCGCAATTTAGTTTTCCGCATGCTAGGATAGACTTGTTTGTTGTTTTGTATGTTTGGTTATTGTGAATGGTTGGTAGGCATGTGGGATCCTTTACTTGTTTCTTAGTTAAGGAATTTCGGGGGCGAAATTTTTTAACGTGGGGGGGGGGGGGGGGGGTGGAAGGGATAGAATGTAACGACCCGCATTCTATGCATCGAAGGATCGTAGAATATTTATTTCTTTCACATACGAAGTCGTATTGTAACACCCCGAATTTCGGTTAATGCTAAAATTCACTAATTGCAGAATAAATAATCTCAAAGGTGAGAATTGGGGGAAACGGGCTGCGTCATTGCGTTCGTCTCGGAAAAATACACAGAATAGAGTCCGAAATTTTGTAAATCGGAGTCCGTATGGCCCAGTTATGGCCCAATGAAGTTTGCAGAAAATTCAAAGTTAAAAACAGATTTAAAAATTAAAAATCCGATTTCGAAATTGGAGCCAGCAGGGGGCCAGGCGGGAAACTTCCCGCCCTACCCATGTCGACAGGGCTGTCGACAGGCCTGTCGACTGGGGAGTCGACTGCCCTGTCGACTTGCCTGTCGACACAGGGTGTCGAGCCAGTTGGCTTGGGTGCACCAGATCTGGTTTTCTGGCTAGGGCTGGGCTGTGTTCTAGAGGCTTCCTAAATCTGACGGACCTAATCTAGCCTAGGGTTAATCCTATGGTCTAAAACACACCCTAATCCTATAAATATACCCTAATGCAAGCCTAATCCATACTAAAAATAGAAATGATGGCATCATGCCGCCAAAATCAAACTTAGGAGGAGCCTCCACTAGTTTATGAAGGAAGTTGCAAGCTAATCAACCTCTAATCATCATCTCCTTCAAATATTGCAACTAGTTTTACTTCATAAGTTTGCTAATCTTGGTTTTGGTGAGTTCCTATGCCTTTAGCAAGTAATTGCTAAACTAATTAGGATAGGATATTAGGAGGCTATGGATGTAAATGTGGATTATGCAAGTTGTGGTTGTCATATGTTATAGGTTCATATGTAAACTTGCCTCTTTTATGATATGATGTGTCATGTAAGTTCATATGCAAGTTTTATGCAAGTTTATATGTAAGATCATATGCAAGTTAGTCTCTTTTTATGATATGCATAACATATGCGAGTTTGCCTTTGTGATATGACATGATTCATGTGCAAGTTAGTCTCTTTTTATGATATGCATAACATATGCGAGTTTGCCTTTGTGATATGACATGATTCATATGCAAGTTAGTCTCTTTTTATGATATGCATAACATATGCAAGTTTGCCTTTGTGATATGACATGATATGCAAGTTGATATGCAAGTTTTATGCAAGTTTATATGCAAGTTCATATGCAAGTTTTATGCAAGTTCATATGCAAGTTCATATGCAAGTTTTATGCAAGTTTTATGCAAGTTCATATGCAAGTTTTATGCAAGTTTATATGCAAGTTCATATGCAAGTTTTATGCAAGTTCATATGCAAGTTCATATGCAAGTTTGTCTCTTTTTATGATGTACATAACATATGCAAGGTTGTCCCTATGTATGACATGTTATGTAAACGAATTACGTGGGAAACGATGGGGTTAATATGCATGATTATAAAAAGGTGTAAAGTTGTTAGGATTAAGCATAACATAAAGTGAATGGACATAATTGGGAATTTACCTATTAAGTTAGGTCTACCCACATTATGGAGTTAGGAATTTACCTATTAAGTTAGGTCTACCCACACTATGGAATTGGGAATTTACCTATTGAGTTAGGTCTACCCATATTCTTAAAAATGTGTAATTAATTAGGGATAATTAATTATGGGGGTGATTAATTAGGTGTAATTAATCAACTAAGACACGAGGTTGGACCCTTTTGTAGCGGAAGTCTGCCCGGAACCGACCGGCCATCCAGCGGCTACAAATGATTGGCCCAATGTGAGAGGTCTTAGTCATAAATTAAATACGTGATTAAAGTAAAGACACGAGGTTAGACCCTTTTGATGACAGAAGTCTGCCCGGAACCAACCGGCATATCCAGCAGTCATAAAAGACGGTCTAATGTGAGAGGTCTTTATGAGGTCATGATCTTAATTAATTAATTAAGAAACACTTAACCATATTAGCATGTAGAGGGACATGAGGGGTTAAGTGGGTGCCTTGGGTGGCATGTGGAAATCTAGTGGGTTGCCTTGGGTGGCAATAGAAAATACGATTAGAATACTTAACCAAGTGGAAACATGTAATTAAACATGATTAAAGGGTTAAGTGGGATGCACTAGAAAAAGGGACAAGCTTAGGTGGGTAGCTTGTGGGGGCCCATTTCAACCAGTAACCCATATGTATCTTATTGGGCTCGACCCATGTCGAGGACGGGACACGCGTACTGGGCTTGACTATAAGAGGCCAAAACGGGTTAGCGGTGGCAACGCAAGTCCAACGGGTTTCATATGCGTGTATGGACCCGGGCTGGTAGGTAAGACATTGTTGCATCGTGTAGATATAAGCCGTGCACCGTTAATTATATCGGGTTGCCACTTTGGGGAGTGATACACCCCACTGTGGGGCCGGCACGGGTATCTACGGTAGGGAGCCGATCGCTTGGGAGTAGTGGGTACACCTAGTGGAGATAGGGGCAGACGGCACCTATGTAGTCAGCTAGGGGTATACGAAACTACTGGGTAAATTTTCTAAGTCCTTGGGAGGGATCAACCTTTAAGTAGGAATGACTGGTGTGGTGCAGTGTAGTAATTATCCTTGGGTGGGTAAATGCGTCTTTATCGTTATCTTAGTTCAGTCTAAGTCTGATTGGCTACTGAGTGTAGTCATTTATCCCCAGTCACACCGTACCAAGTTATATCATATCCTTATTACTTTAATGATTACATTGTTAAAGTTATAGGACTCGCTCAGACTTATGTCTGACCCCGTTGTTTTTTTATCTTTTTCCCAACCCTCAGGTTCTCAGGGTGGGCCCAGCACGAGTGGGCTTTGATCAGGCTGCTTTTATTACTCTCTTGGAGCTTGGACCCTAGATGTAGAGCTCATCTTACCCTTTTCTTTTATGGCTATCAGTTCATGTATTGGGATTATGTATTTTTATTTAGCAGGATGGATATTTGTACTTGACTTCTATTATGGTTTTGTGATGTAACCAGACATGTTTTATTTTCCGCTGCAATTCAAATGATGTTTTAAATTTTCAAAGTATTACTTATATCTGTCTTGCTGTAATTACTCTGTTCTATATTCACTCAAAATACTCCACCGATGTTATGGCATTCCCTTAGAGAGTGACCATAGCGGGCGTGGGGTGTTACACGTGGTATCAGAGCAAAGGTTACCGGAACAGATAAAATTTTTAGAAAACTATTTTTCTAAAGACATTTTTGGAAGAGATATTTTCAAAAACATGTCTTTAAAGAGAAAAGCTTTTGAAATAAAAGCATAATCCCTGATAGCCATATCTTTATCTTTCGAATTCCCCGTTTTGAATCTTTCCTTTTTCGTTTCAGCATGACTGAGGATCTTAACTTTCCGGAAGGTGTGACGGTACCAGTATGGTATAGGAGATTGATGGAGGCAAGGGCCACCACTGCGGGTCCAGTAAATGGTCCTGCACCAACCGTAGCACCCGATCTTCCTCCTCCCCCTCCTCCTCGCACGGATACTTTTGCTAAGACTTGCAAGGAATTTAAAGCTATGGGAGGGAAACCTTTTCAAGGATCTGAAACTTTTGTGGAGGCTAGAGATTGGATTAAGGAGGTGGAAGAGTTGATAGATATCTTCGAGATGGAAGAAGGAAAGAAAGTCAAGTTAGCTACTTGGTTAATGAAGGGAGAGGCCTCATTCTGGTGGGAGGTCACTAATGGAGAACGCCCCGTTGACTCTTGGGCGGATTTTAGGCAAAGATTTGTGGCAAAGTTTCTCTCAAGGGCGGAGGAAAACTTGTATATGGAAAGGTTCTTGACTCTAAAGCAAGGAAATCTCTCAGTGAAGGAATATGTCAACAAGTTTAATCAATTGGCAAGGTTTGGCCTAGACATGGTGAATACACCGGAGAAGAAGGCTTTGAGGTTCGTGAAAGGCTTGAATGAACCGATGCATGGGTTGGCTATGACTCATATCCCTATGGGGGCCACCTTCGAGAAGCTAGTTGACATGGCACTCATGCATGAAGAAGAGAAGGGTCCCAATGCTAATAAGGCACCCGATAAGAAGGGAGATCAAAAGAGACCTCAGCAACAACAGCAAAACAAAGGTGGGAAAGGCAACGGTGGCAAGGGGAAGAAGAAGTGCTTCAATTGTGGGATACCAGGTCACATAAGCAAAGATTGTAGAAAGAAGAGGAAGACTGGTTGCTTTCATTGTGGCGAAGCAGGGCATCTAGTGAAGGATTGCCCTAAGAAGGGGCAAAGGACGGGATCTACCTCAGGAGGACAGATGCAAGCTCTTATGGCACCGGGTCAGGCTAGGGGGCAAGTACAGGCTCTCGCGGTTCCACCGATTCAGGAAAGAGGTAGAACTATTTCCGTTGAAAGTCTGGTTTTTCTATTTGATCATCCTGTCCGTACATTGTTTGATTCAGGCGCATCGCATTCGTTTATCTCATCATCATTAGTTGAGTCACTGCACTTAGACACCAGTCTTGTAGATGATCCCTTGGTTGTTTCAAACCCAATTGGGGGCTCCACTTATTTGTCCATGATATGTTTGGGTTTGAAGATTTCTATACTTAGCATTGAGTTTAGATGTGATGCTTTTGTTTTGGGCTTCACGGGCTATGGGTTAATTTTGGGCATGGACTGGTTATCCAATAATGGTGCTGTTCTTGATTGCGAAAGGAGAGTTGTTAGGCTCATGACCCGCTTGGGTAACACTCTCGAGATCTCTTGTAATCCCATGGATTCTGTTATGCTAAGTTATCTTGAATCGCTTGACGCTTCGGTCGAGAGTTTGCAATCTGTTAGAGTGGTCCGGGAATACTCGGATGTGTTTGAGGAGGTGAAGGGCTTACCTCCGAAGCGGGAGATTGACTTCCGAATATATCTGGTGGATAATGCTAAACCTGTATCTTTACCAGTGCGCCACATGGCTCCTCGTGAGAGGAGGGAACTCCATAAGCAAGTAGGGGAGTTGCTTGGGAAGGGGTTCATAAGACGAAGTATATTGGAGTGGGGTGCTCCAGTAGTTTTTGCTACGAAGGCGGATGGGTCCCTCAGACTTTGTGTAGACTATAGAGAACTCAACAAGCTCACAAAGAAGAATAGACACCCATTTCCGAGGATTGATGATCTTTTTGATCAATTGGTTGGCGCTTCAGTATTTTCTCAGTTGGACTGAGCCACGGGGTTTCATCAGTTGAGGGTGGCTGAGGATAGCATAGACAAGACTGCCTTTAGGACTCCGGATGGTTTCTATGATTGGCTGGTGATGCCATTTGGGTTGACGAACGCCCCTGCATACTTTGTTGATTTGATGAGCAGGGTGTTCAGGGAGTTCCTTAATAAGTTCGTGGTGGTCTTTGTGGATGATATCTTAGTATTTTCTAAGAGTGAAGAAGAGCATGCCCTACATCTTGGGGAGGTGTTGAAGACTCTTCGAGCACATAGCCTTAAGGCTAAATTCTCTAAATGTCACTTCTGGAGGAAGGAAGTGCGGTTCTTGGGGCACGTGGTCTCCATGGAAGGGATAGCTGTGGATCCCGCAAAGGTAGTATCAATTCAGGATTGGAAGGTTCCGAAGAATGCTACCGAAGTGAGAAGTTTCTTGGGTTTGGCGGGTTATTATAGGAAGTTTATCAAAGACTTCGCGAAGATATCAGCCCCATTAACCCGCTTAACGAAGAAGAATCTTGTTTTCACATGGGACGTAGATTGTGATGATGCGTTCCGACGATTAAAGAGAGCTTTAACCACTGCTCCAGTTTTAGTATTGCCAGATGGGAGTAAGCCATTTGTTGTCTATACCGATGCTTGTGGGACAGGACTGGGCGCAGTCTTAATGCAAGAGGGAAGGGTAATAGCCTATGGTGGAAGGCAGTTGAGAATGCATGAGAAAAATTACCCTACCCATGATTTAGAGTTGGCCGCTATTGTTTTCGCGCTTAAGATTTGGCGCCATTATCTTCTTGGTGAGAGATTCGAATTGTTCACTGACCACAAATCATTGAAGTACTTGTTTTCTCAGAAGGATTTGAATTTGAGACAGCAAAGGTGGATGGAGTTCTTAGCATCCTATGATTTCGAGATAGCGTATACCCCTGGCAAGGGTAACGTGGTGGCGGACGCCTTGAGCAGAAAGAGGTTGTCCTTGAGTCCATTGTTCGTGGAACGACGAAGCTTGGAATTTATCTCGATGTTTGATTTCAGACCTTCCATTAACTATATACCCAGTTTGCTAGCATCCTTGGAGGTCAGACCTACTCTTTTGGGCCGGATTGGAGAAGCACAGAGGGACGACCCAGAGTTGGTTGAGTTGGTAGAGAAGCTCATAAGGGGGGAGTCGTCCAGCCATTTGAGTAGGTACACCCTAGACGATAGGGGGTGCTTGCGTAGAGACGGTAGACTTTGTGTACCGCAAGACGAGGGTTTGAGGAAGGCTATTCTTGATGATGCACACCGTTCTAGGATGACTATTCATCCCGGTGGGGACAAGATGTACCAAGACATGAAGCGGGTTTTCTTCTGGGCCGGTATGAAGAAAGATGTGGTCGAGTATGTCGCTCGATGCTTGGTATGCCAACAAGTGAAGGCGGAGCAAAAGAAACCTGGTGGGTTGCTTCACCCATTGGAAGTTCCGCAATGGAAGTGGGATAGCGTCTCGATGGATTTTATTGACGGGTTACCCAAATCAAGAAAGGGTAATACGGGAATTTGGGTTGTGGTAGACAGACTTACTAAAAGCGCCCATTTCATACCTGTAAAGAGCAAGAGGACTGCTCCATGGCTAGCTTCAGTATATCTTCGAGAGATAGTTCGATTGCATGGGGTACCCTCTAGCATAGTGAGTGATCGAGATCCTATCTTCACTAGCGAGTTCTGGAGAAGTTTGCAAGAAGCAGTGGGGACTCAATTGTGTCTGAGCACCGCATATCATCCTCAGACGAACGGCCAGACTGAGAGGGTGAATCGTGTCCTAGAAGACCTTTTGAGGCTTTGTATCTTGGATTTTGGAGGTACATGGGAAGAGCATCTTCCATTGGTGGAGTTCGCATATAATAATAGCTTTCAGTCTAGTATTGGTATGGCTCCTTTCGAAGCTCTTTATGGAAGGCCTTGTCGATCACCTGCATGTTGGTGGGAATCTACAGATAAGATCTTGCTTGGGCCTGATATGGTTAGGGAGACTTCTGAGAAGGTTGACTTGATTCGAAGGAGGATGAAAGCAGCGCAGGATAGGCAAAAATCTTATGCGGACAAGATAAGGACGGATCTTGAGTTTGAATTTGGGGACATGGTCTTTGTCAAAGTGTCTCCGTTACGAAATGTGGTTCGCTTTGGATCTGTTGGGAAGTTAGCACCAAGGTTCGTAGGGCCATTTCCTATTAAGGAAAGGATTGGACGGATGGCGTATAGAGTGGAGTTGCCCGACAGACTTAGTGGTGTACATGATGTATTCCATGTGTCCCATTTGAGGAAGTGCTTACATGAGACCGCAGAGGTGGTAGAGCCGAGCTTGCTTAAAGAAGTGGAAGTAGAGCGTGATGCGACTATTCGACGAGCTCCTACCCGCATCCTTGGGTCAGAGACTAGGAAATTGAGGAATCGAGAGGTTCAACTAGTCAAAGTACAATGGGGAGAAGATGAGAGCAACGCAACTTGGGAAACGGAAGCGAAGATGCGTTCATTGTACCCGTTCCTTTTTGAGGGTATGTCTTTTAACTTCTCCTTTATCGTTTGTCTAGTACCTATCTTATCTTTAGTATGTCCTCTCATTTGTACCTTTGACCTTTAGATAGGGTAAACCTATGGTTGAAACATGTGTTTGAGACATGTTATGTTTGATGGATGCATGTGGATGCAAGTGGTTGCTAGTGGTTGCCCGTGGATGCATATATACACACTCTAGGCACTAGATCGGCTCAATCACTTCATATTGCATATTGCATAAAATTGTGTGTAGGAAGCTATATTTATGGATGTATAATGATTGTGTTATCATATGGATGATGCATTTTGGTGAATGATTGTGCACTCATGTAGATATTGTATGTGTCGATAGGGTTCTCTCGCATACATAATGGATGCATGACACTATCATGGTTTGCATATGTTCATACATTAGATAGAGAACATATACACACACTTTTTGCATATGCTCATACATCATTAGAAATTGTTTTAAGGACAATGGATGCCCGTGTTTGATGGATTGAGTAGATGGTTGTTTGGATGGTAGGATATGCATTCTCCTTAGCTTAGAGATTTCGGGGACGAAATCCTTTAAGGAGGGGAGAATGTAACACCCCGAATTTCGGTTAATGCTAAAATTCACTAATTGCAGAATAAATAATCTCAAATGTGAGAATTGGGGGAAACAGGCTGCATCATTGCGTTCGTCTCGGAAAAATACACAGAATAGAGTCCGAAATTTTGTAAATCGGAGTCCGTATGGCCCAGTTATGGCCCAATGAAGTTTGCAGAAAATTCAAAGTTAAAAACAGATTTAAAAATTAAAAATCAGATTTCGAAATTGGAGCCAGCAGGGGGCCAGGCGGGAAACTTCCCGCCCTACCCATGTCGACAGGGCTGTCGACAGGCCTGTCGACTGGGGAGTCGACTGCCCTGTCGACTTGCCTGTCGACACAGGGTGTCGAGCCAGTTGGCTTGGGTGCACCAGATCTGGTTTTCTGGCTAGGGCTGGGCTGTGTTCTAGAGGCTTCCTAAATCTGACGGACCTAATCTAGCCTAGGGTTAATCCTATGGTCTAAAACACACCCTAATCCTATAAATATACCCTAATGCAAGCCTAATCCATACTAAAAATAGAAATGATGGCATCATGCCGCCAAAATCAAACTTAGGAGGAGCCTCCACTAGTTTATGAAGGAAGTTGCAAGCTAATCAACCTCTAATCATCATCTCCTTCAAATATTGCAACTAGTTTTACTTCATAAGTTTGCTAATCTTGGTTTTGGTGAGTTCCTATGCCTTTAGCAAGTAATTGCTAAACTAATTAGGATAGGATATTAGGAGGCTATGGATGTAAATGTGGATTATGCAAGTTGTGGTTGTCATATGTTATAGGTTCATATGTAAACTTGCCTCTTTTATGATATGATGTGTCATGTAAGTTCATATGCAAGTTTTATGCAAGTTTATATGTAAGATCATATGCAAGTTAGTCTCTTTTTATGATATGCATAACATATGCGAGTTTGCCTTTGTGATATGACATGATTCATGTGCAAGTTAGTCTCTTTTTATGATATGCATAACATATGCGAGTTTGCCTTTGTGATATGACATGATTCATATGCAAGTTAGTCTCTTTTTATGATATGCATAACATATGCAAGTTTGCCTTTGTGATATGACATGATATGCAAGTTGATATGCAAGTTCATATGCAAGTTTTATGCAAGTTTATATGCAAGTTCATATGCAAGTTTTATGCAAGTTCATATGCAAGTTCATATGCAAGTTTTATGCAAGTTCATATGCAAGTTTTATGCAAGTTTATATGCAAGTTCATATGCAAGTTTTATGCAAGTTCATATGCAAGTTCATATGCAAGTTTGTCTCTTTTTATGATGTACATAACATATGCAAGGTTGTCCCTATGTATGACATGTTATGTAAACGAATTACGTGGGAAACGATGGGGTTAATATGCATGATTATAAAAAGGTGTAAAGTTGTTAGGATTAAGCATAACATAAAATGAATGGACATAATTGGGAATTTACCTATTAAGTTAGGTCTACCCACATTATGGAGTTGGGAATTTACCTATTAAGTTAGGTCTACCCACACTATGGAATTGGGAATTTACCTATTGAGTTAGGTCTACCCATATTCTTAAAAATGTGTAATTAATTAGGGATAATTAATTATGGGGGTGATTAATTAGGTGTAATTAATCAACTAAGACACGAGGTTGGACCCTTTTGTAGCGGAAGTCTGCCCGGAACAGACCGGCCATCCAGCGGCTACAAATGATTGGCCCAATGTGAGAGGTCTTAGTCATAAATTAAATACGTGATTAAAGTAAAGACACGAGGTTAGACCCTTTTGATGACAGAAGTCTGCCCGGAACCAACCGGCATATCCAGCAGTCATAAAAGACGGTCTAATGTGAGAGGTCTTTATGAGGTCATGATCTTAATTAATTAATTAAGAAACACTTAACCATATTAGCATGTAGAGGGACATGAGGGGTTAAGTGGGTGCCTTGGGTGGCATGTGGAAATCTAGTGGGTTGCCTTGGGTGGCAATAGAAAATACGATTAGAATACTTAACCAAGTGGAAACATGTAATTAAACATGATTAAAGGGTTAAGTGGGATGCACTAGAAAAAGGGACAAGCTTAGGTGGGTAGCTTGTGGGGGCCCATTTCAACCAGTAACCCATATGTATCTTATTGGGCTCGACCCATGTCGAGGACGGGACACGCGTACTGGGCTTGACTATAAGAGGCCAAAACGGGTTAGCGGTGGCAACGCAAGTCCAACGGGTTTCATATGCGTGTATGGACCCGGGCTGGTAGGTAAGACGTTGTTGCATCGTGTAGATATAAGTCGTGCACCGTTAATTATATCGGGTTGCCACTTTGGGGAGTGATACACCCCACTGTGGGGCCGGCACGGGTATCTACGGTAGGGAGCCGATCGCTTGGGAGTAGTGGGTACACCTAGTGGAGATAGGGGCAGACGACACCTATGTAGTCAGCTAGGGGTATACGAAACTACTGGGTAAATTTTCTAAGTCCTTGGGAGGGATCAACCTTTAAGTAGGAATGACTGGTGTGGTGCAGTGTAGTAATTATCCTTGGGTGGGTAAATGCGTCTTTATCGTTATCTTAGTTCACTCTAAGTCTGATTGGCTACTGAGTGTAGTCATTTATCCCCAGTCACACCGTACCAAGTTATATCATATCCTTATTACTTTAATGATTACATTGTTAAAGTTATAGGACTCGCTCAGACTTATGTCTGACCCCGTTGTTTTTTTATCTTTTTCCCAACCCTCAGGTTCTCAGGGTGGGCCCAGCACGAGTGGGCTTTGATCAGGCTGCTTTTATTACTCTCTTGGAGCTTGGACCCTAGATGTAGAGCTCATCTTACCCTTTTCTTTTATGGCTATCAGTTCATGTATTGGGATTATGTATTTTTATTTAGTAGGATGGATATTTGTACTTGACTTCTATTATGGTTTTGTGATGTAACCAGACATGTTTTATTTTCCGCTGCAATTCAAATGATGTTTTAAATTTTCAAAGTATTACTTATATCTGTCTTGCTGTAATTACTCTGTTCTATATTCACTCAAAATACTCCACCGATGTTATGGCATTCCCTTAGAGAGTGACCATAGCGGGCGTGGGGGTGTTACACGTATGGTCATGTAACTTTGGAAGACAACTAGTGGGGTCATCTCCCATGTTCATGATTTTTGCCAATTTTTAGATGACCGTTTGCCCCTAGCTGATATTGTTTCGGCCATAACTTTTTATTGGAAAGGATTTTTGACCTGAAACCACTTCCATTAGATCCGGATGATAGTTTACCTTTCCGTAGAGTGGTCGTATGTGAAAAACGAACATAACGTTTGGGAGATATGGCTGAAATAAGGTTTAGAAGGTGAAAAACTGCTTAACCGGGCCAAATGAGGTAATTAGTGAATGGGCCCATAACCCATTTTGGAACTAGGCTTATGGGGAGGCTGAAATGAGTTAGGTTTTCATTCTATTTCAGTTTTCTAGCCGCTATTTACCTCTTAGAAACCCTAACAATGACCTCCACTTTCTAGAATCATTTCTAATCACCGTTTAATCAAGGATTAGCCTAACCTACACCAAATTAAGGAGAAATAGCACCAAAGCAAGGTTGGAGCTACTGTTAGACATTGGTATTCACCCAAATCATAGGAGTTTCAGTTCTGAAAGCTTTAATTGTGGCAAAGGTGAGTGATTAGCCTTGTTTTTACACTAATGAACGTTAATTAAGGGTAATTATTGAATTTATACATGATTAAATTCTGGAAAAATATTTATAAATTTCGAAATATTGTTTTAGGCGCTGTTAGAAATTTCGGTTAATTTGGTTAAGTTTTGCTAATCCTATCATTAGTTATACTTAAACATGATTGAAGGGAAAACATGGGTTTTTGGGTATGTTTGATCTATGTTATCATGAGGTTTGTTATTTTGGTGTTTGTGGATGACTATACATGTTGCTATGACTATTTGGAATGATTTGTGATTGCATAGAAAAGTTAGATTGGTCAAAAACGCCGTCGTATGGCGTAAATAGCTTGTTGGAAAAGTTGCAGGAATTGGTCATGGACCCGTTCGTGAAGCACCATAGCGACCCGACCACCCGACCCCGTTCGTGAACACATATGGCGAACCGATCTCCGATAGTGAAGGACTATCATGAGTCGTACCACCCCTTCATGAGCTAATGGCGATGAACAAAGACTACGATCCATGCTTGGAGAAGGACCACGATCCGTGCTTGGAGGAGGACCACGATCCATGCTTGGAGGAGGACCACGACCCAGATGCTCGTCACGAGCCACCCACGAGTCACGAACCGTAGCACCATGAATGAAGGAGTCACGAATCGAGCATATCTGAGCTGAAGTATGGACACGATTGGAAACTGAGTGCGAACGGGATAATGACCAAACCTGAGATGCAAAGGTAGTCCAAATGAGAAGTTTGTACTCAAAATCTTGAAGGGAACCAACGAGTCAACTTCATGATTGGGCTTTACTGCAGGACATGTGCAAAGGGGTTATCGATATCCATAGCTTTAGTTCACCACTTAGAGACTGGTTAGTCGTTATGGATCAGTGCAATGGGGTCATAGTGACTCCATGGAGCAAAGTGATCATAGCAAAAGATTGGGTGATCGAGTGGCGAGTATCGTAAGCTTTATGCACTGAGTGAGAGATGTGAAGATGATTGCTATGTTTGATGTTTGATATCACCATGACCCCCAAACCCCCCATTTACACCTTGTGTTAGTGTCACCTTAGAGTATTGTACATCCTGTTGTGCTAACTCTTTGGTTGCAGGTCCAAGTTCAAGTATGATTGGATTATATCTGTTATTGTTCTGTTTTGTTGCTTATCGCTCATACCAGACTTTTGTCTGACCCAGAGTTTTATGTCTCTTCTTATTGCTCTGGGTGCTCCTAAATGAGCAAACTAGAGATAGGTCAGGTGGATATGCACGAGTAGATGTCCGGAGACGAGCAGGAGCTTACACGTACCATTTATACATATATTCTCCTTGTGTCGCTGCTGGTCACTAATTTAGGCATTATTAGTGTACCTTTCTTATTTTGCTTTAGAGACAATTTTTTTTTAAAAGTTGTAATAATGATGATGTGGAACATAAACTGTATTTTGGATTTTCCGCTACTATGATGGTTTAGTTTTCAGCTTATGCACTGTCTCACCTGTTTTATGTCAAAGGTATGTTACTATTATATTTTATTCCATGCGCTGTGAGACATTCTACAGGTTCCTTGCTAGTTCAAATTTCCTTCTTTCCTTTCTTTGGCGACCGTCCCGTGCTGATTGGACATTGGCACATCGCACTTTCATTGGAATGTCGGCTGGTGCGGGGCGGGCCGTCACATTTGGTATCAGAGATCTAGGATACATAGTTAACCTAGGGAAAGACACCAGGGAGAGATAGTATATGTATATGAGAGCGCGTATTTGTGATATTTTGGTTTTCAAAAGCTATATATACACTATTAGTATATTTAAGGATGAAGTAGCGCTGCACTGGCACCACTGAAGAGATGGTTAATCGTTTTCTCCTTATAGATTAAATGATGTGCTGAAATACTAGGGGTACTGGTAGAGGAGCCAATAATGGGAATGCTCCTGATACGAGGACGATGTTTACAATCTTCATGCGAGAGATGCTTAGGGATGCTCGGGGAGCAGTTTCCAATGCTGCTAACTATGGTGGTGCAGTAGTGTAGGCACCTAGGGCCGATTTTGCCAAGCTTAACAAGGATTATACTAGTCTTGGTGGGAATCCGTTCCATGGAACGGAGTCGGCTACAGATGTTCAAGATTAGTTGAATAGTTGTGAGCGCATCTTTGTGGAGTTGGGAATCGATGATGCCATGAAGAGAAAGCTAGCATTACGTCAGCTTTAAGGACGAGCTATGTATTGGTGGAATAATATTAAAGCAGCTACTCCTGAAGATCAAGTTACTTGGAATCAGTTTATGGCTTGTTTCAGCGAAAAGTTCATTCCAGCTGCTCACAAATCTGAATTGTTTAGGAAATTTTTGGAGCTTAAGCAGAATGGTAGGGCAGTCTCGGAATATATTGCTGAGTTCGATACTTTATCGAAGTATGGATTATCTCTTATCGACACTGCCGAGAAGAAGAACGGGAAGTTCACAACGGGCTTAGATAAGTACTTAAGGGAAAGGCTGATAAACCACATCAACGAGATGTTTGAGTCTATAGTGGGGAAAGCTATGAGATCGGAGAGTCTTTACCCTAAGTCAAAGGTCGATGTTGCTATTGCATCTGTAGAGGAACCAAAGCCGCATGAAAGAGGTGAAGGTAAGAAGGAGTCTCAGAATAAGAGAAAACAAGATCAGACCAAGGGTGGTAAGAAAAATAATGACAAGAAAGATAAAGAGTGTGTTAGTTGTGGCAAGAAGGGCCACTATGCTAGAGATTGTCAGGAAAAGCCTAGGGAAAAAAAGTGCTTCAGTTGCGGCCAAGTGGGACATCACAAGGATAATTGCCCGCAACTCCCTAAAGAGAAGCAGATTGTGAAAGCATATGCTATCAACGTTGTTCCTTCTTCGTCGAATGTCCCAACTGCGGTGGAGAAGGAAAAGGGTGCCATTATTCGAGGTATGCTTTCTATTTATGATATTTCTGTTCTAGTTTTGTTGATAGCGAGGCATCCTATTCCTTCATATCTAGTGACCTGGTAGATAAGTTGGGATTGGAACCTGAGATAGTCGATAGACCTTTAGTTGCGACGAACCCAATAGGTGGTTCGACTAGTCTTTGCTTGATTTGTTGTAATGTGGTCTTATCGAGTTATGGATGTATGTTTTCTTGTGATTGCTTAGTTGTTTTGCTAGTATCATCTCATGTAGATTGTCTGAATTCAGAGGAGATGTTCATTGAGTGCTTTTCTGATATTCGTTTAGGCCTTTGGGGCTTGTGCTTAGGGAATGTCGAGTTCGACTAGGATGGTTTACGTGAGATATAAGAAGTTGTTGTGATTTCCATTAAATGATATCTCGGCTTACTCGAGGAGTGATGTGCAGCCGTGACATGAGAAGATTGTTCAATGGTATGGGCTGATGCGAGTTAGACTCGATAGGGTTATGAGATGACTCGAGTGGGACTCGAGAAAGATGCAAAGTAATGGATTGTTTAGGGCCCTATATTGATGTTCTTTTTGAAGGAATAGGATGTGTTCGTTGATCATGGAAGATGCAACGAAGGATTAGGACGGCTCAAGTTGGACTTGAACTCGTAAAAGAAAATAGGTGTTCGTTGATCATGGAAGATGCAATGAAGGATTAGGACAACTCAAGTTGGACTGGAACTCGTAAAAGAAAATAGGTGTTCGTTGATCTCGGAGATGCAACGAATAGGGAGATGACTCATGCTGGATAAGAGTTTGTCGGTAATGGATACTCAAGACTGGGCCTGAGTTTATGGGTAATAGATTGACTCAAGATGGACTCGAGAAGGCTGCAAGGAAATGGATTGGCTCGAGTTGGACTCGGGAGGGAAGCAAGATAAGGGATAGACTTGGGTGGGTCGATTCAAATAAATATATACGTTCTAATTCTATTCAAAATAAATTTCTCGTTGTTATAATAAAAAATAATTCATTTTAAATATTCAAAATCCACTAAAATTTCCAAAATAAAATTTTTAAATTGGTTCAGATTTTCCGGGTTGTTACAATCTCCCCTACTTAAAATCTTTTCGTCCTCGAAAAGGAACGGAGCTGAAAGTTGTTTTACAAACCAACTCAATTTTCAGTTTGGCTTTCATTCTTCAACTTTTCAGTTTCTAAGAATTATCCAATTCTTCAAAAATTTGGCTAACACCCTAAATTTTCGAAAAATTTAGCCATAACTTCCTTTGTACGGGAGCACCGGGAAAATCCCCAAACCGCCACACATGCCCTCTCATCTCAAAAAGAAAAAGAAAAAGCCAATCGGCTCATAATATCATCCAAACCCAATAAATTTATAAACATGTACCTATTTGTCGGGCACACAATTTTATTCCTCTTCTCTAGCCTCCTTGCTGTGACCTGTTCACACATATATATGTACATGCATGCATTTCCAAACAATTTTCAATACAGTTCAATATTTGGTACAATTTGGCTAAATTTACCATTCATTCACATAATGGTATAAAGGAATAATCATACAACACAATCATCAATCGATTAGTGGATTAACTTTTCAAATGCATAACTCTGATACATATACAGAAAATCATGTTTTTGATGCCAATTCACAACAATATATCCTATCTAGTTTTGGTTCTCACACCAGCCAATTGGAAATATATATAGAAATCCCACTTTCGAAACTCGAACACAAATACTGATGATGCACATGATATCATTAGTATCATCTCCGGGCAACTAGAGTGTGACTCTATATCTATCCAGTATATTAAAACTTCTAATATACATTTGCAAGGCGTATATGGAAAATCTTTATATATTGGATTGCCCAAATTCAATACAAATAAAATATTAAAATACGTATAAAATTGTTTAAATTCTAAAAAAAAAAATCTTTCATTTTTATTTTAGAAATAATACTCCTCACACTCATTCTAAGATACTACAGATCATATCTCTAACGAGTCATTCTTATTGGATATTGCTAATCCAGTCTCTGATGAATTCTTTCGTTTGGTTCTAATGCGTCTTGCCTCGAGCTCTGTAAACCAGAGCTCTGATACCAAATGTGGTAACCCAAACTTCCCTGGTCTCCAAAGGGAAGAGAAAGAATGGATTGAGTTGAGAACACAACAAATCAGAACACAAAAAGAAGAACATTTTATTGCTTACTACAACAATTTACATCAGAGTACAAGAATATACAGAGTATGAATAAATATTACACATCAGAGATTAAAATACATTACTTAGCAGCATAAAATAATGCAAAACACAACTGAAGGTGATATACGGATACAGAGCTTTTCGAATATCATTCTAGCTGTAAACCAGGATCCTATGAATATAAATCTGCAAAACCAAAACTACTAGCTGCCCGTGTGGAAAATAAGGGCATCCAGAGTTTTGGTTAAAACAATAAACTCCAGGTCAGTCATGTGACTGGTGTGAGAACCAAAACAGTTATTAAATATTTATTTTAAAAATAAAGTAAATCAAGGGACATCACCGTATAACGCGGAACGGGTTTCCTCCCAAGAATACCAGTGCATAAAACAAACAGCGCAATGCTTTCTGGAAAAATGAAGCTATTATAAGACTCAGGTCCCATCACACAATGCAACGCAAGCCGGAGGATAGAGTTTCACCTTATAATAGCCAAGCATGCTTGGTACGTTTAAAACAAATCATTTTGATACTATTATAGTGTAAAGTGTAGCAAACAACTTTAAATATAAATGTATCAATCATAGACGGCATAGTGCACCATACGACTATGTCGCCATACTAGGCTCTACAATCAAAATCGAAATGTCACGTATTGGAAATTGGATTTCCGTCAAGAGTCCAGGCAAGGGATGTACTCCTAACCGCTTTGAGACACTCTAGCAAATGCCACGGGATTATGCACTCTGGGCAGCCCCTGGATCATGCAGTGTTGGGCCTCCGTTACGTTTGAGGATTGGCAATTCCTGAACACACGTTTCCTTGTCCTATAGGACCTATCGATCGGCTACGTAGAGACTGATACAATCGAGGCGCCTCGCAATCCAATAACCACATAGGTAAATATAATATAAATGTCAGGGCTTTTAAAACGCTGACACCACCCATAGCTAGGAAGAAACGTCATGAACTGACTGCGTTCCCTTATCCCTTTTTGACTCATACTGAGGTGTGAGGCTCGCGAATTAACGCCATACACAAAGCTACGCTGTATTAAAGTCGTACTTTGATCATCAACCACAAGACTCTGCTTTTCAACAAATGCCTTGATCATTGCATATCAGCATGCCACATAGGCAATTCATGCCATGCGATTGATATCTATCGATATATAACCTCTAAGCTCGTACGTCTCAGAGAAGGGCGTTAAGCAAGAGAATAAATTCTCCGCTGCCAAACAGATATATATTTAACAGAAATTAATCAACACAGAATAAAATCCAATGTTAGACAGACAATCCATTTACAAGTTCGTTTTGGGTCCGAACGAAACCGGAGGCACCTTATTCCTCTTCCGTATGTCTAATATAGGAGAGAGGTCCTCGCATATCCATCGATCTCCAAGTACGTCTGGACAATCACCACTTATTACCTCGTTTTGGGTGTACAGCCCAATCAAGACATCAGTAATCATCCAAACGATGTGAAGACCTACGGTCTTCAACCACCGTCTTCATCGTCGACATATCGTCGAATCAGTTATTCAGAATGGGTATAAACGCGGCCTTTCCGAATAACTCGCGTATATAATAAACAAGTGCTATAAAAACACAACATATGCCTCATTCCAATTCTGAATATTCTTTTATTCAAATATTCACATTCTTTGGGAAAGGTTCCCATTAATTTTATCAAAGATAAATTCTTTAAATTTATTCTTTAATCTTCCTTTGGATGTCAATTCAAACCAAATTATGGTTTTCCAACTAGTCGGGATTAGTGCACTATACCGAAGTAATCATTAATTTAATTTCCCAATTCCAACCTATTCATCCCATGGAGCAAAACTAGTATTACCCCATAACTAACACCATGGTATTATCGGTAAATCAATCACCATTTCCCATTCAAATCTAATTAAAGATTTAACTATCGCTAGGAGCAAAACTGGCGATTCCCCATTCTCGATTAATTCAATCTAATTAAAGATTGCTTAAAACTCTACTTGGTTTTAATCTTCCCAAAAATCAATATTAGTGATTATTTAACTTCAGAAACCATATCCTGTCTTTAACTGGGTTAAAGAACAAGTGTCCTTTAAAACACGGTTCACGACAAACCCAAAATCACATTCCATTCCATCGGTCTTTAACCGTAAATTAACAAGTGAACAATTTCCTAAGTATTAACCCCGAAGGCCGAAACCAACATCAGATCAATACCCAGAAAACCATTCAACTTAACTAATCTCCAGTTAATTTCTGATTTTCTTAACCCCGTTGGGTCTAAGAACAGTATTATTAAAGATACCATTCACGACGACCCAAAATTTCATTCCATTGTTAATCGGGTTAAAGAATAAGTATTATTTTAAAACACTGTTAACGATAAACCCAAATCACATTCCATTAATTATGGAATCTTCACGGAAAAACAAATCAATATATAATCGATATCAATTTCCGTATCTAACCAATAATATAAATGGAATAACTGCAAAGCCTTTTTAAATTCCATATGTATTAACAGTCTTCCTCCATAGAAGTTCACTTTGATTATTATCAATCGAATTCCATTCAATTCCAATTTAATATATTAAATTGGAAAACTTTACTTTGGAAAATTCCTGTTAAATCTCAATAAAAAGATTTATAAATTCCAAATCACATTTCACTGTAAAGCGGGTTAAAGAATGAATGTCGTTAAAAACACAGTTCACAACAAACCCAAAATCCAATTTAAATACAAGGCTCAGAATAGAAAATATATTGGCTTATATTCAATATATAATTCTGAAACCTACAAATATCGTATTGGAATAACAATATATATATCTTCCAAATTCCTCCACAATATCCATATAATCACTGAATCCAATATCGAAATATTCCGAAAATAATTTCAATTCAAATCCATTCCAATTCATATATTGGAAATTCTAGTTATTTTTAAAACCATTTCAAATCCAATTTATTTATTTTAAAAATATTGGATTTCTAAATTCTAGTTCATAACTAGTTCATTTCGATAAAAACATATTTTTACCCTTTCAAATAGGGAATTTATCATCCCAATCCTTTCCAAATCATTTGTTATGATTTTACACAAATTATGGATGTTTTTAATAATTTTATCAAGGCCCGTACAGTCGATTTCCAGAAACGGTCATCGAATTGCACTTACAATGACCTTTTCCAAATTTGGTTTGGACATAATTCCAAATCCAACTGTTAGATTTCAAATCTTTAATATTTAGAAAGCTCTTTTCAATACGAACCCAGTGGTTCCCGTTTTAGGAGAATCCGACGGTTGGATCTCCCGTAATGTCCGTTCGAAGTCAACGGTCGAAATTTGCGCACTGCCACGGCGCGGCCCATTTTATTCAGGCCATTATATATATAATATATATATTATATATATTTCGTCGATTTCTATTTAAAACATATTTTATAAATCATTTTAAATTCATTTATTTCAACTTTGTATTCAATTTCAAAACAAATTGAATGTTCCATATCATCGATATATGATGATAGTATTTTCAAAACATTAGATTTCAAAATCATTTCCTTTTCAATATTCATTATAAAAATGAATAAAATCGATAGAAATATCATTCACGTCAAAATGGCGTCGATCTAATCAACACGGCTTTATATATTTGAATATATTCGTGTCCAACCCAAATCGGACATCAAAATGAATATTATTTTAAAATATTAATTTTTTTAAAATATTCATTATTTTAAAATATTCGTTATTTTAAAATATTCATTCTTTCCGAACTGGAATAAGACACAGTCAATTACCTTTTAATTTGATTTATATGGATTTCAAACAATCACATGTATACAGCAATAATCAAACGCATTCAACCATCATCCAGAGTGCATTCTACACTGCATAAGCATTAAATATAAATATTCAACGCTTACACAGCCTGCCAATTAATCGATCAACAAACATCTAATTATTGGGATTAGTGTACGTCATATATCATCCTAATACCCATATGGGGTTTCAATCAACAAATAATGAATTTTATATGTGCAGTTGGGCGATGTGTGAAATTTATCGTCCCAATCAATTTCAGTCAAATTTATGTACATAAACAAATCGTTCGATTTATTTATAAATATTTATTTTATTCATATACACGTTAAAAATTATATTTTTAACTATAAAATATTTTTAACTATAAAATGTTTTATTCCTTTCCACAACACGCAATAAATTTTCACAACACAAACAAACAAATAAGTCGTCCATGGTCTGTGGACAACGGGTGTCGGGTGCTGCTAAGCACATTCTGCATCCTAGTATATATTTTAACTAGAAAATAAATTAAAGTAAGAAGTTCTCACCTTTGGGATCCACTCCTCTATTCTTTCTTTCTGAACTGTTTGGATTTGTTTGAAATTCAAAGGCATCCCTTTCACGCTGTTCATATATAAAATTCATATTTTTATCGCTTTATTCCAATAAATAAAAATCATATTTTTATTTCTACTTCATATATTTTTAAAATGCTTCTTTCTATTTAAAAATTATATTTTTATATCTCTACTTCTTATATAAAGACCGGATATTTATTTAAAAACTTATATATATATATATATACAAAGATCATATTTTTGTCATGTTAATATATATATATATATAAATCTAAACTTTATACACATAAAAATCCCAACTCTATATGTAAATAAAACTATAGCTTTATATATAAATAATCCTATTTTTGACTCTCTATTTTATGTAAAGATTACATTATTAATTGCATAGATAAATAAAAACTCATAGTTGCCGAACGGAGAGGGAGAAGGGCTTGGCATCGCTGGTGGTTGCTGTCGAGGGCGGGTTATTGTAAAACTAAAAATATTGAAAATTGGGTTTTGGAGAAATGGGGGTCCACGGGGTGCTGATGTGGCGGGGGTTGTTGGTGGGAGAGGCCTGACGTAGTGGTGCGGTGTCGGCCTGGGTGATGGTTGTTGAAGGTGGACGCATTTAGGCAGTTTTAGGGCTTCAAGAGTTTGGGGTTGATTTGAACGGAGGAAGCGATGGGAGGGGGATCCACTGGTCAGCGGCATCGTCGGAGGCAGGGGAGGCTCGGCGGCGGGGGAGGTGGGGGTCCAGTGGACGGTGGCTGCTCCGGCAATGGGGAAAGGGGGTGCGAGTTTGGGATTTGGGGCTGACGGTGTGGGATTTAGGGTTTTTATTTATTTTTATTTTATAAAATCTATGGCCTTCAATATATATACATATATATATATCCCATTCGAACCCCAAATCGAACCCACCGCCAGTCGTCCCGAAGCAAAAAACCCCATTCCGAACACAATGGGATATTTCTCGCCAGCCATTTCAACCGTTTCGATCAGTTTTTATGTAAATTACAATATTAATCAATATATTTAATTTAAACGTATATTTCAATTTACTGGGGCCACATACGGACTCTAAAAATTCCCAAAAAATATTTTTTAGCTTTGTACTGACGATATGTTTCTAACAAAACTAATTTCGTCAAATTTGGAGACCGTTTGAAAAGTGGCCATTTTCTGGTCGATCCAAATTGACTTAAACTGTCAAAATACGTTTTACTTCGTCACACTCACATGTTGATCCCAAAAATTACGAATTTTGGAATCTAGCAATAACTTTACATCCCAGATCCAACAAAGGTGGTTTCGTCGAAAACGGAGGTCGTTTGCAAAATTTCCATTTTTAAGGACCGAAATTCCATAGCTCTATTCTGAATTTTCAACTGGGCGTAACTTTTTATTCCCACTATGAAATTTCAATTTTTCGGATTTGTTGGAAAGATATTTTCAAACAGATTCTAATATTTTTAGGTTCGCTAAAATCCGATTTGTTTTGAATCCTGTACGTTCATTTGAAATTTGAAATCGAATTTTCAGACTACTGCGCCATTTATAATTCCTTTTATAATTAAAAATAAATATTTTATGTTCTAACGTCGATTCAAATAAATATATACATTCTAATTATATTTAAAATAAATTTCTTGTCGTTATTATTTAAAATAATTCATTTTAGATATTCAAAATCCACTAAAATTGCCAAAATAAATTTTAAATTCGTTCGGATTTTCCGAGTTGTTACATAATTGCCATAAGATGTCTACCTAAAAGATTGTGTTTTGGGGTTTAGCCAAAGCTAAGTCAAGGCATGATTAGATATGGATCTTGGACCACCAATAATATATAAATGCACACATATTTATATAAATAGAGGAATGTTAATTTGAGTAGGAGCATATTTTAGTTTAAATTATATATTTATATTAATATAGATTTTGATTGTCAAATTTTGTATATATATATATATATATTACAAAATTGATAAATACTTATTATCTATTGCAGATATTAAATGAAATCAACTCCGATAATTTACTACTAAAATTAATCCTTAAAAGGGATAAGTTAAATAAAATCAAATTTCTTGACTAACATCGAAATTTAAGGATTGACCTCAAATAAATTAAAATGTAATTGTTTTAAAAATATAGAGGATCTAAAATGAAAGTTGATGTATGATTTCAACTGAATAAGATATGAATTTATAACAATCTAGTTATACATCTCTAATATTAAATTATAACGATTCAAATTTCGCTCGGACCTAATTGATCGTTAAGTCGACCAGGACCGTTCAAAAACCGAATACGCTAACGTTGGGCATACAACACATCAGAACAAATAAAAGAAGAATTTTATTACATTATAATAATGTTACATCAGAGTACAGAATATATCAGAGTACATCGATAAAATATAGCGGAAGATAATTTACAATAAATGGAATACAATGCAGCGGAAATGAATAAACTAGTACAGCGGAAGACTATCAATGCTTTGGACACAGCTTTAAGCTTAAGCTTCAATCCAAAATCCTGCTTAATATATCTGCAAAATAAGCTACTCAACTGCCTATGTGGAAAAATAGGGCACCCGAGTTTGCAAAATGAAACAAACTACGAGTCAATCGTGGGACTAGTATGAGAAATCTTTCCTAACTTATCTTATAATATGGCTAATCATAGGACCACGCCGCTAATGGGGAATGGGCTTACTCCATTGGATTGCCAGTGCATAAATTAAATAAATTTTTATTCAAAACATTTCAATGCTTTTTAGAAAAATGAAATCATTATAAGACTCAAATCCCATCACGCAATGCAACGCAAACCGGAGGATAGAGTTTTACCTTATAATGATCAAACATGCTTGATACGTAGAAAATAATATTAAATATTACAATTAGAGTCTAATCAGTTATAAAATACTTCAAAGTAAATGTATCAATCCTAGACGGCATAGCTACCATATACTATGTCGTCATATATAGGTTTGCAATCAAAACCGTAATGTCTTATTGCAAATTTGGTTTCCATCATGAGTCAAGGCTAGGGACAATCTCCTTACCGATTCAAGACACTCTAGCAATGTTTCAGGACTTAGACGCTGGCGACCCCTTGGATCCTCCAAGGCCGGTCCATAAATACTTTAGTGGATTAGTTATGCCTGAACACACGTTTCCCGGTCCTGTTGAACCAATAAATTGGTCACTATCGACCAATATAACCGAGGCCTCGTAATCCATCATCCACATAAGTAAAATGTCAGGGCTTGCAAAACCCAGATACCACTTCTAGCTAGAAATAAACGCGTGCACTTCTTGGGTGCCTTGTCCTAATTCTGACTCTTACCGGGGTGTGAGGCTCGCGAAGTAACGCTATACACAAAACCACGCCTAAACAGATCGTGCTTTTATCGTCAACCACAAGGCTCTTCTTTTTAATAAAAGCCTTGATCATTTGCATCTTGGCATGCCACATTGACAATTCACGCCATGCGATCAATAACTGTCAATACATAACCTCTGAGCTCATGCGTCAGAGAAGGGTGTTCAGCAAGAGAATAAATTCTCCTCCACCAGACAGATATATATTAAATAGAAATCAATTTACATGGAATGAAATCCAATGTCAGATACACATCCATTTACAAGTTCGTTCTGGGTCTGAACGAAACCGGAGACACCTTATTCCTCGTCTCGTGTGTCCAACACGGAAGAGAGGTGCTCGTTTATCCGGACAATCAACAAGTACATCCGGACAACTACCACTTTAACCCTTTACTGGGAGCTAACCAATGTCGGGCATCAGTAGTCATCCATTTGATGTGAAGATCGCCGGCCTTCAATCACTGTCTTCAATGTCTTCGATTTAAATCGTCGTATAATTATTTGAAATTAGATTGAACTCGGTCTTTTCAAATAATTCTTGCATATATATAATTAAACCATTTTATATCGTTAATATTATTTTATAATGATTTATCGCTATTTTTGTTTATATAAAAATAGCCTAAATTAATTTAACGACGCTTCAGGTCAATAGGCGGCCCTGGCGCTGTTTTTATCAAAATTTGATTTACACATATCTCGAAATCTAACTGTTGGATTTTAATAAATTTTATACCATTTGAAATATCTTCCCAAACGGTCCTAACGGTTCCAGTTTTGGGAAAATCCGACGGTCGGATCTTTCGGTATAATCGTTTGAAGTTACGATTCGAAAACGCAACTACCGCGCGCGATTCGTTTAATTTTAATTTATATTTTATATATAAAATTATGTATAAATATAAATCATTCGATGATTCTACTAACATGTTTAACACGCCAAATAAAGGAATGTTTTATTGGTCTAAAGCATCTACATGTTCATAATATCAAATAAATATATATTTTATTTACATGACATTTTTGCTAATGACAAATAAAATGATTCCTAAGTTTTGCATTCAAATTATATTGTATGTTTGCAAATAAAAATGATTAATGTGTTTGCATACAAATTATATTGTATGTTTTGCAAATAAAAATGATTCCTATGTTTGCATACAAAATATTTTGTATGTTTTGCAAATAAAAATGATTCCTAAATTTGCATACAAATTATATTGTATGTTTTGCAAATAAAATGATTCCTATGTTTGCATACAAATTATATTGTATGCTTTGCAAATAAAAATGATTCCTAAATTTGCATACAAATTATGTTGTATGTTTTGCAAATAGAATTGATTCCTAAATTTGCATACAAATTATATTTCCACAAAATGCATAAAAAGTGATACATTCATTTTTGTTGACAATTTTATTTCAACAAAATGATTAAAATTGATGATTTCATTTTGTTAACAATTCTAGTTTAACAAAATAAGTCAAAAGTGATAATTTCATTTTGTTAACTATTCTAGTTTAACAAAATGAATAAAAATGATCTTTTCATTTTATTGACAATTCTATTTCAACAAAATTAATATTTCTGCTCAGACACAAATCTATTTAACCAAGAATGTTATTTTTTGTTTAACTCAAATCTTATTTATCAAAATGTAATTTTTGTTTCAACCATCATATTTTGACAGAATGTACATTTTTGTTTCAACCATCATATATTTACAGAATGTACATTTTTGTTTCAACTAATCCATTTTGACAAAAATGTTCATTTTTGTTTCAACAACTATATTTTGACAAAAAGGTATATTTTTATTCAACAACTATATTTTGACAAAAATGTACATTTTGATCCAACAACTATATTTTTTCAAAAATATACATTTTGATTTAGCAACTACATTTTGACAAAAATGTACATTTTGATTCAACAACTATATTTTGGCAAAAATGTACATTTTGATTCAACAACTATATTTTGGCAAAAATTTACATTTTAATTCAACAACTATATTTTGACAAAAATGTACATGTTGATTCAACAACTATATTTTGGCAAAAATGTATATTTTGATTCAACAACTATATTTTGACAAAAATGTATATTATGATTCAATAACTAAATTTTGACAAAAATGTATATTTTGATTCAACAACTATATTTTCATAAAAATGTATATTTTGATTTAACAACTATATTTTGACAAAAATGTATGTTTTGATTCAACAACTATATTTTGACAAAAATGTAGACAAAAATGTATATTTTGATGTAACAACTATATTTTGACAAAAATGACAATTTTGTTTCAACTTTTTGGTTGCAACAACTATTTAGTTACAACAAAAACGATATATTTTTGTTTTCAATCCTTTTGTCACAACAAATGATATATTTGTTCTCAACTATTTTATTATAACGAAAATGATGTATTTGTTTTCATCAATTTTATAATAACAAAATGACATATTTGTTTACAACAATTTTATCATAACAAAAATGACATATTTGTTTACAACTATTATACTATAACAAAAGCGACATATTTGTTTAAAACTATTTTATTATAACAAAAATGACATATTTGTTTACAACTATTTTATTATAACAAAAATGACATATTTGTTTCAACTTTTACAATTTGGCAAAAATGAAAATTTTTAATTCCATTATTCTATTTTGACAAAAATGATGATTTCTGTTTAACACAATTCTAATTAACAAATATGTTAATTTTTTTGATTCAACTAATCTAATTAACAAAAATGATAATTTTTGTTAAGCACAATTCTAATTAACAAAATGATAATTTTGTTTAACTATTTTTTTAATTAACACAATTGTTAATTTTTGGATCAACAAATCTAATGAACACAAAAGGATAATTTTATTTATCTATTTTTCTAATTAACACAATTGTTAATTTTCGACCAACAAATCTAATCGACATAAAAGGATAATTTTGTTTAATCCAATTCGAATTAACAGAAATGTTAATTTTAACAGATCAACAGAACACACCAATCACAGATCAAATCACGTATGACAATCAACAGAATAATACAGCGTATGAGTAATGTAATAATTATGATTAATAAATTTTAATTATATAAATAAAGAATAGAATTTCTCACCTTGATCGGTTTTCAGAAATCGTTTTTATATAACGATTATTTTTAATAAAATTGAACTTGCATTTAATTTTATCAAAAATCCAATAATCTCTGTTTCAGTTTTGCTCTATTCATGTTGTAGAGTTCGCCATGACGAGTCCATTGCAACTGAAATCATCTAATTCGGTTTTCGTTTGCATAAGTTATGAAGCGACCCGAACTTCCCCATAAAGGAAAGCCCAGATTGAGTTGAGAACACGACAAATCAGAACACAAACAGAAGAACATTTCATTGCTTATTACAACAATTTACATCAGAGTAAAAGAATATATAGATTATGAACAAATAATATGCATTCGATAAATATCAGAGGTTTACAAATTACAATGCAGCAGAAAATTAGTACAAACATAATTGAAATAGGTACACGGATACAGAGCTTTTTGAATATCATTGCATCTGTAAACCAGGATCCGTTGAATATAAATCTGCAAAACCAAAACTACTAGGTGCCAATGTGAAAAATAGGGGCACCTAGAGTTTAGGTTAAAACAATAAACTCCAGGTCAGTCATGTGACTGGTGTGAGAACTAAAATAGTTATTTAAAACTTTACTTTAAAATCAGATATATCAAGGGACCACACCGTATAACACGGAACGGGTTTCCTTCCAAGAATACTAATGCATATAACAAAACAGCGCAATGCTTATTAAAGAAAAATGAAGCTATTATAAGACCCAGGTCCTATCACACAATGCAACGCAAGCCGAAGGATAGGGTTTTCCCTTATAATAGCCAAACATGCTTGGTACGTTCAAAACAAATCATTTGATACTATTATAAGTGCATAGTGTATAAAACAACTTCAGATATAAATGTATCAATCCTAGACAGCATGGGTGCCATATATCATGTCGCCAATACTAGGCTCTACAATCAAAACTGCAAAGTCACGTATTGGAAGTTGGATTTCCGTCTGTGAACCAAAGCAAGGGATCATCCTTACCGAATTCGAGACGCTCTGGCCCACCCCTTAGGATACAGCCGCAATTGCACCTTGGATCGTTAGGGACTGTCCACACGGAGTGGATTAAAATGCCTGAACACTGCGTTTCCCCCGCCCTATGGGGCAACAATCTGGTCTGTATAAAGACCAAAACATCCATCGGCCCCGCAGTACCGATATATCTAAGGCACCTCGCTATCTATCATCCACATAAGTAAAATGTCTGGGCGTGCAAAACCAAGACACCACTTCTAGCTAGAAGGAAACACATGTCCTTCCTAATGTCCTCTCCCATTTCTGGTTTACACCGGGGAGTGAGGCTCGCGAATCATTGTTATACACAAAGCTATTCTATATTAAAGCTGTTCTTTGATCATCAACCACAAGACTCTGCTTTTCAATAGAAGCCTTGATCATCTGCATCTCAGCATGCCTCACAGGCAATTCATGCTATGCAACTAATGTCTATCAATCACACAGAATGAAATCCAATGTCAGACACACAGTCCATTTATAAGTTCGTTCTGGGTTTGAACGAAACCAGAGGCACCTTATTCCTCGTCCCGTATGTCGAATACAGGAGAGAGGTCCTCGCATATCTGGTCGATCTCCAAGTACGTCTGGAACGATCACCACTTATTACTTTGTCTTGGGTGTACAGCCCAATCAAGACATTAGTAATCATCCAAACGATGTGAAGACCTCCGGTCTTCAACCACCGTCTTCATCGTCGACTTATCGTCGAATCAGTTATTCATAATGAGTATGAACCCAGCCTTTCCGAATAACTCGCGTATATAATAAATAAGTGCTATAAAGACACAACATACGCCTCATTCCAATTCATAATATTCTTTTGTTCAAATATTATTATAAATTAAAATTTGTTTTTTCTCTTAATGCATTTCTTTTTAGTAATAAAGGCACCTCGATGTACCCGTATATAGAGTTAGGAATTAGCTCTAAGACATGTTCCGGGATTGATGGTGGTCCTCTTTGAATTTCTTTGTTTCTTGTTATGAATTTCCTTTAGCATACGTCAATTGTCTAAAGATCTCTAAGCCGAGCATGTGAATTGCTCGCCCCTTCTTTATATATACCACATGGTTAGCACGAACGCTTACCATCCGCTTAAACCCCTTTAGACAAGGGAGACTCCGTTTTAAGCATACTCTTCCTCATGAAATACTTATAACTCGCAGAAAATACTAACCTAAAATGAGTTGAGCATAAAAAAAACACTTGCACTAAGCCGAGTATGTTTAATGCTCGCCACTTTCGTAAGCCGAACCAGGTTAGCGTTCGCCACCAAGCCGATTATGTTTAATGCTCGCCACTTTCGTAAACCGAACCAGATTAGCGTTCACCACCAAGCCGAGTATGGTTAATACTCGCCACCAAGCCATACATGGATAATGTCTGCCATCCTCTAAGCCAAGTGAACTAAAATGCTCGACCCAAACTCTGTTTTGTTTTATATTCACAGGAATCCTTATGCACAAGATAGTTACCGCAATGGCCTTAATACGGATCCCCGATAACTGTCGGTTTTCTAACCTTAATACAACCTAGAACGGTCATCCGATTTTTGGCTTTAATACAGTATCGGGACCGTCAGCTGTCTGGCCTCAATATGGTTTGGCATAGCCATCGCAAATCAAGCGTTTGTGCTCTGACTCAGGTTTCAGAACACACCTCCCTCTACCGATGAAGATATATTCTGAGGGGCAAAGTGTTAGCCCTCTTTTTGGCAAGAGTCCCAACGGGCTGAACCGAAGCCCAAAGCGCGACTAACCGAGCTACAGAAAGCACCACAAGATAATAAGGTCGCCTAAGTCACCAGTCGACCTATCTCCCGCACGAACAGAAGAAGGCCCGCTCCTTCAAAGGGTCGCACTCCCAAGCTGAAGATCGTCCTTCCAGATATCTCGCCTTG
The DNA here is from genome assembly GCA_030737875.1 of Allium sativum. Classification (NCBI taxonomy): domain Eukaryota; kingdom Viridiplantae; phylum Streptophyta; class Magnoliopsida; order Asparagales; family Amaryllidaceae; genus Allium; species Allium sativum. The sequence goes on along the minus strand of CM060915.1, from coordinate 885,087,409 downwards.
ACCGATTATCTCGCCTTGACCGATTATCTCGCCTTGGCCGATTATCTCGGAATAGTTTGGAAACCGCCTACAGTCACCGAATATCCCGACTTTTGAGGCAATGGATATGGTCAAACCATATCCGGACAAAGCTCAACTTTTGATATGCCTTCCAGTGGACGCCACGTCTGCCACAGAATCCGAGGGCACTATTTATGAGCATTTGAACCCATCAGCAGCCGAAAGTCTGGCCAATCATCGGAAACAACGTGTCCGAGCTTTCCCGAAATGGCCGGATAATATTGCAGCAGCCCAAGCCATTATTTTCACCTATAAATACCTCTAAACCTAAAGAGGAAAGGGATGGGTTTTTCTTTGGCAAAGATAGCTTCCATAAGCTTTTCACCATTACTCTTCTCCATCATCTTTCTCTTTCTCTTCTTCAATTAGAAAAAGCATTGTATTTGTAATCCAAAAAAGATATATGACATATAAAGTGGACGTAGGCACTGACTTTGCCGAACCACTATAAAAATTATGTGTGTGCTCTTCCCTTTTTTCTTATTGCTTTCTACATTTTTTATCTTATATCGTGTGTTGCTCACGCGATTGGGGGTTGGCCGTCATTAGTGACCAACTTTTGACGTCAACACTTATACTTTGGGAAAGGTTTCCAATAATTTTACCAAAGATAAATTCTTTAAAATTTATTCCTTAATCTTCCTTTGGATATCATTTCAAACCATATTAAGGTTTTCCAAACTAGTCGGGATTAGCAATCTTTACCGAAGTAATCATTTTTTTATGTCCCAATCCCGACCTAATCATCCCATGAAGCAAAACTGGTAATACTTCAAATCTAACACCACGGTGTTATCGGTAAATTTAATTACCATTTCCCGTTTAAATCTATTTAAGGATTTAGCTATCGCTTGGAACAAAACTGGTGATACTCCATTCTCGATCTTTCCCCGAATTTGATAATTTAAATTATCAATTCTCTTTTCAATCTAATTAAAGATTCATTAAAACTCCACTTAGTTTTAATCTCCAAAAATCATTACTTAATGATTATTCAAAGTTAAGAAATTAATCTTATCTTTAACTGAGTTAAAGAACTAATGTCATTTAGAACACAGCTAACGATAAACCCAAAATCACATTCCATTAACAATGGAATCTTCACAGAAAACAGATCAATATATATAGTCGATATAAAATTCCATATCCAACCTATAATATAAATGGAATAACGACAAAGCCTCTTAAATTCCATAAATAGTAACAGTCTTCCTCCACAGAAGTTTAACTCGATTATTACTCTATTGCATTCCAATTTATTTTGTTAAATTGGAAACCTTTACTTTGGAAAATCCCATTAAATCTTGATAAGAAGATTTATAAATTCCAAATCACATTTCACTGTTAATCGGGTTAAAGAACGAATGTCGTTAAAAACACAGTTCGCGATAGACCTACTTCACTTTCCATTTTATTCCAATTATTAAATATAATCGGAAACTCTAACAATCTTAAATAAAAGATTTATTCTCTTTACATAGGGTTCAAGAACAGTGTTACTAAAGACCCAATCCCATCAGTATCTAACCATAAATTAGTAAGAGAACAATGCCCTAAGTATTAATCCCAAAGGCCGAAACTAACATTAGATCAATACCCAGGAAACCATTCAACTTTGCTAATCTCTAGTTAGTTTCTAATTTCCTTAACTCCGTTGGGTTTAAGAATAGTATTATTAAAGATACCATTCACGACAAACCCAAAATCTCATTACATTGTTGATAGGGTTAAAGAACAAATGTTATCTAAAACGCCATTCACGATAAACCCAAAAACCAATTTCAATTCAATTCCAATTAAATGTTAATTAATTGGTGAACTTCATTAAATCTTAATAAAAATATTTAATATTTTCTCAACTAGGTTTAAGAACAGTGTTAATGAAGACACTGTTCACGACAGACCCAAAATCCAATTTGATATTGAATACAAGGCTCTGAATAGAAAATATATCGGCTTATATTCAAAATCAAATTCTAAAATCAGCAAATATCGTATTGGAATAACGATATATATATATCTTCCAAATTCCTCCATAATATCCGTATAATCACAGAATCCCATATCGAAATATTCCGAAGATAATTTCGATTCAAATCCATTTCAATTCATATATTGGAAATTCTAATTATATTAAAACCCATCTCAATCCAATTTATTTATATAAAAATAATTGGATTATAATTCTAGTTCATAACTAGTTCATTTTTATAAAAATATGTTTTTATCCTTTCAAATATGGAATTTTTCATCCTAATTATTTCCAAATCATTTATTATGATTTATACAAATTATTGATATTTTTTATAATTTTATCAAGGCCCGTACAGTCGATTTCCATAAACAGTCATCGAACTGCACTTACAACAACATTTTCCAAATTTGATTTGGACATAATTCCCAATCCAACCGTTAGATTTCAAATCTCTCATATTCGTTGGAAAGCTCATTTTGATACGAACCCAATGGTTCTAGTTTTAGGAGAATCCGATGGTCGAATCTCCCGTAATGTCCGTTCGAAGTCAATGGTCGAAATTCGCGAACTGCCGCGGCGCGGCGCGTTCTATTCAGGCCATTTAATATATAATATATATATTATATATATATTTCATCGATTTCAATACAAAATGATTTTATAAATCGTTTTAAATTCGTTTTGAAAACGATTTCTACTTCATATTAAACTTTAAATAAAAATTGAATATTTCATATCATTAATATATAAATGATTTCAAAACATTAGATTTTGAAATCAATTCCTTTTCGATATTCATTTTAAAAATGAATAAAATAGATATAAATATCGTTCACTTCAAAATGGCGTTAGTCTAATCAACACGGCTTTATATATTTAAATATATTCATGTACATCCCAAATTGGACATCAAAATCAGATTTTGATCTTTTACTAAATATTATTTTAAAATATTCGTTATTTTAAAATATTCACTCTTTCTGAACTGGAATTAGACACAGTCAATTACCATATAATGTTATTTATATGGATTTCATACGCACATCTACACAACAATAATCAAACATAGTCAACCATCATCCAGAGTGCATTACACAACTGCATAAGCGTTAAATATAAATAATTAATGCTTACAACAGCTTGTCAACCCATCGATTGACATACAACTAAATATTGTGATTAGTGTATGTCCAATATCATCCCAATACTCGTGTTGGGTTTTAATCAACAGATAATGAATTTTATTTGTGTAGTTGGGCGATGTGTAAAATTTATCGTCTCAATCAATATCAGTCAAATGGGTGTACATAAACAAATCGTCCGATTTGTAAACGAATATTTATTTTATTCATATACACATTAAAAATTATATTTTTAACGAAAAGGTATCTATTTCAACACATGAATATTCTATTCAGTTCATTTATTAATAAAAATGGTATTTTTATTGTTCTAATATAATTTAGAATATTTTGGTGGCAAAACAGCGTGATACAAGAACTGGGATAAGGTCTAGCCTTATCTCTCGCCTAGTAATGGCTCGCGCCATAAACAAACCAAATCATATCAATTCATTTCACATCCTAAACTAATCCAAACAAATAAATCAACCAAACCAAACAATCAAACAAGTCATCCATGGTTTGTGGACTACAGGGGGCAGTTCATATATGCAGTTATAAAATAAATAACTGTATAATGAAAATTATAGTGAGGAGTTCCACCTTTGGGATCCACTCCTCCATTCCTTATTTCTGAACGGTTCGGACTTGGATTGGATTCCCGTCAGTTCCATCGCAATCTGTTTCACATGATTTTTATATTAAAAATCACATTTTTATTTCAATGCTGCATGTAACAAAATCATATTTTTACAATGACGTTAATAGTATAAAAATTATATTTTTACATTCGCTACTTCGTTATATAAAAATTATATTTTTATATTCGCTACTTCATTATAAAAATCAAATTTTTATTTCACTACTTCATATTTTTATATCGCTATTATATAAAATAAAAATCATATTTTTACTTCTAATTCATATATACAAAAATCGAATTTTTATCGCTACTTCATATTTAAAAATCACTTCTTTTCATATTTAAAAATCCGACCTTTTCATATTTATAAATCTGACCTTTTATTTATTAAAAATCATAGAATAAATCAATGCAATTTATATTAAAATCGGAAAATAAAAACACGGCGAACTTACATTGAATCGCTGTAAAAAGGGGGGTTGTGGTTGCTTGCGGCATCGGAGGCGGAGGAGGCTCGCTAGTGCTGGGCTTCTACGGTGGTGCAGGAGTAGCCTAAGGTGGGGAGGCGCGCCTTTGACGATCGCAGGCGAGGACCAGTCTCGGTGGCTTTGTGGAGGTGCTGGCATCGATTGCTTGGGGCTAGGGCTTTGGTGGATTTGCGGATTCAAATTGAGGAAGAAGGGGGAGGGCGCGGTGGAGGGTTGCGGCGGTGGTAGGGATCCGATTGGGAGGGTCGCGATGGGATGGCCGCCATCGATTTGAGGAGCGCAGTTTTTTTTCCAGAAGACAATGGAGGAGGGATAAGGAGATGGGGGTATTTTATATAAATATATATTTTATTTAATATATTTCCAAAAAGCAACTTTTTAATTTGAATTCCAAACGAGACCCAACGACTGTCTCCCATAGCTAATTACCCTCATTCCGAACACAATGTGATATGTTTCATAAGCCAATTTGGCTGTTATGATCAGTTTTCATTTAAATTACAATATAAATCAATATATTTATTTTAAACGTACATTTCAATTTATTGGGGCCGCATGCGGACTCCAAAAATTCCAGAAAAATAAAACTGGCTATGTTTTGACAATACTGTCCTTACAAAACTAATTTCGTCGAATTTGGAGACCATTTGAAAAACGGTCATTTTCCAGTCGATTAAATTCAAACTAAAATTACCAAACACGTTTAAATTCACCATGCTCACATATTAATTCCAAAAATTATGAAAATTGGAATCAAGCAATAGTTTGATATTCCAGATCCAACAAAGGTGGTTTCGTCGAAAATGGAGGTCGTTTGCAAAATTGCTATTTTAAAGGACTATATTTCCATAGCGACTATTCTGAATTTTCAATTGGACATAACTTTTTATTCCCGCTATGAAATTTTGGTTTTCCGGATTCGTTGGAAAGATATTTTCAAATAGATTCTAATATTTTTGGTTTCACTGAAATCCTATTTATTTTGAATCCTATACACTCATTTGAAATTTGAAATCGAATTTTCAAACTACCACGCCATTTTCGATTCCTTTTATAATTAAAATAAATATTTATATTCTAGCTTCGATTCAAATAAATATTTATGTTCTAGTTTTATTCAAAATAAATTTCTAGTCATTATTGTTTAAAATAAATCATTTTAAATATTCAAAATTCATTAAAATTACCAAAATAAAAAATTTAAACTGGTTCTGATTTTCCAAGTTGTTACGATCTTCCCCAGTTAAAATCTTTTCATCCTCGAAAAGGAACGGAACTGAAAGTTGTTTTACTAGTCAACTCAACTTTCAGTTTGGCTTTCATTCTTCAACTTTTCAATTTCTAAGAATTTTCAAATTCTTCAAAAATTTGGCTAACACCCTAAATTTTTGAAAAATTTCGCCATAACCTCCTTTGTACGGGGAGCACTGGGAAAATCCCCAAACCGCCACAAAGATCCTCTCATCTCAAAAAGAAAAATAAAAAGCCAAGCGGCTCATAAAATCATCCAAACCTAATAAATTAATAAACATGTACCTATTTGTTGGGCATACAATTTTATTCCTCTTCTCAAGCCTCTTTTTTATGACCTGTTCACACACACACACATATATATATATATATGTACGTGCATGCAATTTCAAACAATTTTCAATTCAGTTCCACATTTGATACAATTTAGCAAAATTTACCTTACATTCACATAATGGTTTAAATGAGTAATCACACAACACAACCATCAATCAATTAGTGGATTAGGATTTCAAATGCATAACTTTAATATATATTCTAAAATCATATTTTTGATGCCAAGTCACAACAATATATTCTATCTAGTTTTGGTTCTCACACCAGTCAATTGGAAATATATAGACATCCCACTTTCGAAACTCGAATATGAATTCTGATGATGTGGCTACAATCATCAGAATCATCTCTGGGCATCTAGAGTATGATACTATTTCTATCAAGTATATTAAAACTTCGAATATACGTTCATGACGCGTATATATAAAATCTCATATACTCGATTGTCAAAAATAAAATAAAATAATATACTCAAATACGTATAATTAGATTAAATTTTCAAAACTAAATTTGATTTTAAAATTTTCACTCTTCATACTCGTTCTAGGATACTTCTGATCCTATCTCTAATGAGTCATTCTCATTGGATATTACTAATCCAATCTCTAATGAATTCTTTCGTTTGGTTCTAATGTGCCTTATTCTCGAGCTCTGTAAACCAAAGCTCTAATACCAAATGAATCGACCCGAACTTCCCCGTAAAGGAAAGCCCGAAGTGAGTTGAGAACACGACAAATCAGAACACAAACAGAAGAACATTTCACTGCTTATTACAACAATTTACATCAGAGTACAAGAATATACAAAGTATGAACAAATAATATACATTCGATAAATATCAGAGGTTTACAAATTACAATGCAACAAAAAATTAATACAAACAAAACTGAAAGAGATACACAGATACAGAGCTTACTGAATATCATTCCAGGTGTAAACTAAGATCCTGTGAATATAAATCTGCAAAACTAATATCTGCCCATGTGAAAAATAAGGTCACCCAGAGTTTAGGTTAAAACAATAAACTTTAGGTCAGTCATGTGACTAGTGTGAGAACTAAAAAAGTTATTTAAAACTTTACTTTAAAATCACATATATCAAGGGACCACGCCGAATAACACAGAACAGGTTTCCTCCCAAGAATACTAGTGCATATAACAAAACAGAGCAATGCTTATTAAAGGAAAAATGAAGCTATTATAAGACCCAGGTCCCATCACACAATGCAACGCAAGCCAGAGAATTGGGTTTTCCCTTATAATAGCCAAACATGCTTGGTACGTTTAAAACAAATCATTTGATACTATTATAAGTGCATAGTGTATAAAACAACTTCAAATATAAATGTATCAATCCTAGGCGGCATGGGTACCATATATCATGTCGCCAATACTAGGCTCCACGATCAAAACCACAAAGTCATGTATTGGAAGTTGGATTTCCATCTGTGAACCAAGGCAAGGGATCATCCATACCGAATTCGAGACGCTCTAGCCCGCCCCTTAGGATACACCCGCAACGGCACCTTGGATCGTCAGAGCCAGTCCACACGGAGTGGATTAAAATGCCTGGACACTGTGTTTCCTGCCCTATGAGGTGTCAATCTAGTCCGCATAAAGACCATACCATCCATCGGCCCTGCAATTCCAATATATCTGAGGTGCCTCGCTATCCATCATGAACATAAGTAAAACGTCTGGACGTGCAAAACCCAAACACCACTCCTAGATAGAAGGAAACACATGTCCTCCCTGATGTCCTCTCTCGTTTCTAGTTCACACCGGAGTGTAATGCTCGTGAATCAACGCTGTACATAAAGCTATGTTATATTAAAGTCGTGCTTTGATCATCAACCACAAGATTCTGCTTTTCAATAGAAGCCTTGATCATCTACATCTCAGCATGCAACACAGGCAATTCACGCTATGTGTAACACCCCGTATTTTCTAAGAATATTTAAAGAACGAATTAAAGAATTATAAATTTTTAAAGTGAGAATTAAGGGAAACAGGTTACGCCATTGCGTTCGTCTCGGAATTCTGCTTGGAATAGAGTCCAAGTTTTTGTAAATCGTACTTCTTATGAAGAAGTTATGGCCTTTTGAAGATTCAACAGAAATTCAGAAAATTAAATAGTAAAATAACCCAGACAGGTCGAACTAGAGGTCGACCTATACTAAGGCAGGTTAACCTGGGGGTCGACCTACCCCAGGCCAGGTCGACCAAGGGGTCGACCTGGGGGTCGACCTACCCCCTTGCCCAGATCCAAAAATGTGATGATTCTGACTAGTTGCTGAGTCCTTTCTGACCTGTTGCTGAGTCAACAGGGCTTAGGTGGAAATTATGGATAACTCTATCTAGTCTGGATGGTTGTGATTGCTCCGAAAATGATCTAACGGCTTACATAAGATTTAACTTCTATAAAAGCAGCCTAATCCACAAACCCTAAATCACACAAATTCCTTCCAAGGAGCCACCATGCTGTCCATGCTCGTTCTAGCCTAGCCACCATTCCTTCTTCAATTAGAAAACGAGTCAAAAGTTAGGAATCAAAGCTAACTTAGAGAATCGATAGTCTTCTTCAAGGGATTGCTTTTCAAATTCAGAAAACAGATCCTAGAAAACAAGACTTTCTTTTCTTTGTAAGTTCGGCTATTATTTAGATGTGAACGATTAATAGTTATGATTTGTAATAAAATGAAAACTAGCGTTATTCCTAATTGTAAGATAATGATGATGCTAATTTATGCCTATTCTTGTAACAATTCTATCGTATATGCTTATGAGATTATTTATGCTGATTCATGCCTATTCTTGTAAAAATTCTATCGTATATGCTTATGAGATTATTGTGGTTATTATGTTGATGTAAACCAATCACGTAAAATTGGTGACTTATTCATGTTATTTTACAATTCAAGTTGTTAGGCTATGTGGTTATTATGTTGATGTAAACCAATCATGTAAAATTGGTGACTTATTCATGTTATGTTACATGCAAGTTGTTAGGCTACGTGGTAATTATGTTGATGTAAACCAATCATGTAAAATTGGTAACTTATTCATGATATGTTACATGCAAGTTGTTAGGCTATGTGGTTATTATGTTGATGTAAACCAATCACGTAAAATTGGTGATTCATTCATGTTATGTTACATGCAAATTATTAGGCCAAGACATGTATTATGTTTAGATTTACATTTAGATCTATGAAAATTGGATCCAAAATAAAAAGTTCATATTTACATGCCTTGTTAAACTTGTGTAAAACCATATGCTTAAGATTCATGTTTGTTGGATCCAAAATAAAAAGTTCATATTTACAAGCCTTGTTAAACTTGTGTAAAACCATACACTTAAGATTCATGTTTGTTGGATCCAAAATAAATGTTCATATTTACATGCCTTGTTAAACCTGTGTAATTCCATATGTTTAAGATTCATGATTATTGGATCCAAATTAAAAGTTCACATTCGCATGTCTAGTTGAACTTGTGTAATTCTATATGCTTAAGGTTTATGTTCATTGGACCTAAAATAAAAGTTTACATTTACATGCCCAGTTGGACTTAGGTAGTTTCATATGCTTAAGAATTATGTTGATTGGATCCAAAAATGCAAGTTCATTGCTTTATGCCAAAATTTATATGACACGTGTTTAGTTGGATCCTTATTATGTTGTATGAATGGCACATGTTCCCTTCTTTCCCTTTTGTACATAAGTTAGGTTAAGTTATGAGCCTAACATTATATGTGAATTTTGCGAACGCATGACGGGGGTAACGTTGGGAAAAATCTTTAATTTATATTATTGGCATAATTTGGCCCATAAATATATGAATGATTAGTGGCATAAAAATGGTATAATTTATATACCAAAAATCTTGATTATGATTTAGAGGAAAATTCGGGCATGGATTGAATGGCAATAATTGTGGAAAATTTACATATAAATATGAAAAGTAAATATGTAAATTAAGTAAAAGACGAACATGCCTAACTCAAGGTTAGATTGAGTTGTGGTGTAAAACAGCCCGGAACCATCCGACAAATCCAGTAACCACAACAACACCTATGTAATGTGAGAGGTTAATGCATCATGCCCAAGGAAAACCCGAGGTTAGATTGAGTTGTGGTGTAAAACTTCCCGGAACCGCCCGGCACATCTAGTAGCTGCAATAACACATATCTAATGTGAGAGGTTGGTGCAATGATAAATCAATTAATGCTAATGAACAAGATGAATGACTAGGGTTAAGTTAATAGGAAACACTTAACCAGTATAGCATGATGAATGGGTAGGGTTAAGTAATAAGAAACACTTAACCAATATGACTTGATTTGTGGTAAGGTTAAGTTAAATCTAGAGGGAAACACTTAACCAATGTAACTTGATTTGTGGTAAGGTTAAGTTAAAACCAGAGGGCAACACTTAACATTTAGGAATTGGTTTGTGGTAAGGTTAAGTTAAATCAAGAGGGAAACACTTAACCAATATAACTTGATTTGTGGTAGCGTTAAGTTGACACAAGAAGGAAACACTTAACCAAAGTAACATGACAAGTAGGTGGGTTAAGTAACTTGAATTGGTTGATGACACCTAACCAATACAACACGATGAACACGTGGGGTTAAGTTAACAAGAAATCCTTGACCAATACAACTTGATGGACGAACGGGGTTAAGTTAATAGGAAACACAAAACCAATCCAACATGGTAAGTGAGGAGGGTTAAGTTAACAAGAAACACTTAACCAACATGACATGATGAATAGGTGGGTTAAGTTAACATGAATTGACAAACTTAACCATTAAATAAATATGTTTGAATCAGTAGGATGGTTAAGTACATATCGGGTTGGTGAGTAATATTAGTAAATATAGGCCCACAAACTTAACCATTAAATAAACATGCTTGAATCAGAGGGAGGGTTAAGTACATATCGGGTTGGTCGGTAATATTAGTAAATATAGGCCCACAAACTTAACTAGTAGGAAACCCTAGTAACAGGGACCCATTTCAGCAGTAACCCACATAGATGTATTATGGTACCCTGGATTAGGAAGGGGGGCACGATTACTGGACTGATTATAAGCGGTCAAAACAACGGCAGGGGTTACGACAGTGTAGGTTCCGACGGTTTACGGGCGTGCACGTACTCCGGAGTGAGAAAAAGCTGGCACTGGGTAATAGTATTTATACACTGTGCATCTTGAATCGTGTCGGGTTGTTATCCTTATGGTGGGACCAACACAGGGTATCTACACGCATGAGATGGCCAATTGACACAGACACAAGGAAAAATTAATACAAGTAAGGAGCCGATCGATAGAGTAGTAAGGGTACATCTAACATGTTCATGGCAATTAGGCAGATTGAGGTGGAATCCTCACGATAGATGTACACCTGAAGGCCACCACAATTGTGGGGATTGGGATCACATTACAATATGATCATTTTATATAGATTACTAGTTGGGACACTAGTTAGGTGGTGCAGAGAAGTGAAGTGAGTGCGATACCATATTCAGCCTTATTATCTTATTTCTAAGGTGTTGTCCTAGATTCAATTTATTCATGTCATAACCTTTTTTCTTGTTTACATACTAAATAGTCACGGGACTTTCCAGACTCATGTCTGACCGATTTTCTTTCGTCTTCTTTTCTTCTGTTTCCCCCTAGGTCCGCGGGGAGGGAACACTTCAGCTTAGATCAGATCGTTTCCAGCTTGAAGAGAGTAGATGTATTGCTTGGAATATTTTTCCTTGGGCTATGGCTCTGGATACTCTCTTCTTGGGGATTTATGTTGCCTTACTGTTGTTTTAATGCTTCTTTATGTTTTAATTCAAGACAGAAGTTCTATGTATTACTTTTAAGTATGATTGAGACAACTGTTGTAAAAGCTTGACTGAACCACATTGTTTATAAAATGATTTTCATTTTCTGCTGCTTTATTTGTCTGCCTTGTAATTCATCTGCATCTTTTACCTATAATTCTCGACCAAAGTTAAGGCATTACCTTTGTGAGTGACCTTAACGGAGGTGGGGTGTTTCATATGGTATCAGAGCTGATGGTTGCCAGATCAGATAAAAATTTTAACGATAAAAAATTTATTTCTACACATGAACATTCTATTCAGTTCATTTATCAACAAAAATGGTATTTTTATTGTTCTAACATATTTTAGAAAATTTTGGAGGCATAATGGCGCGATACTAGAACCAGGATAAGATCTAGCCTTATCCCTCGCCGAATAATGGCTCGTGCCATAAAAAAACTAAATCATATCAATTCATTTCATATCCCAAAACAATCCAAACAAATAAATCAACCAAACCACACAATTAAACAAGTTGTCCATGGTTTGTGAACGACGGGAAGCAGATCATATATGCAGTTATAAAATAAATAATTGTACAAAGAAAATTATAGTGAGGAGTTTTCACCTTTAGGATCAACTCCTCCATTCCTTATTTCTGAACGGTTCAGATTTGGATTGGATTCCGTCGGTTCCATCGCAACTTGTTTCACACGATTTTTATATTAAAAATCACATTTTTATTTCAATGCTACATATATAAAAATAATATTTTTACAATGACGTTAGTAGTACAAAATTTATATTTTTAAATTCGCTACTTCATTATATAAAAATTATATTTTTATATTCGCTACTTCATTATAAAAATCAAATTTTTATTTCACTATTTCATATTTTTATATCGCTATTATATAAAATAAAAATCATATTTTTATTTCTACTTCATATATATAAGAATCGAGTTTTTATCGCAACTTCATATTTAAAAATCACTTCTTTTCTTACTGAAAAATCCGATCTTTTCATATTTAAAAATACGACCATTTATTTATTAAAAATCATAGAATAAATCAATGCAATCTATATTAAAATCGGAAAATAAAAACACGGCGAACATACATTGAATCGTTGTAAAAAGGGGGTTGCAGTTGCTCGCGGCGTCAAAGGCGTAGGAGGATCGCCGGCGCTAGACTTCTACGGTGGTGGAGGAGCAGCCTGAGGTGGCGAAGCGCTCCTTTGATGATCGGAGGCGAGGACCAGTCGCGGTGGCTTTGTGGAGGTGGTGGCGTCGATTGCTTGGGGCTAGGGCTTGGGTGTACATCCCAATCAAGACATCAGTAATCATCCAAACGATGTGAAGAACTTCGGTCTTCAACCACCGTCTTCATCGTCGACTTATGGTCGAATCAGTTATTCAGAATCGGTATAAACCCGGCCTTTCCATATAACTCGCGTATATAATAAACAAGTGTTATAAAAACACAACATACACCTCATTCCAATTATGAATATTCTTTTATGTAAATATTCACATCTTTAGGGATTTGTTCCCATTAATTTTATCAAAGATAAATTCTTTAAAATTTATTCTTTAATCTTCCTTTGGATGTCAATTCAAACCATGTTATGGTTTTCCAAACTAGTCGGGATTAGCGTAACTTACCGAAGTAACCATTTATTTAATTTTCCAATCCCAACCTATTCATCCTATGGAGAAAAACTGGTATTACCCCATAACTAAAACTGAGGTGTTATCGGTAAATTTAATTACCATTTCCCGTCCAAATCTAATTAAAGATTTAACTATCGCTTGGAGCAAAACTGGTGATACTCCATTCTCGATCATTTCCAAAATTTGTTAATTTAAATTATCAATTCACATTTCAATCTAATCAAAGATTCATTAAAAATCTACTTAGTTTTAATCTTCCCAAAAATCAACATGAATGATTATTTAACTTTGGAAACTCAAACAAGCCGCATCGACAATCTACACCGTACTATTGATTTCTACCTATATATAACCTCTGGGCTCGTACGTCTCAGAGAAGGGTGTTAAGCAAGAGAATAAATTCTCCGCCACCAACAGATATATATTTAGCAGAGATCAACCATACAGTTCGAAATACAATGACAGACATGTAATCCTGCATTTAACTGGGTTAAAGAACTAATGTTATTTAAAACACAGTTTACAATAAACCCAAATCACATTCCATTAATTATGGAATCTTCATGGAAAAACAAATCAATATATAATTGATATCAATTTCCGTATCCGACTAATAATATAAATGGAATAATGGCAAAGCCTTTTAAATTCCATTTGTATTAAAAGTCTTCCTCCACAGAATTTTACTTCGATTATTATTAATCGAACTCCATTCAATTCCAATTTAATATATTAAATTGGAAAACTTTACTTTGGAAAAATTCCCTTCAAATCTTAGTAAAAAAATTTATACATTCCAAATCATATTTCACTGTAAATCGGGTTAAAGAACGAATGTCGTTAAAAACACAGTTTACAATAAACCAATTTCACCTTCCATTTTCAGTTCCAATCAAATGTTAATTAATTGTTAATTCTTCTTCAAATCTTAATAATAAGATTTATTGTATTCAAACGGGGTTCAAGAATATTGTTATTTAAGACACCATTCACGACAAACCCAAAAATCAATTCCATTGTTAATCGGGTTAAAGAACAAGTGTTATTTAAAACACCATTCACGATAAACCCAAAAATCAATTTCAATTCAATTAAAATTAAATATTAATTAATTGGTATACTTCATTAAATCTAAATAAAAAGATTTAATATTTTCTCAACTGGGTTTAAGAAGTTAATGAAGACACCATTCACGACAAACCCAAATTGTGACAACCCCAAATCCCGTACCACGGTGTTAAGGGTAATCTTTGGAATATAACACATAAACCGATAACAACAGAACATAATTAAATAAATACACCAGATAATGAACAAATAATACATTGGATAAGCATAATCATCAGAGTTACACAGTATACTGGATCATACTTAGCACAAATACAGTTCAGCTATACATAAATGTCTACATTGGAAAAAAACATAATATGTACAATAGGAGCTGAACAGCATAAAAGAGATAAATGATAGAATCCATCTTCAGCTCCAGCTATCCAGAAAGAGCCTGCTAAAACCTGAATACAAGGCTGCCCATGTAGAAAAAGGGGCACCCGAGTTTGAAAGTGAAACAAACTACGAGTCAGTCATGGGACTGGTATGAGAAATCTACTTAACACATTTTATAATATGGCCAATCACAGGACCACGCCACTTTCGTGGAACGGGTTTACTCCATCGGATTGCCAGTGCTTTAAAACAAATAATTCTTTTAAACATAGCAATGCTTTTTATAAAAATGAAGCCATTATAAGACTCAGTTCCCATCACACAATGCAACGCAAACCGGAGGATAGAGTTTTACCTTATAATGGCCAAAATATGCTTGATACGAATAAAACAAAAGCATTTGATATTGTTACTAGTGTTTACATGTTTCAAAAACAATTTCGAATCATAACTATCAATCATAAACGACATGGGTACCATATATCATGTCGCCAAATATATATACAATCAAAACCGCACGGTGTCGTATTTGGAAATTGGATTTCTGTCATGAACAAGGGCAAAAGATAGTCCTTACCGACTTCGAGACGCTCTAGCCCGCCCCTCAGGACCCAGACTCAGGTGGGCCCTTGGATCGTCAGGGCCGGTCCATCGATGTGGATTAAAATTCCTGAACAATGTGTTTCCCGCCCTTTGGGGCGTAAGTGAGCCAACGAATGACTCCATCGGTCCCAGATCGACCGTTATAACCGAGGCGCCTCGCAACAGCAACAACCACATAGGTGAAAATAATATAAATGTCAGCCAGTTTAAGCACCGACACCACCTCTAACTAGAAAGAAACGCATGTCCTCCCTGAGGTCCTCTACCGTTTCTGGTTCATACCGAGGTGTGAGGTTTGTGAATTCACGTTATACACAAAGCTACGCCACACAGGCGGTGATTTGATCATTACCACAAGACTTTGTTTTTCAACAGAATCCTTGATCATTTGCCACTTAGGCATGCCACACTAGCAATTCATGCCATGCGACTGATGTCCATCGATATACGACCTCTGAGCTCGTGCGTCTCAGAGAAGGGCGTTAAGCAAAAGAATAAATTCTCCGCTGCCAAACAGACGTATATTTAATAGAGATCAATCAACACAGAATAAAATCCAATGTCGGACACACAGTCCATTTACAAGTTCATTCTGGGTCTGAACGAAACCGGAGGCATTATATACCTCGCATACCCATCGATCTCTACGTACGTCTGGATGATCACCACTCATTATCCATATTTTGGGATGCCTCCCAATCAGGACATCAGTTACCAGCCAAACGAGGTGAAGATTTCCGGTCTTCAACCACCGTCTTCATCTTCGATTTCTTATCGTCGATTTAGTTATTTAGAATGGGATAAACCCGGTCTTTCTGAGAAACTCACGTATATAATAAACAAGTGCTATACAAACACAACATACACATCATTTCAATTCATCGGTCACTAACCGTAAATCAGTAAGAGAACGATTTCCCAAATATTAACCCCGAAGGCCGAAACCAACTTCAGATCAAAATCCAGGAAACGATTCGACTTAGCCAACCTTCAGTTAGTTTCTAAATTTAACATCCGTATCGTTTATAATATTTTATAACGATTTATTGCTATTTTTATTTATTTTAAAATATCCAATTTATTCAAACGACGCTTCGGGCCTTAATACGGTCGTGGCGCTGTTTTTCTTCAGATTTGTTTTACATATGTCTGAAAATCTAACCGTTGGATCTTCACAAAACTTACATCATTAGAAAGATCTTTTCAAATCGAATCCAAGGTTCCAGTTTTGGGAAAATCCCATGCTCGGATCACCCAATACAATCGTTTGAAGTTTCGATTTCAAAATACGAACTGCAGCGTCGTTATTCGATTTAATTTAATTATATATATATATAATCGATTCTGGTGCTGTTTTCCGTCAGATTTGAATTAAACATTCCAGACAATCCAACCGTTGTATTTTTACAAAGTTGGTGTCGTTGGAAAGATATTTCCAAAGCAAACCCAACGGTTTCGGTTTCGGGAAAATCCGATGGTCGGATCTCCCGCACTAATCGTTTGAAATCACGGTTTCAAAACACGAACTACAGCTTCGCTATTCGATAAATTTTAATTAAATTTATATATATATATATATATAATTGATTCTTCGATTTCAAAACTATATGCTTTTCATACTTTTGATAAAGATGATATTTTTATCCAACTGTCTTCTATTTCAACACTTCACTATTTTTAACAATTCATGCATATAATAAAAATGTGATTTTTAATGTAAAACAATTTATTTCAAAACACGACTTTCATATAGATGATAAAAATATGATTTTTATTATAAAACAATTTATTTTAAAACGCTAATACCATTCAACACATGAATTTCTATTCAACGAATGAATTTCTATTCAACACATGAATGGTTTTCTATAGTTTGTATATATATAGCAAAAATGTGATTTTTATTGTAAAACAATTAATTTCAAAACACGACTTTCATATAGATGATAAAAATATGATTTTTATTCTAAAACAATTTATTTTAAAATGCGAATACCATTCAACACATGAATTTCTATTCAACGAATGAATTTCTATTCAACACATGAACGGTTTTCTATAGTTTGTATATATATATATATAGTAAAAATGTGATTTTTATTGTTAAAACAATTTATTTAAAACACGAATACCATTCAACACATGAATATGATTCAACGAATGAATTTCTATTCAATACATGAAGGTTTTCTATTCAACACACGAATATAGTTTCAACACAGGAAAATAATTCTAACACATGAATATATTCAAAATTTCGACAGCATAATGGCAGGGTAGTTAAAACCAGGGCCGTCCCTAGTACGGCTCCTCGCTCTACCTTAAAGCCTTGCAGCTTTTGACAATGGGGAATCATGCATCTAGTTCGCACGTAGGCGGCATGTATATTTTTTTTCATTTCCACAATCTAATCCTATGTGGTCTCAACCAAATAATTCTCAACCACAAACGGGTATTTTTCAACCACAACAATTCTAATCAACCATTCGTAATCAATCAATTTTCACACCAATCACAATCAATAAATATCGTCCATGGTTTGTGGACGAGGGGCGTACATACATATATATATATATATATAAGCATTTCACTTCTATTCAACACATATATAATTTTTACAATGCATATATAAATTATATATCGAACGTACAACTTTTACAACGCTTATAAATGAGGTGTACAACGCTTGTATAACTCATACATCGACTATATAATTTATACGTCATCGTTTTCCATATCGTTTATAATTTAGAAATCTCACATTGGGTTCCACTCCATCAAAAATAGCAAAAGGCTCAGAAAAATATGCGGTCTCTTCTAGAATGTAGAAGACGTCGACACGAGTCCACTATCTCTTGTTTCACTGCATTTCGTCTACAAACGAAAAAGAAATGATTTTTATAGTGAAATCAAAAACCGTTGCGCTTTAAATCGCTATTAAATAGTTTAAAATAAAAACAGTCATATACTTTCAAACCTGTTCAAAACTAGGTTTGTAGTTTTCGCGAAAACCGAGCAGCGTGGAGACGATCGGAGGGTACCTTCTCATCGGCCTTGGAGAGGGCTTTCCGGCGATGGGGGTCTCGTGCAGTTCGTTGGCGTCACTGAGGCACGGCGTCGTGAGAAAGATCCGAACTTTGAGGGCTCGATTCAGGCGATACGGTGGACGAGGGGTGCGAGGGTTGGTCGGATTTGAAGAGGGGAGGAAGGACTTTCGATTGCGGGTGGTGGCGGAGGCTGGTTCGTCGTGGCGGCACCGGAAAATGGCCAGGAAGATCGGAGCAGTTTCCGCCGTCGAAAGGAAGAATTATCGGGGAGAGAGAAAGTGAATCAGCCAATGGGAATTTTCTATTTATTTATATATTTTGAAAAATCCAAAAATACCCCTCGTCTCACACGAACACCAATCCAAACACAACGACTGTCGTCCCTAGCGTTTTACCCCCCTTCCGAACACAATGTGATATGTTTCGAAGGCCCATTCGACTGTTTCAGTCAGTGTTCCATCAAATTAAAATATAAAACATTTAATATTTGATTTGAACGTACATTTCAATTTTCCAGGGCCACAAACTAATTCGAAAAATTCCAGAAAAATAAATCTAGCTATGTTTTGACGATACAGTCCCAACAAAACTAGTTTCGTCGAATTCTGAGACCGTTTGAAAAATGGCCCATTTCTGGTCGATCCAATTTAATAGAAATCGACCAAACACATTTTCCTTTGCCATGCTCACATACTAACTTCAAAAATTATGAAATTTGAAATTTAGCAATAGTTTAACATCCCGGATCCAACAAAAGTGGTTTCGTCGAATTCCGAGGTCGTTTGCAAAATGGCCATTTTCACGGGCTATATAAATTCCATAGCGACCTTTCTGAAAATTCATTTAGCCTTAACTTTTGCTTCCCGCTATGAAACTTCGATTTTTCAGATTCGTTAGAAAGATATTCACCAATAGATTTAAATATTTTTGGTTTCACTCAAATCCGTTTTGTTTTGCACCCGGTACAAGCAATCAAAGTTTGAATTCAAATTTTGAAACTACCGCGCCATTTCAGGCCTTGTTATAATTTGAATTAATTGTATTCGTTTTCAAATGTCGATTCAATCTTACTTTTCATCGTTATTATTTAAAATATTTATTTTAAATATTTAAAATCCACTATTTTAGCCAATTTAAATTTTTTAAATTGGTTTAGATTTTCCAGGTCGTTACAATCTCCCCCACTTAAAACTTTTCGTCCCCGAAAAGGAACAAAGTCGAAAGTGGTTTGATTAATCAACTCTACGTTCAATCTGGCATCCATTCTCCAATTTTTCAGTTTCTGAGAATTTTCAAATTCTTCAAAAATTTGGCTAACACCCGGTATTTCAATTTTTTTTTTGCCATAACCTCCTTTGTACGGGGACGGGTTTGGAAATTTATTTGGCCATATTAGGTACCCAATAAATCCTATAAAGCATACACATATTTATAATGATATAATCTGGTGTTCACAGGGGAGCGTGTATAGATAATAACTCCAGAGAATAAATTCTCGTCACCCTGTCAAAGCCTGAGGGAGTGTGTATTTTAATTGCTCTAGAGAATAAATTCTCGTCATCTCATCCTGTGTCGGAAATAAATAATCCATGTGCCGTATCTAATGACTAGAGAGACGAGATTATTGTCAACTCCAGACCCGTGTGGGTTTTTTATTAATCTGGCAATTTATCGCTACATTTTATATGGTCCATATCAGTCATCAGTTCAACCTGTAAAATATAGTCATCGCCATATAAGCCTCTCGCTCGTATGGTAAATCTTCAACCTCATCACACAAGCTCCAAATGCTTATGTGGTATATGATGAAATATGCCTATCTTCAAGAAGTATGCCATGTAGTGTAGTTCAAAATTAATTGTTACTATCCTATGGCGACGTTTATTATTACACACGGAACAACCAGCACTCCGCATCCAATGGCATTCACAGGAGTCGATATAATAATATTTCGCATCCAACTCATTAAGGTTTACCTATTTGTCGGGCACGCAAATAATTTCTTTACTCAACAGCTATCCATTTACCTGTTCAAACATATATGATGCACATGTATATATTTCTATCTATTTTCATATCAGTTCAACGTGTAATTTAATCAAATAAATTCTACCATTCTCTTATTGATTAAATTGACTATCGTTCTAATAATTTAATTAATCAAATGTACTATCACACAAAGCAAACAACAAGCAATTTGTTTTTAACTTTTCAAAATCATACAAATTAATTCATACACTCTTTCTAAATTAACCAGACTATAGAATTAAAAGTGCACATCCATGGAAAGAAAATAACAACAAAGTAGAGAGCTCAATGGTAATGCAAAGTATGGTAAATGTACCTTGCAATGGAGTCAATCAGAGATATCAACTCGACACTTAGAATAGGCTTTCTGAATGCTCTCCTCAGTTTCCCAAGTACAATCTCGCGGATCTCTACTCCATTGCACTTTGACTAAGTGAACCTTCTTGTTCCTTAGTTCTTTGGTTTCTCTTCCAATGATCTTTAGCGGCTCTCTTCTCACAACCAATTCTGGAGTAATTTCAATATCCTGTTGAGCTGCTTCTTCCACGATCAAGTCTGGATCATGAACGTGCTTTCGAAGTTGAGATATGTGAAATACATCATGCACCCCAGGCAACCAATCTGGAAATTTAACCCTATAAGTGAGAGTTCCAATCCGTTCAAGAATAGGAAACGGGCCAATGAATTTGGGCGCCAACTTCCCACTTTTACCGAACCGGATAACTCCTCTCATCGGCGATACTTTCAAATATACATAGTCGCCAAGAACAAACGATATATCTCTTCTTCTCTTATTGGCATAGCTCTTTTGACGGCTTTGAGCGGCGAGTAATCGTTTCTTAACGAAATCGACTTTGTCGGTAGCTTCTCGGATCATATCTGGTCCTATTACAAGTCTATTACCGGGTTCGACCCAACAAGCAGGAGATCGGCACGGTCTACCATACAACGCTTCGAATGGTGACATCGTCAGGCTTGCTTGGTAGCTGTTGTTATAGGAGAATTCTGCCAAATGCAAATGGTCTTCCCATGATCCACCGAAATCTAGAAAACAAGCCGGCAATAGATCTTCTAGTATACGATTCACCCTCTCAATCTGACCATCTGTCTGAGGATGATAAGTGGTGCTCAAGTTCAGCTTCGTTACCAGCTCTACTTGAAATGCCTCCCAGAATTTACTAGTGAATATTGGATCTCTATCACTAACAATACTGATCGGCACTCCGTGTAGTCTAACAATTTCCTTGAAGTATATCTGCGCTAGACTCTAAGCAGTTCTATTTGATCTAACAGGTATGAAATGGGCGGTCTTCGTGAAGCGATCTACGATCACCCAAATACTGTCATTTCCTTTTCTAGTTCTGGGAAAACCATCTATGAAGTCCATGGAAATATGTTCCCACTTCCAACCTGGAACGTCCAGCGGTTGCAACAATCCAACAAGTTTCTGTTGGTCGCTTTTGACTAGTTGGCAAGTAGGGCATCGGCTAACATATAAAGAAATGTCTCTCTTCATCGACTTCCACCAGAAAGTGCGTTTGATGTCATTATACATTTTGCTTACTCCTGGATGGGTACTAAGTTTTGACTTGTGGCATTCATCCAGCACTTCCTTTCGGAGCTCAGAAATGTTAGGGACACAGATTCGACCTTTTAGCCTTAGAATCCCATCATTATCAACTTGAAAACTCGAGGGCTCGCCTTTCTGAATTATATCTCTGATCTTCTGAATGAAATGATCATCCTTCTGAAGAGCAAATATTTTATCTATCAATGAAGTCGTGATAATAAAACTGGCGATCATTACATTCTTTCAGCTTAACGCATCGGCCACGACATTGGCTTTCCCTGGAGTGTATAGAATCTCAAAATCGTATGCTGCAAGGAACTCTAGCCAACGTTGCTGCCTCAGACTCAAGTCTTTCTGGGTGAACAGATACTTTAACGACTGGTGATTTGTAAACAGTTCGAATTTCTCACCCAGCAGATAGTGTCTCTAGATTTTCAAAGAGAATACGATAGCCAACAACTCTAGATCATGAGTGACGTAGTTCTTTTCATGTGGCTTCAGCTGACGGCTAGCATAAGCAACAACTTGACCTCTTTGCATTAATACTGCGCCAAGGCATTCTCTAGAGGCATCTGTCCAGACTTTCAAGTCCTGATTGCCGTCGATTATCGTTAACACTGGAGCCGTTGTTAATCTTAACTTTAGCTCTTCAAAAGCCTCCTCACATTCTGGAGTCCACTTGAATTTTGAGTGCTTCTTTGTAAGCTTCGTTAAGTGACTAGATATCTTCAAAATATCTTTGTAAGCTTCGTTAAGTGACTTTCAAGTGCTATTTCCAATTTTGAATAGTTGTGATTTTACTTGGATCCACAACAATTCCTTCTTTCGATACGAGGTGGCCTAGAAATTTCACTTCATCTTGCCAGAATATACATTTGGACAGTTTAGATTTCAATACATTCCTTCTTAGAATTTCCAGAACTTGCTCTAAATGTTTTTCATGTTCGGCCTTTGATTTAGAGAAGATTAGAATATCGTCAATAAAAACCAGAACAAACTTTTTCAAAACTCCTCTGAACACTTGATTCATCAGATCGACGAAGTAAGCTGGAGCGTTACATGAGCTGAACGACATTACTAACCACTCGTAGAATAAGTCTAGACCTATGAGTGTTGTCAGAGGAACACATTCTTCGGCAATATGAAGCTGATGGAAGCCTGTAGTTAGGTCCATCATTGAAAATACTTGTGCTCCATTCAGACGATCCAATAAATCATCGATTCGCGGCAATGGATATTTATTCTTTATTGTCTGTTTGTTCATGTCACGATAATCCACACATAGTCGTAGAGTACCGTCAGATTTTGCGACAAACACCACTGCTGCTCCCCAATCAGAGAAACTAGGCTTGATCAGACCCTTCCATACAAGCTGTCGAGTTTGATTATCTAACTCTTCTTTCTCCTTTAGGGTCATCCTCCGGATAGCGTGCACTACTGGCCTAGCATTCGGAATCAAAGCGATCTTGAAATCAATTTCTCTCTGCGGAGGTAGACTAACGACTTCTTCGAACACATCCGCATAATTTTTGACGATAGGAATATCTTTGATGAGGTCGGGAATATTCTCTGTGTCCACAGTGATATTTTCTATTTGAGCAGGAGAAACATCCAAAGTTGCCCAGAAGTCTTTTCTATTAGAATTCTGACCTTCACAGGGAATGGTTATATAATCATCTGATTTAATCTTCGCCTTAACGACTCTATCGGCGCATTTAACCTCAGCTTCATATTTGGTCAACCAGTCTAACCCCAAGATAAGATCAAATTCTATAAAATTCATGATGACTACGATGGTAGGGAACCGATAACGAGAAAAGGAAACCGGCACTCCACAAACTCAACTGAGATTGAGGGAACCCCCAACCGGATTCTGGACAGTCATTGGTTCTTTGAGCTTCTTCAAATTCAAATCTAGTTTCTTAACTGCATTCTTGGCAATGAAGCTTCGTGACGCGCCTGTATTAAACAGTACTTTAACAGGAATATCTTTGACAGTAAGCGTGCCTTCTAAAACATCTGGCCTTTCCTGAGCAGACGAAGATGCAGGCACTTATGCCACTTCATTTACATGTACTGCTTCAAATTTCTGAGATAGCGGGCAGTTTTTTGCATATGCCCAACCTGATGGCACTTATGACATCCTCTTCCCTCATGAACCTTCTAACTGGGTTCAAATCCACTCTTTCTTCGTTTGTTCCTAGATTTGCAACTTATCGCCAAATGTCCTTTTCTATTGCAGCTTGAGCACGTGGCGGTCGTTACTGGTTCTTTCCCAGATCTGGCCCTTTTTCTCTTGGCACTGGGCTTCTTACTGACCTCAGGACTATCAGTCATAGACTCCACTTTGTTACTCGAACTGAATTCTTCTTCGTCGCGCAACATACCTTTCTTATAGAGATCTTCATACTGATAAGCAATATAAATCATTTTTGAAAAAGGAAGCTTCACATGCCCCAATACTTTATTCTTGTATTTCCTTTAGAGCCCATTAATAAATCTCAGATTCTTTCTCTTCGTATTTTGAATTAGATGGGGAGCAAAGTGAGAAAGTTCGTTGAATTTCCTATGATATTCTGGAATGGTCATATCTCCTTGTATCAGATAAGAGAATTCATCACATAATCGCTCAGTCGCTTCCGGAGGAGTAAATCTTTCTACGAAAATCTCTTTGAATCTATCCCAGGTGATATCACCTTCTGGATTATCTTTGATGATTGTTTCCCACCAGATTAAAGCTTCTTCTTTGAGCGCCCAAGATGCTACTAATATTTTCTGCTCATCCCTCAACTGGATACGTTCAAAAATTCTTTCGATAGAACTCATCCAAGCTTGAGTCTGAATTATAGATTCATTGCCCGAGAATTGTGCTCCGCCCAGATTTTGATATCTCTTTAATAGAGCCT
Source organism: Allium sativum (assembly GCA_030737875.1). NCBI lineage: Eukaryota > Viridiplantae > Streptophyta > Magnoliopsida > Asparagales > Amaryllidaceae > Allium > Allium sativum. Next base: position 885,062,441 of record CM060915.1, on the reverse strand, counting down.
CTAGATCGGGTTCTGCATTTCTTCTGTTTCTGACACTTATTTTCTAGTACTTCTGCAAATGTCAAATCAAGTGTCAGGTCACAGAAAAGATATTTTAAAACATAGAAAGATATACTTCAAATGTAAATGTGTATGTTGAGGTGTATTTCACTCTGCTTTACTCATACTAGGATATTACTGATCCTATCTGTAATGAGTCACTCGTCCTAGAACACTACTAGTTCTATTTCTGACGAGTTCGTTAATATGTTATATTCCAGCACTAAGCTTAACCAAAGCTCTGATACCACGTTGTGACAACCCCAAATCCCGTACCACGGTGTTAAGGGTAATCTTTGGAATATAACACATAAACAGATAACAACAGAACATAATTAAATAAATACACCAGATAATGAACAAATAATACATTGGATAAACATAATCATCAGAGTTACACAGTATACAGGATCACACTTAGCACAAATACAGTTCAGCTATACATAAATGTCTACAGCGGAAATAAACATAATATGTACAATAGGAGCTGAACAGCATAAAAGAGATAAATGATAGAATCCATCTTCAGCTCCAGCTATCCAGAAAGAGCCTGCTAAAGCCTGAATACAAGGCTGCCCATGTAGAAAAAGGGGCACCCGAGTTTGAAAGTGAAACAAACTACGAGTCAGTCATGGGACTGGTATGAGAAATCTACTTAACACATTTTATAATATGGCCAATCACAAGACCACGCCACTTTCGTGGAACGGGTTTACTCCATCGGATTGCCAGTGCTTTAAAACAAATAATTCTTTTAAACATCGCAATGCTTTTTATAAAAATGAAGCCATTATAAGACTCAGTTCCCATTACACAATGCAACGCAAACCGGAGGATAGAGTTTTACCTTATAATGGCCAAAATATGCTTGATACGAATAAAACAAAAGCATTTGATATTATTACTAGTGTTTACATGTTTCAAAAACAATTTCGAATCATAACTATCAATCATAGACGGCATGGGTACCATATATCATGTCGCCATATATATACAATCAAAACCGCACGGGGTCGTATTTGGAAATTGGATTTTCGTCATGAACCAAGGCAAAAGATAGTCCTGACCGACTTCGAGACGCTCTAGCCCGCCCCTCAGGACCCAGACTTAGGTGTGCCCTTGGATCGTCAGGGTCGGTCCACCGATGTGGATTAAAATTCCTAAACAATGCATTTCCCCGCCCTTTGGGGCGTAAGTGAGCCAACGAATGACTCCATCGGTCCCGGATCGACCAATATAACCGAGGCACCTCGCAATAGCAACAACCACATAGGTGAAAATAATATAAATGTCAGACAGTTTAAGCACCGACACCACCTCTAACTAGAAAGAAACGCATGTCCTCCCTGAGCTCCTCTCCCATTTTTGGTTCATACCGGGGTGTGAGGTTCGCGAATTCACGTTATACACAAAGCTACGCCACACAGGCGGTGCTTTGATCATCACCACAAGACTTTGCTTTTCAACAGAAACCTTGATCATTTGCCACTTAGGCATGCCACACTAGCAATTCATGCCATGCGACTGATGTCCATCGATATACAACCTCTGAGCTCGTGCGTCTCAGAGAAGGCCGTTAAGCAAAAGAATAAATTCTCTGCCGCCAAATAGATGTATATTTAATAGAGATCAATTAACACAGAATAAAATCCAATGTCAGACACACAGTCCATTTACAAGTTCGTTCTGGGTCTGAACGAAACTGGAGGCACTATATACCTCGCATACCCATCGATCTCCACGTACGTCTAGATGATCACCACACATTATCCATATTTCGGGATGCCTCCCAATCAGGACATCGGTTACCATCCAAACGAGGTGAAGATTTCCGGTCTTCAACCACCGTCTTCATCTTCGATTTCTTATCGTCGATTTAGTTATTCAGAATGGGATAAACCCGGTCTTTCTGAGCACCTCGCGTATATAATAAACAAGTGCTACACAAACACAACATACACATCATTTCAATTCATTAGTCACTAACCGTGAATCAGTAAGAGAACGATTTCTCAAATATTAACCCCGAAGGCCGAAACCAACTTCAGATCAAAATCCAGGAAACCATTCGACTTAGCCAACCTTCAGTTAGTTTCTAAATTTCACATCCATATCGTTTATAATATTTTATAACGATTTATCGCTATTTTTATTTATTTTAAAATTGCCAATTTATTCAAACGACGCTTTGGGCCATAACGCGACCGTGGCGCTGTTTTTCTTCAGATTTGTTTTACACATATCTGAAAATCTAACCGTTGGATCTTCACAAAATTTACATCATTAGAAATATCTTTTCAAAACGAATCCAACGGTTCCAGATTTGGGAAAATCCGACGGTCGGATCTCCTAATACAATCCTTTGAAGTTTCGATTTCAAAATACAAACTGCAGCGTCGTTATTCGATTTAATTCAATTATATATATATAATCGATTCTGGTGCTGTTTTTCTTCAGATTTGAATTAAACATTCCAGACAATCCAACCATTGGATTTTTACAAAGTTGGTGTCGTTGGAAAGATATTTCCAAAGCGAACCCAACGGTTTCGGTTTCGGGAAAATCCGATGGTCGGATCTCCCACACTAATCATTTGAAATCACGGTTTCAAAAGACGAACTGCAGCTTCGCTATTCGATAAATGTTAATTATATATATATATATAATTGATTCTTCGATTTCAAAACTATATGCTTTTCATACTTTTGATAAAAATGATATTTTTATCCAACTGTCTTCTATTTCAACACTTCGCTATTTTTAAAAATTCATGCATATAATAAAAATGTGATTTTTAATGTAAAACAATTTATTTCAAAACACGACTTTCATATAGATGATAAAAATATGATTTTTATTATAAAACAATTTATTTTAAAACGCGAATAACATTCAACACATGAATTTCTATTCAACGAATGAATTTCTATTCAACACATGAACGGTTTTCTATAGTTTGTATATATATAGTAAAAATGTGATTTTTATTGTAAAACAATTTATTTCAAAACACGACTTTCATATAGATGATAAAAATATGATTTTTATTATAAACAATTTATTTTAAAACACGAATACCATTCAACACATGAATTTCTATTCAATGAATGAATTTCTATTCAACACATGAACGGTTTTCTATCGTTTGTATATATATAGTAAAAATGTGATTTTTATTGTTAAAACAATTTATTTAAAACACGAATACCATTCAACACATGAATATGATTCAACGAATGAATTTCTATTCAACACATGAAGGTTTTCTATTCAACACACGAGTATAGTTTCAACACATGAAAATAATTCTAACACATGAATATTACTCAAAATTTCGGCAGCATAACGGCAGGATAGTTAAAAACCGGGCCGTCCCTAGTACGGCTCCTCGCTTTACATTAAAGCCTCGCAGCTTTTGACAATGGGTAATCATGCATCTAGTTCACACACAGGCGGCATGTATACTTTTTTCATTTCCACAAACTAATCCTATGTGGTTTCAACCAAATAATTCTCAACCACAAACGGGTATTTTTCAACCACAATCAATAAATTTCAACCACAACAATTCTAATCAACCATTCGTAATCAATCAATTTTCACACCAATCACAATCAATAAATATCGTCCATGGTTTGTGCACGAGGGGCGTACATATATATATATATATATATATATAAGAATTTCACTTCTATTCAACACATATATAATTTTTACAACGCATATATAACTTATATATCGAACGTACAACTTATACAACGCTTATACATGAGGTGTACAACGCTTATATAACTCATACATCGACTGTATAATTTATATATCGTCGTTTTCCATATCGTTTATAATTTAGAAATCTCACATTGGGTTCCACTCCACCAAAAATAGCAGAAGGCTCAGAAAAATATGCGGTTTCTTCTAGAATGTAGAAGACGTCCACACGAGTCCATTGTCTCTTGTTTCACTGCATTTCGTCTACAAACGAAAAAGATATGATTTTTACAGTGAAATCAAAAACCATAGCGCTTTAAACCGCTATTAAATAGTTTAAAATAAAAACATTTGTATACTTTCAAACCTGTTCAAAACTAGTTTGTAGTTTTTGCGAAAACCGAGCAGCGTGGAGACGATCAGAGGGTACCACGTCGTCGGCCCTGGAGAGGGATTTCCGGCGACGGGGGTCTCGTGCAGTTCGTCGGCGTCTCTGAGGCACGGCGGCGCGAGAAAGATCCGAACTTTGAGGGCACGATTCAAGCGATACGGTGGACGAGGGTGTGCGAGGGTTGGTCGGATTTAAAGAGGGGAGGAAGGACTTTCGGTTGCGGGTGGTGGCGGAGGCTGGTTCGTCGTGGCGGCGCTGGAAAATGGCCAGGAAGATCGGAGCAGTTTCCACCGTTGAGAGGAAGAATTATCGGGGAGAGAGAAAGTGAATCAGCCAATGGGAATTTTCCATTTATTTATATATTTTTAAAAATCCAAAAATACCCCTCGTCTCACACGAGCACCAATCCAAACCCAACGACTGTCGTCCCTAGTGTTTTACCTCCCTTCAGAACACAATGGGATATGTTTCGAAGGCCCATTCGACTGTTTCAGTCAGTGTTCCTTCAAATTAAAATATAAAACATTCAATATTTGATTTGAACGTACATTTCAATTTGCCAGGGCCACAAACTGATTCGAAAAATTCCAGAAAAATAAATCTAGCTATGTTTTGACGATACGGTCCCAACAAAACTAGTTTCGTCGAATTCTGAGACCGTTTGAAAAATGGCCCATTTCTGGTCGATCCAATTTAATAGAAATCGACCAAACACATTTTCCTTTGCCACGCTCACATACTAACTTCAAAAATTATGAAATTTGAAACTTAGAAATAGTTTAACATCCCAGATCCAACAAAAGTGGTTTCATCGAATTCCGTGGTCGTTCACAAAATGGCCATTTTCACGGGCTATATAAATTCCATAGCGACCTTTCTGAAAATTCATTTAGCCATAACTTTTGCTTCCCGCTATGAAACTTCGATTTTTCAGATTCGTTAGAAAGATATTCACCAACCGATTTAAATATTTTTGGTTTCACTCAAATCTGTTTTGTTTTGCACCCGGTACAGTCAGTCAAAGTTTGAATACAAATTTTGAAACTACCGTGCCATTTTAGGCCTTGTTTATAATTTGAATTTATTATATTCGTTTTAAAATGTCGATTCAAACTTATTTTTCATCGTTATTATTTAAAATATTTATTTTAAATATTTAAAATCCACTATTTTAGCCAATTTAAATTTTTTAAATTGGTTCAGATTTTCCGGGTCGTTACACAAATCCTATTTGATATTAAATACAAGGCTCTGAATAGAAAATATATCGGCTTATATTCAATATCAAATTCTGAAATCAACAAATATCATATTAGAATAATGATATATATATATATATATCTTCCAAATTCCTCCACAATATCCGTGTAATCACGTAACCCAATATTGAAATATTTCGAAGATAACTTCGATTCAAATCAATTCCAATTCATACATTGAAAATTCTGGTTATTTTTAAAACCATTTCAAATCCAATTTATTTATTTAAAAATATTTAATTATAATTCTAGTTCATAACTAGTTCATTACGATTAAAATATATTTTTATCTTTTAAATATAGAATTTTTCATTCCAATTCTTTCCAAATCATTTATTATGATTTTACACAATTATTGGTATTTTAAATAATTTTATCAAGGCCTTTACAGTCGATTTCCACAAATGGCCATCGAACTGCACTTACAGCGACCTTTTCCAAATTTGATTTGGACATAATTCCAAATCCAACCGTTAGTGTAACACCCCACCTCCGCCAATGTCACTCTTGCAAGCACACTAACTTTGGAGGGGCGTTGGTCAAGGTAAACATGCATGCAGATATCACAAGACAGAACATATAAGTAAAACAGAGTAAGTAAAGCAGCGGATAAAACTACTATTTCAAAACCATAGTCAAGTTACATCAAAGTACTGAGTCATTATTTTCCAACTAATACAAGTCTAGAAAACATAAACTGAAAACTGGAAATAACATAAAGTAAACTATCCCCAAAGTAGAATAAAGCCATAGCAAGCTCAAGTCCAAACCGTACATGAGCTATCCAGAAAAGCAGCTAAAGATCCAAGCTAGGTGCTAGTGTTCCCACCCTGAGAACCTGGAGGGGGAACGGAAGAAAAGAGGCGAAAGAAAACGGGTCAGTCAAAAAGACTGGTAAGTCCTACCTACTATTAGTATAAAAACTAATAAAGTTATCTGGACATGTAAAACAGAGATGAAACATAAGATGATAACTGGCATGGTGAAAAGTTAACAAGATAGACCAAGTGTGGCATCGCATATACAAGGTTAAGTTGCACCAAGTGTACTAGTATTCTAATCCATGTCAATTATAAACAAGCAATGATCCCTTAGCCCAATGTTGGCCCAAACTCATGAGATGACCTAAATCAAGGTCCAACTACTCGGTCTAGTCGATCGGCTCCCTATAAGCCTAACTCGTCGTGTGTCGGTGTCATACGGCCTAATCATGGAACGTAGTTAACTGTGCAAGGTCCACCCTAGGGTGTATCCAGCCCTAAGGTGTAAACCACAGACACAATTAAAGCACGCACAGTCTAAACCTACCGGTGCCCATGTTCAACTTCGGACTTAATGTGCACGACCATGGTCCGCCTGAACTTAACTGGTGCACTATTCAGCCGTCTCTTTTGGTCTCTTACAATCAGTTAGTAATCGTGCCCTACCCTAGCCTAGTCCAGGGTATCCAGATACTCCCAAGTAGGTTACTGCTGAAAAGGACCACGTAACTAGGATTTTAAATGGGTCAAGTGTGGTTAACCCTATCCTAACCATGTATTGAGTTGGTCAAGTGTATCCAAGCAGTTCATGACTTAACCCTATCAATACATCGTGTTCAACTGGTTAAGTATATTCAAGTAGTCCATGACTTAACCCTACCAATCCATCGTGTTTAATTGGTTAAGTATTCAAGTAGTCCATGACTTAACCCTACCATGTGGCATTAATTAACTTAATGCACCCCAACCTCTCACATTAGACTTTGTTGTGGTTACTAGTTAAGCCGGGCGGGTCCGGGTAGCTTTACACCACAACCTAGTCTAACCTCGGGTTTTAAGTGTGGTGTGACCAACTACTCACATTGGGTCCTATTGCTTGTAGCCACTAGTTAAGCCGGTCTGTTCCAGGTAGATTAATGCTACAAACTCAACCCAACCTCGAGTTGGCCACTTTCATGTTTTCTACATGTCATGTCCACGTTCATGTTTTCAAGCATCATCACGTGTCATATTTTCCAAGTCATGTTTCATGTCGTTTAAGTTTACCCATAACGTAACCCCATCGCACGTAAGTTCGCATCAACACAAATAGATCAAAAAGGGGGAACTTAAGAATATGACAAGGTGGGCATAAGATGGCAAAGTCTATCACAAGTTAAACATGGTGATATTTGAGGCCAAAGGGGGTTCAACATACTAGCATATGGCCTCAACATGTATGATAGCATAAAAGGTGACTTGGCCTCAAACATATCAAATAGCATAAGGGTGATTTGGCCACAAGCATGCATAATAGCATAAGGGTGATTTGGCCACAAGCATGCATAATAGCATAAGGGTGATTTGGCCACAAGCATGCATAATAGCATAAGGGTGATTTGGCCACAAGCATGCATAATAGCATAAGGGTGCTTTGGCCTCAAGCATGCATAATAGCATAAGGGTGCTTTGGCCACAAGCATGCATAATAGCAAATATGGTGGTAGCATCGTAGTAGTTGACGTAGGGTGACAATCCTAACTTGTTCATAGCAAATAGGTTCAATATCATCATATGCATGTTAAGGAACATGAGGGGTTAAGGTTTGTTAACATGCATAAGCCATAATCCATTTCATAGCATTTTTTTTTCCAAGGTCAACATGAATGGTACTAGGTTCATGATAGGTCCACAATCATAAATCAAGAGAGGCATGAATAGATCTATGCATACAATGATAGGTTCAAGGCAAATATTGCACTTAGGTCCAATTCAAATCTACACATGTATGGCATTAAACTTAGCAAATAGGTGATACATGGTCATAGATGGCATAGGATGATAACTAGTGATTCGCATATAACATCATATGCAAGATAACATAAGGGTTATGAGAGTTTCTATGTTGCTTTATGCAACATTTCAAATCAAAGCTCATAGCTTTCTATGCACAAAGTCAAGGTGACAGCTTTACAAACATGCATAGAATAAATCTATGCATAACATGATAGAATCAAAGCACAAATCATACTTAGGCCCAAACTCAAACTTGCAACATGTCATATTTAACTTCATAGTTAGAATCTAAGAGGAGAATAGGGCTTACAATGCTATGAAGACTATAAAATAAAACGAGATTGAGACGAAGCCACACTAGCAACACTAAAACCCCCAAATGAATACAAGCTCCAAGTTGTCTTGAGAAACAAGAAGCTCCTTTGATTTGTATGAAGAAAGGTCCTTGTTTTGATGAAGAAAGGTGGCTCTTTTACTAGCTTAGAACACTCAAACTTTCATGAAGAGGATGGGGGCCATGATATGAAGATGGAGGCCATGATCAAGGAGCATTTTGGCATAACCTAGTTGTAGGATTGATTTGTGTGGGTTTAGGCTAGGTCTTAGGGTCTTTTTATAGAAGTTTAGGTTAGTTTAGGCCATAGGATTAACCCTAATTCAGATCTGAGCCATTAAAATCCATCACCAGCCCTAAAGCTTGTCTTGAGGAACAAGACAGGTGCACCCAGGCCAAACTGGCCGACCACCCAAGTCGACAGGGGTGTCGACTGGGCAGTCGACATCACATGGGGTGTGTCGACTCCCAAGTCGACTACCCAGTCGACTTGGGGTGGCGGGAATTTTCCCGCCTGTCCTGCTTGGATGAATTTGAATTCTGAATTCAAATTTGAACTGTTTTTGAACTTGAAATTTTCTGAGAACTTTGACGGGCCATAACTTGGTCGTACGGACTCCGATTTTCGAAAACTCGGACTCTATTTCGCGTATTTTTCCGAGACGAACGCAATGGCACAGCCCGTTTCCCTTGATTCAGATTTTATCATTTAATTCTGCCTTGATTTATGTTATAACATGTTATTCAAAATACGGGTTGTTACATTCTCCCCTCCTTAAAGGATTTCGTCCCCGAAATCTCTAAGTTAGGAAGAACGTATCCTACCATCCATCATCCATCTACTCACAACATCATCCACAAGTAACCATTGTCCTTAACAAATTCTAAATGATGTATGATCATATGCAAAGGTGTGTGTATATGCACTTATCTAATGCGAAAATCAGGCGGTTACTGATTCAGTAAACCTCCTTAATGCAAAGTATGTTAGTGAAATGAGTCCATATGTATGCAAATTCCTAACATAATTCATAATCTCTATATGAGTGCACATAACATTCATCCATATGCAACATCCACGTGATAGCATAACAAGTTTCAGCCGTGAATAAGTATAAGCACTCATGCATATGCAATATGAAAGTGTGTGAGCCGATCTTAGTGCCTAATGTGTATCATGCATCCACGAGTATCCACTTGCAAACACTTGCAACCACTGGCAAACATCAAGCATAACATGTTTCAAATACATGTTTCATCCAAAGGGTTTCTACCTAAGGTTCTTAAGACAAGGTTAACGAGATAACAAGATAAACATGGATAGCAAAGGAAAGATATGCTAACTAGGAAAAGAGATTGAGAATGTACCCTCAAAAAGGAATGGATAAAGCCCACGCATCTTCTCCTCGGTTTTCCAAGTTGCATCTTCATCGGCTTCGCTCCACTGAACCTTTACTAACTTGACTTCTCGAATCCTCAGCTTCTTGATCTCCGTTCCCAAGATACGAATCGGAGCTCGCCTCAAAGTTGCCTCTTTTTCTACCTCCATGTCTTCAAGAATGCTAGGCTCAACTACCTCGGCTGACTCATGTAGGCACTTTCGGAGATGCGTGACATGAAAAACATTGTGCACTCCGGCCAGCTTCTCGGGCAATTCCACCTTATAAGCCATCCTCCCAACTCTTTCTATAATAGGGAAGGGTCCTAAGAACCTTGGTGCCAGCTTCCCAACTGCTCCAAAAACGAACCACATTACGCAAAGGAGAAACCTTCACGAAAACCATATCTCCAACTTCGAATTCCAGATCTGTCCTTCGCTTGTCAGCATAGGATTTCTGTCTGTCTTGGGCCGTTTTCATCCGTCTTCTCACCAATTCAACGTTCTCGGATGTGTCCCTTATCCTGTCGGGCCCAAGTATAAGCTCATCCGTCGTCTCCCACCAACATGTTGGTGACTTGCACAGCCTCCCATACAAAGCTTCGAATGGTGCCATTCCTATGCTTGCCTGATAGCTGTTATTATAAACAAACTCTACGAGAGGAAGATGATCTTCCCAAGTGCCACCAAAGTCAAGGATGCATAGCCTCAACAGATCTTCTAGTACCCTATTCACCCTTTCGGTCTGGCCATCCGTCTGTGGGTGATAGGTCGTACTTAGATTCAATCGCGTACCCATCGCTTCCTGCAAACCATTCCAGAATTGGCTAGCGAGAATTGGGTCACGATCGCTAACTATGTTAGAAGAAACTCCATGCAATCGTACTATCTCTCGAAGATGAACAGATGCTAGCCATGATGTGGTCCTCTTGCTCTTCAACGGAACAAAGTGAGCACTCTACGTAAGTCTATCAACTATGACCCATATCCCATAAAGCCCAAATAGTTTGGTCAACTTAATGGACATCCTCACCCCAACTATATAGGCGAGTCATACTCCTTATGGGGTTTGCAACAGAACTAAGATTGAGAATAGGACCGAGAGGATATACTTAAAAGATAGCATGCGAGTAAGCTCTACAGAATAATAGGGATCAAGGATATACTCTTAGAAAGAGATGTAATGCATGTATCTAGTCTTCAATCTTCTAAGCCGCATTTTCTTGAGCTTAATCCTATCGTGCCTTGACCGTCTTTTAACTTCACAATTTCGTAGCTCTTAATTCTTATTTCCAAAATATGAGTTAGAACTCATTTCACCATTGCCTCTCGTTCCACTTCCACTTATTCTTTTCCTAAAATACTTGGCTTCCACATAACTGTGTGCTCATGGTTTCATGCAAGCTTTACGAAATTTGTTAGTTAATCCTGGACCTCGTTTACATACTATACGGTATCCCACGCAGAAGAACTACCTCTTGAAAACAAGTGCCAATCCACGTTGCCAAATGTACTTACTAGGGTGATTTCTCTAACCCATGCTTAAGTGAAATGGACTATCCATCTTAGTGGCGAACACTACTCAATTGGATTACAAATTTCCAATAAAGGTGCCAAGGGATTCTAGGTAACTAATCATGACGGAACCCTAAAGGTCACACGAGATTTCGAGGGTATTACCGAGGGGAGTCATGAGCCTCGCAACCCTATGTTCAAAATCAAGAATGGCTCCATAAGTGGACAACCAATCCATGCCCAAAATCAACATGTATCCCATAAACCCGAGAACATAAGCATTACACATGAATTCTACGCTCAAGATAGAGATTTTCAAATCCATACAAATCACAGGTAGATGGGCGGAACCCCAAATTGGATTTGAAACACTAACGGGACCTCAACTGGACTAGTACTTAGGTGCAAACTTTCAACAAGATCAGAAATAAAACTATGCGATGCGCCAGAATCAAATAAGGTACAAACAGGGAGATCAGAAATGTAAACATGACTTTCTATAGAAACACTACCTCGATTAAAAGCTGGAAGAGCGAGGAGAGCCTGCAACTGCCCTCCAGAGGGTCCTGCTCGCTGAGTTTGACTTTTCCCTTGTTCTCGCTTTTTCGGGCAATCCTTGCTATAGTGTCCAGACTCTCCACAATGAAAGCATTCTCCCAACATCCTCTTCTTCTTCCTACAATCCTTGGCTATGTGTCCAACGATCCCACAGAAGTTGCACTTCCTTGTCTCCCTGGTCTTGTTGTCACTGCGGTTGTTGTTGTCCTTGCCTCCTTTCTCGGAATCTACCTTCTTGCCTTGAGACTCATTCAACTTGACTTCCTTCTTACTACTCTTATCTTCCTCTTGAAGCAGGGCCATATTTACCAAACTCTTGAAGGTCGCCCCCATGGGTATGTGAGACATGGCCAAACCGTGCAATGGCTCGTTCAATCCTAGAGCAAAGTGTAGGGCCTTCTTCTGAGCTGTGTTAACCAAGTCTAGACCGAACCGAGCAAGTTGATTAAACGTATCCACGTATTCCCTAACTGTCATGTCCCCTTGCTTTAGAGATAGGAACCTCTCCATCTGAAGGTTCTCTTCTGTCGATGATAGAAACCTCAGTCCAAACCTTCTCCTAAAGTCATCCCAAGTCTGAATTGGCCTAGTAGTGGTGGTGACTACCCACCAATATGCAGCTTCCCCTTTCAACAGCCATACCGCTAACAGAACTTTCCTACGGTCTTCTATATCAAAGATAGCAAAGAGGTCTTCAGTTTCCTTTAACCAGTTTCTTGCCTCAACAAAAGTCTCCGTACCAATAAAATTCTTGCCACCCATCGCCTTAAAGTCCTTGCAAATCTTCGCTAAATCCGTTTGCGGATGCTGAGGAGGAGGAGGAGGAACCTCAGCTACGGGAGGAGGAGGAATGTTAGCCACGGGGGAAGGAGGAGGAATGTTCGCGGGGCCGGCTTCATTCGCCCTTGCCTCCATGTACCTTCTAAACCAAATAGGTACTGGTACGCCCTCCAGAATGGCAAAATTATCGGCCATACTGAAACGAAGAAAAAGATAGATTGAGAACGAGGAAACAAAGGATAGTGCTAATGGCTTTTGGGGAATAGCCTTTTAAAATAAACTAGACTTTTCTTGGAAAATACTTAATTGGTTTTGAAAATAGTTTTTCAAAAGGAAAGTTTTAAAAATCTTTTGCTCAGATCTTGTAAACCTTATGCTCTGATACCAAATGTAACACCCCACCTCCGCCAATGTCACTCTTGCAAGCACACTAACTTTGGAGGGGCGTTGGTCAAGGTAAACATGCATGCAGATATCACAAGACAGAACATATAAGTAAAACAGAGTAAGTAAAGCAGCGGATAAAACTACTATTTCAAAACCATAGTCAAGTTACATCAAAGTACTGAGTCATTATTTTCCAACTACTACAAGTCTAGAAAACATAAACTGAAAACTGGAAATAACATAAAGTAAACTATCCCCAAAGTAGAATAAAGCCATAACAAGCTCAAGTCCAAACCATACATGAGCTATCCAGAAAAGCAGCTAAAGATCCAAGCTAGGTGCTAGTGTTCCCACCCTGAGAACCTTGGGGGGGGGGGGAACGGAAGAAAAGAGGCGAAAGAAAACGGGTCAGTCAAAAAGACTGGTAAGTCCTACCTACTATTAGTATAAAAACTAATAAAGTTATCTGGACATGTAAAACAGAGATGAAACATAGGATGATAACTGGCATGGTGAAAAGTTAACAAGATAGATCAAGTGTGGCATCGCATATATAAGGTTAAGTTGCACCAAGTGTACTAGTATTCTAATCCATGCCATGTATAAACAAGCAATGATCCCTTAGCCCAATGTTGGCCCAAACTCATGAGATGACCTAAATCAAGGTCCAACTACTCGGTCTAGTCGATCGGCTCCCTATAAGCCTAACTCGTCGTGTGTCGGTGTCATACGGCCTAATCATGGAATGTAGTTAACTGTGCAAGGTCCACCCTAGGGTGTATCCAGCCCTAAGGTGTAAACCACAGACACAATTCAAGCACGCACAGTCTAAACCTACCGGTGCCCATGTTCAACTCCGGACTTAATGTGCACGACCATGGTCCGACTGAACTTAACTGGTGCACTATTCAGCCGTCTCTTTTGGTCTCTTACAATCAGTCAGTAATCGTGCCCCACCCTAGCCTAGTCCAGGGTATCCAGATACTCCCAAGTAGGTTACTGCTGAAAAGGACCACGTAACTAGGATTTTAAATGGGTTAAGTATGGTTAACCCTATCCTAACCATGTATTGAGTTGGTCAAGTGTATCCAAGCAGTTCATGACTTAACCCTATCAATACATCGTGTTCAACTGGTTAAGTATATTCAAGTAGTCCATGACTTAACCCTACCAATCCATCGTGTTTAATTGGTTAAGTATTCAAGTAGTCCATGACTTAACCCTACCATGTGGCATTAATTAACTTAATGCACCCCAACCTCTCACATTAGACTTTGTTGTGGTTACTAGTTAAGCCGGGCGGGTCCGGGTAGCTTTACACCACAATCTAGTCTAACCTCGGGTTTTAAGTGTGATGTGACCAACTACTCACATTGGGTCCTATTGCTTGTAGCCACTAGTTAAGCCGGTCGGTTCCGGGTAGATTTATGCTACAAACTCAACCCAACCTCGAGTTGGCCACTTTCATGTTTTCTACATGTCATGTCCACGTTCATGTTTTCAAGCATCATCACATGTCATATTTTCCAAGTCATGTTTCATGTCGTTTAAGTTTACCCATAACGTAACCCCATCGCACGTAAGTTCGCATCAACACAAATAGATCAAAAAGGGGGAACATAAGAATATGACAAGGTGGGCATAAGATGGCAAAGTCTATCACAAGTTAAACATGGTGATATTTGAGGCCAAAGGGGGTTCAACATACTAGCATATGGCCTCAACATGTATGATAGCATAAAAGGTGACTTGGCCTCAAACATATCAAATAGCATAAGGGTGATTTGGCCACAAGCATGCATAATAGCATAAGGGTGATTTGGCCACAAGCATGCATAATAGCATAAGGGTGATTTGGCCACAAGCATGCATAATAGCATAAGGGTGATTTGGCCACAAGTATGCATAATAGCATAAGGGTGCTTTGGCCTCAAGCATGCATAATAGCATAAGGGTGCTTTGGCTACAAGCATGCATAATAGCAAATATGGTGGTAGCATGGTAATAGTTGACGTAGGGTGACAATCCTAACTTGTGTATAGCAAATACGTTCAATATCATCATATGCATGTTAAGGAACATGAGGGGTTAAGGTTTGTTAACATGCATAAGCCATAATCCATTTCATAGCATTTTTTTTTCCCAAGGTCAACATGAACGGTACTAGGTTCATGATAGGTCCACAATCATAAATCAAGAGAGGCATGAATAGATCTATGCATACAATGATAGGTTCAAGGCAAATATTGCACCTAGATCCAATTCAAATCTACACATGTATGGCATTAAACTTAGCAAATAGGTGATACATGGTCATAGATGGCATAGGATGATAACTAGTGATTCGCATATAACATCATATGCAAGATAACATAAGGGTTATGAGAGTTTCTATGTTGCTTTATGCAACATTTCAAATCAAAGCTCATAGCTTTCTATGCACAAAGTCAAGGTGATAGCTTTACAAACATGCATAGAATAAATCTATGCATAACATGATAGAATCAAAGCACAAATCATACTTAGGCCCAAACTCAAACTTGCAACATGTCATATTTAACTTCATAGTTAGAATCTAAGAGTAGAATAGGGCTTACAATGCTATGAAGACTATAAAATAAAACAAGATTGAGACGAAGCCACACTAGCAACACTAAAATCCCCCAAATGAATACAAGCTCCAAGTTGTCTTGAGAAACAAGAAGCTCCTTTGATTTGTATGAAGAAAGGACCTTGTTTTGATGAAGAAAGGTGGCTCTTTTACTAGCTTAGAACACTCAAACTTTCATGAAGAGGATGGGGGCCATGATATGAAGATGGAGGCCATGATCAAGGAGCATTTTGGCATAACCTACTTGTAGGATTGATTTGTGTGGGTTTAGGCTAGGTCTTAGGGTCATTTTATAGAAGTTTAGGTTAGTTTAGGCCATAGGATTAACCCAAATTCAGATCTGAGCCATTAAAATCCGTCACCAGCCCTAAAGCATGTCTTGAGGAACAAGTCAGGTGCACCCAGGCCAAACTGGCCGACCACCCAAGTCGACCGGGGTGTCGACTGGGCAGTCGACACCACCTGGGGTGTGTCGACTCCCAAGTCGACTACCCAGTTGACTTGGGGGTGGCGGGAATTTTCCCGCCTGTCCTGCTTGGCTGAATTTGAATTCTGAATTCAAATTTGAACTGTTTTTGAACTTGAAATTTTATGAAAACTTTGACGGGCCATAACTTGGTCATACGGACTCCGATTTTCAAAAACTCGGACTCTATTTCACGTATTTTTCCGAGACGAACGCAATGGCACAGCCCGTTTCCCTTGATTCAGATTTTATCATTTAATTCTGCCTTGATTTATGTTATAACATGTTATTCAAAATACGGGTTGTTACAGTTAGATTTCTAATTTATAATATTTTTTGGAAAGCTCTTTTCGATACGAACCCAACAGTTCCTGTTTAGGAGAATCTAACGGTCGGATCTCCAGTAATGTCCGTTCGAAGTCAATGGTCGAAATTCACGAATTATCGCGGCGCGACACGTTCTATTCTGGCCGTTTTATATATATTATATATGTTTCGACGATTTCCACTTAAAACATTTTTTATAAATCGTTTTAAATTCGTTTTCAAAACGATTTCAACTTCACATTCAATTTCAAATCAAAATTGAATATTCCATATCATCGATATATAAATGATAGTATTTTCAAAACATTAGATTTTGAAATCTATTCCTTTTCTATATTCAATATAAAAATGAAAAAAAATCGATATACATATCGTTCACGTTAAAATGGCGCATATCAAATTGACACGGCTTTATATATTTAAATATATTCGTGTCCATCCCAAATCGGACATCAAAATCAGATTTTGATCTTTTACTGAATATTATTTTAAAATATTCATTATTTCTGAACTGGAATCAGACACAGTCAATTAACATATAATTTGATTTATTTGGATTTCATACAACACATGTGCACAACAACAATCAAACACCGTCAACCATCATCCAGAGTGCATTCTACACTGCATAAGCATTCAAATATAAATATTCAATGCTTACACAGCTTGTCAACCAATCAATTGACATATAACTAAATATTGGGATCAGTGTACGCTTAATATCATCCCAATACCCGTGTGGGGTTTCAATCAACAAATAATGAATTTTATTTGTGCAGTTGGGCGATGTGTAAAATTTATCGTCCCAATCAATATCAGTCAAATGTGTGTACATAAACTAATCGTCCGTTATGAATATTTATTTCTTTCACATACACGTTAAAAATTATATTTTTAACTATAAAATATTTTATTCCATTCCGTTTCACACAATCAATTTTCATAACACAATCAAACAAACAAACAAGTCGTACATGGTCTGTGGACGACGGGTGTCGGGTGCCGCTAAGCACCATCTGCATCCTAGTATATATTTTAACTAGAAAATAAAATTAAAGTGAGTAGTTCTCAACTTGGGGATCCACTCCACCATTCTATATCTCTGAACGGTTCGGATTTGCCTAAAATTCCAATGCGATCTTTTCCTGCTGTTCATAGTAAAAATCACATTTTTATTTCAGTTCTAAAAATTATATTTTTACTTCGCTAAAAACTATATTTTTATTATTTCTATAATATAAAAATCAGATTTTTATTATCTCTATAATATAAAAATCAGATTTTTATTCCGCTACTATATAAATAAAAATTCTATTTTTACTTCGCTATTCCATATGTATACGATTTTTTTATCAAAGCTACATATATATAAAAATTATATCTTTCTATCGCTAATACATATATAAAAATCAAATTTTTACAATGCTAAAAATTATATTTTTACTTGATTAAAATCATATTTTTATATGAATAAAAATCTCGACTTTACGTAAATAAAAATCTCATCTTTTCCAATTTTAAAATCAAAGCTTTTCATATCTAAAAATAAAAGTTTCTCTATATTTTAAAAATCATGTTTTTTCTCTATTTTAAAATCTTATCTTTGATTCCATAAAAATCCTATCATATCTTTGATTAAATAAAAATCATATCTTTTCCTTATTAAAAATCTAACCTTTTCTGTATATAAAAATATGATCTTTCTTTATAAAAATCCTGACTTTGTACACTTAAAGATTATAACTTTATAATGCTATGTATACAATAAAAATTATAACTTTATATGTGTTTATATAAATAAAAATCAAAATTTTCTTAATCATAAAAATCTGGTTTTTTTGTAAGAACAAAATTAATTTAACTAAGAATTAAAAAAACTAAATTAATTAATTAAATAAATAAAAACTCACCTTTTCCAAGGAGGGGAAAGTGGAGATGGCGCGGAGCAGTTGGAGGCGGTGACAAGATGTAGCGCGTCGGAGGTGGGCCCTACGGCTGCGGGAGTGGCGGTTTTGGGTGAGGGGGTTTAGGTTGCTGGCGTTGGTTTTGTTTAGGTGTTCTAGTGTTTGGGATCTTGTCAGAGGAGGGCAGTAGCTTCTTGGAGGTTGGTTGGTGGATCGCCAGTCATTAGAGGGGAGAGGGGGTATCGTGGCGTACTGGTAAGGCACGGGAGGGGGGAGGGGACGACGGGTTCGTGGGTTCGATCCCACTTTTTTTTCTTTTTTTTTTTCAATCATTAACAGTTATGAGAGGAGAGAAATAGAGAGTGAGAGAGAGTATAGGTTATATAATAATATGATATATATTTAATTTATTTCTAAAAAGTTATTTTTTCATTCGATCTCCTATTCAAACCGAACAACTGCCGCCCCTAGCTAAACACCCCCATTACAAACACAATGGGATATGTTTTATAGGCCAATCCGATCGTTTCGATCAGTTTCCATCGAATTCAAAATATAAATCAACATACTGAATTTGAGCGCACATTTTAATTTACCGGGGCCACATACTGACTCCAAAAATTCCAGAAAAATAAATCTTGCTATGTTTGACAATACGGTCCTAACAAAACTAATTTCATCGAATTTGGAGACTATTTGAAAAATGGCCATTTTCTGGTCGATCCAAATTGAATAAACTGTCAAAACACGTTTTCCTTTGTCACGCTCACATATCGATCCCAAAAATTATGAATTTTTAAATCTAGCAATAACTTGACATCCCAGATCCAAGAAAAGTGGTTTCGTCGAAAACGGAGGTCTTTTGCAAAATTTTCATTTTAATGGCTACATTTCCATAGCGACAATTCTGAATTTTCAACTGGGCATAACTTTTTATTCCCGCTATAAAATCTGGATTTTTCGGATTCGTTGGAAAGATATTTACAAATTGGTTCTAATATTTTTGGTTTCACTAAAATCCGGTTTATTTTGAATCATGTAAGTTCATTTGAAATTTAAAATCGAAATTTCAGACTACCGCGCCATTTTCAATTTCTTTTATAATTAATAATAATTTTTTATATTCTAACGTCGATTCAAATAAATTTATATGTTCTAATTTTATTCAAAATTAATTTCTTGTCATTATTATTTAAGATAAATCATTTTAAATATTCAAATTTCATTAAAATTAACAAAATAAAATTTTTAAATTGGTTCTGATTTTCTAGATTGTTACAACTCCCCCACTTAAATTCTTTGCGTCCTCGAAAAGGAACGGAGCTGAAAGTTGTTTTACTAATCAACTCAACTTTCAGTTTGGCTTTCATTCTTCAACTTTTCAGTTTCTAAGAATTTCCAATTTTTCAAAAATTTGGCAAATACCCTAAATTTTTAAAAAATTTCGCCATAACCTCCTTTGTACGGGAGCATAGAGAAAATCCCCAAGCCGCCACATAGGCCCTCTCATCTCAAAAAGAAAAAGCCAAGTGGCTAGCCAATCGGCTCATAAAATCATCCAATCCCAAGAAATTAGTAAACATGTACCTATTTGTCGGGCATACAATTTTATTCCTCTTCGCTAGCCTCCTTACTATGACCTGTTCAATATATATGCATGCACATGTATGCAATTTCAAACAATTTTCAATACAGTTCAATATTTGATACCGTTTGGCCCAAATTTACCATACATCTATATGTTGGTTTAAATGAATAATCACCCAACACAACCATCAATCAATTAGTGGATTAATGTTTCAAACAAATAACTTTACTATATATACAGAAAATCATGTTTTTGATGCCAATCAACAACAATAAGCCCTATATAGTTTTGGTTCTCATACCAGTCAATTGGAAATATATAGAAATCCCACTTTCGAAACCCGACATAAATATTGGTGATGGGGATCCATCATCAAAATCATGTCCGAGCGACTAGAGTGTGATTCTATATCTATCCAATATATTAAAACTTCGAATATACGTTTGCAAGGCGTATATGCAAAATCTTTATATATTGGATTGTTCAAATTCAATATAAAATAATAACCAAATACGTATGAAATGGTTTAAATTTTCAAAACAATATTTGTTTTCACTTTTATTTTCAAAATACTACTCTTCACACTCGTTCTAGGATACTACTGATTCTATCTCTAACGAGTCATTCCCAATGGATATAACTAATCCAATCATTGATGAATTCTTTCGTTCGGTTCTAATATGTCTTGTTCTCGAGCTCTGTAAACCAAAGATCTGATACCAAATGTAACAACCCGAACTTCGCCGTGAAGGAAAGCCCAGATTGTAATGACAACACGACAAATCAGAATGCAAACAGAAGAACATTTCATTTCTTATTAGAACAATTCCATCAGAATAAAAGAATATACAGAGTATGAATAAATAATATACATTTGATAAACATCATAGATTTAAATTACATTAGCAGCGGAAAATAATACAAAACACAACTGAAAGAGATAAATGAATACATAACTTTCCGAATATCGTTCCAGCTATAAACCAGGATCTAGTGAATATAAATCTGCAAAAAACACAACTACTAGCTGCCCGTGTGGAAAATAGGGGCACTCGGAGTTTAGGTTAAAACAATAAACTCCAGGTCAGTCATGTGACTGGTGTGAGAACTAAAACAGTTATTTAATCTTTACTTTAAAAATAAAGTAAATTAAGGGACCACGCCGTATAACACGGAATGGGTTTCCTCCTAAGAATACCAGTGCATATAATAAACAATGCAATGCTTTTCAGAAAAATGAAGCTATTATAAGACCCAGGTCCGATCACACAATGCAACACAAGCTGGAGGATAGGGTTTTCCTTATAATAGCCAAATAATGCTTGGTACGTTTAAAAAAAATCATTTTGATACTATTATAGTGTAAAGTGTATAAAACAACTTCAAATATAAATGTATCAATCATAGACGGCATGGGTACCGTCTATCATGTCGCTAATACTAGGCTCTACAATCAAATCCGAAATATCACGTATTTGAAATTGGATTTCCGTCATGAGTCGAGGCCAGGGATGGCTCCTCACCGATTCGAGACCCTCTAGCCCATGTCGCAGATCCCCCGCAGTGAACCCTTGGATCTTCAGGGCCAGTCCTCCCTTACGTTTGAGGATTGGTTATTCCTGAACACACCTTTCCTGGTCCTATAGGACCTATATCCATCGGCTCCCGCAATAGCCGATATATCTGAGGCGCCTTGCATGCCAACAACCACAAAGGTAAAAATATATAAATATCAGGGCTTGCAAAACGCTGACACCACCCATAGCTAGAAAGAAACATCATTCAAACCCTGCAGTCACGATCTCGTTTTTGACTCATACCGAGGTGTGAGGCCCGCGAATTAACGTTATACACAAAGCGGCGCTATATTAAAGCTGTGCTTTGATCATCAACCACAAGACTCTTCTTTTCAACAGAAGCCTTGATCATTTGCATCTCAGCATGACACATGGACAATTCATGCCATGCGATTGATATCTACCGATATATAACCTCTGAGCTCATACGTCTCTGAGAGGGGCATAAAGCAAGAGAATAAATTCTCCGCTTCCAAACAGATATGTATTTAATAGAAATCAATCAACACTGAATAAAATCCTGTGTCAGACACACAATCTATTTACAAGTTCATTCTGGGTCTAAACGAAAACGGAGGCACCTTATTCCTCGTCCCATATGTCCAATACAGGAGAAAGGTGCTCGCATATGCGGTCGATCTCCAAGTACGTCAAGACGATCACCACTTATTACCTCGTCTTGGGTGTACAGCCCAATCAAGACATCAGTAATCATCCAAACGATGTGAAGACCTCCGGTCTTCAACCACCGTTTTCATAGTCGACTTATCGTCGAATCAGTTATTCAGAATGGGTATAAAACCGGCCTTTCCGAATAACTCGCGTATATAATAAACAAGTGTTATAAAAACATGACATTCACCTCACTCCAATTCTGAATATTCTTTTATGTAAATATTCACATCTTTTGGGATTTGTTCCCATTAATTTTATCAAAGAAAATTATTTAAAATTTATTCTTTATTCTTCCTTTGGATGTTAATTCAAACCATGTTATGGTATTCCAAACTAGTCGGGATTAGCGCACCTTACCGAAGTAACCATTTATTTAATTTCCCAATCCCAACCTATTCATCCCATGGAGCAAAACTGGTGTTACCCCATAACTAACACCACGATGTTATCGGTAAATTTAATTACCATTTCCCGTTCAAATCTAATTAAAGATTTAACTATCGCTTGGAGCAAAACTGGTGATACTCCGTTCTCGATCATTTCCCAAATTTGGTAATTTAAATTATCAATTCCCATTTCAATCTAATTAAAGATTCATTAAAACTCTACTTAGTTTTAATCTTCCCAAAAATCAATATTAATGATTATTTAACTTTGGAAACATAAACATGTCGCATCGACAATCTACACCATACTATTGATTTCTGCCTACATATAACCTCTGAGCTCGTACGTCTCAGAGAAGGGTGTTAAGCAAGATAATAAATTCTCCGTCACCAACAGATATATATTTAGAAGAGATCAACCATACAGTTCAAAATATAATGATAGACATATAATCCTGCCTTTAACTGGGTTAAAGAACTAATGTCATTTAAAACACAGTTCATGATAAACCCAAATCACATTCCATTAATTATGGAATCATCACGGAAAAACAAATCAATATATAATAGATATTAATTTTTGTATCCGACTAATAATATAAATGGAATAATGGCAAAGCCTTTTAAATTCCATATGTATTAACAATCTTCCTCCATTAAAGTTCACATCGATTATTATCAATCGAACTCCGTTCAATACCAATTTAATATATTAAATTAGAAAACTTTACTTTGGAATATTTCCTTTTAAATCTTATTAAAAAGATTTATAAATTCCAAATCACGTTTCACTGTAAATTGGGTTAAAGAACGAATGTCGTTAAAAACACAATTCACAATAAACCCAATTTACATTCCATTTTCAGTTCCAATTAAATGTTAATTAATTGGTAATTCTTCTTTCAAATCTAAATTAAAAAAATTATTCTATTCAAACGGGGTTCAAGAACATTGTTATTTAAGACACCATTCACGACAAACCTAAAAATCAATTCCGTTGTTAATCGGGTTAAAAAACAAGTGTTATTTAAAACAACCTTCACGATGAACCTAAAAATCAATTCTAGTTCAATTCCAATTAAATATTAATTAATTGGTATACTTCATTAAATCTAAATAAAAAGATTTAATATTTTCTCAACTGGGTTTAAGAACAGTGTTAATGAAGACACCATTCACGGCAAAACCAAATCCCATTTGATATTAAATACAAGGCTCTTAATAGAAAATATATCGACTTATATTCAATATCAAATTCTGAAATCAACAAATATCGTATTGGAATAACGATATATATATCTTCCAAATTCCTGCACAATATCCATATAATCACGGAATCCAATATCGAAATATTCCGAAGATAATTTCGATTCAACTCCATTCCAATTCATATATTGAAAATTCTAGTTATTTTCAAAACCATTTCAAATCCAATTTATTTATTTAAAAATATTGGATTATAATTCTAGTTCATAACTAGTCCATTTCGATAAAAATATTTTTTATCTTTTCA
This sequence comes from Allium sativum, assembly GCA_030737875.1. Taxonomy (NCBI): domain Eukaryota; kingdom Viridiplantae; phylum Streptophyta; class Magnoliopsida; order Asparagales; family Amaryllidaceae; genus Allium; species Allium sativum. Next base: position 885,038,289 of record CM060915.1, on the reverse strand, counting down.
AATATGGAATTTTTCATTCCAATTCTTTCCATATCATTTTATTTGATTTTACACAAATTATCGGTATTTTTAATAATTTTATCAAGGCACGTACAGTCAATTTCCATAAACGGCCATCGAACTGCACTTACAACGACCTTTTCCAAATTTGGTTTGGACATAATTCCAAATCCAACCGTTAGATTTCTAACTTCTAACATTCTTTGGAAATCTCTTTTCGATACGAACCCAACGGTTCCCGCTTTAAGAGAATCCGACGGTCGGATCTCCCGTAATGTCCCTTCGAAGTTAATGGTCGAAATTCGCGAACTACCGCAGCGCGACACGTTCTATTCAGGCCATTATATATATATATATATATATATTTCATCGATATCCATTTAAAACGTATTTTATAAATCGTTCTAAATTCATTTTCAAAATGATTTCAACTTCATATTTAATTTCAAATCAAAATTGAATATTCCATATCATCGATATATAAATGATAGTATTTTCACAACGTTAGATTTTGAAATCTATTCCTTTTCTATATTCATTATAAAAATGAATAAAATCGATGTAAATATCGTTTATGTCAAAATGGCGCATATCAAATCAACACGGCTTTATATATTTAAATATATTCATGTCCATCCCAAATCGGACATCAAAATCAGATTTTGATATTTTACTGAATATTATTTTAAAATATTCATTATTTCTCAACTGGAATCAGACACAGTCAGTTACCATATAATTTAATTTATATGGATTTCATACAACACATGTGCACAACAACAATCAAACACAGTCAACCATCATCCAGAGCGCATTCTACCCTGCATAAGCATTTAAATATAAATATACGCTTGTACAGTTTGTCAACCAATTGATTAACATACAACTAAATATTCAGATTAGTGTATGTCCAATATCATCCCAATACCCATGTGGGGTTTCAATCAACAAATAATGAATTTATTTGTGTAGTTGATCGATGTGTAAAATTTATCGTCCCAATCAATATCAGTCAAACGTGTGTACATAAACAAATCGTCCGATTTTTTTATGAATATTTATTTCTTTCATACACATTAAAAATTATATTTTTAACTATAAAATATTTTATTCCATTCCACTCCACACAATCAATTTTCACAACGCAATCAAACAAACAAACATGTCGTCCATGGTCTGTGGACGACGAGTTTCGGGTGCTGCTAAGCACCGTCTGCATCATAGTATATATTTCAACTAGAAAATAAAATTAAAGTGAGCATTTCTCACCTTGGGGATCCACTCCACCATTCTATATCTCTGAACGGTTCAGATTTGCACAAAATTCCAATGCGATCTTTTCCCACTGTTCATAGTAAAAATCACATTTTTATTTCAATTCTAAATTTATATTTTTACTTCGCTAAAAATTGTATTTTTATTATTTCTATAATATAAAAATCATATTTTTATTATCTCTATAATATAAAAATCATATTTTTATTCCGCTACTGTATAGATAAAAAATCTATTTTTACTTCGCTATTCCATATGTATACGATTTTTATTAAAGCTACATATATATATAAATCAGATCTTTCTATCACTAATACATAAATAAAAATCAAATTTTTACAATGCTAAAAATTATATTTTTACTTGACTAAAAATCATATGTTTATATAAATAAAAATCTCGTCTCTATGTAAATAAGAATCTTATCTTTTCCAATTTTAAAATCAAAGCTTTTCATATTTAAAAATCAAAGTTTTTCTATATTTTAAAAATCATGTTTTTTTCTCTATTTTAAAATCTTATCTTTGATTCCATAAAAATCCTATCATATCTTTGATTAAATAAAAATCATATCATATCTTTTCCTTATTAAAAATCTAACCTTTTCTATATATAAAAATCTAATCTTTCTTTATAAAAATCCTGACTTTCTACACTTAAAGATTATAACTTTATAATGCTATGTATACAATAAAAATTATAACTTTATATGTGTTTACATAAATAAAAATCTAATTTTTCTTAATCATAAAAATCTGGTTTTTATGTAAGAACAAAACTAATTTAACTAATCATTAAAAAAACTGAAATAAATAAATAAAACACCTTTTCCGAGGAGGGGGAAAGTGGAGATGGCACGGAGCACTTGGAGGCGGTGGCGAGGTGTAGCGGCGTCGAAGGTAGGCCCCACGGCTGTGGGAGGGGTTGTTGCGGTGGGTTTTGTTTAGGCGTTCTAGGGTTTGGGATCTCGTCGGAGGAGGGCGGCAACTTCTTGGGGGTTGGGTGTGGGGTCGCCGATCATCAGAGGGGGAGGGGGAATCGCGGTGCATTGGTGAGGGGAGGGACACTGCTTCGTGGGTTCGATCCCCCTTTTCTTTTTATTTTTCTTTTATTTTCAATCCTTGACGGTTATGAGAGAGAGTATAGGTTATATAATAATATAATATAATATACATTTAATTTATTTTTAAAAAATTAATTTTTCATTCGATCTCCTATACAAACCCAACGACTGCCACCCCTAGCTAAATACCCCTATTCCGAACACAATGGGATACTTTCATAGGCCAATTCGATCGTTTCAATCAGTTTCCATCGAATTCAAAATATAAATCAACATATTGAATTTGAACGCACATTTTAATTTACCGAGGCCACATACTGACTCCAAAAATTCCAGAAAAATAAATCTGGCTATGTTTTGATGATACGGTCCTAACAAAACTAATTTCGTTGAATTTGGAGACCGTTTGAAAAATGGTCATTTTCTGGTTGATCCAAATTGACTTAAACCGTCAAAACATGTTTTTCTTTGGCATGCTCACATATCGATCACGAAAATTATGAATTTTGGAATCTAGCAATAACTTGACATCCCAGATCCAACAAAAGTGGTTTCGTCGAAAAAGGAGGTCGTTTGCAAAATTTCCATTTTTAAGGGCTACATTTTCCATAGCGACTATTCTGAATTTTCAGCTGGGCATAACTTTTTATTCCCGCTATAAAATCTGGATTTTTCGGATTTGGAAAGTTATTTTCAAATAGATTCTAATATTTTTGGTTTCACTGAAATCCGGTTTATTTTGAATCCTGTACATTCATTCGAAATTTGAAATTGAAATTTCAAACTGCCGCACCATTTTCAATTTCTTTTGTAATTAAAAACAAATATTTATATTCTAAGGTCGATTTAAATAAACATATACGTTCTAATTCTATTCAAAATAAATTTCTCATCGTTATTATTTAAGATAAATCATTTTAAATATTCAAAATTCATTAAAATTGCCAAAATAAAAATCTTAAATTGGTTCTGATTTTCCGGGTTGCTTCAATCTCCCCCACTTAAAATCTTTTCGTCCTCGAAAGGGAACAGAGCTGAAAGTTGTTTTACTAATCAACTCAACTTTCAGTTTGGCTTTCATTCTTCAACTTTTCAGTTTCTAAGAATTTCCAATTTTTCAAAAATTTGGCTAACACACTAAATTTTAAAAAAAATTCTCCGTAACCTCCTTTGTACGGGAGCACCGGGAAAATCCCCAAACCGCCACACCGGCCCTCTCATCTCAAAAACAAAAACAAAAAGCCATGCGGCTAGCCAATCGGCTCATAAATTCATCCAAACCCAAGAAATTAGTAAACATGTACCTATTTGTCGGGTATACAATTTTATTCCTCTTCTCTAGCCTCCTTGCTATGACCTGTTCAATATATATGCATGCACATGTATGTAATTTCAAATAATTTTCAGTACAATTCAATATTTGATGCCGTTTTGGCCCAAATTTACCATACGTCTATATGTTGGTTTAAATGAATAATCACCCAGCAAAACCATCAATAAATTAGTGGATTAACGTTTCAAACACATAACTTTACTATATGTACAGAAAATAAGGTTTTTGATGCCAATCCACAACATTAAGCCTTATCTAGTTTTGGTTCTCACACCAATCAATTGGAAATATAAAAAAATCCCACTTTCGAAACCCGAACATAAATATTGGTGATGGAGCTCCATCATCAAAATTATCTCCGAGCGACTAGAGTGTGATTCTCTGTCTATCCAATATATTAAAACTTTGAATATACGTTTGCAAGGCGTTTATGCAAAATCTTTATATACTGGATTGTCCAAATTCAATATAAAATAATAACCAAATACGTAAGAAATGGTTTAAATTTTCAAAACAATATTTTTTTTCACTTTTATTTTCAAAACACTACTCTTCACACTCGTTCTAGGATACTACTGATCCTATCTCTAACGAGTCATTCCCACTGGATATTGCTAATCCAATCTCTGATGAATTCTTTCGTTCGGTTCTAATATGTCTTGTTCTCAAGCTCTGCAAAGCAAAGCTTTGATACCAAATGTAATGACCCGAACTTCCCCGAGAAGGAAAGCCCGGATTGTAATGAGAACATGAAAAATCAGAATGCAAATAGAAGAACATTTCAATGCTTATTTGGAAAATTCCACCAGTATACAAGAATATACAGAGTATGAATAAATAATATACATTTGATAAACTTCAGAGATTTAAATTACATTAGCAGCGGAAAATAATACAAAAGACGACTGAAAGAGATGAACGGATACACAGCTTTCCGAATAACATTCAAGCTATAAACAAGGATCCTGTGAATATAAATATGCAAAAACCCAACTACTAGCTGCCCGTATGGAAAATAGGGGCACCCAGAGTTTAGGTTAAAACAATGAACTCGAGGTCAGTCATGTGACAGGTGTGAGAACTAAAACAGTTATTTAATCTTTACTTTAAAAATAAAGTAAATCAAGGGACCACGCCATGTAACACAGAACGGGTTTCCTCCCAAGAATACCAGTGAATATAATAAACTACACAACGCTTTTCAGAAAAATGAAGCTATTATAATACCCAGGTCCCATCACACAATGCAACGCAAGCCGGAGGATAGGGTTTTCCATTATAATAGCCAAATAATGCTTGGTACATTTAAAACAAATCATTTTGATACTGTTATAGTGTAAAGTGTATAAAACAACTTCAAATATAAAAGTATCAATCATAGGCGACATGGGTACCATCTATCATGTCACCAATACTAGGCTCTACACTCAAAACCGAAATGTCACATATTGGATATTGGATTTCCATTATGAGTCGAGGCCAGGGATGGCTCCTCACCGATTCGAGACACTCTAGCCCATGTCTCAGGATCGCTTTCAGTGAACCCTTGGATCTTTAGGGCCGGTCCTCCCTTACGTTTGAGGATTGGTTATTCCTGAACACACGTTTCCCGGTCCTATAGGAGCTATGTCCATCAGCTCCCGTAGTAGCCGATATATCTGAGGCGTCTCGCATTCCAACAACGACAAAGGTAAAAATATATAAATGTCAGGGCTTGCAAAATGCTGACACCACCCATAGCTAGAAAGAAACGTCGTGCAAACCCTGCAATCACGATCTCGTTTTTGACTCATACCGAGGGGTGAGGCCCGCGAACTAACACTATACACAAAGCGACGCTATATTAAAGCTGTGCTTTGATCATCAACCACAAGACTCTGCTTTATAATAGAAGCCTTGATCATTTGCATCTCAGCATGCCACATAGGCAATTCAAGCCATGCGACTGATATCTATCGATATATAACCTCTAAGCTCGTACGTCTCAGAGAAGGGCGTAAAGCAAGAGAATAAATTCTCCACTGCCAAATAGATATATATTTAATAGAAATCAATCAACATAGAATAAAATCCAATGTCAGACGCACAATCCATTTACAAATTCGTTCTGGGTCTGAACGAAACCGGAGGCACCTTATTCCTCGTCCCGTATGTCCAATACAGGAGAGAGGTCCTCGCACATCTGGTCGATCTCCTAGTACGTCTGGACAATCACCACTTATTACCTCGTCTTGGGTGTACAGCCCAATCAAGACATCAGTAATCATCCAAACGATGTGAAGACCTCCGGTCGATCAACCACCACCTTCATCGTCGACTTATCGTCGAATCAATTATTCAGAATGGGTATAAATCCGTCCTTTCCGAATAACTCGCATATGTAATAAACAAGTGTTATAAAAACACAACATATGCCTCATTCCAGTTCTGAATATTCTTTTATGTAAATATTAACATCTTTAGGGATTTGTTCCCATTAATTTATCAAAGATAAATTCTTTAAAATTTATTCTTTAATCCTCCTTTGGATGTCAATTCAAACCATGTTATGGTTTTCCAAACTAGTCGGGATTAGCGCACCTTACCGAAGTAACCATTTATTTAATTTCCCAATCCCAACCTATTCATCCCATGGAGAAAAACTGGTATTACCCCATAACTAACACCACGGTGTTATCGGTAAATTTAATTACCATTTCCCATTCAAATCTAATTAAAGATTTAACTATCGCTTGGAGCAAAACTGGTGATACTCCATTCTTGATCATTTCCCAAATCAGATAATTTAAATTATCAATTCCCATTTCAATCTAATTAAAGATTCATTAAAACTCTACTTAGTTTTAATCTTCCCAAAAATCAATATTAATGATTATTTAACTTGGAAACACAAACATGTCGCATCAACAATCTACACTGTACTATTGATTTCTTCCTATATATAACCTTTGAGCTCGTATGTCTCGGAGAAGGGTGTTAAGCAAGAGAATAAATTCTCCGCCACCAACAGATATATATTTAGCAGAGATCTACCATACAGTTTGAAATACAATGACAAGCATGTATTCCTGACTTTAACTCGGCTAAAGAACTACTTTCATTCAAAACACAGTTCAGGATAAACCCAAATCACATTCCATTAAATATGGAATCTTCATGGAAAAACAAATCGATATATAATCTATATCAATTTCCGTATCTGGCTAATAACATAAATTGAATAACGGTAAAGCCTTTTAAATTCCATATGTATAAACAGTCTTCCTCCACAGAAGTTCACTTCGATTATTATCAATCGAATTCCATTCAATTGAAATTTAATATATTAATTTGAAAACTTTACTCTAGAAAAATTCCCTTGAAATCTTAATAAAAAGATTTATAAATTCTGATTCATATTTCACCGTAAATCGGGTTAAAGAACGAATGTCTTTAAAAGCACAGTTCACAATAAACCCAATTCACATTCCATTTTCAGTTCCAATTAAATGTTAACTAATTCGTTATTCTTCTTCAAATCTTAATTAAAAGATTTATTCTATTCAATCGGGGTTCAAGAACATTGTTATTTAAGACACCATTCACGACAAACCCAAAAATCAATTCCATTGTTAATCGGGTTAAAGAACAAGTGTTATTTAGAATATTGTTCACGATAAATCCAAAAATCAATTCCAATTCAATTCCAATTAAATATTAATTAATTGGTATAATTCAATAAATCTAAATAAAAAGATTTAATCTTTTCTCAACTGGGTTTAAGAGTAGTGTTAATGAAGACACCATTCACGACAAACCCAAATCCCATTTGATATTAAATACAAGGCTCTAAATAGAAAATATATCGGCTTATATTCAATAACAAATTCTGAAATCAACAAATATCGTATTGGAATAATGATATATATATCTTCCAAATTCCTCCACAATATCTGTATAATCACGGAATCCAATATCATAATATTCCGAAGATAATTTAGATTCAAATCCATTCCAATTCATATATTGAAAATTCTAGTTATTTTTAAAACCATTTCAAATCCAATTTATTTATTTAAAATATTGGATTACAATTCTAGTTCATAACTAGTTCATTTCGATAAAAATACATTTTTATCTTTTAAAATATGGAATTTTTCATTTTAGTTCTTTCCAAATCATTTATTATGATTTTACACAAATTATTGGTATTTTTAATAATTTTGTCAAGGCCCGTATAGTCGATTTCCATAAACGGCCATCGAACTGCACTTACAACGACCTTTTCCAAATTTTATTTGGACATAATTCCGAATCCAACCATTAGATTTCTAATTTCTAATATTCTTTGGAAAGCTCTTTTCGATGCGAACCCAACGGTTCCCGTTTTAGTAGAATCCGATGGTCGTATCTCCCGTAATGTCCGTTCGAAGTCAATAATCGAAATTCGCGAATTGTCGTGCCGCGGCGCGTTCTATTCAGGCCATTATATATATATATATAATATTATATGTATTTCATTGATTTCCATTTGAAACGTATTTTATAAATAGTTTTAAATTCGTTTTCAAAACGATTTCAACTTCATATTCAATTTCAAATCAAAATTGAATATTCTATATCATCGATATATAAATGATAGTATTTCAAAACATTAGATTTTGAAATCTATTCCTTTTCTATATTCATTATAAAAATGAATAAAATCGATATAAATATCGCTCACATCAAAATGGCACATATCAAATCAACACGGCTTTATATATTTGAATATATTCGTGTCCATCCCAAATTGGACATCAAAATCAGATTTTGATCTTTTACTGAATATTATTTTAAAATATTCATTATTTCTGAACTGGAATCAGACATAGTCAATTACCATATAATTTGATTTATATGAATTTCATACAAAACATGTGCACAACAACAATCAAACACAGTCAACCATCATCCAGAGTGCATTCTACACTGCATAAGCATTTAAAAATAAATATTCAACGCTTACACAGCTTGTCAACCAATTGACTGACATACAACTAAATATTGGAACTAGTGTATGTCCAATATCATCCCAATACCTGTGTGGTGTTTCAGTCAACAAATAATGAATTTTATTTGTGCAGTTGGGCGATGTGTAAAATTTATCATCCCAATCAATGTCATTCAAATGTGTGTACATAAATAAATCGTCCGATTTGTTTATGAATATTTATTTCTTTCATATACACATTAAAAGTTATATTTTCAACTATAAAATATTTTATTCCATTCCACTTCACACAATCAATTTTCACAACATAATCAAACAAACAAACATGTCGTCCATGGTCTGTGGACAACGGGTGTCGAATGCTGCTAAGCACCGTCCGCATCCTAGTATATAGTTTAACTTGAAAATAAAATTAAAGTGAGCAGTTCTCACCTTGGGGGATCCACTCCACCATTCTATATCTATGAACGGTTCGGATTTGCCCAAAATTCCAATGCGATCTTTTCCCGCTGTTCATAGTAAAAATCACATTTTTATTTCAATTCTAAAAATTATATTTTTAATTCACTAAAAATTATATTTTTATTATTTCTATAATTTAAAAATCATATTTTTATTATCTCTATAATATAAAAATCATATTTTTATTCCTCTACTATATAGATAAAAAATCTATTTTTACTTCGCTATTCCATATGTATACAATTTTTATTAAAGCCACATATATGTAAAAATAAGATCTTTCTATCGCTAACACATATATAAAAATCAAATTTTTACGATGCTAAAAATTATATTTTTACTTGACTAAAAATCATATTTTTATATGAATAAAATTCTCGTCTTTATGTAAATAAGAATCTCATCTTTTCAAATTTTAAAATCAAAGCTTTTCATATTTAAAAATCAAAGTTTTTCTATATTTTAAAAATCGTGTTTTTTTCTCTGTTTTAAAATCTTATCTTTGATTCCATAAAAATCCTATCATATCTTTGATTAAATAAAAATCATATCATATCTTTTCCTTATTAAAATTATAACCTTTTCTGTATATAAAAATCTAATCTTTCTTTATAAAAATCTCGACTTTCTGCACTTAAAGATTATAACTTTATAATGCTATGTATACAACAAAAATCATAACTTTATATGTGTTTATATAAATAAAAATCAAAATTTTCTTAACCTTACAAATCTGGTTTTTATGTAAGAACAAAACTAATTTAACTAAGCATTCAAAAAACTAAATTAATTTAATAAATAAAAAAAACATACCTTTTCCGAGGAGGGGGAAAGTGCAGATGGCGCGGAGCAGTTGGAGGCGGCGTCGGAGGTGGGCCCTATGGCTGTGGGAACGGCGGTTTCGGGTAAGGGTGTTTAGGGTGCTGGCGGTGGGTTTTGTTTAGGCATTATAGGGTTTGGGATCTCGTCGAAGGAGGGCGGCAGCTTCTTGAAGGTTGAGTGGGGGGGATCGCCGATCATCAGAGGGGGTGGGATCGCGGCGCTTTGGTGAGGCGCAGGGGGGCGACGGGTTCGTGGGTTCGAACCCCCTCTTCTTTTTCTTTTTTCTTTTATTTTCAATCGCTGCCAGTTATGAGAGGGGAGAGAGAGTGAGAGAGAGTATAGGTTATATAATAATATAATATATATTTAATTTATTTTATTACTAAAAAGTAAGTTTTTCATTCGATCTCCTATTCAAACCCAATGATTTCCACATCTAGCTAAATACCCTCATTCCAAACGCAATGGAATATGTTTCATAGGCCAATTCAACTGTTTCGATTAGTTTCCATCGAATTCAAAATATAAATCAAGATATTGAATTTGAACGCACAATTTAATTTACCAGGGCCATATACTGACTCCAAAAATTCTAGAAAAATAAATCTGGCTATCTTTTGATGATACGGTCCTAACAAAACTAATTTCGTTGAATTTGGACATTGTTTGAAAAATGGTCATTTTTTGGTCGATCCAAATTGACTTAAACTGTCAAAACACGTTTTCCTTTGCCACGCTCACATATCGATCCCAAAAATTATGAATTTTGGAATCTAGCAATAACTTGACATCCTAGATCCAAAAAATTGGTTTCATAAAAAACGGAGGTCGTTTGCAAAATTTCCATTTTTAAGGTCTACATTTTCCATAGCGACTATTCTGAATTTTCAGTTGGGCATAACTTCTTATTCATAATCTGGATTTTTCGTTTTTGTTTAAAGATATTTTCAAATAGATTCTAATATTTTTGGTTCCACTAAAATCCGGTTTATTTTGAATCCTGTACATTCATTTGAAATTTGAAATCGAAATTTCAAAGTACCACGTCATTTTCAATTTCTTTTATAATTAAATATAAATATATATATTCTAACGTCGATTCAAATAAATATATACATTCTAATTCTATTCAAAATAAATTTCTCGTCGTTATTATTTAAGATAAATCATTTTAAATATTCAAAATTCATTAAAATTGCCAAAATAAAAATTTTAAATTGGTTCTGATTTTTCGGGTTGTTACACTGGCACTGGGCTTCTACGGTGGTGGAGGAGCCGCCTGAGGTGGGGAAGCGTGCCTTCGACGATTGGAGGCGAGGACCAGTCACGGTGGCTTTGTGGAGGTGGTGGCATCGATTGCTTGGGGCTAGGGCTTTGGGGGATTTGCGGATTCGAATCGAGGAAGAAGGGGTAGGGCGCGGTGGAGGGTTGCGGCGACGGTGGGGATCCGATTGTATGGGTCGCGATGGTAAGGCCACCATCGATTTGAGGAGCGCGGTTAATTTTTTTTTAGAAGTCAACGGAGCAGGGAGAAAGGAGATAGGGGATATTTGATATAAATATATATTTTATTTAATATATTTCCAAAAAGCAACTTTTTAATTCAAACTCCAAACGAGACCCAACGACTGTCGCCCCTAGCTAATTACTCCCATTCCAAACACAATGGGATATGTTTCATAAGCTAATTTGGCTGTTACAATCAGTTTTCATTTAAATTACAATATATATCAATATATTTAATTTAAATGTACATTTCAATGTATTGGGGCCACATACGGACTCCAAAAATTCTAGAAAAATAAATTTGGCTATGTTTTGACGATACGGTCCTAACAAAACTAATTTCATTGAATTTGGAGACCGTTTGAAAAATGGTCATTTTCTAGTCGATTAAATTTAAACTGAAATTACCAAACACGTTTAAATTCACCACGCTCATATATTAATTCCAAAAGTTATGAAAATTGGAATCAAGCAATAATTTAACATTCCGGATCCAATAAAAATGGTCTCATCGAAAACAGAGGTCGTTTGCAAAATCACTATTTTTAAGGGCTATATTTCCATAGCGACTATTCGGAATTTTCAATTGGACATAACTTTTTATTCGTGCTATGAAATTTTGATTTCGGATTCGTTGGAAAGATATTTTCAAATAGACTCTAATATTTTTAGTTTCACTAAAATCTGGTTTATTTTGAATCTTGTACATCCATTTGAAATTTGAAATCGAATTTTCAAACTACCCTACTGACACGACCCGAACTTCCCCGTGAAGGAAAACACGGATTGCCTTGAGGACAAGACAAAAGAGAACGCAGAAGAAAGAACATTTCATTGTTATTACAACAATTCCATCAGATACAAGAATATACAGAGTATGAATAAATATTACTCAGGACATATCAAAGATTTAAATTACATTTAAATACATCGCAGCGGAAAATAATACAAAAACCCAACTAGAAGTAATGCACGGATACAGAGCTTTCCGAGCATCGTTCCAGCTGTAAATCAGGATTCTGTGAATATAAATCTGCAAAACCAAAACTACTAGCTGCCCGTGTGGAAAATAGGGGCACCCAGAGTTTAGGTTAAAACAATAAACTCCAGATCAGTCATGTGACTGGTATGAGAACTAAAATAGTTATTTAAAACTTTACTTTAAAAGATAGTAATTCAAGGGACCACGCCGTATAACACGGAACGGGTTTCCTCCCAAGAATACTAGTGCATATAACAAAACAACGCAATGCTTTTTGGAAAATGTAGCTATTATAACACCCAGGTCCCATCACACAATGCAACACAAGCCGGAGGATAGGGTTTTCCCTTATAATAGCCAAACGTGCTTGGTACGTTTAAAACAAATCACTTGATACTATAATAAGTGTATAGTGTCAAAACAATTCAAATCATAAATATCAAACACAGGCGGCATGGGATCCATCTATCATGTCGCCATACTAGTTCTACAATTAAAACCGCAATATCACGTATTGGAAATTGGATTTCCATCATGAGTCGAGGCAAGGGGCAAGCTCCACTCCGATTCGAGACACTCTAGAACATACCTCGGGACCGCACACAGCAATCCCTGGATCCTCCAAGGCCGGTCCTCTCTTACTTTTGAGGATTGGCAATTCCTGAACACACGTTTCACGGTCCTTACAGACCTATATCCGAGGCGCCTCGTATCCAACAACCAAACAAGTGAAAAGTATATAAATGTCAGTGTTGGTAGGTCACTGACACCGTCCATAACCAGAAAGAAACGTCGTGCACTCCTTAGGTCCGTATCCCGTTTTTGACTCATACCGAGGTGTGAGGCTCGCGAATTCACGTTATACACAAAGCTACGCCATATAGGCCATGCTTTGATCATCAACCACAAGACTTTGCTTTTCAACAGAAGCCTTGATCAATTGCCACTTACGCGTGCCACACTGGCAATTCACTCCATGCGACTGATGTCCATCGATATACAACCACTGAGCTCGTACGTCTCAGAGAAGGGCGTTAAGCAAGAGAATAAATTCTCCGCCGCCAAACAGATGTATATTTATTAGAGGTCAATCAACACAGAATAAAATCCAATGTCAGATACACAATCCATTTACAAGTTCGTCCTAGGTCTGAACGAAACCGGAGGCACTTTCCTTGCATATCCATCCATCTCCAAGTACGTCTAGACGATCACCAACTGTTTCCCTCATCTTGGGTGTACAGCCCAATCGAGATCATCAGTAATCACCCAAAAGATGTGAAGACTTCCGGTCTTCAACCACCGTCTTCATCTTCGACCTCTCGTCGAATCGGTTATTCAGAATGTGTATAAACCCGGCCTTTCTGAATAACCCACGTATATGATAAACAAATGTTACACAAACACAACAAACGCCTCATTCCAATTCGGAATGTTCTTTCATTCACAAAATCACATTTTTAGGGAAAGGTTCCCATTAATTTTGTCAAAGATAAATTCTTCCAAATTTATTCTTTAATCTTCCTTTGGATATCATTTCAAACCATATTATGGTTTGCCAAACTAGTCTGGATTAGCGAACCACACCGAAGTAATTATTTATTTTATTTCCCAATCCCAACCTGTTCATCCCCTGGAGCAAAACCGGTAATACTCCATATCTAACACCACGGCGCTATCGATAAAATTAATTACCATTTCACATTCAAATCTAATTAAAGATTTAACTATCGCTTTGGAGCAAAACTGGTGGTACTCCATTCTCGATCACCTTTCAGATTTGATAATTTAAATTATCAATTCACATTTCAATCAAATTAAAGATTCCTTAAAACTCCACTTAGTTTTAATCTTCTCAAAAATCAATAATCTGTCTTTAACTGGGTTAAAGAACCAATGTCATCTAAAACACGATTCACGACAAACCCAAATCACATTTGATATTAAATACAAGGCTCTGAATAGAAAATATATCGGCTTATATTCAATATCAAATTCTGAAACCAACAAATATCGTATTGGAAATAACGATATAAATATATCTTTCAAATTCCCATAACAATATCTGTACATTCACGGAATCCAACATCGAAATATTCAAAAGACAATTTCGATTCAAAACACTTCCAATTCAATTATTGGAAATTCTGATTATTTTTAAAATCACTTTCAAATTCAATTTATTTATTTCAAAAATAAATCGATTTTAATTCTAGTTCAAAACTAGTTCATTTCGATAAAAATCTATTTTTATCCTTTCAAATGTGGAGTTTTTCATCCCAGTTCTTTCCAATTCACATATTATAGATATTTTTAATAATTTTATCAAGGCCCGTACAGTCGATTTCCCTCAACGGCCATCGAACTGCACTTACATCGAACTTTTCCAAATTTGATTTGGACATAATTCATAATCCAACCATTAGATTTCAAATTTCTATTATTCATTGGAAATCTCTTTTCGATACGAACCCAACGGTTCCGGTTTTAGGAGAATCCGACGGTCGGATCTCCCGTAATGTCAATTCGAAGTTAATGGTGGAAGTTCACGAACTACCGCGGTGCGATGCGTTCTATTCAGGCCATTATATATATAATATATATATAATGTATATTTCGTCGATTTCCTTTTTAAAACGTAATTTATAAATCGTTTTAAATTCGTTTTCAAAACCATTTCAACTCTATATTCAATTTATAATCAAAATTGAATATTTCATATCATTACTATATAAATGATAATATTTTCAAAACGTTATATTATGAAATCACTTCTTTTTCTATATTCACTATAAAAACGAATATAATCGATATAAATATCGTTCACGTCAAAATAGCGCAACTCTAATCAACACGGCTTTATATATTTCAATAAATTCGTTATTCTATTCAACAAATGAATATTTATTCCATTCAACACACGACTAATCTCAACACGTGAGTACTGTCGACACATGACTATTTTTGTTATGTAAAATATTTTATAAAATGATGGTATCTATCGTTTGATTTTTAATTAGACTCCAACTGTAAAGTAGTTCAAATTTTAAATATGACACAGATGTAAATTTTATTATTAAAATATTTTACTCAGCACGTAAATAGTTTCAACACATGCACATCGTCAACACATGACTATTTTTATATTCAACACATGAATTTCATTTTATAATATTCATTATTTTCCCAATTGGAATGAGGCCCAATCAATTACCATATAACGTTAATTATATGGATTCCACCCAACACATGTATATAATAGCAACGATAAACAATCAACCATCATCAAAAGTGCACCACACAACTGCATAAGCATCAAATATAAATAATCAACGCTTACACAGTCTGTCGACCAATCGATCGACATACAATTAAATGATTGGGATTAGTGTACGCCAAATATCATCCCAACACCCATGTGGGGTTTCAAATCAACAAACACAGATTTTTATTTGTGCAGTTGGGCGATGTGTAAAATTTATCGTCCCAATCAATATCAGTCAAATAGGTGTACATAAACAAGCCGTCCGGTTTGTAAATGAATATTTATTTATTCACATTCACTATATTTATATTCACGTTAAAAATTATATTTTTAACGATAGTTAATTTATTTCAACACATTAATTTATATTATCGATTTCACATCAACATCACAAACAATTTCACAACATATCAAACAAGCATACATGCTGTCCATGGTCTGTGGACGACGGGTGTCGGGTGCTGCTAAGCACCGTCTGCATACTAGTATATATATATAACTAGAAAAAGAAAATTAAAGAGAGGAATTCTCACCAACTA
The DNA here is from genome assembly GCA_030737875.1 of Allium sativum. Lineage (NCBI taxonomy): Eukaryota > Viridiplantae > Streptophyta > Magnoliopsida > Asparagales > Amaryllidaceae > Allium > Allium sativum. The sequence continues at coordinate 885,022,070 of CM060915.1, read as the reverse complement.
GCTAATCCAAACGCCTCGACTCTTCTCATGTAGAAGTCATCGCTGTTCTCGCCTTTTGTCACTTTCGTTGCCGTAGCCACTACATATATAAAAATCGCATTTTTATATTGTTGCTATGTATATAAAAATCATATTTTTATAATCACTCCATATGGCTAAAAATTCTATTTTTACATCGCTACTATATAGATAAAAATTCTATTTTTACATCGCTACTATATATATAAAAATTCTATTCTTACATCGCTACTATATAGATAAAAATTCTATTCTTACATCGCTACTATATAGATAAAAATTCTATTTTTACATCACTACTATATAGATAAAAATTCTATTCTTACATCGCTACTATATAGATAAAAATTCTATTTTTACATCGCTACTATATAGATAAAAATTCTATTCTTACATCGCTACTATATAAAAATCGAATTTTTATTTTCACCTCATATATATAAAAATCAAATTTTCATCTTCACTTCGTTATAGAAATTATATTTTTATATTGCTCTTCTCCTAATAAAGATTATATCTTTATTACTCTACATGAATAAAAATCATATTTTTACTATCCTACCCATATAAAAATCATATTTTTAATGTGCCAGTAGTATAAAAATTATATTTTTAACCTTTCTATAATATAAAAATTATATTTTTTCTAAATTTAAAAAATCTCATCTTTCTATAAAAATAAAAATCGTATTTTTATTCTCTAACAATCCCTTCCTTTCATTGTTATATGTATAAAAGCTGATTTCATTTATTCAAAACTGCACTCACAAATTAAAACTGGTTTTATAAATAAATAAACAAATAAAAATCACCTTGGTTCGCTCGTTGGAGGGCTTGGCGGCTGGGGGGGGGGGTTGGTGCTCACATCGGTGGAGCTTAGAGGCGGAGGGTGGCGGTCTCAGGGGTGGTACGACGTCGGAGGAGGGCAAGGGGTTCACGACAGTGGGTTTTCTTCGGGTTTGGGCTGCTTTCGTTCGGTTTGGGGAATGGGGTTAGAGGAGCGAGGGCGCGAGGGAGAGGGGGGTCTCACCGGTGGCGGCGCCGAGCCTGGGGGCGGCGGCGGTGGTGATAAGGGGGGAGGCGAGCGCGATTCGTCGTTCTCCCTGTTTTTTCTTTTTTTTCTTTTTCTTTTATTCGGTGTGAACGAATGAGGGGGGGCGCAGAGAGGAAATAAGGGGAGAGAGGGAGGGATTTTATATTCAATTATTTTATTTCAAAAAGTTGACTTTTTCATTTGAACTCTAAACGAAGCCCACCGCCTGTCGTCCATAGCTAATTACCCCCATTCCAAACATAATGGGATATTTTTCGCAGGCTGATTCGACTGTTTCGATCAGTTTTCGTCAAAATCCCATTATAACTCTATATATTGAATTGGAACGCACATTTCAATTTACCGGGGCCACATACTGACTCGAAAAATTCACGAAAAATATTTTCTAGCTTCGTATTGATGATACGGTCCTACCAAAACTAGTTTCGTCGAATTCTGAGACCGTTAGAAAAATGGCCATTTTTCAGTCGATTAAAATCAACTAAAACTGGTCAAACGCGTTTTCCTTTGCCACGCTCACATATTGATTCGAAAAATTATGAAATTTGAAACCTAGCAATAACTTTACATCACGGATCCAACAAAAGTGGTTTCGTCGAAATCCGAGGTCGTTTGCAAAATTGCTATTTTTAAGGGCCTGAATTCCATAGCGACTATTCTGAATTTTCAACTGGACATATCTTTTGATCCCCGCCATGAAAGTTAAATTTTTCAGATTCTTTGGAAAGGTATTCTCAATTAGATCCTATTATTTTTGGTTTCATTAAAATCCGGTTTATTTTGCACCTGGTATGTTCAATTGAAGTTTGAAATCGAATTATCGAACTACCGCGCCTTTTTCATTTCCTTTTATAATTAAAATAAAATATTTATATTTTAACGACGACATATATAAATATATACGTTATATTTATATTCAAAATAAATTTCTCGTCGATATTATTTAAAATAATCCATTTTAAATATTCAAAATTCACCAAAATTGCCAAAATAAATTTTTTTAAACTGGCTCGCATTTTCGGGTTGTTACAATCTCCCCCACTTAAAACTTTTCGTCCCCGAAAAGGAACAAAGTCGAAAGTGGTTTAACAAATCAACTCAACTTCCTTTGTTTTCTTTACGGCTTAAGTTCTTCAACTTTTCAGTTTCTAAGAACTTTTCAAATTTTTCAAAAATTTGGCTAACACCCTAAATTTTCAAAAAAATTCGCCGTAACCTCCCCTGCACTGGGAGCACCGGGAAAATCCCGAAATTGCCATACAGGCCCTCTGATCTCAAAAAGAAAAAGCCTAGCGGCTAGCCAATCGGCTCATAAAATCATCATCACCCAAACAAAACAGTAAATTATGGTAAACATTTACCTATTTGTCGGGCAAACAAATTTTATTCTCTGCTCTATCCTCCTTGCTATGACCTGTTCAACATATATACATGTATATGCAAGCAATTGCAAATAATTTTCGATACAATTCAATATGCGGTTCAATTAGGCTTAATGGTTCAAAATTATCAAACAAATAAACAAACAACACAAACATCAATCAATTAGTGGATTAACGTTTCAAATTCATAATTTTGATACATATACAAAAAGTCACGTTTTGATGCCAAATCACAACAATAAATCTATCTAGTTTTGGTTCTCACACCAATCTAATGGAAATATATAGATATCACACCTTCGAAACACGAATATAAATACTAATAATGCGGCCGTATTACCAGAATCATCCCCGAGCGAATAGAGTGCGAATCTATATCTATCCAGTATATTAAAACTTCGAATATACGTTCATGATGCATATATGCAAAACCTTTATATATTGGATTGTCCAAATTCAAAATAAATAAATATTCAAATACGTATGAAAGGGTTTAAATTTTCAAAACAAAATTGTTTTCATTTGAAAAAAATATACTCTTCACCCTCGTTCTAGGATACTACTGATCCTATCTCTAACGAGTAATTCTAATTGGATATTACTAATCCAATATCTTATGAATTCTTTCGTTTGGTTCTAATGTGTCTTGTTCTCGAGCTCTGTAAACCAAAGCTCTGATACTAAACTGACACGACCCGAACTTTCCCGTGAAGGAAAGCATGGATTGCCTTGAGGAAAAGACAAAAGAGAACGCAGACGGAAGAACATTTCATTGTTATTACAATAATTCCATCAGATACAAGAATATACAGAGTATGAATAAATATTACACAGGAAATATCAGAGATTTAAATTACATTTAAATACATCGCAGCGGAAAATAATACAAAAACCCAACTAGAAGTAATGCACGGATACAGAGCTTTCCTTGCATCGTTCCAGCTGTAAATCAGGATCCGGTGAATATAAATCTGCAAAACCAAAACTACTAGCTGCCCATGTGGAAAATAGGGGCACCCAGAGTTTAAGTTAAAACAATAAACTCCAGGTCAGTCATGTGACTGGTGTGAGAACTAAAACAGTTATTTAAAACTTTACTTTAAAAGATAGTAATTCAAGGGACCACGCCGTATAACACGGAACGGGTTTCCTCCCAAGAATACTTGTGCATATAACAAAACAACGCAATGCTTTTTGGAAAAATGAAGCTATTATAAGACCCAGGTCCCATCACACAATGCAACGCAAGACGGAGGAAACGGTTTTCCCTTATAATAGCCAAACATGCTTAGTATGTTTAAAACAAATCACTTGATACTATAATAAGTGTATAGTGTCAAAACAATTCAAATCATAAATATCAATCATAGGCGGCATGGGTACCATCTATCATGTCGCCATACTAGTTATACAATTAAAACTGCAATATCACGTATTGGAAATTGGATTTCCGTCATGAGTCGAGGCAAGGGACAAGCTCCTCTCCGATTCGAGACACTCTAGCAAATGCCTCGGGACCGCACACAGCAATCCCTGGATCCTCCAAGGCCGGTCCTCTCTTACTTTTGAGGATTGGCAATTCCTGAACACACGTTTCCCGGTCCTTACAGACCTATATCCGAGGCGCCTCGTATCCAACAACCACACAGGTGAAAAGTATATAAATGTCAGGGATGGTAGGTCACTGACACCACCCATAGCTAGAAAGAAACGTCGTGCACTCCTTGGGTCTGTATCCCGTTTTTGACTCATACAGAGGTGTGAGGCTCGCGAATTCACGTTATACACAAAGCTACGCCACACAGGCCATGCTTTGATCATCAACCACAAGACTTTGCTTTTCAACAGAAGCCTTGATCAATTTCCACTTACGCGTGCCACACTGCCAATTCACTCCATGCGACTGATGTCCATCGATATACAAGCTCTGAGCTCGTACGTCTCAGAGAAGGGCGTTAAGCAAGAGAATAAATTCTCCACGGCCAAACAGATGTATATTTAATAGAGATCAATCAACACAGAATAAAATCCAATGTCGGACACACAATCCATTTACAAGTTCATCCTGGGTCTGAATGAAACCGAAGGCACTTTCCTTGCATATCCATCCATCTCCAAGTACGTCTAGACGATCACCAACTGTTTCCCTCATCTTGGGTGTACAGCCCAATCGAGATCATCAGTAATCACCCAAACGATGTGAAGACTTCCGGTCTTCAATCACCGTCTTCATCTTCGACCTCTCGTCGAATCGGTTATTCAGAATGGGTATAAACCCGGCCTTTCTGAATAACCCATGTATATGATAAACAAATGTTACACAAACGCAACAAACGCCTCATTCCAATTCAGAATGTTCTTTTATTCACAAAATCACATTCTTAGGGAAAGGTTCCCATTAATTTTATCAAAGATAAATTCTTCCAAATTAATTCTTTAATCTTCCTTTGGATATCATTTCAAACCATATTATGGTTTGCCAAACTAGTCGGGATTAGCGAACCACACCGAAGTAATTATTTATTTTATTTCCCAATCCCAACCTATTCATCCCCTGGAGCAAAACTGGTAATACTCCATATCTAACACCACGGTGCTATCGGTAAAATTAATTACCATTTCACGTTCAAATCTAATTAAAGATTTAACTATCGCTTTGGAGCAAAACTGATGGTACTCCATTCTCGATCACCTTTCAGATTTGATAATTTAAATTATCAATTCACATTTCAATCAAATTAAAGATTCCTTAAAACTCCACTTAGTTTTAATCTTCTCAAAAATCAATAATCTGTCTTTAACTGGGTTAAAGAACCAATGTCATCTAAAACACGATTCACGACAAACCCAAATCACATTTGATATTAAATACAAGGCTATGAATAGAAAATATATCGGCTTATATTCAATATCAAATTCTGAAACCAACAAATATCGTATTGGAAATAACGATATAAATATATCTTTCAAATTCCCATAACAATATTTGTACAATCACGGAATCCAACATCGAAATATTCCAAAGACAATTTCGATTCAAAACACTTCCAATTCAATTATTGGAAGTTCTGATTATTTTTAAAATCACTTTCAAATTCAATTTATTTATTTCAAAAATAAATCGATTTTAATTCTATTTCAAAACTAGTTCATTTCGATAAAAATCTATTTTTATCCTTTCAGATGTGGAGTTTTTCATCCTAGTTCTTTCCAATTCACATATTATAGATATTTTTAATAATTTTATCAAGGCTCGTACAGTCGATTTCCATCAACGACCGTCGAACTGCACTTACAACGACCTTTTCCAAATTTGATTTGGACATAATTCCAAATCCAACCGTTAGATTTCAAATTTCTAATATTCATTGGAAAGCTCTTTTCGATACAAACCCAACGGTTCCAGTTTTAGGAGAATCCGATGGTCGGATCTCCCGTAATGTCAATTCGAAGTCAATGGTCAAAATTCACGAACTGCCGCGGCGCGGCGCGTTCTATTCAGGCCATTATATAATATATATATATATATATATATATATATATATATTATATATATTTCGTCGATTTCCTTTTTAAAACGTATTTTATAAATCGTTTTAAATTCGTTTTCGAAACCATTTCAACTCTATATTGAATTTCTAATCTAAATTGAATATTTCATATCATTACTATATAAATGACAATATTTTCAAAAAGTTATATTTTGAAATCACTTCTTTTTCTATATTCACTATAAAAATGAATATAAGCGATATAAATATCGTTCACGTCAAAATAGCGCAACTCTAATCTGCATGGCTTTATATATTTCAATAAATTCGTTATTCTATTCAACAAATGAAAGTTTATTCCATTCAACCCACGACTAATCTCAATACGTGAGTACTGTCGACACATGACTATTTTTGTTATGTAAAATATTTTATAAAATGATGGTATCTATCGTTTGATTTTTAATTAGACTCCAACTGTAAAGTAGTTCAAATTTTAAATATGATACAGATGTAAAAAAATTTATTAAAATATTTTACTCAACACATAAATAGTTTCAACACATGCACATCGTCAACACATGACTATTTTTATATTCAACACATGAATTTCCTTTTATAATATTCATTACTTTCCCAATTGGAATGAGGCTCAATCAATTACCATATAACGTTAATTATATGGATTCCACCCAACACATGTATATAATAGCAACGATAAACAATCAACCATCATCTAAAGTGCACCACACAGCTGCATATGCATCAAATATAAATAATCAACGCTTACACAGTCTGTCGACCAATCGATCGACATACAATTAAATAATTGGGATTAGTGTATGCCAAATATCATCCCAACACCCGTGTGGGTTTTCAAATCAACAAACACGGATTTTTATTTGTGTAGTTGGGCGATGTGTAAAATTTATCGTCCCAATCAATATCAGTCAAATAGGTGTACATAAACAAGCCGTCCGGTTTGTAAATGAATATTTATTTATTCACATTCACTATATTAATATTCACATTAAAAATTGTATTTTTAACGATAATTAATTTATTTCAACTCATTAATTTATATTATAGATTTCACATCAACATCACAAACAATTTCACAACACTTCAAACAAGCATATAAGCCGTCCATGTTCTGTGGACGACGGGTATCGGGTGCTGCTAAGCACCGTCTGCATCCTAGTATATATATATATATATATATAACTAGAAAAAGAAATTTAAAGTTAGGAATTCTCACCGACTAGCTAATCCAAACACCTCGGCTCTTCACATGTAGAAGTCATCGCTGTTCTCGCCTTTTGTCACTTTCGTTGCCGTAGCCACTACACATATAAAAATCACATTTTTATATTGTTGCTATGTATATAAAAATCATATTTTTATAATCACTCAATATGGATAAAAATTCTATTTTTACATCGCTACTATATAGATAAAAATTCTATTTTTACATCGATACTATATAGATAAAAATTCTATTTTTACATCGCTACTATATAGATAAAAATTCTATTTTTACATCGCTACTACATAGATAAAAATTCTATTCTTACATCACTACTATATAGATAAAAATTCTATTTTTACATCGCTACTATATAGATAAAAATTCTATTCTTACATCGCTACTATATAGATAAAAATTCTATTTTTACATCTCTACTATATAGATAAAAATTCTATTCTTACATCGCTACTATATAAAAATCGAATTTTTATTTTCACCTCATATATATAAAAATCAAATTTTTATCTTCACTTCGTTATAGAAATTATATTTTTATATTACTCTTCTCCTAATAAAGATTATATCTTTATTACTCTACATGAATAAAAATCATATTTTTACTATCCTACCCGTATAAAAATCATATTTTTAATGTACCACTAGTATAAAAATTATATTTTTAACCTTTCTATAATATAAAAATTATATTTTTTCTAAATTAAAAAAATCTCATCTTTCTGTATAAATAAAAATCGAATTTTTATTCTCTAACAATCCCTCCCTTTCATTGCTATATGTAAAAAAACTGATTTCATTTATTCAAAACTGCACTCACAAATTAAAACTGGATTTATAAATAAATAAATAAATAAAAATCACCTTGGTTCGCTCGTTGGAGGGCATGGCGGCTGGGGGGGGCTGGTGCTCACATCGGTGGAGCTTAGAGGCAGAGGGTGGCGGTCTCAGGGGTGGTACGACGTCGGAGGCGGGCAAGGGGTTCACGGCGGTGGGTTTTCTTCGGGTTTGGGCTGCTTTCGTTCGGTTTGGGGAATGGGGTTAGAGGAGCGAGGGCGCGAGGGAGAGGGGGGTCTCACCGGTGGCGGCGTCGAGCCTGGGGGCGGCGGCGGTGGTGATAGGGGGGGCGCGAGCGCGATTCGTCGTTCTCCCTTTTTTTTCTTTTTTTTTCTTTTTATTTTATTTGGTGTGAACGAATGGGGGGGGGGGGGGGCAGAGAGGAAATAAAGGGAGAGAGGGAGGGATTTTATATTTAATTATTTAATTATTTTATTTCAAAAAGTTGACCTTTTCATTTGACCTCTAAACGAGGCCCACCGCCTGTCGTCCATAGCTAATTGTCCCCATTCCGAACACAATGGGATATGTTTCGCAGGCTGATTCGACTGTTTCGATCAGTTTTCGTCAAAATCTCATTATAACTCTATATATTTTATTTGAACGCACATTTCAATTCACCGGGGCCACATACTGACTGGAAAATTCCCGAAAAATATTTTCTACCTTCGTATTGACGATACGGTCCTACCAAAACTAGTTTCGTTGAATTCTGAGACCGTTAGAAAAACGGCCATTTTTCAGTCGATTAAAATCAATTGAAACTGGTCAAACGCGTTTTCCTTTGCCACGCTCACATATTGATTCGAAAAATTATGAAAATTGAAACCTAGCAATAACTTTACATCTCGGATCCAACAAAAGTGGTTTCATCGAAATCCGAGGTCGTTTGCAAAATTGCTATTTTTAAGGGCCTGAATTCCATAGCGACTATTCTGAATTTTCAAGTGGACATATCTTTTGATCCCCGCCATGAAAGTTAAATTTTTTGGATTCGTTGGAAAGTTATTCTCAATTAGATCTTATTATTTTTGGTTTCGTTAAAATCTGGTTTATTTTGCACCTGGTATTTTCAATTGAAGTTTGAAATCGAATTATCGAACTACCGCACCATTTTCAATTCCTTTTATAATTAAAATAAAATACTTATATTTTAACGATGACGTATATAAATATATACGTTCTATTTATATTCAAAATAAATTTCTCGTCGATATTATTTAAAATAATCCATTTTAAATATTCAAAATTCGCCAAAATAAATTTTTTTAAACTGCCTTGCATTTCCGGGTTGTTACACCTACCATTTTCAATTCCTTTTATAATTAAAATAAATATTTATATTCTAACTTCGATTAAAATAATATTTACGTTCTAATTCTATTCAATATAAATTTCGAGTCGTTATTATTTAAAATAAATCATTTTAAATATTCAAAATTCATTAAAATTGGTTCTGATTTTTCCAATTGTTTCATGTTACACACATTTAAACTTTATACAATTTAAATAATTAATTAATCTTAAAACTAATAAATTACTTTTGTTATGGATAAAACCTCTCCTTCTTTCTGATAACCCCCAGCCATTCCTTGACGTCATCTGTGCCCTTGTCGCGCCACCAGGAGATCGATCTCCTGCCACCACTCCACTCCCCTACGTGCCTCTCTCCTGCCCTGACCAGTGCCGGTTCGCACTTCCCCCAAGTCGTAATTCTCGATCAAATGGATAACGTTCGAGCTCGAGTTTCGAGCAGCACGCACCATGAAGGATGATCAAACCCTTATGGGATTGAAGATCATACTTAGCTCTTCAATTTTGCCTTTAGAATCACCATCTTATTTGTTGTGGATTCGAAGTGATTAAGGGTTGAATTTGGAACCACCGTAGCCATTCACGAATATGATGGCGGCACCTGAGTTTTTAGATACTAGGGTTTTAGTTTGAAAACAAAATGGATATTTATAATATAATATTAGTTAATTCTCTATTTTTACAAAAAAAACCATTAAATTCTAAATACTCAAAATTCAGCCCAACAAGTGTTTCCCCTATTCAAATACCCCCGTTCCGAACACAATGGGCTAGGTCCTGTCAGCCCAAACGATCGTTTTCAGCCTGTTTTCTTTAATTTAAAATATAAATTATTTATTTATTTAATTTGATGGTACATTTAAATTTACCGGTGCCACATTCTGACTCTAAAATTTACAGAAAAATTATATCTAGTTATGTTTTGACGATATGGTCCTAACAAAATTAATTTCGTCGAATTTGGAGACCGTTTGAAAAATGGCCATTTTCCGGTCGATCCAGTTTGACTAAAATAGACAAAACACGTTTTCTTTTGCCACGCTTACATATTAATTCCAAAAATTATGAAAATTGGAATCTATCCATAATTTGACATTCCGGATCCTACCAGGGTGGTTTCGTCGAAAACGTAGGTCGTTTGCAAAATGGCCATATATGCGGGCTATATATTATATTAAATTCCATAGCGACTATTCTAAATATTCAACTGGCCATAACTTTTTATTCCCGCTATGAAATTTCAATTTTTCAGATACATTGGAAAGATATTTCTAAACAGATTCTAATATTTTTGGTTTTACTAAAATCCAATTTATTTTGCATCCTGTACATTCAGTCAAAGTTCAAATTCAAAATTTCAAACTACCGTGCTATTTCTAACTCCTTTTAAAATTAAAAGAAATATATTCGTTCAAACTTCGATTTAAATAAAAATTTAACGATTTTTATTTAAAATAAATTATTTTAAATATTCAAAATCCTTAAAATTTCTATAATAAATTTTTTAAATTGGTTCCAAAATTCAGTGTTGTAACATAAATACTAGATATGTAACACATACATGTATGTAAATTAGCAAGCATTGCAAAAGAGTAGAAACCTAACAAAATGTGCAGTGAACTTACGAATGGAAACGAAACAAGTTTTGTTTCATTATCCATAGATTGTTGCTTCTTGTTCTAATTACTAGCTTAATTGAAGAATTAAAATATTGTTGTTATAAAGTTACATTTAAAATAAATGTTATTTTGTATCTTGTAGACAAGTTTGAATTTCATTTGTAATAAAAGGATAATTGTTGTTCATTTTATTTGAATGAAATATATTATGAAAATACGCAATTAGCTAACGAGTTTATGAATCCTTAACTTCATTATGCTTGATAAGTACATAAATAGCGGATGGATTAAACCTATTAATCCAATGTACCTTGGCATTGTCACTTAGTCCATGTAAACAAGAAACGCATATCAAAACTCCATAATGATGGAATTTTAGGTCATTTGATTTCGAATCACATGAAGATTGCAAATCTTGTCCATTAGGCAAGATGATTTAATCACCTTTCACTTGATATAGTGAACGGGCTAGTAAGCATTGGGCCTCATACAAAATGATGTAAATGGAGCAATGAATACATGGGCTAAAGGTACATTAAATTTACTGATGATATCAATAGATACGAATGACACACAAACTAGGATTCATTGAAAAGTTCAAAGGGTTCAAGAATGAAGTTCAAGACCAATTTTGAAATAATATAAAGACTTTTCGAAAAGATCGAGAGAATAATTAAGCCAATAATCAGTGACTATCTAACAGAGTGTGAAATTGTCTCACAACTCACTCTACCAAGAACACCATATTGGAAGGATGTATCTAAAAGGAGAAGTCGCACATTATAAGACTTGGTACGATCAGTGATGAGTCATACAGATCTTCCAATAAATTTTGGGATTATCCTCTTGAAACAATTGTAGTCATGTTTAATTGTAATCCTACTAAAACGATTATAAAGATGCCATATAAAATGTGGACTAGGAAACATCCTATCGTGTCACCTATGAAGATTTGGGATGCGAGGCATTTGTTAAATGTCTTGCCTCCTATAAGATCAGACCCAAATCTGATAATTATTTTGTGGAATATCCATAAGAAGAAAAAGGATATTATTTATATAAATCCTTTTGAGAATAAAATGTTAGTTGTTAAACTGGTATCCTTTTAGAGGAGTGCTATTCTCTAAGATACTGATGGGAATAAAGTGGGACTTGAAATATCTCGTGAATCAGAAAATTCCATTGAAAATTGTATAGGCAAGATATTGAGTGTGAGTGAAACAATAATTATATTGTTATTTATTGACAACATATTAATTATTGTGAATGAAATTAGTTTAAAACAAGAAATAAATACTAATTTTACAAAGGAGGAGTTTGGATTAAAAGTTTATCTTTGAGCTTAGTTGTATCTATCGTTGATACAATGATTTTACATCGTGATTACAATGGAGCTATTGATTAGACCAAGAGACCTTGATCTAATTATCGATCCAAACATATATATTTAAGAAATATAATTTCTTATGTGAAATTGTTCACAAAGGAGATAAACATATCTCTAAATTTACAAAAGATTGTAATGTTGCAAACTTACTGACTTAAACTTTGTCGCAGCAGAAGTTTAATAGTCACACTAGATTCGTAAGTATATGATACATGGTTGATTGACTCTAGTGAAATTGGGAGATTGTTAGAGTTTATGCCCTAGAGGCAATCCATTTGATGTGATTAATAACACTGTTGTTATTATTTTATTTGGAATAAAAGTATTATGTTATGATATATTAATTGTGTAATATAAATATTGGCATAATCCAAGTCCTAAGAAAAATAATATGGAATCATATAGTTCAAGTAAGTGACTTGAACATGAGATTATATAATATATCAAGTATTATAATTATTAAATGTCCCTAGTCAAGTTTTATAGTTTATATAGGACAACGATAAAACAATGACATTACAAGTATGTTGATTGACTGATGATCACATCTCAATGATCATTAATATACGTGATATTAATGTCAATACATAAATATTTATTACAGAATAACGTATTGGGATGATCCAACATGAGAAAACTGCATGAAATATAATTAATAGTATCATAAGTTATTCTCATAGTGAAAATGATGTAATGGTCCTCAGACCTGAAATCATTATAATTTTATTCGACGATATTTGTGTTTTGATATCATCAAAAGTTACTTTTAACCGAGTAGACGATAAAGGTGACCATTAGATACATCTCGAATCGAATGAAAATTATGAATGATGTACATGGAATTTTACCCTATAATATATATATATATTGAGAGAGAGAGAGAGAGAGATCCATGGGCCTCTTGATTGAGTGAGACTATGAAATGCATGACCATGCTCAAATATTGATTTGTTTTATATAGTCTACTCATCGATCAAGATAAAAGGATTAAATTATAAAAAGGATGTTACATTCTATGCCTCGAGTTTAATCCTAGATATATTGTTTAAAAGAATTATATTACATTGAGACACTGGTCATAGAAAAGGTTGTATCGAATAGTTGATCTTATTATAACTTGGTTAACAACGATGTGGTGCTAGATTCCGCTCACTGTTTATAATTTAAATGTTATTTAAATTATTGCCAATGTTATGGTAACCTATAGGGTCACACATAAGGACGTATGAAAGGGTGAGAACCGTTCTTAACAAAATTGCGTCAAATGTTGACACTTTCTTTTGGTTGAAACGGTAAATGTGGGTTAAACGTTCCCTTAATGATATCTTTTATATTATAAAGGGTTTAAACCTTATATTATTTGGTTAGATATACAGAACATAAAAATGAAGGAAAATGAGGAAAAGAAAAACCTAATTTATGTGGGCTAGCACCAAATTCAACGTACCCTCTTCGATTCGTTTGACAAAATTGGAGCATGCGTCCATGGACTTCTATGGATGCTTTGCATTAGGAGAGCTCAATTTGAATCAACAGATCAAACTAGATTTCCCAAAGTCGCGAAAGCTTCAATAGGTATAACTATCAATTTACAATTTATAACATAGATCAAAGTCAATTTCGGTTGAATTTCGTTACATGTCGATGTGAATTCAAACCAAGATAACTTTCAATTCTTTTAAGTGGGGGAAACAGTAGTGATCCAAAATTTTGGAACTAAATTTAAATTTATTTTTAATTTAATTTTATGACGATTTGGAGTCGATTTTGAAATTTTGATGATTTAATGCTAATTTCAATAGCTTACAAAGGAAAATTTTTCTAGTGACCTCAGAATTTGACAAGACCAACTTTAACAGATCCTTAGCACCGAAAAATGGTAGGATTCAAAATTTCATAATTTTTTGGAGTTAGTATGTGAGCGCGCAAGAATTAAACGCATACCGGGTCAACACGTCAAAAATAAGCGGAAATGCAACAAAATAAAGAATAAAACAGAGGGCCAAACGAACTCCAAACTTGACGAGACCGGTTTCATTGGATCTGAAATTACTTTTTATGACAGTGTTAAAAATTTCATGTAAAATGGAGTTGTCGTTTGCTCGCATGAGAAGAAGACATAACGTTGAACTAAAACACGTTAACGTTAGAATAAAAAAACTAAGCCAAAAAGGCTAGAACGAGGTGTCAAGCATCTGAAGGTCCTAGGTGTTTTTATTCACCATCTCCCTCTTTTCGACACATCATCAATCCAAGTAATTGTAATTTTATTATAAATCCCTTCTCTTGCTTTTCGTTCCATTTTTTCTTAACTCTTTCTCTCGTCCTCCTTAATCTTCCATAGCTGCCACCCCACTTCCTCCTCCCTCCACTTAATTACGCACCTCCCCTACCACCCCCTGGACGTGCGCCAACCTCTCCGTCTCCCTCCTCCGTTGTCAAACTCCCCTCTCCCCTTAAATACACCAAAAATCCAACTTTTAGAAATACCCCTCCAAAACCCTATCTTTCCACTTGCCTACCTCTCCCTACCTTGCGCCTCCACCCTACACGCCCCATCATGTACCCCACTTCAATTCGTGCACCCTAGTTCCCTAAACCTCCTCTAGTTCCTTTGAAACCGCAAATCTACTAGTATACATGTATCCACTAGGTGTAGGAATCCTGTAGACTATGAATTAAGTAACGTAAATTTTTGGGAAATTTTGTAGATGCTGTATGAGTGTCGCGACTGTGTGCGAGAGTCCGGAGTCCTTTCGTAAGGATTTGACGAAGTGGAAACTTACGGTGAAAAACCGAAACTCATTATAAAGGGGAAATTTTAATTAACTGTTTAATGGTTAATTAGTTGAGTTAAATGATTATTGTTGGCTGATCACACAATTATGATGTTAAATAGTGTTTAATACGATAGAAGTATCATTTTTGCTTAATATATGTGTGATGGCTTAGTTATGTGACACTTGAATATAAATAGTGCTGACACGGAATTATGTTGATCCTTAAATGGTCTTATGGAAGTGATTAACTAATTATTAGTTATTGAATGTGATGTAAACCCCGCACGGTTATTAGGATGGTAACTTACACTAGTCCCAATTATTTGATTTGCAGTTAACCTGTTGATTGACAAACCTGTATAAGCATTATCGATTTAAGTCTTATAAAGTAAAGTTCCACATTATGTGTGAATTTGATATGGGTTGATGGTTGATTGAGTGTTATATGATACACTGGTTGATAATGAACAATAAAAGTGGTTATTGGTTCACTGATCAAGTCTCCATTAAGAAAATGAGTTTTAAAAATATAATAATAGGCTGAAAATCAAAGTTTGAAATTGGCATCTGATTTAGAATGGACGTGAAGATTATAAAATATTGATGAATATTCATAACTATAATAAGTTGTTTTGAAGTAATTTTCATGTATCTATGGCTTAGTCAAGTTTCACTTTCAAAATGTATAGAACTGAGATAAGTGAACTTCGATTACCGTATCTAGAGAATGTTTTACAACAACTTCCTTTACAAAACTTTCTTATTTATTTTTATGATGAATGTAAGGAACGTTTGGGATAAAAATAATGAATTTGGAAAAATAATATTATGTAATCATTAAAATAGTATTATAATATTAAAATATTGAAATATATGTTTTTGAGATTGAAAAATCAAAGAATGGCTTTGGAAATTTATCATACACATTTTATATAATAAATAAAAAAAATTCAAAGCTATTTGACGGATTTTATATTATACGTCGAATATTGGTCAGAAAAGAACAAGTCGTGCAACAGTAGTTTGCGAATTTCGACTTGTAACTTTAAACGAATATACCAGGAGATCCGACCGTCGGATTTTCCCGAAACTGAAACCGATGGGTTCGTGATAAAAAGATCTTTCAAGTGATTGGAAAAGATTTGAAATCTAACAGTTAAATTCTGTGAAATGTTCAAACGAAATTTGAATAAAAACAACGCCATGACCCGTAATGATGTAATTGAAAATTACGAATATGGATTATTTTTATATAAATAAAAATAGGGAAAAATCATTATAAATTATTATAAATGATTTAGAATGGATTTAAACCACATTTATATGAGTTTAAATGATAAAAGTGGTTAAGTGGAATTTGGTTGTTTTCTGTAAAATCTTTATAACGGATTTTGAGAGATGTTTTGAATTAAGAATTTTAAATTCGTAAATCAAATAGAATTCTTAACTAAACCTTTTTACAAGATTAAGAAATGATTTTTGAAAGCCAAATGACTTAACCAAGTTTGAGAATAAGATTTTAAATCTTACGGAATGATACCAATTAAAGGAGACTTAATTAGAGAGTCAATAATCCAATAAGGATTTGATTTGATTGGTTTTACTGCGAATTATTCGAAAAGACTAGAATTAACCCATTTTGAATAATTGTACAATGATTAAAAACCGATGAAATTGAAGATGGTGTAAGACCGAAAATCTTCACATCGGATGGATTGTTGTTGATGCCCTGGATTTAGGTAGGTCCCTTGAAGGGATTATAGTCGTCTAGACGTATTTGTTGATTCTCTGAATGTGCAAGGGCTCTCTTTGTATTGGACTTGCGGGAAGAGGTATAAGGTGCTTTTGGTTTCGTTCAGGCGTTGAACGAACTTGTATGGATGTTTGTCTTACATGATACTCTATGCTGTATTAATTGATCTCGACTAATATATATATATATATATTTGGTGGCAGAGAGTTTATTTTCTTAGCTTAACACCCTTCTCTAAAATGTATGAGCTTAGAGGTCATATATTGGTAGACATCAGTTGTACGGTATGGAATAACAATGTGTAATGCCAAGTGCTGATGGAAGATAGATCAAAGCTTTTGTTGAAATGCAGAGCTTTGTGGTACATTGACTCGCGGGCCTCACATCCCGAAATGAGCAAAAAACGGGATGATGGAAGGATGAGATTTGAGAATACGTTCTCACCTAGCCGAAAATTGATGCTATGGCATGGAGCCCAAACAATTTACTTTTGTGGATGATGGATTGAGGAGCCTCGGATGATGGTCAAATACGACCAGTGCGATGGTCAAATATGATCGGGGAACATTATGTTCATGTAAGATTCCAATCAACCCGTTAGTGCAGACCGGCTTAGTCGCTCCGAGGACCATGCGTTGAGTCCTGGGACATTTTCCAGGGTGTTCCGAACGGATAAAGAAGATACTTTGCCTTGGTCCATTGATGGAATTCAATTTCAAGTATGATACTTTTTGGTTTTAGTTGTATACCTATAGCAACATAATATGATAGGGGTGTTATGCCGTTTAAGATTGATACATTTATTTTTGAAATTGTCTTCAACAGTTACGCACTAATAATAATATTAAATGATTTTTTTATATCAAACATGTTTGGCTATTAGAAGGTAAAACTCTATCCTACGGCTTGCGCTTGCATTATGTGATGGGACCTAATTCTTATAATGGCTTCATTTTTTAAAAAACATTACGTGGAGTTTTTGTGCACTGGCATTTGTGTGGAGGAAAGTCGTTTCGTGTTATATACCGTGGTCTCGTGATATGCCTTATTTTATATAAGTTAAGTTAACTGTAGGGTTTCTCATACAAGTCCCATGACTTACTCATAGTTTGCTTTTCCCTTGCAAACTCGGGTGCCCATACTTTTAGATGGGCAGGCAAGTAAACAGGTTATTATCTTACTTTCTTTTTGACATGTACGGGAGCTATGGAAGCTAGCTTTGGACTTGGAAATGAATAGGACTTTAATGTTCCTTTTGAACTCTCCCAGGTATTATAATGTAAATTATCTTAATTCTGCCGTGTATTCCTGCGACGGCCCGCCCCGCACTAGCCGACATTTCCAATCAAATACGATGTACTAACGTCTAACCAACACCGGACGGTCATCAAAAGAAAGGAAAAGGGAAGAAGTTTAAATGGTGAACCAACAAAGAACCTATAGTATATCTCACAGCGCATGGAACAAAATATAATATTAACATAATTTGATATAAAACTGGCGAAACAGTGCACAAGCTAAAAAGTAAACCATCATAGCAAAGGAAAAAAAATCAAAATACAGCTTATGATCCAGACCATCATTATTACAATTTTAAAATTGTCTCTAAAGCAAAATAGGAAGGTACATTACTAATGCCCAATGTAGTGACCAGCAACAACACAGGGAGAATATATGGGAATAAAACGTGTAAGCCTCCTGCTCGTCTCCGAACAGCTACTCGTGCATAACTAGCTAACTTATCTCTAGTTTGCTCGTTTACAAGCACCTAGAGTAATAAGAAGAGACATAAAACTCAAGGTCAGACAAAAGTCTGGTATGAGCGATAAGCAGCAAAAACCGAACAATAACAGGTATACATAACCATACCTGAACTTGGACCTGCAACGAAAGAGTTAGCACAATAGGATGCACAATACTCTTAGGTGACATGAACACATGGTGTGAAAATAATGGGGAGGGGTTGTGCATGTCATGGTGATAGCAAACATCAAACATAGCAATCATCCTCACATCTCTCACTCAGTGCGTAAAGCATAAGATATCTACCACTTTGATCACCCAATCCTTTACTACGATCACTCTGCCCCATGGA
This sequence comes from Allium sativum, assembly GCA_030737875.1. Classification (NCBI taxonomy): domain Eukaryota; kingdom Viridiplantae; phylum Streptophyta; class Magnoliopsida; order Asparagales; family Amaryllidaceae; genus Allium; species Allium sativum. The sequence goes on along the minus strand of CM060915.1, from coordinate 885,003,076 downwards.
GTCACAATGACTCCACTGCACTGATCCACAACCACTAATCCTTTGTTATGTCCATTCTGCCCCAGGGACAACTCCACTGCACAGGCTCATAGCCTTGCTATGATCACTTTGCCCCATGGAGTCATAAAAACTCCACTGCACTGATCCACAGCCGCTAATCCGTCTCTCAGTGGCGAGTCAAAGCTATAGACATCGATAACCCCTTTGCACACATCCCGCAGCAAAGTGCAACTCATGAAGTTAACTCGTTGGTTCCCATATGGATCCTAAGTTCTACTTCCTATTTGGACTACCTTTGCATCTCGGGTTTTGGTCATCATCCTCTTGGTCGTGATCTCCAATCGGTTCGGATCGGGTGTATCTCTTAGGTTCGGTTCGCAGCATACTCTGGTTCATGATCCTCTTCTAGGTTCATATCGTTGGGGTGCATCGGATCGGCTCGTGCATAGCATCTCCTCTGGCTCGAGGTCACCAGGTGGTTTGGGTCATCCCCTTCACTCGAGCGGGTCGGTTCATGGTCCGGAGATGCCTTCGGATCGGTCAAACCCATGGTTTGGGTCGGGTACTCTCCTTCGATTCGTGATGCTGCTCACGAGCCGTATCGGGCCAGCGAACCGATTCTTTTTGGGGTCCATGTCACGAACGGGACGGTTCGGAGGAGATGGGGCGGATCGTGAGGTTTTCCACGAGCGGGTTCGGGACCCGATCCGATCCCCTTTTCCTGCACTGTTTCCTGCAACTTTCCCAGCAACTGGTTACACCACACGACGGCGTTTTTGACCATTTTAACTATTTTATGCAATCACAAATCATACCAAACAGTCATAGCAACATAGATAATCAACCATAAACACTAAAACGATGAATAATCATGCCAATATGGATCAAACATATCCAAAACCCATGGTTTTCCCCTTAATCGTGTTTAACCATAACTAATGATAGGATTATCAAAACATAACCAAATTAAGCCAAATTTCTATTCAGAGCCCTAAAATAATATTTAAGAATTTTTACATATTTATTCCAAAATTTTATCATGCATAATTTCGCTAATTATCACTAATCACTCTAATTAGCCGTAATTAGTGAAAAACAATGGAAATCACTCACCTTAGCCACAAATGAATTATAGATCTAAACTTTACTATTGTTTTGGGTCGAATTACTATGCAGCACAACAGCTCCAACTCTGATTTAGTGTTGATTTGCCTTGATTTGATGTAGCTTAGCCTAATCCTCGATTCGAAAGCAATTAAGAGTTGTTTAGAAGAGATTTAGAAGGTGGAAGCTATTGTTAGGGTTGAAGAGAAAGTATGTGGCAGTTGGAAAATGACAAAGGAGGGTTTCCCTAGCCCCTATCAGCCCTTGTGCAACCCTAATCCCGAAATACCTAATGGGCCTAGTTGCTAATCACCTAATTAGGCCCGGTAAAGCTGTTTTTCACCTTCTAAACCTTTTTTCAGTCATATCTCCCAAACGGTAAATCCGTTTGGCTGATATGACCACTTTATGGAAAGGTAAACCATCAGTCCAATGGAAGCAGTTTCAGGTCAAAACTCCTTACCAATCAAAAGTTATAGGCAAAACAAGATTTGCCAGGGGCAAAACAGTCATTTTAAAATCGACAAAATCATGAACATGGGAAATGACCCCAATAGTCGTTCCCCAAAGTTACACAACTATACGACCTCGTATCAAAATGAAATAAATATACTATGATCCTCTGATGTGTAGGATGTGGGTCGTTACATTCTCTCCCCTTAAGAAATTTCGCCCCCGAAATTCCTTAACTAAAAAATACAATGGGTCCTGCAGGCCTATTATCCATTTACAAACAATCAAACACACATAATAACACAACAAGTCTATCCCTAGCATGCGGAATAGCTAAATTGCAATTAAAATCTTACCAGGCAAAGAGTTCTAGATAGGACTCCCTTATGCTCTCCTTTGTTTCCCAAGTACAGTCATGCTCATTATCACCCCACTGGACCTTGACTAGTTTCACCGCCTTCCTTCGAAGTTGTTTCGTATCATACTCAGCAATACGGATCGGCCTGCGGTTCCCAACCGCCTCGGGTTCCACTTCGATGTCATCCAACTGATCCAGTGAAATAGTCATATCGGGGTCGTGCTTGAGGTTCCTTAACCGGGAAACATAAAATATGTTGTGAACTCCTCCCATCTTGTTAGGTAATCCAACTTTATACGCTAAATTCCCAACTTGCTCGAGAACTGCGAATGGACTAACAAACCTTGGTGCTAGCTTGCCTCTCCTACAAAATCGAATCACGCTTTTTAATGGAGAAATCTTGACAAACACCAAGTCGCCAACAGAGAATTTCAATTCTCTTAATCTCTTATCAGCATAACTCTTCTGCCTATCTTGGGCAGCCTTCATTCATTGTTGGGTAACCTTGATCTTGTTTGAGGTTTCTCTTATTACATCCGGTCCAAGCACAAATTTCTCACCGGTTTCTAACCAACACAATGGTGAGTTGCACAGTCTTCCGTATAAAACTTCAAATGGAGCCATATTAATACTAGACTGATAACTATTATTATATTCGATCTCAACCAGATGCAAATGGTCATCCCATGACCCTCCAAAATATAATATGCAAGCTCTCAAGAGATATTCTAATACTCGATTCACTCTCTCTGTTTTACCGTCTGTTTGAGGATGGTACGCAGTACTGAGATGTAATTCTGACCCTAAAGCCTCTTGTACGCTCTTCCAAAACCCACTAGTAAATAATTGATCTCGGTCACTTACAACACCTTTGGGTACTCTTGAAATCTCACTACCCACTTCATATTACACTTTTGCTAACTTAGTTGTTGTTCTATTCGACTTGACATGTATAAACCTTGCACTCTTGGTCAATCAGTCCACAATCACCCAAATGCTATCATGGTCCGATCTAGTCCTTGGTAACCTATCAATGAAATCCATAGAGACTTGCTCCCATTTCCATTCTGGAATTTCCAATGGTTGCAGCAAACCACTAGGTTTTTTTTGCTCGGCTTTAACTAGCAGTCAATTCATGCATTTGGATGTAAACTTCCCAACATCTCTTTCATCCCTTCCCAGTATTAGGTCTGCTTTATGTCTCGATACATTTTGTTACCACCGGGATGTATAGTCAATTTTGAGCGATGACATTCTCCAAGCACTTCATCTCTTAAACCATTGACATTGGCACAACTAGTCTCGCATTCTTTCTAAGCCATCCATCTCGATCAAGCCTATACTTGTTCATCTCCTCGTCGATTCCCATTTCTAACTTGGAGATGATTTCTAATAGATTAGGATCGTCCCTCTGACTAGAAACAATCTGCTAATCAAAGTGGGTCTGATTGTCAAACTTGCTAACATTTCTAGATCCAATTCGCACTTTGGTCTGAAATCATACTCAGTGATATACTCCAGTTGCTTCCATTCCATAAACATAGCCACTAAACTGGCATGTCTCCTACTCAATGAACCAGCTACCGCATTGCCCTTTCCAGGTGTATATGCGATATCAAAATCATAGGAAGCCAAAAATTCTAACCATCTATGTTGTCGGAGATTTAGATCCTTCTGAGCGAAGAGATATTTTAATGACTTATGATCGGTAAAAAACTTGAATCTTTCTCCTAAAAGATAGTGTCTCCACATCTTCAATGCGAACACAATCGCTGCCAACTCTAAATCATGGGTAGGATATCTTTTCTCATGCGGTTTCAGTTGCCGACTAGCATAAGCTACAACCCTACCTCCTTGCATCAATACAGCACCCAGTCTGATACCGCATGCATCCGTGTATACTGTTATCTCTTCATTCCCTTTAGGAATGACTAACATTGACGCATGTGTCAACTTTTCCTTTAGACTCTTGAATGCATTTTCACATCTTCCGTCCCAGACAAAAGCTTGATTCTTCTTGGTCAACTGAGTTAACAGTGCCGCCATCTTCGAGAAGTCTTGGATAAACTTACGATAATATCCAACTAATCCCAAGAAACTTCTTACGTATGTTGCATTCTTGGGTGGAGACCAATCTTGTGCCATAGCCACCTTCGCAGGGTCCACAACAATACCATTCTCTGAAACAACATGACCCAAGAATCTCACTTCCCTCCTCCAGAAGTGACACTTAGAAAATTTCGCATTCAAATGGTGTTTTCTCAACGCCACCATCACTATCCTCAAATGTTCCTTGTGTTCTTCCTCTGCCCTCGAGTAAACATGGATATCGTCCATGAAAACAAGAACAAACTTATTCAATTGATCCCTGAATACCCTATTCATAAGATCCACAAAATATGTTGGTGCATTGGTCAACCCGAATGGCATGACCAACCACTCATAGAATCCAAATGGCATCCGAAAGGCAGTTTTTGGAATACTCTCAGCTGCTACTCAGAGCTGATGAAATCCTATCATGAGGTCTAACTGGGAGAACACTCTTGCTTCACTTAACTGATCAAACAAATTGTCTATCCATGGAAGAGGATACTTATTCTTCCTCGTCACCTTATTCAACTCGCGATATTCTACACACAATCGAAGGGAACCATCTTATTTAGTAGCAAACACCACTAGTGCTCCCCACTAGAAAACACTTCTTCGAATAAATCCCTTCTTCAAAAGATTTCTTACTTGCACCCCAAGCTCTCGCTGCTCCTGCTCCCTTGGTTCCATACAACGAAGTGACATCACTATAGGTCTGAAATCTTTCACTAAATCAATACGGAACTCAATCTCTCGATGTGGTGAAAGTCCGGTCACTTCCCTGAAGATGTCCGGATACTGGCCAGCACTGGGAACCCCTGATAACTCGTCCTGTGGAATGTTAAAGGAATTTAGAAAACTATCCATCACCTCCTTACTAGGCAGGCGACCAAACACAACCCTCAGCCCATCATCCGCCCTAATAGTCACTGAAAATCCCTCATAGTCTGCCACTACCCCATATCTTTGGAGCCAATCGGGTTCATCACCACTAAAGGTCTATCAACTATCTCGGGTTCCAATTCCAACCTATTTACCAGTTCATTAGATATGAAGGAACGGGAAGCCCCATTATCAAACAATACTCGAACATGAACATCATAAATAGAAAGCATACCTTGAATGAGGACATTCTTTCCTTTCTCCACCGTAGTTGGGGCATTAGGCGAAGAAGGAACAACATTAATAGCGTATGCTTCCACAATCTGCTTCTCTTTTTGTGGACATTCATCCTTACGATGTCCCACTTAGCCACAATTGAAGGACTTCCTGTCCGCTGGCTTTGCTCGACATTCTTTAGCATAGTGGCCCTTCTTGCCACAGCTAAAGCACTCTACATCTTTTCTGTGTTTCTTTTTCTAATCGTCTTTGGTCTGATTTTTCTTCCTTTTATTCTGAGAATTATTCTTGCCTCCACCGCTTTCCTGTGGCTTTGGCCCCTCTGCAGATGCAACAACGACTTCAGTCTTGGGCATAGGATAAAGGCTCTCTGATCTCAATGCTTTCCCAACAACCGATTCAAAAGTATCATCAATATGGTTTATAAGCCTTTCTCCTAAGTACTGATCTAAACCTGTTATGAACTTCTCGTTCTTCTCCTCGGCAGTATCGATAAGAGATAATCCATACTTGGATAAAGTATCGAACTCAGCAACATACTCCGAGACTACCCTACCATTCTGTTTAAGCTCCAAGAACTTCCTAAACAACTCTGACTTCTGGGCAGTTGGGATAAATTTGTGAATAAAGCGGGTCTTAAACTAATTCCAAGTAACTTGATCCTCAGGAGTAGCTTCCTTAATAGCATTCCACCAATTCATAGCTCGTCCTTGAATCCGACGGGATGCTAGCTTCCTCTTCATTGCATCTTCGATTCCTAAGTCCTCAAAGATGCACTCACAACTATCAAGCCAATCCTAAACTTCTATAGCCGATTCCATTCCGTGGAACGACTTCCCACCAAGACCAGTGTAGCCCTTACAGAGCATGGTGAAATCGGCCCAAGGCGCCTACACCGCTGCACCACCACCGTTTGCAACATTAGGAGCTACTCCCTAAACATCTCTCAGCATCTCTCACATGAAGGTAATAAACATCGTCCTCATGTAAGGAGAATTCCTATTATTGGCCCCCTGAACCCGTACCCGTCATATTTCGGATCATCGTCCAATCTGTAAAGAGAAAACGATTAACCATCTCCATAGTGGTGCCAGTGCCATGCGACTTCATCCTTAAATATAGTAATAGTATATATATAGCTTTTGAAAACCAAAATATCACAAATTCGCGCTCTCATATACGTATACTATATCTCCTTGGTGTCTTTCCCTAGGTTTCCTACGCAACCTAGAGCTTTGATACCAAGTGTGACGGCCCGCCCCACACAAGCCGACATTTCCAATGAAATGCGTTGTACTGACATCCAACCAGTACAGGACGATCGCTTAAAGAAAGGAAAAGGAAAGGAATTTGAATTGTGAACCAACAAAGAACCTATAGTATATCTCACAACGCATCGAACAAAATATAATAATAACATAATTTGATATAAAACAGGCGAGAGAGTGCATAAGCTGAAAAATAAACCATCATAGCAGCGGAAAAATTCAAAATACAGCTTATGATCCAGACCATCATTATTACAATTTTTAAAATTGTCTCTAAAGCAAAATTGGAAGGTACATTACTAATGCCTAAGTAGTGACCAGCAACAACACAGGGAGAATATACGGGAATAGTACGTGTAAGCCTCCTGCTCGTCTCCGGACAACTACTCGTGCAAAACCTACTAACCTGTCTCTAGTCTTCTCGTTTAGGAGCATCCATAGTAATAAGAAGAGATAAAAAACTCTGGGTCAGAAAAAAGTCTGGTATGAGCGATAAGCTGCAAAAACATAACAATAACAGGTATACATAACCATACCTGGACCTGCAACCAAAGAGTTAGCACAACAGGATGTACAATACTCTTAGGTGACATTAACACATGGTGTGAAAATAATGGGAGGGGAGTGTGCATGTCATGGTGATAGCAAACATCAAACATAGCAATCATCCTCATATCTCTCACTCAGTGCATAAAGCATACAATATCTACCACTTTGATCACCCAATCCTTTGTTATGATCACTCTGCCCCATGGAGTCACAATGACTCCACTACACTGATCCATAGCCACTAATCCTTTGTTATGTCCACTCTGCCCCATGGAGTCATGACAACTCCACTGCACTGGCTCATAGCCTTGCTACGATCACTTTGCCCCCATGGAGTCATAACAACTCCACTACACTGATCCATAGTTATTAATCCATCTCTTAGTGATGAGTCAAAGCTATAGACATCGATAATCCCTTTGCACACGTCCCGCAGCAAAGTCCAACTCATGAATTTAACTCGTTGGTTCCCATATGAATCCTGAGTTCTACTTCCTATTTGGACTACCATTGCATCTCGGGTTTTCGTCATCATCCTCCTGGCCGTGATCTCCAATCGGTTCGGCTCGGGTGTACCTCTTCGGTTCAGTTCGCGGCATACTTTGGTTCATGATCCTCTTCTAGGTTCTGATCGTGGAGGTGCATCGGTTCGGCTCGTGCATAGCATCTCCCCCGGCTCGAGGCCACGAGGCGGTTCGGGTCAGCTCCACTCGAGCGGGTTGGTTCGTGGTCCTGAGATGCCTTTGGATTGGTCAAACCCTACGGTTCAGGTCGGGTACTCTCCTTCGATTCGTGATGCTGCTCACGTGATGGATCGGGGTAGTGAACCGGTTCGGTTCGGGGTCCATGTCACGAACGGGTCGGTTTGGAGGATATGGGGCGGATTGTGAGGTTTTCCACGAGCGGGCTCGGGACCAGATCCGATCCCCTTTTCCTGCATTGTTTCCTGCAACTTTTCCAGCAACTATTTACACTACATAACGGCATTTTCGATCATTTTAACTATTCTATGCAATCACAAATCATACCAAACTGTCATAGCAACATGTATAATGAACCATAAACACCAAACGATGAATAATCATGCCAATGTGGATCAAACATACCCAAAACCCATAGTTTTCCCCTTAATCGTGTTTAACTATAACTAATCATAGGATTAGCAAAACATATCCAAATTAACTCAAATTTCTATCAAAGCCATAAAATTATATTTAATAATTTTTACATATTCTTCCAAAATTTTAACATGCATAATTTCGCTAATTATCACTAATCACCCTAATTATCAGTAATTAGTGAAAAACAATGCAAATCACTCACCTTAGCCACAAATGAATTATAGATCCAAACTTTACTAATGTTTTGGGTCGAATTCCTATGCAACACAGCAGCTCCAACTCTGATTTGGTGTTGATTTTCCTTGATTTGATGTAGCTTAGCTTAATCCTCGATTAGAAAGCGACTAGGAGTTGTTTAGAAGAGATTTAGAAGGTGGAAGCCATTGTTAGGGTTAAAGAGAAAATTTGTGGCGGTTGGAAAATGACAAATGAGGGTTTCTCTATCCCCTATCATCCCTTGTGCAACCCTGATCCCGAAATACCTAATGGGCCTAGCTGCTAATCACCCTAATTAGGCCCGGTTAAGCTGTTTTTCACCTTCTAAACCTTGTTTCAGCCATATATTCCAAAAGGTAAGTCCGTTTGGCTAATGTGACCACTCTATGGAAAGGCAAACCATCATCGGAATCCAATGGAAGTGGTTTTAGGTCAAAACTCCTTAACAATCAAAATTTATAGACGAAACAAGATTTTCTAGGGGCAAAACAGTCATTTAAAAATCGGCAAAAATCATGAACATGGGAAATGACCCCAATAGTCGTTCCCCAAAGTTACACGACTATACGACCTGGTATGAAAATGAAATAAATATTCTACTATCCTCCGATGCATAGAATGCGGGTAGTTACAATTCATTTATTATCTAAGACAACGTTATGCATAATTATGATCCTGCGATATTGTAAACTCTCATATTATCTTTTGATGTAAACTCATGTACATTATATTCTGATGTTATGCTATGTTCTATGCTCCGCTGTTGTGATTAATATGTCATATTCCAATGACTAACCTTTCCGCTGGGGATCGTGGGTTTGGATCATCACATAAATAAATCTTTGTATCTTTCCATTGATCAATCTAATAAGTTTGGGGAAATATTTTCCTTAAATAATGAGAATGTACAAGACGGTAATTCTAAGGATGTTATAGCAGTAAAAAGTTTGGTTAATGTTAAGAAACCAAGGGAAAATGTAAAGACCGGGGAATATAACCTACTATAATTAATTATGAGGATAAGAATGTAATATAATAGGTAGGCTTGTCCTAGGGACAAGTGGAAATTAGGACCTAAGTTATGATAAATGAAAAGGAAACTTATTAGTAAATCGTAGTTAAGGAAACTAAGTGAATAAGTAAATAACAACAAAAGGTTGTAATATCAAGGTTATGATTGAATAAGAAAGAATGAAGTAGGATTATTATTAGTAGGATTATAAAACGGAAAATATGAAGTCTAATAAAGGAAATTAATAATAAGCAAAAACCCGCTCCGGCGGCATAAGGAATAATAAAGTAAGCAAGCAACCAATTGTGTGCTAATGAATCTAGTAACTTGATATAATAGTGAAAAAGAGAACAATCAAGTTAATTAGCAACATGATGAGATACGACGAGCGCTTGATTAAAAGATTAGACATAGGGTCTAATAATACGTTTGCATGACGCGCATGGACCAATCCGCACGTATGAAGGTGAAGAACCCAATGAGGGTAGATCATTGTAATGTTTGGAGGAATGAGAGGAGCACATCCATCTGATTATTCTTCTTGATATTCTGTTAGCTTGCTCTGTGGGACTGGAGGGAAGTATGCAGCTTTCGAGGGACGTAGTGGTCCTCTGTTGCGATACGTGCTAAGGATGTACTTGCGGAGGTGGGGGTCTATGCTATACCACCCAATGGGTATACCATGACTGCAACGGTAGAGTTGGCAGTTAGAAGGCTATGGCAGATGGCTTTGGATGATTTGGTGATTGGCCTCTGGAGAGGTTAGCTAAGACCAAATTAAAGGAAGTAATCGTCGGGTACCTGTCATCGGTAGTCAGTGGGATGCTGAATGACAACAGCTAAACCAAGAGACCATCGATCTTTCACTATTGAGACGTCATTGGAGGGACACACCAAATTGGATGTTAGAATGGTTGCTAGGGGCACGTCATTTAGCTCTTGATGTAGTATTTCATTAGTTGACGGGGGGCTAGGTGAGGCCATATCCATCGTAAAAGAGTAGACTGTACAGATATAATATAGATCCCTTGAGCGGACCTATATAGATATGAAAAGCTCCCAACCGAATTCCAATCATCGGATGCAGCCCTATTACGGGATTCGGGGTAAAGTAGACACTATGTATGTGTAAAGGTCTAGATACATGTACCATGTGGTATATCATAGATGTTAGGGAATTATTCAGTGTTGAGGATTGATTCGACCGAAGAGTTGGATATGACGATCCATATACATGCATAGCATAGTTATGATGGTTCTGCGGGGTACCGTAGGGTAATGATTTGGATTTACATACGTCACTCGGTGTAGGATAAGCTTTTATGGCATGAGGGTGGAGACCGTGCGAAGAGGGTACTATGGGGAGTACCTTGGTATGTTGCACATAGCTACATATTTACTTACTGGGAAGTAGATGGGTACGACGTGAGTATAAAGCCCTGAGTGTTGTTAACCCAAAAAACTTAGTAAATAAGAGAACTTAACTGAACGGTATATGCAGGGTTATTTCAGAATGTATAATTTGTCCAATCACCAGAACTTTGTGTTCTGGTCCCCTCCTCATAGCACACTCTCATGTTAGGTTTGTGGTAGAGATATGATAGCTTTGGATAGTAGTTAGATAGTATTATTAATTTGGTAAGGCTATATTTGATTACATTATACTTTATCCATTCCGTGGTGAGATATTTACTAAGCTCTTATATATTTATTATCTCTGTCTTTTCTGCAGGATACTAGACAAGCCAACTCGAGCTTCAATAGATTGGGATTTTGGAAAAAAATGGTCTATCGTAATTCGGGTTGTTATAAAAACCTAATGGAATGAGTTTGCGAGATTTGGTTTTGTATTTCATGAACATCATGGATGTGTTAAGTATCGACTATCGAAGATCGGAAATTTAGTTTATTACATGATATTCCAAGGATGCTTAATTTTGGACTGGACTTGTGTTGCTTAAAGTGGGTTCAAAGTGCAAGGGTCTGCAAGTCATCACAATAAACCTCTGTTTGGATCAAACTTTCCCTTTTGTTTCTTTGCACATAAAAACATTAATATTTAATTATTATAGATCTTGAATACATTCAAATGCTTCATTAGGATAGAGATCTAAACCTATACCAATTCTGTAATCAAAGCAAATCTTAACCTTTTTATACTGCAAACAATTTCTATTTATTTTCCACTGAAATAAACAAATCCAGCCAAACAAAAGAATAACCACCAAATTATTTCTCAAACATTACTAAACAATCACAAGCCCAAAATATTGATTGAAAAATTAAGTGACAAAATAAAGATAGGAGATTTGGGGTTTTTTATTGTGATATTATTGTGAAAACCCAAATCCACTAGGCATACAAATTCATATTAAATCTACAAAATATAGGGAATAGTTTAGACAAATATTATTTCCACTCATAGTGATTAACTGTATAAAATTGACACAAATCTGATGACATTTTCCTTTTAGATCTGAAACCTCTTATAAGCACAAATACGAACTCCAATTCTATATTAATCCATATAGAAGAATTAAACAATTAGAATTCTTATATATGAATCTAGAATTCCAGATTTAAATATATACTTATTCCTAAAAGAGAAGAGGTAAGAAAATAATATAGATTAAAAGGTTTGTAGAAGAAAACCTAATATAATTCTTCTGAAATTCAATGGCAAAATGAAGGCTATGGAATGGAGAAGGTTAGGTTTAGGGAGGTGGAATGGAGTGCTTTTTATAGGTGTATATGCAAATAATAGTTGTAGGATTAATTTGATTTAATCTCGATTTTGATAATTTAAGATAAACACTCCAAAACCTAGCCCAAACTCACCCTCACCACGCCCTAATTGCACCAAGCAGTCGAGCGCTCTAAGGGAAGCCGTCGACCCCTTGGGTTCTGGAACGGGCAGTGAATTTGTTTATTTAATGGATAGATAAATTTAATTAAATGTTACCTTATTACATTGATTGCCTTGTTTGATTCAATTGATTTCTTTCCTCGTTTTCAAATCTTTGTCCCCTCTTGCGTATAAATACATGCACACAAATTCAAACTTCGTGGAATTTTCATTTTTAGCTAATTAATATTTATTCATGTTCCATAAATTTATTAAATCCATTTTAATTTCAAATTGTGCGGCCAAACTATTAACGCTTCTTTATTTATTTCTTATCCCCTACTACTTATCCATTCATTTGAATTTCAAATTCTCCAGTGGAATATTCTTATATTCCAATTAATTTGTTATTATCCCCTAGATATTTATTTATTTTATTTATTCAAACGTTTATATGTATATATTATATATTTACCATACAATTTAGTTTAACCATAATTTCTTCATACGGACACTATTTTCAACATATTATATATGAAATCATATCAAAATATCTTCAAGAACAAGAATATAATATTTTTGTAACTAAATTATTAATTGTCCAAAATTCCATTTTTCTACTGTTTTACATTTGTTATTTATTTAACTTATTAGTATTACTTAATTATTTAGTCTACATAATATATATATATATATATATATATATATATATATATATATATATTTACGTAGTGTTACATTCTCCCCCCTTTAAATAGATTTTGCCCTGGAATTTGTCTGAATGTGTGAAAATCACAACTCGCTCTATACAAACATGTTACTTTAAATATGTCCATAAAACATCCATGACTCACAATGATTATGCATGCAAACTTACGAAAGTGAGTCAATCCTGACGTATATGTATAATAAGTGATGTAGTATGTATGCAAAATACCTAAACATGTATGTAATTTCTAAATGAGTGCTCGGTGCATTTGTATCACTTCCATCTCCTTCCATCCAGTATAGTAACCACAATGCTACCAGAAATCCTAAATTTTCCAGGGAGGCAACAAAATTTTAAAATTTTCACGCCTTTTCTCGAATTTTCCTCTTAATGTACTCAAACAAATCTAACTGAATAATGTGGAGTCTCAAAATCCTAGGCTTCAAAATATCTATGGTAGCACTAGATTCCTAAGGTTCCAACTTTGTCCTCGCTTCTTGATTAGGCCCTACAAAAATTCACTGTATTGTTAAGTTATCTTATCAAACATAAAACTTTTATGGGCTCCTGTAATTCATAATATCATATATTTCCCTAACTTTGGGAAAGCCCAAATTACAGTATTGACTTTTTATCCTTTACAATCTGCTTAATCAAATTAGAATTTTTTTCAAAGTCTAACCAGAAATTTGGTTCGAATAAATTTTTTTCAATAGTTACTCAATCAAACATTGGTATTTTAGGTGGCCTCTTTGTAATTCTTTAAGAGTACCCACTAATTACCAAAGAAAAAGATAATTATGCAACTCCAAAGAAGATAAATATTACTCCTATTGTCTAAGAGATCCAAGATGCAACTCTTCTTCTTATTCCCAAAGCCCCGGTCGTCTTCAGTTTGTCCTTCAGTCCTCGAATACGATGTAAATAAAAATTTTAGTAGTTTCCTAACTCAAAATTTCCAATTTTAATGAATCAATGCTCTAGTTTATAATGATAATTAGAATATTTAACTATGCTCCAATTTGCTGGAATATTAATCCCAGTGAGGTCTTTTGTTATAATTTCCATAAATTTTCTTGAACAATCATATTGACATATTTAAAATCATAACGAACTAGTATTGTCTTATTTTGAATAGATAGTATAATCTACATGCAAATACATAAAATTACATTTCACATTCTTTATATTTTGAGTATATTCCCTATAATTTCAGATATAGTCTCATTGTGAATAACGACAAAAGGGCTAATTTATATAAATTAAACAAGTATCCTTAAGCAAACCAAAATACGGTCATATTCAAACAAAAAAGGCTAATAAAATTGAATTAACTAAGCCTTCTTCTTAATCTCATACTTATTTTTTAGATTGGAATTTCATAAGGCTAAATTTCTTAAAACTCTAAAAATCATAAGACTAATACATTTCCTCCTTATAGGTTACCAATTTAATTTCTCTATTAACTTCTAATTCCTATGTATGACAAATCGCTAAGTTAAGTGTGTTCACAGAGTTCTCTCTTTTAGTTATTTATCTTAAAAATTAATAAGGGTTTTAAATCCCAACATCACAAGCATCAACATGGATTAATTTCTCATGTCACTTTATACCCTTATCTAATCAATGCGGGGGAGCCACTAGCGACCGCATACTAAAAATATTATTTTGGAAGTTTTCAGTTACAATCAAATAGTTTAAAAGTACTGAGGTCTTATTACCTTTATCCTGATCCCTTAAGATGTCAAACCTTTCCTTAAAATCTTCCACTTTCATTTTTCTCATAAATGTGGTCCATTTTCAAAATCGGATCCTTCCATATATACTTACTTATTTCCTTTAAGCTCGTTCAAGCTTGAAAATATATCCATTTTCTCCAAACCCAATTATCCTTTAAATCAGTGGCTAAAATTGTCCTTTTATCTCATTAATTACAAATTTATTGCCTACTAAATTTGCAATTAATATCTATGAATCTTATTTCTAAAATCATGAATAATGGTAAGTCACACTATTATATATATACACTAATCGCTAGATGTAGATTTAATGCACTAACTTCCTATACTGAACTTCCTAGGGAAACCTAGTTCACAAACAACCATTAATTCCGGAAATACTATTACTTCGCCATCTTTTCAAATATAAACTTTTGAGATTGATACTAGGATCTCCAAATTGAGTTGTTTAATTATCCTTACTTAGTCCTAGAGCCTAATTCTAACTTATATGTTTGTTTACCACTATTTATTTCGAAGTTGCTTTCTTATTATTCTCAAAATTGCAAATTTCAAGAATAGGTGGCTAATGCATTATTAAAACTTATGGTCTTAATATTTTTGCGAAGACTTTAATGCTTATTGCACCCAATGTTATTACATGTTTTGGTTTAATAAACAACCATTATTTTAAAATGTTTCAATTAAAACTTGGATGCCACTTTCTCAATTCCTTACAAAATATAAGAGCTGGATATCTCTTTTCTTTAACAACAATTTTCATTGCCAGTCTTTACATTTTTTAAAATTAAAACTTTTAAATTCAAGCGCTCATTCTATAAGAAATTAATAAATTCCCAAAATTGAATTTGGCGGAAATTATTCCTCTTAAATTACATAATGTTATTTGTTGTTAAAACTTTCAAAAAAAAATTATTACACCACAAAATAAATATGCTTTTAAGTAAAATATTTATTACACGTTCATAATTCTTCAATTAAGATAAAATATTCTCCCTTGTTTTAATGCCCATCTTTTATTATAGTCTTTAATATCTTCAAAAACAAGAATTGTTTTTGAAGTAATTATTAGTTACTATTTGGAAATGAGATTTTAATCTTATTAACATCAAATTAATTAGCAATTAATTCTTCTAACACATCTGTATCTATATTTTCAATTTATTCTATTACTTTCAAATAAATTTAAAAACAAAAGGCTACATTCATTTTAGCAATAAAGCTAAAACTTTTACTACCATGCTTGCATATTCTCGTAAAATATCCCATATATTTATATTTGAGTTTGGAAAGTCCTTAATGAACATAACTATTCATTACCCTTTTATTTACATAGTGGGATGCCTTTCAAAAATTAATTTAATGATCGCAAATAAATTTCAATTTGAATAAGTTTCTTGGAGTAGTCTTTTATCATTTATTTTACACCAATATTATTACTATCTATATACTTCATATTATACGAGTATCTTATTATTTCAATTCTATCTGGTTTTGGTAAATAAAATTACTACCTATTCTCTTTTAATTGAGTATATGTATGATGTTTATCTTACCAAGCTTATGTGTTTTTCCTTCTTTCTCATTTTTATTTAAACGTCAATTTATTACACAATCTATACAAGAATTTTTTATGTCTCATAACTAAAAATGTTTACCATTATTCTTTAATTAAGGAATTCATGTTCTGTTTTACTTAAAGTTCAAAATTATAGAATATCTAGTAAAAGAAACAGTAAACTTTTTTTTTCAAATTCCTTAAAACATTTATTTTCTCAAAAACCATATTGCAAAATTTCCTTCTTGGATGGAATTGTTATGCAACTTGAGTCTATAATTGAAATGTCAAAATTCCTTTTTTTAAAATAATTTAATATATGTATCGAAAAATCGCTTTATAGTTTTCTTAACGCTTTAATTTTTATCCGTCTAAACCTTCTAATATACTACTCTAAGGCGGTCTATTTCTTTTATTACACCCTTTCTTCCATGTTCTTAAATTTTCAATTCTTGACATTTCTAATTACTACCACTATAAATGTCCTTCATACCATTTTATACATTAAACAACGCTCATTCTTATGGACATTAAAAAAAGTGAATATATATACCTTTGCGAAAAAGGCCTTAATTACTTCTTTAATATTTTTCAGTTCCGATATCCTTTTTCTTGTCGATCATTTTGTGCTCTTTTGAATTTCAAAATTCCATTAAACACTCATGCAGAACTTTTATCCTATTTAATAAAGGCATTATTCCTCTCTTTTCCTGAAACCTCAGTACCCTTATGATATGCGCGTTAATTTATCCTATTTCAAATTTTTACTACTTAATTCTACCTTGTCTCTTCCATGAATGATAATTAAATTACCAATTTTTTCCCATTAACTTCCTATTAAATTAGGGAGTTTCTTTCCACTTTCCAACTTTTTGGTCCTTACATCCTTTGGGTTCTTATAGGCTTCCAAATCAATAAGGGAACTACTGAATCACTGCATGGCTTCTAGGAATTTTCTAGAAACTAAGGTTAATCCTTTCCTAAAAGAACCTAAATACAATATTTTCTAAAGTCACGCGTACATTAAAAATGTATAAATATATACTATATATAAAAAAATTGAAAATCCTTTTTCAAAATAAAAAGTAGGCATCTAATAAATATGTATTTCCCCGTAATCGTGTAACGTATGCTCGGATACCAACTGTAATAACACGCCCGGAATGAACCAAAATTTCGACCCAAAATGGCCAATCGAAACTTAGCTGACACGACCCGAACTTCCCCGTGAAGGAAAACATAGATTGCGTTGAAGACAAGACGAATCAGAACGCAAACAGAAGGACATTTCATTATTTATTACAGCATTTCCATCAGAATACAAGAATATACAAAGTATGAATAAATATTACACATTCGATAAATATCTAAGATTAGAACAAATTACATAGCAGCGGAAAATAATACAATACACAACTGAAAGAGATATACGGATACAGAGCTTTCCGGATATCATTCTAGCTGTAAACCAGGTTCCTGTGAATATAAATCGGCAAAACCAAAACTACTAGCTGCCCGTGTAGAAAATAGGGGCACCCAGAGTTTAGGTTAAAACAAAAAACTCCAGGTCAGTCATGTGACTGGTGTGAGAACTAAAACAGTTATTAATCTTTATTTTAAAGTTAGGTAAATCAAGGGACCACGCCGTATAACACGGAACGGGTTTCCTTCCAAGAACACTAGTGCACATAGCAAAACAACGCAATGATTTTGGAAAAATGAAGCTATTATAAGACCTAGGTCCCATCACACAATGCAACGCAAGCCGGAAGATAGGGTTTCCCTTATAATAGTCAAACATGCTTGGTACGATCAAAACAAATCATTTGATACTATTATAAGTGTATAGTGTCAAAACAATTTCAATCATAAATATCAATCATAGACGGCATGGGTACCATATATCATGTCGCCATACAAGACTCTACAAATAAAACCGCAATGTCATGTATTGGAAATTGGATTCCATCATGAGTCGAGGCAAGGGGCAAGCTCCTCTCCGTTCGAGACACTCTAGCAAATGTCTCAGGACCACACAAAGCGTTCCTTGGATCTTCAGGGCCGGTCCTCTCTTATTTTTGAGGATTAGTTATTCCTGAACACACGTTTCCCAGTCCTATAGGACCTATATATAATGGTCTGTACGTCGGCTCACATAGTGCTAGTTATCGACTATATATTCGAGGTGCCTCGCATTCCAACAACCACACAGGTGAAAAGTATATAAATGTCAGCTAGTTTAAGCACTGACACCACTACTAGCTAGAAAGAAACGTCGTGCTCTCCCTGCAGTCACTATCCCGTTTTTGAGGTGTGAGGCTTGCGAATTAATGCTATACACAAAGCTACGCCACACAGGCCGTGCTTTGATCATCAACCACAAGACTTTGCTTTTCAACAGAAGCCTTGATCATCTGCCACTTAGGCGTGCCACACAGGCAATTCATGCCACGCGACTGATGTCCATCGACATACAACCTCTGAGCTCGTACGTCTCAGAGAAGGGCGTTAAGCAAGAGAATAAATTCTCCGCCGCCAAATAGATGAATATTTAATAGAGATCGATCAACACAAAATAAAACCAATGTCAGACACATGGTCCATTTACAAGTTCGTTTTGGGTCTGAACTAAACCGGAGGCACTTTCCTCGCATTCCATTGATCTCCAAGTACGTCTGGACGATCACCAACTGATTCCCTCATCTTGGGTGTACAGCCCAATCAAGATCATCAGTAATCACCCAAACGATGTGAAGACTTCCGGTTTTCAACCACCGTCTTCATCTTCGACTTGTCGTTGAATCGGTTATTCAGAATGGGTATAAACCCGGCCTTTCCGAATAACCCACATATATAATATTACACAAACCCAACATACGCCTCATTCCAATTCAGAATATTCTTTTATTCAAATTTTCACATTCTTAGGGAAAGGTCCCCATTAATTTTATCAAAGATAAATTATTCTTTAATCTTCCTTTGGATATCATTTCAAACCATATTATGGTTTTCCAAACTATTTGGGATTAGCGAACCACACCGAAGTAATTATTTGTTTTATTTCCTAATCCTAACCTATTCATCCCATGGAGCAAAAATGTTACTACCCCATAACTAACACCACGGTGTTATCGGTAAATATTAATTACCATTTCACATTCAAATCTAATTAAAGATTTAACTATCGCTTTGGAGCAAAACTAGTGATACTCTATCCTCGATGTTAGACCAAAAAGTGGTTCTAACACCCAAATTGACTAGAATCGAAATAAAATAAGATCAAAAATAAAATGGAGACACAGAATTTATTGTGGTTCGGCGTCGAAAAGCCTACGTCCACTTTATAATCACTTTCCTCGATGATATAGATGTAAATACAATGAGATATTCACTCAATTTCACTCACTTTTCACGCACATTCATTCAATTATCTCAAAATATATTTTGAATGACGATTTTGATTGTTTGGGAATGGTGGAATTCTGTTCTCAAAGGTGTTTGAACTCTCAGAGTGCCAAAAAGATCCTTTCAAATGTCTCTTGACGGGGTATTTATAGGTAGAAATTCACTCAGAATTCGGTTCGGGTCGGAGCTACGTGGCTTTCATCCCATCGTTCTTGGGCTCAGATGGATTCCAGTGTTGACAATGCAACAGATTAGTGGTCATCATGGGTACGAAATGGTCATAACTACCACGAACATCCAGGAGGTCGTGGGGTGAAGTGATATGGTATATTGGGTTCGGTTCGGAAGAGCGAACAGAAGGGGTTCGGATCGGGGCAACCGATCCGACCCGACTTGAGCTGAACCTGAGTCCTTGTCCATTTTGCTCTGTTCCATCCCGAACTGGTAGTAGCCCTCCGACCCGATTGTGTAATAGCCCTCTGATCCGATCCGATGCTTTTTAAGAAGAAATGTTCTTCAACGCTTGACATCTCGACTTTGTGTTGCCTAGTTCACAAAGTAGGCTAACATTTTGCCCCCTCAAAGGATGCTTCTATTGTATACGGAGCATGCTTTGATTTTCATTGCACAGTGCCTTCCTGAAGTTGAATTGTTGAAAAGTCATTCCTATTGACATATAGAGACACGTTACTTCAGGGAGTTGCATGTTTTGGTGTTTATATATGTACTCCGCATAGTACGTAAATCCCTTTCTTTATTTTCAAACAGCTTGGAGAACTCTTGTTAATATTCGATTATCCTTTCAGGTAATTTTCCTTTTGATTTCCTTGTTCTTTTATTTCCTCTTCGAATTTTAATTCAATTTAAATGCCAAGTTGACATATGAAATTCTGTTCGGTTCGGGCTTCGACCCGAATGGCTCCTTCTCTTTTTCTGTTTCGTATTGGGCTAGCAGGCCAAACTGTGCTACTGGGCTCTAGATCCGGTCCGAGCGCGAAAATGGGGCAGGAATACAAGGGGTCGGTGCTATTATATATAAATTCATCACCCTTCTTCTTTCTTCCTTTTCTATTATTCTCGTTTTCTAATTCACATACCGAAACCCTAATCCTTAAAAAATCCCAAAATTCTCGCTTCGATTCTTGAAATAAACATATAGGTAGTCTCGAAACCCTGTATCTTATCGTTGTAACTGCCTTTAATTAAGATTTTGCGGTTAATTTGAACAAATTGGGCATATCCATGGCATGGCTTCGACGCCATGGTTACCTCTTTCATCGCAGTCGTCGCTGGTGGCTCTGCCACCACCTCGAGGCGTTGGGAGGTTGGAGAGGATATATGCTCATCCCTATATGGAGTTTTGGAAATCGAATTTGGTCCAACTGTGGTTGAGGATGAAAAAGAAGATATAGAACGTGGAGGATCGGTTTGGGTGGAGAAGTATGGGGGATGTAGGAGAAGAAAAGGATACAAGGTTTTCAGTACCGGATCGGGTCGGAGTTAAATGTGAAAGAGGGAAGGTGAAGTCTACCTAGCCGGATCGGGTCGGAATGTGGATCAAGGAAGAAGGGGTGTTGGGACTCAAGTCCATCCGATCCGCTCCGAACACATAATCCCGAACCGGTCCGATTAGATACCCACTTCTGACCAAAACAAAGTCTTACCTCCGATCCAATCCAATCATTTATACCCGAATAGATCCGAAGCAGCCCCAACTTAATACACAAGAGTCTGTCTAATTGGCCAAATCGATACTTGACATAACTTCCAACTTCATGAACAGTTAGGATAGTGCCCTGCGAACATAAATGAACATCAAGAACTGCCTTGAACATTATTACTTTGCCAAGATTTTGCAACGCACTTTCGAGCGTTAACTTTACATTTTCTGCATACACTGTTCACACTTTAGTTTATACACATGCACGGGGGGATACGGGCTAATTTACTCTAACTTGTGCTATTGCTTCTTCAATAGTTTCGTGACAATGACATCCAGACGTTCCTCTAGATTAGCAGAAAAGAAGGAGATCCCAGAGACATCCAAAAAATTACTCTCGAAGACATATCTTCTTCCTCAGATCCAGAATGGGATGATGAGGGCTCAAACTACGAGGTTGAAACTCATGAAAGCGATAATGTGTCTTCTGAGGGTGGAGTTTCCCTGGGTTGTGAAGAGGAAGGAGGGATCGGAGATGATCGTGCTTCTGATGAATTTGAGTCTGCCATCATACTGGAATCACCTCAAGATTCTGTTGAATCGACGATCGACAATGACAGACTTATCCGAATACGACTAAAGTATAGGATACCCAAAGGGGATACCTTGTTGCCATCAAAAGCTGATCATCCCCACAACCCTCCGGAGGGGTATATGGCAATCACTCGATTGATGTGCATGGTCAGGGCTATCCCTCCATTCTCTCCTTTCGTCGTCGATTTTCTAAGACAAATGCGGATTGGCCTTATGCAGCTGCATCCCAATTCCTATGCTTACTTGTACACCCTATATGTAGCATACCGTGAGATCTTAGGCATAGAGCTCACTTTTGATGACGTTCACTTCTTTTATAACTTCAAGCACCGAACTCGAGAAACTCCTTCTTTCTGTTACTTCTAGTCTGTCCCTAAGAGGAAAATAATTCCAGCACCGTTCAGTAGTAAAGCGGGTGACTCCAGGCTAGAATGGTTTTATGTAAAGCAATAGCCAGGGTGTGCTAGGAGATGGACGAAATCAAGTAAAGCACTGGTTTTCTAAATCTTGACTCTGTACATCCAAACCATCACATTAACCCGTTTTCTTTTTGTTTGCAGTTGATAACCCGAAACAAATATCGGATAAAGCGTTCTTTGATCGGATGCACCGGCTCCTTAATGGTGATCAGAAGCTTTTAACTATTGATGAAGTCCTTAAGGACGAATATCTTCATCTTCATGGGTTGCTGTCCATTACCCGGAGCATTGGTCACGGGACGGGTCCATATGTATATATTCCCCCAGTGGACGTAATCCCAGAAACGGGCGAAGGTTTGAGAGCTCCTACAGTGCCTCTTCAGACTTCACCCTCTCCATCTTCTACTCAAGATGATGAATTGGCTAACATGGCCGAAAAGCACCGCGAGGGGTATATTGTTCCTGAGGATGCCATTTCTCCGGAAAGGTCAACGTCTTCCAAAGATCTGCCGATTGATGCTTCTGAGGGAGATGTCCCTAGTACCGATGACCCACTATTTCAGGGTTTGGGGGATCTCCCCTTACCTCAAACTATTTACACTTCAGAGGATTTTGGGAAGAATCCTTTAGTTCTCACTTCTTCCGAAGAGACCACTCCTGCTAAGGCCAAAGAGCCCGCTCGTACTAGTCTGGCTTCGGAGACGCACTTAACACAATAGCACCACAACTCACAGCATCTTTCTTTTTGTGAAAATACTGATCCTGAATTTCATTTGTCTTGTTGTGCAGGTACGATGTCCCGATCCTATTATGATATCAGGAAACTTCGCCGCATCATGTCTAATCCGCCCCATGATACTGAGTATGATCGTCGCGAAGATCGCAGTAGGGAGCATAGAAGGCCCTATGATCCTTATCGTTCACGGTCCTCACGCTCTCGCTCTCCTGTCCGGACAGACCCAGAGCGGTATAAAGTTTACCAAGGTCATCGGGAAGAGGACAGGCCGCAATCAAAAGACTCAACCTCTTCTCAAGAAAAGCGCAGTAGGGAGAGGAGTCCGCCAAGAGATACCGAATCACGAAGCAAGCGTAAGGTTCCCGCTAAACGGTCTAGAAAGGATGAAGAGGCCATTGAGCCCTCCACGCACAGGGATACTGAGCTGACATTCCCCGCACCTCCACCGCTAGATGCTGAAACTGCAGTTAAGCGGGCGTATCTGCAGTTAATCAGAGATGTTCAAGTATTCGCGCAGCCTTTCTAGAATCATCCGAACTTTAATCACGAATGCTGACTCGATGCAAAAAACCGCAGAAGACGATGCAAGGGCCTTAAAAAATCTAGGAAAAGACTTGGTGGATACACAGGCCCAACTTGCTATCGCTCAACGGGATGCTGCTAGCTTCAAGCAATAATTTGAGGATCTACAAAAGCGCTACCATGATTTGCTTGAGTCCCATACCCAAGAGCGTTCGGAATTGAAAAAGAAAGCCGAAGATGCCAAGTCAGATGCTGCCAAAATGCGACTTGCTTATGCTGACCTTGAGCGGGAGAAGGCCGAGTTAGCGAGGAAGAATGCTGAATTGGAGAAGAAAAACGCTGACTTGGGTTCTAAGCTGGTGGAGGCGGATAACAGGGCTGCCCTAGCGGAGGGTAACGTCGAATGTGCTGTCAAGTCCGCTGTAGAGGCCCGCAAACAACAGTCAGAGGCCGAGGGAGAGGTGCATGGTTTCAGTGAATTAATGATTGAATTCTTTGCGCATATCATTCGCCGCCGGAACATCTCTTGGATTGAAGATTATCCATCTACCTTATTCCAAGTATGGAGTCAAATCGTTGAATGGGAGAAAGAGGAGCTCAAGGTTGATTCCATTGACGAGGACAAGCTTATGGAGGAATATCTACGAGATGATGAACTAGAACGCCTAGCCGATGGATGTCGCCTTATTGCTGCTGTTATGGACGAAGAGAGGCGGAAGGCTAAGCAAAAGAACATCCCTGAGGCTGGTTCTTCCTCTACTGCCTCTGAAACTTCTGAAGTAGAGGGATATGATCCTGAAAACCCGGGGATCCCTCAGGCATCTCTTTTATCCCCCATACCCGAAACGGCATCGGAGACAGCGGTCACTCCAGCCGAGAAGTCGTCGGAAGGTATCTCTACCTTTTCACCTCAATTCGTTAAAGCTATCTCTACCTTTCATCACGTAATTGAGCAATCGATGAAGAACCCATTATTTTCTCCTGAGTTGATAACTGTTGCTTCTCACTCTGTAGGTATTGAACCGTCCGAAAAGACAGATGTGTCCCAGGGAACCGCCTCTGGAGCAGAGCCTACGGAGAAGGCTAAAGGGGGAAAAGACAAGGCTGCCCCCATAGATTTGGGAGAAGGAACTGAACCGTCTAAGGCTGATACTCCTAATGATTACGAAATAATAGATGCCTTAAAGGATGATGGCGGCAATGGGGAACACGAGGAAGACCCTGAGGTGGCTATAGTTGGGGAGTCGAAAAGCGCCGATGATGTTACATTAGCTGCACTGAAGGCCGAACAAGATAAACGCATGCAGCTTAAAGTTGAAGACTTAGACCCCGAAAGCCTTAAGCCCCTCGCAGTAGTGGATGCTGGATCAAGGTTAGTGGTTAAGCTTTCGACTAGATCTATTACAGAAGAACTTGCTAAAAAGACTTCTCTTGATTCCAGCGCTCCGCCTTCCGGGAAAAAGCCAACTGATTCCAGCGCTTCAGCTTTAGGGAAGAAAAAGTCAAAGCGCATCTTGACTGAGGCTGAAAAAGAGGCGAGGGATGCGGGGAAGGCTACTAAGAAGTCCAAGCCCACTTCAAAGTCTAAATGATGAAGTGTCTTGCTTTATTTTAGCATTTGAGTGGCCCATAATTGTTGATGCAAGTGTGGCCCTCGCACCTTCTTTTTTCCTGTTTTCCTGTACAAATTCGTTCATTTGTAAATAAAAATAATTCGTTTTCTGCAATGTCTGTTAGTTATCAGTTCTGTACTTATGTAAAAATGCATGTCCTACTATAGTTGTGTAATGAAGTTATGGTGGGGGGAAATATGTGTGTACATATATGCTCCCAGTCAATCTTGAAAAACTATTCAAGATTTAGTCAAACAGTCTGAATGTCCCCGATTCTCCGACGGGGTCACATTCTTTGTGTCGTTGATGCCTGTCCTTTTTTCTGGCATTTTTTATACTCTCCTGTCTTATACTAAGGTTAGAGTTCTTACTGAGGCGATCTCTTGTCTAGGTGCACCTTCACGCCTCAGAGGACGTCGTCTTCCCGTCCTTTATACTCTCTCTCAATTCTTGAGAGTTAGAGTTAAGAATGTCGTCTTCCCATTCTTTCATGTCTTATCGCACAAACAGTCGTTGTGCTTATCCCTGCGTATAAGCTGTTTTCAACCTTTCAGGTTTTAAATCATCTTATATTCCATAATCATAACGGAATAGTGGTTGAAGGTATAAATAATGCAGGAAAGTAAATGACACACGATATTTTTATAGTGGTTCGGCTAAGTCGTAGCCTACATCCACTTTATAGTTCTTTGTTCATATCAACAGACTTTTCTAAGGCAAGTCATGCCTTTTTACAGAGTTCATAAGGAAAACAGCAAAGAGTACAACATCCATAATTCAAGTATCGCATCAAGTGCTGGGCATTCCAAGCCCTAGGTACCTCTTCGCCATCTATGGTCATTAACTTGAAGGCTCCTGTTTCAAGTTTCCGTTGGATGACAAAGGGTCCTTCCCACTTTGGACCGAGGTGAGGAAGGGATGGAAAAACTCGCTTTAGCACCAAATCTCCCGGTTCGAAAGTCCTAAAACGAACTTTTTTGTCATAATAGCGTGCCATCTGACGTCGGTGTCTTGACGCACGCAAGTCTGCCTCGTCCCTTTTTTCTTCGATTTCACCAAGAGACTCGAGTAGGAGTACCCGATTCGTCATCGGGTCATAATATGTTAACCTATGAGAGGGAACTTCAAGCTCTACTGGAATTACTTCTTCTGAAACAAATGAGAGAGAGAGAAAGGAGTATGACCGGTAGCTGTCTTAAACGTTTTCCGATATGCCCACAAAGCTAAGGGCAATTCATCCACCCATTTTGCCTTTGCACGTTCTAACCGCTTCTTGAGGATGGACTTTATGACTTTGTTTATTGCTTCTACTTGCCCGTTTGACTGTGGATGGGCGACTGCAGTGTACCGTTTGTCAATTTTATATTTCTGGCAGAAATTTCTGAATTCGGCACCATCAAACTTGGTTCCGTTATCAGTTATAATGGTCCTTGGGATCCCAAATCGGCATATAATATTTCTAACCACGAAACTTATCACCTTTCTCGCTGTGATTTTGGTTAAGGGCTCAGCTTCCACCCACTTCGTAAAATAGTCCACGGCGACTATTGCATACTTCGCTCCTCCTTTAGCAATTGGTAGAACTCCGATGATGTCAATTCCCCACATGGAAAACGGCCAAGGACTCACCATCGATCTGAGTTGGGTCGGTGGTGCTCTGGGGATTTTGGCGAATCTCTGGCACTTGTCGCAGCGTCGTGAATAATCAACTGCATCTTTATTAATTGTGGGCCAGAAGTATCCATACCGCAACACCTTCTTTGCTAAGGTCTAACCTCCTGTATGATCTCCACACTCACCTTCGTGTACTTCTCTTAGTACACGTTTGATGTCGTTGTGTGCTATACATCGTAACAGGGGCATAGAAAATCCTTGTCTATAAAGTGTATCATCTTGAAGGATGCATCTGGTGGCCTTGCGAACTATGGCCCACCTCTCACTCTTCTTTGACGGGAATATCCCATTTCTAAGGAAATTCTTAATTTGGGTCATCCACGACTCCTTCTCCGGTTCTGCTTCGAAAGTAAATTCAATTTCCATAGACTCAAAGCTTGGCGATCCCAACGTTTCAATTGGAATCATTTCGGTTTCTTTCGGGTTGTCGGAACTAGCTAGCTTTGCTAGCCTGTCTGCCTTCTGGTTTTCGGGTCTTGGGATATGTGTTATGTTATACCGTTCCAAGTTGCTCAACAACTATTCCACTTTCCCGAGATAGGCGATAAGTCGAGGTCCCCGAGCCACAAACTCCTTTCGCACTTGGCAAACAAATATTTTGGAGTCGCAGAATATATCCAATGTCTTTATTCCGAGTTCTTTAGCAAGTTTCAGCCCGGCAATTAGGGCTTCATATTCAGAGTCATTATTAGTTGCTGAAAATTCTAATCGTAGAGCGTAATATAACGATCGTCCCTCAAGAGTAGCTAAGACGACTCCAGCTCCGGACCTTCAGTCGTTCTTGGCTCCGTCTGTGTACAACTTCCATGGATCTAATTTTAACTCGTCCTCTGACTTGACAACCTTGTCATTGATCATTTCCTCCTCTGGGATTGTGAACTCTGCTATAAAGCCAGCCAGAGCTTGCCCCCTGATCGACCTCCGCGGCTGAAAATTTAAATCAAACTGACTTAATTCAATATTCCATTTGATCAAACGCCCCGATGCTTCAGGTCTCTGCAACACCTGCCTCAGAGGCTGGTCAGTGTATATGGTTATTGGGTGAGCTTGGAAATAGTGGCGAAGTTTTCGGGAGGCGATCGGTAGGCTGTAAGCAAGCTTCTCAATCCTTGGGTAGTTGCGTTCTGTAGCTGCCAATTTCTTGCTTACATAATATACCGGCCTTTGCACTTTGTCTTCTTCTCGGACCAAGGCTGTGCTAACAGCGTGAGCCGAAACCGCTAGGTAAACAAATAACTCTTCATGATCCACTGGCTTTGAAAAAATCGGTGGTTTCTCTAGTAATTCTAATAAATTTCGAAAGGCCTCAACATAGTCCGGAGTCCATTCGAAATTCTTCTTTCCCCTTTTAATCAAGTCAAAAAATGGGACGCATTTGTCCGTTGCTTTGGAGATAAATCTACTCAACGCGACTACATTCCCTGCAAGACTTTGGACATCTTTGATTCTCCTCGGTTCTTCAATGTTTCTTATCGCTGCTATTTGGCTGGGATTGATTTCAATCCCTCGAGAGCTCACAATGAAACCTAGAAACTTTCCCGATGCCACTCCAAATGAGCATTTCAAAGGATTTAACTTCATCTGATACTTTCGCAGGATACCAAACATCTCTGCCAAGTCTTGTGCATGGCTAGAGGACTGTTTCGATTTGACAAGCATATCATCCACATAAACTTCCATAGTCTTCCCTATTTGGTTATGAAACATCCTATTCACCAAGCGTTGATAGGTGGCTCCAGCGTTTTTCAATCTGAACGGCATGACCACATAGCAATACAACCCCAAATTTGTAATGAAGCTCGTGTGTTCTTGATCCGGCACGTGCATAGGAATCTGGTTGTACCCGGAATATGCGTCCATGAAAGAAAGAAGTTCGTGTCCCGCTGTCGAATCTACAAGCTGGTCAATTCTGGGTAGTGGGAAGCTATCTTTCGGGCAAGCTTTGTTCAAGTTTGAAAAATCAATGCATGTCCGCCACTTTCTGTTTGGCTTCTTCACTAAAACAGGATTCGATATCCAGTCGGGATATGTCGAATCTCTAATAAATCCGTTCTCTTTCAGCTTCTCCACTTCTTCTTTCAGAGCTGCCGACCTCTTTGGGCCAAGCACACGTCTCTTTTGTTTTACAGGCGGGTGTTTTGGGTTTATATTTAGTGAATGACTCATGATGGATGGCGATATCCCACACATGTCGGCGTGGGTCCAGGCAAACACATCCAGGTTTGCCATCAGGAAGTCAGTTAGTTCTTTGGCTCAATGTGGATCCAACTGGGATCCAATCTTCAAAACTCTTGTTGGATCAGCTTCGTCAATGGGTATGTCCACTGTCGCTTCGTTAGGAGTTGCATTTCTAGCCTCTGGTTCCTCATCTTTTCTGGGATCCAAGTCTAAAGGCGTTCCTTTGGGCAACTCCTTCGGGGCTGATCCCTCTAATTGCTACGCAGAACCCTCCTTTGGAGGAGGCGAGGCACCTTTACTCTCGATGTTGAGTCCCTTCATCAACATCTTTAATTCGGAAACATAGCAAGCCCGTCCGGAGACTTGATCTCCTCTCATTACTCCTGTTCCGACTTCAGTTGGGAAATTAAGCAATAAACACCAAGGGGCGATGCAAGCCCTGAACTCTGCAAGGGCAGGCCTTCCCAAAAATGCGTTGTAGGGCAAATCTACGTCCAACACTACGAACTGAAGCATTCGTACTCTTCGACGTTCTCCTTGCCCCAATGTTACGGGCAATTCTATATACCCCATTGGAGCTGTCGACGCTCCGTTGAAGCCTCGGATCCAACCTTCGCATGGCTTCAAATCTTCAGACTCAAGTTTCATCTGATCGAATGACTTTTTAAACAAAATATTAACAAAGCTTCCATTGTCTACTAGCACCTTATGAACCAATGCTGGTCCAATGGTAGTGGTAATGACCAACGGATCTTCGGTGGGTGACTGGATTCCGGTATTTTCTCTGCTACGGAACACCACGTCATCAAACATTGTCCTCTGCTGTTTCACAGGGGCAATATCTTCCAAATCACCACATTCATCCACATCTACGTGCTTAGCTGCATTAACGTATTGGTCCATTGCTCTAAAACTGTGGATAGCTGGGTGGTGTCCACCTACTATGGTGTTAATAACAATTCCCTTGCCTTTCTGCTGTGCTGTAGACTTGGGAGCAGATTGATTCTGGTTTGGGGCCTGTTCTCCTTGCCCCCTGTCTCTTGGCGCAGCTTTATATTCATCCAATTTTCCTTCGTGCAGCAGCTTCTCAATCACATCTCTCAAATGTCGACATTGATTTGTTGAATGCCCATGAGTTCCATGAAATAAACAAAATTTTCTAGTTGCGATTTCTTTCTCCGTTGAGTCTCGAGGCGGTGGTCTTTTGTATTGCAAAACATTGTATGTATCCAAGTAAATGTTCTCCAGAGTGTCGTTCAGCGGTGAATAATTCTCATAGGTCTGGAACCGGGGTCTTTTGTCGGAATTACTTCCTCGGTTCCTATTTCTTCTGTTACCATTTTGCATTACGTTTGTTATTGCCCCTGTTTCCATTATTTCCATTTCCATTCTTGTTTCCCACATTCACTTCGACTTTCCCGGAACTTTCTCCAGACTGCTTCACGGCAACATTACTCTGAACAGTTTCTTTTGAAGCCACTCCGGACTTTCTCTTTCTGTTTTCCCTTGCTTCCTCTCGTCTTAAATGAATATCGGCCTTTTCATAAAATAACTCTCTTGTGGGATGTTGCTTCCCAGAAAGATAATCTCCAAACTCAGAATCAGGATCGACTCCTTCCATTAAAGCCATCAAGATGGTGGGCTTGTGCGGGTCACTGAATTCTGTTACAGCTAAGTTGAAACGGTCGAGATATGACTTCAAAGACTAACCTGGCGCTTGCTTAATTCTTGATAATTCAATAACATTCTTAGACTTTCGGGCGTGAAGTCGGAATTGATTCATAAAACGTTCGCTTAATTCCCTAAAATTCGATATCGACCGAGGAGGAAGTCGGGTAAACCATAGCAGCACCACATCTTCTAAATAGATCGGGAAGGCTTTACACTTCACTGCGTCAGGGGCAGCAGTAGCATTCATGAGCCATGCATATCGCATCAAATGTTGTCCCGGGTCGGTTCTCCCGTTGTACCTGTCCATCTACGGCAGGTTAAAACGTCGGGGAAACTGAAAGTTGAGGATGTCATCAGTAAAGGGAGTGTGGCTTCGTTCAATGCCATAATCTTCATTGGTGTAGTTTCGACTCTCAGACATGATCTGGCGTACCATAATCCATACGTCAACATTGGTCAAGGGCCGTTCAGTCTCCCTGGCTCTGATGTCCGGGTTTCCTCTGGGCTCTTGATCAGGGGACGCCCTCCTTCTGATGTTCGGGTTTCCTCTGGGCTCCTGATCAGGGGACTCCCTCCTTCTTCGAGCCGCTTCTGCTCTGCTTTGTTCCCTACGTTCCCGGTCGATCTCGGGAGGAAGGGGCTAGAGCATTTGTCCCTGAGTGGGATTGGTAAGGTTAGGGTCTTTAGGCAATACATGGGAACCCCGCATAGGTAACAACATAGGCTCTCTCAAGCTCGGATCATTGGGTCCTAGTACCAGTGCAGCGTCCTCGCAGGACCCCAAAGATTCGAACGTCATTTGCTCCAAATTATGAGGTCGTTCGAGCAGCCTTCTTTCACGGGGCCGTTCTTCCTCAGAAGAAGAAGACTGATCCATTGCTGTGTGATGAACCGTGGATGGGGTTCTCTGTCTGCGGAGTTCGCTAATTTCCTTGCTCATGATTCTCATATTCTCTTGCATCATGAGATTGGTGCGCTCGTGGATTTTCATAGCCTCCCTAGTACTCTCAAGCATGTCAAGAAGGCGCGAAAAATCTCCTTGGGTAATAGGCGCAGATGGATTGATCTGATCATTGATCCTGGTGGCTGGAGTCGGAGCATTTGGAAGAGCTCGAGTAGAGGTTCCAGCATCACCTAGCGACGGATCGGAGCTGAGCAATCTGTTCGGGTCGGAGCAAGGAAACTTGTTTGAATCGGAGCAGAGCAACTTGTTCGGATCGGTTCGGGTTAGGGGAGTGCACTTCTTCAGATTCTCCAACTCGGATAAGATCGGAGCTCTCTCCTTGAGTTCGGTTCGGATTTCCTGAACCTGTCCGATCCACTCCCGAGCTCTGCCCACGAGACCTTGTCACAAACGGGTTTTGCAGATCTTCACCAACTCTGTTCCCTCGACTGGTTTGAACTTCCTTGCCTTTTCCTTTGTCCATAGTTCTTCAATAATCAAACGACAAATATTCGAAAGCGTCGAAACATGAGGATTAACTTCTTTGAACTCAACGGTCCAAAAAGTAGAATGATAATCCAGAAAAACAGAGAATTCAAATGGTTCTCGGTGAAAGCACCAAAATGTTAGACCAAAAAGTGGTTCTAACACACAAATTGACTAAAATCGAAATAAAATAAGATCAAAAATAAAATGGAGACACATAATTTATAGTGGTTCGGCGTCGAAAAGCATACGTCCACTTTATAATCACTTTCCTCGATGATATAGATGTAAATACAATGAGATATTCACTCAATTTCACTCACTTTTCACGTACATTCATTCAATTATCTCAAAATATATTTTGAATGACGATTTGGATTGTTTGGGAATGCTGGAATTCTGTTCTCAAAGGTGTTTGAACTCTTAGAGTGCCAAAAAGATCCTTTCAAATGTCTCTTGACGGGGTATTTATAGGTGGAAATTCACTCAGAATTCGGTTTGGGTCGGAGCTACGTGGCTTTCATCCCATCGTTCTCAGGCTCAGATGGATTCCAGTGTTGACAGCGCAACAGATTAGTGGTCATCATGGGTAGGAAATGGTCATAACTACCCCGAACATCCAGGAGGTCGTGGGGTTAAGTGATATGGTATATTGGGTTCGGTTCGGAAGAGCGAACAGAAGGGGTTCGGATCAGGGCATCCGATCCGACCCGACCTGAGCTGAACCTAAGTCCTTGTCCATTTTGCTCTGTTCCGTCCCGAACTGGTAGTAGCCCTCCGACCCGATTGCGTAATAGCCCTCTGATCCGATCCGATGCTTTTTAAGAAGAAATGTTCTTCAATGCTTGACATATCGACTTTGTGTTGCCTAGTTCACAAAGTAGGCTAACACTCGATCACTTTCCAAATTTGATAATTTAAATTATCAATTCACATTTCAATTTAATTACAGATTCATTAAAACTCCACTTCGTTTTAATCTTTCCCCCAAATCAATATCCTGTCTTTAACAAGGTTAAAGAACCAATGCCACCTAAAACACGACTCATGATAAACCCAAAATCACTTTCTATTGTTAATTGGGTTAAAGAACAAGTGTTATTCAAAACACCGCTCACGATAAACCCAAAACCAATTTAAATTCAATTCCAATTAATATTATTTAATTGGTACACTTCATTAAATCTAAATAGAAAGATTTAATCCTTTCTACTCTGAGTCCAAGAACAGTGTTATTCAAGACACCATTCACGGCGAACCCAAAATCCTATTTGATATTAAATACAAGGCTCTGAATAGAAAATATATTGGCTTATATTCAATATCAAATTCTGAAACCAACAAATATCATAATGGAAATAACGATTTAAATATATCTCTCAAATTTCCACAACCATATCTGTATAATCACGAAATCCAACATCGAAATATCCCGAAGATAATTTTGATTCAAATCCATTCCAATTCGTATATTGGAAATTCTGATTATTTAAAAAAAAAACTCTTCAAATCCAATTTTATTTGTTTAAAAATAATTAGATTTTTATTCTAGTTCAAAACTAGTTCATTTCGATAAAAATATATTTTTATCCTTTCAAATGTGGAATTTTTCATTCCAGTTCTTTCCAATTCATATATTATGATTTTACACAAATTATTGACATTTTTAATAATTTTATCAAGGCCCGTACATTTGATTTCCATCAATGGCCATCGAACTGCACTTACAGCGACCTTTTCCAAATTTGATTTGGACATAATTCCAAATCCAACTGTTAGATTTCAAATTTTTAATATTCATTGGAAAGCTCTTTTCGATACGAACCCAACGGTTCTGGTTTTAGGAGAATCCGACGGTCGGATCTCCTGTAATGTCCGTTCGAAGTCAATGGTCGAAATTCACGAACTGCCGCGGCGCAGCGCGTTCTATTCAGGCTATTATATATATATATATATATATTATATTTCATTGATTTCCTTTTAAGATGCATTTTATAAATCGTTTTAAATTCGTTTTCGAAATGATTTCAACTTCATATTCAATTTCGAATCGAAATTGAATATTCCACATCATCGATACGCAAATAATAATATTTTCAAAATGTTATATTTTGAAATCATTTCCTTTTCTATAATCATTTTAAAAACAAATATAATCGATATAAATATCGTTCGCGTCAAAATGGCGCATCTCTAATCAACACGGCTTTATATATTTCAATAAATTCGTTATTCTATTCAACAAATGAATATTTATTCTATTCAACACATGACTCTATATTTCTTTCAACCCATGAATATTCTCAACACATAAGCATCGTCAACACACGACTATTTTTATTATTTAATATATTTTATAAAATTATGGTATCTATCGTTTGATTTTTAATCTGACTCCAACTGTAAAGTAGTAAGAGAATGATTCCCTAAGTATGAAGACCGAAACCAACATCAGATCAATACCCAGGAAACCACTCATCTTATCTAGTTTCCAGTTAGTTTCTAATCTTAAATATGATAAAGATGTAAATTTTATTGTTAAAATATTTTACTCAACACACGATAAATTTCAACACATGAATATTCTCAACACATGACTATTTTTCTATTCAGCACATGAATCTTTATTTTATAATATTCTTTATTTTCTCGATTGGAATGAGGCCCAATCAATTACCATATAATGTTAATTATATGGTTTCCATACAACACATGTATATAAATAGCAACGATAAATAATCAACCATCATCCAAAGTGCACCACACAACTGCATAAGCATTAAATATAAATAATTAATGCTTACACAGTCTGTCGACCAATCCATCAACATGCAACTAAATAATTGGGATTAGTGTGCGCCAAATATCATCCCAACACCCGTGTGGGGTTTCAATTCACAAACACTGAATATTATTTGTGCAGTTGGGCGGCGTCGGCTAGGGTTTAGGGGGAAATAGGGGGGAGGCGCGCATTGTGCGAGGAGGAAGGGGGAGGAAAGCAGCGAGAGGGGGGATGCGGAGGTGGCGGCGGACCAATCGGGGGGGAGGGGGCGGCGGCGAATCGCGATCCCCCCTTTCTTTCTTTTTATTATTTTTTATTTTTTTCTGTATAAAGTCAATGACGGGGGGCCGGAGAGGATATAAGGAGAGAGGGGAGGGAGTTTTTATTTTTTTATTTAATTAATTAATTTCAAAAACCAACTTTTTATTTCGACTTCAAAATCGAACTCACCGCCTGTCGTCCATAGCTAATTACCCCCGTTCCGAACACAATGGGATAAGTATCATAGGCTGATTCGACTGTTTCGATCTGTTTTCGTCAAAATTAAAATATAACTCTATATATTGAATTTGAACGCGCATTTCAGTTTACTGGGGCCACATACTAACTCGAAACATTCCCGAAAAATATTTTCTAATTTCGTATTGACGATACGGTCCTAACAAAACCAGTTTCGTCAAATTTTGAGGCCGTTTGAAAAATGGCCATTTTCCAGTCGATTAAAATCAATTGAAACTGGTCAAACACGTTTTCCTTTGCCACGCTCACATATTGATTCAAAAAAATTATGAATTTTGGAATCTAGCAATATCTTGACATCTCGGATCCAAAAAAAGTGATTCCATCGAAAACCGAGGTCGTTTGCAAAATTTCAATTTTTAAGGGCTAGAATTCCATAGTGACTATTCTGAATTTTCAACTAGACATAACTTTTGATTCCCGCTATGAAATTTCAATTTTTCAGATTCGTTGGAAAGATATTCTCAACTAGATTCAAATATTTTTGGTTTCGCTAAAATCCTGTTTATTTTGCATCATGTACATTCATTTGAACTTTGAAATCGAATTTTCGAACTACCGCGCCATTTCAATTCCTTTTATAATTATAAATAAATATTTCTATTCTAACGACGATCTATATAAATATATATGTTTGAATTCCATTCAAAATAAATTTCTTGTTGTTATTATTCAAAATAATTCATTTTAAATATTCAAAATTCACTAAAATTTCAAAAATAAAAATTTTAAATTGGCTCAGAATTTCTGGATTGTTACAATCTCCCCCACTTAAAACTTTTCGTCCCCGAAAAGGAACGAAGCTGAAAGTTGTTTAACCAATCAACTCAACTTTCATTAGTTTCTTTACGGCTTAAGTTCTTCAACTTTTCAGTTTCTATGAACTTTTCAAATTTTTCAAAAATTTGGCTAACACCCTAAATTTTCGAAAATTTTCGCCATAAACTCCCTTACACTGGGGACTTCGGGATATTTCATATAGCCTCCCATGGCCTTCTTCAATCCAAAAGAAAAAGAAGAAGCCAAGCGGCTAGCCAATCGGCTCATAAAATCATCCAAAACCCAAGAAATTGGTAAACATGTACCTATTTATTGGGCAAACAATTTTATTCTTCTGCTCTAGCCTCCTTGCAATGACCTGTTCAATCTAAGTACATGTATATGCATGCATTTGTAATCATTTTTCAATACAGTTCAATGTTCGGTTCAATTTTGGCCAAAATGGTTCAAAATTATCAAACAAATAAACAAGCAACACAACCATCAATTAATTAGTGGATTAGAATTTCAAACACATTGTAACGACCCGGAATTTGAGCGACCTTGTTTATCCGATATACAACACATATCGAACATCCAAGGGTCGAAAAATACCGGATGATTAATGAAAGAAATTAGAGGGTGAGGAAAGATAAGATAGAAACTTAGAATAGAAGAAGAAGAAGAACACAACATCAGAGTAACACGAATCTCACAGCGGAACGAACAACATATAATAGATAACGTATCCTTGAAATAAAATCATTATATGTATACAATAACATTATCAGAGTACAACACTTACAACATAGCAGAAACAAACTATAGCTATATGATCCTGAAGCCTCCTGGTCCAGCTCTTCAAGTATCCGTAAATCCCGACTACTTGACTGCCCGTACAAAATTGGGAACCCAAGAGTTTAGGGAAAACAAAACAAAATAAACTCCGGTCAGTCATGGGGCTGGTATGAGTAAAACAGTTTAAAACAGTTCAAACAAGTAAACGATATCTCATAAGACCACACCTATAACGGAACGGGTTTTTCCCTTATGAGAATCCAAAATATCTTTATATCAAAACCTTTTGATTTTATAATAATGCCTATCAACCACAATATAATAATCATCTAGCAGAAACGCTTTCGTCTCACGTTCTACATATATAGTATACAATCAAAACCGCAAGCACGTATTGGGTAATGGATTTCCAACTATGACAAGGTATGGAACCACCTTTCGCTAGTGTACCTCTGGAAAGGAATACACTAGGTTCAACAAGAACATCTTGCAACCCGGCCACACATGACCGACCACTCATTTCGCTCGAGTGTATCGAATGTATATCACCAACGGTTGGGATCAACAACTGTTTCCCGAATGGGAAAACATCAACAATAGATTTTTAGAAGTAAATGAAACTATAGATCAGGTGATTATACACCCTACTTCGGAGCGACCGACTTAGCCATGTTGCCTGCCCGATTTCTGTCATTTACCGGATGTGAGGCTAGAAGCTACGCTTTATCATCACACCAGATTCACTTTGAATGCCATATCGTCAAATCCATCAAATCACCGATTGACGTCCTCAACCATACATTATGTGTAAGCTAAAAGAAGTTTCCTTCTCCGCTTCCACTCTTGGTACAGTTGAAGTAATCAATGTACGTGACCTTTCTGGAAATACTCTGTCAGACATTCATCCATACAAGTCATCCAGGAACAGGATGAACAGAAGGCACTATTCAGTACATCCATCTTAGGCACTGTTATCTAAGACTTATACAATGGCCCTTGCACTTTACTCCGTCTTCAATTTATCTTTGGCATATATAATTCGCAACGCTTATGCCAATACAGAGTGGTTCTTTGGATAATAATCCAACCAGTCTCTCCATATTAACAACGTTAAAATGGTCAAAACTTCGATAGTCTGTGATTTAACCATCAAAGAAAACAGGTGTGTAAACAACGATATTATTTCTAGGAGGAAATTATATCGATCAATCATCATTCAACATTTATCTCTTTATTTCATTAATTTACTTATCTCCCGTTTCCATATATTCCAAATTCTTATTTTCTATTATCAGAAAACATTTCTGATTCTCGTTTGGAAAACATTTCCAAAACTTCTTAATTGGGATTTAAACAGATGTTTAAAACTATATTGCGATGACGACTCAAACCACTATACCTAATTACTAAATCCACTTAACCACTTCACAGACGAACTGTAACCATTTCTTAATTAAAAACGCAGTCAATCAAGTTGGGGTATAGCTACCTCGCAGACCTTAACTGAACCACCTTTTAAATATCGAAATAGATAAGATTCACCTTTTTAACTCATTAACACTTCCTCACGAACCCTCGGACCCTTCTATTACAAGTTTACGTGATTATAACAATGGTGTTATAATCTCCTGCATCCGAAATATACTATCTTTAATATGACTTTTATTTCCTAACTCGAATAATATAACGACAACTAATTTATTTACTCCTATTCAGTTAATTCTAATCTATAACTCTTCTTCGATGAACTTTTATTCTATTTAACTGCTGTCGAATAACTAGATTCGATCAACTCATTTCGAATATTTCTGATTCAATTATCTCACTTTGAATATTTCTGATTCGATTATCTCACTTCAAATATTTTTGATTCGATTATCTCACTTCGAATATCTACTATTCGATTATCTCACTTCGAATATCTACTATTCGATTTACTTCTTCGAATAACTAAATTAGATTAACTCGTTTCAACTCTATTCAAATAAACTAAATTCGATTAACTCCATTCGATTAAACTATCATCGATTAACTCCTTTCGATTAAACTAACATCGATTAACTCCTTTCGATTAAACTGACATCGATTAACTCCTTTTAACTCAATTAAACTAACATCGATTAACTCCTTTCGATTAAACTAACATCGATTAACTCCTTTTCACTCAATTAAACTAACATCGATTAACTCCTTTTAACTCGATTCGAATAACTAATATTTGATAACTCCTTTCGATTAACTCTAATCGATTTATTCTAATTCGATTAACTCTAATTGATTTAACTCCTTTAATTTATTCCTTTTCTATTTGTTTACTTAACAAATAACTATTCCCTTTTCAATTCTATTTATTTAACAAATAAATATTTCTTTTATCTTTTCTATTTGTAAATGGTTTACAAATATATACCTTTCATCTCTATTTTAACATATTTATTCCCCATAAATATTTCCTTTTCAATTCTATTTATTACATATTTATTTCCTATAAATATTTCCTTTCAATTCTATTTATTCTACAATTAAATATTTCATTTCTGTTCTATTTATTCTACAAATAAATATTTCCTTTTATTATAACTTATCCTTCGATTTTATAATTATTATTTTTTATAAAAACCCTTTTCCTTTTCGGTATAAAATCCATCGATTTTATATAAATAATTCATTTTCAAAATACACTTTGAAAATCCCCTTTCCACATCCAGTATTTCTTATGGTATTTAACATACCATATAACAACGATAAATATCGTCCAAACACACATAATCAACAATAGATTATATATCACATCGTATATCACAATATATGAATCACAGTAAAATAAATGTTGAGGAATCCAGTTGGATTCCTCCAACCTGTTTCCCTGCATCAAAGATGTTAAACAATATAGATAACATCACTTTCAGTTCCATATGATATATTCTGTTAAACAGAATCAATATAGAAATTCAACTAATTGTCTAGCAGTTCAATCAAACGGTCAACACACACTCAATGAGCCAATATTTAACAGTTCTAAAAATACAACATGAAATTATAAACTGTTTATAGTTAGTGAGATTTACTCACATTGATTCGCAGTTGACGACTTCTACGTCGTTTC
The DNA here is from genome assembly GCA_030737875.1 of Allium sativum. Classification (NCBI taxonomy): domain Eukaryota; kingdom Viridiplantae; phylum Streptophyta; class Magnoliopsida; order Asparagales; family Amaryllidaceae; genus Allium; species Allium sativum. The sequence continues at coordinate 884,963,072 of CM060915.1, read as the reverse complement.
ATATAGTCTCAAACTACATAAAATTCCAATGGCTCCGATTCATTTTATTCTAGCACGTACGTGCAGTTATTTCCCATACGATTTCAACAGCATTTGTTTCATGTAATTTTGTTGACGTATGGATACGATATCAACATTACAAGATTATTAATTATTCAAATAAACACAAAACTTAGATTCATTTTAAAACTGGGCCTTACCATTTGTTAATTACACGTCGGCCCGTCAGCCCTTAGACCTGCTCCTTCATACTGCCACCACTCAACATTTCCAAACACTTGGGTCTCAAGCTCCTCCTATTTTCATGTCCTTCCTTCACAAAAGATCGAGCTAAAAAGCACCAAAATCTTCACTTCATCCTTCCTTACTGACTCACGTGAATCCATCTCCAACAAGAACTCAACCGAACTCACCTCATTTCACGCTGAACCCAACTCTCCATCACGACAATATGTGATTCGAACCCACTTCCTTTACAACAACCAGAACTCAATCCTTCAAAATTTAAAACAAAACTGCTTTTACCTCACGCCTTTTCTGGAAACTCAAGGTAGTTCTCCACTCCAGACTGTCCTCCTCTCACTTCTGAACCCCAAAAAGCTTTCCGGTCAACTGAACTCACCACTGACGATCCCACCTGAGCACTCACCATCAATAGTACACCCGATCCTTCCATTACACCATGACCTTAAAACCCGAGACCATCGCCGAACTCAGCACACCACCCTTACCTCGACCATCACCTTCATGTGCCATTCGATTCCCATTCCTTTCCGCAACTTCGGTTCCCCTAATAGCAACTCGCGACTTCCGATGATGCCATACTTCATCGTAAACTATCAGATGGCACTAAAATCTATCTTGAACACAAATACCACCCTCAAATAATGGTCTAACCCCCTCCATATCATCGCGCAACCAGTCCAGGTCTCGACAAATGAAAAGTCGACGTCCGGGAAATTTGATCGAGACAAAAATGGAGTACGCCAGTATGAAGCTCCAGCCCAGTCGAGTTCAATGGACCCAACATTTCATGATTTCATCAAGTATTGCTCTCGATTTGATTTCATGAAGTTTTGGAGAGAAAGAAAAGAAAAGCGGCGGACTCTTTCCCATTTACAGATGAAGGAAGAATTAGGTTCTATGACTTTTAAGGGGGTATTTATAATGAACCTAAATATCTATATATTTTGTTTATTTAATATACAATATTACTTACGTTGATTTTTCCTTCTGGTTGTATTTACTATGTCATAGCCGATTGGGATGGACGTGCAGTCTTTGTTACATGAATTCATGAATAAAATTCTGTGATGCGGCTCTCTTATTTGATCAAAGAAAATTAGGTTGAGGGATGGATATTTTAGATATTAAGGGTATTTCATTTTCATGAAATTTCATTTGTTTTCGAACTGCTAGAGACAGAAATAAACATACCGTTGTAATCAGCGATGCCCCACGATCTCAGAAATGTAATAACATCGGTAGGTTAACTCATATCGTGAAACCCAAAAATGTTGATTACATGGTGCAGAATTCTTCAAATAGAAAGTTGCTTATTTAATTAATTAAAAATTACAATAAAATTCTAAAAATTAAATTATCGCTACTTCCCAAAAGAACCTTGTCTGAATTCAAACCCGATCTCTAGTTATATCAAATAAACCATTACGGTTGATAAACGATTCTATAGCGACTATTTTAAAATTTGATTTGGACATATCTCAAAATCTATACGATGAAATCCTGATTTTTCTCTTCCACTAGGAATATATACTCCAACAGCTCCATATGTTCCTTGTTTCACAGAAATCCGATTTAAAATGAATCCTGTACATTCAGTTGAAGTTCAAATCGCTAAATAGCGAACTGCAGCGCCATTTCGAGCTCGATTTTAATTATATTATAATTCCACGTTCAAACTGTCGTCGTTTAAATATATTCGCTAATATAATTCAACTCTAAACTGATATATATATATATATATTTTAAATAACTCAAATTACACCATACTGTGAATTTCACTATTTTTGATTATTACTGAATTAAATATATTATTTAATTATTATTTTAATTAGATATTCCCAGCTATTTAATTAAACCACCATTTAATTCATTATATCACTATTTATATAATTAAATAAATTAATTATAATACCTCTGCAAATGCGGGTCATCACAATCTTCCCCACTTAAAAATAATTTCGTTCTCGAAATTGCTAAGGTAGAGAACGACCCTATCGACTGGTTAGAACATATTTGTTCACTTCTTAACTTCAGTTTCAACTGAAACAATTTAATTTTATTTAAAATATTAATTAATTCTTATCAATGAAAATTTCCAAAAATCCTGAAAATTTTCTAACGCCTTAACTTTTCGGAAATTTTCGCTAGCACTTCCTTTGTACTGGTCAATATATCAAACTCCAACTCGCCTCTCTGGGCCATCTCCAACCCAAAAGAAAATCAAACAGCCAAGCGGCTTGCCAATTCGGCTCATAAATCTTATGTCCAATATGAAATATAAACTTGTACCTTTTGTCGGCATCATTATATCCTTTCCACCTGTTATCAATTCAGCGGATACAAGGGTCATCCCAATCAAATTCCAATCTGCTTTTATCCACAACCATTTGCTTATATCCGAGCCAAATATTATTTCAACTCGAGTTTCTTCTCGACTCCCAACTCTTAACTTAATTATCACATTACACTTCAAATTTGAATCTCACAATCCAATTTGTCTTGATATTATTCTAATTCAATCTCAGTTACCACTTTACTGGCTTTACTTTAATTCAATTTTGCTTTCACAAATTTCTGTTAAATTTGTTTTTAATTCAAACAGTCTTTCCCTGGGAGTTTTTAAACAGTTTACTCTTTTCAAAAATCAAAATTTCCTTTTGAACATGTCGCTGAGCCCTTAATTAATATTCCATTAGTTAAATCACTTCTCTATTTCTTTATCAATATTTGTTAACCAAATATTTTCAATAACCATATTGGCCTTTTATGTTATTTGGAAAACATTTCCGAATATCGCCTTCCTTTATTTTCTAAACCTTAGAAAATATATGCTATTTATAATTGTAAAATATTCCAATTACTTATCTCTTTTCCGATCTTGTTTATTTCTATACTTAGGAAATATTCTTTATTATATTTCCAAGCTTACACTTATTTGGGTTCAAACGGATGTTGTGTAAAACATCGTTACGATAACCCAAATACTATATTCAACTAACTCTTATTCAACATTGATCTTCGAGCCTGAAATCTTACTATTTATTTGTTACCAATGAAATCAATCAAGTTGGGGGTATAACTACCTCTCAGACCTTGACTGAATAACATTTATAACGTCAAAACAGATATGACTACTTACTCGAATAATCAATACCATACAACTACTTATTCACTTTTAAACATATATACGATTCCTCTTTCTATTCTTACTAGATTTTATTCTTAGTCTTCCTTTTTGATTTTACTATTCTATTTCTAAGTTCGTTTCCTTATCGACTTCTATATATATATATATATATATATATATATATATATATATATATATATATATCGATACGTTGATTTCTAACTATCAAATTATCTTAAAAATATTCTAACTCCTTAAATTCCCGGAAAAATTTTCCATAACCTCCTTTGTACTAGGAGCATCGGGATATTTCAAATAGCCTCCCATGGCCCTCACCAATCCAAAAGAAAAAGAAAAAGCCAAGCGGCTAGCCGATACGGTGCATAAAATTTCATATATGAATTAAATACATACCTTTTCGTCGAGCATTCTATTTATATACCTTCATACCTTATCCATACCTATCTCATGTATATTTATACCTGCCCAATCTATTTTAACTACACCTGATCGTTTTAACTCAATTCGTTAATTAATTTGTTAATTAACTCTTTAGTCTATTTCACTTTTATATTTGAACATGACATGTTCAAATATATTTTAACTTGCTTATTAACTAATTTAAATCCAAATTTCAAATTTAAGTTCGATATTCGATTTCGAATATCCATTTACAAATCCAATTCACCTTTCAAAGTTCAACTTCAAGTTCAAAACTCGATTAACTAATTCCTCTTTGACTTAGTTAATTCTATTCAATTTCTATTCAAATTTTATATCACTTCTATTATTCAAATCTATATATCAAATTATATTATTCAAATTCTATATATCAAATTCTATTCAAATTCTATATTATAAATCCCATTTGAATTTCTATATTCAAATTCTATATATTCAAATTCTATATATCAAATTCTATATTATAAATCCCATTTTGAAATTCAACACAACTTGTCTTTCCCAAAACAAATTCAAAACAGTATCTCTGGTAGTAATTCGTCACTTACAACTCGAAAATGAATAATGATGATGCAGCTGTCATCATCGGAATCTATTTTTCAGCGATCGAAGTGAGTTCAATACTATAAAACCATTTCTGAACATTTCCACTTTGAAATTCATTTCAAAATATAATTCACACTGCTTGTAAAACAATTTAAAATCTCCCAAGATCTTAAATTTTCCTTATTTTTAATCCAAATTCATTTACAACACTTTTCCCAATTTTCCAGAAATTTAATTCAATTTCTGGCTTAAATTTCAGATTTAACTCATCTGATTTCATGTATTTCACTTATATGAATTCTGATTGGTTATTTACATAACCATTTAATTTATAATCTTACTCAATTATAATAACAACCAATATATCCATTATATTATAATATTGATATATATATCTTCTCTATATCAAGATATACCTTTGGTAAACTTATTTTAATTTACCCCTTTTTTTTCAAAACATATCGTGTCGACCTATCGTATTCGAGAGTTTATAAACTCCTACCGATACAGTGGATCAAACTGATCGACCAGAACCCATAAACGACTCAACTAATAAATCTCCACAATATAAAACATTTTTTATATCAATAACAAATACGCTCACTCGTATATATACACTCAACTCAATCTAGGGTATTGCTAACCCCATCTCTATTGAGTCACGCCACAGAGCCAAGGTAATTCACTTAACTTAAGCTTTGATACCAACTGTAACGACCCGAATTTTGAGCAACCTTGGTTATCCAATATAAACACATATCTAACATCCAAGGGTCAAAAAATACCAGACGATTAATGAAAGAAATTAGAGGATGAGGAAAGAATAGATAGAAACTTAGAATAGAAGAAGAAGAAGAAGAACACAACATCAGAGTAACACGAATCTCACAGTGGAACGAACAACATATAATAGATAACATATCCTTGAAATAAAATCATTATATGTATACAATAACATTATCAAAGTACAACATTTACAACATAGAGGAAATAAACTATAGCTATATGATCCTGAAGCCCCCTGCTCCAGCTCTTCAAGTATCTGTAAATCCCGACTACTTGACTGCCCGTACAAAATTGGGCACCCAACAGTTTAGGGAAAACAAAACGAAATAAACTCCGGGTCAGTCATGGGACTGGTATGAGTAAAACAGTTTAAAATAGTTCGAACAAGTAAACGATATCTCATACGACCACGCCGTATAATGGAACAGGTTTTTCCCTTATGAGAATCCAAAATATCTTTATATCAAAACCTTTTGATATTATAATAATGCCTATCAACTACAATATAATAATCATCTAGCAGAAACGCTTTCATCTCACATTCTACATATATAATATACAATCAAAACCGCAAGCACATATTGGATAATGGATTTCCAACTATGACAAGGTATGGAACCACCTTTCGCTAGTGTACCTCTAGAAAGGAATACACTGGGTTCAACAAGAACATCTTGCAACCCGGCCACACATGACTGACCACTCATTTCGCTTGACTGTGTCGAACGTATATCACCAACGGTTGGGATCAGCAACTATAACGACCCGAACTTCCCCGTAAAGGAAAGCACAGATTGAGATGAAAACAAGCCACATCGGAACGCAAACAGAAGAACATTTCATTGTTATTACAACAATTCCATCAGATACAAGAATATACAGAGTATAAATGAATATTACACAGAAATTGTCAGAGATTTAAATTACATTGCAGCGGAAAAACAATACGAACTACAATTGAAAGTAATACACGGATACAGAGCTTTCCGAGCATCGTTCCATCTGTTAATCAGGATCCTGTGAATATAAATCAGCAAAACCAAAACTTCTAGCTGCCCGTGTGGAAAATAGGGGCACCCAGAGTTTAGGTTAAAATAATAAACTCCAGGTCAGTCATGTGACTGGTATGAGAACTAAAACAGTTATTTAAAACTTTACTTTAAAAGAGAGTAATTCAAGGGACCATGCCGTATAACACGAAACGGGTTTCCTCCCAAGAACTCTAGTGCATATAACAAAAAGTGCAATGCTTTTTGGATAAATGAAGCTATTATGAGACCCAGGTCCCATCACACAATGCAACGCAAGCCGGAGGATAGGGTTTTCCCTTATAATAGCCAAACATGCTTGGTACGTTCAAAACAAATCACTTGATACTATTATAGGTGTATAGTGTCAAAACAATTTCAAATCATAAATATCAATCATAGGCGGCATGGGTACCATCTATCATGTCGCCATACTAGGCTCTACAAATAAAACCGCAATATCACATATTGGAAATTGGATTTCCGTCATGAGTCGAGGCAAGGGGCAAGCTCCTCTCCGTTCGAGAAACTCTAGCAAATGTCTCAGGACCCTACTTTGATCCTTGGAATCAGCTGGGCCGGTCCTTTCTTACTTTTGAGGATTGGCAATTCCTGAACACACGTTTCCCGGTCCTTACAGACATATATCTGAGGCGCCTCGCATTCCAACAACCACACAGGTGAAAAGTAGATATAAATGTCAGGGTTGGTAGGTCATTGACACGACCATAGCTAGAAAGAAACGTCGTGCTCTCCCAGCGGTCCGTCTCCCGTTTTTGACTCATACCGGGGTGTGAGGCTCGTGAATTCACATTATACACAAAACTGCGCCACACAGGTCGTGCTTTGATCATCAACCACAAGACTTTGCTTTTCAACAGAAGCCTTGATCATCTGCCACTTAGGCGTGCCACACAGGCAATTCACTCCATGCGACTGATGTCCATCGATATACAACCTCTAAGCTCGTACATCTCAGAGAAGGGCGTTAAGCAAGAGAATAAATTCTCCGCTGCCAAATAGATGTATATTTAATAGAGATCAATCAACACAGAATAAAATCCAATGTCAGACACACAATCCATTTACAAGTTCGTTCTGGGTCTGAATGAAACCGGAGGCACTTTCCTCGCATATCCATCAATCTCCAAGTACGTCTAGACGATCACCAAGTGTTTCCCTCATCTTGGGTGTACATCCCAATAGGGATCATCAGTAATCACCCAAACGATGTGAAGACTTCCGGTCTTCAACCACTGTCTTCATCTTCGACATCTCGTCGAATTGGTTATTCAGAATGGGTGTAAACCCAGCCTTTCTGAATAACCCACGTATATATAATAAAAAAATGTTACACAAACACAACAAACGCCTCATTCCAATTCAGAATATTCTTTTATTCACAAAATCAAATTCTTAGGGAAAGGTTCCCATTAATTTTATCAAAGATAGATTCTTCTAACTTTATTCTTTAATCTTCCTTTGGATATCATTTCAAACCATTTTATGGTTTTCCAAACTAGTCGGGATTAGCGAACCACACCAAAGTAATTGTTTATTTTATTTCCCAATCCCAACCTATTCATCCCATGGAGCAAAACTGGTAATACTCCATATCTAACACCACGGTGCTTTGGGTAAAATTAATTACCATTTCACGTTCAAATCTAATTAAAGATTTAACTATCGCTTTGGAGCAAAACTGGTGGTACTCCATTCTCGATCACCTTTCAGATTTGATAATTTAAATTATCAATTCACATTTCAATCTAATTAAAGATTCATTAAAACTCCACTTAGTTTTAATCTTTTCAAAAATCAATATCCTGTCTTTAACTGGGTTAAAGAACCAATGTCATCTAAAACACGGTTCTCAATAAACCCAAATCATATTTGATATTAAATACAAGGCTCTGAATAGAAAATATACCGGTTTATATTCAATATCAAATTCTGAAACCAACAAATATCGTATTGGAAATAATGATATAAATATATCTTTCAAATTCCCATAACCATATCTGTATAATCACAAAATCCAACATCGAAATATTCCGAAGATAATTTCGATTCAAATCTATTTCCACTTCTCGTATTGGAATTCTGATTATTTTTAAAACCACCTCAAACTCAATTTATTTATTTCAAAAAAAATAAATTTATTTTAATTCTAGTTCAAAACTATTTCATTTCGATAAAAATCTATTTTTATCCTTTCAAAGATAGAATTTTTCATCCCAGTTCTTTTCAAATCATCCCTTATGATTTTACACTAATTATTGATATTTTTAATAATTTTATCAAGGCCTGTACAGTCGATTTCCATCAACGGCCATCGAACTGCAATTACAGCGACCTTTTCCAAATTTGATTTGGACATAATTCCAAATCCAACAGTTAGATTTCAAATTTCTAATATTCATTGGAAAGCTCTATTCGATACGAACCAAATGGTTCCGGTTTCAGGAGAATCCGATGGTCGGATCTCCCGTAATGTCCGTTCGAAGTCAATGGTCAAAATTCACGAATTGCCGCGGCGCGGCGCGTTCTATTCAGGCCATTATATATAATATATATATTATATATATTTCATCGATTTACTTTTAAAACATATTTTATAAATCGTTTTAAATTCGTTTTCAAAACCATTTCAACTCTATATTCAATTTCAAATCAAAATTGAATATTTCATATCATTACTATATAAATGATAATATTTTCAAAACGTTATATTTTGAAATCACTACCTTTTCTATATTCATTATAAAAACGAATATAATCGATATAAATATCGTTCACGTCAAAATAGCGCAACTCTAATCAACACGGCTTTATATATTTCAATAAATTCGTTATTCTATTCAACAAATGAATAATTATTTTATTCAACACATGAATCTTTATTTCTTTCAACACTTGACTAATCTCAACACATGAGTAATATCAACACATGGCTATTTTTGTTATGTAATATATTTTATAAAATTATGGTATCTATCATTTGATTTTTAATCAGACTCCACCATGAAGTAGATTCTAATTTTAAATATGATAAATATGTAAATTTTATTGTTAAAATATTTTACTCAACACATAAATAGTTTCGACACATGAACATCGTCAACACATGACTATTTTTATATCCACCACATGAATTTTCTTTTATAATATTTATTATTTTCCACATTGGAATGAGGCCCAATCAATTACCATATAACGTTAATTATATGGATTCCTTACGACACATGTATATAATAGCAACGATAAACAATCAACCATCATCCAAAGTGCACCACACAACTGCATAAGCATCAAATATAATTAATTAATGCTTACACAGTCTGTCGACCAATCGATTGACATACAATTAATTAATTGGGATTAGTGTACGCCAAATATCACCCCAACACTCGTGTGGGGTTTCAAATCAACAAACACAGACTTTTATTTGTGCAGTTGGGCGATGCGTAAAATTTATCATCCCAATCAATATCAGTCAAATCAGTGTATATAAACAAATCGGCCGATTTGTTTATAAATATTTATTTATTCACATTCACTATATTCATATTCACATTAAAAATTATATCTTTAACGATAATTAATTTATTTCAACCATCTACAATTTATTATTGATTTCACATCAACATCACAAACAAATTTCACAACACATCAAACAAGCATACAAGCCGTCCATGGTCTGTGGACGACGGGTGTCGGGTGCTACTAAACACTGTCTGCATCCTAGTATATATTTATAACTAGAAAAAGAAATTTAAAGTGAGAAGTTCTCACCAAAGCTAATCCAAACGTGTAATAACCCGAAAATGCGAGCCAGTTTAAAATTTTTATTTTGGCAATTTTAGCGAATTTTGAATATTTAAAATGAATTATTTTAAATAATATCGACGAGAAATTTATTTTGAATATAATTCGAACGTATATATTTATACGCGTCATCGTTAGGATATAAATATTTATATATAATTATAAATAGAATTGAAAATGGCGCGGTAGTTCGATAATTCGATTTCAAACTTCAATTGAATGTACCGGGTGCAAAACAATCTGGATTTTAGTGAAACCAAAAGTAATAGGATCTAACTGGGAATATCTTTCCAACGAATCCGAAAAATCGAAATTTCATAGAGGGAATCAAAAGATATGTCCAGTTGAAAATTCTGAATAGTCGCTATGGAATTCAGGCCCTTGAAAATGGAAATTTTGCAAACGACCTCGGATTTCGACGAAACCACTTTTGTTGGGTCCGTGATGTCAAATTATTGCTAGATTCCAAATTTCATAATTTTTCGAGTCAATATGTGAGCATGGCAAAGGAAAACGCGTTTGACCAGTTTTAGTTGATTTTAATCGACTGGAAAATGGCCATTTTTCCAACGGTCTCAGAAATCGATGAAACTAGTTTTGTTAGGACCGTATCGTCAATGCGAAGCTAGAAAATATTTTTCGGGAATTTTTCGATTTCATATGTGACCCCGGTAAAATGAAATGCGCGTTCAAATTCAATATATAGAGTTATATGTTGATTTTAACGAAAACTGATCGAAACAGTCGAATCAGCTTATGGTACATATCCCATTATGTTCGGAATGGGGTAATACGCTATGGACGACAGGCGGTGGGCCTCGTTTAGAGGACGTATGTAAAAGTCAACTTTTTGAAATTAAAATAATAAAATAATTATAAAACCTATATACCCTCTCTCTCTATACACTCCCTCAGCCCCCGTTTACTTTTCAAAGTGAAAATAAATTATAAAAAAATAAAATAAAAAGGAGGGGCGACGTTCGCCCATCGCCGCCGCCACCAAGGGCGTCGCGCCGCCCTTGCGTCCCCCTCCTCTCTACCCTTGCTCCAACCTCGTCCTCCTCTCCCGATTGAAAACCCTACCCCCTCGCGCTAAAATCGTCCGTCGCTCCTCTGTTAATCGCAAGCACCCATCGCCATCACAACCCAAACCCAACCCTAATCGCCACCACTTGTCGTGCGCGCCCTCATCAAACCTCGAGCCTTCGACCATCCAACCACCCACCCGTACGCCACCACTCCTGCCATCAACGACGCAGCGGTAGAAAGAAAAGGAGAAGAAGGTGATTTTCAATTTTTAAATTCAGTTTTTCTTATTTAAATCAGTTTTTAGTTTAGATCTTCTTTTATTCAGTATAAAAGAAATGATTTTTATATTATAGAAGTATAAAAGAAATGATTTTTCTTCATGTAAAAATATGATTTTTCTTCATGTAAAAATATGATTTTTATATAGAAAAAGAAGTGATTTTTGCATAGCAAAAGAAATGATTTTTGTTTGGTAAACGAAATGATTTTTCCCCTATATAAAGATTAGATTTTTAAATTAGAAAAGATAATATTTTTAGATAGTGAAAAGCGATATTTTTTTTATATAGTAGAAGATTAAAAATATTATCTTTTATATAGTAGAAGATGAAAAATGAAATCTTTATATTTGAAAAGACAAAATCATCATATAGAGAATAACGGTGTAAAAATAGAATTTTTATCTATATAGTATGGAGGTAAAAAGAGGATTTTTTATTTGTTGAATAGCATAGTAAAAATTCGATTTTTATATATTGAATAACATAGTAAAAATTCGATTTTTATATATTGAATAGCAATATAAAAATGTGATTTTTATATATGTAGTGGCTATGGGCAACGAAGATGACAAAGATGCGATAACGATGAAGATTTCTATCAATGAAGTGTCATGGAGTTGGAATAGCTATCTATGAGAACTTCTCACTCTTCAATTTCTTTTTCTAGTTATATATATACTAGGATGCAGACGGTGCTTAGTAGCACCCGATACAATCGTCCACAGACCATGGACTTGTTTGTTTGGTTGTGTAGTTGGTTAGATTATTTGGTTTGAATTGAATTGTTTGGTGAAATGAATGGATTTGATTGATGCGTGAATGGCGTGGGCCTTCACTAGACCGGGGATAAGGCTAGGCCTTGTCCCGTTTCTAGTATCGTGCCGTTATGCCGCCGAAATTTTCTAAAAATAAAAATATCATTTTTATTGTGTAAATGAACTGAATAGAAATTCATGTGTTGAAATAAAATATTTTATCGTTAAAAATATAATTTTTAACGTGAAAGTGATTAAAATAAAATATTCATTTACAAACCGGACGGTTTGTTTATGTACACCTATTTGAAAGACATTGATTGGGTCGATAAATTTTACACATCGCCCAACTGCACAAATAAAATCTGTGTTTGATTGTTTGAAACCCCACACGAGTGTGGGGATGAAATATGAAGTTCACTCATCCTGATTGATTAAATATGTCGATCGATTGATTGACAGGCTGTGATAAGCGTTAGATATCTATATTTGATGCTTATACAGTGTAGTGCACTTTGGTTGATGGTTGATTATTTTTCAATGCAATTATGTACATGTGTTGTATGAAAACCCATATAATTAACTTTATATGGTAATTGATTGGGCCTCATTCCAATTTAGAAGATAAAGAATATTATAAAGTAAAGGTTCATGTGTTGACTGTACTCATCCGTTAAGATTAGTCATGTGTTGAACGAGGTATTTTAACAATAAAATTTATATCTTAATCACTATAAAACAAAGGTTCATGTGTTGACTGTACTCATCCGTTGAGATTAGTCATGTGTTGAACGAAATATTTTAACAAAAATAGTCACACGTGGACAGTACTCATTCGTTGAGATTAGTCGTGTGTTGACACACATAAATATTCATTTGTTGAATAGAATAAAGGAATTATTGAAATATATAAAGCCGTGTTGATTAGAGATGCGCTATTTCGACGCGAGCGATATTTATATCGAGTATATTCGGATTTCGAAATGAATTGAATATAAAACGATTTCGAAATGAATTGAATATAAAACGATTTCGAAATGAATTGAATATAAAACGATTTCGAAATGAATTGAATATAAAACGATTTCGAAATGAATTGAATATGAAACGATTTCGAAATGAATTGAATATAAAACGATTTCGAAATGAATTGAATATGAAACGATTTCGAAATGAATTGAATATAAAACGGTTTCGAAATGAAGTGAATATGAAATGATTTCGAAATGAATTGAATATGAAACGATTTCGAAAAGAATTGAATATAAAACGGTTTCGAAATGAAGTGAATATGAAACGATTTCGAAATGAATTGAATATAAAACGGTTTCGAAATGAAGTGAATATGAAACGATTTCGAAATGAATTGAATATGAAACGATTTCGAATTGAATTGAATAGAAAACAAATTTGATTTCAATTGAATATATAACGAATTTGATTTGAATTGAATAGAAAACCAATTTGAATTCGAATAGAATAGGAAACGAATTAAATTCAAATTGAATAGAAAACGAATTGAATTTAAATTGAATAGAAAATGAAATGAATTCGAATCGAATTAAAATCGATTTGAATTGAAATCAAATAGAAATGAAAATAAAAAAGATTTGCATTAGAAAATTCAATTTCGATTTGAATTTGAAATAAAGGTTGAAATTGTTTTTGAAACGAATTTAAAACTATTTATAAAATTCGTTTTAAATAGGAATCGACGAAATATATATTATATATATAATATAATGGCCTGAATAGAACGCGTCGCGCCGCGGCAGTTCGTGAATTTCGACCATCAATTTCAAACAGACATTACGGGAGATTCGACCGTCGGATTCTCCTAAAACTGGAACCGTTGGGTTCGTATCGAAAAGAGCTTTCTAACGAATATTAGAAATTTGAAATCTAACGGTTGGATTTGGAGATACGTCCAAATCAAATTTGGAAAAGGTCGCTGTAAGTTCAGTTCGATGCCCGTTGTTGGAAATCGACTGTGCGGGCCTTGATAAAATTATTAAAAATAGTAATAATTTGTGTAAAATCATAAGAAATGATTTGGGAAAAATTGGGATGAAAAACCCCATATTTGAAAAGATAAAATTAGATTTTTATCGAAATGAACTAGTTTTGAAATAAAATTAAAACCCATTTATTTTTAAATAAATAAATTGGATTTGAAATGGGTTTTAAATAGAATTAATCTGTGGGTTTATCGTGAACAGTGTTTTAAATAACACTTGTTCTTTAACCCGATAATAAATGGAATGTGATTTGGGTTTGTCGTGAACTGTGTTTTAAATGACATTAGTTCTTTAACCCAATAAAAGGAGTTTTAATGAATCTACAAATAGATTGAAATGTGAATTGATAATCTAAATTATCAAATATAGAAAATGAGCGAGGATGGAGTATCACCAGTTTTGCTCCAAAGCGATAGTTAAATCTTTAATTAGATTTGAACGTGAAATGGTAATTAATTTTACCGATAACACCGTGGTGTTAGATGTGGAGTATTACCAGTTTTGCTTCATGGGATGAATAGGTTGGGATTGGGAAATAAAATAAATAATTACTTCGGTGTGGTTCGCTAATCTCGACTAGTTTGGAAAACCATAATCTGGTTTGAAATGATATCCAAAGGAAGATTAAAGGATAAATTTTAAAGGATTTATCTTGGATAAAATTAATGGGAACCTTTCCCTAAGAATTGGAATGAGGCGTATGTTGTGTTTGTGTAACATTTGTTTATAATATACGCGGGTTGTTCGGAAAGACCGGGTTTATACCCATTCTGAATAACCGATTCGACGATATGTCGGAGATGAAGACGGTGGTCGAAGACCGGAAGTCTTCACATTGTTTGGATAATTACTGATGATCCTGATTGGGCTGTACACCCAAGAGGATGGAAATAGTTGGTGGTCGTCCAGACGTACTTGGAGATCGATGGATATGCGAGGAAAGTGCCTCCGGTTTCGTTCAGACCCAGAACGAACTTGTAAATGGATTGTGTGTCTGACATTGGATTTTATTCTGTGTTGATTGATTTCTGTTAAATATATATCTGTTTGGCGGCGGAGAATTTATTCTCTTGCTTATCGCCCTTCTCTGAGACGTACGAGCTTAGAGGTTATATATCGATAGATATCAATCGCATGGCATGAATTGCCTGTGTGGCATGCCGAGTTGCATGGATCAAGGCTTCTGTTGAAAAGCAAAGTCTTGTGGTTGATGATCAAAGCACGGCCTTTGTGGCGTAGCTTTGTGTATAACGTGAATTCGCGAGCCTCACACCTCGGTATGAGTCAAAAACGGGATAAGGACTGCAGGGAGAGCACGACGTTTCTTTCTAGCTTTGGTGGTGTCAGTGACTTACCAGCCTTGACATTTATATACTTTCACCTATGTGGTTGTTGGATGAGGCGCCTCGATTTTAGGTCTGTAAGGACCGGGAAACGTGTGTTCAGGAATTGCCAATCCTCTAACGTAAGTGAGGACCGGCCCTGAAGATCCAGGGTTGCCCAGAGTGCGTAGCCCTGAGACATTTGCTAGAGTGTCTCGAAAGCGGAGAGGAGCTTGCCCCTTGCCTCGACTCATGACGGAAATCCAATTTCCAATACATGTATTTCGGCTTTATTTGTAGAGCCTAGTATGGCGACATAGTGGTATGGGGCACTTATGCCGTCTATGATTTATATTTATGATTGAAATTGTTTTGACACTATACACTTATTATAGTATCAAATGATTTGTTTTAAACGTACCAAGCATGTTTGGCTGTTATAAGGTAAAACCCTATCCTCCGGCTTGCGTTGCATTGTGTTATGGGACCTGGGTCTTATAATAGCTTCATTTTTCGAAAAAGCATTGCGATGTTTATTCTATGCACTGGTATTCTTGGGAGGAAACCTGTTCCGTGTTATACGATGTGGTCCCTTGAATCACTCTCTTTTAAAGTAAATGTTTAAATAACTGTTTTAGTTCTCACACCAGTCACATGACTGACCTGGAGTTTATTGTTTTAACCTAAACTCTGGGTGCCCTTATTTTTGACACGGGCAGCTAGTAGTTTCGGTTTTGCAGATTTATATTCACAGGATCCTGGTTTACAGCTGGAATGATATCCGGAAAGCTCTGTATTTGTATATCACCTTCAGTTGTGCTTTGTATTATTTTCCGCTGTTATGTAATTTATTGTAATCTCTGATATTTATCGAATGTAATTTATTCATTTATACTCTGTATATTCTGGTATTCTGATGGAATTGTTGTAATAACAATGAAATATTCTCCCGTATGCGTTCTGATTTGTCCTGTTCTCAAACGATCAGGGGTTTCGAACGGTCTAGATCGGTTTAACGACTGATTCGGATCGAGCGAAATTCCTTGTCGTCACATTTGGTATCACAGCTTTGGTTTACAGAGCTCGAGAACAAGGCACATTAGAACCATACGAAAGAATTCATCAGATATTGGATTAGTAATATCCAATTAGAATGACTCGCTAGAGATAGGATCAGTAGTATCCTAGAACGAGTGTTTAGAGTATATTTTTCAAATGAAAACAATATTGTTTTAAAATTTAATTCATTTTAAAACGTATTTGATTATTTATTTATTTTGAATATGGACAATCCAATATATAAAGGTTTTGCATATACGCGTCATGAACGTATATTCGAAGTTTTAATATATTAGATAGATATAGAATCACATTCTAGTCGCCCGGACATGATTCTGATGATGACGCGCCATCACCAGTATTTATTTTTGTGTTTCGAAGGTGTGATTTCTATATATTTCCATTAGACTGGTGTGAGAACCAAAACTAATATAGCTAGAATACATTGTTGTGAATTGGCATCAAAAACAAGATTTTCAGTATATATATCGAAATTATGAATTTGAAACTCTAATTCACTAATTGAATGATGTTTGTGTTGTTTGTTTATTTGTTTGATAATTTTGAACCATTATGCCTAATTGAACCAAATATTGAACTATATTGAAAATTGGTCACATTTGCTTGCATATATATATATATATATATATACTTACATTGAACAGGTCATAGCAAGGAGGCTAGAGCAGAGAATAAAATTTGTTTGCCCGACAAATAGGTACATGTTTACTATAATTTACCGTTTTGTTTGGGTGATGATGATTTTATGAGCCTATTGGCTAGCCGCTTTGCTTTTTCTTTTTCTTTTTGAGATCAGAAGGCCTATATGGCAATTTCGGGATTTTCCCGTGGCTCCCGGTGCAGGGAAGGTTATGGCGAAATTTTTCGAAAATTTAGGGTGTTAGCCAAATTTTTGAAGAATTTGAAAATTCTCAGAAACTGAAAAGTTGGAGAATGGAAGCCAGATCGAACGTAGAGTTGATTGATCAAACCACTTTCGGCTCTGTTCCTTTTCGGGGACGAAAAGTTTTAAGTGGGGGAGATTGTAATAACCCGGAAATACGAGCCAGTTTAAAATTTTTATTTTGGCAATTTTAGCGAATTTTGAATATTTAAAATGAATTATTTTAAATAATATCGACGAGAAATTTATTTTGAATATAAGTCGAACGTATATATTTATACGTGTCGTCGTTAGGATATAAATATTTATATATAATTATAAATAGAATTGAAAATGGCGCGGTAGTTCGATAATTCGATTTCAAACTTCAATTGAATGTACCGGGTGCAAAACAATCCGGATTTTAGTGAAACCAAAAATAATAGGATCTAATTGGGAATATCTTTCCAACGAATCCGAAAAATTGAAATTTCATAGAGGGAATCAAAAGATATGTCCAGTTGAAAATTCTGAATAGTCGCTATGGAATTCAGGCCCTTGAAAATGGAAATTTTGCAAACGACCTCGGATTTCGACGAAACCACTTTTGTTGGGTCCGTGATGTCAAATTATTGCTAGATTCCAAATTTCATAATTTTTCGAGTCAATATGTGAGCATGGCAAGGGAAAACGCGTTTGACCAGTTTCAATTGATTTTAATCGACTGGAAAATGGCCATTTTTCCAACGGTCTCAGAATTCGACGAAACTTGTTTTGTTAGGACCGTATCGTCAATGCGAAGCTAGAAAATATTTTTCGGGAATTTTTCGAGTTCGTATGTGACCCCGGTAAAATGAAATGCGCGTTCAAATTCAATATATAAAGTTATATGTTGATTTTAACGAAAACTGATCGAAACAGTCGAATCAGCTTATGGTACATATCCCATTGTGTTCGGAATGGGGGTAATACGCTATGGACGACAGGCGGTGGGCCTCGTTTAGAGGACATATGTAAAAGTCAACTTTTTGAAATTAAAATAATAAAATAATTATAATACCTATATACCCTCTCTCTCTATACCCTCCCTCAGCCCCCGTTTACTTTTCAAAGTGAAAATAAATTATAAAAAAATTAAATAAAAAGGAGGGGTGACGTTTGCCCATCGCCGCCGCCACCAAGGGCGTCGCGCCGCCCTTGCGTCCCCCTCCTCTCTACCCTTGCTCCAACCTCGTCCTCCTCTCCCGATTGAAAACCCTACCCCCTTGCGCTAAAATCGTCCGTCGCTCCTCTATTAATCGCAAGCACTCATCGCCATCACAACCCAAACCCAACCCTAATTGCCACCACTTTTCGTGCGCGCCCTCATCAAACCTCGAGCCTTCGACCATCCAACCACCCACCCGTACGCCACCACTCCTGCCATCAACGACGCAGCGGTAGAAAGAAAAGGAGAAGAAGGTGATTTTCAATTTTTAAATTCAGTTTTTCTTATTTAAATCAGTTTTTAGTTTAGATCTTCTTTTATTCAGTATAAAAGAAATGATTTTTATATTATAGAAGTATAAAAGAAATGATTTTTCTTCATGTAAAAATATGATTTTTCTTCATGTAAAAATATGATTTTTATATAGAAAAAGAAGTGATTTTTGCATAGCAAAAGAAATGATTTTTGTTTGGTAAACGAAATGATTTTTCCCCTATATAAAGATTAGATTTTTAAATTAGAAAAGATAATGTTTTTAGATAGTGAAAAGCGATATTTTTTTTATATAGTAGAAGATGAAAAATATAATCTTTTATATTGTAGAAGATGAAAAATGAAATCTTTATATTTGAAAAGACGAAATCTTCATATAGAGAATAACGGTGTAAAAATAGAATTTTTATCTATATAGTATGGGGGTAAAAATAGGATTTTTTATTTATTGAATAGCATAGTAAAAATTCGATTTTTATATATTGAATAGCATAGTAAAAATTCGATTTTTATATATTGAATAGCAATATAAAAATGTGATTTTTATATATGTAGTGGCTACGGGCAACGAAGATGACAAAGATGCGATAACGATGAAGATTTCTATCAATGAAGTGTCGTGGAGTTGGAATAGCTATCTGTGAGAACTTCTCACTCTTCAATTTCTTTTTCTAGTTATATATATACTAGGATGCAGACGGTGCTTAGTAGCACCCGACACAATCGTCCACAGACCATGGACTTGTTTGTTTGGTTGTGTAGTTGGTTAGATTATTTGGTTTGAGTTGAATTGTTTGGTGAAATGAATGGATTTGATTGATGCGTGAATGGCGTGGGCCTTCACTAGACCGGGGATAAGGCTAGGCCTTGTCCCGTTTCTAGTATCGTGCCGTTATGCCGCCGAAATTTTCTAAAAATAAAAATATCATTTTTATTGTGTAAATGAACTGAATAGAAATTCATGTGTTGAAATAAAATATTTTATCGTTAAAAATATAATTTTTAACGTGAAAGTGATTAAAATAAAATATTCATTTACAAACCGGACGGTTTGTTTATGTACACCTATTTGAAAGACATTGATAGGGTCGATAAATTTTACACATCGCCCAACTGCACAAATAAAATCTGTGTTTGATTGTTTGAAACCCCACACGGGTGTTGGGATGAAATATGAAGTTCACTCATCCTGATTGATTAAATATGTCGATCGATTGATTGACAGGCTGTTATAAGCGTTAGATATCTATATTTGATGCTTATACAGTGTAGTGCACTTTGGTTGATGGTTGATTATTTTTCAATGCTATTATATACATGTGTTGTATGAAAATCCATATAATTAACTTTATATGGTAATTTATTGGGCCTCATTCCAATTTAGAAGATAAAGAATATTATAAAGTAAAGGTTCATGTGTTGACTGTACTCATCCG
This sequence comes from Allium sativum, assembly GCA_030737875.1. Lineage (NCBI taxonomy): Eukaryota > Viridiplantae > Streptophyta > Magnoliopsida > Asparagales > Amaryllidaceae > Allium > Allium sativum. The sequence goes on along the minus strand of CM060915.1, from coordinate 884,942,786 downwards.
TTGAGATTAGTCATGTGTTGAACGAGGTATTTTAACAATAAAATTTATATCTTTATCACTATAAAACAAAGGTTCATCTGTTGACTGTACTCATCCGTTGAGATTAGTCATGTGTTGAACGAAATATTTTAACAAAAATAGTCATACGTGGACAGTGTTCATTCGTTGAGATTAGTCGTGTGTTGACACACATAAATATTCATTTGTTGAATAGAATAAAGGAATTATTGAAATATATAAAGCCGTGTTGATTAGAGATGCGCTATTTCGACGCGAGCGATATTTATATCGAGTATATTCGGATTTCGAAATGAATTGAATATAAAACGATTTCGAAATGAATTGAATATAAAATGATTTCGAAATGAATTGAATATAAAATGATTTCGAAATGAATTGAATATAAAACGAAATGAATTGAATATAAAATGATTTCGAAATGAATTGAATATAAAACGATTTCGAAATGAATTGAATATGAAACGATTTCGAAATGAATTGAATATAAAATGATTTCGAAATGAATTGAATATGAAACGATTTCGAAATGAATTGAATATAAAACGGTTTCGAAATGAAGTGAATATGAAACGATTTCGAAATGAATTGAATATGAAACGATTTCTAAATGAATTGAATATAAAACGATTTCGAAATGAATTGAATATAAAATGATTTCGAAATGAATTGAATATAAAACGGTTTAGAAATGAAGTGAATATGAAACGATTTCGAAATGAATTGAATATGAAACGATTTCGAATTGAATTGAATAGAAAACAAATTTGATTTCAATTGAATATATAACGAATTTGATTTGAATTGAATAGAAAACCAATTTGAATTCGAATAGAATAGGAAACGAATTGAATTCAAATTGAATAGAAAACGAATTGAATTTAAATTGAATAGAAAACGAAATGAATTCGAATCGAATTAAAATCGATTTGAATTGAAATCAAGTAGAAATGAAAATAAAAAATGATTTGCAATAGAAAATTCAATTTCGATTTGAATTTGAAATAAAGGTTGAAATTGTTTTTGAAACGAATTTAAAACTATTTATAAAATTCGTTTTAAATAGGAATCGACGAAATATATATTATATATATTATATAATATAATGGCCTGAATAGAACGCGCCGCGCCGCGGCAGTTCGTGAATTTCGACCATCTATTTCAAACAGACATTACGGTAGATCCGACCGTCGGATTCTCCTAAAACCGGAACCGTTGGGTTCGTATCGAAAAGAGCTTTCTAACGAATATTAGAAATTTGAAATCTAACGGTTGGATTTGGAGATACATCCAAATCAAATTTGGAAAAGGTCGTTGTAAGTTCAGTTCGATGGCCGTTGTTGGAAATCGACTGTACGGGCCTTGATAAAATTATTAAAAATAGTAATAATTTGTGTAAAATCATAAGAAATGATTTGGGAAAAATTGGGATGAAAAACCCCATATTTGAAAAGATAAAAATAGATTTTTATCGAAATGAACTAGTTTTGAAATAAAATTAAAACCCATTTATTTTTAAATAAATAAATTGGATTTGAAATGGGTTTTAAATAGAATTAATCTGTGGTTTTATCGTGAACAGTGTTTTAAATAACACTTGTTCTTTAACCCGATAATAAATGGAATGTGATTTGGGTTTGTCGTGAACTGTGTTTTAAATGACATTAGTTCTTTAACCCAGTAAAAGGAGTTTTAATGAATCTACAAATAGATTGAAATGTGAATTGATAATCTAAATTATCAAATATAGAAACTGAGCGAGGATGGAGTATCACCAGTTTTGCTCCAAAGCGATAGTTAAATCTTTAATTAGATTTGAACGTGAAATGGTAATTAATTTTACCGATAACACCGTGGTGTAAGATGTGGAGTATTACCAGTTTTGCTTCATGGGATGAATAGGTTGGGATTGGGAAATAAAATAAATAATTACTTCGGTGTGGTTCGCTAATCTCGACTAGTTTGGAAAACCATAATATGGTTTGAAATGATATCCAAAGGAAGATTAAAGGATAAATTTTAAAGGATTTATCTTGGATAAAATTAATAGGAACCTTTCCCTAAGAATTGGAATGAGGCGTATGTTGTGTTTGTGTAACATTTGTTTATAATATACGCGGGTTGTTCGGAAAGACCAGGTTTATACCCATTCTGAATAACCGATTTGACGATATGTCGGAGATGAAGACGGTGGTCGAAGACCGGAAGTCTTCACATAGTTTGGATAATTACTGATGATCCTGATTGGGCTATACACCCAAGAGGATGGAAATAGTTGGTGGTCGTCCAGACGTACTTGGAGATCGATGGATATGCGAGGAAAGTGCCTCCGGTTTCGTTCAGACCCAGAACGGACTTGTAAATGGATTGTGTGTCTGACATTGGATTTTATTCTGTGTTGATTGATTTCTGTTAAATATATATCTGTTTGGAGGCGGAGAATTTATTCTCTTGCTTAACGCCCTTCTCTGAGACGTACGAGCTTAGAGGTTATATATCGATAGATACCAATCGCATGGCATGAATTGCCTGTGTGGCATGCTGAGTTGCATTTATCAAGGCTTCTGTTGAAAAGCAAAGTCTTGTGGTTGATTATCAAAGCACGGCCTTTGTGGCGTAGATTTGTGTATAACGTGAATTCGCGAGCCTCACACCTCGGTATGAGTCAAAAACAGGATAAGGACTGCAGGGAGAGCACGACGTTTCTTTCTAGCATTGGTGGTGTCAGTGACTTACCAGCCCTGACATTTATATACTTTTCACCTATGTGGTTGTTGGATGAGGCGCCTCGATTTTAGGTCTGTAAGGACCGGGAAACGTGTGTTCAGGAATTGCCAATCCTCTAACATAAGTGAGGACCGACCCTGAAGATCCAGGGTTGCCCAGAGTGCGTAGCCCTGAGACATTTGCAAGAGTGTCTCGAAAGCGGAGAGGAGCTTGCCCCTTGCCTCGACTCATGACGGAAATTCAATTTCCAATACGTGTATTTCGGCTTTATTTGTAGAGCCTAGTATGGCGACATAGTGGTATGGGGCACTTATGCCGTCTATGATTTATATTTATGATTGAAATTGTTTTGACACTATACACTTATTATAGTATCAAATGATTTGTTTTAAACGTACCAAGCATGTTTGGCTGTTATAAGGTAAAACCCTATCCTCCGGCTTGCGTTGCATTGTGTGATGGGACCTGGGTCTTATAATAGCTTCATTTTTCGAAAAAGCATTGCGATGTTTATTCTATGCACTGGTATTCTTGGGAGGAAAGCCGTTCCGTGTTATACGGCGTGGTCCCTTGAATCACTCTCTTTTAAAGTAAATGTTTAAATAACTGTTTTAGTTCTCACACCAGTCACATGACTGACCTAGAGTTTATTGTTTTAACCTAAACTCTGGGTGCCCTTATTTTTGACACGGGCAGCTAGTAGTTTCGGTTTTGCATATTTATATTCACAGGATCCTGCTTTGCAGCTGGAATGATATCCGGAAAGCTCTGTATCTGTATATCACCTTCAGTTGTGCTTTGTATTATTTTCCACTGTTATGTAGTTTATTGTAATCTCTGATATTTATCGAATGTAATTTATTCATTTATACTCTGTATATTCTGGTATTCTGATAGAATTGTTGTAATAACAATGAAATATTCTCCCGTCTGCATTCTGATTTGTCCTGTTCTCAAACGATCAGGGGTTTCGAACGGTCTAGATCGGTTTAACGACTGATTCGGATCGAGCGAAATTCCTTGTCGTCACAAAACGCCTCGACTCTTCATATGTAGAAGTCATCGCTGTTCTCGCCTTTTGTCACTTTCGCCGTCTGTGTTCACTACATATATAAAAATCAAATTTTTATATTGTTGCTATGTATATAAAAATCATATTTTTACAACGCTACTATATAGATAAAAATTCTATTATACCGCTACTATATAGATAAAAATTCTATTTTTACAACGCTACTATATAGATAAAAATTCTATTTTTACATCGATGTTCATAAAATAAAGATTATATTTTTATCACGCTATTCTCTATATAAAGATTTCGCCTTTTCAAATATAAAGATATCGCCTTTTCAAATATAAAGATAATATTTTTTATTCTCTGTCATATAAAAATCATATTTTTAATACTTCTACTTTATAAAAATTATATTTTTAACCTTTCTACAATATAAAAAATATATTTTTAACCTTTTCTACTATATAAAAAAATCTAAATAAAATCATGCCTTTCATATATAAAAACCCTAGTTTCAAATTTTTTTTTTCCAGTTTTTATACATTAAAATTTCAGTTTTAATACATTAAAATTTCAGTTATATAAAAACGAATAATAAAAAAATAAAATGTAAAAACTTACAAGAGGGGGATGTTTCGTGCAGCGGTGAAGGCGGACGGAGATGCTTCACGTCGGTTTAAGGCGGAGGAGAAGAAGAGGCGGAGGAGCACAAGGCGTGGGGGTGGCGAGGGCTAAAGGGGCGTCGGGTTTTGGGGTGCTGGCACGTGGGATCGGCGGAGGAGAGAATCGCGAGGAGAGGAGGAGAGGGGCGTTGGACGTGCGGTGGTGCACGGCGGTGGCAGGGTGAGGGAGGGGCGGCGCGATTAGGGCATAGTTTTTTCAATTTTTTTTCATTTTTTTTTCATTTCTGTTATGAACGGGGAGAGAAGGTAGAAGGAGGGGGGGTTTAAGTGAATTATATATTTATTATTTAATTATTTAAATTATCCAAAAGGTAGACTTTTTATTTCGACTTCAAAATTGAACTCATCGACTGTCGTCCCTAGCGTATTACCCCCATTCCGAACACATTGGGATATATATCGTAAGATGATTCGATCTTTTCGATCAGTTTTCGTCAAAATCAACATTTAACTCTATATATTGAATTTGAACGCGTATTTCCATTTACTGGGGTCACATACTAACTCGAAAAATTCCAGAAAAATATTTTCTAGCTTCGTATTGACGATACGATCCTAACAAAACTAGTTTCGCCTAATTCTGAGGCCGTTGGAAAAATGGCCATTTTCCAGTCGATTAAAATCAACTGAAACAGGTCAAACGCGTTTTCCTTCGCCACGCTCACATATTGATTCGAAAAATTATGAAAATTGAAATCTAACATAATTTGACATCACGGATCCAACAAAAGTGGTTTCATCGAAATCCGAGGTCGTTTGCAAAATGGCTATTTTCAAGGGCCTAAATTCCATACCGAATATTCAGAATTTTCAACTGGACATAACTTTTTATCCCTGCTATGAAATTTTGATTTCTCAGATTCGTTGGAAAGATATTTTCTATTAGATTCTAATATTTTTGGTTTCACTAAAATCCGGTTTATTTTGCTCCCGGTATGTTCATTTGAAGTTTGAAATTGAATTATCGAACTACCGCTCCATTTTCAATTCCTTTTATAATTATAAATAATTATTTATATTCTAACGACGACGTATATAAATATATACATCAAATTCATTTCAAAATAAATTTCTCGTCGATATTATTTAAAATATTCCATTTTAAATATCCAAAATTCGTTAAAATTGCCAAAATAAATTTTTTAAAGTGGCTCGCATTTCCGGGTTGTTACAGCAACCGTTTCCCGAATGGGACAGCATCAACAATAGATTTTTAGAAGTAAATGAAACTCTAGATCAGGTGATTATACACCCTACTTCGGAGCGAACGACTTAGCCATGCTGCCTGCCCGATTTCTGTCATTTACCGGATGTGAGGCTAGAAGCTACACTTTATCATCACACCAGATCCACTTTGAATGCCACATCGTCAAATCCATCAAATCACCGATTGACGTCCTCAACCATACATTATATGTTAGCTAAAAGAAGTTTCCTTCTCCGCTTCCACTCTTGGTACGGTTGAAGAAATCAATGTACGTGACCTTTCTGGAAATACTCTGTCAGACATTCATCCATACAAGTCATCCAGGAACAGGATGAACTGAAGGCACTATTAAGTACATCCATCTTAGGCACTGTTATCTAAGACTTATACAATGGCCCTTTCACTTTACTCCGTCTTCAATTTATCTTTGGCATATATAATTCGCAATGCTTATGCCAATACAGAGTGGTTCTTTGGATAATAATCCAACCAATCTCTCCATATTAACAACGTTAAAATGGTCAAAACTTTGATAGTTTGTGATTTAACCATCAAAGAAAACAGGTGTGCAAACAATGATATTATTTCCAGGAGGAAATTATATCGATCAATCATCATTCAACATTTATCTCTTTATTTCATTAATTTACTTATCTCCCGTTTCCATATATTCCAAATTCTTATTTTCTATTATCAGAAAACATTTCTGATTCTCGTTTGGAAAACATTTCCAAAACTTCTTAATTGGGATTTAAACCACTATACTAAATTACTAAATCCACTTAACCACTTAACAGTCGAACCGTAATTATTTCTTAATTAAAAATGCAGTCAATCAAGTTGGTGTATAGCTACCTCTCAGACCTTAACTGAACCACCTTTCAAATCTCAAAATAGATAAGATTCACCTTTTTAACTCTTTAACACTTCCTCACGAACCCTCGGATTCTATTTACGAACCCCCTTCTTTTACAAGTTTACGTGATTATAACAATGGTGTTATAATCTCCTGCATCCGAAATATACTATCTTTAATATGACTTTTATTTCCTAACTCGAATAATATAACGAAAACTAATTTATTTACTCCGGTTAACTCTAATCTGTAAATCTTCTTCGATAAACTTTTATTCTATCTAACTCATGTCGAATAAATAGATTCGATCAACTCACTTCGAATATTTCTGATTCGATTATCTCACTTCGAATATTTCTGATTCGATTATCTCATTTCGAATATTTTTGATTCAATTATCTCACTTCGAATATCTGCTATTCGATTATGTCACTTCGAATATCTACTATTCGATTATCTCACTTCGAATATCTACTATTCGATTTACTTCTTCGAATAACTAAATTCGATTAACTCATTTCAACTCTATTCAAATAAACTAAATTCGATTAACTCCATTCGATTAAACTAACATCGATTAACTCTTTTCGATTAAACTAACATCGATTAACTCCTTTCGATTAAACTAACATCGATTAACACCTTTTAACTCAATTAAACTAACATCGATTAACTCCTTTCGATTAAACTAACATCGATTAACTCCTTTTAACTCAATTAAACTAACATCGATTAACTCCTTTTAACTCGATTCGAATAACTAATATTCGATAACTCCTTTCGATTAACTCTAATCGGTTTATTCTAATTCGATTAACTCTAATTGATTTAACTCCTTTAATTTATTCCTTTTCTATTTGTTTACTTAACAAATAACTATTCCCTTTTCCATTCTATTTATTTAACAAATAAATATTTCTTTTATCTTTTCTATTTGTAAATGGTTTACAAATATAACCCTTTCATCTCTATTTTAAAATATTTATTCCCCATAAATATTTCCTTTTCAATTCTATTTATTACATATTTATTTCCTATAAATATTCCTTTCAATTCTATTTGTACATGACTTACAAATATTTCCTTTCAATTCTATTTATTCTACAAATAAATATTTCCTTTCATTTCTATTTATTCCACAAATAAATATTTCCTTTTATTATAACTTATCCTTCGAATTTATAATTATTTTCTTTTATAAAAACCCTTTTCCTTTTCTATATAAAATCCATCGATTTTATATAAATAATTCATTTTCAAAATACACTTTGAAAATCCCCTTCCCCACATCTAGTATTTCTTATGGTATTTAACATACCATATAACAACGATAAATATCATTCAAACACACATAATCAACAACAAATTATATATCACATCATATATCACAATATATGAATCACAGTAAAATAAATGTTGAGGAATCCCGTTGGATTCCTTCAACCTGTTTCCCAGCATCATAGATGTTAAACATTATAGATAACATCACTTTCAGTTCCATATGATATATTCTGTTAAACAGAATCAATATAGAAATTCAACTAACTGTCTAGCAGTTCAATCAAACGGTCAACACACAGTCAATGAGCCATATTTAACTGTTCTAAAAATACAACATGAAATTATAAACTGTTCAGAGTTAGTGAGATTTACTCACATTGATTCGCAGTTGACGACTTCTACGTCGTTTCATATAGTCTCAAACTACGTAAAATTCCAATGGCTTTGATTCATTTTATTCCAGCTCGTACGTGCAGTTATTTCCCAAACGATTTCAACGGTATTTGTTTCATGTAATTCTGTTGACGTATGGGTACAATATTAACATTACAAGATTACTAATTATTCAAATAAACACAAAACTTAGTTTCATTTTAAAACTGGGCCTTACCATTTGTTAATTACACATCGGCCCATTAGCCCTTAGACCCGCTCCTTCATACTGCCACCACTCAAAATTTCCAAACACTTGGGTCTCAAGCTCCTCCTATTTTCATGTCCTTCCTTCACAAAAGATCATGCTAAAAAGCACCAAAAATCTTCACTTCATCCTTCCTTACTGACTCACGTGAATCCATCTCCAACAAGAACTCAACCGAACTCACCTCATTTCACGCTGAACCCAACTCTCCATCACGACAATATGTGATTTGAACCCACTTCCTTTACAACAACAAGAACTCAATCCTTCAAAATTTAAAACAAAATTGCTTTTACCTCACGCCTCTTCTGGAAACTCAAGGTAGTTCTCCACTCCAGACTGTCCTCCTCTCACTGCTGAACCCCAAAAAGCTTTCCGGTCAACCGAGCTCACCACTGACGATCCCACCTGAGCACTCACCATCAATAGTACACTCGATCCTTCCATTACACCATGACCTTAAAATCCGAGACCATCGCCGAACTCAGCACACCACCCTTACCTCGACCATCACCTTCATGTGCCATTCGATTCCCATTCCTTTCCGCAACTTCGGTTCCCCTGATAGCAACTCGCGACTTCCGATGATGCCATACTTCATCATAAACTCTTAGATGGCACTAAACTCTACCTTGAACATAAATACCACCCTCAAATAATGGTCCGACCCCTCTCCATATCATCGCGCAACCAGTCCAGGTCTCGACAAATGAAAAGTCGATGTCCAGGATATTTGATCGAGACAAAAATGGAGTACGCCAGTATGAAGCTCCAGCCCAGTCGAGTTCAATGGACCCAACATTTCATGATTTCGTCAAGTATTGCTCTCGATTTGATTTCATGAAGTTTGGGAGATAAAGAAAAGAAAAGCGGCGGCCTCTTTCCCATTTACAGATGAAGGAAGAATTAGGTTATAAGACTTTTAAGGGGGTATTTATAATGAACCTAAATATCTAGATATTTTTTTATTTAATATACAATATTACTTACGTTGATTTTTCCTTCTAGTTGTATTTACTATGTCATAGCCGATTGGGATGGACATGCAATCTTTGTAACATGAATTCATGAATAGAATTCTGTGATGCGGCTCTCCTATTTGATCAAAGAGAGTTAGGTTGAGGGATGGATATTTTTGATATTAAGGGTACTTCATTTTCATGAAATTTCGTTTGTTTACGAACAGCTAGAGACAGAAATAAACATACCGTTGTAACCAGCGATGCCCCACGATCTCAAAAATGTAATAACGTCGGTAGGTTAACTCATATTGTGAAACCCAAAATTGTTGATTACAGGGTGCAGAATTCTTCAAATAGAAAGTTTCTTATTTAATTAATTAAAAATTACAATTAAATTATAAAAATTAAATTATCGCTACTTCCCAAAAGAACCTTGTCTGAATTCAAACTCGATCTCTAGTTATATCAAATAAACCATTACGGTCAATAAACGATTCTATAGCGACTATTTTAAAATTTGATTTGGACATATCTCAAAATCTACACGACGAAATCCTGATTTTTCTCTTCCACTAGGAAGATATACTCCACCAGCTCCACACGTTTCTTGTTTCACAGAAATCCGGTTTAAAACGAATCCTGTACATTCAGTTGAAGTTCAAATCGCTAAATAGCGAACTGCACCATACAGTGAATTTCACTATTTTTTATTATTACTGAATTAAATATATTATTTAATTATTATTTTAATTAAATATTACCATCTATTTAATTAAACCACCATTTAATTCACTATATCACTATTTATATAATTAAATAAATTAATTATAATACCTCTACAAATGCGGGTCAATACACACATAACTTTAATACATAGTCAAAAATCATATTTTTGATGCCAAATCACAACAAATAATCCTAAGTAAGTTTTGGTTCTCACACCAGTCTGATGGAAATATATAGATATCACACCTTCATCACTCGAAAATAAATACTGTGATGGTATACTTCATCATCAGGACCATGTCCAGGCAACTAGAGCGTCATTCTATATCTATCCAGTATATTAAAACTTCGAATATACGTTCATGACACGTATATGCAAAATCTTTATAAATTGGATTGCCCAATTAATACAAATAAATATTCAAATACAAATAATTGATTTAAATTTTCAAAACAAAAATTGTTTTCATTTTAAAAATATACTCTTCACACTCGTTCTAGGACACTACTAATCCCATCTCTAACGAGTCATTCTAGTTGGATATTACTAATTCAATATCTGATGAATTCTTTCGTTTGGTTCTAATGTGTCTTGTCCTCGAGCTCTGTAAACCAAAGCTCTAATACCAATCTGACATGACACGAACTTCCTCGTCAAGGAAAACACTAATTACGTTGAAGATAAGACGAATCAGAACGCAAACAGAAGAACATTTCATTATTTATTACAACAATTCCATCAGAATACAAGAATATACAGAGTATAAATAAATATTACACATTCGATAAATATTTGAGATTACAATAAATTACATAGCAGCGGAAAATAATATAATACACAACTGAAAGAGATATACGGATACAGAGCTTTCCGGATATCATTCCAGCTCTAAACCTGGTTCCTATGAATATAAATCTCCAAAACCAAAACTACTAGCTGCCCGTGTAGAAAATAGGGGCACCTAGAGTTTAGGTTAAAACAATAAACTCCAGGTCAGTCATGTGACTGGTGTGAGAACTAAAACAGTTATTAATCTTTATTTTAAAGTTAGGTAAATCAAGGGACCACGCCGTATAACACGGAACGGGATTCCTCCCACGAACACTAGCGCACATAGCAAAACAACGCAATGCTTTTTGAAAAAATGAAGCTATTATAAGACCTAGGTCCCATCACATAATGCAACGCAAGCCGGAGGATAGGGTTTTCCCTTATAATAGCCAAACATGCTTGGTACGATCAAAACAAGTATTTGATACTATTATAAATGTATAGTATCAAAAAAATTCAATCATAAATATCAATCATAGACGGCGTGGGTACCATATATCATGTCGCCATACTAGGCTCTACAAATAAAACCGCAATGTCACATATTGGAAATTGGATTCCATCATGAGTCGAGGCAAGGGGCAAGCTCCTCTTCGTTCGAGACACTCTAGCAAATGTCTCAGGACCATACACAACGATCCTTGGATCTTCAGGGCCAGTCCCCTCTTACTTTTGAGGATTAGTTATTCCTGAACACACGTTTCCCTGTCCTATAGGACGTATATATAATGGTCCGTACGTCGGCTCACATAGTGCCAGTTATCGACCATATATTCGAGGCGCCTCGTATTCCAACAACCACACAGGTGAAAAGTATATAAATGTCAGCCAGTTTAAGCACTGACACCACACTAGCTAGAAAGAAACGTCGTGCTCTCCCTGCAGTCACTATCCGTTTTTGACTCATACCAAGGTGTGAGGCTCGCGAATTAACGCTATACACAAAGCTGCGCCACACAGGCCGTGCTTTGATCATTAACCACAAGACTTTGCTTTTCAACAGAAGCCTTGTTCATCTGCCACTTAGGCGTGCCACACAGGCAATTCATGCCATGCGACTGATGTCCATCGATATACAACCTCTGAGCTCGTACTTCTCAGAGAAGGGCGTTAGCAAGAGAATAAATTCTCCACCGCCAAACAGATGTATATTTAATAGAGATCAATCAACACAGAATAAAATCCAATGTCAGACACACAGTCCATTTACAAGTTCGTTCTGGGTCTGAACGAAACCGGAGGCACTTTCCTCGCATATCCATCGATCTCCAAGTACGCCTGGACGATCACCAACTGATTCCCTCATCTTGGGTGTCCAGCCCAATCAAGATCATCAGTAATCACCAAAATTATGTGAAGACTTCCGGTCTTCAACCACCGTCTTCATCTTCGACTTATCGTCGAATCGGTTATTCAGAATGGGTATAAACCCGGCCTTTCCGAATAACCCACGTATATAATAAACAAATGTTACACAAACCCAACATACGCCTCATTCCAATTCAGAATATTCTTTTATTCAAATTTTCACATTCTTAGGGAAAGGTTCCAATTAATTTTATCAAAGATAAATTCTTCTAAATTTATTCTTTAATCTTCCTATGGATATCATTTCAAACTATATTATTGAATTCCAAACTAGTCGGGATTAGCAAACCACACCAAAGTAATTATTTGTTTTATTTCCCAATCCCTACCTATTCATCCCATGGAGAAAAGATGTTATTACCCCCTAACTAACACCACGGTGTTGTTGGTAAATATTAATTACCATTTCACGTTCAAATCTAATTAAAGATTTAACTATCGCTTTGAAGCAAAACTGGTGATACTCCATCCTTGATCACTTTCCAAATTTGATAATTTAAATTATCAATTCACATTTCAATTTAATTACAGATTCATTAAAACTCCACTTCGTTTTAATCTTTCCCACAAATCAATATCCTGTATTTAACTGGGTTAAAGAATCAATGTCACCTAAAACACGACTCACGATAAACCCAAAATAACTTTCTATTGTTAATTGTGTTAAAGAACAGGTGTTATTCAAAACACCGCTCACGATAAACCCAAAACCAATTTAAATTCAATTACAATTACTATTATTTAATTGGTACACTTCATTAAATCTAAATAGAAAGATTTAATCCTTTCTACTCTGGGTCCAAGAACAGTGTTATTCAAGACACCATTCACGACGAACCCAAAATCCCATATGATTTTAAATACAAGACTCTGAATAGAAAATATATCGGCTTATATTGAATATCAAATTTTGAAACCAACAAATATCATATTGGAAATAACGATATATATATCTCTCAAATTTCCAAAACCATATATATATAATCACGAAATCCAACATCGAAATATTCCAAAGATAATTTCGATTCAAATCCATTCCAATTCGTATATTGGAATTTCTGATTATTTAAAAAAAATTCTTTAAATCCAATTTTATTTGTTTAAAAATAATTAGATTTTTATTCTAGTTCAAAACTAGTTCATTTTGATAAAAATATATTTTTATCCTTTCAAATGTGGAACTTTTCATCCCAGTTCTTTCCAATTCATATATTATGATTTTACACAAATTATTGATATTTTTAATAATTTTATCAAGGCCCGTACAGTCGATTTCCATCAACGGCCATCGAACTGCACTTACAACGACATTTTCCAAATTTGATTTGGACATAATTTCAAATCCAACATTTAGATTTCAAATTTCTAATATTCATTGGAAAGCTCTTTTCGATACGAACCCAACGGTTCTGTTTTTAGGAGAATCCGATGGTCAGATCTCCCGTAATGTCCATTCGAAGTCAATGGTCGAAATTCACGAACTGTCGCGGCGTAGCGCGTTCTATTCAGGCCATTATAGATATATATTATATATATGTATATATATATTATATATTTCGTCGATTTCCTTTTAAGATGCATTTTATAAATCGATTTAAATTCGTTTTCGAAATGATTTCAAATTCATATTCTATTTCGAATCGAAATTGAATATTCCACATCATCAATATACAAATGATAATATTTTCAAAACGTTATATTTTGAAATCATTTCCTTTTCTATAATCATTATAAAAATGAATATAATCGATATAAATATCGTTCGCGTCAAAATGGCGCATCTCTAATCAACACGGCTTTATATATTTCAATAAATTCGTTATTATATTCAACAAATGAATATTTATTCTATTCAACACATGAATCTATATTTCTTTCAACACATGAGCATCGCCAACACATGACTATTTTTATTATTTAATATATTTTATAAAATTATGGTATCTATCGTTTGATTTTTAATCAGACTCCAACTGTAAAGTAGTAAGAGAATGATTCCCTAAGTATTAACCCTGAAGGCCGAAACCAACATCAGATCAATACCCAGGAAACCACTCATCATCTAGTTTCCAGTTAGTTTCTAATCTTAAACATGATAAAGATGTAAATTTTATTGTTAAAATATTTTACTCAACACATGATAAATTTCAATACATGAATATTCTCAACACATGAGCATCGTCAACGCATGACTATTTTTCTATTCAATACATGAATCTTTATTTTATAATATTCTTTATTTTCCCGATTGGAATGAGGCCAAATCAATAACCATATAATGTTAATTATATGGTTTCCATACAACACATGTATATAAATTGCAATGATAAATAATCAACCATCATCCAAAGTGCACCAAACAACTGCATAAGCATTAAATATAAATAATTAATGCTTACACAGTCTATTGACCAATCGATCGACATACAACTAAGTAATTGGGATTAGTGTGCGCCAAATATCATCCCAACACCCGTGTGGGGTTTCAATCCGCAAACACTGAATATTATTTGTGCAGTTAGGCGACTGTAAAATTTATCGTCCCAATCAATATCCTTCAAATAGGTGTACATAAACAAACCGTCTAGTTTGTAAATGAATATTTATTTATTCACAATCACTAGATTCATATTCATGTTAAAAATTGTATTTTTAACGATAATTAATTTATTTCAACACATGAATATTCTTTATCCATTTCACATCAACATCACAAACAAACTTCACAACACATCAAATAAGCATATAAGTCGTTCATGGTCTGTGGACGACGGGTGTCGGGTGCTGCTAAGCACCGTCTTCATCCTAGTATATAATTTTAACTAGAAAACAAGATTTAAAGTTAGAAGTTCTCACCGACTGGCTAAATCAAACGCCATGACTCTTCTTATGTAGAAATCTTCGTCGTGCCCGCCTTTTGTCAAATTCGTCTTCCGTGGCCACTATATATATAAAAATAACATTTTTAATTCGCTCTATATGGTTAAAAATCACATTTTTATACCGCTACTATATAGATAAAAATTCTATTTTTACCTCGCTACTATATAGATAAAAATTCTATTTTTACATCGCTACTATATAAATAAAAATTCTATTTTTTTAACGGTGTTCATATAATAAAGATTATATTTTTATCACGCTATTCTCTATATAAAAATTATATTTTTATATATCTACTTCTAATATAAAGAAAGAATTTTTATGTCATCGCTATTAAAATAACATTTTTATCTCAATATATATATAATAAAAATCAGATTTTTATTTCGCTACATATATAAAAATATAATCTTTTCGTATTCAAAAATCTCGTCCTTCATATTATAAAAATATTGTCTTTCATATTATAAAAATATCGCCTTTTCTATTATAAAAATATCGCCTTTTCTATTATAAAAATATTGCCTTATAAAAACCACAACTTTCAAGCGATAAAAATCCAATCTTTCTATAATCAAACATCTTAACTTTCTTTATATAAAAATCTAACCATACTATAATTAAAAATCTAATCCTTTTATGGCTTAAAAATATAATAATTACTTCGCTATTGTATGTTTAAAACTGAAATACAACATTGAAATGTAAATGAATAATTAAAACTCACATTTTTTTTGCACTTCGGGTGGTGGAAGAGGCTGTTGGGGGTGGCTAGGTGGAGGGGAAGTGGAGGCCGCGGAACAGGGTGGTGCTGGGGGGGTTGCGGCGTCGGCTAGGGTTTAGGGGGAAATGAGGAGGGGGCGCTCAGCGCGAGGAGGAAGGGGGAGGAAAGCAGCGAGAGGGGGTTGCGGAGGTGGCGCCCCACCATGAGGCAGCGGCGGACCAATCGGGGAGGGGGGCAGCGGCGAATCGCGATCCCCCTTTCTTTATTTTTTATTTTTTTCTGTATAAAGTTAATGACTGGGTGGGGGGGGGGCTGAGAGGATATAAGGAGAAAGGGGAGGATGTTTTTATTTTTTATTTAATTAATTAATTTCAAAAAGCAACTTTTTATTTCGACTTCGAAATCGAGCTCATCGCCTGTCGTCCATAGCTAATTACCCCCATTCCGAACACAGTGGGATACGTATCACAGGCTGATTCAACTGTTTCGATCAATATTCGACAAAATCAAAATATAACTCTATATATTGAATTTGAACGCGCATTTCAATTTACTGGGGCCACATACTAACTTGAAAAATTCGTGAAAAATATTTTCTAACTTCGTATTGTTGATACGGTCCTAAGAAAACCAGTTTCGTTAAATTCTGAGGCCGTTTGAAAAATGGCCGTTTTCCAGTCGATTAAAATCAACTAAAACTGGTCAAACGCGTTTTCCTTTGCCACGCTCACATATTGATTCAAAAAATTTATGAATTTTGGAATCTAGCAATATCTTGACATCAAGGATCCAACAAAAGTGGTTTCGTCGAAAACTGAGGTCGTTTGCAAAATTTCCATTTTTAAGGGCTAGAATTCCATAGCGACTATTCTGAATTTTCAACTGGGCATAACTTTTGATTCCTGCTATGAAATTTCAATTTTTCGGATTCGTTGGAAAGATATTCTCAATTAGATTCAAATATTTTTGGTTTCGCTGAAATACGGTTTGTTTTGTATCCTGTACATTCATTTGAACTTTGAAATCGAATTAACGAACTACCGCGCCATTTTCAGTTCCTTTTATAATTATAAATAAATATTTCTATTCTAACGACGATCTATATAAATATATACGTTCGAATTCCATTCAAAATAAATTTCTCATTGTTATTATTTAAAATAATTCATTTTAAACATTCAAAATTCACTAAAATTGCCAAAATAAAAATTTTAAATTGGCTCAAAATTTCCGGGTTGTTACATTAGCGCCAATCTAAATGGATTGTTGGTTCCTATAAGGAAATCAGAATCAGAATCTCACTCAGTAGAAGGGATAAAATATAATAACTTAATATAGATATACCTTTAATTTAAAACCATCGTAAATGTCAGTTACAACGAGTCTCATGCAATAATAGGTACGTCAACATTAATTATCCTAACATAATAATACTGCCATAATGCCTAATTGTCATGGATCCTCCATCGTTAAGCTCCATCTCCAAAGTATCATTGATCTAAGTGTTCCCACCTACTGTCCTGTTTATATGTTAAGAGGAGGGAGGTCAGAACATAAAGTTCCGGTGAATGGAAATAACATGTGCTTAAAGGATATATTCTATATTTGGCCGATTAAGTATTTCAAAGTATGTCTACGTAAACACACTAGCATACACAAACAATCTTATATTTTAATTAATGAGTTAGGGATCCGAATCTGTCGTTTATAACCTTTGCTAATGGATTTAGGAGGGATCAGCGATCACTTAAGACCCAATGAGTGTGGATTCCTATGATCTCTTATGGCCATAAGGTGGACCCTTAGCCAATTAAGACCCTGTCCTATCATATCACATTATAAATGTATATATTCTCACAAGTAATATAAGAAGTAGTATATCGGCGCTAAGTACCGAGTTAGGGTTGGACCGCATATAACCATTTAAGAACCCTTTGGCGAATGCCTCATACTTAACTGATATAATGACAATAGACCTATGCCACTTAAGACTTCCCTTAAATGGTGGTTAATAATTTCATGCATTATCCAACGTATACCTACCCATCCCTAGGCTGGCCCTTACATAGCTCCTAGAGGAAGTGGACATTCTGGTAAATAACCCTACTCCACTATCGCCATGACTAAACCACTTCAGAAAAGGAGGACCCATAGACCACTTGGAATCTAATAAGGGAGGGTCCCATGACTTTGGCCCAAGCCAAGGAATAAACCTTTGGAATTGGACTTGTCCTAACCACTAAAGACCCTAACTAGATAAGAAGAAAGTTAGCCACTTAAGACTGTAACGATACGGATTTTTCCCGAACCTAGTTGATCGCTAAACCGTCCAAGACCGTTCGAATCCCGCATACGCTAACATTGGGCATACAACACATCAGAACAAATAACAGAAGACTTTTATATACATCATAATAATGTTACACCAGAGTACAGAATATCAGAGTATATCGAAAAATAATAATATAGCGGAAGATTTATTTACAATAAATGTGATACAATGCAGCGAAAACAAATAAAATAACACAGCAGAAGACTATCAGTACTCTGGACACAGTTTTCACTTCGATCAAGAATCTTGCTAAACATATCTGTAAAATAAAACTACTCGACTGCCCGTGTGGAAAATAGAAAGCACCCAAGTTTGCAAGGGAAAAACAAACAACAGGTTAGTCATGGGACTAGTGTGAAAAACTATAAACAGTTATAAACTTATATAAATGATAAGGCAAATCACAGGATCACGCCGCTAACGCGGAAATGGTTTACCCCCATGAATGCCAGTGAATAAACAACAATCAATATAGATATATGGATCTACTATGCATCAATCAACATGCAATATCCCAATCTACCCATTTAGATTAATCACCACACTTAGATTTTCCAAATCCAATTCAATTTACAAAAATTATTCCTTTGGACTTTCTTTCTCGATTTTTATTTCAAATCATTTTAAATACATATCTAGCTTTTATATCAAAGTAGATTTCACTTCGGGATCTCAAATCAAATCATTTGGAAATATGAATTCCAAAACAAATGCATACAAATAAGTATGCAACCAAATATCGGGCTCCCTTCAGACAAGGCAAAGGGCACGTACCTAAGCAACTCAATATATATATATATATATGCACCTCCCACACATGGAGCAGGCTACACACTGACCACTCAACGTAAGGCACTGGATCCCACACATACTTTTAGTAGACCGGGTTACCAAATCTTTAGCCACATACCAAATCATTTCATATCCCGAAGTAGGGAAAATCATTTCACAACATAATCACAAGTATAGTCAAATCTATAGTACTTCCCATCAGCAGTTCACATATATGATCAGTCACTATTAATCTCATAACCTTTGAGCTCGTACGTCTCAAAGAAGGGTGTTAAGCAAGAGAATAAATTCTACGCAACAAAATAGATACATCATTAATAGCAACTAATTAAATATGTGATGAACTACAATGTAAAACTATAATACATTTCCAAATCATTTCGAAATCATTAGGTTTTAGCCCTCGAAATCCTTTCTGTTTTATAAACATTTTTATAAAACATTCCCTACCTAAAATGGGAAATACTATACTTTTAACTTAAGAAAAATATCATTTCAAAGTCATTCATTAAATTTGAAATGAACATAACAACGTCGCTACACATCTCATAGTCAGATCGTGAAGTCTTTCACAAGATGTTTGCCTACCAGTATTTCTACCCAACTGTAACAACCCGTAAAATGCGGGCCAGTTTGAAATTTTTATTTTGGCAATTTTAGCTGAATTTGAATATTTAAATTGAATTATTTTAAATAATATCGACGAGAAATTTATTTCGAATAGAATTCGAACGTATATATTATATACGTCGTCGTTAGAATATAAATATTTATATATAATTATAAATGGAATTGAAAATGGCGCGGTAGTTCGATAATTCGATTTCAAACTTCAATTGAATGTACCGGGTGCAAAACAATCCGGATTTTAGTGAAACCAAAAATAATAGGATCTAATTGTGAATATCTTTCCAACGAATCCGAATAATTGAAATTTCATAGCGGGAATCAAAAGATATGTCCAGTTGAAAATTCTAAATAGTCGCTATGGAATTCAGGCCCTTAAAAATGGACATTTTGCAAATGACCTCGGATTTCGACGAAACCAGTTTTGTTGGGTCCGTGGTGTAAAATTATTGCTAGGTTTCAAATTTCATAATTTTTCGAATCAATATGTGAGCGTGGCAAAGGAAAACGCGTTTGACCAGTTTCAGTTGATTTTAATCGACTGGAAAATGGCCATTTTTCCAATGGTCTCAAAATTCGACGAAATTAGTTTTGTTAGGACCGTATCGTCAATACGAAGCTAGAAATTATTTTTCAGGAATTTATAGAGTTCGTATGTGACCCCAGTAAATTGAAATGCGCGTTTAAAATTCAATATATAGAGTTATATGTTGATTTTGACGGAAACTGATCGAAACAGTCGAATCAGCTTACGATACATATCCCATTGTGTTCGGAATGGAGGTAATTAGCTATGGACGACAGGCGGTGGGCCTCGTTTCGAGGTCGAAATAAAAAGTCAACTTTTTGGTAAATAAAATAATTAAATAAAATAAAAAGAAAATATCCACACCCCCCCCTTCCTTTTCTCCTTAACCAGCCCCCCCCCATTGAAATCATTTTCAAATGGAAAAAAAAAGAAAAAAAAAAGAAAAAAAAAAAAATAATCGCGATGACCCACCGTCCTCTAGGCGGACCTCGTCGCCTCCGCCCTAGGGCCTACCGCGCCACCTCCAGGCCCCCTCTGCGCCACCCTCCGCCTTCGATTGACCCCCCCCGGCCGACGTTGAAGCCCCTTCCAATTCCCCAGACCCGCGACTCCCCCAAACCCCCCCCCTTCGTCTTAAACCTCCTCCTCCGGCTCTGCTCCGCCAAACCGAGCCCCCCACCGAAGAAACCGACGCAGCCACTCCCCGCCTCCCACCTGAAGGCCGACGCCCCCACACCCCCCCCCCTTCGAGGCCCTGAAACCCTAGAAAACCTTACTGTAAGTTTTTTTATTTTATTTTATTTTATTTTATTTATTTTTCAATTTTCAGTTATCGTTTTATTTGATTTTAAAATTGATTTTTAACTATGGAAAGATTGGATATTTTTATCATTGTAAAGAGGCTATTTTTCATAGCAAAAAGAAATGATTTTCAAAATATAAAAGTTGAATTTTTATATTCATGAAGGTGAGATTTTTTTTGAATAAAAATATGATTTTTATAACTTTAAAGTATTAAAAATATAATCTTTGCATAGTAGGAATATTAAAAATATAGTCTTTACTATATAGCAATTATAAAGATATGATTTTTATATTTTTAAAGTAGTAAAAATATCATCTTTATATATGTAGAAAAATAAAAATGAGATTTTTATAAAAATGAAATCTTTAAATTTGAAAAGGCGAAGTCTATGTGTTTATAAAGGCGAAATCTTTATTTTAGAAAAGGCGAAATCTTTATTTTAGAAAAGGCGAAATCTTTAGGTGGAAAATAGCGTGATAAAAATATAATTTTTATCTATATAGCATAGTAGAAATATGATTTCTATATATTGAATAGCATAGTAAAAATTCGATTTTTATATATTGAATAGCATAGTAAAAATTCGATTTTTATATATTGAATAGCATAATAAAAATATGATTTTTATATATTGAACTTCGAAGTAAAAATATGATTTTTATATATTGAATAGCGAATTAAAAATTCGATTTTTACATATGTAGTGAAAGCGGACAACGAAGGAGACAAGAAGGCGAGAAAGGCGAAGATTTCTATAAAGGAAGAGTCGTAGTAGTTGGATAGCTATAGGTGAGAACTCCTCACTCAAAAATTCCTTTTTCTAGTTATATATATATATACTAGGATGCAGACGGTGCTTAGTAGCACCCGACACAATCGTCCACAGACCATGGACTTGTTTGTTTGGTTGCGTAGATTAGTTGGATGATTTGATTTGGAATTGAATTGTTTGGTGAAATAAATTGATTTGATTGATGTGTGAATGGCGTGGGCCTTCACTAGACCGGGGATAAGGCTAGGCCTTGTCCCGTTTCTAGTATCGTGCCGTTATGCTGCCGAAATTTTCTAAAATAAGTTAGAAAATAAAAATATCATTTTATTGTGTAAATGAATAATAGAAATTCATATGTTGGAATAAAATGTTTTATCGTTAAAAATATAATTTTTAACGTGAGAATGAATATAGTGAAAGTGAATAAAATAAAATATTCATTTACAAACCAGACGGTTTGTTTATGTACACCTATTTGAAGGACATTGATTGGGTCGATAAATTTTACACATCGCCCAACAGCACAAATAAAATATGTGTTTGATTGTTTGAAACCCCACACGGGTGTTGGGATGAAATTTGAAGTTCACTCATCCCGATTGATTGAATATGTCGATCGGTTGATTGACAGGCTGTTTTAAGCGTTGGATATCTATATTTGATGCTTATACAGTGTAGTGCACTTTGGTTGATGGTTGATTATTTTTCCATGCTATTATATACATGTGTTGTATGAAAATCCATATAATTAACTTTATATGGTAATTGATTGGGCCTCATTCCAGTTTTAAAATAGAAATGTTTGAAATAGAAATATTCGAAATGGAATATTTGAAAATATCAATATATGAAGCCGTGTTGATTAGATTGACGCCATTTTGACGTGAACGATATTTATATCGATTTTATTCATTTTGAAATGAATTGAATTGAAAACGATTTCGAAATGAATTGAATTGAAAACGATTTCGAAATGAATTGAATTGAAAACGATTTCGAAATGAATTGAATTGAAAACGATTTCGAAATGAATTGAATTGAAAACGATTTCGAAATGAATTGAATTGAAAACGATTTCGAAATGAATGGAATTGAAAATGATTTCGAAATGAATTGAATTGAAAACGATTTCGAAATGAATTGAATTGAAAACGATTTCGAAATGAATGGAATTGAAAATGATTTCGAAATGAATTGAATTGAAAACGATTTCGAAATGAATTGAATTGAAAACGATTTCGAAATGAATTGAATTGAAAACGATTTCGAAATGAATTGAATTGAAAACGATTTCGAAATGAGTTGAATTGAAAACGATTTCGAAATGAATTGAATTGAAAACGATTTCGAAATGAATTGAATTGAAAACGAATTCAAATGGAATTGAAAGCGAATTGAAATGAATTCAAATTGAATAGAAATGAATTTTAAAACGAATTTATAAAGAAGAATTCAATTTTGATTTGAATTGAAATGGAAGTTGAAATTGCTTTTGAAACGAATTTAAAACTATTTATATAATTCGTTTTAAATAGA
This sequence comes from Allium sativum, assembly GCA_030737875.1. Lineage (NCBI taxonomy): Eukaryota > Viridiplantae > Streptophyta > Magnoliopsida > Asparagales > Amaryllidaceae > Allium > Allium sativum. The sequence continues at coordinate 884,919,468 of CM060915.1, read as the reverse complement.
AATCGACGAAATATATTATATATATTATATATATAATATAATGGCCTGAATAGAACACGCCGCGCAGCGGCAGTTCGTGAATTTCGACCATTTATTTCAAACGGACATTACGGGAGATCCGACCGTCGGATTCTCCTAAAACCAGAACCGTTGGGTTCGTATCGAAAAGAGCTTTCTAATGAATGTTAGAAATTTGAAATCTAACGGTTGGATTTGGAGATACATCCAAATCAAATTTGAAAAAGGTCGCTGTAAGTGCAGTTCGATGGCCATTGGTGGAAATCGACTGTACGGGCCTTGATAAAATTATTAAAAATAGTAATAATTTGTGTAAAATCATAAGAAATGATTTAGAAAGGATTGGGATGAAAAACTCCATATTGGAAAGGATAAAAATAGATTTTTATCGAAATGAACTAGTTTTGAACTAGAATTATAATTCTATTTATTTTTAAATAAATAAATTGAATTTGAAAAGGGTTTTGAAAATAACCAAAATTTCCAATGATTGCATTGGAGTGGATTTGAATCGAAATTGTCTTCGGAATATTTCGATGTTGGAATTCGTGATTATACAGATGTTGTTATGGAAATTTGAAAGATATATATTTATATCGTTATTTCCAATACGACATTTGTTAGTCGTAGAATTTGATATTGAATATAAGCCGATATATTTTCTATTCAGAGCCTTGTATTGAATATCGAATGTGATTTGGGTTTGTGGTGAATGGTGTCTTCACTAACACTGTTCTTGAACCCAGTTGAGAAATGATTAAATCTTCTTATTTAGATTTAATGAAGTGTACCAATTAAACGATATTTAATTGGAATTGAATTGGTATTGATTTTTGGGTTTATATTGAACAGTGTTTTAAATAACACTTGTTCTTTAACCCGATAATTAATGGAATGTGATTTTGGGTTTATCGTGAACCGTGTTTTAAATGACACTGATTCTTTAACCCAGTTAAAGATTAAAACTAAGTGGAGTTTTAATGAATCTTTAATTAGATTGAAATGATCGAAAATGGAGTATCACCAGTTTTGCTCCAGGCGATGGTTAAATCTTTAATTAGATTTGAACGTGAAATGGTAATTGAATTTACCGATAACACTGTGGTGTTAGATATGAAGTATTACCAGTTTTACTTCATGGGATGAATAGGTTGGGATTGGGAAATAAAATAAATGATTACTTCGGTGTGGTTCGATAATCCCGACTAGTTGGAATTGATATTCAAAGGAGATTGAAGAATAAATTTAAAGAATTTATCTTGGATAAAATTAATGGGAACTTTTTTCCAAAGTATAGGAATATTTGAATAAAAGAATATTATGAATTGGAATGAGGCGTATGTTGTGTTTGTGTAACACTTTTATAATATATACGCGAGTTATTCAGAAAGACCGGGTTTATCCCATTCTGAATAACTGATTCGACGTGGTGTCGAAGATGAAGACGGTGGTTGAAGACCGGAAGTCTTCACGTCGTTTGGGTGATTACTGATGATCTTGATTGGGCTGTACACCCAAGAAGATGGAAACAGTTGGCGATCGTCCAGACGTACTTGGAGATCGATGGATATGCGGGGTACTAGGTGCCTCCGGTTTCGTTCAGACCCAGAATGGACTTGTAAATGGACTGTGTGTCTGACATTGGATTTTAGTCCGTGTGATTGATCTCTATTAAATATATATCTGTTTGGCGGCGGAGAATTTATTCTCTTGCTTAACGCCCTTCTCCGAGACGTACGAGCTCAGGGGTTATATATTGATGGATATCAAACGCATGGAGTGAATTGCCTGTGTGGCATGCCTAAGTGGCAATTGATCGAGGCTTCTGTTGAAAAGCAAAGTCTCGTGGTGATGATCAAAGCACAGCCTGTGTGGCACAGCTTTGTGTAACGTGAATTCGCGAGCCTCACACCCCGGTTGTGAACCAAAAACGGGAGAGGACCTCAGGGAGGGCATGCGTTTCCTTCTAGCTAGGGTGGTGTCAGTGACCTACCAGCCCTGACATTTATATACTTTTCACCTGTGTGGTTGTTGCTGTTGTGAGGCGCCTCGGTTTGATCGGACGATCCGGGTCCGATGGAGTCATTCGTTGGCTCATTTACGCCCCAAAGGGCGGGGAAACGTAGTGTTCAGGCATTTTAATCCACATCGGTGGACCGGCCCTGACGATCCAAGGGTCACTCGAGCTCTGATCCTGAGACATGGGCTAGATTGTCTCGAATCGGTTGAGGACTATCTTTTGCCTCGGTTCATAGATGGAAATCCAATTTCCAAATACGTGACATTTGCGGTTTTAATTGTAGAACTAGTATGGCGACATGATATATGGTACCCATGCCGCCTATGATTGATATTTATGATTTGAAATTGTTTTGACACTATACACTTATAGTAGTATCAAATGATCTGTTTTAAACGTACTAAGCATGTTTGGCTATTATAAGGGAAAACCCTATCCTCGGCTGCGTTGCATTGTGTGATGGGACCTGGGTCTTATAATAGCTTCATTTTTAGAAAAGCATTGCGTTGTTTACTTTTATGCACTGGTGTTCTTGGGAGGAAACCCGTTCTGTGTTATATGGCGTGGTCCCTTGATTTACCTAACTTTGAAAATAAAGATTAATAACTGTTTTAGTTCTCACACCAGTCCCATGACTGACCTGGAGTTTATTGTTTTGACCTAAACTCTGGGTGCCCCTATTTTGACACGGGCAGCTAGTAGTTTAGCTTTTGCAGATTTATATTCACAGGATCCTGGTTTACAGCTGGAACGATATCCGGAAAGCTTTGTATCCGTATATCTACTTCTAGTTGTGTATTGTATTATTTTCCGCTGCTATGTATTTAAATGTAGTTTAAATCTCTGATATTTCTGTGTAATATTCATTTATACTCTGTATATTCTTGTAATCTGATGCATTGTTGTAATATACAACGAAATGTTCTTTTATATGCGTTCTGATTTGTCGTGTTCTCAAACGATAGGGCGTTTTGAGCGGCCTGAATCGGTTTAGCGACTGGTTCGGACCGAGCGAAATTCCTTCTCGTCACAGTTGGTATCAGAGCTTTGGTTTACAAAGCAGAGAACAAGGCACATTAGAACCGTACGAAAGAATTCATCAGAAATTGGATTAGTAATATCCAACGAGAATGACTTGTTAGAGATGGGATCAGTAGTATCCTAGAACGAGTGTGAAGAGTATATTTTTGAAAATGAAAACAATTTTTTTGTTTTGAAAATTTAAATCAATTATTCGTATTTGATTATTTATTTGTATTGATTTTGGACAATTCAGTATATAAAGAATTTGCATATACGCCTTGCAAACGTATATTCAAAGTTTTAATATACTGGATAGATATGGAATCACATTCTAGTCGCCCGGAGATGGTACTGATGATTGTCATGACATCATCAGTATTTATGTTCGTGTTTCGAAGGTGTGATTTTCTATATATTTCCATTAGGCTGGTGTGAGAACCAAAACTTATATATAGCTACAATACATTGTTGTGATTTGGCATCAAAAATCTGATTTTTGACTATGTATCAAAGTTATGAATTTGAAACTCTAATCCACTAATTGATTGATGTTTGTGTTGTTTGTTTATTTGTTTGATAATTTTGAACCATTTAGCCTAATTGAATCAAATATTGAATCGTATTTAAATTGGTTGCATTTGCTTGCATATGCATATATATCATTGAACAGGTCATAGCAAGGAGGCTAGAGCCAGAGAATAAAATTTGTTTGCCCGACAAATAGGTACATGTTTACTACATAATTTACTGTTTTGTTTGGGTGATGATGATTTTATGAGCCTATTGGCTAGCCGCTTGGATTTTTCTTTTTCTTTTTGAGATCTGAAGGACCGGGGAAGCTATTTGAAATTCCCCGATGCTCCCATTGCAGGGGAGGTTATGGCGAAATTTTTCGAAAATTTAGGGTGTTAGCCAAATTTTTGAAATTTTGAAAATTCTCAGAAACTAAAGAGTTGGAGAATAGAAGCCAGATCGAGCGTAGAGTTGAATAATCAAACCGCTTTCGACTTTGTTCCTTTTCGGGGACGAAAAGTTTTAAGTGGGGGAGATTGTAACAACCCGTAAAATGCGGGCCAGTTTGAAATTTTTATTTTGGCAATTTTAGCTGAATTTGAATAGTTAAATTGAATTATTTTAAATAATATCGACGAGAAATTTATTTCGAATAGAATTCGAACGTATATATTATATACGTCGTCGTTAGAATATAAATATTTATATATAATTATAAATGGAATTGAAAATGGCGCGGTAGTTCGATAATTCGATTACAAACTTCAATTGAATGTACCGGGTGCAAAACAATCCGGATTTTAGTGAAACCAAAAATAATAGGATCTAATTGTGAATATCTTTCCAACGAATCCGAATAATTGAAATTTCATAGCGGGAATCAAAAGATATGTCCAGTTGAAAATTCTAAATAGTCGCTATGGAATTCAGGCCCTTAAAAATGGACATTTTGCAAATGACCTCGGATTTCGACGAAACCAGTTTTGTTGGGTCCGTGGTGTAAAATTATTGCTAGGTTTCAAATTTCATAATTTTTCGAATCAATATGTGAGCGTGGCAAAGGAAAACGCGTTTGACCAGTTTCAGTTGATTTTAATCGACTGGAAAATGGCCATTTTTCCAATGGTCTCAAAATTCGACGAAATTAGTTTTGTTAGGACCGTATCGTCAATACGAAGCTAGAAATTATTTTTCAGGAATTTATAGAGTTCGTATGTGACCCCAGTAAATTGAAATGCGCGTTTAAAATTCAATATATAGAGTTATATGTTGATTTTGACGGAAACTGATCGAAACAGTCGAATCAGCTTACGATACATATCCCATTGTGTTCGGAATGGAGGTAATTAGCTATGGACGACAGGCGGTGGGCCTCGTTTCGAGGTCGAAATAAAAAGTCAACTTTTTGGTAAATAAAATAATTAAATAAAATAAAAAGAAAATATCCACACCCCCCCTTCCTTTTCTCCTTAACCAGCCCCCCCCCCCCCCCATTGAAATCATTTTCAAATGGAAAAAAAAAGAAAAAAAAAAGAAAAATAAAAAATAATCGCGATGACCCACCGTCCTCTAGGCGGACCTCGTCGCCTCCGCCCTAGGGCCTACCGCGCCACCTCCAGGCCCCCTCTGCGCCACCCTCCGCCTTCGATTGACCCCCCCCGGCCGACGTTGAAGCCCCTTCCAATTCCCCAGACCCGCGACTCCCCCAAACCCCCCCCTTCGTCTTAAACCTCCTCCTCCGGCTCTGCTCCGCCAAACCGAGCCCCCCACCGAAGAAACCGACGCAGCCACTCCCCGCCTCCCACCTGAAGGCCGACGCCCCCACACCCCCCCCTTCGAGGCCCTGAAACCCTAGAAAACCTTACTGTAAGTTTTTTTATTTTATTTTATTTTATTTTATTTATTTTTCAATTTTCAGTTATCGTTTTATTTGATTTTAAAATTGATTTTTAACTATGGAAAGATTGGATATTTTTATCATTGTAAAGAGGCTATTTTTCATAGCAAAAAGAAATGATTTTCAAAATATAAAAGTTGAATTTTTATATTCATGAAGGTGAGATTTTTTTTGAATAAAAATATGATTTTTATAACTTTAAAGTATTAAAAATATAATCTTTGCATAGTAGGAATATTAAAAATATAGTCTTTACTATATAGCAATTATAAAGATATGATTTTTATATTTTTAAAGTAGTAAAAATATCATCTTTATATATGTAGAAAAATAAAAATGAGATTTTTATAAAAATGAAATCTTTAAATTTGAAAAGGCGAAGTCTATGTGTTTATAAAGGCGAAATCTTTATTTTAGAAAAGGCGAAATCTTTATTTTAGAAAAGGCGAAATCTTTAGGTGGAAAATAGCGTGATAAAAATATAATTTTTATCTATATAGCATAGTAGAAATATGATTTCTATATATTGAATAGCATAGTAAAAATTCGATTTTTATATATTGAATAGCATAGTAAAAATTCGATTTTTATATATTGAATAGCATAATAAAAATATGATTTTTATATATTGAACTTCGAAGTAAAAATATGATTTTTATATATTGAATAGCGAATTAAAAATTCGATTTTTACATATGTAGTGAAAGCGGACAACGAAGGAGACAAGAAGGCGAGAAAGGCGAAGATTTCTATAAAGGAAGAGACGTAGTAGTTGGATAGCTATAGGTGAGAACTCCTCACTCAAAAATTCCTTTTTCTAGTTATATATATATATACTAGGATGCAGACGGTGCTTAGTAGCACCCGACACAATCGTCCACAGACCATGGACTTGTTTGTTTGGTTGCGTAGATTAGTTGGATGATTTGATTTGGAATTGAATTGTTTGGTGAAATAAATTGATTTGATTGATGTGTGAATGGCGTGGGCCTTCACTAGACCGGGGATAAGGCTAGGCCTTGTCCCGTTTCTAGTATCGTGCCGTTATGCTGCCGAAATTTTCTAAAATAAGTTAGAAAATAAAAATATCATTTTATTGTGTAAATGAATAATAGAAATTCATATGTTGGAATAAAATGTTTTATCGTTAAAAATATAATTTTTAACGTGAGAATGAATATAGTGAAAGTGAATAAAATAAAATATTCATTTACAAACCAGACGGTTTGTTTATGTACACCTATTTGAAGGACATTGATTGGGTCGATAAATTTTACACATCGCCCAACAGCACAAATAAAATATGTGTTTGATTGTTTGAAACCCCACACGGGTGTTGGGATGAAATTTGAAGTTCACTCATCCCGATTGATTGAATATGTCGATCGGTTGATTGACAGGCTGTTTTAAGCGTTGGATATCTATATTTGATGCTTATACAGTGTAGTGCACTTTGGTTGATGGTTGATTATTTTTCCATGCTATTATATACATGTGTTGTATGAAAATCCATATAATTAACTTTATATGGTAATTGATTGGGCCTCATTCCAGTTTTAAAATAGAAATGTTTGAAATAGAAATATTCGAAATGGAATATTTGAAAATATCAATATATGAAGCCGTGTTGATTAGATTGACGCCATTTTGACGTGAACGATATTTATATCGATTTTATTCATTTTGAAATGAATTGAATTGAAAACGATTTCGAAATGAATTGAATTGAAAACGATTTCGAAATGAATTGAATTGAAAACGATTTCGAAATGAATTGAATTGAAAACGATTTCGAAATGAATTGAAATGAAAACGATTTCGAAATGAATTGAATTGAAAACGATTTCGAAATGAATTGAATTGAAAACGATTTCGAAATGAATTGAATTGAAAACGATTTCGAAATGAATTGAATTGAAAACGATTTCGAAATGAATTGAATTGAAAACGATTTCGAAATGAATTGAATTGAAAACGATTTCGAAATGAATTGAATTGAAAACGATTTCGAAATGAATTGAATTGAAAACGATTTCGAAATGAGTTGAATTGAAAACGATTTCGAAATGAGTTGAATTGAAAACGATTTCGAAATGAATTGAATTGAAAACGATTTCGAAATGAATTGAATTGAAAACGAATTCAAATGGAATTGAAATGAATTCAAATTGAATTGAAATTTGAATTGAATAGAAATGAATTTTAAAACGAATTTATAAAGAAGAATTCAATTTTGATTTGAATTGAAATGGAAGTTGAAATTGCTTTTGAAACGAATTTAAAACTATTTATATAATTCGTTTTAAATAGAAATCGACGAAATATATTATATATATTATATATATAATATAATGGCCTGAATAGAACGCGCCGCGCAGCGGCAGTTCGTGAATTTCGACCATTTATTTCAAACGGACATTACGGGAGATCCGACCGTCGGATTCTCCTAAAACCGGAACCGTTGGGTTCGTATCGAAAAGAGCTTTCTAATGAATGTTAGAAATTTGAAATCTAACGGTTGGATTTGGAGATACGTCCAAATCAAATTTGAAAAAGGTCGCTGTAAGTGCAGTTCGATGGCCATTGGTGGAAATCAACTGTACGGGCCTTGATAAAATTATTAAAAATAGTAATAATTTGTGTAAAATCATAAGAAATGATTTAGAAAGGATTGGGATGAAAAACTCCATATTGGAAAGGATAAAAATAGATTTTTATCGAAATGAACTAGTTTTGAACTAGAATTATAATTCTATTTATTTTTAAATAAATAAATTGAATTTGAAAAGGGTTTTGAAAATAACCAAAATTTCCAATGATTGCATTGGAGTGGATTTGAATCGAAATTGTCTTCGGAATATTTCGATGTTGGAATTCGTGATTATACAGATGTTGTTATGGAAATTTGAAAGATATATATTTATATCGTTATTTCCAATACGACATTTGTTAGTCGTAGAATTTGATATTGAATATAAGCCGATATATTTTCTATTCAGAGCCTTGTATTGAATATCGAATGTGATTTGGGTTTGTGGTGAATGGTGTCTTCACTAACACTGTTCTTGAACCCAGTTGAGAAATGATTAAATCTTCTTATTTAGATTTAATGAAGTGTACCAATTAAACGATATTTAATTGGAATTGAATTGGTATTGATTTTTGGGTTTATCGTGAACAGTGTTTTAAATAACACTTGTTCTTTAACCCGATAATTAATGGAATGTGATTTTGGGTTTATCGTGAACCGTGTTTTAAATGACACTGATTCTTTAACCCAGTTAAAGATTAAAACTAAGTGGAGTTTTAATGAATCTTTAATTAGATTGAAATGATCGAAAATGGAGTATCACCAGTTTTGCTCCAGGCGATGGTTAAATCTTTAATTAGATTTGAACGTGAAATGGTAATTGAATTTACCGATAACACTGTGGTGTTAGATATGAAGTATTACCAGTTTTACTTCATGGGATGAATAGGTTGGGATTGGGAAATAAAATAAATGATTACTTCGGTGTGGTTCGATAATCCCGACTAGTTGGAATTGATATTCAAAGGAGATTGAAGAATAAATTTAAAGAATTTATCTTGGATAAAATTAATGGGAACTTTTTTCCAAAGTATAGGAATATTTGAATAAAAGAATATTCTGAATTGGAATGAGGCGTATGTTGTGTTTGTGTAACACTTTTATAATATATACGCGAGTTATTCAGAAAGACCGGGTTTATCCCATTCTGAATAACTGATTCGACGTGGTGTCGAAGATGAAGACGGTGGTTGAAGACCGGAAGTCTTCACGTCGTTTGGGTAATTACTGATGATCTTGATTGGGCTGTACACCCAAGAAGATGGAAACAGTTGGCGATCGTCCAGACGTACTTGGAGATCGATGGATATGCGGGGTACTAGGTGCCTCCGGTTTCGTTCAAACCCAGAACGGACTTGTAAATGGACTGTGTGTCTGACATTGGATTTTAGTCCGTGTGATTGATCTCTATTAAATATATATCTGTTTGGCGGCGGAGAATTTATTCTCTTGCTTAACGCCCTTCTCCGAGACGTACGAGCTCAGGGGTTATATATTGATGGATATCAAACGCATGGAGTGAATTGCCTGTGTGGCATGCCTAAGTGGCAATTGATCGAGGCTTCTGTTGAAAAGCAAAGTCTCGTGGTGATGATCAAAGCACAGCCTGTGTGGCACAGCTTTGTGTAACGTGAATTCGCGAGCCTCACACCCCGGTTGTGAACCAAAAACGGGAGAGGACCTCAGGGAGGGCATGCGTTTCCTTCTAGCTAGGGTGGTGTCAGTGACCTACCAGCCCTGACATTTATATACTTTTCACCTGTGTGGTTGTTGCTGTTGCGAGGCGCCTCGGTTTGATCGGATGATCCGGGTCCGATGGAGTCATTCGTTGGCTCATTTACGCCCCAAAGGGCGGGGAAACGTAGTGTTCAGGCATTTTAATCCACATCGGTGGACCGGCCCTGACGATCCAAGGGTCACTCGAGCTCTGATCCTGAGACATGGGCTAGATTGTCTCGAATCGGTTGAGGACTATCTTTTGCCTCGGTTCATAGATGAAAATCCAATTTCCAAATACGTGACATTTGCGGTTTTAATTGTAGAACTAGTATGGCGACATGATATATGGTACCCATGCCGCCTATGATTGATATTTATGATTTGAAATTGTTTTGACACTATACACTTATAGTAGTATCAAATGATCTGTTTTAAACGTACTAAGCATGTTTGGCTATTATAAGGGAAAACCCTATCCTCGGCTGCGTTGCATTGTGTGATGGGACCTGGGTCTTATAATAGCTTCATTTTTAGAAAAGCATTGCGTTGTTTACTTTTATGCACTGGTGTTCTTGGGAGGAAACCCGTTCCGTGTTATACGGCGTGGTCCCTTGATTTACCTAACTTTGAAAATAAAGATTAATAACTGTTTTAGTTCTCACACCAGTCCCATGACTGACCTGGAGTTTATTGTTTTGACCTAAACTCTGGGTGCCCCTATTTTGACACGGGCAGCTAGTAGTTTAGCTTTTGCAGATTTATATTCACAGGATCCTGGTTTACAGCTGGAACGATATCCGGAAAGCTTTGTATCCGTATATCTACTTCTAGTTGTGTATTGTATTATTTTCCGCTGCTATGTATTTAAATGTAGTTTAAATCTCTGATATTTCTGTGTAATATTCATTTATACTCTGTATATTCTTGTAATCTGATGCATTGTTGTAATATACAACGAAATGTTCTTTTATATGCGTTCTGATTTGTCGTGTTCTCAAACGATAGGGCGTTTTGAGCGGCCTGAATCGGTTTAGCGACTGGTTCGGACCGAGCGAAATTCCTTCTCGTCACACCAACCCAATGCTAAATGTAAAAGCATGTTCTGCTCATAAACTAGTCAAGCACAATCCAAACAATCAATCAATCACAACGAGTATCAACAACCAAGTAAATTTGATTCAATCATGTTTTGGTAATTTATGTATTACCATATATTCATTCACCATTTAATTAAAGATCTATTCAAACTCCAATTAGTTTCAATCTCTAAAATCATTTCTTATTGATTGTTCAAATTTCTGGAAATTAATCCTGCTTTAACTGGGTTAAAGAACTAATGTCATTTAAACACAGTTCATGACAAATCCAAAATCCAATTCGATATTAAATACAAGGCTCCGAATAGAAAATATATCGGCTTATATTCAATATCGAATTCTGAAATCAACATATATCGTATTGGAATAACGATATATATATACATATATTCCAAATTCCTCCACAATGTCCGTATAATCATGGAATCCAATATCGAAATATTCCGAAGATAAATTTCGATTTAAGTCGTTCATTTCGATAAAAATATATTTTTATCTTTACAAATATGGAATTTTTCATCCCGATTCTTTCTAAATCATTAATTATGGTTTTACACAAATTATTAATATTTTTAATAATTTTATCAAGGCCCGTTCAGTCGGTTTCTAGTAACGGCCACCGAACTGCACTTACAGCGACTGTTCAAAATTTGATTTGGACATAATTCCAAATCCAACGGTTAGATTTCAAATCTCTCATATTCGTTAGAAAGCTCTTTTAGATATGAATCCAACGGTTCTGGTTTTAAGAGAATCTGCCAGTCGGATCTCCCGTAATGTCCGTTCGAAGTCAATGGTTGAAATTCGCGAACTACCACGGCGCGGCGCGTTCTATTCAGGCCATTATATATATATAATATTTTATATATTTCATTGATTTCCATTTAAAAGGTATTTTATAAATCGTTTTAAATTCGTTTTCAAAATGATTCCAACTTCTTATTCAATTTTAAATCAAAATTGAATATTCCATTACATGACAATTTCATACATCTCATATATATGTTAAAAATAATATTTTTAACCAATATTTATTTCATTCACACTTCATATATATATATAATTTTCACACTGTAATATATATATATATATAATTTTCCACTTCGTATATATATTTTATTCACACAGCATATATATATAATTTTCACATCATAATATATATATAATTTTCCAATTCGTATATATATTATTTTCATTTCATATATATATATATATATCATTTTCATTTCATATATATATATATATATATATATATATTATTTTCCACTTCACATCACATATATATTTTCAATATCGTGTATATATATATATACATATAAATATATATATATAAATATATATATATATATATATATTTTCCATTTCACATCAAATATATATTTTCCATAACGTATACATATATATTTTCCATTTCACATCACATATATATTTTCACACAAAATACAATCAAACAAGTCGTCCATGGTCTGTGGACAACGGGGAGCATTTCATATACGTAGTTATAAAATAAATAACTGTACAGAAAATTTTAGTGAGAGATTCTCACATTGGGATCCACTCCGTCAGTGTTAAATCTGAATTTCTAGTTCGGATCGGGTTTGAATTTGAATTCTCCTTAAATTTTGATTTGCTCTGTTTTTGTTCTGGTCTCTTAAGTGTTGTAGTGCTCTTCATTGTGATTACAACGCACTTCGTTTCGCGTGAATCTGTTTTCTTCTGAAAGAGTTACAATAGTTTAAACTTCTAATACTCTAATTACATGATTAAATCCAAACTATAATTAACCTTAGTTGTTTTCCCTCTAATCTGTCTTCTTCAATCGTTCACCGTGTATCCAAAACCTCTACGTGCGCTACCATTAGGGCCGAACCCTAATCAATCCCTACTACTCCGACGCCCTCAACGCCGCCTCGCTCCGGCTGGAGCAGCACCCCATTCGAACACTCCTTTCCCTCAGAAATCGCACACAAACTGACCGAGTTTTGGCCAGAAAATCTCACGAAACGCCTCTCAATAGTTGATCAAAGCCGTATGATTTTAAAGCTCACGATTCCTCTTTAATTTTCGTTCAACATGCTTTTGATTTTGATTTATAATTTGGGCAAAAATTGAGAAGCAAATTCAGAGCGTATCTGCCTTTGAACAAGAACTGACGGCGGCTTAGGTTATAGTGCTAGGGATTGGGAGATTTATGTGTATTTATATGTAATTTTAATATTATTTTATTCCAAATTTACTTGTTTATCCATTCGAACTCCAAATCAAACCCAACGATTGTCGCCCCTAGCTAAATACCCCCATTGCTAACATAATGGGATATGTTTTATGCGCCAATTCGACTGTTTCAATTAGTTTCCCTTTAAATTAAAATATAAAATAATATACTTCTAATTTAAACATACATTTTAATTTACCTAAGCCACATACTGACTCCAAAAACTCCCAAAAAATTATTTCTAGCTTCGTTTTGATGATACGGTCCTAACAAAACAAATTTCGTTGAATTTGGAGACCGTTTGAAAAATGGCCAATTTCTGGTCGATCCAATTCAACTAAAATTGACAAAACACGTTTTCTTTTGCCACGGTCACATATTGATTTCAAAAATTATGAAATTTGCAAGCTATCAATAATTTGACATTGCGGATCCAAAAAAAGTGGTTTCATCAAAAACGGAGGTTGTTTGCAAAATGGCTAGTTTTAAGGGCTATTTTTCCACAGCGACTATTTTATATTTTAAACTGGACATAACTTTTGATTCCCGCTATATAATTTGGATTTTTCATATTCACTGGAAAGATATTTTCAAATAGATTTAAATATTTCTGGTTTGAATAAAATCCGGTTTATTTTGAATTATGTACATTCAATTGAAATTTGAAATCGAATTTTCAAACTACTTTGCCATTTCCAATTCCTTTTATAATTAAAATAAATATTTATATTCTAACTTCGATTTAAATAAATTTATATGTTCTAATTCTATTTAAAATAAATTTCTCGTTGTTATTATTTAAAATAAATCATTTTAAATATTCAAAATTCATTAAAATTGCTAAAATAAAAATTTTAAATTGATTCTGATTTTCCAGTTTGTTACAATCTCCCCCACTTAAAATCTGTTCATCCTCGAAAAGGAACAGTGCTGAAAATCGTTTTACAAACTAACTCAACTTTCAGTTTGGCTTTCATTCTTCAGCTTTTCAGTTTCTAAGAATTTTCTAATTCTTAAAAAATTTGGTTAACACCCTAAATTTTCGAAAAATTTCGCCATATCCTCCTTTATATGGGGAGCATTGGGAAAATCCCCAAACCTCCACACAGGCCCTCCCATCTCAAAAATTAAAATAAAAAGCCAATCGGCTCATAAAACCATCCAAACCCAATAAATTAGTAAACATGTACCTATTTGTCGGGCATACAATTTTATTCCTCTTCTCTAGCCTCCTGCTATGACCTGTTCAATACACATGTATGTACATGTATGCAATTTCAACCAATTTCAATTCAGTTCAAATTTTGATTCGATTTGGCTAATTCACCTTACATTCCATTATTGGTATTATCAATTCAATATTTTTATTAATCAAATTAATAATCAAACAACATAACCTGCAATCAATTAGTTGGTTAGCATTTCAATCATATAACTTTTATGTATTCAAAATCATATTTTTAAAACCAGATTATATATATAATCACAAATACGATATTTATAAACATATGACTCTCAACTCATTCGAGGGCATTTCTAATGAGTCACTCATTCTAGAATGTTACTGATTCTATCTCTAATGAGGATTCTTTCAAAGGATATTACTAATCCTATCTCTGATGAGTCTTTTATCCTGTTCTAACGAGTTGCACCCCAAAGATTTGAGTTAACCAAAGCTCTGATACCATCTGTAATGATATGGATTTCTCCCGGACCTAATCGATCGCTAAACCGACCAAGGCCGTTTGAATCCCGCATACGCTAACTCTGGGCTGAAACGACCCGTAACTTCCCGTAAAGGAAAGCGTCGGATAGTTCGAGAACAAGCCACAACAGAACGCATACAGAAGAACATTTCACTGTATATTACAACAATGCATCAGATTACAAGAATATACAGAGTATAAAAGAATATTACACAGTAATATCAGAGATTAACAATAAGTTATATAGCAGCGGAAAAATAATACAATACACAACTAGAATGAGATATACGGATACAAAGCTTTCCGGATATCGTTCCAGCTGTAAACCAGGATCCTGTGAATATAAATCTGCAAAACCAAAACTACTAGCTGCCCGTGTCAAAATAGGGGCACCCAGAGTTTAGGTTAAAACAATAAACTCCAGGTCAGTCATGTGACTGGTGTGAGAACTAAAACAGTTATTATCTTTATTTTCAAAGTTAGGTAAATCAAGGGACCACGCCGTATAACACGGAACGGGTTTCCTTCCAAGAATACCAGTGCATAAAACAAACAGCGCAATGCTAAATAAAGAAAAATGAAGCTGTTATAAGACCCAGGTCCCATCACACAATGCAACGCAGCCGAGGATAGGGTTTTCCCTTATAACAGCCAAAGAATGCTTGATACGTTTAAAACAAATCACTTGATACTATTATAAGTGCATAGTGTATAAAACACTTCAAATCATAAGTATCAATCATAGGCGGCATGAGTGCCCCATCCCACTATGTCGCCATACTAGGCTCTACAAATAAAACCGCAAATGTCACGTATTTGGAAATTGGATTTCCGTCTATGAACCGAGGCAAAAGATAGTCCTCAACCGATTCGAGACAATCTAGCCTACCATGTCTCAGGAACAGAGCTCGAGTGTCCCTTGGATCCTCAGGGCCAGTCCACCGATGTGGATTAAACTTAAACCCTGAACATGCGTCTCCCCACCCTATGGGGTGCAAGTCTGGTCCGTCTGCCGACCAGGATGCATCGGCCGAAACCGATATAACCGAGGCGCCTCGCAACAGCAACAACCACATAAGTCAAACTCGTCAGGGCGTGTAAAACCACTGACGCCACTTCTAGCTAGAAAGAAACGCATGCCCTCCCTGACGTCCTCTCCCGTTTTTGGTTCACAACCGGGGTGCGAGGCTCGCGAATTCACGTTACACAAAGCTGTGCCACACAGGCTGTGCTTTGATCATCACCACAAGACTTTGCTTTTCAACAGAAGCCTCGATCAATTGCCACTTAGGCATGCCACACAGGCAATTCACTCCATGCGTTTGATATCCATCAATATATAACCCCTGAGCTCGTACGTCTCAGAGAAGGGCGTTAAGCAAGAGAATAAATTCTCTGCCGCCAAACAGATATATATTTAATAGAGATCAATCACACAGACTAAAATCCAATGTCAGACACACAGTCCATTTACAAGTCCGTTCTGGGTCTGAACGAAACCGGAGGCACCTAGTACCTCGCATATCCATCGATCTCCAAGTACGTCTGGACGATCACAAACTGTTTCCATCTTCTTGGGTGTACAGCCCAATCAAGATCATCAGTAATCACCCAAACGACGTGAAGACTTCCGGTCTTCGACCACCGTCTTCATCTTCGACACCACGTCGAATCAGTTATTCAGAATGGGATAAACCCGGTCTTTCTGAATAACTCGCGTATATATTATAAAAGTGTTACACAAACACAACATACGCCTCATTCCAATTCAGAATATTCTTTTATTCGAATATTCCTATACTTTGGGAAAAGTTCCCATTAATTTTATCCAAGATAAATTCTTTAATCTCCCTTGAATATCAATTCAAACTAGTCGGGATTAGCGAACCACACCGAAGTAATCATTTATTTTATTTCCCAATCCCAACCTATTCATCCCATGAAGTAAAACTGGTTATACTTCATATCTAATACCACGGTGTTATCGGTAAATTCAATTACCATTTCACGTTCAAATCTAATTAAAGATTTAACCATCGCCTGGAGCAAAACTGGTGATACTCCATTTTCGATCATTTCAATCTAATTAAAGATTCATTAAAACTCCACTTAGTTTTAATCTTTAACTGGGTTAAAGAATCAGTGTCATTTAAAACACGGTTCACGATAAACCCAAAATCACATTCCATTAATTATCGGGTTAAAGAACAAGTGTTATTTAAAACACTGTTCACGATAAACCCAAAAATCAATACCAATTCAATTCCAATTAAATATCGTTTAATTGGCACACTTCATTAAATCTAAATAAAAAGATTTAATCTTTTCTCAACTGGGTTCAAGAACAGTGTTAGTGAAGACACCATTCACGACAAACCCAAATCACATTTGATATTCAATACAAGGCTCTGAATAGAAAATATATCGGCTTATATTCAATATCAAATCCTACGACTAACAAATGTCGTATTGGAAATAACGATATAAATATATATCTTTCAAATTTCCATAACAACATCTGTATAATCACGAATTTCAACATCGAAATATTCCGAAGACAATTTCGATTCAAATCCACTCCAATGCAATCATTGGAAATTTTGGTTATTTTCAAAACCCTTTTCAAATTCAATTTATTTATTTAAAAATAAATAGAATTATAATTCTAGTTCAAAACTAGTTCATTTCGATAAAAATCTATTTTTATCTTTTCAAATATGGAGTTTTTCATCCCAAACTTTCACAAATCATTTCTTATGATTTTACACAAATTATTACTATTTTTAATAATTTTATCAAGGCCCGTACAGTCGATTTCCACCAATGGCCATCGAACTGCACGTATAGCGACCTTTTTCAAATTTGATTTGGACATAATTCCAAATCCAACCGTTAGATTTCAAATTTCTAACATTCGCTAGAAAGCTCTTTTCGATACGAACCCAACGGTTCCGGTTTTAGGAGAATCCGACGGTCGGATCTCCCGTAACGTCCATTTGAAATCAATGGTCGAAATTCGCGAACTGCCGCGGCGCGGCGCGTTCTATTCAGGCCATTATATTATATATATAATATATATAATATATACTTCGTCGATTTCTATTTAAAACGAATTATATAAATAGTTTTAAAATTCGTTTCAAAATCTATTTCAACTTCCATCTCAATTCAAAGCAAAATTGAATTCTTCTCTATAAATTCGTTTTAAAATTCATTTCTATTCAATTCAAATTTCAATTCAATTTGAATTCATTTCAATTTGCTTTCAATTCATTTTGAATTCGTTTTCAATTCAATTCATTTCGAAATCGTTTTCAATTCAATTCATTTCGAAATCACTTTCAATTCAATTCACTTTGAATTCGTTTTCAATTCAATTCATTTCGAAATCACTTTCAATTCAATTCACTTTGAATTCGTTTTCAATTCAATTCATTTCGAAATCGCTTTCAATTCACTTTGAATTCGTTTTCAATTCAATTCATTTCGAAATCACTTTCAATTCACTTTGAATTCGTTTTCAATTCAATTCATTTCGAAATCACTTTCAATTCACTTTGAATTCGTTTTCAATTCAATTCATTTCGAAATCACTTTCAATTCAATTCACTTTGAATTCGTTTTCAATTCAATTCATTTCGAAATCACTTTCAATTCAATTCACTTTGAATTCGTTTTCAATTCAATTCATTTCGAAATCGCTTTCAATTCAATTCACTTTGAATTCGTTTTCAATTCAATTCATTTCGAAATCACTTTCAATTCACTTCGCTTTGAATTCGTTTTCAATTCAATTCATTTCGAAATATTTGATTTCAAAATTACTTTTTAATATTCATTTTAAAATGAATAAAATCGATATAAATATCGTTCACGTCAAAATGGCGTCACTCTAATCAACACGGCTTCACATATTGACATTTTCAAATATTCCATTTCGAATATTTCTATTTTAAATATTTCTATTTTAAAACTGGAATGAGGCCCAATCAATTACCATATAAAGTTAATTATATGGATTTTCATACAACACATGTATAATAGCCTTGAAAAATAATCAACCATCAACCAAAGTGCACTACACTGTATAAGCATCAAATATAGATATCTAACGCTTATAACAGCCTGTCAATCAATCGATCGACATATTTAATCAATCAGGATGAGTGAACTTCAAATTTCATCCCAACACCCGTGTGGGGTTTCAAACAATCAAACACAGATTTTATTCGTGCAGTTGGGCGATGTGTAAAATTTATCGTCCCAATCCATATCAGTCAAATCAGTGTACATAAACAAACCGTCTGGTTTGTAAATGAATATTTTATTTTATTCACATTCACGTTAAAAACTATATTTTTAACGATAAAATATTTATTCCAACACATGAATTTTCTTTTCAGTTCATTTATTCAATAAATGACATTTTTATTTTATTTTCTAACATATTTTAGAAAATTTCGGCGGCATAACGGCACGATACTAGAAACGGGACAAGGCCTAGCCTTATCCCCGGTCTAGTGAAAGCCCACGCCATTCACACATCAATCAAATCAATTTCATCTCACCAAACAATTCAATTCAACCAAATAATTCAACTAATCTATGCAACCAAACAAACAAGTCCATGGTCTGTGGACGATTGTGTCGGGTGCTACTAAGCACCGTCTGCATCCTAGTATATATATATAATTAAAAAAGAAATTGAAAGGTGAGAAATTCTCACCAATAGCTATCCTAGCTCCACGGCACTTCAGATGCAGGAAATCTTCACTGTTCTCGCCTTTTTGTCACCTTCGTTATCCGCTTTCACTACATATGTAAAAATCGTATTTTTACTTCGCTTTTCAATATATAAAAATCACATTTTTAATTCGAAGTTCAATATATAAAAATCATATTTTTTATTCGAAGTTCAATATATAAAAATCATATTTTTTATTCGAAGTTCAATATATAAAAATCATATTTTTTATTCGAAGTTCAATATATAAAAATCATATTTTTAATATTTCTATATAGTAAAGATTATATTTTTAATACTTTAAAAATATAAAAATCATATTTTTATCACTTTAAAAATATAAAGATCACACCTTTTACCAAATAAAAATCCTATCTTTTTACCTTTCAAAGTTCTAACCTTTTTCCATTTAAAATTCAGATCTTTTCTATTTAAAATCTTAAAATAAAATCAGTTTATAAATTCCTAAAAATCAGTTTATGAATTCATAATAAAATCAGTTTATAAATTCCTAAAAATCAGTTTATGAATTCATAATAAAATCAGTTTATAAATTCCTAAAAATCAGTTTATAAAATAAAAGTAAAGTAAATAAATTTAAAAACTTACGGGGGGGGCTACTCTGGTCGGAGCCGGTCCTAGCAGGTGGCGGCGGGCTGTGATGCTCAGGGCGCGGGATGGTTATGAAGGCGATTGCTTTCACGGGGGTTTAGGGTTTCAGATCGGTGCGAGCAGGAGGAAGGCGGGTCGGCTTCGGGGGTCGCGTCTTGGGCAGGAGAAGGGGGAGCGGGGAGGCGGAGCTCGGTGGTGCGGCTGTTGGTGTAGCGACGGATTCAGAAAGAGGGACGGCTCACGACTTGCGGGTAGGGAGGAGAGATGGAGAAGAGGGGGGGGTCGCCAGGTCACGGCGGAGCTCCACTTGGAGGGGCACGTGATGGCGGTTCCTCCGCCTCCATTCATCTTTCTTTTTTTATATATTTCTGTATAAATGAATTCGGGGGGGGGGGGGGGGCAGAGGTATAGGAGGGAGAAGTATATTTTTTTTTTTTATTATTATTTAGTTATTATATTTGGCAAAAAGGTTGACTTTTACATATGACCTCGAAACGAGGTCCACCGCCTGTCGTCCATAGCGTTTCACCCCCATTCCGAACACAATGGGATATGTATCGCAAGCTGATTCGATTGTTATAATCAGTTTCCTTTTGAATTTACATTTAAATCACTATATTGAATTTTAAACGTACATTTCAAATTACCGGGGCCACATACTAACTAGAAAAATTCCAGAAAAATATTTTCTAGCTTCGTATTGACGATACGGTCCTAACAAAACTAGTTTTGTCAAATTCTGAGACCGTTAGAAAAATGGCCAATTTCCAGTCGATTAAAATCAACTGAAATGGCCAAAACGCGTTTTCTTTTGCCACGCTCACATATTGATTCGAAAAATTATGAAATTTGGAATCTAGCAATAATTTGACACTGCGGACCCAACAAAACTGGTTTCGTCGAAATCCGAGGTCGTTTGCAAAATGTCCATTTTTAAGGGCCTGAATTCCATAGCGACTATTCAGAATTTTCAACTGGACAAAACTTTTGATTCCCGCTATGAAATCTCGGTTTGTCGGATTCGATAGAAAGATATTATCAATTAGATCCTATCATTTTTGGTTTCACTAAAATCCGGATTGTTTTGCACCCGGTATGTTCAATTGAAGTTTGAAATCGAATTATCGAACTACCGCGCCATTTTCAATTCTATTTATAATTATATATAATTATTTATATTCTAACGACAACGCGTATAATATATACGTCGAATTCTATTCAAAATAAATTTCTCGTCGATATTATTTAAAATAATCTATTTTAAATAATCAAAATCCGCCAAAATTGCCAAAATAAAAATTTTAAACTGGCCCAGATTTTCCGGGTTGTTACAATCTCCCCCACTTAAAACTTTTCGTCCCCGAAAAGGAACAAAGTCGAAAGTGGTTTGATTAATCAACTCTACGTTCGATCTGGCTTCCGTTCTCCAACTTTTCAGTTTCTGAGAATTTTCAAAATTTCAAAAATTTGGCTAACACCCTAAATTTTTGAAAAATTTCGCCATAACCTCCCCTGCACCGGGAGCATCGGGGAATTTCAAATAGCTTCCCCGGTCCTTCAGATCTCAAAAAGAAAAAGAAAAAGCCAAGCGGCTAGCCAATAGGCTCACAAAATCATCATCACCCAAACAAAACAGGAAATTATGTAGTAAACATGTACCTATTTGTCGGGCAAACAAATTTTATTCTCTGCTCTAGCCTCCTTGCTATGACCTGTTCAATGATATATATGTATATGCAAGCAAATGCGACCAATTTTCAATATAATCCAATATTTGATGCTATTAGGCAAAACGGTTCAAAATTAGCAAACAAATAGGGAAACAACACAAACATCAATCAATTAGTGAATTAGAGTTTCAAATTCCTAATTTTGATACATATGCAAAAATCACATTTTTGATGCCAAATCACAACAATAGGCCCTATCTAATTTTGGTTCTCACACCAGTCAATAGGAAATATATAGATATCACACCTTCGAAACACGAATACCAATTCTGATGATGTTCGAACTATCATCAGAATCATCTTCGGGCGACTAGAGTGTGATTCTATATCTATCCAGTATATTAAAATTTCAAATACACGTGGATCAGACGTATACGCAAAATCTATATATACTGGATTGTCCACATCAATATAAATAAATAATCAAATACGAATAATTGATTTTAAATTTTCAAAACAAATTTGACTTTCATTTTAAAAATATACTCTTCACACTCGTTCTAGGATACTACTGATCCTATCTCTAACGAGTCATCCCCATTAGATATTATTAATCCAATATCTGATGAATTCTTTCGTATGTTTCTAATGTGCCTTGTTCTCTGAGCTTTGTAAACCAAAGCTCTGATACCAAATGAAACGACCCGTAACTTCCCCGTAAAGGAAAGCGTCGGATAGTTCGAGAACAAGCCACAACAGAACGCATACAGAAGAACATTTCACTGTATATTACAACAATGCATCAGATTACAAGAATATACAGAGTATAAAAGAATATTACACAGAAATATCAGAGATTAACAATAAGTTATATAGCAGCGGAAAAATAATACAATACACAACTAGAATGAGATATACGGATACAAAGCTTTCCGGATATCGTTCCAGCTGTAAACCAGGATCCTGTGAATATAAATCTGCAAAACCAAAACTACTAGCTGCCCGTGTCAAAATAGGGGCACCCAGAGTTTAGGTTAAAACAATAAACTCCAGGTCAGTCATGTGACTGGTGTGAGAACTAAAACAGTTATTATCTTTATTTTCAAAGTTAGGTAAATCAAGGGACCACGCCGTATAACACGGAACGGGTTTCCACCCAAGAATACCAGTGCATAAAACAAACAGCGCAATGCTAAATAAAGAAAAATGAAGCTGTTATAAGACCCAGGTCCCATCACACAATGCAACGCAGCCGAGGATAGGGTTTTCCCTTATAACAGCCAAAGAATGCTTGATACGTTTAAAACAAATCATTTGATACTATTATAAGTGCATAGTGTATAAAACACTTCAAATCATAAGTATCAATCACAGGCGGCATGAGTGCCCCATCCCACTATGTCGCCATACTAGGCTCTACAAATAAAACCGCAAATGTCACGTATTTGGAAATTGGATTTCCGTCTATGAACCGAGGCAAAAGATAGTCCTCAACCGATTCGAGACAATCTAGCCTACCATGTCTCAGGAACAGAGCTCGAGTGTCCCTTGGATCCTCAGGGCCAGTCCACCGATGTGGATTAAACTTAAACCCTGAACATGCGTCTCCCCACCCTATGGGGTGCAAGTCTGGTCCGTCTGCCGACCAGGATGCATCGGCCGAAACCGATATAACCGAGGCGCCTCGCAACAGCAACAACCACATAAGTCAAACTCGTCAGGGCATGTAAAACCACTGACGCCACTTCTAACTAGAAAGAAACGCATGCCCTCCCTGACGTCCTCTCCCGTTTTTGGTTCACAACCGGGGTGCGAGGCTCGCGAATTCACGTTACACAAAGCTGTGCCACACAGGCTGTGCTTTGATCATCACCACAAGACTTTGCTTTTCAACAGAAGCCTCGATCAATTGCCACTTAGGCATGCCACACAGGCAATTCACTCCATGCGTTTGATATCCATCAATATATAACCCCTGAGCTCGTACGTCTCAGAGAAGGGCGTTAAGCAAGAGAATAAATTCTCTGCCGCCAAACAGATATATATTTAATAGAGATCAATCACACAGACTAAAATCCAATATCAGACACACAGTCCATTTACAAGTCCGTTCTGGGTCTGAACGAAATCGGAGGCACCTAGTACCTCGCATATCCATCGATCTCCAAGTACGTCTGGACGATCACAAACTGTTTCCATCTTCTTGGGTGTACAGCCCAATCAAGATCATCAGTAATCACCCAAACGACGTGAAGACTTCCGGTCTTCGACCACCGTCTTCATCTTCGACACCACGTCGAATCAGTTATTCAGAATGGGATAAACCCGGTCTTTCTGAATAACTCGCGTATATATTATAAAAGTGTTACACAAACACAACATACGCCTCATTCCAATTCAGAATATTCTTTTATTCGAATATTCCTATACTTTGGGAAAAGTTCCCATTAATTTTATCCAAGATAAATTCTTTAATCTCCCTTGAATATCAATTCAAACTAGTCGGGATTAGCGAACCACACCGAAGTAATCATTTATTTTATTTCCCAATCCCAACCTATTCATCCCATGAAGTAAAACTGGTTATACTTCATATCTAACACCACGGTGTTATCGGTAAATTCAATTACCATTTCACGTTCAAATCTAATTAAAGATTTAACCATCGCCTGGAGCAAAACTGGTGATACTCCATTTTCGATCATTTCAATCTAATTAAAGATTCATTAAAACTCCACTTAGTTTTAATCTTTAACTGGGTTAAAGAATCAGTGTCATTTAAAACACGGTTCACGATAAACCCAAAATCACATTCCATTAATTATCGGGTTAAAGAACAAGTGTTATTTAAAACACTGTTCACGATAAACCCAAAAATCAATACCAATTCAATTCCAATTAAATATCGTTTAATTGGCACACTTCATTAAATCTAAATAAAAAGATTTAATCTTTTCTCAACTGGGTTCAAGAACAGTGTTAGTGAAGACACCATTCACGACAAACCCAAATCACATTTGATATTCAATACAAGGATCTGAATAGAAAATATATCGGCTTATATTCAATATCAAATCCTACGACTAACAAATGTCGTATTGGAAATAACGATATAAATATATATCTTTCAAATTTCCATAACAACATCTGTATAATCACGAATTTCAACATCGAAATATTCCGAAGACAATTTCGATTCAAATCCACTCCAATGCAATCATTGGAAATTTTGGTTATTTTCAAAACCCTTTTCAAATTCAATTTATTTATTTAAAAATAAATATAATTATAATTCTAGTTCAAAACTAGTTCATTTCGATAAAAATCTATTTTTATCTTTTCAAATATGGAGTTTTTCATCCCAAACTTTCACAAATCATTTCTTATGATTTTACACAAATTATTACTATTTTTAATAATTTTATCAAGGCCCGTACAGTCGATTTCCACCAATGGCCATCGAACTGCACGTATAGCGACCTTTTTCAAATTTGATTTGGACATAATTCCAAATCCAACCGTTAGATTTCAAATTTCTAACATTCGCTAGAAAGCTCTTTTCGATACGAACCCAACGGTTCCGGTTTTAGGAGAATCCGACGGTCGGATCTCCCGTAACGTCCATTTGAAATCAATGGTCGAAATTCGCGAACTGCCGCGGCGCGGCGCGTTCTATTCAGGCCATTATATTATATATATAATATATATAATATATACTTCGTCGATTTCTATTTAAAACGAATTATATAAATAGTTTTAAAATTCGTTTCAAAATCTATTTCAACTTCCATCTCAATTCAAAGCAAAATTGAATTCTTCTCTATAAATTCGTTTTAAAATTCATTTCTATTCAATTCAAATTTCAATTCAATTTGAATTCATTTCAATTTGCTTTCAATTCATTTTGAATTCGTTTTCAATTCAATTCATTTCGAAATCGTTTTCAATTCAATTCATTTCGAAATCACTTTCAATTCAATTCACTTTGAATTCGTTTTCAATTCAATTCATTTCGAAATCACTTTCAATTCAATTCACTTTGAATTCGTTTTCAATTCAATTCATTTCGAAATCGCTTTCAATTCACTTTGAATTCGTTTTCAATTCAATTCATTTCGAAATCACTTTCAATTCACTTTGAATTCGTTTTCAATTCAATTCATTTCGAAATCACTTTCAATTCACTTTGAATTCGTTTTCAATTCAATTCATTTCGAAATCACTTTCAATTCAATTCACTTTGAATTCGTTTTCAATTCAATTCATTTCGAAATCACTTTCAATTCAATTCACTTTGAATTCGTTTTCAATTCAATTCATTTCGAAATCGCTTTCAATTCAATTCACTTTGAATTCGTTTTCAATTCAATTCATTTCGAAATCACTTTCAATTCACTTCGCTTTGAATTCGTTTTCAATTCAATTCATTTCGAAATATTTGATTTCAAAATTACTTTTTAATATTCATTTTAAAATGAATAAAATCGATATAAATATCGTTCACGTCAAAATGGCGTCACTCTAATCAACACGGCTTCACATATTGACATTTTCAAATATTCCATTTCGAATATTTCTATTTTAAATATTTCTATTTTAAAACTGGAATGAGGCCCAATCAATTACCATATAAAGTTAATTATATGGATTTTCATACAACACATGTATAATAGCCTTGAAAAATAATCAACCATCAACCAAAGTGCACTACACTGTATAAGCATCAAATATAGATATCTAACGCTTATAACAGCCTGTCAATCAATCGATCGACATATTTAATCAATCAGGATGAGTGAACTTCAAATTTCATCCCAACACCCGTGTGGGGTTTCAAACAATCAAACACAGATTTTATTCGTGCAGTTGGGCGATGTGTAAAATTTATCGTCCCAATCCATATCAGTCAAATCAGTGTACATAAACAAACCGTCTGGTTTGTAAATGAATATTTTATTTTATTCACATTCACGTTAAAAACTATATTTTTAACGATAAAATATTTATTCCAACACATGAATTTTCTTTTCAGTTCATTTATTCAATAAATGACATTTTTATTTTTTTTCTAACATATTTTAGAAAATTTCGGTGGCATAACGGCACGATACTAGAAACGGGACAAGGCCTAGCCTTATCCCCGGTCTAGTGAAGGCCCACGCCATTCACACATCAATCAAATCAATTTCATCTCACCAAACAATTCAATTCAACCAAATAATTCAACTAATCTATGCAACCAAACAAACAAGTCCATGGTCTGTGGACGATTGTGTCGGGTGCTACTAAGCACCGTCTGCATCCTAGTATATATATATAATTAAAAAAGAAATTGAAAGGTGAGAAATTCTCACCAATAGCTATCCTAGCTCCACGGCACTTCAGATGCAGGAAATCTTCACTGTTCTCGCCTTTTTGTCACCTTCGTCATCCGCTTTCACTACATATGTAAAAATCGAATTTTTACTTCGCTTTTCAATATATAAAAATCACATTTTTAATTCGAAGTTCAATATATAAAAATCATATTTTTTATTCGAAGTTCAATATATAAAAATCATATTTTTTATTCGAAGTTCAATATATAAAAATCATATTTTTTATTCGAAGTTCAATATATAAAAATCATATTTTTTATTCGAAGTTCAATATATAAAAATCATATTTTTAATATTTCTATATAGTAAAGATTATATTTTTAATACTTTAAAAATATAAAAATCATATTTTTATCACTTTAAAAATATAAAGATCACACCTTTTACCAAATAAAAATCCTATCTTTTTACCTTTCAAAGTTCTAACCTTTTTCCATTTAAAATTCAGATCTTTTCTATTTAAAATCTTAAAATAAAATCAGTTTATAAATTCCTAAAAATCAGTTTATGAATTCATAATAAAATCAGTTTATAAATTCCTAAAAATCAGTTTATGAATTCATAATAAAATCAGTTTATAAATTCCTAAAAATCAGTTTATAAAATAAAAGTAAAGTAAATAAATTTAAAAACTTACGGGGGGGGCTACTCTGGTCGGTGCCGGTCCTAGCAGGTGGCGGCGGGCTGTGATGCTCAGGGCGCGGGATGGTTATGAAGGCGATTGCTTTCACGGGGGTTTAGGGTTTCAGATCGGTGCGAGCAGGAGGAAGGCGGGTCGGCTTCGGGGGTCGCGTCTTGGGCAGGAGAAGGGGGAGCGGGGAGGCGGAGCTCGGTGGTGCGGCTGTTGGTGTAGCGACGGATTCAGAAAGAGGGACGGCTCACGACTTGCGGGTAGGGAGGAGAGATGGAAGAAGAGGGGGGGGTCGCCAGGTCACGGCGGAGCTCCACTTGGAGGGGCACGCGATGGCGGTTCCTCCGCCTCCATTCATCTTTTTTTTTTTATATATATTTCTGTATAAATGAATTCGGGGGGGGGGCAGAGGTATAGGAGGGAGAAGTATATTTTTTTTTTATTATTATTATTATTTAATTATTATATTTGGCAAAAAGGTTGACTTTTACATATGACCTCGAAACGAGGTCCACCGCCTGTCGTCCATAGCGTTTCACCCCCATTCCGAACACAATGGGATATGTATCGCAAGCTGATTCGATTGTTATAATCAGTTTCCTTTTGAATTTACATTTAAATCACTATATTGAATTTTAAACGTACATTTCAAATTACCGGGGCCACATACTAACTAGAAAAATTCCAGAAAAATATTTTCTAGCTTCGTATTGACGATACGGTCCTAACAAAACTAGTTTCGTCAAATTCTGAGACCGTTAGAAAAATGGCCAATTTCCAGTCGATTAAAATCAACTGAAATGGCCAAAACGCGTTTTCTTTTGCCACGCTCACATATTGATTCGAAAAATTATGAAATTTGGAATCTAGCAATAATTTGACACTGCGGACCCAACAAAACTGGTTTCGTCGAAATCCGAGGTCGTTTGCAAAATGTCCATTTTTAAGGGCCTGAATTCCATAGCGACTATTCAGAATTTTCAACTGGACAAAACTTTTGATTCCCGCTATGAAATCTCGGTTTGTCGGATTCGATAGAAAGATATTATCAATTAGATCCTATCATTTTTGGTTTCACTAAAATCCGGATTGTTTTGCACCCGGTATGTTCAATTGAAGTTTGAAATCGAATTATCGAACTACCGCGCCATTTTCAATTCTATTTATAATTATATATAATTATTTATATTCTAACGACGACGCGTATAATATATACGTCGAATTCTATTCAAAATAAATTTCTCGTCGATATTATTTAAAATAATCTATTTTAAATAATCAAAATCCGCCAAAATAAAAATTTTAAGCTGGCCCAGATTTTCCGGGTTGTTACATGGGCATACAACAAATCAGAACAAATAACAGAAGGCTTTTATAAACATCATAATAATGCTACATCAGAGTTCAGAATATCAGAGTATATCGGAAAATAATAATACAGCGGAAGATTTATTTACAATAAATGTGATACAATGCAGCGGAAACAAATAAAATAACACAGCGGAAGACTATCAATAGTCTAGACAAAGCTTTTCGCTTCGATCAAAAATCCTACTAAACATATCTACAAAATAAAACTACTTGACTTCCTGAGTAGAAAATAGGGGCACCCGAGTTTGCAAGGAAAAAAAAACTATAGGTCAATCATGGGACCGGTGTGAGAAACTCTAAACAGTTATAAACTTATATAAATGATAAGGCAAATCACAAGACCATGCCACTAACGCGGACGGCTTTACCCCTATTAATGCCAATGTATAAACAACAATCAATATAGATATATGGATCTACTATGCATCAATCAACATGCAATATCCCAATCTACCCATTTAGATTAATCACTACACTTAGATTTTCCAAATCCAATTCAATTTACAGAAATTGTTCCTTTGGACTTTCTTTGCCGATTTTTATTTCAAATCATTTGAAATACATATCTAGCTTTTATATCAAAGTAGATTTCACTTCGAGATCTCAAATCAAATCATTCGGAAATATGAATACCAAAACAAATGCATACAAACAAGTATGCAACCAAATATCGGGCTCCCCTCCGACAAGGCAAAGGGCACGTACCTAAACAACTCGATATATATATATGCACCTCCCATACATGGAGCAGGCTACACACTGACCACTCACCCTAAGGCACTGGATCCCACCAATATTTTTAGTAGACTGGGTTACCAAATTTTTAGCCATATACCAAATCATTTCATATCCCGAAGTAGGGAAAATCATTTCACAACATAATCACAAGTATAATCAAATCTATAGTACTTCACTCGGCAATTCACACATATGATCAGTCACTATCAATCACATAACCTTTGAGCTTGTACGTCTCAAAGAAGGGTGTTAAGCAAGAGAATAAATTCTCCACAACCAAACAGATATATCATTAGTAGCAACTAATCAAATATGTGATGAACTACAATGTAAAACTATAATACATTTCCAAATTGTTTCGAAATCATCGGGTTTTAGCCCTCGAAATCCTTTCTGTTTTATAAACATTTTTATAAAACATTCCCTGCCTAAAATCAGTAATATTATACTTTTCACTTAAGAAAAATATCATTTCAAAATCAATCGTTGAATTTGAAATGAACACAACAACGTCGCTACACATCTCATAGTCAAATCATGAAGTGTTTCACAAGATGTTAGCCTACCAGTATTTCTACCCAACACAATGCTAAATGTAAAAGCATGTTCTGCTCATAAACTGGTCAAGCACAATCTAAACAATCAATCAATCACAATGAATATCAATAACCAAGTAAATTTGATTCAATCACGTTTTGGTAATTTATGTATTACCATATATTCATTCACCATTTATTTAAAGATCTGTTCAAACTCCAATTGGTTTCAATCTCTAAAATCATTTCTTATCGATTGTTCAACTTTCTGGAAATTAATCCTGCTTTAACTGGGTTAAAGAACCAATGTCATTTAAACAAAGTTCACAACAAATCCAAAATCCAATTTGATATTAAATACAAGGCTCTGAATACAAAATATATCGGCTTATATTCAATATCAAATTTTGAAATCAACAAATATCGTATTGGAATTACGATATATATATATATATCTTCCAAATTCTTTCACAATGTCCGTATAATCACTGAATCCAATATCAAAATATTCTGAAGATAAATTTTGATTCAAATAGTTCATTTCAATAAAAATATACTTTTATCTTTACAAATATGGAATTTTTCATCCCGATTCTTTCCAAATCATTAATTATGATTTTACACAAATTATTAATAATTTTAATAATTTTATCAAGGCCTGGTTTCCAATAACGGCAACCGAACTGCACTTACAATGACCTTTTCCCAATTTGATTGGGACATAATTCCAAATCCAGCCGTTAGATTTCAAATCTCTCATATTTGTTAGAAAGCACTTTTCGATACGAACCCAACGGTTCCAGTTTTAGGAGAATATGACAGTCGGATCTCACGTAATGTCTGTTCAAAGTCAATGGTCGAAATTCACGAGTTGCCGCAACACGGCGCATTCTATTCAAGCCATTATATATATATATATATATATATATATATATATATATATTTCATCGATTTCCATTTAAAACGTATTTTATAAATCATTTTAAATTCATTTTCAAAATGATTTCAACTTCATATTCACTTTTAAATCAAAATTGAATATTCCATTACATGGCAATTTCAATCATCTCATATATATGTTAAAAATAATATTTTTAACCAATATTTATTTCATTCACACTTCATATATGTATATGTATATAATTTTCACACCGTAATATATATATATATATGTATATAATTTTCCACTTCGTACATATATTTTATTCACACAGCATATATATATATATAATTTTCACATTGTAATATATATAATTTTCCACTTCGTATATATATTATTTTCATTTCATATATATATTTTACACACTTCATATATATATATATATATATCATTTTCATTTCATATATATATATATTTCCACTTTACATCACATATATATTTTCAACATCGTATATATATTTATATTTTCCATTTCACATCACATATATATTTTCCATGACGTATACATATATATTTATATTTTCCATTTCACATCACATATATATTTTCACACAGAATACAATCAAACTAGTCATCCATTGTCTGTGGATGACGGGGAGCAGTTCATGTATGCAGTTATAAAATAAATAACTGTACAGAAAATTTTAGTGAGAGACTCTCACATTGGGATCCACTCAGTCAGTGTTAAATCTGAATTTATGGATCGGTTTGGGTTTGAATTTGATTTCTCCTTAAATTCTGATTTGCTCTATTTTTGTTCTGGTCTCTTCAGTGTTGTAGTGCTCTTCATTGTGAATACAACACACTTCGTTTCGCGTGATTCTGTGTCCGTTTGAAAGCGTTACGATAGCTTAAACTTTTATTACTCTAATTACATGATTAAATCCAAATTATAATTAACCTTAGTTGTTTTCCCTCTAACCCGTCTTCTTCAATCGTTCACAGTGAACCCAAAACCACGACTATAACTATCACCACAGCGCGCTACCATCGGGGCCGGACCCTGATCATTCCCTACCACTTAGATGCCCTCAACGCCGCCTCGCACCAGCTGGTGCAGCACCCCATTTGAACACTCCCTTCCCTCATAATTCACGCACAAAATGACCGAGTTTTAGCCAGAAAATCTCACGAATCGCCTCTCAATTGTTCATCAAAGCCGTATGATTTTAAAGCTCAAGAAATCCTGTTTAATTTTCGTTCAACATGCTTTTGATTTCGATTTATAATTTGGGCAAAAATTGAGAAACAAATTCAGAGCGTATCTGCCTTTGAACAAGGACTGGCAGCGGCTTAGGTTATAGTGCTAGGGTTTGGGAGATTTATGTGTATTTATATATAATCTTAATATTATTTTATTCCAAATTTACTTGTTTATCCATTCGAATTCCAAATCAAACCCAACGACTATCGCCCCTAGCTAAATACCCTCATTCTGAACACAACGGGATATGTTTCGTGCGCCAATTCGACAGTTTCAATCAGTTTTCCTTTAAATTAAAATATAAAATAATATACTTTTAATTTAAACGTACATTTTAATTTACCGGAGCCACATACTGACTCCAAAAATTCCCAAAAAAATATTTCTAGCTTCGTTTTGACGATACGCTCCTAACAAAACTGATTTCGTCGAATTTGGAGGCCGTTTGAAAAATGGCCAATTTCTGGTCAATCCAATTCAACTGAAATTGACAAAACACGTTTTATTTTGCCATGCTCACATATTGATTTCAAAAATTATGAAATTTTAAACCTAGCAATAATTTGACATTGCGGATCCAAAAAAGTGGTTTCGTTGAAAACGGAGGTCGTTTGCAAAATGGCTAGTTTTAAGGGCTATTTTTCCAAAGTGACTATTTTATATTTTAAATTGGACATAACTTTTGAGTCCCACTATGAAATTCGGATTTTTCTGATTTGTTGGAAAGATATTTTCAAATAGATTTAAATATTTTTGGTTTCACTAAAATCCGGTTTATTTTGAATCCTGTACATTCAAATGAAATTTGAAATCGAATTTTCAAACTACCGTGCCATTTCCAATTCCTTTTATAATTAAAATAAATATTTATATTCTAACTTCGATTTAAATAAATTTATACATTCTAATTCTATTCAAAATAAATTTCTCGTCTTTATTATTTAAAATAAATCATTTTAAATATTCAAATTCATTAAAATTGCTAAAATAAAATTTTTAGATTAGTTTTGATTTTCCGTTTTGTTACAAAGACCTTCTCAAGGTAGGTAGTAGGCCTACATATACACACATATATAATAGGTATATATACACACTAGATTTCCCACGTTAAACTGACTACTTGTAGATGCTGGATTTGTCGGGAGGTTCTAGGCATGTTTAATGGTCCATGACTCCTAAACCTCTCACATTAGCCAAATTCACTTGAAGTTGTTGGATATGCCAGTCAGTTCCGGCCAGACTTCTGCCACAAATGACGACTAACCTCTTGTTTGTGTGTCATTATTATATATATATAACCCATTGATACACACAAGAAAAGATTCCTATGAGGACATTTAAAATTCAAATCTTATCCTAGCTTATTTATTACGTTTATTTACACTGATTACGTCATATATATATATATATATGATTTAATAATCGCTATAAATGCTAGTTATCGTTCAAATTTTGAAATGTTCCTAATGGTGAATTTTGTCCACCTTATTCACATATAAGGTATACAATCCCAATTCCCACAATAAACTACTCAAATCATGGCATATTTAATAACAAGCAACAAATGGGAAAATACCAAAAATAATCATTCAAACTTGTATCCTTGGCTTGCTAGAATAATTTAAACAATGGAAGAGAATCAAGGCATTATAGACTATTGAATATAACAATACGATTTTTGTTTGATGATAACAAACATATATTATTCCATAAATATGTTTATAATTGTACTATTCTATATTTCATCGCATACAGAAATATATATTTATTTTGAATAAAATTTATTGCATAGAATTTAATATTCAAACAGTGTTTTTATTCAAATAAATATTTTATTTCAACATTTGAATATTACAAACTTTTGACTCCACTGTTATACATTTCACTATAATATAATACATTCATTTCACATTTACATTCAATTCATTGGTTCCTCACTATGACACTCAGGCCTCTCTTAGTAACATATTCAATGTCACATAGTTTTCCTCACTACATTTCACTTAGTTCACACTGACACACAATGAGTCTTTATCTGCTTATATACCAGTCCATTCACCTACATACCCGTCACAGAAACCCATAGAGTATACTAAAGAAAAATAGAATTATCTATAGACAAATATAAATTTATTTTAAATTTTATTTGCCTTAGAATTTTGGTGTTTTTCTCACCATCTTTCTAGACTTGGCCTGATGTGTATATACATTTATTTGAGTCTAGACTGATTGAGATATTCACAGTGATTCACTATAAATAGCACAAGGGAGACTGAATACAAGTCCCCGCAAGTCAACCTCAACACAGCTACAGTGGTCTGCTGATCAGGACCAGCCTCAACTCACATTTGTGGTCTATTTATCTTGACCAACAATGACACATCGTATAATGGTCTGCTGATGTAAATAGAAAATTTAATTGCATATGCACAATACATGTATACACATACACATGTATGTATATACACAAATATATTAATGTGCAGGTGAATAGGTTCGATATGCAAACCAATACAACCCCAAACACATCAAGTACAAAATTGGTCAGCATGGAGAATTTTAAGTGGACTAGCATCACACATGTGTCAAAGTTAAAACAAGCCAACTACTCTAATCTGGACAACTCAGTTTCAAGAATGCGAATGGTCCAAACATGGTGTAACTAACTACTGGACATAGTGAAATAAGTGTAGCAAGAGAAGGCAAGCAAACCAGCAAGCACACAATGATTATACAAGTGAGAAACATGTACATATGCAATAAGTGCAAACTGGTTTAGCATATGTTGTATGTAAACAATGCAAGACACGTGTACATGATGCCACAAATACACTATATAAGCAGCCCAATTGAAATGGCAAATGCCAAGAAACCAAGCCAAAGTCAAGCATGCAGCTTGATCCAGGATGCATAGTCCAAAACAAATCAAAGTGCACAAGATCTTCAAATGCAACAAGAAAATACAACAGCTACAAAACTGGGTCGAGCAACCACAAATATTAAAGTGTACAAGGAGCATGTGCACAAGAAGCTGCAGTAAGTATGGTACAGAAAGAATACACAAATCAACTTACACAAATATGGATAACAATGGTTCGGGCTCAAGCAAGTGGAACCACAAGTCATGTGATTTATAGGCCATAATGCTACAGCAAGTCAATGCAAGCTCATAAGCACAAACATGCAAGTGAAATGGTGCAAGTGCAGCAGTTCGATATCTGTCAAACAAGAATGCACAGACCGGAGAAATAAAAGATGTCTAGAAATGTAGTTTCAGGTTCAAGTTTGTGACAACATAGCATGCAGTAGCATAAATGTATATCATGGATAGTATAGCAAGTTCTTGAGTTCGAGATGATTATGAAAGCATAGACATGGCAACAGAGAACACATGCCAATATATATATATATATATATATATATATATATATATGTGTGTGTGTGTGTGTGTGTGTGCGTGTACAAAGTCTTAATGCAAGCAAACTGTGCACAAATACACAACAAGCACAATGTGCATGGTGACATTGCATCCAGGATGCAAGGAGCAGGTAACAACATAGGTCAGTGCATTGAAGTAGACCAAGCATGGTCAAGGTGGCATGAAATTTAGTTTCAGGTTGCATAGGTATAGAAATACAATGCACATGTACAAAGTCAATGGCAATTTGATTTCAAACTGATCGTAACAGTAAAGTGCATTCAACAATAATTCATGGTGCAAGTAAATGGGGACAAGTCAGAATTATCAAACACATTGTGTAGCAGGCAAGATCAAGTTTAATATCTGTTCAGAGTTCCTTTGGCAAGTCATATATATAGCATCTTTTTTCCAATCAGTTTATATCATAAAAACATAGCAGTGTTTTATTCGATCACGCAATGAAACAGTCAGTGATTATTCAAACCAGAAAGGAGAAAATCTAAAGGTGGATTTTTGGAAAAGTATAAATCAAAGTTATGTAGATATAGTGAAACAGTTTATAGGAATATTTCAATGACATTTCCAGAAACTTTCAACAATAAAAACCAGCATATATGGCATGGGATAAAGATTTCAATTTTGGAAATTCATGCAAGAATTATCAAATGTACTCAAAGTTATTTTTGGCAAATAATCTTTCTATAGTTTTCAAAACATTCCACATATACAACACCATATCAAAGCTACGGAAATCAAACAAGTTATCATGCAATGTAGTTTACTAGTTATCTGTAAGCTAGGGTTATAGCTATAGGATTTATAGTTAGAGAAAATCTTGTCTTAGGGCTTGAGATCAGTATATGGTTTTGAGCTTAGGATTAGAACAATAGCGATAGGTCGCGAGTGCATAGGTGTTGTCAGTGGCGGACCTATGTGGGGACTAGTAGGGGCTACTGCCCCCACTGGACTTTTGCCCTTCAATTCTTTTTGCTTTCCGCTTACTAATTAGGTTGTATTCCTCCTATGTGACAAGTGGTGTTCACGAGAAATGATTAATTGAAGATCAATAAAACAACACTAGATTTTCACCTTCCTCATGTGTGCACGTTTCTTTCTATTTGTACTGATATAATTTACCTAGTTGTGAACAAAATAAATTATGGAAACATACTTCTTGTTATCTTGATATCAACTGAGGAATGAAAATCAGCAGCTTGTAGCAAACTCTTAAAACTGTAAGCATAATCTAGGATGAAATAAATTATAATGGAAGCCATCACATGGCAATTTAATTAATCAAAAAT
This sequence comes from Allium sativum, assembly GCA_030737875.1. NCBI lineage: Eukaryota > Viridiplantae > Streptophyta > Magnoliopsida > Asparagales > Amaryllidaceae > Allium > Allium sativum. The sequence goes on along the minus strand of CM060915.1, from coordinate 884,882,121 downwards.
CATCATAGAATTTAACAAAAAACACAAAGTATAAAGGCATTAATAGTTTTTTAACGCCCAAAGTTCAGTCATTACGCTAACAAACAAAATATATTGATCTGAATCTGGGGTGAAAATAATAATGGAAATCATTTGTCATGCGTCTTGATATAATCACTAAGGTGTGCAATATAACTAATTCTAAACTTGAATTAATAACGAACTCTGATGGAGGCTAGATGCATAAAGGCAACACAGCTGATGATAATATTGCACAACGTTATATGAATGTCAAAAACAAGACGGTGAATTATGAGTCAAGTGTCATTTTTCTTGATGCTAATAATATAGGAAGATTTGATTTCCATTAAACTCTCGCTGCCATAATTATTAAATAATGATAAATTAAAGTAATACAGTCATTTGGTTTAAATTTTTAAAAATTAATTCTAAAGCAAAAAAATCAATCAGGGAATATAATTCATTAATTTGGTTATGCAATAACACATGTTGAATTTTACATCTGTATCATTGCGTGTTTCTTGTTTTATATACAGGTTGGGAAATACACTATAGCAGAATCAGAAACTTGCATGATTGTATATTTTACAATGTAGACAGAATTTACTTGCATTATATATACGTGCATGGAAAGTTAATTGATATGTGGTTTTTGTGGTTAAAATTGGTTTAACTTTTACTATAAAAATATTTTTTTTTTAAAGTTGCGCCCCCACAGACTCAATTGTCTGCGTACTCCAAAGGGTGTTGTATGCAGGATATTGTTTTAATTCTAGTAGAACTTTGGGAAATGCAGGAGTAGGCAGGGGATTGCCGAAGCTGGGTAAATTCTATGTCGTTTACTTTCTGCATTTATTTATTCTGCAATGATCTGAGCTATGGTATTTTTTATGTTCCTCAAGACTATAATAAACCCTATTTACCCCCTCTAAGGGTAATTTACATCCAACACATACATATATACATATTCTTTGTCCCCTCTTGCATATAAATATATGCATACAAATTCAAGCTTCATGGAATATTCCTTTTCAGCTAATTAATATATATCCATATTCCATATATTCATTTATTCCATTTGAATTTCAAACTATGTGCACAAACTATTAACGTTTCTTTATTTATTTATTTCTTGTACCCTACTACATATCCATACGTTTGATTTTCAAATTCCCTAGGAGAATATTCTTTTATTCCAATTCATTTGTTTTTGTCCCCTAGATATTTATTTATTTTATTTATTCAAACATTTGTATGTATATATTTACCATACAATTTTATTTATTTATAACTTCTTCATAAGACACTATTTTCGACATATTATATATGAAAACATATCAAAATTTTGCCACGAAACAAATATTTTCATGGAAAAAATCTTAATTGTCCAAATTCCATCTTTCTACTATTTTACATTTATCATTTATTTAAATTATTATTATTACTTAATTTTAATGTATATATTTTTACGGGATATTACATTCTCCCCACTTAAAATAGGTTTAGTCCCAAAAAATGTTTTAAGGGGAAAAAACACAACTCACTATAAACAACCTTGTTGTACATCTATGTTATTTTAAATACATCCATAAAACATCCATGACTCATAGTGATTATCCATTTCAGACTTACTGAAATGAGCTCAATCGTAACATGTGTGTATAATAAGTGATGTAGTATATATGCAAAACACCTTAACATGTCTATAATTTCTATATGAGTGCTTGGTGTATTTTTATTACAGCCATCTCCTACCATCCAATCTAGCAACCACAATGCAACCAAAAATCCAAAACTGTAACGACCCATATTTTTCAATCGAATAATTTATTTATTTAATTATATAAAATAATGGTTTAGTAATTAAAGCTTGTTTAATTACATAATATTGAATATTTAATTAAATTAAGTAATAGAATAATATATTTAATTCTGAAATAATCAGAATTAGTGAATTAACAATATAATGTGAACTGGACAATTCAAAATATATATATTCAGTTTAAAATTGAATTATAATAACGAATATATTATATAAACGACAGTTGAACGTATAATTATAATATAATTATAATCGATCTTGAAATGGCGTGGCAGTTCGCTATTTGGCGATATGAACTTCAACTGAATATACAAGGTCCGTTTTAAATCGGATTTCCGTAAAAGAAGAAACGTTAGGAGCTGGTGAAGTATATTTTTCTATTGGAAGAGAAAAATCGGGATTTCATTGTGTATATTTTGATTTATGTCCAAATCAAATTTTAGAAAAGTCGCTTTGGAATTCCTTTATAATTTATAACGATTTATTTATATTTTTAAAAGGTTTTTTCAATATAAATTGAATATCGATTCAACCGGGATTGGAATATCGAGTTGTAAATCCCAGTGGAGCTGTATGATATTCTATTGTGAATATATACGATAATATTTATTTTTAAATATTTAATTTAATTATTTTTAAATATATTTATATATTTAAATGGGCTATTTAGAGCTTTAAAAATAGCCAGTTTTGCAAACGACCTTCGTTTTCGACGAAACTAATTTTCTTGGATTCGTAATATTAAATCATTGTTAGATTTCAAGATTCGTGATTTTGAAGTCAGTATGGGGCCGTACGGATTTTTTAATGTTAAAAACAGTCAGTATTTTGATGGTTAAAAATAGGCTGTGTGAGCAAACAGAGTCGGAATTCGACGAAACCAGTTTCGTTGGGTTCGTAATGTCGAACTGATGGTATGTCCAGTTTCATGATTTTTGGGTAGCGTATGTGATCATAGGAATTTTTAAGGACAAATATAAATAGCGTATGAATATAAAAATGTTTAATTTATCTTATAAATATCTCTTAACCTTCCTAACCAAGGTCATTCTTCATTACACGGTCAAAAACATGGAGACACCACTCCAGAAAATCCAACGTGAGAAAATCCACTCTTTAAATTCCCTGAAAATCAAAGAAAAATTCTTAAAATCAACGCATAAGTATATTTGAATTCCTGACACCATTCTCTTCACATCCATATGCAATTAGAAGGGATCGATCAAATTTTGTTTTATATTTCTTAACAGCCGTGACCTAGGTTTTTGGTTTTTGAGGGTTTTCAGACCACCGAAGTGAGCCAAGCGAGTGTCGAAGAGAAGCCAGGATAGAGGAGGTCAACTCGATGGGATTCTGGTGGGTTCTGATCTGACAAGGCGGCGGGAAGGATGGTGTGAATGGAGGGGTTACTCTGTCGTGTTCTTTACGAAGTATTTTCGATTTCCGTAGGAGGCCGGAAGTACTCCAGTTCATCGGAGATGAGCGTCGGTCAACGACGAGCACTACGACGGCGGTCTGAGGTCTGATGACCTCGAAGGTCAGCAACGACAATGAAGTCAGAGGAGTCCACCTCGATTTGTGTATTCAAATGGAAATGAGGAAGGGTTTAAATCATTTAAATGAAAGGAAGATGTTGTTTTTCATTTATGACTGGAAGTTGGGGAATTGGTTAGTGCAAAAGGAATACGGTTTTCACTGGGGGACTAGGTGGGGAGGAGGAGTAAAAGATGGACGTGTGTATGTTGTTCTCACTAGAAGCTAACTGGAGCTCGCGTCCTAATTGTTGGGGGGGGAGGAGATTTAATTGTTGAAATGGGATGAACCAAGTTTTGCTATAAATGGCTATTTGTGTTGGATGCGGATGCGTGAGTTTAGTGGGAAGATGGAAGAGGATGAGAGGTTGAATAATAGGTATAAACGGGGATGAGTGCCTTAACTAGTCAAATAATTTATAATTTATTTGAGGTTAATAACTAAAATGTTGATATATATATATATATAGTTGTAAAAATAATAACTTCGTCATACGTTGTCAGAATCATGAACGGTCAAATCCGTTGGGATCGTAGGGACGCGGGCTACACATTGGAACTGATTAGGAGTGAATAGGAGCTCATTACAATTTACAGCAAAATAAATTGTCCGTCTGAATCAAGCGATGGTTATCGTTATTAACGATGATCGTCCAATGTGAGTAAAACTCACCAACTCTGAACAGTTATACTTTTACAACATAATTTTAGAACTGAAAATTATCTGTTGATTGTTGTGTGTTAACTGTTTGGTTGAATTGCTTAAGTATTGATTGAAATTATAGATAACAATATATATATATATATATATATATATATATATATATATATATATCGTTAATCAAATTGATTCTGTTTAGCAGAATATTTCAAATGTAAACGAAATTAATGTTAATTATATCGTTTAACATCTGTGATGAAGGGAAACAGGTCGGAGGGATCCAACTAGATTCCTCAACATTTATTTACTGTTTTTCATATATTGAAATATATGATGTGATATATAGTCTGTGTTGATTATGTGTGTTTGAATGATAACGATCATTGTGAATTGGTATTTTAAATACCATAAGAAATATTGGGATGTAGAAAAAAGGGATTTTCAAAGTGTATTTTGAAAATGAATTATATATATAAAACCAATGGATTTTATATATAAAAGGAAAAGGATTTTAAAAAGAAAATAATTATAAAATCAAAGGATAATTATAAAAGGAAATTTTAAATGTTATATTGAAAAAGAAATATTTATAAAATCAAAAGATTTTATAAAAAAGAAAATATTTATTTAGAAAATAAATAGATTAAAAAGGAATATTTATTTGTTAAATAAATAGAAAGAATAGAAAAAGAAATATTTGTAAACCATTTACAAATAGAATTGAAAAGGAAATATTTATATAGAATAAATAGAACTATAAAAGGAATATTGATTTAGAAAGTAAATAGAATTATAAAAAGGTAATATTTGGGAAATGAATAGAGTTTTATAAAAAGAGAATTTTACATTAGGAAGGTTTAGACCCGTGCTTTGCACACGGGTGTAACATGATATTGATTTAAAGTGAATATTTTGCAAAAAAAATATGATAAAGGAATTTGGGGTTTGAATTAGGAATATAAAGGGAATTACTGGAATTAGAAACTGAATGGACATTAGTTGAGTTGAATAGTGTAACGACCCGTATTTTTCAGCGATATATAATTAATTTATTCAATTATTTAAATAGTGGAAATGGTTGTTTAATTAAATAATAGTGAATATTTAATTAAAATAAATAATATAATAATACATTTAATTTTTGAAATAGTCAGAAATAGTGGAATTCACAATATGGTGTGAATTGGATCATCGGTGATATTTAATTCGGTTTAGAATTGAATTAGAATAACGAATATATTATTTGAACGACAGCTTGAACGTATAATTATACTATAATTATAATCGAGCTCGAAATGGTGCTGCAATTCGCTATTTGGCGATTTGAACTTCAACTGAATGTACATGATTCGTTTTAAATTGGATTTCTGTGAAACAAGAAACGTTAGGAGATGGTGAAGTATATTTTTCTAGTGGAAGAGAAAAATCGAGATTTTGTTGTGTAGATTTTGATTTATGTCCAAATCAAATTTTAGAAAAGTCGCTGTGGAATTCCTTTATAATTTATATCGATTTATTTATATTTTAAAATGGATTTTTAAATATAAATCGAATATCGATGTAACACTGGATTTGAAATATCGAGTTATAAATCCCAGTATAGCTATATGATATTCTGTTGTGAATATATACAATAATATTTATTTTTATATATTAAATTTAAATGTTTTTAAATACATTTATATATTTAAATGGGTTATTTAGAGCTTTAAAAATAGCCAGTTTTTCAAACGACCTCAAAATTCGACGAAACTAATTTTTTTGGATCCGCAATATTAAATTATTGCTAGGTTTCAATTTCTGTGATTTTTGAAGTTAGTATGTGGCCGTACGTATTTTTAGAGTGAAATACATTCAGTATTTTGATGGTTAAAAATAAGCTATGTGAGCAAACGGAGTCGGAATTCGACGAAACCCGTTTCGTTGGGACCGTAATGTCGAACTGTAGCTGCATGTCCATTTTCGTGATTTTTGGGTATCGTATGTGATCATAGGAATTTTAGAGGACAAATGTAAAAAGCGATTGCTTAAAATAAAATAGAATAATTGAATAAAAAAATATTATTTCTATCATATAAATACCTAACTTCATCCTAAACCTAATCTCCACAGCAAGAAAAGCGCCGCTACCAAAAAGAAAAATATACAGTAATTTCGTGAATTGGAAAAATCAAAGACAATTCCAATAAAATGTTATAAATTACAAAAGAGGTATGTTTGAATTCGCAAGGTAGAGAGCTTCAATCTATTGTCGGTTTTATTTGGTGCAACGTAGTTCCAGGAGTACCCCAAATATCATTATCGAACTAGGATTGAATATCGCGAGAGATAGAAGCCTCGATCCTTGAGTTCGAATTTGGTTTTGGATTCAGGGGATCGAACTACACTTGCTGGTGAACTTCGGTAGAATTCCGCATTGAAAAGTGTCGCTACCTGCTACGTGATACGGGTGAACGCAATCTGCGTGTTGGGCGCGAGCTGGTTGAGAGGTGTATGGGAAGAAAGAGATTTAGAAGAGAAGTTCAATGATGTTTTTAGTTTTTGAAATTGTTGACAAATGGAAGAGGGTGGAGGCTTAAAGGATCGGTAATGGCTTTGTTGTGTGGTGATGTCTACTGAAGCGTGAAATAGAGGAACGGAGGAGAAGGAGTACAAGATGGGTTTCGGTGTTTTATTCTTGGATGGGCCGATCATAGTGGTAAAGCCCAACTTTTAAGTTAAGTCATTTTTAGTTTAAATTAATGGTTAAACTTGTAAATCTAATATCGGGCTCATATGATATCAGTTTTCAGCGAAATAAGATCCGACAGGATCGTATGGACGACGACAACAAAATGGAACTGACTAGGAGAGAATCCGAGCTCGTTACAATTTATAGCAAAATAAATTGTCCATATGAATCAACAGACGCAAATCGTTATTTAACGGTTAACACGAAATGTGAGTAAAACTCACTAACTCTTCTATGTTATATTTTTATAATGTATTTTTATAACTGATAAATGATGGTTATTTGTTGTGTGTTGGTTGTTTGGTTGAACTGCTAGTCAGTTGATTGAAAATATAGATAACGATATAGATATAAATCGTTAATCAAATATTGATTCCGTTTAGCAGAATATTTCATAGCGAAATGAAATTGATGTTAATTTTATTGTTTAACATCTGTGGATGCAGGGAAACAGGTCGGAGGGACCCAACTGGGTTCCTCAACATTTATTTTATTGTTTTTCATATATTATGTTATATGATGTGATATGAAATCTGTTGTTGATTTTATATGTTGGAATGATACTGATCATTGTTATATGGTACGTTAAATACCATAAGGAATACTGGAATGTTAAAAAGGAAAATTTCAATGTTATATTGAAAAAGAAATATTTATAAAATCAAAAGATTTTATGAAAAGAAAATATTTATTTAGAAAAAAATAGATATAAAAGGAATACTTATTTATTAATCAAATAGATAAAATTTAAGATAAATATTGTAACTATTTTCAAATTGAATTGAAAAGTGATATTTATTTGAAAAATAAATAGAATAGAAAGGGGAAATATGTGTAAAGTAAATAGAAAAAAATAGTTAGATTATCAAAGGAATTACTTATAAAATCAATAGATTTTATTAATAGGAAAATATTTTATAGAATAAATGGAATTATCAAAAAGGGAATTATTTGGTAAATAAATTGATTTAAAAAAAGAAATACTTGAAAAGTGACTAGAATTGTATAAAAGGAGAATTTACATTTGAAAGATTTAAAACTCATGCTTCGCACACGGGTATAACATGCTATGAATTTAAAGAAAAGATTTTAAATAGAATTTGTTTTAGCAGATAAAGTAAGAAGATAAATTTATAAATAATATTTTATAAATTTAATAAGATGTTTATCATTGTATGAATAGAATATATAAGTCAGGACTTATATAGAGAAGTACAAATCGATTTCAACATCGATATTTGAAACTGAATAAACGTAGAATTAATCAAAGGAGTTAATCAATTAGAGTTAATCAGTTAGAGTTAATTAGAATTAATTGAATATTAGTTATTCAATTAGAGTTGATCGAATATAGTTATTTGAGATAGAGTTAGTCAAAACATAGTTATTCCGGATGAGTCACCATTTCGTACGTCTGCTAGCGTAATTCGTAGGGCTGTAGATACCCTATGGCGGTCGGATGTTTCCTATGGGAATCAGGCGTAACCATTGTGATCGCTGCGATCTAGAGTCAAGCGAATGGAGTTAAACAGAATATTAGTTAATCAATAGGAGTTAAATAAGTCGAGTTAGAGTTAATCGATCAGAGTTAATCAGTTAGAGTTAATCAGCTAGAGTCAACCAGATAGAACTAGTCAATCAGAGTTAACCAGTTATGGATAATCAATCAGAGTTAATTGATTAGAGTTAAATATAATATAGTTGTAACAACCCGAAAATCTGGGCCAGTTTAAAAATTTTATTTTGGCAATTTTAGCGAATTTAGAATATTTAAAATAGATTATTTTAAATAATATCGACGAGAAAATTTATTTTGAATAGAATTCGACGTATATTTTATATACGTCGTTGTTAGAATATAAATAATTATTTATAATTATATATAGAATTGAAAATGGCGCGGTTGTTAGATAATTCGATTTCAAACTTCAATTGAATGTACCGGGTGCAAAACAATCCGGATTTTAGTGAAACCAAAAATAATGGAATCTAATTGAGAATATCTTTCCAATGAATCGGGAAAATTGAGATTTCATAGCGGGAATCAAAAGATATGTCCAGTTGAAAATTCTGAATAGTCGCTATGGAATTCAGGCCCTTAAAAATAGACATTTTGCAAACGACCTTGGATTTCGACGAAACCACTTTTGTTGGATCCTTGATGTCAAATTATTGTTAGATTCCCAATTTCATAATTTTTCGAATCAATATGTGAGCGTGGCAAAGGAAAACGCGTTTGACCAGTTTCAGTTGATTTTAATCGACTGGAAAATGGCCATTTTTCCAACGGTCTCAGAATTCGACGAAACTAGTTTTATTAGGACAGTATCGTCAATACAAAGCTAGAAAATATTTTTCGGGAATTTTTAGAGTTAGTATGTGACCCCAGTAAGTTGAAATGCGTGTTCAAATTCAATATATAGAGTTATATGTTGATTTTGACGAAAACGGATCGAAACGATCGAATCAGCTTACGGTACATATCCCATTGTGTTCAAAATGGGGGTAATTAGCTATGGACGACAGTTGGTGGGCCTCGTTTAGAGGTCGTATGAAAAAGTCAACTTTATGGAAATTAAATTAATAAAAAAATATAAACCTCCTCTCTTCCCCTTATCTCCTCTGCCCCCCCCCCCCCCCCCGTTATAATTCAGTTCGAAATCGAAAAAAGAAAAGAAAAGAAAACCTAAACCCGAATCGCGATCCCCCCCCCCCCCGACCGTTCGCCGTCGCCGCCAGGGGGCGCGGCGCCTCCCTGACTTCCCCCTCCACTTCTTCTCCTTCCCCTGACCTTCTTCTCCAATCGCTCCCCCCCTGACGCGAAAACCGACGCCCAACTCGAGCACCCCGCCGCCTCGTTGACCGCGCAGCCCTACCACCGCCCCACAGCCCAAACTCTGAGCCTCCACCACCTCTCGCTCGACCTGAAGCCCCTCCTCCCTCCAACGCGCCTCCGATGATGCTCCGACCCGCCACCTATCTTCAACAGTCACCGATTCCAACGCTGAAACCCTAGAATAAATTGATGTAAGTTTTCTTTTACATATTTAATTTTATTTTTCAGTTTTAATTAGGTTTTGTTTGAAGAAAATGAATAGGGTTTTTAATTAGTAAAGATGAGATCTTTGATGAAAGAAAAATATGATTTTTAACATGTAAAGATTATATTTTTATAAAGGTAAAGTTTTGATTTTTAATGCAAAGAGGGCTTTTTTTTAAGTAAGGAAAGGAACGATTTTTATCATCTAGAAGAAGAAATAAAAATTCGGTTTTTATAATGAAGTAAAGATTATATTTTTAATCATAGAAAGACGAGATTTTTAAAAGAAGAAAGATGCGATTTTTAGCAAATAAAAATATGATTTTTATTATATGTAGAAAGAATAAAAATATAATTTTTATTATATATATGTTGAAATTAAAATGTGGTTTTTATGGTGATGAAATAAAAATAAAAATCTTTATATTTGAAAAGGCGAAATCTTTATATTTGAAAAGGTGAAATCTTTATATTTGAAAAGGCGAAATCTTTATATTTGAAAAGGCGAAATCTTTATATTTGAAAAGGCGAAACCTTTATGTAGAGAATAGCGTGATAAAAATATAATCTTTATTATATGAACATCGATATAAAAATAGAATTTTTATCTATATAGAGTGATTATAAAAATATGATTTTTATGTACATAGCAACAATATAAAAATGTGATTTTTATGTATGTAGTGGCTACGGGCAACGAGAGTGACAAAAGGCGAGAACAATGATGATTTCCTACAATAGAAGTGTCGTGGAGTTGGGATAGCTATTGGTGAGAACTTCTCACTCAAAATTTCTTTTTCTAGTTATATATATATATATATATATATATATATATATATACACACTAGGATGCAGACGGTGCTTAGCAGCACCCGACACCCGTCATCCACAGACCATGGATGGCTTGTTTGTTTGATTGATGTGTTGTGAAAATTGTTTGCGATGTTGATGTGAAATCGATAATAAAATGTAGATGGTTGAAATAAATTAATTATGGTTAAAAATATAATTTTTAACATGAAAGTGAATAAATGAATATTTATAAACAAATCGGCCGATTTGTTTATGCACATTGATTTGACTGATATTGATTGGGATGATAAATTTTACACATCACCCAACTGCACAAATAAAAATCTGTGTTTGTTGATTTGAAACCCCACACGGGTATTGGGATAAAATACGGCATAAACTTATCCCAATAATTAGTTGTATGTCGATGATTGATTGACAGGCTGTTATAAGCGTTAGATATCTATATTTGATGCTTATACAGTGTAGTGCACTTTCGATGATGGTTGATTATTTATCGTTGCTATTATACATGTGTTGTATGGAATCCATATAATTAACTTTATATGGTAATTGATTGGGCCTCATTCCAATTTAGAAAATAAAGAATATTATAAAATAAAGGTTCATGTGTTGACAGTACTCATCCGTTGAGATTAGTCATGTGTTGAACGAAATTTTTTAACAATAAAATTTACATCTTTATATTATAAAATAAAGGTTCATCTGTTGACAGTACTCATCCGTTGAGATTAGTCATGTGTTGAACAAAATATTTTAACAATAAAATTTACATCTTTATTATATATAGAATTAGAAACTAACTTCTTTATAAAATAAAGGTTCATGTGTTGACAGTACTCATCCGTTGAGATTAGTCATGTGTTGAACGAAATATTTTAACAATAAAATTTACATCTTTATTATATATAGAATTAGAAACTAACTTCTTTATAAAATAAAGGTTCATGTGTTGACAATACTCATCCGTTGAGATTAGTCATGTGTTGAACGAAATATTTTAACAATAAAATTTACATCTTTATCATATATAAAATTAGAAACTAATTGGAAAATAGATAAGATGAGTGGTCTTCTGGATGTTGATCTGATGTTGGTTTCGGCCTTCGAGGTTAATATTTAGGGAATCGTTCTCTTACTAATTTACGGTTGGAGTCTGATTTAAATCAAACGATAGATACCATGATTTTTATAAAATATATCGAATAACAAAAATAGTCACATGTGGACAGTACTCATTCGTTGAGATTAGTCATGTGTTGACAAAAATATAGATTCAAGTATTGAATAGAATAAATATTCATTTGTTGGATAGAATAACGGAATTATTGAAATATATAAAGCCGTGTTGATTAGAGATGCGCTATTTTGACGCGAACGATATTTATATCGATTATATTCGTTTTTATAATGAATATTGAAAAGAGATAAAAATCGAATATATATAAAGCAAATTCGAATTGAATTGAATATAAACCAAATTCGAATTGAATTGAATATAAACCAAATTCGAATTGAACTGAATATAAACCAAATTCGAATTGAATTGAATATAAACCAAATTCGAATTGAATTGAATATAGAATGAATTGAAATTTGAATTGAATTGGAAATGGAAGTTGAAATGTTTTTGAACGAATTTAAACTATTTATAAATTTCGTTTTAAATAGAAATCGACGGAATATATATTATATATATAATATAATGGCCTGAATAGAACGCGCCGCGCCGCGATAGTTCGTGAATTTCGACCATTGATTTCGAACGGACATTACGGGAGATCCGACCGTCGGATTCTCCTAAAACCGGAACCGTTGTGTTCGTATCGAAAATAGCTTTCTAACGAATATTAGAAATTTGAAATCTAAAGGTTGGATTTGGAGATACGTCCAAATCAAATTTGGAAATGGTCGCTGTAAGTGCAGTTCGATGTCCGTTGATGGAAATTGACTGTACGGGCCTTGATAAAATTATTAAAAATAGTAATAATTTGTGTAAAATCATAAGAAATGATTTGGGAAAAATTGGGATGAAAAACTCCATATTTGAAAAGATAAAAATAGATTTTTATCGAAATGAACTAGCTTTGAACTAAAATTAAACCCGTTTATTTTCAAATAAATAAATTGGATTTGAAATGGGTTTTAAATAGAATTGATTTGCGGGTTTATCTTGAACGGTGTTTTAAATAACACTAGTTCTTTAACCCGATAATAAATCGAATGTGATTTAGGTTTATCGTGAAATGTGTTTTAAATGACATTTGTTCTTTAACCCAGTAAAAGGAGTTTTAATGAATCTGTAATTAGATTGAAATGTGAATTGATAATTTAAATTATCAAATGTAGAAAGTGAGCGAGAATGGAGTATCACCAGTTTTGCTCCAAAGCGATAGTTAAATCTTTAATTAGATTTGAACATGAAATGGTAATTAATATTACCGATAACACCGTGGTGTTAGATATGGAGTACTACTAGTTTTTCATCATGGGATGAATAGGTTGGGATTGGGAAATAAAATAAATAATTACTTCGGTGTGGTTCGCTAATCTCGACTAGTTTGGAAAACCATAATTTGGTTTGAAATGACATCCAAAGGAAGATTAAAGAATAAATTCAAAGAATTTATCTTGGATAAAATTAATGGGAACCTTTCCCTAAGAATATGAAATTTAGAAACTAGCTGTAGGTTAGTTAAGAAGTATGGTTTCCTGGGTATTGATCTGATGTTGGTTCTGGCCTTCGGGGTTAATATTTGGGGAATTGCTCTCTTACTGATTTACGGTTAGTGACTGATGAATTGGAATGAGGCGTATGTTGTGTTTGTGTAACATTTGTTTATAATATACGCGGGTTGTTCAGAAAGGCCGGGTTGATACCCATTCTGAATAACCGATTCGACAATAAGTCAAAGAAGATGACGGTGGTCGAAGACCGGAAGTCTTCACATCATTTGGATAATTACCGATGATCCTGATTGGGCTGTACACCCAAGAGGATGGAAATAGTTGGTGGTCGTCCAGACGTACTTGGAGATCGATGGATATGCGAGGAAAGTGCCTCCGGTTTCGTTCAGACCCAGAACGAACTTGTAAATGGATTGTGTGTCTGACATTGGACTTTATTCTGTGTTGATTGATCTCTATTAAATATACATCTGTTTGACGGCGGAGAATTTATTCTCTTGCTTAACGCCCTTCTCTGAGACGTACGAGCTCAGAGGTTGTATATCGATGGACATCAGTGGCCTGGCATGAATTGCCTGTGTGGCACGCTGAGTTGCATGGATCAAGGCTTCTGTTGAAAAGCAAAGTCTTGTGGCTGATGATCAAAACACGGCCTATGTGGCAGCTTTGTGTATAGCGTGGATTCGCGAGCCTCACACCTCTGTTTGAGTTAAAAACGGGATAAGGACTGCAGGGAGAGAACGACGTTTCTTTCTAGCTTTGGTGGTGTCAGTGACTTACCAGCCCTGACATTTATATACTTTTCACCTATGTGGTTGTTGGATGAGGCGCCTCGATTTTAGGTCTGTAAGGACCGGGAAACGTGTGTTCAGGATTGCCAATCCTCAAACGTAAGAGAGGACCGGCCCTGAAGATCCAAGGGCTGCCCAGAGTGCGTAGCCCTGAGACATTTGCTAGAGTGTCTCGAAAGCGGAGAGGAGCTTGCCCATTGCCTCGACTCATGACGGAAATCCAATTTCCAATACGTGTATTGCGGTTTTAATTGTAGAACTAGTATGGCGACATGATATATGGTACCCATGCCGTCTATGATTGATATTTATGATTGAAATTGTTTTGACACTATACACTTATAATAGTATCAAACGATTTGTTTTAAACGTACCAAGCATGTTTGGCTATTATAAGGGAAAACCCTATCCTTCGGCTTGCGTTGCATTGTGTGATGGGACCTGGGTCTTATAATATTTTCATTTTTCGAAAAAGCATTGCGTTGTTTATTAATATACATTGGTATTCTTGGGAGGAAACCCGTTCCGTGTTATATGGCGTGGTCCCTTGAATTACTCTCTTTTAAAGTAAAGTTTTAAATAACTGTTTTAGTTCTCACACCAGTCACATGACTGACCTGGAGTTTATTGTTTTAACCTAAACTCTGGGTGCCCTCATTTTCCGCACGGGCAGCTAGTAGTTTTGGTTTTGCAGATTTATATTCACAGGATCCTGATTTATAGCTGTAACGATGCTCGGAAAGCTCTGTATCCGTGTATTACTTTCAGTTGTGTTTTGTATTATTTTCCGCTGCTATGTAATTTATTGTAATCTCTCATATTTATCGAATGTATAGTATTCATTTATACTCTGTATATTCTTGTATCTGATGGAATTGTTGTAATAACAATGAAATGTTCTTCCGTCTGCGTTCTGATTGTCCTGTTCTCAAAACGATCAGGGGTTTCGATCGGTCTAGATTGGTTTAACGACTGATTCGGATCAAGCGAAATTCCTTGCCGTCACATTTGGTATCAGAGCTTTGGTTTACAGAGCTCGAGAACAAGACACATTAGAACCATACGAAAGAATTCATCAGATATTGGATTAGCAATATCCAATTAGAATGACTCGTTAGAGATAGGATCAGTAGTATCCTAGAACAAGTGTGAAGAGTATATTTTTCAAATGAAAACAATTTTGTTTTGAAAATTTAAATCGTTTTATATGTATTTGAATATTTTATTAGTATTGATTTCGACAATCTAGTATATAAAGGTTTTGCATATACGCGTCATGAACGTATATTCGAAGTTTCAATATACTGGATAGATATAGAATCACACTCTAGTAGCCCGGGGATGATTCCACTGATGACATACGGCATTAGTGGTTTATTTTCGTGTTTCGAAGGTGTGATATCTATATATTTCCATTAGACTGGTGTGAGAACCAAAACTAATATAGATAGGTTTATTGTTGTGAATTGGCATCAAAAACAAGATTTTCAGTATATATATCAAAATTATGAATTTGAAACTCTAATCCACTAATTGATTGATGTTTGTGTTGCTTGTTTATTTGTTTAATAATTTTGAACCATTATGCCTAATTGCATCAAATATTGAACTGTATTGAAAATTGGTCGCATTTGCTTGCATATACATGTACTTACATTGAACAGGTCATAGCAAGGAGGCTAGAGCAGAGAATAAAATTTGTTTTCCCGACAAATAGGTACATGTTTACTATATAATTTACTGTTTCGTTTGGGTGATGATGATTTTATGAGCCTATTGGCTAGCCGCTTGGTTTTTTCTTTTTCTTTTTGAGATCAGAAGGCCTGTATGGCAATTTCGGGATTTTTCCCGTGGCTCCCGGTGCAGGGGAGGTTATGGCGAAATTTTTCGAAAATTTAGGGTGTTAGCCAAATTTTTGAAAATTTGAAAATTCTCAGAAACTAAAAAGTTGGAGAATGGAAGCCAGATCTAATGTAGAGCTTATTAATCAAACCACTTTCGACTTTGTTCCTTTTCGGGGATGAAAAGTTTTAAGTGGGGGAGATTGTAACAACCCGAAAATCTGGGCCAGTTTAAAATTTTTATTTTGGCAATTTTAGCGAATTTAGAATATTTAAAATAGATTATTTTAAATAATATCGGCGAGAAAATTTATTTTGAATAGAATTCGACGTATATTTTATATACGTCGTTGTTAGAATATAAATAATTATTTATAATTATAAATAGAATTGAAAATGGCGTGGTAGTTCGATAATTCGATTTCAAACTTCAATTGAATGTACCGGGTGCAAAACAATCCCGATTTTAGTGAAACCAAAAATAATGGAATCTAATTGAGAATATCTTTCCAATGAATCGGGAAAATTGAGATTTCATAGCGGGAATCATAAGATATGTCCAGTTGAAAATTCTGAATAGTCGCTATGGAATTCAGGCCCTTAAAAATAGACATTTTGCAAACAACCTCGGATTTCGACGAAACCAATTTTGTTGGATCCGTGATGTCAAATTATTGTTAGATTCCAAATTTCATAATTTTTTGAATCAATATGTGAGCGTGGCAAAGGAAAACGCATTTGACCAGTTTTAGTTGATTTTAATCGACTGGAAAATGGCCATTTTTACAACGGTCTCAGAATTCGACGAAACTAGTTTTGTTAGGACCGTATCGTCAATACAAAGCTAGAAAATATTTTTCGGGAATTTTTAGAGTTAGTATGTGACCCCAGTAAATTGAAATGCGCGTTCAAATTCAATATATAGAGTTATATGTTGATTTTGACGAAAACGGATCGAATCAGCTTACGGTACATATCCCATTGTGTTCGAAATGGGGGTAATTAGCTATGGACGACAGGCGGTGGGCCTCGTTTAGAGGTCGTATGAAAAAGTCAACTTTATGGAAATTAAATTAATAAAAAAAATATAAACCTCCTCTCTTCCCCTTATCTCCTCTGCCCCCCCCCCCCCCCCCCCGTTATAATTCAGTTCGAAATCGAAAAAAGAAAAAAACCCTAAACCCGAATCGCGATGCCCCCCCCCCCCCGACCGTTCGCCACCGCCGCCAGGGGGCGCGGCGCCTCCCTGACTTCCCCCTCCGCTTCTTCTCCTTCCCCTGACCTTCTTCTCCAATCGCTCCCCCCTGACGCGAAGACCGACGCCCAACTCGAGCACCCCGCCCCCTCGTTGACCGCGCAGCCCTACCACCGCCCCACAGGCCAAACTCCGAGCCCCCACCACCCCTCGCTCGACCTGAAGCCCCTCCTCCTTCCAACGCGCCTCCGATGATGCTCTGACCCGCCACCTATCTTCAACAGTCACCGATTCCAACGCTGAAACCCTAGAATAAATTGATGTAAGTTTTCTTTTACATATTTAATTTTATTTTTCAGTTTTAATTAGGTTTTGTTTGAAGAAAATGAATAGGGTTTTTAATTAGTAAAGATGAGATATTTGATGAAAGAAAAATATGATTTTTAACATGTAAAGATTATATTTTTATAAAGGTAAAGTTTTGATTTTTAATGCAAAGAGGGCTTTGTTTTTTTTAAGTAAGGAAAGGAACGATTTTTATCATCTAGAAGAAGAAATCAAAATTCGGTTTTTATAATGAAGTAAAGATTATATTTTTAATCATAGAAAGATGAGATTTTTAAAAGAAGAAAGATGCGACCTTTAGCAAATAAAAATATGATTTTTATTATATGTAGAAAGAATAAAAATATAATTTTTATTATATATATGTTGAAATTAAAATGTGGTTTTTATAGTGATGAAATAAAAATAAAAATCTTTATATTTGAAAAGGCGAAATCTTTATATTTGAAAAGGCGAAATCTTTATATTTGAAAAGGTGAAATCTTTATATTTGAAAAGGCAAAATCTTTATATTTGAAAAGGCGAAATCTTTATATTTGAAAAGGCGAAACCTTTATGTAGAGAATAGCGTGATAAAAATATAATCTTTATTATATGAACATCGATATAAAAATAGAATTTGTATCTATATAGAGTGATTATAAAAATATGATTTTTATGTACATAGCAACAATATAAAAATGTGATTTTTATGTATGTAGTGGCTACAGGCAACGAGAGTGACAAAAGGCGAGAACAGTGATGATTTCCTACAATAGAAGTGTTGTGGAGTTGGGATAGCTATTGGTGAGAACTTCTCACTCAAAATTTCCTTTTCTAGTTATATATATATACTAGGATGCAGACGGTGCTTAGCAGCACCCGACACCCGTCATCCACAGACCATGGATGGCTTGTTTGTTTGATTGATGTGTTGTGAAAATTGTTTGCGATGTTGATGTGAAATCGATAATAAAATGTAGATGGTTGAAATAAATTAATTATGTTAAAAAATATAATTTTTAACGTGAAAGTGAATAAATGAATATTTATAAACAAATCGGCCGATTTTTTTATACACACTGATTTGACTGATATTGATTGGGATGATAAATTTTACACATCACCCAACTGCACAAATAAAAATCTGTGTTTGTTGATTTGAAACCCCACACGGGTATTGGGATAAAATACGGCATACACTAATCCCAATAATTAGTTGTATGTCAATCGATTGATTGACAGGCTGTTATAAGCGTTAGCTTATACAATGTAGTGCACTTTGGATGATGGTTGATTATTTATCGTTGCTATTATATACATGTGTTGTATGGAATCCATATAATTAACTTTATATGGTAATTGATTGGGCCTCATTCCAATTTAGAAAATAAAGAATATTATAAAATAAAGGTTCATGTGCTGACAGTACTCATCCGTTGAGATTAGTCATGTGTTGAACGAAATATTTTAACAATAAAATTTACATCTTTATATTATAAAATAAAGGTTCATGTGTTGACAGTACTCATCCGTTGAGATTAGTCATGTGTTGAACGAAATATTTTAACAATAAAATTTACATCTTTATTATATATAGAATTAGAAACTAACTTCTTTATAAAATAAAGGTTCATGTGTTGACAGTACTCATCCGTTGAGATTAGTCATGTGTTGAACGAAATATTTTAACAATAAAATTTACATCTTTATTATATATAGAATTAGAAACTAACTTCTTTATAAAATAAAGGTTCATGTGTTGACAGTACTCATCCGTTGAGATTAGTCATGTGTTGAACGAAATATTTTAACAATAAAATTTACATCTTTATCATATATAAAATTAGAAACTAATTGGAAAATAGATAAGATGAGTGGTCTCCTCGATGTTGATCTGATGTTGGTTTCGGCCTTCGGGGTTAATATTTAGGGAATCGTTCTCTTACTAATTTACGGTTGGAGTCTGATTTAAGTCAAACGATAGATACCGTGATTTTTATAAAATATATTGAATAACAAAAATAGTCACATGTGGACAGTACTCATTCGTTGAGATTAGTCATGTGTTGACAAAAATATAGATTCACGTACTGAATAGAATAAATATTCATTTGTTGGATAGAATAACGGAATTATTGAAATATATAAACCGTGTTGATTAGAGATGCGCTATTTTGACGCGAACGATATTTATATCGATTATATTCGTTTTTATAATGAATATTGAAAAGAGATAAAAATCGAATATATATAAAGCAAATTCAAATTGAATATAAACCAAATTCGAATTGAATTGAATATAAACCAAATTCGAAATTGAATTGAATATAAACCAAATTCGAATTGAATTGAATATAAACCAAATTCGAATTGAATTGAATATAGAATGAATTGAAATTTGAATTGAATTGGAAATGGAAGTTGAAATGTTTTTGAACGAATTTAAACTATTTATAGAATTCGTTTTAAATAGAAATCGACGGAATATATATTATATATATCATATATATAATATAATGGCCTGAATAGAACGCGCCGCACCGCGATAGTTCGTGAATTTCGACCATTGATTTCGAACGGACATTACGGGAGATCCAACCGTCGGATTCTCCTAAAACCGGAACCGTTCGGTTCGTATCGAAAAGAGCTTTCTAAATAATATTAGAAATTTGAAATCTAACGGTTGGATTTGGAGATACGTCCAAATCAAATTTGGAAATGGTCGCTGTAAGTGCAGTTCGATGTCCGTTGATGGAAATCGACTGTACGGGCCTTGATAAAATTATTAAAAATAGTAATAATTTGTGTAAAATCATAAGAAATGATTTGGGAAAAATTAGGATGAAAAACTCCATATTTGAAAAGATATAAATAGATTTTTATCGAAATGAACTAGCTTTGAACTAAAATTAAACCCGTTTATTTTCAAATAAATAAATTGGATTTGAAATGGGTTTTAAATAGAATTGATTTGCGGGTTTATCGTGAACGGTGTTTTAAATAACACTAGTTCTTTAACCCGATAATAAATAGAATGTGATTTGGGTTTATCGTGAAATGTGTTTTAAATGACATTAGTTCTTTAACCTAGTAAAAGGAGTTTTAATGAATCTGTAATTAGATTGAAATGTGAATTGATAATTTAAATTATCAAATGTAGAAAGTGAGCGAGAATGGAGTATCACCAGTTTTGCTCCAAAGCGATAGTTAAATCTTTAATTAGATTTGAACGTGAAATGGTAATTAATTTTACCGATAACACCGTGGTGTTAGATATGGAGTACTACCAGTTTTTCTTCATGGGATGAATAGGTTGGGATTGGGAAATAAAATAAATAATTACTTCGGTGTGGTTCGCTAAACTCGACTAGTTTGGAAAACAATAATTTGGTTTGAAATGACATCCAAAGGAAGATTAAAGAATAAATTCAAAGAATTTATCTTGGATAAAATTAATGGGAACCTTTCCCTAAGAATATGAAATTTAGAAACTAGCTGTAGGTTAGTTAAGAAGAATGGTTTCCTGGGTATTGATTTGATGTTGGTTTCGGCCTTCGGGGTTAATATTTGGGGAATTGCTCTCTTACTGATTTACGGTTAATGACTGATGAATTGGAATGAGGCATATGTTGTGTTTGTGTAACATTTGTTTATAATATACGCGGGTTGTTCGGAAAGGCCGGGTTTATACCCATTCTGAATAACCGATTCGACGATAAGTCGAAGAAGATGACGGTGGTCGAAGACCGGAAGTCTTCACATCGTTTGGATAATTATTGACGATCCTGATTGGGTTGTACACCCAAGAGGATGGAAATAGTTGGTGGTCGTCCAGACGTACTTGGAGATCGATGGATATGCGAGGAAAGTGCCTCCGGTTTCGTTCAGACCCAGAACGAACTGGTAAATGGATTGTGTGTCTGACATTGGAATTTATTCTGTGTTAATTGATCTCTATTAAATATACATCTGTTTGGCGGGGGAGAATTTATTCTCTTGCTTAACGCCCTTCTCTGAGATGTACGAGCTCATAGGTTGTATATCGATGGACATCAGTCGCATGGCATCAATTGCCTGTGTGGCACGCTGAGTTGCATGGATCAAGGCTTCTGTTGAAAAGCAAAGTCTTGTGGCTGATGATCAAAGCACGGCCTACGTGGCATCTTTGTGTATAGCGTGGATTCGCAAGCCTCGCACCTCGGTATGGGTTAAAACGGGATAAGGACTGCAGGGAGAGCACGACGTTTCTTTCTAGCTTTGGTGGTGTCAGTGACTTACCAGCCCTGACATTTATATACTTTTCGCCTATGTGGTTGTTGGATGAGGCGCCTCGATTTTAGGTTTGTAAGGACCGGGAAACATGTGTTCAGGAATTGCCAATCCTCAAACGTAAGAGAGGACCGGCCCTGAAGATCCAAGGGCTGCCCAGAGTGCGTAGCCCTGAGACATTTGCTAGAGTGTCTCGAAAGCGGAGAGGAGCTTGCCCCTTGCCTCGACTCATGACGGAAATCCAATTTCCAATACGTGTATTGCGGTTTTAATTGTAGAACTAGTATGGTGACATGATATATGGTACCCATGCCGTCTATGATTGATATTTATGATTGAAATTGTTTTGACACTATAAACTTATAATAGTATCAAATGATTTGTTTTAAACGTACCAAGCATGTTTGACTATTATAAGGGAAAACCCCATCCTCCGGCTTGCGTTGCATTGTGTAATGGGACCTGGGTCTTATAATAGCTTCATTTTTCGAAAAAGCATTGCGTTGTTTATTGATATGCACTGGTATTCTTGGGAGGAAACCCGTTCCGTGTTATACGGCGTGGTCCCTTGAATTACTCTCTTTTAAAGTAAAGTTTTAAATAACTGTTTTAGTTCTCACACCAGTCACATGACTGACCTGGATTTTATTGTTTTAACCTAAACTCTGGGTGCCCTCATTTTCCGCATGGGCAACTAGTAGTTTTGGTTTTGCAGATTTATATTCACAGGATCCTGATTTACAGTTGGAACGATGCTCGGAAAGCTCTGTATCCGTGTATTACTTTCAGTTGTGTTTTGTATTATTTTCCACTGCTATGTAATTTATTGTAATCTCTGATATTTATCGAATGTATAGTATTCATTTATACTCTGTATATTCTTGTATCTGATGGAATTGTTGTAATAACAATGAAATGTTCTTCCGTCTGCGTTCTGATTTGTCCTGTTCTCAAAACGATCAGCGGTTTCGATCGGTATAGATCGGTTTAACGACTGATTCGGATCGAGCGAAATTCCTTGCCGTCACAATAGTTTATTCGAGGTAAGTTAAATCGAATATAGTTTATTCGAGGTAAGTTAAATCGAATATAGTTTATTCGAGGTGAGTTTAATTGAATACAGTTTATTCAAGGTGAGTTAAATCGAATATAAGTTATTCGAGGTGGGTTAAATCGAATATGAGTTATTCGAAGTGAGTTAAATCGAATAAAGATTATTCGATAGGGGATTGTAAGTTGAAATTCGATTATATCGAATTTAGGAAAATGCTATATACTTTCCAGCTTCAAATCAAGATTTATTTATTTACTAATAAATTATTCGTTGTTTATTTATTCCAATTAAGGAAGAAAAGTTATATTTAAGTTATTATATTTCGAAAGTATGAGACTATATCACTATGTTTATAATCAAATAATTTTGGTAAAAGAAGTGGATTCGTAAATAGAATCCGAGAGTTTCGTAAGGAAGTTTGTAAAAGGTTTAAAGGTGGACCTTGTCTGTTTCGAAGTTAGGAACGTTGTTCAGTTAAGGTCTAAGAATTAATTATATCACAACTTGATTGACTTCGTTTTTAACTAAGGAATGGTTAAGGTTCGATAGTGAAGGTTGGTTAAGTGAATCTAGTTAATGAGTGTGATGGTTCGAATTCACATAGTGACGTTATACTTAAACGTCTGTTTAAATCTAATGAAGGAGTTTTGGAAACGTTTTCCAAATAAAGATTTGAAAATGTTTTATAATATAGAAAATGTATAGGAAGGGAAAATGAATAAATTAATATTAAATTAATTTAAAAAGGGAAAATGTTGATTGATGATTGATCGATCGAATTTCTATCTAGAAATAAGATCGTTGGTTGTACACCTATTTTTCTTTGATAGTTAAATCACCGACCATCGAAGTTTTTGACCATTTTATCGTCGTCAATATAGAGAGACCGGGATTAGATTCATTATCTGAAAACCACTTTGTATGGATGTTAGCGTTGCGATCAAATATGATGGAGATAATGAAGACGGAGTTATGCAAGGGCTATCCTGTTTACATAATAGTGCCTTCGGTTTATCCAGTCCCAGGACAAACGTGAATGGAAGAATGTCTGACAAAGTATATCCAACGAATCACGTAAGTTGATCTCTTCAAACGTATTTACGTTTGGTGGCGGAGGAATTCGTTTCTCTTAGCTTTATACCCGTGGTATTTTTGAGGAAATCAATTTGTGATTTGACGGGTATGACGATGTGGCATTCAAAGTAAATGAATGTATGATCTGTCAAAGATACGTTATGACCTCAAGCCTCATCAACCGGGAAATGACAGAAATCGGGCAAGCAGCATGGCTAAGTGGGTTGCTCCCATTAGGGTGTATATCACCTATCTAGAGAAAATCCATTTCATTCTTTTATCTATGATTGATGCTGTCCCTTTTCGGGAAGACGGTGGGTAGCTCCCAACCGTTGGTGATATACATTCGATACACTCAAGAGAAATGAGTAATCGGTCATGCGTGGGCCGGGTTGTAAGACGTTCTTGTTGAACCAAGTGTATTTGCCTCTAGAGATACACTATCGGCAGGTGGTCCCATACCTTGTCATAGTTGGAAACGAATCTCTAATAAGTGCCTGTGGTTTTGTTTGTATACTATATATGTGAACGTGAGATGCAAGCGTTCTGCTAGATTGTTAATTACTTGTGATTAGACATTACTATAATATCTGAGAAGTACTGATTTTCAAAACTGTTTGGGTTATCATAAGGTAAAAACCATCCGTGTTTATGTGTGGATCGGTCTTATAATTATCTTCTCTTTTAAAAAGGATTTTGAAAAGTTAAACCAAATGATTTGAGTTTACTCACACCAATCCCATGACAGACCAAGAGTTTATTTTTGTTTTGTTTTCCCTAAACTCTTGGTTGCCCAAATTTGTATGGGCAGTCAAGTAGTTCAGGTCTTTACAGATATACTTGGAGGATCTTGAAGCAGGAGGCTTCAGGATCATACATATCTATTGTTATTCCCGCTGTGTGTAAGTGTTGCACTCTAATAATGTTATTGTATATATATAAATTGTTTTATTTCAAAGTTATGTTGTATAATATATTTTATTCGTTCCGATGTGAGATTCGTGTTTAATCTAATTGTGTTCTTCTTCTTCTATTCAAATTTTCTATCTTATCTATTCTCACCCTCCAACTTCTTTCTGGAATTTTCGAAACCTGAATAATTAACATGGGTTTTATGTTGATTTTCTGGGTCGAAATCCCAGTTCGTTACAAATAGCTTTCTGGATATCGATCTGACGTTGGTTTCGGCCTTCGGGTTTAATACATAGGGGGTTGTTCTCTTACTATTTTACAGTTAAAGACTGATATATGTGGGAAGATAGTGATGTGTGAATTAGAAGTGGAAACGGTTTCCAAAGTTAATAAAATATATTTTCTAAAATTCAAAAATAAGGATTTGATGAATATATGGAAACGAGAAATGGGGAAATGAATAAATGTTGACTGATGATTGATCGATAGAATTTCCATCTGGAAATAGTATCGTTGTTTGCACATGTGTTTTCTTCAATAGTTAACTCACCGACTATCAAAGTTTTTGACCATTTTTAAGTTGTCAGTATGGAGAGACTGGTTGGATTATTATCCAAGAACCACTCCGTATTGGCATAAGCGTTGCGAATCAAGTATGCTAAATATATTGAAGACGGAGTAAAGTGAAAGGGTTGTTGTACAAGTTCTAGGTAGAGATTTCCTAGGAAGGATGTACGGAATAGTGCCTTCGGTTTGTCCAGTCCCAGGACAACTTGAATGGACGAATGTCTGATAGAGTATATTTGGTAGATCGCGTAAGTTGATCGTTTCAAACGTATTTACGTTAGTGGCGGAGGAATTCGTTTCTCTTAGCTTATACCCGTGGTATTTTTGGGGAAGTCAATTTGTGATTTGACGGGTATGACGATGTGGCATTCAAACTAAATAAATGAGTAATCTATTGAAAGATACGTTATGACCTCCAGCCTCATCAACTGGGAAATGACAGAAATTGGGCAGGCAGCATGGCTAAGTGGTTTGCAACCAAGTATGGTATATTGTCACCATCTAGAGAATATTCATATTTGTTACTTCTTTCAATTCCGTATCTCCCGGGAATGGTTATGTTGGTTTACCAACTGTAAGGTGACAATATATTCGATACACTCAAGCGAAATGATTGGTCGATCATGTGTGGCCGAGTTGCAAGATGTTCCTGTTGAACTCCAGTGAATCGCTTCTAGAGTACACTGAGAGGAAGGTGGATCCATACCTTGTCATAGTTGGAATCCATTCCCCAAATAAAAGCCCGCAGTTTTGATTGTATATTATATATGTAGAATGTTAGATGCAAGCGTTTCTGCTAGATTTCTATTTACTTGATCTAGACATTATTACAATATCAGGCAAGTATCGTTTTAGAACTATTTTGGATTATCGTAAGGTAAAGGCCATCCATGTTTATGTGTGGATCGGTATAATGATTATCCTTTGCTTCAAAAGAATATTGAAAGTTAAATCAAATGATTTGAGTTTACTCACACCAGTCACATGACTGACCCAGAGTTTATTTTGTTTTGTTTTCCCTAAACTCTTGGGTGCCCAATTTTGTATGGGCAGTCAAGTAGTCGGGATTTACAGATACTTAAAGAGCTGGAGCAGGAGGCTTCAGGATTATATAGCTATTGTTATTTCCGCTGTGTTGTAAGTGTTATACTCTAATAATGGTATTGTATACAAATACTGTTTTATTTAAAAGTTATGTTATGAAATATATTTATTCGTTCCGCTGTGAGATTCGTGTTTACTCTGATGTTGTATATTCTTCTTCTTCTATTCTAAGTTTCTATCTTATCTATTCTCACCCTCTAATTTCTTTCATCAACTACCGGTATTTTCGATGTTTGGATAATCAACGTGGGTTTTATGTCAATGACCAAAGATCCAAAAATCCTCGAGACGTTACAGTTGGTATCAGATCTTAAGGTTAAGTAATTACCTTGGCTCTGTGGCGCGACTCAGTAAAGATAGAGTCAGTAATACCCTAGATTGAGTTTGAGTGTATATATACGAGTGAACTATCTGTTGTTAAATATAAAATGATTTTATATTGTGGAGATTTATTGGTTGAGTTGTTTATGGGTTCTGATCGATCGGTTTGATCCACTGTATCGGTAGGAGTTTATAAACACTCGAATACGATGGGTCGACATGATATGTTTTGAAAAGAGGGTAAATGAAAATAATTTTACTCAAAGTATATTTTGATATAGAGAAAATATATATATTGGAATTATAATATATTGGATATATTGGTTGTTATGATAATCAAGTAAGATTATAAATTAAATGGTTATGTAAATAACCAATCAGAATTCATATAAGTGTAGTATATGAAATACGATAAATTAAATCTGAATTTAAATCAGAATTGAAATTAAAACCAAGGAAATTGGAAAGGTGTTTGTAAATGGATTTGAATTGAATATATGAGAACTTTAAAATCCTAGGAGATTTTAAATTGTTTTACAGACATTGAAAATGGTATTTTGAAATGAATTTCAAATGGAAGTGTTTAGATATGGTTTTGAAAGTGATATAGTATTAAACTCCCTTCGATAGCTGGAAAATATATTCCGATGATGATCATGACATCACCAGTGTTCATTTTCGAGTGTGTAAGTGATGGATTACTACCAATGTTTTTTTTGAATTGTTTTGAGAAAACAAGTTGTTTGGATATTCCATGTGAATATTTTGATTTTTGGAAAAGGCAAAGCTGTTTAAAAACTCCCAGAAATAGATTGTTGAGTTAAAACCCAATTGAATTTAAAGTTGGAAAAAGCAATTGGAATTAAATTGAAATCAATTATGTGAAAATTTAATTGAATTAGAATATAATGATATCGAGTGAGTTGAATTGTTGAGTAAGGATTTTGAATTGAGATTGGAATTGGAGTTTGAATGGAATTCGACTTAGTTGTAAGCAAATGGTTGGATTTTTGGATAAAAACAGATAGAAATTTTATTGGATGACATGGGTATATGCTAAATTACAGCAGATGGAAAGATATAATGATATGTCCGACAAAAAGGTACAAGTTATATTTCTATTGGATATGAGATTTATGAGCCGAATTGGCAAGCGGCTTAGCTGTTTGATTTTCTTTTGGGTTGGAGATGGCCCAAAGAGGCGAGTTGTAGTTGTACCGATTGACCAGTACAAAGGAGGTGCTGGCGGGAATTTTCGAAAAGTTTAGGTGTTAGGAAATTTTCAGGTTTTTTTTTAATTTTCGTTAACAAAAATAAATTAATATTTTATTGTAATTAATTTGTGCAGTTGAAACTGAAGTCAAGAAGTGAAGAAATAATTTAATCAGCTAGTAAGGTTTGTTTTCTACCCTAGCAATTTCGAGGACGAAATTATTTTAAGGGAGGAAGAATGTAACAACCCATATTTTTCGATCGAATAATTAATTATTTAAAATAATGGTTTAGTAATTTAAAGTTTGTTTAATTAAATAATATTGAATTTTTAATTAAATTAAAGAATAGAATAATATATTTAATTCTGAAATAATCAGAATTAGTGAATTGACAATATAATGTGAACTGGACAATTCAAAATATATATATTCAGCTTGAAATTGAATTTTAAAAACGAATATATTATATAAACGACAGTTGAACGTACAATTATAATATAATTATAATCGAGCTCGAAATGGCGCAGTAGTTCGCTCTTTGGCGATTTGAACTTCAACTGAATATACATGGTCCGTTTTAAATCGGATTTCTGTTAAATAAGAAACGTTAAGTGCTGGTGGAGTATATTTTTCTAGTGGAAGAGAAAAATCGGGATTTCATTGCGTAGATTTTGATTTATGTCCAAATCAAATTTTAGAAAAGTCGCTATTGAATTCCTTTATAATTTATAATGATTTATTTATATTTTTAAAAGTCTTTTTCAATATAAATTGAATACCGATTCAGCCAGGATTTGAATATCGAGTTGTAAATCCCGGTGGACCTGTATGATATTCTATTGCGAATATATACAATAATATTTATTTTTAAATATTTAATTTAATTATTTTTAAATATATTTATATATTTAAATGGGTTATTTAGAGCTTTAAAAATAGCCAGTTTTGCAAATGACATTCGTTTTCGACGAAACTAATTTTGTTGGATTTGTAATATTAAATAATTGTTAGATTTCAAGTTTTTGATTTTTGAAGTCAGTATGGGGCCGTACGGATTTTTAATGTGAAAAACAGCCAGTATTTTAATGGTTAAAAATACGTTGTGTGAGCAAACAGAGTCGGAATTCGACGAACCCAGTTTCGTTGGGTCCATAATGTCGAACTGAAGGTGTATGTCCAGTTTCGTGATTTTTGGATAGCGTATGTAAACATAGGAATTTTTAAGAACAAATATAAATAGCGTATGAATATAAAACTATTTTATTTATCCTATAAATATCTCTTAACCTTCCTAACTGTTTGCTCCAAATTTGGGATCAAACACCAAAGGAGTAAAAGCTACACTTCACCTATTCGGTAAGATTTTGGAACCGCGAAATCGCAAAATAAATGGGTAAAATTAAGTAAGAGCACAAATGAATTTTTATAGTGGTTCGATTCTCTGTGAATCTACATCCACTTTCAATCCATTCTCATTGTGATATTCAAGCTTACAACATATGAATTTTCCCTCATTACAATCATTTCTCTTTTTAACTCTCTTTTCTCTCTCCTTATGATCTAATTTCACTTGAATTTGGTGAAGAAAATGAAGAGATCTTTTAGCTTTGCGATGAATCTTCAACCACTTGTGTGGTTTGATCCTTTTCCATGGTCTTCATAGATTTCATAGTGAATTAACATTCGATCTAAGCTTTGGAGAGGATAAGAGATCGTTTGAATGATGCTTGATAGATTTATTATGTAGCTTGAATGAGATTGAAGGTGCTTAGATCCAATTGTAGAAAGCTCTCATGATCATTGACTTGGAGTTGATCTTCATGAAGTTAGAAAAGTGTTGATGAATCCATGGAAGCCATTAGAGTAGTTGTAGATGAGCTTTAAATTTGACATAGTCTCCTTGTAGGAATGAATTTTCTTCCTCCCCCCCTCAAGTGAATTATGAGGGGTATTTATAGTAGTGTTCAGGGGGTAGTGGCAAAGTGGTCAATTACCCGGTACAACTGTTAAACGGTATGCTTTCTATGCCATGAGGTTTTGAATGGTGTGGAGCTTGCGAGATAACATGAATGAAATAGCGGTACCAACTCATGCGGCATGAATTAATGCGGGATGACATCATTGTTTAATTGTCCACATGCTTATGCGTCATGGCGCTGGTATTTTGTGCCTTATGGAGCCGGCTTAACGACATGTTTAAAGGCCTTAATGGTATGGCTCCATCGACATGACTTTCATGCGGTGATTCAAGGTCCATCTCGTATGAACGACATATCCTATGACTCGAGTTGTGTTTTATGCCATCAAACCGTGATAACGACTTGCATTTTCGTGATCCTCCCACCGTCTCAACATGTAGTAGTTTTATAGCAACACGAATAGCATGGGGGTTCTGACGACATGCGATATGCTCTTGCGATATGAAATCTCACGGCATGACTTCAACGCCTTGGTTTAAGGAGCTGCGACTTGGTTTCTGCTTTATAATTTGCGACATGGATGATATGTACGCCATGGAATATTCCCCATACAATATTTGTGAAGTCTTTACTTTAGCTCAGCGCCATGCGGGATGAAGCTTAGA
This sequence comes from Allium sativum, assembly GCA_030737875.1. Lineage (NCBI taxonomy): Eukaryota > Viridiplantae > Streptophyta > Magnoliopsida > Asparagales > Amaryllidaceae > Allium > Allium sativum. The sequence goes on along the minus strand of CM060915.1, from coordinate 884,851,581 downwards.
CGATATGAACACATGTCTTTGTCGGCGACTTAAACGGAGCGGACGACTTGTCTTATATCTTATGTCGTGTTGACGACTTAGAACCATCTTGCATCAGTGACTTAAAGTCATGTCGCGTGGATGACTGCAGGATCCATGTCGCAGAAATGACTTGAGTCAGTTATGTCGTGTGTCATCATCCGTAAATACTTCTTAGTTCTAAACTACGTTCTAAGAACGGGGTTAACATTTGCCCCTCGAAGCTTGTATTTTTTGCTTGCGACGAATATGGGCTTCGAAATGAACACAATTCACATTGAGGTCTAGTTGTAGCTTTTTTTTTGCTATGATGAACCATTCTTTGAATTTGTGTGTTCCACGTTACCTGTTCTGTAATAAAAACAAATATTTGCATGATCTTGGACTTATACTTCACTATCGGTCGTCCATATCGATAGCGGATTAATTTAATTACGAATTATAGCGAATTTATTTTTGAATATAATAAAGTGTCTGCACAAGTTTATTTTATTCAACGGTTTATAACCCATCGAATATTGTCTGCACAAATACGATGTTCTAATTCAAATCCGCGTTAACACTTGAAATCAACTAATTGACTATGATGACCGTGGATTTCCAACATTATTGCTTTAATGAGTTATATGATGGTGTACAATATTTCTTATTTGAGAAATACGTATCCAAGAGACTTTTTGGCTCCCTTTTGCAGAAGACTTGGATATTTGTGCCCCTGTTTTTGGGAGTCGTTATCAGTCTTCTCCACATGAAGTATTTTGGATTCCATACCCGTGTTTGGGCTAAATTTTAACATGTTGTGTCTGAGATTTTCAGACACTAAAGCGGTTAATGTTCAAACCCCGTTTATAATCCAGCTTGATTGATTCAGTCACTCGGAGACTTTTGCTACTCAATTAAACTGATTAATCCAAGCGTCGGTAATTTTTAGAAGGAGTGCCCTTTGAAAGGACTTCGATTAAGATCTCAATTTTTGTCGTTATTGGATCGGGTGCTTCCTGATTCTGACGATAAATTGGGTGCCCCCGGAGAGGTCTTTGGTTATAATCCAATAATCCACTGTGTCTGAAATGATCAGATGTCACGTGAACTAATTAGAAGTCCGACATTCTTCACACCTGAAGTAATCATATGTTACGCAAATGGATTTTCATTCTTCGCGTTTGATCATATCAAATGCTACACAAATGGATTTTCATTCTTCGCGTTTGATCATATCAAACGCTATGCAAATGGATTTTCATTCTTCACGTTTGATTATATCAAACGCTACGCAAATAGATTTTTCATTCTTCGCGTTTGATCATATCAAACGCTACGCAAATGGATTTTCATTCTTCACGTTTGATCATATCAAACGCTACACAAATGGATTTTCATTCTTTACGTTTGATCATATCAAACACTATGCAAATGGATTTTCATTCTTCACGTTTGATCATATCAAACGCTACACAAATGGATTTTCATTCTTCATGTTTGATCATATCAAAGGCTACGCAAATGGATTTTCATTCTTCACGTTTGATCATATCAAACGCTACGCAAATGGATTTTCATTCTTCACGTTTGATCATATCAAACGCTACGCAAATGGATTTTCATTCTTCACGTTTGATCATATCAAACGCTACGCAAATGGATTTTCATTCTTCACGTTTGATCATATCAAACGCTACCAAATGGATTTTCATTCTGCACGTTTGATCATATCAAATGCTACACAAATGGACTTTGGTAGTTGTTATATCGTTTCACGGGGCGGCCAACAGTCCCTTTGTCAGATACTCGACTTAGCATGCTATTCTGGTTTAGGAACTGAAGCTCTAAACCTCCCACTTGGGGAAGTGCCCCTTTGATAAAAGTTTTGGATCTCGTGCTTGTTTGTCGTGGCGCTTGCTCGCTGTTTGAATCTTTACGACTTTCCCATTCACTTTTCAAGGCAGTGCTTTTCCTATTTTGCATTTGTACATGTTGATATTTACATCATTCTTCTCTTGAGCTAGCGTTGTTGGGGTCACGATGTTTCAGGAACAAGCGCTCAACAAATGGCCTACAATATGAAACCATCTTTTAAGAAAGTTTTGATTTGACATATAACTTTGCAAGCAGGAAATTCATTCAAACAGATATGCTCTTAGTCATAGAGCTAATTTCCAGTGCATCACTTGCAGATTATTACAAACTGTTTACATAAAGTTTTGAATATAACAGAAAGTAAAACGCGAAGTAAAGCATGGACTAAAGCAAGAAATTGAGCATGAAGTAAAGATGTAGCGACGTTGATCGCTTATTCCGAGCCATTGCAATGGGAGCACCATCAGTTGTTATCAGTTGATAATCGGCCTTGGCATGATTTGAGCAGAAGCTACGTTGCTTGGACCAGATTGATCATTTAATGCCCCTTGTCCCTTGAGACGACCCCGAACCCCATACTGACGGCGGCAAGGGTAATCCTTGGAATATAACACATAAACAGATAACAGCAGAACAGAATTAAATAAATACACCAGATAATGAACAAGTAATACACTGGATAAACATAATCATCAGAGTTACACAGTATACAGGATCATACTTAGTACAAATACAGTTCAGCTATACATAAATGTCTACAGCGGAAACAAACATAATATATACAATAGGAGCTGAACAGCATAAAAAGAGATAAATGATAGAATCCATCTTCAGCTCCAGCTATCCGAATAAAGCCAGCTAAAACCTGAATACAAGGCTGCTCATGTAGAAAAAGGGGCACCCGAGTTTGAAAGTGAAACAAACTACGAGTTATTCATGGGACTGGTATGAGAAAACTACTCAACACATTTGAAATATGGCTAATCACAAGACCATGCCACTTTCGTGGAACGGGTTTACTCCATTGGATTGCCAGTGCTTTAAAACAAATCATTCTTTTAAACATCGCAATGCTTTTTATAAAAATGAAGCCATTATAAGACTCAGTTCCCATCACACAATGCAACGCAAACCGGAGGATAGAGTTTTACCTTATAATGGCCAAAATATGCTTGTTAAGAATAAAACAAAAGCATTTGATATTATCATTAGTGTTTATTGGTTTCGAAAACAATTTCAATCATAACTATCAATCATAGACGGCATGGGTACCATATATCATGTCGCCATAGGTATATACAATCAAAACCGCACAGTCACGTATTTGGAAATTGGATTTCCGTCATGAACCAAGACAAAAGATAGTCCTTACCGAACTTCGAGATGCTCTAGCCCGTGTCTCAGGAACAACAACAACTGCCCCTTTGATCGTCAGGGCCGGTCCACCGATGTGGATTATTATGCCTGAACAATGCGTTTCCCCGCCCTATGGGGCGTCAATGAGCCAACGAATGATTCCTTCGGTCCTGGATCGACCGATATATCCGAGGTGCCTCGCTATCCATCATCCATATAAGTAAAATGTCAGGCCGTGTAAAAACACTGACACAACTCCTAGCTAGAAAGAAACGCATGCCCTAACTGAGGTCCTTCTCCTGTTTCTGGTTCATACCGGGGTGTGACGCTCGCGAATTCACGTTATACACAAAGCTACGCCACACAGGCGGTGCTTTGATCATCACCACAAGACTTTGCTTTTCAACAAAAGCCTTGATCATTTGCCACTTAGGCATGCCACACTAGCAATTCATGCCATGCGACTGATGTCCATCGATATACAACCTCTGAGCTCGTGCATCTCAGAGAAGGGCGTTAAGCAAAAGAATAAATTCTCCGCTGCCAAACAGATGTATATTTAATAGAGATCAATCAACACATAATAAAATCCAATGTCAGACACACAGTCCATTTACAAGTCCGTTCTGGGTCTGAACGAAACCAGAGGCACTATATACCTCGCATATCCATCGATCTCCACGTACGTCTGGACGATCACCACTCTTTATCCATATTTCGGGATGCCTCCCAATCAGGACATCAGTTATCATCCACGCGAGGTGAAGATCGGTCTTCGACCACCATCTTCATCTTCGATTACCTATCGTTGATTCAGTTATTCAGAATGGGATAAACCCGGTCTTTCTGAACAACTCGCGTATATATTAACAAGTGCTATACAAACACAACACACGCATCATTTCAATTCATTAGTCACTAACCGTCAATCAGTAAGAGAATGATTTCCCAATATTAACCCCGAAGGCCGAAACCAACATCAGATCAAAATCTAGGAAACCATTCGACTTAGCTAACCTTCAGTTAATTTCTAAATTTCCCATCCATATCATTTATAATATTTTATAACGATTTATCTTTATTTTTGTTTATTTTAAAATAGCCAATTTATTCAAACGACGCTTCGGGCCATAACGCGGTCGTGGCGCTGTTTTTCTTCAGATTTGATTTACACATATCTGAAAATCTAACTGTTGGATCTTCATAAAATTTACATCATTAGAAAGATCTTTTCAAATCGAATCCAACGGTTCCAGTTTCGGGAAAATCCGATGGTCGGATCTCCCGGTATAACCGTTTGAAGTTTCGATTTCAAAATACGAACTGCAGCATTGTTATTCGATTTAATATAATTATATATATATATATAATCGATTCTGGCGCTATTTTTCTTCAGATTTGAATTAAACATTCCAGACAATCCAACCGTTGGATTTTTACAAATTGGTGCCGTTGGAAAGATATTTCCAAAGCGAACCTAACGGCTGCGGTTTCGAGAAAATTCGATGGTCGGATCTCCCGCACTAATTGTTTGAAATCACGGTTTCAAAATACGAACTGCAGCTTCGTTATTCGATATATTTCAATTCTGTTTATATATATATCGATTCTTCGATTTCAAAACTATATGATTTTCATACATTTGATAAAAATGATATTTTTATCTAACTGTCTTCTATTTCAACACCTCACTATTTTTAACAATTCATGTATATAATAAAAATGTGATTTTTAATGTAAAACAATTTATTTCAAAACATGACTATTTTATATAGCTCATATAGATGATAAAAATATGATTTTTATTATAAAACAATTTATTTCAAAACACGATTATTTTATATAGTTCATATTGATGATAAAAATAGGATTTTTATTATAAAACAATTTATTTCAAAACGATATTATTTTGTATAGTTCATATAGGTAATAAAAATATGATTTTTATTATAAAACAATTTATTTCAAAATACGAATACCATTCAACACATGAATTTCAATTCAACGAATGAATTTCGATTCAACACATGAAGGTTTTCTATTGTTGGTATATATAGATAAAAAGGTGATTTTTATATTTAAAACAAGAATACCGTTCAACACATGAATTTCAATTCAACGAATGAATTTCGATTCAACACATGAAGGTTTTCTATAGTTTGTATTTATAGATAAAAAGGTGATTTTCATTGTTAAAACAATTTATTCAAAACACGAATACCATTCAACACATGAATATGATTCAACGAATGAATTTTTATTCAACACATGAAGGTTTTCTATTCAACAGACGAATATAGTTTCAATACAGGAAAATAATTCTAACACATGAATATTATTCAAAATTTCGGCAGCATAACGGCAGGGTAGTTAAAACTGGGACCGTCCCTAGTATAGCTCCTCCCTCTACCTTAAAGCCTCGCAGCTTTTGACAATGGGGAATCATGCATCTAGTTCACACGCAGGCGGCATGTATATTTTTTTCATGTCCACAAATTAATCCTATGTGTTTTCAACCAAATATTTCTCAACCGCAAACGGGTATTTTTCAACCACAATCAATCAATTTCAACCACAAACAATTTCAATCATCCTTTCGCTATCAATCCATTTTCACACCAATCACAACCAATAAATATCGTCAATGGTTTGTGGACGAGGGGCGTGTATATATATATATAGCATTTCACTTCTATTTCAACATATATATAATTTTTTACAACTCATATATAACTTATACATCGAACGTACAACTTATACAACGCTTATACAAGAGGTGTAAACCGCTTATATAACCCATACATCGACCATATAATTTATACATCGTCGTTTTCCATATCGTTTATAAATTAGAAATCTCACATTGGGTTCCACTCCACCGAAAATAGCAGAAGGCTAAGAAAAACATGCGGTCTCTTCTAAAATGTAGAAGACATCCACACGAGTCCACTGTCTCTTGTTTCACTGAATTTCGTCCAGAAACGAAAAAGATATGATTTTTATAGTGAAAACAAAAACCGTAGCGCTTAGAACTGCTATAATATAGTTTATATTAAAATAGCCGTATACCTTTCAAAATCCTTCAAAACTAGGTTTGGATTTTCACATAAATCCGTGTAGTGGTTGGACGATCGGAGTGTGCAGCGTCGTAAGGGGGCGTGCGGCGCACGTGCGCCTGAAGGGGGGTCCACTTCGGTGGCCCTAGGCGTCGACGACGGCGGTGGGAAGTCGAGAACTTCCTCGCGTCCGTCCTCCCAAAATACACAATGGAAAAATCCAAACTTTATATGGATTTGAAGGTGGTGAGGAGCACTACAAAATTCTCCAAAGGGCATGGGTTTTTATTGAGCGGATTAGAAGAAATCGAGGAGAGAAGGAAGGAAGGGGGTTCCACCGTTCGTCGTTTTAATCGGGGAGAGAGTATGTTGGGGGAGGGGCTGATGTGGACTAATCAATTTTTTTATTTATTTATATATTTTTAAAAATTTGAAAATACCCTTTGTCACACACGAATCCCAATTCCAACCCAATGACTGTCGTCCCCAGCGTTTTACCCCCATTCCGAACACAATGGGATATGTTTCGTAGGCCCTTTCGACTGTTTCAGTCAGTTTTCCTTCAAATTAAAATATAAAACATTCAATATTCGATTTGAACGTACATTTCAATTTGCCAGGGCCACAAACTAATTCGAAAAATTCCAAAAAAATAAATCTAGCTATGTTTTGACGATACGGTCCCAACAAAACTAGTTTCGTCGAATTCTGAGATTGTTTGACAAATGGCCCATTTCTGGTCGATCCAATTTAAAAGAAATCGACCAAACACATTTTCCTTTGCCAGGCTCACATACTAGCTTCAAAAATTATGAAATTTGAAACCTAGCAATAATTTGACATCCCGGATCCAACAAAAGTGGTTTCATCGAATTCCGAGGTCATTTGCAAAATGGCCATTTTCACGTGCTATATAAATTCCATAGCGACCTTTCTGAAAATTCATTTGGCCATAACTTTTGCTTTCCGCTATGAAACTTCGCTTTTTCAGATTCGTTAAAAAGGTATTCATTAACAGATTTAAATATTTTTGGTTTCACTCAAATTCGTTTTGTTTTGCACCCGGTACAGTCAATCAAAGCTTGAATTCAAATTTTGAAACTACCGCGCCATTTCAGGCCTTGTTTATAATTAGAATTAATTATATTCCTTTTCAATTGTCGATTCAAACTTAGTTTTCATCTTTATTATTTAAAATATTTATTTTAAATATTTAAAATCCACTATTTTAGCTAATTAAAAAATTTTAAATTGGTTCAGATTTTCCGGGTCGTTACAATCTCCCGCACTTAAAACTTTTCGTCCCCGAAAAGGAACAAAGTAGAAAGTGGTTTGATTAATCAACTCTTCGTTTAATCCGGCTTCCATTCTCCAACTTTTCAGTTTCTGAGAATTTTCAAATTCTTCAAAAATTTGGCTAACACCCGGAATTTTCGAATTTTTTTGCCATGACCTCCTTTGTACGGGGAGAGGTTTGGAAATTTATTGGGCCGTATTAGGTACCCAATAAATCCTATAAAGCATACACATATTTATAGTGATATAATCTGGTGTTTACAGGGGAGCGTGTATAGATAATAACTCCAGAGAATAAATTCTCGTCACCCTGTCAAAGCCTGAGGGAGTGTGTATTTTAATTGCTCCAGAGGATAAATCCTCGTCACCTCGTCCCGTGTGGGAAATAAATAGTCCATGTGCCGTATCTAATGACTAGAGAGACGTGATTATTGTCAACTCCAGACCCGAGTGGGTTTTTTTATAAATCTGGCAATTTTATCGTTACAATTTATATGGTCATATCAGTCATCAGTTCAACCTGTAAAATATAGTCATCGCCATACAAGCCTCTCGCTCGTATGGTAAATCTTCCACCTCGTCACACAAGCTCCAAATGCTTATGTGGTATATGATGAAGTATGCCTATCTTCCAGAAGTATGCCATGTGGTGTAGTTCGAAATTAATTGTTACTATCCTATGGCGACGTTTATTATTACACACATAATAACCAGCACTCCGCATCCAATGGCATTCACAGGAGTTGATATAATAATATTTCGCATCCAACTTGTTAAGGTTAACCTATTTGTCGGGCACGCAAATAAATTCTTTACTCAACAGCTATTCAATTACCTATTCAAACATATATAATGCACAAGTATATATTTCTATCTATTTTCTAATCAGTTCAATGTGTGATTTAATCGAATAAATTCTACCATTCATTCTATTATTGATTAAATTAACTATTGTTTCAATAATTTTAATTAATCAAATCTACTATCACACAATGCAAACAACAAGCAATTTGTTTTTAACTTTTCAAATATATATCTTTTATATATTCAAAAAAAAAATTATTTCTAAAACCAGACTGTATATATAGTCAAAAATATGTTATTTAAAAACATATAACTCTCGACTCGTTCCAGGGCACTTCGGACCATATCTCTAATGAGTTGTTCTGATTCTGCTATACTCATACTAGGATATTGCTGATCCTATCTGTACTGAGTTACTCGTCCTAGAACACTACTGGTTCTATTTCTGACGAGTTCGTTCATATGTTATATTCCAGAGCTAAGCTTAACCAAAGCTCTGATACCAAATGAGACGACCCCGAACCACGTACTAACGACGGCAAGGGTAATCCTTGGAATATAACACATAAACAGATAACAGCAGAACAAAATTAAATAAATACACCAGATAATGAACAAGTAATACACTGGGTAAACATAATCATCAGAGTTACACAGTATATAGGATCATACTTAGTACAAATACAGTTCAGCTATACATAAATGCCTACAGTGGAAACAAACATAATATGACAATAGGAGCTTAACAGCATAAAAAGAGATAAATGATAGAATCCATCTTCAGCTCCAGCTATCCGAATAAAGCCAGCTAAAACCTAAATACAAGGCTGCCCGTGTAGAAAAAGGGGCACCCGAGTTTGAAAGTGAAACAAACTACGAGTCAGTCATGGGACTTGTATGAGAAATCTACTCAACACATTTGAAATATGGCTAATCACAGGACCACGCCACTTTCGTGGAACGGGTTTACTCCCTTGGATTGCCACTGCTTTAAAACAAATCATTCTTTTAAACATCGCAATGCTTTTTATAAAAATTAAGCCATTATAAGACTTAGTTCCCATCATACAATGCAACGCAAACCGGAGGATAGAGTTTTACCTTATAATGGCCAAAATATGCTTGATACGAATAAAACAAAAGCATTTCATATTATCACTAGTGTTTATAGGTTTCGAAAACAATTTCAATCATAACTATCAATCATAGACGGCATGGGTACCATATATCATGTCGCCATAGGTATATATAATCAAAACCGCACAGTCACGTATTTGGAAATTGGATTTTCGTCATGAACAAAGGCAAAACATAGTCCTTACCGAACTTCGAGACGCTCTTGCCCGTGTCTCAGGAACAGTAGCAACTGCCCCTTGGATCGTTAGGGCCGGTCCACCAATGTGGATTATTATGCCTGAACAATGAGTTTCCCCACCCTATGGGGCGTCAATGAGCCAATGAATGACTCCATCGGTCCCGGATCGACCGATATATCCGAGGCGCCTCGCTATCCATCATCCACATAAGTAAAATGTCAGGCCGTGTAAAAACACTGACACAACTCCTAGCTAGAAAGAAACGCATGCCCTCCCTGAGGTCCTTCTCCCGTTTCTGGTTCATACCGGGGTGTGAGGATCGCGAATTCACGTTATACACAAAGCTACGCTACACAGGCGGTTCTTTGATCATCACCACAAGACTTTGCTTTTCAACAGAAGCCTTGATCATTTGCCACTTAGGCATGCCACACTAGCAATTCATGCCATGCGACTGATGTCCATCGATACACAACCTCTGAGCTCGTGCGTTTCAGAGAAGGGCGTTAAGCAAAAGAATAAATTCTCCACCGCCAAACAGATGTATATTTAATAGAAAACAATCAACACAAAATAAAATCCAATGTCAGACACACAGTCCATTTAAAAGTCTGTTCTGTGTCTGAACGAAATCGGAGGCACTATATACCTCGCATATCCATCGATCTCCATGTATGTCTGGACGATCACCACTCATTATCCATATTTCGGGATGCCTCCCAATCAGGACATCAGTTACCATCCACGCGAGGTGAAGATCGGTCTTCGACCATCGTCTTCATCTTCGATTACTTATCGTCGATTCAGTTATTCAGAATGGGATAAACCCGGTCTTTCTGAACAACTCGCGTATATACTAACAAGTGCTATACAAACACAACACACGCGTCATTTCAATTCATTAGTCACAGTAAGAGAACGATTTCCCAATATTAACCCCGAAGGCCGAAACCAACATCAGATCAAAATTCAGGAAACCATTCGACTTAGCTAACCTTTAGTTAATTTCTAAATTTCCTATCCATATCGTGTATAATATTTTATAATGATTTATCTCTATTTTTGTTTATTTTAAAGTAGCCAATTTATTCAAACGACGCTTCGGGCCATAACGCGGCCGTGGCGCTGTTTTTCTTCAGATTTGATTTACACATATCTGAAAATCTAACCATTGGATCTTCATAAAATTTACATCATTAGAAAGACCTTTTCAAAACAAATCCGAAGGTTTCAGTTTCGGGAAAATCCGACGGTCGGATCTCCCGGTATAATCGTTTGAAGTTTCGATTTCAAAATAAGAACTGCAGCGTCGTTATTCGATTTAATATAATTATATTTATATATATATAAATATAATCGATTCTGGTGCTGTTTTTCTTCAGATTTGAATTAAACATTCCAGACAATCCAACCGTTGGATTTTTACAAAGTTGGTGGCGTTGGAAAGATATTTCCAAAGCGAACCTAACGGTTGCGGTTTCGGGAAAATCCGACGGTCGGATCTCCCGCACTAATCGTTTGAAATCACGATTTCAAAATACGAACTACAGCTTCGTTATTCGATATATTTCAATTCTATATATATATATATATATATATATATATATATATCGATTCTTCGATTTCAAAACTATATGATTTTCATACATTTGATAAAAATGATATTTTTATCTAACTGTCTTCTATTTCAACACCTCACTATTTTTAACAATTCATGTATATAATAAAAATGTGATTTTTAATGTAAAACAATTTATTTCAAAACATGACTATTTTATATAGTTCATATAGATGATAAAAATATGGTTTTTATTATAAAACAATTTATTTCAAAACACGATTATTTTATATAGTTCATATTGATGATAAAAATAGGATTTTTATTATAAAACAATTTATTTCAAAACGATATTATTTTATATAGTTCATATAGGTAATAAAAATATGATTTTTATTATAAAAAAAATTATTTCAAAATACGAATACCATTCAACACATGAATTTCAATTCAACAAATGAAGGTTTTCTATAGTCGGTATATATAGATAAAAAGGTGATTTTTATATATAAAACACGAATACCATTCAACACATGAATTTCAATTCAACGAATGAATTTCGATTCAACACATGAAGGTTTTCTATAGTTGGTATTTATAGATAAAAAGGTGATTTTTATTGTTAAAACAATTTATTCAAAACATGAATACCATTCAACACATGAATATGATTTAACGAATGAATTTCTATTTAACACATGATGGTTTTCTATTCAACAGACGAATATAGTTTCAATACAGGAAAATAATTCTAACACATGAATATTATTCAAAATTTCGACAGCATAACGACAGGGTAGTTAAAACCAGGACCGTCCCTAGTACGGCTCCTCGCTCTACCTTAAAGACTCGTAGCTTTTGAAAATGGGGAATCATGCATCTAGTTCGCACGCAGGCGGCATGTATATTTTTTTCATGTCCACAAACTAATCCTATGTGGTTTCAACCAAATATTTCTCAACCACAAACGGGTATTTTTCAACCACAAACAATTTCAATCAACCATTCGCTATCAATCAATTTTCACACCAATCACAACCAATAAATATCGTCCATAGTTTGTGGACGAGGAGCGTGTGTGTGTATATATATATATATATAGCATTTCACTTCTATTTCAACACATATATAATTTTTTACAACGCATATATAACTTATACATCGAACGTACAACTTATACAATGCTTATACAAGAGGTGTACAACGCTTATATAACTCATACATCGACTATATAATTTATACGTCGTCGTTTTCCATATCGTTTATAAATTAGAAATCTCACATTGAGTTCCACTCCACCAGAAATAGCAGAAGGCTAAGAAAAATATGCGGTCTCTTCTAAAACGTAGAAGACGTCCACACGAGTCCACTGTCTCTTGTTTCACTGAATTTCATCAAGAGACGAAAAAGATATGATTTTTATAGTGAAACCAAAAACCGTAGCGCTTAGAACTGCTATAATATAGTTTATATTAAAATAGCCGTATACCTTTCAAAATCCTTCAAAACTAGATTTGGATTTTCATGCAAATCCGTGTAGCGGTTGGACGATCGGAGTGTGCAGCGTCGTAAGGGGGCATGCGGCGCACGTGCGCCTGAAGGGGGGTCCACTTCGGTGGCCCCAGGCGTAGACGGCGGCGGCGGGAAGTCGAGAACTTCCTGGCGTCCGTCCTCCCAAAATACACAATGAAAAAATCCAAACTATATATGGATTTGAAGGTGGTGAGGAGCACTACAAAATTCTCCAAAGGGGCATGGGTTTTTATTGAGCGGATTAGAGGAAATCGAGGAGAGAAGGAAGGAAGGGGGTTCCGCCGTTCTTCGTTTTAATCGGGGAGAGAGAATGTCGGGGGGGGGGGGGGGGAATGGGGGGGCTGATGTGGACTAATCAACTTTTTTTATTTATATATTTTTAAAAATTCGAAAATACCCTTTATCACACACGAATCCCAATTCAAACCCAACGACTGTCGTCCCTAGCGTTTTACCCCCATTCCAAACACAATGGGATATGTTTCGTAGGCCCATTCGACTGTTTCAGTCATTTTTCCTTCAAATTAAAATATAAAACATTCAATATTCAATTTAAACGTACATTTCAATTTGCCAGGGCCACAAACTGATTCGAAAAATTCCAGAAAAATAAATCTAGCTATGTTTTGATGATACGGTCCCAACAAAACTAGTTTCGTCGAATTCTGAGATTGTTTGAAAAATGGCCCATTTCTGGTCGATCTAATTTAATAGAAATCGACCAAACACGTTTTCCTTTGCCACGCTCACATACTAGCTTCAAAAATTATGAAATTTGAAACCTAGCAATAATTTTACATCTCGGATCCAACAAAAGTGGTTTCGTCGAATTCCGAGGTCGTTTGCAAAATGGCCATTTTCATGGGCTATATAAATTCCATAGTGACCTTTCTGAAAATTCATTTGGCCATAACTTTTGCTTTCCGCTATGAAACTTCGCTTTTTCAGATTCTTTAGAAAGTTATTCACTAACAGATTTAAATATTTTTGGTTTCACTCAAATCCGTTTTGTTTTGCACCCGGTACAGTTAGTCAAATTTTGAATTCAAATTTTGAAACTACTGCGCCATTTCAGGCCTTATTTATAATTAGAATTAATTATATTCCTTTTCAACTGTCGATTCAAACTCAGTTTTCATCTTTATTATTTAAAATATTTATTTAAATATTTAAAATCAACTATTTTAGCCAATTAATTTTTTTTAAATTGGTTCAGATTTTCCGGGTCGTTACATCCCTGGGGAGCAGCAGAAGGATTCATGGCATGTGGATTCTTTACATACTGTTGTAACCTGTTTTTCCTGATCAATTCCTCAATGAGGTTCTTCAGGTGTCGGCACTCATTAGTGCTATGACCAGGCTGGTTATGAAATATGTAGAACTTCCCCGAGTTTGCTGCTTTATCGCTTATCCTTATCAGATTTGGCTCTGCATACTCTTCAGTACTCTTTGTTGCAAGATAGATATTTTCAGGAGTGTCATTCAAAGGTGTTAGCTTTGATGATTTGAAAAGACGGGACTTCTTATTAGTCTTGTTGTTGATTCCATCATTGGTTCGCTTCTGTCCCTGATTATTCTTCTGGTTAGATTGGACAGCCATATTTTTAGGAGCTTCAAGGAGTTGATTGCCATCAATGACCTGAAGGGGTATAGGATTGTCGTCCACTCTCATGTACTTCTCTGCTTTCTTATAGAACTTATCAAGCGTAGTCGGTTCCTTCATCTTTATCCATCTTTCGAATTCGCTTGTTTTGTCTATAGCGTCGAGTAAAGCCATGAGAATTATGCGTGGTTCTGGATTCCTCACTTTATACAAGGAAACATTAAATCGACCGAGGAAGGCTTTGACAGTTTCCCCTGGATTCTGCTTCATTGCTGAACGTGTTATAGCATCCTTGGCTTTAGTAGCATAGAGGCGGAACTGCTCCTTGAACTTTTTGGTCAAGTCAAAAATCGATCTATAGACTTAGGTGGCAGCTTTGTGAACCATAATGATGCGGCACCTTCTAAGAAGAGAGGAAAGTACGTGCATCTCATCTCATCGGTCGCCTTAGCTGCATTCATATGCCATTCATATTTGAATAGGAAGTAGTTCGGATAAATGAGACCATTGTACGGAGGCAAAGTCAGAGGATTGAACTTCTTCGGACATTCTGCTTCAAGGATTCTTTCGGTGAATGGAGTCCTATCGGGAGAGAAGTCCCATTCTCTTTCGTCGTCTTTTCTAGCTTGATTCTTTTTTCTGGCTCGTTCTGTCATATCCGAAATGTATTCTTTGGTGCTATGGCGCTCTGTGAAGCTGATCTCTTTACCAAATATTCATCTAGGCATATGATCTCGAATCCTCGATGTTAGCTTCATCCCTGTCACTTGCCCCATCATCATCGTCTGCCATATTGTCATTGCGGTTACGATCGGAAGCAGGCGATTTGTCATTCTCCTCGAGTTCCACATGCACTCTTAAAGGGGCTTGTATTGGTTGAGCATTCAGAAGAGCATTTAATTTTTCCATTAGAGCATCATTAGCATCCATCAAAGTTTTATTTGAATTTTCAATTCGGCGGTTCACGTTGGCAATAGCGGTATTTAGTTCATTTCTAGTCACGCCAGCTCTACTTGTCGAGTTTTCGCCAACATCGAAATGGTTAGTAAGTGGTGTCTCTTCATTAGCAACATCATCGGCTTCTATAACGCTTTTGTTAACAGTCTTCTTAGACTTTTCCATGATTTCGAAGAAGGATGCAACATAGAGCTTTAATGCGAGGATCTCAACTTTGAGAGAGTGCGAAAAGAAGTAGGAGATGCGAGCGCGGCCCCACGGTGGTAGCCCAATGTTTGCTCCAAATTTGGGATCAAACTCCAAAGGTGTAAAAGCTACACTTCACCTATTCGGTAAGAATATGGAACCGCGAAATTGCAAAATAAATGAGTAAAAGTAAGTTAGAGCACAAAGGAATTTTTATAGTGGTTCGATTCTTTGTGAATCTACGTCCACTTTCAATCCATTCTCATTGTGATATTCAAGCTTATGACATATGAATTTTCCCTCATTACAATCATTTCTCTTTTTAACTCTTTTTTCTCTCTCCTTATGATTTAATTTCACTTGAATTTGATGAAGAGAATGAAGAGATCTTTTAGCTTTGTGATGAATCTTTAACCACTTGTGTGCTTTGATCCTTTTCCGTGGTCTTCATAGATTTCATGGTGAATTAACATTCGATCTAGGCTTTGGAGAGGAGAAGATATCGTTTGAATGATGCTTGAGAGATTTATTATGTAGCTTGAATGAGATTGAAGGTGCTTAGATCCAATTGTAGAAAGCTCTCATGATCATTGACTTGGAGTTGATCTTCATGAAGTTAGAAAAGTGTGGATGACTCCATGGAAGCCTTTAGAGTAGTTGTAGATGAGCTTTGAATTTGACGGAGTCTCCTTGTAGGAATGAATTTTCTTTCTCCCCACCTCAAGTGAATTATGAGGGGTATTTATAGTAGTGTTCAAGGGGTAGTGGCAATGTGGTAAATTACCCGGTACAGCTATCAAACGGTATGCTTTCTGCGCCATGAGGTTTTGAACGGTATGGAGCATGCGAGATAACACTTGCGTTATGAATGAAATAGTGATACCAACTCATACGACATGAATTAATGCGGGATGACATCATTATTTAATTTTCCACATGCTTATGCGTTATGGCACAGGTATTTTATGCCTTATGGAGCCGGCTTAATGACATGATTAAAGGCCTTAGCGGTATGGCTCCATCGACATGACTTTCATGTGGTGATTCAAGGTCCATCTCGTATGAACGACATATCCTATGACTCGAGTTGTGTTGTATGCCTTCAAACCGTGATAACGACTTGCATTTTCGTGATTCTCCCACCATCTCAACATCTAGTAGTTGTATAGCAACACGAACATCATGGGGGTTTTGACGACATGCGATATGCTCTTGCGATATGAAATCTCACGGCATGACTTCAACGCCGTGGTTTAAGGAGCTGCAACTTGGTTTCTGCTTTATAATTTGCGACATGGATGATATGTATGCCATGGAATATTCCCCATACAATATTTGTGAAGTCTTTATTTTAGCTCAGCGCCATGCGGGATGAAGCATAGACGATATGAACACATGTCGCTGTCAGTGACTTAAACGGAGCGGACGACTTGTCTTATATCTTAAGTCGTGTTAATGACTTAGAACCATCTCGCGTCAGTGACTTAAAGTCATGTCACGTTGATGACTGCAGGATCCATGTCGCAGAAATGACTTGAGTTAGTTATGTCGTGTGTCATCATCCGTAAATACTTCTTAGTTATGAACCGCGTTCTAAGAGCGGGGTTAACACTAACCTTGGTCATTCTTCATTACACGGTCAAAAACATGGAGTCGCCACTCCATAAAATCCTATGTGAGAAAATCCCATCTTTAAATTCCAAGAAAATCAAAGAAAAATTCCTAAAATCAACGCATAAGTATATTTGAATTCCTGACACCATTCTCTTCACATCCGTGTGCAAATAGAAGGGGTCGATCAAATTTTGTTCGATTTCTCTTAACAGCCGTGACCTAGGTTTTCGGTTTTTGAGGGGTTTCAGGCCACCGAAGTGAGCCAGGTGGGTGTCGAAGAGAAGCCAGGCCAGAGGAGGTCAAGTCGATGGGATTCTTGTGGGTTCCGATCTGAAAAGGCGGCAGGAAGGACGGTGTGAACGGAGGGGTTACTCTGCCATGTTGTTTACGAAGTATTTTCGATTTCTATAGGAGGCCGGAAGTACTCAAGTTCATCGGAGATGAGCGCCGGTCAACGACAAGCACTACGGCAACGGTCTGAGGTCTGATGACCTCCAAGGTCAGCAACGACAATGAAGTCAGAGGAGTCCACCTCGATATGTGCATTCAGATGGAAATGAGGAAGGGTTTAAATCGTTTAAACGAAAGGGAGATGTTGTTTTTTGTTTATGATCAGAAGTTGGGGATTTGGTTGGTGCAAAAGGAATACAGTTTTCACTGGGGGAATAGGTGGGGAGGAGGAGTAAAAGATGGACGTGTGTATGTTGTTCTCACTAGAAGCTAACTGGATCTCGCGTCCTAATTGGGGGGGGGGAGATTTAATTGTTGAAATGGGATGAACCAAGTTTTGCTGTAAATGGCCATTAGTGTTGGATGCAGATGCGTGAGTTTAGTGGGTAGATGGAAGAGGATGAGAGGTTGAATAACAGGTATAAACGGGGATCAGTGCCTTAACTAGTCAAATAATTTATAATTTATTTGAGATTAATGACTAAAATGTTGATTTATATATATATAGTTGTAAAAACAATAACTTTGTCATACATTGTTAGAATCATGAATGGTCAAATCCATTGGGATCGTAGGGACGAGGGCTACGCACTGGAACTAACTAGGAGTGAATAGGAGCTCGTTACAATTTGTAGCAAAATAAATTGTCCGTCCGAATCAAGCGATGGTTATCGTTATTAACGATGATCGTCCAATGTGAGTAAAACTCACCAACTATGAACAGTTATACTTTTACAACAAATTTTTAGAACTGATAATTATCTGTTGATTGTTGTGTGTTAGCTGTTTGGTTGAATTGCTTATGTATTGATTGAAATTATAGATAATGATATATATATATATATATATAAATCGTTAATCAAATTGATTCTGCTTAGCAGAATATTTCATATGTAAATGAAATTGATGTTAATTATATTGTTTAACATCTGTGATGCAGGGAAATAGTTCGGAGAGATCCAACTGGATTCCTCAACATTTATTTACTTTTTTTTCATATATTGAAATATATGATGTGATATATAATCTGTATTAATTATGTGTGTTTGAATGATAGCGATCATTGTGAATTTGTATTTTAAATACCGTAAGAAATACTAGGATGTAGAAAAAAGGGATTTTCAAAGTGTATTTTGAAAATGAATTATTCATATAAAATCAATGGATTTTATATATAAAAGGAAAAGGATTTTATAAAAGAAAATAATTATAAAAGGAAATTTTCAAATGTTATATTGAAAAAGAAATATTTATAAAATCAAAAGATTTTATAAAAAAGAAAATATTTATTTAGAAAATAAATAGATTAAAAAGGAATATTTATTTGTTAAATAAATAGAAAGAATAGAAAATGAAATATTTGTAAACCATATACAAATAGAACTGAAAAGGAAATATTTATATAGAATAAATAGAACTATAAAAGGAATATTGATTTAGAAAGTAAATAGAAATATAAAAAGGAAATATTTGGGAAATAAATAGAGTTTTATAAAAAGAGAATTTTACATTAGGAAGGTCTAGACCCGTGCTTCGCACACGGGTGTAACATGATATTGATTTAAAGTGAATATTTTGCAAATAAAATATGATAAAGGAATTTGGGGTTTGAATTAGGAATATAATGGGAATTGCTGGAATTAGAAACTGACTGGAAATTAGTTGAGTTGAATAGCTTTCTGGGTATCGATCTGATGTTTGTTTTGGCGTTCGGGGTTAATACATAGGGGGTTGTTCTCTAACTATTTTACAGTTAGAGACTGATATATGTGAGAAGATAGTGATGCGTGAATCAGAAGTGGAAACATTTTCCAAAGTTAATAACTTATGTTTTTTGAAATTAGAAAATAAAGATTTGATGAATATATGGAAACGAGAAATGAATAAATGTTGATTGATGATTAATCGATAGGATTTCCATCTGGAAATAATATCGTTGTTTGCACACGTGTTTTCTTCGATAATTAACTCACCGACTATCGAAGTTTTTGACCATTTATATGTAACGACCCGTATTCTACGGATCATAGGATCGTAGGATATTTATTTCTTTCACATACGAAGTCGTATGGTCATATAACTTTGGGAGACGACTATTGGGGTCATTTCCCATGTTCATGATTTTTCCCGTTTTTTAAATGACCATTTTGCCCCCAGTTGGTACTTTTTTGGCCATAACTTTTGACTGGAAAGGAATTTTGACATGAAACCATTTCCATTGGCTCCGGATGATGGTTTACAATTCCGTAGAGTGGTCACATTAGCCAAACGGACTCCCCGTTTGGGAGATATGGCTGAAACAAGTTTCAGATGGTGAAAAACAGCTTAATTGGGCTTAACCGGGTAATTAGCAGCTAGGCCCAAAGGGGATTTCGGGATTTGAGATGTATAGGGGCTGATTAGGGTTAGAAAACATTTCTTTTAGCCGCCACTTTCATTCTTGAACCCTAACAATGGCTGCCAACATCTAGAAACATCCCCAAATCACTTTCTAATCAAGTTTTGGCTTAATCTACATCAAATTAAGGAGAGAAAACACGGAAGCAAGGTTAGAGCTGCTGTTAGACATCAGTATTCACCCAAATCAGTGAGGTTTCAGTTTTGAGAATTTTATTTGTGGCCAAGGTGAGTGATTAGCATTGTTTTGACACTAATTACAGTTAATTAAGGGTAATTAGTGAAGACTAACGAATTTATACACTAATAAATTCTGGAAAAATATCTATAAATTAGAAAATAATATTTTATGCCTCTGGTAGAAATTTGGTTTAATTTGGTTAAGTTTTGTTAACCCTATGATTAGTTTTGCTTAAACATGCTTAAGGGAAAATATGGGGTTTTGGGTATATTTGATCCATTTTGACATGTAAATTCATTGTTTTGGTGTTTGTGGTTAGTTTGCTATGTTGCTATGACTGTTTGGAATGATTTGTGATTGATTATAATAGTTAAATTGGTCGAAAACGTCTCGAATGGCGTAAAACACTTGCTGGAAAAGTTGCAGGAATAGTGCAGGTTCTGGACCGGATCGAATCGGATATGGGGGCTTGGATCGGATAAGTTGAACTGGGCAAGGGATTCGATTGGATCGGAACTTGACACTTGAGAAAACTGGCGAAAAGGAAGGCCACGCTAATTGAACTGGGATCGGATCGGATAAA
Organism: Allium sativum; assembly: GCA_030737875.1. Taxonomy (NCBI): domain Eukaryota; kingdom Viridiplantae; phylum Streptophyta; class Magnoliopsida; order Asparagales; family Amaryllidaceae; genus Allium; species Allium sativum. The sequence continues at coordinate 884,830,816 of CM060915.1, read as the reverse complement.
GGAGGAGGGATCGGATCGGAGCATGTGAAGAACGAGGGAGCTGATCAGAGCGGAAGCACGGACTGGATGGGAGATGGCAACCCGACCCGAAGTGGGACACCCGACCCGAACCGATGCAACGCTGTGGACCCGAACCGAACCGCTACAGGAGAAGACTACGAACCGAACCAACTCAAAGTAGAGGGCCCGACCCAAACCGATGGCTAGAAGGGGAACCCGACCCGACCCAGTGTTGACCAATAAACCGAGATGCAAAGGTAGTCCAATATGGGAAGTTAGAGCTCAGGATCCAGTTGGGAACCGATAAGTTCATTTCATGATTGGGCTTTGCTGCGGGACGTGTGCCAAGGGGCTATCGATGTCTATGACTTTGGATCACTATGTATGGGAGGTACGTGAACGGATTCAGGGCCACAGTGGCCTAGGTACGACTAAAGGGCTATAGACCAATGAAGCGGGTTCATTTGTATAGATTTGGTCATGACTCCATGTGGTAAGCTTTGTAGTAGCAGTAGTTCTACAAGTTGAACTCCGTCACTACTTCGATGGGTCTAGCGATTGACAGTGGTGGACATCGTATGCTTTACGCACTGAGTGAGAGATGTGAGGATGGTTGCTATGGTTGATTTGTTTGCCATCATTACGACATACACACCCCACCCCCGTATTCTTTACACTATCTATTATGGCACCTTAGAGTATTGTACGGTATGTGGTACTAACTCTTTGGTTGCAGGTCCAGGTTCAGGTATGGTTTAGTATACCTGTTATTGTTCTGTTTAGATGCTTATCGCTCATACCAGGCTTTATGTTTGACCCATCGTTTTATGTCTCCTCTTATTACTTTGGGTGCTCACACGAGCAGACTAGAGACAGGTTAGCTGGTGATGCACGGGTAGAAGATCCGGAGACGAGCAGGAGGCTTCCACGTATGATATACATAGTATTCTCCCTGTGTTGTTGAAGATCATTGCTTGGGCATTAGCAGTGCATCTTCTACTTCAGTTTTCTTTTGTTTTAGAGACAGTAAATTTGGAAAGTTGTAATAAGCTGTATTTGGATTTCTACTGCTCTGATGTTGATGTTGGTTTTAATTATCAGCTTATGCACTGTCTCACCTGTTTTATGTCAAGTATATTATTATTATATTTTATTCCATGCGCTGTGAGACATTCTACAGGTTCGTGATTAGTTCAATCTATTCTTTCCTTTCTTTGGCGACGGTTCCGTGCTAGTCGGGCATGTGTACAGCGCACTTTCGGAGGAAATGCCGGCTGGTGCGGGGCGGACCGTCACACTTGGTATCAGAGCTCTAGTTTGCGTAGTTAACCTAGGGAAGTTATCAGGGAGAGATATTATACGTATACGAGAGAGCGTATTTGTGATTACTTTGGTTTTCAAAAGCTATATATATATACTATTAGTAGTATAAGAATGAAGTCGTACTGCACTAGCACTACTATGGGGTCGTTAATCGTTTCCTTTTACATATTGACAATGAGCTGATATGCTAGAGGTACCGGTAGAGGGGCCAATAATGGGAATGCTGCTGACATGAGGACGATTTTTACTGACCTCATGAGAGAGATGCTTAGGGATGTGCAGAGGGCAGCTCCCAATGGTGGAAATGGTGGTGGTCCAATAGTGCAGGCGCCGACAGTCGACTTCGCCAAGCTGAATAAGGATTATACTAGCCTTGGTGGGAAGCCGTTCCACGGAACGGAGTCGGTTACGGATGTTCAGGATTGGTTGGATAGTTGCGAACGTATCTTCGAGGATTTGGGTACCGAGGATGCGATGAAGAGAAAGATAGCGTCCCGTCAGCTGCAAGGGCGTGCAATGAATTGGTGGAATGCTATAAAGGCAGCTACTCCTGAAGATCAGATTACTTGGGAGCAGTTTAAGGTTCGCTTTAGCGAGAAGTTCATTCCAGCTGCTCAGAAGTCAATGTTGTTTAAGAAATTCTTGGAGCTTAAGTAGAATGGAAGAGCTGTCTCGGAGTATATTGCTGAATTCGACACTTTGTCGAAGTATGGGTTATCTCTTATTGATACTGCCGAGAAGAAGAATGAGAAATTCATAACTGGTTTGGATCAGTACTTGGGGGAAAGGCTTATTAACCACATCGATGAGACGTTTGAATCGATTGTGGGGAAAGCATTGAGGTCAGAAAGTCTCTACCCTGAGCCGAGGACTGAGGTTGCATCTGCAGAGGAACCAAAGCCACAAGCAAGTGGTGGAGGCAAGGGTGGTTCCCAGAATAAGAGGAAGCAGAATCAGACTAAGGACGGTCAGAAGAAAAAGAATAAGCAAGATGTTGAGTGCTTCAGCTGTGGTAAGAAGGGCCATTATGCTAGTAATTGTCGGGCCAAGCCAGCGGATAGGAAGTGCTTCAACTGTGGCCAAATAGGACATCACAGGGACAAGTTTCCGCAACCCCCTAAAGAAAAGCAAATGGTGAAAGCCTATGCCCTTAATGCTATTCCTTCTTCGTCGAATGCCCCAACTGCGACGGAGAAGGGAAAGAATGTCGTCATTCAAGGTGTGCTTTCTGTTTATGATGTTCTTGTTAGAGTTTTGTTTGATACCGGAGCTTCCAGTTCTTTCATATCTAGTGACCTGGTAGATAGGTTGGGATTGGAGCCCGAGATTGTCGATAGACCTTTAGTAGTGACGAACCCGATTGGTGGTTCGACTAGCCTTAGCATGATTTGTCGTAATGTGGTCTTATCGAGTCATGAATGCATGTTTATTTGTGATTGCTTTGTTTTGGGCTTTACTGGGTTTGGCATTATTTTGGGAGTAGATTGGCTCCAAAGATACGGGGTGGTGGTAGACTGTGAGGGATTTTTTGTGACAGCTAGAGCGAATGATGGGCAGAGGATAGTGTTTGGTGGTCTACCCAGTGAGGGGGTATTGGCTAGTTTTCTAAACTCCCTCGACATTCCGCATAGTGAGTTGTCAGGTTTGCCCGTGGTTGGCCAGTAATCGGATGTTTTCGAAGAAGTGACCAGGCTTCCACCACATCGAGAGATTGAGTTCCGTATTGATTTGGTGAAAGATGCCAGACCTATAGTGATGCCACTTCGTCGTATGGCACCAAGGGAGCAGCGAGAGCCCGGGGTGCAAGTTAACGATCTTTTGAAGAAGGGATTTATCAGAAGGAGTGTTTCTGAATGGGGAGCACCAGTTGTGTTTGCTACCAAGGCGGATGGTTCCCTTCGTTTGTGTGTAGACTACCACGAGTTGAATAAAGTGACAAAGAAGAACAAGTATCCTCTACCGCGGATAGATGATTTGTTCGATCAGTTGAATGGCGCGAGAGTATTTTCTCAGTTGGATCTCGCGACAGGTTTTCATCAGTTTAGAGTGGAAGCTGAAAGTATAGCCAAAACGGCATTTCGGACGCCGTCTGGATTTTTTGAATGGTTGGTCATGCCATTCGGGCTGACCAATGCCCCAGCATATTTTGTGGATCTTATGAATAGGGTATTCAGAGATCAGTTGAATAAGTTTGTCCTTGTGTTTGTTGATGATATTTTGGTCTATTCGAGGACAGAGGAAGAACACAAGGAACATTTAAGAATAGTGATGGAGGTGCTGAGAAAAAACCAATTGAAAGCAAAGTTTTCTAAGTGTCACTTCTGGAGGAGGGAAGTGAGGTTCTTGGGTCATGTTGTTTCCGAGAATGGTATTGCCGTGGACCCAGCGAAGGTGGCTGCGGTGCAGGATTGGCCTACGCCCAAGAATGCAACAGATGTAAGAAGTTTCTTGGGGTTAGCTGGATATTATCGTAAGTTTATCCAACATTTCTCCAAGATAGCAGCACCATTGACCCAGTTGACTAAGAAGAATCAAGCTTTTGTCTGGGATGAAAGGTGCGAGAATGCATTCAAGAGTCTGAAGGACAAGTTGACGTGTGCACCAGTGTTAGTCATTCCTAAGGGGAATGAAGAGATGACGGTATACACGGATGCTTGTGGTACCGGACTAGGTGCTGTATTGATGCAAGGAGGTAGGGTTGTAGCTTATGCTAGTCGATAGCTAAAGCCGCATGAAAAGAAGTATCCTACCCATGATTTGGAATTGGCAGCGATCGTGTTTGCGTTAAAGATGTAGAGACACTATCTCTTGGGAGAAAGATTTGAGCTGTTTACACATCATAAGTCGTTGAAGTATCTCTTCTCCCAGAAGGATCTAAATCTCCAGCAGCAAAGGTGGTTAGAATTCTTGGCTTCCTATGATTTTGACATCGCATATACACTAGGAAAGGGCAATGCGGTAGCCGATGCGTTGAGTAGAAGACATGCCAGTTTTGGGGCTATGTTTCTAGAATGGAAGCAACTGGAGTACATCGCTGGGTATGATTTCAGACCAAAGTGCGAATTGGATCCAGAAATGTTAGCAAGTTTGAAGATCAGACCCACTTTTGATTGAGCGGATCGGCTCTAGTCAGAGGGACGATCCTAACCTATTGGAAATTATCTCCAAGTTAGAGATGGGTATCGATGAGGAGATGGACAAGTATGGGCTTGATCGAGATGGATGGCTTAGAAAGAATGGAAATCTTGTTGTACCCAATGTCAATGGATTGAGGGATGAAGTGCTTAGAGAGTGTCATCGCTCAAAACTGACTGTACACCCCGGTGGTAATAAGATGTATCGAGATACGAAGCAGACCTGCTACTGGGAAGGGATGAAAAGAGACGTTGGGAAGTTTATATCCAAATGCATGAATTGCGAGCTAGTTAAAGCCGAGCAAAAGAAGCTTAGTGGGTTGTTGCAACCATTAGAAATTCCTGAATGGAAATGGGAGCAAGTCTCAATGGATTTCATCGATGGTTTACCAAGGACTAGAGCGGGACATGATAGCATTTGGGTAATTGTGGATCGACTAACTAAAAGTGCAAGATTTATACCAGTCAAATCGACCAGAACGGCAGCTAAGTTAGCAGAATTGTATATGAAGTGGGTAGTGAGATTTCATGGAGTACCTAAAAGCATTGTGAGTGACTGAGACCCGTTGTTCACTAGTGGGTTTTGGAAGAGCTTACAAGAGGCTCTGGGGTCAGAATTACATCTCAGTACCGCGTATCATCCTCAGACCGACGGTCAGACGGAGAGGGTGAATCGTATATTGGAAGACCTCTTGAGAGCTTGTGTACTGGATTTTGGCGGATCATGGGATGACCATTTGCATCTAGTATAGTTTGCATATAATAATAGCTACCAATCCAGTATCGGTATGGCCAAATATGAAGCTTTGTACGGAAGACCGTGCAACTCACCATCATGTTGGATAGAGACTGGCGAGAAGTTTATGCTTGGACCAGATGTGGTGAGGGAATCTTCAGATAAGATCAAGATCATTCAACAACGAATGAAAGCTGCCCAGGATAGGCAGAAGAGTTATGCTGATAGGAGGAGAAGAGACTTAAAATTCTCCGTTGGTGACTTGGTGTTTGTCAAGATTTCTCCGTTGAAGAGCGTGATACAATTTGGCAGGAGAGGCAAGTTGGCACCAAGATTTGTTAGCCCATTCCCTGTTCTTGAACTAGTCGGGAATTTGGCATATAGAGTTGACTTACCAGAGAAGATGGCGGGCGTTCACAATGTATTTCATGTTTCCCAACTAAGGAAGTTCGTTCACGACCCAGATATGACTATTTCACCTGATCAGTTGGAGGACTTCGAAGTAGAACCCGAGGCGGTTGGGAACCGCAAGCCGACCCGTATTGTCGAGCACGACATGAAGCAACTTCGAAGGAAGGCGGTGAAGCTAGTCAAGGTTCAGTGGGGTGAGGACGAGAATGATTGCACTTGGGAGACAGAGGAGAACATTAGGAAGACATATCCAGAACTCTTTGCCTGGTAAGATTTTGACTTCGATTTAGTTTTCCGCATGCTAGGGTAGGCTTGTTGCTTGTTTTGCATGTTTGGTTGTTGTATGTGGATGTTAGGCATGCGGGATCCTTTGTATGTTCTAGGTTAGGGAATTTCGAGGACGAAATTTCTTAAGGGGGGGAGAGTGTAACGACCCGTATTCTACGCATCATAGGATCGTAGGATATTTATTTCTTTCACATATGAAGTCGTATGGTCATGTAAATTTGGGAGATGACTATTGGGGTCATTTCCCATGTTCATGATTTTTCCCGATTTTTAAATGACCATTTTGCCCCCAATTGGTACTGTTTTAGACATAACTTTTGACTGGAAAGGAATTTTGACCTAAAACGAGTTCCATTGGCTCCGGATGATGGTTTACAATTCCGTAGAGTGGCCACATTAGCCAAACGGACTCACCGTTTGGGAGATATGGCTGAAACAAGTTTCAGATGGTGAAAAACAGCTTAATTGGGCTTAACCGGGTAATTAGCAGCTAGGCACAAAGGGGATTTCGGGATTTGAGATATATAGGGGCTGATTAGGGTTAGAAAACATTTATTTCAGCCGCTACTTCATTCTTGAACCCTAACAATGGCTGCCAACATCTAGAAACATCCCCAAATCACTTTCTAATCAAGTTTTGGCTTAATCTACATCAAATTAAGGAGAGAAAACACGGAAGCAAGGTTAGAGCTGCTATTAGACATCAGTATTCACCTAAATCAGCGAGGTTTCAGTTCTGAGAATTTTATTTGTGGCCAAGGTGAGTGATTAGCATTGTTTTGACACTAATTACAATTAATTAAGGGTAATTAGTGAAGACTAGCGAATTTATACACTAATAAATTCTAGAAAAATATCTATAAATTCGAAAATAATATTTTATGCCTCTGGTAGAAATTTGGTTTAATTTGGTTAAGTTTTGTTAACCCTATGATTAGTTTTGCTTAAACATGCTTAAGGGAAAATATGGGGTTTTGGGTATATTTGATCCATTTTGACATGTAAATTCATTGTTTTGGTGTTTGTGGTTAGTTTGCTATGTTGCTATGACTGTTTGGAATGATTTGTGATTGATTAGAATAGTTAAATAGGTCGAAAACGTCGTCGAATGGCATAAAAAACTTGCTGGAAAAGTTGCAGGAAAAGTGCAGGTTCTGGACCGGATCGGATCAGATATGGGGGCTTGGATCGGATAAGTTGAACTGGGCAAGGGATTCGATCGGATCGGAACTTGACACTTGAGATAACTGGCGAAAAGGAAGGCCACGCTAATTGAACTGGGATCGGATTGGATAAAGGAGGAGGGATTGGATTGGAGCATGTGAAGAACGAGGCAGCTGATCGGAGCGGAAGCACGAACTGGATGGGAGATGGCAACCCGACCTGACCCGAAGTGGGACACCTGACCCGAACCGATGCAACGCTGTGGACCCGAACAGAACCGCTACAGGAGAAGACTACGAACCGAACCAACTCAAAGTAGAGGGCCCGACCCGAACCGATGGCTAGAAGGGGAACCCGACCCGACCCAGTGTTGACCAATAAACCGAGATGCAAAGGTAGTCCAATATGGGAAGTTAGAGCTCAGGATCCAGTTGGGAACCGATAAGTTCACTTCATGATTGGGCATTGATGCGGGACGTGTGCCAAGGGGCTATCGATGTCTATGACTTTGGATCACTATGTATGGGAGGTACGTGAAAGGATTCAGGGCCACAGTGGCCCAGGTACGACTAAAGGGCTATAGACCAATGAAGTGGGGTCATTTGTAAAGATTTGGTTATGACTCCATGTGGTAAGCTTGGTAGTAGCAGTAGTTGTACAAGTTGAACTCCGTCACTACTTCGATGGGTCTAGCGATTGACAGTGGTGGACATCGTATGCTTTACGCACTGAGTGAGAGATGTGAGGATGGTTGCTATGGTTGATTTGTTTGCCATCATTATGACATACACACCCCACCCCCGTATTCTTTACACTATCTATTATGGCACCTTAGAGTATTGTACGGTATGTGGTACTAACTCTTTGGTTGCAGGTACAGGTTCAAGTATGGTTTAGTATACCTGTTATTGTTCTGTTTAGATGCTTATCGCTCATACCAGGCTTTTTGTCTGACCCAGAGTTTTATGTCTCCTCTTATTACTCTGGGTGCTCACATGAGCAAACTAGAGACAGGTTAGCTGGTGATGCATGGGTAGATGATCCGGAGACGAGCAGGAGGCTTCCACGTATGATATACATAGTATTCTCCCTGTGTTGTTGAAGATCACTGCTTGGGCATTAGTAGTGCATCTTCTACTTCAGTTTTCTTTTGTTTTAGAGACAGTAAATTTGGAAAGTTGTAATAAGCTGTATTTGGATTTCCGCTGCTCTGATGTTGATGTTGGTTTTAGTTATCAGCTTATGCACTGTCTCACCTGTTTTTTGTCAAGTATGTTATTATTATATTTTATTCCATGCACTGTGAGACATTCTACAGGTTCTTAATTAGTTCATTCTCTTCTTTCCTTTCTTTGACGACCGTTCCGTGCTAGTCGGGCATGTGTACCATGCACTTTCGGAGGAAATGCCTGCTGGTGCGGGGCGGTCCGTCACATTATACGTTGTCAGTATGGAGAGACCAGTTAGATTATTATCTGAGAACCACTCCGTATTTGCATAAGCATTGCGAATCAAGTATGCTGAATGTATTGAAGACGGAGTAAAGTCTAAGGGCTATTGTATAAGTCCTAGGTAGAGATTGCCTAGGATGGATGTACGAACTAGTGCCTTCGGTTTGTCCAGTCCCAGGACAACCTGAATGGACGAATGTCTGGTAGAGTATATCTGGTAGACTGCGTAAGTTAATTGTTTCAAACGTATTTACGTTGGTGGCGGAGGAATTCGTTTCTTTTAGCTTATACTCGTGGTATTTTTGGGGAAATCAATTTGTGATTTGACAGGTATGACGATGTGGCATTCAAAGTAAATAAATGAGTAATCTATTGAAAGATACGTTATGACCTCCAGCCTCATCAACTGGGAAACGACAGAAATCGGGCAGGCAACATGGCTAAGTGGTTCGCATCCAAGTAGGGTATATTGTCACCATCTAGAGAATATTCATATTTGTTACTTCTTTCAAATCTGTATCTCCCGGGATTGGTTATGTTGGTTTACCAACTATAAGGTGACAATATATTCGATACACTCAAGCGAATTTAGTGGTCGATCATGTGTGGCTGAGTTGCAAGATGTTCTTGTTGAACTCCAGTGTATCGCTTCTAGAGTAAACTGAGCGGAAGGTGGATCCATACCTTGTCATAGTTGGAATCCATTCCCCAAATAAGAGCCTGCGGTTTTGATTGTATATTATATATGTAGAACGTTAGATGCAAGCGTTTCTGCTATATTTCTATTTACTTGATCTTGACATTATTATAGTATCAGACAAGTATCGTTTTTGAAATATTTTGGATTATCATAAGGTAAAAGCCATCCATGTTTATGTTTGGATCGGTCTTATGCTTATCCTTTGCTTCAAAAGAATTTTGAAAGTTAAATCAAATGATTTGAGTTTACTCACACTCATCACATGACTGACCCAGAGTTTATTTTGTTTTGTTTTCGCTAAACTCTTGGGTGCCCAATTTTGTACGGGCAGTCAAGTAGTCGGGATTTACAAATACTTGAAGAGTTGGAGCAGGAGGCTTCAGGATTATATAGCTATTCTTATTTCCGCTATGTTGTAAGTGTTATACTCTGATAATGGTATTGCATATAGATACTATTTTATTTCAATGTTAGGTTATAGAATATATTTATTCGTTCCGCTCTGAGATTCTGTTTACTCTGATGTTGTATGTTCTTCTTCTTCTTCTATTCTAAGTTTCTATCTTATCTATTCTCACCTTCTAATTTCTTTCATTAACTACCGGTATTTTCGATGTTTGGATAATCGACGTGGGTTTTATGTCGATGGCCGAAGATCCAAAAATTCCCAGGACGTTACAAAAACATTCGAGGAGGGACACAAAATTTTAAAATTTTCACGCCTTCTCTTGAATTTCCTCTTTACTGTACTCAAACCAATCTAATCGAATAATGTGGAGTCTCGAAATCCCATGCTCCAAAATATCTACGGTAGCACTAGATTCCCAGGGTTCCGTCTTTGTCCTCATTTATTAATTGTGCCTTACAAGAATTCACTGTACCGTGAAGGTTTATTATCAAACATAAAACTTTTATGGGCTCCTATAATTCTTAATATCATATATCTCCTTAACTTTAGGAAATTCCAAAATACAATATTAACTCTTTATCCTTCACAATCTTCCTAAACAAATTAGTCTTTTTCCAAAGTCTAACCCAAAATTTGGTTCGATTACAAATTTGTCAATTGTTATTCCATCAACACATTGGTATTTTAGGTGGCCTTCTTATGCCTCCTTGTAATTATACAAGAGTGCCTACTAGTTACTAAAGAAAAATAGTTACACTACCCCTAACAAGATAAATATTACTCCTACCATTTAGGAGACACAAGATACCACTCTTCTTCTTATTCCCAAAGCTCCGGTCGTCTTCAGTTTGTCCTTCGGTCTTCGAATGATATGTAACTCAAAAATTTATTAGTTTCCTAAACCAAAATTTCCAAAGTTTAACGAGTATCGCTCTAGTCTATACTGACAATACAAATATTTTTCTGTACTTCAGTTTGTTGGAATTTAAATCCTAGTGAGGACTTTTGTTATAATTTCCATAAATTTTCCTGAATATTCATATTGATATACTTAAAATTACAAGGAATAGGTATTGTCTTTTTTTGAATAGATAGTATAATCTACCTAGAAATACATAAAATTACACATCACATCTTTATATTTTGAGTAAATTTTAGCGAAGACTTTAATGCTTATTTTACCCAATGTTATTACATATTTTGATTTAATAAAACATCTTTATCTTAAAATGTTATTATTAAAAGTTAGATGCCAATTTCTCAAATCTTACAAAATATAAGAGTGTGATAATGCTTATCTTTAACAACAATTTTATATGCTAGCCATTACACTTCTCATAACAGCAATTAAAAGTTTTAAAAACAAGTGCTCATTCAATAAAACCTTAAATAATTCCCAAAATTGAATTTGGCGGCAATTATGCCTCTTAAATTGCCTAATGACATTTATTGTTAACCTTTTCAAAAAAATATTATTACTCCACAAATTATGCTTTTGAAACATAACTCACGGTTTATGTATCTTTTGATAATAAAGTTTAGTAACATTTTTGATAATATTTTTTTAATAACTTCTTTATTTCTAGCAAAACATTTCAATCAACTATGAAATTGTAACATTTTACAAATATTTATTACTTGTTCATTAATGCTTCAATTAAAAGTAAAATATCCTCCCTTATTCCAATGTCTGTCTTTTATTAGCATTTCAGATGTTAGACTTTTACATCTTCCAATACTCTAACTGTTTGTTACTATTTGGAAATGAGATTTTAATCTTCTTAACATCGGATTAATTAGTAATTGATTCTTTTAACACATCCAAATCTGTAATTTTAATTTATTCTATTACTATAAAATATATTTAAAAAATTAGGCTACATTAATTTTAGCACTAAAGCTAAAACTTTTACTACCATGCTTGCATATTCTTATTAAATTTCTCATATACATGTACATACATACATACATACATATATATATTATATATGAATTTTGAAAGTCCTTAATGAACATAACTATTCATTACCCTCTTATTTACACTGCGGGGGGCCTTTCAAAAATTAATTTAATGTTCGTAAATAAATTACAATTTAAGTAAATTCCATGGAGTAGTATTTTATCCTTTATTCTGCTCTAATGTTCCTACTTTCTCATATACTTCTTATTATATGAGTATCTTATTATTTCAATTCTATCTGGTCCTAGTAAATAAATTTACTACCTCCTCTTTTAATTGATATATTTGTGACGTTTGTCTTATCAAGCTTATGTGTTTTGTCTTCTTTCTCCTTTTTATTTAAGCATCAATTTATTACACAATCTGTACAAGAATCTTTTCAAGGCTGATAACTGAAAACGTTTACCATTATTCTTTAATTAAGTAATTCACCTTCTGTATTACTTAAAATTAAAAATTATAGTGTATCTTACAGAAGAAACAGTAATTTTTTTTCAAATTCCTCCATACATTTATTTTCTCAAAACAATATTTCATATTTTCCTTCCTAAGTAGATTTATTATGCAATATGAGTCTATGATTGAAATATTAAAATTCCCTTTTTCAAAACAATTTAATAGTGTGTACAAAAATCACTTTATAGTTTTCTTAATACTTTTGATTTTTTTTGTCTAAAACTTCTGACACACTACTCTAAGGAAATATTTTTCTTTTAGTGTGCTACTATTGACAACCCAGTTTCTTCTCCTGGCTACCTTGAAAATTTTAATAGACATGACTATTTTTTACACACTTCTGGCCGCCACAATCTATTCATTCACTCAGCCAATAATCACCTAGAGTTATTCAAAATTTCGGATACACACAGCCGAACAGAAATATACAAATTATTCAACCTATTTCATTAGCATTCAGTGGTAAGGAACCGAAAAACTATCATATTCACAGTTGTACATAAGCGGCCAAATCATCTAGAAGTGCAAACCCACTATTTAGTTACCAACTACCGAATATAAATTGAAATAACGATTGTAAACAACCACTGAAAGCACAAAATAAGTTCCATTGGAAAAAAAATAGGGTTTATAGTTTAAATTGACCAAACTATGCAAATTAGGGTTTTAATTGAAGATTGTTTACTCGAAATAGACACCTAAGAACCCGCGACACCGACGATCTTCTTGGAGCCGCCTCTTGGTTGACCAGAACTTGGCTTCTTCATGGAAGACATCAGATTACCTGTAACTGAAAAAGCAAGAGTGCATTTCGATGGTGCTGGTGGCCTCATTTTTTTCGTCACTAAATTATATGATGGCTAGCAGTGGTTAATTTTAAAGGACGGGGTGTTTTTTTAGTTGTAGTGGCCAGTAGTCTAAAATGGGGTGTGAATAGCAACACACTTCTTTTATTACATTCTTTCTTCCATATTCTTAAAATTTTAAATTGTTGACATTCCTAATTGATGCCACTATAAATTTCCTTCATGCCATTTTATCCATTAAACAACTATCTTTCTTATGGACATTTAAAAAATTGAATATTTATACCTTCACACAAATGGCCTTAATTACTTCCTTAATATTTTCCGATTCCTAAACCCTTTTCTTGTTGACCATTTATTTCTCTTCGGAATTTCAAAATTCCATTAGTTACTTATGAAGAAATTCTATCCTATTTGGTATTCTTCTGTTCTCTTCCTAAAACTTTCACACCTTTATGATATGGACGTTAATTTGTCCTTTTCCAATTCTTGCTACTTATTTCTCCTTTATCTCTTCTATGAATGATAATTAAATCACCAATTTATTCCCATTAGCTGCCTATTAAATTAGGGAGTTTCATTCCACTTTCCAACTTTTTGGTTCTTACATCCTATAGGTTATTATAGGCTTCCAAATCGATAAGGGGACTAATGAATCATTGCATTGGCTTCTATGAATTTTCTAGAAATTAAGGTTAATCCTTTCCTAAAAGGATCTAGAGATAATATTTCTAAAGATATACGTACTTTAAAAATATATGTACTTATATATATTAAAACTTTTGAAAATCCTTTTTCAAATAACAAGTACGACTTTCATGCATGTATATTTCCCCGTAATCGGGTAACATGTGATCTGGTACCAACTGCAATAACCCGCGCAGAATAAGCCTAAATTTCGATCCAAAAAGGCCCATTGAACTTAGAGTCATTCTAAATGGATCGTTGGTTCCTATAAGGAAATGGTATAACATATATAACAGAGCATATGAAAGCAAAATCAGAATCACATATAATGGAAAGGATAAAATATAATAATTTAAAATAAATGTACCTTTAATTAAAAACCTTCACAAATGTTAGTTACAACGAGTCTCATGCAATAATATGTACATCAACATTAATTATCCCAATATAAGAATACTACCAAAATGCCAAACAGTCATGGATCCTCCATTGTTAGGCTCCATCTCCAAGGTATCATTGGTCCAAGCGCTCCCATCTACTGCCTGTTTATATGTCAAGAGGAGAGAGAGTCAGAATATGAAGTTCTGGGGAATGAAAATAACATGTGTTTAAAGTCTATACTTTACATTTGGCAGGTTAAATAATTCAAAGTATATCTACGTAAACACACAAGCATACAAAAACAAAGATATATTTTAATTAATGAGGTGGACAACCGAATCAATCGCTTAAGACCTTCATTAATGCATTTAGGGCGGATCAACGATCAACTAAGAATCAACAAGGCAGACATTCTCAATCACTTAAGGCCCATTCTTGTATATTTATTAATTGAGGATTCATATGATCTCTTAAATCCCTTAGGCAGACGGTTAGCTACTTAAGACCCCGTCCTATCACGTTACATTATACATACATATATATATATATATATATATATATATATATATATATATATATATATTCCCACAAGTAATATGAGAAGTAGTATCTTGCCGCTTAGTACCGGTTTAGGGTAGGCCCACATATAGCCATTAAGACCCCTCCGGAGGATGCCTCATTTACTAGTTAACTAATATTACGGCAGTAGACCTATGCCACTTAAGACTTCACTTAGACGGTGGTTGAAATTGCGTGCAACATTCAACGTATACCTAACACTCCCTAGGTTGGCCTTTTAATAGCTCCTAGAGGAAGTAGACATTCCGGTAAACTGCCTTACTTTGTTATCGCCATGACTAAGTTACTTTAGAGAAGGAGGATCCATAAACCACTTCGAGTCTAATAAGGGTGTGTCCCATGACTTTGGCCCAAACCAAGGAATAAACCTTTGGAACAAGCCCAGTCCTAACCACTTAAGACCCTAACTAAATAGCAAGAAAGTCATCAACTTAAGACCTTCTTAAGGTGGGTATTAGGCCTACATATACACACATATATAATAGGTATAAATATACACTAGACCTCCCACGTTGAACCGACTACTTGTAAATGTTGGATTTGATGGGGGATTCTAGGCAGAATTATACTATAATCGGGGTTAACCTTATGTCATAGTGTGCTAAATTTAATGGCCTATGACACCTAGACCTCTCACATCAACTAGACCCACTTGTGATTGATGGATTTTTCGGTTGTTTCCGGGCTGACTTCTAACACAAATAAGGACTAACCTCCCATCCGTGTGTCATTATATATATATATATGTATGTATGTATGTATGTATAATATACGTAAGCCATTGATACACACACAACCAATGATTCCAATGGGCACATTTAAAAGTAAAATCTTATCACAATGTATTTATTACATATTTATTATGTTTATTTACGTTGGTTACGCTATATAAATATATGATTTAATTATCGCTATAAATGATAATTATCTTTCGAATTTTGAAACGTTCCTAAAGGTGAATTTTATCAATCCTATTCACATATATGTCATAAAAGCCTAATTCCCACATTAAACTACTCAAATCATGGGATTTTTAATAATAAGCAGCAAATGGGAAAATACCAAAAATAATCATTCAAACTTGTATCCTAGGCTTGCTATAATTATTTAAACAATGAAAGAGAAAAAAGATGTTACATATATATATACACACACATATTAAATATATATAAACCTTTGTTTGGATCAAACTTGCCCTTTTGTCTATTTGCAAATAAAAACGTTAATATTTAATTATTGAAGATCTTGAATACATACCAATGCTCAATTAGAATAGAGATCAAAACCTATTACAATTCTGTAATCAAATCAAATCAGAAGCTTTATATAGTATAAAAAATTTATATTTATTTTACATTGAACTGGACAAATTCAACCAAACAAAAAAATAACCACCAAATTATTTCTCAAACATTACTAAACAATTACAAGCCTAAAATATTGATTGAAACTTTTTGTGACAAAATAAAGAAAAGAGATTTAGGGGTTTTTTATTGTGACATTATTGTGAAAATAATAAATTCTACAAAATATAGGAATAGTCTAAACAAATCTTATTTCCAATCATATTGATTAACTGTATGAAATTTTCACAAATATGATGATGTTTGCCATTTAGATTTGAAACCTCATACAAACACGAACACGAGCTCGAGCTCTAGTTCTGTATTAATCTATATATAAGAATTAAACAATTAGAATTCTTATATATAAATCTAGAATTCTAGATTCATTTCCATACTAAATCCTAAAAGAAAAGAGATAAGGAAAGAAGATAGTTTAGAAAGTTCGTGAATTTGTACAATTGATGGATAGATTTATCTAATTAAACGTTCGCTTATTACAACGATTGCCTTGATTGATTTGATTGATTTTTTTCCTTGTTTTCAAATCCTTGTCCCCTCTTGCACATGTATACATGCAAATTCAAACTTCGTGGAATATTCCTTTTTAGCTAATTAATATATATTCATATTCCATATATTTGTTCATTCCATTATAATTTCAAACTGTGCACACAAACTATTATTGTTTATTTATTTATTTCTTTTCCCCTACTACGTATCCATACGTTTGAATTTCAAATTCCCTAAAGGAATATTCTTTTTTTCAAATTAATTTTCTATTATCCCCTAGATATTTGTTTGTTTTTATTTATTTAGACATTTTATGTATATATTTACTGTATGATTTAAATTAATCATAATTTCTTCATACGGAAATTATTTTCAATGTATTATATATGAAAACGTATCAAATTTTCATCACGAACACAAATATATTAATTTAGCTAAATTTTTAATTGTCTATAATTCCAATTTTCTACTATTTTACATTTATTGTTTATTTAACTTATTATTATTACATAATTATCTATTCTACTTATAATATATATATATATATATTTACGAGGAGTTACATGTTTGCTTCCCAAATGGTTGCTCCATGAATCGAAGAGAAGATGATCGTTTTGAAGATGTTGGGCTGGGGGAGGTGATTTGCCCCCAGGCCTCCTCTTTGTTGCGTGTGCCTTTGGAGTGATTCTCGATGTGCCCCAAGCTAAATAGAAGGTGGTCGCACTCAAGTAGTGGTGAATGGTTTTAACGACAACATAGAGGAGGTGTTGACTAGAGAATGAGCGTTCACTTCTCGTCCATGTTTCGTCTCCAACAAAGAAGGCAAAGGTGGAGTGATTTGCAAGATTACTTCTCCGGTGATGACCTCATAAACGACTGGGTTGATATAGAAGGTCGTAGGTACAGGTGGAGGAATAATGCGCCTAGGTCTACATCCGTAAGTTTTCCTCCGGTAGTGCTTCCCGATGTTCCCCAAGCTGACTGGGAGGCGGCCGGAGCTCAAGTGGAGGTAGAAGATCATGACATAGAAAAGAGGAGGTGTTTGTTGGACAACATGGGTTTTCTTCTTATTCTTGTTTCGTCTCCAATGAGGGAGGCAAAGGTGGGAGTGGGTTGTAAACCGGTTTTCCTGTTGACGACCTCAGAGACCGTCGCATCATGGAAGTTGTCGTTCGAAGTGCTCGAGTACTTTTTACACTTCTCGGATTTTTTTGTGCTATGTAAATCGGAATTGCACTTAGATTTGAGTGCGTCAAAACTCCACTCTCGAGAATCACAAGTCATGCAGAGTTCGAGGAGATCGACTTCGCTCTCAAGTTTCCTTTTCAGTCACTAAATTCGAGGCACTACGAAGTGACAGGATGTTCTAATAGACCACCGCCTGTGTATGTCAGAGTGGCCAAATCTGTTAGACTTGGTGTGCTTTCCAATAGTTCGCCTCCATAGCACGACAGGGCGTAGGTAAATGGGATAAATCCACTAGACTTAGTATGTTTGTGCTAGCGATGCTTCGACAATTCACAGATGAACCTCGAAGGTTGGGACTAATGTTTTTATATTTCGTACAAGAATTACAACTAAGTTGGTTACAAGAAAACTCAAGAAACTTGTAAAAATTACAACACGTAAGTGTAACACTCTATAATTGAATACAACTAAGTTCACACAAGGTGTAACCCATACAAGATGAGTCATGAGGTGCAACGTTGATGTCCAAGGTGCTTATTTATGCTACAGTCTCCTTGGGTCGAAAGGATGATCCTAGGGGATCTAATTGCTACGCGAGGCCTTAGTTGGTTGAAACTCTTGGTGAGCGTTGGATGGATTAGAAATTTCATGTTGGGGACCTCGTATGGACTGTCAAAACATTTTGTTGCCGATGAGTTTTTCAGTGTTGTCCTGCAGGTGACGACATTCGTTGGTATCGTGGTCATCGATGATGTGGACCAACAATACTTTATCGATTATCCTGGTTTGTCCAACGAACCTTTACGCTTTGAATTCTTTTACTATAGGGTATTACAGGTCTCGAGATAAATGTTCTTGAGGGAGTCGTTGAGTGGAGTGTAACAGCGTAAAGATGGAAGTCTAGGACGTTTCCTTTTCCTGTAGTGACTATGCATGAGTTGGTTTGTGTGGAATGTTAGGACAAGATTTGTTATAGTTCTGGACTTCGTCCCCAATTAAGTTGTTGAAACGGGAAGCTTGATTCCTTTGTGCTTCTTCTTAGCATGTGAAATAGTTGGCTTTCTTGTAGAAGACTTGCAAAGTCTCAGGTTATGTTCGGCCGATCCATGCTATGAATTAAGAACTAAGAAGAATTCCCCTTAGTAATTTGGGCCAAGATTGTCAAATCTCTCGAGGTAGCTTATTAGAGTTTCTTTGGTGGCTTTGTAGATATGCATGCTGAATTATTGGATTAAATCCCTGGCTAGCTAGTCGAAGGTTGAAACATTTCTTGGTTGAAGTCGAGTGAATCGTATATGAAACAACCCACTAAAATTCCCAAATTTTTAGTTTTGTTTATTTGCAATTTACAAAATCAGGGTCATCTCCTCAAGGGTCATCCCTCCACTCATTCAATTCCAAGATCCTTCTTCACAATATAAAAATATCAGTATAATTTAAACAAAATTTAACTTGTGTATGTTAACATAAAAAATTTGGCACAACACCCAAGAGGTAAAATTGTAGAGAATAAATGAAGATAAATAAACGAAAAATGAAGAGGAAAATAATCACACACAGGTTTATAATGGTTCAGCGTTAACGAACCTATATGCAATTTATCATCTTCTTATATCAAATGATCTATTATAGGCGAACAATCACAACAATGATTTAATCAGAAATTGGCAGAAAGATCCTTCTTTTGAGTCCAGAAGGTCTATTTATAGATGCTACGATATTTAAAATTTCAGACATATGTGTTTTTCGATCCAGGATTTTAGGAGATCCTGAAGAGGAGTTATTATTATAAAGGGTGGTGTGATTCGAATCTGTAGTGATAGGTGCCTTCTGATTCGATCGTTGAGGATGACTAGGGGCATCCAAGCAGGAGTAAGACCAAAATTTTAGGAGGACTTTTTGCATAGAGTTAGACTAGACCTGATTCAATTGGTCCGAATATCACGAGCTCCAACTTGCTTGCATATACGATTTTTATGCTCATATCAAATCTTGGGTATCGACCGATTCATCCATGGATTGATCAGTTCCTTAGCTGGGTTACTTGGTCCTTCTCGTCACCTCAGCCAGAGTCTATGACATCAATGAATTTTGGCAGACTTTCCAAAGGTTTGTTCAGCACTCTGCCCCCCCAAAGCATGTCATATAAAGAACGGGGTATGCTTTCTGGGTCATCTCTTATCGAAAAGAAGTCCGAAGGATATGTTTGTATTGACTTGAAGGTTTGTCCATAAGTCATGTGAGCTAAGGTTCGGCCGGATACATTGGGAATTAACACTACTCCGGGAAATGATGGAGCTCTACAATTACGCGCTTATTCGATCAGCCTTGCCTCATTAATGTATTGAAAATTAGCCCCCACGTCAAGTTCAGCAGTCAGGCCAACAGAAAAAGAAGAGTCTCTCGGTTTCATTATAAATGGTTGGCCCACCTTCTTTATTTACTTTTACCTTTTTTACTGCAGCCGATTCCGTTACTTTTCAAAACAACTGGAAAGATCTCCTTTTCCAAAGATCAAGATCGTCTTCTCTGATTTCTCCGCATGTATTAATATTCTTTTCTTCATTTTTGAAGCATTGTAATTTCGCACATAAATCTTGCCCACTCTTCTTTCGCTTCAATTCGTATTTCATAAATCTACTGTCCAAGTCGCCTTCATCGAACTCGCCAGAATTATGGCCTAGGAGTAAGGCGTCGGTCACATATATCTCTAATAGCATAGCGATGACAATCGGTGGTGAGAGTGGAGTTGCCCTTCTGAAGAGGCATGGTGAAAGGCATCTCGTTCTTCGAAACATTTCAAATTTCGAGGCGCCATCAGTTCAAGGACACGTGTTAGTAGGGAGAAAAGGAGCGATTGTACGGGCGTGCTTAGGTAATGATAGGGGCTTTTGGTATGGTTAGGTGGATGGAAACAAAAGATGGCTTTAAAACCGGCGCTTGTAGATTTGGCACTATAGACTAAGTAATTGCCTTCATCATGTTTGGGAATAATGCTTGACCTCTATTCGGTAAGGTTACCAGTCGATCTCTTTAGGGTTGAGAACCTTAAAATTGAACATGCTTTAGGCTATTGCTTTTTAAGTTAGACTTTCACTTCATCTTTCATACATATGTTAATGCATATATTGAGATGTTTTGATCTCACCAATCTGACCAATGGTCTTCTATTAACAGTATAGTCCACAATGGTCAAACAACGCAGCACCCTTAGTCACGAAGCAGGCAAGGATAAGGTCCTATCCATGCTTATAAACTTGGAAGATATTTCGTTGAGTCTTGGATTGATCCGTAGCCCGACCTTAACATCGATACCCAAGGTCGTCCTATAAATTCACCTTCTTTTATGGGGATAGCAGAATCAAGCGAGGTAGTAGCTGCACTTGACACTCTCCCCAATGCTGCCACTCTTAGATATCCTCCTGATTCTTGGCTCGGTGTGATGAGAGAAAGACGGTGTGAAATTTAATTGTGAAACATAAGATTCCATGGCTCAATATCCTAGCCCCCGAAGAGGGGGATCTTCCGCACAATCCACCAAGTGGCTATATTGTGCTTACTCGCCCAATGTGCAGTTCCGGGGCTTTCTCCCTTTTTTCCCGTTTGTAATCAACTTTCTAAGGAAAATGAATTTGGTGCCTATGCAACTTCATCCAATCGCATATACCAACCTACTTCCTTTTTGTGTCCTATACATGAAGTTTTTGCACAAAACTCCCAACACTTGACGACATAGTGTTCTTCTTTAACATTAGACGTCAAGAGAAAAGTCTCCTTCTTCTCTTTTCTTTAAGGCCATACATAACAGAAAAATCATTGAGGGCATCCCAAGTAAATGAAAAATACTAAGCATGATTGGTTTTATATTAAGCAACAATCAGGATGCGCCCGCTATTGGCTTCAATGCCGTAAGTCTTTTATTACAGTTGATTTAATCACAAGCAGGCTTCTCATATGAATTGTTTCCATGTAGGTGATGAGCCGGAAAGTCCCAAAAGGAGGGTGTTCCAAGAGCTTTTAAATACTTTGGCTGCTCTTGTGAAGAAATGTCGACACTATAAGAGGCTTTTGACTGATGCAAACCTGCGTCGTTATCATCTCCTGGATGAGGGGAGGAGATTAGGACTCTCGGATGACCAAACTTCTTCTTCACATATTGTTTAGGATGGTGTGCATCTATCTCGAAAGACATCGACCATTGTCAAGGTCGTGTCCCTATTGGGAAGGAGAGGGGTCTTATGTCCAACCCTCTTCCGGAGGGAAAAAGAATGGTCGTCCCAAAGAAAGGAGGAAAAGGCCTGCTTTGAAGAGAATAATGCAGGAGTCCAACCAACTAAGAATGCAGGAGAACCTGGCTAGAGGTTTTCCAGGGAAGGTTCATGATGAAATAGCTGAGGAGGAGCTTGTTGATTACCGACCAAAAGATTCTGATGTTATAAGAAACTCTTATCCTACTCATGGTCCCCAGGAGGAAGAATCGACCTTTTCATGACTTATAAAATGTGGAAATGTCAGATACAATCATTTCTTCTCAAAATTTGGATCAGGAGGTATTTTTCTATACAAAGTCCGAGGAAGATTATATTCCGATCGACCCAAAATGCACGGGGGATGCATACCAGGTTTCTGGCTCGGGCTGGTTTAGGAGAAACATTTAAAATATAAACTACACTATTTTATCGTGTATATTGAATATTAACCAAAATTTCTTTGTCATAATACAGGTGCTATGGACAAGGAGTATTATCACGACAACTTCGAGTATCTTCTGGAGGGAGGTAGGCCTGTTGGATTGGACCCACAACAAGTCAGGTAGGAGGGCGAACACCGGGTCGAAAACCGTAGAAAGAAAGAGGAAAAAGAAAGAAGAAAGAAGAAAGAAGAAAGAAGAAAGAAGAAAAAGCTCGGAAGAGAAAAAGGCAAGAGAAGGGAGATCGGGACCGTAGGGAGAAGGAAATGGAGAGGAGCAAACCCCATGCCGAGACTTCCAAGCATTGATATTCATCCCATCCTTAGGAAAATACCCCCAAGAACGATGGTAAAAATGCTAATGAAGTTGTTCCAGGCCATCCCACACTCTAGATCGACTTTTCTCCCAAGGCGTAGTCGGTTGGACCTCATGATCATAACTCTATCCCACCTCCCGATTGTCCAGGGAAAAGTCCTCAGGTACCGATCCCTTCAGATCAAGAGAAGGTATTTACCGACTGAGTCAAGGAAACGGAGGAGCTCTCCCAGGGTCCCTATTTTTCTAGAATTTAACTTGCCCCCATGCTGCAAACGTTTCCACCGAACTTTCATGATCAAACCAGATCCAATGTTGACTTTCCCCGACTCAATATGATGAGATGTATGCGTATGCTAGGCAAGTTTATGAAGTGGTTAAAAGTAGGATTATAGAGAGAGAATGCTTGCGGAGGGTGCTAGATTCTAACAGGAGGGATTTTTGGTTGCTCAAGAAAAAGACAGAGGAGTGTGAGTCTTAAATGGATACCCTTAGAGAAAAATGCCAAGCAATTTCAAAAGGCTTAGAGGCTCGATTTAAGTGTGAGTCAGGAGTGTGCGACCTTGAGAACTGAGAATGAGACCTTAAAGAATGACAAAGCTCGACTAGATCGGGATGTGCAAGACCATAAAACCGATCTCGATTTGTTTGAACTTGCTAAGAAACCAGCTGAGGATAACGTTGCTGCCGCGATCGAAAATGCCCGTAATTCTCAACTTCAGCTTGGTATTGAGATCCGTTTGATCAAGGATGATCATGCGGTTAAGAAAAAAGGGATAAGCTAGAAATTCAGTGCTAATGTTCTGTTGTTCCTGCCTCGCGTCTTCCACATAAGAACGTATCTTGGATAGAGAATTACTGGCGGGCGTTAACCGATGCATGGGAAATGTTTATGAGTGAAGGGGTCGAGGCTATGAAGGGTAAACCAGTGGACAAAGATGCTTTAATGGCTCGATAATTACGTGGTGATGAGAAGGAGGTGTTAGTTGAAGGGAAGTGAAAGCTAAAGGTATTAAGAGATACCGAACGATATACGACTAAGGGGAAGTCGGTCCTAGAGGGGGGATTAGCGCAATTAAGATGAAAGCATCTCTTCCTTTCTCTTTTGCTAAATTTGTGGTCGATTCATTCTCTATTCCTTCTCCTCCAAATCAATCCTCTGGAGCAGCTGAGGAATACAGTCTGGACAATCCTCTTCTTCATTTGCCTGGAAAAAGTTCAGCTACTCCTACTCATAAAAGGAAGGCTTCAGAAAAACTAATGAAATTCACAACTAGAGGTAACTTACTCTTTCCTTCTTCATCCCATCAAAAATTCGTTTCTTCGATCATAACTTTTGTTTTTTCCGCTGTAGGTATGCCATCAGCGAGAGTAATTCCTGGGTTGGAGACCAAAATGCTAGAGAACGATTCCATCACCGTCCCTAGCAAAGATAAAGAATCAGTCGAAGCTTCGAAGAAACCAGAATCGAGCAATCTTCAATCATATGATGATGACGTACAATTTATGAGTGAGGTCAAGAAGTCCAACCATCCATCTTTGGTGGAGATGAAGGCTAAGGGCGAGGAATAGGTCTCCTCCCTTAAGGCTGAGCTTATCGATGAGCCCCTCGAATTTCCTTCAATTCAATTATTCCACAAACTTTAATTCCATCTGTCAAAGTGGCTCCATACCCTACCCTAAATACTCTGAGAAAGAGAAAGCTTGTCACAGGAATGTCTAGTCAATATGTTTCTTTTGGTAGCATGCTCAAAAGACTAAAGCAAAGTTAAACTATCGAGAAAATGTAGGAGTTGGTCAAGAAGAGAGAAAGAGAAAGGAAGGAAATGGAGAAGTTCGGTGGTAAGTCTCCCCGAGCATAGAAGTGCTCTGATGTAAGTTTGTTTTAGGCCCTTTGAGAGTTGTTTGCGAGTGAGACCCTTGCATTTTTTCCTTCGTCAAGTCTTGCATTTCATGGACAAATTTTGATGTACCTATAAACAATGTTTGTTTTGTAAGCAAAGCTTATGTTAATGTTTAACAATGTTTAATTGTTTTCAAATACTTGTATTATTAATGTGTCTAAGTATTCGTGAAAGTCCTAGGGGATAAATATTAATGTCCCCCATTTATTTGTGCATTGAGGGTCGTTTAAGTGAAACTCGTAGTCGGATCACTTGTTTATCCCATGCCCCTGATGTCATGGGGATTAGTTCGGTCATCAAGTTTCCTTATCGATCCCAAGATCGGTCCTACCAGTCTGGGGGTCGAATGATCATGGTTAGGGATACGTAAGTCTTTTTAAACTCTTCCTCTAGTCATTAAAGTTTAGACTTCCAAGGATCGAGCGGTCTTTGGTCAGGGTGCACCTTTCATTCTCGTCCATAATTTTATACTCCTTCTCAAGTCATTAGAATTGAAGTTGGTTTTAATAGGAAGTCATGTTGTTTACATCGGCATAATCCCCACTTTTGGTCAGCAAAGTGTTGTCCAAAGGTTCAAGCATCGATATCAAGCTCGAAGTCAGTCCCCCCTATATTTCCTTCCGATTCATAAACGAGGTCGATTCATTGAGACATGGACCGGTAGGTTAGGGAGTAGTATTTTGACCTAATTTTGGTCGATTCACAACATTCATTCATTATAATAATAAGACAGAGCAAGAAAGGAGCTTTTATTCATAGATTATTATTGGTGATAAGACACACCATATTATAATACTTAAATAAATGAAATAATAAAAAAACCAAATATTCCTAAGAAAGATAATGTCGTAAATGCTCAGCATTTCATGCTCTTTGAAAAGGTTCATCGTCAACTGTCAGCATGAAGGTTCCATTATCAAGCTTTTTTCGGATGACGCAGGGCCCTTCCTAGTTGGGGCCCAAACGTACGGGAGTAGGGAAGACCCGTTTTAGAACAAGATCACCAACATCAAATGTCTTGTGTCGAACCCTCTTGTTGTAATATTGAGCGACCCTCCATCGATATGCTTCGGCACGGAGGTTTGCTTCTTCTCTTTTTTCATCGATCATGTCTAATGAATGCAAGAGAAGGGAATTGTTTGATAACGGATCATAGTATGTAGTTCTACGGGAAGGAACTTCAAGCTCTATGGGAATGACAACTTCTGATCCATAAGATAATGCAAAGGGAGTATAGCTGATGGCAGTCTTATGGGTGGTTCGATACGCCCAAAGGGCTGAAGGAAGCTCATTGACCCATTTGCTTTTGTCTCGTTCCAACAGTTTCTTCAAGATAGATTTGATAATTTTGTTGATAACTTCATCTTGTCCTTTGGATTGCAGATGTGCAATTGCTATGCACTTCTTCTCGATGTGATATCATACACAGAAGTCTATGAATTCTGAGGTGTCGAACAGAGTCCCACTGTCAGTTATGATAGTCCAGGGTGAACCAAACTGACATATAATATTCTTGATGATAAAATTCATGACTCGCTTTTTTGTGATCGTGGTCAACTGTTTGGCTTCTGCCCATTGTGTAAAGTAGTTTACCACCACGATCGCATATATTGCACCTTCTTTTAAGATTGGCAGGCTTCCAATAATATCTATTCTCCAAACAACGAATAACTAAGGACTGACCATCTGAGTGAGCTCTGTCGGTCGGGCTCGTAGGATTTGAGCAAACCTTTGGCATTTATCACATCATATGTGTAACAACTTGAATTCCGCTAGACCAATTATTATTTTTAAATTCCAATCTTTCGAAACACAAATTGGCTTCTCTGGTATCCCGCAGAAAAGACAGAAATATAAAATATATCAAAGATCAGAAAACATCTCACAACAAAATGGAATAAAATATAATATAATCAAATATAGCCTTACCAAGGTAATAATACTACCTAACCGGTATCCAAAGCTATCATATCTTTGTGATGAACCTAACCTGCGAGTGTGTTATCAGGAGGGGGTCAGAACACAAGTTCTGGTGACTGGACTAAATTACACAACCTAAATAACCATACATATACCGTTCAGTTATGTTACCTATTTATTAGGTTGTTTGGGTTAATAACGTTCAAAGCTTTACACACATGTCATACCCATCATCTTCCAGTAGATTAACCTAATATAGCACACATGTAGCTACCCCCAATATCAAGGTACTTCCCATGGTACCCTTCTCGCACGGTCTCCGCCATCACACCGTGGAAGAATATGCAACCCTCATCCTACGCCGGAGCGATGTATGGATCTCCATAAACTATGCCACGTAAACAACTTTATCCTATGTCGGAGCGACGTACAGATCTCCGTAAAACCACGCCATGTTCCACACAAAAATACCATCGCTATGCTATGCAAGCGTATGGACCGCCATATCCAAAAATTTTGGCCAATCCCGATCTTAACACGGAGTAAAGCCTTAGCGTCTACGATACACCAACAGGTGCGGTGTGCATGTATCTAGACCCTCACACGTCTATTGTACCCCGAGTTTCGTAATAGGGCCGCATATGAATGCATGGAACTCAGTCGTGATACTTTTCCATGTCTGTATAGGTCTGCTAAAGAGGCATAAAGTTCAAATATCCAAACTATGATCAACATTTCTATGGTGGTTATGGTCACCTCGACCTTTCCCTCAACTAGTGAAATACTACATCAAATGCTAATTGACGTGCCCCTAAAAAACAATCTATATCCTAATTGGCGTGTCCAGCAACCAAAGTCTTGATAGTTAAATATCGAAGGTCTATTGGTTTAGCTCTAGTCTTTCCATGTCACATTGACAGCCAATGACTGGTATCCGACGATTACTATCCTGTGTTGGTTATGACCCAGCCTGTCTGTAGGCAAAATTGTCGAATCACTCAAAGCCACCCAATAATCTTTTGATTGCCAAACTACCATTGCAGTCAAGGTAAACGCACTGGGTGGTTTCGCGTAGACCTAACCTCTGCGAGTATAGCCTAAGCGCTTCCACTGCACAGAGGACCACCATGGAGTACCCTACCACGTACCTCGAAAGCCGCGTGCTTCCTTCTAGTCCCCAGAGCCAACAACCAGTATATCAACAGAAGAATCAAATGAACGTGCTCCTTTTGTGACTCTAAACACCTCTATGATCTACCCTGTTGGGTTCTTCACCTTCAGATGTGCGGGATGGTACAAGCATATCACACCGTCGTGTTATTAGATCCTATGTCTAATATTCTAATCATTTGCTTGTCTTATCTTATCACATTTCCAATTAACTTGATTGTTCACATTCTATCTTATATTCAAGTTATCAGGTTTTCTCCGAGCTCCTTATATTTCTAAGGAATGGATCCCCTTCGCTTACTAATTCAGTTATACAACATAGCCCATTTAAGTTCATTAATAAGCCTACAACATGTTATTCCCTAAAATGTAATCAATGACAATAATCTGCAATCTGTTTATATCATTACTATGTAATTCATTGTCTGATTTCATAGTTACAATAACATGTTATGCTTAATTTATAATTAAGTATATTTTATATTGATCCACATGTTTTTTGTTAACATGTTACTTATTATATGTGATTAAATATTACTTACTCATTCTTTCTTATTTAATCATAATTTCATCTTACACTGTCATTCCAGCTAGTTGTTGTTTATTTATTAACTTAGTTCTCTGAACTAAGGTTTATTAATAAGTTTCCCTTTTTATTAATTATAACACATGTTATAATTCCCTTGTCCCTAGGATAAGCCTACCTATTATATAACATTCTCATTAAGATAATTAATTAGAATAGGGTATATTCCTCGTTTATCACATTTTCTTTGGTTCTTTTACATTAACCAAACTTTTACTGTTGTAACCTTTATCTCTTTATTGTCTTTTGAGTTTTTCACACATTCCATTTATGTACATATATTTATAAAGGCTTAGGAACCAGACCCCTCACATTATGTTGACCACTTCTGGATGTCGGATTTGCCGGGCGGTTCCGGGCAGGCTTCTACCACAAGTTGAACTTAACCTTGTCTCTCAGTGCAATTACAATTCCCTAATTATTGTAAATATTTTATTGAATTTAGGAAATATCTATTCTTTCTCATTATTCCAAATTTTACTGTAATTCTATTTACAACCATTTGGCATAAAAATATTCTTAAGCAAATATTCATGTTTATCAAAAATTCGATAATTACAACATTTATAGTGATTTCCAATTCAGACAGATGATCAATTGAAACGGGCTTTATACAACAGAAATGTTCTCAGAAGATTTTAAAATCAATTACAACGATTGTTCACAATTTCACTGTAACTGAATTTACTATATCCAATTAACAGGTTATTACAATTATATACATATACAAACAACAGAAAATCATTTCAACATATTCTAAACAAATTTAATAACAATTTCCACAATTATCAATTGTTCAGCAAATTAATATAAGGAGGAATGCCAATGATAAATATACTGTTATTTAAAATGTATAATGTGATCCACTCACCTAACAGCTTTCCAATCCATGAATCTGATCCAGATTTGTTGTTCGTGGCATTCGTAATTGAATCCATTATCAAAAATGACCACGGTTTTACAAATTTGATACTAAAAGAAAAGGAAAAGAGAAAGAAACCTATATAAACCAAATTCAAGGACTTACCTCATGCTGATCGGAATTCTGAACACCTATCTGTAAATTTATACTCTTTTCTTCAAATCTTGAATCAGAATTACCTAAAATTATGAGATTTGGGCTAGGCCTTGCTAGTCTATTTATAGGTGTACGAGGAAGTCCGAACCATCGGATTTAATTCACTAAAATTCGAACCATACACGTCAAAAATTACATGTCATAAAATAGATCTAGAGATGCCTTGGGTCGACCCAGCCCACCTTGGGTTGACCCATAGGTCGACCCAGGAAGAACTTAGGTTGACCCATATGGGTCCATGCGCGACATTGTTGTTTCAGATTTTAAGGTTAGTTATTAACGTTAATTATTTGCTTTAATTTCTTCTTCTTGCTTCGTCTGACTTTCCTGATATTTTTATTCCTATTATAAATAACGGTTACGTTTGAAATTCAAATTTATGCGTGTACATGCGCATACAATCTTTCAAATTCCTAGCTTGTTAATAGCCATTCAATTAATAACGTTATCAATTAACTATTTTATTCCTTTTAATGCGTTCCAATTGCAAAGCCAGTTAATTTCTCATCCATTTTGCCATTATTGTGCATTAATTATCTTTTTATCTCAACATTTGAATTTATACATATATATGTGCAACCTTTGTTACTTTTTTTTTTAAATTCAAGCGGGGTTATGCTGTCATTAAATTCTTACCTATTTAATTGATTGTAGGTTTATTTTGAATTTCTCTTTTGTATATATATATATATATATATATAATTTTGCACATACATATGCTTGTACACATGTATTTTTGTACTTACTTTTATGTATAATTTTCCTTATAAGTGCTTTTATATATATTTTTCTCTTTAGAATATGTATTAGTTTAGTTATTCCTCTAAAATAAAAATATGGCGTCGGCAGGTCTCGAACTCACGCTACTCACTTGGAAGAGACATGTCTTTACCAACTGAACTACATATGCTTTTGTTAACAAGACTACAAACAATGGTGGCCATTGTTCTTTTCTTATACCTTCTTTTCATGTTTGTTGTAATATTTCATTTAAAGATATCTTTTCTATCTTATACCCATTTTCTACAATCCATGGGTCTAAATGGTTTTGAATCGCCACGGACGCAATGACGATAGTTCCGTGACCAAATTTGAAAGCTTTCAATTTTTATTTTATTAATTTAAAAATGTGGGGTGTTACATTCTCCCACCCTTAGGAAATTTTATCCCTGAAATTTGAAAAGGGTGAAATTAAGTAATTCCTTGCGTAATTCACAGCCATCATGTGTACATCCAATTTCCCAACCATTTGTGCATTTGCGCAAAGTATAATGCAACATAATAATACATGAATGAAACGAATGCCAAAGTAGTACCTCCTATATGAATGTGAATTTTTCTTTAAAATCTTTTTGAAAATATGATGCACACATCTTAAATATATTGGCAATCTCTATATGAATGCAATATTTTGAAATTTAAAATACTTTTGCATTCTATTTTTCCTACACTTTTACGGAGCAGAAACATAGTTCATCCAATTTTTGCATTCAAAACCCTATCAACCAACTTTAAATTTTCGAATTTCAAAAAAAATCTAATTTTCTAAATTCGATTTTTTATATTACAAAAAGGTGAAAAACGGAAAACTTGACATCTTCTATTTTTCTTTTATGTACCTTTTCTATATGTACTTGAATTATATGCACTATTATTATATAAACTTTTCCTATCTTTCTTACTAAGCACGGTTCACATAATAAAATTTTCCCTGTAATTGATTTTCTTTTTCAACTTACTTAGGAAAAATTCAGTTTTTATTCTCATTTCTCAAAATTTTCCATTTTATCTCAACTATCATGTTTGTTGCTTTACGTGATTTGTTGTTTCCATTTTAGTTACGCCATTAGTCTTTTATTAGATTATTTAACTTAATCTACTGATCAAAGTTTAATTCTAAATCAGCC
This sequence comes from Allium sativum, assembly GCA_030737875.1. NCBI lineage: Eukaryota > Viridiplantae > Streptophyta > Magnoliopsida > Asparagales > Amaryllidaceae > Allium > Allium sativum. The sequence goes on along the minus strand of CM060915.1, from coordinate 884,799,717 downwards.
TTCTAATTCTTCGACTAAAACAAGAAAACAACGATTCTACATAGCTGCTACCAAGGGCTAAAAATCGTACAACCATGTCCCCTCTGATAAAGAAAAATCCAAACCAAAGGATCTAAACACTTACTTACTATTTACCATATAGTAGTCACCACTAGTCCTTGTTGTGTACTAACAGTCTTTTCAAAGCAACAACCTAGGCTCTGTAATGCTTACGCATTTTATGGGAATTTACCATTATTCCAAAATAGTCCTTGCTATTTAATTCATAGCCTCAAAATATTTCTCGTCTTCCCTAGGTATTAATCCTTACTTACTCCGTGATTTAAAAAAAAACATGGTTTGTACCCCCTTTTTTCGTTTTCCTTCCAAAACCCAAAAGCTTCAAAACTTTATTTTCTTCGTTAAAACTTATTTTTTCCAAACCATAAAAATATATCACCCTAAAAATATGCAAACGATTTTTTTTTCAAATCACAAAAACTAGAGTAGACAAGGACAACTACTTCTCTGTCAGTTTCACAACCGTTCATGTTTACAATATCAGTTCAATGTCTTACATCTAGATGCAAACATTTACTCCATTCTTACTTCTTACAACTTATATTGCCAGACAACAAAATTTTATGACAAAACAATTATCAAAAATTGTTGTCAAAAGAATAGAGAACTTCAAAATTTTCTTTACCAAAAAATTTATTTTTTAACAAAAATGAAATATTTTCTATGCTTTGTTTTTCTAATCCTTTTATACTTTATAACCTGAAAACTAGTGAGATATACATGCTCTATTATGTGCACCTTTTTCTGAAAGAATTCATTTTAGACAAAAAATTCACCAGAAATCACCATTTTTCAAAATATACCCCATTTTATATCAAAACTCAATATGTACTGTTCAAATATGTTACTTACATATTTTTTCATACCTATTTTTGTTTCAAAAATTGTTTTTATACGATTTATCTAATACATATTTCAAAATTGTAACGTTTCAACATCAAAACTTGAAAAACATAAACTGTAACACCCCATAAAATTCATAAGTATTAATAATAAAAAAATAAAAATTTAAGTAATTAAATAATATGACTGGAAAATGATATTTTCCAGCTTTAGGAATTTGGCTATGAAATTATTTTATTTAGATTCGTGGCGAAATTCTACATCGTTTTCATAAATAATATGCTGAAAACGATCAATGTATGAAGAAGTTATGAACAAAAGAATTTGGACCGTAAACGAAGAATATATATATATATAATTAAATAGATAATTTATATATGTATGTCCAAATTATAATTTAAAATAAAGTGGAAAATTCAAATTTTGAATTAAAGATTAGTTAGAGGGACAAGGTATATTGCATACATGGAATAAGATTAAGAGAATGAGGAACATATTAAATAAAAATTAACACCTCAGCAACACAGCCCAATAAATCTATGTGGTTAGGTTTTTTTTTAGGGATACATAAAAATAAAAGGCTTGGAATAATAATAATTAATCCAACGGCCTATTCTCACATGGGCAACTATATATAGCCCCTCCTATTTCACTACGAAATCCTAATCATTCTCTACCTCTGCCTCCATGCTACCTCTCCACCATTTCTAAAGTCCAAAGAAAAAGAAAAGAGTAGGGTAAAGGTTTTATTTTATTTCTCTAACTCTATTTCTAATCCCTCTCTATTCTACTTCTTATAAATTTAATATTATGGAATTTGCATAAACATATATGTATAAGATTCAAACGCATGTCTCTTATATGTATATAATTATGAGGATTATTAGAGCATGCTTGAACGTGAAGAATTAGTGCAGACCTAGATCTACCATAGATTTCTCTCTATTCCTTCAAGGACTGTCAGTGGAATCTAGTTTACTTAAGGCATATTCGTGTTTTTAATAGATTGTCATGTGAATAGATATGCCTAGGAGGATTTGTGAAATTCGACAGCATAAACATTAAAAAACAAATTCTCAATCTTGTAATTGCGTATGAATTGTCTTGATTAATTGGGTTTTGTAGATTTTTGGTTTCAATATTGGATTAAAGATGAAATTGGGGTGTTGCTACTATTATTTATATTTTATGTAATTCTCCTTTATTGTCATTTGATTTTAGCCTAAAATGGTTTGGATTTGATTGTTTCACAATTTGAATTGGGTTTGGATCCTATTTTGGATCTAAAAGCATTCACAAGAGAAATTGGTCAAATGTAAACATTTTTACGTTTACAACACCAAAAAATGGTGAATTGGATGAAAATTACTTATAAACATATACATATAAGCATATGTAATACTCTATTTTTAATTCAGTATTGAAATCATTTGTACATGCCTAGGATGCAAGTTGAAATTGTGTATATATATGTTTTTCCATCCACTGCTATTTGTTATCTTATCATTATGTTATCATGCCAATGCTGTAGCGGTGAAAGTATGGAAAACCTAACTTGTATGCCTTGATTTGGATAAAAGTTGACAATTACCACCTCGTTAGAACGTTTCACCAATTTTACGAATACTTACAATATTTATGCGCTATTATTATTATACTGTAAACGTAATCAACATAATTAACGTTGTATTATCATAATAAATGAAGTTAGATTAGATTTGAATTTGAAATATCCCCATAATAAACATGTTTGATTGCTTGTGTTTGTATATAATGGCTTTAAATATATATATATAAGCAGCGACACATAGAAATGAGGTTAGTTGTCATTTGTGGTAGAAGTCTGCCCAGAACCTACCGGAAAATCCAGCAACCACAAGTGGGGCTAACTAATGTGAGATGTCTAGCTGCCATGGCCCATTCAAAAACTTAGTACACTAGATATGAGGTTAAACCAACTAATAGTAGAAGTCTTCCCGGAACCAACCGGCATATCCAGCATCTACAAATGTACGGTTTAATGTGAGAGGTCCAATGTGTGTGTGTGTATGTATATATAGCTATGTATATATATAAGTCTATTATGTGAAAACTAGAAGGTTTACTACGCCTTGAGATGGTCTTAAGTGGTTGACTCTCTTTTTATCTAGTTGGGTCTTAATTGGTTAGGAATACGATCCCTCCGAAGGTTTATTCCTTGGAGAGGAAGCAAAATCATGGCACACACCCATATTAGATTTGAAGTAAGTCTTTTGGTCTTCCTTCTCTAAAAGTGGTTAGGTGTAGAACGGTAATGGAGTAGGGTAGTTCACAGGGATATCAACTTCCTCTAGAAGCTTGTAAGGGTTCAACTAAGGATAGATTGGTAATTGAAAGATATGTGACCATTGCATGCTCACCAACTGTCTAAGACTAAGGGAAGTCTTAAGTGACATAGGTGTCCTACCAGGTAATATCAGTTAAGTAGTAATGTTCGCAATACTTGTAACAACCTGCCTTTTCAACCGTTTTAAATCGGTAAATAAACCAACTCGAAATGTTCAAAATGATGGATTGTTATTTAGCTTACGGGGTTTAAACCGAATCAGACACAGAAATCAAAGAATAAATAAATTACAATATCTCACAGCGGATAATTTTATATAAAATATCCGAGTTATACAATATTTTCATTCAAAAGTGATTTAAATAATTTTATATTGAAAACTTCAAAGTTCAGTTGCTTCGTTTGAATCAGGGTTTGATGATTACTTGCGGTAGCGGCAACCAATATAGCTAAAATAAAAGTAAAAATGTAAAAAATTTGCAGTGAAATGAAAAGTCCTTTTTTTTTCTATAACGTGATGGTAGCGAAAGGGGTGCTTTTTTTTGGAAATGGAAGTAACCTATGCTTGCATGCACATGTCTTTTATATTTTGTGTCCAACTCATTTCACTTTGATTGTTTGAGTACCAGGTCATGGTTACGAATCAGGTTTGCAGACCGAAAATAGCTAATGATGAACCCAAATAGGGGTACGTCGAACTCAAATGGCTCGTATCGGTTATTGGGTTTCCAACAAAATTACACGTTTCAAATGAATTATTTAATTTCAAGATAATGTATATTTTCAAATTTTTGCTCTCTCAAACATAATATTCATGAATCTCATTTTAGGGTATTCCTAACCCTATCTCTAATGAGATATTATAACTCTGATGAGTCCTATCTTTTGTTCAAATATGTCGTACCTTATAACTTTGTATAAACCAAAGCTCTAATGCTAACTGTAACGACCTGCCTTTTCGACCGTTTCAAATCGGTAATTAAGCTAACTCGAAACATACAAAGCGACGGATTGATATTTAGCTTACGAGGTTATAAGTGGCACGAGATCTGGATATATTTATAGATTTCCCGAGTGTTGCAGATTTAAAGATCTCAGCGATTGAAGTTAGTGAGAGATGAAGACGCCTGCTTTGGTCCGCTTAAAATTCATAAATTTTTGGTAAATAAATTAACATATATTTTTATTCTGTTGTGTATATGAAAATAATGTACAATTATGATATTTTGTATAAAATTATTCTACTGTAAGATAATGTAATTTATTTTTTCTACAATTCTTGCATCTGATTTTGTTTAAACCCCATAAGCTAAATAACAATCCGTCGTTTTGAACGTTTCGAGTTAGTTTTATTATCGATTTGAAACGGTCGAAAAGGCAGGTCGTTATAATACTATTTCTCGTATTACAAATGAGAGTATAGACTTACGAACGCTAATATATTAGGATGGGGTCTGAAAGGGCTAGCGGTTCGCCTTAAGGTTATAAGAGATTTTAAGAATCCACCTTTAATAGGGCCATAAGTGACCGAGAATGCCACCTCATTGGGTATTTGCCCTAAACACACTACTGGGCGATTGACTTGGATATCTACCCCCATTGATTAGGAACATGCATTTGTTGTGTGCTACGTAAGCATACCTTCACATATGTAGCCTGCAAAATATATAGGGTATGGACATTAAGTTACACTATATTTAAGTCACATAGAACTTTATGTTATGTAACATCCATGATTTTTGACCTTTCAAATCGACAATAATCCTCAATGTCGACTTAAACAAATCAAAAATACGGATAGCTATTGGGACTTATATAAGAAAAAGAAGAGAAGAAGACAAACAAACACAGAATCTCATAGCGGAAGGACAAAATATAATAATTAAATAACAGTTAATGAGCTGTTAAAACACACATTTGATTATACATTTGCAACGATTATCAGAGTTAACTGTCATAAACATACCAATATTTGCAGCGGAATAAATAGTAATAAACATGTCTGTTGAGCTCCATCTTCATCTCCATAATGGTATCTTCGATAATTGAAAACTCAGGATGACCCGAGTATAAATGAAAAGACAAAACACTCGGGTCAGAACTAAAATATTCCCATATTACTTAAATCAAATTTATGCGATAATATGAGTGCAATAACTTAAGAGATGTTACAGGAATTTCCATCTCCTAATGATCTGTTAAACTAGATACTATATAATATAATACATTATTATAATAGTGTCTATGGTTAAATATAAAATATTAAAATAGTGTAAGTGGGATTACATTTTTACCCTTACACCATTTATACATTGTCGTAAACATTGCATATAAAATAGCAGTAATGGTTGGTGAATAGGGATGCACCGCTATACGACAACGTTAAATCAAAATCGTAGGGGGCTCGATCAGGATAAATATGACAAGGCATCGAGGCAATAACCATTAGTAGTGATTCTACCGGATTGCGGACCCAGGCCGGTGGTAACGCATTGCCGCTGAAACGACCCAAACTCGCCCTTATGGGAAAGATATTTTCAAACAGAATATTTCTTGTTTTACTAAAATCCAGTCTATTTTGAATCTTGTACATTCATTTGAAATTTGAAATCGAAATTTAAAACTACCGCGCCATGTCAGGCTCGTTATATAATTAAAATAAATACGTATATTCTAACTTCGATATAAATAAATTTATACATATTAATTCTAATCAAAATAAATTTTTAGTCGTTGTTATTTAAAATAAATCATTTTATATATTCAAAATTCATTAAAATAGCCAAAATAAAAACGTTAAATTGGTTCTGATTTTCCGGGTTGTTACAATCTCCCCCATTTAAAATCTTTTCGTCCTAAAAAAGGAACGGAGCTGAAAGTTGTTTAACTAATCAACTCAACTTTCATTCTAGCTTCTAAGAATTTCTAATTTTTCAAAAATTTGGCTAACACCTAAATTTTTGAAAAATTTAGGTGTAACCTCCCTTGTATGGGGAGACGTTTATAACCGCAACTAGCCACGCAGGGCCCTCATCATCCAAAAAGAAAAAGAAAAAGCCAATCGGCTCATAAAATAATCCAAACCCAATAAATTAGTAAACCTGTACCTATTTGTCGGGCATACAATTTTATTCCTCTTCTTTAGCCTCCTTGCTATGACTTTTCAATGTATATACATGTATATACATGCAATTTCAATCAATTTTCAACTCAGATCAATATTTGATTTGATTTGACTAAATTTACCTTTCGTTTACATATTGGTTTCAATAATTTTATTAGTTAAACTAATAATCAAGCCACACAACCAACAATCAATCAGTTGATTAACTTTTCAAATTCATAATAATTTTTTTATATATTCAAAAGTCCACATTTTGATGCCAAATCACAACAATAACCCTATCTAGTTTTGGTTCTCACACCAGTCAATTAGATCATTTAGATAACCCACTTTCAAAACTCGAACATAAATGCTGATGATGCGATCGCTATCATCATAACCATGGCTGGGCAACTAGAGTGTGATTCTATATCTATCCACTATATTTGAGGCTTTGTATACACGTTTGAAAGGCGTATATGTAAAATCTTCATATACTAGATTGTCCAAATTCATTTAAAATAAAATATTCAAATATGTTTAATAATGTTTAAATCTTCAAACAAAATTTGTTTTTATTTTAATTTTAAAAATAACACTCTTCACACTCGTTCTAGGATACTACTGATCCTATCTCTAACGAGTCATTCTTATTGGATATTACTAATCCAATCTCTGATGAATTCTTTCGTTTTACCAAAATGAAATGACCCAAACTCGCCCTTAGGGGAAAGCCCGGATTGAGTTGAGAACATGACAAATCAGAAGACGAATAGAACAACATTTCATTGCTTATTACAACAATTTACATCAGAGTACAGAATATACCAAAGTATGAATAAATATTATACATTAGAAAAATTCAAAGATATAAAATTACAATGCAGCGGAAAAATAATACATAGCATAACTGAAAGAAATACACGAATACAGAGCTTTCCGAGTATAGTTCCAGTTGTAGATCCAGGATCCTGCGAATATAATATCTGCAGAAACCCAACTACTAGCTACACCTGTCGAAAATAGGGGCACCCATAGTTTAGGTCAAAACAATAATCTCCAGGTCAGTCATGTGATTGGTGTGAGAACTAAAACAGTTATTTAAAACTTTACTTTAAAATTTGGTAAATCAAGGGACCACGCCGTATAACACGAAACGGGTTTCCTCCTAAGAATACTAGTGCATAAACAGTTATAAACAGCGCAATGCTTTTTCAAAAATGAAGCTATTATAAGACTCGGGTTCCATCATACAATGCAACGCAAGACGGAGGATAGTGTTTTCCCTTATAATAGCCAAATATGCTTGGTACGTTTAAAACAAATCATTTGATACTATTATAAGTGCATAGTGTATAAAACAACTTCAAATATAAATGTATCAATCATAGACGACATGGGTATATATCATGTCGCCGTACTAGGCTCTACAGTCAAAACCGAAATGTCACGTATTTTAAATTGGATTTCCGTCATGAGTCCAGGCAAGTGATGTACTCCCACCCGCTTCTAGACAGTCTAGCAAATGCCTCAGGACTGCACACTCTAGGCAACCCCCGTTTCCTCCAAGGCCGGTCCACACTTACGTTTGTGGATTAGTTATTCCCGAACACACGTTTCCCGGTCCTATAGGTCCTATCCATCAACTCTGTAGTAACCGTAATATCTGTGGCGCCTCGCAATCCAACAGCCACATAGGTAAAAATAATAAATGTCTGGGCTCCATATCATGACACTACCCATAGCTAGAAAGAAATGTCATGTCCTCCTTGGGTCCCTTATCCCGTTTTTGACTCATACCGAGGTGTGAAGCTCGTGAATTAACGCTATACACAAAACTATGCTATATTAAAGTCGTGCTTTGATCATCAACTACAAGACTCTGCTTTTCAACAGAAGCCTTGATCATTTGCATCTCAGCATGCCATACAGGAAATTCACGCCATGCGACTGATGTATATCGATATATAACCTCTGAGCTCGTACATCTCAGAGAAGGGCGTTAAGCAAGAAAATAAATTCTTCGCCGCCAAACATATATATATATATATATATATTTAATAGAGATCAATCAACATAGAATAAAATCAGATGTCAAATACACATCCGTTTACTAGTTCGTTCTGGGTCTGAACGAAACCGGAGGCACCTTATTCCTCGTCCCATATGTCCAATACAGGAGAGTGGTCCTCCCATATTCGGTCAATCTCCACGTACGTATGGACAATAACCACTTATTACCTTGTCTTGGGTGTACAGCCCAATCAAGACATCAGTAGTCATTCAAATGATGTGAAGACCTCCGGTCTTCAACCACCGTCTTCATCATCGACATATTGTCGAATCAGTTATTCAGAATGGGTATAAACTCGGCCTTTCCAAATAACTCACATATATTATAAACCAGTGCTATAAAACACAACATACGCCTCATTCCAATTCTTAATATCCTTTTATTTAAATATTCATAACCTTTAGGAAAGGTTCCCATTAATTTTATCAAAGATAAATTCTTTTAAATTTATTCTTTAATCTTCCTTTGGATATCAATTCTAAACCAAACTAAGGTTTATCAACTAGTGGGGATTAGCGAACCTTACAGAAGTAATCATTTGTTTAATTTTCCAATCCCAACCTATTCATCCCATGGAGCAAAACTGGTAATACCCCAAATCTAACACCACGGTGTTATCGGTAAATTTAGTTACCATTTTACGTTCAAATCTAATTAAAGATTTAACTCGCGCTTGGAGCAAACTGGTGATACTCCATTCTTATTCATTTCCTTAATTTGATAATTTAAATTATTACATTCCCTTTTCAATCTAATTAAAGATTCATTAAAAATTCACTTAGTTTTAATCTTCCCAAAAATCAATATTAATGATTATTCAACTTTGGGAAATCAAACATGCACATTGACAATCTACACCACACCATTAATTTTTGCGGATATATAACCTCTAAGCTCATACGTCTTAGGGAAGGGTGTTAGGGAAGAGAATAAATTCTCCGCCACCAAACAGATATATATTTAGCAAAGATCAACGAATATGGTATAAAGGAATCAATGTCAGACATGTAATCCTATCTTTTAACTGGGTTAAAGAACCAATGTCATTTAAAACACGGTTCACAATAAACCCAAATCCTCTTCCATAAAAAATGGAATCTTCACGGAAAAATAAATCAATATACAATCGATACCAATTTTCGTATTTGACCAATAATTTAAATGGAATAACGACAAAGCCTTTTAAATTCCATATATATTAACACTCATCCTCCACAAAAGTTCATTTCGATTATTACCAATCGAATTCCATTCAATTCGAATTTAATATATTAAATTGGAAAACTTTCCTCTCGAAAATCCCATTAAATCTTAATAAAAGATTTATATATTCCAAATCACATTTCACTGCAAATCGGGTTAAAGAATGAATGTCGTTAAAATACAGTTCACAATAAACCCAATTCACGTTCCATTTTATTCCAATTAAATGTTAATTAACTGGAAACATTAATAATCTTAATTAAAAGATTTATTCTTTTCACGCCGGGTTTAAGAATAGTGTTATTTAAGACACCATTCACGACAAACCCAAAATCCAATTCTTTTATTCAATCCCAATTAAATCTTAATTAATTGGAAAACTTACACTAAATCTTAATTAAAAGATTTATTCTTTCCTCAACTGGGTTTAAGAACAGTGTTAATGAAGACACCATTCACTACAAACCCGAAATCGAATTCAATATTAAATACAAGGCTCTGAATAGAAATTATATCGGCTTATATCCAATATCAAATTCTGAAATCAACAAATATCGTATTGGGAATAACGATATAGATATCTTCCAAATTCCTCCATAATATCCGTATAATCACGGAATCCAATGTCAAAATATTCCACAGATAATTTCGATTCAAATTCATTCCAATTCATATATTGGAAATTCTGATTATTTTTAAAACCATTTCAAATCCAATTTATTTATTTAAAAAATATTGGATTATAATTCTAGTTCATAACTAGTTCATTTTGATAAAAATATATTTTTATTTTTAAAAACATGGAATTTTTCATCCAAATTCTTTCCAAATCATTTATTATGATATTACACAAATTATTAATATTTTTAATAATTTTATCAAGGCCCGTACAGTCGATTTCCATAAACGGTCATCGAAATGCACTTATAGCGACCTTTTCCAAATTTGATTTGGACATAATTCCAAATCCAACCGTTAGATTTCAAATCTCTTATATTCGTTAGAAATCTCTTATCGATACGAACCCAACGGTTCCGGTTTTAGGAGAATCCAATGGTAGGATCTCCCGAGAATCCGACGGTTGGATCTCCCGTAATATCAATTCGAAGTCAATGGTCGAAATTCACGAACGGTCGCAGCATGGCGCGTTCTATTCAGGCCATTAAATATATATATATATATATATATATATATTGTCGATTTCCATTTAAAATGTATTTTATAAAGTGCTTATGAATTCGTTTTAAAACGATTTTAACTTCTATTCAATTTTAAATCAAAATTGAATATTCCTGATCATTGTAATATATAAATGATAATATTTTCAAAATATCTGATTTGAAATCATTTCCTTTTCGATATTTATTATAAAAATTAATAAAATCGATATAAATACCGTTCGCGTCAAAATGGCGCAATTCTGATCAACACGGCTTCATATATTTCAATATTTTCGTGTCCATCCCGAATCGGACATCAAAATCATATTTTGATCCATTACTGAATGTTATTTTAAAATATTAGTTATTTTAAATATTCATTAATTGTCATTTTAAAATAATTTTATTTATATGGATTTCATACATACATGTACACAACAATAATCAAACATAGTCAACCATCATCCAGAATGCATTACACAACTGCATAAGCGTTAAATATAAATAATCAACTCATACAATAGTCTATCAACCCATCAATTAACATACAACTAAACAATTGGGATTAGTGTATATCAAATACCATCCCAATAACCGTGTAGGGTTTCAATCAACACACACCGATTTTATTTGTGTATTTGGACAATGTGTAAAATATATCGTCCCAATCCATATCAGTTAAATGTGTGTACATAAACAAATCCTCCGATTTGTAAATGAATATTTATTTTATTCATATACACGTTAAATATTATATTTTTAACTATAAAATATTTATTTTTACTCATGAATATTTTATACAGTTCATTTATAAAATTAAAATGATATTTTTATTGTTCTAACATTTTTAGAAAATTTCAACAGCATAACGGTGCGATACTAGAACCGGGACAAGGTCTAGTCTTATCCCTTGCCTAAAAATAGCTCGAGATATACACATACAAATTCTAATCAATTCAATTCATTTCCCAAACCAAATTCAAACAAATAAACCAATCAACCAACCAACCAAACAAACATGGTTTCAAACAAACGTGTCGGGTGCTTCTAAGCACCGTCTGCATCCTAGTATATATATTTAACTTGAAAATAAATTAGAGTGAGAAGTTCTCACCTTGGGTTTCCACTCCTCCATCCTTTATTTCTAAACTGTTTGGACTTGGATTTGTTTCTCGACAGTTCGATCGCAATCCTTTTTATGCTATTCATAGTAAAAAAATCACATTTTTGATATGATATTTATATTAAAATCACATTTTTACATCGCTATATATAATTAAAAATCACATTTCTATAATGCTATGTATACATTAAAAATCATATTTTTAATTCGCTACATATGTTAAAATCATATTTTTATATTCTCTACATATATAAAAATCATATTTTAGCATTCTCTACATATATAAAAATCATATTTTTATATTCTCTGCATATATAAAAATCATATTTTTAACGCTGCTTCATATGGAAAAAAATCATATTTTTAACGCTACTTCATATAAGAAAAAAAAGCATATTTTTATTGCTACTTCATATAGACAAAAATCATATTTTTAACGCTACTTCATATAGACAAAAATCATATTTTTATCGCTACTTCATATAGGCAAAAAATCATATTTTTAACACTACTTCATATAGACAAAAATCATATTTTTATCGCAACTTCATATAGAAAAAAATAATATTTTTAACGCTACTTCATATAGAAAAAAATCATATTTTTATCGCTACTTCATATAGATAAAAATCATATTTTTATCGCTACTTCATATAGATAAAAATCATATTTTTATCGCAACTTCATCTGTAAAAATCACATTTTTTATATAGATACTACATATGTAAAAATCAATTTTTTATATAGCTACTACATACGTAAAAATCATATTTTTATATAGCTACTACATATGTAAAAATCACATTTTTATATAGCTACTACATATGTAAAAATCACATTTTTATATAGCTACTACGTATGTAAAAACCACATTTTTTATATAGCTACTACATATGTAACGATCACATTTTTATATAGCTACTACATACGTAAAAATCACATTTTTATATAGCTACTAGATACGTAAAAATCACATTTTTATATAGCTATTACATATGTAAAAATCACATTTTTATCATGCTATTATACATATAAAAATCCAATTTTTATACCTATGTCTTCTACATAAAAATCGTATTTTTATCTCACTATATATAAAATAAAAACTGATTTGTTTTTAAACTAATTGTGATGGCCCGCCCGCACCAGCCGACATTTCCAATGAAAGTGCATTGTGCCGATGTCCAAACAGCACGGGACGGTCGTCAAAGAAAGGAAAGCTAAGGAATTTGAACTAACAAGGAACCTGTAGAATGTCTCACAGCGCATGGAATAAAATATAATAATAACATACTTTGACACAAAATAGGCAAGACAGTGTATAAGTTGAAAACTAAACATCATTGCAGCGGAAAACCCAAATACAGCTTATGTTCCACATCAACATTATTACAACTTTTGAAAACTATCTCTAAAGAAAATAAGGAAGGTACACTACTAATGCCCAAAGCAGTGACCAACAGCGACACAGGGAGAATATATGTAGATAATACGTAGGAGCCTCCTGCTCGTCTGCGATACAGCTACTCGTGCGTAATCACCTGACCTGTCTCTAGTCTGCATGTTTAAGAGCACCCAGAGTAATAAGAAGAGACATAAAACTCTGGATCAGACAAAAGTCTGGTGTTAGCGATAAGCAGCAAAACAGAACAATAACAGGTATACTAAACCATACCTGAACCTGGACCTGCAACCAAAGAGTTAGCACAACATACCGTACAATACTCTAAGGTGCCACTAACATATGGTTTAAGAAATACGGGGGGTGGGGTATGCATGACATAGTGATGGAAAACAATCAAGCATAACAACCATCCTCACATCTCTCACTCAGTGCATAAAGTATACGATATCTACCACTTTGACCACCCAATCCCTTGATACGATCACTCTGCCCTATGGAGTCGTAACGACACCACTGCACTGATCCATAGCCACTAATACTTTGCTATGTCCACTCTACCCTATGGAGTCATGATGGCTCCACTGCACTGGCTCGTAGCCTTGCTACGATCACTCTGCCCCATGAAGTCATAACAACTTCACTGCACTGATCTGTAGCTAATATCCGTCTTTTCGTGGTGAGTCAAAGCTATAGACGTCGATAACCCTTTAACACACGTCCCGCAACAATGCCCATCTCACAAAGTTAACTCATTGGTTCCCATCTGGATCCTGAGTTCTACTTCCTATTTAGACTTCCTTTGCATCTCGGGTTTTGGTCGAATTGGAGTTGGTCTTCAGAAAAGTCATCGCGTAGAAGTTGTTCCAAATTCGTTTTGATTTGGTCTCTACATCCCGTTCAGTTCGGTGCCCATAGCCCATGCCTCGGTTCGGTTTGGATATGTATATTGCTCCAGTCGTCATCGGTTCGGTTCGGGTCTCTCATCCAGTTCAGGTTGGTCATCTCCATCTGGTTCGGTTCAGTTCGGTTACGACAAACCGATCCCATCAGTTACCCCAGCTCCTCTTCTCTGATCCGATCCCCTCTTCCTTGCTTCCGCTTCGAACCCAACTCCAACACTTTATAAAAATGGCCTTCCTTCTTGCCAAATTCTTCTCAGTTGCCAAATTCTGATCCGAATCAAATCCCTTGCCCGGTTCTCCTATCCGATCTGAGCCCAATATCTGATCTGATCCGGTCCGAAACCCTGCACATTTCCTGCAACTTTTCCAACGACTATTTTATGCCATTCGACGGCGTTTTCGACCAATCTAACTTTTGTAATCAATCAAAAAACATACCATATAGTCATAGCAACATATACACTAACACCAAAACGACAATTTGATAGGTTAAAACGGATCAAACATAGCCAAAATCCCATATTTTTCCCTTAAGCATGTTTAAGCAAAACTAGTGATAGGATTAGCAAAACTTAACCAAATTAACCAAAATGTAATGACCCGGATATTTCGTCGGTAAATTAAGAATATTTAATGAGGTTTAAATATTGAAATAAAAATATAAAAGGGTTTTATATTTGATTATCAATTTAAAAGCCGGAATATGATTTACTTTGAATTTATATAATTTTCGAAATACGAAGTTAATTGAATTCAAGAGTTCAGACTATACTGAAATTGATTCAGATAATCAATAGAAATTCAAAACTGAATAATAACGATAATATTTATTTATTATCGAGGAGAATAAATAGTTTGAAATTTGATTTCTATCAATTTAAATAAAATATAAATCCCTTATTATGTGAACCACAACTAGACCCGTGCCTTGTTTAAAACCCCACAAACAAAACAGCCGTGCTTCTTTCTTCTCCACAACAAAAATCAAAGGGGGAAAAAGGTTATACGTTGTCCTCCTTAACTCCACAAAGGCTTGGCCTTGCTGTTCAATTCCAGAACCACACCTTCTCCTATTAAAACCGTATCCCTCCTCCATCGTTTAGAAATCAAAATTTAAAACCGGAGCTCGCGATTTGGAGTTTCAAGACCGACGTTTGTGATTTGGTTTAGGGCACGCGAATGAAGGGGGATTCGATTTTCTCTCCGTCGAGCTAGGGATTTTGGGATCGTGTTCTTGGTCAAAGGGGGGTCGCGACATCGGGATTTGGTTCGTCATGGATGAAGTGGCGATGCTGCATCTCGATTGTGGCGATGTGCGAGTTCGACGCTGGTTAGTGCACCTGGGTAAAGTGCGATGTACAGATCTGAGGTGGAGTGCGATTTACAGTGAAGTTGCGATGGGTACTGGAGGCGTGGACGCATCAGTTATGGCATCGAGCGTGGACTCTGGGATTTCAAAGGTGGAAGGCGACATGGAAAGGTGGAAGGCAGCATGTCGAATTCTCTTAAACAAGTACAGTATCATTCAATAGTCTGAGGCGAAGTTGGATTGAATGTTTGAGGGCTTGAATTCGATGGTGGCACTCGAGATTTCTGAACAAAGAAGCGACAGCAATACTGGAGATAGATGAGTGCGTCTGTGGGTTTGTAGTGAGGCTACAGGAGGAAGTTTTTCTTTTGATTAAGGTAATTTTATTTATTTTATTTCTAATTAAAACCCTTTAGGAAATAAGTTTATATAAAATTAAATAGATTAATTTATATAAAAGGAAATTAGTTAGTAAGTAAATAAAATTCTGAACTAATTGTTTAAGTAAGGTTAAGGTTAAATTTGAGATTTTATTTACGCATAGTTAATTAATTTAAATTAAAACTAGTTTGAATGTATTTAGTAAGTAGTAAATTTATAATAACAAAGTTTAATCGATAAATAAATATGAATAATCATAGGTGTTGAGTAAGTTCGGTCAAGACGATTCTTAGCCGTGAAAGGTGGAAATTGAAATGGATATTCAGCAAAAGGGGAAAAATCATCGGTGAGTAAACCTCACTCACCATTTAATTAGAATTATTTCTAGTTGTTAAAAATAATTGCTATGCTTGTTTGAATATTGTTTGGTTGATTTAAAATATATATTAGTTATTTAGGACTATATATATATATATATATTGGGTTGATTGATTGGTTGGATTCCCGCAGTCTCATTAGCGGATGCCCGCGGTTTCATAGCGGATGATTACCCTATACGCCCCACGCTATGATTAGTGGATGACCTTCATACCGCGATATCCTGCCACGAAGCAGGATGGGTATTACTATGTTGACTAACATCTGTGGATGCAGGAAAACAGGTTGGAGGAATCCAACTGGATTCCTCAAAAATATATTATCTGTTTGTTGTTTGTTTGATTTCATATATATTCATATATGATGTGTAGAAAATCAAATGATTGAAAATTGGTTGATTTGATTATTTAAAATATCAATGGGGCTTGAATATTGATTTATAAAAATATCAAAAAGGGAATTTGAAATTTAAAAGGGGAATTCTATTTTTATAAATAGAATTTGAATTTTAAATGAACTATAGAAAACATTAACTTGTTTGAATATATATGAACGAATATGGAATTTATAAACTTTGTTTATAAATGTAAAGGTGGGTTTTGAATCAAATTTATAAACTTTGTTATAAAAGAAAATATGGGATGGGAATCAAATTTATAAACTTTGTTTATAAATGGAAATGTGGAATTTGAATTGAATTTATAAACTTTGTTTATAAATGAAAGGATGGAATTTGAATCGAATTTATAACGTTGTTTATAAATGAAAATATGGGATTTGAATTGAATTTATAAACATTGTTTATAAATGGAAAGGTGGGATTTGAATTGAAGTTATAAACGTTGTTTATAAATAATGCCGAGAATTCAAATGGACTTTAAACTATAGATTTGAATATAGAAATTCAAATGGACTTTAAACTATAGATTTGAATATAGAAATTCAAATGGACTTTAAACTATAGATTTGATATATAGAAATTCAAATGGACTTTATACAATAGACTTTGAATATAAAATTTGAAAATAGAAATTTCAAATAGACTTTGAATATAGAATTTGAACTATAGATTTGAATATAGAAATTCAAACGGACTTTTTATTATAGGATTTGAATAAGAGAAGACAATAGAATTTGATATATAGAAATTGAATAAGAGAAGCGAATTGGAGTTTGAATATAGAATTCAAATATTAAAAGGAGAAATAGACTAAAGAAATAATTAACGAATTAAGTTAAAACGGTTTGGTATAGTTAAAATAGAATGGACAGGTATAGACATACAGGAGACAGGTATGGAATAAAGTATAGAAGTGAAATAAATAGAATGCCCGACAAAAAGGTATGTATTTAATTTCCATATGAGATTTTATGCGCCGTATCGGCAAGCCGCTTGGCTTTTTCTTTTTCTTTCTGAAATGAGAAGGACCGGGAAAGCTATTTGAAATTTCCCGATGCTCCCGGTACAAAGGAGGTTATGGCGAATTTTTCCGGGAATTTAAGGAGATAGAATATTTTTAAGGTAATTTGATAGTTAGAAATTAACATACCAAAATATATAGAAGTCGATAAGAAAACGAACTTAGGAATAGAATAGTATAAAAAAAAAGGAAGACTAGGAATAAAATCTAGTAAGAATAGAAAGAGAAAATGTATATGTGTTTAAAGGTGAATAATCAGTTGTATGGTATTGATTATTCGAGTAAGTAGTCTTGTCTGTTTTGACGTTAAATGTTATTCAGTCAAGGTCTGAGAGGTAATTATACCCCAACTTGGTTGATTTCATGATATACCGATAAGTAGCAAGATTCAGGCTCGAAGATCAATGTGGAATAAGAATTAGTTAAATACTGTATTTGGGTTGCCGTAACGATGTTTTACACAACATCTGTTTTAACCCAAATATGTGCAAAGCTTGGAAATAGAATAATGAATATTTCCTAGTATAGAAAATAAAGGAAGGCGATATATGGAAATGTTTTCCAAATAACGTATAAGGCCAATATGGTTATTGAAAATATTTGGTTAACAAATATTGATAAAGAAATAGAAAAGAGATTTAATTAATGGAATATTAATTAAAGGCTCAGTGATTGTTGGATGTTTGGATGAACACTTGTTTTATTCGATAGTTAAATCATCGACTATCGAAACACTTGTTTTTATTCGATAGTTAAATCACAGACTATCGAAGTTTTGACCATCGTTGTCAATATGGAGAGACCGGTTGGATTATTATCCGAAGAACCACTCCATATCGGCAGTAGCGTGCGAATCAGATTATATAAAGATAATCGAAGACGGAGTAGAGTGCAAGGACTTTTTCTATTAATAGAAATAGTGCCTTCAGTTCATCCTGTTCCTGGGTGACTTGTATGGATGAATGTCTGACAGAGTATTTCCAGAAAAGTCACGTACATTGATTTCTCCAACCGTACCAAGAGTGGAGGCGGAGAAGGAAACTTCTTTTAGCTAACACGTAATGTACTATTGAGGACGTCAATCGGTGATTTGATGGATTTGACGATGTGGCATTCGAAGTGAATCTGGTGTGATGATAAAGCGTAGCTTCTAGCCTCATCAACCGGTAAATGACAGAAATCGGGCAAGCAGCATGGCTATGTAGGTCGCACCTATTAGGGTGTAGAATCACCTGATCTAGAGTTTCATTTACTTCTAAAAATCTATTGTCGATGCTGTCCCATTCGGGAAACGGTTGCTGATCCCAATCGTTGGTGATATACATTCGATACACTCAAGCGAAATGAGTGGTCGGTCATGTGTGGCTGAGTTGCAAGATGTTCTTGTTGAACTCGGTGTATTCTCCTCTAGAGATATACCAGCGGAAGGTGATTCCATACCTTGTCATAGTTGGAAATCCATTACCCAATACGTGCTTGCGGTTTTGATTGTATATATTTGTGGAACGTGAGATGCAAACGTTCCACTAGATTGTTATTTACTTGATTTAGACATTATTATAATATCAAAAGAGTTTTGATATAAAGATAAGTCAAGTGTTTGGATTTTCATAAGGGAAAAACCCGTTCCGTGTTATACGGCGTGGTCTTATGAGATATCATTTAGTTTTCTGAACTGTTTTAAACTGTTTACTCATACCAGTCCCATGACTGACCCGGAGTTTATTTGTTTTGTTCTACCTAAACTCTTGGGTGCCTAAATTTGTACGGGCAGTCAAGTAGTTCAGGATTTTTTAGATATATCTAAAGGAGCTTGGAGCAGGAGGCTTCAGCGTTATCTAGTTATAGTGGTCCCGCTGTGTTGTAAGTGTTGTACTCTGATAAGTGTATGTTATACAGTTAAGATTTTGTATTTCAAAGATGTGATATATTATATTTTGTTCCGCTGCGATGTGAGATTCTGTGTTGTTATTTCTCTTCTTCTTCTACCTCTTTCTTCTTAAAAAAAAATGTCTCGTATTTTCGTGATATTTGGGTTGGACGTATGATGTATATAGTCAACTCTGATGTTATGGAAATGCAGGTCATTACACAAAATTTTCAAACAGAGCCCTAAAACAATATCTCGAAATTTATAAATATTTTTCCAGATTTTTAACATGCATAATTTCGTTAATTAACACTAATCAATATTAATTAGCCATAATTAGTGTAAAAAGGGTGCTAATCACTCACCTTAGCCATAAACAAAATACTAAATATGAAATTATCCACTGTTTGGCGCTGTTCCCAAGGCTATACAACAGCTCTAATCTTGCTTTGGTGCTATTTCCCTTTGATTTGATGTTGCTAAGCTTAATCTTCAATTAGAAAGTGGTTTAGAGGTGTTTTAGATGTTGGAGGCCATTACTAAGTTGAGAGGGATGATAAGTGGCAGTTGAAAAATGAGAAAAGGGTATTCTCTAAACCCTAACAGCCCTTAAATACTCCAAATCCCGAAATCCCCCTCTGGGCCAAGCTGTTAATTACCCAATTAAGCCCGGTTAAACTGTTTTTTTCACCTTCTAAGCATTGTTTCAGCCATATCTCCCAAACGGTGTATCCGTTTGGCTATAGTGACCATTCTATGGAATTGTAAACCATCATCCAAATCTAATGGAAGTGGTTTCAGGTCAAAACTCCTTTCCAATCAAAAGTTATGGCTGAAACAAGATTAGCTTGGGGCAAAACGGTCATTTAAAAATTGGCAAAAATCATGATGTGGGAAATGACCCCAATTGTTGTCTCCCAAAGTTACATGACCATACGACTTCGCACGAGAAAGAAATAAATATTCTACGATCCTCTGATGCGTAGAATGTCGGTCGTTACTTTCTCCCCTCCCCCCCTTTAAGAGATTTCATCCCCGAAATTCCTTAACCCAAAACATATAAAGGATCCCGCATGCCTACCAATCATTAACAAAACAATCAAGCATACAAAAAAATACAACAAGCCTATCCTAGCATGCGGTTTACTAACAAGGGAGTATTATATTGATATAAAAACCTTACCAGGCAAAGAGTTCTGGATACATCCTCCTTATGTTCTCCTCTATTTCCCAAGTACAGTCTTCCTCATCATCACCCCACTGAACTTTGACTAATTTCACCGCCTTCCTTTGAAGCTGCTTCGTATCATTCCCAACAATACGCATAGGCCTGCGGTTCCCAACCGCCTTGGGTTCAACCTCAATATCGTCCAACTGATTTTGTGAAATAGTCATACTAGGGTCGTGCACAAACTTTCTTAACTGGGAAAAATGAAATATGTTATGAACTCCTGCCATCTTCTCTGGTAATTCAACTTTATATGCCAAATTCCCAATTTGCTCGAGAACTAGGAATGGTCCAACAAATATTGGTGTTAACTTGCCTCTATTGCCAAATCGTATCACGCTCTTTAACGGAAAAATCTTGACAAACACCAAGTCGCCAATGGAGAACTTTAAATCTCTTCTCCTCTTATCAGCATAACTCTTCTGTCTATCTTGAGTAGCCTTCATTCGCTGTTGGATAACCTTAGTCTTATCTGAAGTTTCTCTTATCACATCTGGTCCAAGCACAAACTTCTCACCATTTTCTAACCAACATGATGGTGAGTTGCACGGTCTTTCGTACAAAGTTTCAAATGGAGCCATACCAATACTGGATTGATAACTATTATTATATGCAAACTCTACTAGATGTAAATGGTCATCCCATGATCCACCAAAATCTAATATGCAAGCTCTCAAGAGATCTTCTAACGCTCGATTCACCCTCTCTGTCTGTCCATCGGTTTGAGGATGATACGCGGTACTGAGATATAATTATGATCCTAATGCCTCTTGTAAGCTCTTCCAAAATCCTCTAGTAAACAACAGGTCTCGGTCACTCACAATGCTTTTAGGTACTCCGTGAAATCTCACTACCCATTTCATATATAGCTTAGCTAACTTAGCTGCTGTCCTATTCGACTTGACGGGTATAAATCTTGCACTCTTGGTCAATCGGTCCATAATCACCCAAATGCTATCATAGCTCGATCTAGTCCTTGGTAACCCATCAATGAAATCCATTGAGACTTGTTCCCATTTCCATTCTGGAATTTCTAATGGTTGCAAAAAGCCACTAGGCTTCTTTTGCTCAGCTTTAACTAGCTGGCAATTCATGCATTTGGATATAAACTTCCCAATGTCTCTTTTCATCCCTTCCCAGTAGTAGGTATGCTTCATGTCTCGATACATCTTGTTACCACCGGGGTGTATAGTCAGTTTTGAGTGATGACATTCTCTAAACACTTCATCTTTCAATCCATTGACATTGGGTACAACTAGTCTTCCATTCTTTTTAAGCCATCAATCTCGGTCAAGCCCATACTTATTCATCTCTTCGTCGATTCCCATCTCTAACTTTGAGATGATTTCCAATAGGTTAGGATTGTCCCTCTGGCTGGAACGGATCCGCTCAATCAAAGTGGGTTTGATCGTCAAATTTGCTAACATTTCTGGATCCAATTCGCACTTTGGTCTAAAATCATACCCAACGATGTACTTCAGTTGCTTCCACTCAAGAAACATAACCCCTAAACGGGCATGTCTTCTACTCAATGCATCAGCTACCGCATTGCCCTTTCATGGTGTGTATGCGATACCGAAATCATAGGAAGCCAAGTATTCTAACCACCTTTGTTGTCGGAGATTTAAATCCTTCTGAGAGAAAAGATACTTTAGCGATTTATAATCGGTAAACAACTCGAATCTTTCTCCCAAGAGATAATGTCTCCATATCTTCAACGCGAATACGATCGCTGCTAATTCCAAATCATGGATAGGGTATCTTTTCTCATGCGGTTTCAGTTGCTGACTAGCATAAGCTACAACCCTACCTCCTTGCATCAATACAACACCTAGTACAGTACCACAGGCATCTGTGTATACCGTCATTTCTTCATTCCCTTTAGGGATGACAAACGTTGATGCACATGCCAACTTATCCTTTAGACTCTTAAATGCATTCTCGCACTTTTCGTCCCAGACGAAAGCTTGATTCTTCTTGGTCAACTGAGTCAACGGTGCCGCTATCTTGGAGAAGTCTTGGATAAACTTACGATAATATCCAGGTAATCCCAAGAAACTTCTTACGTCTGTTGCATTCTTGGGCGTAGGCCAATCTTGTACTGTAGCCACCTTCGTATGGTCCACGGGAATACCATTCTCTGAAACAACATGGCCCAAGAATCTCACTTCCCTCCTCCAGAAGTGACACTTAGAAAACATTCTCAACACCTCCATCACTATCCTCAAATGTTCCTTGTGTTCTTCTTCTATCCTTGAATAAACCAAGATATCGTCTACGAACACAAGAACAAACTTATTCAACTGATCTCTGAATACTCTATTCATAAGATCCACAAAATATGATGGTGCATTGACCAACCCGAATGGCATGACCAACCACTCATATAATCTAGACGGCATACGAAATGTCGTTTTAGCTATATTCTCAGCTTCCACTCTAAGCTGGTGAAAACCTATCGCGAAATCCAACTGGGAGAACACTCTCGCGTCACCCAATAGATCAAACAAATCATCTATCTGCGGTAGAGGATACTTATTCTTTCTCGTCACTTTATTCAACTCGCGGTAGTCCACACACAACCGAAGGGAACCATCTGCCTTGGTAGCAAACACAACTGGTGCTCCCCACTCAGAAACACTTCTTCTGATAAATCCCTTCTTTAAAAGATCGCTCATGTGCACCTCTAGCTCTCGCTGCTCCCTTGGTGCCATACGACGAAGTGGCATCACTATAAGTCTGGCATCTTTCACTAAATCAATATGGAACTCAATCTCTCGGTGTGGTGGAAGTCCGGTCACTTCCTCGAAGATGTCCAGATACTGGCTAGCCTCGGGCACATCTGACAACTCATCATGCGGGATATCAAGGGAATTTAGAAAACTAGACATTACCCCATCACTAGGTAGACCACCAAACACTACCCTCCGCCCACCATCCGCTCTAACTGTCACCAAAAAGCCCTCACAGTCTACCACCACCACGTATCTTTGGAGCTAATCGACTCCCAAAATAATGCCAAATCCAGTAAAGCCCAAAACAAAGAAATCACAAGCAAACATGCATCCATGACTCGATAAAACCAAATTTCGTCAAATTATGCTAAGGCTAGTCGAATCACCAATCGGGTTCATCACCGCTAAAGGTCTATCGACTATCTTGGGTTCCAATCCCAACCTATCTACCAGGTCACTATATATGAAGGAACGAGAAGCTCTAGTATCAAACAATACTCGAACATGAACATCATAAACAGAAAGCATACCTTGAATGAATAAATTCTTTCCTTTCTCCGCCGCAATTGGGGAATTCGACGAAGAAGGAACAACATTGATAGCAAATGCTTTCACAATCTGCTTTTCTTTAGGGGGTTGCGGACACTAATCCTTGTGATGTCCCACTTAGCCACAGTTGAAGCACTTCCTATCCGCTGGCTTGGCCCGACATTCTTTGGCATAATGGCCCTACTTACCACAACTGAAACCCTCAACATCTTTCTTATTCGTTTTCTTCTGGCCATCCTTGGTCTGATTCTGCTTTCTCTTATTTTGAAAACCATTCTTGCCTCCACCGCTCGCTTGCAGCTTTGGCTCTTCTGCAGGTGCAACCTCAGTCTTCAACTTAGGGTATAGACTCTCTGATCTCAAAGATTTCCCCACAGTTGATTCAAATGTCTCATCGACATGGTTTATAAGCCTTTCCCCAAAGTATGATCTAAGCCTGTTATAAAATTTTCATTTTTCTTCTCAGCAGTATCAATAAGGGATAATCCATATTTCGATAGAGTATCGAACTTTGCAATGTACTCCGAGACTGCCCTACCATTTTGCCTAAGCTCTAGAAATTTCCTAAACAACTTTGACTTCTGGGCAGCTGGGATGAACTTATCACTGAATTGGACCTTAAACTGATCCCATGTAACTTGATCCTCTGGAGTAGCTGCCTTAATAACATTCCACCAATTCATTGCCCGTCCATGCAGCTGATGGGATGCTAGCTTCCTCTTCATCGCATCCTCGATACCCAAGTCTTTGAAGATACGCTCACAGCTATCCAAACAATCCTGAACTTCTGTAGCCGATTCCGTTCCGTGGAACGGCTTTCCATTAAGACTAGTGTAATCCTTGCAAAGCTTTGCGAAATCGGCTCAAGGCACTTGTACCGCTGCACCACCACCATTAGTAACATTGGGAACTGCCCTCTGAACGTCCCTAAGCATCTCTCTCATGAAGTCAGTGAACATAGTCCTCATATATGGAGCATTCCCAGTATTGGCTCCTCTACCAGCACCCCTCGTATATCGGCTCATCGTTCAATCTGTAAAGAGAAACGATTAGCCGTCCTCTTTGTGTTGTTAGTGAAGTGCGACTTCATCCTTAGCTATACTAATAGTGTATATATATATAAATATATGTATATATATAGCTTATGAAAACCAAAATAATCACAAATATGCGCTCTCATATACGTATTATCTCTCCCCGGTGTCTTTTCCTAGGTTAGCTACGCAACCTAGAGCTCTGACACCAAGCATGACGGCCCGCCCCGCACCATCCTACATTTCCAATGAAAGTGCGTTGTGCCGATGTCCAATCAGCATGGGACGGTCGTCAAAGAAAGGAAAGGTAAGGAATTTGAACTAACAAGGAACCTGTAGAATGTCTCACAGCGCATGGAATAGAATATAATAATAACGTACTTTGACATAAAACAGGAGAGACAATGCATAAGTTGAAAACTAAACATTATTGCAGCGGAAAATCCAAATAGTACTTATGTTCCACATCATCATTATTACAACTTTTGAAAACTGTATGTAAAGAAAATAAGGAAGGTACACTACTAATGCCCAAAGCAATGACCAGCAGCGACACAGGGAGAATATATGTAGATAATACGTAGGAGCCTCCTACTCGTCTTCAGTACAACTACTCGTGCGTAATCACCTGACCTGCCTCTAGTCTGCCCGTTTAAGAGCACCTAGAGTAATAAGAAGAGACATAAAACTCTGGGTCAGACAAAAGTCTGGTGTGAGCGATAAACAGCAAAACAGAACAATAACAGGTATACTAAACCATACCTGAACCTGGACCTGCAACCAAAGAGTTAGCATAACATGCCGTACAATACTCTAAGTTGCCACTAACATATGGTGTAAGAAATACGGGGGGTGGGGTGTGCATGACATAGTGATGGAAAACAATAAAGCATAACAACCATCCTCACATCTCTCACTCAGTGCGTAAAATATACGATATCTATCACTTTGACCACCCAATCCCTTGCTATGATCACTCTGCCCCATGGAGTTCTAACGACACCACTACACTGATCCATGGCCACTAATACTTTGCTGTGTCCACTCTGCCCCATAGAGTCGTGATGGGTCCACTGCACTAGCTCATAGCCTTGCTACGATCACTGTGCCCCATGAAGTCATAACAACTTCACTGCACAGATCCGTAGCCAATATCCGTCTTTCTGTGGTGAGTCAAAGCTACAGACGTCGATAACCCCTTAGTACATGCCCGACAGCAATGCCCATCTCACGAAGTTAACTCGTTGGTTCCCATCTAGATCCTGAGTTTTATTTCCTATTTGGACTTCCTTTACATCTCGAGTTTTGGTCGAATTGGAGTTGGTCTTCAGAAAAGTCGCCGCGTAGAAGTAGTTCCAAATTCAGTTCGGTTCGGTCTCTATACCCCGTTCGGTTTGGTGCCCATAGCCCATGCCTCGGTTCTGTTTGGATACGTATATTGCTCCAGTCGTCATCGGTTCGGTTTGGGTCTCTCATCCAGTTCGGGTTGGTCATATCCATCCGGTTCGGTTCGTTTACGACGAACTGATCCCATCTGTTACCCCAGCTCCTCTTCTCTGATCCGATCCCCTCTCCCTTGCTTCTGCTCCGAACCCAACTCCAACTCTTTATGTAAATGGCCTTCCTTCTTGCCACAATCTTCTCAGGTGCCAAATTCCGATCTGAATCAAATCCCTTGCCCGGTTATCCTATCCGATCCGAGCCCAATATCCGATCCGATCCAGTCCGAAACTCTGCACATTTCCTGCAACTTTTCCAGCGACTGTTTTATGCCATTCGACGGCATTTACGACCAATCTAACTTTTCTAATCAATCAAAATACATACCATACAGACATAGCAACATATAAAATTGACCACTAACACCAAAACGACAATTTGATAGGTTAAAACGGATCAAACACAGCCAAAATCCCATATTTTTCCCTTAAGCATATATAAGCAAAACTAATAATAGGACTAGCAAAACTTAACCAAAAATAACCAAATTTTTCTAACAGAGGCCTAAAACAATATTTCGAAATTTATAAATAATTTTCCATATTTTTAACATGCATAATTTTGTTAATTAACACTAATCAATCCTAATTAGCCATAATTAGTGTAAAAAGGGTGTTAATCACTCACCTTAGCCATAAACAAAATACCAAATATGAAATTATCCTCTGTTTGGCACTGTTTCCAAGGATATACAGCAGTCTAACCTTGCTTTGGTGTTATTTCCCTTTGATTTGATGTTGCTAAGCTTAATCTTCAATTAGAAAGTGGTTTAGAGGTGTTTTAGATTTTGGAGGCCATTACTAAGTTGAGAGGGATGATAAGTGGCAGCTGAAAAATGAGAAAAGGGTATTTCTCTAAACCCTAAAAGCCCTTAAATACTCTAAATCCCGAAATCCCCCTCTGGGCCTAGCTGTTAATTACCCAATTAAGCCCTATTAAGCCGTTTTTTTACCTTTTAAGCATTGTTTTAGCCATATCTCCCAAACGGTGAGTCCTTTTGGCTATTGTGACCACTCTACGGAATTGTAAACCATCATCCAAATCTAATGGAAGTGGTTTCAGGTCAAAACTCATTTCCAATCAAAAGTTAAGGCTGAAACTAGATTAGCTAGGGGCAAAATGGTCATTTAAAAATTGGCAAAAATCATGAACATGGGAAATGACCCCAATAGTTGTCTTCCAAAGTTACAAGACCATAAGAATTCGTATGAGAAAGAAAGAAATATTCTACGATCCTCTGATGCGTAAAATGCGGGTCGTTACACTAATTACCTTAAATAAAAATAAATAAATAAAATGTCATTTTTTATTCGATCGGAAGAGAGGCGCGGGGGTGCTGCAGGCTGGTGTAGGCGGCGCAAGGGGTGTACGTGGCGGCGCAGTTCCGGCAACAGCAGGATGGGGGACCGCGGTGGCTGTAGGGGTGGTTTGGCTTGAATTGGTGAAGGGGATTTGTGGTTTATGGTTAGAAGAAGGAGGGGAGAATGGGGGCGCGCTGGCGATCATCGGACGGGGTGCTGGAGGGGGCGGCGATAGGGGAGAGAGGGTGGCAGATTGGGGCGACGGCGGGTTGTCTCGCAAATTTTTTCCTTTTTGCTGAGCGACGGGAAGAAAGAAAGGGATGGTTTTCTATTTTGACCGTGGAACGGAGATAAGGGTTTGACCCTCTCCCTTTGACCTATATATATATTATTTTAATTTTAATTCCAAAAGGTTATTTTTTTATCCAAACCCCAAAAATCGAACCGAATGACTGTCGCCTTTAGCTAATTACCCCCATTCCGAACGAAATGGGATATGTCCCGTAAACCAGTTCGACTATTACAATCTGTTTTCATCAAAATTAAGATATAAATTAACATAACGTTCAAACTTGATTTCAACGTACATTTTAATTTACTGGGGTCACATACTAACTCCAAAAATTCCCAAAAAATAAATCTAGCTATGTTCTGACGATACGATCCAAATAAAACAAATTTCATCGAATTTTGAGACCATTTAAAAAACGGCCATTTTTCAGTCGATTAAATTCAAACTGAATTGTAACACCCCGTAAATCAGTTAATACTAATATTCACAAATGAAAGAATAATTAATTTCAAATATAAGAATATTGGGAAACGGGCTGCGCCATTGTGTTCGTCTCGGAAAAATACGCGAAATAGAGTCCGAAATTTTGTAAATCGGAGTTCGTATGACCGAGATATGGCCTCGAGAAGTTTCACGAAAAATTCAAATTTTAAAACAGATTCTAAAAACACAGAAATGGAGGCAGGCGGGAAAATTCCCGCCCAGACCAGGTCGACCTGGGGGTCGACTTGGGAGTCGACCTGGGGGGGGGGGCAGGTCGACACTAGAGTTGACCTGGGGGTCGACCTCCCTGGTCGAGCCCAGGTGACCTGGGTGCATCTGGTTGGGTTTTCGGGCTGTGTTTTGAGGGCTGGTCGAAATCTAATGGCTCTAATCTATTCTAGGGTTAATCTAATGGCTTAAATGCATCCTAACATCTATAAATAAGTGGGTAGACTCTAACCCTAAATCACTTGAAAAATTGGAGAGCTACCGACATGCCGTTGCCATGGAGTTCAGCGTAGCCGTCACAAACTAAAGGAGAAGGAGAAAGCCTAGCCTACAACTAAATCTACTCAACAAACAAATTAAATCAAAAGCTCTCTCTTTCAATTTCTCTTCTTTAAAATAGCGAGTATGCTGATTCTCACAATGTTATTATAAAATAATTTGATTAAGTTATGAATGGATACAAGAAAGTGATATGAATTGTTATGTATTTGTAAATTATGTTGTGGATCTCTTGTTATGCTATTATGTCATCATATATATGTTGTTATGTTGTAGTGATTATGTTGTAAATAATCCTATGCTATGTCATATGTGATAAATCATGTTATGCCATGTTGTAAATCATGCTATGCTATGTTGTAAATCATATCATGCTATGTTGCAAATTATGATATGCTATGTTGTAAATCTTATATATGTTGTAGATCTCATGTTATCACATATGTTGAAATACTTATGTTATATGATAATGATGTCATGTTAAGTTGTGTTGAATCATACAAGTTGTAAAATCATGATGTTATTATTTATGCGAATTGGATCATGTTTAAAGTTTATGTTTTTTTTAGAGCTTGATTATGGGAATTTGCCTATTGAGTTAGGTGTACCCATATACATGAATCTACAAATTAATTGGACCTTGAATATGGGAATTTGCCTATTAAGTTAGGTGTACCCATATACATGAATCTATTATTAAATGAATTTTGATTTTTGGGAATTTGCCTATTGAGTTAGGTGTACCCATATAAAACCATATTGTTAATGATGTTGATTCACACATGTCCTATACAAGTTTATGAAATTTGATCAAAATCATATTATGTGAATTATGAATAAGTTGACACCCTTAGATCCATGACATGTATAACCTTATGCAAGTTGTAATTTTGGATGTATGCAAGTTTCACCCCTTGTTATGATTTATTTAGTCACATATATATGTTGTTGTTGTGAATATTTTCTTCTATGCTATGAGTTAGACTAATCGGGTCTAGCATACATTTTGCGAATAAACCTTCAAATATGGGGTAGGGGTAATATTAGGAAATTGATAAATTGGGGTGCAATTGATATGATTTTGCATGCCTTAAATGGATGTCCATTATTGAGTCAATTATGGACATTGCTAAATTTGGAATTAATTAATAATTCAAATAGGGAATTATTAAAATTGGGGAAAGTGGATTATTAATAATAGTCAATGCTTAGGACACGAGGTTGGACCCGTTTGTGACGTAAACCTGCCCGGACCCGCCCGGCAAATCCAGTAGTCACAAATGTCGGCCCAATGTGAGAGGTCCTAGGCCCAAACTAAAGCATAACAGTTGTAAAGACACGAGGTTAGACTCTTTTATGGTGTAAAACTGCCCGGACCCGCCCGGCAAATCCAACAGCCATAAATGCCAGTCTAATGTGAGAGGTCTTTATGAGGTTATGGCCTTAATAAATTAAGAAATACTTAACCAGATAATCATGTAAGGTGGGACATGGGGGTTAAGTAGGTGCCTTGGGTGGCATGAGGAATCTAGTGGTTGCCTTTAGAGGCATTTGAAATACGATTAGAATTAACCAAACACACATGTAAATGAACATGACTAAGTGGGTTAAGTGGGATGGATTAATGGGGACAAGCTTAGGTGGAATGCTTGTGGTAAATAGTGGGGGCCCATTTCAACCAGTATCCCAAAACGTATCTTTGTGGGCTCGACCCAAGTCGAGGACGGGACACGCATACTGGGCTTGACTATAAGAGGCCAAAACGGGGAACGGTGGCAACGCAAGTCCAACGGGTTTCATATGCGTGTGTGGACCCGGGCTGGTAGGTAAGACGTTGTTGCATCGTGTAGGTATAAGCCGTGCATTCTCAGTTGTATCGGGTTGCCACTTTAGGGGAGTGATACACCCCACTGTGGGGCCAGCACGGGTATCTACGAGTTAGGGAGCCGATCGAATGGGGTAGGGTAGTAGGTACACCTAGTGGAGATAGGAGCAGACGGCACCTATGTAGTCAGCTAGGGGTAAACGAAGCTACCATTATTAATCAGTTATCAAGGGGGTACACCTAGTGGAAATAGGAGCAGACGACACCTATGACGTCAGCTAGGAGTACGTGGAGTTACCATTATTAAGGGGGTACGTCTAGTGGGGATAGGTACACCTTGGGTACCTATGATAGCAACTAGAGATATACAGTCAAACATGGGGGATAGTGGGTACATCTAGTAGTACACGAAGCTATCATCATTCTATTTAGCCAAGGGGGATCAAATTCCAAGAGTGACTAGTAGGGGTGCAGTTAGTGCTAGTACAGTACGGTACGGTACAGTACGGTACGGTAGAGTATAGTAATTATCCTATGTTGATTAGGAAGCGCCATTAACGTTAGTGTTAGTGGACGGGCGTGGTGCAGTGTAGTAATTATTCATTAGTAGTTAGGTGTGCCTTTACCATTATCTTTAACGTTATCTTGGTTTATCTCATTTCCTTTGTCTGTTATGCCACACCTAATAGTTCATAGACATTTACTTGTCTTCCAGCTTATGCCTTAGTCCAGTTATTTTGATAATAGTATTGTTAGAATTATCATACTCGCCAGACTTTATGTCTGACCCCCTCCATTTCTATCCTTTTCCCCCTCCAGGTCCTCAGGTTGGACCCAGCTCTAATGGAGTTTGATTGGATTGCTTTATCTCTCTTGGAAAGCTTGGATCGTTGAAGTAAAGTCCAGCTTGTTATCTTTTTCATGGCTATTTGTATAATGGGATTATGTATTTTGTTTTTATCAAGATGGATAATGTACTTGACCCTGTTCAATGATTTTGTGATGTAATAAACATATTTAATTTCCGCTGCAATAAAATGAAGTTTTTAGATTTCCAAGTACTGCTAATTATCTGTCTTGTTGTAGCTTCTCTGTTCTATATTCACTATTAACCTCCATGGAAGTTAATGCGTTCCCTTTGTGAGTGACATTAATGGACGTGGAGTGTTACACGTGGTATCAGAGCATAAGGTTACCAGAACAGATAAAATTTTTTGAAAAATGTTTTTCTAAAGTATTTTTGGAAGAAGTGCTTTCAAAAACATGTTATTTAAAGAGAAAGTTTTTATGAAAAACATAATCCCAAATAGCCATATCCTTATCTTTATCTTTCGAATTCTCCATTTTGAATCTTTCCTTTTTCGTTTCAGAATGGCTGAAGATCTTAACCTCCCAGAAGATGTGACGGTTCCAGGGTGGTTTAGGAGATATTTGGAGGCTAGGGCCACCACTGCAGGCCCAGCAGATGTTCCTCCACCCCCAGTTGCACCCATTCCTCCTCCTCCTCCTCCTCCTCGTGTTGACACGTTCGCAAAGACGTGCAAGGAATTTAAGGCTATGGAAGGAAAAACTTTTCAAGGGACTGAGACGTTTGTGGAGGCCAGAGACTGGCTTAAGGAGACTGAGGAATTGTTGGATATCTTTGAAGTGGAAGATGGGAGGAAAGTCCGTTTAGCTTCTTGGTTAATGAAGGGAGAGGCCTCGTTTTGGTGGGAGGTCACTAACGGGGAACGTCCAGTTGATTCATGGGCTGATTTCAGACGAAGGTTTGAGGCAAAGTTTCTTTCAAGGGCAGAGGAGAATTTAAATATGGAAAAATTCCTGACATTAAAGCAAGGGAGCTCATCAGTGAAGGAATATGTCAACAAATTTAATCAGTTAGCAAGGTTTGTCTTGGAGTTGGTGAACACGCCAGAGAAGAAAGCTTTGAGGTTCGTTAGAGGCTTGAATGAACCGTTGCAAGGGTTGGCTATGACCCACATCCCTATGGGAGCCACCTTTGAAAGGCTAGTAGAAATGGCACTTATGCATGAGGATAAGGCAGTTGAAAAGAAAGGGGATCAGAAGAAACCCCAACAGCAAAATAAAAGGGTGGTAAAAACAATAATGGCAAAGGGAAGAAGAGATGCTTCAATTGTGGGACACCTGGCCATCTCAGCAAAGATTGTAGAAAGAAAAAGAAGACTGATTGTTTTCATTGTGGAGATGCGGGACATTTGGTGAAGGACTGCCCAAAGAAGGGGCAGAGGGAAGGGTCTACCTCGGGAGGACAGGTGCATGCTCTTATGGCACCACGGCAGGCAAGGGGGCAAGTTCAGGCTATTGCGGCCCCACCGCTGCAAGAAAGAGGTAGAACAATTTCTGTTGAAAGCTTAGTTTTCCCGTTTGATCATCCTGTCCGTACCTTATTCGATTCTGGCGCATCTCATTCGTTTATTTCTATATCATTAGTTGAAACACTGCACCTAGATACTAGTCTTGTTACTGATCCCTTAGTAGTCTCAAATCCTATTTGTGGTTCGGCTCATCTTTCTATGATTTGTAGGGATTTGGGAGTGTTTGTCTTGGGCGTTGAGTTTGAATGCAACGACTTTGTCCTTGGTTTCACGGGCAATAGTTTGGTTCTAGAGGTGGATTGGCTAGCCAGGCATGGTGCCATCCTATATTGTGAAAGGAGGGTAGTTAGACTTTTGATTCGTTGTAGAAAAACCCTCATATTTCTTGCGACCCTAGGGGTTCTGTGATGCTTAGCTGCCTAGAATCTTCTGACGCATCTAACGATGATTAGGAATCTGTTGTGTGGTCCGTGAGTATGGAGACGTCGTTGATAAAGTGCGGGGTCTACCCATAGGCGTGAAATAAGTTTTCGTATGTGCTCAATAGGTTAAGCAAAGCCGTTATGTAATCAGCAGTAGTTTTGCAGCAAGACTGGCAAGGACGGCCAGAGTCGGTCAAGTGCTCAATTGGTTGACCATCTTACTAGTATCATCTCACGTAGGTCGTCAGAAATCGAAGGAGGTATCCCTTGGGTGTTTGTCTGATATTGGTTTAGGCCTTTGGGGCTTGCACTTGGGGGATGTCGAATTCGACTAGGATGGTCTGCGTGAGAGATGGATAGTTGTGACGATTTTACATGGGATAATATCCTGGTTTTCTCTAGAAGCAGAGAAGAGCATGCCCTACATCTTAGGGAAAGTTTGGAGACCCTACAAGTGCACCAGCTTAGAGCTAAGTTCCCTAAGATACCATTTTTGGAGGGAGGAAGTGAGGAATTTAGGGCATGAGGTCTCTAGGGAAGGGAGATATGTTAGGGTGAAGGGAGTTCTTGGTGTCCTACGATTTCGAGATAACATATACCCTTGACAAGGGCAACGCTGTGGCGGATGCTTTGAGTAGGAACAAGTTGACATGGAGCCCTTTGTTGTCAAGCAAAGTAGTTTAGAGTTTATCTCTACCTTTGACGTTAGACCTTCCGTTGACCTTGTACCCGGTTTGCTAGCATCCTTGGAGGTCAGACCTATGCTTTTGAGACGGGTTGGTGAGGCACAGCGAGACGACCCACAGTTGGTTGAGATAGTAGAAAAGCTCAAAGGAGGGGAGTCGTCTAGCCATCTTCGTAGGTATACCCTAGACGATAAGGGTTGGTTACGAAGGGATAATAGACTTTGTGTACCACAAGACGAAGACTTAAGGAAGGCCATTCTTGATGACGCTCATCGCTCAAAGATGACCATTCATCCCGGCGGAGACAAGATGTACAAAGATATGAAGCGGGTTTTCTTTTGGGCCGGTATGAAAAAGGATGTGGCCGAGTACGTCGCTAGAAGCTTGGTATGCCAACGAGTAAAAGCGGAACAAAAGAGACCCGGTGGGTTGCTTCACCCATTGGAAGTTCCACTATGGAAATGGGAAAGCGTCTCAATGGATTCTGTGGATGGATTACCAAGATCAAGGAAGGATAATACGGGGATTTGGGTTATAGTATATAGACTTACTAAGAGCGCCCATTTTATTCCCGTGAAAAGTAAGAGGACTGCTCCGTGGTTGGCTTCTGTATACATTAAAGAGATAGTTCGTTTGCACGGTATTCCATCTAGTATAGTAAGCGACCGTGATCCCATCTTCACTAGCGAATTTTGGAAGAGTTTACAAGAGGCGGTAGGGACTCAGCTATGTTTGAGCACCACATATCATCCTCAGACGGACGGCCAGACCGAGAGGGTGAATCGTATTCTAGAGGATCTTTTAAGGCTTTGTATCCTAGAGTTTGGGGGTACATGGGAAGAGCACCTTCCGTTGGTAGAATTCGCATATAATAATAGCTTTCAGTCTAGTATTGGCATGGCACCTTTCGAAGCTCTTTATGGAAGGCCTTGCCGTTCGCCTACATGTTGGTGGGAATCTACCGATAAAATCCTACTTGGGCCCGATATGGTTAGGAAAACCTCGGAGAAGATTGATTTGATTCGAAGGAGGATGAAAGCAGCACAAGATAGGCAGAAATCGTATGCTGATAAGAGGAGGACAGATCTTGAGTTTGACATCGGGGACATGGTTTTTATCAAAGTATCTCCGTTACGGAATGTTGTTCGCTTTGGGTCCGTTGGGAAATTAGCGCCAGGTTTGTAGGGCCGTTTCCTATAAAAGACAGGATTGGGAAGATGGCGTATAGGGTGGAGTTGCCTGAGAAACTTAGTGGAGTACACGACGTATTCCATGTATCACATTTGAGGAAGTGTTTGCACAAGACCGCGGAGGTGGTAGAGTCGAGCTTGCTTAAAGAGGTGGAAATAGAGCGTGATGCAACAATTAGACGAGCTCCTACATGCATTCTTGGGTCGGAGATCAAAAAGTTGAGGAATCGAGAGGTCAGACTAGTTAAAGTGCAATGGGGAGATGATGAGAGCAACGCTACTTGGGAGACAGAAGAGAAGATGCGTTCGTTGTACCCTTTTCTTTTTTAGGGTATGTCTTTTAATTTCTCCTTTATCGCTTAGCTTATCTTATCTTTAGTATGTCCTCTCGTTAGTATCTTTGACCTTTAGTTAGGATAAATCCTATGGTTGAAACATGTGTTTGAGACATGTTATGTATGATGGATGCAAAATGGATGCAAGTGTTTGCTAGTGGTTGCTCGTGGATGCATATATACACACACTTTAGGCACTAGATCGGCTCAGTCACTACATATGCATATTGCATAAATGAATGTATTTAGTATAATGGATGTATAATGGTTGTACCATCATATAGATGTTGCATTCGGTTGAATGGATGTGCACGCATATAGAAGTAGTATGTAAGCAATTAGGATCTTTTGCATACATAATGGATGCATGGCACTATCATGAATTGCATTAAGGAGGTCAACTGAATCAGTGGACCGCCTGATTTTGCATTAGATACGGACATATACACACACTATGCATTTAAACATAAAAGCATTAGAAGTCTATAAGGACAGTGGATGCCAGTGTTTGATGATTGAGTAGATGGTTGATTGGATGTTAGGTTAAACATTCTTCTTGACTTGAAGATTTCGGGGTCGAAATCCTTTAAGGAGGGGAGAATGTAACACCCCGTAAATCAGTTAATACTAATATTCACAAATGAAAGAATAATTAATTTCAAATTTAAGAATATTGGGAAACGGGCTGCGCCATTGTGTTCGTCTCGGAAAAATACGCGAAATAGAGTCCGAAATTTTGTAAATCGGAGTTCGTATGACCGAGATATGGCCTCGAGAAGTTTCACGAAAAATTCAAATTTTAAAACAGATTTCAAAAACACAGAAATGGAGGTAGGCGGGAAAATTCCCGCCCAGACCAGGTCGACCTGGGGGTCGACTTGGGAGTCGACCTGGGGGGGGCCAGGTCGACACTAGAGTCGACCTGGGGGTCGACCTCCCTGGTCGAGCCCAGGTGACCTGGGTGCATCTGGTTGGGTTTTCGGGCTGTGTTTTGAGGGCTGGTCGAAATCTAATGGCTCTAATCTATTCTAGGGTTAATCTAATGGCTTAAATGCATCCTAGCATCTATAAATAAGTGGGTAGACTCTAACCCTAAATCACTTGAAAAATTGGAGAGCTACCGACATGCCGTTGCCATGGAGTTCAGCGTAGCCGTCACAAACTAAAGGAGAAGGAGAAAGCCTAGCCTACAACTAAATCTACTCAACAAACAAATTAAATCAAAAGCTCTCTCTCTTTCTATTTCTCTTCTTTAAAATAGTGAGTATGCTGATTCACACAATGTTATTATAAAATAATTTGATTAAGTTATGAATGGATCACAAGAAAGTGATATGAATTGTTATGTATTTGTAAATTATGTTGTGGATCTCTTGTTATGCTATTATGTCATCATATATATGTTGTTATGTTGTAGTGATTATGTTGTAAATAATCCTATGCTATGTCATATGTGATAAATCATGTTATGCCATGTTGTAAATCATGCTATGCTATGTTGTAAATCATATCATGCTATGTTGCAAATTATGATATGCTATGTTGTAAATCTTATATATGTTGTAGATCTCATGTTATCACATATGTTGAAATACTTATGTTATATGATAATGATGTCATGTTAAGTTGTGTTGAATCATACAAGTTGTAAAATCATGATGTTATTATTTATGCGAATTGGATCATGTTTAAAGTTTATGTTTTTTTTAGAGCTTGATTATGGGAATTTGCCTATTGAGTTAGGTGTACCCATATACATGAATCTACAAATTAATTGGACCTTGAATATGGGAATTTGCCTATTAAGTTAGGTGTACCCATATACATGAATCTATGATTAAATGAATTTTGATTTTTGGGAATTTGCCTATTGAGTTAGGTGTACCCATATAAAACCATATTGTTAATGATGTTGATTCACACATGTCCTATACAAGTTTATGAAATTTGATCAAAATCATATTATGTGAATTATGAATAAGTTGACACCCTTAGATCCATGACATGTATAACCTTATGCAAGTTGTAATTTTGGATGTATGCAAGTTTCACCCCTTGTTATGATTTATTTAGTCACATATATATGTTGTTGTTGTGAATATTTTCTTTTATGCTATGAGTTAGACTAATCGGGTCTAGCATACATTTTGCGAATAAACGTTCAAACGTGGGGTAGGGGTAATATTAGGAAATTGATAAATTGGGGTGCAATTGATATGATTTTGCATGCCTTAAATGGATGTCCATAATTGAGTCAATTATGGACATTGCTAAATTTGGAATTAATTAATAATTCAAATAGGGAATTATTAAAATTGGGGAAAGTGGATTATTAATAATAATCAATGCTTAGGACACGAGGTTGGACCCGTTTGTGACGTAAACCTGCCCGGACCCGCCCGGCAAATCCAGTAGTCACAAATGTCGGCCCAATGTGAGAGGTCCTAGGCCCAAACTAAAGCATAACAGTTGTAAAGACACGAGGTTAGACTCTTTTATGATGTAAGACTGCCCGGACCCGCCCGGCAAATCCAGCAGCCATAAATGCCAGTCTAATGTGAGAGGTCTTTATGAGGTTATGGCCTTAATAAATTAAGAAATACTTAACCAGATAATCATGTAAGGTGGGACATGGGGGTTAAGTAGGTGCCTTGGGTGGCATGAGGAATCTAGTGGTTGCCTTTAGAGGCATTTGAAATACGATTAGACTTAACCAAACACACATGTAAATGAACATGACTAAGTGGGTTAAGTGGGATGGATTAATGGGGACAAGCTTAGGTGGAATGCTTGTGGTAAATAGTGGGGGCCCATTTCAACCAGTATCCCAAAACGTATCTTTGTGGGCTCGACCCAAGTCGAGGATGGTACACGCATACTGGGCTTGACTATAAGAGGCCAAAACGGGGAGCGGTGGCAACGCAAGTCCAACGGGTTTCATATGCGTGTGTGGACCCGGGCTGGTAGGTAAGACGTTGTTGCATCGTGTAGGTATAAGCCGTGCATTCTCAGTTGTATCGGGTTGCCACTTTAGGGGAGTGATACACCCCACTGTGGGGCCAGCATGGGTATCTACGAGTTAGGGAGCCGATCGAATGGGGTAGGGTAGTAGGTACACCTAGTGGAGATAGGAGCAGACGGCACCTATGTAGTCAGCTAGGGGTAAACGAAGCTACCATTATTAATCAGCTATCAAGTGGGTACACCTAGTGGAAATAGGAGCAGACGGCACCTATGACGTCAGCTAGGAGTACGTGGAGTTACCATTATTAAGGGGGTACGTCTAGTGGGGATAGGTACACGTTGGGTACCTATGATAACAACTAGAGATATACAGTCAAACATGGGGGATAGTGGGTACATCTAGTAGTACACGAAGCTATCATCATTCTATTTAGCCAAGGGGGATCAAATTCCAAGAGTGACTAGTAGGGGTGCAGTTAGTGCTAGTACAGTACGGTACGGTACGGTACAGTACGGTAGAGTATAGTAATTATCCTATGTTGATTAGGAAGCGCCATTAACGTTAGTGTTAGTGGACGGGCGTGGTGCAGTGTAGTAATTATTCATTAGTAGTTAGGTGTGCCTTTACAATTATCTTTAACGTTATCTTGGTTTATCTCATTTCCTTTGTCTGTTATGCCACACCTAGTAGTTCATAGACATTTACTTGTCTTCCAGCTTATGCCTTAGTCCAGTTATTTTGATAATAGTATTGTTAGAATTATCATACTCGCCAGACTTTATGTCTGACCCCCTCCATTTCTATCCTTTTCCCCCTCCAGGTCCTCAGGTTGGACCCAGCTCTAATGGAGTTTGATTGGATTGCTTTATCTCTCTTGGAAAGCTTGGATCGTTGAAGTAAAGTCCAACTTGTTATCTTTTTCATGGCTATTTGTATAATGGGATTATGTATTTTGTTTTTATCAAGATGGATAATGTACTTGACCCTGTTCAATGATTTTGTGATGTAATAAACATATTTAATTTCCGCTGCAATAAAATGAAGTTTTTAGATTTCTAAGTATTGCTAATTATCTGTCTTGTTGTAGTTTCTATGTTCTATATTCACTATTAACCTCCATGGAAGTTAATGCGTTCCCTTTGTGAGTGACATTAATGGACGTAGAGTGTTACACGAATTGACCAAACATGTTTAAATCTACCACGCTCACATATTGATTTCAAAAATTATGAAAATTGTAATCTGGCAATAATTTGACATTCCGAATCCAACAAAAGTGGTCTCATCGAAAACGGAGGTTGTTTGCTGAATCGCTATTTTTAAGGGCTATATATTATATAAATTCTATAGCGACTATTCAAAATTTTTCAACTAGACATAACTTTTTATTCTCATTATGAAATCTAGATTTTTCACATTCTTTGGAAAGATATTTCCAGACAGATTCAAATATTTCTTGTTTTACTGAAATCCGGTTTATTTTGAATCATGTACATTCATTTGAAATTGAAATTTCAAACTACCGCGCCATTTCAGGCTCGTTATATAATTAAAATATTTATATTCTAACTTCGATTTAAATAAATTTATACGTTCTAATTTAATCAAAATAAATTTTTAGTCGTTTTTAAATAAAATAAATCGTCTTAAATATTCAAAATTCAATAAAATAGCCAAAATAAAAATTTTAAATTGGTTCTGATATTCCGGGTTGTTATAGCCAGGACTACCACCCACTCCAGACAATACTCCCGAAATAAAAGGCGCCAATCAATCACAAAGTAATATATATGGTACCGAAGAAGCATGTCTGCTATGAGGAGCTAGCCTACATTAACCTGGGTATGGCTCCTGTTTTAGTCATTTTAATTATGACTTGAAGGTTAAGGCTATCCATCATCGTTCTCTTTCTTCAAATCCATTAATCGCCTCCAAATCCATCCTACTTCATTCTGGAACACCACTGCGTACACGGTTGTTAAAGTGGTTTTCGGAATTGATAGACAGTATGACAATATCTGATCCCGTTCTCTTTAACAACCAATCGTTTACCTTTTTCACACCGGGCGGTTCTTTTATATTTCAAAGAAGTTCGTACTTCATATCAAAATATCAGATTTTCATAAAAATCATTTCAGTATTCAAGATAGAATATTATTCATCATAAAATCTACATTTTAACAAATTTAACATCTTGAAACAATTCCAACTTTAAAATAATTTAAAATAGTAAAAAAAATATTTAGTTTAAATATATAATATAAAGAGTTTGAAAATAAATAACTAGTATTTAAAATAGAATTTCAGGTTTAGTAAAATCTATAGGCAAAATATTAAAATAGTTTATAAAATAAATAGTTAAATATTAAAATAGTTAATTTAAAATAAATAATAAAATAAAATAGTTATAAGGTAAATAGTTTATAAAGAAAATTATTATTATTATAAAAACAAAAGAAAATTATTATTATAAAAACAAAATAGTTTATAAAATGGTTTAAAAATACTATAGTTGGAATTAGAGTCATATCTTCAAAATTTTAACCAAACAGGAAATCTTACTTTAGTTTCAAATCAATTCGACTAAATTTTGATATCTTAATTCAAATCGATTCAACTTCACATTTTATTTCAATTCGATTCAACAACTGGATTTAATAATTCGATTCAGATAATTGAGTTTCAATTATAATTCTCACTTCGAATTTCCATTTATAAAAATCTCAAGTCCACAGTTCAATTATTACTATAAGTCTAGTTAATTTAAAGTAAATATCAAAGGTTCAATTTCGACAAATTTATATTTATATTCAATTCTGTTTCAACTTCAGTTATTCACATTTACGAGTTCTATTAAAATTGAAAATTTTAATTCCAAAGTTCAAATTTAGAGAAAATCATTTATTTTGTCTTTAAACCAATATTCCAAAATTCAAGATAAAAAAACATTTTTTCTTTAAAATAATATTTAAAAGATCAAGAAAAAAACAATTTTTTATATAATATTCAAAAATTCAAGACTAAAAAACATTTTTTTATTTAACCAACTGGTGTCCATATATAATTTCCTGTCCTATGGCTAAGTAATACTTAAAATTTAATTTTAGTATTTTGGGAAAGGATATATATCATTTCAATCCATATTAGGGTCATAGGCATTTATCATTTCAACCTCTGTTCTTAGTTCATTTTAATGATTAATCCCGGGTTTATTTGATGCCCGTAACATCTAGGCTAATAGTTGGGATTAATCAACAGAAATCAATAACATATATAAACAATAGTGATAACAAGATGAATTTCATAGCAATACATTAAATATACAAATTCAAGGCATACATCAAAATCAACACATCTAAGCAGTTCAATAATATCAGTTACTAGTCATCAGGTATGAGGTTCTTTTTTTCCTTTTTCTTAAAAGCTAGAAATTAATCCATAATAGTATAATTTATATAACAGATAAATTATTATTATACAGTCCATGTAGATTTAACATAAATATGCAATTCAAACAATCAAACAACAAATAATACAACCATATCATGACATGAATTTAATTTAACTTATAATCAAATATTTTAGTTAGATGTGTGTGGGTTTAATCACTAACCTTGATTTCGAACAAGATTGGAATAAAAAATTTAGCCTAAAATTTAACTGTCTCAGAATCAGTCCAAACCAGCGGCATCGCAAAGAGCTCGTCAATATGATTCCAACCCAACAAACCGCGTGTCAAACTGAGGTCGTATGAAGAAGTTATTAATGTTTGAACATATGGATTTCAAAATATATAAAATAATTAAATAACTTCCCTCACCCAATGATTAGCCGCCACGTCATCACCCAGGTCTTCTTCCTCTGTTCGAATTTGGTTCCAGCAAAAAAACCACGCGAACCCCAAAACTGTTCTCTTCCACTCGACACCGCTCCCACCACGTAGCCTCACACCACGATCCAACCGCACCGCCATGCGCGCCTCCTTCAGAGCTTCCACCCGACAAAAGCACCGTCCTCATGGTGGTGCCCAGCAGCTCCAAAAACCCATAACCCGTGCAACGTTTTAGGCCAATTTCTAGCGATTTGTGTAACATAGAATATGATCCAACTGTATGAATTCGTAGAGCTCGAGACGAGCTACGATTTTCGCTTTGGTGGTTTGTGTTTTCATTGATCAGATGGAGAGAAATT
Organism: Allium sativum; assembly: GCA_030737875.1. Lineage (NCBI taxonomy): Eukaryota > Viridiplantae > Streptophyta > Magnoliopsida > Asparagales > Amaryllidaceae > Allium > Allium sativum. The sequence goes on along the minus strand of CM060915.1, from coordinate 884,756,580 downwards.
AAGGATCAAAGATAGGGAAATTTCGGCCATTGGAAATATAAGAGGCCGCAGCTCTGAAATTAGGGTTTCAAAAAATATTTTGTTAATAAATTCATTGATTTACGTTATCTACAGCCAAAAAATTGAACTATGTCCAAATCAGGCCAGCTTACTGCCTAACAATAGGTTTTGATGCCTTCTGAATGCAATGAAACATGTTTCACAACCCAATTCCAAAGTCTGTAGCAGTTTCGACTAAAAATCGATTATTTAATTGAATTATACATATAAATTTATATGCGTATAAATTTTATACGATCAAACTATAATTCCGACGGCTATGAAATTTTAATATATTACAATAATTTACCATTTTGGATCAAATAAAATTAATTTTATCAAATTCTGATATTATTTACAAAAATGTCAAGTTTCAATATTTATGAATAAATATACAAATTTAACTTAAATTGAATCAACGGTTTTAAAATCTCTAATCAAATCAAAAATACAATCCAAATAAATTTCATGAATAAAATTTCTTTTTATATGAATTCCATATTGATTAACAAAATACTTCAATTTTTGTATTTCAATTATAAATTACATAAATCAAAATATTTCAATATATAAGTTCCAAATATCAATAAAATCAACATAAACAAATTAAAATTTTAATATAAAAATAATTTTGTTCAAAACACACAAAAATTAATAATTTAAATTATTGCAAATCTTGGGATGTTACATGTTCTGACCCCTTTCCTCAACATATCCAACAGGTCAATTGATGGTGTAAAAGCCATGGATGAAGTGATGATTGATGCTGATGAAGAAGACAAAGTTGCTATGCTATTATTACTTATTAGTAGTTCTTACTTTACTTCTTTTGGAAACTTGCGAGAATGAACTATTTGATGTACCCATTGAACAGATGTAATTGTGACTCTTGTATTTCTGTGGTTTTGATATAAATTGTACATCTTATTTTTAGTATTATATTTTCTTTTTCCGCTGTGTGAGATTTTCATTTGAAGTATATGTGTATATATATTCTATGCAAATGTAATCCTTACAGGAACCAACGACCCGTTTAGAATGGCTCTAAGTTTCGATGGACCTTTTTTGGGTCGAAATTTAGGCCCATTCTGGGCGGGTTGTTACATTTGGTATCAGAGCATATGTTACCCGATTACGGGGAAATATATATATATATTTATGAGAGGCGTACTTGTTATTTGAAAAGGGAATTTCAAAAGTTTTACTATATATATATATATATATATATGTAAGTATATATATTTCCAAAGTACACATATCTTTTAAAAGGAGCATCTGTAGGTCTTTTTAGGGAAGGTTTGGCATTACATTCTAGAAATAGTCTAGAGGCCATATAGTAATATAGCAACATCCTTGACAATTTAGAAACCTCTGAGCATTGGATGATTATAGGATTTGGAATATGGAAAGGATTGAAACCTCCTTATTCAACAAGTTATAAATGGAGGTTAATCGGATGAATTGTCTATCATGGTAAAGAAAACATTTAAATAAGTGTCCATTAGGTGAACAAGTAATATGGACAAAATTGGGAAATATGTTCAGTTTTGGCTAATAGACATCTTTGACAAAAATTGAGCTATGAACATCTAAGCTTTCAAAGGAACGTTAAATGGTCAGAAAGGAAAGTATTAATTGTAACGACCCAATGATTTTCGACCTAAAACTCCAACACCAACACAATGTCGACTATTCAAGTATCGAAAATACATGAACATTAATAGAAAGAAGTTAGAGGGTGAGAAATAAAAAGAAAGTTAAAATAGAAGAAGAAGATCACAACATAATAGAATCAGAGTAAACCCGAATCTCATAGTGGAACGAATAAAATAGATTATATAACATAACTTTTGAAATACAAAACTATAACTGTATATACATACTATTATCAGAGTACAATACGTAACATCACAGCAGAAATAAACTCTATATCTATCTATCTAATATTGAAGCCTTCTACTCCAAGCGCTTCCAAGTATATCTGTAAAATCTTGACTACTTGAATGCCCATACAAATTTGGGCACCGAAGAATTTAGGATAAAACAAAACAAAATAAACTCTAGGTCGGTCATGGGACTGGTATGAGTAAACTCCAATCATTTGGTTTAACTTTTAAAAATCCTTTTCAAAAGAAATGATAATCGTAAGACCGATCCACGTATAAATAAGGATGATTTTTACCTTAGATAACCAAAATAAATATTATTCTGATATTATAATAGTGTTTAATACAAGTAAATTACAATCTAGCAGAACGCTTGCATCTCATGGTCCACATACATAATATATAATCAAAAACGTGGGTTCTTATTAGGGAATGGATTTCCAACTATGACAAGGTATGGGACCACCTTCTGCCCAGTGTACTCTAAAGGGGATACACTGGAGTTGAATAAGAATATCTTGCAACTAGGCCACACATGACCGACCATTCATTTCTCTTGAATATTCCGAATATATTGTCACCTTACGGTTGGTATACCAACATAACCGTTCTCAGGAGATACAAAAGCGAAAAGAATAACAGTAATAATGAATATTCTATTGATGTTGACAATATACCCTAATTGGGTGTGGCCGACTTAGCCTTGTTGCCTTCCCGATTTTTGTCATTTCCTGGTTGATGAGCTTGAGGTCATAATGTATCTTTTGACAGATCACACCTTCATTTACTTGGAATGCCACTTCGTCATACCATCCAAACCTCAAATTAATTTCTCTAAAAATACCACGGGTATAAAGATAAGAGAAACGAATTTCTCCGCTACCGAAAGTAAATACGTTTGAAAAGATCAACTTACGCGATCTATTAGATATACTCTGTCAGACATTCGTTCATACACGTTATCCTGGGACTGGACAAACTGAAGGCACTATTCTGTAAACCCTTATGCAATTTCTACCTAGGATCGCCATAACTACCCTTACATAAAATCCGTCTTCAATCATCTTTACATATTTGATTTGCAATCCTAATGCCCATATAGAGTGGTTTTTAGAAAATAAATCTGGTCCCGGTCTCTCCATATTGGCAACGGAAAAAAGGTCAAAAACTTTGATAGTCGGTTATTTAATTATCAAAGGGAAAAAATCCATACAAACAACGATCTTTTTTCTAATGGAAATTATGTCGATCAACCATCAATCAACAATAGGCCCATTTAAATAGATTTATTAATAATCATTTCACTTCCCAATTTCCTTTAAATACTTTACCCAAATATTTTTCCAACTCGCTTAGTCTGTCACGATTTCTTGGAAAACATTTCTATATATTCACAACTCCTCATTTCCTGTATTTTGAAAATATACGTTATTAACATTGGAAAACATTTCCATATCCTATTCATGCATCACTATTATATTACATCCATCAGTCCCTAACCGAAAACTAGTAAGAAAATAACTTTCTATCTATCAACCCCGAAGGCCGAAACCAACATCAGATCAATACCCAGAAATCCATTCAACTTAAGTAATCTCCAGTCAAATTTCTAATTTCCTTAACCCTATTTCTTAATTTCTTATCAAATCATTGCTTATGCAACTCTCAGATTCGGTTTGCGAATCCACTTCTTCAACAAAAATTATTGATTATAACGATAGCTTTAGAATCCCTACATAAAAAAATATTAACTTTAAAATGTAGCTCTTATTCACTAATTTGAATAAATAAATATAAAATAAATAAATAAATAAATCTTGATAAAAACTGAAAAGTAAATAGTTCCTTCCCAAATTCGATATAATCGAATTTTAATGTAAAACTCTTTTTCGAACAAACGATATTCTATTAACGTTCCAAATTTCGGAATAAACTCACCATTTCAGGTGAACCCAAATTTCAAAATTCACTTTCGAATTTACCACTTTCAACATTTACCAATTTCCTTTAATCACAATTCCAATTTGCAAAACGCTTTCTTTTAAATGATTAATCATTTTAAATTTGAGTATTATTCTTTTATGGAAATCTGGACTCGTTATATCAGTATATTCTTGATTTTACAGTAAATACCATTTCAGTTTAAAATTCAACCCATCGAGTTATTTTATAAATTTATACTTCACACTTCCTTTCATAAAATTCATTTATAACAAAATCTCGATTTTGTATTCAATTATAAATTATGGTTTTCAAAATTAAATATTTACTATCTTGTCAAATCTGGAATTATATAATTTAAAAACTAAATTATTTTCTTAACATTCGACATAGTCGAATAATTATAAATCCTTATGGATTTATTTCAGTTCTTTTTACATTTCGAACATTGAAATAATTTCATTATTTTTCTTTTTAAACAATTCATTTTTCCTTTTAAATAAATTCATTTCTTGAATTTATATTTTCAAACTATTTAATAATAATCATTTCACTTCATTCATAAATTTTGTTTATAAATAAAACTACTTGTTTTTATATAATCAAACAAGTTATTATATTCTAGCCCAATCGAAATTCAATTTATATTTAAAAAATAGATCTTGCATTTTAAAAACCCAAATCATTTCTCGATATATTTACGATATTTAAATACCAATTATTTCAGGGCCGAGTTACTCAAACATTCCAGTTACACAATAATCAGCCATAAATTATTTTTCAAATCATATAATGTAATATATGAAAATCAACAATAAAATGGTTGTGGAATTCAGTTGAATCCCACTAACATGTTTCCCTGCATCCACAGATGTTAATCAATACAAATAACATAATTTCATATCAATATGAGATATTAAAATAAATAAAATCAGTCTTTAATAAATGATTTATATATATAACTATATATATTATTTCAACCAATTAATTATTAATTCATCCAACCAATCATCACACATCATTCAATCAATATTTATCAGTATTAAATAACTTTAAAATATTATAAAATTAGACAGAGTTAGTGAGCTTAATCACCTTGGTTATTAATCGTTGAATAACGATAACGTCGGTTGATTAAATAAAGCATTTTATTTTGCCATGAATTTCAGTAAGCTCCAAATCGTCCCAGACTAGTTCCATTATATAGCCAGTGTCCATACGATTCCAACGTGATCAACCGTTCGTAAAACTGACCACATATGTGCGAGATATCGCATTAACAAGTTAATATATTTTTAAATTAAATAAAAACTTGGATATTTAATTTCTTTTGGGCCTCACCCTTATTCTCCACGTCGGCCCATTAGCTGCATAACCCGCTCACCCGAATCCTATTCTACGGTATTTCTTCCACAAACCAACTCCTGCTTCATTGTATATTCCCATCTCCAATTTCAACTTCCATTCCCTTCCTCCATACCCCATTAAATCTCGAACTAAGAATACCAATATTTCCCTCACCAAAATCTCCATCGTCTACTCCTAAAATGGTCACACTCGCACTTTGAGCTTACGTTCTATTCTCGACTTCATCACCATTCACAGCACAAATAGTGCGTCACTTTTTTACATCAAACCCATTTAAATTTTCTATATTACATGCCTTGTTGCTGGAAGCGTAACGTTGTTCTTCATTTTCCCTTCCCCCGTTTCTGACCTTCCCAGCAGCGAACCATGACTCGCTTCAGAATTTCCGAGTCGTTCCCATAGCATTGGGATCCGTAGAAGTGCAGAGAAATTTGAGGAGAATTTCGAATATTAGTTTTAGATTTTTTTTTTGAAGAGTTGAATTTTTTTTCGATTTACGTTTTTTATTGAAGGACTCAGCATAGATGATTACATGAAGAATAAAATGCAGTGAACCTTGTGTATTTATAGGAGGCAATTTCTTGGTGGCTAAACAAATGTAGTACATATGCTGCAGATGTTGAAAATTATCAGGGTAGCTGAAAAGAAAAATATTGCCATGTACTGCTTCGACATGAAGCATTAGGGGAAGGTAGGTCTGTCATGAAACTTCATTTCGTAGAGTAGTTGTAGTTTAGGCGGTAGATAGGTTGCTTTCTTCCCTATGAAGCTTTCAAAATAAAAATAATGTCTGCAGGAGGATGGGATCTCACGAGTATAGGTTGAATAATAGGATAGGTACAATCTGGAAAAAAAGAAATGAGTTTGATTTGAATATACATGTATGTATTTTATATTTCACGAAACTTGCACATGAAGCATCACACAACCATATACGAGCTATGTTCATGGTGAAACTTGAAATCTTACAATAATTAAATTTTTCGGATATGATGGAACTAGTTTCATTAAATTTCGTGTCCGTCTATGAAAATTTCTTTTTAATTGCAACCGGTTCAATAATACGCTTTGAAACAACGCACAGTCAAAATAAATCAAATTGACCCCAAACTGAAAATGTAGCAAGAACTAGCCATACATATTCCGATAAAATTCGTTTTGTCGAAAACGGAGATTGTTTGAAAATCCGTTATTCCTACATTCCATATTTAACCGATATAATATAAATCAATTGAAATAATTCAATTAAATAATAAAATATTATTATTATCGAATATATGTCTCTAGACAGAATATATACAACTTCAAAAATAAACATAATGGGGATATATATTTGATATTACAATTTCAAGTCAAAACGACATTCACTTCATATTAAAACCCTTTTTATTTAACAAATAAATCATACTAATTTTAAACGATTTCACAACGACTATTTGAAAATTTGATTTGGACATAACTTACAATTTATAAGATGAAATATCGATTTTTCACTTCCATTAGAGAAATATATTTAAACAAATTCGAACGTTTCTGGTTTCGGAGAAATCTGACTTATAATCAATCTTGTAAATTCATTTAAAGTTGGAAATGTAATATTACAAACTACCACGACGTTACGCGCTCGATTATAATTATGTACAATTGATACGTTCAACTGTCGTTTAATTAAAAAACTCATTATTATAATTCGAATATAAACTCAATTAAATATCATATATTATCCAATTCACACAACATTTCCAATTTAACTATTTCTGACTATTTCGAAAATTAAATTTTATTATCCCATTATTTATATTTATTAAATAATCAAACTATTTAATTCAAATCATTTAAATTTTCAAACTAATATATTAAAATAATTAAATTAATTAATTATGAAATTTCTAAAAATTCCGAGACATTACGTAATGGATTATTTAAGATCATTAATAGGTATGAATATTTGGAGGAGATGTTAAAAAAGTCCATAAGAATAAGCGATATTTGAAATGGTTTAAATGGACATAATGGACATATGTTACGGATGTGTAGGGATAAAAACAAATAAATAAAGAATAAGGAAGAAAAAGGATTAAGACGAGATATAGGCTTACATAAATAAAGATATCAACCTTTGTTAAAAACATTGTAGGTGCAGTAGGAAAATTTTAAAAAGATAAACATGTTTTCCTAGTTGACAAGGAAACGTAAAACCTACACATATGATTTTCGGCATACCATCAATTTATTTTGAAAAATAAAATTTTAGAAAATATACTTCCGTAGAATAGCATGTCAGAAAACTTAGATATAAGACCAAGAATATTTGAAAACTCATCAAAATGGATTTTGGACATACTACAAAAAGTTATTTGAAAGAAGAAAATTTTGAAGAACTGTTAACCTCTTGTATATGGACTAGAATTACATAATAATTCCAATTGGAAAAACCATTTAGAGTTATAAATATTCATTAGTTCTTCAATTAGAAAAATAATAAATATGAGATTCAGCACACAAAAATAGAAATGGTTAATTGTAGATGTTTGCAAATAAGAGCTTTAATGGAAAAGGAAATTAAAGCAACAAGCACTAAAAAATTCAGACAGTTAATTTGAATTTCTATGGTCTTGATGAAATGAACTTTTAAAAGTTTAGAATTGAAAATGCCCATTTCTAGATGGTGATAGTAAATTGGCATTTAAAAAGAAAAATAAGAAGAGAAAGAAGACAAGACATAACAGCTTGGAAAAATAAATTCCATTAACATACCCAACAAGAAAAGAGAATATAGCAAATTTATAAAAAAATTGGTAGAGTTGAAATGATAGAACCTTTATAAAATAAGCAGCATGCGAGAAGATAAGAATGCTAAGGGGTAATATAAAGGAGGAAAGATTATTCCAAGTTATTTAGTAAATAGGAATGTATTTATGACCATTCAATATTATTTTTGAGAGAACCCCCATTGTGCAAATTAAAAGTAATGAATGGTTATTTTCATTAAAGAATTTCAAATTATATATATATATATATATGTATATATGTATATAAATGAAAACTTTTACGCTAACAGGGATGCAGTATAATGTTTCGAAATACATTTTTTAAAAAGGATATGAATAGGAGAATTAATTGCTAATTATTTTAATGCTAAAAGATTTAGGTTTCAATTTTGAACAGAGATGGACATTCCTTTCAAAAATATTTGTCATTCATTAAAGACTAAACGTTTAATGTGCATATAAAAGATGGTTGTTTGAATAAGAAAATATACTTTATTCATAATACAGAGATTTTGGGCATGTAGTAAATGTTTGTGAAACATAAAGAATGAAATATTCATTTGGAACGTTTTACCAAATATAAAGAGATCATTTTTGCTTTATTGGGTAATATTCCCAAGGTGTTTTAAAATATGATAATGAATGCCAATTATAGTTTTTTAGGAAAGTTAATATTGCCAATTAAGTTTTTGACATTCGATTAAGGTTTTGTTTTTAAAGTAGCTTTTGTTTGTATGCAAAACCTCAAACATTTATCATAGGCATGCAACATAATAGTAAATATAAAGGTTGAAAAAGGAACACCCATTTCATAATGCAACATTTTTGAAATCTTTAAAAAAAAAGACATTGAACATTGATTCATAAGGTATAGTGGAATTATATTTTAAAAAGTGGAAGTTTAGACTTTTTACGCTACAACATTTAAAAGAGGCAATCAATACAAATTTTTGGAAACCTTATTAAATTGGTGTCACAACAGGGTATAGATATACATGCATGCAAATGACAACAACAAGATGATTGAATATTACTTAATGTCACTGAGAGTGATGTTGTTACATAAGAAATAGATGACTGTACAGTTAAATTTGAACAATTAGTAAATTTTATAGACTTGGTTATAAACAATACTGCCAATGATAGTTAGTCAGGAATTAAGGCATTAATAACTGTATCTAACAGTTAGTAATATATACAAATATAAAGATATATGTAGAATATAAGTAACGTAATTCGTGATTTCGAGGAATTGAATTCATGACTATTAATTGCAAATTTAATAGGCAATGAATTTGTAGTTAATAAGATTAAAAAGGGAAATTTTGGGAATTAATTTAAAAGACAAGGTTGTTTGGAGAAAGAGGATGTAATAACCCGGAAAATCTGGGCCAGTTTAAAATTTTTATTTTGGCAATTTTAGCGAATTTTGAATATTTAAAATAGATTATTTTAAATAATATCGACGAGAAAATTTATTTTGAATAGAATTCGACGTATATATTATACGCTTCGTCGTTAGAATATAAATATTTATTTTAAATTAATAAATAGAATTGAAAATGGCGCGGTAGTTCGATAATTCAATTCCAAACTTCAATTGAACATACCGGGTGCAAAACAATCCGGATTTTAGTGAAACCAAAAACATTAGGATCTAATTGATGAAATCTTTCCAACGAATCCGAAAAATCAAAATTTCATAGCGGGAATCAAAAGTTATGTCCAGTTGAAAATTCTGAATAGTCGCTATGGAATTCAGGCCCTTAAAAATAGAAATTTTGCAAACGACCTCGGATTTCGACGAAACCACTTTTGTTGGATCCGCAGTGTCGAATAATTGCTAGATTCCAAATTTCATAATTTTTAGAATCAATATGTGAGCGTGGCAAAGGAAAACGTGTTTGACCAGTTCCAGTTGATTTTAATCGACTGGAAAATGGCCATTTTTCCAACGGTCTCAGAATTCGACGAAACTAGTTTTATTAGGACCGTATCGTCAATACGAAGCTAGAAAATATTTTTATGGAATTTTTCTAGTTAGTATGTGACCCCGGTAATTTGAAATGTACGTTTAAAATTCAATATAATGATTTAAATGAAAATTCAACGGAAACTGATCAAAACAATCGAATCAGCTTACGATATATATCCCATTGTGTTTAGAATGGGGGTAATTAGCTAAGGGCGACAGTCGTTGGGTCTCGATTGGTGTTGGAATTAAAAAGTCAACATTTTTTTAGAATAAAATAAATTAAATAATATATTTTCCATTTAAACCCCCCCTTCCTTCTTCATTTCTGAACGAGGCTTAAAAATTAAAAAAAAAAGAAAAGAAAAGAAAGGGAGATCGACAGAAGAACGAAGCCGCCGCCCACGCTCGTCGCCTCGGACTTCGACCGGCTACCCTTTCCCCCCCCCCATCGGCGTCGATCACCGCACCTACCCCCCCTCCAGGCGCCGCGCGACGCAATCGAGCCCCCTTTGCCCTAAACCACCTCCCACCCCCCTGCGGCAACCGCAGTCGCCACCTCCGCCCCCCTAGACCAAATCACCATCGCCCTGGAACCCTAGCCCGCCGCCCTGCTACCCCCAGCGAGCCCCTCCGACATCCGACGCCAGCGAACGCCCAAACCCCCGCCGATTGGAAAAGTAAGTTTTTATTTGTTTTAATTTTATTTATTTATTTCTTTTGTATATGGTTAACAAACAAAAATCAGTATTTTTATATATGAATTGGCATTTATAAAAGATGAAAATAAACTATATATGAAGATTTGATTTTTAGAATTGAAAAGATTATATTTTTATTTATAAAAATGTGATTTTTATATAAGGAAGAGGTAGAAAAGATTTTTATTCAATCAAAAATATGATTTTTATATTTTAAAGTATTAAAAATATAATCTTTATTATGTAGAGGATTAAAAATATAATTTTTGTATGATAGAAAGGTTCAAAATGTTATATTTATTCAAGTAGTAAGATAAAAAATATCATCTTTATATGTGTAGAAAAATAAAAATGAGATTTTTATAAAGATGAAATCTTTAAATTTGAAAAGGCGAAATCTTTATTTTTGAAAAGGCGAAATCTTTATTTTAGAAAAGGCGAAATCTTTATATGGAAAATAGCATGATAAAAATATAATTTTTATCTATATAACATAGTAGTAAAAATTCGATTTTTATATATTGAATAACGAAGTAAAAATTCGATTTTTATATATTGAATAACGAAGTAAAAATTCGATTTTTACATATGTAGTGGCTACAGCAACGAAGAAGACAAAAATGAGACAACGATGAAGATTTCTATCAAAGAAGAGTCAAGATGATTGGATAGCTATATGTGAGAATTTCTCACCTTTCAATTTCATTTTCTAATTATATATATACTAGGATGCAGACGGTGTTTAGTAGCACCCGACACAATCGTCCACAGACCATGGACTTGTTTGTTTGGTTGCAAAAATTAGTTAGGTTATTTGATCGAATTGAATTGGTTGGTGAAATGAATGGATTGATTGATGTGTGAATGGCGTGGGCCTTCACTAGACCGGGGATAAGGCTAGGCCTCGTCCCGTTTCTAGTATCGTGCCGTTATGCCGCCGAAATTTTCTAAAATATGTTAGAAAAATAAAAATATCATTTTCATTGTGTAAATGAACTGAATAAAAATTCATGTGTTGAAATAAAATATTTTATCATTAAAAATATAATTTTTAACGTGAATGTGAATAAAATAAAATATTCATTTACAAACCGGACGGTTTGTTTATGTACACCTATTTGAAGGACATTGATTGGGACGATAAATTTCACACATCGCCCAACTGCACAAATAAAATATGTGTTTGATTGGTTGAAACCCCACACGGGTATTGGAATGAAATTTGAAGTTCACTCATCCTGATTGATGAAATATGTCGATCGATTGATTGACAGGCTGTTATAAGCGTTAGATACCTATATTTGATGCTTATACAGTGTAGTGCACTTTGGTTGATGGTTGATTATTTTTCAATGCTATTATATACATGTGATGTATGAAAATCCATATAATTAACATTATATGGTAATTGATTGGGCCTCATTCCAATTTGAAAAATAAAGAATATTATAAAATAAAGGTTCATGTGTTGACTGTACTCATCCGTTGAGATTAGTCATGTGTTGAACGAAATATTTTTATAATAAAAATTTCATCTTTATCAATATAATATAAAGGTTCATGTGTTGACTGTACTCATCCGTTGAGATTAGTCATGTGTTGAACGAAATATTTTTAAAATAAAATCTACATCTTTATCATATATAAAATTAGAAACTGACTGGAAAATAGATAAGATGAGTGGTCTCCTGGATATTAATCTGATGTTGGTTTCGGCCTTCGGGGTTAATATTCAGGGAATCGTTCTCTTACTAATTTACGGTTGGAGTCTGATTTAATATCAAACGATAGATACCTTAATTTTCATAAAATATGTTAAATAACAAAAATAGTCACATGTGGAAGGTACTCATTCGTTGAGATTAGTCGTGTGTTGACAAAAAGAAATATTTGAAATAGAATATATAAAGCCGTGTTGATTAGTGATGCGCCATTTTGACGCGAACGATATTTATATCGATTACATTCAGAATTGAATATATAACGATTTCGAAATGAATTGAATATATAACGATTTCGAAATGAATTGAATATATAACGATTTCGAAATGAATTGAATATATAACGATTTCGAAATGAATTGAACATATAACGGATTTGATTTCAATTGAATATATAATGAATTGGATTCAAATAGAAAACGAAACGAATTTGATTTGAATAGAAATGAATTCTAAAACGAATTTATAAAGGAGAATTCAATTTTAATTTGAAATGAAATGGAAGTTGAAATTGCTTTTGAAACGAATTTAAAACTATTTATATAATTCGTTTTAAATAGGAATCGACGAAATATATATTATATATATTATATATATAATATAATGGCCTGAATAGAACGCGCCGCGCCGCGGCAGTTCGTAAATTTCGACCATTTATTTCAAACGGACATTACGGGAGATCCGACCGTCGGATCCTCCTAAAACCGGAACCGTTGGGTTCGTATCGAAAAGAGCTTTCTAACGAATATTAGAAATTTGAAATCTAACGGTTGGATTTGGGGATACGTCCAAATCAAATTTGAAAAAGGTCGCTGTAAGTGCAGTTCGATGGCCATTTGTTGGAAATCGATTGTACGGGCCTTAATAAAATTATTAAAAATATCAATAATTTGAGTAAAATCATAAGAAATGATTTGGGAAAAATTGGGATGAAAAACTCCATATTTGAAAAGATAAAAATAGATTTTTATCGAAATGAACTAGATTGAACTAAATTTAAAACCCGATTTGTTTTTAAATAAATGAATTAGATTTAAAAAGGGGTTTTAAATAATCGGAATTTCTAATATATTTGATTGAATTTGAAATAGGTTTATCGTGAACAGTGTTTTAAATAACACTAGTTCTTTAACCCGATAACAAATAGAATGTGATTTGGGTTTGTCGTGAACTGTGTTTTAAATAACACCTAGTTCTTTAACCCAGTAAAGGAGTTCTAACGAATCTGCAATTAGATTGAAATGAATCTATAATCTAAATTATCAAATTTAGAAATGAGCGGGAATGGAGTATTACCAGTTTTGCTCCAAAGCGATAGTTAAATCTTTAATTAGATTTGAACGTGAAATGGTAATTAATTTTACCGATAACACCACGGTGTTAAATATGGAGTATTACCAGTTTTGCTTCATGGGATGAATAGGTTGGGATTGAGAAATAAAATAAATAATTACTTCGTTACGGTTCGCTAATCTCGACTAGTTGGAAAAACTATAATTTGGTTTTAAATGGCATCCAAAGGAAGATTTCAGGATAAATTTTAAAGAATTTATCTTGGATAAAATTAATGGGAACCTTTCCCTAAGAATGTGGAATTTAGAAACTAGCTGTAGGTTGGCTAAGAAGAATGGTTTCCTGGGTATTGATCTGATGTTGGTTTCGGCCTTCGGGGTTAATGTTTGGGAAATTGTTCTCTTGCTAATTTGCGGTTAGTGACTAATGAATTGGAATGAGGCGTATGTTGTGTTTGTGTAACATTTGTTTTTAATATACGCGGGTTGTTCGGAAAGGCCGGGTTTACACCCATTCTGAATAACCGATTCGACAATATGTCGAAGATGAAGACGGTGGTCGAAGACCGGAAGTCTTCACATCGTTTGGATAATTACTGACGATCCTGATTGGGCTGTACACCCAAGAGGATGGAAATAGTTGGTGGTCGTCCAGACGTACTTGGAGATGGATGGATATACGAGGAAAGTGCCTCCGGTTTCGTTCAGACCCAGAACGGACTTGTAAATGGATTGTGTGTCTGACATTGGATTTTATTCTGTGTTGATTGATTTCTATTAAATATATATCTGTTTGGCGGCGGAGAATTTATTCTCTTGCTTAACGCCCTTCTCTGAGACGTACGAGCTTAGAGGTTATATATCGATAGATATCAATCGCATGGCATGAATTGCCTGTGTGGCATGCTGAGTTGCATGGATCAAGGCTTCTGTTGAAAAGCAAAGTCTTGTGGTTGATGATCGAAGCATGCCTACGTGGCAGCTTTGTGTATAACGTGAATTCGCGAGCCTCACACCTCGGTATGAGTTAAAAACGGGATACGGACCGTTGGGAGAACACGACGTTTCTTTCTAGCTTCGGAGGTGTCAGTGACTTACCAGCCCTGACATTTATATACTTTTCACCTTTGTGGTTGTTGGAATGAGGCGCCTCGATTATAGGTCTGTAAGGACCGGGAAACGTGTGTTCAGGCATAAATAATCCTCTAATGTAAGTGAGGACCGGCCCAACCGATCCAAGTGGCTGCCCGAAGTGTGTAGTCCTGAGCATTTGCTAGAGTGTCTCGAACGCGGAGAGGAGCTTGCCCCTTGCCTCGACTCATGACGGAAATCCAATTTCCAATACGTGTGATTCAGTTTTAATTGTATAACTAGTATGGCGACATAGTAGATGGTAGCTATGCCACCTATGATTTATATTTATGATTCAAATTGTTTTGACACTATACACTTATTATAGTATCAAATGATTTGTTTTAAACGTATCAAGCATGTTTGGCTGTTATAAGGTAAAACCCTATCCTCCAGCTTGCGTTGCATTGTGTGATGGGACCTGGGTCTTATAATAGCTTCATTTTTCGAAAAAGCATTGCGCTGTTTATTCTATGCACTGGTATTCTTGGGAGGAAACCCGTTCCGTGTTATACGGCGTGGTCCCTTGAATTACTCTCTTTTAAAGTAAAGTTTAAATAACTGTTTAGTTCTCACACCAGTCACATGACTGACCTGGAGTTTATTGTTTTAACCTAAACTCTGGGTGCCCCTATTTTCCGCACGGGCAACTAGTAGTTTTGGTTTTGCAGATTTATATTCACAGGATCCTGGTTTACAGCTGGAAT
Organism: Allium sativum; assembly: GCA_030737875.1. Classification (NCBI taxonomy): domain Eukaryota; kingdom Viridiplantae; phylum Streptophyta; class Magnoliopsida; order Asparagales; family Amaryllidaceae; genus Allium; species Allium sativum. The sequence goes on along the minus strand of CM060915.1, from coordinate 884,741,051 downwards.
GATATCCGAAAAGCTCTGTATCCGTATATCACCTTCAGTTGTGCTTTTTATTATTTTCCGCTGCTTTGTAATTTATTGTAATCTCTGATATTTATCGAATGTAATTTATTCATTTATACTCTGTATATTCTTGTAATCTGATGCATTATTGTAATATACAATGAAATGTTCTTCTGTTTGTGTTCTGATTTGTCCTGTTCTCAAACGATAAGGGTTTCGAACGGTCTAGATCGGTTTAACGGCTGATTCGGACCGAGCGAAATTCCCGGCCGTCACATTTGGTATCAGAGCTTTGGTTTACAGAGCTCGAGAACAAGACACATTAGAACCATACGAAAGAATTCATCAGATATTGGATTAGCAATATCCAATTAGAATGACTCGTTAGAGATAGGATCAGTAGTATCCTAGAACGAGTCTGAAGAGTATATTTTTCAAATGAAAACAATTTTGTTTTGAAAATTTAAATCGTTTTAAACGTATTTGATTAATTATTTATTTTGAATATGGACAATCTAGTATATAAAAGTTTTGCATATACGCGTCATGAACGTATATTCGAAGTTTTAATATACTGGACAGATATAGAATCATAATCTAGCGGCCCGAAGATGATTCTGATGATTGACTAGTCGTCATTAGTATTCATGTTCGAGTAACGAAGGTGTGATATCGATATATTTCCATTAGACTGGTGTGAGAACCAAAACTTATATAGCTAGAACACATTGTTGTGAATTGGCATCAAAAACCAGATTTTCAGTATATATATCAAATTATGGATTTGAAACTCTAATCCACTAATTGATTGATGTTTGTGTTGTTTGTTTATTTAGTTGATAATTTTGAACCATTTAGCCTAATTGAATCAATTATTGAACTGTATTGAAAATTGGTCGCATTTGCATGTATATACATATACTTACATTGAACAGGTCATAGCAAGGAGGCTAGAGCAGAGAATAAAATTTGTTTGCCCGACAAATAGGTACATGTCTATTATGTAATTTACTGTTTTGTTTGGGTGATGATGATTTTATGAGCCTATTGGCTAGCCGCTTGGCTTTTTCTTTTTCTTTTTGAGATTAGAAGGACCGGGGAAGCTATTTGAAATTCCCCGATGCTCCCGGTGCAGGGGAGGTTATGGCGAAATTTTTCGAAAATTTAGGGTGTTAGCCAAATTTTTTGAAAATTTGAAAATTCTCAGAAACTGAAAAGTTGGAGAATGGAAGCCAGATCGAACATAGAGTTGATTAATCAAACCACTTTCGACTTTGTTCCTTTTCGGGGACAAAAAGTTTTAAGTGGGGGAGATTGTAATAACCCGGAAAATCTGGGCTAGTTTAAAATTTTTATTTTGGCAATTTTAGCGAATTTTGAATATTTAAAATAGATTATTTTAAATAATATCGACGAGAAAATTTATTTTGAATAGAATTCGACGTATATATTATACGCTTCGTCGTTAGAATATAAATATTTATTTTAAATTAATAAATAGAATTGAAAATGGCGCGGTAGTTCGATAATTCGATTCCAAACTTCAATTGAACATACCGGGTGCAAAACAATCCGGATTTTAGTGAAACCAAAAACATTAGGATCTAATTGATGATATCTTTCCAACGAATCCGAAAAATCAAAATTTCATAGCGGGAATCAAAAGTTATGTCCAGTTGAAAATTCTGAATAGTCGCTATGGAATTCAGGCCCTTAAAAATAGAAATTTTGCAAACGACCTCGGATTTCGACGAAACCACTTTTGTTGGATCCGCAGTGTCGAATAATTGCTAGATTCCAAATTTCATAATTTTTAGAATCAATATGTGAGCGTGGCAAAGGAAAACGTGTTTGACCAGTTCCAGTTGATTTTAATCGACTGGAAAATGGCCATTTTTCCAACGGTCTCAGAATTCGACGAAACTAGTTTTATTAGGACCGTATCGTCAATACAAAGCTAGAAAATATTTTATGGAATTTTTCTAGTTAGTATGTGACCCCGGTAATTTGAAATGTACGTTTAAAATTCAATATAATGATTTAAATGAAAATTCAACGGAAACTGATCAAAACAATCGAATCAGCTTACGATACATATCCCATTGTGTTTAGAATGAGGGTAATTAGCTAAGGGCGACAGTCGTTGGGTCTCGATTGGTGTTGGAATTAAAAAGTCAACATTTTTTTAGAATAAAATAAATTAAATAATATATTTTCCATTTAAACCCCCCCTCCTTCTTCATTTCTGAACGAGGCTTCAAAAAAAAAAAAAAAAAAAAAGGGAGATCGACAGAAGAACGAAGCCGCCGCCCACGCTCGTCGCCTCCAACTTCGACCAGCCACCCTTTCCCCCCCCCCCCTCGGCGTCGATCACCGCAGCTACCCCCCCTCCACGCGCCGCGCGACGCAATCGAGCCCCCCTTTGCCCTAAACCACCTCGCCACCCCCCTGCGGCAACCGCAGTCGCCACCTCCGCCCCCCTAGACCAAATCGCCATCGCCCTGGAACCCTAGCCCGCCGCCCTGCTACCCCCAGCGAGCCCCTCCGACATCCGACGCCAGCGAACGCCCAAACCCCCGCCGATTGGAAAAGTAAGTTTTTATTTGTTTTAATTTTATTTATATCTTTTGTATATGGTTAACAAATAAAAATCAGTATTTTTATATATGAATTGGCATTTATAAAAGATGAAAATAAACTATATATGAAGATTTGATTTTTAGAATTGAAAAGATTATATTTTTATTTATAAAAATGTGATTTTTATATAAGGAAGAGGTAGAAAAGATTTTTATTCAATCAAAAATATGATTTTTATATTTTAAAGTATTAAAAATATAATCTTTATTATGTAGAGGATTAAAAATATAATTTTTGTATGATAGAAAGGTTCAAAATGTTATATTTATTCAAGTAGTAAGATAAAAAAATATCATCTTTATATGTGTAGAAAAATAAAAATGAGATTTTTATAAAGATGAAATCTTTAAATTTGAAAAGGCGAAATCTTTATTTTTGAAAAGGCGAAATCTTTATTTTAGAAAAGGCGAAATCTTTATTTTAGAAAAGGCGAAATCTTTATATGGAAAATAGCATGATAAAAATATAATTTTTATCTATATAACATAGTATTAAAAATTCGATTTTTATATATTGAATAACGAAGTAAAAATTCGATTTTTATATATTGAATAACGAAGTAAAAATTCGATTTTTATATATTGAATAACGAAGTAAAAATTCGATTTTTACATATGTAGTGGCTACAGCAACGAAGAAGACAAAAATGAGACAACGATGAAGATTTCTATCAAAGAAGAGTCAAGATGATTGGATAGCTATATGTGAGAATTTCTCACCTTTCAATTTCATTTTCTAATTATATATATACTAGGATGCAGACGGTGTTTAGTAGCACCCGACACAATCGTCCACAGACCATGGACTTGTTTGTTTGGTTGCAAAAATTAGTTAGGTTATTTGATCGAATTGAATTGGTTGGTGAAATGAATGGATTGATTGATGTGTGAATGGCGTGGGCCTTCACTAGACCGGGGATAAGGCTAGGCCTCGTCCCATTTCTAGTATCGTGCCGTTATGCCGCCGAAATTTTCTAAAATATGTTAGAAAAATAAAAATATCATTTTCATTGTGTAAATGAACTGAATAAAAATTCATGTGTTGAAATAAAATATTTTATCATTAAAAATATAATTTTTAACGTGAATGTGAATAAAATAAAATATTCATTTACAAACCGGACGGTTTGTTTATGTACACCTATTTAAAGGACATTGATTGGGACGATAAATTTCACACATCGCCCAACTGCACAAATAAAATATGTGTTTGATTGGTTGAAACCCCACACGGGTATTGGGATGAAATTTAAAGTTCACTCATCCTGATTGATGAAATATGTCGATCGATTGATTGACAGGCTGTTATAAGCGTTAGATATCTATATTTGATGCTTATACAGTGTAGTGCACTTTGGTTGATGGTTGATTATTTTTCAATGCTATTATATACATGTGATGTATGAAAATCCATATAATTAACATTATATGGTAATTGATTGGGCCTCATTCCAATTTGAAAAATAAAGAATATTATAAAATAAAGGTTCATGTGTTGACTGTACTCATCCGTTGAGATTAGTCATGTGTTGAACGAAATATTTTTATAATAAAAATTACATCTTTATCAATATATTATAAAGGTTCATGTGTTGACTGTACTCATCCGTTGAGATTAGTCATGTGTTGAACGAAATATTTTTAAAATAAAATCTACATCTTTATCATATATAAAATTAGAAACTGACTGGAAAATAGATAAGATGAGTGGTCTCCTGGATATTAATCTGATGTTGGTTTCGGCCTTCGGGGTTAATATTCAGGGAATCGTTCTCTTACTAATTTACGGTTGGAGTCTGATTTAATATCAAACGATAGATACCTTAATTTTCATAAAATATGTTAAATAACAAAAATAGTCACACGTGGACGGTACTCATTCGTTGAGATTAGTCGTGTGTTGACAAAAAGAAATATTTGAAATAGAATAAATAAAGCCGTGTTGATTAGTGATGCGCCATTTTGACGCGAACGATATTTATATCGATTACATTCGGAATTGAATATATAACGATTTCGAAATGAATTGAATATATAACGATTTCGAAATGAATTGAATATATAACGATTTCGAAATGAATTGAATATATAACGATTTCGAAATGAATTGAATATATAACGGATTTGATTTCAATTGAATATATAATGAATTGGATTCAAATAGAAAACGAAACGAATTTGATTTGAATAGAAATGAATTCTAAAACGAATTTATAAAGGAGAATTCAATTTTGATTTGAAATGAAATGGAAGTTGAAATTGCTTTTGAAACGAATTTAAAACTATTTATATAATTCGTTTTAAATAGGAATCGACGAAATATATATTATATATATTATATATATAATATAATGGCCTGAATAGAACGCGCCGCGCCGCGGCAGTTCGTAAATTTCGACCATTTATTTCAAACAGACATTACGGGAGATCCGACCGTCGGATCCTACTAAAACCGGAACCATTGGGTTCGTATCGAAAAGAGCTTTCTAACGAATATTAGAAATTTGAAATCTAACGGTTGGATTTGGGGATACGTCCAAATCAAATTTGAAAAAGGTCGCTGTAAGTGCAGTTCGATGGCCATTGTTGGAAATCGATTGTACGGGCCTTAATAAAATTATTAAAAATATCAATAATTTGAGTAAAATCATAAGAAATGATTTGGGAAAAATTAGGATGAAAAACTCCATATTTGAAAAGATAAAAATAAATTTTTATCGAAATGAACTAGATTGAACTAAATTTAAAACCCGATTTGTTTTTAAATAAATGAATTAGATTTAAAAAGGGGTTTTAAATAATCGGAATTTCTAATATATTTGATTGAATTTGAATTGGGTTTATCGTGAACAGTGTTTTAAATAACACTAGTTCTTTAAACCGATAACAAATAGAATGTGATTTGGGTTTGTCGTGAACTGTGTTTTAAATAACACCTAGTTCTTTAACCCAGTAAAGGAGTTCTAACAAATCTGCAATTAGATTGAAATGTGAATCTATAATCTAAATTATCAAATTTAGAAATGAGCGGGAATGGAGTATTACCAGTTTTGCTCCAAAGCAATAGTTAAATCTTTAATTAGATTTGAACGTGAAATGGTAATTAATTTTACCGATAACACCACGGTGTTAAATATGGAGTATTACCAGTTTTGCTTCATGGGATGAATAGGTTGGGATTGGGAAATAAAATAAATAATTACTTCGTTACGGTTCGCTAATCTCGACTAGTTGGAAAAACCATAATTTGGTTTTAAATGGCATCCAAAGGAAGATTTCAGGATAAATTTTAAAGAATTTATCTTGTATAAAATTAATGGGAACCTTTCCCTAAGAATGTGGAATTTAGAAACTAGCTGTAGGTTGGCTAAGAAGAATGGTTTCCTGGGTATTGATCTGATGTTGGTTTCGGCCTTCGGGGTTAATGTTTGGGAAATTGTTCTCTTGCTAATTTGCGGTTAGTGACTAATGAATTGGAATGAGGCGTATGTTGTGTTTGTGTAACATTTGTTTTTAATATACGCGGGTTGTTCGGAAAGGCCGGGTTTACACCCATTCTGAATAACCGATTCGACGATATGTCGAAGATGAAGACGGTGGTCGAAGACCGGAAGTCTTCACATCGTTTGGATAATTACTGACGATCCTGATTGGGCTGTACACCCAAGAGGATGGAAATAGTTGGTGGTCGTCCAGACGTACTTGGAGATGGATGGATATACGAGGAAAGTGCCTCCGGTTTCGTTCAGACCCAGAACGGACTTGTAAATGGATTGTGTGTCTGACATTGGATTTTATTCTGTGTTGATTGATTTCTATTAAATATATATCTGTTTGGCGGCGGAGAATTTATTATCTTGCTTAACGCCCTTCTCTGAGACGTACGAGCTTAGAGGTTATATATCGATAGATATCAATCGCATGGCATGAATTGCCTGTGTGGCATGCTGAGTTGCATGGATCAAGGCTTCTGTTGAAAAAGCAAAGTCTTGTGGTTGATGATCAAAGCACGCCTACGTGGCAGCTTTGTGAATAACGTGAATTCGCGAGCCTCACACCTCGGTATGAGTTAAAAACGGGATACGGACCGTTGGGAGAACACGACGTTTCTTTCTAGCTTCGGTGGTGTCAGTGACTTACCAGCCCTGGCATTTATATAATTTTCACCTTTGTGGTTGTTGGAATGAGGCGCCTCGATTATAGGTCTGTAAGGACCGGGAAACGTGTGTTCAGGCATAAATAATCCTCTAACGTAAGTGAGGACCGGCCCAACCGATCCAAGTGGCTGCCCAGAGTGTGTAGTCCTGACCATTTGCTAGAGTGTCTCGAACGCGGAGAGGAGCTTGCCCCTTGCCTCGACTCATGACGGAAATCCAATTTCCAATACGTGTGATTCGGTTTTAATTGTAGAACTAGTATGGCGACATAGTAGATGGTAGCTATGCCACCTATGATTTATATTTATGATTGAAATTGTTTTGACACTATACACTTATTATAGTATCAAATGATTTGTTTTAAACGTATCAAGCATGTTTGGCTGTTATAAGGTAAAACCCTATCCTCCGGCTTGCGTTGCATTGTGTGATGGGACCTGGGTCTTATAATAGCTTCATTTTTCGAAAAAGCATTGCGCTGTTTATTCTATGCACTGGTATTCTTGGGAGGAAACCCGTTCCGTGTTATACGACGTGGTCCCTTGAATTACTCTCTTTTAAAGTAAAGTTTAAATAACTGTTTTAGTTCTCACACCAGTCACATGACTGACCTGGAGTTTATTGTTTGAACCTAAACTCTGGGTGCCCCTATTTTCCGCACGGGCAGCTAGTAGTTTTGGTTTTGCAGATTTATATTCACAGGATCCTGGTTTACAGCTGGAATGATATCCGAAAAGATCTGTATCCGTATATCACCTTCAGTTGTGCTTTTTATTATTTTCCGCTGCTTTGTAATTTATTGTAATCTCTGATATTTATCGAATGTAATTTATTCATTTATACTCTGTATATTCTTGTAATCTGATGCATTGTTGTAATATACAATGAAATGTTCTTCTGTTTGTATTCTGATTTGTCCTGTTCTCAAACGATCAGGGGTTTCGAACGGTCTAGATCGGTTTAACGGCTGATTCGGACCGAGCGAAATTCCCGGCCGTCATAGAGGATATATTTCAAGCCTGAAGAATCTTGAGAGAACTAAATAAGTATTCAGAAAATAGTATAGTGGTATATATACATATTTGAATGGACCACATTTATAAAGAAGGCAAAGATGGAAAATTTAGATGTATGGAATTGACATCTTAAGGATTTGGATTGAACGTGCTAAGACTTCAGTAGTATTTAGACCATTTAATTGCAAGAAAAAATTTCCAAAATAATTTTAGGCTATTATCATTAGTCGTTCCCACGTATTGATTAGATAAGAGTATAAATATGATGAAAGTAATGAATCCCTGTTATGCATGAGATGTTGGGATTTAAAACCCTTGTTAAATTCTTAAGAAAAATGTGTAAATAAAGAAAGAACCTCATGGGGACATTCAACCTAGTGACTTACTACATATGAAATTTGGAAGTTGATAATGGAATTAGATTTATAGCCTACACAAAGGAACTCTATTGGTTTTAGAGTTTTTGGAAATTTAGCCTCATGGAATGCCACCTTTAAGAATTATAATGAGATATTGGAATTGCATTGACCTTTTTAGTCTAAATATGACCATTTTTTGGTTTGTTTAAAGGTATTTGTTTAATTTTTACAAGTTATCCCTTTTGTTGTTATTCAAAAAAAAGTGGGACTATATTTAAAATTATGAGGAATATGCTCAAAATGAAAAGGATGTGATGTGTAATTTTTCATGTTTGCACGCAAATTACACTGTCCATCCATAATAAAACAATACCCATTCCTTGTAATTTTAAACATTTCAATATTATTTCTGAGCAAATTTATGAAAATTTTAACAAAAGACCTTACTAGAATTTAATTTCCAACAAATTGGAGAATAAAAAAAATATCCTAGTCATAGTATAGATTAGACATTTATTTAGTTAGATCTAGAGGTTTAATTTAGGAAATTCTTTTTTGATCAAACTTCACATGAAGATTGGAGAACAAAATGAAGACAATCGAAGCTTTGGGAATAAAAGGAAGGGTATGTAGAATTATTTTCTTAGAAATATCAATGATAGTAATATTTATAGGATATCAGAATTGTCTTTTGGTAATTAGTGGGCACTCTTGGAGAACTTCAAGGATGCCACATTTATCACCAAAGTGTTGATGGAATAATCAGTGATAATTTCCTACTCGAACCAAATTTGTAGTTAAACTTTAAAAAAAGTCTAATTTGACTAGGTAGACTGTGTAGAATAATGAGTTGATATAATATTTTGGATTTATTTTTAAAAAACTTTATAGAGATATTATGAATAGGAACCCATCGAAGCTTTAGGTTTGATAAGATACCTCCACGGTATAGTGAATTTTTGGTAGGGCCTAATCAAGAAATGAGGACAAAGACGGAACCTCGGAAGTCTTGTTCCACCATAGATATTTCGGAGCACGAGATTTCAAGACTTCGTATTTTTAGATTGGTTCAGGTATAATAAAGAGAAAATTCAAGAGAAGGCGTGAAAATTAAAAAAAAAAAATTGTAGCCTCCCTCGAAAATTAAGGATTTTTGGTTGCTAGATTGTACACCCAAGTTATTTATAATTAATCTATAAACATCCATGACTCGTAGTGATTATGAACTGTAGACTTACTGAAGTGAGCTCAATCCTAAATTGTATCTGCAATAAGTGATGCAATATGTATGCAAAACACCTTAACATGCATATATCTCTATATGAGTGCGCTTGTGCAATTGTGTTGCATCCATCTCCTACCATTCTTTTATTCGAATTCGTGGTGAAATCCTACATCGTTTTCATATATAATATGCTGAAAATGGTCAATCTATGAAGAAGTAATGAACGAATGAACTTGGACCGTAAACGCAGGATATATATATATATATATATATATATATATATATAAGTAAATGGATAATTTATATATGTGTGTCCAAATTATAAATTATAATAAGTAGGGAGATTCAAATTTTGAATTTAAGATAAGATTAGGGGGACAAGGTATACTGCATACATAGAATAAGACTAAGAGATTAAGGAACGTATTAAATAAAAATTAACATCTCAGTAACGTAGCCCAATAAAGCTATGTTGTTAGGTCTTTTTTATGGATATATATAAATAAAAGGCATGGATTAATTCTAATTAATCCAGCGGTCTATGCTCACATGGGAATCTATATATAGCCCCTCCTATTTCACTATGAAACCCTAATCATTCTCTACCCCTGCCTCCATGCTACCTCTCCTCCATTGATAAAGTCCAGAGAAAATGAAAAGAATAGGGTAAAGATTTTATTCTATTTCTCTAACTCTATTTCTGATCCCTCTCCATTTTACTTCATATAAATTTAATATTATGGAATTCGGCATAAACATCTATATAGTAAAATCCCTTGGGTAGATAAACCAAGAGACAAAGAGCGGCTAGGATTTATTTCCACGAAGATGTCTGACGGTAGGATTTACACACCAAACGGTTGTTAATTCCCAAACAGAGCCATTAACATTGTCAGCCACGTTAACCTGTCTCTCCACCCATGATTAATTTCTCTCCATAATTAAAATTTTGTTCGCTTCTTCCGTCACGACTATTTTCTTCCTTTTATCTCATAGCCTCAATCTTACCTCTTCATAAATTAACCAAATCTCCATCCAACTTAACCCTAGAAAGCGCAAATAACCCATCTCTCTCTTTCACTACCAAATTAGTGAATTCCTCTAACTGTGCTGGAGAAGATCCATAAAATTGGAAACCTTTTGATGATAACAGTATGAAATTAGGGGACATATACAACTATTGCTCAATTGGACAGTTATATTTTGAATGGAGATACCTTATTTGAGAGACAAGAGGTAACTTCAAGTTCTTTTTGTTGATTTATCTATTTTTATTTGGGCAGTAAAGTTCAAGGCTGCGACTAATGATGCAATTTTATTCGAGCTACGTTAATTATTTAGACGATTGACCGACTGGAGAAGAAGGAAGAAAGGTATACAAATGAAAAGAAAATGGCAAAGGAATTTAAGGGGGGCACAGATTCTTCTTCAATGTCGCGATATTTTATGAAACACCCCTCCTTCGTTAAGGTCACTCACAAAGGGAATACCTTAACTCCGGTGGAGCATTATAGGTAAAAGATACAGATAATTAACAAGACAACATATAAATAGCGAAAAAACTAAATTTATTTCATAAATACGTGGTTCAGTTAAAACATTACAACAACTGTTTCCAACCAACTTCCAAATTATTACAACAAAATCTCTGTCTTGAATTAAAACATAAAGAAGCACTAAAACAACAGTAAGGCTGCATAAATCCCCAATAAGAGAGTATCCAAAGCCATAGCCCAAGGAAAAAGATTCCAAGCAATACATCCACTCTCTTCAAGCTGGAAATGATCTGATCTAAGCTGAAGTATTCCCTCCCTGTGGACCTGGGGGAAGGGGGGAAACGGAAGAAAAGAAGACGAAAGAAAATGGGTCAGACATGAGTCTGGTAAGTCCAAAAATTATTTAGCATGTAAACAATAAAAAGGATTATGACTTGAATAAACTAAATCTAGGACAACATCCTAGGAATAAGATAATAAGACTGAATATGCTATTGCACTCATTTCTACTTCTCTGCACCTCCATACAAGTGTTTCAACTAGCATCATGTGTTCAAGGTAAATGATCCCTTTTTTATCGATCGGCTACTACTCCCATACGTTTACCACTTGTGTCACTCGGCCCCGCATGATTGTAGATACCTGTGTTGGTCCAACCATGGGGTGTATCAAATCCTATGATGGCAACACGACACAATTCAAGGTGCACATAGTATAACTACTGATGCTCAGTGCCTGCTTTTTCCACTCCGGAGTACGCGCACGACCGCACTCCATTGGAACCTACACTGACGCACCACCCGCCGTTGTTTTGACCTCTTATAATCAGCCTAGTAATCATGCCCCACCCTGCCTAGTTCAGGGTACCATGATACATCTATGTGGGTTAATTCTGAAATGGGTCCCCGTTACTAGGGCTTCCTAATCAGCATGTTAAAATGGTTAGGTGTTCTCAAATTAACCTAACCTTACCCATCAGTTTAGTTAACATGTTGCATTGGTTAAGTGTTGCCTTAATTAACTTAACCCTACCATTCTTGTCTTAGCTTTAATTCATTCATTAAAGCACCAACCACTCACATTAGACATGTATTATTGTGGTTGCTGAATGTGCCTGTCGGTTCTGGGCAGTCTTACACCGCAACTCAACCTAACCACGGGTTCTTTTGGGCTTGATGCACTAACCTCTCACATTAGATATATATTATTACAGTTGCTTGATGTGCCGGTTGGTTCCGGGCAGTCTTATACCGTAACTCAATTTAACCTTGGGTTAGGCATATTCAACTTTTTCTTAATTTACATATTTATCTTTCAAAATTTATATGTAAATTTATCCACAATTATTGCCATTCAAGTCATGCCCCATTTACCCTCTAAATCATATTTTCAATTTTTGATATATAAATTATACCATTTTAATGCCACTAACCATTCATTTATTTATGGGCCAATTTATACTAATAATAATAATTTCTAAGGTTTTCCCAACGTTACCCACATCATACATTCGAAAAATTCATATACAATGTTAGGCTCGTAACTTAGCCTAACTTATAAAAGGGGAAAGAAGGGAGCATGTACCATTCACACAACATAAAATAATAAGGAACTAACTAAACATGTGTCATGTAAATATGGCATAAAATAATGAACTTGCATTTTTGGATCCAACTAACATGAGTCTTTAAGCATATGAAACTACCCAAATCCAACTAGGCATGTAAATGTAAACTTTTATTTTGGGTCCAATGAACATAAATCATAAGCATATAGAATTACACAAGTTCAACTAGACATGTGAATGTGAACTTTTAATTTGGATCCAATAATCATGAATCTTAAACATATGTAATTACACAAGTTTAACAAGGCATGTAAATATGAACTTTTATTTTGGATCCAACAAATATGAATCTTAAGCATATTGTTTTACACAAGTTCAACTTAGCATGTGAGTGTGAACTTTAATCTTGGATCCAATTTTCATAGATCTAAATGTAAATCTAAACATAATACATGTCTTGCCCTAACAACTTGCATGTAAAATAACATGAATGAGTCACCAATTTTACATGATTGGTTTATATCAACATAATAACCACATAGCCTAACAACTTGTGTGTTACATAACATGAATAAGTCAACAAACTTTACATAATACATGATTGGTTTAACTCCAACATAATAACCACAATAGTCTCATAAGCATACACGATAGATTCGTTACAAGAATAGGCATGAATCTGCATCATCATTATCTTACAACTAGGAATAACGCTAGTTTTCATTTTATTACAAATCATAACTTCTAATCATTCACATCTAAATAATAATAGGACTTACAAACAAAAGAAAGTCTTGTTCTCTGGGATTTGTTTTCTGAATTTGAAAAGCAATCCCTTGAAGAAGACTATCAATTCTCTAAATTAGTTTTGATTCGTAGCTTTTGACTTGTTCTCTAATTGAAGAAGAAATAGTGGCTAGGCTAGAACGATCATGGACAGCAAGGTGGCTCCTTGGAATGAATTTGTGTGATTTAGGGTTTTAGGATTAGGGTTGCTTTTATAGAAGTTTAATCTTATGTAAGCCGTCAGATCATTCTAGGTGCAATCACAACCATCCAGACTAGATAGAGTTATCCAGAATTGCCACCTATGCCCTAGTGACTCAGCAACAGGTTAGAAAAGACTCAGAAACTAGTCAGAATTGTCACTATTTTGGATCTGGGCGAGGGGGGTAGGTCGACCCCCTGGCCGACCTGTATAGGGGAGGTCGACCCCTTGGTCGATCTGGCCTAGTCGGGAGAAATCCTGCCCAGCCCGCTTTTTTGCTTTTCGTTTGAATTTTGAATTTTTAACTGAACTATTTTTAATTTATATAAATTTCTGAAACTTCTGAGGGCCATAAATTCCTCATATGAAGTCCGATTTACGAAAACTTGGACTCTATTCCAAGCAGAATTTTGAGACGAATGCAATGGCGTAACCCGTTTCCCTTAATTCTCACTTTAAAATTAAGTATTCTTTAATTCTTCTTTTATTAGACACAGAAAATTCAGGGTATTACATTCTCCCCTCCTTAAAGGTTTTCGTCCCCGAAATCTTCAAGTCAAGAAGAATGTATGTCCTACCATCCAATCGTCCATCTACTCAACCATCAAACACATGCATCCGTTGTCCTTAAAAGACTTCTAATGCTTTCATGATCATATGCATAGTGTGTGTACATGTCCTTATCTAGTGCAAAATCAGGCGGTCTACTGATTCAGTTGACCTCCTTAATGTGAATTATGTCAGTGCTATGAGTCGATTATTCATGCAATTATTCCTAATCATACTTTCTACATGAGTTCTCAATCATTCATACAAATGCAATGTCCATATGATAAGACATCAAGTTCGAATCCATATACAAATACATATATGCATATGCAATATAAAAGTGACTGAGCTGATCTAGTACCTAATGTGTGTGTATATGCATCCACGAGAAACCACTAGCAACCACTTGCAACCACTCGCAACCATCAATCATAACATGTTTCAAACACATGTTTACATCCATTGGTTTCTACCTGAGGATAAAGAATAGGATCGAGGAGATATACTTACAAGATAGATATAAACATGAATAAACTTATTGAAAAAGAGATCAAGGAGGTACCCTAAAAAGAAAAGGGTAGGCTGCGCGTATTTTTCTCTCAATTTCCCAAGTCGCGTCTTCTTCAGCATCACTCCATTGAACTTTAATAAGCTTAACTTCTTGTTTGCGTAGCTTTTTGACTTCCATACCCAAGGTACGAGTTGGAACTCTTCTCACAGTTGCTTCTTGTTCGACTTCTACTTCCTCTAGTATACTTGGCTCCACAACTTTCGCAGACTCATGTAAGCACTTTTGTAGTTAAGAAACATGAAAAACATTATGAACTCTAGCTAGTCTTTCGGGTAGCTCTACTCTGTAAGCCATCGTCCCAACCCTTTTAATGATAGGAAATTGTCCTACAAATCTTGGTGCTAGCTTTCCTACGGACCCAAAGCGAATGACATTCCTCAAAGGAGATACTTTAAGGAACACCTTATCTCCAACCCCAAACTCAAGGTCGGTCCTTCTTCTGTCTGCGTAGGACTTCTTTCTATGTTGTGCAACCTTCATCCGTCTTCTTATCAAGTCCACCTTTTTTGAGGTTTCTCTAATCATGTCTAGCCCAAGTACGAGCTTGTCTGTAGACTCCCACCAACAAATTGAATATCGACGTGGTCTTCCATATAAAGCTTCGAAGGGTGCCATGCCTATGGTGGCTTGGTAGCTATTGTTGTAAGCGAATTCCACCAAAGGAAGATGATCTTCACATGTTCCTCCAAAATCGAGAATGCACAATCTAAAGAGGTCTTCCAATACTCTGTTCACCCTTTCCGTCTGACCATCGGCTTGGGGGTGATAGGCCGTGCTTAAGCATAATTGTTTGCCTGCAGCCTCCTGCAAACTCTCCAAAACTCGCTCGTAAAGATAGGATCTCGATCACTCACTATGCTGGAGGTATCCCGTGGAGTCGAACAATCTCTTTAAGATAAATGGATGCTAGGGACGAGGCAGTCCTTCTAATCTTAACAGGTATAAAGTGAGCACTTTTAGTGAGCCTGTCCACTATTACCCAAATATTGGTATTGCCCCTTCTTGACCTAAGCAACCGATCAACAAAGTCCATCGAAATGCTATCCCATTTCCACTGTGGGACCTCTAGAGGATGAAGCAGACCACCAGGCTTCTTCTGCTCCGCTTTGACTTGCTGGCATATGTAGAACTTAGTGATGAACTCAGCTACATCCTTCTTCATGCCATTCCAAAAGAAAACCCTTTTTATGTCTTTATACATCTTATCTCCACCTAGGTGTATGGTCAGCTTAGAATGGTGTGCTTCCTCGAGAACCATCTTCACCAAATCCCTTGCTTGTGGGACGCATAACCTTCCATCCTGTCTCAACCAACTCTTATCATCAATGGAGTATCTATTGAGGTGACTAGAAGTCTCACCCCTAACTAGCTTATCCATCATATCAACTAGCTGAGGGTCTTCCCGTTGCATGGCTCCTATTGAGTCCAATGAGTAGGCCGCACCTTTAGTGATCCTAACAGACCAGGTACAATTTCAGAGGAGGATCTAAAGTTAAAGTTGTCTATGTACTCCAAGCTTTGCCTTTCTACGAAGAGAGGACATAATGTCAGCTTCTTTCTACTCAAGGCATCTGCTACTACATTGCCCTTGCCAAGGGTACAGGAAATCTCAAAATCATATGAGGCCAAAAATTCCATCCACCTTTGTTGTCTTAAGTTGAGATCTTTCTGTGAGAAAAGGTACTTTAATGATTTATGGTCAGTAAACAATTTAAACCTTTCTCCTAGTAGATAATGACGCCATGACTTAAGAGCGAAAACAATGGCAGCTAGCTCCAAATCATGAGTTAGGTAGTTCTTCTCATGTGCCTTCAAATGCCTTCCCCCATAACAAACTACCTTGCCTTCTTGCATCAAGACAATGCCTTATTCTGTACCGCATGCGTCTGTGTATATGATAAACATTTTGCTCCCATCAGGCAATGTCAGAACTGGGGCTGTTGTTAGAGCCCTTTTCAAACGTTGTAAAGTAATATCGCAGTCCAAATCCCAAATGAAAGTTAGGTTCTTCTTTGTCAATCTTGTGAGTGGGGATGAGATTTTCGCAAAGTCTTTAATGAACTTTCGGTAAAAATCCGCTAGCCCGAGAATGCTTTGGACTTCGGTTGCATTCCGTGGAACTTTCCAATCTTGCACCGCCACTACTTTTGCGGGGTCCACCGCTATCACCTCTTTGGACAACACGTTTCCAAGAAACCTCACTTCTTCTCTCCAAAAATGGCACTTGGAGAATTTGGCTTCTAGCTGATGTGCACGAAGAGTATCCATGACTTCCCTTAAATGCAAAGCATGCTCTTCTTCATTCTTTGAGAAAATCAAAATGTCATCTACGAAGACCACCACGAACTTATTAAGGAAATCCCTGAACACCCTGCTCATCAAATCAACGAAATAAGCAGGTGCGTTTGTCAAGCCGAAAGGCATGACAAGCCATTTGAAGAAACCATCCGGGGTTCTGAACATGGTCTTATCAATGTTGTCTTCAGCCACTCTTAGCAGATGAAACCCGGTAGCTAGATCTAGTTGGGAGAAAACCGATGCACCTACAAGCTGATCAAACAAGTCGTCTATTCTTGGAAGTGGGTGTCTATTCTTCTTGGTCAGCTTGTTTAGCTCCCTATAATCAACGCATAGGCGAAGTGAACCATCCACTTTGATTGTGAATACTACTGGAGCACCCCATTCAAAAATAATATGTCTTATAAACCCTTTTTCGGGCAGCTCTTTAACTTGCTTGCTGAGCTCTTATCTCTCCCTTGGAGCCATGTGTCTACCGGGTAGAGCTACGGGTTTTGCATTATCAACAAGGTATATGAGAAAGTCTATCTCCCGCTTCGTAGGTAAGCCCTTCATCTCTTCGAATACATCTGAGTATTCACGAACTACTCTAACAGACTGTAAGTTTTCAACAGACGCATCAAGAGATACTAGGTAGCTAAGCATAACAGAGTTTATGGGATTATAAGAGATTCCGAGAGTGTTACCAAGGGGAGTCATAAGTCTAACCACTCTCTTTTCACAATCGAGTATGGCACCATTACTGGATAACCTCCATGCCTAAAATCAATCCATAGCCCGTGAAGCCCAAAACATAGGCATTACATCTAAACCCAAAGCTTAGTACAGAAATTTCCAAATCCAAACAAATCATAGACAAATAGGCCGAGCCCCCAATTGGACTTGAAACAACTAAGGGATCCTCTACTATACTGGTGTCTAGGTGTAGAGATTCAACTAAAGCAGTGGATATAAAAGAGTACGAAGCGCCAGAATCAAAGAGTGTATGAACAGGATGATCAAAAAGATAAACTAAACTCTCAACAGAAATATTTCTACCTCGTTCTTACGGAGGTGCCGAGCATGAACCTGCCCTCTAGAAGTAGATCCAGTCCTTTTCCCTTGCCCTTGCTTTCTTGGGCAGTCCTTAGCCATGTGTCCTGTCTCGCCACAGCGAAAACAGCCACCCATGTTTCCCTTTTTCTTCCTGCAGTCCTTAATCAAATGTCCAGGAATGACAAAAAAATTACACTTCCTCTTGTCATGGGGTTTTTTGTTCTTCCCGCCCTTCTTTGAGTCTGTCTTCTTATTCTGGGATCCCTCTACTTTCTTTTTTTGAGGTACTTCCACCTTTACCTTTTTCTTGCCATCCTTGTCTTCCTTCTGTCGCAGTGCCATGTCCACCAGTCCCTCATAAGTTGCAACCATAGGTATATGGGACATAGTTAGGCTATGCAGTAGCTCATTCAACCCTTTAACAAAACAGAGACCCTTCTTATGAGGAGTTTTCACTAACTCCAGTCCGAATCTAGCCAGCTGGTTGAATTGGTTGACGTATTCCTTGACCGACATACTTGCTTGTTTGAGAGCTAAGAATTTCTCCATCTATAGGCTACGTTCAGCTTGTGAGAGGAATTTCATTTCAAACCTCATTCTGAAATCCTCCCAAGTTTCAACTGGTCTCTCAGCATTAGTGACTTCCCACCAATAAGAGGCTTTGTCTTTAAGAAACCACACAACCAACTGTATCTTCTGCCTATCGTCCACTTCGAAGATAACAAATAGATCCTCGGTTTCTTTGAGCCAGTCTCTTGCTTCTACGTATGACTCGGTTCCATTAAAGTTCTTTCCATCCACGGCTCGAAAATCCCTACATATCTTGGAGAAAGCGTTTGCACGAGGAGGAGGAGGAGGAGGGGGAGGAACAACTGTGACTAGGGGAGCAGTAACGTCTGTTGGGCCTGCATCACTAGCCCTAGCCTCTAGATACCTTCTGAACCAGCCAGGTACCGGTACACCCTCTGGAAGGTTAAGATCCCCAAACATGCTGAAATGAAAAAGAAAACGATTCAAAACAAAGGATAGGAAGATAGTGCATATGGCTTTGGGGGGGATTATGCCCTTTTTAAAACAACACTTTTTCTTGAAAATGCTTCTTTAAACTTCTTTTTGAAAATTAGTTTCCAAAAAATTTATCTGATCTGGCAACCATCAGCTCTGATACCAAGTGAAACACCCCGTCTTCGTTAAGGTCACTCACAAAGGGAATGCCTTAACTCCAATGGAGCATTATAGGTAAAAGATACAGGTAATTAACAAGACAGACATATAAACAACGGAAAAACTAAATTTATTTCATAAATACGTGGTTAAGTTAAAACATTACAACAACTTTCTCGAACCAACTACCAAATATTATAACAAAATCTTTGTCTTGAATTAAAACATAAAGAAGCAATAAAACAAAACAGTAAGGCCGCATAAATCCCCAATAAGAGAGTATCCAAAGCCATAGCCCAAGGAAAAAGATTCCAAGCAATACATCCACTCTCTTCAAGCTGGAAATGATCTGATCTAAGCTGAAGTATTCCCACCCTGTGGACCGGGGGGGGGGGAGGAACAGAAGAAAAGAAGATGAAAGAAAATGGGTCAGACATGAGTCTGGTAAGTCCAGTGATTATTTAGCAAGTAAACAAGAAAAAGGATTATGACTTGAATAAACTAAATCTAGGACAACATCCTAGGAATAAGATAATAAGACTAAATATGCTATCGCACCCATTTCTACTTCTCTACACCTCCTTACAAGTGTTTCAACTAGCATCATGTGTTCAAGATGAATGATCCCCCTTTTTATCTACCGGCTCCTACTCGCATACGTTTACCACTTGTGTCATTCGGCCCCGCATGATTGTAGATACCTGTGTTGGTCCCACCATGGGGTGTATCAAATCCTATGGTTGCAACCTGACACAATTCAAGGTGCACAGAGTATAACTACTGATGCCCAGTGCCTGCTTTTTCCACTCCGGAGTACGTGCACGACCATAGTCCATCGGAACCTACACTAACGCACCACCCGCCGTTGTTTTGACCATTTATAATTAGCCCAGTAATCGTGCCCCACCCTGCCTAGTTCAGGGTACCATGATACATCTATGTGAGTTACTGCTGAAATGGGTCCCCGTTACTAGGGTTTCCTAATCAACATTTTAAAATGGTTAAGTGTTCTCAAATTAACCTAACCCCAACCATTAGTTTAGTTAACATGTTGCATTGGTTAAGTGTTTCCTTAATTAAGTTAACCCTACCATTCTTTTCTTAGCTTTAATTCATTCATTAAAGCACAAACCACTCACATTAGATATGTATTGTTGTGATTACTGGATGTGCCGATCGGTTCTGGCCAGTCTTACACCGCAACTCAACCTAACCTCGGGTTCTTTTGGGCTTGATGCATTAACCTCTCACATTAGATATATATTGTTATGGTTGCTGGATGTGCCGGTCGATCCCGGACAGTCTTACACCGTAACTCAATCTAACCTCGAGTTAGGTATATTCGTCTTTTTCTTAATTTGCATATTTATCTTTCAAATTTATATGTAAATTTATCCACAATTATTGCCATTCAAGACATGCCCCATTTACCCTCTAAATCATATTTTCAATTTTTGGTATACAAACTATACCATTTTTATGCCACTAACCATTCATTTATTTATGGGCCAATTTATGCCAAAAATAATGATTTCTAAGGTTTTCCTAACGTGACCCCCGTCATACATTCACAAAATTCACATAGAATGTTAGGCTCATAACTTAGCCTAACTTACAAAAGGGGAAAGAAGGGAGCGTGTACCATTCACACAACATAAAATAATAAGGAACTAACTAAACATGTGTCATGTAAATGTGGCATGAAATAATGAACTTGCATTTTTGGATCCAACTAACATGAGTCTTTAAGCATATGAAATTACCCAAATCCAACTAGGCATGTAAATGTAAACTTTTATTTTGGGTCCAATGAACATAAACCTTAAGCATATAGAATTACACAAGTTCAAGTAGACATGTGAATGTGAACTTTTAATTTGGATCCAATAATCATAAATCTTAAACACAAGGAATTACACAAGTTTAAAAAGGCATGTAAATATGAACTTTTATTTTGGATCCAACAAACATAAATCTTAATCATATGGTTTTACACTAGTTCAACTAGGCATGTGAGTGTGAACTTTAATCTTGGATCCAATTTTCATAGATCTAAATTTAAATCAAAACATAATACATGTCTTGGCCTAACAACTTGCATGTAACGTAACATGAATGAGTCATCAATTTTACATGATTGGTTTACATCAACATAATAACCACATAGCCTAACAACTTGCATGTTACATAACATGAATTAGTCACCAAACTATACATAATACGTGATTGGTTTAATACCAACATAATAACCACAATAGTCTCATAAGCATATACGGTAGAATCGTTACAAGAATAGGCATGAATCAGCATCATCATTATCTTACAACTAGGAATAACGCATCTCATTTTATTACAAATCATAACTTTTAATCGTTCACATCTAAATAATAAAATGACTTACAAATAAAAGAAAGTCTTGTTTTCTAGGATCTGTTTTCTGAATTTGAAAAGCAATCCCTTGAAGAAGACTATCTGCAATAACCCGGAAATCCAAGCCAATTTAAAATTTTATTTTGGAAATTTTATTGAATTTTGGACATTTAAAATGAATTATTTTAAATAATAAAGACGAGAAATTTATTTTGAGTAGAATTCGAACATATATATTTATTTGAATCGTTGTTAGAATATAAATATTTTATTTTAATTTTAAAAGGAATTGAAAATGGCGCGGTAGTTTGAAAATTCGATTTCAAAGTTCAAATGAATGTGCCCGATTCAAAATAAGCCAGATTTTGGCGAAACCAAAAATATTTGAATCTATTTGAGAATATCTTTCCAACGAATCCGAAAAATTGAAATTTCATAGCGGGGATAGAAAGTTATGCCTAGTTGAAAATTCAGAATAGTCGTTATGAAATTCTAGCCCTTAAAAATGGAAATTTTGCAAACGGCCTCGATTTTCGACGAAACCACTTTTGTTAGATCCTTGATGTCAAGTTATTTCTAGATTCCAAAATTCGTTATTTTTCGAATCAATATGTGAGCGTGGCAAAGGAAAACGCGTTTGACCAGTTTTAGTTGAATTTAATCGACTGGAAAATGGCCATTTTTCAAACGGTCTCAAAATCTGACAAAATAAGTTTTGTTAGAACCGTATCGTCAATACGAAGCTAGAAAATTTGTTTTGGGAATTTTTAGAGTATGAGGCCCCAGTAAATTGAAATGCACGTTCAAATTCAATATATAAATCTATATTTTGATTTTGATGGAAACTGACCGAAACAGCCGAACTGGGTTACGATACATATCCCATTGTGTTCGGAATAGGGCTAATTAGCTAAGGACGACAGTCGTTGGGCCTCGTTTGGGGTCCAAATGGAAAGTCAACTTTAATAGATAATTAAATTAAATTATATATATTATTACACCTACTACCCTCCTCCCTCTCTTCATTTTAAACTGAAATAAAAAAAATTCAAAAGGGGAAACGCGACGCCCTCAGCCCAGACCCGTCGTCGCCCCCCCAAGGCGGCGCCGCCCACTGCCGCTCCGGCAAGGTCCCCATTTCCTCGATCCACGAAGACCCCCCCCCCCCCCCCGGTTCGATTTCCCGTGAGCCCCTCCCCCCGAAAACCCTAGCTGAATCAAATCGCCGCCATAGCCCTGTAGCCACCAACCGCCGGTGGTACAAACCCCCACCTCCGGTGAACCATGCAATAGCCCTCCCCTCTCCACACAGCGTCCTGTATGTTTCTGATTATCTAATTTTGTTTACTTATTTGGGATAATCAGTTTTAAAAGATAAAAATCAGATAAGTATATAGGATAGCATTGTAAATAAAGTTAAGATTTTTATTATAATAAAGTTAAGATTTTTACTATAACAAAGACGAGATTTTTATTTATTAAAAATTTGATTTTTATCGCATATAAAAATTTGGGATTTTATAATGAAAATATGATTTTTGTGGTACGAACATCGAAATAAAAATACAATTTTTATTATATATTTAGCGGATTAAAAACAGATTTTTTATATAATAGAGAATACAAAAATATGATTTTCATATATGTAGCTACGAAGAACAGAAGTGATTTTGATTTATATGAAGTTAGCATATAAAAGAAGTGATTTTTATTTATATGATTAGCATATAAAGATGGGATTTTTAATTATATAAAGATTTAATTTTTAGTTAAGAAAGCTCATATTTTTATATAAGGGAAGTTTATATTTTTATATACGAATTGGCGATGTAAAAATATGATTTTTATAAATGAAACTGAATAATAAAAATGTGATTTTTATTATGAACAGCGTGAAAAAGATAGCGCTGGAAATAACAGGCGAATTCAAACAGTTCAGAAATTCAGAAATATAGAATGGAGGAGTGGATCCCAAAGGTGGGAACTCCTCACTTTTATTTAGATTTCTAGTTGAAATATATACTAGGATGCAGACAGTGCTTAGCAGCAACCGACACCCGTCGTCCACAGACCATGGATGACTTATTTGTTTATTTTTGTGTTGTGAAACTTGACCGTTGATTGTGATGTGTGATATATATATATTCTTGTGTTGAAATAAAATATATATATTCATGTGTTGAAATAAAATATATATATTCATGTGTTGAAATAAAATATATATATATTCATGTATTGAAATAAAATATATATTCTTGTGTTGAAATAAAATATATATTCATGTGTTGAAGTAAAATAAATATTCATTTACAAATCGACGATTTGTTTATGTACACCGATTTGACTGATATTGATTGGTACGATAAATTTTACACATCGCCCAACTGCACGAATAAAAATCTGTGTTTGTTGATTTGAAACCCCACACGGGTATTGCGATGATATTTGACGTACACTAATCCCGATTGTTTAGTTGTATGTAAATCGATGGGTTGACAGACTGTGTAAGCGTTAATTGTTGATATGTAATGCTTATGCAGTTGTGTGGTGCACTCTGGATGATGGTTGATGATTTATCGTTGCTATTATATACATGTGTTGTAGGGAATCCATATAATTAACGTTATATGGTAATTGATTGGGCCTCATTCCAATTTGGAAAATAAGGAATATTAAAAGAAAATTCATGTGTTGAATAGAAAGAATATTCATGTGTTGAATAGAATAAATATTCATATGTTGAATAAAAATATATATTCATGTGTTGAAGAAAATATTCATTTGTTGAATAGAATAACGAAGTTATTGAAATATATAAAGCCGTGTTGGTTAGATTGACGCCATTTTGATGTGAACGATATTTATATCGGTTTTATTCATTTTTATAATGAATATAGAAAAGGAAGTGATTTCAAAATATAACGTTTTGAAAATATTATCATTTATAGATTAATGATATGGAATATTCAATTTTGATTAGAAATTGAATATGAAGTTGAAATCGTTTTGTAAACGAATTTAAAACGGTTTTTAAAATACGTTTTGAAAGGAAATCGACGAAATATATATAATATTATATATATATATAATGGCCTGAATAGAATGCACCGCGCTGCGGCAGTTCGCGAATTTCGACCATTGACTTTGAATTGACGTTGCGGGAGATCCGACCGTCGGATTCTCCTAAAACCGGAATCGTTGGGTTCGTATCGAAAAGAGCTTCCTAACGAATATAAGAAATTAGAAATCTAACAGTTGGATTTGTAATTATGTCCAAATCAAATTCGGAAAAGGTCGCTGTAAGTGCAGTTCTATGGCCGTTGATGGAAATCGATCGTATGTCCCTTGATAAAATTATTAAAATTATCAATAATTAGTGTAAAATCGTAAGAAATGATTTGTGAAGAATTGGGATGAAAAATTCCATATTTGAAAAGATATAAATGGATTTTTTTTATTAAAATGAACCTGTTTTGAACTAGAATTATAATCCTATTTATTTTTAAAATAAATAAAATGGATTTGAAATGGTTTTTGAAAATAACCAAAATCTCCAATAATTGAATTGGAATGGATTTGAATCGAAATTGTCTTTGGAATATTTCAATGTTGGATTTCGTGATTATACAGATATTTTTATGGAAATTTGAAAGATATATTAATATCGTTATTTCCAATACGATATTTGTTGGTCGTAGAATTTGATATTGAATATAAGCCGATATATTTTTCTATTCAGAGCCTTGTATTTAATATCAAATGTGATTTGGGTTTGTCGTGAATGGTGTCTTCATTAACACTGTTCTTAAACCCAGTTGAGAAAAAGATTAAATCTTTTTATTTAGATTTAATGAAATATGCCAATTAAATGGTATTTAATTGGAATTGAATTGAAATTGATTTTTGGGTTTATTGTGAACAGTGTTTTAAATAACACTTGTTCTTTAACCCGATAATTAATGAATGTGATTTTGGGTTTATCGTGGACCGTGTTTTAAATGACATTGGTTCTTTAACCCAGTTAAAGACAGGATGTGATTTCCCAAGTTAAATAATCATTGATAGTGATTATTGGGAAGATTAAAACCAAGTGGTGTTATAATGAATCTTTAATTAGATTGAAATAATCGAGAATGGAGTACCACCAGTTTTGCTCTATGCGATAGTTAAATCTTTAATTAGATTTGAACGTGAAATTGTAATTGAATTTACCGATAACACCATGGTGTAAGATATGAAGTATGACCAGTTTTACTTCATGGGGTGAATAGGTTGGGATTGGCAAATAAAATAAATGATTACTTCGGTGTGGTTCGCAAATCCCGACTAGTTTGAATTGATATTCAAAGGAAGATTAAAGAATAAATTTAAAGAATTTATCTTTGATAAAATTAATGGAAACCTTTCCCAAAGTATAAGAATATTTGAATAAAAGAATATTCTGAATTGGAATGAGGCGTATGTTGTGTTTGTGTAACACTTGTTTATTATATACGCGAGTTATTCAGAAAGACCGGGTTTATCCCATTCTGAATAACTGATTCGATGTGGTGTCGAGGATGAAGGCGGTGGTTGATGACCGGAGGTCTTCACATCCTTTGGTGATTACTGATGATCTTGATTGGGCTGTACACCAAAGAGGAGGGAATCAGTTGGTGATCGTCCAGATGTACTTGGAGATCGATGGATATGCGAGGTACAAGGTGCCTCCTGTTTCGTTCAGACCTAGAATGGACTTGTAAATGGACTGTGTGTCTGACATTGGATTTTATTCTGTGTGATTGATTTCTATTAAATATATATCTGTTTGGTGGTGGAGAATTTATTCTCTTGCTTAACGCCCTTCTCTGAGACGTACGAGCTCAGGGGTTATATATTGATGGATATCAATCGCATGGAGTGAATTGCCTGTGTGGCATGCCTAAGTGGCAAATGATTAAGGCTTTTGTTGAAAAGAAGAGTCTTGTAGTTGATGATCAAAGCACGGCCTGTGTGGCATAGCTTTGTGTAGCGTTGATTCGCGAGCCTCACACCCCGGTTGTGAACCAGAAACGAAAGAAGGATCCAGGGAGGGCATGCGTTTCTTTCTAGCTAGGGTGGTGTCAGTGACCTACCAGCCCTGACATTTATATTATTTTCACCTGTGTGGTTGTTGCTATTGCGAGGCGCCTCGGATATATCAGTGACTGTGTGGAGCCGATGGAGTCATTTGGCTCATTTACGTCCCAAAGGGCAGGGAAACGCAGTGTTCAGGCATTTTAATCCACATCTGTAACACCCCACATCCATTAATGTCACTCACAAAGGGAATGCATTAACTTCTATGGAGCGTTTTAAGTGTGTATAGAACAGAAACTTAACAACAAGACAGATATAAACAATACTTAAAAATTTAAAACTTTATTCATTGCAGCGGTAAACACATGGGTTTGAGTATGTCATCAAAACCAGAGTCAAAGTACATGATATCCATCTTGACTAAATCAGAGTACATAAATTGAAAGACATAACCCCAATACCAAATAGCCATAAACAAGATAGGCTGAACTTTTACTTCAGCGATCCAAGCAACTTCTAAAAGCAAGAGATACAGCTGTCCAAAATCAAGCTCCACTGGCGTTACTTCCACCCTGAGCACTTGGGGGAGGGAAAGGAAGAAAAGAGGTGGAAACAAAGGGGGTCAGACATAAAGTCCGGCGAGTGCGATAACTTTAACAATATAATTACCAAAATAATCAGGCTAAGGCATAAGTTGGAAAATAAGGAAATGATTGTGAACAATTGAGTAAGACAGAGTAAACAAGGAAACAAGATGAACAAAGATAACGTTAAAGGCGCACCTAAACGCTATAAGATAATTACTACACTGCACCACACCAAACACCCTAAAAGTTGATCCCGCCTACTAGACTTTAATAATGGTAATGGTAGTTTCGTGTACCCCTAGTTTCCTTCATAGGTGCCGCCTGCCCCTACCTCCACTAGGTGTACACATTACCCCCATGCGATCGGCTCCCTAACTCGTAGATACCCGTGATGGCCCCACAGTGTGGTGTATCACTCCCCAAAGTGGCAACCGATACCACCAACAATGCACGGCTTATACCTACACGATGCAACAACATCTTACCTACTAGCCCGGGCCCACACACGCACATGAACCCGTTGGACTTGCGTTGCCACCGCTAACCCATTTTGGCCTCTTACAGTCAAGCCCAGTACGCGTGTCCCGTCCTCGACTTGGGTCGAGCCCACAGAGATACTTATGGGTTACTGGTTGAAACGGCCCCCCATTACTTGACACAAGCTATCCACCTATGCTTGGTCCCCTCTACTACATCCCACTTAACCCTCTTCTTATTCATGTTCACTTACATTTTTCAATTTTTGGTTAAGTGTTTCTAATCGTATTTCCAATGCCACCCAAGGCACCCACTAAATTCCACATGCCACCTAAGGCACCCACTTAACCCCCTCATGTCCCACTATATGTTTATCTGGTTAAGTGTTTCTTAATTCATTAACACTGTAACCATGTAAAGACCTCGCACATTAAACTGGCATTTGTGGCAGCTGGATTTGCCGGGCGGGTCCGGGCAGTCTTACACCACAAAAGAGCCTAACCTCGTGTCCTTACAACTGTTACGCATTTAATTTATGCCTAAGACCTCCCACATTAGACTGGCATTTGTGGCAGCTGGATTTGTCGGGCGGGTCCGGGCAGTCTTACACCATAAAAGAGCCTAACCTCGTGTCTTAGGCGATAATTACACCTAATTAATCATCCCCCAATTTGAATTAATTTCCCTATTCAAATTATCAATCAATTCCAAATTTAACTATGGCCATAATTGACTCAATTATGTCCATCTATTTATGGTATATAAAATCATATCAATTTCATCACAAATTTATTTTATGCCATTTAAGGCATTTATGCCAATTCTCAATATTAAATCTTTTAATATTTTCCATGGCCCCACATTGTATATTCGTTCGTTTAACGTAAAATATATGTTAGACTCGAATAGTCTAACTTATGGAATAAAGAGAAAGCATCACAACATGCATAGAAATAAAACTAGATCTAAACATAAGGGGTGAACTTGCATGTGTGAATAAGGTTCTTCAACTAAAACTTGCATAGGCCAAAGTCACAAATTTGTATAAAACTACATATGTCTTTACCCTAAAAACCCTAATGGGCGGTTGACTTGGATATCTAACCCATTGGGTAGAAACTTGTATTTTTTTTGATAACCCCAAACTCCTGTCGTATGAAAGCGAGGATAATCATTCGAATATAACACATAAACAATAACAGTAGAACAGAAATACAGAATACAGCAGATAATGTACATCAAATTACACTGGAAATAATATATCATCAGAGTTACATAGCATAATAGGATTATACTTAGTACATAATACAGTTTCAGCTTAATATAAAATGTCTGCAGCGGAATCAAACATAATACCCTAAATGAAGTCTGAACAGCATAATAGTAGTGACAAGATCAATCTTCAGCTCCATAGCTATTCAGAATGAGACTGCTAAAAACCTGAATACAAGGCTTCCCATGCAGAAAGGAGGGCACTCGAGTTTGCAAAGTGAAACAAACTACGAGTCAATCATGGGACTGGTATGAGAAATCTTACTTAATCTATTTAATAATAAGGCTAATCACAGGACCACGCCGCTAACGCGGAACGGGTTTACTCCATTGGATTGCCAGTGCAGAAATAAAGTAAATCGTTAAACAACGCAATGCTTTTAGAAAAATGAAACCATTATAAGACTCAAGTCCCATCGCACAATGCAACGCAAACCAAAGGATAGAGTTTGACCTTATAATGGTCAAAAATGCTTAATACGATAAAAACGGATTTGATATTATTATTAGTGTATATATGTTTCAAAGACATTTCAATCATAGTATATCAATCATATACGGCAAAGTTACAATATACTATGTCGCCATACTAGTTTTACAATCAAAACCGCATGGGGCATATTGGAAGTTGGATTTCCATCATGAATCAAGCCTCAGGACAAGTACTCAGTCAAGCCTTTAGGAGCCACAGGGCCAATCCGCACATATATTAGTATATTATATAAAATTCCTGAACAATACGTCTCCCTGCCCCATGGGGCGTAAATAAAGAGCCATTAGGGACTCCGATCTGAGGTACCTCGCTTCCCATCATCCACATAAGTAAAAATGTCTGGGCTCCATACTATGACACCACTTCTAGCTAGAAAGAAACGCGTGTTCTCCCTGGATCCTTGTCCCGTTTCTGGTTCATACCAGGGTGTGAGGCTCACGAAGTAACGCTATACACAAAGCTATGCTAAATAAAGCTGTGCTTTGATCATCAACCGCAAGGCTCTACTTTTCAACAATAAGCCTTGATCATTTGCATCTTGGCATTCCGCATTGACAATTCATGCCATGCGACTAATGTCTACCAATATAAAACCTCTGAGCTCGTACGTCTTAGAGAAGGGTGTCAAGCAAGAGAAAAAATTCTCTACCACCAAACAGATATATATTAAATAGAAATCAATCAGCACAGAATAAAATCCAATGTCAGACATACATCCGTTTTCAAGTTCGTTCTAGGTCTAAACAAAATCGGAGACACCTTATTCCTCGTCCCATATGTACAATACGGAAGAAAGGCTCTCGCATATCCGGACAATCAATAAGTACGTCCGAACAATCACAACTGTAACCCTTTCAATGCAGCAACTCTAATCAAAGGCATTAGTAGTCATCCATTTGATGTGAAGATCATCGGTCTTCAATCACCATCTTCAAATCTTCGACTTCCAATCATCGTATAATTATTTGAAATGAGATTTAAGTCGGCCTTTTCAAATTTTTTACGAATATATATAACTCAAATCAATTCTTTTCATTCCATACCATTTATAATATTTTATAATGATTTATCGCTAATTTATTTATATAAAAATAGCCATTTTTAATTTAACGACGCTTCAAGTCATTACATGGCCCTGGCGCAGTTTTCTTCAAAATTTGATTTACACATTTCCCAAAATCTAACCACTGGATCTTAGCAAATTTTATATCGTTGGAAAAATATTTCCAAAGCGAACCCAAAGGTTCCAGTTTTGGGAAAATCTGACGGTCGGATCTTTCGGTATAATCGTTTTTAAGTTACGATTTCAAATCGTGAACTTCAGTTGCGTGATTCGTTTTATTTTAATATATATATATATATATATATATACATATATATTCGTTCGTTGATTTCAAACCATTTTCTCTCTACCATATAATTAATATCATTTTAATGAATCATACTGACATTAGAAATGTAAATTTTTAATGTTAAAATTATTTTACCGATCTTGAATCTCTTTTATATGAAATCTTACATTGCATAAAAATGTAATTCTTTTTTATGTCATACATTTTTTTATTTTAGCATTGATTTATTTTATATGAAATAATACATTACATTAAAAATGTAATTTTTAATATCATAAATATTTTCATTTTAACTTTGATTTCTTTTATATGAAATCATACATTACATTAAAAATGTAATTTTTAATGTCATAAACACATCTTATTATCTTGAATCTTTTAATATGATCCATACATACAGTAAAATATACTTTTTAATGTAAAAACAATTTTATCACAACTTGAGTCTTTTATATGATTATTTCTTACATTAAAATGTAATTTTTATGTTAACACAATTTTATTCAAACTTGATTATCTTAATGTTTCACTCTTACATAAAAATGTGATTTTTATGTTAACACCATTTTATTTATAACTTGAATATTTTAATCATTCAATCTAACATTAAAAAATGCAATCTTTTTAAATCATTCATCTATTACATTAAAATTGAAATCCTTTTTATTCATCCTTTTATTACATTAAAAATGTAATCTTTTTAAATCATCCATCTATTACATTAAAAATGTAATCCTTTTTACACATCCTTTTATTACATTAAAAATGTAATCTTTTAAATGTTAACACGTTTTTAACAATACTTCTTTTTTTCTAATGATTCATTTACATTGAAAATGTAAATTTCAATGTAAAAACATTTTTAGTTAACAATGATTCTTTTTTTATTTTATTGTTTTCATTTACATGAGAAATGTAAATTTCAATGTAAAAACATATTTATATATCAATGCTTATTTTTAATGTTTCTTTTACATTGAAAATGTAAATTTCAAAGTAAACTCATTTTTATATAACAGTGGTCATTTTTAATGTTTCATTTACATTAAAAATGTAAATTTCAAAGTAAACACAATTTTATATAACAATGGTCATTTTTTATTTTTCATTTACATTAAAAATGTAAATTTGAAAGTAAACACATTTTTATATATCTATGGTCATTTTTAATGTTTCATTTACATTAAAAATGTAAATTTCAAAGTAAACACGTTTTTATATAACAATGGTCATTTTTAATGTTTCATTTACATTAAAAATGTAAATTTCAAAGTAAACACATTTTTATATAACAATGGTCATTTTTAATGTTTCATTTACATTAAAAATGTAAATTTCAAAGTAGACACATTTTTATATGACAATGTGTTTTTTTAATGTTTTATATGTATTAAAAATGTAAATTTCAAATTAAAAACATTTTTATATGACAATGTTTATTTTTAATGTTTCATATACATTAAAAATGTAAAATTCAATGTAAAAATATTTCTATTTAACAAATGACCATTTTTTATTTACAACAAAAATATGAACTTTTATTTTTAACATACGATGATCATTTTAAATAAAAATGTAGTTTTTAATGTTAAACAATTTTCTATTCATACTATGATCATTTTCATATTAAATAAAAAATGTATTTTTTTATTGTTAATCAACTTTATATCATAACATGAATATTACAAAACACAAATGTATTTCAGAAAACTTCGATAGCATAGCGATACAAGGGTTTCATTTCCTAATACATTTTTTTCTATACAATCTATTTTCTCAATATTAACAAATTTCGTTTCAACTACAATCAGTCACCAAAAATCAACCAATTTCATACCACAATACAATCTAGTCATCCATGGTCTGTAGATGATGGTGTCGGGAGTTTCTAAACTCCGTCTACAACCTAATATAATTTCATTTATTGTTTCGGATCCAAAAATCTCAAATTGCTATTTATTTCTTCTAAAATTGTAGAATGCTATAAAAATTCTGTGATTCTTCTGAAATGTAGATTTCGAATTTATGGTCCCAATGTCTCTGGTTTCACTGGATTTGGACAAAATACGAATAAGATATGAATTTTATTTGATAATAAATTTGCAATGGAAATTAAGCAGCGCAAAACCTTCAAATATATTCTGCTGTGAGTTTCCAGTTTTGATTCAATTCTAGCTTTTCCATTTCTGATCAAATCATGAAGCTGGAGTCCGATCTGGTTGCAAGATGTGGAGGGGCTAGGGGAGGCGCGTCTTGGCTGGAGATGGGGCCCACTTCGATCGCCCCAAGCAAGCACGGTGGCGCGGTGAAGAGCGCGACTTCGGGGAGGTGATTCTCCTTCTACGCTCAACGATAAATTCCAAAAATTTTATGAATATGAAGCTTGGAAAATTTTATACTGAATTCCCTAAAGAACCATCGATTTTTATTGAGAGGATTAGGAGTTGTTGGAGGAGAAAGGGACGAACGGTTCACGCCATTGGTTTGAATGGCGGCAGCTATACGATAAATTAGCGTTTGTACTATATACGCATATATATATGTATTTCGATTTTTATTTTTATTTTATTTAATTCTTTTAATTTCAAAAAAATAATGTTTACTCATCCGATCTCCAAATCAAATCAAATGACTGTCGGCCCTAGCTAGATATCCCCATTCCAAACACAATGGGATAAATTTTCATAGGCCCACTCAATTGTTTCATCCAGTTATTCTTCAAATTATAATATAAAACATTCAATATTAATTTTGAACGTACATTTTAATATAAAACATACTAACTCCAAAAATTCTCGAAAAATAAATCTAGCTATGTTTTGACGATACGGTCCTAACAAAATTAATTTCGACGAATTTGGAGTCCGTTTGAAAAATGGCTATTTTCTGGTCGATCGAAATTGACTGAAATTGACAAAGCACGTTTTGATTTACCGCGCTCGCATATTAATTCCAAAAATTATGAAAATTGAAATC
Organism: Allium sativum; assembly: GCA_030737875.1. Classification (NCBI taxonomy): domain Eukaryota; kingdom Viridiplantae; phylum Streptophyta; class Magnoliopsida; order Asparagales; family Amaryllidaceae; genus Allium; species Allium sativum. The sequence continues at coordinate 884,707,402 of CM060915.1, read as the reverse complement.
TTGCAATAATTTGGATTCCGGATCCAACCAAAGTTGTTTCGTCGAAAATGGAGGTCGTTTGCAAAATGGCTATTTATACGGGCTATATATTATATTAAATTCCATAGCGACTATTCTGAATATTCAACTGGAGATAACTTTTTATTCTCGCTATGAACTTTCAAATTTTCAGATCCGTTAGAAAGATACTATTAAATAGATTTAAATATTTTTGGTTTCACTAAAATCCGATTTATTTTGCATTCTGTACATTCAGTCAAAGTTCAAATTCAAATTTTCAAACTGCCGCGCTATTTCTAATTCCCTTTTAAAATTAAAATAAATATATTCGTTCTAACTTCGATTTAAATAAATTTTTAATCTTTGTTGTTTAAAATAAATTATTTTAACTATTCAAAATTCAATAAAATAGCCAAAATAAAAATTTTAAATTGTATCTGATTTTCCGGGTTATTACAATCTCCCCACTTAAAAACTTTTCGTCCCCGAAATGGAAACAACAGTAAAGTAGGAAACAAAACGAACATGCATAATACTGTAAATGTACCTTGCGCCAGAGCTAATAAGAGATATCCACTCCGCACTGGGGATAAGTCTGTTTGATGCTATCCTCGGTCTCCCATGTACAGTCTCTAGGATCTCCGCTCCACCACACTTTGACTAGATGAATTATTTTGTTCCTCAGAACTCGTGTTTCTTTGCCAATGATCTTTACTAGCTCTCTTCTCACTACTAAGCTCGGGGTAATCTCCAAATCTTGTTGTGCAACATCCTCCACAATCAAGTCTGGATCATGTACATGCTTCCAAAGTTGAGACAAATGGAATACATCATGTACCCTTGGCAACCAGTCAGGCAACTGAACCTATAAGCGAGAGTTCCAATTCTTTCTAGAATACGAAATTGACTAATGAACCTCGGTGCCAACTACCCAGTCTTCCTGGAACGAACTACTCCTCTCAATGGGGAAACCCTTAAGTATACATAATCATCAATAGAAAATTCTAAATCTCTTCTTCTTGAATCTGCATAGCTTATCTATTTGCTCTGAGCTGCTAGTAATGTCTTCTTAATGAAATCGACCTTGTCTGAAGCTTCTCGAATCATGTCGGGACCCAATACTAGTCTATTCCCTGGTTCCACCCAACATGCGGGAGATCTACACAGCCAGCCATACAATGCTTCGAATGGCGACATTTGCAAGCTTGCTTGGTAACTGTTATTATAAGAGAACTCAACCAAATGCAAGTGATCTTCCCATGATCCGCCAAAGTCAAGAATACATGTCCGCAACAAGTCTTCCGGTATACGATAAACCCCCTCGTCTGGCCATCTGTTTGAGGATGATATGCGGTGCTCAGATTTAACTTTGTCCCCGACTCCTCTTGGAATGCTTCCTAGAATTTACTAGCGAATATCGGATCGCGGTCACTAACAATGCTATTGGGAACTCCATGTAATCTGAAAATTTCTTTGAAATAAATTTTCACTAGACTTTGAGTTGTTCTAGTAGATCTGACAGGAATAAAATGGGCTGTCTTCGTGAAATGATCTACGATCACCCAAATACTGTCATTACCTTTCCTGGTCGGGGCAAGCCATCAATGAAATCCATGGAAATTTGATCCCATTTCCAACTTGGAACCCCTAGTGGTTGTAACAATCCAGCAGGTTTCTGCTGATCGCTTTTGACTTGTTGGCAAGCGGAACACCTGCTAATATAAATGGAAATGTCTCTTTTCATAGATTTCCACCAGAATGTGCGCTTGAGATCTTAATACATCTTACTTGCCCCTGGATGAATACAAAGCCTGGATTTATGACATTCATCCATCACTTCCCTTTTGAGCTCAGGAATATTCGGGACACAAATTCGGCCTAATAACCTCAAAACTCCCTTATTATCAATCTGGAAACTCGAGGGTTCGCCTTCCCAAACTCTTTTACTAATTCTCTGAATAAATTCATCATCCTTCTAAAGAGCAGAGATTTTGTCAATCAATGAAGATGTAATGATAAGGTTGGCGATGATAAGATTGGCGATGACCGCATTCTTCCTGCTGAGCGCATCGGCTACAACATTGGCTTTCCCTGGATTATACAAGATATCCAGATCGTACGCCGTAAGAAATTCTAACCAACGTTGTTGCCTCAAATTCAAGTCTCTCTGGGTGAACAAATACTTCAATGACTTATGATCTGTATATAATTCGAACTTCTCACCCAATAGATAGTGCCTTCATATCTTTAAAGCAAACACAATGGCCATTAACTCAAGATCATGAGTAGGATATCTTTTATCATGCAGCTTCAACTAGTGGCTAGCATAAGCAACTATTTGCCTCTTTGCATTAACACCGAACTAATACCTTCAATAGAAGCATCAGTATAGACTGTCAAATCTTGATTGCCATAAGTAATGGTCAACACGGAGTAGTGGTCAACCTCAATTTCTGCTCTTGGAAAGCTGCCTCACATTCAGGTGTCCAACTAAACTTTTTATGATTTTTGGTAAGCTTCGTTAGTGGACAAGATAGCTTCAAAAAACCCTTAACCAATTTCAGATAATAGCCAACCAATCCTAGAACTGTAGGAGTGCTAGGCTGCTTCCAATCTTGAATAGCTGTGATTTTACTTGGATCCACTGCAATTCCTTCCTTCGATACTACAGGACCGAGTAACTTTACTTCTTCTTGCCAGAATATGCATTTAGAGAATTTAGCTTTTAAAACATTCTTTCTCAGGATTTCCAAGACTTCTTCCAAATGCTTCTCATGATTGGCAGTTAACTTAGAGAAGATTAAAATATCATCAATGAAGACCAACACAAATTTATTTAGGACATCATGGAATACTCTGTTCATTAAATAGACAAAATAAGAAGGAGCGTTGCTTAAGCCGAACGACATTACTAACTACTCATAAAATATGTCTGGAACTCTAAAAGCTGTCAATGGAACACATTCTTCAGTAATATGCAATTGATGGAAACCTGTAGCTAAGTCCATCCTAGAAAATACTTTTGCTCCATTCAAGCGATCTAGTAAATCATCAATACGGGGCAATGGATATTTATTCTTGAGCGTCTGCTTATTTAAATCTCGGTAATAAACACATATTCTAAGAGTACCGTCTGACTTTGGAACAAACACTACCGTTGCACCCCAATTTGAAAACCTAGGCATGATCAGACCTTTCCACAAAAGCTGTTTAGTTTGATTACCCAATTCTTCTTTATCTTTCCACGTCATTCTTCGAATAAGATGCACAACTAGCCTTGCATTCAGAATTAGATCAATCCTGAAGTCGATTTCTCTTTGTGGAGGTAAGCTACCAACTTCTTCAGACACATCTGCATAATTCTTAACAATAGGAATATTTTCAATAGCAGTGGGAGAAACCTCAAGAGAAGCCCAAAATTCTTTTCTGTCTGAATATGAGCCTATGCGGGGTATAAAAACATTGGCAAGCTTCATTTTAATTCTAACAACTCTTTTAGCACATTTAACTTCGGTCTCGTATTTAGTTAACCAATCAAGCCCAAGAATGATGTCAAATTCAGAAAAATCCATAATGATCAAGGTGCAAGAAAACCAATAATGGAAAAAAGAGACCGGCACTTTACAATACAAACCAAGAACAAGATAGCCGCCAATTATATTATTAGCTTTAACCGATTCTTTAAGATTCCTTAATTTTAGATGTAGCCTCTTTATTGTATTACTCGGGATGAAGCATTGCAATGTGCCCGTATCAAAAAATAATGTATCAGGAATATTTTTGATAGTGAGCATGCCTTCTAAACCATCTGGCCTTTGCTGACTAGCTGAGGGTGTTGGAGTTACTGCTACTTCGTTTATATGAGCTACTTTTGTCCTTTTTAAAAGATGCCAATCTTTGGCGAGATGACCAGTCTGATGTCAATTATTACATCCCCTTCTCTCTTGAAACTACTTGTTGGATTTAGGTCCATCCTTTCTTTGTTTCTTTGGAGATCTGCAATTTATCGCCAAATGTCCTTGCCTATTGCAGTTAGAGCATGTGGCAGTCGTTAACGGTTATTTCTTAGATATTGGCCTTTTCTTATTAGCCTTCAGCTTCTTACAGACATCGGCTTTGTGCTTGCCTTAGGACTATACGTTTCAAACTTTCTTTTGCTGCTTGAGCTGCCTTCCTCTTCATCTTCCCAACCATGTTGCTTATCAATATACTCATAGCGATAAGCAATTTATATCATCTCAGAAAAAGGAAGGTTCACATGAGCAAGTACTCTACCTTCGTATTTCTTTTGAAGTCCTTTGATAAATCTCAGATTCTTCCTTATAGGGTCACGAATTAGTTCTAGGGCAAAGCGAGAAAGTTCGTTGAATTTATTCTGATATTCCTGGATGGTCATATCTCCTTCTGTCAGATTGTAAAACTATAACACCCCATAATTTTAAATATTAAAGTTAACAAATTAAACAATAATTAATTTCAAATGTGAGATTCAAGGGAAACAGGTTACACCATTGTGTTCGTCTCGGAATTCTGGTTGAGATAGAGTCCGAGTTTGTGTAAATTAGACTCCGTATGAAGAAGTTATGGCTGTCGGAAGTTTCCAGAAATTCAATTTTAAATTCAAAAACGAATTTAGACTCAGAACTGGGCAGGGCGGGAAATTTCCCGCCCAAGACCAGGTCTACCTGAGGGTCGACCTTAGTGTCGACCTCCCCCTATACAGGTCGACCTAGGGGTCGACCTGCCCTTCCCATCCCCCCCCCCCCCGGGCAGATCTGAAAGATGACGATTTTGTGACTCAATGCTGAGTCATTAGGGCAGAGGTGTCACCCTATCTTGACTGGATGGTCTTGATTGATTCTAGGTTGATCGGATAGCCTAAATTAATCCTAAATTCTATATAAACACATGTAGACTCAAACCCTAAATCTAAATTAAAATTATAACCATGTTCGTCATGCTATCACCTTGCAACCTAGAATAGCCGTCATCAACTAGAGGAAAAGTAAAGCGAATCAACTCAATTCAACTCAAGTCTATAACAACAACGACGAATTTGTCTACTTCAATGGCGAGCTAAATCAATTTCAAAACTCAGATCCCAGAACTCAAGACCTTTTTTGAGTTGTGAGTTCAATTTCTTTAATACGATAATTAACAAGTTAATTGGGTTGAGATATAAATTGGGTTATATGGCTATGTTTGTGAAACATTGGAAAGTGTGATATTTTGTGAATATATACTAGTTGTTCATAATGATAGTTTTTGTTGTAGATTCCTTTGAATATGCCCAATCATCTATGTTCAACTTGATTAATGTTTGACATCATTTTATATGTATGTTTGGGTGTAGATTATATGCTAATTCTATGAGAAATGTACACAAGTTTACATGAGAACCAAATGAAATGATTATATGCAAGTCTAGGTAGAAATTGGATTCACATATATGCAAGTTTACACCTTTAGATTTAGATCTATGACATACATAGTTTTATGCAAGTTTGTGACTATGGCCTATGCAAGTTTTTGATGAGAACTATATTCATATATGCAAGTTCACACCTTTAGGCCTATGTTTAGATTCATGACAATAACAAGTTTATGTTAGATATGTTGTAATCTTTATTTGTAAGTTAGATCCAATTTGTATGTTATGCAAATTTGCGGCGTTTCTTCTCTTTTATTTGTTAGACTAATTGCTAGTCTAATATATATATATATGTCATGATAAACGAATGAACAGTGTGGGGACGATGGGGGCAATATTGAATATACACATATTGAGAATTGGCATGAATGACCTTAAAAAGGCATATAATTAATTTAAGACATTAATTGGAAAAATTGGCATTTATGGACATAATTTTAAGAGACAATTATGGACATAAGTATATTTGGAATTTACTGACAAATTTGAATAGGGATATTAATCCACTTTAGAGTTAAATAAAGATGTGTAATAATAAACCGCCTAAGACACGAGGTTAGGCTCTTTTGTGGTGTAAGACTGCCCGGACCCGCCCGACAAATCCAGCAACCACAAATGCCAGTCTAATGTGGAAGGTCAAAGGCATGAATTTAATGCATAACAGTTGTAAAGACACGAGGTCAGGCTCGTTTGTGGTGTAAGACTGCCCGGACCCGCCCTGCAAATCCAACTGCCACAAATGCCAGTCTAATGTGGGAGGTCTTTACAAGGTTACGGTGTTAACGAATTAAGAAACACATAACCAGATAAACATGTGGTGGGACATGGGGGTTAAGTGGGTGCCTTAGGTGGCATGTGAAATTAAGAGGGTGCCTTGGGTGGCATGTGAAATACGATTAGATGCACTTAACAAAGATTGAAACATGTAAGAAGACATGAATAAGAATGGGGTTAAGTGGGGAAAACCTTAGAGGGGACCAAGCATAGGTGGAAAGCCTGTGTCATGCATAGGGGCCCTTTCCAAACCAGTAACCCATTAAGTATCTTTGTGGGCTCGACCCAAGTCAAGGACGGGACATGCGTACTGGGTTTGATTGTAAGAGGTCAAAACGGGTTAGCGGTGGCAGCACAAGTCCAATGGGGTCATATGCGTGTGTGGGCCCGGGCTATTAGGTAAGACGTTGTTGCATCGTGTGGATATAAACCGTGCATTTTTGGTGGTATCGGGTTGCCACTTTGGGGTGTGATACACCCCACTATGGGGCCAGCATGGGTATCTACGAGTTAGGGAGCCGATAAAATGGGGGTAGTGGGTACACCTAGTGGAGATAGGGGCAAGCGACACCTATGAAGGCAACTAGGGGTACACGAAACTACCATTATCATATTTAAGTTTTGTAGGCGGGATCAACTTTTAGGGTGTTTGGTGTGGTGCAATGTAGTAATTATCTAATAGCGATTAGGTGCGCCTTTAACGTTATCTTTGTTCATCTTATTTCCATTGTTTGCTCTGTCATGCCCTTTTGTTCACAGTCATTTCCTTATTTTCTAGCTTATGCCTTATCCTAGTTACTTTAATGATTATATTGTTAAAGTTATTGCACTTGCTAGACTTTATGTATGACCCCCTTTGTTTCCACCTCTTTTCTTCCTTCCTTCCCCCCAGGTGCTCAGGGTGGAACTAGTACTAGTGGAGCTTGATTGGACAACTTTATCCCTTTCTTTTGGAAGTTGCTTGGATTGCTGAAGTAAAGTTCAGCCTATCTTATTTATGGTTATTTTGTGTTGGATTTATGTCTTTTATTTTATGTACTTAGAACTTATTTGTCAAGATGGATAACAAGTGTATTTGGTTTTGTAGTTAGTTTTTGATGTGATGTAACCAAACTATTTCTCCGCTGCAATAAATGTGGTTTTTATTTTCTAAGTACCAATATATTTATCTGTCTTGTTTACTTTTCTGTTCTATACAGAATAAATGCTCCACCAAAATTAAGGCATTCCCTTTGTGAGTGACCTTAATGGAGATGGGTTGTCACACGTGGTATCAAAGCTAAAGGTTGCGAGACCAGATAAGAATTTTCAAAAACTATTTTTCAAAAAGCACTTTTATAAAGAAATACTTTCAAAAATATGTTTTAAGGAGAGTAATTTCAAGAGAAAAGTTTATTTTAAAAACATAACCCCCAAGAGCCATATATCTTTCTTTCGAATTCTTCGTTTGAATCTCTTCATTTTCTTTTCGGCATGTCTGGAATTCCCGAGATACCCGAGGGGATACCGGTACCAGGATGGTTTAGAAGGTATCTGGAAGCTTGGGCCCATGTCGCAGGCCCAGCAAATGCTCCTCCTCCTCCCCCCCCCCCCCCCGTGTTGACACTTCCGCAAAGATATGCAAGGACTTTCGAGCAATTGGCGGGAAACCTTTTCACGGGTTGGAGTCGTTTGTTGAAGCTCGAAAAGTGCTAAAGGAGGTGGAAGAATTGTTGAATCTTTGAGGTAGAAGATGGAAGAAAGGTCTAGTTAGCTGCCTGGTTAATGAAGGATGAGGCCTCGTTTTGGTGGGAGGTCACTAATGGAGAGCATCTAGTTGATACATGGCCAGATTTCAGGCGTAGGTTTGAGGCAAAGTTTCTCTCACGGGCCGAAGAGAATCTATACATGGAAAGGTTTTTGGCATTGAGGCAGGGAAATATATCAGTGAAAGAATATGTCAACAAGTTCAATCAATTTGTGAGATTTGGCTTGGACTTGGTGAATACACCCAAAAAGAAGGCCCGGAGATTTGTTAAGGGTTTGAATGAGACGCTACATGGGTTAACTATGACCCACATCCCTATGGGGGCCACCTTTGAGAGACTAGTTGACATGGCGCTTATGCATGAAGAGGAGAAAGGCGCCAATGCTAATAAGGCACCTGAGAAGAAAGGGGATCAAAAGAAACCACAACAGCAACAACAGAACAGGAAGGGTGGTAAAGACAACAATGGCAAGGGAAAGAAAAGATGCTTTAACTATGGGACACCAGGCCATCTAAGCAAAGACTGTAGGAAGAAGAAGAAGAAGACTGGTTGTTTCCGCTGTGGCGAAGCAGGATATCAAATTAAATACTGCCCAAAGAAAGGGCAGAGGGCAGGGCCTACATCTGGAGGGCAGATTCAGGCTCTCATGGCACCACGGTAGGCAAGGGGGGCATGTCCAGGCTCTCGTGGTCCCACAGCTGCAAGAACGAGGTAGAACGATTTCCATTGAAAGTTTAGTTTATCTTTTTGATCATCCTGTTCGCACACTCTTTTATTCCGGTGCATCGGACTCTTTTATATCTACCGCTTTAGTTGAGTCATTACACCTAAACACTAGTATAGTAGAGGATCCCTTTGTTGTTTCAAATCCAATTGGGGGCTCAGCCTATTTGTCGATGATTTGTTTGAATTTGGAAATTTCTATACTTAGCGTTGGGTTTAGATGTGATGCTTATGTTTTCGGCTTCACAGGCTATGGGTTAATTTTGGGCATGGAAAGGTTATCCAGTAATGGAGTCGTACTATATTGTGAAAAGAGAGAGGTTAGGCTTATGACTCGCTTGGGCAGCACTCTCGAAATCTCTTGTAATCCCATGAATTCTGTTATGCCAAGTTATCTAGAATCGCTTGATGCATCTTTTGAGAATTTGCAGTCTGTTAGAGTGGTCCGTGAATACTCGGATGTCTTCGATGAAGTCCGAGGTTTACCCTCGAGGCATGAGATAGACTTTCGAATATACTTAGTAAATAATGCAAAGCCAATTGCATTACCAGTGCGCCACACGGCTCCGAGAGAGAGAAGAGAACTCAGTAAGCAAGTGAAAGAATTGCTTGAGAAGGGGTTCATAAGAAGAAGTATTTCGAAGTGGGGTGCTCCAGCCGTTTTTGCTACAAAAGCTGATGATTCACTTAGATTGTGCGTGTACTATAGGGAGCTGAATGAATTAACAAAGAAGAACAAACACCCGTTACCGAGGATAGACGATTTATTCGATCAGTTGGTGGGTGCTTCGGTTTTCTCGCAACTGGGTTTGGCTACAGGGTTTCATCAGCTAAGGGTGGATGAAGATAGCATCGATAAGACTACGTTTAGAACTCCTGACGGATTCTTTGAGTGGATCGTCATGCCTTTTGGTTTGACGAATGCACCCGCGTACTTTGTTGACTTAATGAGTAGCATGTTTAGGGAGTTTCTGAACAAGTTTGTGGTAGTCTTTGTAGACGATATTCTGCTTTTCTCTAAAAATAAAGAAGAGCATATCCTACGTCTTAAGGAAGTCTTAGAGACCCTACGAGCGCATCAGCTAAAAGCTAAGTTCTCCAAGTGCCATTTTTGGAGAAAAGAAGTGAGGTTCTTAGGACACGTGGTCTCTAAGGAAGGGATAGCTATGGATCCCGCTAAAGTAATGGCAATCTGAGATTGGAAAACGCCTAAGAACGCAACAGAAGTAAGAAGCTTTTTAGGGCTGGCTGGTTATCATAGGAAGTTCATTAAGGAATTCGCGAACATATCAGCCCCTCTCACACGATTAAAGAAGAAGAATTTGACTTTTACTTGGAACGTTGACTGTGATGATGCTTTCCAACGTCTGAAGAGGGCTTTGACGACAACTCCAGTTTTAGTTTTGCCAGACGGGAGTAAGACAATCACTGTATATACCGATGCTTGCGGGACAGGGCTTGGCGCAGTTTTAATGCAAGAGGGAAGGGGGATATGCTGTGGTGAAAGACAATTGAAAACCCACGAGAAAAATTACCCTACGCACGACTTAGAGTTGGCGGCCATAGTTTTTGCGCTTAAGTCATGGCGTCATTATTCGCTTGGTGAAAGGTTTGAGTTGTATACAGACCATAAGTCGCTAAAGTACTTATTCTCTCAGAAGGACCTAAACTGAGGCAACAGAGGTGGATGGAGTTTTGGCATCCTACAATTTTGAGATCGCATATACCCCTGGCAAGGGTAACGTTGTAGCTGACGCCTTAAGTAGAAAGAAGTTAACTTTAAGTTCTTTGTTTGTAGAGCAGCAGAGTTTGGAGTATATATTTTCCTTTGACTTCAGACCCTCTATCGATTATGTACCCGGATTGTTGGCATCATTAGAGGTGCAACCTACACTTTTGGGTCGAGTTAGAGAAGCATAGCGGAATGACCCACAGTTGGTTGAGATAGTAGGGAAGCTTATAGGAGGGGAGTCCTGAAGACATTTTGATAGATATGCTATATATAAGAGAGGTTGGCTACGTAGAGATGGAAGACTTTGCGTACCACAAGATGAAAGTTTGAAGAAGACAATTCTTGAAGACTTACATCGCTCTAAGATGACCATACATCCCGGTGTTGATAAGATATATAAGGATATGAAGCGAGTTTTCTTTTGGGCCAAAATGAAGAAGGACGTGGCCGAGTTCGTTGCTAGATGCTTAGTGTGCCAGCAAGTCAAGGCAGAGCAAAAGAAGCCCGGAGGTTTGCTCCATCCCTTAGAGATTCCGCTTTGGAAATGGGAAAGCGTTTCCATGGATTTTGTAGATGGGTTACCAACATCGAGGAAGGGTAATACGGGGATTTGGGTAATTGTAGATCGACTTACTAAAAGTGCCCATTTTATTCCCGTCAAAAGTAGAAGGACCGCCGCATGGTTAGCATCTGTTTACCTCCGAGAGATAGTTCGTTTGCCTGGCATACCCTCCATCATTGTGAGCGATAGAGATCCTATTTTCACAAGCGAATTTTGGAAGAGCTTACAAGAGGCGGTTAAGACGCAGTTATGCTTAAGTACCGCTTATCATACTCAGATGGACGGCCAGACCGAGAGGGTGAATCAGATTCTAGAAGACCTTCTGAGGCTATGCATTCTAGACTTTGGAGGAACATGGGAAGAACACCTTCCACTAGTAGAGTTCGCCTATAATAATAGTTTTCAGGCTAGCACTGGAATGGCACCTTTTGATGCTCTTTATGGACGACCAAGCCGATCACCTACATGTTGGTGGGAATCAACGGATAAGGTTTTACATGGACCCGACATGATTAGGGAGACTTCGTAGAAGATAGACCTAATTCGATGGCTAATGAAGATGGCGCAGGACCAACAGAAGTTATATGCTGATAAGAGACGAACCGATCTTGAGTTCCATGTTGGGAACATGGTTTTTATTAAGGTGTCACCGTTGAGAAACGTAGTCCATTTTGGATCGGTAGGGAAGTTGGCACCAAGGTTCGTAGGACCCTTTCCAATTACAGGGAGGATTGGGCAGATGGCGTACAGAGTAAAGTTACCAGAGAAGCTCAGCGGAGTTCATGACGTGTTTCATGTTTCACATTTGCGTAAGTGTTTACACGATACGGCAGAAGTGGTACGGCCGAGCACGCTCGAAGAAGTGGAAGTAGAGCGCAATGCCACGATCAGACGAGCTCCTACATGCATTCTCAGATCGGAGGTCAAAAAGCTTCGCAACAAAGAGGTCAAGTTGGTCAAAGTGCATTGGGGAGATGATCAAAGAGACGCGACTTGGGAGACGAAAGATAAGATGCGTACATTGTACCGTTTCCTTTTTGAGGGTATGTTTTAATTTCTCCTTTTCCTACCGCTTTGTTGATACTTGTCCTATATTTTTGTATTATCTTTGCGATGATATCTTCGATCTTTAGTTAGGAAGAACCCTATGGTTGAAACATGTGTTTGAGACATGTTATGTCTGATGGATGCAAATGGATGCAAGTGGTTGCTAGTGGTTGCTCGTGGATGCATATACACACACCTTAGGCACTAGATCGGCTCAATCAACTTCATGTTGCATATAAATATGTGTGCATATTTAAATTAATGGATGTATAGTGGTTGTGTCATAATATGGATGCTGCATTTTGATGAATGGTTGTGCACACTTGTAGAAATAATATGTATCGATAGGATTCTTTCGCATACATAATGGACACATGGTACTATCATGATTTGCATTAAGGAGGTCAACTGAATCAGTAAACCGCCTGATTTTGCATTAGGAACATATACACACACTTCTTGCATATGTTCATACAGCATTAGAAATTTGTAAGAACAATGGATGCCTGTGTTTGATGGTTGAGTAGATGGATGATTGGATGTTAGGATATGCATTCTCCTTAACTTGGAGATTTCGGGGGCGAAATCCTTTAAGGAGGTAGAATGTAACACCCCGTAATTTTAAATATTAAAGTTAACAAATTAAAGAATACTTAATTTCAAATGTGAGAATCAAGGGACGGGTTACGCCATTGTGTTTGTCTCGGAATTCTTGTTGAGATAGTGTCCGAGTTTGCGTAAATTGGACTTCGTATGAAGAAGTTATGGTTGTCGGATGATTCCAGCAATTCAAATTTAAATTCAAAAACGAATTCAGACTCAGAACTGGGCATGACGGAAAATTTCCCGCCCAAGGCCAGGTCGACCTGGGGGTCGACCTCCCGCTATACAGGTCGACCTTAGTGTCGACCTGGGGGTCGACCTGCCCCCCCTCCCCCCGGGCAGATCTGAAAGACGATGATTTTGTGACTCAGTGCTGAGTCATTAGGGCTGAGGTATCACCCTATCTTGACTGGATGGTCTTGATTGATTCTAGATTATAATCCTAAATTCTATATAAACACATGTAGACTCAAGCCTTAAAACCAAATCAAAATTAGAACCATGGCCGTCATGCTATCACCTTGCAACCTAGAATAGCCGTCATCAGCTAGAGGAAAAGTAAAGCTATTCAACTCAATTTAACTCAAGTCTATAACAACAATGACGAACTTGTCTACTTCAAAGGCGAGCTAAATCAATTTCAGAACTCAGATCCCAGAACTTAAGACCTTCTTTGAGTTGTGAGTTCAATTTCTTTAATAAGATAATTAACAAGTTAATTGGGTTGAGATATAAATTAGGTTATATGGCTATGTTTGTGAAACATTGGAAAGTGTGATATTTTGTGAATATATGTTCGTAATGACAGTTTTTGTTGTAGATTCCTATATATATGCCCAATCATCTATGTTAAACTTGATTCATGTTTGACATCATTTTATATGTAAGTTTGGGTGTACACTATATGCTAGTTCTATGAGAATTGTACATAACTTTACATGAGAACCAAGTGAAATGATTATATGCAAGTTTAGGTAGAAATTGGATTCACATATATGCAAGTATACACCTTTAGATTTAGATCTATGACATACATAGTTTTATGCAAGTTTGTGACTATGACCTATGCAAGTTTTTTATGAGAACTATATTCATATATGCAAGTTTACACCTTTAGGCCTTTGTTTAGATTCATGACAATAACAAGTTTATGCTAGATATGTTGTAATCTTTATTTGTAAGTTAGATCCAATTTGTATGTTATGCAAATTTGCGGTGTTTCTTCTCTTTTATATGTTAGACTAATTGCTAGTCTAATATATATATATATATATCATGAATATATATATATGTCATGATAAACGAACGTACAACGTAGGGACGATGGGGGTAATATTGAATATACACATATTGAGAATTGGCATGAATGACCTTAAAAAGGCATATAATTAATTTAAGACATTAATTGGAAAAATTGGCATTTATGGACATAATTTTAAGAGACAATTATGGAGATAAGTATATTTGGAATTTACTGACAAATTTGAATAGGGATATTAATCCACTTTGGAGTTAAATAAAGATGTGTAATAATAAACCGCCTAAGCCACGAGGTTAGGCTCTTTTGTAGTGTAAGACTGCCTGGACCCGCCCGACAAATCCAACAACCACAAATCATGGTCTTATGTGAGAGGTCAAAGGCATGAATTAAATGCATAACAGTTGTAAAGACACGAGGTTAGGCTCGTTTGTGGTGTAAGACTGCCCACACCCGCCCGACAAATCCAACTGCCACAAATGCCAGTCTAATGTGGGAGGTCTTTACAAGGTTACAGTGTTAATGAATTAAGAAACACTTAACCAGATAAACATGTAGTGGGACATGGGGGGGCTAAGTGGGTGCCTTGGGTGGCATGTGAAATTTAGAGGGTGCCTTGGGTGGCATGTGAAATACGATTAGATGCACTTAACCAAGATTGAAACATGTAAGAAGACATGAATAAGAATGGGGTTAAGTGGGGAAAACCTTAGAGGGGACCAATCATAGGTGGAAAGCTTGTGTCATGCATGGGGGCCCTTTTCAAACCAGTAACCCATTAAGTATCTTTGTGGGCTCGACCCAAATCGAGGATGGGACACGCGTACTGGGTTTGATTGTAAGAGGTCAAAACGGGTTAGCGATGGCAACGCAAGTCCAACGGGGTCATGTGCGTGTGTGGGCCCAGGCTGGTAGGTAAGACATTGTTGCATCGTGTGGATATAAGCCGTGCATTTTTGGTGGTATCGGGGTGCCACTTTCGGAAGTGACACGCCCCACTGTGGGGCCAACACGGGTATCTACGAGTTAGGGAACCGATCGAATGGGGGTAGTGGGTGCACCTTGTGGAGATAGGGGCAGACGGCACCTATGAAGGCAGCTAGGGGTACACGAAACTACCGTTATCATATTTAAGTTCTGTAGGCAGAATCAACTTTTAGGGTGTTTGGTGAGGTGCAATGTAGTAATTATCTTATAGTGATTAGGTGCGCCTTTAACGTTATCTTTGTTCATCTTATTTTCTTTGTTTGTTTTGTCATACCCATTTGTTCACAGTCATTTCCTTATTTTCTAGATTATGCCTTATCCTAGTTACTTAAATGATTATGTTGTTTAAGTTATTGCACTCGGCAGACTTTATGTCTGACCCCCTTTGTTACCACTCTTTTCTTCCTCCCCTCCCCCCCCCCCCCCCAGGTGCTCAGGGTGGAACTAGTACTAGTGGAGCTTGATTAACAGTTTCCCACGTAATATCACCTTCTCGATTTTCCTCATTAACTGTTTCCCAGCAGATTAAAGCTTCGTCTTTGAGTGCCCAAGATGCCAGTGATCTTTTCTGATCATCTCTCAGCTTTAAGCCTTCAAATATTCTCTCAGATGAACGCATCCACGCTTGTGTTTCAATAACGGATTCTTTGCCGGAGAATGGTAATCCACCTAGATTTTGATACTTCTATAATAGAGCTTCAAGATCTGGTTCTGGTTATGGGAGCACGATTGGCTCATTAGATTGTTGAACCAAAGAATTACTCCTTCTGTTTCTGCTACTCATTTTCTACTATGTCTACAAATAGTAGACAAAGAGTTAGGCCAACATAATAGATATTATAAAACATAGAGAAGTATATCTAAATGTAAACGAATCTATGATGGTGTATTTTATCCTGCTATACTCATTCTAGGACATTAGTGATCCTGTCTATAATGAGTTATTCTCCTTTGAATACTATTTATTGTATTTCTGTCAAGTTTGTTAATATGTTATATTCCGAGCTAAGTTTAACCAAAGCTCTGATACCAACTGTGATAACCCCAAACTCCTGTAGTACGAAAGCAAGGATAATCATTCGAATATAATACATAAACAATAACAACAGAACATAAATATGGAATTACAGCAGATAAATGTACATCAAATTAGAGTGGAAATAATATATCATCAGAGTTACACAACATAATAGGATCATATTTAGAACATAATACAGTTTCAGTTTAATATAAAATGTCTGCTGCAGAATCAAACATAATACACTAAATGAAGTATGAACAACATAATAGTAATGATAGGATCCATCTTCAGCTCCATATCTATCCAAAATGAGTTTGCAAAAAACCTGAATATAAGGCTGCCCGTGAGAAAAAGAGGGCTCCCGAGTTTGAAAAGTGAAACAAGCTACGAGTCAGTCATTGGACTGGTATTAGAAACCTTACTTAAACTATTTAATAATAAGGCTAATCACAGGACCACGCCGCTAACGCGAAACGGGTTTACTCCATTGGATTGCCAGTGCAGAAATAAAGTAAATCATTAAACAACAAAATGCTTTTAGAAAAATGAAACCATTATAAGACTCAAGTCCCATCACACAATGCAACGCAAACTGGAGGATAGAGTTTTACCTTATAATGGTCAAAATGTTTGATACGATAAAAACGGATTTGATATTATAATTAGTGTATATATGTTTCAAAAACATTTCAATCATAATATATCAATCATAGAAGGCATAACTACCATATATTATGTTGGCATATTAGTTTTACAATCAAAACCGCATGGGGCGTATTGGAAGTTGGACTTCCATCATGAACCAATGCAAGGGAGCAACCTTACTGAATTCGAGACTCTCTAGCCCGAGTCTCAGGACAAGTACTCAGTCAACTCCTAATGAGACACAGGGCCGGTCCACACATATATTAGTGGATTATATAAAATTCCTGAACAATACGTCTCCCCGCCCTATGGGGCGTAAATAAAGAGCCACTAGGGACTCCAATCCGAGGTACCTCTCTTCCCATCATCCACATAAGTAAAAATGTCTGAGCTTCATAACATGACACCACTTCTAGCTAGAAAGAAACGCATGTTCTCCCTTGATCCTTCTCCCGTTTCGGGTTCATATCAGGGTGTGAGGCTCGCGAAGTAATGCTATACACAAAGCTATGCTAAATGAAGTTGTTCTTTGATCATCAACCACAAGGCTCTACTTTTCAACAATAAGCCTTGATCATTTGGATATTGGCATGCCACATTGACAGTTCACGCCATGCGACTATTGTCTACCAATATATAACCTCTAAGCTCGTACGTCTCAGAGAAGAGTGTTAAGCAAGAGAATAAATTCTCCGCCACCAAACAGATATATATTAAATAGAAATTAATCAGCACAGAATAATGTCCAATGTCAGACATACATCCATTTTCAAGTCCATTCTGGGTCTGAACGAAACCAGAGACACCTTATTCCTCGTCCCATATGTCCAATACGGAAGAGAGGGTCTCGCATATCCGGACAATCAACAAGTACGTCTGAACAATTACTATTGTAACCCTTTCAAGGCAGGAACTCTAATCAAAGGCATTAGTAGTCATCCATTTGATGTGAAGATCGCCGGTCTTCAATCACCGTCTTCAAATCTTCAACTTCCAATCATCGTATAATTATTTGAAATGAGATTTAACTCGGCCTTTTCAAATAATTCACAAATATATATAATTCAAATCAATTCTTTTCATTCCATATCGTTTATAATATTTTGTAATAATTTATCGCTATTTTTTTATATAAAAATAGCCATTTTTAATTTAACGACGCTTCAGGTCATTACATGGCCCTGGCGCTGTTTTCATCAAAATTTGATTTGCACATTTCTCAAAATCTAACTGTTGGGTTGTGACGGCCCGCCCCGCACCAACCGACATTTACTCCAAAAGTGCGCTGTACACATGTCCAGTTGGCACGGAACGGGTCGTCAGAAGGAAAAGGAAGAAGAAGGAAATGAACTAATCAAGAACCTGTAGAATGTCACACAACGCATAGGACAAAATATAATAATAACATACTTGACATAAAACAGGTAAGACAGTCCATAAGCTGAGAACCAGAACTAAACATCATAGCAGCGGAAATCCTGAATACAGCTTATTACAACTTTTCAAACTGTCTCAAAACAAAAGCAAGATAAATGAGGTACACTACTAATGCCCAAGTAGCGACCACCAACGACACAGGGAGAATGTGTATATATATATATATCATACGTGGAAGCCTCCTGCCCGCCTCTGAATCAGCTACTCGCGCATCACCAGCTAACCTGTCTCTAGTCTGCTCGTGTAAGCACCCAGAGTAATAAGAGGAGACATAAAACTCTGGGTCAGACATAAAGCATGGTATGAGCGATAAGCATCTAAAGTGAACAATAACAGGTAGACTAAAACATACCTGAACCTGGACCTGCAACCAAAGAGTTAGCACTACATACTGTACAACACTCTAAGGTGCCATATAAAACAATGTATAGATACGGAGGTGGGGGAGGTGTGCATGTCATAGTGATGGAAAACAATCAAACATAGCATCCATCCTCACATCTCTCACTCAGTGCGTAAAGCAAACAATATTCACCACTTCGATCACCCAACATACCTTGCTACGATCACTTTGCCCCATGAAGTCACAAATGGCTTCACTGCACTGATAACGTAGCCACAAATCCCTCGCTATGTCCACTTTGCCCCATGGAGTCACAAGGACCCCACTGCACTGGCTCATAGCCTTACTAATCCTTACTATGTCCACTCTGCCCCCATGGAGTCACAATGACCCCACTGCACTGGCTCATAGTCTTACTACGCATCACTTTTCCCCTCGAGTCGTAATGACTCTACTGCACTGATAACGTAGTCTTGCTACCATCACTTTGCCCCTCAGGTCATAATGACCCTACTGCACTGATAAGTAGCCCATCATCCAATTTTTAGTGGTGAATCGAAGTTATGAACGTCGACAACTCCTTAGCACACGTCCCGCAGCAAAGTCCAACCATGAAGTGAACTCATTGGTTCCCAACTGGATCCTGAGCTCTAACTTCCCACATCGGACTACCTTTGCATCTCGGGTTATTGGTCAATACTGGGTCGGGTCGGGTTCCTCCTCAAGCCATCGGTTCGAGTCGGGTGTCCTCCTTCAGTTCGGGTCGGGTCTTCTTCTGGTGCGGTTCGGGTCGGGTGTCCTCCATCGGTTCGGGTCGAGTGTTTCTCCTCGGTTCGGGTCGGGTGCCATTCCCCTCCAGTTCGTGCTTCCGCTCCGATCCGTCTCCATGATTCCTTCACATGCTCCTATCTGATCCGTCTTTATGCCTCCGCTCCGATCCGCCTTCATGCTTCCGCTCCGATCCGTCCTCCTTAATCCGATCCGATCCCAGTTCAGTTAGCGTGGCCTTCCTTTTTGCCACTTTTTCCCAAGTGTCAGGTTCTGATCCGATCGAATCCCTTGCCCAGTTCAACATATCCGATCCGAGCCCCATATCCGATCCGATCCGAACCCTGCACTGTTTTCTGAAACTGTTCCAACAAGTGTTTACGCCGTTCGACGACGTTTTCGACCATTCTAACTATTGAAACCAATCACAAAGCATTTCATACAGTCATAGCAACATTCATAATCAACTACAAACATCAAAACATCAATATGATAGGTTAAAATGGATCAAACATACCCAAAATCCCACATTTCCCCTTAAGCATGTTTAGGTGAAACTAATGATAGGATTAGCAAAACTTAACCAAATTAACCCAAATTCATATCAGAGGTCTAAAACATCATTTAGGAATTTATGAACATTTTTCTGGAATTTTATCATGTTTAAATTCGCTAATTAACACTAATCACCCCTAATTAGCCATAATTAGTGCAAAACTATGCAAATCACTCACCTTAGCCACAAATAAACTAAGATCTGAAATAAATCTATGATTTGATGTGAATCCCAATGCTAAACAGCAGCTCCAATGTTGCTTTGGTGCAGATCTTCCTTGATTAGAGGTTGCTAAGCTTAATCCTTGACAAAAAGATGATTTGGAGGTGATTTAGAGGTTGGAGGCCATTTTTAGGGTTCCTTGGTGATAAGTGGAGGCTAGAAAACTGAAATGGAATGATCCTCAATCTCATTTCAGCCTTTCCATAACCCTAATCCCGAAATGGGTTATGGGCCTACTCACTAATCACCCGATTTGGCCCGGTTAAGTAGTTTTTTTCACCCTCCAAACCTTATTTCAGCCATATCTCCCAAACGGTAAGTCCGTTTGGCTATTATGACCACTCTATGGAAAGGTAAACCATCAAACGAATCTAATGGAAGTGGTTTTAGGTCAAAATTCCTTTCCAATCAAAAATTATGGCCAAAACAGTACCAACTAAGGGCAAAATGGTCATTTAAAAATCGACAAAAATCATGAACATGGGAAATGGCTCTAATGGATGTTTCTCAAACTTACATGACCATACGACTTCACATGGGAAAGAAATAAATATTCTATGATCCTATGATGTGTAGAATACGGGTCGTTACACTCTTCCCCCCTTAAGAAATTTCGCCCCCGAAATTCCCTAATCAAAACACACACAAAGGTCCCGCATGCCTATCAATCATTAAACAACAATCAAACATGCAAAACAAATCTACCCTAGCATGCGGAAAACTAAATTGCAAAGTAAATCTTACCAGGCAAAGAGTTCTGGATATGCCTTCCTGTAACAACCCGAATTTTTACAACACGTTAAATCAAGAATAAAGACAGAATTAAATTATAAATTCTGAATCAAGTGAAACGGTCTGTGCCATTGCGTTCGTCTCGGAAAAATACGCGAAATAGAGTCCAAGTTTTCGAGAATCGGAGTCCGTATGACCCGTTAAAGGCCCAAAGAAGATTTCTGGAAATTTGAACTTCGGAAATAGCCTTGGGAAATCAGATCTGGGGCTAGGCGGGGAGTTTCCCGCCTAGGCCATGTCGACAGGGCTGTCGACAGGCCTGTCGACTTGGGCCCAGACCAAGTCGACAGCCCTGTCGACTTGCCTGTCGACAGGGGGTGGCCGGGGCAAGTTGCCTGGCGCACCTGTTTGTCTCACCTGGTCTTGTTCTTGGGCTGGTTCTAGAAGCCTCCGAGATCTGATGGTCCTGATCTATCCTTGGGTTAATCTAAGGGCCTAAAACTATCCTAATCTCTATAAAAAGACCCTAAACCTAACCTAAATCCCTAAAAATCAAACCTAGCAACTAAGTGCTGCCAAAATCAATTTTGATCATGGCCTCCATCTCCAATCCCTAGAGCCTATGCATTCAAATCGGGTTCAAATCAAAGGATGCAAGCTTGCTACACCAAATAGAGGCCAAATCAACATTGCTATGCGAGTTTCATGATGGTTCTTCTTCAAAGGAGCCACCTTTCTTCGTCAAGATGATGCATGATCCCTTTCCTAAGCCTTGCCTATGTAAGTTCTAGCTACTTTTAGATGGAAACGGTAGTTTTGATAATGACATGGGATAAAATGAGGCTAAACATGATTATGCGAACCTATGTGAACTTTACCTTGCCTCTTGTGTTTATATTTATGATTTTAGGCCTTGTGAGTGACTTAATCATGCCTCTCATGCTATGCATAACCTAGTTTAACTTGCAAGTTTGGATCTTTATGCATGAAATGCTAGCATGAACATTTAGGAACCATTTTACTTGTGAAACATTGGCTAAGGCAAGATTTTGGGGCTTATGCATGTTTATGAACCCAAACCCCTTATGCTATCATGCAAGTTTGTAGCCAAATCCTTTATGAGATTATGCATGCTTATGGCCAAACCCTTTTTGATAATATGCATGTTTGTGGCCAAAATCCCCTTGTGACATTTTGTGTGTTTGTGGCCAAAACCCCTTTTTATGACACTATGCATGATCGAGGCCAATTTGTAGTCATAGTATTCCTATTATGTTGACTCGTCTATACTTACGTTGGAAACACGTTTTGGGGTTAGGTTAGACGAGCATGAATATACATGAAAAACTTAACTTGAAGTTTCATAAAAGTATGATGTGAAACATGATTTGGGTTAAATGGGTATAACATGACAACATGTAACATTAAATATAACATGGAAGTTGACATGTAAGTATGCATAAAAACATAAGCTTGGGAATTTACCTATTAAGTTAGGTCTACCCATTGGGAATTTACCTATTAAGTTAGGTCTACCCAATTGCTTGAAAACTTGACTATGAACATGACACTAGACTAAACATGAAAGTGGCCAACTCGAGGTTGGGTTGAGTTTGCAACGTAAAACTACCCGGAACCGACCGGCCTAACTAGTAGTTGCAAAAAATAGGACTCAATGTGAGAAGTTGGTCATGTTGTGCTTGAACCCGAGGTTAGACCAAGTTGTGGTGTAAATCTACCCGGACCTGCCCGGCTTAACTAGTAACCACAACAAAGTCTAATGTGAGAGGTTGGGGTGCATTAAATAATTAATGCCACATAATAGGGTTAAGTTAATTTGATTAATGAGGCTTAACCAAATATGACATGTACAAATGGGTTAAGTAATTTGATTAGGCTAATGATACTTAACAAAACATGACAGGGTTGGGTAGGTTAAGTAACTTGATTTGCCTGACGACACTTGACCATTTTTATACGACGAGCGGACGGGATTAAGTTAACCAACACTTAATCAATCCAACACGATAACTTGATAAGGTTAAGTAAATTTTCTTAATGACACTTAACCGTATAATACAGTTAATGGATGAGGTTAAGATTAGACTTAACTAATCTAAACATGGTAATCGGATGGGGTTAAGTTAGCCTAGACTTAATTAATCCAACTTGGTAATTTAATGGGGTTAAGTTAAACACTTAATTAATTTAACACGATGATTTGATGAGGTTAAGTGACCTATACTTAACCAATCTAACTCGTTAATTTGATGAGGTTAAGTTAGCCTATACTTAACCAATCTAACGTGAAAACATGATAAGGCTAAGTCACGAATCACTTGAATACGCTTGACCGATTTGACTCGGTAATTTGACAAGGTCAAGTTAATTTATATAATTAACCAATCTAAAATGATAAATTAGACGAGGTTAAGTTATGGATTGCTTAATATACTTAGCCAACTTGACACATGGTTTATAGGGTTAAGTCTTGGACTTGGATACTTAGCCAATTTTGACATGGTTTGTAGACGAGCTAAGTTATGAACTTAAGTGACACTTAACCCATTAGATAAACCCTAATTCGGAGGACTAGGTAAATAACCATAGTTAACAAGGATTATGGAAATAAGGCTAAGTGGTAAACCTTAGTTAAAAGAAACTAAGTAATAATTCTTAGTCAAGGAAATTTGGACCACCTCTTAGATAGATGAGTAACCCGATACGGTAGGTCATCGTTTAAGTATACGTGTAGGAGCGGGCTATCTGATTTAGATAAAGGCTCCAGCGAACTGGGTAACGAAGCAGCGGCTTCGGGGAACGTGAGGATATTCTTGGGATCCCTCTGTGAGCTGCCAGGTCATTATACTAGGCTCACGAGAGGTTGAGGTCTGCGGTAGAAGAACCAAGAATATGCCTTGGTTGCTATGCGAGCGACCTAAAGACTGGGGTGGATAGCAGTGAGTCGACGAATACATAAGGTGCCCGAGATAGCAAGTTCGTCGATCATCTACCATCTTGAGTCAAGCGTGTACGTACGGAAAGGCAGGGAACACCCAACAGACCATAATTGCTATCTAATTATGTGTGAGGTAGGCCGTAGGATGTGGGCTGGCCGGAGTGTAGTTCTCATGCAAGATTTTCTCTTGTGTTGCCTTTCACTAGTTGAGGGAGGGGTCTCGTGGGACCATAGCCACGTGTAGAAAAGCAGACCTTAGTATCTGCATCGGCAGATAAATCTAAAGCTCCCGACCGAGTCCAGTATTTCTTGTTTTGCCCTGGGACAGGACTCGGATGGCACGATGTGATACATGTGCATACAGTTATAGAAAAACGATTCACGATGAATGCGGGGGAAAAAGGGCGCGGTTGAGGGTTAGCGTAATCCCTAGTGGCCTAGGTGGTTTAACCCAAACCGAAATACGAAAGCGTGCAATAGGTAAGCGTAATCCCTAGTGGTGCTAGGTGGCGTAAGTCCTAGTAGTTCAAACGATGATTCATATGGAAGAGCCTAGCTAGAACAAGGGTGACAGTCCAAACGATTTCAAGGATAATACGACATGAGGAAGCCCGTACGAGGTACGGCAAAGGACTGAACTTATATACATGGAAAGAAACATATGATTTGAGTAACCTATATATGCGATATATTAGGTTGACATGGACCATTACACGACTTTGAGTAAGGGACATTCATGGTTAACAGATAACAAGGCTGGGATACTAGTACGAAGGGTGCGGAGCAAATATACATGTTAGAACTAGGAAGAATATACATAATAGATACCTTGGGATGTTAGACGGGGCAGATACCTTGGGATGATGTACTCGATAGAAATCTGACGATGTGATACCTTGACTTATCATAACACTGTAGTTTATCATGATACCTTAGTTTACCTTGCCACAGTAGTTCAACCGGCTACCCTGGTTTAGTTTATCAATCTTGTAGTTATCCTTATGTTTACTTTCAGTTTATGCATGTCATGTTACCTTTACCTGTTTTTATACTGGAAGTAGATAGGACTTACTCAGTCTTTTTGACTGACCCGTTTTGTTTCGCCTCTTTTCTTCCGTTTCCCCCCCCCAGGTTACAGGGAGGAAACAATGCTGTTTAGTTCGGATTTCTTCTGCTTGAAGGTCATCATGGATGGCTTGGACTTCTCTTGGCTATGGCTACTTTACTGTTTTACTTGGGGAATAATTTATTAAAAAGTCTTTATGCTTCTTTACTATTGCAAGACAGGTTTTGGTGTACTCTGATGTAAAAGGCTTTAGACCTTAATTATTGAATTTATGAAAGTTTGATTTTACTTCCGCTATTTCATATGTTCTGTCTTGTGATATTTCTGTGCATGTTTACCAATAATGCCCCTCTAAAGCTAGTGCATTCCTTTGCGAGTGACCCTAGCGGAGGCGGGGTGTTACATTTGGTATCAGAGCAGAAGGTTACTAGACTGGGCAAAAGTTTTTAAAGACCTTCTGAAAATTATTTGAAAAACCGTTTACAAAGAAGCATTTTTCAAGAAAATTTTCTTTTAAAAAGAAAAAGGCTATTCCCCAAAGGCCATTAGCATTATCCTTGTTTCCTTGATTGAATCTCTTTTCCTTTCTTTCCTCCATCTGTAGTCACAGTGGTTTTGACTGCGACTAGTCTTTCTAGCTGCGTAAGTGTTTCCCGTACGATGGGGGTGGTTCTCGAGAGACCGTTGCAGAGTTATGCATGAAAGGATAGTAAGAACAAGGATAAAGGATACGAGCTCAGGGATAAGCAACATGTTGGTATGGCTGAGTCCCAAAAGGAGGGAGAAAGATGAACAATGAAACCCATGACGAGAGAGTACCTTTGGCATGGTGAAACGGGACGGATAGTTAAGTATCATGGAACAGGGACAAGATCATTCGGAGGGCAATAGTATGCTCTCATTTCTAGGGTACCTCAGAAGGAGGGTAACGATCTTGTTAAAGGTTTAGCTTTTCTTCTCTATCATCCTGTCGGGACTTTGTTTTGATCACCGCATCTTTTAAGTCCGCTTCGATAGTTGAGTCTCTGCACCTTAGTACTAGCATAGTAGAGGATCCCGTTTTTGTCTCAAGTCCTATTGGAAGATCGGTCCATTTATTCATGACTTGTTTGGATTTGAGAATGTCTATGTCAAGTATTGAGCTTGGAAATAATGCTTATGTTTATAAGTTGTGGATGGATTCTAGGGATGAAGTGGTTATCCAGTAAGGGGTGCCACTCTCGGTTTTAGAAGGAGGGTAGTTAGACTCTTGGCTTGCTTTGGTAATACCCTTGAAGTATCGCGTAACCTTTTGGGTTCTGTCATGATTAGTTACTTAGAATCCCTAGATGCATTTGTTGGAAATTAGAAACCCGATCGAATGGGGTTCGCTAATAAGACGGATGGTTTACTTCGATTATGTATGGGTTATGGGAATTACCCTAGTAAGTGCGCACGGTAACTTTTTTACTTTCAAGAGAAAGTTTTTCTACGTGGAATACCTTATGGTACAAGGTCCAGGATTCACTATTGAATTTTGAGGGCTCGCATGGAATAATGTGTACGCAGTCCTGTTTGCGCCAAGTATTCTAGAAGGAGAATAAGTACAAGTGGAACGAGAGGCGACGAGGAAATGAGTTCCAACTCATGTTATGGAAACAGGAAATAAGAAGCTGCGAAATCGTGAAGAAAAAGGGGCGGTCAAGGCACGATGGAACTAAGCTCAAGGTAATGCGACTCAGGAGACTGAAGACTAAATACGTGCATGATATCTCTTTTGGGAATATATCCTCGATCCCTGTTTTTTTTTCTGTTGAGCTTGCTTGTAGGCTATCTTTTATGGATATCCTCTCGGTCCTGTCTCTGTTACAAACCCCGTACGGAGTTTGTTTTGTTTATCTTCTCGACCCTGTTTCAGGGAATCCTAGGTAGAACCCTATGGATGTAAACATGTATTTGAAACATGTTATGGTTGATATGGTTGCAAGTGGTTGCTCGTGGATGCGCGAATTTACATTAGATATTAGCTCGACTCGGTCACATTTCATATTGCATATGCACGAGTATTTATACTTGTTTATGGATGAAATTGAATGTGTTATCATGCGGATGTTGCATATGGTTGAATGTTTGTGCACGCATATAGTGTATATGACTAGGACTATTTGCATACATGATGGATTCATAGCACTAAACATATTTTTGCATTCAAAAGATTTTTCAGGCCTGATCATTAGCATTAGCTAAGGAACATGTACACACACGTTTTGCATACATTCATAAAGCATTAGGAGTCGTCTAAGGACAATGGTTGCTTGTGGATGATGGTTTAAGTAGATGGATGATGGTTGGTAGGATATGTTCTTCCTAACTTTGAGATTTCGGGGACGAAATCCTTTAAGAAGGGGAGAATGTAACAACCCGAATTTTTACAACACGTTAAATCAAGAATAAAGACAGAATTAAATTATAAATTCTGAATCAAGTGAAACGGTCTGTGCCATTGCGTTCGTCTCGGAAAAATACGCGAAATAGAGTCCAAGTTTTCGAGAATCGGAGTCCGTATGACCCGTTAAAGGCCCAAAGAAGATTTCTGGAAATTTGAACTTCGGAAATAGCCTTGGGAAATCAGTTCTGGGGCTAGGCGGGGAGTTTCCCGCCTAGGCCATGTCGACAGGGCTGTCGACAGGCCTGTCGACTTGGGCCCAGACCAAGTCGACAGCCCTGTCGACTTGCCTGTCGACAGGGGGTGGCCGGGGCAAGTTGCCTGGCGCACCTGTTTGTCTCACCTGGTCTTGTTCTTGGGCTGGTTCTAGAAGCCTCCGAGATCTGATGGTCCTGATCTATCCTAGGGTTAATCTAAGGGCCTAAAACTATCCTAATCTCTATAAAAAGACCCTAAACCTAACCTAAATCCCTAAAAATCAAACCTAGCAACTAAGTGCTGCCAAAATCAATTTTGATCATGGCCTCCATCTCCAATCCCTAGAGCCTATGCATTCAAATCGGGTTCAAATCAAAGGATGCAAGCTTGCTACACCAAATAGAGGCCAAATCAACATTGCTATGCGAGTTTCATGATGGTTCTTCTTCAAAGGAGCCACCTTTCTTCGTCAAGATGATGCATGATCCCTTTCCTAAGCCTTGCCTATGTAAGTTCTAGCTACTTTTAGATGGAAACGGTAGTTTTGATAATGACATAGGATAAAATGAGGCTAAACATGATTATGCGAACCTATGTGAACTTTACCTTGCCTCTTGTGTTTATATTTATGATTTTAGGCCTTGTGAGTGACTTAATCATGCCTCTCATGCTATGCATAACCTAGTTTAACTTGCAAGTTTGGATCTTTATGCATGAAATGCTAGCATGAACCTTTAGGAACCATTTTACTTGTGAAACATTGGCTAAGGCAAGATTTTGGGGCTTATGCATGTTTATGAACCCAAACCCCTTATGCTATCATGCAAGTTTGTAGCCAAATCCTTTATGAGATTATGCATGCTTATGGCCAAACCCTTTTTGATAATATGCATGTTTGTGGCCAAAATCCCCTTGTGACATTTTGTGTGTTTGTGGCCAAAACCCCTTTTTATGACACTATGCATGATCGAGGCCAATTTGTAGTCATAGTATTCCTATTATGTTGACTCGTCTATACTTACGTTGGAAACACGTTTTGGGGTTAGGTTAGACGAGCATGAATATACATGAAAAACTTAACTTGAAGTTTCATAAAAGTATGATGTGAAACATGATTTGGGTTAAATGGGTATAACATGACAACATGTAACATTAAATATAACATGGAAGTTGACATGTAAGTATGCATAAAAACATAAGCTTGAGAATTTACCTATTAAGTTAGGTCTACCCATTGGGAATTTACCTATTAAGTTAGGTCTACCCAATTGCTTGAAAACTTGACTATGAACATGACACTAGACTAAACATGAAAGTGGCCAACTCGAGGTTGGGTTGAGTTTGCAACGTAAAACTACCCGGAACCGACCGGCCTAACTAGTAGTTGCAAACAATAGGACTCAATGTGAGAAGTTGGTCATGTTGTGCTTGAACCCGAGGTTAGACCAAGTTGTGGTGTAAATCTACCCGGACCCGCCCGGCTTAACTAGTAACCACAACAAAGTCTAATGTGAGAGGTTGGGGTGCATTAAATAATTAATGCCACATAATAGGGTTAAGTTAATTTGATTAATGAGGCTTAACCAAATATGACATGGACAAATGGGTTAAGTAATTTGATTAGGCTAATGATACTTAACAAAACATGATAGGGTTGGGTAGGTTAAGTAACTTGATTTGCCTGACGACACTTGACCATTTTTATACGACGAGCGGACGGGATTAAGTTAACCAACACTTAATCAATCCAACACGATAACTTGATAAGGTTAAGTAAATTTTCTTAATGACACTTAACCGTATAATACAGTTAATGGATGAGGTTAAGATTAGACTTAACTAATCTAAACATGGTAATCGGATGGGGTTAAGTTAGCCTAGACTTAATTAATCCAACTTGGTAATTTAATGGGGTTAAGTTAAACACTTAACTAATTTAACACGATGATTTGATGAGGTTAAGTGACCTATACTTAACCAATCTAACTCGTTAATTTGATGAGGTTAAGTTAGCCTATACTTAACCAATCTAACGTGAAAACATGATAAGGCTAAGTCACGAATCACTTGAATACGCTTGACCGATTTGACTCGGTAATTTGACAAGGTCAAGTTAATTTATATAATTAACCAATCTAAAATGATAAATTAGACGAGGTTAAGTTATGGATTGCTTAATATACTTAGCCAACATGACACATGGTTTGTAGGGTTAAGTCTTGGACTTGGATACTTAGCCAATTTTGACATGGTTTGTAGACGAGCTAAGTTATGAACTTAAGTGACACTTAACCCATTAGATAAACCCTAATTCGGAGGACTAGGTAAATAACCATAGTTAACAAGGATTATGGAAATAAGGCTAAGTGGTAAACCTTAGTTAAAAGAAACTAAGTAATAATTCTTAGTCAAGGAAATTTGGACCACCTCTTAGATAGATGAGTAACCCGATACGGTAGGTCATCGTTTAAGTATACGTGTAGGAGCGGGCTATCTGATTTAGATAAAGGCTCCAGCGAACTGGGTAACGAAGCAGCGGCTTCGGGGAACGTGAGGATATTCTTGGGATCCCTCTGTGAGCTGCCAGGTCATTATACTAGGCTCACGAGAGGTTGAGGTCTGCGGTAGAAGAACCAAGAATATGCCTTGGTTGCTATGCGAGCGACCTAAAGACTGGGGTGGATAGCAGTGAGTCGACGAATACATAAGGTGCCCGAGATAGCAAGTTCGTCGATCATCTACCATCTTGAGTCAAGCGTGTACGTACGGAAAGGCAGGGAACACCCAACAGACCATAATTGCTATCTAATTATGTGTGAGGTAGGCCGTAGGATGTGGGCTGGCCGGAGTGTAGTTCTCATGCAAGATTTTCTCTTGTGTTGCCTTTCACTAGTTGAGGGAGGGGTCTCGTGGGACCATAGCCACGTGTAGAAAAGCAGACCTTAGTATCTGCATCGGCAGATAAATCTAAAGCTCCCGACCGAGTCCTGTATTTCTTGTTTTGCCCTGGGACAGGACTCGGATGGCACGATGTGATACATGTGCATACAGTTATAGAAAAACGATTCACGATGAATGCGGGGGAAAAAGGGCGCGGTTGAGGGTTAGCGTAATCCCTAGTGGCCTAGGTGGTTTAACCCAAACCGAAATACGAAAGCGTGCAATAGGTAAGCGTAATCCCTAGTGGTGCTAGGTGGCGTAAGTCCTAGTAGTTCAAACGATGATTCATATGGAAGAGCCTAGCTAGAACAAGGGTGACAGACCAAACGATTTCAAGGATAATACGACATGAGGAAGCCCGTACGAGGTACGGCAAAGGACTGAACTTATATACATGGAAAGAAACATATGATTTGAGTAACCTATATATGCGATATATTAGGTTGACATGGACCATTACACGACTTTGAGTAAGGGACATTCATGGTTAACAGATAACAAGGCTGGGATACTAGTACGAAGGGTGCGGAGCAAATATACATGTTAGAACTAGGAAGAATATACATAATAGATACCTTGGGATGTTAGACGGGGCAGATACCTTGGGATGATGTACTCGATAGAAATCTGACGATGTGATACCTTGACTTATCATAACACTGTAGTTTATCATGATACCTTAGTTTACCTTGCCACAGTAGTTCAACCGGCTACCCTGGTTTAGTTTATCTATCTTGTAGTTATCCTTATGTTTACTTTCAGTTTATGCATGTCATGTTACCTTTACCTGTTTTTATACTGGAAGTAGATAGGACTTACTCAGTCTTTTTGACTGACCCGTTTTGTTTCGCCTCTTTTCTTCCGTTTCCCCCCTCCCCCCAGGTTACAGGGAGGAAACAATGCTGTTTAGTTCGGATTTCTTCTGCTTGAAGGTCATCATGGATGGCTTGGACTTCTCTTGGCTATGGCTACTTTACTGTTTTACTTGGGGAATAATTTATTAAAAAGTCTTTATGCTTCTTTACTATTGCAAGACAGGTTTTGGTGTACTCTGATGTAAAAGGCTTTAGACCTTAATTATTGAATTTATGAAAGTTTGATTTTACTTCCGCTATTTCATATGTTCTGTCTTGTGATATTTCTGTGCATGTTTACCAATAATGCCCCTCTAAAGCTAGTGCATTCCTTTGCGAGTGACCCTAGCGGAGGCGGGGTGTTACATTTGGTATCAGAGCAGAAGGTTACTAGACTGGGCAAAAGTTTTTAAAGACCTTCTGAAAATTATTTGAAAAACCGTTTACAAAGAAGCATTTTTCAAGAAAATTTTCTTTTAAAAAGAAAAAGGCTATTCCCCAAAGGCCATTAGCATTATCCTTGTTTCCTTGATTGAATCTCTTTTCCTTTCTTTCCTCCATCTGTAGTCACAGTGGTTTTGACTGCGACTAGTCTTTCTAGCTGCGTAAGTGTTTCCCGTACGATGGGGGTGGTTCTCGAGAGACCGTTGCAGAGTTATGCATGAAAGGATAGTAAGAACAAGGATAAAGGATACGAGCTCAGGGATAAGCAACATGTTGGTATGGCTGAGTCCCAAAAGGAGGGAGAAAGATGAACAATGAAACCCATGACGAGAGAGTACCTTTGGCATGGTGAAACGGGACGGATAGTTAAGTATCATGGAACAGGGACAAGATCATTCGGAGGGCAATAGTATGCTCTCATTTCTAGGGTACCTCAGAAGGAGGGTAACGATCTTGTTAAAGGTTTAGCTTTTCTTCTCTATCATCCTGTCGGGACTTTGTTTTGATCACCGCATCTTTTAAGTCCGCTTCGATAGTTGAGTCTCTGCACCTTAGTACTAGCATAGTAGAGGATCCCGTTTTTGTCTCAAGTCCTATTGGAAGATCGGTCCATTTATTCATGACTTGTTTGGATTTGAGAATGTCTATGTCAAGTATTGAGCTTGGAAATAATGCTTATGTTTATAAGTTGTGGATGGATTCTAGGGATGAAGTGGTTATCCAGTAAGGGGTGCCACTCTCGGTTTTAGAAGGAGGGTAGTTAGACTCTTGGCTTGCTTTGGTAATACCCTTGAAGTATCGCGTAACCTTTTGGGTTCTGTCATGATTAGTTACTTAGAATCCCTAGATGCATTTGTTGGAAATTAGAAACCCGATCGAATGGGGTTCGCTAATAAGACGGATGGTTTACTTCGATTATGTATGGGTTATGGGAATTACCCTAGTAAGTGCGCACGGTAACTTTTTTACTTTCAAGAGAAAGTTTTTCTACGTGGAATACCTTATGGTACAAGGTCCAGGATTCACTATTGAATTTTGAGGGCTCGCATGGAATAATGTGTACGCAGTCCTGTTTGCGCCAAGTATTCTAGAAGGAGAATAAGTACAAGTGGAACGAGAGGCGACGAGGAAATGAGTTCCAACTCATGTTATGGAAACAGGAAATAAGAAGCTGCGAAATCGTGAAGAAAAAGGGGCGGTCAAGGCACGATGGAACTAAGCTCAAGGTAATGCGACTCAGGAGACTGAAGACTAAATACGTGCATGATATCTCTTTTGGGAATATATCCTCGATCCCTGATTTTTTTCTGTTGAGCTTGCTTGTAGGCTATCTTTTATGGATATCCTCTCGGTCCTGTCTCTGTTACAAACCCCGTACGGAGTTTGTTTTGTTTATCTTCTCGACCCTGTTTCAGGGAATCCTAGGTAGAACCCTATGGATGTAAACATGTATTTGAAACATGTTATGGTTGATATGGTTGCAAGTGGTTGCTCGTGGATGCGCGAATTTACATTAGATATTAGCTCGACTCGGTCACATTTCATATTGCATATGCACGAGTATTTATACTTGTTTATGGATGAAATTGAATGTGTTATCATGCGGATGTTGCATATGGTTGAATGTTTGTGCACGCATATAGTGTATATGACTAGGACTATTTGCATACATGATGGATTCATAGCACTAAACATATTTTTGCATTCAAAAGATTTTTCAGGCCTGATCATTAGCATTAGCTAAGGAACATGTACACACACGTTTTGCATACATTCATAAAGCATTAGGAGTCGTCTAAGGACAATGGTTGCTTGTGGATGATGGTTTAAGTAGATGGATGATGGTTGGTAGGATATGTTCTTCCTAACTTTGAGATTTCGGGGACGAAATCCTTTAAGAAGGGGAGAATGTAACAACCCGAATTTTTACAACACGTTAAATCAAGAACAAAGACAGAATTAAATTATAAATTCTGAATCAAGTGAAACGGTCTGTGCCATTGCGTTCGTCTCGGAAAAATACGCGAAATAGAGTCCAAGTTTTCGAGAATCGGAGTCCGTATGACCCGTTAAAGGCCCAAAGAAGATTTCTGGAAATTTGAACTTCGGAAATAGCCTTGGGAAATCAGATCTGGGGCTAGGCGGGGAGTTTCCCGCCTAGGCCATGTCGACAGGCCTGTCGACAGGCCTGTCGACTTGGGCCCAGACCAAGTCGACAGCCCTGTCTACTTGCCTGTCGACAGGGGGTGGCCGGGGCAAGTTGCCTGGCGCACCTGTTTGTCTCACCTGGTCTTGTTCTTGGGCTGGTTCTAGAAGCCTCCGAGATCTGATGGTCCTGATCTATCCTAGGGTTAATCTAAGGGCCTAAAACTATCCTAATCTCTATAAAAAGACCCTAAACCTAACCTAAATCGCTAAAAATCAAACCTAGCAACTAAGTGCTGCCAAAATCAATTTTGATCATGGCCTCCATCTCCAATCCCTAGAGCCTATGCATTCAAATCGGGTTCAAATCAAAGGATGCAAGCTTGCTACACCAAATAGAGGCCAAATCAACATTGCTATGCGAGTTTCATGATGGTTCTTCTTCAAAGGAGCCACCTTTCTTCGTCAAGATGATGCATGATCCCTTTCCTAAGCCTTGCCTATGTAAGTTCTAGCTACTTTTAGATGGAAACGGTAGTTTTGATAATGACATGGGATAAAATGAGGCTAAACATGATTATGCGAACCTATGTGAACTTTACCTTGCCTCTTGTGTTTATATTTATGATTTTAGGCCTTGTGAGTGACTTAATCATGCCTCTCATGCTATGCATAACCTAGTTTAACTTGCAAGTTTGGATCTTTATGCATGAAATGCTAGCATGAACATTTAGGAACCATTTTACTTGTGAAACATTGGCTAAGGCAAGATTTTGGGGCTTATGCATGTTTATGAACCCAAACCCCTTATGCTATCATGCAAGTTTGTAGCCAAATCCTTTATGAGATTATGCATGCTTATGGCCAAACCCTTTTTGATAATATGCATGTTTGTGGCCAAAATCCCCTTGTGACATTTTGTGTGTTTGTGGCCAAAACCCCTTTTTATGACACTATGCATGATCGAGGCCAATTTGTAGTCATAGTATTCCTATTATGTTGACTCGTCTATACTTACGTTGGAAACACGTTTTGGGGTTAGGTTAGACGAGCATGAATATACATGAAAAACTTAACTTGAAGTTTCATAAAAGTATGATGTGAAACATGATTTGGGTTAAATGGGTATAACATGACAACATGTAACATTAAATATAACATGGAAGTTGACATGTAAGTATGCATAAAAACATAAGCTTGGGAATTTACCTATTAAGTTAGGTCTACCCATTGGGAATTTACCTATTAAGTTAGGTCTACCCAATTGCTTGAAAACTTGACTATGAACATGACACTAGACTAAACATGAAAGTGGCCAACTCGAGGTTGGGTTGAGTTTGCAACGTAAAACTACCCGGAACCGACCGGCCTAACTAGTAGTTGCAAACAATAGGACTCAATGTGAGAAGTTGGTCATGTTGTGCTTGAACCCGAGGTTAGACCAAGTTGTGGTGTAAATCTACCCGGACCCGCCCGGCTTAACTAGTAACCACAACAAAGTCTAATGTGAGAGGTTGGGGTGCATTAAATAATTAATGCCACATAATAGGGTTAAGTTAATTTGATTAATGAGGCTTAACCAAATATGACATGGACAAATGGGTTAAGTAATTTGATTAGGCTAATGATACTTAACAAAACATGATAGGGTTGGGTAGGTTAAGTAACTTGATTTGCCTGACGACACTTGACCATTTTTATACGACGAGCGGACGGGATTAAGTTAACCAACACTTAATCAATCCAACACGATAACTTGATAAGGTTAAGTAAATTTTCTTAATGACACTTAACCGTATAATACAGTTAATGGATGAGGTTAAGATTAGACTTAACTAATCTAAACATGGTAATCGGATGGGGTTAAGTTAGCCTAGACTTAATTAATCCAACTTGGTAATTTAATGGGGTTAAGTTAAACACTTAACTAATTTAACACGATGATTTGATGAGGTTAAGTGACCTATACTTAACCAATCTAACTCGTTAATTTGATGAGGTTAAGTTAGCCTATACTTAACCAATCTAACGTGAAAACATGGTAAGGCTAAGTCATGAATCACTTGAATACGCTTGACCGATTTGACTCGGTAATTTGACAAGGTCAAGTTAATTTATATAATTAACCAATCTAAAATGATAAATTAGATGAGGTTAAGTTATGGATTGCTTAATATACTTAGCCAACATGACACATGGTTTGTAGGGTTAAGTCTTGGACTTGGATACTTAGCCAATTTTGACATGGTTTGTAGACGAGCTAAGTTATGAACTTAAGTGACACTTAACCCATTAGATAAACCCTAATTCGGAGGACTAGGTAAATAACCATAGTTAACAAGGATTATGGAAATAAGGCTAAGTGGTAAACCTTAGTTATAAGAAACTAAGTAATAATTCTTAGTCAAGGAAATTTGGACCACCTCTTAGATAGATGAGTAACCCGATACGGTAGGTCATCGTTTAAGTATACGTGTAGGAGCGGGCTATCTGATTTAGATAAAGGCTCCAGCGAACTGGGTAACGAAGCAGCGGCTTCGGGGAATGTGAGGATATTCTTGGGATCCCTCTATGAGCTGCCAGGTCATTATACTAGGCTCACGAGGGGTTGAGGTCTGCGGTAGAAGAACCAAGAATATGCCTTGGTTGCTATGCGAGCGACCTAAAGACTGGGGTGGATAGCAGTGAGTCGACGAATACATAAGGTGCCCGAGATAGCAAGTTCGTCGATCATCTACCATCTTGAGTCAAGCATGTACGTACGGAAAGGCAGGGAACACCCAACAGACCATAATTGCTATCTAATTATGGGTGAGGTAGGCCGTAGGATGTGGGCTGGCCGGAGTGTAGTTCTCATGCAAGATTTTCTCTTGTGTTGCCTTTCACTAGTTGAGGGAGGGGTCTCGTGGGACCATAGCCACGTGTAGAAAAGCAGACCTTAGTATCTGCATCGGCAGATAAATCTAAAGCTCCCGACCGAGTCCTGTATTTCTTGTTTTGCCCTGGGACAGGACTCGGATGGCACGATGTGATACATGTGCATACAGTTATAGAAAAACGATTCACGATGAATGCGGGGGAAAAAGGGCGCGGTTGAGGGTTAGCGTAATCCCTAGTGGCCTAGGTGGTTTAACCCAAACCGAAATACGAAAGCGTGCAATAGGTAAGCGTAATCCCTAGTGGTGCTAGGTGGCGTAAGTCCTAGTAGTTCAAACGATGATTCATATGGAAGAGCCTAGCTAGAACAAGGGTGACAGTCCAAACGATTTCAAGGATAATACGACATGAGGAAGCCCGTACGAGGTACGGCAAAGGACTGAACTTATATACATGGAAAGAAACATATGATTTGAGTAACCTATATATGCGATATATTAGGTTGACATGGACCATTACACGACTTTGAGTAAGGGACATTCATGGTTAACAGATAACAAGGCCGGGATACTAGTACGAAGGGTGCGGAGCAAATATACATGTTAGAACTAGGAAGAATATACATAATAGATACCTTGGGATGTTAGACGGGGTAGATACCTTGGGATGATGTACTCGATAGAAATCTGACGATGTGATACCTTGACTTATCATAACACTGTAGTTTATCATGATACCTTAGTTTACCTTGCCACAGTAGTTCAACCGGCTACCCTGGTTTAGTTTATCTATCTTGTAGTTATCCTTATGTTTACTTTCAGTTTATGCATGTCATGTTACCTTTACCTGTTTTTATACTGGAAGTAGATAGGACTTACTCAGTCTTTTTGACTGACCCGTTTTGTTTCGCCTCTTTTCTTCCGTTTCCCCCCCAGGTTACAGGGAGGAAACAATGCTGTTTAGTTCGGATTTCTTCTGCTTGAAGGTCATCATGGATGGCTTGGACTTCTCTTGGCTATGGCTACTTTACTGTTTTACTTGGGGAATAATTTATTAAAAAGTCTTTATGCTTCTTTACTATTGCAAGACAGGTTTTGGTGTACTCTGATGTAAAAGGCTTTAGACCTTAATTATTGAATTTATGAAAGTTTGATTTTACTTCCGCTATTTCATATGTTCTGTCTTGTGATATTTCTGTGCATGTTTACCAATAATGCCCCTCTAAAGCTAGTGCATTCCTTTGCGAGTGACCCTAGCGGAGGCGGGGTGTTACACTTCCTAATGCTCTCCTTTGTCTCCCAAGTACAATCATTCTCGTCCTCGCCCCACTGAACCTTGACTAGCTTCACCGCCTTCCTTCGAAGTTGCTTCGTATCGTGCCTCACAATACGAATCGACTTGCGGTTCCCAACCGCCTTGGGTTCTACTTCGAAGTCCTCTAACTGATCAGGTGAAATAGTCATATCTGAGTCGTGAACGAACTTCCTTAGTTGGGAAACATGAAATACATTGTGAACTTCCGCCATCTTCTCTGGTAAGCCAACTCTATATGCCAAATTCCCGACTAATTCAAGAACAGGGAATGGGCCAACAAATCTTGGTGCCAACTTGCCTCCCATGCCAAATCGAATCACTCTCTTTAACGGAGAGATCTTAACAAACACCAAGTCACCAACGGAGAATTCCAAGTCTCTTCTCCTCTTATCAGCATAACTCTTCTGCCTATCTTGGGCAGCTTTCATTCTTTGCTGAATGATCTTAATCTTATCTGAAGTTTCTCTCACCACGTCTGGTCCAAGCATAAACTTCTCGCCAGTCTCTATCCAACATGATGGTGAGTTGCACGGTCTTCCGTACAAAGCTTCATATGGAGCCATACCGATACTAGATTGGTAGCTATTATTATATGCAAACTCTACTAGATGCAAATGGTCATCCCATGATCCACCAAAATCCAATATACAAGCTCTCAAAAGATCTTCCAATATACGATTCACCATCTCCGTCTGACCGTCGGTCTGAGGATGATATGCAGTACTGAGATGTATATCCTGACCCTAGAGCCTCTTGTAAGCTCTTCCAAAACCCACTAGTGAACAACGGGTCTCGGTCACTCACAATGCTTTTGGGTACTCCATGAAATCTCACTACCCATTTCATATACAATTATGCCAACTTGGCTGCCGTTCTGGTCGATTTGACTGGTATAAATCTTGCACTCTTAGTCAATCGATCCACAATTACCCCAATGCTATCATATCCCGATCTAGTCCTTGGTAAACCATCGATGAAATCCATCAAGACTTGCTCCCATTTCCATTCGGGAATTTCTAATGGTTGCAACAAACCACTAGGCTTCTTTTGCTCAGCTTTAACTAGCTGGCAATTCATGCATTTGGATATAAACTTCCCAACGTCTCTTTTTATCCCTTCCCAGTAGTAAGTCTGCTTCATGTCTCGATACATCTTATTACCACCGGGATGTATGGTCAGTTTTGAGTGATGACATTCTCTAAGCACTTCATCTCTCAAACCATTCACGTTGGGCACAACTAGTCTTCCATTCTTTCGAAGCCATCCATCTCGATCAAGCCCATACGTACTCATCTCCTCACCGTCGATGTTCATCTCTAACTTGGAGATGATTTCCAATAGGTTAGGATCGTCCCTCTGGCTGGAACCAATCCGCTCTATCAAGGTGGGTCTGATCGCTAAACTAGCTAGCATAACTGGATCCAATTCGCACCTTGGCCTGAAATCAAACCCCGCGATATACTCCAGTTGCTTCCACTTAAGAAACATAGCCCCTAAGCTGGCATGTCTCCTACTCAAGGCATCGGCTACCGCATTACCCTTCCCAGGTGTGTATGCGATATCAAAATCATACGAAGCTAAGAACTCTAACCATCTATGCCGACGGAGATTCAGATCTTTCTGGGAGAAGAGATACTTTAACGATTTATGATCGGTAAACAGCTCAAATCTTCCTCCCAAGAGATAGTGTCTCCACATCTTCAGCGCAAATACAATCGCTACCAATTCCAAATCATGGGTAGGATACTTCTTCTCATGCGGTTTTAGCTGTCGACTAGCATAAGCTACAACCCTACCTCCTTGCATCAATACAGCACCCAGTCCGGTACCACAAGCATCTGTGTAAACCGTCATCTCTTCATTCCCTTTAGGAATGACTAACACTGGCGCACGCGTCAACTTCTCCTTTAGACTCTTGAAGGCATCCTCACACACTCCGTCCCAGACGAAGGACTGATTCTTCTTAGTCAATTGAGTCAACGGTGCTGCTATCTTGGAGAAGTCCTGGATAAACTTACGATAATATCCAGCTAATCCCAAGAAACTTCTTACATCCGTTACATTCTTGGGCGTAGGCCAATCATGTACCGTAGCCACCTTCGCAGGGTCCACAGCAATACCACTCTCTGAAACAACATGACCCAAGAATCTCACTTCCCTTCTCCAAAAATTACACTTATAGAATTTCGCTTTCAATTGGTGTTTCCTCAACACCTCCATCACTATCCTCAAGTGTCCCTTGTGTTCCTCCTCTGTCCTTGAGTAAACAAGGATGTCATCCACGAACACAAGAACAAACTTATTCAACTGATCCCTGAATACTCGATTCATAAGATCCACAAAGTAGGCTGGTGCATTGGTCAACCCAAATGGCATGACCAACCACTCATAAAATCCAGACGGCGTCCTAAATGCCGTTTTTGGAACACTCTCATCCGCTACGCGTAGCTGATGAAATCCTGTCGCGAGGTCCAACTGGGAGAACACTCTTGCTCCTTCCAGTTGATCAAACAATTCATCTATCCGCGGTAGAGGATACTTATTCTTCCTTGTCACCTTATTCAACTCGCGATAGTCCACACACAAACGAAGGGAACCATCTGCCTTAGTGGCAAACACAACTGGTGCTCCCCACTCGGAGACACTCCTTCTAATAAACCCCTTCTTCAAAAGATTGCTGACTTGCACCCCGAGCTCTCGCTGCTCCCTTGGTGCCATACGACGAAGTGGCATCACTATAGGTCTGGCATCTTTCACTAAATCAATACGGAACTCAATCTCTCGGTGTGGTGGAAGCCCGGTCACCTCCTCGAAGACGTCCGGATACTGGCCAACCATGGGCACATCTGACAACTCATCCTGCGGGATGTCGAAGGAATTTACAAAACTAGCCATAACCCCATCACTAGGTAGGCTACCAAACCCTACCCTCCGCCCATCATCCGCCCTCACTGTCACCAAAAAGCCCTCACAGTCTACCACCACCCCGTATCTTTGGAGCCAATCGACTCCCAATATAATGCCATACCTAGTAAAGCCCAAAACAAAGCAATCACAAACAAACATACATCCATGACTCGATAAGACCAAATTCCTGCAAATCATACTAAGGCTAGTCGAACCACCAATCGGGTTCGTCACAACCAATGGTCTATCGACTATCTCGGGTTCCAGTCCCAACCTATCTACCAGGTCGCTAGATATGAAGGAACGGGAAGCCCCAGTATCAAACAAAACTCGAACTAGTATATCATAAATAAAGAGCATACCTTGAATAACAACATTCTTTCCTTTCTCCGCCATAGTTGGGGCATTCGACGAAGAAGGAACAGCATCAATAGCATATGCTTTCACAATCTGCTTCTCCTTAAGAGGTTGCGGACACTTATCCTTATGATGTCCCACTTGACCACAGTTGTAGCACTTCCTTTCCGCTGGCTTGGCTCGACATTCTTTAGCATAATGGCCCTTCTTACCACAGCTGAAGCACTCAACATCCTTCTTGCTCTTTTTCTGGCCACCCTTAGATCGGTCATGCTTCCTCTTATTCTGAGAGTTATTCTTGCCTCCCCCTCCTGCTTGCGGCTTTGGCCCTTCTGCAGATGCGGCCTCAGTCTTTGACTTAGGGTAAAGACTCTCTGATCTCAAAGCCTTCCCCACAATCGATTCAAAAGTCTCATCGATGTGGTTGATAAGCCTTTCCCCTAAGTACCCACCCAAACCAGTAATGAACTTCTCATTCTTCTTCTCAGGAGTGTCGAACTCAGTAATATAATCAGAAACTGCCCTTCCGTTCTGCTTGAGTTCCAAGAACCTCTTGAACAACACTGACTTCTTGGCAGCTGGAATAAACTTCTCGCTATAGCGAGCCTTGAACTGATCCCAAGTAACCTGATCCTCTGGAGTAGCTGTTCTAATGGCATTCCACCAATTCATCGCTCGCCCTTGCAGCTGACGAGACGCTAACCTTCTCTTCATCGCATCCTCAAGACCCAAGTCATCGAAGATACAGTCACAGCTATCCATCCAGTCTTGAACATCTGTGACCGACTCCGTTCCGTGGAACGGCTTTCCACCAAGGTTAGTGTAATCCTTGCACAACTTGGCGAAATCGACCCTAGGCGCCTGCACTACTGGGCCAACACCAACCCCGGGATTGGGAACTGCCCCTTGCACTTCTCTAAGCATGTCTCTCTTGAGGTTGGTAAACATCGCCCTCATGTCAGCGGCATTCCCCTGGTTGGTCCCTCTACCATCACCCCTCGTGTCTCGGCTCATCGTCAATCTGAAAAAGGGAAACGATTAACGACCCCATAGTGGTGCTAGTGCAGTGAGACTTCATTCTTTATACTACTAATAGTATATATATACATAGCTTTTGAAAACCAAAGTAATCACAAATAAGCGCTCTCATATACGTACTATCTCTCCCTAGTGTCTTTCCCTAGGTTAACTACGCAACCTATAGCTCTGATACCAAGTGTGACGGCCCGCCCCGCACCAACCGACATTTACTCCAAAAGTGCGCTGTACACATGTCCAGTTGGCACGGAACGGGTCGTCAGAAGGAAAAGGAAGAAGAAGGAAATGAACTAATCAAGAACCTGTAGAATGTCTCACAGCGCATAGGACAAAATATAATAATAACATACTTGACATAAAACAGGTAAGATAATGCATAAGCTGAGAACCAGAACTAAACATCATAGCAGCGGAAATCCTGAATACAGCTTATTACAACTTTTCAAACTATCTCAAAACAAAAGCAAGATAAATGAGGTACACTACTAATGCCCAAGTAGCGACCACCGACAACACAGGGAGAATGTGTATGTGTATATATATATATATATATATATATATATATATATATATATATATATATATATATATATATATATATATCATACGTGGAAGCCTCCTGCCCGCCTCCGAATCAGCTACTCGCGCATCACCAGCTAACCTGTCTCTAGTCTGCTCGTGTGAGCACCCAGAGTAATAAGAGGAGGCATAAAACTCTGGGTCAGACATAAAGCCTGGTATGAGCGATAAGCATCTAAAGTGAACAATAACAGGTAGACTAAAACATACATGAACCTGGACCTGCAACCATAGAGTTAGCACTACATACTGTACAACACTCTAAGGTGCCATATAAAACAATGTATAGATACGGAGGTGGGGGAGGTGTGCATGTCATAGTGATGGCAAACAATCAAACATAGCATCCATCCTCACATCTCTCACTCAGTGCGTAAAGCATACGATATTAACCACTTCGATCACCCAACATACCTTGCTACGATCACTTTGCCCCATGAAGTCACAAATGGCTTCACTGCACTGATAACGTAGCCACGAATCCATCGCTATGTCCACTTTGCCCCATGGAGTCACAAGGACCCCACTGCACTGGCTCATAGCCTTACTAATCCTTACTATGTCCACTCTGCCCCATGGAGTCGCAATGACCCCACTGCACTGGCTCATAGTCTTACTACGCATCACTTTGCCCCTCGAGTCGTAATGACTCTACTGCACTGATAACGTAGTCTTGCTACCATCACTTTGCCCCTCAGGTCATAATGACCCTACTGCACTGATAAGTAGCCCATCATCCAATTTTTAGTGGTGAATCGAAGTTATGAACGTCGACAACTCCTTAGCACACGTCCCGCAGCAAAGTCCAACCATGAAGTGAACTCATTGGTTCCCAACTGGATCCTGAGCTCTAACTTCCCACATCGGACTACCTTTGCATCTCGGGTTATTGGTCAATACTGGGTCGGGTCGAGTTCCTCCTCAAGCCATAGGTTCGGGTCGGGTGTCCTCCATCAGTTCGGGTCTTCTTCTGGTGCGGTTCGGGTCGGGTGTCCTCCATCAGTTCGGGTCGGGTGTTTCTCCTCGGTTCGGGTCGGGTGCCATTCCCCTCCAGTTCGTGCTTCCGCTCCGATCCGTCTCCATGCTTCCTTCACATGCTCCTATCCGATCAGTCTTTATGCCTCCGCTCCGATCCACCTTCATGCTTCCGCTCCGATCCGTCCTCCTTAATCCGATCCGATCACAGTTCAGTTAGCGTGGCCTTCCTTTTTGCCACTTTTTCCCAAGTGTCAGGTTCCGATCCGATCGAATCCCTTGCCCAGTTCAACATATCCGATCCGAGCCCCATATCCGACCCGATCCGAACCCTGCACTGTTTTCTGAAACTGTTCCAGCAATTGTTTACGCCATTCGACGACGTTTTTGACCATTCTAACTATTGAAACCAATCACAAAGCATTTCATACAGTCATAGCAACATGCATAATCAACCACAAACATCAAAACATCAATATGATAGGTTAAAATGGATCAAACATACCCAAAATCCCACATTTCCCCTTAAGCATGTTTAGGTGAAACTAATGATAGGATTAGCAAAACTTAACCAAATTAACCCAAATTCATATCAGAGGTCTAAAACATCATTTAGGAATTTATGAACATTTTTCTGGAATTTTATCATGTTTAAATTCGCTAATTAACACTAATCACCCCTAATTAGCCATAATTAGTGCAAAACTATGCAAATCACTCACCCTAGCCACAAATAAACTAAGATCTGAAATAAATCTCTGATTTGATGTGAATCCCAATGCTAAACAGCAGCTCCAATGTTGCTTTGGTGCAGATCTTCCTTGATTAGAGGTTGCTAAGCTTAATCC
Source organism: Allium sativum (assembly GCA_030737875.1). Taxonomy (NCBI): domain Eukaryota; kingdom Viridiplantae; phylum Streptophyta; class Magnoliopsida; order Asparagales; family Amaryllidaceae; genus Allium; species Allium sativum. The sequence continues at coordinate 884,662,887 of CM060915.1, read as the reverse complement.
TTGACCAAAAGATGATTTGGAGGTGATTTAGAGATTGGAGGCCATTTTTAGGGTTCCTTGGTGATAAGTGGAGGCTAGAAAACTGAAATGGAATGATCCTCAATCTCATTTCAGCCTTTCCATAACCCTAATCCCGAAATGGGTTATGGGCCTACTCACTAATCACCCGATTTGGCCCGGTTAAGCAGTTTTTTTCACCCTCCAAACCTTATTTCAGCCATATCTCCCAAACGGTAAGTCCGTTTGGCTATTATGACCACTCTACGGAAAGGTAAACCATCAAACGAATCTAATGGAAGTGGTTTCAGGTCAAAATTCCTTTCCAATCAAAAGTTATGGCCAAAACAGTACCAACTAAGGGCAAAATGGTCATTTAAAAATCGACAAAAATCATTAACATGGGAAATGACTCTAATGGATGTTTCCCAAACTTACATGACCATAAGACTTCACATGGGAAAGAAATAAATATTCTACGATCCTATGATGTGTAGAATACGGGTCGTTACATGGGTCTTACCAAATTTTATATCATTGGAAAGATCTTTCCAAAGCGAACCCAACGGTTCTAGTTTTAGGAAAATCTGACCGTCGGATCTTTCGGTATAATCGTTTGAAATTACGATTTCAAATCGCTAACTGCAGCTATGCGATTCGTTTAATTTTAATATATATATATATATATATACAAATTAATTCGTTCGTCGATTTCAAACCATTTTGTCTCTACCTTATAATTAACATCATTTTAATGAATCATATTGACATTAGAAATGATTTTAAATCTTAAAATTATTTTACCAATCTTGAATCTCTTTTATATGAAATCTTACATTGCATTAAAAATGTAATTTTTTTTATGTCATAATCATTTTCATTTCAACATTGATTTCTTTTATATGAAATAATACATTACATTAAAAATGTAATTTTTAATGTCATAAACATTTTCATTTTAACATTAATTTCTTTTATATGAAATCATACATTACATTAAAAATGTAATTTTTAATGTCATAAACACAACTTTGTTATCTTGAATCTTTTAATATGATCCATACATACATTAAAATATACTTTTTAATGTCAAAACAATTTTATCACAACTTGAATCTTTTATATGATTCATACTTACATAAAAATGTAATTTTTATGTTAACACAATTTTATTCAAACTTGAATATCTTAATGTTTCTCACATATAAATGTGATTTTTATGCTAACACCATTTTATTCAAAACTTGAATATTTTAATCATCCTTTCTGACATTAAAAAACGTAATCTTTTTAAATCATTCATCTATTACATTAAAAATGTAATCCTTTTTATTCATCCTTTTATTACATTAAAAATGTAATCTTTTTAAATCATTCATCTATTACATTGAAAATGTTATCCTTTTTATTCATCCTTTTATTACATTAAAAATGTAATCTTTTATTCATTCTTTTATTACATTAAAATATAATCTTTTAAATGTTAACACACTTTTAACAATACCTCTTTTTTTCTAATGATTCATTTACATTGAAAATGCAAATTCTAATGTAAAAACGTTTTTATTTAACAATGATTCTTTTTTTCTTTTATTGTTTTCATTTACATCAGAAATGTAAATTTCAATGTAAAAACATATTTATTTTTCACTGCTTATTTTTAATGTTTCTTTTACATTAAAAATGTAAATTTCAAAGCAAATACATTTTTATATAACAATGGTCATTTTTAATGTTTCATTTACATTAAAAAATGAAAATTTCAAAGAAAACACATTTTTATATAACAATGGTCATTTTTAATGTTTCATTTACGTTAAAAATGTAAATTTCAATGTAAACACATTTTTATATAACAATGGTCATTTTTAATGTTTCATTTACATTAAAAATATAAATTTCAAAGTAAACACATTTTTAAATAACAATGGTCATTTTTAATGTTTCATTTACATTAAAAATGCAAATTTCAAAGTAAACACATTTTTATATAATAATGGTCATTTTTAATGTTTCATTTACATTAAAAATGTAAATTTCAAAGTAAACACATTTTTATATAACAATTGTCGTTTTTAATGTTTCATTTACATTAAAAGTGTAAATTTCAAAGTAAACACAATTTTATATGACAATGTTTATTTTTAATGTTTCATATAGATTAAAAATGTAAAATTCAATGTAAAAAATATTTTATTTAACAAATGACCATTTTTTATTTACAACAAAAATATGAACATTTATTATAACATATTATGATCATTATATATATATATATAATAAAAATGTAGTTTTTATTGTTAAACAATTTTCTATTCATACTATGATCATTTTCATATTAAATAAAAAATGTATTTTTTTATTGTTAATCAATTTTTATATCATAACATAAATATTATACAACACAGGAATATTTCAGAAAATTTCGACAGCATAACGGCAGGGTAATTAAAATGGGCACCGTCCCTAGTACGGCTCCTCGCGCTAACATAGGCCTCGCGGCGATACAAGGGTTACATTTCCTAATTTTTTTCTATACAACCTATTTTCACAATATCAACAAATTTCGTTTCAACCAGAATCAATCACCAAAAATCAACCAATTTCACACCACAATACAACCAAGTCGTCCATGGTCTGTGGACGACGGTTTCAGGAGTTTCTAAACTCTGTCTGCAACCTAATATAATTTTATTTATTTATTTCGGATTCAGATATCTCACATTGCTATTTATTTCTTTTAAAATTGTAGAATGCTCCGAAAATTTTGGGGTCTCTTCTAAAATGTAGATCTCGAATTTACGGTCCCAATGTCTCTGGTTTCACTGGATTTAGACAACATACTAATAAGATATGAATTTTATTCGATCAAATTAAATTTGCCACAGAAATTAAACATCGCAAAACCTTTGAATATATTCTGCCGTGAGTTTCCAGTTTTGATTCAAATCTAGGTTTTCAATTTCTGATCAGACAATGAAGCTGGAGTCCGATCATGTTGTGCGACATGGAGGGGCTAGGGGAGGTGCGTCTTCACTGGATATGGCAGTGAATAGCGCGACTTCGGGTAGGTGATTCTCCTTCCATGCTCAACGATAAATTCCAAAATTTATATGAATCTGAAGCTTGGAAAATTCTCTACTGAACTCCCTAAAGAACAATCAATTTTTATTGAGAGGATTGGGAGTTGTTGGAGGATATTTTTTTGAAATTAAAAGAATTAAATAAAAATAGAAATAGAAATACGTATAAATACACGTACATAGTACAAACCCTAATGTTTACTCATCCAATTTCCAAATCAAACCCAGCGACTATTGCCCCTAGCTAAACATCCCCATTCCGGACACAATGGGATATGTTTCGTAGACCCATTCGACTGTTTTAGTCAGTTATTCTTCAAATTAAAACATTCAATATTAAATTTGAACGTACATTTTAATTTACCGAGGCCACATAATGACTCCAAAAGTTCCAAAAAATAAATCTAGCTATGTTTTGACGATACAGTCCTAACAGAATTGATTTCGTTGAATTTAGAGACCATTTGAAAAATGGCTATTTTCTGGTCGATCGAAATTGACGGAAATTGACAAACCACGTTTTGATTTACCACGCTCACATATTAATTCCAAATATTATGAAAATTGAAATCTTGCAATAATTTGACATTCTGGATCCAACCAAAGTGATTTCGTCCAAAACGGAGGTCGTTTGCAAAATGGCTATTTATACGAGCTATATATTATATTAAATTCCATAACGACTATTCTGAATATTCAACTGGCCATAACTTTTTATTCCTGCTATGAAATTTCAATTTTTCAGATCCTTTAGAAAGATATTATTAAACAGATTTAAATACTTTTGGTTTCACTCAAATCTGATTTATTTTGCACCTTGTACATTCAGTCAAAGTTCAAATTCAAATTTTCAAACTGCCGCACTATTTCTAATTCCCTTTTAAAATTACAATAAATATATTCATTCTAACTTCGCTTTAAATAAATTTTTAATTCTTATTATTTAAAAAAAATATTTTAACTATTCAAAATTCAATAAAATAGCCAAAATAAAAAAATTAAATTAGTTCTGGTTTTCCGGGTTATTACATGTTTGTTGTGTGCTGCATAGACATACCCTGACATATATAACCTGTTAAAAATATTAGGTATGAACATTAAGTAACACTATATTTCAGTCACATAGAACTTTATGTTCTGGCCCCACTCCTCAACATATCCAACAGGTCAGTAGATGGGGTAAAAGCCATGGATGAAGTGATGATTGATTCTGATGAAGAAGATGAAGTTGTTATGCTATATTAGTAGTTATTGCTTCACTTCTTTTGGAAAATTGTGAGAATGAACTATTTAATGTACCCATTGAATAGATGTAACTGTGACTGTTGTATATCTGTGGTTTTGAAATAAATGGCACATTTATTTTTAGTATTATATTTTCTCTTGCCACTGTGTGAGTTTTCCATTCGAAGTATCTGATATTCTATGCAAATGCAATCCTTACATGAACCAACGACCTATTTAGAATGGCTTTAGGTTTTGATGGCCTTTTCTAGGTCGAAATTTAGGCCCACTCCGGATGGGTTGTTACATAAACTATTGTCTTAAAGTTTTCATAATTTCAAGTTATCAAAAGTTAATAATGGGTCCAGACTCAAATTGGGTTTCCAACTTACATAGATTTTCCTAGATATTCCCACAAAGTCATCTCTCACAAATATATATATTCCTAATCCATTTTCCTTTTTACTCTTTTCCAAATTTATAAGGCTATAATGGCAAACCCACTAATCTAAAGCACTAACATATGCGATACATATTCCTTCAAGGACATTGTACACTTTACACCCAAACCACCTAAGGGCCTTATATTTCCAAAATCATTCCTTTAGTGTACATAACTGATATTCCAAATCTTTGCATAAACCACTCTCCTAGTTAGTAGGTTCCTTTATGGATCTAGGTGTATATATAATATATTTATATTTAAAAATACAAATACGTTCACTCACTATCTATACAGGAATCCTAAACCTAAGCTCTGATACTATATGTAACAACCCGAATTCCGACAGGCTGAATTTTTTCTCCAAAATTCCAATCTGCCGAAACTCGAAGTGGCTTGTCTGGTATCCTCCAGAAAATACAGAGATATAAAATATATTGAAGCTCAGAAAACATCTCATAGCGGAACGGAATAAAATATAATATAATCAAATATAGCCTTACCAAGGTAGTAATATTGGCCAGCCAGTATCCAAAGCTATCATATCTCAGCCACAAACCTAACCAGTGAGTGTGTTATGAGGAGGGGGTCACAACACAAGTTCTGGTGACTGGACTAAATTACTCAATCTAAAATAACCCTACATATATCATTTATTTATGTTACTTATTAATTAGGTTGTTTGGGTTAATAGCATTCATGGCATTACACATAGGTCGTATCTATCTACCTCCCAGTATATTAACCTAATATAGCATATATGTAGTTACCCCAAATATCAAGGTACTTCCTATGGTACCCTTCTCGCACAGTCTCCGCCATCACTCCATGGAAGCGTATGCAACCCTCATTCTACGCCAGAGCGACATACGGATCTCCATAAAACTATGCCATGTAAACAACTCTTATCCTTTGCTGGAGCGACGTACGGATCTCCATATACCTATGCCATGTAAACAACTCTTATCCTTTACCGGAGCGACATACGGATCTCCATAAAACTATCCTACGTTCCACACAGAACTACCATCTCCATGCAACGCAAGCGTACGGACCTCCATATCCAAACTTCTCGTCAATCTCGGTCTTAACACGAAGTAATGACCAAGATTCTATGATAGACCACCCAGTGCGACATGCATGTATCTAGACCCTCACACATACATACTGTCTATTGTACCTTGAGTTTCGTAACAGGGTCGCATTTGAATGCATGGAACTTGGTCGGGAGCCTTTTCCATATCTGTATAAGTCTACTAAAGGGGCCTAAAGTACAAATATCCAAATTATGGTCTGCATTTCTACGGTGGCTATTGTAACAACCCTGAATTTTAGGGAAAATTTAAAAATTTATTTTAAGTTGTTTTAATGAGTTTTGGTTGTTTAAAATAATTTATTTTGAAAAATTAAATATATTCTTTTTAATGTAAATACGGAGCGTATACAATTTGCATGTAATAGAATTTATTCTGTAATGTAATGTAATGTGGGAAACATTAAAACAAAAGATTCAATAAATATTCTAACAAGTTGACAAAAAGGAAGGTAGAAATTTAAAAATGCAAATTATGACAATTTTTAATTTTATTTCAATCAATGAATGTAGTATTAATGAAACAACGAAGAGAGGAGGTCACTAAAAATAAAGGCAAGAAAAGAAATTAATAGGATTAAGGTAAACAAATCAAACAGTAACTATTTAGTATTGATATGGTAACCATCTTGAATCAATATAATTAAGTATCGTAGTTATTGTATATTAAAAATGTAAATTTGAAGTTATCAAAATTATTTATTGGAATTGAAGTATTATTTTATTTCATTGGAATGTTAGCTATATGTAGCTTTCTACAAGTTATCACGATTTCATAAATAAATGTGTATCTTTTGAAAAATATATTTCATTGTAATTCCTAGCAAGAAAGAAAGTCCATTTTTTTTATTTGGTTAAAAATAATAATTATTTATAATGTTAACCATTCAAAGATATACGTTAGTGCATTAAAATGTACAAATCCATAAGAATGAATTAAATAATTGTAAATGAGGTAATAATAATAGTTTAAATGTAGAATGAATTCATACGCAAGGACAATATATAAATCAAATAATAAATGGATATAATAAAAAAAATTATGGTGATGACGACTCAAAGAAGCTTATGAAACAAAAGTTTACTTGCATGTATTGAAAGCATTACATCTTTATTCATAATTAAGTATGTAATTTTTCAATCAATAATTTCATTTATTAGGTATGTTAATTTTCAATCAATAATTTTATTTGTTCCAATATGTTATTTATAAGTTCATGGTTTGACTTGATTGGGATACCATAAATTATAAAAAGATTTAAGCAGAGAAAAAAATGCAATATATGGTTTATAGAACACTACAAGCTAAGACATGCCAACTTTAACAGAGGGATGATTGCCAAAACAAATATGATATTTTTAACACTTAATTAATTTTATTTTACCAATTTTGGTACAACCTCAAACTGTAGGGTTCATTGAACAATTATTTCAATGGACGTTATTTAAGAAAATATGTGACTATATAGTAAATGAATAAAAATCATGCATACTTCTAACCATTTTCTCTCATTTATTATTGGTAGTCCAATTAATATATTACCTTAATTATGATATTGGATATTTATGTTTGAAATTTAAAAAGACACATACAAACATTCTAACCATTAGCATTAAACAATTAATGACGCATTCATTTCTTTCCGCCATTTGCTTTTGAAATTTAAATGACAAATAAGATGCCACCTCAGCCTTAGTCAACAATTTATTTTCCATTGAAACGTACAACGTCGAGATTAGCGGGCTTAACTAAAATTTAGGAATAAATTAATAATTCCCTCCACTATATAATATATTTTTTCTCCATAAAGCCTAATTTCTCTTCTTCCTTAAAATATAACAACCGCCACACCATCTTTTTCAGTGGCTGAAACACAGTGATCTTTCTCCTCTTTTCTCTTCTAATCCATCAACCAAAATCAAAAAGTAACCTCTGCAAAATCATTCGATACACCAAGACCCTTCTAACCAATGGTCTGATTATTCTGATTAGAGGAGGGTAACGTTTTTAATGTAAAATTTATTAATTATATAATTAATTATCTATTGAAGAAGTTGATGTAACTATTACAAATTTTAACGAAATTCAGCGAAACGATAAAAACTGGGATTGTGAAGTTGAGATCTACGTGATGGAACAATTTCTGAATTCCTTTGGATTTTTAAATCTACTTAAAGCAAGGTGAGAAATTCTATTCTTTTTATTATATAATTAAAATCTGTTAATCATAATTGTAGTATTTTTCATATGCTATAATACTCTGTTGATTTTCATACTTGATTTGATCTGTGTTTGGGGTTTCCTGTAGATCTGTCAAAATTAACATCCGCGTTCACTTCAATAATTAAAAAAATAAATTAAATCTTTATGATTAGAAATTTTGGCACGTACGTGATTTGATTCAAATTGTTTGATGCTATTATGACGATATGATGTTTTGTTGTATTAAAGTTGAAAATATAAGATTGTCATTTTTATTGAATTAAATATATATATATATATATATGGTCATTTTGTTGAACTAGAGTCAACAAAATATGAAATCGTCATTTTATTGAAGTGGATCAATAAAATTTATACAGTCACTTTGTTGAGATATATGCTTGTAAGATTTAAATAAAATCTTTAACATGTTATGTATGTAAAATATGTATGTAAATAAAAGTGTTAGTCATTTAGAAACCATGTATGTATGCAAAATAACATTTCATTGGAAAAATACCATTTTGGTTAGAACATGACTGAAAAAAATCATTCATGTTGGACTAAAATTATCATTTTAGTTAAAATGTTCCATTAGATTAAAATCACCATTTTGTTAGCAAATATTCATTAATAATGAAAACATTGTTCTTATCAATAATGTTTATACAAAATAAAAATAGATATTTTTATGTCACGTTTATACATAAGAATTGTACGTAAGTTAGAATAGGCATTTTTGTGTCATGTTTATACACTAGATTGTATACAAAAAAAATTAGACATTTTTGTGTCATTTTTATTGTATTAAAGATGGACGAAATAGAAGTGTCATTTTTATTGTATTAAAAATGGACCAAATAAATGTGTCATTTATGGAGTATAAAGAAAATTTGACAAAATAAACATGTTATTTATTTAGTAAATTACACATGTCATTTATTTAGTAGATTAAACATGCCATTTTCATAAGAAATGTTTATGTAGATTAAAATAGAAATTTTTGTTATAAAATGTGATGTTAGATTAAAATAGACATTTAAGTTATGTTTGACAATTTGTCATTAGTGTTTTATCAGAAGTCATAGAAAATGTGAGAATACATAACATACTTTATATGACAATAGAAACCATAGAAATTGTTAACATGTGAAGTATCATTTTTATATGACAATAGGAACCATATAAATTGTTAACATATAAAATATTCTTTTATGTGTGATTAGAACACATAAGGAAAGGCAAACAAATAAAATTTTCTTTTATTTGTCATTAGAGTACATAAGGAAAGGTTATAGAGATAAAGGTGCTATGTTAGTTGAAAACTAAATGGAAAAGAATGATAAAAACATTTATTTTTATCATTTAAATAGAATGAGCATATTAATAGTGGAAACTTCATTAATATCTTGTATGTAAATAAATAAAAGTGTGATTTTGACATGTAATGAAAAATTATATTTTTATGTAATAAAAAGACTTGAAATTTATACCGCATAGAAAATTACAATTTTTTTTCAAGACATGAAATTTATACCGCATAAATAAAATTACATTTTCATATGTAATTAAGGAAATAGAATTTATGTGAAAAAAATTCATTTTTTTTATATGTAATTAAAGAATGAGAATTTGCATTGTAAAGACAATTACAATTTTAGTATAAAAATTTACATTGCAAATTAAAGGCAAGATTTGATAGGTAATATAAATTACATTTTTGAAGTAATTAAGAAGATGTGTTTTCCAAACGTTATCAATTTTGAATTGAAGGAATGTTTTTATTTTATATACAATTAATGGAATTAATTGACATTGATTTAGAAAGATTACGTCTTTATTGTCTAAAAGTTACAATAAAAGGTTTCAATTAAAAAGATTATATCTTTGGTGTCAATATGTTAAAGAAAAAATGTATGATTTCAAAATTGAAAATCTTGAAAAGATTGTTTTTAGAAAGTCACAAAAATAGGGAAAGTTACCATTTATATTAAATACTTGAAATCAGGATATTTAGAAATAAAGAATACCTTAGAATTAGGATTCTTCAAGGGAAAGGATAATTTAAATAATGACCTGTTTTGAAAAAAATAAAAATTATAATTGTGCTTGGACACGAGGTTAGGTTACATTTGTGGTAGAAGCCTGCCCAGACCCGACCGGCATATCCAACAACCACAAATGTTGAACCTAATGTGAGAGGTCCAAGTGCGCAAATACAAATTGGGCCAAGACACGAGGTTAAGCCAAACTTGTGGGATAAGTCTGCCCGGAACCTACCGGCTTATCCAGCATCCACAAGTTGCAGGCCTAATGTGAGTGGTCTGGCCCATATTAAAAATATAAATAGTTAAATAGAAGATGAACATTATTTTCATCGTCATGTTTAAAGAAGAGAAAATTACAAGTAATTAGATTAAAAGAATAAATTTATATTTTTATTAAAAGAAAGAAAGAAAATTACATATTTTATGTAATTAAAACCAAAAGTAAGAAATTTACATTTTTTTCTTGTGAAATTAAGATTAAAGGTAAAAGTTACATTTTTTTGTGTAATTGGAATAAATAAAGAAAAATTACATATTTTAATGTAAATTAGATTAAAAAGGGAAAATTCCATTTTTCATGCAGGTAGATTAAAAGTGCGAAATTACATTTTTGTGTAATTGGATTTTAATTAAAAAGAATAAGGATATGAAATTTATATGTTAATGAATTATATTTTTATTAAAAAGATTAAAGATATTGAAATTTCATTTTCATGTAAATAGATTAGCACACAAAATTATTGTTTTGTTTGTAATGGAAAATTATTACTTTTTGTTTGCATTGAAAAGATAATAAAATTATGAATTTTGTTACATTGAAATAAAGAAACAAAAATACTCATTCTTGTAGAAGTAAAAATGGATGAAACACAAAAATATTCGTTTGTTTAAATTGAAATGAAACACAAAAATGCTCATTTTGGTTGGAATTGGTATGATAAACAAAATATACATTTTGTGTTATTCGTAAGATGAAACAAGAAAATGTACATTGTTGTGTATAAGATGTGTATGGGTATGAAAATAAATGGTGTGTACATTGTACGTTAATATTGTATGTACGAATAGGAATATTTTTCGTTAGCAAAATGTAATGAAATAAAATACATTTCATTACACATTATAAACATTTCGATAGGTTGTGAAACAAAACATTCACTACTTGTTATATAATTACGTTAATGAAATGGAATTTGAATTGTTTTTTTTATATATATAAAAATAAAGATAAATCGTTATAAATTACTAATAATGATATGAAATGATTTCCAACTTATATATATAAGAGAATTATTTGGAAAGTCCGAGTCTATCTCATTCCAAATAATTTAAGCGACGTTTCAAATTCAAGTTTTGAAGACAACGATAGAAGACCGACGATCTTCATATCGAATGGACGACGACTGTTGATGTCCGTGATTGGAGTAGCTACCTTGAAGGGGCTACAGTGGTGGTCGTCCGGACGTAGTGTTGATTAGTACGGATTTGGCTTTCGCTCAGACCCAGAGCATAAGCTTATGAATGGAATGTGTGTCTGACATTGTACTCCTGTATATTGTATTTATTGATTTTCTGTCGAATGTATGAATGTTTGGTGGCAGAGAATTTATTCTCTTGCTTAACACCCTTTCATATATTTCGGCAAAGGATTGGTAGTATGATATGGAGTGGCGATGTGGCATGCTAAGATACATATGATCAAGGCTTTGTTGAAAAGTAGGCCTTGTGGGATGATCAAAGCATACCTGTTTAGACATAGCTTTGTGTATAGCGTGACTTCGTGAGCCTCACACACCGGCGGAGTCTAAAACAGGAGAAGGTAACACGGGGAGAGCAGCACGTTTCTTTCTAGCTAGAAGTGGTATTTGGGCTTTGACACGGCCCGACATTTTACTTATGTGGATGATGGAATGAGGCGCCTCGGATGATAGGTCCTATAGGATCGGGAAACGTGTGTTCAGGAATTGCCAATCCACGAAGCTGTATGTGTGGACCGGCCCTGCAGCAATCCAAGGGTTCACTGCGGGGATCCTGAGACATTAGCTAGAGTGTATCTAATCGGTAAGGAGCTCCTCCCTAGCCTTGACTCATGATGGAAATCCAAACTTCCATTACGAACCCAAGAATTTGATTGTATTACTAGTATGGAAGCATAGTATTATGGTATCTATGTGCCCTAGGATTGATACATTATGATTGAACTGTTTTTGAAAACTTATATACACTAATAATAATATCAAAATCCGTTTTTTCGTATCAAGCATTTTTGACCATTATAAGGTAAAACCCTATCCTCCGGTTTGCGTTGCATTGTGTGATGGGACTTGGGTTTTATGATGGTTTCATTTTTCTAAAAAGCATTGCGTTGTTTTAACGATTTACTTTAGTTTATGCACCGGCAATCAATTGGAGTAAACCCGTTCCGCGTTAGCGGCGTGGTCCTTGGATTTGCTTTATTACTATTAGTTAAATTAGTAAGGAATTCTCACACCAGTCCCATGACCGACCCGTTGTTTGTTTCCACCTTTGCAAACTCGGGTACCCTTTTTTCCACATGGGCAGTCGAGCAGTTTGTCTACAGGTTTATCTCTTTAGCAGGATCCTGGATTGAAGCTTAAAGCTGTGTCTAGAACATTGGAAGTCTTCCGCTGCCTTAGTTATTTTGTTTCCACTGCAATGTATTAAAATCATGTAAAATTATCTTCCGCTGTAATTATTAGTCAATATACTCTGATATTCTGTACTCTGATGTAACATTTATTACTGATGTTATAAAAGTCTGCTGTTATTGTTCTGATGTTGTTGTATTCCCAAAGTTAAAGTATTCGTGGATTTCCAACCTTTGGGTCAGACTTGTGTGGTTTATGGTCGATCCAAAGAGCGGGAATTTACGGGTCTTTACAGCTATGCTCCCACCTCGACCCCTCCCTCAACTAGTGAAAGATTACATCAAGACTTAAGCGACGTGCCCCTCAATCTACATTCAAATTGGTGTGTCATGTAACCAAAGTCTCGGTATAGAAAGATCAATTGTCTATAGGTTTATCTCTAGTCTTTCCACATCACACTAACTGCTGATGACCAGTATCCTATGTTTACTATCCTGTATTGGTCATGACCCAGCTTGTCTGTAGGCAAAATCGTCGAATCAACCAAGCCGCACAACAGCTTTTTGACTGCCAAACTACCGTTGCAGTCAAGGTATGCCAATTGGGTGGTTTCACGCAGACCTAACCTCTGCGAGCACAGCCTGGGCGCTGTAACCGCACAGAGGACCACCACAAAGTGCCCTACCATATCCCTCGGAAGCCGCATGTTTCCTTCTAGTCCCGCAGAGCCAACAAGCAGTATAACAACAGAAGAATCAGATGGACGTGATCCTTCTGTGTCTCCAGACACCTCGATGATCTACCCCATTAGGTTCTTCACCTTAAGACGTGCGGGCTGAACCAAGCGCATCACATCATCATGTTATTAGATCCTATGTCTAATCTTTTAATCGTGTGCTTGTCTTATCTTATCATATTTCCAATTAACTTGATTGTTCACATTCTATCTTATATTCAAGTTATCAGGTTTTCTCCAAGCCCCTTATATCTCTATGGAATGGAACCCTCTCGCTTATTAATTCAGTAATATTACTTAGCCCATTTAAGTTCATTAATATGCCTAGAACATGTTATTCCCTAGATTATAATTAACCACAATTATCTACAATCGCTTTATATCATTACCATGTAATTCATTGTTTGATTTCATCGTTAGAATAACATATTCTACTTAATTTACAATTAAGTATATTTTATCTCAATCCACTTGTTTTCCGTTAACATGTCACTTATTATATATGATTAAATATTACTTACCCATTATTTCTTATTTAATCATAATTTCATCTTACACTGTCATTCCAGCTAGTTGTTGTTTACTTATTAATTTAGTTCTCTTAACTAAAGTTTATTAATAAGTTTCCCTTTTAATTAATTATAACACATGTTATAATTCCACATGTCCCTTGGACAAGCCTACCTATTATATAACATACTCATTAATGTAGTTAATTATAATAGGTGATATTCTCGGTTTATCAAATATGTTGAATCATAGGTTGACCCAGCCCACCTTAGGTCGACCTAGGCAGAACTTAGGTCTAACCATATGGGTCCTAGCACGACGTTGTTGTTTCATGTTTTAACGTTAGATATTGTTAGACAAATATGGTACTAACACCCAATAAGATAGGTTATGTAGAGAATAATCAAGAGTGATAATCAAGAAGGATAGAAAAATAACCAGACCCATGAGATTTATAGTGGTTCGCCATAAGCAAGCCTACATCCACATCATATTTTCTCATTTTATTCAAGATTACAATTACAGTGAATATAACCACTCAATCACTTGAACATAATGAATAATTCTCTTTGAAATCATTGATTTTATTGAAGGAGGCGATTATTTTCAGCGGAGGAGTGCTAATCATTGTGGCCATGAACGAACAAAGTGCCAAAAGTCCCTGAAAATGGGAATCTCTTTATGTACTTATAGGACGCTAAGGGCTCCTGGTTGTGTGCCACGTGGCAGCATCAGAGAGGATCTCAAAGTTGGTTATGAGAAAGTGGAGTGAGCGGGGAATGTAGCTGGCCAAATTTCTAGCCTAAACAATAGCTCCACGTTTTAGAATAGCAGGTATCCTAAGCGGATCAGCTAGTAGGAGACCCGTTAGAGGTGCAACCCAGTGAGAGGTGCGACCCGAGTCGGTGTCGGTTAGCCAAATGTCATGTGTGCGAATGGGTCCAACTCGACCCGATCCAGTTGACAGGTCCATTTTTTAGGTGGTTTCATTGCACACGAGTCTAGTTCGATCCAAATACCTTGACCCGGTGCCATGGGCTACAAATATTCATGTTCCTTGCTACTTTGTGTGGGTGATCGCGACTTCTAAACTTTGTGCGACCAAGTCACAAAGTAGACCAACATTTTTTCCCCTCAAAGTACGTTTTATCGAAGATGAGATGTGCTTTGAATACGTCGAACTGAATCTTTCTGGAGTGTCGCCTTTCCTGGAGAAAGCTTTATCAAATTGTTGCACTGCTTTAATGGGTGCTAGTCAGGCCAAATTCTATGGCTGGAGTAATCAAGATGATTAAGTAATCATGTAAACCTCATCGAATCAAGAGGTTAAATTATTCCATCAAAAGTCCTACCAGATTGTTGGCTCCTAAGTGTGATTCTATGCACATAGTCGTTGCGAAACGATGTCATTTTTCTATGCAAGTCAAGTGCATGGGTGTGTCATGCCTTCTTTTACGTAAGAATTAATGCATGGTGAAATTATTCAAGTCATGAGATAGTACATCATCAGGCTTTGGGTTAGCATCTAGATAGAACACCACATAATTGGCATACGGATTTAAAACTTTCACTTTGCTTTGAACTATCCTGACATCAAGATATTAATCTAGGATTCCATGATTGCATCGAATCATAATAGCAGGAAGCCAGAAAAATCATGATCACTTCGGATCTCATTGGTAGAGAACTAAAAATCCGCGGTTGCATTAGATCATACTTTAAAGAAATCCACAACTGCTTTGGACTGTTTAATAATGCAATGATCACATATAAATCGGTAAGGGATGTTGGAATCATGTGAACAAGTGCCGTATGATCATTACAATCATAAAGTAGTAGGGAAGTTTATCACACCTTCCATTCGATGCAATTGCAATTTGAGTCTTTAAAGTTACATTTGACCCGTAAGCCAGCTCGCTTCAACATGAAAGACGAATCATGTCATATTCCATAGAAATAACTTATATATTTTGAATCTCTCTCCAAACCAGGGTCGTCTTCAAAGTTAGTCTGCAAATTGACGCTCGTGCTCTCTGTGCCATCGGAGGACAAGTTAAGTCAGTACTCATGCCCTCAGCATCGGTGGGGGTTGAGTTAAGTCAATCGAATGCTTCTGCCTTTAAGTCTTTATACTTTCCGTTGTTGCATCGGGTAAGAGCTATAGGTTCAATAATCTTAGTAGACCCAAGTCGTCCTACATCCTTTCTTGAGTCATCAAGAGTGGGAGTTTTATATGCGGATGGTCGAATCATATTCTCTTTAGTGTCGTCTCTCCTCTTAAGTCAGGAAGTGAGGATTGCCTCATCGAGCACCATCGAATTTAGTTACTCTCATTAGATCTGTCATGGGTTTGAGTAGTGTAACACCCCGTGCTTTCTGTGAACGTATAAGTAACAAATCATAGGATAATTAATTTTTAAAATAAGAATCAAGGGAAACGGGTTGCGCCATTTGCGTTCGTCTCGGAATTCTGCTTGGAAACGAGTCCGAGTTTGCAAGAATCGGAGTCCGTATGAGGGAGA
Source organism: Allium sativum (assembly GCA_030737875.1). NCBI lineage: Eukaryota > Viridiplantae > Streptophyta > Magnoliopsida > Asparagales > Amaryllidaceae > Allium > Allium sativum. The sequence continues at coordinate 884,646,420 of CM060915.1, read as the reverse complement.
TATGACCCTCCGAAGTTTCAAAAAATTTCAGAATCGAAAACAGATCGAAATTCGAATTCAAAATTCGAATTCAAACCCAGAAGCGGGCTGGGCGGGAAATTTCCCGCCCAGGACCCAGATCGACTGGGGAGTCGACTGGGCAGTCGACCCCCCAGGACCCAGGTCGACTGGGGAGTCGACTGGGCAGTCGACCCCCAAGACCAGGTCGACTGGGCAGTCGACCTGGGGGTCGACCTCCCTGGTCGAACCTGGTGCGTGTGTGTGCGATTTTGAGGACTGTGACGTGTTTGGACGGACCTGATGAGTTCTAGGGTTAATCTGAGGGCCTAAATGAGTTCCTACACCTATAAATACATCCTAAGACCTAGCCTTCTCTACACACAATTCTATTCTGCTTCTACTCTACCTCTGTTCTAATAAAAATAAAACTGGCGTCGCTACTCTGCTGGAATCAAAACTAGAAGCTAATCAACATCAACCTAAGTAACTCAATTCAAATTAGAGATTAAAGCTCCTGCAACGATTCTACAACAATTAAAGTTCTTTATTTAATCCAACCATGGCAAGTACAGTTATTTTCCAATATAAACGTTAATTCTGATTTTGACATGAATTGTAAATCTGAATCTGAGGTTATATCTGTTCTGTTCTGTTTAGATCTTATTTTGTATCTCTTTCCTCTTTCTGTTTTATAGCCAGGCTACCACAAGCCTGAGCCAATCTCATAAGAGATTAACATATGCTAAAATGTTTGGGACATTAAAATGAATGATGCATAAATTGGGCATGACCAATAGGTGACTGATTTGAGGAAAGAACATGGACTGTAGCTAGAACGTAAATCTGAGATATATGACTGGACATGTTATATTTATAACATAAAGGGTATTGAACATATGATTTAAGGACATGACATAGAAAGGTATATAATTGGACATAAATATAGACTGTATTGAACATATGACTTGAGATAAAGAGAATATGATTTAGGTATAAAGATTTACATTAAAGTAGGATATCTATCAAATGTGAATAATACCTAAGTAAGAGATTTTTGTCGATGGCTATATTTGGTATAATTTATATGTGAATCTTTTGTACTAGGCAAGTTGAACTAAATTGGGACATGTAAATTATGACCATAATCTGTGACATGTAAATTCAATACAAAGGTGGGGTATATGATCATAGTGTGAATCATGACAACTATTTAGGCATGCAAACTTAGGCCCAATTTATAATTAGGCCAGATATGTTTGTGAAACTTTAAGGAATGATTAAATCTGTTATATTTGCCTAATTTCCTAGTTCTGCTATATTGGCCTAATCTGCTAGTTATGTTATATTGCTTAATCTGCTAGTTCTGCTCTACTGCCTAGTCTGCTAGATTTGTTCATCGGCAAAATCTGTCATCTGCTAAGTCTGTTGAAAATGCCAAATCTGCTAAACTAAATCTATTGAGATGCCTAATCTGTTATCTGCTACATCTGTTGAGTTGATATAATTAGTCCGCTATAGACATAATCTGAATTGGCTATAGTTATGAATAATAGACATGTATGTTAGGCGTGGGCATAAACGGTAAATTATTAATTAATTGGCCGCAAAGATAAACATGGCTAACTCGAGGTTAGAAGGAGTTTGCGGCGTAATTCTACCCGGAACCGCCCGGCATATTCCAGTGGCTGCAAACAATAGGTTCTAATGTGAGAAGTTAGTCATAACGTGCTTGAAACCCGAGGTTAGACTCAGTTTGCGACACAAACCTGCCCGGAACCAACCGGCCTAACCAGTAGCCGCAAACTGTCAGTCTAATGTGAGAGGTCTGGGCATTAATAATTAATTAATGAAAATCTGATCTAAATATGATGTCTAAAATGTGTTGGGCGGATAGGGTTAAACCAACTAGATTGATGAATTTAATAAATCTGTTCCATGAATCTGTAGGCCCAATTACAAAGTTAGACAAATCTGTAAGTCTGTTAATCTGTAACCAGTTAATCTGTAAGTCTGCTAATCCGTAACCAGTTAATCTGTAAGTCTGTTAATCTGTATATCTGATCCGTTAGTCTGAAAACTTGTATGGGAACTAGTTGATCTGAATTCTGTATGTCTGAACTTGTAAACAAGATAATCTGAAATCTGTTAGCCTGGGGACACAAGGATAGGAAGGGAATTACTTGTGTCATCTGTTTTTTGGGACCCATATTAGTCAGTAACCCTTTCTGGTATCAAAACTTTGACCCAACAGTAGGTAGGGTCGGGGCACGCTTACTGAACTAATTATAAGCGGTTCATTCTGATAATGGCGAGGGGTGTTGATGGTGTGTTCCAACCGGGTCATGTGCGTGCATGGATCCCGGTCTGCCTCTGAGGATGTAAGACACCGTGACATCTGTAAATAGGTCTGTGCCAATTGGTTGTCACTTTAGGGAGTGATACACCCTACTGTGGGGCCGACACAGGGTATTTATGTATTTGGGGGCCGATCGCTTGGGGTAGGATTTTAGGGTACACTTAGTTCTGTCTGTTTCTGTTGGTACCGTCTGTTTCTGTTGGGTGGCAACACCTGTCTGTTTCTGCGTGGTACCGTCTGTTCGGGTGGTAAAGGCCCAATTACTAATGTACACCTAATTCTACATTTTGTTTCCGTATGGATTAATCTGTTTCTGTTCGGGTGGTAACGGCCCATTATCTGCATTCTGCTTCTGTCTGTTTCTGATCGGGTGGTAAAGGCCCATTACTAGCGCGGAAATTATTCTGTACCCGTTTCTGTTTTAGTTTAGACATTAGGGTGACACCTAATTCTGTTATACTAGTATTAGTGCGGAGAAGTGTAAAGACATAGCTTATGTCTTCTGTTCTTCTGTTATATCCGCTACACCTGTTACAGTTATCTCTCATCCAGTTTTATGTTCATGTCATGTTATTATTATCTGTTCATAACTGAAAATCACTGGACTTGCCAGACTTTTTGTCTGACCCTTGTTGTTTCGCCTCCTTTCTTCCGTTTCCCCCCTAGGTTTTTTAGAAGGGAATACTCTAGCTTGATCCAGATTTCTTCCGCTTGATGTGCTTAAAGTATGGCTTGTCTTCTTACGTGGGGATTATGATTTTAAACTATGCATTCTGAAGGCTTTTGTACAAGACTGATATTTTGTACTTGAATTCTGATATTGTGATTTGAAAGGATGTAACCAAGCTTATTTTGGTTTCTGTTGTAATAAAGTTATACATTTTTCAAGTACTGTTTTATCTGTCTTGTAAGTTTCTGTTCTGTTTACTAAAATGCTCCATCAAAGTTAAGGCATTCCCTTTGTGAGTGACCTTAACGGAGGTGCGGTGTTACACTTGGTATCAGAGCTGAAGGTTACCAGATTAGATAGAAGTTTTTGAAAACTATTTTCAAAAAGGTTTTGAAAGGAAGTATTTGCAAAAATAAAGCTTATTTTGAAAAACATGATCCAAAAGAGCTATATATCTTTCCTTCAGTCCTTTTTGTAATTGAATCTTTCCTTTTTTGTTTCAGCATGTCTGAAGCATCTGAGATACCAGAGGGTGTTCATGTACCCGGTTGGTTTCGTCAATATCTTGAGGCTAGAACCGCCGCCGCAGGTCCAGCAAATGATCACCCTCCTCCACCCCCTCCTCGTGCAATTTCTTTCTCAAAGATCTGTAGAGATTTTAGGGCCATGGGTGGAAAGGATTTCAAGCGAACTGAATCATTCGTAGAAGCGAGGAACTGGCTCAAAGAAACTGAGGATCTATTCGTTATCTTCGAGGTGGACGATAGGCAGAAGGTACAATTGGCGGTGTGGCTGCTCAAAGACGAAGCTTCCTACTGGTGGGAAGTCACTAACGCCGAGAGGCCAGTTGAGACATGGATGGATTTCAGAACAAGGTTTGAGACAAAATTCCTCTCGCAAGCTGAACGAAGTTTACAACTGGAAAAGTTCTTATCTCTTAAGCAAGGAAGTATGACGGTCAAGGAATACGTCAACCAGTTTAACAAACTAGCTAGGTTCGGATTGGATTTAGTCAACACTCAACATAAAAAGGCTCTCCGCTTTGTTAAAGGATTGAACGAGCCACTGCCCAGCCTAGCCATGACCCATGTACCCATGGGAGCGACTTACGAGAAATTGGTGGACATGGCACTAATGAACGAGGAAGACAAGGGCCCGAAAGAGACAAAGAAGGAAGAACCACAGAATAAGAAAGCATGGCCCAAAAAGGAAACACAAAAGAAGGATCAGAAGTCTGAAGATAAGAAGGGGAAAAAGTGCTTTACTTGTGGAAGCCCGACTCATCTGAACAAGGATTGCAGAAAAAGGAAGGGCACTTGCTTCAACTGTGGTGAGATGGGACACTTCACTAGGGACTGCCCGAAGAAACGAGGGCAAGGGCAGAGGGCAGAACCCACTTCTGGAGGGCAGGCGAACACTCTTGAGGCTAGTGGCTAGGATAGAAATAGGAAAATTCCGATAGTAGGTGTAACACCCCACTCCCGCTATGGCCACTCACTAAGGGAATGCCATAGCATCGGTGGAGTATTTTAGTGAATATAGAACAGAAAAATTACAACAAGACAGATATAAATAGTACTTGAAATTTTAAAACATCATCTCATAACAGCGGAAGTAAAACATGTCTGGTTACATCATAAAACCATAATAAAGGTCAAGTACAATATCCATCAAAATAAAGGAATACATAATCCCACTCTCATACAATAGCCAAAACAAAAGAAAAGATAACTGGATAACTGGAGCTTTACATCTATCCAAGCTCCTCAAGACTGGAACAGCAATCCGATCAAGCTCCGCTACTGCTAGGATCCACCACAGGACCTGAGGGTTGGGAAAAAGATAAAACAACGGGGTCAGACATAAGTCTGAGCGAGTCCTATAACTTTAACAATACAATCGTTAAAGTAACCAGAGAAGATATGAACTGATATACGGTAACATATAGGGATAAATGGGTACCGTAAGCAGTCAACTGAACTAAGATAAAGGATAAAGACGCATCTACCCTCCCTAAGGTAAATTACTAAACTGCACCACCCCAGTCGTTTCTAACCTAAAGGTTGATCCCACCCAAGGACTTATAAAATTAACTAAATAGTACTTGCGTACCCCTAGGTGACCAAGTAGGCGCCACAGGGCCCTACAATCCACTAGGTGTACACACTACTTCCCCATTCGATCGGCTCCCTAACGTAGATACCCGTGCTGGCCCCACCGTGGGATGTATCATTCCCCAATGTGGCAACCTGATAAAACTAACGGTGCACGGCTTATATCTACTCGATGCAACAACGGCTTACCTACCAGCCCGGGCCCACTCACGCATATGAAGCCCGTTGGACTTGCGTTGCCACCGCTAACCCGTTTGCCTCTTACAGTCAAGCCCAGTATGCGTGTCCCGTCCTCGACATGGGTCGAGCCCACAAAGATACGTATGGGTTACTGGTTGAAATGGGCCTCCACAAGCTTCCCACCTAAGCTTGTCCCTTTTTCTAGTATATCCCACTTAACCCTTTAATCATGTTTTAATTACATGTTTCATTTCGGTTAAGTATTCTAATCGTATTTTCTATTGCCACCCAAGGCAACCACTAGATTTTCTCATGCCACCCAAGGCACCCACTTAACCCCTCATGTCCCTCTATATGCTAATGTGGTTAAGTGTTTCTTAATTAATTAATTAAGAACGTAACCTTTGTAAAGACCTCTCACATTAGACTGTCTTTTATGACCGCTGGTTAAGCCGGTTGGGTCCGGGCAGCCTTATGTCATAACAGAGTCTAACCTCGTGTCTTTACATTAATTACGTATTTAGTTTGTGCCTAAGACCTCTCACATTGGGCTAACATTTGTAGCAACTGGTTAAGCCGGTTGGGTCCGGGCAGTTTTACGCTACAACTGAGTCCAACCTCGTGTCTTAGTCAATTAATTACACCTAATTAATCACCCTCATAATTTTATATTAATTATCCCTAATTAATCAAGTTTTCTTAACATGGGTAGACCTAACTTAATAGGTAAATTCCCATGGGGTAGACCTAACTCAATAGGTAAATTCCCAACACATAGTATGGGTACACCTAACCAAATAGGCAAATTCCCATACTATGTTTATTTATTTTGTGTTATGCATAATTATATTAATTTCACACAATCTTATTAACTTATGCATTTAATTACCCCATCGTTCCCACGTAATTTCGTTCATGATATAACACATATAAAAGGTGTCAACTTGCATATGAATGAACATGTTTCAAAGGTGCCATCTTGCATATTAACAAACACATAACTTGCATATGAACTTGCATAACATGTCACATAACTTACATATTCATTTTGCATAACAAACTTGCATATTAGCTTATAGACTTGCATAGTGTGTCATCATGAACTTGCATATTAATAAACATGTAACTTGCATATTTACATACATGTAACTTGCACATAAATAGACATGTAACTTGCATATTTACATACATGTAACTTGCATATTAACAAACATGTAACTTGCATATTAACAAACATGTAACTTGCATATTAACAAACATGTAACTTGCATATTAACATACATGTAACTTGCATATTAACATACATGTAACTTGCATATTTACATACATGTAACTTGCATAGCATATCACTATGAACTTGCATAACATGCATATGATTACATAGCCCACAACTTGCATATTTAGCATCATGCATAACTTACTTCATATTAAACTTGCATAAACTTACATACTCAACATGCATAAACATACATACTCAACATGCATAAACATAAGATTAATGCTAACATCATATCATATGATTTCAAAGCTCATTAACCCACATACAAAACCATAAATCTCATCACATCTCATCTAATTAGTTTACCAAAAGATCATCAAAGTGATAGAAACTCACAACTAGCAACTTTGCACACCAAATGAAGAAGATTAAGATGCTAAGAAGGGATTAGAGGTTGATTAGAGAGTGATTAGTATACAACCCTCTTCATAAAATTAGTGGAGGCTATGAGAGCTAGCATTTTGCCATAGTTTAGTTACTAGGTTTAATTATGAATGAATTAGGGTAGGGTTAGGGTCTTATTTATAGGATTAGAAAGTGTTTTAGGCCCTTAGATTAACCCTAGATTAGATTAGGACCCTTAGATTTAGGAACCCTCTAGAACATAGCCCAAGACTCAGCCAAGACCAAACCTGGTGCACCCAGACCAGCAGGGCCGACACCCTGTGTCGACACCCCTGTCGACAGGGCTGTCGACACCCCTGTCGACACCCCTGTCGACAGGGCTGTCGACACGGGGCTAGGCGGGAATTTTTCCCCCCTTTCCTCTTTTGGCTCCAAACTTGTTTTTCAAATCTGCTTTTTAAATTTAAACTTCCTAAAACTTCTTTGGGCCATAACCGGGCCATCCGGACTCCGATTCTCGAAAACTCGGACTCTATTTCGCGTATTTTTCCGAGACGAACGCAATGACACAGCCCGTTTCCCCTGGTCCTTCCATCTGAGATTAATTATATTTTAATTATTAACTATTAGTGTTAATTGAAATTCGGGGTGTTACATTCTCCCCTACTTAAAGGATTTCGTCCTCGAAATCTCTAAGTTAAGAAGAACGTATCCTACCAACCAAACAACCATCTACTAAACCATCAACCACAAGCAACCATTATCCTTAGAAACTTCTAATGATGTATGAACATATGCAGAAAGTGTGTGTATATGTCCGTATACTAATGCAAAATCAGGCGGTCTACTGATTCAGTCGACCTCCTTAGTGCAAACCATGCTAGTGCCATGCATCCAATATGTATGCGAAACCCTATTGACACATACAAATTTCTACATGTGTGCACAACCATACACAAAAATGCATCATCCATATGATAACACATCCATGATACATCCATCAATCTAACTACCACATCCATTTGTGCGATATGCAACATGAAGTGACTGAGCCGATCTAGTGCCTAATGTGTGTGTATATGCATCCACGAGCAACCACTAGCAAACAATTGCATCCACATGCATCCATCAACCATAACATGTTTCAAACACATGTTTCAACCATAGGTTTTACCCTATCTAAAGGTCAAACGGTACTAACGAGAGGACATACCAAAGATAAGATAAGTACTAGACAAGCGATAAGGGAGAAGTTAAAAGACATACTCTCAAAAAGAAATGGATACAAAGAACGCATCTTTGCTTCCGTCTCCCAAGTAGCATTGCTTTCGTCATCTCCCCATTGCACTTTCACTAGCTGGACTTCTCTGTTCCTCAACTTCCTAGTTTCTGACCCAAGGATGCGAGTAGGAGCTCGTCGAATCGTCGCATCACGCTCTACCTCTACATCTCTAAGCAAGCTCGGCTCTACCACCTCCGCGGTCTCATGTAAGCACTTCCTCAAATGTGATACATGGAATACATCATGAACACCACTAAGTCTGTCGGGCAACTCCACCCTATATGCCATCCGTCCAATCCTTTCCTTAATAGGAAACGGCCCAACAAATCTCGGTGCTAACTTCCCGACGGACCCAAAGCGAACAACATTTCTCAATGGAGATACTTTGACAAAAACCATGTCCCCAACCTCAAACTCAAGATCCGTCCTTCTCCGATCCGCATAAGATTTCTGTCTATCTTGTGCTGCCTTCATCCTTCTTCGAATCAAATCAATCTTCTCTGAAGTCTCTCTAACCATATCTGGCCCAAGCAAGATCTTATCCGTAGATTCCCACCAACATGTAGGAGATCGACAAGGCCTTCCATAAAGAGCTTCGAAAGGAGCCATACCAATACTGGACTGAAAGCTGTTATTATATGCGAACTCCACCAAAGGAAGATGTTCTTCCCATGTACCTCCAAAATCCAAGATACAAAGCCTCAAGAGATCTTCTAAGATACGGTTCACCCTCTCGGTCTGACCGTCCGTCTGAGGATGATATGCGGTGCTCAAACACAACTGAGTCCCTACCGCCTCTTGCAAACTTCTCCAAAACTCACTAGTAAAGATAGGATCTCGATCACTCACAATGCTGGATGGCACGCCATGCAATCTAACAATCTCTCTCACATAGACCGAAGCAAGCCATGGAGCGGTCCTCTTACTCTTCACGGGTATAAAATGGGCACTCTTGGTAAGTCTGTCCACCACAACCCAAATTCCCGTATTGCCCTTCCTCGATCTTGGTAACCCGTCGATGAAATCCATCGAGACACTATCCCACTTCCACTGCGGAACTTCCAATGGGTGTAGCAACCTACCGGGTTTCCTTTGCTCCGCTTTAACTTGTTGGCACACTAAACATCTAGCCACATACTCGGCTACATCTTTCTTCATACCGGCCCAGAAGAAAACTCTCTTCATGTCTTGGTACATTTTGTCTCCACCTGGATGAATAGTCATTCTTGAACGATGTGCATCATCCAAAATAGCCTTCTTCAAATCCTCATCTTGCGGTACACAAAGTCTACCGTCTCTATGCAACCATCCCTTATCATCTATGGTGTATCTACCCAAATGGCTGGACGACTCCCCCCTTATAAGCTTCTCTACCAACACAACCAACTGTGGGTCGTCTCGCTGAGCCTCGCCAATCCGTCTCAAAAGAGTAGGTCTAACCTCCAAGGATGCCAACAAACCAGGTACAAAATCAACAGAAGGTCTGAAGTCGAACAAAGAAAGAAACTCCAGGCTTCGCCGTTCTACGAACAATGGACTTAAAGATAGCCTTTTTCTACTCAAGGCGTCAGCCACCACGTTACCCTTGCCAGGGGTATACGCTATCTCAAAATCATAGGATGCTAAGAACTCCATCCACCTTTGCTGTCTTAAATTCAAATCCTTCTGAGAGAATAAGTACTTCAATGATTTATGGTCGGTGAACAACTCGAATCTCTCACCAAGAAGATAATGGCGCCAAGACTTAAGTGCGAAAACAATCGCGGCCAACTCTAGATCATGGGTAGGGTAATTCTTCTCATGCACTCTCAATTGTCTCCCTCCATAGGCTATTACCCTTCCCTCCTGCATCAAGACTGCGCCTAATCCTGTTCCACAAGCATCGGTATAAACAACAAACGGCTTACTCCCATCTGGAAGCACTAAAACTGGAGCGGTGGTCAAAGCTCTCTTTAACCGTCGGAAAGCATCATCACAATCTACATCCCATGAGAAAACCAGATTCTTCTTCGTCAAGCGGGTTAATGGGGCTGATATCTTCGCGAAGTCTTTGATGAACTTCCTATAATATCCTGCCAACCCCAAGAAACTTCTTACTTCGGTAGCATTTCTAGGAACTTTCCAATCCTGGATAGATACTATCTTTGCGGGATCCACAGCTATCCCTTCCTTAGAGACCACATGCCCTAAGAATCGCACTTCTCTTCTCCAAAAATGACATTTAGAGAATTTAGCTTTAAGACTATGCGCTCGAAGAGTCTCCAACACTTCCTTGAGATGTAAGGCATGCTCTTCTTCACTCTTGGAAAAGACCAAGATGTCATCCACAAAAACTACTACAAACTTATTCAGATACTCTCTGAACACTCTACTCATGAGATCAACAAAGTATGCAGGGGCGTTTGTCAACCCAAATGGCATCACTAGCCACTCATAAAAACCATCCGGAGTCCGGAAAGCAGTCTTCTCTATACTGTCCTCCGCCACTCTCAACTGATGAAACCCTGTAGCTAAATCCATTTGCGAAAACACTGAGGCGCCAACCAACTGATCAAAGAGATCATCTATCCTCGGTAATGGGTGTCTATTCTTCTTTGTGAGCTTATTAAGTTCCCTATAATCCACACAAAGTCTGAGGGACCCATCCGCCTTCGTGGCAAACACTACTGGAGCTCCCCACTCCGATATACTTCGCCTTATGAACCCCTTCTCAAGCAACTCCCCTACTTGCTTATGAAGTTCTCTTCTCTCACGAGGAGCCATATGGCGCACTGGCAAAGACACTGGTTTGGCATTATCCACCAAATAAATTCGGAAATCTATCTCCCGCTTCGGAGGCAAACCCTTAACTTCTTCAAACACATCCGGATATTCCCGGACTACTCTGACAGAACGCAAACTCTCGACCGCAGCATCGAGCGATTCAAGATAACTTAGCAAAACAGATTCCATGGGATTACAAGAGATCTCGAGAGTATTACCCAAGCGGGTCATAAGCCTGACAACTCTCCTTTCACAATCAAGAACGGCACCATTACTGGATAACCAGTCCATGCCCAAAATCAGCCCATAGCCCGTGAAGCCCAATACAAAAGCATCACATCTAAACTCAACGCTAAGTATAGAAATCTTCAAACCCAAACATATCATAGACAGATATATAGAGCCCCCAATTGGGTTTGAAACAACCAAGGGATCATCAACTAGACTGGTGTCTAAGTGCAGTGACTCAACTAACGATGATGAGATAAAAGAATGCGATGCGCCAGAGTCAAACAAAGTACGAACTGGATGATCAAACAGAAAAACCAGACTTTCAACGGAAATAGTTCTACCTCTCTGCTGAATCGGTGGAACTGAGAGAACCTGAACTTGCCCCCCTGACTGAGGTGGTGCTATAAGAGCTTGCACCTGACCTCCTGAGGTAGACCCCGTCTTCTGCCCCTTCTTTGGGCAGTTTTTCACAAGATGCCCTGCTTCACCACAATGAAAGCAACCGGTCTTCTTCTTTTTGCGACAATCCTTACTAAGGTGTCCTGGTGTTCCACAATTGAAGCACTTCTTCTTCGTCTTCTTTTTGTCACCATTGCCTTTTCCGCCCTTGCCTTGTTGTTGTTGTTGCGGTTTCTTCTGATCCCCCTTTTTCTCTGGTGCCTTAGAATTCTTATCATCCTCATGCATAAGTGCCATGTAGACAAGTTTCTCAAAGGTGGCCCCCATAGGAATGTGAGTCATAGCTATTCCTTGCAATGGTTCGTTCAAGCCTCTAACGAACCTCAAAGCCTTCTTCTCCGGTGTATTCACCAACTCTATGCCAAACCTTGCTAATTGATTAAATTTGTTGACATATTCTTTCACCGTGAGATTCCCTTGCTTCAAATTCAAGAACTTCTCCATAAACAGATTCTCTTCCGCCCTTGAGAGAAACTTAGCCCCAAACCTTTGCTTGAAATCTGCCCAAGAGTCAACAGGGCGTTCTCCATTAGTGACCTCCCACCAGAATGAGGCCTCTCCCTTCATTAACCAAGCCGCCAACTTGACTTTCTTTCCCTCTTCCACTTCAAAGATATCTAGCAACTCTTCCACTTCCTTAAGCCAATCTCTAGCCTCTACGAAAGTCTCTGAACCTAGAAAAGGTTTTCCTCCTATAGCCTTGAACTCCTTGCAAACCTTAGCAAAATTATCCACTCTAGGCTGAGGAGGAGGAGCGGTTGTCTCTGGTGTAGTAGCATTGGCCGGACCCGCAGCCGCGGCCCTAGCCTCTTGCAACCTCCTATACCATAGTGGTATAACTAAACCCTCCGGGATGTTAAGATCTTCAGCCATGCTGAAACGAAAGAGGAAAGATTCAAAAAGGAGATTCCGAAAGATAAAGATATGGCTATTGGGGATTATGCTTTTCTTTTTCAAAAACTTTTTCTCTTAGAAGACATGCTTTTGAAAATACTTTTTTTTTTTTCAAAAATATTCTTAGAAAATAGTTTTTCTAAAATTTTTTATCTGTTCCGGTAACCTTAAGCTCTGATACCACGTGTAACACCCCACTCCCGCTATGGCCACTCACTAAGGGAATGCCATAGCATCGGTGGAGTATTTTAGTGAATATAGAACAGAAAAATTACAACAAGACAGATATAAATAGTACTTGAAATTTTAAAACATCATCTCATAACAGCGGAAGTAAAACATGTCTGGTTACATCATAAAACCATAATAAAGGTCAAGTACAATATCCATCAAAATAAAGGAATACATAATCCCACTCTCATACAATAGCCAAAACAAAAGAAAAGATAACTGGATAACTGGAGCTTTACATCTATCCAAGCTCCTCAAGACTGGAACAGCAATCCGATCAAGCTCCGCTACTGCTAGGATCCACCACAGGACCTGAGGGTTGGGAAAAAGATAAAACAACGGGGTCAGACATAAGTCTGAGCGAGTCCTATAACTTTAACAATACAATCGTTAAAGTAACCAGAGAAGATATGAACTGATATACGGTAACATATAGGGATAAATGGGTACCCTAAGCAGTCAACTGAACTAAGATAAAGGATAAAGACGCATCTACCCTCCCTAAGGTAAATTACTAAACTGCACCACCCCAGTCGTTTCTAACCTAAAGGTTGATCCCACCCAAGGACTTATAAAATTAACTAAATAGTACTTGCGTACCCCTAGGTGACCAAGTAGGCGCCACAGGGCCCTACAATCCACTAGGTGTACACACTACTTCCCCATTCGATCGGCTCCCTAACGTAGATACCCGTGCTGGCCCCACCGTGGGATGTATCATTCCCCAATGTGGCAACCTGATAAAACTAACGGTGCACGGCTTATATCTACTCGATGCAACAACGGCTTACCTACCAGCCCGGGCCCACTCACGCATATGAAGCCCGTTGGACTTGCGTTGCCACCGCTAACCCGTTTGCCTCTTACAGTCAAGCCCAGTATGCGTGTCCCGTCCTCGACATGGGTCGAGCCCACAAAGATACGTATGGGTTACTGGTTGAAATGGGCCTCCACAAGCTTCCCACCTAAGCTTGTCCCTTTTTCTAGTATATCCCACTTAACCCTTTAATCATGTTTTAATTACATGTTTCATTTCGGTTAAGTATTCTAATCGTATTTTCTATTGCCACCCAAGGCAACCACTAGATTTTCTCATGCCACCCAAGGCACCCACTTAACCCCTCATGTCCCTCTACATGCTAATGTGGTTAAGTGTTTCTTAATTAATTAATTAAGAACGTAACCTTTGTAAAGACCTCTCACATTAGACTGTCTTTTATGACCGCTGGTTAAGCCGGTTGGGTCCGGGCAGCCTTATGTCATAACAGAGTCTAACCTCGTGTCTTTACATTAATTACGTATTTAGTTTGTGCCTAAGACCTCTCACATTGGGCTAACATTTGTAGCAACTGGTTAAGCCGGTTGGGTCCGGGCAGTTTTACGCTACAACTGAGTCCAACCTCGTGTCTTAGTCAATTAATTACACCTAATTAATCACCCTCATAATTTTATATTAATTATCCCTAATTAATCAAGTTTTCTTAACATGGGTAGACCTAACTTAATAGGTAAATTCCCATGGGGTAGACCTAACTCAATAGGTAAATTCCCAACACATAGTATGGGTACACCTAACCAAATAGGCAAATTCCCATACTATGTTTATTTATTTTGTGTTATGCATAATTATATTAATTTCACACAATCTTATTAACTTATGCATTTAATTACCCCATCGTTCCCACGTAATTTCGTTCATGATATAACACATATAAAAGGTGTCAACTTGCATATGAATGAACATGTTTCAAAGGTGCCATCTTGCATATTAACAAACACATAACTTGCATATGAACTTGCATAACATGTCACATAACTTACATATTCATTTTGCATAACAAACTTGCATATTAGCTTATAGACTTGCATAGTGTGTCATCATGAACTTGCATATTAATAAACATGTAACTTGCATATTTACATACATGTAACTTGCACATAAATAGACATGTAACTTGCATATTTACATACATGTAACTTGCATATTAACAAACATGTAACTTGCATATTAACAAACATGTAACTTGCATATTAACAAACATGTAACTTGCATATTAACATACATGTAACTTGCATATTAACATACATGTAACTTGCATATTTACATACATGTAACTTGCATAGCATATCACTATGAACTTGCATAACATGCATATGATTACATAGCCCACAACTTGCATATTTAGCATCATGCATAACTTACTTCATATTAAACTTGCATAAACTTACATACTCAACATGCATAAACATACATACTCAACATGCATAAACATAAGATTAATGCTAACATCATATCATATGATTTCAAAGCTCATTAACCCACATACAAAACCATAAATCTCATCACATCTCATCTAATTAGTTTACCAAAAGATCATCAAAGTGATAGAAACTCACAACTAGCAACTTTGCACACCAAATGAAGAAGATTAAGATGCTAAGAAGGGATTAGAGGTTGATTAGAGAGTGATTAGTATACAACCCTCTTCATAAAATTAGTGGAGGCTATGAGAGCTAGCATTTTGCCATAGTTTAGTTACTAGGTTTAATTATGAATGAATTAGGGTAGGGTTAGGGTCTTATTTATAGGATTAGAAAGTGTTTTAGGCCCTTAGATTAACCCTAGATTAGATTAGGACCCTTAGATTTAGGAACCCTCTAGAACATAGCCCAAGACTCAGCCAAGACCAAACCTGGTGCACCCAGACCAGCAGGGCCGACACCCTGTGTCGACACCCCTGTCGACAGGGCTGTCGACACCCCTGTCGACACCCCTGTCGACAGGGCTGTCGACACGGGGCTAGGCGGGAATTTTTCCCCCCTTTCCTCTTTTGGCTCCAAACTTGTTTTTCAAATCTGCTTTTTAAATTTAAACTTCCTAAAACTTCTTTGGGCCATAACCGGGCCATCCGGACTCCGATTCTCGAAAACTCGGACTCTATTTCGCGTATTTTTCCGAGACGAACGCAATGACGCAGCCCGTTTCCCCTGGTCCTTCCATCTGAGATTAATTATATTTTAATTATTAACTATTAGTGTTAATTAAAATTCGGGGTGTTACAGTAGGTTTAATTTCTTTATCTGATTATGGAGTTAAGACTCTTTCTGATTCTGGTATTTTGATTTTGTAATCGATACTCTGCACTTTAATACTAGTATTATTTCTTATTCCGCTGTAGACTCAGACCCATAAGGGTTATGACTCATCTGTTGTGATAGATTGGGGTTTGAGAGATATCTGTGTTAGGCGTCAAGTAGGACGCATACATTCTGGGTTTTATCATGCTTAGTTCGGTAACCTGATTTGTACCAGTAATCTGTAAATATCTGAATATTCCCGATAAGGTTAAGATTTCCAGTTTTGACATTGTCTAAAGAGGGTAATCCTCTGGGTGTCAATTTGATGTTGGTTTCGGTATTCGGGACCGATACTTAGGACCCATGTCTAATGGGAACCAAGTTTTTGTTTTATCTGTACTCGCTTCCATCGTTTGATTGTATCCTATCGATCTAATCTTCGAACTTTAGGTAGAAACTAATGGGTGTAAACATATGTTTGAGACATTTTTTGTTTGATGGTTGCAAGTGGATGAAAGTGGTTGCTAATGGTTGCTCGTGGATGCATATACACACACTAGGCACTAGATCGGCTCGAAAACACTCTCATACTGCATATGGATGTGTGAGCATTTTCAATTTTTGTGGATGCAAAATGATTGACTCAGCACATGGATGTTGCATATGACTGAATGGTTGTGCACTCAAATAGAAATGATATGTATCAAGTAGGAAAATTGCATACATGTTGGACTCATGGCACTGGCATAATTCGCATTAAGGAGGTCAACTGAATCAGTGGACCGCCTGATCTTTGCATTAGATAAGGAACATATACACACACCTTTGCATATGTTCATACAACATTACAAGTTTCTAAGGACAATGAACGCCAGTGATTGATGATTGAGTAGATGGATGTTGGATGGTAGGACACATTCTTCTTAACTTGAAGATTTCGGGGACGAAATCCTTTAAGGAGGGGAGAATGTAACACCCCGTGCTTTCTGGGAACGTATAAGTAACAAATCAGAGGATAATTAATTTTTTAAATAAGAATCAAGGGAAATGGGTTGCTCCATTTGCGTTCGTCTCGGAATTCTGCTTGGAAACGAGTCCGAGTTTGCAAGAATCGGAGTTCGTTTGAGGGAGATATGACCCTCCGAAGTTTCAGAAATTTTCAGAATCGAAAACAGCTTGAAATTCGAATTCAAACCCAGAAGCGGGCTGGGCGGGAAATTTCCCTCCCTGGACCCAGGTCGACTGGGGAGTCGACTAGGCAGTTGACCCCCCAGGACCCAGGTCAACTGGGGAGTCGACTGGGCAGTCGACCCCCAAGACCAGGTCAACTGGGCAGTCGACCTAGGGGTCGACCTCCCTGGTCGAACCTGGTGCGTGCGTGTGCGATTTTGAGGGCTGTGACGTGTTTGGACGGACCTGATGAGTTCTAGGGTTAATCTGTGGGCCTAAATGAGTTCCTACACCTATGAATACATCCTAAGACCTAGCCTTCTCTACACACAATTCTATTCAGCTTCTACTCTACCTCTGTTCTAATAAAAATAAAAATGGCGTTGCTACTCAACTGGAATCAAAACTAGAAGCTAACCAACATCAACCTAAGTAACTCAATTCAAATTAGAGATTAAAGCTTCTGCAACGATTCTACAACAATTAAAGTTCTTTCTTTAATCCAACCAAGGCAAGTACAGTTATTTTCCGATATAAACGCTAATTCTGATTTTGACATGAATTGTAAATCTGAATCTGAGGTTATATCTGTTCTGTTCTGTTTAGATCTTATTTTGTATCTCTTTCCTCTTTCTGTTTTATAGCTAGGCTACCACGAGCCTGAGCAAATCTCATAAGAGATCAACATACGCTAAAATGTTTGGGATAGTAAAATGAATGATGCATAAATTGGGCATGACCAATAGGTGACTGATTTGAGGAAAGAACATGGACTGTAGCTAGAACATAAATCTGAGACATATGACTGGACATGTTATATTTATAACATAAAGGGTATTGAACATATGATTTGAGGACATGACATAGAAAGGTATATAATTGGACATAAATATAGACTGTATTGAACATATGACTTGAGATAAAGAGAATATGGTTTAGATATAAAGATTTACATTAAAGTAGGATATCTATCAAAAGTGAATAATACCTAAGTAGGAGATTTTTGTCGATGGCTGTATTTGGTATAATTTATATGTGAATCTTTTGTACTAGGCAAGTTGAACTAAATTGGGACATGTAAATTATGACCATAATCTGTGACATGTAAATTCAATTCAAACGTGGGGTATATGATCATAGTGTGAATCATGACAACTATTTAGGCATGCAAACTTAGGCCCAATTTATAATTAGGCAAGATATGTTTGTGAAACTTTAAGGAATGATTAAATCTGTTATATTTGCCTAATTTGCTAGTTCTACTATATTGGCCTAATCTGCTAGTTCTGTTATATTGCTTAATCTGCTAGTTCTGCTCTACTGCCTAGTCTGCTAGATTTGTTCATCGGCAAAATCTGTCATCTGCTAAGTCTGTTGAAAATGCCAAATCTGCTAAACTAAATCTGTTGAGATGCCTAATCTGTTATCTGCTACATCTGTTGAGTTGATATAATTAGTCCGCTATAGACATAATCTGAATTGGCTATAGTTATGAATAATTGACATGTATGTTTGGTGTGGGCATAAATGGTAAATTATTAATTAATTGGCCGCAAAGATAAACATGGCTAACTCGAGGTTAGAATGAGTTTGCAGCGTAATTCTGCCCGAAACCGCCCGGCATAATCCAGTGGCCGCAAACAATAGGTTCTAATGTGAGAAGTTAGTCATAACATTCTTGAAACCTGAGGTTAGACTCAGTTTGCGATAGAAACCTGCCCGGAACAAACCGGCCTAACCAGTAGCCGCAAACTGTTAGTCTAATGTGAGAGGTATTGGCATTAATATTTAATTAATGAAAAACTGAGATAAATATGATGTCTAAAATGTGTTGGGCGGATAGGGTTAAACCCACTAGACTGATGAATTTAATAAATCTGTTCCGTGAATCTGTAGGCCCATATACAAAGTTAGACAAATCTGTAAGTCTGTTAATTTGTAACCAGTTAATCTGTAAGTCTGTTAATCTGTAACCAGTTAATCTGTAAGTCTGTTAATCTGTATATCTGATCCGTTAGTCTAAAAACTTGTCTGTGAACTAGTTGATCTGAATTCTGTATGTCTGAACTTGTAAACTAGATAATCTGAAATCTGTTAGCATGGGGACACTAGGAAGGGAATTACTTGTGTCATCTGTTGTTTGGGACCCATATTAGTCAGTAACCCTTTCTGGTATCAAAACTTTGACCCAACAGTAGGTAGGATCCTGGCACGCTTACTGAACTAATTATAAGCAGTTCATTCTGATAATGGCGAGGGGGTGTTGATGGTGCGTTCCAACCGGGTCATGTGCGTGCATGGATCCCGGTCTGCCTCTGAGGATGTAAGACACCGTGACATCTGTAAATAGGTCTGTGCCAATTGGTTGTCACTTTAGGGAGTGATACACCCTACTATGGGGCCGACACAGGGTATTTATGTATTAGGGGGCCGATCGATTAGGGTAGGATTTTAGGGTACACTTAGTTCTGTCTGTTTCTGTTGGGTGGCAACACCTATCTGTTTCTGCGTGGTACCGTCTGTTCGGGTGGTAAAGGCCCAATTACTAATGTACACCTAATTCTACATTCTGTTTCCGTAGGGATTAATCTGTTTCTGTTTCTGTTCGGGTGGTAAAGGCCCATTATCTGCATTCTGCTTCTGTCTGTTTCTGATTGGGTGGTAAAGGCCCATTACTAGCGCGGAAAATATTCTTTACCCATTTCTGTTTCAGTTTAGACATTAGGGTGACACCTAATTCTGTTATACCAGTATTAGTGCAGAGAAGTGTAAAGAAATAGCTTATGTCATTCTATTCTTCTGTTATATCCGCTACACCTGTTACAGTTATCTCTCATCCAGTTTTATGTTCATGTCATGTTATTATTATATGTTCATAACTGAAAATCACTGGACTTGCCAGACTTTTTGTCTGACCCTTGTTGTTTCGCCTCCTTTCTTCCGTTCCCCCCCAGGTTTTGTAGAAGGGAATACTCTAGCTTGATCCAGATTTCTTCCGCTTGAAGTGCTTAAAGTATGGCTTGTCTTCTTCCATGGGGATTATGATTTTAAACTATGCATTATGAAGGCTTTTGTACAAGACTGATATTTTGTACTTGAATTCTGATATTGTGATTTGAAAGGATGTAACCAAGCTTATTTCGGTTTCTATTGTAATAAAGTTATAAATTTTTCAGGTACTGTTTTATCTGTCTTGGAAGTTTCTGTTCTGTTTACTAAAATGCTCCATCAAAGTTAAGGCATTCCCTTTGTGAGTGACTTTAACGGAGGTGGGGTGTTACAAGTAGGCTCATAAAAATGCAAGCGAATGAATGTCGATATGGAGTCGTTCGAGCCTCTTCGTTCATGTTTTAGCGTAATCCAAAATTGGCATCATAGTCTTGTTGAGTCTTTCTCTCATGCTTGTTTCCATGAGCTTGACAATCAAGATCACGGGATCAATAAATGAAATTGGTCCTTTCCAAAATTGTACATTCCTGTTAGAATTTTCCAGGACTTTTCGTTTGTCTTTATCATTTCAAGAATCAAATGGTGCTCCATTCTTTGTCATGAAAACATTGAGACCATCCATCTCAACATTAATATTTCTTATCGTAGGAATAAGTCTGTTTCAGGATAGAATTCACCAAAGTTTCTAGGCAGATCTCATGGTAGAAAGATACTGAGGTTTGTTTTAGAGGTGAATCCGCCAAGGCCACTTGATGGGTCTCGTTGTAGAGAGACTTTGAAGTTTGAGTTATCAAGAATACAGGAGACTGCTGCTATCAATACCATATATGGTGTAGGTCGATCTACCGATGCCATTACAACCTTGAATCTTTCAGGGAATACATGTAGGGTCTCGTTGGACATCTGTTTGATTGAAATGAGTAACATGACGTTCTTGGGTCGATAGATGTGGACCTTTAACTGCTCCATGAAGTTGGTGACTAAAGCGTTCCAAGGTTGATCAATTCAAATACATGCCACCATAATTGTATAGTAATAATTTAAGTCAAGATCCATAGATGGTAGCTTGAAGTGCGGGGGACTGCTGAAATCCCTGATGTCTCGTGTGAAAGTGCTTTTATTGACATTACTCACATCACCTTTGAGGTGAGCCGCCTACGGCGAAGCATCAATTAACATTGGCAATCTTGCCTTGTCTTTAAGAAGTTGTTGACTATTGTCCAGTTTAGCGCTGGTGCCCCCAGCACGAAGTCTTGAAGGGGTTGGAATCTAATCTCTGGTTTTTTGGTTTCGCATATGCAATAGCCGTCAATCAGGATTCTATCCTTTAATTCTGGATGGTGATCCGCTTCTCAGATGTATGCAGATTAGTCCTGAGGAGTCATTCTTTTGGTTGTAGCCTAGGATCTTGCGGAACTCCGATGACAGTAAATGTGCATAAAGTCGGTGGATAGTTGAATTACTCTGCTCGAAACTCATATCCCGTGCCCCCATCCATAGGGTTTTTTCTAATCGGTGAGCATCAAATCCATGTTTTCTATGAATTCATAATCCCTCATCAAGTCATTAGTTAGAGTTGGATGCAAAATGATTTCTTCATGCTCATCTCATATTAGTCTTTGTTCTCTCATCCAAGCTCTGAGGATCAGAGTCAGGTAGCGATAAGGTCAAACTATAGATGCCCTAAATGCTCTTATTTGCTTTTCTGCATTAAGGAATGGGGAGCTTCATGTTGAAGTTGAGTTGGAATTGAAGAATTCATCTGAATTGGAGTAGTAGTTGGTCGAACTCCTTTTAAGTTTCTAGTAGCTTTTGCATTGTCGCGATTTTCATCCGAAATGATACAGTCAGAAGATGCATGATACACATGCCTGGGAGGAGGTTAATTGTCCCTTGTTTCATTAAAGACGATGTTGCCAATTTGTCCTAGGGTCTCATATGATCTGAATCGTGGAATAGGGAATGTTTGAGCCAACTTCGTTGTAGCTTGAATTCCCAGGGTGCTCGCTTCAGCGAGTAAGTCGTAGTTGCTCGGCCTTCTATCTATCCGAGTAAAGAAGTTATCCATCATTTTCTGTTGCTTCCAGAGAAGTTCATCTTGTCGAGCCATCTAGTTTCTCAATTCAGCAAGGGCACCATCCATTTCATATCTAGTATGATATGCTGACGGATCACCGTGAGAAGAAATCTCCTGACTTCCTTCATTTCTAGCACCTTCTACACCAACACAATCAGCATGGAAGAATGTTTTATCTTCCTTCTTCTTAACCCTTGAGTCGGAGTATCAAGCAATCCAATTCCTTGGAAGCTAGAAATCGAAGTAATGGCAAGCCCCCTTGTCCAGGGCCTTTCAATCGGGAAGTCGGTCAGGACTAGCAAATGAACATTCACTATGCATCCATTCTGTGGTCCTCAAGCGGCCTATCAAGATTAAGGCATAAGTTTGATATAGATAAGTAAGCTATGTCGTTTGTAAATACTTTAAACAGTTATTCCCCCGGTTCGTGGGTAGCAGTAAAAGACAGGTAGTTGGATCATACCCCTTTCGAATTTGGACATCTATCATTGGGAAGATACATTCCATTCAAAACTTCAATGACTACGTTATCCGACTGTTCGAGCCATTGCATTTTCCATTCAATGTACTTGCTAGGTGACATTCATCGTTGCACTTTGGTTATTGTCAGTTACATGTGTGTAACACCCCGTATTTTCTGTGAACGTATAAGTAGCAAGTTAGAGAATAATTAATTCTAAACGATGGAATTAAGGGAAATGTGTTAAGCCATTGCGTTCGTCTCGAAATTCTGCTTGAGATAGAGTCCAAGTTTGCGTAAAACGGATAAGGTATGAAGAAGATATGGACGAACGAAGTTGGGCAGAAAAACCAAAAACGAGTCAGAAAGCACTGGCGCACTTGGGAAGTGCGCCAGAACAAAATTGCACTGGCGCACTTGGGAAGTGCGCCAGTACAATTTTAGCACTGGCGCACCTGCCAAGTGTGCCCAGGCCAGAAAACCTGCTTGGTCAGGCCTTGGCTGGCCTTGTCAGGTTCTGGTCGATTTCTGAGGCATGGCTGAGTCACTAGGGCTTACATGTCACTTTCTGATTGGCTTCTCTTGAGATGGATGGTCTGGATTCACCCTAGCTTCATCGACGACTCTAATCAAATTAAAATTCTATAAATATAACTCAAGTCTAACCCTAAATTCACACAAATAACATAGAACTAAAGCCATCATGCTGCTGGAAAGAAACTAGGATGACCGTCAGTTAGAAAGCATAGGGACAAGCCAATACTAAAGTAAAACACGAATCAAAACAATGTTAGTCTACCCAAAGGAAAGCATATCAAATTCAAAACTCAGAAACCAGAAATCAAGACTTTCCTTTTTGATAGTGAGTACAGTTATTTTCAGATATGAACTTTAATTATGATCTTGACGTGGTTATAAATCTGAATCTGAGATTATGTATACTCTTATCTGTCAGATCTGTTTTTCTGTGACTATTATGTAACTCTTTCTTCTTTCTGTTCTATAGCCAGGCTACTACGAGCCTACGCCGAATCTCATAATAGATAAACGCACGAACGCTAAATTTTGGGACAAATAATGAATAATGCATAATTGGACATGAAATTGTTGCCTATGACTATGATTCATGCCTATGAGACTATTACCTATGACTATTATTCACGCCTATGAGACTATTGCCTATGACTATGATTCATGACTATGAGACTATTGCCTATGATATTGAATAAGAAACTATTGTGATTAGTCGCCCATGACTATTGTGGTTAGTTGCCTATAACTATTGTAGTTAGTTTCTTATGCCTATTCTCTTAATGATGTTAGATCTCATATTTAGTATGTAACTTTGCTAGTTTATTCCCTTTCTCTGTTATGTACATCGAGCCTATTGGGGCCATTATTATTGTATTTGGTTCATTATTGCATGCCTATTCTTTTATATCAATTCTTGTGCTTATCCCCTATTCCTTTTGTTAAGGCCATCTCATGAGTATTTAGAGAACTTGTGGAAACATATTATATGGGGATTGGGCGTAGCTTAATTAAGTTAATTTGGCATAACGAATATGTTGGCATAATTTGAATTGGATATAATAGAGAATGATTTACATGTGTATTAGTCTTCGACAAAATTGGTAAACTAGAATATTAAATCTAGTTTTGACATGAACTGTGAATGAGAACATTAAGACTAAAATTTGGGGCATATATTGTATTATGAATTATGACCTTGATTGGGCATGTAAGTTTAGGCTAAATTTATGATTAGGCAAGATATGTAAGTAGAGTTTTAGATATATATAATCTGCTAAATCTGTTATCTGCTAAATTTGTTAAATTGCCTAATCCATTATCTGCTAAATCTGTTGAATTGCCTAAACTGCTAAATCTGTTATCTGCTAAATCTGTTGAACCGCTTAAACTGCTAGATCTACTATCTGTTGAATTGTCTGATCTGTTGAAAACTAGATGATGGTAATCTAGGTATGGAAATCCGTAGGGTCGACCTAAGATTTAGTAAAACATGGACATTTGATTAATCTGTTGTATCCTGTGAAGAAGTTTAATCTATTAAATAAACAGAATTAGTTTGATATCTGTCAAATATGTATTGGAATGAATTGGCTATGACACGAGGTTAGGCTCTGTTTGCGGTAGAAGCCTGCCCGGAACCAACCGGCTTAACCAGTGACCGCAAACTGTCAGTCTAATGTGAGAGGTCGTAGGCATAACTAAAATATGCTTAGACACGAGGTTAGGTCTGGCTTGTGGCAGAAGTCCGCCCGGAACCGCCCGGCATATCCAGCGGCCACAAGCTACCGACCAAATGTGAGAGGTCTGTGCATTAGTATTTAATTAATGCAAATCTGGGATAAATATGATGTCTAAAACGTTTGGGGTGAATAGGGTTAAACCAACCGGACTGATGAATTTAACAAACCCATTTCGTAAGTTGGTAAGCCCAATACAAAGTTAGACAATCTGCAAGTTTGTTAAGAACTGTACATCTGATCCGTTAGTCTGAGAACCTGTTAACTTGATTTTCTGATCTGTGAACTAGTTGACCTGAACTCTGTATGTCTGAAAACTTGTAAACAAGTTCATCTGAAATCTATTAGTCTGGGGACACAAGGTTTGGAGGGAAAATACTTGTGTCATCTGTTGTTTGGCACCCATATTAGTCAGTAACCCATTCTGGTATCAAAACTATGACCCAACAGTAGGTAGGGTCTTGGCACGCTTACTAAACTAGTTATAAGCGGTTCATTCTGATAATGGCGAGGGGTGTTGATGGTACGTTCTAACTGGGTCATGTGCATGCATGGATCCCGGTCCGCCTCTAAGGATGTAAGATGACGTGACATCTGTAAATAGGTCTATGTCATTTAAAGGTTGCCACTTTGGGGAGTGATACACCCTTCTGTGGGGCTGGCATAGGGTATTTATGTATTAGGGAGCCGATCGCTTGGGGTAGATTTAGGGTACACTTAGTTCTGTCTATTTCCGTTGGGGTACCGTCTGTTTCTGTTGAGTGGTAACACATGTCTGTTTTTGTGTGGTACCGTCTGTTGGGGTGGTAAAGGCCCATTTACTAGTGCACACCTAATTCTAACATTCTGTTTCCGTAAGGATTATTCTATTTCTGTTTCTGTACCTTATGTTCGGGTGGTAAAGACCCATTATTCTGTTTCTGTTTAGACATTAGGGTAACACCTAATCCTGTTATAGTAGTATTAGTGCAGAGAAGTGAAAAGTAATAGCTTACATCATTCTGTTTCTTCTGTTTAACCTAAGTATATCTGCTACACCTGTTACCGTTATCTCACATCCAGTTTTATTTGCATGCCATGATTATTATTATCTGTTCATATGCTGGAAATCACTGGACTCGCCAGACTTTATGTCTGACCTCGTTTGTTTTTCGCCCCTTTTCTTTCCAGTCCCCAAGGTTTCCAAGGAGGGAATACTTTAGTGTGATCCGGATTCTTCTGCTTGAAGTACTTGAAGTTCTTAAAGTATGGCTTGACTTCTTATGGCATCTTCTGTGGGGATTATGATTTTAATGTTTTGTACTCTGAGGGATTTTGAACAAGGCTGATATATATATGTACTTGAGTTTTGGTAAAGGGATTTTGAAAGATATAACCATACTGATTTTTGTTTTCCGCTAAAATAAAGTTATAAAATTTTCAAGTACTGCTTTATGTATCTGTTCTTGTAATATTCTGTTCTGTCTATTAAAATGCTCCATCAAAGTTAAGGCATTCCCTTTGTGAGTGACCTTAACGGAGGTGGGGTGTTACACTTGGTATCAGAGCTGAAGGTTACCAGATTGGGTAAAGTTTTTGAAAACTGTTTTCAAAAAGGTTTTAGAAGGAAGTATTTTCAAAAATAAAGTTTATTTTGAAAAACATAATCCCTAAAAAGCCATATATCTATCTTTTCAGTTCTCCGTTTTAATCTTTTTCTTTCATTCCAGCATGTCTGGGAATCTTAACTTCCCAGAGGGCGTGCCAATACCTGGCTGGTTCAGGAGGTACTTAGAGGCTAGGGCCAACGATGCAGGCCCAACAGATATTCCTCCTGCAGCTGCAGTGATTCCTTCTCCTCCGCCCCCACCTTATGCAATTGCTTTCTCAAAGATCTGTAAAGATTTTAGGGCCATGGGTGGAAAGGATTTCAAGGGAACTGAATCGTTCACAGAAGCGAGGAACTGGCTCAAAGAAACTGAGGATCTGTTCGTTATCTTCGAGGTGGACGATAGGCAGAAGGTACAATTGGCGATATGGTTGCTCAAGGATGAAGCTTCCAATTGGTAGGAAGTCACTAACGCCGAGAGGCCGGTTGAAACATGGATGGATTTCAGAACAAGGTTTGAGACGAAATTCCTCTCGCAAGCTGAACGAAGTCTACAACTGGAAAAGTTCTTATCTCTTAAGCAAGGAAGTATGACGGTCAAGGAATACGTCAACCAGTTCAACCAACTGGCTAGGTTCGGACTAGATTTAGTCAACACCCAACATAAAAAGGCTCTCCGCTTTGTTAAAGGATTGAACGAGCCACTGCACAGCCTAGCCATGACCCATGTACCTATGGGAGCGACTTACGAGAGATTGGTGGACATGGCACTACTACACGAGGAAGACAAGGGAAAGAAAGAGGCAAAGAAGGAAGAATCACAGAACAAGAAAGCGTGGCCCAAAAAGGAAACACAAAAGAAGGATGAAAAGTCTGAAGATAAGAAGGAGAAAAAGTGCTTTACTTGTGGAAGCTCGACTCATCTGAACAAGGATTGCAGAAAAAGAAAGGGCACTTGCTTCAACTGTGATGAGATGGGACACTTCACTAGGGACTGCCCGAAGAAACGAGGCAAGGGCAGAGGGCAGGACCAACTTCTGGAGGGCAGGCAAACACTCTCGAGACTAGTGGACAGGATAGAAATAAGGAAACTTTCTGTAGGAGGTTTTTATGTGATTGTTGAGTTAAAAATATTTTTTGATTCTAGCATTTCGATTCTGTAATCGATACTCTGCACTTGAATACTAGTATTGTTTCTAATTCCGCTGTAGACTCATACCCATAAGGGTTATGACTCATCTAATTGTGATAAGTTGGGTATCTGTGTTGAGCGTTAAGTTGACTATGACGCATATACTCTGGGTTTTTATCATGCTTAGTTTCCTAAGAATCATTCGGTAATCTGATCTATACCAGTAATCTGTAAATATCTGAATATTTTCGATAAGGTTAAGATTTCCAGTTTTGACATTGTCTAAAGAGGGTAATCCTCTGGGTGTCAATCTTATGTTGATTTCGGTCTTCGGGGTTGATACTTAGGGGAATTATTCTCTCAACCAATGTCTAATGGGAACCAAGTTTTTGTTTTATTTGTACTCGCTTCCATCATTCGACTGTATCCTGTCGATCGAATCTTCGAACTTTAGGTAGAAACTAATGGGTGTAAACATGTGTTTGAGACATGTTATGTTTGATGGTTGCAAGTGGATGCAAGTGGTTGCTATTGGTTGCTCGTGGATGCATATACACACACTAGGCACTAGATCGGCTCGAAAACACTCTCATACTGCATATGGATGTGTGAGCATTTTCAATTTTTGTGGATGCAAAATGATTGACTCATCACATGGATGTTGCATATGAATGAATGGTTGTCACTCATGTAAGAATGATATGTATCAAATACGAAAATTGCATACATGTTGGACTCATGACACTGACATAGTTCGCATTAAGGAGTTCAACTGAATCAGTGGACCACCTGATCTTTGCATTAGATAAGGAACATATACACACACTTTTGCATATGTTCATACAACATTAGAAGTTATATAAGGATAATGGATGCTTGTGGATTATGGTTGAGTAGATGGATGACTGGATGGTAGGATACATTCTTCTTAACTCGAAGATTTCGGGGACGAAATCCTTTAAGGAGGGGAGAATGTAACACCCCGTATTTTCTGTGAACATATAAGTAGCAAGTCAGAGAATAATTAATTCTAAATGACGGAATTAAGGGAAATGTGTTACGCCATTGCGTTCGTCTTGAAATTCTGCTTGAGATAGAGTCCAGGTTTGCGTAAAACGGATACCGTATGAAGAAGATATGGACGAACGAAGTTGGGCAGAAAAACCAGAAACGGGTCAGAATGCAATGGTGCACTTGGGAAGTGCGCCAAATTGCACTGGCGCACTTGGGAAGTGCGCCAGTACAATTTTAGCACTGGCGCACCTGCCAAGTGCGCCCAGGCCTGAAAACCTGCTTAGTCAGGCCCTGGCTGGCCTGGTCAGGTTCTGGTCGATTTCTGAGGCTTGGCTGAGTCACTAGGGCTTACATGTGACTTTCTGATTGGCTTCTCTTGAGATGGATGGTCTGGATTCACTCTAGCTTCATCGACGGGTCTAATTAAATTAAAATTATATAAATACAACTCAAGTCTAACCCTAAATTCACACAAATAACATAGAACTAAAGCCGTCATGCTGCTGGAAAGAAACTAGGAGTGGCCGTCAGTTAGAAAGCTTAGAGACAAGCCAATACTAAAGTAAAACACGAATCAAAACAACGTTAGTCTACCCAAAGGAAAGCATATCAAATTCAGAACTCAGAAACCAGAAATCAAGACTTTCCTTTTTGATAGTGAGTACAGTTATTTTCAGATATGAACTTTAATTATGATCTTGACGTGGTTATAAATCTGAATCTGAGGTTATGTATATTCTTATATGTCAGATCTGTTTTTCTGTGACTATTCTGTACCTCTTTCTTCTTTCGGTTCTATAGCCAGGTTACTACGAGCCTGCGCCGAATCTCATAAAAGATTAACACACGAACGCTAAATTTTGGGACAAATAATGAATAATGCATAATTGGACATGAAACTGTTGCCTATGAGACTATTGCTGTGACTATGATTCATGCCTATGAAACTATTGCCTATGACTATGATTCCCGCATATGAGACTATTGCCTATGACTATGATTCATGACTATGAGACTATTGCCTATAACAATGAATAAGAAACTATTGTGATTAGTCGCCCATGACTATTGTGGTTAATTGCCTATAACTATTGTAGTTAGTTTCTTATGCCTATTCCCTTAATGATGTTAGATCTCATATTTAGTATGTAACTTTGCTAGTTTATTCCCATTCACAGTTATGTACATCGAGCCTATTGGGGCCATTATTCTTGTATTTGGTTCATTATTGCAAGCCTATTCTTTTATATCAATTCTTGTGCTTATCCCCTATTCCTTTTGTTAAGGCCATTTCATGAGTATTTAGAGAACTTGTGGAAACATGTTATACGGGGATTGGGCGTAGCTTAATTAAGTTAATTTGGCATAACAAATATGTTGGCATAATCTGAACTGGCTATAATAGAGAGTGATTTACAAGTGTATTAGTCTTGGACAAAATTGGTAAACTAGAATATTAAATCTAGTTTTGACATGAACTGTGAATGAGAACATTAAGACTAAAATTTGGGGCATATATTGCATTCTGAATTATGACCTTGATTGGGCATGTAAGGTTAGGCTAAATTTATGATTAGGCAAGATATGTAAGTAGAGTTTTAGATATATAAAATCTGCTAAATCTGTTATCTGCTAAATCTTTTAAATTGGCTAATCCGTTATCTGCTAAATCCGTTGAATTGCCTAAACTGCTAAATCTGTTATCTGCTGAATCTGTTGAATCGCTTAAACTGCTAGATCTGCTATCTGTTGAATTGTCTGATCTGTTGAAAACTAGATAATGGTAATCTGGGTATGGAAATCCGTAGGCTCGACCTAAAATTTAGTAAAACATGGAAATTTGATTAATCTGTTGTATCCTGTGAAGAAGTTGAATCTGTTAAATAAACAGAATTAGTCTGATATCTGAAAAATCTATATTGGAATGAATTGGCTATGACATGAGGTTAGGCTCTGTTTGCGGTAGAAGCCTGCCCGGAACCAACCGGCTTAACCAGCGACCGCAAACTGTCAGTCTAATGTGAGAGGTTGTAGGCATAACTAAAATATGCTTAGACACGAGGCTAGGTCTGGCTTGTGGCAGAAGTCTGCCCAGAACCGCCCGGCATATCCAGCGGCCACAAGTTACCGACCTAATGTGAGAGGTCTGTGCATTAATATTTAATTAATGCAAATCTGGGATAAATATGATGTCTAAAATGTTTTGGGTGAATAGGGTTATACCAACCGGACTGATGAATTTAACAAACCCGTTTCGTAAGTCGGTAGGCCCAATACAAAGTTAGACAATCTGCAAGTCTGTTAAGAACTGTACATCTGATCCGTTAGTCTGAAAAACTGTTAACTTGATTTTCTGATCTATGAACTAGTTAACCTGAACTCTGTATGTCTGAAAACTTGCAAGCAAGTTAATCTGAAATCTGTTAGTCTGGGGACACAAGGTTAGGAAGGAAAATACTTGTGTCATCTGTTGTTTGGGACCCATATTAGTCAGTAACCCTTTCTGGTATCAAAACTATGACCCAACAGTAGGTAGGGTCCGGGCACGCTTACTGAACAAATTATAAGCGGTTCATTCTGATAATGGCGAGGGGTGTTGATGGTGCGTTCCAACCGGGTCATGTGCATGCATGGATCCCTGCCTGCCTCTGAGGATGTAAGACACCATGACATCTGTAAATAGGTCTGTGCCATTTAAAGGTTGCCACTTTGGGGAGTGATACACCCTTATATGGGGCTGGCACAGGGTATTTATGTATTAGGGAGCCGATCGCATGGGGTAGATTTAGGGTACACTTAGTTCTGTCTGTTTCCGTTGGGGTACCATCTGTTTCTGTTGGGTGGTAACACCTGTCTGTTTCTGCATGGTACCGTCTTTTGGGGTGGTAAAGGCCCATTTACTAGTGTACACCAAATTCTAACATTCTGTTTCCGTAAGGATTATTCTATTTCTGTTTCTGTACCTTCTGTTCGGGTGGTAAAGGCCCATTATTCTGTTTCTGTTTAGACATTAGGGTAATACCTAATCCTGTTATACTAGTATTAGTGCAGAGAAGTGAAAAGTAATAGCTTACATCATTCTGTTTCTTCTGTTTAACCTAAGTATATCTCCTACTCCTGTTACCGTTATCTCGCATCCAGTTTTATTTGCATGCCATGATTATTATTATATGTTCATATGCTGGAAATCACTGGACTCGCCAGACTTTATGTCTGACCTCGTCTGTTTTTCGCCCCTTTTCTTTCCATTTCCCCACCCAGGTTTCCAAGGAGGGAATACTTTAGCTTGATCCGGATTTCTTCTGCTTGAAGTACTAGAAGTGCTTAAAGTATGGCTTGACATCTTGTGGCATCTTCTGTGGGGATTATGATTTTAAAGTTTTGTACTCTAAGGGCTTTTGAACAAGGCTTATATATATATATATATACACACACTTGAGTTTTGGTAAAGTGATTATGAAAGATGTAACCAAACTGATTTCTGTTTTCCGCTGAAATAAAATTATAAAATTTTCAAGTACTTCTTTACGTATTTGTTCTTGTAATATTCTGTTCTGTTTGCTAAAATGCTCCATCAAAGTTAAGGCATTCCCTTTGTGAGTGACCTTAACGAGGGTGGGGTGTTACAATGTGGGTGTGTACATTGATTTGATATATCACCTTAGGGCCTCCTTTCAGTCATTGCCTTAAGTCTCATGACATGTCATTGAATAATCCCCTCTCAAGGCCTCCTTTTGGTCGTCGCCTTGAGCCACATGAGAAGTTTAGCATTAGGCATCAACGTCAATCTTCTGGACTTTCCCTTTGTTTTCCACTGGCCTATTGCGGTTGTTGTGAGTGCGGCCCGAATGTTCTTGTCCTATTATCTTGCACAAGCCTGCACTCTGTAAATAAAGCAACGTTCCTGTAATGTCACAAACTTGTAGGTTTATTACATATTTCAATCAAATTTACTCGTAATCTAAATATTACTAAACTAAGTAATAGATAATAAACCACATCACAATCAATATTTTCAAGCCAACGTCCCACCAAACAATAATTCGAACAATAAAAAATTATTACTAAACAAAGTAATAAACATCAAAGGGTGTGATGTTTATGTGTATGCCCCCAATCAATCTTGAATAAAGTGTCTGGCTAGGGCTTGTTATGGATTGATTAGGATTGACATTATATTTCCCCCAATCCTTCTATGAGGAGTGCGGGTTCAGCTTTCAATCTTGCCCCCAATCCTTCAGTGGGGTAGGAAACCATTTCCTTTGGCACTTGGTCTTAGTGCTTTTATATTCTCCTATCGTATGCCCAGGCTAGAGTGTAGTCAAGGCAGTCTTTAATCGTGGTTCACCATCACGCCCTGTGGATGTCGTCTACCCGTCCTTTATACTCTCTGTCTCTCAGATCCTGAGAGTTAGAGTGGTGGATGTCATATTCCCGTCCTTTATACTCTCTCTCGGATCATGAGAGATAGAGTTATACACGTCATCTTCCTATCCTTATACTCTCTCTCGAATCATGGGAGTTAGAGTTATGGATGTTATTTCCAATCCTTTATACTCTATCTCTCGAATCATGAGAGTTAGAGTTGTGGACCGAGTGGTTTTTAATCTTTGCGTGCCCTTCACACTCGTCCTAGATTTATACTTCTGTCCAAACTCTGAGGACTAGAATCAGTCATGTAAATAGTCAGATCACGTTTGCCAAGGCTTTGCATTCCTCCGATCAATCTATGGGAGAAGCGATTGACACCAAACTTTGGGTACCTGCATCATTAGTATCGCATGAGTTAGTCATTTCAATAACCCAGGAAGCATGTAAAAGTAAATTGCATGATTGAAAAGCAAGCAAATCAAGGGGAAGTGCTTCCTTCTTTATTTGGAATCACGTAGTTTGGTGGCGTCAAGCATAGGATCGAGCCACGTAGATGGTCGAACTGCCTCCATCTAGAATGGGATTGCGACTTTGAAATGCAAAAGTCAATCCACAATTATCTTGATGTCTACCACATTTGAGCCAAGGAGTGGATGGTCATCTCGGATCCACTTTAAGCCATACAACTCTCTTCAGATAGAGGGCGTGACTTTGTATACGAGGAGTTGAGTCGAGATCGCCATGGCAGTGCACCATAACTCCGCATGCAGGTGCTAAAAGTCTGATCGGTACCAGATCCGGTGTACCTACACCATCCACATATAATTCATCTGAGTTAATTACGTCAATAACTCAAAAAATATGCAAATATAAGAGTCATGGTTAGAGAATCATCTTGTTAAAGGAATGAATATCATTCTGAGCGGGAATGGCCTTGCATGTTCTTTACTGGCCAATTTTTCCTTACCCTTGATCTGGATCTTGGAATTCAAGGTCGCATCTCCTTTGAATCGCCTTCTTGCCCCCGTGTCGAGGGCATGAAATGAGGGTCGGGTACTTAGGTCAAAATCGCTAATGGTATCATCTCATCTTGTCATTGCTGTAGTGGGAATCAATAGGAGTGGAAGGACTCCATTCTCACAGAAACTTCGCACATTCCATGCATGCAAAATCTTAGTCATCTCCATGTCAGGAAGTGGATGTTGGGGTTATGAAGATAGACATGCCTCGTCCTCTCACATCTCTCTTCAATCCCTCATTTGGAATTAGAGCTGATATGTGTACAATCAGTCAACACTCTAGCCTAAGTGTTCCAATTCTTTAACTTGCCAATCTTTAAGCAAGACTGAGGCAGTCGGTCATGCAAGGTAATGTTGCATCAGCTTTGGACTAGATAGCCAAATCATGAGAAACCATGCTAAGATGTCTGATATTCCCCCTGCGTCTGGGCACGAATCAATCAACGAATGGTCAATGATGGTAGTTAATTTGTAAATCTTCACCTTCTATTTTCATAAGGTTAACCAGTAGAAGTCCCATTCATGTACATCATCCATCAAGCGGGAAGTCGGTAAGTGCTTTCACCAAACCAAAGTGAATCCAGTAACGAGATTCGTTGACGTTTATCTCAGGATGACCTTCTAAGGGAAATATGCAATGTCGCCTTGCAATTCGTATTTTGGAGCTTTACGAATGATGGTATGCCTTTCACTTTTTCTTGTTGGAAGCATTCCATGTTGTAGTAAGTTCTTTGTAGGGGTCATCCATGACTCCCTCTTGGGTTCGGTCTCCAACACTGGATCAGCTTCCATTTGATCAATGCTCGGAGTTTCAAGTGTTTCGATTGGGACCATTTCCATCTTCTTTGGAGTATTGGAGCTTGATAACTTAGCCAGCTTGGCCGCCTTCTGATTTTCTATCCACAGAATATGAGATATGCTATAATGTTCCAGGCCAACCAATAGCTCTTCAACCCTTTCTAGGTAAGCTGCAAGTCATCATCCCCTTGTTTTAAATTCCTTTCGAACCTGACAAACAACAATCTGAGAATCACGGAAGATGTCTAATGTCGCAACTTCCAACTCCTTAGCGAGTTTCAACCCATCGGTTAGGGCCTCGTACTTGGAATCGTCGTTAGTAGAGGACAAATACAAAGCAAGGCGTAGTAAATTGACCATCCTTCAGGAGTTATTAATATGACTCTGCCACTGGATTACCGATCACTTTGAGCACCGTCTTTGTACAACTTCCAAGTGCTCGGTTCCATCTTTCTTTCTAAGGGGCAGTTTTCTTCATCTAACGCATCCTCTTCGGTAGTGGTGGATTCAGCGATGAAATCTGCTAGTGCTTTCCTAGTATGGAGTTTCTTGGAAGGAAGTTGAGATCAAGCTGGCTTGGTTCGATGTTCCATTTAAGCACCCCTCTAGATGCTATAGGTCGCTGCAGGACCTATCATTGTGGCTGATCAATGTATATCACAATCGGATGAGATTTGAAATAATGAGGAGTTCCTATGAAGCGATCAATAAGTTGTAAGTGAGGTTCTCAATCTTTAGCTAGTTGCACTCCTGTGACACCCCATGACCGTTAATGTCGCTCATTAAGAGAAAAGGAAAAAATTGTGAAGGACAAAAAAACCAAAAAAATTGCATAAAAGGACAAGGGGCAAAAAACTTGCCCAAAATGACAAGTTTTAGTGTAAAGTGGAAAAACATGGGACCCCCTGAAATTCACCATTTGCACTAAAACTTGTCCTTTTGGGCAAATAATTTGGTGAGTTTGTCCTTGTGGGAAAAATCCCCTTAAGAGAATGCATTAAGTTTCGTGAAGCGTTATAGGTAAACAGAAATAGAAATGTTACATGGCAGATATAAAAATAGCAACGGAATAAAAATAAACTTTATTGATCATAAAGCATCGTGGTTCAAAACATTATATGTCTAAATTACATAAAAACCAATACATCATAAAAACTTCTGTCTTATACTTAAACATCAGAGTACAAAATAAAAGAAGCAAAATCCACAAATAAAAAACAAAGCCATAGTAGCAAAGATAGGAGCTTGAGAAATACATCTAAGCAGCTCCAGCAAAATGATAGCACAATCCTGGTCAAGCTTGAGTATTCCCGCCCTGAGAACCTGGGGGGAGAAACGGAAGAAAGAAGAGGTAACAAAAAGGGTCAGACATAAAGTCTGGCAGTCCAGTTGCTTTTAGCAAATAAATAAGTAAAAGTATCATGATAGGCATATAATGTGGATAAGAGAGAGATTATCACAAAAGGCAGGTATCACAAGGTAAACATGATAGAATGTATACGCTTCTGGAATGATTACTCTGGTTCTCTACACCAATACTAGTATAACCAGAATGAGATGATCCAACAACTATAAGATGGTAGACTTAGAGGTACTTCTGGTGAGAGGTTTTAACCCCATACAATCCACAGGCAGCCCAATCCTAATAGGCTCTGAAACTTTACCAAAGTCTAGACGTACCCTAATTACTACCCTAATCGATCGGTTCCCTACTCCGTAGATACCCTGTGCCGGCCCCACAGTAGGAGGTATCACTTCCTAAAGTGGAAACCCTTCGGTTATGTGCACAACCATATTTACTTGTGTCATAGCCGTCTTATCCTCCTCTGCCCGAACATGCACGCACATGTACCGGTCGGTTTGCGCCGCCCACACCGTCCACGTTTGGATCTCTTACAGTCAGCCTAGTAAGCGTGTCCTAACTCCGACTTAGGACAGAGTATTCGTCTGATACTGTTCTAAGGGTTACTGACTGAAACGGTTCCCCTACACAAGATGATACAAGCTCTCCCCGTTGTCTTGTATCCCCACTAGGATTTCCACAGGTTATGCTTACTTAACGGTGTCTTTAATTACATAACCCCAATAGGTTAAGTTTGTGGGCCTATATATATATGTATATGTATGTATGTATGTATGTGTGTGTGTGTGTATATATATTACCCACCCCACCCAGATATAGTTAACCTTCCCACTGTTTCAATCAAGTTTATTAACCCCTATTCAAGTTCACGATCATACAATCCCTATGGATTTAACTTGGTTAAATTCCAATTCATCGCCATGTCCATTTATGGTTGTAATGTGCTAGACCCCTCACATTAAGCCTACCACTTGTGGATGCTTTATATGTCGGTCGGTTTCGGGAAGGTTTCTTCCACAAGTAGGGTTTAACCTCATGTCTTAGCACGTCTCGTATTTTTGCACCTAGACCCCTCACCTTAGATTCATCACTTGTGGTCGTTGGATATGCCAGGCGGTTCTGGGCAGACTTCCACCACAAGTGTAATCTAACCTCTTGCCTAGGCGCAATTACAGTTTCTAATTGCTGTAATCCTAGGCATTCATTACTAGACAATGTTACCTATGTCGTTATATGTTTTCATGCTCCTTTTCCCAAAATATGTTCATAATGAATTATATGCCCGAAATTTATATTCATAAACATTATTCAAGTTATGCCAAATTCCCCGTTTACAAGTTATGCCCAAATTTAATGTTTTTCCCCTCGTTCCCCATTTAATGCATTCGCATATTTCAGCGGCATGCCTAGGCTCGAAAGTAGCTTGGCTATATAAAATAAAAAGGGAAAGATAAAGGGAAGATGACAAAAATGATTATACTAACAAAATTGACATGAAAATATAGTTGTATATTAATAAGATGGGCATATAAGAACAGATCCGGTGAACATGAGGTAATAGAACTGATTCTAACATAATAGGGATGTCATAATAAGCATGACAAGATCTAAACAATTAATTAGATGTCCAATTAGTAACAGATCCAATTTAACCACAACATGATAGGTACAAAGATTATCTAAATATAGATCTATAATAAAAAATAGATCTGACATGATAAAGGTTAAGATCCAAGTTATAGTTATGCCAGAATATCATGGATTCACAAGTTATTACAGATCTGATATGATTCAAGCAGTCAAAGGCATAGATCCAAATTATAGTCATATCATGTTTTACTTTTTAATTATTTTAATCGAAAAGTAACTTAAACTCATAGTGTTCGGATCTAGAAAGATAGAAGGAGAATAGCAGAGGTTGAATCATAGACCTACACTCGAATAACTTGATTGCAAAAGAAGGAAAAGGTTTGATTCAGTCTAGGCATGGACAACATCTAGTCCTCCATTATTTTTCAGTGTAGAAAATAAGAGAAATGGAGCCATTTTTATAGCTGCCAGCCCCCAAAACCTAACTGCCACGTCTGCCCTAGGGGGGTCGAGACGGACGCAATGGCGCAATCTATTTCCCTTAATTCTGAGTATTAAATTAATTATTCTTTAATTTGTCCTCATTAGTGTTGTTAAAATTACAGGGTGTTACATTCTCCCCTACTCAAAGGATTTCATCCCCGAAATCTCCGAGTTAAGAAGAACGCATATCCTACCATCCATCACCCATCTACTCATCCACCAATCACTGGCATCCATTGTCCTTAAAAGATTTCTAATGCTTATATGAAAATATGCAAAGGTGTGTGTATACGTCCCAATACTAATGCGAAGATCTGATGGTTTACTGATTCGGTCGACCTCCTTAATGCAATGTATGTTAGTGTCATGTATGCAATAATCCTATTATAACATGTAAGTTCTATACGGGTGCACAATCATCCATCTAAATGCAACATCCATATGATGATACTTCCATTTCCATCCATTAAAAGAAGAAAAATGCACACACATCTATTAAACATAACATGTCTCAAACACATGTTTAAATCCATAGGATTCCTACCTAAAGGTCAAAGATTAGATCGATAGGACATACTTAAATGATAGAAACAAGTATAAATAAAAGCTTTGAAATGGAAGTTAAGAACATACACTCGAAAAGAAAAGGGTACGAAGTATGAATCTTGTCTTCGGTCTCTCAAGTCACATCCTCTGGGTTATCTCCTCATCGAACCTTCGTCAACCTGACTTCTCTATTGCGTAACTTCTTAACTTCAGATCCAAGAATACGGGTAGGAACTCATCTGATTGTCACCTCCCATTCCACCTCTACTTCCTCCAATATACTTGGCTCAACTACTTCTGCGGTATCATGCAAGCACTTCCGCAAATGAGAAACGTTGAAAACATCATGAACGCCAGATAGTCTCTCTGGTAGCTTTACTCTATATGCCATTTAACAAATCCTTTTTGTTATGGGAAATGGCCCTACGAATCTTGGTGCCAACTTCCCTACAGATCCGAAGCGAACCACATTCCTCAAAGGTGACACCTTAATAAAAACCATGTCTCCTACTTCAAATTCAATTTCAGTCCTTCTCTTTTCAACATAGGATTTCTGCCTATCTTGAGTGGTCTTCATTCATTGTCTAATAAGATCAATCGTCTCGGATGTTTCTCTAACCATATTTAGTCCAAGTAATAGTCTTTCTGTAGATTCTGACCAATAAATTGGTGATCTACAGGGTCGTATGTATAATGCTTCGAAGGGTGCCATGCCAATGCTAGCTTGATAACTGTTGTTGTAGGTGAACTCTACTAAAGGAAGATGCTCTTCCCTACAGCCTCAAAAGATCCTCAAGAATTTTGTTCACCCTTTCCGTATGTCCATCGGTCTGTGGGTGATAAGCGGTGCTCAAACAAAACTGTGTAACTAATTCTTCTTGCAACCTCCTCCAAAATTCACTAGTGAAAACGGGGTCATGATCTATTACGATGCTGGATGGTACTCCTTGAAGACAGACTATCTCACGAACGAAAATTGCTGCCAACCATGCTATTGTCCTCTTACTCATAACTAGAATAAAATGAGCGCTCTTAGTAAGTATATACATCACAACCCAAATACTGGTGTTGCCTTTCTTTGATCTAGGCAAACCATCTATGAAATCTATAGAGACGCTCTCCCACTTCCACTGTAGAACCTCCAAAGGATGAAGTAAACCACCGGGTTTCTTTTGCTCAGCTTTGACTTACTGACAAACTAAACATTGGAAAACAAACTCTGCCACAACTTTCTTCATCCCAAACAAAAAGAAAACCCTCTTCATATCTCTATACATCTTACCACCGCCTGGATGAACAGTCATCTTAGAATGATGAGCTTCCTCTAGGACTGCCTTTAGCAAACTTCCAGTTTGGGGAACACAAAGCCTTCCATCTCATCGCAGCCACCCTTTATCGTCAATGGAATATCTATTGAGGTGACTAGAAGTTTCCCCTTTACTGAGCCTACCCAAGATGTCTGAAATTTGTGGATCATCTCGCTGTGAAGCTCCTATCTGATCCATAAGAGTAGGTCGTATCTCTAGCGATGCAAACAAACTAGGCAATAACTCGATGGACAGTCTAAAATCAAAAGTCAATATGAACTCCAAGCTTTTCCTTTCCACGAATATAGGACTGAAGTTTATCCTCTGCCTACTCAGTGCGTCTGCCACTACATTAACCTTTCCAGAGGTATAAGCAATCTCAAAATTATAAGAAGCTAGGAACTCCATCCACCCTTGTTGTCTTAAATTAAGATCCTTCTGCGAGAACAAGTACTTGACAGATTTATGATCGGTGTACAACTCGAACTTCTCTCCAAGCAAATAATGATGCCACATCTTAAGTGCGAATACTATGGCAACTAGATCTAAATCATGGGTAGGGTAGTTCTTCTCATGAACTCTTAGTTGTCTACCCCCATAACACATTACCTTTCCCTTTTGCATCAGAACCACACCAAGCCCTGCACCACATGCATCATTGTATACTGTAAATACTTTGTTCCCATCAGGCAAGGTCAAGACTGGGGCTGTTGTCAGAGCCCTCTTCAATCGTTGGAAAGCAACATCACAATCTATATCCCATGAAAATGCCAAATTCTTCTTCGTCCGCCTGGTGAGTGGGGCGGATATCTTTGCGAAGTTCTTAATGAACTTCCTATAATAACCTGCCAATCCAAGAAAGCTTCTCACCTCCGTTGCATTTTCGAAACTTGCCAATCTTGAACTACAACTACTTTTGCGGGATCTACTACAATCCCATTTTTGGAAAGCACATGCCCAAGGAATCTCACCTCTTTTCTCCAAAAATGGCATTTGGAGAACTTTGCCTTAAACTTATGCACACAGAGAGTTCTCAAATGTTGGGAATGCTCTTGCTCGTTCATTGAGAAGATCAAGATATCATCAACAAAGACCATGACAAATTTATTTAGAAACTCCTGAAACGCCTACTCATCATATCAACAAAATAGGAAGCTGCATCCGCCAACCCCAAAGGAACAACTAGCCATTCAAAGAAACCATCTAGAGTCCAAAATGCAGTCTTGTCTATACTATCCTCAGCCACCCTCAACTGATGAAACCCCGTGGCCAACTCTAATTGAGAGAATACCAAGGAACCAACAAGCTAGTCAGACAAGTCATATATCCTCGGAAGTGGGTGCCTATTCTTGTTAGTGAGTTTATTTAATTCTCTATAGTCCACACACAAGCGAAGCAAATCATCCGCCTTAGTCGCGAACACTGCTGGAGCACCCCATTCAGATATGCTTCTCCTAATAAACCCTTTCTCAAGTAGCTCCCCTACATGCTTGCTAAGCTCCCTCCTTTCCCTTAGAGCCATATAACGCACATGTAATGCAGCTAGCTTTGCATTGTCCACCAAATATATACGAAAATCGATTTCACGCCTCAGAGGTAAGCCCCGTACCTCAACAAAAACATCAGAATAATCACGGACTACTGGAACAAATTGCAGATCATCGATAGATGCATCTAGAGACTCTAGGAAACTAAGCATAACTAACACTTATGGGTCACAAGAAATCTCGAAGGTCCTCCCATGGCAATTCAAAAGTCTAACGACCCTCTTTTCACAATCTAGAATGCCACCATACATGGTTAGCCAATCCATCCCTAGAATCAAGCCATAGCCCATAAAACTGGGTACATATGCATTGCACTCAAACTCGACGCCTAAGACAGATATTCTCAAACCCCGACCAATCATGGATAAATGAGTCGAACCACAAAAGGGGTTTGAGACAACTACGGGATCCACTACCATACTAGTATTTAGGTGTAGAGATTCAATCATAGAACTATATATAAATGATTGTGAAGCGCCAGAATCAAAAAGAGTTCTAATAGGATGACTAGAAAGAGAAATCAAACCTTCTATCTCTATTTGGAGCACTAGTCGCGAGAGCATGTACTTGCCCTCCAGAAGCTCCTGCCCTTTGACCTTGTCCTTGTATCTTCGGGCACTCTTTAGCAAAGTGTCCGACCTCTCCACAATTGAAGCAAGAATTCTTCATTTTTTTCTGTCCTTCATCAAGTGACCCTCTCGTCCACAACTGTGACACTTCCTCTTATCCTTACCCTTGTCATTTTTTCCACTCTTCTTCTATTGCTGTTGTTTCTGCCCTTTCTTGGGCCATACTTTCTTGTTTTGCATTGTTTCCTCAGCCATAACTTCCTTCTTTTCCCCTTTGTCTTCTGCATGAATTAAGGCTATATCAACAAGCCTTTCAAATGTCGCTCCCATTGGAATATGGGACATAGCTAACCCATGAAGGGGTTCATTCAACCCTTTAGCAATCTGCAAAGCTTTCTTATGCGGAGTATCCACCAGTTCCAGTCCAAACCTTTCTAGCTGGTTGAATTTTCTCACATATTCTTTAACAGTCATGTTTCCTTATTTGAGCGCCAAGAACCTCTCCATTTGCATGCTTTTCTCATCTTGAGAAAGAAATTTCAATT
This sequence comes from Allium sativum, assembly GCA_030737875.1. Classification (NCBI taxonomy): domain Eukaryota; kingdom Viridiplantae; phylum Streptophyta; class Magnoliopsida; order Asparagales; family Amaryllidaceae; genus Allium; species Allium sativum. The sequence continues at coordinate 884,603,740 of CM060915.1, read as the reverse complement.
TAAACCTTTGTCTAAAATCATCCTAAGTTTCCACCGGAAGCCCCGCTTGGGTTACTTCCCATCAGAACGAAGTTTCATCTTTCAGTAGCCTGGCGGCTAGCTGAATCTTCCTACGATCTTCTACATCGAAAATTCCAAACAAGCCCTCTGTCTCCTTGAGCCAATTCCTTGCCTCTACGAATGTCTCGGTTTCATGGAATGGCTTTCCTCCCATAGCCCGGAAATCTTTGCAGATCTTAGAGAAGTTGTCTACACGCGAAGGAGGAGGAGGAGGAACAACGGGTGCAGCTGGGGGAGGAACGTCAGCTTGACCACCGGCAGGTGCCGTGTCCTCTAGATACCAAGGAACCTGCCTTGTATCTTAATGCCCTCTGGAACATTAGGTTCCCCAGACATGCTGAAAAGAAAAGGAAAGAGATTCAGATAAAGGATCGAAAGATAGTACATATGGCTTTGGGGAATTTGTTTTTCAATATAGACTTTTCATTTTAAGTTGCTTTCTTTTAAAACCTTTTTAAACATATTTTTCAAAAACTTTAATCTAATCTAGTAACCTTCAGCTCTGATACTAGGTGTAACACCCCACGTCTGGTAATGTCACTCATTAAGAGAATGCATTAAGTTTCGTGAAGAGTTATAGGTAAACAGAAACAGAAACATTACAAGACAGATATAAAAATAGCAGTGGAATAAAAACAAACTTTATTGATCATAAAGCATCGTAGTTCATCATATGTCTGAATTACGTAAAAACCAGTACATCATAAAAACTTTTGTCTTGTACTTAAGCATCAGAGTACAAGATAAAAGAAGCAAAATCCTCAAATAAAAACATAGCCACAGTAGAAAGATAGAAGCTTGAGAAATACATCTAAGCAGCTTCAGCAAAATGATAGCAGATCCAGGTCAAGCCTGAGTATTCCCTCCCTGAGAACCTTTGGTGGGGAATGGAAGAAAGAAGAGGAAACAAAAAGGGCCAGACATAAAGGCTAACGAGTCAAGTTGCTTTTAGCAAATAAATATGTAAAAGTATCATGAAAGGCATATAAAGTGGATAAGAGAGATAATATCTCAAAAGGCAGGTATGACAAGGTAAACATGATAGAGTGTATACACTTCTCGAATGATTACTCGGATTCTCTGCACCGATACTAGTATAACCAGAATGAGATGATCCCAGCAACTATAAGATGGTATACTTAGGCGTACTTCCGGTGAGAGGTTTTAACCCCATGCAACCCACAGGCAGCCCAACCCTAACAGGCTCCTAAAATTTACCAGAGTTTAGATGCACCCTAACTACTACCCTAATCGATCGGCTCCCTACTCCGTAGATACCCTGTGCCAGCCCCACAGTATGATGTATCACTTCCAAAAGTGGAAACCCTTCGTTGATGTGCACAACCATATTTATTGGTGTCATGATCGTCTTATTTCCCCCTCTGCCCGAATATGCACGCACATGTCCCGTCGGTTTATGTCGCCCATACTGTCTTCCACGTTTGGATCTCTTACAATCAGCCCAGTAAGCGTGTCCCAACTCCGACCTAAGACGGAGCACGCGTTTGATACTGTTCAATAGGTTACTGAGTGAAACAGTTCCCTTACATAAGATGATACAAGCTCTTCCCCTTGTCTTGTATCTTACTATGATATCCACTGGTTATGCTTACCTAACTGTGTCTTTAATTACATAACACCAATAGGTTAAGTTTGTGGACCTATATATAAATATTACCCACCCCACCCAAATATACTTAACCTTCCCACTGTTTCAACCAAGTTTACTTAACCTCTATTCAAGTACATGTTCATACAATCCCTACGAATTCAACTAGGTTAAGTATTCCAATTCATTACCATGTCCATTTATGGTTATAATGTGCTAGACCCGTCACATTAAGCCTACCACTTGTGGATGTTGGATATGCCAGTCGGTTCCAGGCAGGCTTCTTCCACAAGTCAGATAGTGTCTTGGCACGTCTCATTTTTGTGCACCTAGACCCATCACATTAGATTCACCACTTGTGGTCGTTGGATATGCCGGGTGGTTCCGGGTAAACGTCCACAACAAGTGTAATCTAACCTCGTGTCTAGGCGTAATTACAGTTTTTAATTACTGTAATCCTAGGCATTTCATTATTAGCCAATTTTACCTATGTAGTTATAGGTTTTCATGCCCCTTTTCCCAAAATATGTTCATAATGAATTATATGCCCCAAATTTATATTCATAAACATTATTCAAGTTATGTCAAATTCCTCATTTACAAGTTATGCCCAATTTCAATGTTTTTCCCCTTATTCCCCATTTAACGCGTTCGCATATTCCAACGGCATGCCTATGCTCGAAAGTAGCCTAGCTATATAAAATAAAAAGGGAAAGATGTAGGGAAGATGAGAGAAATGATTATACTAACAAAATTGACATAAACATATAGTGGCTTATTGATAAGATGGGCATATAAGAACAGATCTGGTGAACATGAGATAATAGAACTAATTCTAACATAATAGGGATGTCATAATAGGCATGATAAGATCTAAATAATAATTTAGATGTCCAACTAGTAACATATCCAATTTAACCAGAACATGATAGGTACAAGGTGATCTAAATATTGAATTAGATCTATAATCCAAGGTAGATCTGACATGATAGAGGTTAATATCCAAGTCATAGTTATGCCAGAATATCATGGATTCCCATGTTACTATAGATATGATATGATTCAAGCAGTCACGACATAGATCCAAATTATAGTCATATCATGTTTTACTTTTTAACTATTTAAATCTAAAAGTAACTTAAAATCATAGTGTTTGGATCTAGAAAGATAGAAGGAGAATAAAAGAGGTTGAATCACCGATCTACACTTGAATAACTTGATTGCAGAAGAAGGAAAAGGTTTGATTTAGTCTGGGCACCGACAGCACCTAGTCCTCCATTATTTTTCAGTGTAGAAAACAAGAGAAATGGAGCCATATTTATAGCTGCCAGCCCCCAAACCCTAACTTCCACGTCTACCCTAGGGGGTCGACCTCCTCCCCTTAGTGGGTTGACCCATGGGTCGACACCCCCTTTGAGGGGTCGACTCCCTTGGGAGAGATTTTTCCCGCTCAGCCAGTTTTTCGTGATTTGAACGATTTTGAACTTCTGGACCTAATTTTTGAATTTTTGGACATTATATATATTTACACACACACACACACTCTTGCGCATATACAACTTCAAACCTTCATAACTTCTTCATACGTTGTCCATTTTACACAAACCAAATATCTATCTCGAACAGAATTTCGAGACGGATGCAATAACGTAGTCCATTTCCCTTAATTTTGAATATTAAATTATTTATTCTTTAATTTGTAATCTTTAGTGTAGTTAAAATTACGGGGTGTTACAGCTCCGCCATTAACTTCTTATTCACATAATACACTGGTCTTTGGATTCTAACCGCCCCCCTCACGGACGAGTGTCGAACTGATTGCATGCGATGATACTACTAAGTATATGAAAGCAATCTTCTTGAGCCACTAGCTTAGACAATATCGGGGGCTTCTCTAAGTGATTTAGCAAGTTTTGAAAGGCTTAAATGCAATTTGGGGTCAAGGGATGTATTTTTTGGTAGCTCTGGAAATATATCTACTCAATGTCGCAACCTTCCCTACCAAGCTTTGAATATCATTAATTCTATATGGCTCATGAATGTTTCTGATTGCTGCAATCTGGTCAGGAATGATTTTGAATTTGCGTGAGATAACAAGACACTTCCTTGACCCAATGCCAAACGAGCATTTCAAAAGGTTTATCTTCATTCCATAGTGTTGGGAGATACTGCACATCTCTTCCAATTCTGAAACGTGATCGGTTGATCGCTTGGGCTTCACAAGCATATCATCTACATGAACTTCCATGGACTTTCCAATTTGATCATGGAGCATACGATCCACCAAGTGCTGGTATGTTGCTTTGGCATTCTTCACTCCGAAAGGCATTACCATGCAGCAGTATAGTTCAAGATTTGTGATAAAACTGATATGTTCTTAATCAGGCACATGTACAGGAATCTGGTTTAACCCAAATATGCGTCCATAAATGAGAGAAGTTCATTTAAGGCTCTCGAATCCACTAGCTGATTAATTCTAGGTAACGGGAAGCTGTCTCTAGTGCAAGCTTTGTTCAAATCTGAAAAATCGATGCATGTATGCCACTTTACATTAACCTCCTCAACAAGTACAGGGTTCGATATCCAGTCGAGAAATGCAGCATTTCTTATCAATCCATTGTTTCTCAGCTTCTCTACTTCTTCTTTCAAGGTAGTCGACCTCTCTAGGCCCAACATGCCTCTTTGGCTTAGCAGGAGGAATCTTCGGGTTTATGTTCAGTGCATGACTCATAATCAACGGTGAGATCCCATTCATGTCAGCATGGGTCCATGAAAATGCCTCTAGATTGGATCGTAGAAAATCTGTCGGTTCCCTCATCCGGAGGTGATCCGAATGAGATCCGATTTTCAGGACCTTTACCAGGTCGTCATTGTTAATAGGAATATCCACAGCTGTTGTAACAACCCGGAAAATCAGAACCAATTTAATTTTTTTATTTTAGCTATATTTAATGAAATTGGAATAGTTAAAATGATTTATTTTAAATAATAACAATTTAAAATCTATTTAAATCGAAGTTAGAACGTATAAATTTATTTTAATTATATAACGAGCCTGAAGTGGCGCGGTAGTTTGAAAATTCAAATTCAAATTTCAAATGAATGTACAGGATTCAAAATAAATTGGATTTTAGTAAAAACAGAAATATAAGAATCTATTTAACAATATATTTCTAACTAAGGTGAAAAATCCAGATTTCATAATGGGAATAAAAAGTTATGTCCAGTTTACAATTTGAAATAGTCGCTATGGAATTTAATATAATATATAGCCCTTATAAATAGCCATTTTGCAAACGACCTCCATTTTCGACGAAACCACTTTGGTTGGATTCAGAATGTCAATTTATTGCTATGTTTAAAATTCCATAATTTTTGGAATTAATATGTGAGCGTGGCAAAAGAAAACATGTTTTGTTAGTTTTAGTCAAATTGGATCGACCAGAAAAAGGCCATTTTTCAAACGGTCTCCAAATTCGACGAAATTAATTTATTTAGGACCGTATCATCAAAACATAGCTAGATTTATTTTTCGGGAATTTTTTGAGTCACTATGTGGACCCGATAAATTAAAATGTACAATCAAATTAAATAATTAAATGGTTTATATCTTAATCTAGAGAATATGGGCTAAAATGATCAAATAGGTTGATGAGACTTAGTCCATTATATTCGGAATAGGGGTATTTGGCTAGGGGCGACAATCGCTGGGCTGGATTTGGAGTTAATATGGGTAAACGGGCTTTTTTGAAATTTAAAAGAATTTAATAAATAAATAAATAAATAAAAGCAAAACCCTAGCCATCGTATAGCCGCCACCGCTTCTCAAATCAACGGCGTAAACAGTTCCTCCCTTCCTTCTCAAATAACTCGTGATTCACTCAGTAGAAATCGACGATCCTGTTGTGGTTTTTGTAGAGATTTTCATAAGCTTTAAAACCATACCAATGGTGTAATTTATCGTTGTGTACATCGTCTGAATCACCTCCACGAAGTTGTCGTGTTTTGACCGCCGCCGTAGACGCCTGGAGCCATTGAAGTGGGCCCCACCGCCAGCGCAGGTGCACCTCTCCAACCCCGACAACGTGGTGTTGCCCGATCGTCCTACAGCTACACGGGTTGATCGCAAAATCATGACCTAGTTTTGAACATCTTCCTGAGCTATACGGCTTATATATAATTAACTGTTTATAACACTTTTAAGCGTTGCAAATCCATAATTTATTTATAAAAATCGTATCTTGCTCATATGATAACGAAACTCGATGAATAGGAAACATAGGACTCGTGGCATCATACACGACATTCTAAAAGAGACCGGAGAATTTTTGGAGCTTTCTACAATTTTAGAAGGAATAAAAACCGATGTGAGAATTCTGAATTCAAAAATAATTGAATAAAACTATATTAGGTTGTAGATGGAGTTTAGTAACTCCCGACACCATCGTCCATAGACCATGGACGACTTGTTTGTATTGTGGTGTGAAATTGATTGCTATTATGTGTGATTGATTATGGTTGAAACAAAATGGGTTGTGATTGTGGAAAATTCACAAAGTTGTGAAAATAAATTGTATTATGAAAATGAAACCCCTTGTATCGCCGCGAGGCCTAGGATAGCAGAGGAGCCATACTAGGGACGGTGTCGGTTTTAATTACCCTGTCGTTATAATGTCAAAATTTTCTAAAATATTCATGTTTGAAATAAAAATTATTTAAACAATAAAAATCGCATTTTATTTGTATGCATAGAATATGTAAAATATTCATGTTTTGAAATAGAATTGTTTGAACAATGAAAATTTCATTTTCACTGTATATATAAAAATATGATAACAATAAAAACTACATTTTTATTGTGTATTTATAAAATATGAAAAATGATCAATTGTCTGAAATAGAAAAGTTTAACAATAAAAATTTACAATTTTATTGTATTTAAGAAATGATGAAAGATATGTTAACATTAAAAATGATTCAAGTTTAACAAATCTGTGTAACATTAAAAAGTACATTTTTAATGCTAGATGAATCATATAAAAAGATTCAAGTTTAATAAATTTGTGTTTACATTAAAAAGTACAATTTTAATGTAAGATGAATCATATAAATAGATTCAAGTTTGATAAATTTGTGTTTACATTAAAAAGTACATTTTTAATGTTAGATGAATCATATAAAAAGATTCAAGTTTAATAAATTTGTGTAACATTAAAAAGTACATTTTCAATGTTAGATGAATCATATAAAAAGATTCAAGTTTAATAAATTTGTGTTTACATTAAAAAGTACATTTTTAATGTTAGATGAATCATATAAAAAGATTCAAGTTTAATAGATTTGTGTTTACATTAAAAAGTACATTTTTAATGTTAGATGAATCATATAAAAAGATTCAAGTTTAATAAATTTGTGTAACATTAAAAAGTACATTTTTAATGTTAGATGAATCATATAAAAAGATTCAAGTTTAATAAATTTGTGTTTACATTAAAAAGTACATTTTTAATGTTAAATGAATGATATAAAAAGATTCAAGTTTAATAGATTGTTCTTTACATTAAAAAGTACATTTTCAATGTTAGATGAATCATATAGAAAGATTCAACTTTAATAGATTTGAGTTTACATTAAAAAGTACATTTTCAATGTTAGATGAATCATATAAAAAGATTCAAGTTTAATAGATTTGTGTTTACATTAAAAGTACATTTTTAATGTTAGATGAATCATATAAAAAGTTTCAAGTATGGTAAAATTGTGTTTACATTAAAAATTACACTTTAATGTAAGTATGAATATTAAAATGATTAAATGTTGACAAAAGTGTTTAACATTAAAAATTACATTGTTAATGTAAAGTATGAATATTAAAAAGATTTAATGTTAACAAAAGTGTTTTAACATAAAAAATTACATTGTTAATGTAAAGAATGAATCATTAAAAAGATTCAATGTTGAAAAAAGTGTTTTAACATTAAAAATTACATTGTTAACATAAAGAACGAATCATTAAAAAGACTCTATGTTGACAAAAGTGTTTAACATAAAAAATTACATTGTTAATGTAAAAATGAAAGATTAAGAAAGATTCATTGTTTGATAAAATATGTTAACATAAAGAATTACATTTTTTGTGTAAAATGGAATCAATAGAAAAGATTCATTGTTTGATAAAATATGTTAACATAAAGAATTACATTTTTTTATGTAAAATGGAATCATTAGAAAAGATTCAAGTTTGATAAAAATGTTGTAACATTAAAAATTACATTTTTAATGTAAGAATGGTTCATTAGGAAGAATCATTGGTTAAATATGTTTTGTTAGATTAAAACATTATGTATTATCATGTTGGTAAAGTGAAAAAGAATTATTTGTTAAACATTATTCATTAATATGTTAACAAAGCTAGAAAATGTTCATCTGTTAAACATGTAGTGATTCATTAAAAAAATAGTAATTACATGTTAGAGAATAAGCGGTGTTGAAATCGTCGAATGAATTATATATATATATATATATATATATATATATATATATATAAATTAAAATAAAACGAATCGCGCAGCTACAATTCATGATTTGGAATCATAATTCTAAGCGATTATACCGAAAGATCCGACCGTCGGATTTTCCCAAAATTGGGACCTTTGGGTTCGCTTTGGAAAGATCATTCCAACGGCTTAAAATTTCTAAGATCCAATGGTTAGATTTTGAGAAATGTGTTCAAATTTTAAAAAAAACAACGCCAGGGCCGCATAATGACTTGAAGCGTCGTTTAATTAAAAGGGGCTATTTTTATATAAACAAAAATAGCGATAAATCATTATAAAATATTATAAACGACATGGAATGAAAAGAATTGATTTGAACTATATATATATTCGCGGATTATTTGAAAAAACCGAATTGAATCTCATTTCAATTAATTATACGACGATTGGAAGTCGAAAATGTTGAAGATGGTGGTTGAAGATCTGCGATCTTCACATCGAATGGATGACTACTGATGCTCTGGATTGGTTAGCTCCCAGAAAAGGGTTAAAGTGGTAGTTGTCCGGACGTAGTTGTTGATTGTCCGGATATGCGAGGGCATCTCTTCCGTATTGGACATTTGGAATGAGGAATAAGGTGCCTCCGGTTTCGTTCAGACCCAGAATGGACTTGTAATTGGATGTATGTCTAACATTAGATTTTATTCTATGCTGATTGATTTCTATTAAATATATATCTGCTTGGTGGAGGAGAATTTATTCTCTTACTTAACACCTTCTCTGAGACGTACGAGCTTAGAAGTTATATATTGATAGACATCAGTCGCATGGCGTGAATTGTCAGTGTGGCATGCCAAGATTGCAAATGATCAAGGCTTTTTGTAGAAAAGCAGAGCCTTGTGGTTGATGATCAAAGCACAGCTTTAATTAGCATAGATTTGTGTATAACGTTGATTCGTAAGCCTCACAACCCGGTATGAACCAGAAACGGGAGAAGGATCCAGGGAGAACATGCCTTTCTTTCTTGATCAGAGTGGGGTCATGGTATGGAGCCTAGATATTTTACTTATGGGGATAATTGAAAGCGAGGTACCTCGGATTTGAGTCCCTAGTGGCTCTTGATTTACACCCCATAAGGCGGGGAAACGTGTTGTTCAGGAATTATATATAATCCACTAACGTAAGTTGTGGACCGGCCCTGTAGCTCCAAGGGACGATGCGTTCTGTTCCTGAGGCATGGGCTAGAATGTCTCAAATTCGGTAAGGACGATCCCTTGCCTTGGTTCATGATGGAAATCCAACTTTCAAATACGACACCGTGCAGTTTTGATTGTAAAACTAGTATGGAGACATAGTATATGGTAGCTATGTCGTCTATGATTGATACATTATGATTGAAAATGTTTTTAAAACATATAGACACTAATAATAATATCAAAATTGTTTTATATGTATCAAGCATATTTTTGCCATTATAAGGTGAAACTCTATCCTCCGGTTTGCGTTGCATTATGTGATGGGACTTGAGTCTTATAATGGTTTCATTTTTCTAAAAAGCATTGCGTTGTTTAAATGATTAACTTTATTTATGCACTGGAAATCAAATGGAGTAAACCTATTCCGCATTAGCAGCATGGTCCTGTGATTAGCCTTATTACTAAATAGGTTAAGTAAGATTTCTCATACCAGTTCCATGACTGACTCGAAGTTTGTTTCACTTTGCAAACTCAGGTGCCCTCTTTTCCACATGGGCAGCCTTGTATTAAGGTATTAGCAGACTCATTCTGGATAGCTATGGAGCTAAAGGTGGATCCTATCATTTCTATTATGTTGTTTAGACTTCATTTAGTATATTATGTTTAATTTCGCTGCAGACATTTTATATAAAGCTGAAACCATATTTTGTACTAAGTATGATCCTGTTATGTTGTGTAAGTCAGATGTTGAAATTATTTCCAGTGTAAATTTGATGTACTTTATCTAGTTTGATTCTATGATTCTGTTCTTTTGTTACTGTTTATGTGTTATATTCCAATGATTATCCTTGCTTCTGTGACACAGGGGTTTGGGGTTATCACAGTTGGTATCAGAGCTTATGGTTAAACTTAGCTCCGGAATTTAACATGTTAACGAACTCGTTAGAAATAGAATCGGTAGTATTCTAAGATGAATAAATCATCATAGGTAGGATTAGTAATGTCCTAGAATGAGTATCATAGAACAGAATACACCCCCATAGATGCATTTATATTTAAGCATATGTCTCTATGCTTTACAATATCTTTCCTGTTGGCCTGACTCTTTGTCTGCTATTTGCAGACATAGTAGAAAATGAGTGGCAGAAACAGAAGAAGTAATTCTATGGTTCAACAATCTAATGAGTCAATCGTGCTCCCACAAACAGAACCAGATCTAGAAGCTCTAGTAAAGAAGTATCGAAATCTGGGTGGAGTACCACTCTTGGGCAAAGAATCCGTTAGGAAACAGAAGCTTGGATGCGTTCTTCTAAGAGAATATTTGAAGGCTTAAAGCTGAGAGATGATCAAAAAAGATTACTGGTATCTTGGGAACTCAAAGACAAAGCTTTAATCTGGTGGGAAACTGTTACAAAGGATAATCCAGAAGGTAATATTACATGGGATAGATTTAAAGAAATTTTCAAAGAAAGATTTATTCCTCCAGAAGCGACCGAGCGACTACATGATGAGTTTTACAGTCTGAAACAAGAAGATAGACCATCCAGGGATATCGGAATAAATTTAATGAACTTTCTAGCTTTGCCCCAAAACTAATTCGAGATCCTATAAGGAAGAATCTGAGATTTATCAAAAGACGTAAAAAGAAATACGAAAGTTGAGAAATTGCTCATGTGAATCTTCTTTTTTCTAGGATGATACAAATGGCTTATTGCTATGAGTATCTTGATAAGGAAGGTGGTTTGGAAGATGAAGAGGTAGGCAGCTCAAGCAGTCGAAGGAAGTTTGTAGTTGATAGCCCTTAGGCAAGCACAAAGCCTGAGGTCAGTAAGAAGCCTAAAGCTGATAAGAAAGGGGTTAAATCTAAGAAAGAACCATTAACGACTGCCACATGCTCTAACTGCAATAGACAAGGACATTTGGCGATAAATTGCAGATCTCTAAAGAAATAAAGAAAGGATGGATCTAAATCCAATAAGAAGTTTCAACAGAGAAGGGGATGCAATAATTGCCATCGGACTGGTCATCTTGCCAAAGATTGCCAGCTTTTAAAAGGGACCAAAGTAGCTCATGTAAATGAAGTGGCAGAGACTCCAATACCCTCAGCTATTCAACGAAGGTCAGATGTTTTGGAAGGGACCCTCATTGTTAACAATATTCCTATTACAGTATTGTTTGATACGGGCGCGTCGGAAAGCTTCATTTCGAGTAATACAGTCAAGAAGCTAAATCTAAAATTAAGGAATCTTAAAGAATTGATTAAAGTTCATAATCCAATCGGTGATTATCTTGTCCTTGGTTCGTGTTGTAAAGTGCCCGTCTCTTTTTCCCATTATCAATATCCTTGTACCTTGGTTGTCATGAATTTTTCTAAGTTCGATATTATTCTTGGGCCGGATTGGTTAATTAAATATAAAGCTGAAGTTAGATATGTAGAAAGAGTTGTTAAAATTAAAACAAAGCTTGCAAATATTGTTATACCCTGCGTAGGCTAAGATTCAGACAAAAAGAAAATTTGGGATGCTCTTAAGGTTTCTCCCACTGCCCCTATCGTTAAAAACTATGCGGATGTGTTTGAAGAAGTGGATAGCTTACCGTCGCGAAGAGAAATTGACTTCAGGATTGATTTAGTTCCGAACGCAAGGCCAATTTGCATCCTATTCGAAGAATGACAGGGAAAGAGAAAGAAATTGAGTAATCAAACTCAACAGCTTTTATGGAAAGGTCTGGTCAGGCCTAGCTTTTCGAATTGGGGTGCAGTAGTAGTGTTTGTTCCAAAGTCTTACGGTACTCTCAGATTATGTGTTGATTACCGAGACCTCAACAAGCAGACGCTAAAGAATAAATATCCATTACCTCGTATTGATGACTTATTAGATCGTTCGAATGGAGCGAAGGTTTTTTCAAGGATGGACCTAGCTATAGGTTTCTATCAATTTCGTATTGCTGAAGAGTGTGTCCCTTTGACAGGTTTTCAGAGGTCTAGACATATTTTATGAGTGGATAGTAATGCCGTTCAGCTTATGTAACGCTCTTGCTTACTTTCCCGATTTAATGAACAGAGTATTTCGTGATGTCTTGAATACATTTGTGCTGGTTTTCATTGATGACATTTTAATCTTCTCTAAGTCAACTGCCGAGCATGAGAAGCATTTGGAAGAAGTGTTGGAAATTCTGAGAAAGAATGTATTAAAAGCCAAATTTTCTAAATGCATATTCTAGCAAGAAGAAGTAAAATTCCTTGATCATGTAGTATCGAAGGGAGGAATTTTGGTGGATCCAAGCAAAATCACAACCATTCAAGATTGGAAGCGGCCTAACATGCCTACAGAAGTTAGAAGTTTTCTACGATTGGCTGGCTATTATCAGAAATTCGTTAAGGATTTTTCGAAGCTATCTTTTCCGTTAATGAAGCTTACCAAGAAGCATGCAAAGTTTAATTGGACACCTGAATGTGAGGCAGCTTTTCAAGAGTTGAAATTAAGGTTGACTACTGCTCTAGTGTTGGCTATTATTGATGGCAATCAAGATTTGACTGTACATACAAATGCATCTATTGAAGGTGTTGGTGCAGTATTAATGCAAAGAGGCAAAGTAGTTGCTTGTGCTAGCCGTCATTTGAAACCGCATGAGAAGAGATATCCTACTCATCATCCTGAGTTGTTAGCCATCGTGTTTTCTTTGAAAATATGGAGGCACTATCTTTTGGGTGAGAAGTTTGAATTATATACAGATCATAAGTCATTAAAGTATCTGTTCACCTAGAAGAATTTGAATTTGAGGCAGCAGCATTGGTTAGAATTTCTTGTGGCATACGATATAGATATTTGGTATACTCCAGGGAAAGCCAATGTTGTAGCAGATGCGCTTACCAGAAAGAATGCCAATATCGCTAATCTCATTATTACGCTTTCATTAATTGACAAAATCTCTACTCTTCAGAAAGATGATGAATTTATTCAGAGAATTAGTAAAAGAGTTCGAGAAGGCGAACCATCGAGTTTCCAAATTGATAACAAAGGAGTTCTGAGGTTATTAGGTCGAATTTGTGTCCCGAATATTCTTTAGCTCAGAATGGAAGTGATGGATGAATGTCACAAGTCCAAGCTTAGTATTCATCCAGAGGTGAGTAAGATGTATCATGATCTCAAGCGTACATTCTAATGGAGATCTATTTAAAGATACATTTCATATATGTTAGCAGGTGTTCCACTTATCAACAAGTCAAAAGCGATCAACAAAAACTCGCAAGATTGCTGCAACCACTAGAGGTTCCAAATTGGAAGCGGGATCAAATTTCCATGGATTTCGTTGATGGCTTGCCCCGAACTAGGAAAGATACTGACGATATATGGATGATCGTAGATCATTTCACAAAGACCTACCATTTTATTCCTGTCAGATCTACTAGAACATTTCAAAGTCAGGCGAATTTTTTTTCAAAGAAATTGTCAGACTACATGGAGTTCTCAGTTGTATTTTCAGTGATTGTGATCTGATATTCGCTAGTAAATTCTGGGAAGCATTCCAAGAGGAGCTGGGAACAAAGTTAAATCTAAGCACCGCTTATCATCCTCAAATAGATGGCCAGACTAAGAGGGTGAATTGTATACTAGAAGACTTGTTGCGGGCATGTATTCTTGATTTTTGCGGGTCATGGGAAGATCACTTGCATTTGGTTGAGTTTTCATATAATAACAGTTACCAAGCAAGTTTACAAATGTCACCATTCGAAGCATTGTATGGCAGGCCATGTAGATCTCCCGCATGTTAGGTAGAACCAGGCAATCGACTAGTATTGGGTCCTGACATGATTCTAGAAGCTTTGGATAAAGTTGATTTCATTAAGAAGTGTCTGCAAATAGCTCAGAGCCAACAGAAGAGTTATGCAGATTCAAGAAGAAGGAATTTAGAATTTGTTATTAGCAATTATGTGTACTTGAGAGTTTCCCTATTGAGAGGAGTAGTTCGTTTCGGAAAGACGGGGAAGTTGACGCCTAGATTCATTGGTCCATTCCCTATTCTCGAAAGGATTGGAACTCTCGCTTACAGGGTTCAGTTACCTGACTGGTTGCTAGGGGTACATGATGTATTTCACATGTCTTAACTTCGGAAGCATGTACATGACCCAGACTTGATTGTGGAGGAAGCAGCACAACAAGATTTGGAGATTACCCCAAGCTTAGCAGTGAGAAGAGAGCCAGGTAAGATTATTGGAAAAGAAACTCGAGTTTGAGAAATAAGAGAATTAATTTAGTCAAGGTGCAGTGGAGCGGAGATCCTAGAGACTGTACATGGGAGACCTAAGATAACATTAAACAGGCTTATCCCAAGTACATAGTGGACATCTCTGATTAGCTCTAGTGCAAAGTACATTTAAAATATTTTACATTTTCCATTTTGTTTCCTACTTTACTATTGTTTCCTTTTCGGGGACGAACAATTTTTAAGTGGGGGAGATTGTGACAACCCGGAAAATCAGAACCAATTTAAAATTTTTATTTTAACTATTTTTAATGAAATTGGAATAGTTAAAATGATTTATTTTAAATAATAATGATTTGAAATTTATTTAAATCAAAGTTAGAACGTATAAATTTATTTTAATTATATAACGAGCCTGAAGTGGCGCGGTAGTTCGAAAATTCGAATTCAAATTTCAAATGAATATATAGGATTCAAAATAAATCAGATTTTAGTAGAACCAGAAATATCAGAATCTGTTTAACAATATCTTTCAAACGAATGTGAAAAATCCAGATTTCATAACGGGTATAAAAAGTTAGGTCCAGTTTAAAATTTGAAATAATCGCCTTGGAATTTAATATAATATATAGCCCTTAGCCATTTTGCAACTGACATCCATTTTTGATGAAACCACTTTGGTTGGATTCGGAATGTCAATTTATTGCTAGGTTTAAAATTTCATATTTTTTGGAATTAATATGTGAGTGTGGCAAAATAAAACGTGTTTTGTTAGTTTTAGTCAAATTGGATCAACCAGAAAAAGGGCATTTTTCAAACGGTCTCCAAATTCGACGAAATTAATTTTGTTAGGACCATATCATAAAAGCATAGCTAGATTTATTTTTTGGGAATTTTTGGTGTTAGTCTGTGGCCCCGGTGAACTAAAATGCACGATCAAATTAAATAATTAAATGGTTTAAGAAAAAAGGGCTGTAATGATCAAACAGACTGATGAGACCTAGTCCATTTTGTACGGAATAGGAGTATTTGGTTAGGGGCGACAGTCCCTGGGCTTAATTTGGAGTTAATATGGGTTAACGGGCTTTTTTTGAAATTTAAAAGGATTAAAAAATAAATAAATAAATAAATGAATAAAACCTAGCCATCGTATAGCCGCTTCCCCTTCTCAAATCAATGGCGTAAACAATTCCTCCCTTCCTCCTTAAATAACTCACGATTCACTCAGTAAAGATTGACGATCCTGTTGACATTTTTGTAGAAATTTTCACAAGCTTCAAAACCATACCAGTGGTGTAATTTATCCTTGTGTATATCGTCTGAATCGCCTTCCCGAAGTCGTCGTGTTCTGAATGCCGCCGTGGACGCCTGGAGCCGTCGAAGTGGGCCCCACCGCCAGCGCAGGTGTGCCTCTCCACCCCTTACAACATGGCGTTGTCCGATCGTCCTATAGCAACACGGGTTGATCGCAAAATCGTGACCTAGTTTTGAACATCTTCCTGAGCTATACGGCTTATATATAATTAACTGTTTATGACACTTTTAAGAGTTGCAAATCCATAATTTCTTTATAAAAGTCGTATCTTGCTCATACAATCACGAAATTCGATGAAACAGGAAACATTGGACTCGTGGCATCGTACACGACATTTTAAAAGAGACCAAAGAATTTTTGGAGCTTTTTATAATTTTAGAAGGAATAAAAACTGATGTGAGAAAGCTGAATTCAAAAATAATTGAATTAAATTATATTAGGTTGCAGATGGAGTTTTGTAATTCCCGACACCGTCGTCCACAGACCATGGACGACTTGTTTGTATTATAGTGTGAAATTGATTGCTACTGTGTGTGATTGATTGTGGTTGAAACAAAATTTGTTGTGATTGTGGAAAATTCACAAAGTTGTGAAAATAAATTGTATTATGAAAATGAACCCCTTGTATCGCCATGAGGCCTAGGATAGCAGAGGAGCTGTACTAGGGACGGTGCCAGTTTTAATTACCTTGCCGTTATAATGCCAAAATTTTCTGAAATATTCATGTGTTGTAAAATATTCATGTTTGAAATAAAAATTGTTTGAACAATAAAATCACATTTTATTTGTATGTATAGAATATGTAAAATGTTCATGTTTTGAAATAGAATTGTTTGAACAATAAAAATTTCATTTTCATTGTATATATAAAAATATGATAACAATAAAAACTACATTTTTATTTTGTATTTATGAAATATGAAAAATGATCAATTGTTTGAAATAGAAAAGTTTAACAATAAAAATTTACAATTTTTATCGTATAAAAGAAATGATGAATGATATGTTAAGATTAAAAAAGATTCAAGTTTAATAAATTTGTGTAACATTAAAAAGTACATTTTTAATGTTAGATGAATCATATAAAAAGATTCAAGATTAATAAATTTGTGTTTACATTAAAAAGTACATTTTTAATGTTAGATGAATCATATTAAAGTATTCAAGTTTAATAAATTTGTGTTAACATTAAAAAGTACATTTTCACTATTAGATGAATCATATAAAAATGTTCAAGTTTAATAAATTTTTGTAACATTAAAAAGTACATTTTCAATGTTAGACGAATCATATAAAAAGATTCAAGTTTAATAAATTTGTGTTCACATTAAAAAGTACATTTTTAATGTAAGATGAATCATATAAAAAGATTCAAGTTTAATAGATTTGTGTTTACATTAAAAAGTGCATTTTTAATGTTAGGTGAATCGTATAAAAAGATTCAAGTTTAACAAATTTGTGTAACATTAAAAAGTGCATTTTTAATGTTAGATGAATCATATAAAAAGATTCAAGTTTAATAAATTTGTCTTTACATTAAAAAGTACATTTTTAATGTTAGATGGATCATATAAAAAGATTCGAGTTTAATAGATTTATGTTTACATTAAAAAGTACATTTTCAGTGTTAAATGAATCATATAAAAAGATTCAAGTTTATTAAATTTGTGTAACATTAAAGAGTACATTTTTAATGTTAGATGAATCATATAAAAATATTTAAGGATGATAAAATTGCGTTCATAATTAAAATTACATTTTACTGTAAGTATGAATATTAAAAAGATTTAATGTTGACAAAAGTGTTTAACATTAAAAATTACATTGTTAATGTAAAGTATGATTATTAAAAAGATTTAATGTTGAAAAAAGTGTTTTAACATAAAAAATTACATTGTTAATGTAAAGAATGAATCATTAAAAAGATTCAATGTTGACAAAAGTATTTTAACATTAAAAATTACATTGTTAATGTAAAGAATGAATCGCTAAAAGGATTCAATGTTGACAAAAGTGTTTTAACATAAAAAATTACATTGTTAATGTAAAAATGAAAGATTAAGAAAGATTCATTGTTTGATAAAATATGTTAACATAAAGAGTTACATTTTTTATGTAAAATGGGATCATTAGAAAAGATTCATTATTTGATAAAATATGTAAACATAAAGAATTAATTTTTTTATGTAAAATGGAATCATTAGAAAAGGTTCAAGTTTGATAAAAATGTTGTAACATTGAAAACTACATTTTTAAAATAAGAATGGTTCATTAAAAAGGAAGATTGGTTAAATACGTGTTGTTAGATTAAAACATTGTGTATTATCATGTTGGTAAAGTGAGAAAGAATCATTTGTTAAACATTATTCATTAATATGTGAAACGACCCGAACTTCCCCGTATAGGAAAACCCAGATTGAGTTGAGAACACGACAAATCAGAACGCAAACGGAAGAACATTTCATTTCTTATCACAACAATTTACATCAGAGTACAAGAATATATAGAGTGTGAACAAATAAAATATATTTGATAAATATCAGAGATTTACAAATTACAATGCAGCGGAAAATAATACAAAACACAACTAAAAGAGATACACGGATATAAAGCTTTTCGAATATCATTCCAGCTGTAAACCAGGATCCCGTGAATATAAACCTGCAAAACCAAAACTACTAGCTGCCCGTGTAGAAAATAGGGGCACCAAGAGTTTTTGTTAAAACAATAAACTCCTGGTCAGTCATGTGACTAGTGTGAGAACTAAAACAGCTATTTAAAATTTTACTTTAAAATCAGATATATCAAGGGACCACGTCGTATAACACGGAATGAGTTTCCTCCCAAGAAATCCAGTGCATATAACAAAAACAACGCAATGCTTTTTTGGAAAAAATGAAGCTATTATAAGACCCAGATCTCATCACATAATGCAACGCAAGCCGGAGGATAGGGTTTCCCTTATAATAGCCAAACATGCTTGGTATGTTTAAAACAAATCATTTGATACTATTATAAGTGCATAGTGTATAAAACAACTTTAAATATAAATGTATCAATCCTAGATGGCATGGGTACCATATACCATGTTGCCAATACTGGGATCTACAATCAAAACTAAAATTGTCACGATTTCCATCTGTGAACCAAGGCAAGGGATTGTCCTTCCCGCTTCGAGACAGTATAGCCCATGTCTCAGGCAAGCGAGCAGACAAGCCTTGGATCGTCAGGGCCGGTCCACTCGATGTGGATTAAAATGCCTGAACACTACGTTTCTCTACCCTATGGGGTGTAAAATCTGGTCTGTATAAAGACCATACCATCCATCAGCCCCGTAGTGCCGATATATCCGAGGCGCCTCGCTTTCCATCATCCACTTAAGTAAAACGTCTGGGCGTGAAAAACCTAGACACCACTCCTAGCTAGAAGGAAACGCATGTCCTCCTTGATGTCCTCTCCCGTTTCTGGTTCACATCGGGGTGTGAGGCTCCCGAATTAACGCTACACAAAGCTATGCTATATTAAAGCAATGCTTTGATCGTAAACCACAAGACACTGCTTTTCAACAGAAGCCTTGATCATTTGCATCTCAGCATGCCACACATGCAATTCACGCTACGCAACTAATGTATATTAATCACACAGAATGAAATCTAATTTCAGACACACATCCATTTACCAGTTCGTTCTAGGTGTGAACGAAACCGGAGGCACCTTATTCCTCGTCCCATATGTCCAATACAAGAGAGAGGCGCGCGCATATCCGATCGATCTACAAGTATGTCTGGAACGATCACCAATTATTACCTCGTCTTGGGTATACATCCCAATAAAGACATCAGTAATCATCCAAACGATGTGAAGACCTCAGGTCTTTAACCACCGTCTTCATCGTCGACTCATCGCCGATTCAGTTATTCAGAATGGGATAAACCCGGTCTTTCTGAATTACTCGCATATATAATAAACAAATGCTATAAAAACACAACATACGCCTCATTCCAATCCAGAATATTCCTTTATTCAAATATTCTTATACTTCGGGAAAGGTTCTCATTAATTTTATCAAAGATAAATTCTTTAAATTTATTCTTTAATCTTCCTTTGGATATCAATTCAAACCAAATTATGGTTTATACAAACTAGTCAGGATTAGCGAACCTTATCGAAGTAATCATTTGTTAAATTTCCAAATCCCAAACTATTCATACCATGAAGCAAAACTTGTAATACTTCATATCTAATACCACGGTGTTATCGGTAAATTCAATTACCATTCCACGTTCAAATTTAATTAAAGATTTAATTATCGCCTGGAGTAAAACTGGTGGTACCCCATTCTCGATCATTTCTTGAATTTGATAATTTTAGTTATCAAATTCCCCTTTCAATCTATTTAAAGATTCATTAAAACTCTAATTCAGTTTTAATTTCCAACAATCATTACTTAATGATTATTCAAATTCAGGAAATAAATCATGTCTTTAATTATGTTAAAGAACTAATATCATTTAAAACACAGCTCACGATAAACCCAAAATCACATTCCATTAATTATAGAATTTTCACGGAAAAATAAACTAATATGTAATTTATATTAATTTTCGTATCCGACTAAAATTATAAATGGAATAACGGCAAAGCCTTTTAAATTCCATATATATTATCAGTTTTCCTCAACAGAAGTTCATTTCGATTATTATCAAATCCCATTCCATTCCAATTTATTTTATTAAACTGGAAAACTTTACTTTGGAAATTCAATTAAATCTTAGACTAAAGATTTATAAATTCCAAATCACATTTCGATGCAAATCGGGTTAAAGAACGAATGTCGTTAAAACATAGCTCACAATAAACCCGATTTACATTCCGTTTCCATTCCAATTAAATGTTCATTAATTGGTAATTCTTCTTTAAATCTTAATTAAAAGACTTATTCTTTTCACATAGTGTTTCAGAACATGTTAATGAAGACACCATTCCATCAGTCTCTAACCATAAATTAGTAAGAGAATAATTCCCTAAGTATTAATCCCGAAGGCCGAAACCAACATCAAATCAATACCCAGGAAACCATTCAACTTAGCTAACCTCCAGTTAGTTTCTAATTTCTTTAACTCCACTAGGTTTAAGAACAGTATTATTAAAGATACCATTCACGACAAACCCAAAATCTCATTCCATTGTTGATCGGGTTAAAGAACAAGTGTTATCTAAAACACCATTCACGACAAACCTAAAATCCCGTTTGATATTAAGTACAAGGCTATGAATAGAAAATATATCGGTTTATATTCAATATCAAATTCTGAACCTAACAAACATCGTATTGGAATAACGATATATGTATCTTCCAAATTCTTCCACAATGCCCGTGTAATCACGGAATCCAATATCGAAAAATTCCGAAGATAATTTCGATTCAAATCCATTCCAATTCATATATTGGAAATTTTGGTTATTTTTAAAACCATTTCAAATCCAATTTATTTATTTCTAAAAATAAATAAATTATTTTTCTAGTTAATAACTAGTTCATTTCAATAAAAAAATATTTTTATCTTTTCAAATACGGGATTTTTCATCCCAATTCTTTCCAAATCATTTATTATGATTTTAAACAAATTATTGATGTTTTTAATAATTTTATCAAGGCCCGTACAGTCGATTTCCATAAACGGCCATCGAACTTCACTTACAGCAACCTTTTCCAAATTTGATTTGGACATAATTCCAAATCCAACCGTTTGATTTCAAATCTCTAATATTCTTGGAAAGCTCTTTTCGATACGAACCCAACATTTCATGTTTTAGGAGAATCCGACAGTCGGATCTCCCGTAATGTCCATTCGAAGTCAATGGTCGAAATTCGCGAACTGCCTCGGCGCGGCGCGTTCTATTCAGGACATTATATATATAATATGTATATATTACATCGATTTCTATTTAAAACGTATTTTATAAATCATTTTAAATTCATTTTCAAAACGATTCCAACTTCATATTCAATTTCAAAACAAAATTGAATATTCCATATCATTATTATATAAATGATAATATTTTCAAAAACATTAGATTTGGAAATCAATTCCTTTTTCGATATTCATTATAAAATGAATAAAATCGATATAAATATCGTTCGCGTCAAAATGGCGCATGTCTAATAAACATGGCTTTATACATTTAAATATATTCATGCCCATCCCAAATCAGACATCAAAATCAAATTTTGATCTTTTATTGAATATTATTTTAAAATATTTATTATTTTAAAATATTTGTTATTTTAAAATATTCATTCTTTCTGAACTGGAATCAGACACAGTCAATTACCATATAATGTTATTTATATGGATTTCATACAACACATGTATCGAACAACAATGATAAACAATCAACCATTATCCAGAGTGCATTTTACACTGCATAAGCATTAAATATAAATATTTAATGTTTATAACAGTATGTTAACCAATCGATTGACATACAACTAAACAATTGGAATTAATGTACGTCAAATATCATCCCAATACCTGTGTGGGTTTTCAACCAACAAATACTGATTATTATTTGTGTAGTTGGGCGATGTGTAAAATTTTATCGTCCCAGTCAATAACAGTCAAATATGTGTACATAAACAAGTTGTCCGATTTGTAAATGAATATTTATTTTATTCATATACACGTTAAAAAATATATTTTTAATGATAAAATATTTTATTTAACCCATGAATATTATTTTCCATTTCACATACAATCACAATCAGCTTCCACCACACAATCAAATCAAACAAGTCGTCCATGGTTTGTGGATGACGGTGTCGGGTGCTGCTAAGCACCGTCTACATCCTAGTACATATTTTTGACTAGAAATAAATTAAAGTGAGAAGTTCTCACCTTTGGGATCCACTCCTCCAGTTCTATTTCTGAATATCTGAACTAGTTGAATTTGTCTGAAATTCCAACGCAGTCCTTTCCACGTTGTTCATAATAAAAATCACATTATTAATATGTTGTTTATATATTAAAAATCATATTTTTAATTCACTACAAATATATAAAAATAATATTTTTATATTCTCTATTATATAAAAAATCATATTTTATTTCTACTTCATTTATATAAAAATTGAATTTTTTTAATCGCTACTTCATATATATAAAAATCGAATTTTTATCACTACTTCATATATATAAAAATCGAATTTTTATCACTACTTCATTTATATAAAAATCGAATTTTTATGATGTTATTCATATAATAAAAACCATATTTTTTTAAAACAATGGACATATATAAAAGTTCATATTTGAAAATTCATATTTTAACACAACTACATTTTTGAACTAACATAAATAATTTAAAAATCATATTTTTATAACAAAGGTATTTATTTAAAAAAAAATCATATTTTTATAACAATGCTTTAAATATAAAAGTCATCTTTTCATAACCGTGTTTTAAATATAAAAAGAAAAATTACATTTTTACTCTATTATGCTATTTATAATTATAAATAATGATTTGTATAAATTAATTACTACTGAAATTGTGAATTAATTAAACTAATTTCATTAGGTAAAATAAATAAGTAAAAACTCACTGCCGTTCCTTTCTTCTCCTATTACTCGTGAAAACCCGTTGAAGAGGAGGAGCTCGTGGCTTCAAGCAGAAGGGCGGAGGACTGGTTGGTGCCGGCTATTAGCGATGGGTTCTCGAGGAGGAGGGTTGGTTGACTGACGCAGGTGGCCTCGAAGGAAGGCGAAGCTGTGACTCGCGGTTTGTAGTCTCCGAGTGGTCTCGAGGGGGTTCTAGGCTTGCGCGACCCTTGAATGATGAATGAAGCTGCCGGCGACTTCAACGAAGAGGGGAATACGAAGGAGGAGGCGGAGCGGAGGTACGACGGACGATGGTGGTTGGAGAATCGGAGGAGGTGGGGCCGCGATAGGCACGGAGGTGGCTGAACGTGAAGCGATCGATTTGGGGATCGGGTTTCTTCTTTTTTTTTTTTCTTTTTTTAAATTTTCATTTGAATGTTGACTTGGAGAAAGAGAAAGGAGGGGGGTACAAATAAATATATTATTTTAGTTATTTTAATTTCCAACTAAAGTTACATTTTATTTTGGACTCCAAATCGAAACCAACGACTGTCGCCCCTAGCCAAATACCCCTGTTCCGAACACAATGGGATATGTTTCGTAACCCAATTCGGCTGTTACGATCAGTTTTTCTCAAAATTAAATTATAAATTAATTTAACGTTCAAAATTGAGTTTAACGTACATTTAAATTTACATGGGCCACATACTGACTCAAAAAATTCCAGAAAAATAAATTTAGCTATGTATTGATGATACGGTCCAAACAAAACTAATTTCATCGAATTTGGAGACCGTTTGAAAAATGGCCATTTTCTGGTCAATCCAAATTGACTAAAGCTGTTAAAACACGTTTTCCCTTGCCACGCTCACATATTGATTCCAAAAATTATGAATTTCGGAATCCTGCAATAATTTAACATTCCGAATCCAACAAAAGTGGTCTCGTCGAAAACGGAGGTCGTTTGCAAAATCACTATTTTAAGGGCTATATTTCCATAGCGACTATTCTGAATTTTCAATTGGACATGACTCTTTATTCCCGCTATGAAATTTCAATTTTTCGGATCCATTAGAAAGATATTTTCAAATAGATTTAAATATTTCTGGTTTCACTAAAATCCGATTTATCTTGAATCTTGTACATTCAATTGAAATTTGAATTCAAAATTTCAACTACTGCGCCATTTTCAATTCCTTTTGTAATTAAAATAAATATTTATATTCTAATTTCGATTTAAATAAATTTATACGTTCTAGTTCTATTCAAAATAAATTTCTAGTCATTATTATTTAAAATAAATCATTTTAAATATTCAAAATTCATTAAAATTGCTAAAATAAATTTTTTAAATTGATTCTGATTTTTTGGGTTGTTACAATCTCCCCCACTTAAAATCTTTTCGTCCTCGAAAAGGAATGAAGCTGAAAGTTGTTTTACTAATCAACTCAACTTTCAGTTTGTCTTTCATTCTTCAACTTTTCAATTTCTAAGAATTTTCAAAATTTTCAAATATTTGGCTAATACCCTAAATTTTCTAAAATTTCGCCCTAACCTCCTTTGTACGGGGAGCACCGGGAAAATCCCCAAACCGCCACACTGGCCCTCTCATCTCAAAAAGAAAAAGAAAAAGCCAAGCGGCTACACAATCGACTCATAAAATCATCCAAACCCAATAAATTTGTAAACATATAACTATTTGTCGGGCATACAATTTTATTCCTCTTCTCTAGCCTCCTTGCTATGACTTGTTCAATGTATATACATGTATATGCATGCAATTTCAAACAATGTCAATTCAGTTCATAAATATGTTCAATTTGTCTTAATGGTTCAAAATTTTAATTAATCAAACAACACAATTAGCAATCAATTAGTTGATTATCGTTTCAAACACATAACTTTAATACACATATTAAAAATCACGTTTTTATGCTAATTCACAACAACAAACCCTATCTAGTTTTAGTTCTCACACCAGTCAATTAAAAATATATAGATATCCCACTTTCGAAACTCGAACATAAACTACTGATGCTGACATGTCAATCACCAGTATCATCAGAGTCATCTCCGGGCAACTAGAGTGTGATTCTATATCTATCCAATATATTTAAACTTCGAATATATGTTCATGACGCGTATATGCAAAATCTCATATACTTGATTGTCCAAAATAAAAAAATAATATATTTAATATGTATAATAAGATTAAAATTTCAAAACAAAGTTGGTTTTCATTTTTACTTTTAAAACAACACTCTTCACACTCGTTCTAGGATACCGTTGATCCCATCTCTAACGAGTCATTCTTAGTGGATATTGCTAATCCAATCTCTGATGAATTCTTTCGTTGGTTCTAATGTGCCTTGTTCTCGAGCTCTGTAAACCAAAGCTCTAATACCAACAGAAACGACCCGAACTTCCTTATATAGGTAAACCCGGATTGAGTTGAGAACACGACAAACCAGAACGCAAATGGAAGAACATTTCATTGCTTATCACAACAATTTACATCAAAGTACAAGAATATACAAAGTATGAACAAATAATATACATTTGATAAATATTAGAGATTTACAAATTACAATGCAGCGGAAAATAATACAAAACTCAAATGAAAGAGATACATGGACACAGAGCTTTTGGAATATCATTCCAGCTGTAAACCAGGATCCTGTGAATATAGTTCTGCAAAACCAAAACTACTAGCTGCCCGTGTGGAAAATAGGGGCACCCAAAGTTTAGGTTAAAACAATAAACTCCAGTTCAGTCATGTGACTGGTGTGAGAACTAAAATAGTTATTTAAAACTTTACTTTAAAATCAGATATATCAAGGGACCACCCCATATAACACGGAACGGGTTTCCTCCAAAGAGTAACAGTGCATATAACAAAACCGCACAATGTTTTTTTGGAAAAATGAAGCTATTATAAGACCCAGGTCCCATCACACAATGCAACGCAAGCCGGTGGATAGGGTTTTCCCTTATAATAGCCAAACATGCTTGGTATGTATAAAACAAATCATTTGATACTATTACAAGTGCATAGTGTATAAAACAACTTCAAATATAAATATATCAATCCTAGACGGCATGGGTACCATATATCATGTCGCCAATACTAGGATCTACAATCAAAACCGAAATTGTCACGTATTGGAAGTTGGATTTCCATCTGTGAACCAAGGCAAGGGATCGTCCTTCCCGCTTCGAGACAATCTAGCCTACGTCTCAGGCAAGCGCGCAGACAAGCCTTGGATCATCAGGGTCGGTCCACTCAATGTGGATTAAAATGCCTGAACACTACGTTTCCCCACCCTATGGGGCGTAAAATCTGGTCTATATAAAGACCATACAATCCATCGGCCCCGTAGTGCCGACATATCCGAGGCGCCTCGCTATCCATCATCCACATAAGTAAAAAGGTCTGGGCGCACAAAACCCAGACACCACTCCTAGCTAGAAGGAAACGCATGTCCTCCCTGATGTCCTCTCCCGTTTCTGGTTCACACCAGGGTGTGAGGCTCGCGAATTAACGCTACATAAAGCTGTGCTATATTAAAGTCGTGCTTTGATCATCAACCACAAGACTCAGCTTTTCAACAGAAGCCTTGATCATTTGCATCTCAGCATGCCACACAGGCAATTCACGCTATGCAATCGATGTATATCAATCACACAAAATGAAATCCAATGCCAGACACACATCCATTTACAAGTTTGTTCTAGGTATGAACGAAGACGGAGCCACCTTATTCCTCGTCCCATATGTCCAATACTGTAGAGAGGCCCTCGCATATCCGATCGATCTACAAGTACGGCTGGAACGATCACCACTTATTACCTCGTCTTGGGTGTACAACCCAATCAAGACATTACTAATCAACCAAACAATGTGAAGACCTCCGGTCTTCAACCACCGTCTTCATCATCGACTTGTCGCCGATTCAGTTATTCAAAATGGGATAAACCCGGTCTATCTGAATAGCCCGCGTATATAATAAACAAGTGCTATAAAAACACAACATACGCCACCTTCCAGTCCAGAATATTCCTTTATTAAAACATTCTTTTACTTTGGGAAAGGTTGCCATTAATTTTATCAAAGATAAATTCTTTAAATTTATTCTTTAATCTTCCTTTAGATATCAATTCAAACCAAATTATGGTTTATCCAAACTAGTCAGGATTAGCGAACCTTACCGAAGTAATCATTTGTTAAATTTCCCTATCCCAACCTATTCATCCTATGAAGCAAAACTGGTAACACTTCATATCTAATACCACGGTGTTATGGATAAATTCAATTACCATTCCACGTTCAAATTTAACTAAAGATTTAATTATAGCCTGGAGTAAAACTGGTGGTACCCCATTCTCGATCATTTCTTGGATTTGATAATTTTAGTTATCAAAATTCCCCTTTCATTCTATTTAATGATTCATTAAAAATCTAATTTATTTTTAATTTCCAACAATCATTACTTAATGATTATTCAATTTCAGGAAATAAATCCTGTCTTTAACTGGCTTAAAGAACTAATGTCATTTAAAGCACAACTCACGATAAACCCAAAATCACGTTCCATTAATTATTGAATTTTCACGAAAAACAAACCAATATATAATCGACATCAATTTCCGTATCCGACTAAAATTATAAATGGAACGACAAAGCCTTTTAAATTCCATATATATTAACAGTCTTCCACCATAGAAGTTCAATTCGATTATTATCAAATCGAATCCCATTCTATTTCAGTTTATTTTATTAAACTGGAAAACTTTACTTTGGAAATTCCATTAAATCTTAGAATAAAGATTTATAAATTCCAAATCACATTTCACTGCAAATCGGGTTAAAGAACGAATGTCGTTAAAAACAGTTCGCAATAAACCCGATTTACATTCCATTTCAATTCCAATTAAATGTTCATTAATTGGTAATTCTTTTTTAAATCTTAATTAAAAGACTTATTCTTTTCACACAGGGTTTCAGATCAGTGTTAATGAAGACACCATTCCATCAATCTCTAACTATAAATTAGTAGGACAACAATTCCCTAAGTATTAATCCCGAAGGCCGAAACCAACATCAGATCAATACCCAGGAAACCATTCAACTTAGCTAACCTCCAGTTAGTTTCTAATTTCCTTAACTCCATTGGGTTTAAGAATAGTTTGATTAAAGATATCATTCACGACAAATCCAAAATCTCATTCCATTGTTGATCGGGTTAAAGAACAAGTGTTATCTAAAACACCATTCACGACAAACCCAAAATCCCATTTGATATTAAATACAAGTGTAACAACCCGAAAATCTGGGCCAGTTTAAAATTTTTATTTCGGCAATTTTAGCGAATTTTGATTATTTAAAATGAATTATTTTAAATAATATCGACGAGAAATTTATTTTGAATATAATTAGAACGTATATATTATATACGTCGTCGTTAGAATATAAATATTTATTTATATTTATAAAAGGAATTGAAAATGGCGTGGTAGTTCGATAATTCGATTTCAAACTTCAATTGAATGTACCGGGTGCAAAACAATCCAGATTTTAGTGAAACCAAAAACATTAGGATCTAATTGGTAATATCTTTCCAACGAATCCGAAAAATCAAAATTTCATAGCGGGAATCAAAAGATATGTCCAGTTGAAAATTCTGAATAGTCGCTATGGAATTCAGGCCCTTAAAAATGGACATTTTGCAAATGACCTCGGATTTCGACGAAACCAGTTTTGTTGGATCTGTGATGTCAAATTATTGCTAGGTTTTAAATTTCATAATTTTTCGAATCAATATGTGAGCGTGGCGAAGGAAAACGTGTTTGACCAGTTTTAGTTGATTTTAATCGACTGGAAAATGGCCATTTTTCCAACGGTCTCAGAATTTGACGAAATTCGTTTTGTTAGGACCGTATCGTCGATACGAAGCTAGGAATAATTTTTCTGGAATTTTCGATGTCTGTATGTGACCCCGGTAATTTAAAATGTGCGTTAAAATTAAATATATACTGATTTATAATTTAAAACTGACGAAAACCTATCGTAACAGTCGAATGGTGTTACGAAACATATCCCATTGTGTTCAGAATGGTGGTAATTAGCTAGGGGCGACAGTCGTTGGGTTTGATTTCGTGTTTGAATGGAAAGTCAACCTTGTTGGAATTAAAAATAGAATAAAATAATAAATAAATTATAAATTCTCCTTTTAACTCCCCCCTTCCATGTTGGATTTCAGTTAGAAATTAAATAAAATAAAAAAACCCTAATCACCTAAATCGCGAATCGCGATCTGCACCTCCCCGCAGTCGCCGCCTCCGGCGTGCATGCCTCCAGCCACCACTCCATCCACCTCCCCCCAGTCGCGATCCCCTTCCTCCTTTCCCCCTCTGCTAAGAACCGTTAGCCTCCCCCTGTAAACCCTAAACCCGTCGAAGCAACCACCGCACCACCTTCTCGCCCCGCCTCCACCAGACCGCCGCCTCCAGGAAGGAGCTCCGACCCTCCAACCTCTGAGCGCGACCTCCCCTGTCCACCACTACACTCCGGCGCGAACCAACCACCCCATTCGATTCCAACAGTGAGTTTATTCATATTTTTGTTTTCTCCTAATTTGTTTTCAGTTTTTTTTCTTTTTATATAACATTAGCATGTTGAAAACTGAAATTAAATTTGTTTTGAAAATATATATACATCCTATTAAAAGGTTGGGTTTTTTTTAATTTATGAATACTAGGATTTTTATGTAGCGAAAGTTTGGATTTTTATCGTTTAAAAGGTTTAGATCTTTATTGGGTAAAGTGTAGATTTTTATCGTTCAAAGATTTGATTTTTAGAAATAAAAAGATTTGATCTTTACAAAGGAAAAGATCTGATTTTTATACCTAAAGAAACGAGATTTAAAAATATAAAGAAACGATATTTAAAAATATAAAGAAACGATATTTAAAAATATAAAGAAACGATATTTGAAGGTATGAAGGAAAAGACATGATTTTGATATGGGCGGTATAAATACAAAAATATAATTTTTATATAGTGGCGATAACAAAAATATGATTTTTATATAGTGGCGATAACAAAAATATGATCTTTATATACTGGAGAATATAAAAAGGTGATTTTTTTTATATATGTAGTGAATGCGGGCGCCAAAAGTAACAAAAGGAGACACGGCGAAGACGTCCTACATAAGAAGAGTCGTGGCGTTTGGATTTGCTATCGGTGAGAACTTCTCACCCTAACTCTTCTTTTCTAGTTATATATATATACTAGGATGCAGACGGTGCTTAGTAGCACCCGACACAATCGTCCACAGACCTTGGACTTGTTTGTTTGGTTGCATAGATTAGTTAGATGATTTGATTTGAAATTGAATTGGTTGGTGAAATGAATGGATTTGATTGATGTGTGAATGGCGTGGGCCTTCACTAGACCGGGGATAAGGTTAGTCATTTGGTTGGCTCATTTACGCCCCAAAGGGCGGGGAAACGTAGTGTTCAGGCATTTTAATCCACATCGGTGGACCGGCCCTGTCGCTCCAAGGGTCACTCGAGCTCTGATCCTGTGGCTCGGGCTAGAGAGTCACGAATCGGTAGAGGACTATCTTTTGCCTCGGTTCATAGACGGAAATCCAATTTCCAAATACGTGACATTTGCGGTTTTAATTGTAAAACTAGTATGGCGACATGATATATGGTACCCATGCCGCCTATGATTGATACTTATGATTTGAAGTTGTTTTATACACTATGCACTTATAGTAGTATCAAATGATTTGTTTTAAACGTACTAAGCATGTTGGGCTATTATAAGGGAAAACCCTATCCTCGGCTGCGATGCATTGTGTGATGGGACCTGGGTCTTATAACAGCTTCATTTTTAGAAAAGCATTGCGTTGTTTGCTTATATGCACTGGTATTCTTGGGAGGAAACCCGTTCCGTGTTATACGGCGTGGTCCCTTGATTTACCTATCTTTAAAAGAAAGATTTACAACTGTTTTAGTTCTCACACCAGTCACATGACTGACCTGGAGTTTATTGTTTTAACCTAAACTCTAGGTGCCCTTATTTTGACACGGGCAGCTAGTAGTTTTGGGTTTTGCAGATTTATATTCACAGGATCCTGGTTTACAGCTGGAATGATATCCGGAAAGCTTTGTATCCGTATATCTCTTCTAGTTGTGTATTGTATTATTTTCCGCTGCGATGTATCTAAATGTAATTTAAATCTCTGATATTTCTGTGTAATATTCATTTATACTCTGTATATTCTTGTATTCTGATGCATTGTTGTAATATACAGTGAAATGTTCTTCTGTTTGCGTTCTATTTTGTGGCTTGTTCTCGAACTATCCGCGCTTTCCCTTACGGGGAAGTTACGGGTTTTCACAGTTGGTATCAGAGCTTTGGTTTACAAAGCAGAGAACAAGACACATTAGAACCGTACGAAAGAATTCATCAGATATTGGATTAGTAATATCCAATTAGAATGACTCGTTAGAGATGGGATCAGTAGTATCCTAGGACGAGTGTGAAGAGTATATTTTTTAAAAATGAAAATAATTTTTGTTTTGAAAATCTAAATCAACTATTCGTACTTGATTATTTATTTTATATTGATTTGGACAGTCCCGTATATAAAGATTTTGCATATACGCCTTGCAAACGTATATTTGAAATTTTAATATACTGGATAGATATAGAATCACCTTCTAAGTCGCTCGGAGAGAACTCTGATGATTGATGCATCATCATCAGAATTTATGTTCGAGTGACGAAAGGGAGATTTCTATATATTTCCTATTGACTGGTGTGAGAACCAAAGCTGTATAGGATTTATTGTTGTGATTTGGCCTCAAAAATCTGATTTTTGACTATGTATCAAAGTTATGAATTTCAAAATCTAATCAACTAATTGATTGATGGTTGTGTTGTTGATTATTGGTTGAATTTTTAAAAAATTTATTATATAGCCAATTTGATCAAATATTGAATTGTATTGGAAATTGGTCGCATTTTCTTGCATATACATGTACTTACATTGAACAGGTCATACCAAGGAGGCTAGAGCAGAGAATAAAATTTGTTTGCCCGACAAATAGGTACATGTTTACTACATAATTTACTGTTTTGTTTGGGTGATGATGATTTTATGAGCCTATTGGCTAGCCGCTTGGCTTTTTCTTTTTCTTTTTGAGATCTGAAGGACCGGGGAAGCTATTTGAAATTCCTCGATGCTCCCGGTGCAGGGGAGGTTATGGCGAAATTTTTCGAAAATTTAGGGTGTTAGCCAAATTTTTGAAGAATTTGAAAATTCTCAGAAACTAAAAGGTTGGAGAATGAAAGCCAGATCGAACGTAGAGTTGATTAATCAAACCACTTTCGACTTTGTTCCTTTTCGGGGACGAAAAGTTTTAAGTGGGGGAGATTGTAACAACCCGAAAATCTGGGCCAGTTTAAAATTTTTATTTCGGCAATTTTAGCGAATTTTGATTATTTAAAATGAATTATTTTAAATAATATCAACGAGAAATTTATTTTGAATAGAATTAGAACGTATATATTATATACGTCGTCGTTAGAATATAAATATTTATTTATATTTATAAAAGGAATTGAAAATGGCGTGGTAGTTCGATAATTCGATTTCAAACTTCAATTGAATGTACCGGGTGCAAAACAATCTGGATTTTAGTGAAACCAAAAACATTAGGATCTAATTGGTAATATCTTTCCAACGAATCCGAAAAATCAAAATTTCAAAGCGGGAATCAAAAGATATGTCCAGTTGAAAATTCTGAATAGTCGCTATGGAATTCAGGCCCTTAAAAATGGACATTTTGCAAATGACCTCGGATTTCGACGAAACCAGTTTTGTTGGATCCGTGATGTCAAATTATTGCTAGGTTTTAAATTTCATAATTTTTCGAATCAATATGTGAGCGTGGCGAAGGAAAACGTGTTTGACCAGTTTCAGTTGATTTTAATCGACTGGAAAATGGCCATTTTTCCAACGGTCTCAGAATTTGACGAAATTAGTTTTGTTAGGACCGTATCGTCGATACGAAGCTAGAAATATTTTTTCTGGAATTTTCGATGTCAGTATGTGACCCCGGTAATTTAAAATGTGCGTTAAAATTAAATATATACTGATTTATAATTTAAAACTGACGAAAACCTATCGTAACAGTCGAATGGTGTTACGAAACATATCCCATTGTGTTCAGAATGGTGGTAATTAGCTAGAGGCGACAGTCGTTGGGTTTGATTTCGTGTTTGAATGGAAAGTCAACCTTGTTGGAATTAAAAATAGAATAAAATAAAAAATAAATTATAAATTCTCCTTTTAACTCCCCCCCCCTTCCACGTTGGATTTCAGTTAGAAATTAAATAAAATAAAAAAACCCTAATCACCTAAATCGCGAATCGCGATCTGCACCTCCCCGTAGTCGCCGCCTCCGGCGTGCATGCCTCCAGCCACCACTCCATCCACCTCCCCCCAGTCGCGATCCCCTTCCTCCTTTCCCCCTCTGCTAAGAACCGTTAGCCTCCCCCTGTAAACCCTAAACCCGTCGAAGCAACCATCGCACCACCTTCTCGCCCTGCCTCCACCAGACCGCCGCCTCCAGGAAGGAGCTCCGACCCTCCAACCTCTAAGCGCGACCTCCCCTGTCCACCACTACACTCCGGCGCGAACCAACCACCCCATTCGATTCCAACAGTGAGTTTATTCATATTTTTGTTTTCTCCTAATTTGTTTTCAGTTTTTTTTTCTTTTTATATAACATTAGCATGTTGAAAACTGAAATTAAAATTGTTTTGAAAATATATATACATCGTATTAAAAGGTTGGTTTTTTTTTTAATTTATGAATACTAGGATTTTTATGTAGCGAAAGTTTGGATTTTTATCGTTTAAAAGGTTTAGATCTTTATTGGGTAAAGTGTAGATTTTTATCGTTCAAAGATTTGATTTTTAGAAATAAAAAGATTTGATCTTTACAAAGGAAAAGATCTGATTTTTATACCTAAAGAAACGAGATTTAAAAATATAAAGAAACGATATTTAAAAATATAAAGAAACGATATTTAAAAATATAAAGAAACGATATTTGAAGGTATGAAGGAAAAGACATGATTTTGATATGGGCGGTATAAATACAAAAATATGATTTTTATATAGTGGCGATAACAAAAATATGATTTTTATATAGTGGCGATAACAAAAATATGATCTTTATATACTGGAGAATATAAAAAGGTGATTTTTTTATATATGTAGTGAATGCGGGCGCCAAAAGTAACAAAAGGAGACACGGCGAAGACGTCCTACATAAGAAGAGTCGTGGCGTTTGGATTAGCTATCGGTGAGAACTTCTCACCCTAACTCTTCTTTTCTAGTTATATATATATACTAGGATGCAGACGGTGCTTAGTAGCACCCAACACAATCGTCCACAGACCACGGACTTGTTTGTTTGGTTGCATAGATTAGTTAGATGATTTGATTTGCAATTGAATTGGTTGGTGAAATGAATGGATTTGATTGATGTGTGAATGGCGTGGGCCTTCACTAGACCGGGGATAAGGCTAGGCCTCGTCCCATTTCTAGTATCGTGTCGTTATGCCGCCGAAATTTTCTAAAATATGTTAGAAAAATAAAAATATCATTTTATTGAATAAATGAACTGAATAGAGCATTCATAAGTTAAATAAAATATTTTATCATTAAAAATATAGTTTTAACGTGGAAGTGAATAAAATAAAATATTCATTTACAAACCGGACGGTTTGTTTGTGTACACCTATTTGAAGGACATTGATTGGGTCGATAAATTTTACACATCGCCCAACTGCACAAATAAAAATCTGTGTTTGATTGTTTGAAAACCCCACACGGGTGTTGGGATGAAATTTGAAGTTCACTCATCCTGATTGATTAAATATGTCGATCGATTGATTGACAGGCTGTTATAAGCGTTAGATATCTATATTTGATGCTTATACAGTGTAGTGCACTTTGGTTGATGGTTGATTATTTTTCAATGCTATTATATACATGTGATGTATGAAAATCCATATAATTAATATTATATGGTGATTGATTGGGCCTCATTCCAATTTGAAAAATATAGAATGTTATAAAATAAAGGTTCATGTGTTGACTGTACTCATCCGTTGAGATTAGTCATGTGTTGAACGAAATATTTTAATAATAAAATTTACATCTTTATCAATATAAAATAAAGGTTCATGTGTTGACTGTACTCATCCGTTGAGGACAGTCATGTGTTGAACGAAATAATTTAACAAAAATAGTCACACGTGGACATTACTCATTCGTTGAGATTAGTCGGGTGTTGACAAAAATAAATATTCATTTGTTGAATAGAATAAAGGAATATATGAAGCCGTGTTGATTAGATTGACGCCATTTTGACGTGAACGATATTTATATCGATTTTATTCATTTTGAAATGAATATCGAAAAGTAATTTTGAAATCGAATATTTTGAAATGAAATGAATATTGAAAAGTAATTTTGAAATCGAATATTTTGAAATGAAATGAATTGAAAACGATTTTGAAATGAAATGAATTGAAAACGATTTTGAAATGAAATGAATTGAAAACGATTTCGAAATGAAATGAATTGAAAACGATTTCGAAATGAAATGAATTGAAAACGATTTCGAAATGAAATGAATTGAAAACGATTTCGAAATGAATTGAATATAAAACGATTTCGAAATGAATTGAATATAAAATGATTTCGAAATGAATTGAATATAGAACGAATTCGAATTGAATTTAAAACGAATTGAAATGAATTCAAATTGAATTGAAATTTGAATTGAATAGAAATGAATTTTAAAACGAATTTATAAAGAAGAATTCAATTTTGATTTGAATTGAAATGGAAGTTGAAATTGCTTTTGAAATGAATTTAAAACTATTTATATAATTCGTTTTAATTAGAAATCGACGAAATATATATTATATATATAATATAATGGCCTGAATAGAACGCGCCGCGCCGCGGCAGTTCGCGAATTTCGACCATTTATTTCAAACGGACATTACGGGAGATCCGACCGTCGGATTCTCCTAAAACCGGAACCGTTGGGTTCGTATCGAAAAGAGCTTTCTAACGAATATTATAAATTTGAAATCTAACGGTTGGATTTGGAGATACGTCCAAATCAAATTTGAAAAAGGTCGCTGTAAGTGCAGTTCGATGGCCATTGATGGAAATCGACTGTACGGGCCTTGATAAAATTATTAAAAATAATAATAAATTGTGTAAAATCATAAGAAATGATTTGGGAAAAATTGGGATGAAAAACTCCATATTTGAAAAGATAAAAATAGATTTTTATCGAAATGAACTAGTTTTGAACTAGAATTATAATTCTATTTATTTTTAAATAAATAAATTGAATTTAAAAAGGGTTTTAAAAATAACCAGGATTTCCAATGATTGCATTAGAGTGGATTTGAATCGAAATTGTCTTCGGGATATTTCGATGTTGGAATTCGTGATTATACAGAGGTTGTTATGGAAATTTGAAAGATATATATTTATATCGTTATTTCCAATACGACATTTGTAAATCGTAGAATTTGATATTGAATATAAGCCGATGTATTTTCTATTCAGAGCCTTGTATTGAATATCAAATGTGATTTCGGTTTGTCGTGAATGGTGTCTTCACTAACACTGTTCTTGAACCCAGTTGAGAAAAGATTAGATCTTTTTATTTAAATTTAATGAAGTGTACCAATTAAATGATATTTACTTGGAATTAAATTGATATTGATTTTTGGGTTTATCGTGGATAGTGTTTTAAATAACACTCGTTCTTTAACCCGTTAATTAATCGGATGTGATTTGGGTTTGTCGTGAATGGTGTCTTCACTAACACTGTTCTTGAACCCAGTTCAGAAAAGATTAAATCTTTTTACTTAGATTTAATGAAGTGTACCAATTAAATAATATTTAATTGGAATTGAATTGATATAGATTTTTGGGTTTATCGTGGACAGTGTTTTAAATAACACTTGTTCTTTAACCCGATAATTAATGGAATGTGACTTTGGGTTTATCGTGAACCGTGTTTTTAAATGACACTGATTCTTTAACCCAGTTAACGATTAAAACTAAGTGGTGTTTTAATGAATCTTTAATTAGATTGAAAAGATCGAGAATGGAGTACCACCAGTTTTACTCCAGGCGATAGTTAAATCTTTAATTAGATTTGAATGTGAAATGGTAATTGAATTTACCGATAACACCGTGGTGTTAGATATGAAGTATTACCAGTTTTACTTCATGGGATGAATAGGTTGGGATTGGGAAATTAAAACCAATGATTACTTCGGCAAGGTTCGCTAATTCCGACTAGTTGAATCGAAATTCAAAAGAAGATTAGAGAATAAATTCCAGGAATTTATCTTGGATAAAATTAATGGGAACCTTTCCCTATGAATGTGAAATTTAGAAACTAACTGTCGGTTAGCTAAGCACAATGGTTTTCTGGATATTGATCTGATGTTGGTTTCGGCCTTCGGGGTTAATATTTGGAAAATTATTCTCTTGATTAATTTACGGTTAGTGACTGATGAATTGGAATGAGGCGTATGTTGTGTTTGTGTAACACTTATTTAAAATATACGCGTGTTATTCGGAAAGACCGGGTTTATCCTATTCTGAATAACTGATACGACGATAAGTCAAAGATGAAGACGATGGTTGAAGACCGGAAGTCGTCACGTCGTTTGGGTGATTACTGATGATCTTGATTGGGCTGTACACCCAAGAAGATGGAAACAGTTGGTGATCGTCCAGACGTACTTGGAGATCGATGGATATGCGGGGTACTAGGTGCCTCCGGTTTCGTTCAGACCCAGAACGGACTTGTAAATGGACTGTGTGTCTGACATTGGATTTTAGTCCGTGTGATTGATTTCTATTAAATATATATCAGTTTGGCGGCGGAGAATTTATTCTCTTGCTTAACGCCCTTCTCTGAGACGTACGAGCTCAGGGGTTATATATTGATGGATATCAAACGCATGGAGTGAATTGCCTGTGTGGCATGCCTAAGTGGCAATTGATCGAGGCTTCTGTTGAAAAGCAAAGTCTTGTGGTGATGATCAAAGCACGGCCTTTGTGGCGTAGCTTTGTGTAACGTTTACTTCGCGAGTTTCACACCCGGTATGAACCAAAAACGGGAGACGGACCTCAGGGAGGGCATGCGTTTCTTTCTGGTTAGAAGTGGCGTCAGTGGTTTTACACGCCCTGACGAGTTTGACTTATGTGGTTGTTGCTGTTGCGAGGCGCCTCGGATTGATCGGTCGTTCTCGAACCGATGGAGTCATTTGGTTGGCTCATTTACTCCCCAAAGGGCGGGGAAACGTAGTGTTCAGGCATTTTAATCCACATTGGTGGACCGGCCCTGTCGCTCCAAGGGTCACTCGAGCTCTGATCCTGTGGCTCGGGCTAGAGAGTCACGAATCGGTAGAGGACTATCTCTTGCCTCGGTTCATAGACGGAAATCCAATTTCCAAATACGTGACATTTGCGGTTTTAATTGTAAACCTAGTATGGCGACATGATATATGGTACCCATGCCGCCTATGATTGATACTTATGATTTGAAGTTGTTTTATACACTATGCACTTATAGTAGTATCAAATGATTTGTTTTAAACGTACTAAGCATGTTGGGCTGTTATAAGGGAAAACCCTATCCTCGGCTGCGATGCATTGTGTGATGGGACCTGGGTCTTATAACAGCTTCATTTTTAGAAAAGCATTGCGTTGTTTGCTTATATGCACTGGTATTCTTGGGAGGAAACCCGTTCCGTGTTATACGGCGTGGTCCCTTGATTTACCTATCTTTAAAAGAAAGATTTACAATTGTTTTAGTTCTCACACCAGTCACATGACTGACCTGGAGTTTATTATTTTAACCTAAACTCTGGGTGCCCTTATTTTGACACGGGCAGCTAGTAGTTTTGGGTTTTGCAGATTTATATTCACAGGATCCTGGTTTACAGCTGGAATGATATCCGGAAAGCTTTGTATCCGTATATCTCTTCTAGTTGTGTATTGTATTATTTTCCGCTGCGATGTATCTAAATGTAATTTAAATCTCTGATATTTCTGTGTAATATTCATTTATACTCTGTATATTCTTGTATTCTGATGCATTGTTGTAATATACAGTGAAATGTTCTTCTGTCTGCGTTCTATTTTGTGGCTTGTTCTCGAACTATCCGCGCTTTCCCTTACGGGGAAATTACGGGTTTTCACAACAAGGCTCTGAATATAAAATATATCGGCTTATATTCAATATCAAATTCTGAACCCAACAAACATCGTATTGGAATAACGATATATGTATCTTCCAAATTCCTCCACAATGCCCGTGTAATCACGGAATCCAATATTGAAATATTCCTAAGATAATTTCGATTCGAATCCATTCCAATTCATATATTGGAAATTTTGGTTATTTTAAAAATGATTTCAAATCCAATTTATTTATTTCTAAAAATAAATAAATTATTTTTCTAGTTTATAACTAGTTCATTTTGATAAGAATATATTTTTATCTTTTCAAATATGGGATTTTTCATCCCAGTTCTTTCCAAATCATTTATTATGATTTTACACAAATTATTGATATTTTTTAATAATTTTATCAAGGCCCGTACAGTCGATTTCCCTAAACGGCTATCGAACTGCACTTACAATGACCTTTTCAAAATTTGATTTGGACATGATTCCAAATCCAACAGTTAGATTTTAAATCTCTAATATTAGTTGGAAAGCTCTTTTCGATACGAACCAAAGGGTATCGGGTTTAGGAGAATCCGACGATCGGATCTCCCGTAATGTCCATTCGAAGTCAATGGTCGAAATTCGCAAACTACCGCGGCGCGGCGCGTTCTATTCAGGCCATTATATAATATATATATATATATATATATATATTACATATATTTCGTCGATTTCTATTTAAAACGTATTTTATAAATCATTTTAAATTCATTTTCAAAACGATTTCAACTTCATATTCAATTTCAAATCAAAATTGAATATTCCATATCATTATTATATAAATGATAATATTTTCAAAAACATTAGATTTGGAAATAAATTCCTTTTTTGATATTCATTATGAAAATGAATAAAATCGATATAAATATCGTTCGCGTCAAAATGGCGCATATCTAATCAACACGGCTTTACATATTTAAATATATTCGTGTCCATCCCAAATTGGACATCAAAATCAAATTTTGATCTTTTACTGAATATTATTTTAAAATATTCATTATTTTAAAATATTTGTTATTTTAAAATATTCATTTTTTTTGAACTGGAATCAGACACAGTCAATTACCATATAATGTTATTTATATGGATTTCATACAACATATGTATGAACAACAATGATAAACAATCAACCATTATCTAGCGTGCATTCTACATTGCATAAGCATTAAATATAAATATTTAATGCTTATAATAGTCTGTCAACCAATCGATTGACATACAACTAAACAATTGGGATTAGTGTATGTCAAATATCATCCCAATACCCGTGTGGGTTTTCAACCAACAAATACTGAATATTATTTGTGTATTTGGGCGATGTGTAAAATTTTATCATCTCAATCAATATCAATCAAATATGTGTACATAAACAGATCGTCCAATTTGTAAATGAATATTTATTTTATTCATATACACGTTAAAAATTATATTTTTAACGGTAAAATATTTTATTTCAACTCATGAATATTATTTTCCATTTCACATACAATCACAATCAACTTCCACCACACAATAAAATCAAACAAGTCGTCCATGGTCTGTGGACGACGGTGTCGGGTGCTGCTAAGCACCGTCTACATCCTAGTATATATTTTTAACCTGAAATAAATTAAAGTGAGAAGTTCTCACCTTTGGGATCCACTCCTCCAGTTCTATTTCTGAATTTCTGAACCATTTGGATTCGTCCGAAATTCCAACGCAGTCCTTTC
Source organism: Allium sativum (assembly GCA_030737875.1). NCBI lineage: Eukaryota > Viridiplantae > Streptophyta > Magnoliopsida > Asparagales > Amaryllidaceae > Allium > Allium sativum. The sequence continues at coordinate 884,562,176 of CM060915.1, read as the reverse complement.
CATGTTGTTCATAATAAAAATCACATTTTTAATATGATGTTTATATATTAAAAATCATATTTTTAATTCGCTACTTATATATAAAAATAATATTTTTATATTCTCTATTATATAAAAATCATATTTTTAATTCTACTACATTTATATAAAAATCGAATTTTTTTATCGCTACTTCGTATATATAAAAATCGAATTTTTATCGCTACTTCATATATATAAAAATCATATTTTTATGATGTTATTCATATAATAAAAACCATATTTTTTTTAAAACAATGCTTACACATATAAAAGTTCATATTTGAAAATTCACATTTTTAACACAACTACATTTTTGAAACAAAGTAAATAATTTAAAAATCATATTTTTATAACAAAGGTATTTATTTAAAAAAAATCATATTTTTATAACAATGCTTTAAATATAAAAATCATCTTTTCATAACTATGTTTTAAATGTAAAAAGAAAAATTACATTTTTATTCCACTATGTTATTTATAATTACAAACAATGGTATGTACAAATTAATTACTACTAAATTTGCGAATTAATTAAACTAATTTCATTAGGTACAATAAATAATTAAAAACTCACTGTCTTTCCTTTCTTCTCCTATTTCTCGCGAAAACACGTCGAAGAGGAGGAGCTCGCGGCTTCAAGCAGAAGGGCGGAGGACTGGTTGGTGCCGGCTACAAGCGATGGGTTCGCGAGGAGGAGGGTTGGTTGACTGACGCAGGTGGACTCGAAGGAAGGCGGAGCTGTGACTCGCGTTTTGCAGTCTGCGGGTGGTCTCGAGGGGGTTTCAGGCTTGCGCAACCCTTGAATGATGAATGGAGTTGTCGGCGACTTCGATGAGGAGGGGAATACGAAGGAGGAGGCGGAGCGGAGGTACGACGGGCGATGGTGGTTAGAGAATCAGAGGAGGTGGGGCACGATAGGCGCGGAGGTAGTTGAACGTGGAGCGATCGATTTGGGGATTGGGTTTCTTCTTCTTCTTCTTTTATTTTTCTTATTTTCATTTAAACGTTGGCTTGGAGAAAGAGAAAGGAGGGGGTACAAATAAATATATTATTTTAATTTCCATCTAAAGTTACATTTTACTTTGGACTTCAAGTCGAAACCAACGACTGCCGCCCCTAGACAAATACCCCCGTTCCGAACACAATGGGATATATTTTGTAACCCAATTCAATTGTTATGATCAGTTTTTCTCAATATTAAATTATAAATTAATTTAAAGTTCAAAATTGATTTTAACGTATATTTCAATTTACTAGGGCCACATACTGACTCCAAAAATTCCAAAAAAATAAACCTAGCTACGTTTTGACGATACGGTCCTAACAAAACTAATTTCGTCGAATTTGGAGACCGTTTGGAAAAATGGCCATTTTCTGGTCAATCCAAATTGATTGAAACTGTTAAAACACGTTTTCCCTTGCCACGCTCACATATTGATTCCAAAAATTATGAATTTTGGAACCAATCAATAATTTGGCATTCCGAATCCAACAAAAGTGGTCTAGTTGAAAACGGAGGTCGTTTGCAAAATCGCTAATTTTAAGGGCTATATTTCCATAGCGACTATTCTGAATTTTCAACTGGACATATCTTTTTATTCCAGCTATGAAATTTCAATTTTTCAAATCCATTAGAAATATATTTTCAAACATATTCAAATATTTCTGGTTTCACTAAAATCCGATTTATCTCGAATTATGTACATTCAATTGAAATTTGAATTCAAAATTTCAAACTACTACGCCATTTTCAATTCCTTTTATAATTAAAATAAATATTTATATTCTAATTTCGATTTAAATAAATTTATATGTTCTAATTCTATTCAAAATAAATTTCTTGCCATTATTATTTAAAATAAATCATTTTAAATATTCAAAATTTATTAAAATTGCTAAAATAAAAAATTTAAATTGGTTCTGATTTTCCGGATTGTTACAATATGTTAGCAAAGTTAGAAAATGTTCATTTGTTAAACATGTATTGATTCATTAAAATAATGTTAATTACATGTTAGAGAATAAATGGTGTTGAAATCGTCGAGCAAATTATATTTATATTTATATATAAAAATATAAATTAAAATAAAATGAATTGCGCAGCTGAAGTTCGTGATTTGGAATCGTAACTTTAAACGATTATACCGAAAGATCCGACCGTCGGATTTTCCTAAAACTGGAACCATTAGGTTTGCTTTGGAAAGATCTTTCCAATGACATAAAATTTTCTAAGATCCAACGGTTAGATTTTGAGAAATATGTTATTCAAATTTTAATAAAGGTAGCGCTAGGGTCGCGTAATGACCTGAAGCGTCATTTAATTAAAAGGGGCTATTTTTATATAAATAAAAATAGCGATAAATCGTTATAAAATATTATAAATGATATGGAATGAAAATAATTGATTTAAACTATATATATTCGCGAATTGTTTGAAAATACCGAGTTGAATCTCGTTTCAAATAATTATACGATGATTGGAAGTCGAAGATATTTGAAGACGGTGGTTGAAGACCGACGATCTTTACATCGAATGGATGACTACTAATGCCCTGGATTGGTTAGCTCCTAGGAAAGGGTTGAAGTGGTAGTTGTCCGGACGTACTTGTTAATTGTTCGGATATGTAAGGGTCTTTCATTCATATTTGACATATGGAACGAGGAATAAGATGCCTCTGGTTTCATTCAGACCCATCGCGGACTTGTAAATGGATGTATGTCTGACATTGGATTTTATTCTATGCTGGTTGATTTCTATTAAATATATATCTACTTAGTGGCGGAGAATTTATTCTCTTACTTAACAACCTTCTCTGAGACGTACGAGCTTAGAGGTTATATATTGATTGCATGGCGTGAACTATCAGTTTGGCATGAAAAGATTGCAAATGATCAAGGCTTTTTGTTGAAAAGCAAAGCCTTGTGGTTGATGATCAAAGCACAACTTTAATTAGAATAGCTTTGTGTATAGCATTGATTCGCGAGCCGCACACCCCGGTATGAACTAGAAACAGGAGAAGGATCCAGGGAGAACATGCGTTTCTTTCTAGTTAGGAGTGGTGTCATGGTATGGAGCCCAAATTTTTTTACTTATGTGGATGATGGGAAGCGAGGTACCTCGGATTTGAGTCCCTAGTGGCTCTTAATTTACGCCCATAGGGCGGGGAAACGTATTGTTCAGGAATTATATATAATCCACTAACGTAAGTTGTGGACCGGCCCTGTGGCTCCAAGGGACAATGCATTCTGTTCCTGAAGCATGGGCTAGAGTGTCTCGAATTCAGTAAGGACGATCCCTTGCCTTGGTTCCTGATGGAAATCTAACTTTCAAGTACGACACCATGCGGCTTTGATTGTAAAACCATCATGGCGACATAGTATATGTAACTATGCCATCTATGATTGATACATTATGACTGAAAATGTTTTTGAAACATATAGACACTAATAATAATATCAAAAAAAAATTGGATGTATTAAGCATATTTTGGCCGTTATAAGATCAAACTCTATCCTCCGATTTGCGTTGCATTGTGTGATGGGACTCGAGTCTTATAATGGTTTCATTTTTCTAAAAAGCATTGCATTATTTAAATGATTTACTTTATTTACGCACTGGCAATCCAATGGAGTAAACTCATTCCGCGTTAGCAGCATGGTCCTGTGATTCTTCTTATTATTAAATAGGTTAAATAAGATTTCTCATACTAGTTCCATGACTGACTCGTAGTTTGTTTCACTTTGCAAACTCGGGTGCCCTCTTTTCCACATGGGCAGCCTTGTATTCAGGTTTTAGTAGACTTATTTTGGATAGCTATGGAGCTGAATATGGATCCTATCATTTCTATTATGCTGTTCAGACTTCATTTAGTATATTATGTTTAATTCTGGTGCAGACATTTTATATTAAGCTGAAACTGTATTTTGTACTAAGTATGATCATGTTATGCTGTGTAACTCTAATGTTGAAATCATTTCCAGTGTAACTTTGATGTACTTTATCTGGTGTATTTCTGTGATTCTGTTCTGTTGTTATTGTTTATGTGTTATATTCCAATGATTATCCTTGCTTCCATGACACAGGGTTTTGGGGTTATCACATCTGCTTCATTAAGTATCTCCCTTATGCATCCCAAATCTTCACCCTTTTTGGGATCTATATATTCAAACAGGTAGTCAGGTGACTCCTTCCACGATGCTTCCTTTGCTTGTTATGTCAACACCTCCTTTGTAGGAGAGGAAGCATCCTTAGGTTCCATGCCATCTCTATTGTGTAGCATATTCCATTCAGCTAAATAGTAGCCTCTTCCAGTGACTTGGTCTCTACGAACCATTCTCACTCCAGCTTCGGTTGGTAACTTTAACAATAGACACCAAAGCGTGATACAAGATCTGAATTATGCTAGAGCTGGTTGACCTGAGAAGGTGATAAATGGCGAATCAATATTCATAACAACATATGGGATGATCTGTACTCTTCTGTAGTCTCCTTCCCTGAGTTCCACAGACAATTCTACCACTCTCATTGGGGTGGTTGTGGAATCATTAAAGCCATATATCCATCAAGTGCACAACTTCAAAAAATGTTCATGCGTTCAGTCATAACGGAATTATGAAGTTGAGAGCGAGCGGTTGATTCATATTTTCTTTGACCCTGAGCTCTCATCTTTATGCAAAGGTCACAAAGTAGTTGATGAGCAGTAAGGTTGCTACCATCTTAGTAAGGATCTATAGGTCCAATCATGGCCTGCGGTGGTCCAACTGGTACTATACTCTGGACACCAAAGTATGTTTATTTATTCCTTATCCGGCGGAAATCAATCGTCATCGATAGGATCGATAACAAATAGGCATTGTAATAGTTAGCTATGTTCTTCAGGAGTTGAACCGCAGGACATATGTCTTTCATTACATCATACAAGTGAAATGTAGCTCAGTAGTGTTAGGGTCCTTATTTTTTCCAGTACCCCATCATTGAGTACTATCAACTCTAAAAAATATCCAAGTCATTTTAGGAATACTGCCAGACTGCTCCATATCAATGTCATTCGGGACTCCTCTAGTAACAGGTTTAAGCCATGTAAGCCACGTGATCACTACTCGATTAAGCATAAGTTACATTGGTGAAGTCTATACACCATCAGAACCTTGACAAAGGAGGCTGCCAAGAAAAAACCTTTCCATTGTATACTGTCATAGTTAACATGATCAATCTGCTCAAGAACTCCTCACATTGAAGAACATTAGTAAATAGGGTCCATGGCTCTTGGAAGCATCTCAACTGTTGCCATTTTGTTGTGATATTCTCAGACTATCTGTCTAATCTGCATTGAAAAGCTTTGATGACTGTTGTTGGCAAAAACTTACGCCAAGCCGAAGACGAGGCATGCTCCGACCCTAAGGCGAGCCATCAACGGGTCCGCGTGTAGCGTTGGTTGGGGTCCGGGCTCCCACAATCACGGTGGTGAATGACCTATGTTGTTCCAGGTGGCGACTCATTCGATTTTGGAGGTTGGAGCCTTTTCTAAAATGATCATAAAATTGTAATTTTTTTCCAAAAAGTGGCAGTTTTCCACGTCATAATGCGACTTCTGTTCACCATCACTTTTCTGGCTTGCAGGTCGAGTGCATCTCTTCGGGTCAGATTGACCAAATCTCTCTGGAGCAAGTCGCTCTAGGTCAGGTCAGCCAAACCTCTCCGGGTAGAGTCGATCACTTCGACCTGCTCTTGAATCAAGTGCCTTTATATCTCTATTGTTATGCGGTCACATTTCGTAGGGGGCGATCCGATCCAAGATTGTGTGACTCCAACGAACTCGATCTGAGCTGGTGATCTGCTCATCTGCCCTATCTAGACCAATGTTCAAACTATCATGAATCAGTGGATTGAGTAACCAGCGAACCAATGTTGTATTCTTATGGACATCCCTGCCTCTTAGTAAAAAAAATCAAACCATTTAAACCATGATCATGAGCAAGTGCATAAATATACTCCTGAAAGAGTAACGGATATAGGAAATATTGTTGCCAAAATCTACCTTTTTCTAAATATCCTTGTAATTGGAATTTTTTTCTTTAATCTTGGATATAGTGTCACCTTTTGTTGAATCGAGTAGGTCGGCTATGGATCTTCCTTTAATGAACTACGACATCCATTAATAGATGAGAAGATCTATGATTGAGAATCAGTCATTTCTCAGTGAAAGCATCAAAATGTTAGACCAAAAAATGGTACTAACACCTAATAAGATAGATTTCATAGAGAATAATCAAGAAGGATAGAAAAATAATCAGGCATACGAGATGTATAGTGGTTCGGCGTTAACGAGCCTACATCCACTTCATACTTTCTCATTCCATTTATAGATTTCAATTACAATGAATATAACCACTCAATCACTCGAATACAATGAATAATTCTCTTTGAATTCATTGATTTTATTGGAGGAGATGGTGATTTTCAGTGGAGGTGTGCTGATCATTGCGGCCATGAATAAATTAAGTGCCAAAAATCCCTGAAAGTGTGCATATGTTCATGTATTTATAGGCGGATGACGACTCCGGTTCGCGTGCCACGTGGCAGCATCAGAGAGGATCTCGAAGTTGGTTATGAGAAAGTGGAGTGAGTAGGGAACGTGGGGAGTGAGTTGGCCAAATTTGTTGCCTAAAGAATAGCTCCACATTTTAAAATACCAGGTATCCTAAGTGGATCGGGTGGGGGGCGGCCCGGTAGAGGTATGACCCGTGAGAGGTGTGACTCGATCCGGTGTCTACGAGCCAATTTAATGTGTGCGAACGGGTCCATCTCAACCGATCTAGTTGATAAGCACAGATTTTAGCTGGTTTCACTGCACACGGGTCTAGCTCGATCAGAATACCTCGACCTGGTGCCATGGGCTATAAATATTCATGTTCCTTACTACTTTGTGTGGGTTATCGAGACGTCTAAACTTTGTGTGACCTAGTCACAAAGTATGCCAATAGTTATTAACGTTAATTATTTCCTTTATATTCCTCTTCTTGGTTCGTATGGCTTTCCTAATTTATTTTATTCCTATTATATATCGCGGTTACATTTGAAATTCAAATGTATGCATATACATGCACATAATTCCTTGCCTGTTAATAGCCATTCAATTAATGCAATTAATTACGTTATCAATTGGATGTTTTATTCCTTTTAATGCATTCCAATTCCAAAGGCAGTTGATTTCTTATCCATTTTTCCATTATTATTAATTAATTACCTTTTTATCTCAACATTTGAATTTATGCGTATGTATATACGTGCAACCTTTGTTCCTTTTTTTCAAACATCAAACGGCATTATGCCGTCATTAAATTCATAACTATTTTCATTGATTGCAGGTTTATTTTAAATTTCTCTTGTATATATATATATATATATATATTCCCACATACATATGCATGTATAAATATATTTTTGTGCTTACTTTTAAGTAAAAAATTCCTTATATGTGCATTTATACATATTTTCCTCTTTAGAGTATGTATTATTTTAGTTGTTCCTCTCAATAAGAGTATGGTGTCGGCGGGTCTCTAACTCGCACCACTTACTTGGAAGAGAATTTACTAACTAAGCTACATAGGATTTTGTTAATAAGACTAAAACCAATGGTGGCCATTATTCTTTTCTTATACCTTCTTTTCATGTCTATGGTAATATTTCATTTAAAGATATCTTTTTCATTTTAAATCCGTTTTCTGCAATCCATTAGTCTAAATTGATCATAAAATCGCCATGGACGCAATGACGATAGTTCCATGGCCAAATTATGAAAGCTTTTAAATTTTAATTTTATTATTTAAATTAAAAATGCGGCATATTATAGTCTTGAATAATTGTAGTGTCTTTTCTAACAATTAGCTAGAAGTATCCATATCGCAATAATTTCTTAGCGATTGTGTTTCCTCCTATATGAGCACCACACTCTCCTTTGTGCACTTCTCTCAATATTTTCTTCATATCATTATTAGCCACACATCGAGGCATTGGAATGGAAAAACCCCTCCAATAGGGTTGGTCTTGTCAGATGATGTACCCAGATGCTTGTTGCACAAGGGCTCATCATTCATTCCTTCTTCTAGAAGGCTGCCGTGTAGGAAGAAATTCTTGATGGGGTTCATCCAGGACTCCGTTTCACTTTTGGCTTCTGATTAATCGACCTCCATCTGATCTATGCTCAGAATGCTCAAAGTCTCTATATGGACTAATTCTGCTTTGCATAGGTTATCGAAGCTGGCTAATTTTGCCAATCTATATGCCTTCTGGTTTTCCTTTTTGGGAATGTGGGAGATGCTATGCTAATCAAAGCCATTCCGCAATTCTTCGACCTTCTTGAGATAAGAGGCAAGTCGATGTTATGAATCACAAAAAATATTAAGCGATGTTATTCTTAAGTCCCTCGCGAGCTTGAGCCCGACAATCAAGGCTTCGTACTAGGAGTCATTGTTCGTGGCCAGGAAATTCGGTCTCAGGGCATAATAGATCGATCCCCTTTAGGGGATAATAATACTACGGCGGTGCCAGAACGTCGACCGTTACAGGCTCCATCTGCATACAACTTCTAGGTGTTTGATCTCAATTCGGTATCCGAAGGCTTGGTTTTGTCCTCCAAGCTGTCATCTATCGGAGTGGTGAACTCGGCGATGAAATCAGCCAGTGCTTGCCTCCGGATGGACATATGCAGTACAAAGGTCCTATCGAATTGACTAAGCTCGATATTCCATTTGAGCAGTCTTCTTCTTGCCTCGGGTAAAGGGTTGTTCATAGTGGTTGGTTGGTGAACACTTTGGTAGGATGAGCCTGGAAGTAATGTCGGACCTTTCATGACTCAATAACCAGACTATAGGCGAGCTTTTCTATCTTTTGATAGTTGCATTCTGCCCTTGTCCGTTTCTTGTTCACATAATAAATTTTTCGTTGTACCTGATCCTCTTCACGGATTAGGATCGAGCTGATTGCATGTGCTGATACCGCCAAATACACAAATATATCCTCATGGTTGATCGGTTTGGACAAATAGGAGGTTTCTGTAATGCCCTGTAAAATACATAAATTTAATAATAAATAAAATAAATAGTTTAATAATAAGGCTAGAAAATGACATTTAGTAGCTTAGGGAGTTTGGCTATGAAAACCTTTTTTTTGGATTCGTGGTGAAATTCTGAATTGTTTTCATATATAATATGCCGAAAACGGTAAATGTACGAAGAAGTTACAAACAAATGAATTTGGACAGTAAAACGCAAAATATATATAATTATTTTTGTAATATATATATATATATGTTCAAAGTATATTTAAATATAAGAGGGAGAGTTTGAAATTCAAACGAAGGATAAGATTATGGGGGTAGAGAATATTTTATATAAGGAATAAAATTAAGGAATAAAGCAACGTATTAATTAATTATCCACCTCAGCGCAACATACGTTTCTTGGCATCTCAATGATCAAGCGGTCGACTGCCTGCGGCTGAGGACCCCAATAAACCTTCGTTGGTTAAGGTTTTCTAAGGTAATATATATAAATAAAAGGCCTAGATTAAATCTAAGTAATCTAACGGCCTGCGCTCGCATGAGCAACAATATATAGACCCTCATATCACATACATAATAGAACCCTAGCCACATTTTATCCTTACCTCTTTGTTTCTCTTCTGCCATTGCTGAATTCCAGAAAAGGTTAGGAATTTGTTCTATTTCTCTAACCTTTATTCTTATCTTCTCTGATCTAAATTCATATAGGTTTTTAGTATGAACTCTAGAATTTAGTGTGTATGTGTGTGTGTATATATATACATATATAATTCTAAAATATATTTCTTACATATATATTAGGAGGATCGGCGCTCGTTTGTCTCTAAGATTAAGCATAGATCTAAATCTACTACAACAAGAATCTTACTTGTTCTTCCTTAGATCTATGAGTGGAATATCGTGTTCTTAGGCATATTCTATTTTTTGATATATTAACATATTGATAGCTATGCCTAAGAGGATTTGGAAATCGATTACATCAATACAATAACCCCCCAAATCCTCTAGTTTATATTTGTGTAAGAATTATCATATAATTTGGTTTTATGGGTTTGGAGCTTAATATTGGAATGAGGATGAAATGGGGTGTTCTTAATATTGTTTCTACATTGTGTAATTCACCTTTATTAAACACTTGATTGTAATCTAAAAGGGTTTTAGTTTGATTGTTCCATGATTTTATTAGGTTTTGACTCTTTTTTGAATCCAAAGGTATTCACACTTGAAATATATCAAATGTAAACGTTTATATGTGAATAACACCAAAAAGTAGTGAATTAGATAAAGTGGAAATTATAAACATACATGTATATATTATATGTCTATGTAATACTCTATTTTTGATCCAGTATTGAAATCATTCCAACGAGCCGAGGATGCAAGTTGAAATTTGTATGTATATATATTTCCCATTTACTACTATATGTTATTTTTTTATTACGCCGTCGTGCCTAAATTATAGCAGTAAAGATAATATAAAAAAATTAACTTTTATACCTTAATTTGGACAAATTGGCAATTGACATCTCATTAGAATGTTTCCTTGTTCATATGAACATTTACATTATTCAAGCGTTATAATTATTATACTTGTACAAACGTAACCAACGTAATTAACATTATATTTACGTAATAAATGCAACTAGTATAGAATTCGAATTCGAAATATGAATATATATAATTGATTGCTTGTGTATGAATATAGAATGGCTTTACATATATAAAAGGACACACAGACACGAGGTTAGTTGCCATTTGTGGTATAAATCTGCCTAGAACCGACCAACAAATCTAGCAACCACAAGTAGGCCTAACTAATGTGAGAGGTCTAGGTGCCATGGGCGATTAAAACTTAGTACACTAGATACAAGGTTAAACCAACTTGTAATAGAAGCCTACCTGGAACCGCCCGGCATATCCATCATCTACAGGTATACGGTTAATGTGAGAGGTCTAGTGTGTGTGTGTGTGTGCATATATATAAGTCTATTTTATGTAAAAATTGGCAGGTTTACAACACCTTGAGAATTTCTTAAGTGACTGAATCTCTTCTTATCTAATTTGGGTCTTAAGTGGTTAGGACTAGGATCCCTCTGAAGGTCTATTCCTTGAAGAGGAACCAAAGTCATGGGACCCACCCTTATTAGATTCGAAGTAAGTCTTTGGGTCCTCCTTCCCTAAAAGTGGTTGGGCATAATCGATAATAGAGTAGGGTAGTTCATGGGGGATGTCCACTTCCTCTAGAAGCTTATAAGGGCTCGACTATGGACAGACCTGGTATATAAAAGATATGTGGCCATTGCATGCTCACTAACTTCCTAAGGGAAGTCTTAAGCGAAATAGGTGTTCTATTGTAATACTAGTAAAGTGGTAACATTTGCAATACTACTTCTCATATTACAATAGAGAGTATAGACTTTAAGGACGTTGACGTATTAGGACAGGGTCTTAAGGGTCTAGGGTCCACCTCAGGGTTATAAGAATTCATAATAATCCACCTTTAATACGGCCATAAGTGACCAAGAATGCCCACCTCGTTGCTAATCTCACCCCAGCGGTGCTTGAAGCTCCTGCCGCTGAGGTAGCCTTTGACTTTTCTCGCATTTGCGAGACTTTCATGTATCTTGGAGGGAAATCATTATCGTGAAAGGAAGGTTTGCTAATGCCCAATCTTGGATAACGGACTGCGAAATAATTTTTGAAGCTACTAGCTAGCCTGATGAAGTTAAAAGAAGAATAGCAGCCTGGCACTTGAAAGAGGAGGCCCTTGAATTGTGGAATTTAATGTATGGAGAGAATAAGGGCCGGATTTTTACATGGCCCGAATTCAAAACCCGTTTCGAAGTAAAGTTTCTACCAAGGGCAGAAATGAGTATCTACTTAAATAAATTCATTCACCTCAAGTAAGGAAACATGAGCGTGCAAGAGTACGTGGCCAAGTTTATCGAATTATGTAAGTTTGGGAGATGTTTGGTCGACACCCCTATGAACAAAGCCTTGAGATTTGTCAAAGGGCTGAATTCTTCGTTGAAGGAAATTTTATTGGCCTTGGGGAAACTTTTGAAACTCTAGTAGAGACAACTACCCCATGCACGGTTGAAGGCTTCAAGGAGGAGGAAGAAGGTGAGAAAGGAGAAGGAAGTTCCGACAAGAATAAGAAGAAGGAATGGTGGAAGAACAAGAAGAAGGGGAGCAAATTCAAAAAGGAAGCAAAGTTTTATCCGAGGTGTAACCACAAGGGCCATGAAGCCAAGGATTACAGGACCTTGTTGGCCAAGAAGGAATTCATAGGAAAGTGTTACAACTACCATGAGGAAGGACACACATCTAAGGACTGTCCAAAGCCCAAAGTTATTAAAAGTGTCCCGAATTATGAATAGACGCAGCACATATACAAAGCCAACCCCAAAAAAACCAAGGATAACCTGCACTTAAAGGTATAACTTCTGTTTTAGGAAATTCTACATACACCTTGTTCGATTACAGAGAGACTCAATCTTTTATCTCTAAGAGACTTATTAATCTGTTGAACCTTCCCATATCTATCTATGATAGTCCAATAGAGGTGGCCAACCCTGTGACACCCCACGTCCGTTAATGTCACTCACTAAGGGAATGCATTAAGTTTCGTGAAGCGTTATAGGTAAATAGACACAGAATAATTACAAGACATATATAAATAAGAGAGCAGCGGAAATTTAAATTTTTATTTCAAATATAAATCATAATACCGTGGTCCACAATACCATAGGTCAACAAAACCATTATAATAAAATAATTTCTGTCTTGCACCATCAGAGTACATAAGAATATAAAAAACATAATTCCCCAATTGAAAGAGTTAAGCCGTAGTAAAGACAAGAACTTGAGACATACTTCAGAAATAGCTATTAACAAGATGATATCTGAGTCCTGACTAAGCCTGAGTGTTTCCTCCTTGAGAACCTAGGGGGAAACGGAAGAAAGAAGAAGAAACAAAAGGGTTAGACATAAAGTCTGGCAAGTCCAGATACTTTTAGCTAGTAAATAAATAAAAGTAACATGATAGGCATATAAAGTGGATAAGAGAGATCACTACTTAAACGACAGGTATGACAAGGTAGACAGGGTAAGGTATATACACCTCTTTAATGATTACTCTGCGTTATTACTATTATAACCAGAATGAGGTGATCCCTTCCACTATAAATTGGTAGACTTAGGGCATACGTCCAAGTGTACCCTAACCACTACCCTAATAGATCGACTCCCTACTCCGTATATACATTGTGCCGGCCCCACGGTAGGATGCATCACGTCCTACAGTGACAACCCCTCACTGATATGCACAGCCCCATATTTACTGGTGTCACGGTCGTCTTATCCCCCTCTGCCCGGCTCATGAACGCACATGGCCCAGTCGGTTTGCCCCGCCCACACCGTCCTCCACGTTTGGATCTCTTACAATCAGTCAGTAAGCATGCCCCACTCCACCTACTACGGAGTACTTTATTTGATACCTACTCCAGGTTACCGACTGAAATGGGTCCCACACCATATAATACAAGCTCTCCCCTTTGTCTTGTATCCCCCACTAGTTTTTTCACTGATTATGTATACCACTATGTGTCTTTAATTACATAACCCTATACCAGTTATGTTTACGCTAAAAGGTGTCTTTAATTACATAACTTTATTATTTCTTCCGCTTATGTATACCACTAGGTGTCTTTAATTACATAACCTTATCGGGTTAAGTTGGGCTTATATGTAAATATTACCCACCTCCTCCAGATTTGCTTAACCCATCCACTATTCCAATCAATTTACTTAACCCTAACCTTAGTTCATAATCATACAATCCTTATGGATTAGATTTGGTTAAGTAGTCCAATTCATTATCATGTCCATTTATGGTTCATAATGGGCTAGACCTCCCACAATAGGCCTACAATGTGTGGATGCTGGATACGTCGGTCGGGTCCGGGCAGTCTTATTCCACAGTTGGGCCTAACTTCGTGTCTTAGCCCGATTCTTATTTACGTACTTAGACTTCCCACATTATGTTCAACATTAGTGGCTGCTTGATATGCTGGTCGGGTGCGGGCAGACTTCCACCACTAATGCAACCTAACCTCGTGTCATAAGTACAATTATAATTCCTAATTGTAATTACTAGACATTCCACTATTAATTAATTAATTAATCCTTTCCCTTTATAGGTGTTAATTCCCATTTTACCCAATAATTTGAATTATATGTCCAAAAATGTTCACATTCAAATTATGCCAATATTAACCCTTTTCCCCCCATTTCCTAACTAGCGCACTCAAAAACTGGTGGCATGCCTAGGCTAGTCAATAGCTTAGTCATAAACGTTAATAGGGAAAATAATGGGAATATAACCAAAGTGATCATCTTGGCATAAACATAAACTAGCATGATGATAAGGTGAACGTACATACTGGCATGGACATGTAATTAACATCATAACAAGGTGGACATAAAACTGATGAACTGGTGGCAGTCAATTGATTATAACATAACTACAATGTCACAATAGGCATAGTAAGATCTAAATTAGCAGTTTAGATGTCCAATTGGTTTAGATCTAACATGATAACACAAGGTGATAAATTAGATCACATAATTCAGATCTAGAGGTTAAAATAGATCTAACACCATTAGAATGACATAATAGCATGTTTAGATCTAAATATGGGTTCACATGTCCAACTTACAACATATCTAAGTTGATCGCAATACGACAGGTGAAAGGTGATTTACATAAAGAGTTAGATCTAACCAATGTTGCAACTGTCCAAATTAACAGATTTACATTAACCATAACATTGTTACAAGTCTAGATCCACATAGGTAACATAATAGAATAAACACAATTGCATTGGATCTAAAGGTGGTAGATCCATCATGGCATAGTATAAGATTTAACAATAGCATAGACTAATAGTTTACATCATACCCAATTCACAGTCTTTCATAATTCACTTTTATCCATTTAAACCTAAAAGCAACTAGAAACTCACAGCATTAGGTTTAGAGAACATAAAAAGAATGGATCTTGAATTTCTGGATTTGATTTGCAAAATTGAATGTTGTTTGAAGAAAACGGATCCGTCTCAGTTCGCACACCGGCAGCATCTGGCACCCATAATTTCCAATGAAGAAATAGGGGAATTGGACACATATATATAGCTGAAGAAACCTTTGAAACCGACTACCACCTCAGTCCTAGGGGTGTCGACAACCCTGTGAGTGGGTTGACCCATAGGTCGACACCCTTAAGGGGGGTCGACCCAGGTGTCGACACCCCAGAGTGGGAAATCTGCTACCACTTTTCTATTCTCGATTTTGAACTATTCTGGATAAAATTATGACTCATCTCTGACTCATACGTGAATCATATATATATATATATATCCTTTTTGCACGTATACAAACTTAAAACCCTCATAACTCCTCCATACGATGTCCATTTTACACAAATCAAATGTTTATCTTAACCAGAATTTCAAGACGAACGCGATGGCACAGCCCTTTTCCTTAATTCTGAATATTAAATTATTTATTATTTAATTTATCCTCTTTTAGTGTCATTAAAAATTAGGGGTGTTACCTATCGGGGGATTTAAGTATCTTGATCTGTTTTACAATGACCTAGTATTGAAGGTCGACAATGTAGAGTTCCATTGTGAAGCATATGCGTTGGATTTATGGGGTATGACCTTATCCTAGGTATGGATTGGCTATCATTTTATGGAGTCATCCTAGATTATGGTAAAAACTGTTCTTCTTGGGAGCCGAGGAGGACATGGCCTAAATATTCATTGTAATGTGAGGAACAAGGATAAAGCCTTATCATATTCCTTATCTCTTAGTTCTAAAGGACCATCTTTGGTCCCTACAGTTTGTGAGTTCTTAGATGTCTTTGAGGAAGTCACGGGAATTCCACCCCACAGAGAAATCTCTTTTCGTATTGATCTAGAGAAAGACGCTAGACCTGTAGCACTACCCTTGAGGAATATGGCGCCTAAGGAAAGAAGGGAGTTAGATAAGCATATTTCAAAATTATTATCAAAATGTTTCATTTATCGAAGTACCTCAGAATAGGGTGCACCTGTTTTGTTTGCCACCAAAGAAGATGGATCTTTAGGACATTGTGTGGATTATGGGAACTTAATAAGTTTACCAAGAAAAATAGGTACCCTTTACCTAGAATCAATGACCTTTTTGAGCACTTGGGAGAAGCCCGAGTATTTTCCCAATTAGACATTTCTACTCAATTTCACCAGTTAAAAATCGTGAAGGACAGTTTGGACAAAACTACGTTTAGGACACCAAATGGACTGTTCCAATGGGAAGTTATGCCCTTTGGATTGACGAATGCACTCCCTTCTTTGTTAACCTCATGAGTAGAATGCTTAGGAGCATTTTAAATAAGATTGTGGTAGTCT
Source organism: Allium sativum (assembly GCA_030737875.1). Classification (NCBI taxonomy): domain Eukaryota; kingdom Viridiplantae; phylum Streptophyta; class Magnoliopsida; order Asparagales; family Amaryllidaceae; genus Allium; species Allium sativum. The sequence continues at coordinate 884,545,639 of CM060915.1, read as the reverse complement.
TCATAGATGATATTTTTTTAATTTCTAAAGATCGTAAAGAGCATGAAAACCACTTAAGGCAAGTGTTAAGGATATTGAGAAAGAACCAATTGAAAGAAAAATTCTCGAAGTGCCATTTTTGGCATGAAGAAGTTAGTTTTTTAGGACATATTGTGTCAAGTGAAGGTTTGGCCATAGACCCCGCAAAGATCGAGGCTATCAAGGAATGTAAGATACCTAAAAATTCTACAGAAGTAAGAAGCTTACTTGGATTGACCGAATATTACAGGAAATTCATTACGGACTTTGCAAAGATTGCTACTCCTTTAACCCAATTAACAAAGAAGAATTTGGTGTTTTCGTGGAGTAAGTGGCATAGCCTTTAAGAAATTAAAGGAAGTATTAACTAGCGCGCCAGTCTTAATTTACCGGATGGTTCAAAATTGTTTACAACTTACACCGATGCATGTGGGACTAGCTTAGGAGTTGTCCTTATACAAAAAGGAAGAGTAGTTGCTTACGTTAGTAGACAACTCAAGGATCCGGAGAAGAGATATTTAGTTCATGACCTTGAGTTAGTCGAAGTAGTGTTCGCCCTTAAGATGTGGAGGCATAATCTTTTAAGGGAAAAATTTGAACTCTTTACTGACTATAAATCCCTAAAGTATTTATTCTCTCAACGTGATCTAAACTTGAGATAACAATGGTGGATGGAATATATTGCCTCATTTGATTTCACCATTCGATATACACTGGGAAAGGGGAGTGTTGTGGCGGATGCTTCAAGTAGGAAACATGAGACCTTAAATGCGATGACAGAATGGAAGCAATTAGAGTTTTTCTCTAATTTTACTTTGCAACCCTCGTGTAACGCCCCACGTCCATTAATTTCACTCTCAAAGGAAATGCATTAACTTTCATGGAGCATTATTGGTGTATAGAACAGAATATAACAAGACAGATACATATATTGGTACTTGAAAATTTTAAAACAACTTTTATTGCAGCGGAGAAATAGTTTGGTTACAACAACATCAAAAACCAACAATAAAACCAAGTACACTTAATATCCATCTTGACAACTTATTTTTTGAGTACATAAAGTAAAAAGCATAACCCCATCATAAGTAGCCATAAAAGAGATGAGCTGAACTTTACTTTCAGCAATCCAAGCACTTCCAAAAGAGAGAGAAAGAGACCCAAATCAGGCTCCACTAGCACTAGGCCCACCCTGAAAACCTGGGGGGAAGGAAGAAAAGAGGCGAAAACAAAGGGGGTCAGACATAAAGTCTGATGAGTCCAATAACTTTAACAATATAATTATTAAAGTAATTAGGATAAGGCATAAACTGGTAAAACAAGGAATGACTGTGAAACAAGTGGGCAAGACAAAATAAACAAGAGGAATATTCTGGCGTTAATCCCGCTCCTAATCACTATAGGATAATTATTTTACTGCACCATTACTAGTCACCCCAAAAGTTGATCCCGCCTACTGAACATAATAATCATAACGGTAGTTTCGTGTACCCCTAGCTATCTTCATAGGTGCCGCCTGCCCCTATCTCCACTAGTTGTACCCACTACCCTCCCCATTCTAATTACAACATTTAATCATAATATGGTAGTTGGACTCCTAGTTGTCTTCATAGGTGTTGCCTGCTCTTATATCCGCTATTCGTACCCACTACCTTCCCCATTCGATCGGCTCCCTAACTCGTAGATACCCGTGTTGGTCCCATAGTGGGGTGTATCACTCCCTAAAGTGGCAACCCGATACCACTAAAGATGCACGACTTATACCTACATGATGCAACAACGTCTTACCTACCAGCCCGGGCCCACGCACGCGCATGACCCTGTTGGACTTGCGTTGCAACCGTTAACCCGTTTTGACCTCTTACAATCAAACTCAGTAAGCATGTCCCGTCCTCGATCTAGATCGAGCTCACTTACATACTAAATGGGTTACTGGTTGAAAAGGGTCCCCAAACTTGACACAAGCTTTCCACCTATGCTTGGTCCCCACTAGGATTTCCTACTTAACCGCCTCTTATTCATGTCTTCTTACTTGTTTCAACTTGGTTAAGTGTTTATAATTATTTCCCACATGTCACCCATGTTACCCACTTATCAAACCAACATGTGTTATTGGTTAAGCTGGTCATAACCCTATCCGCTTATCAAATAAATTTATATATTATTGGTTAAGCTGGTCTTAACCCTCTCCACTTATGTATTATTGGTTAAGTTGGTCTTAACCCTATCCACTTATCAGATCAACATGTATTATTGGTTAAGTTTGTCTTAACCCAATCCACTTATCAGATTAATATATATTATTGGTTAAGCTGGTCTTAACCCTGCCCACTTATCAAATCAATTTATATTATTGCTTAAGCTGGTCTTAACCCTACCTACTTATCAGATTATTGGTTAAGCTGGTCTTAACCCTATCCACTTATCATGTTTTATGTATCATATATATATATATGTATATCGTCTAACATGTTTTACTTAATTTATGATTAAGTACATCTTAGTTCACAAATACATTGGTTAGGAGAATAACTCCCTAAGTATCAACCACGAAGACCGAAATCAACATCAGATTGGTACTCAGAGAATTACTCAACTCAACCAAACTTATGTTCGTCAATCATATTCGTCTTTGATCAACATTAATTAATTATTAATGCACAGACCTCTCACATTAAGTCGATTGCTTGTGGCCACCAGATATGACAGGTGGTTCCGAGCAGACTTCCACCACAAGCCAGACTTAACCTCGTGTCTAAGCATCTTTTAATTATGCCTACGACCTCTCACATTTGACTGCCGTTTGCGGTTGTTGGATGTGTCGGACGGATCCGCGTAGTCTTATACTACAAACGAGTCTAACCTTGTGTCTTAGGCATTTATTACTCATTTAATTTATGCCTTTGACCTCTCACATTAGACTAATGTTTGTGGTTGCTGGATGTGTCGGGCGGTTTCGGGCAGTCTTATACCACAAACGAGTCTAACCTCATGTCTCAGGCATTTATTATTATACTTTATTGTTCAACCCCCGTTTTAATTAATATCCCTATTTCAAATTATCAATAACTTCCAAATCAATCTATGTCCATAATTGTCACCTAAATTATGTCCATAATTTCTATGCATATAAATTAGGCCAATTAATGTCTCAAATTTATTATATGTTTTTAAGCCATTTTATGCCAATTCACAATATTAATATTTAATATTTTCCCATTGCACCCCACGTTGTTCGTACGTGTAATACATATAATACGTAGGCTAGCAAATAGCCTAACTCACAAAAACATTACAACACGTAAAAATAGATCTAACTTGCAAATAAAAATAGGCTAGCATGGATCAAAACTTGCATGATTATAATTTATATCATCATAAATTTGCATAATCAATAAATTGCATTGGCAATAGGCATAATTTGCATAAACTACAAACTGACATGGATCAAATTATATAAGATATGATTTGCATAGATCTATACACATAAAGGTGAACTTGCATATATGAACATGGTTTTCGCATAGACTTGTATATGATCTGAATACAAACTTGTATTAAACTTGCATATGCAATTTAGACATGTAAATTAAAACTTACATATGATTCGCATACAATCTTACGTATAAACTAGCATATGATTCTCACCAAACTTATATATATACTTGCATATATAATTTAGACATGTAAATTAAGATTTACATTTACACTTGCATATGATTTAGACATGTAAGTGTCACAAAATGAATCAAATCTAGCATATGTGTTTAGACATATGAACCAACATCATAAATCAAACATGTAAACTAATATCACACATTTTACATACAAACTCGCATGTATATATATACTTGATTCACATACAAACTTGTGTATTATTCGCATACAGACTTGCATATAAACTGATGTCATAAAATGAATCAAGTTAAACATATGTGATTGGACATATGAAATAGATCTACTAACATAAGTTAACAAGGACATATGAAATAGATCTACTAACATAAGTTAACAAAACTGTCATATGTTCACAAACAAATGATAACAAAATTAAGTAACGTCACATGATTCAACAGGCATGTTCTTATAATCCAAATTATAACTCATCATAATTAATTTATTAATTATTTTGTAAAAGAAATTGTACTCACAAAGATGTGTTATAGAAGAGAATGATTCGTTTGTCTTTTGAATTAGAATTCAGACTTGCAATTCTCCAAGCTTTAGGAAGAAGAACTATTCTAGCAGCAGCAAGGTGGCCAAGAGACTCATTTAGTTTAGGTTTAGAGCTTGAGTCTATGCGTGCTTATATAGAAGTTTAAATCAACCTAAGCCATTAGATTTTCTAAGGAGCAATCACAACTGTCCAAAATAGATAGAGTTATCCAGAATTTCCACCTATGCCCTAGTGACTCAGCAACAGGTCAGGAAAGACTCCGCAACAGGTCAGGATCGTCACATACAGATCTGCCACGGGGGGTAGGTCGACCCCCAGGTCGATCCCTTAGTCGACCTGTGTAAGGGACGTCGACCCCATGGTCGACCCCCTGGTCGACCTGGCCTTGGGCGGGAGAAATCCCGCCCAGCCCGCTTCCCTGTTTGAATTTTGAATTTCGAATTTCGAATTTTTATTCTGAACTGTTTTAATTTATTTAAATTACTGAAACTTCTGAGGGCCATAACTTCCTCATACAAAGTCCGATTTACGAAAACTTGTACTCTATTCCAAGCAAAATTTCGAGATAAACGCAATGGCGTAACCTATTTCCCTTAATTATCACTTTAACAATTAAGTATTCTTTAATTCGTTAATTTTAATATTTAAAATTACGGGGTGTTACACCTCGCAAACCCCTTATAATGGTTTTCTTGGATCCATGGTAGTTAGACATACTCTAAGAGAAAGGATTTGAAGCATACAAGACCTTGACGAATAATTAAAAAGCATAAAGGTGAAAATGGGAAGGAAAGAAACCTTTCCCCATTCAGTTAGGTACTCCATTGGCAATAATGGAAGTTTACTTTGGGACGGATGACTTTACGTCCCTAATGATGAAGGGCTGAAGAAAGAAATTCTAGTGGAGTGCCATAGGTCAAAAATGATCATACACCCCAGTGGGGATAAAATGTACAAAGATATAAAGAGGAATCTCCATTGGAAAGGAATGAAAAAAGATGTAGCCGCGTTCGTGGCAAAATGTTTGACGTGCCAGAAAGTAAAAGCGGAGCAAGGGAAGCCCGAAGGGATATTACTACCTTTAGATATCCCCATGTGGAAGTGGGAACATATTTCCACGAACGTCATAGATAGAATTCGTAGAAGCCAAAATGGGAATGAGGTCATTTGGGTTATGGTAGATCGTTTAACCGAAAACGCCCATTTTATACCAGTCAACAAAACAAGGACTGCAGCCTCATTAGCCAGTTATATGTCAAAGAGATAATCAGACTACATGGTATCCCATTGAGTATTGTGAGTGATAGAGTCCCCTTTTCTCACAAGAGAATTTTGGAGAAGCATAAAAGCAACATTGGGAATGACCCTTAATCTAAGCACAGCCTATCATCCGCAGACTGACATCCAGACGCAAAGAGTGAACCGGATCTTGGAGGACTTACTCAGAGCTTGCATCATTGATTTTGGAGGAGTTTGGGAGCGACACCAACCGCTATTGAGTTCACCTACAATAATAGTGTTTAAATGACGATTGGTATGGCCCCTTTTGAAGCACTTTATGGGAGGCCATGCAAATAGCCAACTTGTTGGTGGGAAACTAATGACAAGGTTCTACTCAGACCAAACTTCGTCTGCGATTCCATAGAGAAGATATCCTTTATTAGGCAAAGGATGAAGGCAGCCCAAGACTGTCAAAAGTTGTATGCTAATGAGCGAAGGAGGGAACTTGAGATTAACATTGGAGACTTGGTATTCATAAAAGTATCCCCTCTCAAAAGGATTATTCGATTTGGGAAGACTGGTAAGTTGGCATCCAGATTTAAAGGACCTTTTCATGTCATCGAGAAGATAGGATCTTTGGCTTATGAGTGGATCTCCCAGAGCGTCGATCGGGAATCCATAATGTTTTTCATGCATCTCATCAAAGGAAATGCCTTCATAATTCTTCTATCAGACTCGAGCTTGATGAAGTTGGGGACATAGAAAAACTCGAGTTGGAGTCCATGGTGCCCCGTGCCACTACAAGGATTGTAGAGCACAGAATCAAGAGACTTCGCCACAAAACTGTTCTCCTTATCCTAGTATAATGGGGAAATGATCCTACGGGAAGAACATGGGAGACCGAGGATAAGATGAGACAGACTCACCAAGAACTTTTCTTGGGTAATTATTCCTCAAAATAACACTCGCTGATGCATCGTTAATGCTAGATTGGATGTTAGGAAATGGATGCAACACCATTGCATAAGTGCACTCATATAGAAATACATGTGTAATTAGGTTGTTTGCAGACATACTGCATCACTTATTACACCTACATGATAGGATTGAGCTCACTTTAGTAGGGTCTGCAGTTCATAATCACTATGAGTCATGGATGCTTGTGGATGAATTAAAATGACATGAATGTACAACATGGATGTTTCAAGCGAGTTGTGTTTTTCGCCCCTTCAAACAAATTTCAGGACGAAATCTAATTTAATGGGGGGAGAATGTAACATCCCATAAAATACATAAATATTAATAATAAATAAAATAAATAGTTTAATAATAAGGCTGGAAAATGAGATTTTGTGGCTTAGGGAATTTGGCTATGAAAAACTTTTATTTGGATTCATGGTGAAATTTTGAATTGTTTTCATATATAATATGCTGAAAACGGCAAATGTATGAAGAAGATGCAAACAAATGAATTTAGACAGTAAAACACAGAATATATATATATAATTATTTGTGTAATATATATATATATATATATATATATATATATACACACACACGCACATATGTCCAAAGTATATTTAAATATAAGAGGGAGAATTTGAAATTCAACTAAGGATAAGATTATAGGGACAGAGAATATTTTATATAAGGAATAAGATTAAGAAACAAAGCAACATATTAATTAATTTTCCACCTTAGCGCAACGTACGTTTATTGAGCGTCTTAGCGACCAGGGGGTTGACCACCCCCTTGAGAGGAGTGTCGACCGCCGGAAGTTGGGGAGCCCAATAAATCTATGTTGGTTAGGGTTTTCTAAGGGAATATGTATATATATATATATAAGGCATGGATTAAATCTGAGTAATCTAACGGTCTACACTCAAACGAGCAACTATATATAGATCCTCATATCACATAATAGAACCCTGGCCACTTTCTTATCCCTACCTCCATGCTGCCTTTCCACCATTGCTAAATTCCAGAAAAGGTTAGGAATTTCTTCTATTTCTCTAACCTTTATTCTTATCTTCTCTAATCTAAATTCATTTAGTTTTTAGTATGAACTCTAGAATTTAGTGTATATATATAAGATTCTAAAATATGCTTCTAACATATATATTAGGAGGATTGGAGCACATTTGTCGCGAAGATTAAGCATAGATCTAGATCTACTACAACAAGAGTCTTACTTGTTCTTCCTTAGATCTATGAGTGGAATATCTCGTTCTTAGGCATATTCTATTTTTTTTAATAGATTAACACGTTGATAGCAATGCCTAAGAGGATTAGCAAATCGATAACATCAATACAAAAAACCCAAACCCTCTAGTTTATATTCGCGTAAGAATTGTAATGTAACTTGGGTTTATGGGTTTGGATCTTAATATTGGATTGAGGATGAAAAGGTATGTTGTTACTATTGTTTTACTTTGTGTAATTCACCTTTATTAAACATTTGATTGTAACCTAAAAGGGTTTAAATTTGATTATTCCATGATTTGATTAAGTTTGGATTCTATTTTGAATCCAAATGTATTCATACTTGAAATATATCAAATGTAGATGTTTTTATGTGAATAGCACCAAAAAAGGGTGAATTAGATAAAGTGGAAATTATAAACACACATATATATTATATGTTTATGTAATGCTCTGCTTTTGATCCAGTATTGAAATCATTCCAACAAGCCTATGATACAAGTTGAAATTTGTATGTATGTATATTTTCCATTTACTGTCATTTATTATTTTGTTATTATGCCATCATGCCTCAATTGTAGCATTAATGATATGGAAAAACTAACTTGTATACTTTGATTTAGACAAATCGACAATTGTTATATCGTTTAACATTCTCTCATTCAAATGGACATTTACGTTATTTATGTCTAATTAATTATTTTACTTATATAAATGTATCAACGTAATTAACGTTATATAAATAGTGACATACAACACGAGGTTAATGAAACAACCCACCTCCGTTAAGGTCACTCACAAAGGGAATGCATTAACTTTGGTGAAGCATTTTAGGTAAAAGACACAGATAATTTACAAGACAGACATATAAACAGCAGAAAACTGAAATCATTTCATAAATAACATGGTTCCGTCAAAACATTACAAGCATTGTCTCAAAAACCAACTTCTAAATTATTACAATAAAACAGCTATCCTGATTTAAAACTCCAAGTATATAAAGAAGCATAAAATAGTAGTAAAGCAGCATAAATCCCCAATAAAAGTGTAACCACAGCCATATCCCAAGAAAAGAGAATCCAAGCAATACATCTACTCTCATCAAGCTGGAAAAGGTCTGCACTAAGCTGAAGTATTCCCTCCCTGCGGACCCGAGGGGGGGAACGGAAGAAAAAAAAGGCGAAAGAAAATGGGTCAGACATAAGCCTGTTAAGTCCAGTGATTATTCAGCATGTAAACAGGTAAAAGGATCATGACATGAATAAAATGAACATAGGACAATACCATAGCAATAAGATAACATAAGATAAGGCAAGATAAACTGAATATACTATCGCACTCATTTCTATTTCTCTACACCTACTAATGAATGTTTCAACTACCATCATGTGTTCATAACAAAGTGATCCCCTTTTCCGATCGGCTTCTACTCGCATGCATTTATTACTTGTGTAATTCTGCCCCGCTTTATTGTAGATAATTGTGCTGGTCCCGCCATAGGGTGTATCAATTACTATGGTGGTAACTCGACGCAAATTCTAGATGCAAATTGTATACTACGATGCCCAGTGCATGCTTTGTCCACTTCGGAGTACGTGCACACCCTTACTCCGCCGGAACCTACACTACTGCACCACCCACCGCTATTTTGACCACTTATAATCATCCCAATAATCGTGCCCCATCCTGCCTAGTTCAGGGTACCGTGATACATCTATGTGGGTTATTGCTGAAATGGGTTCCCGTTACTAGGGTTTCCTAATCAACATGTTATAGTTAAGTGTTCTCAAATTTACCTAACCCCACCCATCTATTTAACATGTTATATTCGTTAAGTGTTGCCTTAATTAACTTAACCCTACCATTCTTAGCCTGTCTGTTCCTTAGCTTTAATTCATTCATTAAAGCATTAACCTCTCACATTAGATCTATATTGTTGCGGTCGCTGGATGTGTCGGGCGGTTCCATGCAGTCTTACACCGCAAATCAATCTAACCTCGGGTTAGGCATGTTCATCTTTAGCCATTTTACATATTTGTCATATGTGTCCAAGTTTTATGTCAATATTTCCCAAGTGTTGTCAGTACAACTTTTATGCCACATTCACATGTTATACAAAATTTACTCAATTAAATTATACCCAATTTTCCCGTGTTATAATCGAACGTACGACGAGATTCAATCTAAGTTGCGAATGAACTTAGTATTCACAAAAGAAAAGGAAAAAAATAGAGAAGGAGCACAAGAATTGACATAAGGAAAAATAGGCATGTAAAGGTATACCCAATTCAAGAATCATGTTTCAACAGGCATGTTGTACATTAATAATAAGTGTGGGCAAACTAAGCAATTTACACCACAGGTATAAAGATTCAACAGGATTGGGCTTAAGAGAATCACTAATTTTGATGTATAACATGATAAGTCCGATTATATTTATCACAATAATCTCATAGGCATAGGATGTACAACATGATAAGTTTCAACATATCAATCACAACAGTCTCATAGGCATGATAGGTTCCATTATGTCAATCGCAACAGTCTCATAGGCATGATAGGTTTCATTATGTCAGTCACAACAGTCCCATAGGCATGATAGGTGTCATTACATCAATCACAATAGTCTCATAGGCATATACAATTCAGATTTGACATAAGGATAAGCATGAATTATAACTAGGCATAGTTCTAAATTCGATTATTACAGTCATGATTTCTACTAGATGTTTAAATCGAAATAATAGCTGAACTTATAGAAAAAGGATGGATCTTGTGTTCTGGGATCTGATTTTTAATTTGTTAAGCTAATCCTTTGATGTAGACTTTTGATTTGAAGTTCCTCTAATCGATTTCTAGTTTGGATTTGATTTTCTAGTTTGGAGAAGATGAAGGAGGCTAGGCTAGCATGTAGATAAACAACATGACGGCACCATAGTTTTAGGGTTATGAGGTTAGGGTTTAGGTTTAGCTACGTATATATATATGTCTAGGATTAATTCTAGCCTTTAGGTTAGTCTAGGAGAAATCAGAGCCATCCAAACCAAAGAGATGTGTCATCCAGCCAACCATAGCATGACAAATAAGCCCTAATACCTCAGAATTTGTCATCAGGCCAATCAGAGAAGGCCACATTGGCTCAGGGCTTTAAAAATTCATCACAGGAAGTGGATCTCAAAGGGGTCGATTCCCTACGGGGTGGTCGACACTTATTCGACACCCCTATAGAGGGTCGACACCTATGTCGACTCCCCCAGGGGGATCGACACCTCTGAGTGGGAAATTTCTGGCTCAACCCGCTCTGACCGAATTTCGGATTTTGAACAGTTTTGACTTTTAATTATTAATTTAATTTAATTTCTGTTTAAACTTGAAATCTTCTGAACTCCATAACTTTTTCATACGGAGTCCCATTCACGCAAACTCGGACTCTATCTCAAGAAGAATTCCGAGAAGAACGCAATGGCATAACCCATAATTCCTCTTCTAAAAATTAAGTATTCTTTAATTCGTTAATTCTAACATTCACAGAAAATACGTGGTGTTACATTCTCCCCTCCTTAAAGGATTTCGTCCCCGAAATCTCTAGGTTAAGAAGAATGTATCCAAACATCCAACTCCATCTACTCAACCATCAATCATAGGCATCCATTTTCCTTAAAAAGATTTCTGATGCTTTCATGATCATATGCATAGTGTGTGTGTATCTCCTTATCTAATGCAAAATCAGACGGTCTACTAATTCAATTAACCTCCTTAAGGCGAATCATGTCAATGCTATGAGTCCATTATGTATGCAATTATTCCTAATGGTTTTTTGTAACTTATACATGAGTGCACAATCATTCATACAAATGCAACGTCCACATGATAACACATCAAGTTTCAATCCATATATAAATACGACTGAGCCGATCTAGTACCTAGTGTGTGTATATGCATCCACGAGCAACCACTAACAACCACTTGCAACCATCAATCATAACATGTTTCAAATACATGTTTACATTCATTGGTTTCTACCTAAGGATCAAGAATAGGGCCGAGGAGATACTTAAGAGATAGATACAAGCATGCATAAATTTATGGAAAAAGAGATCAAGGATGTACCCTCAAAAAGAAAAGGGTAGTATGTGCATATCCTGTCTTCAGTCTCCGAAGTCGTGCCTCCTTCAGCGTCATTCCACTGTACTTTAACAAGTTTGACCTCATGATTGCGTAGATTTTTAACTTCTGTACCCAAGATAAGAGTTGGAACTCTTCTCACCGTTGCTTCTCGTTCCACTTCTATTTCCTCTAGTATGCTTGGCTCCACAACTTCCGCAGACTCATGTAAGCACGTTCGTAGATGATAGATATGAAAGACATTATGTAGTCCAGCCAATCTTTCGGGCAACTCTACTTTATAAGCCATCTTCCCAATCCTCTCAATGATAGGAAATGGACCTACAAATCTTGTTGCCAATTTTCCTATGGACCCAAAGCGAATGACATTCTTCAAAGGAGATACTTTAAGAAAAACTCTATCTCCAACCTCAAACTCAAGGTCGGTCCTTCTTTTATCAGCGTAGGACTTCTATCTATCTTGTGCGGTCTTCATTCGTCTTCGTATCAAGTCCAGCTTCTCTGATGTTTCTCTGATTATGTCAGACCCAATTACGAGCTTGTCTGTAGACTCCCACCAACAAGTTGGTGATCGGCATGGTCTCCCATACAAGGCCTCAAAGGGTGCCATGCCTATGGTGGCTTGGTAGCTATTGTTGTAGGCAAACTCCACCAAAGGAAGGTGGTCCTCCCATGTTCCACCAAAATAAAGAATGCACAATCTCAAGAGATATTTTAATACTCTGTTCACCCTTTCCGTCTGACCATCGTTTTGAGGGTGATAGGCAGTGCTTAATCATAGCTGTGTGCCAATAGCCTCTTGCAAACTCTTCCAAAACTCGCTTGTAAAAATAGGGTCTCGATCACTTACTATGCTAGAGGGTACTCCATGCAGTCGAACTACCTTTTTAAGATAAATGGATGCTAATGATGAGGCAGTCCTCCTACTCTTAACAGGTATAAAGTGAGCGCTTTTAGTGAGCCTGCCCACTATTACCCAAATACTAGTATTCCCCCTTCTTGACCTAGGCAACCCATCAATAAATTCCATCGAAATGATATCCCATTTCCATTGTGGGACCTCTAGAGGATGAAGCAGACCACCAGGCTTCTTCTTCTCTGCCTTGACTTGCTGGCATATCGAGCATTTGGTGACAAACTGAGCTACATCCTTCTTCATGCCATTCCAAAAGAAAACCCTTTTTATATCTTTATACATCTTGTCCGCACCTGGTGTATGGTCAACTTAGAATGGTGTGCTTCTTCGAGAATAGTTTTCACCAAATCCCTTGCTTGTGGGACGCATAGTCTTCCATCCCATCTCAACCAACCCTTATCATCGATGGAGTATCTATTGAGGTGACTAGAAGTCTCACCTCTAATTAGCTTATCCATCACATCCACTAGCTGAGGGTCTTCACATTGTGCGGTTCCTATTGAGTCCAAAAGAGTAGGGCCGCACCTCTAGCGAAGCTAATAAACCAGGTACAAATTCAATGGAGGGTCTAAAGTCAAATTTTGCCATGTACTCCAAGCTTTGCCTTTCTACAAAGAGAGGACTTAAGGTCATATTTTTTTTACTTAAGGCGTCCTCTAACACATTGCCTTGCCAGGGGTATAAGAAATCTCAAAATCGTATGAGGCAGGAAATTCCATCCACCTCTGTTGTCTTAAGTTAAGATCTTTCTATGAGAAAAGATACATTAATGATTTATGTTCAGTAAACAATTCAAACCTTTCACCTAGTAGGTAATGACGCCATGACTTCAGAGCGAAAACAATGGCAGCTAGTTCTAAATCATGAGTTGGGTAGTTTTTCTCATGTACCTTCAACTACCTTCCCCCATAACAAACTACCTTGCCTTCTTGCATCAAGACAGCGCCTAGTCCGGTACCGCATGCGTTTGTGTATACTGTAAACATCTTACTCCGATCAGGCAATGTTAGAACCGGGGCTGTTCTTAGAGCCCTTTTCAATCGTTGGAAAGCAACATCATAATCCAAATCCCTGGCAAAAGTTAGGTTCTTCTTGGTCAACTAGTAAGCGGGGCTGAGATCTTCGCAAAGTCCTTAATGAACTTTTTGTAAAAGCCCGCTAGCCCAAGAAAACTTCGTACTTCGGTTGCATTCCGTGGAATCTTCCAATCTTGCACCACAACTACTTTTGCGGGATCCACAGCTATTCCCTCTTTGGACACCACTTGTCCAAGAAACCTTACTTCTTCTATCTAAAAATGGCATTTGGAGAATTTTGCTTTCAGTTGATGTGCACGAAGAGTATCCATAACTTCCCTTAAATGAAAAGCATGTTCATCCTCACTTTTTGAGAAAATCAAAATGTCATCCACAAAGACCACTACAAATTTATTAAGGAATTCTCCGAACACCCTGCTCATCAAGTGCACGAAGTAGGCGGGTGCGTTTGTCAAGCCAAAAGGCATGACAAGCCATTCGAAGAAACCATCCGAGGTCCTGAACGCAGTCTTATCTATGCTGTCTTCAGCCACTTTTAGCTGATGAAATCCGGTGGCCAGATCTAGTTGGGAGAAAACTGAGGCACATACGAGCTAGTCGAACAAGCCGTCTATTCTAGGAAGTGGGTGCCCATTCTTCTTGATCAGCTTGTTTCGCTCCCTATAGTCCACGCACAGGCGAAGTGAACCATCCACTTTGGTTTCAAACACCACTGGAGCACCCCATTCAGAAATACTCTGCCTTATGAACCCCTTTTCAAGAAACTCTTTAACTTGCTTGCTAAGCTCTTTCCTTTCCCTTGGAGCCATGTGTCTAACAGGTAAAGCAACAGGTTTTGCATTATCAACAAGGTATATGCGGAAGTCTATCTCTCGCTTTGGAGGTAAATCCTCCACCTCTTCAAAGACATCCGAGTATTCACGGGTTACTCTAACAGATTTCAAGTTTTAAACAGATGCATCAAGAGATTCTAGATAGCTAAGCATAACAGAATTCATGGGATTACAAGAGATTTTGAGAGTGTTACTGAGGAGAGTCATAAGTCTAACCACTCTCTTTTCACAATGGAGGATGGCATCATTACTGAATAACCAATCCATGCCTAGAATCAACCCACAGCTCGTGAAACCCAAAACATAAGCATTACATTAAACCCAACGCTTAGTATAGAAATTTCCAAATCTAAACAAATCATTGATAAATAGGCCCAACCCCTAATTTGATTTGAAACAACCATGGGATCCTCTACTATACTAGTATCTAGGTGCAGAGATTCAACTAAAGCAGTAGATATAAAAGAGTGTGATGCGCCAGAATCAAAAAGAGTACGAATTGGATGATCGGAAAGATAAACTAAACTCTCAACAAAAATATTTCTACCACTTTCTTGCGGAGGTGCCATGAGAGCGTGAATCTGCCCTCCAAAAGTAGATCCAGTCCTCTGCCCTTGCCTTTTTGGGCAATCCTTAGCCATATGTCCTGTCTCACCGCATTGAAAACAACCACCCATCTTCCTCTTCTTCTTCCTGCAGTCTTTAATCAGATGTCCAGGTATTCCACAAAATTTACACTTCCTCTCATCACGGGGTTTGTTATTCTTCCCGCCTTTCTTGGAATCCGTCTTCTTATTCTACGATCCCTCCACTTTCTTGTCTAGAGGTTCTTCCACCTTTGCCTCTTTCTTTCCATTCTTTTCTTCCTCCTGTAACAGTGCCATGTCCACCGGTCTCTCAAAAGTCGCGCCTATAGGTATAAGGGACATAGCTAGGCTGTGTAGTGGCTCGTTCAACCCTTTCACGAAACGGAGAGCCATTTTATGTGGAGTGTTTACTAACTCCAGTCCGAATCTAGCCAGCTGGTTGAATTGGTTAACGTATTCCTTAACCGATAGGCTTCCCTGTTTGAGTGCTAAGAACTTCTCCATTTGTACGCTTCGTTCATCTTTGCGAGAGGAACTTCATTTCAAGCCTCCTTCTGAAATCCTCCCAAGTTTCAACTGGTCTCTCCGCATTAGTAACTTCCCACTAGTAAGAGGCTTCATCCTTAAGTAACCATACAACCAATTGTATCTTCTGCCTATCGTCCACTTCGAAGATAACAAACAAATCTTATGTTTCCTTGAGCCAGTTCCTAGCTTCTACAAATGACTCAGTCCCATTAAAGTTCTTTCCACCCATAGCTCAAAAGTCTTTACATATTTTCGTGAAAGAATTCACACGCGGAGGAGGAGGAGGAATGACTGCAGTTGGGGAGGAGGAACGTTTGTTAGGCCTACGCCATTAGCCCTAGCCTCCAGATATCTTCTGAACCTGCCAGTTATCGGTACGCCATCGGGAAGATTGAGATCCCCAGACATGCTGAAACGAAAAGAAAAGGTTCAAAACAAAGGTTAGAAAGATAGTGCATATGGCTTTGGGGATCATGCCTTTAAAATAAAACAACACTTTTTCTTGAAAATGCTTCTTTAAATTTCTTTTTGAAAAAAAAAACAGTTTCCAAAAAACTTTTATCTATTCGGGTAAACCATCGCTCTGATACCAAGTGAAACACCCCACCTCCGTTAAGGTCACTCACAAAGGGAATGCATTAACTTTGGTGAACCATTTTAGGCAAAAGATACGGATAATTTACAAGGCAGACATATAAACAGCGGAAAACTGAAATCATTTCATAAATAGTGTGGTTCAGTCAAAACATTACAAGCATTGTCTCAAAAACCGAATTCTAAATTATTACAATAAAACATCTGTTTTGATTTTAAATTTCAAATACATAAAGAAGCATAAAACAGTAGTAAAGCAGCATAAATCCCCAATAAAATGTAACCACGGCCATATCCCAAGAAAAGAGAATCCAAGCAATACATCTACTCTCTTCAAGCTGGAAAAGATCTGCACTTAGCTGAAGTATTCCCTCCCTGTGGACCTGAGGGGGGAACGGAAGAAAAGAAGGCGAAAGAAAACGGGTCAGACATAAGCCTGGTAAGTCCACTGATTATTCGGCATGTAAACAGGTAAAAGGATCATGACATGAATAAACTGAACATAGGACAATATCATAGCAATAAGATAACATAAGATAAGGCAAGATAAACTGAATATACTATCGCACTCATTTCCATTTCTCTGCACCTAATAACGAATGTTTCAACTACCATCATGTGTTCATAACAAAGTGATCCCTTTTTCCGATCGGCTTGTACTCCCATGCATTTATTACTTGTGTCATCTGGCCCAGCTTGATTGTAGATACTATACTGGTCCCGCAATAGGGTGTATCAATTCCTATGTTGGCAACCCGACACAAATTCTTGATGCACAGTGTATACTACTGATGCCCAGTGCCTGCTTTGTCCACTCCGTAGTACGTGCACGCCTATACTCTGCCGGAACCTACACTACTGCACCATCCGCCGCTATTTTGATTGCTTATAATCAGCCCAGTAATCATGCCCCACCTTGCCTAGATAAGGGTGCCGTGAAATATCTATATGGGTTGCTATTGAAATGGGTCCCCATTACTAGGGTTTCCTAATCAACATGTTATAACGGTTAAGTGTTCTCAAATTTACCTAACCCTACCCATCTGTTTAACATGTTATATTGGTTAAATGTTGCCTTAATTAACTTAACCCTACCATTCTTAGCATGCCTGTTCCTTAGCTTTAATTCATTCATTAAAGCAACAATCTCTAACATTAGATCTATATTGTTGCGGTCGCTAGATGTGTCAGGCGGTTCCGGGCAGTCTTACACCGCAACTCAATCTAACCTTGGGTTTTTGGGCTTAATGCGCTAACCTCTCACATTAGATCTATATTGTTGCGGTCGCGGGATGTGTCGGGTGGTTCCGGGCAGTCTTACACTTTAACTCAATCTAACCTCAGGTTAGGCATGTTCATCTTTAGCCATTTTACATATTTGTCATATGTGTCCAAGTTTTATGTCAATATTTCCCAAGTGTAGTCAGTACAAGTTTTATGCCACATTCACATGCTCTGCCAAAATTTACTCAGTTAAATTATACCCAATCTTCCCGCGTTATAATCGCATGTACGACGAGATTCAATCTAAGTTCCAAATGAACTTAGTATTCACAAAAGAAAAGGAAAAAAATAGAGAAGGAGCATAAGAATTGACATAAGGAAAAATAGGCATGTAAAGGTATACCCAATTCAAGAATCATGTTTCAACAGGCATGTTGTACATTAATAATAAGTGTGTGCAAGCTAAGCAATTTACACCATAGGTATAAAGATTAGATAGGAGTGGACTTAAGAGAATCACTAATTTTGATGTACAACATGACAAGTCCCATTATATCAATCACAAAATCTTATAGGCATAGGATGTACAACATGATAGGTTCCATCATATCAATCACAACAGTCTCATAGGCATGATAGGTTCCATTATGTCAATCACAACAGTCTCATAGGCATGATAGGTTTCATTATGTCAGTCGCAACAGTCCCATAGGCATGATAGGTGTCATTACATCAATCACAATAGTCTCATAGGCATAGGCAATATAGATTTGACAAAAGAGCAAGCATGAATTAGAATTAGGCATAGTTCTAAATCTGATTATTAAAGTCATGATTTCTATTAGGTGTTTAAATCGGAATAATAACTAAACTTACAGAAAAAGGATGGATCTTTTATTCTGGGATCTAATTTCTGAATTTATTAAGCTAATCCTTTGATGTAGACTTTTGATTTTAAGTTCTTCTAATCGATTTCTTGTTTGGAGAAGATGAAGGAGGCTAGGCTAGCTTGTAGATGAACAGCATGACGACGCCATAGTTTTAGGGTTATGAGGTTAGGGTTTAGCTACGTATATATAGATGTCTAGGATTAATTCTAGCCTTTAGATTAGTCTAGGATAAATCAGAGCAATCCAAACCAAAGAGATGTGTCATCAAGCCAACCACAGGATGACACATAAGCCCTAATACCTCAGAATTTGTCATCAGGCCAATCATAGAAGGCCACATCAGCTCAAGGCTATAAAAATTCATCATAGGAATTGGGATCTCAAAGGGGTCGACTCCCTACTGGGGGGGTTGACACATATGTCGACTCCCTCTGGGGGGGGTCGACACCTCTAAGCGGGAAATTTCCCGCTCAGCCCACTTTGACCGAATTTCGAATTTTGAACAGTATAGACTTTTAATTATTATGTTAATTTTTTTTTTGTTTAAACATCAAATCTTCTAAACTCCATAACTTCTTCATACGGAGTTCAATTCACGCAAACTTGGACTCTATCTCAAGAAGAATTCTGAGGCGAACGCAATGGCGTAACCCGTAATTCCACTTCTAAAAATTGAGTATTCTTTAATTCGTTAATTTTAACATTCACAGAAAATACGGGGTGTTTGCCCGAGAACGACCAACAAATCCAATAACCACAAGTTGGCCCAACTAATGTGAGAGCTCTAGATGCCATGGGCCATTCAAATTTAGAACACTAGTCTTGAGGTTAAACCAACTTGCAGCAGAAGCCTGCCTGGAACTGCCCAGCAAATCCAGCATCTACAGGTATTCGGTTTAATGTGAAAGGTCTAGTGTGTATATATATAACTATATATATATATAAGTATATTATTTCTGAAAATAAGCAGGTTAACTATACCTTGAGAAGTTCTTAAGTGGATGACACTCTTCTTATCTAATTTGGGTCTTAAGTGGTTAGGACTAGGATTCCTCCGAAGGTTTATTACTTAGACAGAACCAAAGTTATGGTACCCACCCTTACAAGATTCGAAGTAAGTCTATGGGTCTTCCTTCCCTAAAAGTGGTTAAGCATAAGCGGTAATGGATTAAGGTATTTCACGTGGGATGTCCACTTCCTCTAGAAGCTTGTAAGTGCTCAACTAGGGATAGACTTGGTATATAAAAGATATTTGGCCATTGCATGCTCACTAACTTTCAAAGTGAAGTCTTAAGCGACATAGGTGTTCTACAGTAATATCAGTTAAGTAGTAATGTTCGCAATACTACTTCTCATACTACAATTGAGAATATAGACTTTAAGAACGTTGACGTAATAGGATAGGTTCTTAAAGGGCTAGGGTCCACCTCAGGATTATAAAAGATCATAAGAATCCACCTTTAATAGGACCATAAGCAATCGAGAATGCCGAGCTCATTGCGTGTTTACCCAAAAATCACCAATAAGCAATGACTTGGATATCCACCTCATTGGTTGGATACTTGGTGTTTGTGTGAATGTTATGTGTTGCATAGACATACCTTGACATACGTAACCTGCTAAAAATATAGGGTATGGACTTTAAGTAAACACCATATTTCAGTCATACAAAAATTTATGTTCTGACCCCATCTCCTTAACATATCGAACAGGTTAGTAGATGGGGTAGAATTATGGACGAAGATATGATGGGAGCTGAAGACGAAGTCATTATGTTATTATTAGTAGATATTTCTGTACTTCTTATGGAAACATTTGTGAATGAGTTTATTTGATGTACCCATGGAACAGATGTAACGTTGACTGTTGTATTTATGTGATTTTTAAATATGTGGTACATCTTATTTTAGTATTATATTTTCTCTTTCTGTTATGTGAGATTTCCATTCGAAGTATATGTTTATATTATCTGTGCAAATGAAATTCCTCAGAGGAACCAACAACCCGTTTAGAATGACTCTAAGTTTCAATGAGCCTTTCATGGTCAAAATTTAGGCCCATTTCGGGCGGGTTTACAATTTCTCTAGATGGTTGAGTAAATTTTGAAAGGCCATGACACTGCCAGGTGTCTAGGCGAAGTTTTGTTTCCCTCTCTTGATCAATTCAATGAAAGGCAAACCCTTATCAGTTAATTTAGATATGAATTGACCCATGGCGACAACCTTTCCTGACAAACTCTACATGTTCCCAATCGCTCTAGGTTCCTGGACTCCCTTGATGGCTAAAATCTGGTCGGGATTGATGTCGATCCCTCAGAATCTAACTACGAAACCCAAAAACTTCCCTGATGCTACTTCGAAAGAACACTTCGAGGGATTGAGCTTCATCCCATATCTTAAGAAAATGCTGAACATCACTGATAGATCCCTAACGTGATTAGACGATTTCCTGGACTTCATGTAACAACCCGAATTTTTATAACATGTTAAAGTCGTAAATCAAGGCAGAATTAAATTTTAAAATAGGAATCAGGGGAAACGGGTGGCCCCACTGTGTTCGTCTCGGAATTCTGCATGAAATCGAGTCCGAGTTTTCAAAAATCGGAGTTCGTATGACCAAGTTATGACCCTCAGAAGTTTCAGGAATTTAAATAAAATAAAACCGCTCCAAAATAAAGCCAGAAATTCGAAATTCGAACCCAGAGAAGGCTGGCGGGAAAATTTCGGCCCATGTACCCAGGTCGACTGGGGTGTTGAACCCCCCCCCCCCCAGGCCAGGTCGACTGGGGAGTTGACTGGGGTGTCGACCTCCCCATGACCAGGTCAACTGGGGAGTCGACCTGGGGGTCGACCTGCCTCCCGAACCCACTTCTTGAACCAGATTCATCCTGATGTATTTAGACTCGTTTTCTATCCAGATTCGTCTGCCTAATCCTATATAAACTCACCCCTAGCCTCATTCTCTCCACACCATTTCATTATGTCCTTCTGCTGCTTCTGAGATAATCTAAATAATAAGAAAATAAAGGAAGAAAAAGGACTGCTCCTTCTCCATCAAGACTACGCTTAGTGATTTGCAAATTGGGGGATTTCAATTAGAACACGGTCAATCAAATAGAGATTCAGCAATCAAATTCTGCTTTCTAATTCTCGATCCACGCACTGTAAGTTCAAGTTACTTTAAGATAAAAGCTGTAAACGTAATATCCATGTTGTAAATTGGAATTGGATCTATGTATGGTAATTGATTTGTATCTATTCATGTTCATCTTGGATCTTGACTTTCGTGAATATTGCTTTGGACCTATTCATGTTGTAAATCAAACTCTCTCGTGTCTATAACCTTAACATGCCTATGACGTTGAAACTATTGTTCATGGCCAATGAATATGACTGTGAACATAAAAACTACGCCTATGCCTATGACTAAGAACATAAGACTATGCCTATGACTGTGAACATACGACTATGCCTATAACTGTGAACATAAGACTATGCCTATGCCGGTGAACATAAGACTATTGCCTATGACTATGGCAAGGACAATGGTGGCTAATCACCTATGACTCTTGACTATGTGAATTATTACCTATGAGTATGAACATAAGGCTATTATCTATGACCATGACTTTGAAACTATTGCAGTTAATTGCCTATGACTATTAGGGTAGTTGCCTAGAACTCTTTTGGGATAATTATCCATGACTATTGTACAACTATTGTGGTTAATTGACTATTATAGTTGATTGCTCATAACACTATAGTTGAAACCCATATTGAACACCGAATTGGCATTTAGTCGGATCCCATACATAGGGAGTGACTTGCCTAGTTTATTCGTTATTATGTACACCAAAAACCATTGACCCATTATCCTTGTATTTGGCTTGCTTGTGCATGCCTATTCTTGTATGTCAAGTTTTTATCTGGACTATCACCTTATTTTGCTAGATTTGAAAACCCTGTAAATTTCTATATGCCAGCGATGTTGTAACCGATTCCCTTTATCTCTAGATTTAGATTTCCTTGTAATTTAGATTGATTAATGTTTACGTGCGATGGGAATACGATTTGGGTAGATTAGGAAAAACATGAATTGGTTATGAACATGAATTATGAACTTGATAATAGGCAAAACATGAAACATCAACATCGTTATAACTTGAATCTGGATGTGGGCATGAAACTTATCCTTGAAACTTGAGACGAACTTGACATGAAACTTGAACATGGTCATGACACTAGAATGAACTTGAAAATGGCCAACTCAAGGTTGGATTGAGTTTATAGTGTAAATCTGCCCGCAACTGCCCGACAAATCCAGTTACTGCAAACAATAGGATCCAATGTGGGTAGTTGGTCATATCGCGCTTGAAACCAGAGGTCAGACTGAGTTGTGGTGTAAATCTGCTCGGAACCGCTCGGCATATCCAATGACCACAACAACAGGTCTAATGTGAGAGGTTAGGGTGCATTAATGAATTAATGCCATATGATAGGGTTAATTCATGAACATGAAAACAACACTTAACCAACTTGAAATATGATTGGTAGGGTTAGGTCATGAACTTGAATGACAACACCTAACCAACTTAACACGTAAATGGTAGGGCTAAGTCACGAACTTAAATGACAACACTTAGCCAACTTGATATGCTAGACTGATGGGGTTAAGTCTCGAATTTAAATGACAACACTTAACCTACTAGACGGAAACCCTAGTTACGCGATCCGTTTCAGCAGTAACCCACTATATGTATCACGGTACCCTAGAACTAGGCAGGGTAGGGCACGATTACTGGGCTGATTGTAAGCGACCAGAACGACGGCTATGTGGGTGCGCTAGTGTAGGTTCTAACGGAGTGCGGGCATGCACACACTCCGAAGCAGAAAAAGCAGGCATTGGGCATCAGTAGGTTTATCTGTGCATTCTTGATTCGTGTCGGTGGTTGGCACCATAGGGCTTGATACACCCTATGGTGGACCTAGCACAGGTGACTACATTCGTGATAGGGCCGTATGACACAGAAACACAACAAGCTAGAACTTGTAGGGAGCCGACCGATTAGTGGATCGTTCTGTTGGACCTGGTAATGGGTCGTTCACGATTTTGGGCCAAGGGATCATTTTATGATTAATACTCGACATGGGTTGGGCTAATAGTACAGTTGGTGCAGCGGACCTTGAACAGGCGATGCTATACTTGACCTATACTTGATTCATCATGTTATCTTAGTCTATCTTATCCATCTTGACATCATATTTATGTTTACTTTCTGTTTATACATGTCATGTTACCTTTACCTGTTTCTATGCTGAAAGTGACTTGGACTTACCAGTCTTCATGACTGACACGTTTTCTTTCGCCTCGTTTTCTTCCGTTTCCCCCCTCCCCCGGGTTCTCAGGGTGGAAACTCTAGCACTTAGCTTGGATTCTGCTTGCTTTCCGTCAGCTCATGTACGGTTTGGTCTTAAGCTATACTATGGATGCACGTCTGCTATTTTTTGGGAATAAATTACTTTTGTTATTTTAAGTTTATGCTTCTTTATTTAGAACTTGATGTAATGGAATAATGGCAAATTGTACTTTGGATATATGAGGTTTTGACTCTTTTCTTGAAAGTATAAGAATTGGTTTTTAATTTCTACTACTGCTTTATTTATGTTCTGTCTTGTCATATAAGATATCTCTGTGTATGTTTACATAGATAATGCTCCACCAAAACTAGTGCATTCCCTTTGTGAGTGACCCTAGCGGAGGTGTGTTGTTACACTTGTTATCAGAGCAGAAGGTTACCAGACTGGGCAAAAGTTTTTAAAAACCTTCTGAAACTATTTTCAAAACCGTTTATAAAGAAGCATTTTTCAAGAAAAGTTTATTTTGAAAAGGTTATTCCCCAAAAGCCATTAGCACTTTCCTTTGTTTCCTCGTTTGAATCTCTATCTTTTCGTTTTTCAGCATGTATGGGAATCTTAACTTTCCAGAGGGCGTGCCAATACCTGGCTGGTTCAGGATGTACTTAGAGGCTTGGGCCAACGATGCAGGCCCAGCAGATATTCCACCTCCAGCTGCAGCGATTCCTCCTCATCCTCCTCCTCATGGAAATTCTTTCACAAAGACGTGTAGAGACTTCAAGGCTATGGGTGGAAAGGACTTCTATGGGACTGAATCCTTTGTGGAAGCAAGGAACTGGCTGAAGGAGACCGAAGATTTGTTCGTCATCTTCGAAGTTGACGACAGGCAAAAGATACAGCTAGCGGTGTGTTTGCTTAAAGATGAAGCTTCGTACTGGTGGGAGATTACCCATGCTGAGAGGCCAGTGGAAACTTGGGAAGACCTCCGGATGAGATTTGAGATGAAATTTCTCTCCCAAGCTGAAAGAAGCCTACAGATGGAGAATTTCCAAACTCTTAAGCAAGGAAACATGTCGATCAGGGAGTACGTCAATCAGTTTAATCAGCTGGCCAGATTTGGATTGGATTTAGTGAACACCCAACACAAGAAGGCTCTTCGCTTCGTCAGAGGTTTGAATGAGCCACTACACAGCCTTGCTATGACTCATGTACCCATGAGGGCGACCTTTGAGAGCTTGGTGGATATGGCCCTACTTCATGAAGAAGACGAGAATGGCAAGAAGGAGGTCAAGGCGAATGATTCTCAAAACAAGAAGAAAGACTCCGAGAAAGGAGGCAAGAACAACAACGACAATAAGGATAACAAGACACACAAGAAAAGAAAATTTTATTTCTGTGGTATTGAGGGGCATATAGTCCAGGATTGTAGAAAGAAGAAGACGAAGATGGGAGCATGCTTTCAGTGTGGTGAAACTGGACATCTCAGCAAGAACTTCCCTAAGAAGCAAGGGCAAGCCCCACAAGCAGGACCTTCTGGGGGTACATCTTTAACTTCTCCTCCATGATGCTTTGTTTTATCTTGTATATCTTTTCGATCCTATCTTGAGAACCTTAGGAAGAACCCTATGAATGTAAACATGTATTTGAAACATGTTATGGTTGATGTTTGCAAATGGTTGCAAGTGGTCGCATGTGGTTGCTCGTGGTTGCATAACACACATAAGGCACTAGATCGGCTCAGACATGTTTTCATATTGCATATGCACGAGTGTTTATACTTGTTTATGGATGAAATTGAATGTGTTATCATGTTGATGTTGCATATGGATGAATATTTGTGCACACATATAGTGATTATGTGACTAGGATTATTTGCATACATGTTGGATTCATGACACTAAACATATTTTGCATTAAGAAGATCAAACAGGCCTGATCATTTGCATTAGATAAGGAACATATACACACACTTTCTGCATATGTTCATATAGAATTAGAAATCTTTTAAGGACAATGATTGCTCGTGAATGATGGTTGAGTAGATGGATGATTGGATGGTAGGATATATTCTTCCTAACTTGAAGATTTCGAGGACGAAATCCTTTAAGGAGGGGAGAATGTAACATCCCGAATTTTTATAACAGGTTAAAGTCATAAATCAAGGCAGAATTAAATTTTAAAATAGGAATCAGGGGAAACGGGTTGCTCCATTGTGTTCGTCTCGGAATTCTACATGAAATCGAGTCCGAGTTTTCGAAAATCGAAGTTCGTATGACCAAGTTATGACCCTCAGAAGTTTCAGGAATTTAAATAAAATAAAATAAAACAGCTCGAAATTAAAGCCAGAAATTCGAAATTCGAAATTCGAACCCAGAGAAGGCTGGCGGGAAAATTCCCGCCCATGTACCCAGGTCGACTGGGGTGTCGACCCCCCCCCCAGCCAGGTCGACTGGGGTGTCGGCCTCCCCATGACCAGGTCGACTGGGGAGTCGACCTGGGGGTCGACCTGCCTCCCGAACCCACTTCTTGAACCAGATGCATCGTGATGTATTTAGACTCGTTTTCTATTCAGATTCGTCTGCCTAATCCTATATAAACTCACCCCTAGCCTCATTCTCTCCACACCATTTCATTCTGTCCTTATGCTGCTTCTGAGATAATCTAAATAATAAGAAGAAGAAAAAAGGAAGAAAAAGGACTGCTCCTTCTCCATCAAGACTACGCTTAGAGATTTGCAAATTGGGGGATTTCAATTAGAACACGATCAATCAAATAGAGATTCAGCAATCAAATTCTGCTTTCTGATTCTCGATCCACGCACTGTAAGTTCAAGTTACTTTTAGATAAAAGCTGTAAACGTAATATCCATGTTGTAAATTGGAATTGGATCTATGTATGGTAATTGATTCGTATCTATTCTTGTTCATCTTGGATCTTCACTTTCGTGAATATTGCTTTGGACCTATTCATGTTGTAAATCAAACTCTCTCGTGTCTATAACCTTAACATGCCTATGACGTTGAAACTATTGTTAATGGCCAAGGACTATGACTGTGAACATAAAACTACACCTATGCCTATGACTGAGAACGTTAAACTATGCCTATGACTGTGAACATACGACTATGCCTATGACTGTGAACATAAGACTATGCCTATGCATATGACGGTGAACATAAGACTATTGCCTATGACTATGACAAGGACAATGGTGGTTAATCACCTATGACTCTTGACTGTGAGAATTATTACCTATGATTATGAACATAAGGCTATTATCTATGACCATGACTTTGAAACTATTGCAGTTAATTGCCTATGACTATTAGGGTAGTTGTTTACAACTCTTTTGGGATAATTATCCATGACTATTGTATAACTATTGTGGTTAATTGAATATTATAGTTGATTTCTCATAACACTATAGTTGAAACCCATGTTTAACACCGAATTGGCATTTAGTTGGATCCCGTACCTAGGGAGTGACTTGCTTAGTTTATTCGTTATTATGTACACCAAAAACCATTGACCCATTATCCTTGTATTTGGCTTGCTTGTGCATGCCTATTCTTGTATGTCAAGTTTTTATCTGGACTATCGCCTTATTTTGCTAGATTTGAAAACCACGTAAATTTCTATATGCCAGCGATGTTGTAACCGATTATCTCAAGTTATGCCTGTCATGTAATCTCTTTTATCGCTTTATGCTTGTCCCTTCTGCCTATCATAGTTTTGATGTTATTCCCTCTATCTCTAGATTTAGATTTGCTCGTAATTTAGATCGATTAACGTTTCCGTGTGATGGGAATACGATTTGGGTAGATTAGGCAAAACATGCATTGGTTATGAATATGAATTATGAACTTGATAATAGGAAAAACTTGAAACATGAACATTGTTATAACTTGAATCTGGATGTGGGCATGAAACTTATCCTTAAAACTTGAGACGAACTTGACATGAAACTTGAACATGGTCATGACACTAGAATGAACTTGAAAATGGCCAACTCGAGGTTAGGTTGAGTTTGCAGTGTAAATCTGCCTGGAACCGCCCAGCAAATCCAGTTACTGCAAAAAAATAGGATCCAATGTGGGTAGTTGGTCATATCGCGCTTGAAATCCAGGGTCAGACTGAGTTGTGGTGTAAATCTACCCGGAAACGCCCGGCATATCCAGTGACCACAACAACAGGTCTGATGTGAGAGGTTAGGGTGCATTAATGAATTAATGCCACATGATAGGGTTAAGTCATGAACATGAAAGACAACACTTAACCCACTTGAAATATGATTGGTAGGGTTAGGTCATGAACTAGAACGACAACACCTAACCAATTTAACACGTGAATGGTAGGGCTAAGTCACGAACTTAAATGACAACACTTATCCAACTTGATATGCTAGACTGATGGGGTTAAGTCTCGAATTTAAATGACAACACTTAACCTACTAGACGGAAGCCCTAGTTACGCGGTCCGTTTCAGCAGTAACCCACTAGATGTATCACGGTACCCTTGAACTAGGCAGGGTGGGGCACGATTACTGGGCTGATTGTAAGCGACCAGAACGACGGCTGTGTGGGTGCGCCAGTGTAGGTTCTAACGGAGTGCGGGCGTGCACACACTCCGGAGCAGAAAAAGCAGGCATTGGGCATCAGTAGGTTTATCTGTGCATTCTTGATTCGTGTCGGTGGTTGGCACCATAGCGCTCGATACACCCTATGGTGGACCTAGCATAGGTGACTACATTCGTGATAGGGCCGTGTGATACAGAAACACAACGAGCTAGAACTTGTAGGGAGCTGATCGATTTTTGGATCGTTCCGTTGGACCTGGTAATGGGTCGTTCACGATTTTGGTCCAAGGGATCATTTTATGATTAATACTCGACATGGGTTGGGCTAATAGTACAGTTGGTGCAGCGGACCTTGAACAAGCGATGCTATACTTGACCTATACTTGATTCATCATGTTATCTTAGTCTATCTTATCCATCTTGACATCATATTTATGTTACTTTCAGTTTATACATGTCATGTTACCTTTACCTGTTTTTATGCTGAAAGTCACTTGGACTTACCAGTCTTTATGACTGACCCGTTTTCTTTCGCCTCTTTTTCTTCCGTTTCCCCCTAGGTTCTCAGGGAGGAAACTCTAGCACTTAGCTTGGATTCTGCTTTCTTTCCGTTAGCTCATGTACAGTTTGGTCTTGAGCTATGCTATGGCTGCACGTCTGCTATTTTTAGGGAATAATTTACTTTTGTTATTTTAAGTTTATGCTTCTTTATTTAGAACTTGATGTAATGGAATAATGGCAACTTTTTTTTTTGAAAACAAAAATGTGTGATCTTCTGAGAAGAAGAGAGCACACATGTAAATGAATATATAATAAAAAACATGTCTACAGAGTCCAACAAATAGCACATAAGATTACAAGATGTAACCTAACACTGGTCTAGGGTTGTAAGGATCGTAGATAGATGAGCTCCGGATAAACCACCGCCCATCTACTCCAATATCGAATTCCGGCAAGGCCACCACCCGATATTGAAGTATATCTACTCCAATACAATAACCCATAACCACTATATAATAACAAAAGAAATGAAATATAATATCACATAGAAGCTCTCTAACATAAATCCGAATGGATTACGAATCATCAATCCATACAGCAATCTTCAAAGCTCCCCAATACAATCTATCATGCTGAGCACCTGAAAGAACTTCTACCAATGCATCCAGATAACTGCTAATACTACCTGATAATCAACACCCTGAATCTGCAGAAAACTCAACAAACTTATCAATAAAATGACACTCACATATATATATGGAAATATGCATATGTTAATATATATATATATATATAATATATATATATATATTAATACATACTTATCTCTCATACATATATGTGAAGTAAAAGAATACAATGGGAGACTAATAAACTAATAAAAGCAATTAACAATCAATGCGATATGTATTACGAAAAAAACTACTGATTCTAATGAATAGATACAAATTAAGTCTAACCTTAAACAAAAACCTCTGAAATCCCAATTTCCGGTATAACTTGTAATGTGAACTAGACATCCATTCCAAACAATTATAAGCTATTTTAATTACTAAATCATCAGTAGAGACAGAAATAGACTGAAAACATCTTTGATTTCTTTCAAACCAAATAAACCAACTTATTATAGTGACTAAAGAATCTAGAATGTATCTTTTAATACCATTAAAAACAAACCTATAAAAATCCCAATAATCAAAACAACTACTAAGAATTAGGATAATCAAAAACAAATATCCTTAAAACCATATTAAATATAAAATTTGTGATATTGCATGAGAAAAATAAATGATCAACGTCTTCGAGCCAAAGGTTACAAAAGTAACATTTAACATCATTAATAATATTCTTTTTCTTTAGATGCTCAATCGTATTAAGTTTCTTATGAATGATTAGCCACATTAAAAATTTAGCTTTAGGAGGAGAATTAGCTTTCCAAATAAACTTAAAAGATCGAAATGAAATACCCGAAAAATTTATAAAGTTATACATAGAATTAACCGAATAAACTCGACTCTTACTCATCTCCCACCTGATAGAGTCCCTATACTCATCAATGTGTATAACGATAGTTTAGCATATAGTAAAGCTAATTGTCTTAACATTTCTCCATCTAAGATATTATCAAAAGAAAACTCCCATGGGGGTTCCAAATCTCTTCTAAAAACATCTTTAATCAAAGCATTTTTAAAACTACAAATATTAAATAGTTCCTTGAATTCTATTTTAAGTGGTAAACGAGAAATCCACTTATCATGCCAAAAGTACGCCACATCCCCCGAATGAACAATCACCTTATAACCTAAGTTAAAAATATCAAAAGTCTTTAATACTGACTTCCAAAAGAAAGATAATCTATTATACCAACCAGCCCTAGACCCCACAATAAAATCACCTCCTGAATAATAAAATTTATAAACAATAGTCTTCCATGTGGACGACACTAAAGGACACCTAAATTTCCACAACCACTTGGCCAATAAGGAAGAGTTAAAATTAGCTAAATTAATAATCCCTAATCCCCCATCTTTCTTAGACTTACAACACACCTCCCAGTTTACTAAACATTTGAAACCTCTACAAATTTGATCGCTACCCCCACTCCATAGATAATTGCGTCTTATTCTATCAATCCTTTCAATAACCCATTGAGGAAATCTATGTAAAGACATCCAATAAGCAGGGATAGCAGATAGTACCGAATTAACCATAACTAATCTACCCGCTCTAGACAAAAATTTATTGTTCCAATTTGATAGCCTACTATTGATCTTATCTATTATGACTATCCAATCTTCCTTCTTTAGTTTCGAAGGCGTAATCCTAAAACCCAAATATTCAAAATGGAAACTCATTACAGAACAGTTTAATGTGCTAGCAACCATAGTCTCTACGTTACCAAAGTCATTAATGACCATAACAGAACTCTTCTCAAAATTAATCCTAAGGCCTGATAACATCTCAAAACAATAAAGGATGAACTTGAGAGCGATGATGTGCTTAGGTAGGTGAGAAGAAAATAACAAAGTATCATCCGCGAATTGAAGAATAGATAATTCATTGTTAAATTCCTCATTACCAACATTGCCCAACACACCTAACCTTCCAGCTCTCTTAATAATTCTAGTAAAGACATCCGCTGCTAAATTAAATAATAAAGGTGATAGGGGATCACCCTGTCTAAGACCCCTCTTAGATTGGATCTTCTTACCCATAACCCCATTGACAACGATATTAGAACTACCGGACCTAAGTAAGAGCATTATCCAGTTAGTCCATCTAACACTAAACCCTCTAGCCATACAGACATCACATATATAATCCCAATCTATGGAATCAAAAGCCTTCTCAAAGTCTAGTTTTAAAATAGAACATGAAAAATTATTTTTAACACATACATTAATATATTCTTGTACAGCTGCTACACCATCTACTATTTGTCTACCTTTTATAAAGGCTGTTTGCGAATGATCTATAAGATCATTCATCTTCCTACTAAGCCTATTCGCTAGAACTTTAGAAATAATCTTAACAGATACATTTATCAAAGAGATAGGTCTAAAATCTTTTAAAATTTTTGCACCCTCACGCTTTTTTATAAGGATAACATTAGCTAAGTTAAAGATACCTAGGCACAAGTTTCCACTATAAAAATCATTAAATAGATTAATGACATCCGTTTTCAAAACCTCCCAAAATTGTTTGTAAAAAATAACAGAAAAACCATCAGGTCCCGGAGCTTTGTCACTAGGCATATCACAAATAGCCTTCCAAATCTCCTGCTCCGAAAAAGGATTATCTAAATCTATTATCTCTCCCCTAACATCCGAAGGGTAGATTTCCTTCCAATTAATGTTTATTCTTCTCTTGATCCTAGTCCCAAAAATTTGTTTGTAATAATTGGTGAAGGCTTCGTTTAAGTCACGCTGAACTGTCAATTCCTCATTATTTAGGAAAATAGAATGAATCAAATTGTCGCGTCTCCTCTTATTAGCTATACTATGAAAAAATTTCGTGTTATTATCACCTTCTTTAATCCACTGAAAACGTGATCTCTGCTTCCACATTATTTCTTCTTTCTCCAAAATCAATTTAAAGTCATTTCTAAGATTACTAAGTCTATCTTTCTCGCATATATTAAGAATCCTAGATTCACTTAACTTATCTAAATCTAACAT
The DNA here is from genome assembly GCA_030737875.1 of Allium sativum. NCBI lineage: Eukaryota > Viridiplantae > Streptophyta > Magnoliopsida > Asparagales > Amaryllidaceae > Allium > Allium sativum. The sequence goes on along the minus strand of CM060915.1, from coordinate 884,513,179 downwards.
CTCACATAAAATCTTATCTTTCTTAATTCTAACACTACCAAAAACAAATTTATTCCACCTCTTAAGAAAAAATCTTAATTTACCCAGTTTTGCCACAAAAATCTTAGCTGAATTGCCATTGTATAAATTATTAAAATAGATTAACGATTTCCACTTAATGGTAACAAGTTTAACAAAGCTAGTGTCTAGTAGCCACATCTTCTCAAATTTAAAACTATTACTAATTAACATATTCGATTCACATGAAAGGATTAAAGGACAATGATCCGAATATAAAAAAGGTAACCCTTTTACTTTACAAATTGTAAATCTTTCATCAACCTCTGTACTTATAAAAAACCTATCTAATAAGGCAAAAGACGGGCTGTCACTAATATTAGACCTAGACCAAGTAAAAGACCTATTATTAAGCGGAATCTCAATCAATTCATTATTAAGAATAAAATCGTTAAATTCTTCCATATCAGAAAAATCTCCTTCACGAGGAGATCTCTCAACTAAAAATCTAGTAACATTAAAATCCCGCCCTACAATCCAAAGATTAGGACCAATATTCCTAAACTCAGAACATTCATCCCACAGACGTCTCCTCGCAATTTTAGTGTGAGGACCATACACATTCGTAATGCCCAATAAAGAATTATCACTAAAAGAAAATAATATAATGTGTAATGAATGTGTCTTAGCAAATTCCTATACAAGCCTATATTGACTATCTTTCCAACCAATCATAAGTCCTCCTGCACTACCAACTGACGGTAGAGAGGCCCAGTTATGAATGTAAGAGCCACCTATCCTAGTGTAAAAACTAATGTCAGGACTTTCAATTTTAGTCTCTTGAAGCAAGGCAATATCTATATGATAATCTACAAAGAATGTCCTAACTTTTGCACATTTTTTTGGATCATTTAAACCCCTAATATTCCAACTAACTATTCTCATCTACTCAAAGAAGGGACTCTCTCTAGTTCCCTACTCCTAATGAAATCAGTATTTAACTCAATATCAGAAAAAATAAAGGCTGTATCACTGGCTAGCTGAATCATCTGACCAGTCGATAAACTGTTCAATGCATAAGGAGAGTAAAAACTGCCATAAACAGAAGACATACCTGGGCCCAAATCCGAATTGCTACTACTAGCAATCTGACTCTGAGACCTACCTCGAAATGGAGAGGAGTTAGAGCTAATCCTGGCACTGCGACGAATCACACCAGAACTGGGAACCTCTCTCCGACTCCTCCTCCTCCTAGCTGAAGAAGATGGGTCCTCATCACCCTGAAAAAACTCCACACTAGCCTCCTCCGAGCCTCCCCTACTCAATAAACCAGAGTCAGCAGCAATAACCGACACCGATGAACTAGAACCAGGAAAATCTCCCTCCCGACTAAAAACACACGGACTAGGTCGCAATAAGCTGGAAACAATTCCCGAAAAGTCCACCAATCGATGTAAAACATCCACCCAACTATATAAGCAAAGGCTCGGCCTCAATGTCAATGAGCAAAGCGTTATATCACTTGTGCTAACAACGATCATGTAAGTACTATTAATCCATGAAGTAGTACACGTGAGTCCATCAGAGAATGAAACAAACTCTGTTGAAAGCTTAAACTCTCTAGACCCTTTACTATATAATGCAGAGGGATACTGGGGTGTACCTTCATTGGTTACTGTGTCCGCAAATGCTACAATATCACCAGAATTTTCCTGAAACAAAACACTATCCTCTTCATTGTTTCCTAATGCTACACAGTTGTTCGAGAGTACATTATCGTCAGCCACTTTACAAATCCTTGTATCAACAGTTACTGAGCTGTAGTTCAAATCCCCGATATCATCAATCCCAACATAACCATTCATGTCCACAGCATCCAACCCTATCACGACTTCAGTAGTCTTTCCATTAATGTCTAACGAATCACATTTTAGACTTACTTTGAACCATTTCTCATCAGTTACTGTGTCCGCAAATGCTACACCAGAATTAGCCTGATACATGACACTCTCCTCTTCATAATTTTCCAATGCCTCAAAGTTGTTCGAGAGTGTAACATCGTCGGCCACAGTCCAATTCCCCGCATCAACAATAACTGAAATGGAATTCAAATCCCCAACATCATCAACCTCAACATAGTCGTTCATGTCAACAACATCCACCCTTGTCATTATTTCAGTTGTCTTTCCATTAATGTCGAACTCATCACATCTTAGACCTGCATTGAACCTTATATCTTCACTGCATTTCATGCATTTTCTTACGTACGGATCATAGTTCATTGGGTCACACCACGAAGGCCAACATATACCGATACCCTTCCACATCTCTCCTTCTAACAAAATCTCATCAGTGATGACTAAATTTGATTGAATATCCCCATCGACCACTGCCTTGATATTACCATCCAAACCTCCAACAGTAGGTTGTTCAACATTTTCAATACGAAATTGAAGCTCAACATCCTTGTAATCCACATTGATGATGGTATTTATAACATCAAAATGCTCTAGGATCAAATCTATCAAGCGAATTACTTCCCTTTTGTTGTTTACATTCGACTCAGAAAATAATCTCCTCAATTTAACCAAACACAAACTGAAAGAGAAAGCGTGCTCTTTCCTATTCATCGGACTTGGCAATGGAGGAAAAATATTCACAAGTTCAATCCTCTTGCTCCACAGAATCCCATCCACTAATCCTTCTAATTTCCAACCCATCATCAACAACAAGTACACCCATTCATTTGAATTAGCCAGATAATCTCGTGAATACCGAAACTAGTGCATGTTTTGACTCTTTTCTTGAAAGTAATAAGAATTGGTTTTTAATTTCTACCGCTGCTTTATTTATGTTCTGTCTTGTAATATCTCTGTGTATGTTTACCTAGATAATGCTCCACCAAAACTAGTGCATTCCCTTTGTTAGTGACCCTAGCGGAGGTGGGGTATTACACTTCACCAACATATCATCCATATAGACTTCCATCGTTTTTCCTATCTGATCGTGAAACATTCATTTGACCAAACGTTGATAAGTTGGCCCAACGTTCTTCAATCCGAAAGGCATGGCTAGGTAACAGTATAGACCTAGATCCGTTATGAAGATGGTATGTTCTTGGTCGGGAATGTGCATTGAAATCTAAATGCACCTTGAATAAATGTCCATAAATGACAGGAGTTCATGCGCTATAGTTAATTCGGCCAGTTGATCGATCTTGGGCAATGGGAAGCTGTCTTTAGGTCAGTCTTTATTTAGATCAGAGAAGTTGATACAAGTCCGCAACTTCCCATTAGCCTTCTTCATAAGCACAGGGTTGGTTATCCTCTTGGGTTAATTTGCATCTCGGATAAAACAATTGGCTTGGAGCATTCCAATTTCTTCCTTTAGGGTCGTGGACCTCTCTAGGCCAAGCATCCGCCTTTTCTACTTCACAGGGGTATACTTCTGGTCGGTGCTAAGAGAATGAGTCATGATGGAGGGTGAGATCTCACACATGACATCACGGGTCTATGGGAACACGTCAAGGTTAGCCCTGAGGAATTTGGTCAACTCCCTTGTCCAGAGGGGGACAAGGCGGGATCCGATCATCAAGACCCTACTTGGCTTGTCGTAGTCGATCGAGATCTCCATTGTGGTTTCATTTGGCGTTGCCTTCCTGCATCTCGGTTCTTCATCTTCTCTTGGATCGATGTCCTCAAGTTGGAAGATGGACCATCTTGGACGGGATGTTTTAAGTGGTTGCTATTCTTCCTTCCCCCTGTTGGGGGAGGATTACCTTCAAATTCCTTGCTATCCTTGCTTCAAAATTCTTTCCATTCCGCCAAATAGCAAGCTCGTCCGGTCACTTGGTCCACGGTACCGTTACGATCCCTCCATCGGTCGGGAATTTCAAAATTAGGCTCCAGGAAGTGATATAATCCGTGAATTCTGCTAGGGGCGGTCGCCCTAGAATGCATTGTGCTGGGAGCATATATTCATTGTAACAAATAGAAGGATCTGTACCCTCCTGCGATCTCCATCTCCCAACTCTACTAGTAAATCGATCAGATCGACCAGCTCAATAGACGATCCATTGAAACCATGTATTTGACCATTGCATGGCTTCAAGTCTCTTAATTCCAACTTCATCTGGTCATAAGCTTGATAAGCAAAATATTTACCTAACTTCCATTGTCGACCAAAACTTTATGCACTGTAATTGGGACAATTATGGCTGTTATGACAGACGGGTCATTACTTGGGATTCAACACCCATCGACTCTCGATCTCGGAAAATAATATCATCAGTCATTGTCTTTGTTTGCATTATGGGACTTGCGGCTTCAGGGCAATGGTCTCTACAACATCCAGATGTTTTGTAGAGTCTACATACCGTTCCATAGTTCTAACGCTATGCCCCGCTGGATGAGGTCTTCCAATAATGGCATTGATCACTATCCCCTTCGCCTTTTCTTGGGTTGTGGCTCTAGGCGCCGCCTGACTTTGCTTGGGAGCCAATGATCCTTGTCCTCTGTCTCTCGAGGTCACTTATATTCATCGAGCCTTCCTTCTCGAAGTTGCTTTTCCATAATGTCCCGGATGTGGCGACACTCATTATTTTCATTCCCGTAAATCGCATGGAACAGACAAAACTGCCCGGTTGCCCGTTTCTTAACGGCGGATTCACGTAAGGGCGGCTTCTTGTACTAAACTGTACTACATGTATTAAGATAGATGTTCTCAAGCATGTCATTCAACGTCATATAACTTTCAAAGACATGGACCCGAGGCTTATTACTGGAATTCCCTCTTTGTCTGGGGTTTACATTCGCTCCATATGATTCATTATCATTTCGTTTGCCACGATTTCCAACATTCACTTTTACCTTTTCGGAATTATCTCCTGATTGTTTTACTGCCACATTACTCTAGAAGACTTTATTGGTAATGTCTTTCGGTCCATCTTCCTCCTCCAGCCACGCATCTTCCTATCATAATCGGATGTTAGCTTTCTCGTAGAACATTTCAATAGACGTTGGAGGCTTTCCAATCAGGTACTTCACAAACTCTGCTCTTTTGTCGATGTCGTCTACTATAGCTATTAAGAAAGTCTCACGATTGGGATTGCTCACTTTGGTGACTACCCGGTTGAATCCACTAGGGTAGTTCCTTAAGGATTCACCCCTTGTTTGCTTGATTGCAGAGAGAGCAATGACATGTTTTGACTTAGAGGCATGGAGGCGGAATTAATTCAGGAACTTTTCACTTAAATCTTTGAAGTTTGGAACCGATCATGGGTGAAGTCGAGTGAACCACATGATCACATCTCCACTCAAGAAAATAGTGAAGGCCTTGCACTTAATGGTGTCTGGAGCTACAGCTACCTCCATATGCCATGAATACCTCCTCAAGTGTTGTTGTGGGCCGGTGGTTCTTTCATAATGGCTCATCTGAGGCATATTAAATCTTTTGAGGAACTCTACCTGTTGAATGTCATCTGTAAACGGCGTATGGCTTCAGTTAATTCCCCAGTTTTTTGTTCTTATACCCTATATTATCATTCATGATTTAGTTTACCACAGCTGTCAAATCTGGTGAGATTATCGCGCATCAACCAGCTTCCTCGACCGATCAAACTCTCTTTGCTCCCGCTCTAGGCAACGTTACTTGAGCCGCCGTCTAAGAGGAAATTCCTAGACCCCTGAAATCCTGGTTATCCACAGAACATCTTGGAGGAAGAATAGAAGCTTGGATTGCTTGAGTTGTATTCCGGAGGGCCTAAGGAGAGGTAATTCGATCCTGTCAGGTCATTGGATCGATGTCATCCAAATTTGTCAGATCGACCTGAGTTTGATCCACCGGTCCAAGCTGGTATGAGCACCCCTCCAAATGCAATTGTCATATGTTTTCAAGTCTTTCTAGTGTGCATCGTGGTTGACATCAATCTCTACTTCCCCCGGATGATCATGAACCTTCTGATTTTTGACTAACCGTCGAGGATGAGGTTGATGATTCTTAAACTCTTCTCATTGTCTCAATATATGGATCATATCTTGCCTCATAGCAGCATTCTCCCATGCTTGAACGTTTAAAGCCTCTGTTGTTTCCCGGGGTTGAGCCATCGCGATTATAAACTAATCGTAGGTAGCAAAATTTGAGGGGGAAGCTTGATCTGCCGCGGAAGATTGCACGGAAGATGGTAGTGTAGGTTGATCCAGAGTAGGCCCCAGAGCGGTCGACGCTCCGGCTGCATCTGCTGACGTTGCATCCTGTGGTTGCTTTCCGGTATTACATGTAGAGGATTTAGTGACCATGGTTCAACAATATTGGAAAAGACGTGGGATCTAATATCAAAATTTAAATTTAATAGCAAAAGATATTTGATTAGTTTGAAATTAACTTATCACTACACAACCAATCAGATATAAATTAATTGATCTCTCATCAAACTATCATACATATTTATGTGTAAATTCAAATAATATTTTTAATCTCCCTCAAAGTCACAGAGAATTAATTTAACATAAAATGTAACACTTTTTAACTTAGCCGTTTTGGAAAACATGGAACAAGAAAAGTACCTGATTGCTGGTTTAAAACAACAAAACAAAATACTAAAGAAAACTTACAATTATCACTAGATTTTTAGTACTTAATTTATACTAAAATAATTGATGTACAAAATATCTTTTGTTGGGCAGTGGTACATGGAGCGTAACCCTTTCAATATGCATGCCTTTATGCAAAATGACACTGGCTTTGTGTTGCAACAACATTCTAACAAGTATGTTTATATATATATATATATATATATGTATGTATGTATGTATGTATGTATGTATGTATATGTATATATATAGTAGTTCATACATATGTTTAAGATAGTGTCTTTTTGTTTGAAATATGTCCTGGAATCCAAGTCATGTCAGTACTCTCAATTACATTACATTCTACTTTATCTTAAACGAGTGCTCTTTATTACCTTTAAACACTTAATTTCTGCAATTCTCTAGCCAAGCAACTTGCATCTTCCATGTAAACAATCATTTAGCTACCTCATCAAGAATGAGACACCCCAAATGATTGCATGAAAGTCAAAATGAGTCAGACTACAAGTCTGGTGTGTGTAAATCACTTAATATGTGATAGTAAACTTATCGAGTTAGCCAACATGATATTTAAGTTATTCAAAGATACTAGAAGTTTTACTTATGAATATTTTGTGTCAAATGATGATGCTATATAGCTGGACATATCAGTATAAACAAAATCATTTATGCAAGTATATTGAATACAAGGTTCAACACATAAAATCAACTCCAACCACGTTATACTTCATAATTGGTGCATAAAAGATTACATTACCATATAACATATCAGTTATAATCTGCATAGAAATCACTTATTTACTAATAAATATTTATTGTGGAGTCATCACACAACATACAAGCTTACAAAGCTATATGCACCCCTAACATTTACACATGCTAACAGTTATGGAATCAACCTGAATCAATCATGAATAATCGTACCATATCCCATCAATCTCTAATTACTGATAAATGTAATATTTTTTAGTTTAGATCAATGCCACCCCTTGATTACACTGAGGCACACTGCCTGGGACCTCCCTAGCAGTTCCCATCTCACTATACGATCCATTGGACATAAACATGTCATGTACAAACTCAGACCACTAACTCAACGTAAGCTAATCGATAGCAGCTCCCAACTAGCCTCACGTCCTACTTGAATGAGGTGATCTTGGTCCTTAGTGTATTACTAAGTGTCATGTTTCTCTTTTTCCTTGCTAAGTCATATTACTCCCCTTAGTATTGTTTTCTTCTAATAGTAAAACATAAGAACCAGCAAATCATAATGATATATCCAGGAGTATCAAGTAGTAGTTTCACTAATAGACATATGCATCTAATATCAAACCATCAGCCATATACTCATACGAAAACACAACAACCAATGTTTAATATGCTTATATAAAAAATCCAATATATGTTCAGTATACCTATGAGTCAGGTTATTCATACATAAGAAGCACATAATTATTAGAAACCATTTAGTCGTCTATAAGCAACATTCACTTCACATTCAACATGAATAGAAGTCAGGCTATTCAGCTAGCATGTAAGTCACAGTGTTTAACATGGGTGTTCATCAGGCATTTCCTACTCATTTTAATTATGAACTTATATTGTTAACATCATGTGGCCATTGGTGTTTTGAAGTAGCACACCCTAAAGCCTCTTATTTCCCTGTCAGCCACGCTTTAGTCAGCACTCACATATTTATGAGGCTAACTAATTCGCAACATTTATTCTTTACGAAAATACCAGTGTAACTAGGATCTCAACTCATGACCAAACATTGCACCCCTAGTCACTTTCTTTTGAATAAAAGGCATAAGCAATATCTACCTTGATTACTGCCTGATATTCTCAATACTCAGACCACACTTGTTGGCGATATCATAAGACAGTTCACATATATTTATTTGTGGGTTATCACAGCAATGTATATCTGACAAATTACACAAAATATCTTGCAAAGATCCATAGCAAATAAGCTAGAAACTACTCTCATCTATTTTGTTTAATCTGTGTCATATAATATACTAGAAAGAAAAATACTGTGACTACCAAAACAATGCATATAGAATATCTAAAATACAAATTGCAAACATCACATTTTGATATACAAATGAATAAGAAGATTTATTAAATGCTAGGCTGCCTTTCTTTAGGGGTTACTACCATATTTCGAGTAAGATTACTCACCTAAGCTCTTTTGCATTCCATCCTCTGATCTCCTGCTTCATCCACCTTAACTCGGCCTCTTGTTTTCCTAGAAGCGACATCCATTCTCTACCTCTATTCCATTTTTAATTTTGTTTTACGAGGAGACAACTTTCGATCCCTCGATTCGGCTTCTATTTTCCTAGAATCGTTGCTGCAATTTTTTTGTTTTACGAAGTGAAAAACCATCGTCAAGCAAGGCCTAAATGCTTCTTTCTTATCCTATCTTTCGGTTAGGGTTTTTAGGGATAAACAATGTATATTTTATCCTTAGCAATTTTAATGTTAAAGACGCCAATATAACAGCCTAATTTTCACACCCACCTGTCCATTCTTACAATCTTCCACCATTTCATTTGCATACATACTTTTTCTTATTTATTTTCCCTATACATCCATCCATATAGGATTTCTTATATATATATTTATATCTCATTGATTTTTCATTTTAGTTAATGCTATGTATATATTTTATCACATTTTAAAATATTTAAATTCCATTTTTTATGCATGTATATATTAATTGCTGAATACCTTTACTTTCATTTACATAGCATCAATTTGTATACATTCCTATTATTCCAGAAATTAATACAATATTTAAACATAGATAGTGTGCATCTGCACACTTGGACATCATCACACATATTCATTTCTAAAGTACTTAACATAAGTAATTAGTGTGAAAACATAGGGTCACAACATATAGCCTCCTTTTAGAAATTGTGTCCCACAATTTTCTCATACTTGTTTCAAGTATTAGCCGAAATTAATCAGCATCAAAACCGAGTTAAACAATTCTAAGCCGGTCACATGACTTGTACACATATATTAGATTTTAAAGCAATTTTCTAGGCATATAATCATTCAAAACTTAAGCATTATATTCATGCCATACCAAGTCAATCATATGACTTATTCATATATGCAATTTCAATACAAACTCATGGCATGTACTCAAAAATCAAACAGTGCATTCAAATATAAGGTACTACCCTGCACATCACTGTTTTTTTACAATAAACTCAACATGTTACTAATGCAAACTTTAGCCAATTTATACATATCCATGCATTTCATCCTACATGGTCATAATAAATCTTTCAGTAACATATATGTATATTATACATGTTAAATTCAACATATATATACACTGAGTGTAATTAATAGGCAAATTGTAACAACCCGTATTTTTATAACATGTAATAACCATAAATCAAGGCAGAATTAATTTTTAAAATAAGAATCAAGGGTAGTGGGTTACGCCATTGCATTCGTCTCGAAATTCTGCTTGGAAACGAGTCCGAGTTTTCGAAAATCGGAGTCTGTATGACCGAGTTATGACCTTATGAAGTTTTCAAAAGTTTTCAAGTTCAAAACAGCTCAGGATTCGAATTTCGAATTCAAACCTCAAAATGGACTGGGCGGGAAATTTCCCGCCCAGGACCAGGTCGACCTAGGGGTCGACTATGTAGTCGACCTGCCCAGGACCAGGTTGACTATAGTGTCGACCTGGGGGTCGACCTGGTGGCCGAGCCCACTTTTGAAGCTGGATTCACTTTGATGTTTCTGGCCTCGTTTCTGTCTACATTCGTTGTCCTGACCCTATATATACAGCCCCAAACACTAGTCTCTCTACACAAAATTCATTCTGACCTTATGCTGCTCTAATTCTGGTTGAAAGTTAGAGAAAGGGACTACTTCTTCTATGTCAAAACTACGCTGCTGATTTGGGGATTTCTGTTAGGACTTGACTAAGCATATAAAGATTCAACATCGACTCTCTTTTTCTAATTTTCGAACCACGATCTGTAAGCCCCAGTTATTTTTAGATTTAAACTGTAAATGTAATATGAATATGATGTAAATTGAAATTGGACCTATGTATGATGACTATTTTACATCCATTCTTATTCATCTTGGATCTTGACTTTTGGATATATTACTATGACACTGATTTGGGGCCTATTCATGTTGTAAATCAAAAAGAAAAACCCCTCATATTATCATGTTGAATCTGCTATTAGTCACAAGTTTATGACTATCACCTTATGTCAATCGTTACCATGACTATACTATCACCTTATGTCAATCGTTACCATGACTATACTATCACCTTATGACAACTGTTATCTTGACTAGTAACTTATTTTGCTAGATTTGGAATCTTTATGTCTGAGGCCAGTATTCCATATGCCAGTAATGTTATAATCTTTTATCTCAAGTCATACCATGGTAAGATAGTAATCACTTTTGCCACCTTATACCCGTCTCTTTTTATGTTATTCCCTAATTAAATTTATTTGTATCGATTCGAGCTTACGTGCGATGGGAATACGATTTAGGTAGATTAGGTAAAACATAAATTGGCTTTGAACATGAACGTTATTATAACTTGAACCTGGATATGGACATGAACTTGACACAATTTGACATGAGACATGACATGAAAACTCGACATGAAAACTTGAACGTGGGCATGACAATTACATAAACTTGAAAATGGACAACTCGAGGTTGGGTTGAGTTTGTAGTGTAAATCTGCCATGAACCCCCCGGCAAATCCGGTGACTGCAAACAATAAGATCCAATGTGGGTAGTTGGTCATATCGCATGAAAAACCTGAGGTTAGACTATGTTGTGGTGTAAATCTGCCTGGAACCGCCCGGCAAATCCAGTGACCACAACAGTTAGTCTACTGTGAGAGGTTGGGGTGCATTAATGAATTAATGCCACATGATAGGGTTAAGTCATGAACCACTTGAATATACTTAACCAACTTGACACGATGATTTGATAGGGTTAAGTCATGAACCGCTTGAACACACTTAACCAACTTGATACATGATTTGGATAGGGTTAAGTCACGAATTTGAATGACAACACTTAACTTGTTAGAAACCCTAGTTACGCGGTCCTTTTCAGTAGTAACCCACTTAGATGTATCACGATACCCTGGGACTAGGCAGGGTGGGGCACGATTACTGGGCTGATTGTAAGCGACCAGAACGACGGCTGAGTAGGTGCGCCATTGTAGGTTCAAACGGACTATGGTCGTGCACGTAGTCCGGAGTTGAAAAAGCAGGCATTGGGCACCCGTAGGTTTACATTGTGCGTGCTTGATTCATGTCGATGGTTGGCACCATAGGGCTTGATACACCCTATAGTGGACCTAGCACAGGTAACTACATTTCAGGATAGGGCCGTATGACACAGACACATGACGAGCTAGAACTTGTAGGGAGCCGATCGATTAGTAGATCGTACCGTAGGACCCCGTAATGGGTCACTTCATGATATTGGGCTAAGGGATGATTTCATGATTAATACTTGACATGGGTCAGAATACTAGTACAGTTGGTGCAGCGAATCTCGAATATGCGATGCTAGACTTGACTTATCCTGTTATCTTAATTATCCTTCCAGTTCTGTTATCATCCTTATGTTTAATTCCAGTTTTCACATATCATGTTACCTTTACTAGTTTTCATACTGAAAGTCACTAGGGCTTACCAGTCTTTATGACTGACCCTTTTTCTTTCGCCTCTTTTTCTTTCGTTTCCCCCCCCCCCAGGTTCTCAGGGAGGAAACACTAGCTCTTAGTTTGGATTTAGATTGCTTTCTGACAACTCATGTATGGTTTGGTCTTGGGCTATACTATGGCTGCTTCTGCTATTTATGGGGAATAATTTACTTTTGTTATCTTAAGTTTATGCTTCTTTACTTGGAACTTGATGTAATGGAATAATTTGTACCTTGGATATATGGGGTTTTGATTCTTTTCTTGAAAGTAATAAAAATTTGGTTTTTAATTTCTACCGCTGCTTTATTTATGTTCTGCCTTGTGATATCTCTGTGTATGTTTACCTAGATAATACTCCACCAAAATAGTGCATTCCCTTTGTGAGTGACCCTAGCGGAGGTGGGGTGTTGCATTTGGTATCAGAGCAGAAGGTTACTAGGCTGGGCAAAAGTTTTAAAAACCTTCTGAAACTATTTTCAAAACCATTTATAAAGAAGCATTTTTCAAGAAAAGTTTTATGTTTAAAAAGGCTATTCCCCAAGAAGCCATTAGCACTTCCTTTTGTTTCCTCGTTTGAATCTTTTTCTTTTCGTTTTTCAGCATGGCTGATATTAACCTGCCTGAGGGAATACCCGTGCCTGGATGGTTCTGAAGGTACTTAGAAGCCAGGGCCAATGGCGCGGGCCCGGCAGACATCCCTCCTCTTCCTCCCCAAGTGGCCGCGGTTCTTCCTCCTCTTGGTACCGCCTTTGCCAAAATATTCAAAGACTTTAAAGCAATGAGCGGCAAGAACTTCGTTGGAACTGAAACCTTTGTTGAGGCACGAAACTGGCTAAAGGAGACGGAAGACTTGTTCATTATCTTTGATATGGAGGACCATAGGAAAGTTCAGTTGGCAGCATGGTTGTTGAAAGAGGAAGCTGCATTTTGGTGGGAAGTCACCAACGCTACCAGGCTAGTTGAGACTTGGGCAGACTTTAGAGAGAGATTCGGGCTTAAATTCTTATCGTCAGCAGAAGAGAACCTTCATATGGAGAGGTTCCTAGCACTCAAGCATGGGGACATGTCTGTTAGGGAGTACGTGAATAAGTTTAATCAGCTTGCTCGGTTCGGTTTGGATTTGGTCAACACAGCCCAGAAAAAGGCAGTACGCTTTGCTCGAGGATTGAACGAGCCACTACACAGTTTGGCCATAACTCATATACCCATGGGGGCGACCTTTGAAAGCTTGGTGGATATGGCTCTACTTCATGAGGAAGACAAGAATAGCAAGAAGGAGGTTAAGCCTAATGAGACTCAGAATAAGAAAGCTGACTTCAAGAACGGGGGCAACAAGAATAACAAGAGCAACAACAAACCAGTGAGACGAGGAAGTGCAACTTCTGTGGTATTACTGGACATCTAGCTAAAGACTGTAGAAAGAAGAAGAGGAAGTTGGGTGAATGCTTTCATTGTGGAGATACTGGACACATCAGCAAGGATTGCCTAAGAAGCAAGGGCAGGGGCAAAGGCAGACCCAGCGAGCAGGAACTTTTGGAGGGCAGTTGCATGCTCTCAACACCACTCCAGCTCTTGACCGAGGTAGTAATATTTCCGTAGAAAGCCTTGTTTACATTTCTGACTTTCCTGTTCGAACCTTATTTGAATCTGGCGCATCGCATACTTTTATTTCTTCTGATATTGTTGAAAATCTGCACCTAAGTACTAGTGTGGTTGAGGATCCCGTTATAGTTTCAAATCCAATTGGGGGCTCCGCCCATTTATCTATGATGTGTGTGGATTTGAGGATCTCTATCTTAAGCGTAGAATTCGCGTTTAATGCTTATGTTCTCGGATTTATGGGATACAGTTTGATCTTAGGTATGGATTGGATGTCCTATTATGGAGCCATTCTTGATTGTGAACAAAGGGTAGTGAGGCTTATGACTCACCTTGGTAATACCCTTGAAATTTCTTGTAACCCTAAGGGTCCGGTCATGTTGTGTTATCTTGAATCCCTTGACTCGTCTTACGATAATTTGCAATCTGTAAGAGTGGTCCGAGAATATCCAGATGTCTTTGATGAGGTAAGGGGGTTACCTCCTAAACGCGAGATAGACTTCCGAATTTATCTTGTTGATAATGCCAAGCCAGTTTCATTGCCCGTTAGGCACATGGCCCCGCGAGAAAGAAGAGAGCTCAGTAAACAAATTAACGAGTTGCTTGAGAAAAATTTCATAAGACAAAGCATTTCTGAATGGGGTGCTCCAGTGGTATTCGCTACTAAGGCGGATGGATCACTTCGTCTGTGTGTAGATTATCATGAATTAAACAAGCTGACAAAGAAAAATAGGCACCCACTTCCAAGAATCGACGATTTGTTTGACTAGCTTGTGGGAGCATCTGTTTTCTCTCAACTCGATCTAGCCACAGGATTCCATCAGCTTAGAGTGGCTGAGGATAGCATTGACAAAACTGCGTTTAGGACTCCAGATGGGTTCTTTGAATGGCTCATCATGCCGTTTGGGTCAACGAATGCACCCACATACTTTGTAGATTTGATGAGTAGGGTGTTTCGGGAGTTCCTTAACTACTTTGTGGTAGTTTTTGCGGATGATATTTTGATCTTCTCAAAAGATGAAGAAGAGCATGCTAGACATCTCAAGGAAGTCATCGAAACGCTTAGAGCACACCAGTTAAAGGCTAAGTTCTCCAAATGCCATTTTTGGAGGAAGGAAGTTCGGTTTCTTGGACATGTAGTTTCTAAGCAACACATAGCCGTGGAGCCCGCAAAGGTAGTTGCGGTACAAGACTGGAAAATTCCTAAGAATGCAACGGAGGTGAGGAGCTTTCTCGGTTTGGCGGGCTACTACAGGAAGTTCATTAAGGACTTCGCTAAGATTTCAGCCCCTCTTACTAAGTTAACAAAGAAGAACCTAGCTTTTACATGGGACATAGAATGTGACGTTGCTTTTCAGAGACTTAAGAGAGCCCTCACCATAGCTCCAGTTTTGGCATTACCCGATGGAGGTAAGATGTTTACGGTGTACACAGATGCGTGAGGCATGGGATTAGGCGCTGTCCTAATGCAAGAAGGAAGAGTAATATGCAATGGGGGCAGACAACTTAAAGTTCATGAGAAAAACTATCCCACGCATGACTGGGAGCTGGCCGCGATTGTTTTTGCACTTAAAGCTTGGCGCCATTTCCTTCTAGGGGAGAGGTTCGAGCTGTATACCGACCACAAATCGCTTAAGTACCTCTTCTCACAGAAAGATTTGAATCTGAGACAACAGCGGTGGATGGAGTTCTTGGCATCATATGACTTCGATATAGCTTATACACCTGGCAATGGTAATGTGGTGGCGGATGCGCTAAGTAGAAAAAGGTTGACTTTGAGGCCCTTGTTTTTTGAAAGGAAAAGCCTTGAGTTTATATCAACCTTTGATTTCACACCTGCTATTGAGTCATTGACTGCTACGTAAGCATCTCTTGAGTTAAGACCTACACTTCTAGATCAAGTAGGGACTTCACAGAAGGAAGACCCACAAATAGTCGAAATCATGGACAAGCTAATTAGTGGTGAGACGTCAAGTCACCTCAGTAGGTATTCCATAGATGACAAGGGATAGCTAAGGCGTGATGGAAGGCTATGTGTCCCACAAGTGGGAGACTTAGTAAGGAAAGTCCTCGAAGAGGCGCACCACTCGAAGATGACCATACATTCTGGAGGGGATAAGATGTACAGAGATATGAAACGCATTTTCTTTTGGACTGGAATGAAAAAGGACGTGGCAGAGTTCGTTTCGAAGTGCATGGTGTGCCAACAAGTAAAGGCTGAGTCGAAGAAGCTCGGTGGGCTATTACATCCTTTGGAGTTCCGCATTGGAAATGGGAGAGTATCTCGACGGATTTCATGGATGGACTGCCTAGGTCAAGGAAGGGAAATACTAGCATATGGATCATAGTTGATAGACTCACGAAAAGTGCTCACTTCATTCCAGTAAAAAGCAAGAGGACCGCATTATGGCTAGCGTCTATTTACCTTCGAGAGATAGTACGGTTGCATGGAGTTCCTTCTAATATAGTTAGTGATTGTGAGCCGATTTTCACTAGCCAGTTTTGGAGTAGTCTGCAAGAAGCAATGGGTACACGACTGAGTTTAAGCATGGCCTATCACCCACAGACGGATGGACAAACCAAAAGGGTAAATAGGGTACTAGAAGATCTTCTGAGGCTATGCATTCTGGACTTTGGTGGTACTTGGGAAGACCATCTTCCTCTCGTGGAGTTTGCATATAACAATAGTTACCAAGCTAGCATCGGAATGGCACCGTTCGAAGCCCTATATGGAAGACCGTGGAAATCGCCAACTTGTTGGTGGGAGACGACAGACAGACATATACTTGGGCCCGACATGATAAGGGACACTTCTGAGAAGATTGAGTTAATACGAAGACGGATGAAAACGGCCCAAGATAGACAGAAATCTTATGCGGACCAGAGAAGGACAGACCTAGAGTTCGAAGTCGGAGATATGGTCTTTATAAAAGTTTCTCCATTACGCAATGTAGTTCGTTTTGGAGCAGTTGGAAAGCTAGCCCCAAGGTTCGTAGGACCGTTCCCAATCACTGAGAGGATTGGACGGATGGCCTATAAGTTAGACTTACCCGAGAAGCTTGCTGGGGTGCACAATGTCTTTCACGTCTCACATCTCCGGAAGTGCTTGCATGAGTCAGTCGAAGTGGTTGAGCCAAGCATCCTTGAAGACATAGAAGTGGAAAAATAAGCAACATTTAGGCGAGTTCCGATTCGCATCTTAGGAACGGAGATTAAGAAGCTAAGGAATCGAGAAGTCAAGCTAGTTAAAGTTCAGTGGAGTGAAGCCCAAGAAGACGCAACTTGGGAAACCAAAGAGAAGATACGCGCGCTTTACCCATTTATTTTTGAGGGTACATTCTCTATCTCTTTTTCCTATAAACTTGAAAACCTTTTCGTATCATGCTTCTACTATCTACGTTTTCTTGATATCTTCTCAATCTTATCTTGAGAACCGTAGGTAGAACCATATGGATGTAAACATGTGATTGAAACATGTTATGGTTGATGTTTGCAAATGGTTGCAAGTGGTTGCTAGTGGATGCATGACACACATTAGGCACTAGATGGGCTCAGTCACATTTTCATGTTGCATATGCATGAGTGCTTATACTTGAAAATGGATGGAACTTGTTATGCTATCACTTGGATGTTGCATATGAATGAATGTTTGTGCACTCATGTAAAGATTACAAACTATGTTAGGAATTTACATACGTGTTGGATTCATTACACTAACATATTTTGCATTAAGGAGGTTTACTGAATCAGTAACCGCCTGATCTTTTGCATTAGATAAGTACATATACACACACTTTCTGCATATTTTGATACTGCACTAGAAATCTTTTAAGGACAATGGTTGTCTGTGGATGATGCTTTGAGTAGATGGATGAATGATGGTAGGACACATCCTCCTTAACTAAGAGATTTCGGGGACGAAATCCTTTAAGGGGGGAGAATGTAACAACCCGTATTTTTATAACGTGCGATAACCATAAATCAAGGTAGAATTAATTTTTAAATTAAGAATCAAGGGAAACGGGTTACGCCATTGCGTTCGTCTCGAAATTCTGCTTGGAAACGAGTCCGAGTTTTCGAAAATCGGAGTCCGTATGACCGAGTTATGACCTTTCGAAGTTTTCAGAAGTTTTCAAGTTCAAAACAGCTCAGGATTCGAATTCGAATTTCAAATTCAAACCTCAGAATGGACTTGGCGGGAAATTTCCCGCCCAGGACCAGGTTGACCTGCCCAGGACCAGGTCGACCATAGTGTCGACCTGGGGGTCGACCTGATGGCCGAGCCCACTTTTGAAGCCGGATTCACTTTGATGTTCCTGGCCTCGTTTCTGTCTACATTCGTTGACCTAACCCTATATATACAACCCCAAACACTAGTCTCTCTACACAAAATTCTTTCTGACCTTATGTTGCTCTAATTTTGGTTGAAAGTTAGAGAAAGGGACTACTTCTTCTACGTCAAAACTACGCTGCTGATTTGGGGATTTCTGTTAGGACTTGACTAAGCATATAAAGATTCAACATCGACTCTCTTTTTCTAATTCTCGAACCACGATCTGTAAGCCCCAGTTATTTTTATATTTAAACTGTAAATGTAATATGAATATGATGTAAATTGAAATTGGACCTATGTATGATGACTGTTTTACATCCATTCTTGTTCATCTTGGATCTTGACTTTTAGATATATTACTATGATACTGATTTGGGGCCTATTCATGTTGTAAATCAAAAAGAAAAACCCCTCATATTATCATGTTTAATCTTCTATTAGTCACAAGTTTATGACTATCACCTTATGTCAATCGTTACCATGACTATACTATCACCTTATGTCAATCGTTACCATGACTATACTATCACCTTATGACAACTGTTATCTTGACTAGTACCTTATTTTGCTAGATTTGGAATCTTTATGTCTGAGGCCAATATTCCATATGCTAATAATGTTATAATCTTTTATCTCAATTCATACCATGCTAAGCTAGTAATAACTTTTGCCACCATATACTCGTCTCTTTTTATGTTATTCCCTAATTAGATTTATTTGTATCGAGTCGAGCTTAGGTGCGATGGGAATACGATTTGGGTAGATTAGGTAAAACATAAATTGGCTTTGAACATGAACGTTATTATAACTTGAACCTGGATATGGACATGAACTTGACACGATTTGACATGAAACATGACATGAAAACTCGACATGAAAACTTGAACGTGGGCATGACAATTACATAAACTTGAAAATGGCCAACTCGAGGTTCGGTTGAGTTTGCAGTGTAGATCTGCCCGGAACCGCCCGGCAAATCCAGTGACTGCAAACAATAGGATCCAATGTGGGTAGTTGGTCATATCGCACGAAAAACCCGAGGTTAGACTATGTTGGGGTGTAAATCAGCCCGGAACCGCCCGGCAAATCTAGTGACCACAACAGTTAGTCTAATGTGTGAGGTTGGGGTGCATTAATGAATTAATGCCACATGATAGGGTTAAGTCATGAACCACTTGAATATACTTAACCAACTTGGCACGATGATTTGATAGGGTTAAGTCATGAACAGCTTGAACACACTTAACCAACTTAATACATGATTTGGATAGGGTTAAGTCACGAATTTGAATGACAACACTTAACCCATTAGAAACCCTAGTTACGCGGTCCTTTTCAGCAGTAACCCACTTAGATGTATCATGATACCTTGGGACTAGGAAGGGTGGGGCACGATTACTGAGTTGATCGTAACCGACCAGAACTACGGCTGAGTAGGTGCGCCATTATAGGTTCAGACGGACTATGGTCGTGCATGTAGTCCGGAGTTGAAAAAGAAGGCATTGGGCACCCGTAGGTTTACACTGTGCGTGCTTGATTCGTGTCGATGGTTGGCACCATAGGGGTTGATACACCCTATGGTGGACCTAGCACAGGTAACTACATTTCCGGATAGGGCTGTACGACATAGACACATGACGAGCTAGAACTTGTAAGGAGTCGATCGATTAGTAGATCGTACCGTAGGACCCCGTAATGGGTCACTTCATGATATTGGGCTAAGGGATGATTTCATGATTAATACTTGACATGGGTTAGAACACTAGTACAGTTGGTGCAGCGAATCTCGAATATGCGATGCTAGACTTGATTTATCCTGTTATCTTAATTATCCTACCAGTTCTGTTATCATCCTTATGTTTAATTCCAGTTTTCACATATCATGTTACCTTTACTAGTTTTCATACTGAAAGTCACTAGGGTTACCAGTCTTTATGACTGACCCTTTTTCTTTCGCCTCTTTTTCTTTCGTCCCCCCCCCCCCCCCCGCTTCAAGGTTCTCAGGGAGGAAACACTGGCTCTTAGCTTGGATTTAGCTTGCTTTCTGACAGGTCATGTACGGTTTAGTCTTGGGCTATGCTATGGCTGCTTCTGCTATTTATGGGGATTAATTTACTTTTTTTTATCTTAAGTTTATGCTCCTTTACTTGGAACTTGATGTAATGGAATAATTTGTACCTTGGATATATGGGGTTTTGACTCTTTTCTTGAAAGTAATAAAAATTTGGTTTTTAATTTCTACCGCTGCTTTATTTATGATCTGCCTTGTGATATCTCTGTGTATGTTTACCTAGATAATACTCCACCAAAACTAGTGCATTCCCTTTGTGAGTGACCCTAGTGAAGGTGGGGTGTTACACAAATCATCCATTGAATCCAAAAAAAAAACAAATGTTTATTTGCATCCATCCCATAACATTCCATAATTATCATTTTAAAAAAATTCCTTCCATTTTTTTTTCTATTTTTCCACTAGTAAAATCTCATTGATTCCATATATAAGCCTGTTTATTTCATAATTTTTACCCTTTTCACTTTTTTATAAAAGTTTTTAATCTAGGGCCTTTTTGCATAATAGAAATAAATAAAAGCATGGACCTGTGGTATATGTGTGTGCTCGTTCTTTCATTTTTTTTTAGCACTTAGGTCAGCATCACATTGCAAAAATAAGCTTGCCAATACTAAAAGCAATTAAAGTTATCTAGTTTTCTTTTTGAATTTGCAATTCGTACTCAAGTGCTTTTCCTTATAAAAACCTGCATTCATTAGTCTTGCACTTGTAAAATCATTTCTCTTGCCAGCTTATATTGTTCTTTGCTTAAAACTTAAGACACTTGATTATCAAAAGGTAAGTTTCTTAATAAAATCTATAATTCATTCTATGGTAGGATTTCATATGAATAAAACAGTGACAATTGATACTTAAGTTAAACTGAATTTCTAGAATGTAGTCTTATGCATCTTTCAGTTACTTAGGTATCTGATATGCCCACTTTAAAACGTTTGTTTCTTAATAAAATAAAATGTCACTCTAGTACATTTATTTACAAAAGGAACATGCATTAGTCTTATATTCTCGTAGTTAGTTTTCCCTTTTTTCAAATCTTTCCTTTAAAACCATCAAGTCTAGACTAATGCATTATTTTTTTGGGATTTATGAGTACTCAAAATATACCTTTTACTCCTCCTTTGTAATTATATATGTGAAATCATTCCACCTTGTTTCTTAATTTAGAGAACTTAATACATAAGAATTCATATCATTTTAATCATGCAATATCCTAGTCTTTTATAGAAAATGACCATAAATTTCAAAACATCAATTTACTACAGCGAATATATAGATATAATGCTATTTCATTCCAGGGTAAATGGTAAAAACATTTTTTACCCTAGCATTTTTTCATTTATTTTATTATACCTGGATTATGAAATACCTTATAGCATTCAGTTTCTAGAAAAGGTGATTTTCTCCCTTTTTATCTAAAGTACAATACCTAATAAAATTCATACAACTTGGTAAACAAACCATACCATCCTCTCTGAGCACCAATTATGTAAGAACCCGGAATTTTGACAATCAATAGTTATTTAATTAAGAGCTCAAAAATAGGAATTTCTGCAAATGATAGAATTTGACTATGAAACTTTAACCATTGCGTTCGTCTAGGAATTCTGGTCAACTTTCATATTTGGAGTTTCGCGAACGGAGTCCGTATAAAAAGTTACGGACGAAATACGAAAAATGGACGAAAATAAATAAACAGAATAATTAATAAATTCCTTCCCCTCTTTAACCCGCCTTCATTGGGCATTTCGGATGAAGGGTGGTAGACCGCTCCCTAGGGTGGTGTCGACCGCTTCGGGCCTGTTGTGCCCAATGACAGCTAGATTTTAAGGGGTATTCTTGCTATATTTTATAAAACGAATGGACAAATGTTATTTAAAATAAATCCAATGGTGCAAGGATATTTCCATCCTATAAATGAAGGGGTAAGGACTCATTCTTTTTCCATTCAAATCTATAACAACAGCGGAGCTCTGCCATTTTTCACTCTCTCTTCTAACCTAATTTCTTCAATTAAATAAATATATATATATATATACACACACACACAAACAAATCAAATGTATATATAATTGAGAGGGTAAATAGATTTAATGGAAGAGAATGAAAATTAACGCACAACAAATGTATATAGAATTGAGAGGTTGATGATTCTTAAACTCTTCTCATTGTCTCAATATATGGATCATATCTTGCCTCATAGCAGCATTCTCCCATGCTTGAAAGTTTAAAGCCTCCGTTGTTTCCCGGGGTTGAGCCATCGCGATTATAAACTAATCGTAGGTAGCAAAATTTGAAGGGGAAGCTTGATCTGCCGTGGAAGATTGCACCAAAGATGGTAGTGTAGGTTGATCCAGAGTAGGCCCCAGAGCGGTCGACGCTCCGGCTGCATCTGCTGATGTTGCATCCTGTGGTTGCTTTCCGGTATTACATGTAGAGGATTTAGTGACCATGGTTCAACAATATTGGAAAAGACGTGGGATCTAATATCAAAATTTAAATTTAATAGCAAAAGATATTTGATTAGTTTGAAATTAACTTATCACTACACAACCAATCAGATATAAATTAATTGATCTCTCATCAAAATATCATACATATTTATGTGTAAATTCAAATAATATTTTTAATCTCCCTCAAAGTCATAGAGAATTAATTTAACATAAAATGTAACACTTTTTAACTTAGCCGTTTTGGAAAACTTGGAACAAGAAAAGTACCTGATTGCTGGTTTAAAACAACAAAACAAAATACTAAAGAAAACTTACAATTATCACTAGATTTTTAGTACTTAATTTATACTAAAATAATTGATGTACAAAATATCTTTTGTTGGGCAGTGGTACATGGAGCGTAACCCTTTCAATATGCATGACTTTATGCAAAATGACATTGGCTTTGTGTTGCAACAACATTCTAACAAGTATGTTTATATATATATATATATATATATATACATACATATATGTATGTATGTATGTATATATGTATGTATGTATATGTATATATATAGTAGTTCATACATATGTTTAAGATAGTGTCTTTTTGTTTGAAATATGTCCTGGAATCCAAGTCATGTCAGTACTCTCAATTACATTACATTTTACTTTATCTTAAACGAATGCTCTTTATTACCTTTAAACACTTAATTTCTGCAATTCCCTAGCCAAGCAACTTGCATCTTCCATGTAAACAATCATTGAGCTACCTAATCAAGAATGAGACACCCCAAATGATTGCATGAAAGTCAAAATGAGTCAGACTACAAGTCTGGTGTGTGTAAATCACTTAATATGTGACAGTAAACTTATCGAGTTAGCCAACATGATATTTAAGTTATTCAAAGATACTAGAAGTTTTACTTACGAATATTTTGTGTCAAATGATGATGCTATATAGCTGGACATATCAGTATAAACAAAATCATTTATGCAAGTATATTGAATACAAGATTCAACACATAAAATCAACTCCAACCATGTTATACTTCATAATCGGTGCATAAAGGATTACATTACCATATAACATATCAGTTATAATCTGCATAGAAATCACTTATTTACTAATAAATATTTATTGTGGAGTCATCACACAACATACAAGCTTACAAAGCTATATGCACCCCTAACATTTACACATGCTAACAGTTATGGAATCAACCTGAATCAATCATGAATAATCATACCCTATCCCATCAATCTCTAATTACTGATAAATGTAATATTTTTTAGTTTAGATCAATGCCACTCTTTGATTACACTGAGGCACACTGCCTGGGACCTCCCTAGCAGTTCCCATCTCACTATACGATCCATTGGACATAAACATGTCATGTACAAACTCAGACCACTAACTCAATGTAAGCCAATCGATAGCAGCTCCCAACTAGCCTCACGTCCTACTTGAATGAGGTGATCTTGGTCCTTAGTGTATTACTAAGTGTTATGTTTCTCTTTGTCCTTGCTAAGTCATATTACTCCCCTTAGTATTGTTTGCTTCTAATAGTAAAACATAACAACCCGCAAATCATAATGATATATCCAGGAGTATCAAGTAGTAGTTTTCACTAATAGACATATGCATCTAATATCAAACCATCAACCATATATTCATACGAAAACACAACAACCAATGTTTAATATGCTTATATAATAAATCCAATATATGTTTAGTATACCTATGAGTCAGGTTATTCATACATAAGCAGCACATAATTATTAAAAACCATTTAGTCGTCTATAAGCAACATTCACTTCACATTCAACATGAATAGAAGTCAGGCTATTCAGCTAGCATGTAAGTCATAGTGTTTAACATGGGTGTTCATCAGGCATTTCCTACTCATTTTAATTATGAACATATATTGTTAACATCATGTGGCCATGGGTGTTTTAAAGTAGCACACCCTAAAGCCTCTTATTTCCCTGTCACCCACACTTTAGTCAGCACTCACATATTTATGAGGCTAACTAATTCACAACATTTATTCTTTACGAAAATACCAGTGTAACTAGGATCTCAACTCATGACCAAACATTGCACCCCTAGTCACTTTCTTTTGAATAAAAGGCATAAGCAATATCTACCTTTATTACTGCCTGATATTCTCAATACTCAGACCACACTTGTTGGCGATATCATAAGACAGTTCACATATTTATTTATGGGTTATCACAGTAATGTATATCTGACAAATTACACAAAATATCTTGCAAAGATCCATAGCAAATAAGTTAGAAACTACTCTCATCTATTTTGTTTAATCTGTGTCATATAATATACTAGAAAGAAAAATACTGTGACTACCAAAACAATGCATATAGAATATTTGAAATACAAATTGCAAACATCACATTTTGATATACAAATGAATAAGAAGATTTATTAAATGCTAGGCTGCCTTTCTATAGGGGTTACTACCATATTTCGAGTAAGATTACTTACCTAAGCTCTTTTGCATTCCATCCTCTGATCTCCTGCTTCATCCACCTTAACTCAGCCTATTGTTTTCCTGGAAGCGACATCCATTCTCTACCTCTATTCCATTTTTAATTTTGTTTTACGAGGAGACAACTTTCGATCCCTCGATTCGGCTTCTATTTTCCTAGAATCGTTGCTGCAATTTTTTTGTTTTACGAAGTGAAAAACCATCGTCAAGCAAGGCCTAAATGCTTCTTTCTTATCCTATCTTTCGGTTACGGTTTTTAGGGATAAACAATGTACATTTTATCCTTAGCAATTTTAATGTTAAAGACGCCAATATAACAGCCTAATTTTCACACCCACCTGTCCATTCTTACAATCCTCCACCATTTCATTTGCATACATACTTTTTCTTATTTATTTTCCCTATACATCCATCCATACAGGATTTCTTATATATACATTTATATCTCATTGATTTTTCATTTTAGTTAATGCTATGTATATATTTTATCACATTTTAAAATAGTTAAATTCCATTTTTTTATGCATGTATATATTAATTGCTAAATACCTTTACTTTCATTTACATAGCATCAATTTGTATACATTCCTATTATTCCAGAAATTAATACAATATTTAAACATAGATAGTGTGCATCTGCGCACTTGGACATCATCACACATATTCATTTCTAAAGTACTTAACATAAGTAATTAGTGTGAAAACATAGGGTCACAACATATAGCCTCCTTTTAGAAATTGTGTCCCACAATTTTCTCATACTTGTTTCAAGTATTAGCCGAAATTAATCAGCATCAAAACCGAGTCAAACAATTCTAAGCCGGTCACATGACTTGTACACATATATTAGATTTTAAAGCAATTTTCTAGGCCTATAATCATTCAAAACTTAAGCATTATATTCATGCCATACCAAGTCAATCATATGACTTATTCATATATGCAATTTCAATACAAACTCATGGCATGTACTCAAAAATCAAACAGTGCATTCAAATATAAGGTACTACCATGCACATCACTGTTTTTTTATAATAAACTCAACATGTTACTAATGCAAACTTTAGCCAATTCATACATATCCATGCATTTCATCCTACATGGTCATAATAAATCTTTCAGTAACATATATGTATATTATACAGGTTAAATTCAACATATATATACACTGAGTGTAATTAATAGGCAAATTGTAACAACCCGTATTTTTATAACATGTAATAACCATAAATCAAGGCAGAATTAATTTTTTAAAATAAGAATCAAGGGAAATGAGTTACGCCATTGCATTCGTCTCGAAATTCTGCTTGGAAACGAGTCCGAGTTTTCGAAAATCGGAGTCTGTATGACCGAGTTATGACCTTATGAAGTTTTCAGAAGTTTTCAAGTTCAAAACAGCTCAGAATTCGAATTCGAATTTCGAATTCAAACCTCAAAATGGACTGGGTGGGAAATTTCCCGCCCAGGACCAGGTCGACCTGGGGGTCGACTATGTAGTCGACCTGCCCAGGACCAGGTCGACCATAGTGTCGACCTGGGGGTCGACTTGGTGGCCGAGCCCACTTTTGAAGCTGGATTCACTTTGATGTTCCTGACCTCGTTTCTGTCTACATTCGTTGACCTGACCCTATATATACAGCCCCAAACACTAGTCTCTCTACACAAAAATTTTTCTGACCTTATGCTGCTCTAATTCTGGTTGAAAGTTAGAGAAAGGGACTACTTCTTCTACGTCAAAACTACGCTGCTGATTTGGGGATTTCTGTTAGGACTTGACTAAGCATATAAAGATTCAACCTCGACTCTCTTTTTCTAATTCTCGAACCACGATCTATAAGCCCCAGTTATTTTTAGATTTAAACTGTAAATGTAATATGAATATGATGTAAATTGAAATTGGACCTATGTATGATGACTGTTTTGCATCCATTCTTATTCATCTTGGATCTTAACTTTTGGATATATTACTATGACACTGATTTGGGCTTATTCATGTTATAAATCAAAAAGAAAAACCCCTCATATTATCATGTTGAATCTGCTATTAGTCACAAGTTTATGACTATCACCTTATGTCAATCGTTACCATGACTATACTATCACCTTATGATAACTGTTATCGTGACTAGTAACTTATTTTGCTAGATTTGGAATCTTTATGTCTGAGGCCAGTATTCCATATGCCAGTAATGTTATAATCTTTTATCTCAAGTCATACCATGGTAAGATAGTAATCACTTTTGCCACCTTATACCCGTCTCTTTTTATGTTATTCCCTAATTAAATTTATTTGTATCGATTCGAGCTTACGTGCGATGGGAATACGATTTAGGTAGATTAGGTAAAACATAATTTGGCTTTGAACATGAACGTTATTATAACTTGAAGCTAGATATGGACATGAACTTGACACGATTTGACATGAGACATGACATGAAAACTCGACATGAATTTTGACATGAAAACTTGAACGTGGGCATGATAATTACATAAACTTGAAAATGGCCAACTCGAGGTTGGGTTGAGTTTGCAGTGTAAATCTGCCCTGAACCGCCCGGCAAATCCGGTGACTGCAAACAATAGAATCCAATGTGGGTAGTTGGTCATATCGCATGAAAAACCCGAGGTTAGACTATGTTGTGGTGTAAATCTGCCCGGAACCGCCGGGCAAATCCAGTGACCACAACAGTTAGTCTAATGTGAGAGGTTGGGGTGCATTAATGAGTTAATGCCACATGATAGGGTTAAGTCATGAACCACTTGAATATACTTAACCAACTTGACACGATGATTTGATAGGGTTAAGTCATGAACCGCTTGAACACACTTAACCAACTTGATACATGATTTGGATAGGGTTAAGTCACGAATTTGAATGACAACACTTAACCTGTTAGAAACCCTAGTTATGCGGTCCTTTTCAGTAGTAACCCACTTAGATGTATCACGATACCCTGGGACTAGGCAGGGTGGGGCACGATTATTGGGCTGATTGTATGCGACCAGAACGACGGCTGAGTAGGTGCGCCATTGTAGGTTCAAACGGACTATGGTCGTGCACGTAGTCCGGAGTTGAAAAAGCAGGCATTGGGCACCCGTAGGTTTACATTGTGCGTGCTTGATTCGTGCCGATGGTTGGCACCATAGGGCTTGATACACCCTATGGGGAACCTAGCACAGGTAACTACATTTCAGGATAGGGCCGTATGACACAGACACATGACGAGCTAGAACTTGTAGGGAGCCGATCGATTAGTAGATCGTACCGTAGGACCCCGTAATGGGTCACTTCATGATATTGGGCTAAGGGATGATTTCATGATTAATACTTGACATGGGTTAGAATACTAGTACATTTGGTGCAGCGAATCTCGAATATGCGATGCTAGACTTGACTTATCCTGTTATCATAATTATCCTTCCAGTTCTGTTATCATCCTTATGTTTAATTCCAGTTTTCACATATCATGTAACCTTTACTAGTTTTCATACTGAAAGTCACTAGGGCTTACCAGTCTTTATGACTGACCCTTTTTCGCCTCTTTTTCTTTCATTTTCCCCCCAGGTTCTCAGGGAGGAAACACTAGCTCTTAGCTTGGATTTAGCTTGCTTTCTGACAGCTCATGTATGGTTTGGTCTTGGGCTATACTATGGCTGCTTCTGCTATTTATGGGGAATAATTTACTTTTGTTATCTTAAGTTTATGCTTCTTTACTTGGAACTTGATGTAATGGAATAATTTGTACCTTGGATATATGGGGTTTTGATTCTTTTCTTGAAAGTAATAAAAATTTGGTTTTTAATTTCTACCGCTGCTTTATTTATGTTCTGCCTTGTGATATCTCTGTGTATGTTTACCTAGATAATACTCCACCAAAATAGTGCATTCCCTTTGTGAGTGACCCTAGCGGTGGTGGGGTGTTGCATTTGGTATCATAGCAGAAGGTTACGAGGCTGGGCAAAAGTTTTAAAAACCTTCTGAAACTATTTTCAAAACCATTTATAAAGAAGCATTTTTCAAGAAAAGTTTTATGTTTAAAAAGGCTATTCCCCAAGAAGCCATTAGCACTTCCTTTTGTTTCCTCGTTTGAATCTTTTTCTTTTCGTTTTTCAGCATGGCTGATATTAACCTGCCTGAGGGAATACCCGTGCCTGGATGGTTCTGAAGGTACTTAGAAGCCAGGGCCAATGGCGCGGGCCCGGCAGACATCCCTCCTCTTCCTCCCCCAGTGGCCGCGATTCCTCCCCCTCCCGGTACCGCCTTTGCCAAAATATTCAAAGACTTTAAAGCAATGGGCGGAAAGAACTTCGTTGGAACTGAAACCTTTGTTGAGGCACGAAACTGGCTAAAGGAGATGGAAGACTTGTTCATTATCTTTGATATGGAGGACCATAGGAAAGTTCAGTTGGCAGCATGGTTGTTGAAAGAGGAAGCTGCATTTTGGTGGGAAGTCACCAACGCTACCAGGCCAGTTGAGACTTGGGCAGACTTTAGAGAGAGGTTTGGGCTTAAATTCTTATCGTCAGCAGAAGAGAACCTTCATATGGAGAGGTTCCTAGCACTCAAGCATGGGGACATGTCTGTTAGGGAGTACGTGAATAAGTTTAATCAGCTTGCTCGGTTCGGTTTGGATTTGGTCAACACAGCCCAGAAAAAGGCAGTACGCTTTGCTCGAGGATTGAACGAGCCACTACACAGTTTGGTCATAACTCATATACCCATGGGGGAGACCTTTGAAAGCTTGGTGGATATGGCTCTACTTCATGAGGAAGACAAGAATAGCAAGAAGGAGGTTAAGCCTAATGAGACTCAGAATAAGAAAGCTGACTTCAAGAAGGGGGGAAACAAGAATAACAAGAGCAACAACAAACCAGTGAGACGAGGAAGTGCAACTTCTGTGGTATTACTGGACATCTAGCTAAAGACTGTAGAAAGAAGAAGAGGAAGTTGGGTGAATGCTTTCATTGTGGAGATACTGGACACATCAGCAAGGATTGCCTAAGAAGCAAGGGCAGGGGCAAAGGCAGACCCAGCGAGCAGGAACTTCTGGAGGGCAGTTGCATGCTCTCAACACCACTCCAGCTCTTGACCGAGGTAGTAATATTTCCGTAGAAAGCCTTGTTTACATTTCTGACTTTCCTGTTCGAACCTTATTTGACTCTGGCGCATCGCATACTTTTATTTCTTCTGAAATTGTTGAAAATCTGCACCTAAGTACTAGTCTGGTTGAGGAGCCCGTTATAGATTCAAATCCAATTGGGGGCTCCGCACATTTATCTATGATGTGTGTGGATTTGAGGATCTCTATCTTAAGCGTAGAATTCGCGTGTAATGCTTATGTTCTCGGATTTATGGGATACAGTTTGATCTTATGTATGGATTGCCTGTCCGATTATGGAGCCATTCTTAATTGTGAACAAAGGGTAGTGAGGCTTATGACTCGCCTTGGTAATACCCTTGAAATTTCTTGTAACCCTAAGGGTCCGGTCATGTTGTGTTATCTTGAATCCCTTGACTCGTCCGACGATAATTTGCAATCTGTAAGAGTGGTCCGAGAATATCCAAATGTCATTGATGAGGTAAGGGAGTTACCTCCTAAATGCGAGATAGACTTCCGAATTTTTCTTGTTGATAATGCCAAGCCATTTTCATTGCCCGTTAAGAACATGGCCCCGCGAGAAAGAAGAGAGCTCAGTAAACAAATTAATGAGTTGCTTGAGAAAAATTTCATAAGACAAAGCATTTCTGAATGGGGTGCTCCAGTGGTATTCGCTACTAAGGCGGATGGATCACTTCATCTGTGTGTAGATTATCATGAATTAAACAAGTTGACAAAGAAAAATAGGAACCCACTTCCAAGAATCGACAATTTGTTTGACCAGCTTGTGGGAGCATCTTTTTTCTCACAACTCGATCTAGCCACAGGATTCCATCAGCTTAGAGTGGCTGAGGATAGCATTGACAAAACTGCGTTTAGGACTCCAGATGGGTTCTTTGAATGGCTCATCATGCCGTTTGGGTTAATGAATGCACCCACATACTTTGTAGATTTGATGAGTAGGGTGTTTCGGGAGTTCCTTAACTACTTTGTGGTAGTTTTTGTGGATGATATTTTGATCTTCTCAAAAGATGAAGAAGAGCATGCTAGACATCTCAAGGAAGTCATGGAAACGCTTAGAGCACACCAGTTAAAGGCTAAGTTCTCCAAATGCCATTTTTGGAGGAAGGAAGTTCGGTTTCTTGGACATGTTGTTTCTAAGCAAGGCATAGCCGTGGACCCGCAAAGGTAGTTGCGGTACAAGACTGGAAAATTCCTAAGAATGCAACGGAGGTGAGGAGCTTTCTCGGTTTGGCGGGCTACTACAGGAAGTTCATTAAGGACTTCGCTAAGATTTCAGCCCCTCTTACTAAGTTAACAAAGAAGAACCTAGCTTTTACATGGGACATAGAATGTGACGTTGCTTTTCAGAGACTTAAGAGAGCCCTCACCATAGCTCCAGTTTTGGCATTACCCGATGGAGGTAAGATGTTTACGGTGTACACAGATGCGTGAGGCAAGAGATTAGGCGCTGTCCTAATGCAAGAAGGAAGAGTAATATGCTACGGGGGCAGACAACTTAAAGTTCATGAGAAAAACTATCCCACACATGACTGGGAGCTGGCCGCGATTGTTTTTGCACTTAAAGCTTGGCGCCATTTCCTTCTAGGGGAGAGGTTCGAGCTGTATACCGACCACAAATCGCTTAAGTACCTCTTCTCACAGAAAGATTTGAATCTGAGACAACAGCGGTCGATGGAGTTCTTGGCATCATATGACTTCGATATAACTTATACACCTGCCAATGGTAATGTGGTGGCGGACGCGCTAAGTAGAAAAAGGTTGACTTTGAGCCCCTTGTTTGTTGAAAGGAAAAGCCTTGAGTTTATAGCAACCTTTGATTTCACACCTTCTATTGAGTCATTGACTGCTACGTTAGCATCTCTTGAGTTAACACCTACACTTCTAGATCAAGTAGGGACTTCACAGAAGGAAGACCCACAGATAGTCGAAATCATGGACAAGCTAATTAGTGGTGAGACGTCAAGTCACCTCAGTAGGTATTCCATAGATGACAAGGGATAGCTAAGGCGTGATGGAAGGCTATGTGTCCCACAAGTGGGAGACTTAGTAAGGAAAGTCCTCGAAGAGGTGCACCACTCGAAGATGACCATACATTCTGGAGGGGATAAGATGTACAGAGATATGAAACGCATTTTCTTTTGGACTAGAATGAAAAAGGACGTGGCAGAGTTCGTTTCGAAGTGCATGGTGTGCCAACAAGTAAATGCCGAGTCGAAGAATCCCGGTGGGCTATTACATCCTTTGGAGTTCCGTATTGGAAATGGGAGAGTATCTCGATGGATTTCATGGACGGACTACCTAGGTCAAGGAAGGGAAATACTAGCATATGGGTCATAGTTGATAGACTCACGAAAAGTGCTCACTTCATTCCAGTAAAAAGCAAGAGGACCGCATTATGGCTAGCGTCTATTTACCTTCGAGAGATAGTACAGTTGCATGTAGTTCCTTCTAATATAGTTAGTGATCGTGACCCGATTTTCACTAGCCAGTTTTGGAGTAGTCTGCAAGAAGCAATGGGTACACGACTGAGTTTAAGCATGGCCTATCACCCACAGACGGATGGACAAACCAAAAGGGTAAATAGGGTACTAGAAGATCTCCTGAGGCTATGCATTCTTGACTTTGGTGGTACTTGGGAAGACCATCTTCCTCTCGTGGAGTTTGCATATAACAATAGGTACCAAGCTAGCATCGGAATGGCACCGTTCGAAGCCCTATATGGAAGACCGTGGAAATCGCCAACTTGTTGGTGGGAGACGACAGACAGACATATACTTGGGCCCGACATGATAAGGGACACTTCTGAGAAGATTGAGTTAATACGAAGACGGATGAAAACGGCCCAAGATAGACAGAAATCTTATGCGGACCAGAGAAGGACAGATCTAGAGTTTGAAGTCGGAGATATGGTCTTTATAAAAATTTCTCCGTTACGCAATGTAGTTCGTTTTGGAGCAGTTGGAAAGCTAGCCCCAAGGTTCGTAGGACCGTTCCCTATCACTGATAGGATTGGACGGATGGCCTATAAGTTAGACTTACCCGAGAAGCTGGCTGGGGTGCACAATGTCTTTCACGTCTCACATCTCCGGAAGTGCTTGCATGAGACAGCCGAAGTGGTTGAGCCAAACATCCTTGAAGACATAGAAGTGAAAAAATAAGCAACATTGAGGCGAGTTCCGATTCGCGTCTTAGGAACGGAGATTAAGAAGCTAAGGAAACGAGAAGTCAAGCTAGTTAAAGTGCAGTGGAGTGAAGCCCAAGAAGACGCAACTTGGGAAACCAAAGAGAAGATACGCGCGCTTTACCCATTTATTTTTTAGGGTACATTCTCGATCGCTTTTTCCTATAAACTTGAAAACCTTTTCGTATCATGCTTCTACTATCTACCTTTGTCTTGATATCTTCTCAATCTTATCTTGAGAACCTTAGGTAGAACCATATGGATGTAAACATGTGATTGAAACATGTTATGGTTGATGTTTGCAAATGGTTGCAAGTGGTTGCAAGTGGTTGCTAGTGGATGCATGACACACATTAGGCACTAGATCGGCTCAGTCACATTTTCATGTTGCATATGCATGAGTGCTTATACTTGAAAATGGATGGAACTTGTTATGCTATCACTTGGATGTTGCATATGAATGAATGTTTGTGCACTCATGTAAAGATTATAAACTATGTTAGGAATTTGCATACGTGTTGGATTCATTACACTAACATATTTTGCATTAAGGAGGTTTACTGAATAAGTAACCGCCTGATCTTTTGCATTAGATAAGTACATATACACACACTTTCTGCATATTTTGATACTGCACTAGATATCTTTTAAGGACAATGGTTGTCTGTGGATGATGCTTTGAGTAGATGGATGATGGATGGTAGGACACATCCTCCCTAACTAAGAGATTTCGGGGACGAAATCCTTTAAGGGGGGAGAATGTAACAACCCGTATTTTTATAACGTGCGATAACCATAAATCAAGGTAGAATTAATTTTTAAAATAAGAATTAAGGGAAACGGGTTACGCCATTGCGTTCGTCTCGAAATTCTGCTTACGAGTCCGAGTTTTCGAAAATCGGAGTCCGTATGACCGAGTTATGACCTTTCGAAGTTTTCAGAAGTTTTCAAGTTCAAAACAGCTCAGGATTCGAATTCGAAATTCAAATTCAAACCTCAGAATGGACTTGGCGGGAAATTTCCCGCCCAGGACCAGGTTGACCTGCCCAGGACCAGGTCGACCATAGTGTCGACCTGGGGGTCGACCTGATGGCCGAGCCCACTTTTGAAGCCGGATTCACTTTGATGTTCCTGGCCTCGTTTCTGTCTACATTCGTTGACCTGACCCTATATATACAACCCCAAACACTAGTCTCTCTACACAAAATTCTTTCTGACCTTATGTTGCTCTAATTTTGGTTGAAAGTTAGAGAAAGAGACTACTTCTTCTACGTCAAAACTACGCTGCTGATTTGGGGATTTCTGTTAGGACTTGACTAAGCATATAAAGATTCAACATCGACTCTCTTTTTCTAATTCTCGAACCACGATCTGTAAGCCCCAGTTATTTTTAGATTTAAATTGTAAATGTAATATGAATATGATGTAAATTGAAATAGGACCTATGTATGATGACTGTTTTACATCCATTCTTGTTCATCTTGGATCTTGACTTTTGGATATATTACTATGACACTGATTTGGGGCCTATTCATGTTGTAAATCAAAAAGAAAAACCCCTCATATTATCATGTTGAATCTGCTAGTCACAAGTTTATGACTATCACCTTATGTCAATCGTTACCATGACTATAGTATCACCTTATGTGAATCGTTACCATGACTATACTATCACCTTATGACAACTGTTATCTTGACTAGTACCTTATTTTGCTAGATTTGGAATCTTTATGTCTGAGGCCAATATTCCATATGCCAATAATGTTATAATCTTTTATCTCAATTCATACCATGCTATGCTAGTAATAACTTTTGCCTCCTTATACCCGTCTCTTTTTATGTTATTCCCTAATTAGATTTATTTGTATCGATTCGAGCTTAGGTGCGATGGGAATACGATTTGGGTAGATTAGGTAAAACTTAAATTGGCTTTGAACGTGAACGTTATTATAACTTGAACCTGGATATGGACATGAACTTGACACGATTTGACATGAAACATGACATGCAAACTCGACACGAAAACTTGAACGTGGGCATGACAATTACATAAACTTGAAAATGGCCAACTCGAGGTTGGGTTGAGTTTGCAGTGTAAATCTGCCCGGAACCGCCCGGCAAATCCAGTGACTGCAAACAATAGGATCCAATGTGGGTAGTTGGTCATATCGCACGAAAAACCCGAGGTTAGACTATGTTGTGGTGTAAATCTGCCCGGAACCGCCCGGCAAATCCAGTGACCACAACAGTTAGTCTAATGTGAGAGGTTGGGGTGCATTAATGAATTAATGCCACATGATAGGGTTAAGTCATGAACCACT
Organism: Allium sativum; assembly: GCA_030737875.1. Taxonomy (NCBI): domain Eukaryota; kingdom Viridiplantae; phylum Streptophyta; class Magnoliopsida; order Asparagales; family Amaryllidaceae; genus Allium; species Allium sativum. The sequence continues at coordinate 884,477,294 of CM060915.1, read as the reverse complement.
TGAATATACTTAACCAACTTGGCACGATGATTTGATAGGGTTAAGTCATGAACCGCTTGAACACACTTAACCAACTTAATACATGATTTGGATAGGGTTAAGTCACGAATTTGAATGACAACACTTAACCCATTAGAAACCCTAGTTACGCGGTCCTTTTCAGCAGTAACCCACTTAGATGTATCACGATACCTTGGGACTAGGCAGGGTGGGGCACGATTACTGGGCTGATCGTAAGCGACCAGAACTACGGCTGAGTAGGTGCGCCGTTATAGGTTCAGACGGACTATGGTCGTGCATGTAGTCCGGAGTTGAAAAAGAAGGCATTGGGCACCCGTAGGTTTACACTGTGCGTGCTTGTTTCGTGTCGATGGTTGGCACCATAGGGCTTGATACACCCTATGGTGGACCTAGCACAGGTAACTACATTTCCGGATAGGGCTATATGACACAGACACATGACGAGCTAGAACTTGTAGGGAGTCGATCAATTAGTAGATCGTACCGTAGGACCCCGTAATGGGTCACTTCATGATATTGGGCTAAGTGATGATTTCATGATTAATACTTGACATGGGTTAGAACACTAGTACAGTTGGTGCAGCGAATCTCGAATATGCGATGCTAGACTTGATTTATCCTGTTATCTTAATTATCCTACCAGTTCTGTTATCATCCTTATGTTTAATTCCAGTTTTCACATATCATGTTACCTTTACTAGTTTTCATATTGAAAGTCACTAGGGTAACCAGTCTTCATGACTGACCCTTTTTCTTTCGCCTCTTTTTCTTTCGTCCCCCCCCCCCTCGCTCCAAGTTTCTCATGGAGGAAACACTGGCTCTTAGCTTGGATTTAGCTTGCTTTCTGACAGCTCATGTACGGTTTAGTCTTGGGCTATGCTATGGCTGCTTCTGCTATTTATGGGGAATAATTTACTTTTTTTATCTTAAGTTTATGCTTCTTTACTTGGAACTTGATGTAATGGAATAATTTGTACCCTGGATATATGGGGTTTTTACTCTTTTCTTGAAAGTAATAAAAATTTGGTTTTTAATTTCTACCGCTGCTTTATTTATGTTTTGCCTTGTGATATCTCTGTGTATGTTTACCTAGATAATACTCCACCAAAACTAGTGCATTCCCTTTGTGAGTGACCCTAGCGAAGGTGGGGTGTTACACAAATCATCCATTGAATCCAAAAAAAAAAACAAATGTTTATTTGCATCCATCCCATAACATTCCATAATTATCATTTTAAAAAAATTCCTTCCATTTTTTTTTCTATTTTTCCACTAGTAAAATCTCATTGATTCCATATATAAGCCTGCTTATTTCATAATTTTTACCCTTTTCACTTTTTTATAAAAGTTTTTAATCTAGGGCTTTTTTGCATAATATAAATAAATAAAAGCATGGACCTGTGGTATATGCGTGTACTCATTCTTTCATTTTTTTAGCACTTAGGTCAGCATCACATTGCAAAAATAAGCTTGCCAATACTAAAAGCAATTAAAGTTATCTAGTTTTCTTTTTGAATTTGCAATTCGTACTCAAGTGCTTTTCCTTATAAAAACCTGCATTCATTAGTCTTGCACTTGTAAAATCATTTCTCTTGCTAGATTATATTGTTCTTTTCTTAAAACTTGAGACACTTGATTATCAAAAGGTAAGTTTCTCAATAAAATCTATAATGCATTCCATGGTAGGATTTCATATGAATAAAACAGTGACAATTGATACTTAAGTTAAACTGAATTTCTAGAATGTAGTCTTATGCATCTTTCAGTTACTTAGGTATCTGATATGCCCACTTTAAAACGTTTGTTTCTTAATAAAATAAAATGTCACTCTAGTACATTTATTTACAAAAGGAACATGCATTAGTCTTATATTCTTGTAGCTAGTTTTCCCTTTTTTCAAATCTTTCCTTTAAAACCATCAAGTCTAGACTAATGCATTATTTTTTTGGGATTTATGAGTACTCAAAATATACCTTTTACTCCTCCTTTGTAATTATATATGTGAAATCATTCCACCTTGTTTCTTAATTTAGAGAACTTAATACATAAGAATTCATATCATTTTAATCATGCAATATCCTAGTCTTTAATAGAAAATGACCATAAATTTCAAAACATCAATTTACTACAGCGAATATATAGATATAATGCTATTTCATTCCAGGGTAAATGGTAAAAACATTTTGTACCCAAGCATTTTTTCATTTGTTTTATTATACCTGGATTATGAAATACCTTATAGCATTTAGTTTCTAGAAAAGGTGACTTTCTCCCTTTTTATCTAAAGTATAATACCTAATAAAATTCATACAACTTGGTAAACCAACCATACCATCCTCTCTGAGCACCAATTATGTAAGAACCCGGAATTTTGAAAATCAATAGTTATTTAATTAAGAGCTCAAAAATAGCAATTTCTGCAAATGATAGAATTTGACTATGAAACTTTAACCATTGCGTTCGTCTAGGAATTCTGGTCAACTTTCATATTTGGAGTTTCGCGAACGGAGTCCGTATGAAAAAGTTACGGACAAAATACGGAAAATGGACGAAAATAAATAAACAGAATAATTAATAAATTCCTTCCCCTCTTTAACCCGCCTTCATTGGGCATTTCGGATGAAGGGTGGTAGACCGCTCCCTAGGGTGGTGTCGACCGCTTCGGGCCTGTTGTGCCCAATGACAGCTAGATTTTAAGGGGTATTCTTGCTATATTTTATAAAACGAATGGACGAATGTTATTTAAAATAAATCCAATGGTGCAAGGATATTTCCATCCTATAAATGAAGGGGTAAGGACTCATTCTTTTTCCATTCAAATCTATAACAACAGCGGAGCTCTGCCATTTTTCACTCTCTCTTCTAACCTAATTTCTTCAATTAAATAAATATATATATATATATATACACACACACAAACAAATCAAATGTATATAGAATTGAGAGGGTAAATAGATTTAATGGAGGAGAATGAAAATTAACGCACAACAATAGATTTTTCGCTCTCTTCCCTTTTTTTACATTTCTACAGATCTAGAATTTCCCCCTTTCTAGATAAATTGTAGATTTATAAGAAGTAGGACTAAAGCGTTTCAAACTTTGAATTTGGAAGCTATAAGGCGAGTGGAAATTTACATATACATTTATAATAATGTATTTATCTCATTTGTAATAGATTCAATTTTTATGCCTATGCCTATCAGATCTGATAAATAAATTATTGTAATTAGATTGACACCCATCAGATCTGGTTATAAAAAGTATAAAACTTGTGAATTGTACACTGTGGCTATGCATAAAATGAATTGTAGGATTTCTTAAAAATTGTTTGCACCAATTCCTATAGTTATGTCATGAAATATATTGCAACTATGTTGTAGAATGTACTATGTGTACATTGCATAACAAGTAGATCTGGAAATCAGTCCCATTAAACACAAATTAGGTGTAGCTATATTCCAGATCTTTAGTACAGTATTGAATAACAAAATATATGAATTTGTGTAAAAAGGTGAAATTGGAAAATTATGTGAATTTGGAAAGATATGATTGTTAAATTATGTGATTATAATTATACCTATTTGTATTCAATATTGTTGTGTTTTTGGCCTAATTATTTAAAATATGTAACAACCCAGAAAATCAAAACCAATTTAAAATTTTTATTTTGGCAATTTTAATGAATTTTGAATATTTAAAATGATTTATTTTACATACTAATGACTAAAAAATATTTAAATCAAAGTTAGAACAAATAAATTTATTTTAATTATATAATGAGCCCGAAATAGCGCGGTAGTTTGAAAATTCGATTTCAAATTTCAAATGAATGTACATGATTCAAAATAAATCGGATTTAAGTCAAACCAGAAATATTTGAATCTGTTTGAAAATATCTTTCCAACGAATGTGAAAAATCCAGATTTCATCACAATAATAAAAAGTTATGTCCAGTTGAAAATTCAGAATAGTCGTTATGGAAGTTATATAAATATAGCCCTTAAAAATAGCCATTTTGCAAATGACCTCCGTTTTCGACGAGACCACTTTTATTGGATCCGGAATGTCAAATTATTGTTAGATTCCTATTTTCATAATTTTTGGAATTAATATGTAAGCGTGGTGGATTTTAACGTGTTTGGCACTTTCAGCTTGAATTTCATCGACTGGAAAATGACCATTTTTCAAATGGTCTCCAAGTTTGATGAAATTAGTTTTGTTAGGACCGTATCATCAAAACCTAGTTAGATTTATTTTTCGGGAATTTTTGGACTCAGTATGTGGCCCCGGTAAATTAAAACGTGCGTTTGAATTTAAAATATATTGATTTATATTTTAAATTTAATGGAAACTGATCGAAACAGTCGAATTGGCTTACGAACATATCCCATTGTGTCCGAAATGGGGGTATTTGGCTAGGGCCGACATTCATTGGGTTTGATTTGGAGTTCATGACGTTAAACAAATAATTTACGGATAAAATAATATTTAAATATTTTATATATATCCTAGAAACAAGTCAAAACCCTAGATTACTAAGGCCTCGGTCAATTTATTTCTGAGCCGTCACTAGCGACGGAACGGTCTGAAAGTTCATGAATTCTTCATCCGATTTCTTCAAATTCAATCATCGAAATGAAAATCTTTCAACACAAAACTGTTCAACTCATTATGTTCTATCATCTGACCGGTGGTGATGATCACCAGCGAGCCACGGTAGCTGATTTCGTGTAGTAAAGGTGTGAACTTCGGACTGAAATTGGAAGCGCTAGAGGGCATCGATCATGGAGCCCCCATTGGCAATGGGGGGTATTGCCAAGGCGTTCGACGGCGTGGTCCACGATCTAGGGTCCGACAGCGGTAGAGGGGTGCGATATGGAGCTTTCACTGTGGTGGTTGGGTTCGAAGTGTCCTGTAGGTTACGGGAAATAGAAACAATTTGGAACGGCCAGAATTTTTCCAATTGTAATTATATATTTAATTTAGAGATTAGTGAATTTAATTATTAAATTAAATTGTATAGATTAAAACTCGACTATCTTTTTACTGCGTGATCAGAACTCAATGAAATTTGGTGCATTGGAATCCTCTCGACGAACTCTACATTTCAGAACCGACCACTATGAGAATTTCTTACTATAATTTTTGTACAGTTATTTATTTTACAACTGCATATATGAACTGCCAGTATTGATTTTTAATCAGTTTAATTATCACAAATATTGTACGATGTAGATTAGATCATCTCTCTGTCGTCTACAGACCATGGATGATTTATTTGATTGTGTTGTGATTGTAATTAAAATGTGAATATATATATATATATGAAATGAAAATAATATATATATGAAATGTGAATAATATATATATGAAGTGTGAATGAATAAAATATATAAAATATTCATATAAGGAATAAATTATTTAAGCAATAAAAATATCATTTTTATTGAATGAATAAAATATATAAAATATTCATGTATGGAATATAATATTTGAACAATAAAAAAATAATTTTTATTGAATATATGAACCATATAAAATGGCATGTGTTGAAAATAAATATTCATTTACAAATTGAATGATTTGTTTATGTACATTCATTTGACTGATATTGATTGGGATGATATATTTAGCACATCGCCCCACTACACAAATAAAATCTGTGTATGCTGATTGAAACCCTACACGGATATTGGGATGATATTTGACGTACACTAATCCCAAATTTTTAGTGGTATGTCAATCGATTGGTTGACAGACTGTTGTAAGCATTAATCAATTATATTTAATGCTTATGAAGTTGTGTAGTGCACATTGAATGATGGTTGACAGTATTTAATTATTGTTGTGTACATGTATGTATGAAATCCATATAAATAAAATTATATGGTAATTGAATGTGTCTGATTCCAATTCATAAAGAACAAGGATTTTAAAATAATATTCTGTAAAGGATTAAAATGTGATTTTAATGTCGAATGGACACGAAAATATTGAAATATATGAAGCCGTGTTGATTAGAAATGCACCATTTTGACGCGAATGATATTTATATCGATTTTGTTCATTTCCATAATGAATACCGAAAAGGAAATGATTTCAAAATCTGATATTTTGAAAATATTATCATTTATATATTACAATGATAAGGAGTACTCAATTTGATTTAAAATTGAAAATGAAGTCAGAATCATTTTAAAACGAAATTAAATGATTTATAAAATACATTTTAAATGGAAATCGACGTAATATAATATATATATATATACATGTTAGCCTGCTTTGTGACCAGGCTACCCAAAGCAAAGATCATGTTGACACACTTCTGGGTAAATGCTGTCACATATGGAATCTCCAGATAACATCACTCTCCAGCATTGGAAGCATCATCAGAAGACACAGGGCAGTTTGGTCAAAATCACGACATAAGTATAAACTGGCCTGAAACCCCTATCAAATGACCTCATTTGGATATATTCACATCAAATACTTGTAGCCCTTTGAATTAGCTTCAAGTAGAGCTTTAGTTTGGTCCAATCGGCCTTACGGTTTGAAAGTTACATCCGTTTCCCTGAACGCATGCAAAAATATGGAAAAACCTACATTTTGGCATTTTTGAAGATCGGATTGTGACCACCCCCTGGGGTTGGATCGTGACCACCCCCTGGGGTCGTATCATGACCAACCCCTGGGGTTGGATCGTGAGCACCCCCTGAGATCGGATCGTGGCTACCCCCGGGGTCGGATCGTGACCATACATGCTGACCAATCCGGATCGTGACCATACATGCTGACCAATCTAGTTCGCGAACCGTGACCACGAATCGCGACCAGGACCTGCTACTACACATGCAGATTTTGACCTATTCTCAAGTTTATGATCGCTCCTACTTTCCCGGATCAGGTGCAATGTGTCCTACCATGACCCCATCACCATATGAGCTCTCCTACACCTTTAAATACACCTCCAGAGGGCATTTTCAGGGGACATTTGGCATCTCAACATCCATGGCTGCCATGGATAACACTTCCCCATGAATAACCACCATATTCCTCTCTAAAATCAATGAATTCAGAGAGAATTATTCATTGAATTCGAATGATTGAGAGACAGTCTTTATTGTAATTGTAATCTGTGAATGAAATGAGAAAATATGAAGTGGACGTAGGCTCGTTAACGCCGAACCACTATAAAATTCCTGTTGTCTTGCTTTTTCTCTTATTTTCAGTTATTTCTTCATGTCCTATGCTCTAAATACGACAATTTGGGTGTTAGGACCATTTTTTGGTCTAACTTTTTGTGCTTTCACTGAGAATTGGATTCTCAGCCTAACGGATTGTTGTTCTACTATTTGGATCTCTAAGTCCGAAGAAGATAATCTGCGTTCCTACCATTTATGAAGATTTCTTTGATTTCAGTAAATCAGAACTCCACGGCTCCTAAAAGGAGTAAGGAATTGCAAACTTCCCAAGCAGATAAAGAGCAAAAAGATGGTTCGCAAGAGCAGGTCGAAGTGTTCGTAAACTGGGTCGTGAATAGGGCTCGTGAAAAGGGTTCGTGATGAGGGCTCGTGGAACGTTGTCTAGTCGTGAAGGCCTATTCAATGGCTCGCAAAGAGAATACCATGACCCGGTATTAGGATGCCCCCACGACCTGAACCGGTGTTGGGTATATTGGGGCCACGATCCGCAGTGTAGACCCCGTATAGAACAGCTGATGATACGATGATCCACGACCCGAAGAGGTGCCGGCGATCCGAAGACTTGCTAAGCCACGAACAGTAGGGGACCCCTGAACCACGACCCGACCTGGAGCAGGATCCGCAACCCGATCCGAAGACACTGATTCAGCCGATGATCCGAACCATGAACCGGAGGACAGTAGCGAATCGCGATCCAGAAATCTGATGGCTTACAAGGGTCACGAACCGACCATAAAAAGTGACAGTTTTTGGAAAAAATACGATTTTTAGATCATTTCAGAAAAGCCTCCAACGTCCAAAATTGAAAAAAATCATGCGGTGCCCACATTTTTGACCTAATCGGCTCGGTCGATCGCCGCTGGGACCGTGGCGCCCCGGACCCCCACCGGCGCTGCGCCCGGACCCGTTGACGGCCTCGCCTTCGGCTCGGAGTACGTTTTTGTCCTGCAATAATCATTAAGGCTTATCAACTGAGATTCAGTAGATAGTCTGAGGAAATCGACAGCAAATTGGCAACGACGGGAATTCTTCCTAGAGCCATAACACCTATTTATTGATGTTATTCAATATGAGGAGATATTGAAAAGATTTGACATACTGGATACGACAGTATACTAGATAATGATTGTCTCATAGCAGCCTCTTCTTCTAGAGTTCTAATTGTGTATTGATTTCACTAATGCAACTGACGTTTTCCATTGTAATCAATTGGTTTACATGACTTAAACCTATCCGATGGGTGGGGTCCCAGATGCCATTAACATAAAACAATCTGGATACTATTCTGAAGATGACTCAGAAGATCCCATTGACCATGATTCTCAATGATGTGATATCCGATAGCAAATAAGGATCCTATCACTACAAAGTCACCCTCCACATGAATGATGTAATGAAAGACAAATGTTCTCCAGTTTGCTCCCTGAATAGCTTGGCTAACCTTTGAAATGCTTATTTTCCGTCAACCGCATCAAGGGAGATTGGTTTCCATCGACTAAGGGTTAGATCAACACACTTTGGTTCCCAGAGTCAGATACCAATTGAACCACCGTAGGCCATGATTGGACATATGGATCCTTGTCCGGATGATAGCAACTTGACTGCTCACCAGCCACCATATGACCTTGGTCAAGAGATAAGATTTTGAGATCAAAGTACCTTACAATCTATGCTATCGTATTCAAGCTTATCTGATCAAAGTCCAAATAGACCCGCTCCAACAGAATTTAGAGCCTGCATTTCACCCTAGTGTCTACTAATAAATATCCTAACCGAAGATAGAGCGGGAATGGTTTATTGTAACCAAGTTATGGGAGAAGCCGATTATTTGGCTAGATATAATATGCTACGCAACATAGATTGCGTGAAACTCAAAGATGCTTCCCCTCCAGATGAAATGGAGTGTGAAGGAGGCGTCAATATTGCAAATAAAGGGAGCATCAAAAAAGGAATTACCCGATGATCTGCTCGAAGACGTAGATCCCAGAGAGGATGGTGATTCGGGATGTAGAAGGGTAACATCTAATGACGCAACTGCACATGTTCCGATTGTCGACGCCGATTTGACTAAGGTCTTGAAATCGGATCTCATATAGAGCTCTTCCGAACAAGGGAACTTACTTGCTTTCTACAGCAAATAAGGCGTATGCTCGGTCCAGGGAAAACATCTGCCTTGAAAGCCCACGAAAGCTTCTTGGCCTCATAGTTAGCTTACACAGGATCGAAATCAACCCTAATCAAATTGCGACGATCCTAAACATCGATGAACAACAAAGAATTAAAGTTGTCTGATACTTAGCAGGAAAGTTGGCACCAATTGCAGGTAAGAAGGATATGGTCTAGAAACTAGCCTATAATGTGAGCAAGAAGGTAGCCGTGGTAGAACACAACTACCCAAAGATTGAAAAGCTTGTCTACAGCTTGCTGATTGTTCTAAGAAAGCTCCCCCGCTACTTCCTAGTTCATCCTATTGTGATAAACACTCATTAGCCGCTACGACAGGGCCCGCAGCGACCTGAGGAATCTGGAAAGTTGCTCGAACGGAACATAGAGCTAAACCAGTTTGATCTCACTTCCCTCCTAAAGAGGTCCGTACGGGGGCAAGCATTAGCCAACTTCATCACTGAATGTACCATTTCTGAAGAGGATATGTTAGATGAAGAAAACGGCCCCTCGGAATGAAAGACAAAATCAAGCATCTAGAAACTGTATACAGATGGTGCAAGAAATGATCGACGATCCAATACCGGAGTTTTGTAGATAACCCCCGAAGGGCGGCTCAAAAGATATTCCAGTTGAAGAAACCACAACTCGCAGCTTACCTAGAACCAGTAGAAGAGCCGTTGGATGGATTGGGGCGTTATAACATATCTCATGTCCTATGAACGGAAAATCAAAAGGCGAATAATCTTGCTAAGTTAGAAGGTTCCGACAATCCAGAAAAGACGGAGATGATCCCCATCGAAACACTATAAAATCCAACAATTGATCAGATGGAAGTTGATCTAATATTGGATACTGAGCCCCAGAAGGAGTCATAGACAATCCCGGTAAAGACCTTCCTGCAGCACAGAATGCTTCCGGCAAGAGGAGGTGAAAGGTGAACCATCGTTCGTTGTATCTAGAAGATATGACATGCATGGCGACATTGCTAATTTCCCTTGGAAGGTTGTCCCAAGACAGACACCAACAAGTCCCATTGCTGAATCACCGCTCTAACTGATTCGATAAAATCACTAATTAGTCACTCGTTACATGGGAGATGTACATGAATGAAACATCTTTTGAACGGCATTTTGAAGCTAGAAAGCGAAGACTCACAGTTCCACTCCTTTCATCAGTTATCTATCAAGTATCCCATGCCCCAAACGGAGGGGCAACTAGAGATCGGGCATGGATTGCTCATGAATACATCATCTAATTCAAAGATGATACATCAAATTCTTGCATAACCAATTGCCTTAGTCTTGCCTAAAGTTAGCAAGTTGAAATTTTAATATGCTTACGCCCGAAAGCTGATTGATTGTTTGCGCACCAACCCTTGTCCCAATATCGAATCGAAGGCCTATCAACAAATCTATGAGATATGACTATCCCACCAGGCGTAATATCCTATTTTCTAGCATAGAAAGTGCAAAAGTTTCTATAAGCGTAAATCCATTGTTCTCATGCCAATTGCCATCCTAAAACCAATGTGATGGTGTGCTTCCATTAGCGACACGATCATGACTTCCTGACACTCAATCCTTGCCCTTGGCATTAGGGAAAGAATGCGATTCAAAGGAGATGCGACCATAGCACTCCAAGACCCTGATCGAGGTCTAATTGTTCTTGGAACTATGGCCCCGTAATAATTTGAAAAGATATTCGTCATCAGCTTAAGATTCTAGCAGCCATCCCCTGATAGAGACAGGATAAGGCAGAATTAACCGGCAAAGAACATGCAACGCCATTTCCGCTCCGAATGATATTCATCCCTTTAACATGATTATTTTTTAACAATGAATCTTATATTTACATTCTTTATGTGTTGCCGATGTAATTAACTTAGAAAAATTTATATATGGATTGTGTAGGGACCTCAGATCTAGTACCGATCAGACTTTTAACACCCGCGTGTAGAGTTATGGAGCACTGCTGTAATGGGCCCGACTGGACTGCTCGTTTGCAAAGTCGTGCCCCCGCATCTAACGAAAGTTGTATAGCCCAAAGTGGATCTGAGATGACCATCTGATCCCTGGCTCACACATGGCAGACCACAAGACAATTGTACATAAATCATTGAATTGCAAAGTTGGAGTCCGACTCCAGATGGACGCGGTGTGACCATCTATATGGCTCGATCCTATCCTCGATGCCACCAGATTACATGAACCCCGACAGGGGGGCAGCAGTGACCATTGATATTCTTATTTTCCAATCATGAAATTTGCTTTTACATGCCTCTTGAGTTATTGACATGACTAACTCATATGATATGAATGATGCAGGTACCCGAAGTTTGGTGCCAACTACTCCTCCAATAGATTGTTTGGAGGAACACAAAGCCTTGGCAAACGTTTCCCAACTGTTTGACTGACTGATGCTATCCACAGAGCTTGGATAGAAATATAAACCTAGGATGAGTGTGACCCGACTACTTGTCCGAAAAGCTCCATTCGCCAGAGTGAAGCGTGGAGCATGGACCAGAACCGATGTCGAGAACGACATCCGAAACGGCAGAGTCCCACTCTTTGAACTAGAGTGTAGAAGGAACGACGGGGCGAATGATATGACCGTTCGCCTGAACCACTCTAACTCTCATGATTCGAGAGAGAGTATAAAGGAATAGAGAGAATGTCCATGAGGCGTAAAGGTGCACCGTGACTAAAACCGCCTCGAAATACACTCCACCCCGTTGAAGGATCGGGATAGTATAAAGGCGCTAGAGACTTAGCGCCCCCAGAATTTCTGCCCTACTAAAGGATCGGTGAGCAGACTAAGAACCGAGCTCGAACTCTAACCCGCTGAAGGATCGGGAGAGTATAAAGGTGCTAGACACTTAGCTCCACAAGAACTCTTACCTCGCTGAAGGATCGGGAGAGTATAAAGGCATGATGACACATGCCACCCAAAGGCTCCAATCCTGTTACACAACTGGGAAAAAGAATGAAAGCGGAGCCCGAATCCTCCATGTCCGGACATGGGGGAAACACAGTTATGGTCCTAATCAATGCTCAACAAGCCTTGGCCAGGCACTAAGTTAATGATTGATTGGGGGCATACCCATACATACATACTACTTCGGTGCATTTTCATTTATAGTTGCAGTGATAACTTATAATGTTTCACGAACTATTTGCTTATTTGCTTATGGAATGCTCGCAGGTGCAGGATAATGCGAAAGAAACAAAATTTGATTTACCAAGTGCAGGTTCGTAGAACAAAGCTAAATAAAACGTGGGGGCCGCACTCGCAACAATAATAACAGACCAGTAGGAAGCAACTAAAGGGGGACGTGCAGGAGGCTGACACCAATGCCCAATGCTAAACTTCCTACGCAATTCAAGACGGCGACCAAAAGGAAGCCTTGAGAATGAATTATTAAATGACATGTCATGCAACTTAATATTCGCGATTGGGAGGAAGGACCCAGTGAAGCCCTGATATTTTTGGATTTCTATCCGGCCTTAATACGATCCTGAGCGGTCGTTGGTTTTTCGGTCATAATATGATCTGGCACGATCGTGGCATTCAGGATTAAAGATTACCCCAACTATCCATAATACGCCATCCTTCATCTAAATTTGAAAGGAAATTGATCCGACTATCTGTCTTATGCCGTTACCCCTGAACTGGGGCATAACCATTGAAAATATTCACAAACGGCATAGCTTACGTGCTTGTATTTAACTTATGTTGTGATCTTTACAGGCCCCTTGAGGTCCACGAAACGGATGCAGAGAGAATGTCCATTTGCTAGTCCAAACTTACTTCCAGACAGGAAAGTTCATATAAGGCTGAGCATATCCTATGCAGCAATTAGGGCCTGGATAGGAGACAAGACATTAGCATGGATCGAGTACCAACATATCAATTTTCACCCAACTCTGACTCACGATGCGAAGAGGGAGTATGAAATACATGGATTCGAAGTCTACTACTCAGAACAAAACCCCCATGGATGGGGGCACGAAATATGAGCCTTAGGTAGCATAGTTTTACTACCCGATGTCTATATTCAGAATTGAATGATAGAAGACTGATTGGCGGCTACTACTAATGTGGAACTAATAAGCCTGAGGCCGGCCTTTACCTATTTCAAGACTTCACACTAGAGGCGCCAGCGCCGAATCAGAAGGCCAAGCAGCAATCATCAATTCGCTGGAAATGATAAAATCGAAAATCAAGCAATAACGAACTTGGCACAATCAGATAGCAACCATCAGCTCGAGTTGAACACGAGCCAACCAGCAGGCATGCAGCATGCGGCTCCGATTCAGAACATCATGGATGGAAACATGGTCAATAGAACAACTACCTGCAACATCCTAGATGAGAATGCAAGAATTGTAACAAACTCAGGTCATGCATGACTAGCATTAGCCCCAACCCGAATGGATACTCGAGCGATATTTCACACTCAGCTCCAAACAAGAACACGACAATTCAAAGATCAGGAACCCGTCGGGTCGAATAACTCGAACTATGACCGGGGGCAATAACGAAGCAGAAACAAGAACTCAGCAAAGACCCCCTTTGTAATCTCAGATTCAATGCTGCGGGCATCAGCCATGATATTGACAATATGCAGCATTTCTTTGATTGTAACCTGCTTGCCAGTTTGATTCGGCACCTCTCGAGAGCCGGCACTTCTCAAGATGATATGGATAACGACAATCATAGCACTTACATACAGGACATCAGGATCCCCTGTTATTCCCCCAGATTTTAAATTTTCTCTGTAATGAGATTTTCTCAGAAGCTTTGATGAATTCAACCCTGAGGTGGACATACTTCCATGACAAGAAGGTGGTAACGTCGAGAAAAAGGACCAAGATGCTTTTCCGACTAAAGAATGGAGCACCTATGGAGCACCTTCCAATTCCTGAAACAATAAGGAAAAAGGAAAAGCCCTGGAAAACATTTACAAGAATGTGCAATTCCAAAGAGAATCTATACCACTAATCGACCTCACGATCTTGTTTGTCAAGTTCAATTGAACCGAGCATGAGAAAGAACTCAATAAGACTGTGACGACCATTTCAGACTATGCTGAAGCATAAATGGAGGGGCCCAACTAACTTCATAACAACATTTATCCACTCGCATTTAGCAAGCTTACTTAACTCCACAACTGATCTAATGGGAGTAACCGAATTTGTTGACGTTCGATGAGGCAATCCTCACTATTCGACCAAAGAGTAGAGATGATATCAAAGCAAATATAATTCGAACATTTGCGTATACAACACCAACTTTTGTTGATTCGAGAGAAAGCACTAAATGTCTTGGGTCGACTAAGATTGTTGAACCTGTAACTTTTACCCGATGCAATGACTGGAAGTATAAGACCCTGAAGATTGGATGCCCGATTGACTTAATTTAACCCCCATCGATGCTGGGGGAGTAAACCCTAACTTCGCTTATCCTCCGATGGCACTAAGGGCACGATCGTTGATGCGCGGGCTGACCATGAAGACGACCCTGGCTAGGAGCAAGATTCAAGACATGTACAATACGCCTCTGGAGTACGACCCGACTCATCTTTTCCGACCAAGCGAGCTAGCTTGTAGATCAAATGTAAACTTAAAGACTCTTACTACACCAGATGGAAGGTTTGACGAACTTATCCACTGCCTTACGACAGTGACGATCATACGAGCATTAGTTAACATGATTTCAACTGCATCTCTTACTGACGTGCATGTGATTATTGAATTACGAAACGATCCAAAGCGATTGTGGATTCCTTAAAATACGGCCCGATACGACCGTGGATTCTTTATTTTTTTGGCATGATCCAGAGTGATTATGGCTTTCGGGATCCTTATTGTTACGATTTGATGCTATCGCAGAACCCTATATTAATATCCTGATGCCGAGATAGTTTAAAACCGAGTACAGATGACAGATTCACATGTTGATTCTGATGTGCTTTATCCCAACAGTTTAGATAACAGCTCGGAGCCTGAAGATCCTTGAACTACCCCATTATTTGGGTAGCTACTACATACATAGACTCACATGTAAGAGAAAGTCCAACCCAACCATGTGCTCGACTTACACGGAATGATGACATTATTTGGTAATGACCTGCGAGTTTAGAATCACGCTCGGGAGTTGACGATTTAGCATGACTTCTGACGGATGAATTAGTTCTTTTGACTCGACAAGGTTAAAACAATTTCTTGATTGTCTCGAATACTCCTCCTATAGAACTTGGCCTGACTAGCTCCCAGGAAAGCAATGCAACAATTGGATAAAGACTTCTCAAGGATAAATGACGTTCTGGAGAGATTTAGCTCAACACATTCAAAGCACATCTCATCTGCGATAAGATGTGCTTTAAGGGGCAAAATGTCAGCCTGCTTTGTGACCAAGCTACCCAAAGCAAAGATCATGTTGACACACTTCTAGGTAAATGCTGTCACATATGGAATCTCCGGATAACATCACTCTCCGGCATTGGAAGCATCATCAGAAGACACAGGGCAGTTTGGTCAAAGTCACAACATCAGCATAAACTGGCCTGAAACCCCTATCAAATGACCTCATTTGGATATATCCACATCTTGTAGCCCTTTGAATTAGCTTCAAGTAGACATTTCATTTGGTCCAATCAGCCTTACGGTTTGAAAGTTACGTCCGTTTCCGTGAACGCATGCAGAAATATGGAAAAACCTACATTTTGGCATTTTTGAAGATCGGATCATGACCACCCCCTGGGGTTGGATCGTGACCACCCCCTGGGGTCGGATCGTGACCACCCCCGGATCGTGGCTACCCCTGGGGTCGGATCGTGATCATACATGCTGACCAATCCGGATCGTGACCATACATGCTCACCAATCTAGTTCGCGAAGCGTGACCACGAACCGCGACCAGGACCCGCTACTACACATGCAGATTTTGGCCCATTCTCAAGACTATGATCGCTCCTACTTTCCCGGATCAGGTTCCACGTGTCCTACCACGACCCCATCACCATATGAGCTCTCCTACACCTATAAATACACCTCCATAGGGCATTTTCAGGGGACTTTTGGCATCTCAACATCCATGGCTGCCATGGCTAACACTTCCCCATGAATAACCACCATCTTCCTCAATGAAATCAATGAATTCAGAGAGAATTATTCATTGAATTCTAATGATTGAGAGACAATCTTTATTGTAATTGTAATCTGTGAATGAAATGAGAAAATATGAAGTGGACGTAGGCTCGTTAATGACGAACCACTATAAAAATCCCGTTGTCTTGTTTTTCTCTTATTTTTCAGCTATTTCTTCATGTCCTATGCTCTAAATACGACAATTTGGGTGTTAGGACCATTTTTTGGTCTAACAATATATATTGTATATATTTAATGGCCTGAATAGAACGCGCCGCGTCGGGACCATTTGCGAGTTTCGACCACTGACTTTGAATTTACATTACAGGAGATCCGACCGTCGGATTCTCCTAAAACCAGAACCATTGGGTACATATCGGAAAGAGCTTTCCAATTAATATAAGAGATTTGAAATCTAATGGTTGGATTTGGAATTATGTCCAAATCAAATTTGGAAAAGGCCGTTGTAAGTGCAGTTCGATGACCATTTATGGAAATCGACTGAAAGTGCCTTAATAAAATTATTAAAAATATTAATACTTTGTGTAAAATCATAATTAATGATTTGGAAAGAATTGGGATGAAAATTTCCACGTTTGTAAAGATAAAAATATACTTTTATCAAAATGAACTAGTTATTAACTAGATTTGAAATCCAATAATTTTTAAATAAAATAAATTGGATTTGTGAATGGTTTTAAAATAACCAGAAATTTCCAACGAACAAATTGAAATGGAAATAATCTTTGGAATATTTGGATATTGGATTCCGTGATTATATGGATATTTTTATGGAAATTTGGAAGATATATTTATATCGTTGTTTCTGATACGATATTGGTTAGTTTCAGAATTTGGTATTGAATATAAGCTGATATAATTTCTATTCAGGGTCTTGTATTTAATATCAAATGGGATTTTGGATTTGTCGTGAATGGTGTCTTCATTAACACTGTTCTTAAACCCAGTTGAGAAAAGAATAAATCTTTTAATTAATATTTAGGGAGGTTTTCCAATTAATTAATATTTAATGGAATTGAATTAAAGAATTGGATTTTGGGTTTGTCGTGAATGGTGTCTTCAGTAACACTGCTCTTAAACCCCATGTGAGAACAATAAATCTTTTAATTAAGATTATTGGAGTTTCCCGTTATATTTAGTAATTAGAATAAAAATGGAATGTGAATTGGGTTTATGGTGAACTATTTTTAAGAACATTCGCTCTTTAACCCGATTGATAGTAAAATGTGATTTGGAATTTATAAATCTTTTCATTAAGATTTAAAGGAAATTTTTCAAAGTAGAGTTTTCCAATTTAATACAATAAATTGGAATGGAATGGAATTCGATTTGATAATGATCGAAGTGAAATTCTGTCGAGGAAGACTGTTAATACAGATGGAATTTAAAAGGCTCTGCCGTTATTCCATTTATATTATTAGTCGGGTACGGAAATTGATATCTATTATATATTGATTAGTTTTCCGTGAAGATTCCATAACTAATTGAATGTGATTTTGGGTTTATCGTGAACTGTGTCTACAATGACATTAGTTCTTTAACCCAGTTAAAGACAGGATTTATTTTTTGAATTTGAATAATCATTATATAATGATTTTTGGGAAGATTAAAACTAAGTGGAGTTTTAATGGATCTTTATTTAGATTGAAATGTGATAATTTAAATTATCAAATTTGGGAAATGATCGAGAATGGAGTATCACAAGTTTTACTCCAGGCGATAGTCAAATCTTTAATTAGATTTGAACGAGAAATGGTAATTAGATTTTACCGATAACACCATGGTGTTAGATATGGAGTATTACCAGTTTTGCTCCATGGGACTAATAGTTTGAGATTGCGAAATTAAAGAAATGAATACTTTGGTAAGGTGCGCTAATCCCAACTAGTTTGGATAAATCTTAATTTGGTTTGAATTGATATCCAATGGAAGATTAAAGAATAAATTTAAAGAATTTATCTTTGATAAAATTAATGGGAACCTTTCCCAAAGGATATGAATATTTAAATAAAAGATTATTCAGAATTGGAATGAGGCGTATGTTGTGTTTTTATAGCACTTGTTTATAAGATACGCGAGTTATTCAGAAAGACCGGGTTTATCCCAATCTGAATAACTGAATCGACGATAAGTCGACGATGAAGACGGTGGTTAAGGACCGCAGGTCTTCACATCGTTTGGATGATTACTGATGTCTTGATTGGGCTGTATACCCAAGACGAGGTAATAAGTGGTGATCGTCCAGACGTACTTGGAGATCGACCGGATATGCGAGGACCTCTCTCCTGTATTTGACATATGGGATGAGGAATAAGGTGCCTCCGGTTTCGTTCAGACCCAGAACGAACTTGTAAATGGATGTGAGTCTAACATTGGATTTTATTCTGTGTTGATTGATCTCTATTAAATATATATCTTTTTGGTGGTGGAGAATTTATTCTCTTGCTTAACACCCTTCTCTGAGACGTACGAGTTCAGTGGTTATATATCGATAGACATCAGTCGCATGGCGTGAATTGCCTGTGTGACATGCTATGATGCAAATGATCAAGGCTTTTGGTGAAAAGCAGAGTCTTGGGATTGATGATCAAAGCACGGCTTTAATATAGCATAGCTTTGTGTATAGCGTTAATTTGTGAGCCTCATACCCCGGTGTGAACCAGAAACGAGAGAGGACTTCATGGGGGACATGCGTTTTCTTCTAGCTAGGAGTGGTGTCATGGTATGGAGCCTAGACATTTTTACTTATGTGGATGATGGATAGCGAGGCGCCTCGGTTATATCGGTTACTTCAAGGCCGATGGATGGTTTGGTCGATATACTGACCAGTTTTATGCCCCATAAGGCGGGGAAACGTATTGTTCAGGCATTTTAGTCCACTCCGTGTGGACCGTCCTGACAATCCAAGGGCCCACCTGAGTCTGGGTCCTGAGATATGGGCTAGAGTGTCTTGAAGCGGTAAGGACGATCCCTTGCCTTGGTTCACAGATGGAAATCCAATTTCCAATACGACATCGTGCGGTTTTAATTGTAGAACTAGTATGGCGACATGATATATGGTACCCATGCCATCTATGATTGATACATTTATATTTGAAGTTGATTTCTTCACCTATAGTAATAATAAAATATTAAATTTCACGTATCAAGCATTATTTGGTTACTATAACGGAAAACTCTATCCTCCGGCTTGCATTGCATTGTGTGATGGTACCTGAGTCTTATAATAGCTTCATTTTCTTCATTTAGCATTGCGCTGTTTGTTATATGCACTAGTATTCTTGGAGGCAAACTCGTTCTATGTTATACGGTGTGGTCCCTTGATTTACCTAACTTTAAAATCAAGTTAATAAATGTTTTAATCCTCACACCAGTCACATGACTGACCAGGAGTATATTGTTTTAACCTAAACTCTTGGTGCCCCTATTTTCCTATGACACATTACTCGCAAAACTCTAGTTTGTTGAAACTCTCACCCTTGATCATCTCCCGCTTCCGAGGAATGTCTGAACTGCTCTCCAGGATATGACTCAACCTCAAATGCTACAACCGTGTTGCATCCAAATCACGAGAACTATCAACACCCACACAAGTTTCACCTCCGACCGTCACACCTTGAAGAAAATATACACCATGAGTCCTAGCACCTTCCATAAACACAAGCACCCCTTCGAAACCCTCAAGCAATCCTTCTCTACAGTGATCTTGCATCCTAGAGAATCCAATTGCCCCAAAGATATAAGCGACTTCCTAAATCCTGGAACATAGCGAACATTAGTGAGTGTGCGAACAACTCCATCAAATATCCTTATTTGCACGGAGCCAATGCCCATCGACTTGCAAATAGAACCATTTCTCATAACAATTGTATTTCCCTCTTTGATTTCATAAGACGAAAAAGCAATTCCTACTTGGCGTCATATGATACGAAGCACCCGAATAGAGTACTCATTCGGTACCCGAAACACCCGATGCTACTGCCTTCAACAAATTCTCATCTATCTCACCATCCCCACTCTCGACCTCTATGCATAAAGATGTTACTTCCTTCTTATCTTTGTCAGGACATTCATTTGTCCAATGTCCCAGTTTCTTGCAAATAAAGCACTTGCCATTTCTTTCTTCCGGTTTACCTCTCCCACCGGGCTTTCTTGATTTAGAACGCCCTCGATTTCCTTTCTTTACATTTTTTTCTTTCTCCGCAAACAACCCGTGACCAGTACTAGCTCCACTACTACCCTCACTCATATCCTTCATTTGATCTCTCAACTCCTCACTAAGAAGATTTATCTTGATGTCATCAAGAGTCAACGTATCACACCCATTGATCAAACTATTTGAGAAACCCGTATAGCGGTCCGGCAACGAACACAATAATATCTTCGCCTTCTGCTCTTCCTTAATCTTCAAATCAACGGCCTTTATCTTCAAAAGCAAGTCATCAAAGGCATTCAAGTGTGCCATAAGTGAATCAACCTCCTTCCTCTTTAATATGAAAAACATCCGCAACAAGATCAAACGGTTAGTGAGAAATTTTTTCATATACAATTCCTCCAACTTGTCCCAAATCCCTTTAGCAGTTGTCTCACCACTAATTTCGGAGATAACGCTCTCCCCCATAGCAAGTTGAAGAGTAGTGTAAGCTCATTTATCTATTTCCTATGTCTCAACATCTGAGATATCACTTGGCAATAAGTGTGTATCAAATACCTCTCGGTGCACCCGATTCCACAACCACTTTCATTTTCCATTACCACTTCTCAACGTCATTATCACTATTCCACTTGTCAATTACCAATTGAGAACCCGACTTTGCATACGAACCACGTACATAAGGCGCCACACTATTCAGACTTCCAGTTGAAGGACTTACCAAGCTATTATCTGAATCCGGCATTTTCAAGATCACCTAACAAGCACCAATTGCTCTGATACCAACTATTGTATCCGATATGATTAATTCAATTCAATACCACTCAAATCGAATATCTAAACCACAAGCACCTTGCGGAAGACGGGATCGTTGTTAGATTTTCAAAAACAACCAATCCAATAACTCAAGTCACCAAAAAAGGATCAACCAATCCCAAACAATCCAAATTTCAATCACAAGCAATCAAATAACGACAATAGCATCAAAATTAAATCACATGCAGATTTACAGTGGTTCCACTAACAACTTGTTAGTGTACATCTACTTTGGAGTGAGTATTTTATCACCACGATGAAAGAAATACAAGATACTGATGCATTGATTACTATATTTCAATATAGAAAAGAGTTTGAGGAGAATAGAATCGAAGAAATGCAATTAGGTTATAAACCCTAATTTAACCATTTAGAATTAAACCCTTGATTTGATTAAGTCTCCAAGCTCTCTATTTGAAAAATAGAAAATAGCTTATATAGGGATAGACAAATATAATAGGCAATTCCCAAAACTGTCCCCCATTCTTCACAAATCAGCTTGTCTATTTTCACCTCGGAATAGCCCAAAACAAGCTTCATATGTCTGTCGCGGCTTATGACAGAGGTTTGACCTGGTTAGAGAATTATTTTCTTCAGCTTAGACATTTGTCACCTATGACAGACGTCTATCACAAGTCCCGGGAAACATCACCCTGACAACTCAAACGTCTGTCACAGGGTACGACAGACGTCTGTCACGGAACTCAACTAAAGCCTTATGCATTTTCATCTCTAATTTTCGCATACGAGCTCTGATTTGCGAATGATCTCTTTCGCTGTGAAGCAAATTTAATCCTCATCAATCGAACATATGGTATAACAAACTTACACAATATTAGCAAAGGAAAATTCTACCTATATACTACTTGGCAAAAAATATGACAAAAGAGATGAAACATCGTTACTCCCCTGCTATACTTTTATCATACCAAAATGTTAAGTTACGCCTGTAATGAAACCTATGTTGGGAATGGGTCCCTTCCTATGTGGAAAAACTCATATTTAATTAATTGGAGCAATAAGTGCTGTTACAGTATTTCGTGCTTTTATTTGAAAAGGTAACTATTTGACCTTTTGACGTGCTTTGGTAATTGCACCTTTACGGGAATTATAATCTTATTAAATAAGGTGGTTGAATGGAGACTTCAAGGTGCCTCTTTGGTGGCTATATATACATCAATTTTTGGGTAGCAAATATACAAAACAACAACATCAAAACTTTGTCATTTTCTCCAAGACTTTATGGGCTGCTTCTACTACTTTGAGATTGCTCTTTGCTGGAGTGTTTTTTGCGAGATCTCTCAGCTTTTCTGAGCTCTGTTTCTCGGTGACATTTTTCACTTTTCTTGCTTTTGTTTTGATGTTGTTATTGCTAGCTATTGTTGGATAGTTTGTGTATCCACTTTGTAACTTGGATTTGGATTTGTGTACCACTCCATTATCATAGTAAGAGAAGTTTGGGAGGACCCCCTTCATTGGTCCCGTGGTTTTTACTCTTCACATCGAAGAGGTTTTCCACGTTAAAAATTCGTATGTGTTCTTACTTTATTATTGTCTCTTGTTATGTTGATTATTAGCATTAATTATTAGTGATTGTGGTGCATTTTGCTGGGTTTGTCTGTGTCATTCATAAAAAACTGGTATCAGAGCGAGGTTGGTTAACTTGTTGTATCCCCTGATGGATTCTAGTAATATCAACACTAGTAGAATGATTTGTTTGAATGGAGCTAACAATCGTATTTGGAAGAGAAAAATGAAGACTTGTTGTACATCAAAAGTTGGCATTTACCTGTGTTTAGTGATGAAAAACTAGAAGGCAAAACTGATGATCAGTGGGTATTTGAACATGAACAGGTGTGTGGATTTATTCGTCAATGGGTTGATGATAATGTTTTGAATCATATAAATGATCATGTTCATGAAGGTTCACTATGGTAAAAACTTGAATTCCTTTATGCTAATAATTCTGGAAACAATAAATTGTACCTTATCAAGCAATTGACGGGATTGAAGTACAATTTAAGCAAGTCACTTTCTGATCACCTGAATGATTTTCATGGCATTATTCAGCAAATATCAGCAATGGATATAAATTTTGATGATGAAATTCAGGGACTTTTGTTACTTGGCACTCTTCCTGATTCATGGGACACTTTCAGAATGACACTTTACAACTCCGCACCACATGGCAAAGATATATTGGATATTGCCAAAGTTAGTATTTTGAATGAGGAGATGAGGAAGAAATCTCATGGTGTATCCTCTTCATCCGAGGAAGCATGTGTCGCTGAAAACAGAGGAAAAAGAAAGAGTAAAGCTCCAGTTTCCAGAGACAAAAGCAGAAGCAAATCTCGTGGAAGATACGCAAATATGAAGTGCCATTATTTTGATAAATCCGTCGCATTAAGAAATATTGTTACAAGTGGAAAAGAGACAACAAAGGTGGTAAAGGCATGGAAGATAGGAAGCAAGATCAAAAGGATTGCAGTAATGATGATAGAGTTTCCACTGCAACTAATGGTGATCTTATCATTGTACATGATGAGAGTTATGTGAACCTTGTTAAATATGACTCAAGTTGGGTCATTGACAGTGGAGCATCACTACATGTGACATCACAGAAGGAATTCTTCATATCTTATACACCTGGTGACTTTGGGGTGTTGAAGATGGGTAATAATGATATGGCTGAGATTGTGGGCATTGGAGATGTATGTTTGGTGACCAACATTGGAGCAAAGTTAATGCTTAAAAATGGTAGATATGTTACAGAAATTCGATTAAACTTGATCTCTACTGGAAAACTCAATGATGATGGATACTACAACACTTTTAGAATCGGGTCTCCTTTAAGAGGCATCCTCCTTCAAGAAAATCAGGTTTGCTTGATCTTGTTTATTCTGATGTTTGTGGTCCGTTAAAAGTTAAGACCTTTAGTGGTGCACTTTACTTTGTTACTTTTATCGATGACTGTTCAAAGAAATTATGGACATATGCTTTAAAAACAAAAAATCAGGTACTTGATGTTTTTAAGCAGTTTCATGCCTTGGTTGGAAGGCAATCTGGTAAAAAGCTAAAGTGTTTACGTTCTGACAATGGTGATGAGTACAACGGTCCACTTGATAAGTATTGTAAGGCTCAAGGTATTCGGCACCAGTTTACACAAGAGATGACTTCACAGCTGAATGGTGTAGCAGAGAGAATGAATAGGACTTTGTTAGAGAGAATGAGGTGCATGCTTTCAGAAGCTAAGTTGCCAAAACACTTTTGGGGTGAAGCTTTATTTACAGCAACACATGTGAGTAATTCAACTCCTTGTTTTTCTTTAAATGGTGATGTCCCAGATAAGGTTTGGCTTGGCAAGAAGGTTTCTTACAATTATTTACGTGTCTTTGGGTGTAAGGCATTTGTGTATGTGCCTAATGATGAAAGATCGAAGATGGATTCCAAGACTCGCTGATACAACTTTGTGGGCTATGGTCCTGACAAGTTTGGCTATAGGTTTTATGATCCTATAGAGAATAAATTGATTCGTAGCAAGGATGCACACTTTGTTAAAGATCAAACAATTGAAGACATTCGGAAATCACAAGAAACTACATCTCATAGTGGTTATGATCTGGTTGATTTAGATCTCCCTCCTTTGACTCCTACAACTCCTGCACCAACAACTGAGCATGTTCACAATGACAATGAAGGTCACATACCCGAGGAAGATGATCCCCATGATGAAGATGCTAAAATTGATCATCTGGCTTCTCCTGGAACTCAAACAACCTATATAAGACGATCTATCAGGGAATGACGTCCTTCCACTAGGTATCCTTCTTCCGAGTATGTTCTTAACCGATGGAGGAGAACCTGAGACCTTTAAAGAACCTATAAACAACGATGATAAGCAACTTTGGTTGGATGCGATGAAAGAAGAAATTAAGTCGTTGCATGATAACAATACTTTTGATCTAGTGAAACTACCGAAGGAAAAGAAGACTTTGAAGAATCGTTGGATTTAGAAGAAGAAGCAAGATGAAAATGCAAAGACGCTTCGGTACAAAGCAAGACTTGTAGTAAAAGGATGCAACCAAAGAAAAAGAACTGACTTTGAAGAGATATTTGCACCGGTTATCAAGATGTCTTCCAACAGAATTGTTTTGGGTCTTGCAGCTAGTTTGAATTTAGAAGTTGAGCAGTTGGATGTGAAGACCGCCTTTCTTCATGGTGACCTTGAAGAAGATATTTACATGGAACAACCGGAGGGCTTCAAAGTTAAGGGGAAGGAAGAATATATGTGCAAATTGAAGAAGAGTTTGTATGTTCTAAAACAAGCTCCAAGACAATGGTATTGCAAATTCAACTCTTTTATGGGGGAGCAAGGCGACAAAAAGACATATAATGATCATTGCGTTTTCTTGAAGAAATTTGTTAACGATAATTTTATCATTTTGCTACTTTATGTTGATGACATGCTTATTGTAGGGCAAAATATAGATCGGACTACTAGTTTGAAGCAACAGTTGAGCAAGACTTTCTCCATGAAGGAATTTTGTCTGCCAAAAAACATTTTAGGAATGAGAATTATTCGTGATCGCAAGACTTGAAAATTATGGCTGTCACAAGAAGCATATATTCAAAGAGTGCTTAAAAGGTTCAATATGAAAAAAGCAATGTCTGTGAGTACTCCACTTGCTATGCATTTTAAGTTATGTTCTCAGCAGTGTCCTTCCGCAACAGAAGAGAAGGAGAAGATGACGCATGTTCCTTATGCTTCCGCCGTGGGTAGTTTGATGTATGCAATGGTTTGCACTCGGCCTGATATAGCTCATGCTGTAGGTTTGGTTAGTAGATTTCTTTCTAATCCAGATAAAGAGCAATGGAATGCTGTGAAGTGGATTATGAGATACTTACAGGGTACTGCTGATATGAAGCTTTGTTTTGTTGGTTATTCAGATTCTGATATGGCAGGTGATATTGACTCGAGAAAATCTACTTCATGTTATTTGATCACTTTTGTAGGAGGGTAGTGTCTTGGCAATCTAGGCTACAAAAATATGTGGCTTTGTCTACTACTGAGTCGGAGTTTATTGCAGCGACAAAGGCATGTAAGGAATTATTGTGGATGAAGCAATTTGTTCGTCAGCTTAGATTTTCACAAAAGAGGTATGTGTTGTATTGTGATAGTCAAAGTGCAATCCATCTTGCTAAGAATTTCACTTTTCATGCAAAGTCGAAGCATATTGATGTGAGATATCATTAGATACGTGATGTTCTGATGATAATTTAATTGATCTTGAGAAAATTCATACCGATGACAATGGTTTCGACATGATGACTAAAGTTTTGTCAAAAGACAAATTTGAGACTTGTCGTTCGATGGCCGGAATGGCAACCACCTCCACATTGTCGGGAAGGGGAGGTTTGTTGGGAATGAGTCTCTTCCTATGTGGAAAAACTCATATTTAATTAAGTGGAGAAATAAGTGTTGTTACGGTATTTCGCGCTTTTATTTGAAAATGTGACTATTTGACCTTTTGGTGTGTTTTGGTAATTGCATCTTTATGTGAATTGTAATCTTATTAAATATGGTGGCTGAATGGAGACTTCAAGATGCCTCTTTGGTGCCTATATACATTCATTTTTGGGTAGCAAATATACACAGCCACAACATCAAAACTTTGTCAGTTTCTCCAAGACTTTGTGGACTGCTTCTACTATTTTGAGATTGCCTTTTGCTGGAGTGTTTTTTGCGAGATCTCTTAGCTTTTCTGAGCTCTATTTCCCCGTGATATTTTTCACTTTTCTCAATTTTGTTTTGATGCTGTTATTATTACCTATTGCTGGATAGTTTGTGTATCCACTTTGTAACTTGGATTTGGATTTGTGTACCACTCCATTATCATAGTAAAAGAAGTTTGGGAGGACCTCCGTCATTAGTCCCGTGGTTTTTACTTTTCACATCGAAGAGGTTTTCCGCGTTAAAAATTCGTGTGTGTTCTTACTTTATTATTGTATCTTGTTCTGTTGATTATTTGCATTGATCATTGATGATTGTGGTGCATTTTGCTGGATTTGTCTGTGTCATTCATAACTACCTATACTGTTTTTCGAAATAAAGTGGAATGAGGGTGGAAAAAATCACTTTTTTGTGAAGTAAATGCAACTGAAACTAAGAAGACAGAAGTGTGGGGAAGAAAAGTAAATGGAAGAGAAAGAAATCTGCATGTAAACTGAAAACGTATTGAGCTTGTATGGGTTCTGAACCAATTAACTTTCCTTTACCAAAAATGGATACCTAACCTTTGTTCTCATTGACGACGCTGCTGGTATAAAATTCCACAAGTATTTATATGTCGAAAAAGACTTTCATGCAATACGATAGTTGCTTTGTATATATGTTAGCATAGTTTTAATTAGTACCTGGTCATGCTAACACTAGACTTCCCGAAGATGTTCTAAAAATCTTCAGGTGGAAGCTACATGGTTAGCATGAACTAGAGATTGATCGCTTAATCGAGAAGTAATTAGAACAAGCGGGTTTTGATAAACTCATGCATTTTAAATGAAATTTTAGTATTTTGTTTAGTATCAACAGCGGTGCAACGTGATATCTTGAATTTCTAAGCAACTATGAAGACTAATCGCTTGAAACAAATATTTTGATTCTTACAAGAGAAATCAAGTTTAACTTGGTGCTTACACAATGCTTATAAATCTGTTTATACGATTTAAACGGTGCAATAGGTTTTGCCTAGAAGTATTAGACAAATATCCAGACAGTAGTCCTAAAATATAAATAACAGCATAAGAAAGAAGGCACGCGTATACATACAAACATGCGCATGCTTTCCTGTAACAGCAGTCTTCTGCCTTTAAAAATCTAAATAACGGTGTAAGAAAGAAGATAACACACGTATATACAAACGGAGTAATATATCTTATCCCGTCCAGCCTGCCAGGTAGAGGCATATGATCACATTCTTCCTTGGTACACTAGCATAATTACAAGGGCTCCAACATATCATACATGATATATGGCGTATAATACCTCTCAAGTACTTTACAACTATCAAATATAATACATACAGAATGTGACCACAAAGAATAATCTGAATGATGATCTTCGCGTCTGAGCCACTACCAGCAGTGAGTCGGTCGATCACAAAAGAGAAATACATATAAATTGAGTATGATATGGTTGAGCACTAGATCATAAGCATGTGCAACAGATGCTAGCTTTTCAACACTATTTTGATTTCATAATTTATTAGTTGCGCATGTTTCAATGTCTATTACCACCTCTTAAAGCCTAACAGTTGATTCCGATCACGATAGTTTTGAAAGTGCTTCTTACTGTTTTGTTTGATGGGAAATTCATGTTTGTTTAGACAAATGCAAATTTTGATGTAACTAAATTACGCTAAACCGGTTCTGCCTTTGAAAAGGTATGTTGTTTGTGGTGAAATATTGGAGAGGTAAATTGATGAATGGATGAATGTGGATGGTTAAGCTGGTTGTAGGGTTATTGGGCAGCCCATCAATGGCAGATAGAAAGGAGCCAGTAGTGTCATCATTCAAAGGCACATGACATATATATACAACATTTTATTGGCCATGTTTTGTGTTACTTTTTATAATTTATCATCATCTTGTTATATAGAAGGTTCGACTAGGATATACTTTTATATTTGGGAGTTTTGTTATGCCATTTTTTGACTATAAGACCCAGGCATATATGATTTCATATTAAATAATGATAAGTACAGGCATCATGGTGCTGGTGAGCCTCACCATTAATGTGCTTTTATCAGTTGCATTTGCCTTATCACATGCAGCATCCCTAAATGTTTACTAGTGAAAAGAACACAAATAAAATCATCTGTACCTAAAATTGTCTGTTTCCCTTTACCTAACCAGTCAGCATCCCCGAATTACACCTTTTTGCAATTAAACCCTCTTTTTTTCTTTGATTTAATTGCAAAAACATGAAAGTCAGGAATTCTAATTGGTTGGATACAGGGAAACAGATAATTTCTAATACAGACGATTAGCTCTCAAAAGAACAAGCTTTTAGTTTCTAACTTCTTGTTAAAGGAAATCAAAAAAAGACATAAAACACTTTGTAGCATCAAAACTTGAAAGGCTCAATGCTTAGGGTCATCAGCTCTTGGCTGTTTTGTTGCAAAGATCCATATTTTCAGTATAATTTTATTTCATATATTCACTGGAAAGAATTCAGGCCCAATAAGATCCAAGCCCACTAGGTAAATGTCCTTTTTCTTTCTCTTACCCTTATCTTACCCCTTCATCACCCTTGTCTTTATAATAACTTTACTCAGTTAGAGCAAAAATTCGAGTGTCTGCGGTTTAAACACAAGACCGTTAGCATTTCAATCTAAAACGTTTTGCCATTTACCACTTAAGCTTGTGGCCCTCTGCTTCTTCATTCATCATGTGTGCAGGAACACACACAAACGTACATGCAATTATATACACGTATCCCGGCTACATCTTGTTTTGGCTCCACTTCTAACCCTTCTGAATTCATCTATAATTTCCAATTTAGATAGTATTGTTTTCTCGCTTCTGTCACTACATTGTATTCGGTTTGATTTAAATATAAGTATTTCAGTTCTCTCTTCTGGTGCCATGTACACTCGGTTGCAATTATGGTAGAAAGATGGGATGCACCTCTTTTTGTTTACACCTCAATTTCGCCTGTTTTCATTTCACTTAAAATTAGGGCTGAGCATTATTTGGTTAAACCAAATAAAACAATCAAACCATCTCAATTTGATCGGTTTGGTTTGTTTTTATAACTATATTACTTTATAATCGGTCCATAAAACTTTCGTTTTGTTACCACTTGAATCATATTAATTGAGCTTTTATTATATATATCTTCAAAATTATCGATGTTACAATAAATAAATTTAAACCACTTTGGTTATCCAAACGAATTTTATTTAACAAATGTATTAAAATGTTACTTTTCGAGAACATAAGAACAAATAAAAATAAGAATATTTTAATTATGCAATTATGTTTATTTCAAATTACAACGAATATTCCGAACATAAAGTATAAAATGATTTTTTAATTTGTTTAAATCGAATCAGCCAAATTTAATAGGTTGGTTTGATTTTATTTTCGTTTTTGTTTAAAAAAACTCTTCATTAGCCAGCCATTTCACAGGGTCGTTACTCTTTGGATTTGGATATCCTGATCGCTCATGACTCAAGCACGGGCTCATATGGACTCCGACTAAGCATCAGAATAGATGTTCACTTAGAAATCAAAAAATAACTCGGCTTGGACCGATCGCCTCTGAGCAACGTTTATCACTCAGAAATAGCCTAATCGGCTCCTGGATCACTCGATATTTATTTGATTGATCACGCCTAGGATCAGTTTGATAACATCAGAAAAACTTGACCGACACAGTTCGATCACCTCGGAAACCAAGGATCAGGATGATCCGACACCTACCCAATCATTTTGAAAAGTACAGATCAACATTCATAAAATAAGTGACCAACACACTTCGATCACTCAAAATAGATGGATCTACTCAGTATATCACTTCAGAAAACTTGTACGATCACGATACTTGATCGGATCGGTATAACTTGAGAAACTTCATATCACTTCGAAAAACAGTGATCAGTGTGATCTTATCATTAAAGATATGCTGATCGACACAGAGAAATAAAGGATAAACATTTTGCCTGATCCTTTGTAAATCGGATCGGTATGCCTTAGAGCACCTCCTATCGGTAAAACGTCCTATGATCAAATCAGTATTTTGGGATGGAAAACATAGGTCGGTAGTTTCTGGGAAAGTGATCAATCTGTCAGAGACTTTGATAGATCGACCAAAAATAAGTAATTGACACAACACAATCACATGAAAATATGCGATCAAGCATGGAAGCTCGGATCCGAAGGTACCACACTCGGGTCGGATCTAGAAGTTACTGGGATGGATATATCAAGCTAGGAACAATGTCGATCACTTGAAACAATGAGATTGACACAACGGATCTAAGCAAAATATCCCGAATATGAAACTCGTAACTTAAGCTCAGATCTGAAGTTATTCAAAGAGGAATGATCATTCAAATGACAAAGCAAATCCACAGAAATTAAGTGATTACCATGTGTTTTTGCTCAGAAAACATGTGATATCGGGCTCAATAGTTCGGACCTAAAAATTAACAGGGAGTATGGATCCGAAGCCGAAGGATCAATCACTTGTTATATAGGCGGATCATAGGTTTTTACTTGATCATTGTGATGATTTAAGGAAAGATTCAATGATAAAAAAACATAAACTTTTGGATACGAAAATAACATGCAAGAATGGGATACGAAGAAAATTACCGACCCCACTAGAGGACCGGTACCGATCCCATACCTTGAGGGATCACATCCAAAATTCTGCAAACGCAATCAACTCTTGTTCCACTTTATCCTCCTATATTTTTGGATGAGCCTATATCTTCTACAACTATAATAGGCCATCATTTGGCCATTTTTAGAGATCTCTTCGAGGATTTGGATCTCGGTTACATAAAGACATTACTGAAGCTAAATTATGACTATATTTCTATGAACAAATTGATTTGTAGTTGTAATCAGAAAAGTATAGCCAATAAAGATTGCAACAAGTAGACTTAGGAACGATTTTTCGAACTACTATAAACTTTGTGTCATTATATTTTTACCTACTCTGCAATTGTTCTGTAATTGCTCTGTGACTAACTATTATAATTTATAATTATTTCACATATAAATTGGATGCTGGCATACAATTAACCAAAATCGAGCATCAACATTTTGGGGCACCAGGTAATGGATGACTTCTCAACTTTCTACGATCAAGAAATTATGGCTAGGAAGAAGAATGTCAATAAGCAACCGGAAGGAGCAACAATGGAGGAAGGAAGTCAAGCAGCTTCTTCCATGGGGAAATTCTTCGTTGTACTTGACAAGTGAGCACATGGATTGGGTAAAACCTAATATTTACATTC
The DNA here is from genome assembly GCA_030737875.1 of Allium sativum. Taxonomy (NCBI): domain Eukaryota; kingdom Viridiplantae; phylum Streptophyta; class Magnoliopsida; order Asparagales; family Amaryllidaceae; genus Allium; species Allium sativum. The sequence goes on along the minus strand of CM060915.1, from coordinate 884,444,740 downwards.
TACAATGATGTAGTAAATTGATTTGAAGTTGTAATCAGAAAAGTATATAACCAATAAAGATTACAACAAGTGGATTTAGGCACGATTTTCCGAACTACTATAAACATTGTGTCATTTTATTTTTACGTACTCTGCGACTGTTCTGTAACTGCTCTGTGACTAATTATTATAATTAATTATTATTTCACATATAAACTGGATGCTGGCATACAATTAACCAAAATCGAGCATCAACATTTTGGCGCACCAGGTAAGGGACGACCACTCAACTTTCTACGATCAGGAAATTATGGCTTGGAAGAAGAATGCCGATAAGTAACCGGAACGAGCAATAATGGAGGAAGGAAGTCAAGTGGCTTCTTCCATGGGGAAATCCTTCGTTGTACTTGACAAGGGAGCACATGGATGAGGTGGTCAACGCATTACAAACCTATCTCGAACACCAGGAAACATTACTTAAACTAGAAGAGGAATTGATGATGAGTTTCCTAAATCAGGTTGAATAATCGGTTTAACCACAAACTCAGAATCTAACAGTTGAAATGGGACCAAGAAACCCACAACGTTGAAACTTGGAATCGGGGGCAACTCCCCCTAGACTTGGAAGAGTTAGTACTGACCTGACCATAGGGATCGGTACTGATCCGATGAGTGCAAGGGAAATCTTCCAAGATATATACTAATATATATTGTTTAACCAAAAAAATACATAATGCAAAAGACATCATGATTCAAAACATAATCGGGCACATATGGGATGTAAAGGACATTCAAATTCCATACATAACCAGGTACATATGAGATGTGAAAGACAGCCGAATTCCAAATCAATCAGGTACCTTTGGAAATCAATCTATACACAAGATATATTCTTTAATCAAACAAACAAAAAAGGCAAAAGACATTCGAAATCCTAACATAATCTGGTACTTGTGTGATGTAAAGACAAATGGAATACAAATCCAATCACGTGCTTATGGGATATAGAAGACGTCCGAAATCCACACCTAATCGGGTACCTATAGGATGTAAAAGAGACCTCAAAATCCAAACATAATAGGGTATTTTCTATGTTACTAACAGTTTTAAAGTCGTTCTCAGACACTTTAGCACTGATTTAGCTAGTTTACCATTAATAGCTGGTGACAAATGAAAAAGTTCAGATAAACATCATGTCCCTGAGATACTCTTTATACATGTAGCAAGTGACGATTTAAGTTGATGCACAAGTGGAGAAGCATGAGCCAAGGAATATCATCTTCATAATTCATAAGTATACGCCTCACATAATAATCAACCACTCTCTTCATCGTGTTAGCTTCACCATTAATGTGCTTTTACCAGTTGCATTTTCCTTCTCATATGCAGCATCCCTAAATGTTTACTACTGGAAAGAACAAGCTTGTCCCCCTCTACTTCGTCATTAATCATGTGTGCAGGAACACACATAAACATACTAAAAAGTCGGTGTGTATGACTTAAGTAGGATACTTATATGGATATAGCGGAAATAATAAACTAACTAGTAATCTACAATAGTTACGCAGGCCAAAGCTAAGCTATAGAAATATATCACAAATAAAAGTAAATGTGATAAGTAAAGATATCGGAAATTTTATACTGGTTCGGACTTCCCGTCCTATGTCCAATCCTGAAGATCCTCTTCGGAATTCACTGTCACGCCCTCTCTTAACCCGGAGGAATAGGTCACAATACACCTGAGCACCAATAAGGAAGATTCCGCCTGAGCACCCACATAGGACTTCACAATTTACAAGTGTTTTGACTCTTGAATATGTTCTCTAATCAACACGGAATAGTCACGATGAAGTACACCCTTCCTATAATCTTATCCTCAAGTAATTAAAATGTTTGTGAAGATTGAAGGAAGTTTGTTGCTTTTTGGATTAAGAGATGTGAAATGATACCAAAGATTCAACAAGTAACTTGAAATTGAGAAAGCTTTAGATTGCAAATCAAAGAATAGAGAGAACAGAATGAGAATCAGTCAAATTAGTTAGTTCTGTAATTTGGAAAACATGTTTGTGTTGCTCATATAATAGTAGAAGAGTAGCATTTCTTTATGAAGGATTTCAGCAAAAAGTTGTGTCCATTTCTATTCGTAATTGAAGAGGAATCTCTTCATGAAGGAAGGTGACTCTTCATAAAAGAGACTTCTGTTTCGAATCAGTCAACTGGTCGAAAAATCATCAGTCGATTGATTGAATCATACTGTAAAACATTTAGATTTAAAACCCTTTAAAACTAGTCATTATGTATAGAAACATGCTTACCAATAGACTGGTCATATTTCTACCAGTCGACTGGTACAGCTAAGTCTGTACAGTCATGGCTATTTAAAGCATTTTAATATATATATATTTGTTTATTTATTAACCTTGTTTTTTATATTCGTGTTATTCTTGAGGGTAGATTTTAACATAATTCTAGCACGTCTCAACACACACACGCGCACACACACACACACACACACACACACATATATATATATATAACCTTATCTTCATTACATGTTTCCACTTCTCTTCTCTTTATTGACATTAATCAAAGTTCTTGTTTTCAACATTTTCCCCCTTTTTGCTTGATGACAACATATTCGAATTTCTCCCCTGAGTATTTGCTCCCCCTGAATTTCTGCAATATTTTGTTAGTTCATAAATTTATAAACTTACCATTTTGATTCCTACAACAAAATGTTAGCACATATATTTTCAATAAATAGATTCATCATGGTGATCATAGCAAATATACATCTCCCCCTTTGTCATTGATTAAAAAATATTTAACACTCTAAGCACAAAATAATCGAATAATCTTTCAGAGATCTTTGAAAGATACAATTCCTAATTCTCATCGAAGTCTTATGAAAGAATTCTCTAAAAGGGATTTAGTAAAGATGTCAGCTATTTGATTTTCTGAGTTTACAAACTCTAAATTGATGGTTTGTTTTTCAGTATTGTCTCTCAAGAAATGATGTCTTATATCAATGTGTTTAGTTCTAGAATGGTTTACCGGATTTTTAGATAAATTTATCATGCTTGTATTGTCGCAATAAGTTGTGGAATTAGATAAGTTACCATTAGAATCTTTTAGTGTTTGCTGCATGTATATTACTTGAGCACATGCTTGTAACAACCCGGAAAATCTGAGCCAGTTTAAAAATTGTTAGTTTGGCAATTTTAGTGGATTTTAAATATTTAAAACAAATTATTTTAAATAATAACGATGAAAAGTATGTTTGAATCGATGGTTGAAAATAAATATATTTATTTTAAATTATAAACAAGGCCTGGAATGGCGCGGCAGTTTCAAAATTGGAATTCAAACTTTGACTGACTATACCGGGTGCAAAATAAAATGGATTTTAGTGAAACCAAAAATATTTAAATCTTTTTATGATTATCTTTCTAACGAATCTGAAAAATCGAAGTTTCGTAGCGGGAGTCAAAAGTTATTGCCAAATGAATTTTCAGAAAGGTCGCTATAGAATTTATATAGCCCTTGAAAATAGACATTTTGCAAACGACCTCAAAATTCGACAAAACCACTTTTGTTGGATCCGGGATGTCAAATTATTGCTAGGTTTCAAATTCCATGATTTTTGAAGTCATTAGGTGAGCTTGGCAAAGGAAAATGTGTTTGGTCGATTTCTGTTAAATTAGATCGACCAGAAAATGGTCATTTTTCAAACGGTCTCAGAATTCCACGAAACTAGTTTTGTTGGGATTGTATCGTCAAAACATAGCTAGATTTATTTTTCTGGAATTTTTCGGATTGGTATGTGGCCCCGGCAAATTGAAATGTACGTTCAAATCAAATATTGAATGTTTTATATTTTAATTTGAAGAGAAACTGACTGTAACAGTCGAATGGCCTACGAAACATATCCCATTGTGTTCGGAATGGGGGTATTTAGCTAGGGGTGACAGTCGTTGGGTTTGGATTGGAGTTCATTTGGAAAAACCCTAATTTTCGAATATATATACATACATACATATATATATATATATATATTCCGAGCAATGAAAAAATTTTGTTCATAAATTAATTTCTAAAAAAAATCCAAAAAACCCTCGCTCCTCTCGTTATCGATGATTGGTTGCCTCTCCTTTTTCCCGACCATTTTCCGGTGATTCCTCTCAACAAAACCCACTACCCCTTTGGAACTTTTTGAAGAACTCGATCCCCTCTCCACATCCATACCTGGTTCACCTCCTACCATCGCTTGTACGCGGAGATCCATGCCTCCAAACCCCGATCGTTTAAGGCGCCGCCGCCTTCTCTGATTGCCGTCGAACTGAGGGGGAGGACCAGCGTCGGAGAGCCCTTTCCAAGCTCTTCCAGGTGGCGCCAACCGATCTCGATCACGTGCTGCGGATTGAAGGAAATTTCAAAACCTAGTTTTGAATCAAACGTGAAGGTATACGATGTGTTTTATTTAAGCTGAAAATAGTGGTTTAAAAGCGTTGTAAACTTCTAAAAAACAACGCCACGGCCGCGTTATGGCCTAAAGCATCGTTTGAATGAATTGGCCACTTTTAAATAAATGAAAATAGTGATAAATCATGATAAAATATTATAAACGATATGGAATAGAAATAAACTGAATTTTCTCGGTTTATTTGATATTTGATGGTTGAATGTGTTTGGCGTGAAAATTATATTAAAGAACAGAATTATTGATGTCGAATAATTTAACCATTGAAGCGAATTGTTTTGAAATTTTAAATATGCGTGAATTATTTGAAAAGGTCGAGTTAATTCTCATTTCAAATAATTGATCGACGGTTAGAAGTCGAAGATATGAAGACGGTGCAAGACCGATGATCTTCACCTCGAATGGAGGGGTGCTACTTATGCTCATGATAGGAGTAGCTACCTTGAAGGGGCTGAAGTAGCAGCCGTCCGGACGTACTTTTTGATTGTACGGTTCTGCGAGGTATTAAGTGCCTCCGGATTCGTTCAGACCCAGAACGAACTTGTAAATGGATTGTTTGTCTAACATTGGATTTTGTTCTGTGCTGATTGATATCAATTAAATATATATCTATTTGGCGGCGGAGAGTTTATTCTCTTGCTTAACGCCCTTCTCTGAGACGTACGAGCTCAGAGGTTATATATCGATAGAAATCAGTCGCATGGAGTGAATTGCCTGTGTGGCATGCCTAAGTGGCAGATGATCAAGGCTTCTATTGAAAAGCAAAGTCTTGTGGTTGATGATCAAAGCACGGCCTGTGTAGCATAGCTTTGTGTATAACGTTGATTCGCGAGCCTCGCACCCAGTATGAACCAGAAACGGGAGAGGACATCAGGGAGGGCATGCGTTTCCTTCTAGCTAGGGTGGTGTCAGTGACCTACCAGCTCTGACATTTATATTATTTTCACTTGTGTGGTTGTTGGATTGCGAGGCACCTCGGATATATCGGTGACTATATGGAGCCAATGGAGTCATTTGGCTTATAGGCGCCCCCAAAGGGTGGGGAAATGTAGTGTTCAAGCATTTTAATCCACATCAATGGACCGGCCCTGACGATCCAAAGGCTTGACAGAGTACTTGCCTTAGGGGCGGGCTATAGCGTATCGAATTCGATAAGGACGATCCCTTCCCATGGTTCATGACGGAAATCCAATTTCCAAATACGACACCGTGCGGTTTTGATTGTATACCTATATATGGCGACATGATATATGGTACCCTTGACGTCTACAATTTATATTTATGATTGAAATTGTTTTTGAAACATATAACCACTAGCAATAATATCAAATGATTTGTTTTGCTCGTATCAAGCATATTTTGGCCATTATAAGGTAAAACTTTATCCTCCGGTTTGTGTTGCATTGTGTGATGGGGACTGAGTCTTATAATGGCTTCATTTTTATAAAAAGCATTGCGATGTTTAAAAGATTTACTTGTTTTCAAGGACTGGCAATCCAATGGAGTAAACCCGTTCCGCGAAAGTGGCGTGGTCCTGTGATTGGCCAAATTGTAAAATAAGTTAAAATAGATTTTTCATACTAGTCCCATGACTGACTCATAGTTTATTTCACTTGCAAACTCGGGTGCCCTATTTTCTACACTGGCAGCCTTGTGTTCAGGTTTTAACTTGCTCTTTCTGGATAGCTGGAGCTGAAGATGGATTCTATCATTTATCTCTTTTTATGCTGTTCAGCTCCTATTGTACATATTATGTTTTGTTTTCAGCTGTAGACATTTATGTATAGCTGAACTGTATTTTGTACTAAGTATGATCATGTATACTGTGTAACTCTGATGTGTATTCAGTGTATTCTATCGTACATTATCTGGTGTATTTATTTATTTCTGTTCTGCTGTTATCTGTTTATGTGTTATATTCCAAAGATTACCCTTGCCACCGTGGAATGGGGTTTGGGGTCGTCACAAACGTCGTATCAGAGCTTTGGTTAAGCTTAGTTCTGGAATATAACATATTAACAAACTCATCCGAAATAGAACCAGTAGTGTTCTAGGACGAATAACTCATTACAGATAGGATCAATAATATCCTAGTATGAGTATAGAAGAATGAAATACACCCCAATAGACACATTTACATTCAAGTATACGTCTCTATGTTTTAAAATTACCTTTTCTACTGGCCTAACACTTTTTCTGCTATTTGCAGACATTGAAAAATGACTGGCAGAAACAGAGGAATAAATTCTATGGTTCAACAATGTAAACTTTTTAATTATATAGTCTGATGTTTTCAAAAGAGTATATGAATTAATTAGTATATTTTTGAAAAGTTAAAAGCAAATTGATTGTTGTTTGTGTTGTGTGATAGTGGATTTGATTAACCAAATTATTAGAATGATAGTTAATTTAATCAATAAGAGAATGATAGTAAATTTATGCAATTAAATCAAGTATTGAACTGATTTAAAAATAGATAGAAATATATACATGTGCATTATATATGTTTGAATAGGTATATGGATTAGCTGTTAAGTAAATAATTTATTTGCGTGCCCGACAAATAGGTAAACCTTAATGAGTTGGATGCGCAATTTTATTATTATATCAACTTCTGTAAATGCCATTGGATGCGGAGTGCTGGTTGTTCTGTGTGTAATAATAAATGTCGCCATAGGATAGTAACAATTAATTTTGAACTACACTACATGGCATACTTCTTGAAGATATGCATACTTCATCATATACCACATAAGCATTTGGAGCTTGTGTGACGAGGTTGAAGATTTACCATACGAGCGAGAGGCTTTTATGGCGATGACTATGTATTACAGGTTGAACTGATGACTGATATGGACCATATGAAATGTAACGGTAAATTGCAAGATTAACAAAAACCCCCACACGGGTCTAGAGACGACAATAAACACGTCTCTCTGGTCATTAAGGCACAAAAACCATTTATAGGGTGACGAGAATTTATTCTTTGGAGTTATGATCTATACACACTCCCCTGTGGACATCGGAATATGTCACTATAAATATGTGCATGCTTATTAGGATTTATCGGGTACCTAATACGGCCCAATAAATTTCCAAACCCCTCCCCGTACAAAGGAGGTTATGGCGAAATTTATCGAAAATTTAGGGTGTCAGCCAAATTTTTGAAGAATTTGAAAATTCTTAGAAACTGAAAAGTTGAAAAATGGAAACCAGACGGAAAGTTGAGTTGGTTAATTAAACAACTTTTGACTTCGTTCCTTTTCGGGGACGAAAAATTTTAAGTGGAGGACATTGTAACAACCCAGAAAATCTGAGCCAATTTAATTTTTTTTAATTTGGCTATTTTAGTGGATTTTAAATATTTAAAACAATTTATTTTAAATAATAACAACGAAAAGTATGTTTGAATCGATGGTTGAAAATAAATATATTTATTTTAAATTATAAACAAGGCCTGGAATGGCGCGGCAGTTTCAAAATTGGAATTCAAACTTTGACTGACTATACCGGGTGCAAAATAAAGCGGATTTTAGTAAAACCAAAAATATTTAAATCTGTTTATGATTATCTTTCTAACAAATCTGAAAAATTGTAGTATCGTAGCAGGAATCAAAAGTTATGGCCAAATGAATTTTCAGAAAGGTCGCTATAGAATTTATATAGCCCTTGAATATAGACATTTTGCAAACGACCTTGTAATTCGATGAAACTACTTTTGTTGGATCCGGGATGTCAAATTATTGCTAGGTTTCAAATTCCATGATTTTTGAAGTCAATATGTGAGCGTGGCAAAGGAAAATGTGTTTGATCGATTTTTGTTAAATTGGATCGACCAGAAAATGGCCATTTTTCAAACGGTCTCAGAATTCGATAAAACTAATTTTGTTGGGACTGTATCGTCAAAACATAGCTAGATTTATTTTTCTGGAATTTTTGGGATCAGTATGTGGCCCCGGCAAATTGAAATGTACGTTCAAATCAAATATTGAATGTTTTATATTTTAATTTGAAGAGAAACTGACTATAATAGTCAAATGGGCCTACGAAACATATCCCATTGTGTTCGGAATGGGGGTATTTAGCTAGGGGCGGCAGTCGTTGGGTTTGGATTGGAGTTCGTCTGGAAAAACCCTAATTTTCAAAAATATATATTCCGACCAATGAAAAAATTCTATTCATAAATTAATTTCTATAAAAAAATCCAAAAAAACCCTCGCTCCTCTCATTATCGACAACGGCTGCCTCTCCTTCTTTCCCGACCATTTTTCGTCGATTCCTCTCACCCAAACCCACTACCCCTTTGGAACTTTTTGAAGAACACGATCCCCTCTCCACATCCATACCTGGTTCACCTCCTACCATCGCCTGTACGTGGAGATCCGTGCCTCCAAACCCCAACCGTTTAAGGCGCCGCCACCATCTCTGCTTACCGTCGAACTGAGGGGGAGGACCAGCGTTGGAGAGCCCTTTCCAAGCTCTTCTAATTGGCGCCAACCGATCTCGATCACGTGCTGCGGATTGAAGGAAAATTCAAAACCTAGTTTTGAATCAAACGTGAAGGTATACGGTGTGTTTTATTTAAACTGAAAATAACGGTTTAAAAGCATTGCAAACTTCAAAAAAATAGCGCCACGACCGCATTATATGGCCTGAAGTGTCGTTTGAATGAATTGGCTATTTTTAAATAAATAAAAATAGTGATAAATCGTGATAAAATATTATAAACGATATGGAATGGAAATAAACTGAATTTGCTCGGTTTATTTGATTTTTGATGGTTGAATGTATTTGGCATGAAAATTACATTAAAGAACAGAATTATTGATGTCGAATAATTTAACCATTGAAGTGAATTGATTTGAAATTCCAAATATGCATGAATTATTTGAAAAGGCCAAGTTAATTCTCATTTCAAATAATTGATCGACTGTTAGAAGTCGAACATATGAAGACGGTGCAAGACCGATGATCTTCACGTCGAATGGAGGGGTGCTACTGATGCTCATGATAGGAGTAGCAACCTTGAAGGGGCTGAAGTAGTAGCCGTCCGTATGTACTTGTTGACTATACGGATCTGCGAGGTATTAAGTGCCTCCGGTTTCGTTCAGACCTAGAACGAACTTGTAAATGGACTGCGTGTCTAACATTGGATTTTGTTCTCTGCTGATTGATCTCTATTAAATATATATATCTGTTTAGCGGCGGAGAATTTATTCTCTTGCTTAACGCCCTTCTCTGAGACGTACGAGCTCATAGGTTATATATCGATAGAAATCAGTCGCATGGAGTGAATTTCCTATGTGGCATGCCTAAGTGGCAGATGATCAAGGCTTCTGTTGAAAAGAAAAGTCTTGTGGTTGATGATCAAAGCACAGCCTGTGTGGCATAGCTTTGTGTATAACGTTGATTCACGAGCCTCACACCCCGGTATGAACTAGAAACGCGAGAGGACATCAGGGAGGGCATGCGTTTCCTACTAGCTAGGGTGGTGTCAGTGACCTACTAGCCCTAACATTTATATTATTTTCACCTGTGTGGTTGTTGCATTGCGAGGCGCCTCGGATATATCTGTGACTATGTGGAGCCGATGGAGTCATTTGTCTCATTGACGCCCCAAAGGGCGGGGGAACGCAGTGTTCAGGCATTTTAATCCACATCGGTGGACCGACCCTGACGATCCAAAGGCTTGACAGAGTACTAGCCTAAGGAGCGGGCTAGAGCGTCTCGAATTCGGTAAGGGCAATCCCTTACCTTGGTTCATGACGAAAATCCAATTTCCAAATACGACACCGTGCGGTTTTGATTGTATACCTATATATGGCGACATGATATATGGTACCCATGCCGTCTATGATTCATATTTATGATTGAAATTTTTTTGGAAACATATAAACACTAGCAATAATATTAAAGGATTTGTTTTGCTTGTATCAAACATATTTTGGCCATTATAAGGTAAAACTCTATCCTCCAGTTTGTGTTGCATTATGTGATGGGGACTGAGTCTTACAATGGCTTTATTTTTATAAAAAAGCATTGCTATGTTTAAAAGATTTACTTGGTTTAAAAGACTGGCAATCCAATGGAGTAAACCCGTTCCGCGAAAGTTGCGTGGTCCTGTGATTGGCCAAATTGTAAAATAAATTAAAATAATTTCTCATACCAGTCCCATGACTTACTCGTAGTTTATTTCACTTGCAAACTCGGGTGACCTATTTTCTACACGGGCAACCTTATATTTAGGTTTTAACAGGCTCTTTCTGGATAGCTGGAGCTGAAGATGGATTCTATCATTTATCTCTTTTTATGTTGTTCAGCTCCTATTGTACATATTATGTTTTGTTTTCCGCTGTATACATTTATGTATAGTTGAACTGTATTTTGTACTAAGTATGATCCTATATACCGTGTAACTCTGATGTGTATCCAGTGTATTCTATTGTAGATTATCTAGTGTATTTATTTATTTCTGTTCTGCTGTTATCTGTTTATGTGTTATGTTCCAAAGATTACCCTTGCCACCGTGGAACGGGGTTTGGGGTCGTCACAATGCTAGTGCAGCAGATATATATTCAGCTTCACATTTTGATAGTGGAACACAATTTTGTTTCTTGTTGAACCAAGATATAAGTGATTTACCGATAAATTGACAAGTTCCACTTGTACTTTTATGATCCGTTCGTGATCCTCCCAAATCAGCATCACTATATGAAACTAATTCGAAGGAACAATCTTTCAGATAGAAAAGTCCAAAATCTTTAAAACTGCTAAGATAATATAATATACGTTTAACTGCCCTCAAATGTGATTCTTTTGGATCAGCTTGGAAATGAGCACATAAGAAAACACTCATCATAATATCTGGTGTACTAGCAGTTAAATACAGAAGTGAACCTATCATACTCAAGGTTTTAAAACTCTGATATCAGTCGCGTTTTGTCTTGGGGATTTTACATACTTGATATCAAATCGGTGGAGATCTCGGATGAGATGAGTCTAACTCGTGAATTTGTCTCGGATTTCCATCTCGGGTTTGAAAGTTCATATCGGAACAATCTCGGGGTTTATGATATGTTAAAAAAATGATATTTTTTAATGTTATTAAAAACATAGTAACTTAAACTTAAATTGCAAAATAACTTTATTATTCTTTATTTTGCAAAAAATCATTCATACTTAAATCGTAATATGCTTGAAGCAGAAATATTGTTAGACAAAAAACATTAAAAGGATCCAAAATATTAAAAAAATCCAGCATAAATAGACTATAAAATACATAATTTCATAAGTAACATGTATGTAAAAAAGACGAATATGAAAATCATAAGCATTGTAGAACTTATATGAATATACTATATGGTCATTTAATATGCAAAATGTAAAATAACAAAAGATAACATGGCTAGATTTGATTTTTTTTAATTATTGTTCTAGTTCAGGCACATATTTAAATTTTAACCAAAAAAACTAAGATCTCGGATGATATTCCAGTATTTTGTCACGGTCGATATATCGTTTGATATTGCAATATCTTGGGCGATATATTTGAAAGGAGATTAGAGTGATATTTGTTGTTTCGTTTCGGAAGGAGCCCAAAACGAGATCTCGAAGGAGATCTTAGGCGATATTTGCGAAATTTGAAACGGTGACAAGGTTACAATCAAGAAGAAGGCATAGATTATGAAGAAACTTTTGCTCCAGTCACACGACTAGAAGCAATTCGAATTCTATTAGCATACGCTTGTCATCATAACTTTAAATTATATCAGATGGATGTTAAAAGCGCTTGTTATATTAATGAACTAGTATATGTTGAACAAACTCCACTATTTTCTCATGAAAAATTCCAAGATCAAGTTTTCAAACTAAAAAAGGCATTATATGGTTTGAAACAAGCACCTCGTGCTTGGTATGAACGTCTCAAAACTTATTTATTAGATTCTAGATTTCAAATTGGAAAGGTTGATCAAACACTTTTTATGAAGAAAGATAATAAAGATATTATAGTCACTGTTTCAAATCTCGCAAATATCGCCCGAGTTCTCCTCCGATATCTCATTTTGGGCTCCTTCTGAAATGAAACAACAAATATTACTTTAAATCTCCTTTCGAATATATCGTCCGAGATATTGCAATATCGAACGATATATCGACCGAGAGGAAATACTGGAATATCGTCCGAGATCTTAGTTTTTTTGGTTAAAAATTAAATTTGTGCCTGAACTAGAACTATAATTAAAAAAACTCAAATCAAGCCATTTCAATCTTTTGTTATTTTACATTTGGCATGTTAAATGACTACATTGTATATTCGTATATGTTTTACAATGCTTATGATTTTCATATTCGTCTTTTCACTTACATGTTACTTATGAAATTATGTATTTTTTGGTCTATTTATGCTGATTTTTTTTATTATTTTGGATCCTTTTATGTTTCCTATCTAACAATATTTCCGTTTTTAGCATATTACAATTTAGAGTATGAATGATCTTTTGCAAAATAAATAATAATAAAGTTATTTTGCATTTTAAGTTTAAGTACTATGTTTTTGATAGCATTCATAAAAATCATTTTGTTAAAGTATCATTTTTAACATATCATGTACCCCGAGATTGTTCGGGTATGAACTTTCAGACCCAAGATGAAAATCCGAGATGAACTCCCGAGTTAGACTCATCTCGTCCGAGATCTCCCCCGATACGAGACCGAGTCAATAAAATCTCCGAAACGAAACGCGACCGATATCCGAGATTTAAAACCTTGAACCTTGTGCAACAAGTCTAGCTTTATTTCTATTAATATTACCCAATTCATCTGCTTTATTTTTGTAAACCAATTTTGTTCCAATAAGTGTTTGATTAGTCGGTCTTGGAACTAATTCACAGAATTCATTACGTTCAAATTGATTTAATTCTTCTTGCATTGTAGTTATCCAATTTTCATCTCTAGATGCTTCTTTAGGGTATTTGGGTTCGATATTTGATAAGAAGACTACATTACTTACTAAATTAAGTTGACTTCTAGTTGTTACATTTGACGTTATTTCTCCTATAATGTTTTTAGTTGGATGATCTCGTAATATCCTTGGTGGAGATCTAACTTCATTAACAGAAATATTTTGATTATCGATATTATCTTGAATTTCTGTAGTATTGTTTTCTATGTTATCAAGAACAATGTTTTCATCTTCTCAATATATATCAATATCATCGTCACGAGAAGAATTATTTTTCATAATATCTGAATTAAATGAATTTTCAATAATATTTTCGTCAAACGAAACATGACATGATTCTTCTATTTTACCGGTTCTCTTATTGAAAATACGATAAGCCTTGCTATGCTCAAAATATCCTAAGAATATTCCTTCGTCAGATTTTGAATCAAATTTTCAAAGCTGATCTTTTGTATTTAAAATGAAGCATTTTGAGTCAAAAACTTTGAAATAGGATATATTTGGTTTTCTACTAGTAAAAAGCTCGTATGGAGTGTTTTTAGTAAGAGGTCAGATAGAAACACGATTCAAAACATAACATGCTATTGCAACTGCTTCAGTCCAAAAATGTTTTGGCGGTGTACTTCCATTTAACAATGTTCTGGCACATTCTTGTAAAGCTCTATTTTTACGTTCTACAACTCCATTTTTTTGTGATGTTCTAGGAAAAGAGAAATTATGAAAAATTCCTTTCTTTTGATAAAATAAATCAAATTTCTCATTCTCAAATTCTCCTCCATGATCACTTCGTATGTTCTTTATTTTTAAATCAGTTAAATTTTGAATTTGTTTGACAAAATTTTAAAGATATCAAAAGTATCGCTTTTACTCTTTAAAAACATAGTCCAATTGTATCTCGAAAAGTCATCAACAATTACAAATCACGTATCTATTATGATTTATAGACTGAACTTGAGTTGGTTCGAATAAATCCATGCGCAGTAATTTAGGCATTTGTAATGCCGATATTAACCTTTTTGGTTTTGAAAGAAGATTTGGTTAATTTTCCAAGTTGACAAGCATCACACCAATTTTTAGTTTTGAATTTTATTTTTGGTAACCCTCTTACGATATCATTTTTAGAATTTTTTTTGATTGTTTTAGAATTAATATGACAAAATCGTTTGTCCCATAACCAAGGATCGTTGACTTAGGCTAATAAACACATACTTGGATTATTACTAACTGCCATGTTCAAAATATAAATATTTTTATCTCGATTTCCTTCAAAAATAAGATTTTGATTTGAAACAAATATACTACATTTATTTTCAAAAAAAGATATTTCAAAACCTTTATCACATAATTGGATAATAATTAATAAATAATGTTTTAAGTTTTTAAAGAATAAAACATCATAAATAAGAGGTGAATTAGATATACCGTAATTGCTCACATCGCCTTTGCCGATGATATTTCCTTTGGAATTATCTCCAAACGTGACAGTTCCTCCTTTAGAATAAATGATATTTGTTAGCATCTCTTTATCTCTGGTTATGTGTTTGGAGAAACCACTGTTGAATATCCATTTTCCACTGTTTATGTTTAGTGGGTCCTGCAAAAAATAATTAAAATTTCATTGTTACCCACTTCCTCCGTTAGGGTCCTAAGGGTTAAATCTTAGGAAGCCAAACCCAAGAGGGTTTAGGATCCTTTTTGAAAAAATAATTATCATTATTATTAACAGAATCTAAAAAATTCTTAATATATTTATTTCTAATAAAAACATTATTAGTTTTTGGAACCCATATACTATATTTCCCGAGTAGTTTTTTTAGTAAAAATGTTTAATTTACTACTAGAAATTACCGGTTTAATATTACATTTCTTAGAACTAAATTTCTGATTAACTTTTTGATCATATCCTAGTCCCTTTTTACTAACTAGTTGAGGATTTTCTAGTATTTAAGATAAATTCTCTTTCCCTTTATTAAAATTGTTAACATTTTCAGAAATACTTTCTAGTTTAATTTTTAGACCTGAATTTTCTAATTCTATAATTTTAATTTTAGTATTCAAAACATGATTCTCAGAAGCTATTACATCATTTTTATTCTTTTGAGTCTCGATTTCTTGACTTGACCTAGAAATTTTAGAATTTGCTACTAAAAGAGAATCTTGTAACTTTTTAATCTCGTCTTCTAAAATCTCTTTTTCATATTTTAATAATTCTCTTTCAAATTCTTCTCTTTTTCTATCTTCATTAGCTTGTTTATATTTTCTTTTAAAATTATTCTTAGATTCTAAAATTTCCGTATTAATTTCAATTAATTCATCATAAGTAATTTCACTAACCTCAATATCCTTTGCCATAAAGCATACATTTGCTTGCTCGTTATCACTATCGCTATCGCGATCGGGAGATGATGAATCAAAATTATCCCAAGTGACTGAAAATTCTCGCCTTTTTCATTTTTCCTTTTTGCGATTTTTCTATAATTCTGGACAATTCTCTTGATAGTGTCCGGTTTTGTGACAATTAAAGCATCCCACCACTGCAGGGCAAGGCTCTTTTGATGAATTCTTTTTCACATTCTTGCTTTGGCCTTTTCTATATTTTAGAAACTTTCTGAAATTCTTTGCTACAAAAGCAATATCCTCTTCCTTTGAATCTAAATCTTCTTTCTAAGCATGAAAAGCTAAAATTTTCTTGTATTATGCATGTGATTTCTTTGCTTGCAAATTTATTTCATAGGACATGAGATTACCGATTAACTCTTCAGGTTTCGTGGCAGAGAGACCATTAGCTTCTTCGATAGCTAACACCTTTCTTTCCCATTCATCCATCAAAGAATTTAATTTTTTTTTGAAACTATATCAAAATCATAATATTTTTCTCCTAATCCTAATAAAGAATGATAAATGTTTTGAAAACGTGAATACATGTCATTTACTGACTCATTTTCGTTCATCCTAAAAATTTGAAACTGGTTTTTAAGCATGGATATCTTGCTTTGTTTGACCTTGTTAGTTCCTTCATGAGTAACTTTGAGTATTCTCCAGATTTCATATGCTGTGTTGCACATGCAAACCCAGTTAAACTCGTTTCTATCCAAGGCACAATGCAACATATTTATGACTTTAGCATTGGCTATAGCCTCTGATTTTTTTTGTAGACCATTCAGTGTATAGAGTAGTAGGTTGTGTATACCCTTTTTGTGTGATGTTCCATGCATCAAAACTATTTTCTTGCATATATATGCTCATTCGTATAGCCTAATAGTTATAGTTCATGCCATTAAAAAAGGTGGTCTTGTAGTGGATTGGCCTTCAGTATATCCAGTATTATTGTTAGCATTAGTGTTATTATCCATATTAACTACGTACCAAATAAAAGTTTTACGGTTGAATGATGACCTTGCTCTGATACCAAATGTGGGACGACCCCGAAGCCCGTACTGACGGTGGCAAGGGTAATCTTTGGAATATAACACATAAACAGATAATAGCAGAACAGAATTAAATAAATACACCAGATAATGCACAATAGAATATACTGGATAAAAGTAACCATCAGAGTTACACAGTATACAGGATCATACTTAGTACAAATACAGTTCAACTATACATAAATGTCTACAGCGGAAATAAACATAATATGTACAACAGGAGCTGAACAGCATAAAAAGAGATAAATGATAGAATCCATCTTCAGCTCCAGCTATCCAGAGAAAGCCAGCTAAAACCTGAATACAAGGCTGCCCGTGTAGAAAAAGGGGCACCCGAGTTTGAAAGTGAAACAAACTACGAGTCAGTCATGGGACTGGTATGAGAAATCTACTCAACACATTTAAAATATGGCTAATCACAGGACCACGCCACTTTCGTGGAACGGGTTTACTCCATTGGATTGCCAGTGATTTAAAATAATTAAATCTTTTAAACTTCGCAATGCTTTTTGTAAAAATGAAGCCATTATAAGATTCAGTTCCCATCACACAATGCAACGCAAACCGGAGGATAGAGTTTTACCTTATAACGGCCAAAATATGATTGATAAGAATAAAACAAAAGCATTTGATATTATTATTAGTGTTTATAGGTTTCGAAAACAATTTCAATCATAACTATCAATCATAGACGGCATGGTACCATATATCATGTCTCCATATGTATATACAATCAAAACCGCAAAGTCACGTATTTGGAAATTGGATTTCCGCCATGAACCAAGGCAAAAGATAGTCCTTACCGACTTCGAGACGCTCTAGCCCGTGTCTCAGGACCCAGACTCAGGTGGGCCCTTGGATCGTTAGGGTCGGTCCACCGATGTGGATTATTATGCCTGAACACTATGTTTCCCCGCCCTATGGGGCGTCAATGAGCCAACGAATGACTCCATTGGTCCCGGATCAACCGATATATCCGAGGTGCCTCGCAACAGCAACAACCACATAGGTAAAAATAATATAAATGTCAGCCAGTTTAAGCACTGACACCACCTCTAGCTATAAGGAAACGCATGCCCTCCCTGATGTCCTCTCCCGTTTCTGGTTCATATCGGGGTGTGAGGCTCGCGAATTCACGTTATATACAAAGCTACGCCACACAGGCGGTGCTTTGATCATCAATCACAAGACTTTGCTTTTCAACAGAAGCCCTGATCACTGCATCTTAGCATGTCACATAGGCAATTCACACCATGCAACTGATGGCTATCAATCACATAGAATAAATTCCAATGTCAGACACACAATCCATTTACAAGTCCGTTCTGGGCCGGAATGAAACCGGAGGCACTATATACCTCGCAAACCCATCGATCTCCATGTACGTCTGGACGATCACCACTCATTATCCATATTTCAGGATGTCTCCCAATCAGGACATCAGTTACCATCCAAACGAGGTGAAGATTTCCGGTCTTCAACCACCGTCTTCATCTTCGATTTCTTATCGTCGATTTTGTTATTCAGAATGGGATGAACCCGGTCTTTCTGAGAAACTCGCGTATATAATAAACAAGTGCCACACAAACACAACATACGCATCATTTCAATTCATTAGTCACTAACCGTAAATCAGTAAGAGAACGATTTCCCAAATATTAACCCCGAAGGCCAAAACCAACATCAGATCAAAATCCAGGAAACCATTCGACTTAGCCAACCTTCAGTTAATTTCTATATTTCACATCCATATCGTCTATAATATTTTATAACGATTTATTGCCATTTTTATTTATTTTAAAATAACCAGTTTGTTCAAACGACGCTTTGGGCCATAATGCGGCTGTGGCGTAGTTTTTCTTCAGATTTGATTTACACATATCTGAAAATCTAACCGTTGGATCTTCACAAAATTTACATCATTAGAAAGATCTTTTCAAAACGAATCCAACGGTTCCAGTTTCGGGAAAATCCGACGTTCGGATCTCCCGGTATAATCGTTTGAAGTTTCGATTTCAAAATACGAACTGCAGCGTCGTTATTCGATTTAATAAAATTATATATATATAATCGATTTTGGCGCTGTTTTCCTTCAGATTTGAATTAAACATTCCAGACAATCCAACCGTTGGATCTTTACAAAGTTGGTGTCGTTGGAAAGGTATTTCCAAAGCGAACCCAACGGTTTCGGTTTTGGGAAAATCCGATGGTCAGATCTCCCGCACTAATCGTTTGAAATCACGGTTTCAAAACACGAACTGCAGCTTCGTTATTCGATATATTTTAATTCTACTTATATATATATATATATATATATATCGATTCTTTGATTTCAAAGCTATATTCTTTTCATACATTTGATAAAAATGATATTTTTATCCAACATACATTCACTTCGACACTTCACTATTTTTAACAATTAATGTATATAGTATAAATGTGATTTTTATTGTAAAACGATTTATTTCAAAACCCGACTATTTTATATAGTTAATATAGGTGATAAAAATAGGATTTTTATTATAAAACAATTTCTTTCAAAATATGAATACCATTCAACACATGAATTTCAATTCAACGAATGAATTTCGATTCAACACATGAAGGTTTTCTATAGTTTATATATATAGATAAAAAGGTGATTTTTATATTTAAAACACGAATACCATTCAACACATGAATTTCTATTCAACAAATAAATTTCAATTCAACACATGAAGGTTTTCTATAGTTTATATATATAGATAAAAAGGTGATTTTTATATTTAAAACACGAATACCATTCAACACATGAATTCCTATTCAACGAATGAATTTCAATTCAACACATGAAGGTTTTCTATAGTTTATATATATAGATAAAAAGGTGATTTTTATATTGCAAAACAATTTATGTCAAAACATGAATGTCGTTAAATAGATGAATTTCCATTCAACACACGAATATAGTTTCAACACATAAAAATAATTCTAACACATGAATATTATTCAAAATTTCGGTAGCATAACGGCAGGGTAGTTAAAACCGGGGCCGTCCCTAGTACGGCTCCTCGCTCTACCTTAAAGCCTCACAGCTTTTGACAATGGGGAATCATGCATTTAGTTCGCACGCAGGCGACATGTATATTTTTTCATTTCCACAAACTAATCCTATGTGTTTTCAACCAAATATTTCTCAACCACAAACGGGTATTTTTCAACCACAATCAGTCAATTTCAACCACAAACAATTCTAATCAACCATTCGTAATCAACCAATTTTCACACCAATCACAACCAATAAATATCGTCCATGGTTTGTGGACGAGGGGCGTGTATATATATATATATATTTATATATAAGCATTTCACTTCTATTTCAACACATATATAATTATTACAACGCATATATAACTTATATATCGAACATACAACTTATACAATGCTTATACAAGAGGTGTACAACGCTTATATAACTCATACATCGACTACATAATTTATACATCGTCGTTTTCCATATCATTTATAATTTAGAAATCTCACATTGGGTTCCACTCCACCAAAAATAGCAGAAGGCTTAGAAAAATATGCGGTCTCTTCTAGAATGTAGAAGACGTCCACACGAGTCCACTGTCTCTTGTTTCACTGAATTTCGACCACATAGCAAAAAGATACGATTTTTAGAAGTTTGCAACGCTTTACAGTGTAGAAATCAGTTTAAATTATATAAACCAATACCTTTCAGAACTCGTTCGAAACCAGGTCTTCGATTTGCTTCCCATCCGTGAAGTTGCAGCTCGATCGGACCCTACAGCGTTGAAGGGGGAGGAGAGGCATTTCCGCGCAGGGGTGTGGGGTGGAGTTCAACGGTCGGGATTGGGCAGGGCGGCGACTTCAACGATGGAAGTTCAGGGAGGTGGATCTCGAGCTAGGAGCGACGATGGGTGATGAGGTCGGTTCGGATTTGAAGAGGAGGAAGAGCTGGACAAAAACCTTAACTGGCGGAGGGGCTGAAAGTGGAGGAGGCGGTCGGAAATTGGGCTTGAACGTTTGAACGGAAGCCGCCGTTAATCGGAGGGGGTAAAAGGGTTTTTCAATTTTTTTTTTATATTTTTAAAATTATGAAAGGAATAATTTGATTGGCCGGGAGCTTTTAAAAGGGGGTTTTCTAACACGACCTCCAATCCGAACCCAACGATTGTCGTCCCTAACGTTTTACCCCCATTCCGAACACAATGGGATATGTTTTGTAGGCCCATTCGACTGTTTCAGTCAGTTTTCCCTTAATTTAAAATATATAACATTCTATATTCGATTTGAACGTACATTTCAATTTGCCAGGGCCACAAAATGATTCGAAAAATTCCAGAAAAATAAATCTAGCCATGTTTTGACGATACGATCCCAACAAAACTAGTTTCATCGAATTCTGAGACCGTTTGAAAAATGGCCCATTTCTGCTCGATCTAATTTAACTATAATTGACCAAAACGCATTTTTCTTTGCCACACTCACATACTAGCTTCAAAAATTATGAAATTTGAAACCTAGCAATAATTTGACATCCCGGATCCAACAAAAGTGATTTCGTCGAATTCCGAGGTCGTTTGCAAAACGGCCATTTTCACGGGCTATATAAATTCCATAGCGACCTTTCAGTTAATTCCTTTGGCCATAATTTTTGCTTCCCGCAATGAAACTTCGATTTTTCAGATTCGTTAGAAAGGTATTCACTAACAGATTTAAATATTTTTGGTTTCACTCAAATCCGTTTTGTTTTGCACCCGGTATAGTCAGTCAAAGTTTGAATTCAAATTTTGAAACTACCGCGCCATTTCAGGCCTTGTTTCTAATTCAAAGTAATTATATTTATTTTCAAACGTCGATTCAAACTCAGTTTTCATTGCTATTATTTTAAATATTTATTTTAAATATTTAAAATCCACTATTTTAGCCAATTTAATTTTTTTAAAATGTGTTCACATTTTCCGGGTCGTTACAATCTCCCCCACTTAAAACTTTTCATCCCCGAAAAGGAACAAAATCGAAAGTGGTTTGATTAATTAACCCTACGTTCAATCTGGCTTCCATTCTCCAACTTTTCAGTTTCTGAGAATTTTCAAATTCTTCAACAATTTGGCTAACACCCGGAATTTTCGAAATTTTTTGCCATAACCTCCTTTGTACGGGGAGAGGTTTGGAAATTTATTGGGCCATATTAGGTACCCAATAAATCCTATAAAGCATACACATATTTATAGGGATATATTCTGGTGTTTACAGGGGAGCGTGTATAGATAATAACTCCAGAGAATAAATTCTCGTCACCCTGTCAAAGCCTGAGGGAGTGTGCATTTTAATTGCTCCAAAGGATAAATCCTCGTTACCTCGTCCCGTGTGGGAAATAAATAATCCATGTGCTGTATCTAATGACTAGAGAGACGTGATTATTATCAACTCCAGACCCATGTGGGGTTTTTATTAATCTGGCAATTTATCGTTACAAATTTTATATAGTCATATCTGTCATCAGTTCAACCTGTAAAATATAGTCATCGCCATACAAGCCTCTCGCTCGTATGGTAAATCTTCCACCTCGTCACACAAGCTCCAAATGCTTATGTGGTATATGATGAAGTATGCCTATCTTCAAGAAGTATGCCATGTAGTGTAGTTCAAAATTAATTGTTACTATCCTATCGCAATATTTATTATTACACACAGAACAACCAGCACTCCGCATCCAATGGCATTCACAGGAGTTGAGATAATAATAAAATTGCGCATCCAACTCATTAAGGTTTACCTATTTGTCGGGCATGCAAATAAAATCTTTACTCAACAGCTAATCCATTTACCTGTTCAAACATATATGATGCACATGTATATATTTCTATCTATTTTTAAATCAGTTCAATGTGTGATTTAATCGAATAAATTCTACCATTATTCTCTTATTGGTTAAATTTACTATCGTTTTAATAATTTAATTAATCAAATCTACTATCACATAACACAAACAACAATCAATTTGTTTTTAACTTTTCAAAAATATACTAATCAATTTCTATACTCTCTTAAAATCATTCAGACTATAGAATTAAAAGTGCACATCCATGGAAAGAAAATAACAACAGAGTAGAGAACTAATTGGTAATGCAAAGTATGGTAAATGTACCTTGCACCAGAGTCAATCAGAGATATCTACTCGACACTTAGGATAGGCTTTCTGAATGCTCTCCTCAGTTTCCCAAGTACAATCTCGCGGATCTCCACTCCATTGTACTTTGACTAAGTGAACCTTCTGGTTCCTCAGTTATTTGGTTTCTTTGCCGATAATCTTTAGCGGCTCTCTTCTCACAGCTAATTCTGGAGTAATTTCAATATCCTGTTGAGCTGCTTCTTCCACGATCAAGTCTGGATCATGAACGTGTTTTCGAAGTTGAGATATGTGAAATACATCATGAACTCTAGGCAACCAATCCGGCAATTTAACCCTATAAGCGAGAGTCCCGATCCATTCAAGAATTGGAAACGGACCAATGAATTTGGGTGCCAATTTCCCTGTTTTACCGAACTGGATAACTCCTCTCATCGGCGATACTTTCAAATACACATAGTCGCCAACAGTAAATGATATATCTCTTCTTCTGCATTTTCAAAGACTTACATTTCCTGGACAGGTGACCCTTTTGATTGCAGTTAAGGCATGTGGCCGTTGTTACTGGTTCTTACTCAGACCTGGCCCTTTTCCGATTGACTTTGGGCTTGTTACTGGCCTCAGACATCATACTGGCCTCAGGACGATCAGTTTCAGACCCATCTTTATTACTAGTACTAACTTCCTCTTCGTAGCGTAACATACCTTTCCTGTCGAGATCCTCATACTGGTAAGCCATGTATATCATATCAGAAAAAGGAAGCTTCACATTCCTCATTACACTATTCTGATATTTCCTTTGCAGGCCATGAATAAATCTCAAATTCTTCCTCTTTGGATCTTGAATCAAATGAGGAGCAAAGTGAGAAAGTTCGTTGAATTTCTTATGATATTCTGGGATCGTCATATCACCTTGTATCAGATAAGAGAATTCATTACATAACCGCTCAGTTGCTTCGGGAGGAGTAAATCTTTCTAGGAAAATCACTTTAAATCTATCCCAGGTGATATCACCTTCTGGATTATCCTTAATAATTGAATCCCACCAGAACAAAGCTTCTTCTTTGAGTGCCCAAGACGCCAGTAATCTTTTCTGGTCATCTCTCAGCTTTAAACCTTCAAAGATTTTCTCAGCAGAACGAATCCAAGCTTGTGTTTCCATAATGGACTCTTTTCCTAAGAATGACGATCCACCCATATTTCGAAATCTCTTGAATAGAACTTCTATAACTGATTCTGGCTGGGGGAGCACAACTGGCTCATTAGCTGGTCGAGCCATACGATTATTTCTTCTATTCCTGTCACTCATTTTCTAGTGCGTCTGCAATTAGCAGACAAAGTGTCAGGTCAACAGAAAAGATATTTCAAAATATAGAGACAAATACTTAAATGTAAATGTGTCTACTGGGGTGTATTTCACTCTGCTTTACACATATTAGGATATTACTGATCCTATCTGTAATGAGTTACTCTTCCTAGAACACTACTGGTTCTATTTTTGACGAGTTCATTGATATGTTATATTCCAGAACTAAGCTTAACCAAAGCTCTGATACCAAATGAGACGACCCTGAACCCCATACTGACGGTGGCAATGGTAATCTTTGGAATATAACACATAAACAGATAATAGCAGAACAAAATTAAATAAATACACCAGATAATGCACAATAGAATATACTAGATAAAAGTAATCATCAGAGTTACACAGTATACAGGATCATACTTAGTACAAATACAGTTCAACTATACATAAATGTCTACAGCGGAAATAAACATAATATGTACAACAGGAGCTGAACAACATAAAAAGAGATAAATGATAGAATCCATCTTCAGCTCCAACTATCCTGAGAAAGCCAGCTAAAACCTGAATACAAGGCTGCCCGTGTAGAAAAAGGGGCACCCGAGTTTGAAAGTGAAACAAACTACGAGTCAGTCATGGGACTGGTATGAGAAATATACTCAACACATTTAAAATACGGCTAATCACAGGACCACGCCACTTTCGTGGAACGGGTTTACTCCATTGGATTGCCAGTGATTTAAAACAATTAAATCTTTTAAACTTCGCAATGCTTTTTGTAAAAATGAAGCCATTATAAGACTCAGTTCCCATCACACAATGCAATGCAAACTGAAGGATAGAGTTTTACCTTATAATGGCCAAAATATGATTGATACGAATAAAACAAAAGCATTTGATATTATTATTAGTGTTTATAGGTTTAGAAAACAATTTCAATCATAACTATCAATCATAGATGGCATGGGTACCCTATATCATGTCGCCATATGTATATACAATCAAAACCGCACAGTCACGTATTTGGAAATTGGATTTCCGCCATGAACCAAGGCAAAAGATAGTCCTTACCGACTTCGAGACGCTCTAGCCCGTGTCTCAGGACCCAGACTCAGGTGGGCCCTTGGATCGTCAGGGTCGGTCCACCGATGTGGATTATTATGCCTGAACACTACGTTTCCCCGCCCTATGGGGCATTAATGAGCCAACGAATGACTCCATCGGTCCCGGATCGACCGATATATCCGAGGCGCCTCGCAACAGCAACAACCACATAGGTGAAAATAATATAAATGTCAGCCAGTTTAAGCACCGACACCACCTCTAGCTAGAAGGAAACGCTTGCCCTCCCTGATGTCCTCTCCCGTTTCTGGTTCATACCGGGGTGTGAGGCTCGCGAATTCATGTTATACACAAAGCTACGCCACACAGGCGGTGCTTTGATCATCAATCACAAGACTTTGCTTTTCAACAGAAGCCCTGATCACTGCATCTTAGCATGTCACACAGGCAATTCACACCATGCAACTGATGGCTATCAATCACATAGAATAGATTCCAATGTCAGACACACAATCCATTTACAAGTCCGTTCTGGGTCGGAACGAAACCGGAGGCACTATATACCTCGCAAACCCATCGATCTCCACGTACGTCTGGATGATCACCACTCATTATCCATAGTTCGGGATGCCTCCCAATCAGGACATCAATTACCATCCAAACGAGGTGAAGATTTCCGGTCTTCAACCACCGTATTCATCTTCGATTTCTTATCGTCGATTTAGTTATTCAGAATGGGATGAACCCGGTCTTTCTGAGCAACTCGCGTATATAATAAACAAGTGCTACACAAACACAACATACGCATCATTTCAATTCATTAGTCACTAACCGTAAATCAGTAAGAGAACGATTTCTCAAATATTAACCCCGAAGGCCGAAACCAATATCAGATCAAAATCCAAGAAACCATTCGACTTAGCCAACCTTCAGTTAGTTTCTAAATTTCACATCCATATCATTTATAATATTTTATAACGATTTATCACTATTTTTATTTATTTTAAAATATCCAATTTATTCAAACGACGCTTCGGGCCATAACGCGGCCGTGGCGCTGTTTTTCTTCAGATTTGATTAACACATATATGAAAATCTAACCGTTGGATCTTCACAAAATTTACATCATTAGAAAGATCTTTTCAAAACGAATCCAACGGTTCCAGTTTCGGGAAAATCCGACGGTCGGACCTCCCGGTATAATCGTTTGAAGTTTCGATTTCAAAATACGAACTGCAGCGTCGTTATTCGATTTAATATAATTATATATATATATAATCGATTCTGGCGCTGTTTTCCTTCAGATTTGAATTAAACATTCCAGACAATCCAACCGTTGGATCTTTACAAAGTTGGTGTCGTTGGAAAGGTATTTCCAAAGCGAACCCAACGGTTTCGGTTTCGGGAAAATCCGATTGTCGGATCTCCAGCACTAATCGTTTGAAATCACGGTTTCAAAACACGAACTACAGCTTCGTTATTCGATATATTTTAATTCTATATATATATATATATATCGATTCTTCGATTTCAAAGCTATATTCTTTTCATACATTTGATAAAAATGATATTTTTATCCAACATACATTCACTTCGACACTTCACTATTTTTAACAATTAATGTATATAGTATAAATGTGATTTTTATTGTAAAACGATTTATTTCAAAACCCGACTATTTTATATAGTTAATATAGGTGATAAAAATAGGATTTTTATTATAAAACAATTTCTTTCAAAATATGAATACCATTCAACACATGAATTTCAATTCAACGAATGAATTTCGATTCAACACATGAAGGTTTTCTATAGTTTATATATATAGATAAAAAGGTGATTTTTATATTTAAAACACGAATACCATTCAACACATGAATTTCTATTCAACGAATGAATTTCAATTCAACACATGAAGGTTTTCTATAGTTTATATATATAGAGAAAAAGGTGATTTTTATATTTAAAACACGAATACCATTCAACACATGAATTCCTATTCAATAAATGAATTTTAATTCAACACATGAAGGTTTTCTATAGTTTATATATATAGATAAAAAGGTGATTTTTATATTGCAAAACAATTTATTTCAAAACATGAATGTCGTTAAATAGATGAATTTCCATTCAACACACGAATATAGTTTCAACACATGAAAATAATTCTAACACATGAATATTATTCAAAATTTCGGCAGCATAACGGCAGGGTAGTTAAAACGGGGGTCGTCCCTAGTACGGCTCCTCGCTCTACCTTAAAGCCTCGCAGCTTTTGACAATGGGGAATCATGCATCTAGTTCGCACGCAGGCGGCATGTATACTTTTTTCATTTCCACAAACAAAACTTATGTGGTTTCAACCAAATATTTCTCAACCACAAACGGGTATTTTTCAACCACAATCAATCAATTTCAACCACAAACAATTCTAATCAACCATTCGTAATCAACCAATTTTCACACCAATCACAACCAATAAATATCGTCCATGGTTTGTGGACGAGGGGCGTATATATATATATATATATATATATATATATATATTTTTATATATAAGCATTTCACTTTTATTTCAACACATATATAATTTTTACAACGCATATATAACTTATATATCGAACATACAACGCTTATACAAGAGGTGTACAACGCTTATATAACTCATACATCGACTATACAATTTATACATCGTCGTTTTCCATACCGTTTATAATTTAGAAATCTCACATTGGGTTCCACTCCACCAAAAATAGTAGAAGGCTCAGAAAAATTTGCGGTCTCTTCTAGAATGTAGAAGACGTCCACACGAATCCATTGTCTCTTGTTTCACTGAATTTCGACGACATAGCAAAAAGATACGATTTTTAGAAGTTTGCAATGCTTTACAGTGTAGAAATCAGTTTAAATTATATAAACCGATACCTTTTCGAACTCGTTCGAAACTAGGTCTTCGATTTGCTTCCCATCCGTGAAGTTGCAGCTCGATCGGACCCTACAGCATTGAAGGGGAAGGAGAGGCGTTTCCGCGCAGGGGTGTGGGGTGGAGTTCGACGGTCGGGATAGGGCAGGGCGGCGACTTCAACGATGGAAGTTCAGCGAGGTGGATCTCGAGCTAGGAGCGACGAGGGGTGATGAGGTCGGTTCAGATTTGAAGAGGAGGAAGAGCTGGACAAAAACCTTAACTGGCGGAGGAGCTGAAAGTGGAGGAGGCGGTCGGAAATTGGGCTTGAACGTTTGAATGGCAGCCGCCGTTAATCGGAGGGGGTAAAAGGGTATTTCCATTTTTTTTTATTTTTATATTATGAAAGGAATAATTTGATTGGCCGGGAGCTTTTAAAAGGGGGTTTTCTAACATGACCTCCAATCCGAACCCAACGACTGTTGTCCCTAGCATTTAACCCCCATTCCGAACACAATGGGATATGTTTCGTTGGTCCATTCGACTGTTTCAGTCAGTTTTCCCTTAATTTAAAATATATAACATCCAATATTCGATTTGAACGTATATTTCAATTTGCCAGGGCCATGAACTAATTCGAAAAATTCTAGAAAAATAAATCTAGCTATGTTTTGACGATACGTTCCCAACAAAACTAGTTTCGTCGAATTCTGAGACCGTTTGAAAAATGGCCTATTTCTGGTCGATCCAATTTAACTATAATTGACCAAAACGCATTTTTCTTTTCCACGCTCACATAATAGCTTCAAAAAATTATGAAATTTGAAACCTAGCAATAATTTGACATCTCGGATCCAACAAAAGTGGTTTCGTCGAATTCCGAGGTCGTTTGCAAAACGGCCATTTTCACGGGCTATATAAATTCCATAGCGACCTTTCAGTTAATTCATTTGGCCATAACTTTTGCTTCCCGCTATGAAACTTCGATTTTTCAGATTCGTTAGAAAGGTATTCACTAAGAGATTTAAATATTTTTGGTTTCACTCAAATCCGTTTTGTTTTGCACCCGGTACAGTCAGTCAAAGTTTGAATTCAAATTTTGAAACTACCGTGCCATTTCGGGCCTTGTTTCTAATTTAAAGTAATTATATTTATTTTCAAACGTCAATTCAAACTCACTTTTCATTGCTATTATTTAAAATATTTATTTTAAATATTTAAAATCCACTATTTTAGCCAATTTAAAATTTTTAAATTGGTTCACATTTTCCGAGTCGTTGCAAAATGAAAAGTCGGTGTGTATGACTTAAGCAGGATACTTATATGGATAAAGCTGAAATAATAAACTAACTTGTAATCTACAAAAGTTACATGGGTAAAAGCTAAGCTATAGAAATATATCACAAATAAAAGTAAATGTGATAAGTAAAGACACCAAGATTATTATACTAGTTCGGACTTTTCGCCTTACGTCCAGTCCCAAAGCTCCTATTCTAAATTCACTATCACGCCCTCTCTTAATCCGGAGGAATAGGTCACAATACACCCGAGCACCAACAAGGATGTTCCCGCCTGAGCCCCCATACAGGACTTCACAATTTACAAGTGTTTTGACTCTTGAATGTGTTCTCTGATCAACATGGAACAGTCACGATGAAGTACACCATTCCTATAATCTTATCCTCAAGTAATTGAAATCTTTATGAAGATTGAAGGAAATTTGTTGCTTGTTGAATTAAGAGATGTGAAATGATATCGTAATTGAAGAGGACTCTCTTCATGAAGGAAGGTGACACTTCGTGAAAAAGACTTATGTTTCGAATCAGTCAACTGGTCTAAAAATCATCAGTCGACTGATTGAATCATACTGTAAAACGTTTAGATTTAAAACCCTTTAAAACTAGTCGTTTTGTAAAGAAACATGCTTACCAGTCGACTGGTCATATTTCTACCTGTCGACTGGTACAGCTAAGTCTGTACAGTAATGTCTATTTAAAGCCTTTTAATATATATATATGTATATATATATATATACACCTTATTTTGTAAATTCGTGTTATACTTGAGGATAGATTTTAACATAATTCTAACAGGACTCACAATATACATATGTATATATATGTATGTATGTATGTATGTATGTATATATATAACCATATCTTCATGACATGATTTCCATTGCTCTTCTCTTTGTTGACATTAATCAAAATTCTTGTTTTCAACATTCTCCCCCTTTTTGATTGATGACAACATATTCGAATTTCTCCCCCTGAGTATTTGCTCCCCCTGAAGCAATAATTTTTTAGTTCATAAATTTATAAACTTACCGTTTTGATTCCTACAACAAAATGTTAGCACATATACTTGCAATAAATAGATTCATCATGGTGATCATAGAAAATATACATCTCCCCCTTTAACCTCTTCCTTTGAAATGTCCACTTTTTTACTAACCTCTTCCTTTAACCACTTCCAAAATTCTTCACTGTTTTCTCTCTATCTTTTATATTTTTTTGATGATTGATGACCATCAATGAAAGCTCGATGTTCCCTAGAATAAAGACGTGCTAATAAAAGATAGAAACAAATTTTCTAATTCTTCAATACTTACTAAAATAAAAATAAAACTTAAAACTTACTCAAGTAAACTCTCTATTTCCTCGTTACTACAATTGAATAAAACGTAACGATGACATTCTTTCCATTGAGAATTTTTAAGATGAATAGCTTTTCCATCTTTGTTTCTTCTTGTGCCAATAGGATATTCTAGATTCTGTTGATAGGTTTCAAATTGCATTTTTCCTGCTCCATCGTCACCTAAGAACCTTGAAAATAATATCAAACATTCTTTTGCAAGATGGTCTTAAGCAATGGACACCTCAGGTTTAATTTTGTTGCGAACATACGATTTCAGTTTTTAAAGATAACGCTCTATAGGAAACATACCACGAACATGTGTAGGTCCACCGTATTCAAATTCGTTGCACAAATGAACTGGCAAGTGCGCCATTGTATCGAAAGCATTTGGGAATATCATCTCAAATTGACAAATAATTTCCATAAATTCCTTTTGTAGCCTCTTGAGATCAGCCAAATCGATAGTTTTACTCCAAAGACTTCTTCGAAATGCACCTAATCTTATCATAGTATTGCAACTTCAGGTTTGACATATT
The DNA here is from genome assembly GCA_030737875.1 of Allium sativum. NCBI lineage: Eukaryota > Viridiplantae > Streptophyta > Magnoliopsida > Asparagales > Amaryllidaceae > Allium > Allium sativum. The sequence goes on along the minus strand of CM060915.1, from coordinate 884,413,309 downwards.
TCTTCATAGCAAAATGCAGCAAGTAGTGGAGAAGAAAATAAGCATCGTGGCTCTTATACCCTGCAATTTTCCTCTCTTTCCTGTTTACATACCGGCCGGTATTAGCTACACAACCGTAAGGCAGTTTAGCATTCTCCAACACCGACCAAAATATTTCTTTCTCCTTGTTCGTCATTTCAAATATGGTAGCCCTCGTCTCAAGGTAATTCTGATCAGCTGATAGAATCGGATGAAGGACACCCTGATGCCTATCTCTTATAAATCATACTGAGCATTTAAATGATCTTTTGACTTCTCATCAATATTTAGTAAAGTACCAAGTATGTTAGGGCAAATGTTTTTCTCTATGTGCATAGAAACAAGGTTATGTCGACATACATTTTGACACCAATATGGTAAATTAAAAAATATTGACTTTTTTTTAAAAGGAGATTCATTTTTATGCTTCTTGACCTCTTTCTTCCCAACATAACCAGCCAACAATTCTTCAATGTCACTCTCGGATAAAATTCCGGGAGGTGTTTCCATATCAATTTCACCATTGAACCTTTTCTTATCAAACCTCCACTTGTCTCTCAAGTTTAAAAAATTCTTATGATTTGTGTAGCACATTTTTTTACAATGTTTAAAGTAAGTGGAAGAAGTCTCGAAATGGCATACGACACAAGCTAAATAACCCATTGTGTTCCAGCTGGATAACATTGCATAGTCCGGAAAGTCGTTGATCGTCCATTACATGCTTGCATGTAATGTGAAATTAAGGCATCATAAGTTTGTATGCCAAGATCCAATAATTCTTTCAATTCTGCGATAAGAGGTTGCATGTAGACATCAATGTAATTGTTAGGAGACACTGGACCAGGGAAAGGGTTGAAAGTATCAAATTTTCTATCTTCATGCATAACCAAGGTGGAAGGTTATAGTTTACCAATATGATTGGCCATGTGCTATGCTTTGCAGTCATTGTACGAAAAGGACTGAATCCATCAGATGCTACTCCTAACCTGATATTTCTATTTTTAGATGAAAAATGAGGATAATTGGCATCCATCAACTTCCAAACCACTCCATCAGCTGGATGTCGAAGTCTACCATCATTTCTTTGTCCCACTGCATGCTATAACATAAGTTCTGCGTACTCCTTAGACATGAATATCCTTTGCAGCCTTGGTTTCAGTGGAAAATAACGCATCACTTTTACTGGTACTTACGCTTCCCCAGATCATTGTCAATAGCCACTTTCTTTTCTAGTATAACCCACGTTGAAAACCCACAAGTTCTGCAGTTATTTTCCTTTTAATTTTCTGCCCTATATAGCATGCAGTCATTTGGAGATGCATGTATTCTTTGGTAATCAATGCCCAAACCTTTAATGACATTTTGGTAGCATTGAAAGATAAAGGGATGTGGGCTTATGGAAAAGCTTCTCTTGTCAACTCTAATAATTCGTTGAATTCAGACTCGGTGATTCTATGTAGGCATTTTAAAGAACAAAGCCTGACAATGAAACTTAATTACAAAAATTTAGTACACCCGGGATATAATGGCTGCTTTCCCCCTTCAACACATTGATGAAATTATTTAGCATCGACATCTATTCCATTTGATCCGTTAGAAGATCCACATTCACTATTCTTCGTATTTCCACAAGTACGTTGCAACATCTCATCGAGATGGTCTCCAAAGTTTATTCTTGCTTCATAATCCATATCGTTATCACTCCTTTCAGGATCTAAATAGGAAACCTCACAAATCCATTTCACGTAAAATTCAGATGGACCATTCCAAATCATATGGTCGTAGACTACCTCTTGATGATGCTACTTGCGATTATGAAACTTTTTGCAAGGGCATGTAATTTCATCACCTACCGCGAATCTAGAAAAAGTATTTCGAATTAAAAATTTCACTCCACTGATGTATTCTTCACTGAACTCACCAATTGACAAATAAATAACATAAACAAATATCATTTAGCTATGACTATAAAGGCAAAGACAAACACAATAATAAAATCAGGAATATGATTACACCTGAACGCACAAGTAAATCACTAAATTAGGCAAAACAACAATAAATTAGAAAAAATTGAAATATACATTTAAAGATACCTTAAACAGCAGATTAAATCGAAGCTCTAACTAAAATTTGAAACCCAAATGAACCCCAATTGAAGACCTAATTGAAACACCGAAGCCCAAATTGAACTTGAACACGAACTTGCCCTAATCGAACCCTAATTAAGCGCTACTTGAAACTGAGAGTGAGTGTTTGAGAGGTTGAGCGGTGCAGTATTTTTTTTGACATTGACTGTTTAAGAGGTTGAATGAATATTTTGTTTAGTGTTGCCAAATTGTTTTTGTTTCCCGCCTTAAACATTATTTTCGGGGATAGCTAACCTAGACCTTTGGATCGTGTTGACGCGGATTATTAATTTTATTCACCCGGCTACTGCAACACATGGTTGATATCTATACTAACACATTGAAGCATGCACTGCAATAGACAAAAAACAGCATAGCTATGACAACATTGTAGCTAGCAACACCATGGATTTTCATTGTAGTAGGCCATGTATGGCGTAGTGAAACCATCTCAATTTAATCCGTTTGGTTTGTTTTATAACTAGATTGCTTTATAATTGATCCATAAAACTTTGTTTTGTTACTACTTGAATCATATTAATTGAGCTTTTATTATATATATCTTAAAAATTATCGATGTTACAATAATAAATTTTAATTACTTTAGTTATCCAAACTAATTTTATTTAACAAATGTATTAAAATGTTACTTTTGGAGAACACAAGAATATTTTAATCATGCATTTATGTTTATGTCAAATTACAATGAATATTCTGAACATAAAGTATAAAATAGTTTTTAGTTTGTTTAAATGGAATCAACCAAATTTAATAGGTTGGTTTGGTTTGATTTTCGTTTTTGTTTAGAAGGACTCTTTGTTAACCAGCCTTTTGACAGGGCCGTTACGCTTTGGATTTGGATATCCAGATCACTCATGACTCAAGCACGGGCTCATATGAACTTCGACTAAGCGTCAGAATCGACGTTCACTTAGGAATCAGAAATTAACTCGGCTTGGACCGATCGCCTCTGGGCATCATCTGATCACTCTGAAATAGCTTAATCGGCTCGATGGCTCACTCGATGTTTATTTGATCAATCATGCCTAGGATCAATTCGATCACATTAGAAAAACATGATCGACACAGTTTGATCACCTCGGAAACCAAGGATCAGGATGGTCCGACACCTGCCCAATCATTTTGAAAAGTATGGATCGACATTCATAAATAAGTGATCAACACATTTCGATCACTCAAAATAGATGGATCTGCTTAGCAGATCGCTTCAAAAAATTTGTATGATCACGATACTTAATTAGATCGGTATGACTTGAGAAAATTCATATCACTTTGAAAAACATCGATCGACGTGATTATATCACTTAAGATATGCTGATCGACATAGAGAAATAAAGGATTAACACTTTTGCTGATCCTTCGTAAATCGGATTGGCATGCCTTAGAGCACCTCAAATCGGTATAACGTCCTCTTATCAAATCATTATTTTGGGATGGAAAACTTAGGTCGGTGGTTTCTCGGAAAGTGATCAATCAGTCAGGGATTTTGGTAGATCGGCCAAAAACAAGTAATCAACATGACACGATCATATGAATATTTGTGATCAAACATGGAAGCTCGGATCCCAAGTCACCACACTCGGGATGGATCTGGATGTTACTGGGATGGAATGATCAAGCTGGGAACAATGCCGATCACTTGGAGCACTGAGATTGACACAACAGATCTAAGTAAAATATCCCGAATATGAAACTCATGACTTAAGATTGGATCCGAAGTTATTCAAAAAGACGACCATTCAAATGACAAAGCGAATCCACAAAAATTAAGTGATTACCATGTGCTTTTGCTTAGAAAACATGTGATATCGGGCTCAATAGCTCGGATCTAGAAATTAACAGGGAGTTTGGATCTGAAGCCGAAGGATCAATCACTTGTTAGATAGGTGGATCAGAGGTTTTTACATGATCAGTGTGAGGAATTAAGCCAGGATTCAATGATAAAAGACATAGACGTTTAGATATGAAAAAAGCACGCAACCCCACTTGAGGTTCGGTAGTGATCCCCCTACCTTGAGGGATCACATCCAAAATTCTGCAAATGCGATCAAATCTCATTCCACTTTTTCCTTCTATATTTTTGGATGGGCCTATATCTTCTACAGCAATAAATAGGCCATCATTTGGCCATTTTTAGAAATCTCTTCGAGGATTCGGAGCTTGGTTACGTAAATACATTACTGAAGATTAATTATAACTATATTTCTACGTACAAATTGATTTGTAGTTGTAACCAAAAAAGTATAATCAATAACAAATATACATTTTTGAAATTTGCATATAGCATAATGTAAAAAATTGGTGTTCAAAGTTTATACTGTAAAAATCATAACAAATATACATTTTTGTTAATTTAGAATTGTCCATAGGTATTTAATACACATGTAAATTCCACAATATTTATGAATGATACAAAAAGTTAACTACTAGAATGATATGATATATACATATAGCACTTTTGCAATTTTAGCAATAGCCCAACACTTATCTGAAATAAAATCAACATCTAGACTAACAAGAGAAACATTCAAAATTAGGAACAAAATAATAATACAATAACAAATTAAACTGAATAGTATAGGAATAAATGCTAACTTCATATGTACTTTTAATATAATAAGTGCAATAAACACATAAAACATGCAGAGACGCACTGATTAATGTCAAATGGATTGAATAGCGTCACGACAACATCTTCTATTCTCGGCATCACAAAGTAGAAAAGGAAGTAAAGCCCGACTCAAGCAATCTAGAATGGAGGAGCGTCAGTCTGAGAGAAATCGGGAAGTGTTATGAATAGTCGAGTCAACATCTCAAACGAGTAGTAATGGTGAGAAGTTGTAGATGGAGCGGCAAATTTTATTTAAGATGATTTGATATTGAGCGTATGGAGTGACATTTTGAGATCGAGATTGAAGAAGATATATGATTTATTTTCTTGTAAAAAATTTCCTTTAGGAAAAATTATAAAAACTATAACCTCCTCATGTAAAAATGTTACTTGCATCCTTCAGACCAAAAAATGAGTTTTGTTTTTCTTCAACCGATTTTTCTGTAAAAGTTATCATTTTTGATGGGGAGGAGGAAGTAATTCAACGCTGACTACAGTTTTCTATTTAATTACAATTGAGAACGTGCTCTAATTATCCCTGAATACTTTTTTTTAATTAAACCAAACAAGATTCAATAGTTAACCAAAAACAAAAGGGTCATAGTGCAACAAGTTTGGAAAATACAAGTAGTGAAATCAAGATTAACTTATACACAGATTTTCTGTATATGACATAGAAGTAGAACATCATAATATGACATACAAATAGAAAACTTGAACTTTTAACGCTTCGTAGAGACACAAACTGAACAGTCCATACTTTTAACCGTTTAATTGAACATTTAAAAATGGTTTTAGATGTTGATTTGGAATTTAAATGACTTGAAATCAATTGTTTTGAATACTTTATTAATATAAATAATAAAATAATAATTTAATTTTGAAATAATCGGAATTGCAATATTGTATAAATCGGGCAGTATAAAAGGATTTATTTAAGTTAGAATTGAATTATATTAATGAATTCATTTATTAAACGATGTTTGAACGTACAATTTATAATTTAATTATAAAACAAGTTGCATCATCGCAGTAGTTCATAGTTTTACGTTTTGAACTTCAATTAAATGTACATTATCCAATATAAATCAGAATTCTTTGAAATAAGAATCGTCTTAATCTATTGGATAATAATTTTCTAAGGTAAGAGAAAATTCGAGTTTTCATATTTGAGTTATGTCCAAATCAAATTTTAAAAAGGTCGCTATGGAATCATTTATAAACCATAACGATTTATTATGTAAATAAAAGGATTTTTAACGTATTGTAATTGATTTAACTTGAAATTCATTATGAAATAGTTTATTTTAAAATAAATGAAATTCAGCTCGAATGTGTTCGATAATAATAATTTATTATTATGATATTGAAGTGTTTTAAAATTGATTTATTTTGATTTAATTTAGACCTTTAAAAAGGACCATTATTCAAACGACCTCCAATTTCAATGAAACGAAATTTATTAAATTCGTAATGGCTAGATATTACTAGATTTCAAGTTTCGCGGCAGTCGGAGTTATTTTGTAAGCGTACACAAATTAAAATGTGAATAATTCGATAATTTGGACTCAAACTAGTGTTATTTGTGCAAACAGACTTGAATTTCGATGAAATAAGTTTTATTGGGTCTGAAATGTCGTACTATAGCTTGATATCCAATTTTGTCGCGAATGGAATTCACATGTGACCATAGAAATCAATAAACATTAATCGACAATGGTGATAGGCATGAATAAATATCGTTAGTCATTTTCAATAAAATATTGATAGTTACACCAGAATAAAAAAATCTCTTTTTTATGTTACCCTACCCTCAACCAAAATTCAGCAATTAGATCCCCAAATTGGCTGTTGTTTTGCATTTAAGCCCATTTTCCTATTTTAAATTATATCTCTCAAATTTTCACAAATTGAATTTGTCAACTATAATGTTGTAGAGAATGACAGGGTCGTTCTTCAGCCAAAATTAGGTGGTGATCAGTGCAGTGTGGTGGCCGGAAATTCACCAAAACCGAGAAAGAACAAGTTTCATTCTTTCATGTTTTACATGCACACCATGGATTTTTGGTTTGAGGGACCTAAAGAGAAGTTGGAGTAAAGAGACAGGGCTTTCCAACGGCTGGGTGGGGTAACCTATGGTGGTCAGTGGTGTCAGATTTTGGGAGCTGAACAGAGGAAAAGTATTTTGGGTTCGCTGATTAGGTTTGTTGGATTTGTAGGTGGTGAAGGTGATTTCTGGGGATAAGGCCTAAAGGGCGTATAAAGAGGTCAGAGCAGCACTCTTAGTAGTAATGGTGGCAAATTGTTAGGCGATGCATAGAGGGAGAAATGGGCATTTGAAGTTTTCCATTCAAGATCGTTTTGTGGCAAGCAGATGGCGATTGGGGATACATCGCTCTGGGCGGAGGCGTGTTAGAAGGTGGCAATGGCGGTGCTAGGTGGTTCATGGGTCCAGGGGGTCGGTGGCGTTGCTGGTGATTGATTGGAGGAGCTCGTGTTTCAATTCGAAGTTCTAGAAATGGGAGAATCGGGGTCGGCTTGGGTAGATCGTGGAAAAGGCATGGATTAAGCCATGGTGATTAACAGTAAACAACATAATTAAGGATTTAAAAAATAAATTAGTCAATTTATATTGTTTGAATTTAAACTTAATATTGTAAGCACCATATCGCTTTCATACGGTCATTGAATTCAACGAAATGGGATCGATTGGGATCGTATCGATGAGGCCTACGCAGTTGAGTTGGTTTTATTGGAATCGAAAGCATTTGGAATTGCATTTAATTTTAAACGCTTGTTTAAAATTAAATGAAATAGCTTGAAATCATCGAATCGAAAATAAAATGGTGAGTTAACTCTCGTACCTTCTGGAATTCTATGATGTGGGTAAATTCAAAATAATTATAATTTATCATTGATAATGTAAATTGGATGTTTGGATGTCTTAAATGCTTATTGTTTATTAAATGGTTATCGACATTTATATTATGTCATCTTCGGTGATTTAGATTAAAATATTTATCTCATATAAAGTTATTAAACGTTATTATGAGCTGTATTGCACAGAAAAACAGGTTGGAGGGATCCAACTGGATAACTTAAATATTTGTCGTTACTTGATTTCATATTGATTATATATGAACAATTTAACACCAGTGACGTTAAGAACCTGTTTGGATGTTGAACGTTGAATTGAAATAAAACGTTGTTGTGTTTTTAATCAATAGACAGTGTTGAGTATGTGTTGGTAGCAAATGGTCTCAAAACCAAGTTTTTAACACATTAATTTGCCGATAGGCGAATCGATGTATTTATAGTTATAAAGTTTATTTATATAAATGAAGCGAAGATTTAATTTATATTATTATAAAAGTTTTATGAACAAGTCGATATTTATAAATCGTGTTTATGAAACTAATTATATAGTATTAATATTATAATAAGTTTTATAAGCATAAAAGTCAAAATGTAACCTACGGGTTCATGTTTTGAAATAATTAATTTTAAGAACACAATTAAGGGATATTATTAGATTAATTATATTAAACCAACGGGAAGGATTAATTGGAATCAATTAACAAGTTAACTGATTGTTTCAAGTTAACGAAGTCAACTGTTTTAATAAAAATCGGGTATTAAATTAATCGGTCTCCAATTAATCTAACGAAAATAGTTTAGCAAATAGTTTTTTAAATTTAATCAAATTTCTTAAATAAAATTTACCTTTTAATTAATAATTTACTGAAGTTAACTATATTTAAAGCGATTACATCTTAAATGAAGTTTATTTAAGAAGTAATCGAGTATGTGATGAGATTTAGTGAATTTTGAGAGGAATTTATAAAGAGATTTTATCCAAGTTTCATAAAAAGGGTTATAAAAATAATTTGAGCTAAGGAAATAATTTAAAATAAATATGGTATTTAATTTTTGGATTGAGTAAAAAGATTTGAGATAAAAAGAAGGTTTTCCAGAAATGCAAAGGAAATACTTGTCGTATTCGGAGGTGGGTTATAGGATTGTTAGTGTAAATCAAAATTAAGTTATAATAAGACGTTAATGGGCTTAGGTAAAGAAAATATGGATGGATTTTTGTAACAAAATCCAAGTTTTGTATTATAATATGATGTTACATGGTTTTAAGTAAAGTTCTGGTAAATGGATTATCGTATTATAACCCAAGTTATAAGTGAAATAGCGTAAAAAGGTTTAAAGTGAAAGGGTGGTACTTAGTAAACAATTTACTTAATCAATGAATTAAGTAAAAACGGTAATAATCGACAGAGATTTTCAAAATTAAGGATATGGTTTATAAAACCATGTTTTAAATAAATAAGATTTGGTTGATATTATAAGTAATATGGGTTTTCAAGTTACGAACTTCTATCTATTCTAAGATTAGAACGTTATCGATCAAGGTCTAAGAGGTAAATAAAATACCTTAACTTGAGCGACTTCACTATTATCAATGGATGATATTAGTTTGTAATGGTAAGGTTGTATGAGATTAGTTTTATTGCAAAATTATTTGTAAATTTTGAAATATAATTAAAATTATTTGGTTTTAAGTAAATAGCATATAAGTTAACATTATTTGGCCAAGCTGAAGCATGGTTTATATTTAAATCTCTTGGTCAAATTAATATATAGCACTATTGTTTAGATTAATATGCTTTGAGATATACTTATTATAAATAATAAGTAATTGGTAAATGTTTTTCCGAAGAAACGGAAAAACGTTATATTGGGTTGGAAATGGAGGTAAATATTTGGAATTTAATTATATATATTTCCGTAAGCGCCATATTAAATTGTAATCATCGAAGTTTGAAGTTTGAATAAGTCATTAGGTTATATGATAACAAAAATATTGTTTGACATTGTTTTGGTCGCATAAGAATTGGTAATTAAATTTATACCATTGAGTAGATAATATATATCTATATTTTCCAAGGTAAAGGAAAGATAAAGGAGATTTTTAGAATATAAAGTAATATTTCGGAGGTAAAGGAAATGGAAAAGGCTTTTAGGAAATGCAGCAGTATTTTCGAAGTAAAAGAAATAAAGCGGAGTTTGTTAAATACGTTATTCTTTTCAAATGACAAAAACAAAAGAGATTTGTTGAGATAAGGATATAGAATCGTCATTTAAGAATTGATGGATAGTTTTAATAATTGGTTTTAATTAAAAGCCCTGAGCTGCCAATACACTTGACCGTATTGTTTGTATTGATAGTGGAAAAACCCAACTATCATTGAAATGATGTTCTTGGACCTTTGACATGTTAGTTCGAAGAGATCGGGATGAGAACTAGACCTAAAACCACTTCGAACCAACGTTGCGTTCGAAACTAAACTTCATGGATACATATAAAGATGGAAAATTGAAGACCGTAAATCTTCATAAAATGGAAGAACAACTTATAATCTCTTACTTGCGTGTAGAGATAAATGTGGTTTTGGCATGGTTGAAATTTATGGATTGTAAGGACTTGTTGCTACTGATCCTTAAGGTGATTCCTATACAGGGTGCGATAGGAAGATGCCTTCAGATTATCATGTTTCTGGATGACTTGTATGGACGAATGTCTGATAAAGTATTTCTTGAGGCTCACGTACATTGATTTTTACAAATATACGAAGCTTGGTGGCAGCGAAATTAATTTCTTTTAGACTAGCACCCAGAGCATATTTGTGAATGTCAGTTAGTAATTTGACGGATCTGACGATGTGGCATTCAAAGAATTGATGTGATGTTCCCTGAAAGGAAATCGTAACCTCAAGCCTCATCAACCGGGAAATGACAGAAATCGGGTAGGCAACATGGCTATATGGGTCATTCCCATTAAGGTATATTGTCACCATCTAGAGAAATTTCATTTTTTCTCTTCTATCATTTCTGAATCTTCCAAAACACGGTGGTTGCGCTGCCGTAGGGTGGCAGTATTTCTGATACACTCAAGTTGTATGAGCGGTCGGCCATGTGTCATCGAGTTGCAAAATGTTCTTATTGAACCCCAGTGTATCTCCTTTAGAGTACACTGATCGGGAGGTGGTCTCGCACCTTGTCATGTTGGAAATCCAAACTCCAATACAAGCCATACGTTTTTGTTGTAAACCTACTATATTGGAAAGTGAGATGCATACTTTCTAGCTATTTTCTTATTTATTTGTGGATTGATAGGCATTATTATAATATCACTGGATTTTAATATAAAAAGTGTTTTGGTTATCGTGAGGTAAAAACATGTGCCATGTTTATGTGTGGTCGTGTCTTACGAGAAAGTTAAACAAGTTGTCCGTGTTATGAATTTATCACTGAAATTATTCTAGACTGATCCAGAAGAATTTTGGTTTGCTTCAAATGTGCTCGGGTTAGACCGAGCATATTATCAGGTTAGGTTCCACATGGAGCTTCAAGAGAGAAGCTGAAGTCGAGACATAATTTTGTATTTTCAGGTAATAAGTTATTCCACTGTGTGAGTTGTATTGATTTTTTGTGTACTTTGATGTTGTATAATTATATATACACACACACACACACACACACACACATATATATATATATATACAATTTGTGTAAAGCACTTGTTATATTATATTTTTTCCATTCCGCTATGAGACTATAATTTCTTTTTATTAACTATCGGCTTTTCTATGCGATTTGAGTTGACATGTGTTGTCGAATGTCGGCTTAAATAGTGCGGGAAAAGTGGGCTATTACATTTGGTATCAGAGCATAAGGTTTAGTAATAACCTTGGCTCTATTGCGTAACACAATAGAGATGGGATTAGTAATACCCCTGATTGAGTTTATGTGTATATATATGAAAGTGCGTATTTGTAATTTGATATAAAATTATTTTAAATAATTTTTGCCCAATATATTTTGTAAAGAAGGTAAAGGTAATAATTTTCTAAAATATTATATTATTTGGCATTCAACCAAATATACCAATATTGTTTACAATGGATTGGATTATGAAGTTGGATGAATAAAGTTGGTTGATACTAATGTAGAGTAAATGAATTGAACCTATTGAGATGAATCCAAGTAAATAAATTTGAAAGGAATTCAAGATAATGAATCTAAATGGATTGCTAATGAATTGGTTATAAATGCAATTCATGTGAATTAAATTGATTAAAATGGATAACATGAATGTTTGAATCCACCTAGCATGAAACTAATGAATGTTTATCTGAGTTAAGAACAAGTGCAAGAGCTAATTCATCTTTAAACCTATATTGATTAAGTTTTGAAGCTGATTGGATCCAGTTTGGCGACAGCTGCATAATTGAGCAAGCTCATGTATAGCTTATTATTACTTATTACTGAATAACGCTCGTATAAGGTACGCATACACAAAATACTAAAAAATTTGGGTTTTGAATTGGATTTTCCGACTGTATGGGTCGATGTATATATATTTGTTTTTCCTGCAATATTACAGAAGTACCCCCATACAGGGGGGGCTCTTCCAAACAAACAAAAATTTAAGAAGTTGGTATATTTCCAAAATTTTTGGAAAATTTTGTTAATAGAAATGAATTGGGTTTTTCGGTTAAAACTAATTGTATTAATTACACTAGAGTTTTGGGAATTTTAACGGAAGATTTTTTTTTTAAAACTAAATGGATTTTGAAAATTAATGGATTTGTAGCATTTTTCCTACCTTAGTAATTTCGGGGACAAAATTCTTTCAAGGGGGGAGGAATATAATGGCCTAGACTTTTAAACGTTTAATTGAGTATTTAAAAATGGCTTTAAATGTTGATTTGGAATTTAAATGACTTGAATTCAATGGTTTTGAATATTTTATTAATATAAATAATAATTTAATTCCGAAATAGTTAGAATTGCAATAATGAAAAATTTGGGCAGTATGAAAATATTTATTTATGTTAGAATTGAATTATATAAACGAATTCGTTTATTAAACAACATTTGAACAAACAATTTACAATTTAATTATAAAATGAGTTGTATTGTCGCGGTAGTTCATACTTTTACGTTTTGAACTTCAATTGAATGTACAGGATCCAATATAAGTTGGAATTCTTTATAACAAGAATCGTTCGAATATATTGGATAATAATTTTCTAATAGAAGAGAAAAATCAAATTTTCATATTGTATATTTTGAGTTATGTCTAAATCAAAATTTAAAAAGGTCGTTATGGAATCGTTTATAAACCATAACGATTTATTATGTAAATAAAAGGATTTTTAATATATTGAATATCGATTTAACTAGAAATTCAATCTGAAATAGTTTATTTCAAAGCTATATTAAATTCTACTCGAATATGTTTGATAATAATAATTAATTATTATATTGAAGTGTTTTAAAATTGATTTATTTTGATTTAATTTAGACTTTTAAAAAGGATCATTGTTCAAACGACCTCTGATTACAATGTAACGAATTTTATTAAATCCGTAGTGGCTAATTTTTGATAGATTTCAAGTTCCTTGCCAATCAGATTTATTTTGTGAGCATACGCAAATTAAAATGTGAATAAATCAATAATTGGGATTCAAATTAGCGCTATTTGTGCAAACTGACTCGTATTTCGATGAAACAAATTTTATTTGGTCCGGAATAGTGAACTATAGCTTGATATCCATTTTCGTCGCGAATGGAATTCATATGTGACCATACGAATCGATAAACATTGATTGGGAAAAGGCGATAGGCAAGAATAAATGTCGTTAGTCCTTTTTAATAAAATATCACTAGTCACATCAGAATAAAAAAATTTAAATCTCCTCTGTATATTACCCTACAATAAACTTAAATTCAGCAACTTAATGCCCAAATAGACTGATGTTTTGCATTTAAGACCATTTTCCTATTTTAATTTATATCTCTAAAACTGTCACAAATCGATCAAAGTTGTCGATTGCAACGTTGTAGAGAATGGAGAGGTCGACCTTCTACCAAAATTTGGTGGCGATGGTGCATTGTCATGGTCGGAGCTTTGCCAAAACCGACAAAGAACATGTTTTTTCTTTCTTGTTTTGCGTGGAGACCATGGGTTTTCAGGTCGGGGGACCTGAAGAGAAGTTGGAGTAGAGAGGCAGGCTTTCTAACGTTGGGGGTGACGTTACCTACGTTTGTCGGTGGTGTCGGATTTTGAGAGTTGAACGAAGGAAACTTTTTTAGGTTCGTTGATCGATCTTGTTGGTTTTATGGGTGGTGGAGGCGATTTTATGGGATAAGGCCTGAAGAGCATACGAAGAGGTAGGAGCTACGCTCCTAGTGGTGGTAGTGGCGATGTGTCAAGCGGCACGTGGAGGGAGAAATGGGCGTTCGGAATTATCCATTCGAGACCGCTTTGTGGCGAGCTGATGGCGATTGGGGGTTTGCCGCTCTGGGCGGAGGCGTGTCAGAAGGTGGCGATGGCGGTGGTAGGTGGTTCGTGGGTCCAGGCAGTAGATGTCGTCGCTGATGATCGATTGGAGGAGCTCTCGTTTCAATTTAAAGTTCTGGAAAAGGGAAAAGTGGGGTCGTCTTCGGTAGATTGAGGAAAACACGTGGATTAGGCCATGGTGATCAATGGTAAACAATGTAATTAAGGATTTAAAAATTAAATTAGTTAATTTTTATTGTTTGAATTTGAACATAATATTGTAATGACCATATCTCATTCATACGGTCACAGAGTTCAACGAAACAAGATCCCTTGGGTCGTATCAACAAAGCCTACGCAGTCGAGTCAGTTTGGTTGGAATTAGAAGCCTTTGGGATTTTATTTAATTTTAAATGATTATTTAAAATTAAATGAAACTGTCTGAAATTGTCGAATCAAAAATAAAATGGTGGGTTAACTCTCACACCTTCTGGAATTCTATGATGTGGTTAAATTCATATTAATTATAATTTATCGTTGATAATATAAATTGGATGTTTGGATACCTTGAATGCTTATTGATTGTTAAATGGTTGTTGACATTTAATTATGTCATCTTGGATGATTTAGATTAAAATATTAATCGCATATGTTGTTATTAAACGTTATTATGAGTTGTATTGCACGGAAAAAAGGTTGGATGGATCCAACTGGAATTCTCAAATATTTATCGTTATTTGATTTCATATTAATTATATATGAACTGTTTAACACCAGTGACATTAAGAACCTTTCTGGATGTTGAACGTTGAACTTAAATTCATGTTGTTATGTTTTTAAACAATAGACAATATTGATTAAGTGCTGGCAGCAAATGGTCTCAAAACCATGTTTTTAAGAGGTTAATTCACCGACAGGCGAATCAACTATTTAAAGTTATAAAAAATATTTTTATAACTGAAGCGAAGTTTTAAATTATACTTTTATAAAAAAATTATGAACAAGTCGATATTTAAAAATTTTGTTTGTGAAAGTAATTATATAATATTAACATTTTAATAAGTTTTATAAGTATAGAAGTCAGAATTTAACCTACGAGTTAATGTTTCGAAACGATTGTTTTTTAGAAAACGGTTAAGCGATATTATTAGATTAATTATGTTAATCTAATGGAAAGGATTAACTGGAATTAGTTAACAAATTAACTGATTGTTTCATGTTGACGAAGTCAACTATTTTAACTAAAATTGGGTATTATATTAATCGATCTCCAATTAATCTAATGAAAATAGTTTAGCAAATAGTTTAAATTTAGTAAGATATCTTAAATGCAATTTACCTTTTGATTAACGATGATTAAATATTATTAATGCAGTTAGTTAATGTTTAATAATTTTTATTTAAAAGGTGATTAACTAATTTAATTTAGTTAATGAAGAAGTAAACTACTTTTACTTCAGTAAATGATGAAGTAAACTACATTTAAAGCAATTACTTCTTAAACGAGGTTTATTTAAGAAGTAATTGGTGAGATTTAGTGAATTTTGAAAGGAATTTATAAAGAGATTTTATCCGAGTTTCATAAACAAAGTTATAAAAGGAATTTTAGCTAAGTCGATAAGTTTAAATAAATGTGGTATTTAACTTTTGGATTGAGTAAAAAGATTTGAGATAAAAAGAAGGTTTTCCATAAATGCAAAGGAAATACTTATCGGATTTGGAGGAGGGTCATTGGGTTGTTAATGTAAATCCAAATTAAGTTATAATAAGACGTTAATGGGTTTGGTTAAAAAAATTGATAAATGGATTTTTGTTATAAAATCCAAGTTTTGTTTTATAGTATGATGTTAAATATAATTTAAGTAAAGTTTTGGTAAATGGGTTATCGTAATATAATCCAGGTTATAAATTGAATAGCCTAAAGAGGTTTAAAGTGAAAGGGTAGCATCTAGTAAACAATTTACTTAATCAACGAATTAAGTAAAATGGTTATAATTGACAGAGATGAATAAAAGTAAGGATCAAAGTCTGAGATGCATCATTAAACCATGTTTTAAATAAATAAGAAATAAAATTTGGTTGATATTATAAGTAATATGGGTTTTCAAGTTACGAACTTCTATCTATTCTAAGATAAGAACGTTGTCGATCAAAGTCTGAGAGGTATATAAAATTCCTCAACTTGAACGACTTCACTATTATCATGGGTTGATGAGATTAGTTTTATTGCAACATTATTTGTAAAATTTCGAAATATAATTAAAACTATTTGGTTTTAAGTAAATAGCATATAATTTAACATTATTTGTCCAAGATGAAGCATGGTTTATATTTATATCGCTTGGTCAAATTAATATATTGCATTATGTTTAGATAAGGGAAATAATATGGTTTGAAATATACTAAGTAAATGGCAAATGTTTTTCCAAAGAAATGGAAAAGAGTTATATTGGGTTGGAAATGGAGGTAAATTTTTGAAATTTAATTATATATATTTCCATAAGCCCCATATTAAATTGTAATCTTCGAAGTTTGAAGTTTGATGAAGCTGTTAGATTATATAATAATAAATATGTCATTTGACATTTTTTTTTGGTCGCATAAGAATTGGTAATTGGATTTATACCATTGAGTAGATAATATATATATATATATATATATATATATATATATATATATATATATATATATATATATATATATATATATATCGATATTTTCCAAGGTAAAGGAAAGATAAAGGAGACTTAGAAAATATAAAGTAATATTTCCGAGGTAAAGGAAACGGAAAAGGCTTTTAGGAAATGTAGCAGTATTTTCGAAGTAAATGAAATAAAGCGGAGTTCGGTAATACGTTATTGTTTTCATTTGATGAAAATAAAAGAGATTTGTTGAGACGAGGATATAGAATCGATTTTTAAGAATCGATGAATAGTTTTGATAATGGGTTTTAATAAAAAGGTCTGAGCTTCCAATATACTTGACTGTACTGTTTGTATTGATAGTTAAAAACCCAACTATCAATGAAATGTTATTCTTAGACTTTTGACGTGTTAGTTCCAAGAGACCGAGATGGGAACTAGACCCAAAACCACTTCAAACTAACGTTGCGTTCGAAATAACTTGCAGGGATACACATAAACATGGCGCTATTGAAGACCGTAGATCTTCATAAAACTGAAGAACTACTTATAATATCTGATTTGCAACCAGAGATAAATTGTGGTTCTGTCGTGGCTGAAATCTACGGATTGTAAGGACTTCTTGCTACTGATCCTTGGAGTGATTCCCATACGGGTTGTGTTAAAAGGGTTACTTTGGTTCATCAAGTTCCTGAATGATTTGTATGGACGAATGCATGACAGAGTATTTCCTAAGGGTCACGTACGTTGATATTTACAAATATACCATGTTTGGTGGTGGAGAAGGTAAATTCTTTTAGCTTAACACCCGGAGTACATTTGTAGACGTCAATTAGTGATTTGATGGATGTATCGATGTGGAATTTAAAGAATTGATGTGATGTTCTCTGAAAGGAAATCGTGACCTCAAGCTCCATCAACTGAGAAATGACAGATATTGGGCGGGCAACATGACTATTTGGGTCAATCCTATTACGGTGTATTTTTACCATCTAGAGAAATTCCATTTGTTCTTTTTTTATCGTTTCTCTATCTTCTATAATACGTGGTTGCACAACTATAGGGTGATAATATATTCGATACACTCAAGTTGAATGAGTGGTCGGTCATGTGCGGTCGGATTGCAAGATGTTCTTTTTGAACCCCGGTGTATCCCCTCTAGAGTACACCGATCGGGATGTAGTCCCATTCCTTGTCATGCTGGAAATAAAAACTCCAATATAAGACGTACATTTTTAGTTGTAAACCAACTATGTTGGAAAGTGGGATGCAAGCTTTCTAACTATATTCTTATTCATTTGTTGATTGATAAACGTTATTATAATATCACTGTATTTTGATACAAAAAGTATTTTGGTTAACGTAAGGTAAAAACCTGTGTCATGTTTATGTGTGGTTGTGTCTTACGAGAGTTTCATTCTTTCGGTGGATTTTCTAAAAGTTAAGCAAGTTGTCTGTGTTATGAATTTATCACTGAAAGTATTCAAAGCTGATCCGAATGAATTTTTCTTTGCTTCAAATGTGCTTGGGTCCAACCGAGTATATTATCAGGTTAGGTTCCGCTTGGAGCTTCAGAAGAGAAGTTAGGGTCAAGACGTAATTCCGTATTTTCTGGTAATAAGTTATTCCACTGTGTAAGTTGTATTGATATGTTGTGTACTCCGATGTTGTATAATCATTATATATAGTTTTTTTGTGTAAATCTGTTATTATATTATATTTTGTCCATTCCGTTGTGAGACTCCGAACTTTGTATTCTAAAATTTCTTTCTTTCTTCTCTTACCCCATAATTTCTTTCTATTAACTATATGTATTTCTGTGCGATTTGAGTTGATATGTTTTGCTGAATGTCAGCTTAAATAGTATGGAAAAAGTGAGTCGTTACACCAGCGGTCTTTCCTCTTTTGCTAGTAGTGTTTATGTATTATCCTCTGACTCTAAGGCCCTAGTAGTGCCTCTTGATGGTTCCTGATTTCCTTCAGACGTTCCAGATCATCCCCGAGCTTCATGTAAAGAGCATTTGAAGTGACCTGGGAATACCTGCCATCTTTATATTCCTTTTGCCTTTTATGGAACCAGTCTAGGAATTTAAACAGGCGAGGATTGTGGATAATGTTCACAAGCTAATTAATCTCTGTATTAGAAAGTTCATCTGCCCTTCTGTTCATGTCGATGTATGCTTTTATGCAGGCGATGTTTGAGAAACGACGACCAAATCCAATACCCTTGGTTGAAGTCAAGGCAAACATTATCTTTTGTTTCCCATCTACATTAATGTTCTAAACATGAAGAATGTGTTGAATATCTTCATTCGCAACCAAAGCCATGTTGGCAGGGTTTTAGAGATGAGAAACTACGGCAGGAGCAAGCTCACTACATTTTTACCATGAGAATCCTTAGAAGTTATAGCATCAACCTAAGAGTGGCTTGCAGAGACATTTATTGGAGATATCATTTTTGGTTAACAGATATTGTAGGGGATAAAATGATTTCATCCTAGAAGCCATAATTTTATAGATACATTTATAGGTAACATTGCAAAAGCAATGAGCCTGATTGCGGAAACAGAAGAGGGTTGCAAAACCTTAGGGAATAAAGCCAGCTTTGTAGCATTGATAATTTGATACCAGAAAGCATTTGATTGTGCTTGAAAAAGTTTTTAACTACCTTAATAACTTCTGAGCACATGATATCCTAACTAGCCATATAAAAATGAGCATTAAACAAATATGAACCTAGAAAGCTGCATGCATTCATGCTAAAAATGTTGTGCTTTATTTCCTCTACAGAAAATTTTTTGATCGGATAATCTTTGTCACCATTGGAAATAGAAGGCAAATTAATCTAAAAGAAAGGAGCTATGGACATGTGACTAGTATTACTATTAGCAAGAAGGGATTGATAATAATCTATGAAGCCAGACTAAATATCTTTAACAGTAGAAGAAGGCAACCCATTGTTATCAAGAATATTAACTATACTGGAGGGAGAATGCTTAACCTCAAGGGAAGCATGAAAACAAGAAGAATTTTTATCACCATGAAGCTGCCACTAGAGTTTTTTATTTCTGCTTTAGCCTTTTTTAATTGAGTTAAATGTTTAGAGAGACATTCTTTTAATCAGTGCTCTTCTACGTAGAGAAATATATCACTTAGGATAGGACAGAAGAGCACTTTGTGCAGACAATAAATACGCCAAAAAAATAAGAAACTTTAGCACTATAACAGTAAGTAAAGGAAGCCTGTCTTTTTAATTTTCCTTTGGGATTCTTCAACTTAGCCTGCAAAACAAACATAGGATTGCCATATGCACTGTAACTCCAACATTTAGAGATGATATTAAAACTAAGTGATCAGACCAGTTTGTTAAAGAATGAAAAAGAGGGTAGACTTCTCTCTACCTTCTTACCTAATCAAGAAAAGGGGGATTACTATTGTGCTACTAAAAAGACCTCAGTTTGTGTTTTCTAACACCATGGTGTGGCAGCCAGCATAAACGCGATGTCTGGGTAAAATGGCCCTCACCATTTAATTATAACTTAGTAAGAAACTATTTACAAGCATAAATAGGATACAGACGAAATCAGAAGAAAAAAACACCAGAGAATAAAGAAGGCAAAACAATTGCAAAAGCCCAACACATTAGCTCCAGTTTAGAACAGTCGACCTATCAAATGCAAATATGTTGTAATATATTTACATTCACCTTCTTTACTTCTAACTGAATATCCTTGCATTCATATCATGCCAAATTTCATTCAGGATAACCTTATGTAGGACTAAGAGAACGTAAACATATGATTTCTTCCATCTTATCGCTTTATAGATGTTGGATCATTCTATTTTGACATTCCAAACTAGAATTTTGAAGCCTTCTCTTAACTTAATTTACTCCAAACTCAAAAAGTGAATGAGAGGTTGAAATACAGGTAATGGATGTATTCAACTCAAGATTTCAAAAGACACATGTGGTGGAAACATTTTTAACTTTGTGAGCCATATTAGAAAGGTTATGCGTAGCATTTCTGATCACTTTTCAAAGCATGAAGTTAAGTTTTTCATCCAGGCAATGATTCCACATTATGTCAAATCAAGGAAATTTAATCTGTTGGGATTATTTTTTTATACCCATGTTAATGGTATCAGTAGTATGGCTTTTAATTTCAGCAAACCAACGGTAACTATTAGAATTTACATATTTATATGAAGTATTATTCAAGGATTTCCGAAGCTAGTTAACATATATACTGCTAGACCAAGGCAGAGGGATTATACAGTTTCTAGGGCGGTAAAACGGTTGGACCGGGCATGACATTTAGAAGTTTGAACTCGGGCCAAATCATATATCGAACGAGCTTATGTCTGACCTGATAAGAATCAGAAAAATAACTATCCAAACTCGATTACTAAAATTTAAAAGCAGTCCAAGTCTGGTTCAATTAACTTGCCCGTTATGAATAAGAAGTACTCGGACCTCAAATCGTACTTGGACAAACAACATATCAACATTCTATAAAATAGAAATTGATCACGATTTTATTGAAAATAAAATATTAAAATAGTATTTTTAGGTAAAAACTAACCATGGTAATAGCATTCAAACAAAATATGGCCACAAAAGGATTCTTCGTTCATAAGTTTACCCTCAAAATATGAATTTATTTTTGGCTAAAACATGAGTTTCAAAATTTGGCCTTAATAACAAAATACTACTACATGGCCATAAAAGTTACAGAACTAAGCATTAGTACAACACATAACACCATAGCTAATTTCTTTCTGCATATTCCAAAAGTGCCTAAAATAATTGTACATGCTTAATAAATACCAAATTCTGAAAGCAAATATTGTGCACGCATCAAAATACTTCACAAAAACTGTAGCAACATAATGGCCATCATGCATATTATCATTTTCAACATATCAAATTACTTGAAAAAGAGTAGCACTAGCTGATTAGTGGACTAAACCCCATGTGAACTACATTAGATGTTTACAAATAAATTGATGAACATAAAATCAGGTTTAAGCAATGAACCAACAAAAAAAAAATTACATGTAAACTCAGACTGGCAGTTGATGAATTGGAAGATACCACTTTTATTTGATTTCTTATTTTAATGCTTTCAAATGTATAAAGAATCTAACATTAATTAAGCATTTGCATAATCATTACTTTTGGATAAACCCTTGCGTTTAGTTTCAGCTGTAATCCTTACCGTTGGATACATTCAAATGTAATCCTTGCTGTTGGATACACCCAACTATATTGATGAATGGAAAACATATTAATGAATGACATATATTGATTAGCAAACGAAAACATGTATCTTAACATTTAACAAACAGTAATGACTTATGCAATCCTTGTTGTTTGATACTTCCAATTGTTTTCTAAAACCTTACAGTTGTAAAAGAAAATCATTAATATGTAATCCATACATTCAATCATTTTTTAAATCATTACATCCAACTCAGACCCAACCAAAGTTACAAATCTACAACTTGTAGAAACCACCAATACTATGACAACAAAATAGGGTTATATAACTGAAGATTAATCCTTAATACTTGATGAGAGTTCACGTAACAGCAAACGAAAATCTTATATTGTTACTGTGAGTAAAATAAAAAAGTGTATCTTTACTTTTATATGTAAATTTAAAAGTAAAATTCAAGATTACAATATAAATGGATCTTCTATTATTCATGCAACTACAGTATAAATAAAATCTGTAGTATAGTAAAAGAAGAAAATTGCGTCATTCGTATGATGTATTCCTTTTTGTGGAAAATAGGGAAAAAGACAAATTTAAGAAAAAAATTGGTGAGAAGTATGAAAAATTTAGAATTTAGTGAGAAGGCCAAATAATAATGTAAATGGAAAAAGGTTAGTGGGTCCCCAGAATTCCACCTTTAGTATAAATGTATCATTCTTTCTAATTTTGAAACTTCCTATACTTTTCACCAAATTTTTTCCAAAGTTTGTGCTTTAAAAGAAAATCCTCTTTTGTTTTCTTAAAGCATTATAAATTGAAAGAATCATATAGATTAGACAAACAAAGGATCTTAAACATAACTTTGACTTGGTAACAACTTCATTCGGACTATTCAAAATTGATCGATTCCATATATTCCTTGTCATGTTAAACCCAAGGTTTGAAATTCCGGCCGAAACCACGGAAATCCGGCCATTCCGTGCCGGTTCCGGTCATAACCGGAACGGAATTTGGTCAGAAAACCGGTTCCGGCCATAGCTGAGGTTAGTGGGTATTTTTTTTCCTTTTCTCGGAGCGGGGAAGACGAAGGAACAGTGTAAAAGAACGAGTTGAGAAGAAGAAAAGAGCTCGTGAGATCTACTTTTTGCAGAGTGGTTGAAAACAAATGAGGATTGAGGGTAGCTGAGTTATCTTTGTGTCTTGGGAGAAGTGAGAGCATGTGTTGGAGATGACAAATGGTACTGTACAGTATTATACAAAAGATTTATCTATGCGTTTCCACTGAATAAATCTTATAGAAGTACAAATTACTTTGCAACGCAAGTAACTTACTTTTCTACTTTTCGGTTTCATCCTAAAAACAAAAACTGAAAAAATGCCTAAGTTGAAGCACATTAGCACTTAACAGTAGTATGTTAATATTAATATAAACTAATCAACCCCAACATTGGTTTATTATGTTATTCCTACGTATCAACATATATACCAGAGCAAGATTTATATCAATATTTAGCATTTTAATTTAAAATGAAAAAACAGGAAAAATCCGATTTCAACGCAGACCGGACTGAAATATCAAAATTTCTCAATGATCGAGACGAAAACGAAAAATAAAATTTCAAACATTGATTAGTATTGCATATTTATTTGCATATCTACCAAAAAAAGAACCGGAATTGTCAAACCGGAATTAAACCGGAATTTCCGGGATTTCCGGAACGGGACCGGAATTTTAAATTTTCTATGTGACCGGAACGGAACCGGAAACCGGAATTTCAAACCTTGGTTAAACTTGAAATAGTTACATATTAGAAATTGATTATGACATGAATATCAATAAGATGATTTAAAAATGTTACCTATAACTAAAACTAGTTAAATACTCAACAAGGCAGAAATTAAATGAAGTGGCTAATTGAGTATTTTACCATTCGGTAAAGTTCATAATGTATGGAAATATATAAAAAAAGTACTTCAAAGTTCTTCAACACATATCTTGAACGTAATCAATCTCTCGTGCAGATTATAACTTCTATAGTTTATGGCTTTAAAGAACTTTGAACTGGTCCAATACTCTACCTCTAATGCTGAATGCAGTCTCTGAGGCTACGCTACTAATAGGAATAGAAAGTATATCTCGAGTCATAACAGATAATATTTTGTACTTTGAAGTGTTTACTTTCCATCATTCCAAACATTAAAAGAGTCTTCAGATTAGTAAAATTTATAGCGATGTTCTTTCAAATATAACTCTAGCTCGGATCGTAAGGTCTCCATCATGTATGATTCATCATCTCGTATTTCAACCTCACTTACAATTTTGTTTTTCTCCTTTTTGAAGTAGCGCTAGCATTTCCTTTTCTTTGCTAGAAGTTTTATTATTTTTGACTAAAGCATATTGAGAATATAAATCCTACAAAGAATGCATAATATTTCGTTCTGATTCAAGTTTACATTAAATCTTAGGAAAACAAAATTCGATAAGGTCCATTTTAAACCTTAGATCCAAAATGGCAGCAATGGATAGTAGTAGGTCACATTCACTGCAACACTTGAATAATAGGGTTTAGCAATGGATAGTAGTAGGTCATGCTAAAAATGTTTTGGGATTTAGAAATGCTTGAAAGTTTATTTGGGTAAGCATTCACTGTAGGGACTTGAATAATAGGGTTTGAGCTTTTGAAATTCTTAGGGGTTGATTTGGTTGACAACATCCACTATAAGGACTTGGATAATAGGGTTTGGGATTTAGAAATGCTTGGAAGATGATTTGGGTGGACATTTATCGTATGGACTTGACTTCGTGCTAGTAAGGATGTGCGTATGGGTTATCTATCCTATTGGGTTCACATCCAAGCTGTTTAATGTATACACAGGATAATTTTCATCACCCCAATCATTATTTATTTGCTCAACTTATTCAATTTTATTACTTTTGCAAGTTCATGGTAGACGGAGTACCAATCCATGCTTTCAGGAACCTTGCAGAAGGTGGTGCTTCATTTCCTAGCAACCTATGTCTGCTTATGAAGCTCTTCAAGTTGAATGAAAATCATATTATATCGCTCTAATGGAAATAAGACGTTCTATTATTTTCTATGTATGATACTCTATTTATGCAATGTTAGAGTATGCTTTAAATTTTAAGAAAGCGTTTTCTATGTATCAAGAAAGAGATCCATCCTATGTTGGATTGGGAAAGAGCTAAGTCTATATGTAAGATTTTGTAGGTTTTTAATTTCACTTTGAAGCGTTTACTTTCCATTTTTACAAACATTAAAAGTGTCTTCAGATTTATCAAATTTACAGTGAGGTTCTTTCAAATGTAACCTTGCTCCGATTGTATAGTCTCCACCAATTATGATTCATCAGTCCATATTTAAACTCATTTCTATTTTCGTTTTTCTCCTTTTTGAAGTACCACTAGCATTTCCTTTCGTTTGTTGGAAGTTATGTTATTTTCGGCAGAAGCACATTCATAATATAATTGCTCCAAAGAATACATAATATTTCGCTTCGAATCAAGTTTAGAGTAAATCCTAAGAAGAAAAAAATTCTGTAAGGTTCATAGTATACCTTGGATCCAAAACGGAAGTAGTGGACAGTAGTAGGTCACACTCACTCCAATACTTGTCAAATTTATCTTTCATTTTATCTAACGTTCCTCTCACGTAGAAGGAACCTTCATATTCTACTGATATCTCATTTAAGATGTGCTTATTTTTACATATGTCAGGAGGAAACAAGATAGAAAACGGGTAAGTTGTACTAATAAATGGTAACAAGTTATTTATATATATATATATATATATATATATATATATGCTTATATGTATAACATACACATGAAGAAGAAGAAGATAAAGTTGTGGTTACTTTCATTGCTTTCTTGACATTTATTTATATCAATGGGTTACATATGAATGGCTGCAAGAAATAAATTAGCAACAAAAAAACAAGGTGTCTCTTTGACTAGAATTTGCAACAAAAAACAAGGTGATTCTTTGACTAGAATTTGAAACACCAAAAGAATCTGCAATCATTGATAGATGGTGATTCTTATGCAATAGTATTTTCTAATAATAAAAACACTTGATGTTCAACTAAACAATTGATATTGGAGGTGTTTAATGGAGCACCAAGTGTTTTTTTATAACTTTAAGGTTTTAGAAAACAATCAAATGCATCAAACAGGGATTGCATAAGTCCTTACTGTCTGATAAATGTAAAGACACATGTTTTCGTTTGCTAATTGATTTATGTCATTCATCAATATGTTTTTCAATTCGTCAATATAGTTGGATGTATCCAACAGTGAGGATTATAGTTGAATGTATCCAACGGTAAGGATTACAGTTGAAAGTGAATGCATGGGTTTATCAAACAGTAAAGAGTATGTAAATGCTTAATGTTGTATTCTTTTTTACATTTGAAAGCATTAAAACAAGAAATCAAATTAAAGTACTATCTTCTGATTCATGAATTGTCAGTTTGACATCACATGTAATCTTGTTTTTAGTTCATTACATAAACTTGATTTTATGCTCGTTGATTTACTTGTAAACATCCAATCTATTTCACTTGGGGTTTGGTCCACTAATCAACTAGTGCTACTATTTTCCACGTAAGTTGATATGTTGAAAATAAAAGTATGCATGAACGCCATTTTGTTTGAGTGCAATTGTTCTGTAACCAACTCCGATGTTCCCGTGCCCGACAAATCACAACCACACATCAACCACACATAATATTAACAATGTAATGAACGGATCTTACAATCCACTCAAAACCATTAGATTTTATGCAAATCAGTGGCTAAGATTGATCTGGCACATGGGAACACCCAATTTGGATATAGAGCAATTCATCCCATTTTGTTTCTACATTTTTTGTGAAGTATTTTGCTATATGTGTAATATTTGCTTTTGGAATTTGGTGTTTATTGAGCATAAATTGTTGATTTAAGCATCGTTGGAATCTGGAAAAAGAAATTATCTATGGTGTTATGAATTGTACTCATGCTTATTTTTGTAATTTTATAGCCATGTAGTTGTACTTTTGTTATTAAAGCCAAAATTTGAAAACTCATATTTAAGCAAAAACAAATTCATATATTGAGGGTGGACTTATGAATGTAGAATCCTTTGAGGCCATATTTTTGTTTGATACTATGATGTTATTATTATGGTTAGTTTTTTCCTAAAAATGCTTTTTGAATATTTTATTTTTCAATCAAATCGCGATCAACTTCTATTTTATAAAGTTTTGATATATTATTTGTTCGATTCTGATTTGGGATCCGAATACATCTGACTCATAACTGAAAAGTCTATTGAAATGGACTTGGATTGGTTTTAAAGTTTTCGGATCGAGTTTGGATAGTTATTTATTTGTATGATTCTTATCAGGTTGGACAGAAGGGCGTCTGATATAAGACTCGGTCTGAATTCAAACTTTTAAATGTTTGATCGGTCCCCTCAATTTTCAGCCCTAGGAATAAAGATAGGATATAGAAGTATAGGCATCAAATTTCAATGATCCAAATAATTAAATTGTAGGAAATAATGAGTTGTAACACCCCGTAAAATAAGCCTTAAATAGACATAAGATAATTTAACTTAATATAAATAATAATAAACAGTAATGAATTAATGGACTAAAAAATAGAATTTCGAGTAATTAATAATTGGGTCATGAAAGTATTACAATTGCGTTCATGGCAAGATTCTGATCCGTTTTCATTTTTTATTTGTAGGAATCGAAGTCCGTATGAAGAAGATATTAATAAAACAAGTTATGCATTAATAATTTAATTGATTATATATTAATCCAGAATATGATTAATTTTAGATTGACATAAAAGAATATTCCTAGGGGATTTGAAGTTGTGTGTATATATTCACATGCAAGGGGACAAAGATAATCAACATAAGGAAAGAAATCAAGGCCATTAATTAAGAAATTAAAAGAAAACAACGTCACATGAGATTTAAATCTCCTAGCTTGACCCCACTAGAGGGAGCGACTGCTCTTGTAGGAGAGGGGCCGACTGCGCTCCAAGGGGACGGGTGGTGAGTGTGTGTTTTTATAGTGAGTTTTATATAGTTTTGCACTAAATAGACCATACAGATTAAATCAAACTAATCCAACAGTCTATACACACACACACTAGCAACTGGAAGGTCCGGCCCTTTCATAAAGCAGGTAAAGCGGCAGCTTAGGGCATCAACAATTCGAGGGGACCTTATCGTGACATTCCACTGTGAAAAAAAAAGGAGAATTGCGATCTGTAGAATCGGCGGGCGATCCAAGTTGCGCGATTCATCGGTGGCGATGGTGATCCGATTCATTCAAAAAACAAGTAAGCAACCTGAGGTCTTCCATCTTCTGTTACTCCGTTTTCTTCTTTTTCATCCTTCAAGGCTTTAGCTCTTCGGACTTTTATTCGATCAGACTTCAGAGGCTTAAATTAGAGCACGGTAAGTACTAAAATCCAAGGCTAAAGTTTGATTTGAGGTCTGTATACTGGAAAATATATGAATTTTTTTATTTACTGTCAGATATATGAAAAATTGGAAGTATGGGTTTGGCTAAAAAAAGATCTAAGTTGGCTTGAATTGATTTGTAATGTTAAATTTCAATTGGTTTCTTGTATTTATTTGTAACACCCCGAAATTCTACAACACATTAAGATGATAAACTAAGGAATACTTAATT
Source organism: Allium sativum (assembly GCA_030737875.1). NCBI lineage: Eukaryota > Viridiplantae > Streptophyta > Magnoliopsida > Asparagales > Amaryllidaceae > Allium > Allium sativum. The sequence continues at coordinate 884,384,600 of CM060915.1, read as the reverse complement.
AAATGTTGAGAATTAACTTAAAAGGACTGCGCCATTGCGTTCATCTCGGAATTTTGCTTGAGATGGACTTCGAGTTTGCGTAAAACAGGCATCGTATGAAGAAGTTATTAAGGTCTGTAGTTTGTATATGCATAATATATATATATATATATATATATATATATATATATATGACGACCGCCCACAACCCTTACACTATACAAAAGAAATAATGTGCTGAAATGTGTGCCAGGCAGCTATAGGCGATCATCAAGGTAAGAAACATAAGCGATTTATGTCGTAAACTCACAGCGTAAGGATAAAACATAATAGAACATATACAACAAGTAGTGATAGTGAAGCAGAAAACACTAAACTTTCATGACAACTAGAAAGTATTTCCCATACATGTGGATATCAACAATAAGGTTTGTACAATTTGCCTCACTACAACACTCAAAGAAATAGTAAACAGCGGAAACAAATACTAGATAGCATTAAAACTGATACGTAAGCTTCTTGCTCGCCATCGATCAACATCGTCATTCTCACTAAAGCATCACCTATCACCTGCTTCTCAGTCTGCCCATCTACAACTGGATGAACAACCCAAGGTAATAACAAGAAACCTAAAATCTTGAGTTAGACAGCAATCTTAGTGAGCGATAAAACAACTAACAAACTTCATCAATAAAGTATATGGAAATGGGTAAATAAACAACTAATCTGCCCAGCTCCAGAGAAGACTTACAACTGCCTTCCCCATACCTGACAGTAATAGCCTTTACGATCCATACATCCAAGGGAATAACAATGCAGTCATGGAAATTAGAACAACCATTCATACATGGCAAAAGAAGCTCAACCATCATCACAACAAAGCATTCAAACATCCATGACTGACTCTGGCTATCACCGCCAACCTTGCTTTGAAACCAACGTTATCGTATTACTGGCTAACAATTCGCCATCACCTGTCAAGGATCATACTTGACGCCCTGGTTCTAGCAAAACTGCACATGCCATACTCAACACGTGTTACACGCTATACTCAACACGTGTCTAGGCCATACATGACGCCCAGGGCACTCGACCTACAATTGGTCTTTAATTGTACCCCTACTTTGAGTCCGCTTACGATAATGGAAATTCCTCGGCCTTTTCATCTCTAATCGTTATCAATTACGACTAATAATTAGCTCAGAACACTTTAAAGCAATCACTTCACACGAACTCAATACATCCTTGAATCGTTTCCACATTCGTTACATCCGATGAACAATTCACCTCACTTTACCATTCCTCCATGGAATCCACTTCAACGTCACACCATCACCGAGCCATTACATCACTGTGCTGTGACTAGGGTTCGGGGGTTGCCCCCAAAAAAATAAATTTAAAAGCACTTTTTCTTCAAATCTGGGTTGTACCCGAAAATATAAATTTTCAGAAAACGACCTTGTGACCGACCCCTGGCCATGCTCGACTGACCCCTCACATGGGTGTATGACCGACCCTCCTTGCTCGACCGACCCACCTTCAACGTGTAGACCGACTGACCCAAATTTCCTATAAACCCAGAACCATCAGACTTGTTCGACCGACCCCCCCCTCCCCACCGACCTGACCTAAATGACCGACCGACCCAGCTGAGACCTACCGATAAGGCATAGCTTCTGGCTTGTTCTCCAAGACACACCTTGGGCCGACCCACCATGTTCGATCGACCCACTATCTTCGACTGACCACCATGTTCGACCGACCACCATGTTCGACCCAAAACCTGCATCCTCCAATGAAACTCCAATTTCGACTAAAATTTCGCCAAAACGATTCGTTTGACGAAACCAGGTCATCCAATATGATAACAAGCATGATATGAAATCAATAATAACAACAATACGACAATTCCATTAACAAACATGTAAAATTCACAAAAATCATTATAATATATGAGTAAAAACCATGGATGTTGATCTAGTCTCCAATGGTGTAGATCAATGATTTCCCTCCTTAGATTTGGATTTTTAATGGTGGAAAGGTGTTAGAGGAAGAAGGTACACAAGGCCTCCAAATGAGATAATGGAAAACTAAAACCATTTCCCATATCCCTTACCCCTATTTATAGTTTCCACCAACCCACTAATGGGCCTCTTCAAATCAGCCCATTAAGGCTCCCAAAACCTGAACAACCAACTGAAAAACCTTAAAACAACGATTCCTCCCAAACCACTGAATCAAATCCTTAATGTAACCAGTCTATGGAAAGACAATCATCATTTCCTTTCCAATGGCACATGTCTCATCTTATGATTCGACCTGAGTCAAAAGTTATGCACTGTACAAGACTGACAAGGGCAAAATGGTCACAAACAAAATCGGTAAAAATTATGGACATGTTTCACAACCCCATAAGCAACATATTAAAAGATGAGAATGATCCAACCCCTAGGGAATAAAAAAAAATTACGATCTTCCGATACGTAAAATGCGGGCTGTTACATTCTCCCCCCTTAAGTATTTCGCCCTTGAAATTCCAAGCAACCACAACAATTCTGCATGCCTATCATCTATGAGAAGCCAATTCTATCATCCAAACTAGCAACTCATGCATCCATAGCCTTATCCTAGCACACAGAATTCTATCAAACAACAAGATACAACGATATAACGATGATACGATATCACAGGATCCTACCGTAGAAGAGTTCTGGATGAGTCGCCTTCATGCTCTCTTCCGTCTCCCACGTACAATCGTCACTCCATTGTACCTTGATTAGCTTCACTGTTTTCCTCCTAAGTTGTTTTGTGTCATTCTCCACAAAACGAAGTGGCTTATGAGGTCTTGTAACCGCGGTTTCTACTTCCAAGTCTTCATACTGCTCTGTAGATACCACTATATTCGAATCGTGCACGAATTTCCATAGAAACGATACATGGAACACATTATGCACATCTTCTCGGGTAACTCCAATCTATATGCGAGCTTTCCAATTTGCTCGACTATAGAAAATGGTCCAACAAACCTTGGAGCTAACTTTCCTTTGCTTCCGAATCGAACCACATGCTTTAATGGTGAAATATTTACGAAAACTATATCGCCTATGTCGAATTCCAAGTCCTTACAATGATTATCGGCGTAACTCTTCTGACGGTCTTGGGCTACCTTCATTATTTGTCGAATCTCGATACAATCCAAGGTTTCTCTAATCATTTCTGGCCCAAGTACTAACTTATCTCCAGTTTCTAACCAACATGCTGGAGAATTGCAAGGCCTCTCATACAACGCCTCATATGGTGTCATCCCAATGCTAGACTAGTAGCTATTATTATATGCAAACTCAACTAGATGTAGATGTTCCATCCATGATCCTCTGAAGTCTAACAAACAAGCCCTCAGGAGATCTTCCAAAACTCGATTGACTCTCTCGGTCTGACCATCAGTTTAGGGATGATATGCCATACTCAAGCACAACTAGGTTTCCAAAGCTTCTTGCAACTTTTCCAAAATCCACTCATGAATAATGGATATCGTTCACTAACTATACTCTTTAGGACACCATGGAATTGAACTATCCATTTCACATAAAGTTCAACCAATTTCGATGTTGTCCTGGTCGACTTGACAGGAATGAATCTCGCACTTTTGGTCAAGCGATCCACGATAACCCAGATTCCTTCATTTCCTGCCCTGGTTCTAGCTAGTCCATCGATATTTGCTCCAACTTCCATATAGGATCTTCCAATCGTTGTAGCAACCCACTCAGCTTCTTCTGTTCATCTTTCACCAACTGACAGTTCATACACTTGGAAATGAACATTCCAATATCTTGCTTCATCCCTTCGCAGTAGAAAACTCTCTTCCTGTCCTGATACATCTTATTGCCACAGGAATGAATCGTCAACCTCGAGCGATAACATTCTCTCAGAACCTCATCTCTCAATCCATCAATATCAGGAATAACCAATCGCCCTTGTTTTCGAAGCCAACCTTCTCGATCGACTTCGAACTCTTTATCCTTTGTTTCTAATCCCTGGATAAACTCGTCAAGCTTTGCATCTTTCTTTTGGCTCTTACCAATCCTTTCGATAAGAGCAGGTCTTATCGGCAAGATTACCAACATTTCAGGTTCCAACTCACACATTGGCCTGAAATCAAACCTTGCTAAATACTCAAGGCTCTTCCATTCCAAAAACATCGCTCCCAAACTTACGTGTCTTCGACTCAATGCATCTGCAACTGTGTTACCTTTGCCAGGAGTATAGGCTACACCAAAATCATATGATGCCAGGAACTCTAGCCACCGTTGCTGCCAAAGATTCAAATGCTTCTGGGAGAAAAGATACTTCAATGACTTGTGATCCGTAAACAACTCGAATCGAGCTCCCAACAGGTAATGCCTTCTCATCTTCAGAGCAAACACAACCGCCGCCAACTCTAGATCATGAGTTGGGTAATTCCTCTCATGCTACTTTAGTTGTCGACTCGCGTAAGCCAAAACCTTATCCTTTTCCATCGTTACTACTCCAAGTCCAGTACCACATGCATCGGTATACACCACCATCTCTTCATTCCCGTTGGAATGGTCAACAAAGTTTCACTCGTTAGTCTCTCTTTCAGGATTCCGAATGCTTGTTCACACTTTACATCACATGTGAAAACTTGGTTCTTCTTCGTTAATCCCGTTAACGGTGCAGCTATCTTGGAGAAGTCCTTGATAAACCGTCGGTAATAACCAGCCAACCCTAGAAAACTCCATACACTCGTCGCATTTTTAGGTCTATCCTAGTCCTGGATTGCTGCCAATTTAGCGGGGTCAACCGATATCCCTTTTCCCGAAACTACTGGCATAAGAATCTCACTTCATCCTTCCAGAAGTGACACTTCGAGAACTTAGCATTCAGCTGATGCTTTCGTAAGATCTCTACCCAACTCTCAAGTGCGTCTTGTGTTCTTCCTCATTCCTGGAGTAAACAAGAATATCTTCCACGAACACAAGAACAAACTTATTTAACTGATCTCTGAACACTATTCATAAGATCCACGAAATACGTCGGCACGTTAGTCAACCCGAATGGCATCACCAACCACTCGACGAAACCGGATGGTGTCCTAAAAGCAGTCTTTGGCACACTATCCTTAGGCACCCTCAGCTGGTGAAATCCCGTTGCCAAATCCATCTAAGAAAACACTTTGGCTTCATGAAGCTGATCGAACAAGTCATCAATCCTTGGCAACTGATACTTATTCTTTTTAGTCACCTTGTTCAGCTCAGATTGTCCCCACATAATCTTAACGAGCCATCTGCCTTTGTTGCAAACACAACTGGTGAACCCCATTCGAAACACTTCTCCTAATGAATCCCTTCCTAAGAAGGTCTCGAACTTGCACCTCCAACTCTCGTTGTTCCTTAGGCGTCATCCGCCTAAGAGGAATAACGATTGGTCTACCACCCTCGACCAAATCGATCCTAAACTCGATCTCACGATGCGATGACAACCCTTTGACCTCGTCAAAGGCATCCTCATACTCCTAAGCAATCAGCACAGATGACAAGTCTTCTTGTGGAATTACAAGTGAATATAGATAGCTAACGAAGACACCCTCTTCGCGCTTACACTTTATCAACACCTTTCGCCCTTCCACATCCCCGACTCTCACCTCTATCTTCTCGCAATTCACCCTTGCCGCATACCTCGTGAGCCAATCCATGCCCAAGATGATCCCAAACCCAGCGAAGTTAAGAACAAAGAAATCCCATACAAAAGAGCAACCATGACTCGACAACACTATACCACGACATAACATGCACAAACTGGACGAACCCCCAACTGGATTAGTCACGATCAATGGTTTATCAAATATCCATGGTTCCAAACCTAAGCGACACACAAGCTCATTGCAAATGAAAGAATGCGATGCTCCAGTATCAAACAAAACTTGAACCGAAACACCTTGAACATAAAGAGTACCTTGCACCATGGCACCCTTTCCCTTCTCCTCTGCAGCAGGAGCTTTCGAAGAAGATGGCACTGCCCCTAAAGCATAAGCCTTAACCACTTGCTTCCTGTGAGCTGATTCTGGACAATCTATCTTCTCATGTCCCTGCTTCCCACACTTGAAGCACTTCTTTTCAGCTTTAGGATTCTCGCATTCACTAGCAAAATAGCCCTTCTACCAACAATTGAAACAAGTCACTTCTCCTTTCTGCTTCTTTTGGCCATCCTTTCCTTTTTGTTGTTGTTGCTTCCTCTTCTTGTTATTACCGCCCTGTTATGGTTTCTTCTCCTCTTTAGCTGCAACAACAGACATCTTCTTAGGAAACAAACTTTCATGCCTGAAAGCCTTCTCGACGAACTTCTCAAAGATATCATCGAGGTGATCCACAAGCTGATTCCCAAGATATTCATCCAATCCCAGGACAAATTTCTCGTTGTTTTGATAAGGAGTATCCACATATGAACGAGCATACTTCGACAAAGCGTCGAAGTCAAAAATACAGTCAAGAACTAGGTGACCATTCTGTTTAAGCTCCACGAATCTCTTAAACAGAATAGATTTCTACACGGTGGAGGTAAATTTTGCTTAAAACTTAGCTTGGAACAATTCCCATGAAATATCCTCTTCAAGAGTCTCAAGTGTGACAGAGTTCCACCGGTCCATTGCTCTACCCACTAACTGCGTTGATGCAAGTTTCCTCTTTGTTGCATCATCAATTCCCAAGTCCTTGAAGATTCGAATACAAGTATCCATCCACCTTTGAGCCTCTTCAACTGGTTTAGTGTCCTTGAACTGTTCCAATGATGTAAAGTCTTTGCATAACTTTGCAAATTCTATAGCTCTAGGCACTGGAACTCCAACCTCAACCGTAGTTGCCACTGGAGCGGGGTTCCTTCGAAGGCATGCTTCCATCATAGCTTCAAACATGGCCAGGTAATCAGGTGCCCAGCCATTACCCCCTCCAGACACAGCTTCTTCCCTAGCAGAATGTCTCGTATAGCGTCGACTTATTCTAAGTCTGCAAATTAGAATGATTAGCCACTTTCAAGAAAACTGCTAAAGGAATACAACCTCTACTATTATATATGCTAATATATATAGTAAGCATCCAACTGAAATCTTCAAGTACGTCTCTCATACGTAATTACATCTTCGAACTTTGGCCACAATTGATGACCAGAGCTCTGATACCGAATGTGACGACCGCCTACAACCCCTGCACTATACAAGAGGAATAATGCACTGAAAGGTGTGCCAGGCAGTTATGGGTGATCTTCAAGGTATGATACATAAGCGGAATCTGTCATAAACTCACAACGCAAGGATAAAATATAATAGAACATATACAAAAGGAAATGATAGTGAAGCAGAAAACACTAAACTTTCATGACAACTAGAAAGTATTTCTCATATACGTGGATATCAATAACAGTGTTTGTACAATTTGCCTCACTACAACACTCAATGAAATAGCAAACATCGGAAACAAATATTAGATAGCGGTAAAAATGATACGTGAGCCTCGTGCTCGCCATCGATCAGCATCGTCGTTCTCACTAAAGCATCACCTTCTTCTTAGTCTGCCCATCCACAACCAGATGAACAACCCAAGGTAATAAGAGGAAACATAAAATCTTGAGTCAGACAATAGTCTTAGTAAGCAATAAAATAGCTAACAAAATTCATCAATAAGGTACATGGGAATAAGTAAATAAACAGCTAATCTACCCAACTCTAGAGAAGACTTACACCTGCCTTCCCCACACCTGACAGTAATAGACTTTATGATCCATACATCCAAGGGAATAAAAAACCATTCATGGAAATCAGAACAACCATTCATACATGGAAAAAGCAGCTCAACCATCATCACAACAAAGCATTCAAACATCCTTGACTGACTCTGGCTATCACCGTCAACCTTGCTTTTAAACCACCGTTAACATACGACTGGCTAACAATTTGCCATCAACTGTCAAGGACCATACTCGACGCCGTGGTTCTAGCAAAACTGCACATGCTATACTCAACACGTATTACACGTTATACTTAACATGTGTCTAGGCCATACACGACGCCCAGGGCACTTGACCTGCAATTGGTCTTCAACTGTAACTGTAACACCCCGCCTCCGCTAGGGTCACTCGCAAAGGAATGCACTAGCTTTAGAGGGGCATTATTGGTAAACATGCACAGAAATATCACAAGACAGAACATATAAAATAGCGGAAGTAAAATCAAACTTTCATAACATGAATAAATAAGGTCTAAAGCCTTTTACATCAGAGTACATCAAAACCTGTCTTGCAATAGTAAAGAAGCATAAAGACTTTTTCATAAATTATTCCCCAAGTAAAAACAGTAAAGTAGCCATAGCCAAGAAAAGTCCAAGCCATCCATGATGACCTTCAAACAGAAGAAGTCCGAACTAAACAGCAGTATTTCCTCCCTGTAACCTGGGGGGAAACGGAAGAAAAGAGGCGAAACAAAACGGGTCAGTCAAAAAGACTGAGTAAGCCCTATCTACTATTAGTATAAAACTAGTAGAGTTAACTGACATGAGAAACTGAGATGAACATAAGCATGATAACAAGATAGATAAGCTAAATCAAAATAACAGGATGAACTACTGAACTCAGGTAAACTAAGGTGTCATGATAAATTACGATGTCACATCGTCAGGTTTCTATCAAGTATAATATTCCCAAGATATCTATCACGTATCACGTCCCATGGTATCTATCCTGTATGCCCGCTCTGCACCTACCGTACTAGTATCCCCACCGTGTCATGTGTTAACCAAGAATGACCCTTACTCAAAAGTTGTGTAACGGTCCATGTCAACCAAATATGCCGCATATATAGGTTACTCAACTCATATGTTTTATTACATGTACATAAGTTCAGTCCTTTGCCGTACCTCGTACGGGCTTCCTCATGTCGTATTATCCTTGAAATCGTTTGGACTGTCACCCTTGTTCTAGCTAGGCTCTTCCATATGAATCATCGTTTGAACTACTAGGACTTACGCCACCTAGCACCACTAGGGATTACGCTTACCTATTGCACGCTTTCGTATTTCGGTTTGGGTTAAACCACCTAGGCCACTAGGGATTACGCTAACCCTCAACCGCGCCCTTTTTCCCACGCATTCATCGTGAATCGTTTTTCTATAACTGTATGCACATGTATCACATCGTGCCATCCGAGTCCTGTCACAGGGCAAAACAAGAAATACAGGACTCGGTCGGGAGCTTTAGATTTATCTGCCGATGCAGATACTAAGGTCTTCTTTTCTACACGTGGCTATGGTCCCACGAGACCCCTCCCTCAACTAGTGAAAGGCAACACAAGAGAAAATCTTGCATGAGAACTACACTCCGGCCAGCCCACATCCTACGGCCTACCTCACCCATAATTAGATAGCAATTATGGTCTGTTGGGTGTTCCCTGCCTTTCCGTACGTACACGCTTGACTCAAGATGGTAGATGATCGACGAACTTGCTATCTCGGGCACCTTATGTATTCGTCGACTCACTGCTATCCACCCCAGTCTTTAGGTCGCTCGCATAGCAACCAAGGCATATTCTTGGTTCTTCTACCGCAGACCTCAACCTCTCGTGAGCCTAGTATATTGACCTGGCAACTCACAGAGGGATCCCAAGAATATCCTCACGTTCCCCGAAGCCGCTGCTTCGTTACCCAGTTCGTTGGAGCCTTTATCTAAATCAGATAGTCTGCTCCTACACGCATACTTAAACGTTGACCTAACGTATCGGGTTACTAATCTATCTAAGAAATGGTCCAAATTTCCTTGACTAAGAATTATTACTTAGTTTCCCTTAACTAAGGTTTACCACTTAGCCTTATTTCCATAATCCTTGTTAACGATGGTTATTTACCTAATCCTCCGAATTAGGGTTTATCTAATGGGTTAAGTGTTATCATTCAAGTCCATGACTTAACCCTATCGAGTCAAATTGGTCAAGTACCAGTTTACTTTAATCCTATCGGATTATCTTGCTAGATTGATTAAGCATAGATTATCTTAATCCCATCCAATTATCGAGTCGGATTGGTTAAGTATAGGCTGGCTTAACCCCATCCTCTAATTGTACTAGAATGGTTAAGTATACTCTAAGAAGGTCTTGTGACTTAACCTTATCAGGTCCGCGTATTAGATTGGTTAAGTGTGGATCACTTAATCCTCATCAAATCATCATGTATAATTGGTTAAGTATAAGTTGCTTAACCCCATTAGATTATCATGTTAAGTTGGTTGAGTATTGGTTACTTAACCTCATTGAATTACCAAGTTTAGTTTGGTTAAGTGTTTAGCTTAACCCCATTGAAATACCGTGTCGAGATTAGTTAAGTGTCAATTACTTAACCCCGTTTAATTACCGTGTTTAGATTAGTTAAGCCTTAATTACTTAACCCCATCTAATTACCAAGTCGGATTAGTTAAGTGTAAATTACTTAACCCAATCTAATTACCAAGTCGGATTAGTTAAGTGTAAATTACTTAACCCCATCTAATTACCAAGTCGTATAAAAATGGTTAAGTGTCATTAGGCAAATCAAATCACTTAACCTACCCAACCTTGTCATGTTTTGTTAAGTATCATTAGCCTAATCGATTTACTTAACCCCTTTATCCATGTCATATTTGGTTAAGAGTCATTAATCAAATTAACTTAACCCTATCATGTGGCATTAATTACTTAATGCACCCCAACCTCTCACATTAGACTTTGTTGTGGTTACTAGTTAAGCCGGTCGGTTCCGGGTAGCTTTACACCACAACTTGGTCTAACCTCGGGTTCAAGCACAACATGACCAACTTCTCACATTGGGTCCTATTGTTTGCAACTACTAGTTATGCCGGTCGGTTCCGGGTAGCTTTACGTTGCAAACTCAACCCAACCTCGAGTTGGCCACACTTATATTATCTAAGTGTCATGTTCATCATGTTTCCAAAACATGTTACAAGTTTTTCAAGCATTTGGGTAGACCTAACTTAATAGGTAAATTCCCAAAGGGTAGACCTAACTTAATAGGTAAATTCCCAAGCTTATGTTTTTATGCATACTTACATGTCAACTTTCATGTTATATTTCAAGTCATGTTTTCAAGTATAAACACATGTCATATTTAACGTTACATGTTGTCATGTTTATACCCATTTACCCAAGTCATATTCATGTCATTATGTTTTCCCATAATGTGAACCCAACGCTTTTTAAACTCGCATGTACGTTCGCAACCACGTAATGGATTAAAAGAAGAGACTTGGCAAAGGCATAACAAAAATGGATATTAAGCCACAAGTTAATCATGGTGGCGAATAAGGCACAAATGTGGTCATTAGCTTGCATGTTACATTCTTAAGCCTCACAAAAACATGCATAAACCCAAACTTGGTACATAAGCGAATCATGGTGACAAAAGACATGGAATGATGACTAGTAACTCGCATATATCATCATATAAGGGTTATGACTTCATATGCAAGTTGACATAAAGATTATGAAGGTTCTCATGTTGCATAATGCAACATTTCAACATAAAGGTTGTAGCTTTTTGCTCATAAGATCAAGATAATGACTTCATAAACTTGCAACACATGATAGCATGCATCATTCTCAATGATCAAACCCAAACTTTCAACATGAACATTTAACTTCATAGTTAATATCTAAGAGTAGGGAAGGGCTTACATTGCTATGAAGGCCTAAATCGATTAAACTAAAGCTTGTGATGAAGCCTATGCATGCCATCACCCAAAAACCCAAAGATGAACACTCCAAATCCATAAAAACCCCATCTTTATGAACAAAGATCAAAGCTTTAGCCTTGAAATCAACTTGAGAAGCTCTCATACTAACATAGGGACTCTCTAACACTCTCATGATAATGAAACCTCTCATAGAAATGAAGTGGAGGCTAGGATAGTTGAGTGGAGGCCATGAGAGTAGAAATTTGGCCATAGTTTAGTTACATGAGTGAATAATGAGGGTTTAGGATAGGTTAGGGTCTTATTTATAGATTAGGCAAGTGTTTTAGGCCATAGGATTAAACCTAGATTCAATCCAAGCCATCAAAGCATGTCTTGGGGAAGAAGTCAAGTGTAGGAACCATCTAGGGCCTTTAGATTAAAGATGAACCATGAGAACCATCCAAATGCAAAATCTGCATTTGAGCGAATCGGCCCACGGGTTGACAGCCAAACACCCTGGATTAACCCCTAGTCGACCCAGCGGGCTTGGGTCGACCTCAAAAATCGGCCGGTTCGGTTATTCCCCTCTCCCAATTCGCTGTTTTGAACATTTTTGCATATTTATTTATTTAATTTTCAATTATATATATATATATATCAATATATATATTTCTCTGCGCAACCCATTTCACTTAATTATGTATACTTTAATTTGGGAATTTTTCGTGAAACTTCGCGAGGCCATATCTTGGTCATACGGACTCCGATTTTCGAAAACTCGGACTCTATTTCGCGTATTTTTCCGAGACGAACGCAATGGCATAGCCCGTTTCCCTTGATTCAGATTTTACAGTTTAATTCTGTCTCCATTTATGTTATAACAGGTTATTGAAAATACGGGTTGTTACATTCTCCCCACCTTTTAGGATTTCGTCCCCGAAATCTCCAAGTTAGGAAGAACATATCCTACCATCCATCATCCATCTACTCAAAACATCATCCACAAGCAACCATTGTCCTTAGATGATTTCTAATGCTGTATGAATATATGCAAAACGTGTGTGTACATGTTCCTTAGCTAATGCTAATGATCAGGCCTGAATAATCTTTCTAATGCAAAATATGTATAGTGCCATGAATCCAACATGTATGCAAATAGTCCTAGTCATATAGATACTATATGCGTGCACAATCATTCATTCATATGCAACAACCGCATGATAACACATTCAATTTCATCCATAAACAAGTATAAATACTCGTGCATATGCAATATGAAACGTGACCGAGTCGAGCTAGTATCTAATGTGTATTCGCGCATCCACGAGCAACCAATTGCAACCACTTGCAACCATATCAATCATAACATGTTTCAAATACATGTTTACATCCATAGGGTTCTACCTAGGATTCCCTGAAACAGGGTCGAGAAGATAAACAAGAAAAACTCCTTATGGGGTTTGTAACAGAAAATAGGACCGAGAGGATGTCCACAAAAGATAGCCTACAAGTAAGCTCTACAGAAAACAGGGATCAAGGATATACTCCCAAAAAGAGATACCATGCGCGTATCTAGTCTTTGACCATCAAAGTCGTCTTTTAACTTCGCGATTTCGTAGCTTCTTATTCCTATTTCCATAACATGAGCTTTAACTCATTTCTTCGTCGCCTCTCGTTCCACTTGCACTTATCCTTTTCCTAGAATACTTGACGCAAACATGACTGCGTACTCATGATCTCATGCAAGCTTTCCAAAATTCACTAATGAATCTCAGACCTCGTACCACAAGGTATTCCACATAGAAGAACTTTCTCTTGAAAGTAAACAGATGCCAACCAGGTTATCAAGCGCACTTACTAAGGTGATTTCTATAACCCATGCATAAGTGAAATAAACCATCCGTCTTATCGGCGAACACCACTCGATTGGGCTTCCAATTTCCCATAAAGGCATCAAGGGATTCTAAGTAACTAACCATGACCGAACCCAAAAGGTTACACGAGACTTCGAGGGTATTACCAAGGCTAGTCAAGAGTCTAACTACCCTCCTATCAAAACCGAGAGTGGCACCCCTTACTGGATAACCACTTCATCGCTAGAATCCATCCATAGCTTAAGAACATAAGCATTATTTCCAAACTCAACACTTGGCATAGACATTCCTTAATCCAACAAGTCATGTATAAATGGACTGATTCTCCAATAGGACTTTGAGACAAAAATGGGATTCTCTATTACGCTAGTACTTAAGGTGCAGAGACTCAACTATCGAAGCAGACTTAAATGATACGATGATCAAACCAAAGTCCTAACGGGATGATAGAGAAGAAAAACTAAACCTTTAACAAGATCGTTACCCTCCTTCCGAGGCACCCTAGAAATGAGAGCATACTACTGCCCTCCCGATGATCTTGTCCTTGTCCCATGATACTTAACTATCCGTCCCGTTCCACCATGCCAAAGGTACTCTCTCGTCATGGGTTTCATTGTTCATCTTTCTCTCTCATTCTGAGTTGAGCCATACCAACAAGTTGCTTATCCTTAAACTCGTATCCTTTATCCTCTTTCTCACCATCCTTTCTTATAACGCGGCCACTGGTCTCCCGAGAACAGCCTCCATCGCATGGAAAGCACTTTCGAAGATAGAAAAGACTAGTCGCAGTTAAAACCACTGTGACTACAGATGGAGGAAAGAAAGGAAAAGAGATTCAATCAAGGAAACCAGGATAGTGCTAATGGCCTTTGGGGAATAGCCTTTTTCTTTTTAAAAGAAAATTTTCTTGAAAAATGCTTCTTTGTAAACGGTTTTTTTCCAAGTAGTTTTCAGAAGGTCTTTAAAAACTTTTGCCCAGTCTGGTAACCTTCTGCTCTGATACCACGTGTAACACCCCGCCTCCGCTAGGGTCACTCGCAAAGGAATGCACTAGCTTTAGAGGGGCATTATTGGTAAACATGCACAGAAATATCACAAGACAGAACATATAAAATAGCGGAAGTAAAATCAAACTTTCATAACATGAATAAATAAGGTCTAAAGCCTTTTACATCAGAGTACATCAAAACCTGTCTTGCAATAGTAAAGAAGCATAAAGACTTTTTCATAAATTATTCCCCAAGTAAAAACAGTAAAGTAGCCATAGCCAAGAAAAGTCCAAGCCATCCATGATGACCTTCAAACAGAAGAAGTCCGAACTAAACAGCAGTATTTCCTCCCTGTAACCTGGGGGGAAACGGAAGAAAAGAGGCGAAACAAAACGGGTCAGTCAAAAAGACTGAGTAAGCCCTATCTACTATTAGTATAAATCTAGTAGAGTTAACTGACATGAGAAACTGAGATGAACATAAGCATGATAACAAGATAGATAAGCTAAATCAAAATAACAGGATGAACTACTGAACTCAGGTAAACTAAGGTGTCATGATAAATTACGATGTCACATCGTCAGGTTTCTATCAAGTATAATATTCCCAAGATATCTATCACGTATCACGTCCCATGGTATCTATCCTGTATGCCCGCTCTGCACCTACCGTACTAGTATCCCCACCGTGTCATGTGTTAACCAAGAATGACCCTTACTCAAAAGTCGTGTAACGGTCCATGTCAACCAAATATGCCGCATATATAGGTTACTCAACTCATATGTTTTATTACATGTACATAAGTTCAGTCCTTTGCCGTACCTCGTACGGGCTTCCTCATGTCGTATTATCCTTGAAATCGTTTGGACTGTCACCCTTGTTCTAGCTAGGCTCTTCCATATGAATCATCGTTTGAACTACTAGGACTTACGCCACCTAGCACCACTAGGGATTACGCTTACCTATTGCACGCTTTCGTATTTCGGTTTGGGTTAAACCACCTAGGCCACTAGGGATTACGCTAACCCTCAACCGCGCCCTTTTTCCCACGCATTCATCGTGAATCGTTTTTCTATAACTGTATGCACATGTATCACATCGTGCCATCCGAGTCATGTCACAGGGCAAAACAAGAAATACAGGACTCGGTCGGGAGCTTTAGATTTATCTGCCGATGCAGATACTAAGGTCTGCTTTTCTACACGTGGCTATGGTCCCACGAGACCCCTCCCTCAACTAGTGAAAGGCAACACAAGAGAAAATCTTGCATGAGAACTACACTCCGGCCAGCCCACATCCTACGGCCTACCTCACCCATAATTAGATAGCAATTATGGTTTGTTGGGTGTTCCCTGTCTTTCCGTACGTACACGCTTGACTCAAGATGGTAGATGATCGACGAACTTGCTATCTCGGGCACCTTATGTATTCGTCGACTCACTGCTATCCACCCCAGTCTTTAGGTCGCTCGCATAGCAACCAAGGCATATTCTTGGTTCTTCTACCGCAGACCTCAACCTCTCGTGAGCCTAGTATATTGACCTGGCAACTCACAGAGGGATCCCAAGAATATCCTCACGTTCCCCGAAGCCGCTGCTTCGTTACCCAGTTCGTTGGAGCCTTTATCTAAATCAGATAGTCTGCTCCTACACGCATACTTAAACGTTGACCTAACGTATCGGGTTACTAATCTATCTAAGAAATGGTCCAAATTTCCTTGACTAAGAATTATTACTTAGTTTCCCTTAACTAAGGTTTACCACTTAGCCTTATTTCCATAATCCTTGTTAACGATGGTTATTTACCTAATCCTCCGAATTAGGGTTTATCTAATGGGTTAAGTGTTATCATTCAAGTCCATGACTTAACCCTATCGAGTCAAATTGGTCAAGTACCAGTTTACTTTAATCCTATCGGATTATCTTGCTAGATTGATTAAGCATAGATTATCTTAATCCCATCCAATTATCGAGTCGGATTGGTTAAGTATAGGCTGGCTTAACCCCATCCTCTAATTGTACTAGAATGGTTAAGTATACTCTAAGAAGGTCTTGTGACTTAACCTTATCAGATCCGCGTATTAGATTGGTTAAGTGTGGATCACTTAATCCTCATCAAATCATCATGTATAATTGGTTAAGTATAAGTTGCTTAACCCCATTAGATTATCATGTTAAGTTGGTTGAGTATTGGTTACTTAACCTCATTGAATTACCAAGTTTAGTTTGGTTAAGTGTTTAGCTTAACCCCATTGAAATACCGTGTCGAGATTAGTTAAGTGTCAATTACTTAACCCCGTTTAATTACCGTGTTTAGATTAGTTAAGCCTTAATTACTTAACCCCATCTAATTACCAAGTCGGATTAGTTAAGTGTAAATTACTTAACCCAATCTAATTACCAAGTCGGATTAGTTAAGTGTAAATTACTTAACCCCATCTAATTACCAAGTCGTATAAAAATGGTTAAGTGTCATTAGGCAAATCAAATCACTTAACCTACCCAACCTTGTCATGTTTTGTTAAGTATCATTAGCCTAATCGATTTACTTAACCCCTTTATCCATGTCATATTTGGTTAAGAGTCATTAATCAAATTAACTTAACCCTATCATGTGGCATTAATTACTTAATGCACCCCAACCTCTCACATTAGACTTTGTTGTGGTTACTAGTTAAGCCGGTCGGTTCCGGGTAGCTTTACACCACAACTTGGTCTAACCCCGGGTTCAAGCACAACATGACCAACTTCTCACATTGGGTCCTATTGTTTGCAACTACTAGTTATGCCGGTCGGTTCCGGGTAGCTTTACGTTGCAAACTCAACCCAACCTCGAGTTGGCCACACTTATATTATCTAAGTGTCATGTTCATCATGTTTCCAAAACATGTTACAAGTTTTTCAAGCATTTGGGTAGACCTAACTTAATAGGTAAATTCCCAAAGGGTAGACCTAACTTAATAGGTAAATTCCCAAGCTTATGTTTTTATGCATACTTACATGTCAACTTTCATGTTATATTTCAAGTCATGTTTTCAAGTATAAACACATGTCATATTTAACGTTACATGTTGTCATGTTTATACCCATTTACCCAAGTCATATTCATGTCATTATGTTTTCCCATAATGTGAACCCAACGCTTTTTAAACTCGCATGTACGTTCGCAACCACGTAATGGATTAAAAGAAGAGACTTGGCAAAGGCATAACAAAAATGGATATTAAGCCACAAGTTAATCATGGTGGCGAATAAGGCACAAATGTGGTCATTAGCTTGCATGTTACATTCTTAAGCCTCACAAAAACATGCATAAACCCAAACTTGGTACATAAGCGAATCATGGTGACAAAAGACATGGAATGATGACTAGTAACTCGCATATATCATCATATAAGGGTTATGACTTCATATGCAAGTTGACATAAAGATTATGAAGGTTCTCATGTTGCATAATGCAACATTTCAACATAAAGGTTGTAGCTTTTTGCTCATAAGATCAAGATAATGACTTCATAAACTTGCATAACATGATAGCATGCATCATTCTCAATGATCAAACCCAAACTTTCAACATGAACATTTAACTTCATAGTTAATATCTAAGAGTAGGGAAGGGCTTACATTGCTATGAAGGCCTAAATCGATTAAACTAAAGCTTGTGATGAAGCCTATGCATGCCATCACCCAAAAACCCAAAGATGAACACTCCAAATCCATAAAAACCCCATCTTTATGAACAAAGATCAAAGCTTTAGCCTTGAAATCAACTTGAGAAGCTCTCATACTAACATAGGGACTCTCTAACACTCTCATGATAATGAAACCTCTCATAGAAATGAAGTGGAGGCTAGGATAGTTGAGTGGAGGCCATGAGAGTAGAAATTTGGCCATAGTTTAGTTACATGAGTGAATAATGAGGGTTTAGGATAGGTTAGGGTCTTATTTATAGATTAGGCAAGTGTTTTAGGCCATAGGATTAAACCTAGATTCAATCCAAGCCATCAAAGCATGTCTTGGGGAAGAAGTCAAGTGTAGGAACCATCTAGGGCCTTTAGATTAAAGATGAACCATGAGAACCATCCAAATGCAAAATCTGCATTTGAGCGAATCGGCCCACGGGTTGACAGCCAAACACCCTGGATTAACCCCTAGTCGACCCAGCGGGCTCGGGTCGACCTCAAAAATCGGCCGGTTCGGTTATTCCCCTCTCCCAATTCGCTGTTTTGAACATTTTTGCATATTTATTTATTTAATTTTCAATTATATATATATATATATATATATCAATATATATATTTCTCTGCGCAACCCATTTCACTTAATTAAGTATACTTTAATTTGGGAATTTTTCGTGAAACTTCGCGAGGCCATATCTTGGTCATACGGACTCCGATTTTCGAAAACTCGGACTCTATTTCGCGTATTTTTCCGAGACGAACGCAATGGCATAGCCTGTTTCCCTTGATTCAGATTTTACAGTTTAATTCTGTCTCCATTTATGTTATAACAGGTTATTGAAAATACGGGTTGTTACAGTAACCCTGCTTTGAGTCGCTAGAACCTACGACAACAAAAATTCCTCAGCCTTTTCATCTTTAGTCGTTATCAATTACGACTATTAATTAGCACAGAACACTTTAAAGAAATCACTTCACACGAATTCAATACATCCTTGAGCCGTTTCCACATTCGTCACATCCGACGAACAATTCACCTCACTTCATCATTCCTCTATGGAATTCACTTCGAAGTCACACCATCGCCGAGCCAATTACATCATTGTGTTGCGGCTAGGGTTTGGGGGTTGCCTCCGAAAAAAAAATTAAAAGCACTTTTTCTTCAAATCTGGGTCGTACTCGAAAATATAAATTTTCAGAAAACGACCTTGTGACCGGCCCCTGGCCATGTTCGACCGACCCCTCACATGGGTATACGACCGACCCTCCTTACTCGACCCAAGATACTGCTCGATCGACCCACCTTCAACGTGTAGACCGACCGACCTAAACTTCGAGAGTACGATCGACCCTCAATGTTCGACCGACCCAAATTTCCTCCAAACCCAGAACCTTCAGACCTGTTCGACCCCCTTCCCCTACACCGACCCGACCCAACTAAGACCGACCGACCGACCAAGCATAGCTTCTGGCCTATTCTCCAAGATACACCTTGGACCGACCCACCATGTTCGACCCAAAACTTGCATCCTCCAATGAAACTCCAATTTCGACCAAAACTTCGCCAAAACGATTCATTCGACGGAACTAGGTCATCCAATACATCCACTATGATCACAAGCATGATATGAAATCAACAATAACACTAGTATGACAATTCCATCAATAAACATGTAAAATTCACCAAAATCAACATAAATATATATATGAGCAAAAACCATGGATCTAACTTGCACATTCACATGAAATGTCATAGAAATTGCCTATCTAAACTTGTTAAATCAGATCATAGGGTGATCTATATGAAAACGAACTTACCAGTGCATAAATCTAAGGAAAAACACTTGAATTTGATGAAAAACATGATCAACTATTCATACACTTCATTGAATCCACGTGAGAGATGTATTCCACTCACCGATTCTCCCAAACAAGCAAAAATCAATGAAATAAGAATCCGTACAACAATAACTTCGCACCAAACACATTGATCCGATGAATCCTTTTCTCAATTGATGTAGATCTAGCCTCCAATGGTGTAGATCTATGATTTCTCTCCTTGGATTTGGATTTTTAATGGTGGAAAGGTGTTAGAGGAAGAAGGAGCACAAGGCCTCCAAATGATATAATGGAAAACTAAAACCATTTCCCATATCCCTTGCCCCTTATTTATAGTTTCCACCAACCCCTAATGGGCCTCTCCAAATCAACCCATTAAGGCTCCCAAAACCTGTAAAACCAACTGAAAAAACTTAAAAGAACGATTCCTCCCAAACTACTAAACCAAATCCTCAATGTAACCAATCTATGGAAAGGAAATCATCATTTCCTTTCCAATGGCAAATGTCTCATCTTATGATTCGACCAGAGTCAAAAGTTATTCGCTGTTCAAGACTGACAAGGGTAAAATGGTCCAAAACAAAATCGGTAAAAATTATGGACATGTCTCACATCCCCATAAGCAATATATTAAAAGATGAGAATGATCCAACACTTAGGGAATAAAACACAAATATTTTACAATCTTCCGATACATAAAATGAAGGGTTGTTATAATATATATACACACATAACCAAGCCAAAACCATTCAAAATAATTCAAAATTAGAAGCGGGAAGTCTGGGAGGGAAATGGACCCATTGGGGGTCGACATACCCTAGGGATGTCGACCCAGTGGTCGACACCATAAGGAAGGTCTCGACACCCATGTCAACACCCCCAGATCCAGGAGAAATATATTTCTGCATATGTGGACTAAATTCTTGGCTAGATTCGTTGGCTTTAGGCTATAAGTAGGACCCCATTTCTCTTGTTTTTACACACAAAAAACAATGGAGAACTAGATGCTGCCTCTGCCCAGATTAAAATAGTCTATTCTTCTTCAATAATTAAGTCATTCAAGTTCAGAGATCTATGATTCAACATCTACAATTATTCCTCTATTTCTTAGATCCATTCTCTGTGAGTCTACATTATTTGTAGATATTAATACTTAAAAGTTAATCTTAACATGATATGAATTAGATCTAAGCCTATGACTAATTGAATCATATCAGATCTTCCATAACCTGAGTATCTAAGTTGTTTTGACATGACTATGAATTAGATCTAAGCCTGTGACTAATTGAATAATGGCAGATCTGCCATAACTTGAGTATCTAAGTTATTTTGACATAACTATGAATTGGATCTAAGCCTATGTCTATTTATCATGTCAGATTTGCCATTATTTGTACATCTAATTCACTTATTAAATCTCATCATCCCAGTTTATGATCATGACACTATACCTAATCAGTTTTATTATCACATGTTCATCAGATCTGTTCCTTTATGCTTATCTTGTCATTATGCCCAATTTTGTCACTATATGTTTATTAGTTGCTATGCCTTTTTCTGCCATCATATGTCAATCTTGTTATTTTTATTTATGTTCTCTTCCCTTCTTCTTTTCCCTTTTTATTTTGTAGCCAATCTACCGTCGAGCCTAGGCATACTGCTGAAATATGCGAACGCGTGAAATTGGAAACGAAGAGAAAACGTTAGAATTGGGGCATAACTTGTATTGAAAAATTTGGGCATATAAATACATGAATATGGATTTGGGGCATAAATCAAATTGTGATTTAGATCTAAATTTGGGGCATATGGTGCATGATAAATATGACTTGGAAAAGGGGCATGAAAATCTATAATGAAATAGGGATAATTGTTAAAGAATGAAATGCCTAGAATTACAGTAATTAGAAACTATAACTACGCTTAGACACGAGGTTAGATTACACTTGTGGTAGAAGTCTGCCCGGACCTGCCCGGCGTATCCAATGACCACAAGTGGTGAATCTAATGTAAGGGGTCTAAGTGCATAAACTCGTAACGGGCTAAGACATGAGGTTAAGTCCGACTTGTGGAAGAAGTCTGCCCGGACCCGCCCAACATACCCAACACCCACAAGTTGTAGGTTTAATGTGGGAGGGCTAGCGCATCATAACCATAAATGAATAAATGGTAATGAAATTAAATACTTAACCTGGTTGAATCCATAGGGATTACATGAACATGTTAACTTGAGTAAGAGATAAGTAAACTTGCTTGAAATAGCGGGAGGGTTAAGTATATCTTGCGGTGGCGGGTAATATTTATATATAGGCCCACAAACTTAACCTGTGGGGTTATGCAATCTTTTCACACTGGTATGACATAACTTGTGGAAATCCTAGTAGTGGGAATGCAAGCCTAGGGGGAAGCTTGTATCATCTTGTGTGTTGGACCCGTTTGAGTCAGTAACCCATATATAGGTATCAAACGGGTACTCCGAACTAGGTCGGAGTTGGGGCACGCTTACTGGGTTGATTGTAAGAGATCTAAAAGAGGGGACGGTCTGGGCAGCGCATTCCGACGGTTTCATGTGCGGGTATGGGTCCGAACAAGAGGAGGCTAAGATGCCATGACATCGGTAGATATGGTTGTGCACATCCTGAAAATGAAGGGTTGCCACTTTAAGGGGTGATACATCCAGCATTGGGGCCATCACAGTGTATCTACGGAGTAGGGAGCCGATAGATTGGGGTAATGATTAAGGTACATCTAGACTCTGGTATGTTTAGGAGCCCATTGTTATCCTCAGGGTAACTCCGGTATGTTCAGTTGGGTGCCAGTTATTGTATGGCGTTAAACCTCTCATTAGAAGTAAGCCTAAGTCTACCACCTTATACTTTTTGGGGATCATCTTGTTCTAGTGATACTAGTATTGGTGTAGAGAAAGAGAAAAGTATTAGAGAAGCGCTAAACATATACGTTCTGTTCAGTTTGTCTTGTTTACCTTGCCATCCCTGCCTTATATGTTGTTATCTCTCTTATCTAATTTATATACCTGTCATGATACTTTCACTTATTTATATTGCTAAAAGTAACTGGACTCGCCAAACTTTATGTCTAACCTATTTTGTTTCCTCTTCTTTCTCTTCCGTCCCCCCCCCCCCCCCGTTTTTCAAGATGGGAATACTCAAGCTTGATCAGGATTCTACTTCATCCTGCTTGGTGCTGCTTAGATGTACTACTTGATTTCGTACCTTTTCTACTATGGCTATGCTTTTGAGGATTATGCTCTTTTCATATTTATTGTACTCTAATGGTTTTAGTGCAAGACAGAAATTTTAAGTTGATGTACTGGGTTTTATGTATTTCAGGCTCATGATGTGACAATGTTTTGAACCACGATGTTTTCTGCTTAATAAAGTTTTAAATTCCGCTGTTATTTTATATGTGTCTTATAATATTTCTGTTTCTGTTTACCTTTAATGTTTCACAAAACTTAATGCATTCTCTTAATGAGTGACATTAACGGACGTGGGGTGTCACATTTGATATCAGAGCTGAAGGTTACCAGATCGGATAAAAGATTTTGAAAATTGTTTTCAAAAAGGTTTTAAAAGAAAGCATTTTCAAAAGAAAAGTCTTTTTTGAAAAACATATTCCCCAATGCCATATGTAATATCCTTCGATTCTCTGTTTGAATCCCTTTTCCTTCTCTTTTCAGCATGTCTGGGGAACCTAATATTCTTGATTGCATTACAATACCGGGTTGGTTCCGTAGGTATCAAGAGGCCACAGAGTCTTCCGTTGGTCAAGCAGACTTCCTCCCCCGGCTACACCAGCTATTCCTTATCCTCCTCCTCCGCGAGCAAATAATTTCTCTAAGATCTACAAGGATTTCTGCGCTATGGGTGGAAAGCCATTTCGAGGAACTAAGACTTTCGTAGAAGCAAGGAATTGGTTTAAAGAGACGGAGGGCTTGTTTGGAATTTTCGAAGTTGACGATCGTAGGAAGATTCAGTTGGCTGCTTGGCTGCTGAAAGATGAGGCTTCATTCTGGTGGGAAGTGACGCAAGCAGGGCGTCCAGTGGAGACTTGGGATGATTTTCGGTAGAGATTTGAAATGAAGTTTCTTTGTCAAGCTGAGAAAAGTATGCAAATGGAATGGTTTCTAACACTCAAGCAAGGAGGCATGACTGTCAAAGAGTATGCTAACAAGTTCAACCAACTGGAGAGGTTTGGTTTGGAGCTAGTAGATAGCCCATATAAGAAAGGTTTGCGGTTTGCTAGAGGATTGAATGAACCCATCCATGGGTTAGCTATGTCTCATATTCATATGGGAGCAACTTTTGAAAGGCTCGTTTATATGGCATTGATGCATGAGGAAGATAAAGGTGAAAATAAAGAAGCTATGGTTGAGGAAACATAAAACAAGAAAGTATGGCCCAAGAAAGGACAACAACAACAACAAAAGAAGGGCGGAAAGAACAACAAGGGTAAAGATAAAAGGAAGTGTCATAATTGCGGACGCGAAGGTCACTTGATCAAGGACTGCAAAAGAAGGAAGAATGATTGTTTCAATTGTGGAGAGGTCAGAAACATATCTAAGGAGTTCCCGAAGAGGCAAGGACAAGGTCAAAGGGCAGGATCTTTTGGAGGGAAGGTGCATGCTCTCATGGCCAGTGCACCAGACAGAGGTAGGAAAGTTTCTGTTGAAGGTTTGATTTCTCTTTCCAGTCAACCACTCAGAACTTTTTTTGATTCTGGCGCTTCACGTTCTTTTATATCTGATTCTGTTGTTGAGTCCCTACACCTTAGTACTAGTATAGTTTTGGATCTCATTGTTGTCTCTAACCCTATTGGTGGTATGGCTCATCTGTCTATGATTTGTTGGGGTTTGAGAATATCTTTGTTGGGCGTCGAGTTTGACAGTGATGCATATGTGCTTGGTTTCATAGGTTATGGTCTGGTTCTAGGGATGGATTAGTTATCCATGTATGGTGCCATTCTGGATTGTGAGAGGAGGGTCGTTAGACTTTTGACTTGCCATGGGAGGAACCTCGAGATTTCTTGTGACCCAAAAGTGTCTGTCATGATTAGTTTCCTAGAGTCACTTGATGCATCTGTCGATGATACGTGATTTGTACCAGTAGTCTGTGAGTATCCTGATGTTTTTGAGGTGTTCGGGGATTACCTCTGAGGCGCGAGGTTGACTTCCGTATATACTTGGTGGATAATGCAAAGCCAATTGCATTGCCTGTGTTCCATACGGCTCCGAGAGAAAGGTGGGAGCTTAGCAAGAATGTAGGGGAGCTACTAGAGGACATGTTTATTAGGCGAAGCATATCTGAATGTGGTGCTCCTGTAGTATTCGCAACTAAGGCGGATTGTTCGCTTAGCTTATGTGTGGATTATAGGGAGTTGAATAAGATCACTAAGAAGAATAGGCACCCACTTCCAAGGATAGATGATCTGTTTGACTAGCTTGTTAGTGCATCCATTTTCTCTCAATTAGACTTGGCCATGGGGTTTCATCAGGTAAGGGTGGTCGAGGACAGTATAGACAAGACCGCTTTTAGAACTCCAGACGGTTTCTTTGAGTGGCTCGTTATGCCTTTTGGGTTGATGAATGCACTCATCTATTTTGTTGATCTGATGAGTAGGGTGTTTTGGGAGTTTCTAAATAATTTTATTGTGGTCTTCGTTGATGATATCTTGATTTTCTCAAAGAGCAAGGAAGAGCATGCCTTACATTTAAGAGAGGTTTTGAAAACTCTCCGTGTGCATCAGCTTAAGGCAAAGTTCTCAAAATGTCGTTTTTGGATAAAAGAAGTGGGATTTCTAGAGCATGTGGTTTCTAAAGATGGGATAGCAGTAGATCCCCATAAAGTTAGTAGAAGTTCAAGATTGGCAGATACCAAAGAATGCAATGGAGGTGAGAAGTTTTCTGGCAGACTATTATAGGAAGTTCATTAAGGACTTCGCAAAGATATTAGCCCCACTCACCAGGTTGACGAAGAAGAATCTGACATTTCCTTGGGATGTAGATTGTGACGATGCTTTTCAGCAATTGAAGAGGGCTCTGACAACAGCCCCAGTCTTGACCTTTCCCAATGCGAAAAAAGTGTTCACAGTATACACGGATGCATGTGGTACTGGGCTTGGTCCGGTTCATGAGAAGAACTACCCTACCCATGAATTAGAGCTAGTTGCCATAGAATTCGCGCTTAAGACGTGGCGTCATTATCTACTTGGAGAGAAGTTCAAGTTGTACACCGATCATAAATATTTCAAGTAATTGTTTCGTAGAAGGATCTTAATTTAAGGCAACAAAGGTGGATGGAGTTCCTAGCATCCTATGACTTTGAGATTTCCTATACCCTTGGCAAGGGTGATGTGGTGGGAGACGCATTGAGTAGGCAAAGGATGGCCTTAAGTCCTTTGTTTGTGGAGAGGAAAAGCTTGGCGCTTATATCAACTTTTGATTTTAGACCCTCCACCATGTTTATACCTAGTTTATTGGCATCACTAGAGGTGCGACCTACTCTTACGGATCAGATAGGAGCTTCGCAGCGAGAAGATCCACAGATTTCAGACATCTTGGATAGGCACAGTAGAGGGGAGACTTCTTGTAACCTCAGTAGATATTCCACGGACGATAGAGGGTGGTTGCGACGAGATGAAAGGCTTTCTATTCCTCTAGTTGGGAGTTTATTGAAGACAATCCCAGAGGAAGTCCATCATTCTAAGATGACTATTCATCCAGGTGGTGATAAGATGTATAGAGATATGAAAAGGGTTTTCTTTTTGGCTGGGGTGAAGAAAGATGTGGCGGAGTTTGTTTCTCAATACTAGGTTTGCCAGCAAGTCAAAGCTGAGCAAAAGAAGCCCGGTTGTAACAACCCAGATTTTTACAACGTGCTAGGACAAGAATCAAGGCAGAATTTAATGATAAAATCAGAATCAGGAGAAACGGGCTATGCCATTGCGTTCGTCTCGGAAAAATACGCGAAATAGAGTCCGAGTTTTCGAAAATCGGAGTCCGTATGACCAAGTTATGGCCCGTCAAAGTTTTCAGAAAATTTCAAGTTCAAAAATAGTTCAAATTTGAATTCAGAATTCAAATTCAGCCAAGCAGGACAGGCGGGAAAATTCCCGCCACCCCCAAGTCGACTGGGGAGTCGACACACCCTAGGTGGTGTCGACTGCCCAGTCGACACCCCTGTCGACTTGGGTGGTCGGCCAGTTGGCCTGGGTGTGCCTGACTTGTTCCTCAAGACATGCTCTTGGGTCTGGTCTATTGGCCTGTGACGGGTTTTGAGGGTTCAGATATATCCTAGGTTTAATCTAAGGGCCTAAACTACTCCTAATCTCTATAAAAACACCCTAGGACCTAACCTAAATCACTAAAAATCAATCCTACAACTAAGTGCTGCCAAAATCTATCTTGATCATGGCCTCCATCTCCAACTCCAAGGGCTTATGCATTCAAATCGGGTTCAAATCAAAAGGTGCAAGCTTCCTACATCAAATTAAGGGAGTGGATCAACGATGCTAGGCCAATTTCATGACGATTCTTCAACAAAGGAGCCACCTTTCTTCGTTAAGACGATGCATGATCCTTCCCTAAGCCTCGCTATGTAAGTTCTAGCTACTTGTAGATTCTAATGGTGGTTCTAAGGTGACATGGAATAAAATGCGATGAAACATAAGTATGCTAACCTATGTGAACCTAATTTTGCCCCTTTTTTATGATCTATGAACTTGGGCTAAGTTTTAGCGACTTAATCATGCCATTCATGTTATGTTTCACCTAGTTTATCTTGCAAGTTTGAATCTTTATCTATGGAATGTTAGCATGAACCTTTGGGAACCATTTGACTTGTGAAACATTGGCAAAGACTTGACTTTGGGGCTTATGCATGTGAATGAACCCAAACCCCTTATGTTATCATGCATGTTTGTGGCCAAATTCCCTTATGGTACTATGCATGTTTGTGGCCAAATTCCCTTATGATACTATGCATGTTTGTGGCTAATCCCGTTGTGACATTATGCATGTTTGAGGCCAAAAATCCCTTATGATGCTATGCATATTTTGAGGCCAAACCCCTTATAATACTATGCATGTTTGTGGCCAATCCCTTTTTGATATCGTACATGTTTTGAGGCCAATATGTAGCACAGTATCCTTACTATGTTGACTCCCTTTTACTTGGGTTGGAAACACGATTTGGGGTAGGGTAGACAAGCGTGATTACGACATGATAATTTGACATGGGATTTCATGAAAATATGACACTCATGATACACCTAAACGTGGGCATGACATGTGGGGGTAAACATGGGACTTGAAACTAGACACGTATGGGTTGTAAGTGTAACATGACACTAGACCAAACACGAAAGTGGCCAACTCGAGGTTGGGTTGAGTTTGTAGCATAAATCTACCTGGACCCGCCCGGCTTAACTAGTGGCTACAAATAATAGGACTCAATGTGAGTAGTTGGTCACATAGCACTTAAAACCCGAGGTTAGACTAGGTTGTGGTGTAAATCTACCCGGACCCGCCCGGCTTAACTAGTAACCACAACAAAGTCTAATGTGAGAGGTTGGGGTGCATTAATCTAATTAATGCCACATGAAAAGGTTAAGTAATTTTGACTAATGACACTTAACCGATATGACATGAATGGGTAGGTTAAGTTAAACCGGACTTGATATCTTAATGCCACTTAACCATATAAGACAATTAGGGGAAGGGGTTAAGTAATTTACACTTAACTAATCCGACTTGGTAATTAGATGGGGTTAAGTAATTTACACTTAACTAATCCGACTTGGTAATTAGATGGGGTTAAGTAACTTAGACTTAACTAATCTAAACACGGTAATTAGATGGGGTTAAGTAACCTACACTTATCTAATCTAAACACGGTAATTAGATGGGGTTAAGTTGAGCACTTAACCAATCTAAACTGGGTAATTTAATGAGGTTAAGTGACCAATACTTAACCAACTTAACATGATAATTTAATGGGGTTAAGTAACTTATACTTAACCAATTATACATGATGATTTGATGAGGTTAAGTAACCTATACTTAACCAATCTAATATGCAGACCTGATAGGGTTAAGTCACAAGACCTTTTAAATAAACTTAACCATTGTAATACGATTAGTGGATGGGGTTAAGCTAACCCATACTTAACCAATCCGACTCGATAATCTGATGGGATTAAGATAATCTATGCTTAATCAATCTAACACGATAATCTGATAGGGTTAAGACAAACAAATACTTAACCAATTTGACTTAATGATTGAATAGGGTTAAGTCACGAGCTTCTTGGTATACTTAACCAACTTGTAGGGCTAGGTCTTGGACTTGAATACTTAGCCAAATCTTGACATGATTCATAGGCAGGTTAAGTCATGAACTTAAACGACAATACCTAACCCATTAGACAAAACCCTAGTTCAGGAGACTAGGTGGAAAGCCGGGATTAACAAGGATAACGGGAAAAGAAGCTAAGTGGTAAACCTTAGTTAAGGATAACTAAGTAATAATTCTTAGCCATGGACGTGGGACTAATTCATAAATAGATGAGTAACCTGATACGGTAGGTCATCGCTTAGTATACGAGGAGGAGCAACATATCTGACTTGGATAAAAAGCTCCAGCGAGCTGGGTGACGAAGCGGTAGCTTCGGGGGACGTGAGGGTACTCTTGGTATCCCTCTGTGAGGTGGAAGATGGTCCATGAAACCTGGCCTCACAGAGGTTAAGGTCTGCGGTAGAAGAGCCAAGAGTATGCCTTGGTTGCTATGCGAGCGACCTAAAGACTGGGATGGATTAGCGTGGAGTCGACGTTACATGTTTTTGCCCTGGATAGCACGTCGCCGACTACCTACCATCTTTAGTCAATCGTGCGCGAACGGAAAGGCAGAGAACTCCCAACAGACCATGTTCTTTCTATCGAGTCATGGGTGAGGTTGGCCCATAGGAAAGTGGGGCTATAGTGGGGCCGGGATGTAGTTCTCATACATGATTTTTCTTGGATTGCCTTTCAGTAGTTGAGGGAGGGGTCACGTGGGGCCATAGCCACGGATACAAAAACAAACCTTGATATCTGCATCAGCAGATGACTTAAAGCTCCCGACCGAGTTCCGTATTTCTTGATTTGCCCTGGCACGGAACTCGGGTGGCACATTGAGATACATGTGCATCTAGACATGGAAAACGATTCACGATACATACGTGGGATAAAGGGCGTGGTTGACGGGTGGCATAATCCCTAGTGGCCCTAGGTGGCTTGAACCCAAACCGAGACACGGAAACGTTCATTAGGTAGCATAATCCCTAGTGGTCCTAGGTGGCATAAATCCTAAGTGAACACGCGATAGGTCATGGTAAGAAAACATAACCAGATCAAGGGTAGCAGTCCAAAACAACTTCAAGGATAAAATGGTACTCCGTTGAGGTGGTATGGGTTTACATGGGAAAGCCTGTACGGCCAACGACAAAGGACTGAACTTATACATGGAAAGAAACATACGATTTGGGAAAACCTACATATGCTAGGTTGACATGGACCATTACATGACATTGGGCAAGGGACATTCATAGTTAACACATGACGCGGGTTGGGATACTAGTACGAGAGGTGCAGAGCAAATATACATGATAAACACCTTGGGATGTTATACGTGATAAATACCTTGGGATGTTATACAGGATAGATACTGTGGGATGTTATACATGATAGATACCTTGAGATAGTATAATTGATAGAAACCTGATGATGTGATACCTTGATTTATCTTGACACCGTAGTTTATTATGGTACCTTAGTTTATCTTGCTACAGTAGCTCATCCGGTTATCTTGGTTTAGCTTATCTATCTTGTCGTCATCCTTATGTTTACTTTCAGTTTATGCATGTCATGTTACTTTTACCTGTTTTTATACTGGAAGTAGATAGGACTTACCAGTCTTTATGACTGACCCCGTTTTGTTTCGCCTCTTTGTCTTCCGTTTCCCTCCCCCCCAGGTTTTCAGGGAGGAAATGATGTTGTTTAGATCGGACCTCTTATGCTTGAAGGTCATCATGTATAGCTTGGTCTTCTCTTAGCTATGGCTGCTTCACCGCTTTATTTTGGGGAATAATTTATAAAAAAAAGGTTTTATGCTTCTTTACTATTGCAAGACAGGTTTTGATGTATTCTGATGTAAAAGGCTTTAGACCTTATTTTATAAGGTAATGAAATTTGTTTTACTTCCGCTGTTTTATATATATGTTCTGCCTTGTAATATTTCTGTGCGTGTTTACTTCGATAATGCTTCACCAAGCCTAGTGCATTCCCTTTGTGAGTGTCCCTAGGAGAGGTGGGGTGTTACATTTGGTATCAGAGCAGAAGGTTACCAGACTGGGCAAAAGTTTTTAAAACCTTCTGAAAACTATTTGAGAAACCATTTTACAAAGAAGCATTTTTCAAGAAAAGTTTTTAAAGGCTATTCCCCAAAAGCCATTAGCAATATCCTCTGTTTCCTTGATTAAATCTCTTTTCCTTTCTTTCCTCCATCTGTAGTCACAATAGTTTTAACTGCGACTAATCCTTGTCTAGCTACGTAAGTGTTTTCCCGTGCGATGGAGGAAGTTCTCGAGAGACCTGTTACCGAAGTTATAAGAAGGGATAATAAGAGCAAGGATAAAGTACACAAGCTTAAGAATAAGCAACTTGTTGGTATGGCTTGATCCACAAAGGAAGATAAGGACAAGATCAGCGAGAGGGCAATTGTATGCTCTCATTTCTAGCGTACCTAAGAGGAATGGTACCGTTTCTATTAGATGCTTAGCCTTTCTTTTCTATCGTCCCGTCTAGACTTTGTTTTGATCATCGCATCATTTAAGTCTGCCTCGATAGTTAAGTCTCTGCACCTTAGTACTAGCACGGTAGAAGATCCCACTTTAGTCCCAAAATCTGGTTGGGGAGTCGGTCCATTTATTCATGACTTGTTTGGATTTGAGAACGTCTATGCCAAGTGTTGAGATTAGAAGCAATGCTTCTATTGTTGAGCTATGGATGGATTCTAGGGATGAAGTGGTGATCCAGTAATGGATGCCATTCTCGGTTTTGAAAGGGGGATAGTTAAAATCTTAACTTGCCTTGGTAATACCCTCGAAGTCTCGTGTAACCTTTTGGGTTCTGTCATGGTTAGTTACCTAGAATCTCTTGATGCACTTATCGAAAATCTCTGATCCAATCGAGTAACGTTCACCAATAAGACGGATGGTTCATTCCGCTTGAGCATGGGTTATAGGAATCACCCTAGTAAGTGCACATGGTAACATGGATTGGCACCGGTAAGCGAGATCCAGAATTCACTAGTGAATTTTGGAGAGCTTGCATAAGTACGCAGATATGGTTGAGCCAAGTATACTAAGGAAAGAATAAGTGTAAGTGGAACGAGAGACGATAGTGAAATGAGTTCTAACTCATACCTTGGAAATAGGAATCAAGGAGATACGAAATCATGAAGTCGAAGGCGGTCAAGGCACAATGGAATTAAGCTCATGGAAATGCGGCTTAGACGTGCGCATCATGTCTCTTTTTAAGAGTATATCGTTGATCCCTGGTTCACCTGTAGAGCTTACTCGCATGCTATCGCTTGGTGGATATCCTCTCGGTCCTGTTTCTGTTACAAACCCCGTAAGGAGTTTGTCTTGTTTATCTCCTCGATCTTATCTTGGGAACCTTAGATAGAACTCTATGGATGTAAACATGTATTTGAAACATGTTATGATTGATATGGTTGCAAATGGTTGCAAGTGGTTGCTCGTGGATGCACGAATACACATTAGATACTAGATTGAAGCGGTCACGTTTCATGTTGCATATGCACGAGTATTTGTACTTGTTTATGGTTGAAATTGAATATGTTACCATGTGGATGTTGCATGTGGATGAATGGTTGTGCACACATATAGTGTTTATATGACTAGGACTATTTGCATACATGTTGGATTCATGGCACTAAACATATTTTGCATTAGAAAGATCATTCAGGCCTGATCATTAGCATTAGCTAAGGAGCATATACACACACACGTTCTGCATATGTTCATATGGCATTAGAAATCATCTAAGGACCATGATTGCCTGTGGGTGATGTTTTGAGTAGATGGATGATGGATGGTAGGATACGTTCTTCCTAACTTGGAGATTTCGGGGACGAAATCCTTTGAGTTGGGGGGAATGTAACAACCCGGATTTTTACAACGTGCTAGGACAAGAATCAAGGCAGAATTTAATGATAAAATCAGAATCAGGAGAAAAGGGCTGTTCCATTGCGTTCGTCTCGGAAAAATATGCGAAATAGAGTCCGAGTTTTCGAAAATCGGAGTCCGTATGACCAAGTTATGGCCCGTCAAAGTTTTCAGAAAATTTTAAGTTCAAAAACAGTTCAAATTTGAATTCAGAATTCAAATTCAGCCAAGCAGGACAGGCGGGAAAATTCCCGCCACCCCCAAGTCGACTGGGGAGTCGACTTGGGAGTCGACACACCCCAGGTGGTGTCGACTGCCCAGTCGACACCCCTGTCGACTTGGGTGGTCGGCCAGTTGGCCTGGGTGTGCCTGACTTGTTCCTCAAGACATGCTCTTGGGTCTGGTCTATTGGCCTGTGACGGGTTTTGAGGGTTCAGATCTATCCTAGGGTTAATCTAAGGGCTTAAACTACTCCTAATCTCTATAAAAACACCATAGGACCTAACCTAAATCACTAAAAATCAATCCTACAACTAAGTGCTGCCAAAATCTATCTTGATCATGGCCTCCATCTCCAACTCCAAGGGCTTATGCATTCAAATCGGGTTCAAATCAAAAGGTGCAAGCTTCCTACATCAAATCGAGGGAGTGGATCAACGATACTAGGCCAATTTCATGACGATTCTTCAACAAAGGAGCCACCTTTCTTCGTCAAGACGATGCATGATCCTTCCCTAAGCCTCGCTATGTAAGTTCTAGCTACTTGTAGATTCTAACGGTGGTTCTAATGTGACATGGAATAAAATGCGATGAAACATAAGTATGCTTGCCTATGTGAACCTAATTTTGCCCCTTTTCTATGATCTATGACCTGTTATGTTTCACCTAGTTTATCTTGCAAGTTTGAATCTTTATCTATGGAATGTTAGCATGAACCTTTGGGAACCATTTGACTTGTGAAACATTGGCAAAGACTTGACTTTGGGGCTTATGCATGTAAATGAACCCAAACCCCTTATGTTATCATGCATGTTTGTGGCCAAATTCCCTTATGGTACTATGCATGTTTGTGGCCAAATTCCCTTATGATACTATGCATGTTTGTGGCTAATCCCGTTGTGACATTATGCATGTTTGAGGCCAAAAATCCCTTATGATGCTATGCATATTTTGAGGCCAAACCCCTTATGATACTATGCATGTTTGTGGCCAATCCCTTTTTGATATCGTGCATGTTTTGAGGCCAATATGTAGCATAGTATCCTTACTATGTTGACTCCCTTTTACTTGGGTTGGAAACATGATTTGGGGTAGGTTAGACAAGCGTGATTACGACATGATAATTTGACATGGGATTTCATGAAAATATGACACTTATGATACACCTAAACGTGGGCATGACATGTGGGGTAAACATGGGACTTGAAACTAGACACGTATGGGTTGTAAGTGTAACATGACACTAGACGAAACACGAAAGTGGCCAACTCGAGGTTGGGTTGAGTTTGTAGCGTAAATCTACCCGGACCCGCCCGGCTTAACTAGTGGCTATAAACAATAGGACTCAATGTGAGTAGTTGGTCACATAGCACTGAAAACCCGAGGTTAGATTAGGTTGTGGTGTAAATCTACCCGGACCCGCCCGGCTTAACTAGTAACCACAACAAAGTCTAATGTGAGAGGTTGGGGTGCATTAATCTAATTAATGCCACATGAAAAGGTTAAGTAATTTTGACTAATGACACTTAACCGATATGACATGAATGGGTAGGTTAAGTTAAACCGGACTTGATCTCTTAATGACACTTAACCATATAAGACAATTAGGGGATGGGGTTAAGTAATTTACACTTAACTAATCCGACTTGGTAATTAGATGGGGTTAAGTAATTTACACTTAACTAATCAGACTTGGTAATTAGATGGGTTTAAGTAACTTAGACTTAACTAATCTAAACACGGTAATTAGATGGGGTTAAGTAACCTACACTTAACTAATCTAAACACGGTAATTAGATGGGGTTAAGTTGAGCACTTAACCAATCTAAACTTGGTAATTCAATGAGGTTAAGTGACCAATACTTAACCAACTTAACATGATAATTTAATGGGGTTAAGTAACTTATACTTAACCAATTATACATGATGATTTGATGAGGTTAAGTAACCTATACTTAACCAATCTAATATGCGGACCTGATAGGGTTAAGTCACAAGACCTTTTAAATAAACTTAACCATTGTAATACGATTAGTGGATGAGGTTAAGCTAACCCATACTTAACCAATCCGACTCGATAATCTGATGGGGTTAAGATAATCTATGCTTAATCAATCTAACACGGTAATATGATAGGGTTAAGACAAACAAATACTTAACCAATTTGACTTGATGATTGAATAGGGTTAAGTCACGAGCTTCTTGGTATACTTAACCAACTTGTAGGGCTAGGTCTTGGACTTGGATACTTAACCAAATCTTGACATGATTCTTAGGCAGGTTAAGTCATGAACTTAAACGACAATACCTAACCCATTAGACAAAACCCTAGTTCAGGAGACTAGGTGGAAAGCCGGGATTAACAAGGATAACGGGAAAAGAAGCTAAGTGGTAAACCTTAGTTAAGGATAACTAAGTAATAATTCTTAGCCAAGGACATGAGACTAGTTCATAAATAGATGAGTAACCTGATACGGTAGGTCATCGCTTAGTATACGAGGAGGAGCAACTTATCTGACTTGGATAAAAAGCTCCAGTGAGCTGGGTGATGAAGCGGTAGCTTCGGGGGACGCGAGGGTACTCTTGGTACCCCTCTGTGAGGTGGCAGATGGTCCATGAAACCTGGCCTCACAGAGGTTAAGGTCTGCGGTAGAAGAGCCAAGAGTATGCCTTGGTTGCTATGAGAGCGACCTAAAGACTGGGATGGATTAGCGTGGAGTCGACGATACTTGTTTTTGCCCTGGATAGCACGTCGCCGACTACCTACCATCTTTAGTCAATCGGGCGCGAACGGAAAGGCAAAGAACTCCCAACAGACCATGTTCTTGCCATCGAGTCATGGGTGAGGTTGGCCCATAGGAAAGTGGGGCTATAGTGGGGCCGGGATGTAGTTCTCATACATGATTTTTCTTGGATTGCCTTTCAGTAGTTGAGGGAGGGGTCACGTGGGACCATAGCCACGGATACAAAAACAAACCTTGATATCTGCATCAGCAGACGACTTAAAGCTCCCGACCGAGTTCCGTATTTCTTGATTTTCCCTGGCACGGAACTCGAGTGGCACATTGAGATACATGTGCGTCTAGACATGGAAAACGATTCACGATACATACGTGGGATAAAGGGCGTGGTTGACGGGTGGCATAATCCCTAGTGGCCCTAGGTGGCTTGAACCCAAACCGAGACACGGAAACGTTCATTAGGTAGCATAATCCCTAGTGGTCCTAGGTGGCATAAATCCTAAGTGAACACGCGATAGTTCATGGTAAGAAAACATAACCAGATCAAGGGTAGCAGTCCAAAACAACTTCAAGGATAAAATGGTACTCCGTTGAGGTGGTATGGATTTACATGGGAAAGCCCGTACGGCCTACGGCGAAGGACTGAACTTATACATGGAAAGAAACATACGAGTTGGGAAAACCTACATATGCTAGGTTGACATGGACCATTACATGACATTGGGCAAGGGACATTCATAGTTAACACATGACGCGGGTTGGGATACTAGTACGAGAGGTGCAGAGCAAATATACATGATAAACACCTTGGGATGTTATACGTGATAAATACCTTGGGATGTTATACAGGATAGATACCGTGGGATGTTATACATGATAGATACCTTGGGATAGTATACTTGATAGAAACCTGACGATGTGATACCTTGATTTATCTTGACACCGTAGTTTATTATGGTACCTTAGTTTATCTTGCTACAGTAGCTCATCTGGTTATCTTGGTTTAGCTTATCTATCTTGTCGTCGTCCTTATGTTTACTTTCAGTTTATGCATGTCATGTTACTTTTACCTGTTTTTATACTGGTAGTAGATAGGACTTACCAGTCTTTATGACTGACCCCGTTTTGTTTCGCCTCTTTGTCTTCCGTTTCCCCTCCCCCCCCCAGGTTTTCAGGGAGGAAATGATGTTGTTTAGATCGGACCTCTTATGCTTGAAGGTCATCATGTATAGCTTGGACTTCTCTTAGCTGTGGCTGCTTCACCGCTTTATTTTGGGGAATAATTTATAAAAAAAAAGGTTTTATGCTTCTTTTCTATTGCAAGACAGGTTTTGATGTATTCTGATGTAAAAGGCTTTAGACCTCATTTTATAAGGTAATGAAATTTGTTTTACTTCCGCTATTTTATATACATGTTCTATCTTGTAATATTTCTGTGCATGTTTACCTCGATAATGCTTCACCAAACCTAGTGCATTCCCTTTGTGAGTGACCCTAGGAGAGGTAGGGTGTTACACCGGTGGTTTACTTCATCCTTTGGAGGTCCCACAGTGGAAGTAGGAGAGCAACTCTTTGGATTACATTGATGGTTTTCCTAGATCAAGGAAAGACAAAACCATCATTTGGGTTATAGTAAATAGACTTACTAAGAGCACACATTTCATTCTAGTTAAGAGCAAGAGGATGGCAACATGGTTGGCAGTAGTTTATGTTCATGAGATAGTCCGTATTCAAGGAGTACCTTCCAGTATCGTAAGTGATCGTGACCCCATTTTCACAAGTGAATTTCAGAGGAGCTTGCAAGAAGCATTAGGTACACAGCTGTGTTTGAGCACCGTTTATCATCCTCAGACCGATGGACAAACGGAAAGAGTGAATAGAGTCCTGAAGGATCTTTTAAGGTTGTGTATCATAGACTTCGGAGGAACTTGGGAAGAGCATCTTCCTTTAGTAGAGTTCGCCTACATAAAACAGTTATCAAGCTAGTATTGGCATGGCACCCTTCGAAGCATTATACGAACGACCCTGTAGATCACCGACTTGTTGGTGGGAGTCTATAGAAAGACTTCTACTTGGACTGGATATGATTAGAGAAACTTCACAAAAAATTTGATCTTATTCGCAGACGCATGAAGACAACTTAGGATAGGAAAAGGTCCTACGCAAATAAGAGGAGGACTGACATTGAGTTTGAGGTGGGGGACATGGTTTTCATCAAGGTATCACCATTAAGGAATGTGGTTCGCTTTTGATCTATAGGGAAATTGGCTCCAAGATTTGTAGGACATTTCCCATAACAGAAAGGATTGGCCAAATAGCCTATAGAGTAAAGCTAGCACAGAGACTATCCGGCATTCATGATGTTTTCCATGTTTCTCATTTACGGAAGTGCTTTCATGATAACGCAGAAGTAGTTGAGCCGAGTATACTGGAGGAAGTAGAGGTAGAATGGGAGGCGATAGTTAGACGAGTTCCTACCCATATTCTTGGATCAAAGGTTAAGAAGCTACGTAAAAGAGAAGTCAAGTTGATGAAAGTTCAGTGGGGGGATAACCAAGAGGATGCAACTTGGGAGACCAAAGACAAGATTCACACTTCGTACCCTTTTCTTTTCAAGGGTATGGTCTTAACTTCTTTTTCCAAAACATTTATGCATGCTTGTTTTTATCATTTTAGTATATCCTATCAATCGAATCTTTGACCCTTAGTTAGTAATCCCATGAATGTAAATATGTATTTGAGACATGTTATATTTGATGGATGCAAGTGTTTGCTAGTGGTTGCTCGTGGATGCATACATACATATTAGGCACTAGATCGACTCAATCACTCTCATACTGCATTTGGATGTGTGTGCATTTTTCTTCTTTTAATGGATGAAAGTGGGTGTATCATCATATAGATGTCACATTTAGATGAATGACTACACACGCATATAGAACTTACATGTTATAATAGGATTATTTGCATACATGTTGGATTCATGGCACGGACATAAATTGCATTAAGGAGGTCGATTGAATCAATAGACTGCTTAATCTTTCGCATTAGTATAAGGACATAAACACGCACCCCTTTGCATATGTTTATATAAGCATTAGTAATCTTTTAAGGATAATGGATGCCTGTGATTGGTGGATGAGTAGATGGATGATGGATGTTAGGATATACATTCTTCTTAACTTGGAGAATTCGGGGACGAAATCCTTTGAGTAGGGGAGAATGTAACACCCCATAATTCTACAACACATTAAGATGATAAACTAAGTAATAATTAATTAAATATTAGGAATTAAGAAAAATGGACTGCGCCACTGCGTTCGTCTTAGAATTCTTCTTGAGATATACTATGAGTTTGTGTAAAACAGACATCATACGAAGAAGTTATTAAGGTATGAAGTTTGTATACTTATAAGATATATATATATACATACATACATACATACATACATAACCAAGTCAAAACCGTTCAAAATAATTCAAAATCAGAAGTGAGAAGTCTGGAAGGGAAATGGACCCATTTGGGGTCGACATACCCTAGGGGTGTCGACCCATGGGTCAACACCATAAGGGTGGTGTCGACACCCATGTTGACACCACCAGATCTGGGTGAAATACCTTTCTACGTATGTGGACTATATTCTTGGCTAGATTTGTTGGCTTTAGGATATAAATAGGACCCCATTCTCTTGTTTTTACACACCAAAAACAATGGAGAACCAGATGCTGCCTCTGCCTAGATTAAAATAGCCTATTCTTCTTTAACAATCAAGTCATTCAAGTTTTGATATCTGTGATTCAGCATCTGCAATTATTCCTCTATTTCTTAGATCCATTCTCTGTGAGTCTACGTTATTTGTAGATATGAATACTTAAAAGTTAATCTTGGCATGATATGAATTGGATCTAAGCCTGTGACTAAATGAATCATATCAGATCTGCCATAACCTGAGTATCTAAGTTATTTTGACATGACGATGAATTTGATCTAAGCCTTTGACTAATTGAATCATTTCAAATCTTCCATAACTTGAGTATCTAAGTTATTTTGACATGACTATGAATTGGATCTAAGCCTATGCCTATTTATCATGTCAGATCTGCCATTATTTGTACATCTAATTCACTGATTGGATCTCATCATGCCTGTTTATGATCATGACACTATGCCTAATCAGTTCTATAATCACATGTTCATCAGATCTGTTCCTTTATTCCTATCTTCTCATTATGCCCAATTTTTTCACTACATGTTTGTTAGTTGCTATGCCTTTTCCTGCAATCATATGTCAATCTTGTTATTTCTATTTCTATTCTCTTCCCTTCTTCTTTTTCCTTTTTATTTTATAGCCAAGCTATCATTGAGCCTAGGCATACCACTGAAATATGTGAACACGTGAAATTGGGAACGAGGGGTAAACGTTACAATTGGGGCATAACTTGTATTGGAAAATTTGGGTATAACTTGAATAAAATACATGTATACGGATTTGGGGCATAAATCAAATTGTGATTTAGATCTAAATTTAGGGGATATGGTACATGATAAATATGACTTGGAAAAGTGGCATGAAAACCTATAATGAAATAGGGATAATAGTTAAAGAATGAAATGCCTAGAATTACAGTAATTAGAAACTGTAACCGCGCTTAGACACGAGGTTAGATTACACTTGTGGTAGAAGTCTGCCTGGACCCGCCCGACATATCCAGTGACCACTAGTGGTGAATCTGATGTGAGGGGTCTAAGTGCATAAACACGTAACAGGCTAAGATACGAGGTTAAGTCCGACTTATGGAAGAAGTCTGCCGGGACCCCCTTGGCATATCCTGCACCCACAAGTTGTGGGCTTAATGTAGGAGGTCTTGCATGTAACACCCCGTAATTTATAACACATTAAAATTATGAACTAAAGAAAACTTAATTAAATATTCTGAATTAAATAAAACGGACTATGCCATTGCTTTCGTCTCGGAATTCTACTTGAGATAGACTCAGAGTTTGCGTAAAACAGACATAATATGAAGAAGATATTAAGGTTTAAAGTTTACACAAATATGAGCCAATTATATACATAAATAAACATTTCAGAAAATCGGTTCAAAATAATTCAAATCTGTTCGAATTCGTAGGTGGGAACCAATGCGGGAACCAGACCCGTTGGGTGCCGACCCCAGCCAAGGGGTGTGGACCCATGGTTTGACACCCACACAGGGGTGTCGACACCCAGGTCAACACCCCCGAGATCTGCGGAAGGTGTGTACAACATGGACTCAATTTCTGACCTAATTCATTAGCTGATGTCTATATATATGACCCTATACCCATTGTTTTATTCATCTAAACCAATGGCGATGACGAGACGCTGTCCAACTCAGGTTGAATTAGCCTTTTCTTCAGTAACGACGATTCATACGTATTCAAAGATTGCTGATTCAACATCAACACACTTCTCTCTTTTTTTTAGATCAATTCTTTATGAGTCTACATTATTTTTAGATATGAATACTTAAAAGTTAATCTTAACATGTTTATGAATGGGATCTAAGCCTGTAACTAATTGAATCATATCAGATCTGCCATAAACTGTGTATCTAAGTTATTTTGACATGATTATGAATTGGATCTAAGCCTATGCCTATTTATCATGTCAGATCTGCCATTATTTGTAGATCTAATTCACTGTTTAGATCTCATCATGGCTGTTTATGATGTCCTTATTGTATCAGAATTAGTTCAATTATCACATGTTCATCAGATCTGGTCCTATATGCCTATCTTATCATTATGCCCAATTTCATCACTATATGCTTATTAGTTGCTATGCCTATTTCTGCCATCATATGTCAATCTTGTTATTATGTTTATTTTTGTTCTCTTCCCTTCTTCCTTTCCTTTTTTTATTTTATAGCAAGGCTACCTTCGAGCCTAGGCATATCGCTGAAATACACGAATGTTTGAAATTAGGAGCAATGAGAATAATTAATTTAGGCATAATTCATATTGTAAAACATGATTGGGAATATTAGACATAACTTGGGATTTGGGGCATAATTTATATGTTGATCTAATTCTTAATTGGGCATAACTTGCATTGGGAAATCTGGGCATAACTTGAATTGAAAACATGAATATAGATTTGGGGGCATAAATCAAAGTTGTGATTAAAGATTTTAATTTGGGACACAATAAACTTGAAAATTTGTTACTAATGAACATGGCTTGGGAAAGGAACATGAAAACCTATAATGAAATAGGAATAATTGTTAAAGAATGAACATGCCTAGATTTACATTAATTAGAAACTGCAACCGCGCTTAGACACCAGGTTAGATTACACTTGTGGTAGAAGTCTGCCCGGATCCACCCGGCATATCCAGCAACCACAAGTGGTGAATCTAATGTGAGGGGTTTAAGTGCATAAACACATAACGTGCTGAGATACGAGATCAAGTCCGACTTGTGGAAGAAGTCCGCCCGGACCCGCCCGGCATATCCAACATCCGCAAGTTGTAGACTTAATGTGAGAGGTCTAATGCGTAAACATATATATATAAATGAATATATGTATATAAAAGGATAGAAATAAATGGCACTAACTGAAATTAATGGAAATGAATTGGAATAAACGGGGAATGAGAATAACCTATTATAGTTGATTACATTAATGAGAATGTTATATAATAGTTTGGCTTGTCCTAGGGACAAGTGGAAATTATAACATAAGTTATAACAAAAGAAAGAAAACTTATCAGTAAACCTTTGTTAAGAGAACTAAGTTAATAAGTAAGCAACGAAAAGTTGTAGTGACATGTTAGATAGAAAATGGGTGAATTGAAATGAAGTATATTTAATTACATGTTATTGTAACTACGGAAACAAACAATGAATAATTGTGGATTACTTTCGTTAATTAAAATCTGGGGATAATAGATTATAGATTACAAATCGTGGACTACAATCTAAAAAATAACATGTGATGGGCTTATTAACAAGCTTAAATGGATTAAGATGTATATATATGAGATTAATAAGCAAGTGGAACTTCGTAATTTGAAAATAATTCAATGTGAATGGGGATAGCCTGTTAACCTGTAATACTTAACCTGTTTTGATCCTTAAGGATTACATGAATTGGTTAACTTGAGTAAGGTTTAAGTAAACTTGCTTGAATCGATGCGAGGGTTAAGTAAATCTTGTGTTGGTAGGTAATATTTGTATATATAGGCCCAAAAACATAACCTGTTGGTGTTATGCAATCTTGAGAAACCAGTAGGCATAACCTGTGGAAAACCTAGTAGTGGGGATACAAGCCTAGGAGGAAGCTTGTATCATCTTGTATGTGGGACCCATATCAGTTAGTAAAATATAACGGTATCAAACGAGAAACCCCGAACTAGGTCGGGGTTAGGGCACGCTTACTGAGTTGGTTGTAAGAGGTCACTTGAGGGAGGTGTCAGCTGGCGAGTTCCATCGGGGTCATGTGCATGCATGAGTCCGCCTGCTCAGGAAGATAGAACGATGGGACATCTGTATATATGGTTGTGCATCTTGTTTGTATTAGGATTTCCACCTTAGGGAGTGATACACCCTAAGTGTGGGGCCAACACAAGGTATCTACGGGGTTAGAGAGCCGGTTGATTAGGGTAGTAATTATCGTACATCTAGTCACGTCTGTTTAGGAGCCCGTTATTTCGGTTGAGGATAACACCCGTCAGTTCTGTGGGGCTACCTGTATTATATGGGGGTTAAAACCTCTCACTAGAAGTATAATTAAGTCTACCATCTTATGCTTATTGGGATTATTATGTTACAGTTAAACTAGTATTAGTCAGAGAAAATTAGTGGAGAAGCACATTTCACATTCTGTTCAGTTTATCCTGTTTACCTTGTCGTACCTGCCTTATATGTTATATCTCTGTTATCCAGTTTATATGCCTATCAAGATACTTTTACTTATTTATATGCTAAAAGTAACTGGACTCGCCAGACTTTATGTCTGACCTATTTTGTTTCCACTTCTTTCTCTTCCATCCGCCCCACATCCCAGGTTCTCAAGGTGGGAATACTCAAGCTTGATCAGGATTCTCCTTTCATTCTGCTTGGAGCTGCTAGATGTATTGCATTGATTCCATAATTTCTTTACTATGGCTATATTTATGAGGAACTATGCTTTTTTTATTAATGTACTCTGATGAATTTAGTACAAGACAGAAGTTTAAAGTTGATGTATTAGGTTTTATGCATTTCAGACTTATGATGTAACTATGTTTCGAACC
This sequence comes from Allium sativum, assembly GCA_030737875.1. NCBI lineage: Eukaryota > Viridiplantae > Streptophyta > Magnoliopsida > Asparagales > Amaryllidaceae > Allium > Allium sativum. The sequence continues at coordinate 884,340,033 of CM060915.1, read as the reverse complement.
CCGATGTTTTATGATAAATGAAGTTTTAAAATTCCGCTGCTATTTTACATCTGTCTTGTAATGTTTCTATTTCTATTTACCTTTAACGCTTAACGAAACTTTAATGCATTCTCTTAATGGTTGACATTAACGAACGTGGGGTGTCACACTTGGTATCAAAGCTCAAGGTTACCAGATCGGATAAAAGATTTTGAAAATTATTTTCAAATGAAAAGTCTCATTTGTAAAATCATATTCCCCAAAGTCATAGAAAATATCTTTCAATTCTCTATTTTAATCCCTTTTTCCTTTTCTTTTCAACATGTCTGGGGAACCAAATATTCACGAGGGCGTTCAAGTACCGGATTAGTTTTATAGGTATCTTAAGGCTACGACACCAACTGGGAGCCAAGGAGGCGTCCCTTCCCCAGCTGTAGCCGTTGTTCCTCCACCGTCGTGAGTAGATGATTTATCTAAGAAGAAATGTCATGTTTGTAGACGTAGGGGTCACTTGACCTGTAACAATCCCAATTTCGACAGACCAATTTTTTTTTTAAATTCCAATCTATTGAAACTCAAGTTGTTGTGCTCTGGTATTCTGTAGAAAAGACAAAGGCAAAACATGTCAGAGCTCAGAGAACATCTCATAGCGGAATGAATAAAATATAATATAATCAAAATATAGTCTTACCATATTAATAATACTGCCTAACCAGTATCCAAAGCTATAATGTCTCAAGTCTCTGCCACAAATCTAACCTGTAAGTATACTATGAGGAGGGGGTCAGAACACAAGTTCTGGTGACTGGATTTAAATTATGCACTTTGGATAACACTACATATGCCGTTCAATCATATTTTCTTATTTATTAGGTTACTTTTGTTAACAGCACTCAAGGCTTACACACACGTCGTACCCATTTACTTCCCAGTGGATTAACCTAATATAGTATATATGTAGCTACCCTCAATACAGAGGTTCACCCCTTGGTACCCCACTCGCACGGTCTCCCTCGTAATGCCATAGAAAAGTACGCAGTCCCTTATCTTATGACGGAGTTACATACGGATCTATATATAACAATGTTACGTTCTGCAAATATCTGTCATTACTATGCTACGTAAGCGTACGGACTGTCACCATGGATCGAATCAGATTTCATTCTGGAGTAATTCCCTCAAGTCTACGATACATCACCCATAGCAGCCATGCACTTATCTAGACTATCCCACATATGTACTATAATTGTAGCCCGATGCCTCAATTGCACGTCCTCAATGTGCATCAAGTTCCGTGGCAGGGCGATACAAGGAACACGGAACTCGGCCGGGAGCTTTTCCATATCTGTACAGGCCCTCCTTTAAGAGCCTCAAAATACAGATATTCCTAGGTTCTGTTTTCCATGGTGGTTATGGCTCCACCTCAACCCCTCCCTCAACTTGTAAAGACTATTAGAGCTAAGAGACATGCCCCTGATAACAAACAATCTAAAACATCCATTTGGCATCTCCCCTCAACCCCTTACCTCGATAGTGAAAGGTGAATGGTATCTTGGGTTTAGCTCCAGTCTTCTCGCGTCCCACTGGTTGCCGATGACGAGTACCCGACGATCTACTATCTTTGTTGGTCCTGATCTCGCCTCTCGTTGAGGCAATCGCCGAATCACCCTGGTGTCACATCGTCACAACATTTCACAACATTCTGACTGCAAAGCTACTTTTGCAGTCAAGGACCACCCATGTAGTAGTTACATGCAGACCCTACATCTGTGAGCACAGCCTAAATATTTGCCACCATATAGAGGACTACTAGGAGCACCTTACATACCTTAGGAAACTGTATGCTTTCCCTTCCAGTCCTTCGGAGCCGACAGAATAATCAGATGAATGTGCTCTCCCCTCGTGCCTTATAACACCACAATGATCTACCCTGTTGGGTTGTTCACCCTCAAACGTATGGACTGGTCCAAGCCCCTCACTTTAATATGTTGTGTAACACCCCACTCCCGCTATGATCACTCACTAAGGGAATGCCATAGCATCGGTGGAGTATTTTAGTGAATATAGAACAGAAAAATTACAACAAGACAGATATAAATAGTACTTGAAATTTTAAAACATCATCTCATAACAGCGGAAGTAAAACATGTCTGGTTACATCATAAAACCACAATAAAGGTCAAGTACAATATCCATCAAAATAAAGAAGTACATAATCCCACTCTCATACAATAGCCAAACAAAAGAAAAGATAACTGGATAACTGGAGCTTTACATCTATCCAAGCTCCTAAAGACTGGAACAGCAATCCGATCAAGCTCCACTACTGCTAGGATCCACCGTAGGACCTGAGGGTTGGGAAAAAGATAAAAACAACGGGGTCAGACATAAGTCTGAGCGAGTCCTATAACTTTAACAATACAATCGTTAAAGTAACCAGAGAAGACATAAACTGATATACGGTAACATATAGGGATGAATGGCTACCCTAAGCAGTCAACTAAACGAAGATAAAGGATAAAGACGCATCTACCCTCCCTAAGGTAAATTACTAAACTGCACCACACCAGTCGTTCCTAACTTAAAGGTTGATCCCACCCAAGGACTTATAAAATTTACTAATTAGTACTTGCGTACCCCTAGGTGACCAAGTAGGCGCCACGGGGCCCTACAATCCACTAGGTGTACACACTACTTCCCATTCGATCGGCTCCCTAACGTAGATACCCGTGCTGGCCCCACCGTGGGATGTATCATTCCCCAATGTGGCAACCTGATGAAACTAAAGGTGCACGGCTTATATCTACTCGATGCAACAACGGCTTACCTACCAGCCCGGGCCCACTCACGCATATGAAGCCCGTTGGACTTGCGTTGCCACCGCTAACCCGTTTGCCTCTTACAGTCAAGCCCAGTATGCGTGTCCCGTCCTCGACATGGGTCGAGCCCACAAAGATACGTATGGGTTACTGGTTGAAATGGGCCTCCACAAGCTACCCACCTAAGCTTGTCCCTTTTTCTAGTATATCCCACTTAACCCTTTAATCATGTTTTAATTACATGTTCCATTTTGGTTAAGTATTCTAATCGTATTTTCTATTGCCACCCAAGGCAACCACTAGATTTTCTCATGCCACCCGAGGCACCCACTTAACCCCTCATGTCCCTCTACATGCTAATGTGGTTAAGTGTTTCTTAATTAATTAATTAAGAACGTAACCTTTGTAAAGACCTCTCACATTAGACTGTCTTTTATGACCGCTGGTTAAGCCGGTTGGGTCCGGGCAGCCTTATGTCATAACAGAGTCTAACCTCGTGTCTTTACATTAATTACGTATTTAGTTTGTGCCTAAGACCTCTCACATTGGGCTAACATTTGTAGCAACTGGTTAAGCCGGTTGGGTCCGGGCAGTTTTACGCTACAACTGAGTCCAACCTCGTGTCTTAGTCAATTAATTACACCTAATTAATCACCCTCATAATTTTATATTAATTATCCCTAATTAATCAAGTTTTCTTAACATGGGTAGACCTAACTTAATAGGTAAATTCCCATGGGGTAGACCTAACTCAATAGGTAAATTCCCAACACATAGTATGGGTACACCTAACCAAATAGGCAAATTCCCATACTATGTTTATTTGTTTTGTGTTATGCATAATTATATTAATTTCACACAATCTTATTAACTTATGCATTTAATTACCCCATCGTTCCCACGTAATTTCGTTCATGATATAACACATATAAAAGGTGTCAACTTGCATATGAATGAACATGTTTCAAAGGTGCCATCTTGCATATTAACAAACACATAACTTGCATATGAACTTGCATAACATGTCACATAACTTGCATATAATATGTCACATAACTTACATATTCATTTTGCATAACAAACTTGCATATTAGCTTATAGACTTGCATAATGTGTCATCATGAACTTGCATATTAATAAACATGTAACTTGCATATTTACATACATGTAACTTGCATATTAACAAACATGTAACTTGCATATTTACATACATGTAACTTGCATAGCATATTACCATGAACTTGCATAACATGCATATGATTATATAGCCCACAACTTGCATATTTAGCATCATGCAAACATAACATACATCATATTAAACTTGCATAAGCTTACATACTCAACATGCATAAACATAAGATTAATGCTAACATCATATCATATGATTCAAAGCTCATTAACCCACATACAAAACCATAAATCTCATCACATCTCATCTAATTAGTTTACCAAAAGATCATCAAAGTGATAGAAACTCACAACTAGCAACTTTGAACACCAAATGAAGAAGATTAAGATGCTAAGAAGGGATTAGAAGTTGATTAGAGAGTGATTAGTATGCAACCCTCTTCATAAAATTAGTGGAGGCCATGAGAGCTAGTATTTTGCCATAGTTTAGTTACTAGGTTTAATTATGAATGAATTAGGGTAGGTTAGGGTCTTATTTATAGATTAGGCAAGTGTTTTAGGCCATAGGATTAACCCTAGATTCAATCCAAGCCATCAAAGCATGTCTTGGGGAAGAAGTCAAGTGTAGGAACCATCTAGGGCCTTAAGATTAAAGATGGACCATGAGAACCATTCAAATGCAAAATCTGCACTTGAGCGAATCGGCCCACGGGTTGACAGCCAAACACCCTGGATTAACCCCTAGTCGACCCAGCGGGCTCGGGTCGACTTCAAAAATCGGCCGGTTCGGTTATTCCCCTCTCCCAATTCGCTGTTTTGAGCATTTTTGCATATTTATTTATTAAATTTTCAATTATATATATATATATATATATCAATATATATATATATATATATATATATATATATATCTACACAACCCATTTCACTTAATTAAGTATACTTTAATTTGGGAATTTTTCGTGAAACTTCGCGAGGCCATATCTTGGTCATACGGACTCCGATTTTCGAAAACTCGGACTCTATTTCGCGTATTTTTCCGAGACGAACGCAATGGCATAGCCCGTTTCCCTTGATTCCCATTTTAGAATTAAATTCTGCCTCGATTTATGTTATTACAGGTTATTGAAAATACGGGTTGTTACATTCTCCCCTCCTTAAAGGATTTCGTCCCCGAAATCTTCAAGTTAGGAAGAACGTATCCTACCATCCAATCATCCATCTACTCAAAGCATCATCCACGAGCAATCATTGTCCTTACAAGATTCTAAATGCTGGATGGATATATGCAAAAGTGTGTGTATATGTACTTACCTAATGCGAAAATCAGGCGGTTACTGATACAGTAAACCTCCTTAATGCAAACCATGATAGTGCCATGCATCCAATATGTATGCGAAACCCTATTGACACATACAAATTTCTACATGCGTGCACAACCATACACAAAAATGCATCATCCATATGATAACACAGCCATGATACATCCATCAATCTAACTACCACATCCATTTATGCAATATGCAACATGAAGTGACTGAGCCGATCTAGTGCCTAATGTGTGTGTATATGCATCCACGAGCAACCACTAGCAAACAATTGCATCCATATGCATCCATCAACCATAACATGTTTCAAACACATGTTTCAACCATAGGTTTTACCCTATCTAAAGGTCATAGGTATTAGCGAGAGGATATACTAAAGATAAGATAAGTACTAGACAAGCAATAAAGGAGAAGTTAAAAGACATACTCTCAAAAAGAAATGGATACAAAGAACGTATCTTCGCTTCCGTCTCCCAAGTAGCATTGCTTTCGTCATCTCCCCATTGCACTTTAACTAGCTGGACTTCTCTGTTCCTCAACTTCCTAGTTTCTGACCCAAGGATGCGAGTAGGAGCTCGTCGAATCGTCGCGTCACGCTCTACCTCTACATCTCTAAGCAAACTCGGCTCTACCACCTCTGCGGTCTCATGTAAGCACTTCCTCAAATGTGATACATGGAATACATCATGAACACCACTAAGTCTGTCGGGCAACTCCACCCTATATGCCATCCGTCCAATCCTTTCCTTAATAGGAAATGGCCCAACAAATCTCGGTGCTAACTTCCCAACGGACCCAAAGCGAACCACATTTCTCAATGGAGATACTTTGACAAAAACCATATCCCCAACCTCAAACTCAAGTTCCGTCCTTCTCCGATCCGCATAAGATTTCTGTGTATCTTGCGCTGCTTTCATCCTTCTTCGAATTAAATCAATCTTCTCTGAAGTCTCTCTAACCATATCCGGCCCAAGCAAGATCTTATTCGTAGATTCCCACCAACATGTAGGAGATCGACAAGGCCTTCCATAAAGAGCTTCGAAAGGAGCCATACCAATACTGGACTGAAAGCTGTTATTATATGCGAACTCCACCAAAGGAAGATGTTCTTCCCATGTACCTCCAAAATCCAAGATACAAAGCCTCAAGAGATCTTCTAAGATACGGTTCACCCTCTCGGTCTGACCGTCCGTCTGAGGATGATATGCGGTGCTCAAACACAACTGAGTCCCTACCGCCTCTTGCAAACTTCTCCAAAACTCACTAGTAAAGATAGGATCTCGATCACTCACAATGCTGGATGGCACGCCATGCAATCTAACAATCTCCCTAACATAGACCGAAGCAAGCCATGGAGCGGTCCTCTTACTCTTCACGGGTATAAAATGGGCACTCTTGGTAAGTCTGTCCACCACAACCCAAATTCCCGTATTGCCCTTCCTCGATCTCGGTAACCCATCGATGAAATCCATCGAGACACTATCCCACTTCCACTGCGGAACTTCCAATGGGTGTAGCAACCCACCGGGTTTCCTTTGCTCCGCTTTAACTTGTTGGCACACTAAACATCTAGCCACATACTCGGCTACATCTTTCTTCATACCGGCCCAGAAGAAAACTCTCTTCATGTCTTGGTACATTTTGTCTCCACCGGGATGAATAGTCATTCTTGAACGATGTGCATCATCCAAAATAGCCTTCTTCAAACCCTCATCTTGCGGTACACAAAGTCTACCGTCTCTATGCAACCATCCCTTATCATCTATGGTGTATCTACCCAAATGGCTGGACGACTCCCCTCTTATAAGCTTCTCTACCAACACAACCAACTGTGGGTCGTCTCGTTGAGCCTCGCCAATCCGTCTCAAAAGAGTAGGTCTAACCTCCAAGGATGCCAACAAACCAGGTACAAAATCAACAGAAGGTCTGAAGTCGAACAAAGAAAGAAACTCCAAGCTTCGCCGTTCTACGAACAATGGACTTAAAGATAGCCTTTTTCTACTCAAGGCGTCAGCCACCACGTTACCCTTGCCAGGGGTATATGCTATCTCGAAATCATAGGATGCTAAGAACTCCATCCACCTTTGCTGTCTTAAGTTTAAATCTTTCTGAGAGAATAAGTACTTCAATGATTTATGGTCAGTGAACAACTCGAATCTCTCACCAAGAAGATAATGGCGCCAAGACTTAAGTGCGAAAACAATCGCGGCCAACTCTAGATCATGGGTAGGGTAATTCTTCTCATGCACTCTCAATTGTCTCCCTCCATAGGCTATTACCCTTCCCTCCTGCATCAAGACTGCGCCTAATCCTGTTCCACAAGCATCGGTATAAACAACAAACGGCTTACTCCCATCTGGAAGCACTAAAACTGGAGCGGTGGTCAAAGCTCTCTTTAACCGTCGGAAAGCATCATCACAATCTACATCCCATGAGAAAACCAGATTCTTCTTCGTCAAGCGGGTTAATGGGGCTGATATCTTCGCGAAGTCTTTGATGAACTTCCTATAATATCCTGCCAACCCCAAGAAACTTCTTACTTCGGTAGCATTTTTAGGAACTTTCCAATCCTGGATAGATACTATCTTTGCGGGATCCACAGCTATCCCTTCCTTAGAGACCACATGCCCTAAGAATCGCACTTCTCTTCTCCAAAAATGACATTTAGAGAATTTAGCTTTAAGACCATGTGCTCGAAGAGTCTCCAACACTTCTCTGAGATGTAAGGCATGCTCTTCTTCACTCTTGGAAAAGACCAAGATGTCATCCACAAAAACTACTACAAACTTATTCAGATACTCTCTGAACACTCTACTCATGAGATCCACAAAGTATGCAGGGGCGTTTGTCAACCCAAATGGCATCACTAGCCACTCATAAAAACCATCCGGAGTCCGGAAAGCAGTCTTCTCTATACTGTCCTCCGCCACTCTCAACTGATGAAACCCTGTAGCTAAATCCATTTGCGAAAACACTGAGGCGCCAACCAACTGATCAAAGAGATCATCTATCCTCGGTAATGGGTGTCTATTCTTCTTTGTGAGCTTATTAAGTTCCCTATAATCCACACAAAGTCTGAGGGACCCATCCGCCTTCGTGGCAAACACTACTGGAGCTCCCCACTCCGATATACTTCGCCTTATAAACCCCTTCTCAAGCAACTCCCCTACTTGCTTATGAAGTTCCCTTCTCTCCCGAGGAGCCATGTGGCGCACTGGCAAAGACACTGGTTTGGCATTATCCACCAAATAAATTCGGAAATCTATCTCCCGCTTCGGAGGCAAACCCTTTACTTCTTCAAACACATCCGGATATTCCCGGACTACTCTGACAGAATGCAAACTCTCGACCGAAGCATCGAGCGATTCAAGATAACTTAGCAAAACAGATTCCATGGGATTGCAAGAGATCTCGAGAGTGTTACCCAAGCGGGTCATGAGCCTGACAACTCTCCTTTCGCAATCAAGAACGGCACCATTACTGGATAACCAGTCCATGCCCAAGATCAACCCATAGCCCGTGAAGCCCAATACAAAAGCATCACATCTAAACTCAACGCTAAGTATAGAAATCTTCAAACCCAAACATATCATAGACAGATATATGGAGCCCCCAATTGGGTTTGAGACAACCAAGGGATCATCAACTAGACTGGTGTCTAAGTGCAGTGACTCAACTAACGATGATGAGATAAAAGAATGCGATGCGCCAGAGTCAAACAAAGTACGAACTGGATGATCAAACAGAAAAACCAGACTTTCAACGGAAATAGTTCTACCTCTCTGCTGAATCGGTGGAACTGAGAGAACCTGAACTTGCCCCCCTGACTGAGGTGGTGCTATAAGAGCTTGCACCTGCCCTCCTGAGGTAGACCCCGTCTTCTGCCCCTTCTTTGGGCAGTTTTTCACAAGATGCCCTGCTTCACCACAATGAAAGCAACCGGTCTTCTTCTTTTTGCGACAATCCTTACTGAGGTGTCCTGGTGTTCCACAATTGAAGCACTTCTTCTTCGTCTTCTTTTTGTCACCATTGCCTTTTCCGCCCTTGCCTTGTTGTTGTTGTTGCGGTTTCTTCTGATCCCCCTTTTTCTCTGGTGCCTTAGAATTCTTATCATCCTCATGCATAAGTGCCATGTAGACAAGCTTCTCAAAAGTGGCCCCCATAGGAATGTGAGTCATAGCTATTCCTTGCAATGGTTCGTTCAAGCCTCTAACGAACCTCAAAGCCTTCTTCTCCGGTGTATTCACCAACTCTATGCCAAACCTTGCTAATTGATTGAATTTGTTGACATATTCTTTCACCGTGAGATTCCCTTGCTTCAAATTCAAGAACTTCTCCATGAACAGATTCTCTTCCGCCCTTGAGAGAAACTTAGCCCCAAACCTTTGCTTAAAATCTGCCCAAGAGTCAACAGGGCGTTCTCCATTAGTGACCTCCCACCAGAATGAGGCCTCTCCCTTCATTAACCAAGCCGCCAACTTGACTTTCTTTCCCTCTTCCACTTCAAAGATATCTAGCAACTCTTCCACTTCCTTAAGCCAATCTCTAGCCTCTACGAAAGTCTCTGAACCAAGAAAAGGTTTTCCTCCTATAGCCTTGAACTCCTTGCAAACCTTAGCAAAATTATCCACTCTAGGCTGAGGAGGAGGAGCGGTTGTCTCTGGTGTAGTAGCATTGGCCGGACCCGCAGCCGCGGCCCTAGCCTCTTGCAACCTCCTATACCATAGTGGTATAACTAAACCCTCCGGGATGTTAAGATCTTCAGCCATGCTGAAACGAAAGAGGAAAGATTCAAAAAGGAGATTCCGAAAGATAAAGATATGGCTATTGGGGATTATGCTTTTCTTTTTCAAAAACTTTTTCTCTTAGAAGACATGCTTTTGAAAATACTTTCTTCGAAAATACTCTTAGAAAATAGTTTTTCTCAAAAATTTTATCTGTTTTGGTAACCTTAAGCTCTGATACCACGTGTAACACCCCACTCCCGCTATGATCACTCACTAAGGGAATGCCATAGCATCGGTGGAGTATTTTAGTGAATATAGAACAGAAAAATTACAACAAGACAGATATAAATAGTACTTGAAATTTTAAAACATCATCTCATAACAGCGGAAGTAAAACATGTCTGGTTACATCATAAAACCACAATAAAGGTCAAGTACAATATCCATCAAAATAAAGAAGTACATAATCCCACTCTCATACAATAGCCAAACAAAAGAAAAGATAACTGGATAACTGGAGCTTTACATCTATCCAAGCTCCTAAAGACTGGAACAGCAATCCGATCAAGCTCCACTACTGCTAGGATCCACCGTAGGACCTGAGGGTTGGGAAAAAGATAAAAACAACGGGGTCAGACATAAGTCTGAGCGAGTCCTATAACTTTAACAATACAATCGTTAAAGTAACCAGAGAAGACATAAACTGATATACGGTAACATATAGGGATGAATGGCTACCCTAAGCAGTCAACTAAACGAAGATAAAGGATAAAGACGCATCTACCCTCCCTAAGGTAAATTACTAAACTGCACCACACCAGTCGTTCCTAACTTAAAGGTTGATCCCACCCAAGGACTTATAAAATTTACTAATTAGTACTTGCGTACCCCTAGGTGACCAAGTAGGCGCCACGGGGCCCTACAATCCACTAGGTGTACACACTACTTCCCATTCGATCGGCTCCCTAACGTAGATACCCGTGCTGGCCCCACCGTGGGATGTATCATTCCCCAATGTGGCAACCTGATGAAACTAAAGGTGCACGGCTTATATCTACTCGATGCAACAACGGCTTACCTACCAGCCCGGGCCCACTCACGCATATGAAGCCCGTTGGACTTGCGTTGCCACCGCTAACCCGTTTGCCTCTTACAGTCAAGCCCAGTATGCGTGTCCCGTCCTCGACATGGGTCGAGCCCACAAAGATACGTATGGGTTACTGGTTGAAATGGGCCTCCACAAGCTACCCACCTAAGCTTGTCCCTTTTTCTAGTATATCCCACTTAACCCTTTAATCATGTTTTAATTACATGTTCCATTTTGGTTAAGTATTCTAATCGTATTTTCTATTGCCACCCAAGGCAACCACTAGATTTTCTCATGCCACCCGAGGCACCCACTTAACCCCTCATGTCCCTCTACATGCTAATGTGGTTAAGTGTTTCTTAATTAATTAATTAAGAACGTAACCTTTGTAAAGACCTCTCACATTAGACTGTCTTTTATGACCGCTGGTTAAGCCGGTTGGGTCCGGGCAGCCTTATGTCATAACAGAGTCTAACCTCGTGTCTTTACATTAATTACGTATTTAGTTTGTGCCTAAGACCTCTCACATTGGGCTAACATTTGTAGCAACTGGTTAAGCCGGTTGGGTCCGGGCAGTTTTACGCTACAACTGAGTCCAACCTCGTGTCTTAGTCAATTAATTACACCTAATTAATCACCCTCATAATTTTATATTAATTATCCCTAATTAATCAAGTTTTCTTAACATGGGTAGACCTAACTTAATAGGTAAATTCCCATGGGGTAGACCTAACTCAATAGGTAAATTCCCAACACATAGTATGGGTACACCTAACCAAATAGGCAAATTCCCATACTATGTTTATTTGTTTTGTGTTATGCATAATTATATTAATTTCACACAATCTTATTAACTTATGCATTTAATTACCCCATCGTTCCCACGTAATTTCGTTCATGATATAACACATATAAAAGGTGTCAACTTGCATATGAATGAACATGTTTCAAAGGTGCCATCTTGCATATTAACAAACACATAACTTGCATATGAACTTGCATAACATGTCACATAACTTGCATATAATATGTCACATAACTTACATATTCATTTTGCATAACAAACTTGCATATTAGCTTATAGACTTGCATAATGTGTCATCATGAACTTGCATATTAATAAACATGTAACTTGCATATTTACATACATGTAACTTGCATATTAACAAACATGTAACTTGCATATTTACATACATGTAACTTGCATAGCATATTACCATGAACTTGCATAACATGCATATGATTATATAGCCCACAACTTGCATATTTAGCATCATGCAAACATAACATACATCATATTAAACTTGCATAAGCTTACATACTCAACATGCATAAACATAAGATTAATGCTAACATCATATCATATGATTCAAAGCTCATTAACCCACATACAAAACCATAAATCTCATCACATCTCATCTAATTAGTTTACCAAAAGATCATCAAAGTGATAGAAACTCACAACTAGCAACTTTGAACACCAAATGAAGAAGATTAAGATGCTAAGAAGGGATTAGAAGTTGATTAGAGAGTGATTAGTATGCAACCCTCTTCATAAAATTAGTGGAGGCCATGAGAGCTAGTATTTTGCCATAGTTTAGTTACTAGGTTTAATTATGAATGAATTAAGGTAGGTTAGGGTCTTATTTATAGATTAGGCAAGTGTTTTAGGCCATAGGATTAACCCTAGATTCAATCCAAGCCATCAAAGCATGTCTTGGGGAAGAAGTCAAGTGTAGGAACCATCTAGGGCCTTAAGATTAAAGATGGACCATGAGAACCATTCAAATGCAAAATCTGCACTTGAGCGAATCGGCCCACGGGTTGACAGCCAAACACCCTGGATTAACCCCTAGTCGACCCAGCGGGCTCGGGTCGACTTCAAAAATCGGCCGGTTCGGTTATTCCCCTCTCCCAATTCGCTGTTTTGAGCATTTTTGCATATTTATTTATTAAATTTTCAATTATATATATATATATATATATCAATATATATATATATATATATATATATATCTACACAACCCATTTCACTTAATTAAGTATACTTTAATTTGGGAATTTTTCGTGAAACTTCGCGAGGCCATATCTTGGTCATACGGACTCCGATTTTCGAAAACTCGGACTCTATTTCGCGTATTTTTCCGAGACGAACGCAATGGCATAGCCCGTTTCCCTTGATTCCCATTTTAGAATTAAATTCTGCCTCGATTTATGTTATTACAGGTTATTGAAAATACGGGTTGTTACATGTTGTTAGACCCTATGTCTAACATTCTTTTACGCGCTTACCTTACCTCATCAGATTTCCATCTAACTTGGTTATTCCCATTCTTATTGAATTCTTAATCAAGTTACCAAGTTCCTCTTACTTATTAATTTCAATTATATAACTTAACCCATTTAAGTTTATTAATAAGCCCACAACATGTTATTCCCTAGATTGCGGTCCAGGGTCTGTAATCCACAACCCTTTCTTTATTATGGTTTGATTTCATCATTACAATAACCTATTCTATTTAATATGTAATTAAGTATAACTCAATTCACATATTTTCTGTTAACATGTCAGTCATTATTTACGATTAAATATAACTTATTTCATAAGTTTTCCTCATTCTTTCTCATTTAATCATAATTCCATTTTACACCGTTACTACAACTTATCGTTGTTTACTTATTAACTTAGTTCTCTTAACTAAGGCCCATTAATAAGTTTCTCTACCCATTTAATATAACCTATGTTATAATTTTTTTCTTGTCCCTAGGACAAGTCTAAACATATTATTCTTATTAACGGGTTTCAGAATTCCAAGTTTACAACTTACTTAATTCATAATTAAGTACAACTTCTTACATTTCATATATTTTCCCCTTTTTCTCAACTGGTTTCCGGCTTTCCCCATTTGCTGATTACTTAATTTACAATTAAGTGTCCCTTATCTCATTTCACCAGTTATCCAATTTCCTTATTAGTTTATTATAACCAAAGCTATAATCTTCACTTGTCCCTAGGACAAGTCTACCTATTATACAACATTTTCATTAATATTATTAATTTATAATAGGTGATTATCATTCCACTTTTAAACCATTTACTGTTATGAACCATTAATTTTTATTAACTGTAATATATATTCCTTATTATATTTAAGGAAGATATTTATGCACCTTATCAGTTTGATAGAAAGATTCGGGGTTTATTTTCATAACGTATTCCTTTCTAAATCCGTCATAGAAAGTAATTTATTTACTTTTCTTACTTTATTTACAATGGCTTACTTGTAACAACGTTCTCAGAAATAGGTCATTTAGGAAAATACATCAAGTTTCCTTCGCATCACACTAACTCATTTCATTACATCGCTTCCTTTCTTTGTTTCTGAGTTAGACATTTAATTACCATTATTGCCATTTATTCATATCATGTTATGTACACACACACACATATATGTATATATATATATATATATAAGCACTGGACCTCTCATATTAAGCCTACACTCATGGAAGCAGGATTTGTTGGGCTAGTCAGGGAAGACTTCTACCACAAGTTGACTTAACCTCGTTGCTTAGCACCATTACATGTTTTTATTTTTTGTACTTAGACCCCTCTCATTAGATTTACCACTTGTGAATGTTGGATATGCCGGGCGGTTCCAGGCAGACTTCTATCACAAGGGAAATCTAACCTCATGTCTAAGAGCGGTTAAATTTCTTATTTATCATAAACCTTTTATACAGTCTACGCATGTTTATTTCTTCCAATTATCCATTATAATTTATAATTCACATGTGATTATACCATGCCTGTTGTAATTCTTCACATATAATCAATTTCTTCATAACATGTAATCAATTAATCAGATAATTATTTAAATCACATAAACCAATATGTACCTTACTCAATTCTTACAGTTAATGGCCTGGGTACACAATTTACATAAATTGACATGAAATTTAAGTAATAGTAATTACTATACAAGATTTGACAAGTTCATATCCCAACAAATTAATATTTAGAATATAATTATTCCTACTTCGTACCAATCACTTTAGGCATTATTAACATATGTTACATTTCTCAACATATTGCATTTTAATTATACATATAGGTAGTGGTAAACGATAACACATTATTATCTAAACTATATTGCTTAAATCCACTCACCTCATAAGCTTTCCAAATCCAGGATCTAGTCCAGATCTACTCTTTCCATGGTTTTTCCCCTAATTGGATTCAGAACTAAACAACCAAGGATTGACTATTTTTTTTACCAAAAGAAAAAAGGGAAGAAAAACAGAAGGGAATTGAAAAATAGGCCAGATCTAGGAATTACCTTGCTCGATAAGAGATCTAAAATTAACTTAGATTCACTGAGACAAAAGAAGGCTTGTAGATCTCTAAATCAGTCTAGATTTTGATTGTTGAAGAAGAAAATGGCTAGATCAAATTACGTTGGAGTAGTACTTCGTCATCGCCATTTAATTAGATGAATAAAACAATGGGTTTAGGTAACTGTTTATAGCTTAGAATCAACGAATTTTCCCAAGAAAGGTGTCCACATTCAGAAAAATGAAGTCTGTCAAAATCTGCCGTAGGTGGGTAGACCCACCCTTGAGGGGGTCGACCCCGGTGTCGGCCCACCCTTTAGGGGGTCGACCCTGGTTTCGACACCCCTGGCCGGTAAATCTGCCACCTTCGGAAATTTTGAATTTTGAACCGATTTTCGAATTTCTGGACCTATTTTTGAACATAATATATATATACATATATATATTCTTCCTGCGCATATACGAACTTCAAACCTTAATAGTTTCTTCATACGGAGCCCGATTTACGCAAACCAGGTGCCTATCTTGACCAAAATTTCGAGATGGACGCAATGGCGCAATCCGTTTTACTTAATTATGAATATTTAATTAATTTATTCTTATTTTATTATCTTAAGTTAAAAATGCGGGGTGTTACATGACCAAAGATTGCAAATCCCGAGGAAATAAGAAATGTCATAGTTGTGGGCGCGTGGGTCATTTGATCAAGAATTGCAAGAAAAGAAGAACGTTTGTTTCCATTGTGGAGAGGTTGGACAATATTTTAGGGAATGCACGAAGAAGCAAGGACAGGGCCAAAGGGCAGGATCTTTTGGAGGGCAGGTGTACGCTCTCGTAGCCATTGTACCGGATAGAGGTAGGAAAGTTTTTTTAAAAAAAGGTTTGATTTCTGCTTGATTTCTCTTTCCAATTATCCATTTAGAACTCTTTTTGATTCTGGTGCTTCGCATTCTTTTATATCTGAGTCTATGGTTGAGTCTTTGCACCTTAGTACTAGTACGATTTCGGATCCCATTGTTGTCCCAAACCCCATTGGTGGTACAACTCATC
Organism: Allium sativum; assembly: GCA_030737875.1. Taxonomy (NCBI): domain Eukaryota; kingdom Viridiplantae; phylum Streptophyta; class Magnoliopsida; order Asparagales; family Amaryllidaceae; genus Allium; species Allium sativum. The sequence goes on along the minus strand of CM060915.1, from coordinate 884,323,580 downwards.
TGCCTATGTTTTGTCAGAGTTTGGGATATATGTGTTAGGCATTGAGTTTGAATGCGATGCAAACGTGCTTGGCTTCATAGCCTATGGTTTGATTCTAGGGATGGATTGGCTAGCCTTGTATGGTGCCATTTTGGATTATGAGAGGAGGGTCGTTAGACTTTTGACTTGCCATGGGAGGACCCTTGAGATTTCTTGTGACCTTAAAGTGTTTGTCATGCTTAGTATCCTAGAGTCACTTGATGCATCTATCAATGATATGTGATCTATACCAGTAGTCTTTGAGTATCTTGATGTTTTTGAGAGGGTTTGGGGCTTACCTCCAAGGCCGAGTGTAACAACCCTGAATTTTGGGGTAAATTTAAAAATTTACATTAAGTAATTTTAATGAGTTTTTGGTATTTAAAATAATTTATTTAAAATAATAACGATTAAAAATTAAATTAAATCGAAGTTAGAATGAATAATTTAATTTTAATTATAAAAGGAGTTAGAAATAGCGCGGTAGTTTGAAAAGTCAAACTTGAACTTTGACTGACCGTATAGGATGCATAGTTTAATGGATTTTAGTGAAACCAAAAATTTTGGAATCTATTTAAAAATTTCTTTTTAACGAATCTGAAATTTTTTAATTTCATAGCGGGAATCAAAAGTTATGCCCAAATTAAAATTTAGAAAGGTCACTATGAAATTTACAAAGTACAAAAAATGCTACTTTTTGCATACGAAGGAATTTCGACTCGAAACCACTTCCATTGAGTTCAGAATGACGTTTCTGCATTGAAAAACAGTAAACACTTATATATTTTGAGTTTCAGAAATTATTCGTTTAAAAATGTATTTTTAATATTTAATATATACGCCTTGAAAATAGCCATTTTTCAAACGACCTCTGTTTTCGACGAAACCACTTTTGTTGGATTCGGAATGTCAAAATATGGCTAAGTTAATTTTCCATAATTTTTCGAATTAATTTGTGGCCGTGGAAAAAAGATTTTAGTTTTGTCAATTTCGGTCAATTTTAATCGATTTGAAAAGTGCCATTTTTCAAATGGGCTCAGAATTGAACAAATTTAATTTTCCTAGCTCCGCAGCATCAAAACATAGATAAATATATTTTGCGGGAATTTTTGAAATTAATTTGTGACCCCGGTGAATTTTTCCGTACGATAGAATTTAAAATAAAAGAAAATATTTTAAATTAAAGAAAACTGGGTCAAGACAGTCATTTGGGCTAGCGGTACATAGCTAAATGAGTCCAGAATGGGGGTTAATGGGTAAGAACGACAGTCGTTGGGCCTAATTCTGAGTTCGGTTCAAATCGGGCTTTAATGGGTAATTAGTGAATATAATAATATAAATAATAGGCAAATTAGACCCTCAAACCCTAATTTCGAAATGCACAGCCGCCGCCCCCTTTTCAATGGCCACCGTTCTCCCAACTTCATTCTCTAATTTCTTCCAAACCGCTCAATGAAATTCAACAAACCATATACCAAATCGAAGCTCTCTTCCTCCTCTTCGATTCCATACAGATACGATTGGATTTAATGAAATATTTTTGGCCAGAATCCCCTCCTCAACCCGTGGCCAAACAGCCCCCACCGCGCCCTGTAGGCCCCACCGCGTCCTCCACCTCCCTAGGCGCACTTAGCCCTCTCCTCCCTCTTCGATTTGCCACCTTCCGATCGTCTTCAAGCTTCGCCAATTTCAAGTTATTTGGGACCCTAGTTTGGAAGCCTATGGGTTCAATGAAAGGCCTTGAACATGATGGAGGAGGAAGGAGGAAAGGTTGACATTTTCAACCTTTGATTATTTAATTAATTTAATTCAAAATTTTACCAATCTTAATTTAACCATATCTCACTCATACGAACTCGGATTCGAACGATTTCAGGTGCGCCACGATCGTGAGACCGAGATCTACTCGATGACACTAACTGGACCTGATTCTGAACAAGTTGAAATTTGGCCAATTTTTGGATCTGAACGGCTCAGAAATTCAAAACGATGTGAGATTTCTATATTTTAAAATACTTAAAATTAAATTATCCCTCGTTATTTAAGTTTCATGTGTGTATACTTATCTAATCAGATATGTGGTGATGTTTAGAATTTGTTGATTGTTGATTGTAATGTTGTTTGTTGATTTATCTGACGTTATGGATTATTGCGATGAAATAGAATAGTCAGAACAAATTATAACATTAGTTTTGTCAATATGAGATAATATTGAAATAAAGATTTTATTTTCAATAGGTTAAAACGAAAAGAGTTGAAACATAAGTATTAATTTTATTGTCGTACAACAAAAAAAAAATAGAATATTTTAAATTATCATTCTATTTGTTATTTTATATTCAATAAAAAAGAATAGAATGAGAAGATTAACATGAGACTTGATACCCAATAATACATTGTTATCCTATGTTGTGACATGAATATTTACACCAAAATTATATGTTACATGAAGTATTATGGAAATGTACACCATATGTGATTTCATGGAAAAATGATATTTTTAGCGTTATATGTTAATATGAACATAAGGATACTTTTAGCGTTATGTGTTAACATGAAAATTAAAAATATTTTTAGCGTCAAGTTAAGATATGAAATTAAACTTATTTTTAACGTCTTTGTTGAAAGTATGTAAAACAAAGTATTTATTTTGTTAAATAGAAAAGCATGTAAAACTAAACGTTCATTAACATTTTAGTTATAACACGTTAAGATTGGTTACAATAACAATTTAGATATAAAACGTTAAGTAGACAAAATATATCATCTTTATATATTTTGTTGTGTTAAAATTGACGATAAACAAAGTATTTTTTTATTTGTTTTTGTTGAAATGTTAGACTTGGTTTAACAATAAAAAGATTGAAACTTGTTTTTGACAATAAAAAGATTGTAACTTTATTAATAAAAAGATTGTAACTTTATAAATAAAAGATTTGAAACTTTGTTTGTAAACATGATGAAAGATTTTAACTTTTGTTTGCGAATGAAAGATATTAACTTTTGTTTGTAAATGAAAACCATTAACTTTTGTTTGCAAATTAAAAGAATTTATTTTTCTTTGTTGAATAAGAGATTTTACCTTTTGTGGTTAAATGAAGATATTAATTTTTGTTTCTAAATAAAATATAAGGACAAAAGTCATTTTTGTATGTAGTGAAATAAAAGAACATAAAAATTACATTTTATGTAATTAAGATTAAAAGTAGGAAAATTTACGTTTTTATGTAATCAAGATTTAAAGAAAGAGAATTGCATTTTTATGTAATCAAGATTACAAAGAAAGAGAATCACATTATACGTAATTAAAGAATAAGAATTTACATTAAATAAAATTGCATTTTATATGTAATTAAAGCATAAGTAAAAAGGGCAATTTGACAATGGAATCAAAATCACCTTTTTATGTAATTTAAAAAGATGGAAATTTTCACTGTAATGATTAATCACATTCTTGTGTTAGAAATGTAAATATTAGAAAATCACATATTTATGTTAAAAAGGGAATTCATTAAAATATTCAAGTTAGAATGGAATTGTGTTAACATAAGAATGAATCATTAAAGTATATAAAGAAGAATTGAATTTTGTTAACATACGAATTTGCATTTTTAATGTAAATGAAATATGAGTCATAAATAAAAAGGGATTCAATTAAAAAGATTCTATCTTTACTGTCAATATGCTAAGATAAGAAGATTAGATTCAGAATTAGACATTTTGAAAGGTTTATTGTTATTAATATAATAATTGAGAAAGTCCCAAGTTTTATTAAGATTTGAACAGGTAAGTTATAGTATTTGAAATCAAGTTATTTTGGAAATATGGAATATTCCACAATTAAGATATTTTGAAATGGGAAACAGTTTAAAATAATATTTTTAGTAGAACAATTATAATGATTAATTAAAATTGTACTTGGACACGAGGTTAGGTCACATTTGTGGTGGAAGTCTGCCCGGACCCGACCGGCATATCCAGCAGCCACAAATGTTGGGCCTTATGTGAGAGGTACAAGTGCGCAAATACAAATTGGGCCAAGACACGAGGTTAAGCCCAACTTGTGGGATAAGTCTGCCCGGAACCGACCGGCCCATCCAACATTCACAAGTTGCAGGCCCAATGTGAGAGGTTTGGCCCATATTAAAATATAAATGGTTAAATAGAAAATGGACATTATTTACACCGTCGTGAGTTAAATTAGAAAGTTACATTATTTTCACCGTCATGTTTAAAGAAGAGAAAATTTCATTTCTATGTAATTAGATTAAAAGAAGAAATTTATATTTTTATGTAATTAAGATGAAGAGAAAGAAAGAAAATTACATCTTTATGTAATTAAAACCAAAAGTAAGAAATTTACATTTTTATGAAACTAAGATTAAAGGTAAAAGTTACATTTTTAAGGTAAATTAGATTAAAAGGGAATAATTACATTTTTCATGCTTGTAGATTAAAAGTGAAAAATTACATTTTTATGTAATTGGATTTTAATTAAAAAGAATAAGGATATGAAATTACATTTTTATATAATTGGATTTTCATAAAAATAAAAATAAGGATATGAAATTTATATCTTATTGAATTAGGTTTTCATTAAAAAGATTAAAGATATGAAAATTATGTTTTCAGGTAAATAGATTAACACACAAAATTATCGTTTTTTTGGTAATATAAAATTATTATTTTTTGTTTTGCATTGAAAGATAATAAAATTATCAATTTTGTTACATTGAAATGAACAAACAAAAATACTCATTCTTGTAGAAGTAAAGGTGAATGAACAAAAAAAAAATCGTTTTGTTGAAATTGAAATGAAACACAAAAATGCTCATTTTTGTTGGAATTGGTATGATAAACAAAATATACATTTTGTGTAATTCGAAATATGAAACAAGAAAATGTACATTGTTGTGTATAAGATGTGTATGTGTATAAAAATAAATGGTGTGTAAATTGTACGTTAATATTGTATATACGAATAGAAATATTTTTCGTTAGCAAAATGTAATGAAATAAAATACATTTCATTACACATTACAAACATTTCTATAGGTTGTGAAACAAAACATTCACTACTTGTTATATAATTACGTTAATGAAATGGAATTTAAATATTTTTATATATATAAAAATAAAGATAAATCGTTATAAATTACTAATAACGATATGAAATGATTTCCAACTTATATATATACGAGAATTATATGGAAAGTCCGAGTCTATCTCATTCCAAATAATTTAAGCGACGTTTCAAATTCAAGTTTTGAAGACAACGATAGAAGACTGACGATCTTCATATCGAATGGACGACGACTGCAGATGCCCGTGATTGGAGTAGCTACCTTGAATGGGCTACAGTGGAGGCCGTCCGGACGTAGTGTTAATTTGTGCGGATTTGGCTTTCGCTCAGACCCAGAGCATAAGTTTATAAATGGATATGTGTCTGACGTTGAATTTTGTTCTATGTAAATTGATTTCTATTAATATACGACCATTGGTGGCGGAGAATTTATTCTCTTGCTTAACACCCTTAGAGGTTGTGTATTAATAGTTATCAATCACATGGCGTGAATTGTCAACGTGGCACGCCAAGATGAAGATGATCAAGGCTTTGTTGAAAAGCAGGCCTTGTGGTTATAACGTTACTTCGCGAGCCTCACAACCCGGTTGAGTCTAAAACGGGAGAAGGGAACGCAGGGAGAGCAACACATTTCTTTGTAGCTAGAAGTAGTGTCGGTGCTTAAACTGGCTGATATTTTACTTATGTGGATGATGGAATGAGGCGCCTCGGATGTTAGGTCCTATACGACCGGGAAACGTGTGTTCAAGAATAAGTAATCCACAAACCGCAAGTGTGGACCGGCCCTGCAGCTATCTAATGGTTCTCTACGGGGAATCCTGAGACATTAGCTAGAGTGTCTTGAATCGGAAAGGAGCTCCTCCCTAGCCTTGACTCATGATGGAAACCCAATTTTCATTACGACCTCATGTGGTTTTGATTGTATTACTAGTATGGAGGCATAGTATATGGTAGCTATGCTTCCCAGGATTGATACCTTTACTTTGAAATGTTTTTGAAACATATATACACTAATAATATTATCAAATTCGTTTTTAACGTATCAAGCATTTTTGACCATTATAACGTAAAACTCTATCCTCCAGTTTGCGTTGCATTATGTGATGGGACTTGAGTCTTATGATGGTTTCATTTTTTCAAAAAGCATTGCGTTGTTTTACGATTTACCTTTAATTATGCACGGCAATCCATTGGGATAAAACCCGTTCCGCATTAGCGGCGTGGTCCTTGGATTTGCCATATTGCTATTAGTTATATTAGTTATGAAGTCTCACACCAGTCCCATGACTGACTCGTAGTTTGTTTCACTTTGCAATCTCGGGTGCCCTCTTTTCCACATGGGCAGTCGAGTAGCTTTTTGCAGATATTTATCTCATGAGCAGGATTTTGGATCGAAGCCTAAAGTTGTGTTCAGGGCATAGAAGTCTTCCGCTGTTTATTGTATTTAATATTGTAATTTATCTTCCGCTGTAATTTTATTCGATGTACTCTGATATTTTGTACTCTGATGTGACATTATCGTAATGTTTATTAAAATCTGTTGTTACTGTTCTGATGATGTTGTATTCCCAAAGTTAACGTACTCGGGTTTTGAACGGTCTTTGTCGATCTAACGATCGATCGGGTCGGGCGGAATCCGGGGTCGTTACAGTTGGTATCAGAGCTTTGGTTAGCTCAAATCTTTGGGGTGCAACTCATTAGAACGGAACAAAAGACTCATCAGAGATTGGATTAGTAATATCCAATAAGGATACTCAATAGAGATAGGATCAGCAATATCCTAGAATGAGAAAACTCATTAGAGATGGGGTTAGTAATGCCCTAGAATGAGTTGAGAGTAACAAGCTTATAATATACGTATTTACAATTATAATCTATTTTAGAAAATATGATTTTTGAATATATAAAGTAATATATTTTAAAAGTTAACCAATAAATAAAATTATTTAAGATAGGATACTTAAACAACTTTTAGCTTCGTTCCTTTTCGAGGACGAAAAGTTTTTAAGTGCGGGAGACTATAACAACCCTAAATTTTGGGATAAACTTAAAAATTTATATTAAGTAATTTTATTGAGTTTTTGGTATTTAAAATAATCTATTTAAAATTATAAGGTTTAAAAATTGAATTAAATCGAAGTTAGAATGAATAATTTAATTTTAATTATAAAAGGAGTTAGAAATAGCGCGGTAGTTTGAAAAGTCAAACTTGAACTTTGACTGACCGTACATGATGCATAGTTTAACGGATTTTAGTGAAACTAAAATTTTTGGAATCTATTTAAAAATATCTTTCTAACGAATCTGAAAAATTGAAATTTCATAGCGGGAATCAAAAGTTATGCCCAAATTAAAATTTAGAAAGGTCGCTACGAAATTTACAAAGGACAAAAAAGCTAGTTTTTTGCATACGAAGGAATTTGGACTCGAAACCACTTCCATTGAGTTCAGAAAGACGTTTCTGCATTGAAAATCAGGAAACACTTATATATTTCGAGTTTCAGAAATTATTTGTTTAAAAATGTATTTTTAATATTTAATATATACGCCTTGAAAATAGCCATTTTTCAAACGACCTCTGTTTTCGACGAAACCACTTTTGTTGGATTCGGAATGTCAAAATATGGATAAGTTTAATTTTTCATAATTTTTCGAATTAATTTGTGGCCGTGACAAAAAGATTTCAGTTTTGTCAATTTCGGTCAATTATAATCGATTTGAAAAATGGCATTCTTCAAATGGGCTCAGAATTGAATGAAATTAATTTTCCTAGGTCTGCAGCGTCAAAACATAGCTAAATATATTTTTCGGGAATTTTTTAAATTAATTTGTGACCCCGGTGAATTTTTCCGTACGATTGAATTAAAAATAAAAGAAAATATTTTAAATTAAAGAAAACTGGGTCAAGACAGTCGTTTGGTCTTGCGGTACATAGCTATATGAGTCCGGAATGGGGGTTAATGGGTAAGAACGACAGTCGTTGGGCCTAATTCTGAGTTCGGGACAAATCGGGTTTTAATGGGTAATTAGTGAATATAATAATATAAATAATAGGCAAATTCGGACCCTCAAACCCTAATTTCGAAATGCACAGCCACCGCCCCCTTTTCAATGGCCACCGTTCTCCCCACTTCATTCTCTAATTTCTTCCAATCCGCTCAATGAAAATCAACAAACCATATACCAAATCGAAGCTCTCTTCCTCCTCTTCGATTCCATACAGATATGATTGGATTTAATGAAGTATTTTGGCCGGAATCCCCTCCTCAACCCGCGGCCAAACAGGCCCCACCGCGACCTCCACCTCCCTAGGCGCATGTAGCCCTCTCCTCCCTCTTCGATTTGCCACCTTCCGATCGTCTTAAAGCTTCGCCAATTTCAAGTTATTTGGGACCCTAGTTTGGAAGCCTATGGGTTCAATGAAAGGCCTTGAACATGATGGAGAAGGAAGGAGGAAAGGTTGACTTTTTCAACATTTGATTATTTAATTAATTTAATTCAAAATTTTACCAATCTTAATTTAAGCATATCTCACTCATACGAAATCGGATTCGAACGATTTCAGGTGCGCCACGATCGTGAGACCGAGATCTACGCGATGACACTAACCGAACCTGATTCTGAGCAAGTTGAAATTTGGTCAATTTTTAGATCTGAACGGCTCAGGAATTCAAAACGATGTGAGATTTCTATATTTTAAAATACTTAAAATAAAATTATCCCTCGTTATTTAAGTTTCATGTGTGTATGCTTATTTAATCAGATCTGTGGTGATGTTTGGAATTTGTTGATTGTAATGCTATTTGTTGATTTATCTGACTAGATGGATTATTGCGCTGAAATAGAATAGTCAGAACAAATTATAAGATTAGTTTTGTCAATATGAGATAGTATTGAAATAAAGATTTTATTTTCAATAGGTTAAAACAAAAAGAGTTGAAACATAAGTATTAATTTTATTGTCATACAACCAAAAAAAAAAAAGAAGATTATAAATTATCATTCTATTTGTTAATTTATATTCAATAAAAAAAGAATAGAATGAGCAGATTGACATGAGACTTGATACCCCATCATACATTGTTATCCTATGTTGTGACATGAATATTTACACCAAAATTATATGTTACATGAAGTATTATGGAAATGTACACCATATGTGATTTCATGGAAAAATGATATTTTTAGCGTTATATGTTAATATAAACATAAGGATACTTTTAGCGTTATGCGTTAACATGAAAATTAAACATATTTTTATCTTCAAGTTAAGATATGAAATTAAACATATTTTTAATGTCTTTGTTGAAAGTATGTAAAACAAAGTATTTATTTTGTTAAATAGAAAAGCATGTAAAACTAAACGTTCATTAACGTTTTAGTTATAACACGTTAAGATTGGTTACAATAACAATTTAGATATAAAACGTTAAGTAGACAAAATATATCATCTTTATATATTTTGTTGTGTTAAAATTGATGATAAACAAAGTATTTTTTTATTTGTTTTTGTTGAAATGTTAGACTTGGTTTAACAATAAAAAGATTGAAACTTGTTTTTGACAATAAAAAGATTGTAACTTTATTAATAAAAAGATTGTAACTTTATAAATAAAAGATTTGAAACTTTGTTTGTAAACATGATGAAAGATTTTAACTTTTGTTTGCGAATGAAAGATATTAACTTTTGTTTGTAAATAAAAACCATTAACTTTTGTTTGCAAATTAAAAGAATTTATTTTTCTCTGTTGAATAAGAGATTTTACCTTTTGTGGTTAGATAAAGATATTAATTTTTGTTTCTAAATAAAATAGAAGGACCAAAGTCATTTTTGTATGTAGTGAAATAAAAGAACATAAAAATTACATTTTATGTAATTAAGATTAAAAGTAGGAAAATTTACATTTTTATGTAATCAAGATTTAAAGAAAGAGAATTGCATTTTTATGTAATCAAGATTACAAAGAAAGAGAATCACATTATATGTAATTAAAGAATAAGAATTTACATTAAATAAAACTGCATTTTATATGTAACTAAAGCATAAGTGTAACGACCCAGAAAATCTGAACCAATTTAAAATTTTTAAATTGGCTAAAATAATGGATTTTAAATATTTAAAATAAATATTTTAGATAATGGCAATGAAAACTGAGTTTGAATCGACATTTGAAAACGAATATAATTAATTATAATTATATATAGAATTGAAAATGGCGCGGTAGTTCGATAATTCGATTTCAAACTTCAATTGAATATACCGGGTGCAAACCAATCCGGATTTTAGTGAGACCAAAAACATTAGTATCTAATTGATGATATCCTTCTAACGAATCTAACCAATCGAAATTTGATAGCGGGAATCAAAAGATATGTCCAGTTGAAAATTCTGAATAGTCGCTATGGAATTCAGGCCCTTAAAAATGGACATTTTGCATACGACCTCGGATTTCGACGAAACCACTTTTGTTAGATCCGCAGTGTCAAGTTATTGCTAGGTTTCAAATTTCATAATTTTTCGAACCAATATGTGAGCGTGGCAAAGGAAAACGCGTTTGACCAGTTTCAGTTGATTTTAATCGACTGGAAATTGGCCATTTTGCAAACGGTCTCAGAATTCGACGAAACTAGTTTTGTTAGGACCGTATCGTCAATACGAAGCTAGAAAATATTTTTTTGGAATTTTTCTAGTTAGTATGTGGCCCCGGTAATTTGAAATGTGCGTTTAAAATTCAATATAATGATTTAAATGAAAATTCAAAAAGAAACTGATTGTAACGATCAAATCAGCTTGCGATACATATCCCATTGTGTTCGGAATGGGGGTGAAACGCTATGGACGACAGGCGGTGGGCTTCGTTTCGAGGTCGTGTGTAAAAGTCAACTTTTTGAATAATTAAATAATAAAAAAAAATAATAATAATTTAATTCCCTTCCCTCCTTATCTCCCGCTTGGCCCCCCCCTTTCATTTCGATTCAGACGAAAGGAAAAGAAAAAAAAAAAAAAAAGAAGAACCCTAAGCCGATCGACGAAGACCCGAAGCCCCCCCCAGTTCGCAACCGCCGACGCCTTCTTCGATTCCCCCCCCTTTTTCTTTTTCTTCGCAGGTAATTGTTTACATTTTATTTTATTTTCATCTTTGAATTTCGATTATATAAAATATTAAAAACTGATTTGTTTTAAGAAAAAAAAACTATTTTTATAAAAGTAAAAACAGATTTTTTTATAAAAGTAAAAACTGAAATGTTTTAAAGATTAAAACTGTTTTGTTTTAAAAAGTATAAAAACTGAATATTTTTATAAGTAGTTTAAAACTGAATAAATTTAAAAGAAAAACTGTTTTGAAAAGAAAATAAAAACTGCATTTTGTAAAGAAAATAAAAACTGCATTTTCTATAAAGAATTTTAAAACAGAATTTTTAAAGAATTTTAAAACAGAATTTTTAAAGATTTTAAAAACAGAAATTTTTAAAAGATTTTAAAAACAGAATTTTTTTTGAAAAAAATATAGAAAACTGAAATTTTTGGAAAAGTTAGAAACTGTTTTAAAATATAAAGAAATAAAACTGAATTTTATAAAGTATAAAAACTGATTTTGTTTTTAAAATAAAATCTGATTTTGTTTTTAAAGAAAGAAAAAAAACAAGGAAAAACTGATTTTAAAAGTCAAAATAAAAATCATATTTTTATATGTTGAAAGTCAAAGTAAAAATCATATTTTTATATGTTGAAAGCAAAGGTAAAAATCATATTTTTATATGTTGAGAGTCGAAGTAAAAATTCGATTTTTATATATTGAATAGCATAGTAAAAATTCTATTTTTACCTGTGTAGAGAATACGGGCGAAAGTGACAAAAGGCGAAGATTTCTATTAGGAAGAGTCGTGCAGTTGGATAGCTATTGGTGAGATTTCTAATTTAAAAATATATATATATATGTGTGAAGTAAAAGTGAATTGCTATATATATAAATATATATATATATATATATATACGCCCCCTCGTCCACAAACCATGGACGATATTTATTGGTTGGAATTGTTGTGGAAATTTGATTGATAGCGAATGATTGTTTGGGATTGTTTGTGATTGTTATTGGTTGATTGTGGTTGAAAAATACCCATTTGTGGTTGTGAAATATTTGGTTGAAACCACATAGGATTAGTTTGTGGAATTGAAATAAATATATATACATGCCGCCTGCGTGCGAACTAGATGCATGTTTCCCATTGTCAAAAACCGCGAGGTTTTAAGGTAGAGCGAGGAGCCGTACTAGGGACGGTGCCGGTGTAACTACCCTGCCGTTATGCTGCCGAAATTTTGAATAATATTTGTGTGTTTGAATTATTTTCATATGCTTAAACTATATTTATTCCTTATATAGAAAACATTCATGTGTTGAATTGATATTCATTCGTTGTTTAGAAATTCATGTGTTGAATGGTATTCATATTTTGAAATAAATTGTTCGATAATAAAAATCACATTTTTATCGATATCTAAAAAACTATAGAAAACATTCATGTGTTGAATTGATATTCATTCGTTGTTTAGAAATTCATGTGTTGAATGGTATTCATATTTTGAAATAAATTGTTCGATAATAAAAATCACATTTTTATCGATATCTAAAAAACTATAGAAAACATTCATGTGTTGAATTGATATTCATTCGTTGTTTAGAAATTCATGTGTTGAATGGTATTCATATTTTGAAATAAATTGTTCGATAATAAAAATCACATTTTTATCTATATATAGAAACTATAGAAAACATTCATGTGTTGAATTGATATTCATTCGTTGTTTAGAAATTCATGTGTTGAATGGTATTCATATTTTGAAATAAATTGTTTGATGATAAAAATCCTATTTTTATCACTTATATGAACGATATAGAAAAATAGTGTCTTTGAAATGAATTGTTTTACAATAAAAATCACATTTTTATTGTATGCATAAATCGTTAAAATGTGAAGTGTTAAAAATAACCACTTGTTCAAAATAAACATATATGAGTTGAAATATTCATTAATTAGCTAATGAAATGATTTGCACCTATTTATGTAACATTAGAATGAATGGTGTTTTTAAACCAAATAGAAATCAAATATGAAGTTGAATAGAAAATGAAAAATGATATGAACAGTATATATATGTACATGCATATTCATTGAACAGGTTATAGCAAAGGGGCTAGAGAAGAGGAATAAAATTTGTGCCCGACAAATAGGTACACATTTACTGATTTGTTTGGGTGATGATTTTGAGCCTGTTGGCTAGCCGCTTGGCTTTTTCTTTTTCTTTTTGAGATCAGAAGGACCGGGACGCTATTTGCGATTTCCCGACGCTCCCGGTACAGGGGAGGTTATGGCGAAATTTTTCCAAAATTTAAGGAGTTAGAAAAATTTATGAAGTTAAAACGATATTGAAATCGTTGAATGAACTATATTTATATAACTATATAAATAAAAATAAAATTAAAACGAAACGAAGCCGTGCAGTTCGTATTTCGAAACCGTAATTTCAAACGACTAGTACGGGAAATCCGACCATTGGATTTTCCCGAAACCTCAACCGTCGGGTTCGCCTTGGAATAATCTTTCCAACGGCACCAACCTTGTAAAATTCCAACGGTTGGATTGTCTGGAATGTTTAATTCAAATCTGAAGAAAAACAGCGCCAGAAACGATTATATTTATTTATATATATAAATAAAATTATATTTAATCGAATAACGACGCTGCAGTTCGTATTTTGAAATCGAAATTTCAAACGATTGTACCGGGAGATCCGACCGTCGGATTTTCCCGAAACTGGAACCGTTGGATTCGTTTTGAAAAGACCTTCCTAATGATGTAAATTTTGTGAAGATCCAACGGTTAGATTTTCAGATATGTGTAAATCAATTCTGAAGAAAAACAGCGCCACGGCCACGTTATGGCCTGAAACGTCGTTTTGAATATATTAGCTATTTTAAAATAAATAAAAATAGCGACAAATAGTTATAAAATATCGTAAGCAATATGAAATGGAAATAAACTGAATTTGCTTGATTTATGTGATGTTTGATGGTTGAATGTGTTTGGTGTGAAAACTATATAAAGAACACAATTGGTGTTGTCGAATAATTTAACCATTGAAATAAATCGATTTGAAATTCTAAATATACGTGAATTATTTGAAAAGGCCGAGTTAATTCTCATTTCGAATAATCGACCGACGATTGAAATTCGAAGATGAAGACGATGGTCGAAGACCGGAGATCTTCACCTCGTTTGGATGGTAACCGAGGTCCTGATTGGGAGGCATCCCGAAATATGGATAATGAGTGGTGATCGTTCAGACGTACGTGTTGATCAAAGGGTTTGCGAGGTATTTAGTGCCTCCGGTTTCGTTCAGACCCAGAACGGACTTGTAAATGGACTGTGTGTCTGACATAGGATTTATTCTGTGTGGCATGCTAAGATGCAGTGATCAGGGCTTCTGTTGAAAAGCAAAGTCTTGTGGTGATGATCAAAGCACCGCCTGCGTGGCGTAGCTTTGTGTATAACGTGAATTCGCGAGCCTCACACCCCGGTAGGAACCTAAAACGGGAGGAAGGACCTCAGGGAGGGCATGCGTTTCTTTCTAGCTAGGGTGGTGTCAGTGACCTACCAGCCCTGACATTTATATACTTTTCACCTATGTGGTTGTTGCTGTTGCGAGGCGCCTCGGTTTGATCGGACGATCCGGGTCCGATAGAGTCATTCGTTGGCTCGTTTACGCCCCAAAGGGCGGGGAAACTTATTGTTCAGGCATAATAATCCACATCGGTGGACCGGCCCTGACGATTCAAGGGGCAGTTGCGGCTGTTCCTGTGGCTCGGGCTAGAGAGTCACGAATTCGGTAAGGACTATCTTTTGCCTTGGTTCATGACGGAAATCCAATTTCCAAATACGCGACTGTGCGGTTTCGATTGTATACCTATATATGGCGACATAGTGGTATGGGGCATTAATGCCGTCTATGATTGATAGTTATGATTTGAAATTGTTTTCAAAACATATAAACACTAGCAATAATATCAAATGCCTTTGTTTTATTCGTATCAAGCATATCTTGGCCGTTATAAGGTAAAAACTCTATCCTCCGGTTTGCGTTGCATTGTGTGATGGGAACTGAGTCTTATAACGGCTTCATTTTTATAAAAAGCATAGCGATGTTCAAAAGAAAGATTTGTTTTAAAGCACTGGCAATCCAATGGAGTAAACCCGTTCCACGAAAGTGGCGTGGTCCTGTGATTAGCCAATTATATATGTGTTGAGTAGATTTCTCATACCAGTCCCATGACTGACTCGTAGTTTGTTTCACTCTCAAACTCGGGTGCCCCTTTTTCTACACGGGCAGCCTTGTATTCAGGTTTAGCTGGTTCTTTCTGGATAGCTGGAGCTGAAGATGGATTCTATCATTTATTTCCTTTTATGCTGTTCAGCTCCTATTGTACATATTTTGTTTATTTCCGCTGTAGACATTTATGTATAGCTGAACTGTATTTGTACTAAGTAAGATCCTGTATACTGTGTAACTCTGATGATTACTTTTATCCAGTATATTTTGTTGTTCATTCTGGTGTATTTATTTAATTTTGTTCTGCTATTATATGTTTCTGTGTTATATTCCAAAGATAACCTTGTTTCCGTGAGAACGGGAAATCGGGTCGTCTCAACGTGGTATCAGAGCTTTGGTTAAGCTTAGTTCTGGAATATAACATGTGAACAAACTCGTCAGAAATAGAACCAGTAGTGTTCTAGGACGGGTAACTCAATACAGATAGGATCAGTAATATCCTAGTATGAGTAAAGCAGAATGAAGTTACACCTTGATAGACACATTTACATTTGAAGTATGTGTTTCTATATTTTAAAATACCTTTTCTGTGACCTGACACTTGATCTGCCATTTGCAGAAGTACTAGAAAATGAGTGTCAGAAACAGAAGGAATGCAGAACCGGATATTGAGGCCCTATTAATCAAATATCGAAATATGGGTGGAATACCGTTCTCTGGTGAAGAATCTATTATGAAGACACAAGCTTGGATTCGTTCGGCTGAGAAAATCTTCGAAGCATTAAAGCTGAGGGATGACCAGAAAAGATTACTGGCCTCCTGGGCACTCAAAGATGAAGCTTTATTCTGGTGAGATTCGGTTATACAGAATAATCCAGAAGGTGATATCACCTGGGATAGATTCAAAGTGATTTTCTTAGAAAGATTTACTCCTCCCGAAGCGACCGAGAGATTATGTGATGAATTTTCTTATCTAATACAAGGTGATATGACCATTCCCGAATATCATAAGAAATTCAACGAACTTGCTCACTTTGCTCCTCATCTAATTCAAGACCCAAAGAGGAAAAATATGAGATTTATTCATGGCCTTCAAAGGAAATACCGGAATAAAGTATTGGGGCATGTGAAGCTTCCTTTCTCAGAAATGATTTATATGGCTTATCAATACGAAGATCTAGACAAGAAAGGAATGTTGCGCGACGAAGAAGAAGTTTGTTGTAGTGACATAGCAGAATCGGAAACTGATATTCCTGAGGCAAGTACAATGTCTGAGATCAGTAAGAAGGCCAGTGCCAAGAGAAAAAGGGCCAAATCTGAGGAGAAACCAGTAACGACAACTGTATGCTCTAACTGCAACAAGCAAGGACATCTCTCGATAAGTTGCAGATCTTTAAAGAAACAAAGAAAGAGTGGATCTAAACCAAAGAAGGATTTTCAAGGAAAGCAAAGGTGCAATCAATGCGATCAGTTTGGTCATGTAAAGCAAGATTGCTGGAAGAGGAAGAAGCTTGAAGTAGTCCAAGTGAATGAAGTGGCAGAAACTTCTGAGCCCTCAGCTATTCAGGAAAGGCCAGATGTTTTAGAAGGCACGCTAACTGTCAAAGACATCCCAGTTAAAGTACTGTTTGACACAGGCGCGTCACGAAGCTTCATTGCAAAGGAGGCAGCTAGGAAACTGGATTTGAATTTGAAAAAGCTTAAGGAACCAATGACTGTCCAGAATCCGGTTGGGGGTTCCATTGATCTCAGTTGGATTTGTGGAGTGCCGGTTTCTTTCTCTCGTTATCGGTTTCCTACCATCGCAGTCGTCATGAATTTCAAAGAGTTTGATCTTATCTTGGGGTTAGACTGGTTGACCAAATATGAAGCTGAAGTTAAATGCGCCGACAGAGTCGTAAAGGCGAGGATTAAATCAGGTGATTATATAACCATTCCCTGTGAAGGTCAGAATGCTAATAGAAAAGACTTCTGGGCAGCTTTGGATGTTTCTCCAGCCCAAATTGAAAATGTCCCTGAAATCACTGAGAATATTCCTGACCTCATCAAAGATATTCCTGTCGTCAAGAATTATGCGGATGTGTTCGAGGAAGTTGTTCGCTTACCTCCGCAGAGAGAAATAGATTTCAAGATTGCTTTAGTTCCCAATGCTAGGCCAGTAGTTCACGCTATTCGAAGAATGTCCTTGAAAGAGAAGGAGGAATTAGACAATCAAACACGACAGCTAGTATGGAAGGGTCTGATCAGGCCTAGTTTCTCTGATTGGGGTGCAGCAGTAGTGTTTGTCCCAAAATCTGATGGTACTCTACGTCTATGTGTGGATTATCGTGATTTGAACAAGCAGACTATAAAGAACAAATATCCATTGCCGCGAATTGATGATTTATTGGATCGATTAAACGGAGCACAAGTATTTTCAAGAATGGACCTAGCTACAGGATTCCATCAACTTCGAATTGCCGAAGAGTGTGTTCCAATGACAGCGTTCAGAGGCCCCGACTTATTCTACGAGTGGTTAGTAATGCCGTTCGGATTATGTAACGCTCCAGCTTATTTCGTCGATCTAATGAACAGAGTATTCAGAGGAGTATTGAACAAATTTGTTCTGGTTTTTATTGATGATATTCTAATCTTCTCTAAATCAAAGGCCGAACATGAAAAGCATCTGGAACAAGTGTTAGAAATTCTCAGACGGAATGTATTAAAAGCCAAGTTTTCCAAGTGTATCTTCTGGCAAGATGAAGTGAAATTTCTGGGCCATGTAGTATCGAAAGATGGAATCGCTGTGGATCCAAGTAAAATCACGGCTATTCAAAGTTGGAAACAGCCCAGCACTCCCACTGAAGTCCGCAGTTTTCTCGGATTGGCTAGCTATTACCGAAAGTTCGTTAAAGACTTTTCGAAGATATCTGGTCACTTAACGAAGCTTACAAAGAAGCATTCTAAATTCAAATGGACTCAAGAGAGTGAGGAGGCTTTCGAAGAGCTAAAGTTAAGATTAACGACAGCTCCAGTGTTAACCATCATCGATGGCAACCAAGATTTAAAAGTCTGGACTGATGCTTCTAGAGAAGGCCTTGGCGCAGTGTTAATGCAAAGAGGTCAAGTAATTGCTTATGCTAGCCGTCAACTGAAGCCACACGAGAAAAACTATGTAACTCATGATCTTGAGTTATTGGCTATCATATTTTCTTTGAAAATCTGGAGACACTATCTTCTGGGCGAGAGGTTTGAACTGTTTACAGATCACCAGTCGTTAAAGTATCTGTTCACTCAGAAGGACTTGAACCTGAGGCAGCAACGTTGGCTGGAGTTTCTTGCAGCATATGACTTTGAAATTATATATACTCCAGGGAAAGCCAATGTCGTGGCCGATGCGCTGAGTCGAAAGAACGTAATGATCGCCAGCTTTATTATCACAACTTCCTTGATTGACAAAATATCTATTCTTCAGAAGGAGGATAACTTTATTAAAGATATGATCAAAAGGATTCAGAAAGGCGAACCCTCGTGTTTTCAAATAGATAACGACGAGACCTTGAGGTTAAAAGGAAGGATTTGTGTTCCTGACGTTCCTGAGCTAAAAAGGGAAGTGTTAGACGAGTGTCACAAGTCCAAGCTGAGTATCCATCCTGGTGTGGCCAAAATGTATAACGATCTCAAAAGAACTTTCTGGTGGAAGGCTATGAAAAGAGACGTTTCGATATATGTTAGTCGATGCCCTACTTGCCAGCTAGTTAAAAGCGACCAACAGAAATTGGCTGGACTATTGCAACCACTAGAAGTTCCTGGCTGGAAGTGGGAACATATTTCTATGGATTTCATTGATGGTCTGCCCAGGACCAGAAAAGGAAATGACAGTATTTGGGTGATCGTAGATCGTTTCACGAAGACCGCCCATTTTATACCTGTCAGATCAAACAGAACTGCTCAGAGTCTGGCGCAGATATACTTCAGGGAAATAGTTAGACTACATGGAGTGCCGCTCAGCATAGTAAGTGATAGAGATACGATATTCACTAGTAAATTCTGGGAGGCATTTCAAGTCGAACTGGGAACGAAGTTAAACATGAGCACCGCTTATCATCCTCAGACAGACGGTCAGACTGAGAGGGTGAATCGCATTTTAGAAGATCTATTGCGGGCTTGTATTCTAGATTTCGGTGGATCATGGGAAGACCATCTGCATTTGGCTGAATTCTCTTATAACAACAGCTACCAGGCGAGTCTGACAATGTCGCCATTCGAAGCATTGTACGGTAGACCGTGCCGATCTCCTGCTTGTTGGGTCGAGCCTGGGAATAGACTTGTGTTGGGTCCCGATATGATTCGAGAAGCTGCTGACAAAGTCGATTTTATTAAAAAGCGATTACTCGCCGCTCAAAGCCGACAAAAGAGCTATGCCGATAAAAGAAGAAGAGATATATCCTTCGAAGTGGGCGACTATGTATATTTGAAAGTATCGCCGATGAGAGGAGTTATCCGGTTCGGTAAAACTGGAAAGTTAGCGCCTAAATTTATTGGTCCGTTTCCTATTCTGGAACGGATTGGAACTCTCGCATATAAAGTTAAATTGCCAGACTGGTTGCCTGGAGTTCATGATGTATTTCATATATCTCAACTTCGAAAGCACGTTCATGATCCAGACTTGATCGTGGAAGAAGCAGCTCAGCAGGATATTGAAATAACTCCAGAATTAGCTGTGAGGCGAGAGCCGCTAAAGATTATCGGCAAAGAAACCAAAGAGCTGAGAAACAAGAAAGTTCACTTAGTCAAAGTGCAATGGAGTGGAGATCCGCGAGATTGTACTTGGGAAACTGAGGAGAGCATTCAGAAAGCTTATCCTAGATGCCGAGTAGATATCTCTGTTTGACTCTGGTGCAAGGTACATTTACCCTACTTTGCATTACCATTTAATTCTCTATTCTGTTGCTATTTTCTTCCCATGGATGTGCATTATTTATTCTAAACTCTGAATATTTAAAACAAATTGGTTGTTGTATTTTGGGATTGTAGATTTATCAAACCACTTTCGACTTTATTCCTTTTCGGGGACGAAAAGTTTTAAGTGGGGGAGATTGTAACGACCCAGAAAATCTGAACCAATTTAAAATTTTTAAATTGGCTAAAATAATGGATTTTAAATATTTAAAATAAATATTTTAGATAATGGCAATGAAAACTGAGTTTGAATCGACATTTGAAAACGAATATAATTAATTATAATTATATATAGAATTGAAAATGGCGCGGTAGTTCGATAATTCGATTTCAAACTTCAATTGAATATACCGGGTGCAAAACAATCCGGATTTTAGTGAGACCAAAAACATTAGTATCTAATTGATGATATCCTTCTAACGAATCTAACCAATCGAAATTTGATAGCGGGAATCAAAAGATATGTCCAGTTGAAAATTCTGAATAGTCGCTATGGAATTCAGGCCCTTAAAAATGGACATTTTGCATACGACCTCGGATTTCGACGAAACCACTTTTGTTAGATCCGCAGTGTCAAGTTATTGCTAGGTTTCAAATTTCATAATTTTTCGAACCAATATGTGAGCGTGGCAAAGGAAAACGCGTTTGACCAGTTTCAGTTGATTTTAATCGACTGGAAATTGGCCATTTTGCAAACGGTCTCAGAATTCGACGAAACTAGTTTTGTTAGGACCGTATCGTCAATACGAAGCTAGAAAATATTTTTTTGGAATTTTTCTAGTTAGTATGTGGCCCCGGTAATTTGAAATGTGCGTTTAAAATTCAATATAATGATTTAAATGAAAATTCAAAAAGAAACTGATTGTAACGATCAAATCAGCTTGCGATACATATCCCATTGTGTTCGGAATGGGGGTGAAACGCTATGGACGACAGGCGGTGGGCTTCGTTTCGAGGTCGTGTGTAAAAGTCAACTTTTTGAATAATTAAATAATAAAAAAAAAATATAATAATTTAATTCCCTTCCCTCCTTATCTCCCGCTTGGCCCCCCCTTTCATTTCGATTCAGACGAAAGGAAAAGAAAAAAAAAAAAAAAAAGAAGAACCCTAAGCCGATCGACGAAGACCCGAAGCCCCCCCCAGTTCGCAACCGCCGACGCCTTCTTCGATTCCCCCCCTTTTTCTTTTTCTTCGCAGGTAATTGTTTACATTTTATTTTATTTTCATCTTTGAATTTCGATTATATAAAATATTAAAAACTGATTTGTTTTAAGAAAAAAAAACTGTTTTTATAAAAGTAAAAACAGATTTTTTTATAAAAGTAAAAACTGAAATGTTTTAAAGATTAAAACTGTTTTGTTTTAAAAAGTATAAAAACTGAATATTTTTAAAAGTAGTTTAAAACTGAATAAATTTAAAAGAAAAACTGTTTTGAAAAGAAAATAAAAACTGCATTTTGTAAAGAAAATAAAAACTGCATTTTCTATAAAGAATTTTAAAACAGAATTTTTAAAGAATTTTAAAACAGAATTTTTAAAGATTTTAAAAACAGAAATTTTTAAAAGATTTTAAAAACAGAATTTTTTTTGAAAAAAATATAGAAAACTGAAATTTTTGGAAAAGTTAGAAACTGTTTTAAAATATAAAGAAATAAAACTGAATTTTATAAAGTATAAAAACTGATTTTGTTTTTAAAATAAAATCTGATTTTGTTTTTAAAGAAAGAAAAAAAACAAGGAAAAACTGATTTTAAAAGTCAAAATAAAAATCATATTTTTATATGTTGAAAGTCAAAGTAAAAATCATATTTTTATATGTTGAAAGCAAAGGTAAAAATCATATTTTTATATGTTGAGAGTCGAAGTAAAAATTCGATTTTTATATATTGAATAGCATAGTAAAAATTCTATTTTTACCTGTGTAGAGAATACGGGCGAAAGTGACAAAAGGCGAAGATTTCTATTAGGAAGAGTCGTGCAGTTGGATAGCTATTGGTGAGATTTCTGATTTAAAAATTTATATATATATGTGTGAAGTAAAAGTGAATTGCTATATATAAAAATATATATATATATATATATATATATATATATATATATACGCCCCCTCGTCCACAAACCATGGACGATATTTATTGGTTGGAATTGTTGTGGAAATTTGATTGATAGCGAATGATTGTTTGGGATTGTTTGTGATTGTTATTGGTTGATTGTGGTTGAAAAATACCCATTTGTGGTTGTGAAATATTTGGTTGAAACCACATAGGATTAGTTTGTGGAATTGAAATAAATATATATACATGCCGCCTGCGTGCGAACTAGATGCATGTTTCCCATTGTCAAAAACCGCGAGGTTTTAAGGTAGAGCGAGGAGCCGTACTAGGGACGGTGCCGGTGTAACTACCCTGCCGTTATGCTGCCGAAATTTTGAATAATATTTGTGTGTTTGAATTATTTTCATATGCTTAAACTATATTTATTCCTTATATAGAAAACATTCATGTGTTGAATTGATATTCATTCGTTGTTTAGAAATTCATGTGTTGAATGGTATTCATATTTTGAAATAAATTGTTCGATAATAAAAATCACATTTTTATCGATATCTAAAAAACTATAGAAAACATTCATGTGTTGAATTGATATTCATTCGTTGTTTAGAAATTCATGTGTTGAATGGTATTCATATTTTGAAATAAATTGTTCGATAATAAAAATCACATTTTTATCGATATCTAAAAAACTATAGAAAACATTCATGTGTTGAATTGATATTCATTCGTTGTTTAGAAATTCATGTGTTGAATGGTATTCATATTTTGAAATAAATTGTTCGATAATAAAAATCACATTTTTATCTATATATAGAAACTATAGAAAACATTCATGTGTTGAATTGATATTCATTCGTTGTTTAGAAATTCATGTGTTGAATGGTATTCATATTTTGAAATAAATTGTTTGATGATAAAAATCCTATTTTTATCACTTATATGAACGATATAGAAAAATAGTGTCTTTGAAATGAATTGTTTTACAATAAAAATCACATTTTTATTGTATGCATAAATCGTTAAAATGTGAAGTGTTAAAAATAACCACTTGTTCAAAATAAACATATATGAGTTGAAATATTCATTAATTAGCTAATGAAATGATTTGCACCTATTTATGTAACATTAGAATGAATGGTGTTTTTAAACCAAATAGAAATCAAATATGAAGTTGAATAGAAAATGAAAAATGATATGAACAGTATATATATGTACATGCATATTCATTGAACAGGTTATAGCAAAGGGGCTAGAGAAGAGGAATAAAATTTGTGCCCGACAAATAGGTACACATTTACTGATTTGTTTGGGTGATGATTTTGAGCCTGTTGGCTTGCCGCTTGGCTTTTTCTTTTTCTTTTTGAGATCAGAAGGACCGGGACGCTATTTGCGATTTCCCGACGCTCCCGGTACAGGGGAGGTTATGGCGAAATTTTTCCAAAATTTAAGGAGTTAGAAAAATTTATGAAGTTAAAACGATATTGAAATCGTTGAATGAACTATATTTATATAACTATATAAATAAAAATAAAATTAAAACGAAACGAAGCCGTGCAATTCGTATTTCGAAACCGTAATTTCAAACGACTAGTACGGGAAATCCGACCATTGGATTTTCCCGAAACCTCAACCGTCGGGTTCGCCTTGGAATAATCTTTCCAACGGCACCAACCTTGTAAAAATCCAACGGTTGGATTGTCTGGAATGTTTAATTCAAATCTGAAGAAAAACAGCGCCAGAAACGATTATATTTATTTATATATATAAATAAAATTATATTTAATCGAATAACGACGCTGCAGTTCGTATTTTGAAATCGAAATTTCAAACGATTGTACCGGGAGATCCGACCGTCGGATTTTCCCGAAACTGGAACCGTTGGATTCGTTTTGAAAAGACCTTCCTAATGATGTAAATTTTGTGAAGATCCAACGGTTAGATTTTCAGATATGTGTAAATCAATTCTGAAGAAAAACAGCGCCACGGCCACGTTATGGCCTGAAACGTCGTTTTGAATATATTAGCTATTTTAAAATAAATAAAAATAGCGACAAATAGTTATAAAATATCGTAAGCAATATGAAATGGAAATAAACTGAATTTGCTTGATTTATGTGATGTTTGATGGTTGAATGTGTTTGGTGTGAAAACTATATAAAGAACACAATTGGTGTTGTCGAATAATTTAACCATTGAAATAAATCGATTTGAAATTCTAAATATACGTGAATTATTTGAAAAGGCCGAGTTAATTCTCATTTCGAATAATCGACCGACGATTGAAATTCGAAGATGAAGACGATGGTCGAAGACCGGAGATCTTCACCTCGTTTGGATGGTAACCGAGGTCCTGATTGGGAGGCATCCCGAAATATGGATAATGAGTGGTGATCGTTCAGACGTACGTGTTGATCAAAGGGTTTGCGAGGTATTTAGTGCCTCCGGTTTCGTTCAGACCCAGAACGGACTTGTAAATGGACTGTGTGTCTGACATAGGATTTATTCTGTGTGGCATGCTAAGATGCAGTGATCAGGGCTTCTGTTGAAAAGCAAAGTCTTGTGGTGATGATCAAAGCACCGCCTGCGTGGCGTAGCTTTGTGTATAACGTGAATTCGCGAGCCTCACACCCCGGTAGGAACCTAAAACGGGAGGAAGGACCTCAGGGAGGGCATGCGTTTCTTTCTAGCTAGGGTGGTGTCAGTGACCTACCAGCCCTGACATTTATATACTTTTCACCTATGTGGTTGTTGCTGTTGCGAGGCGCCTCGGTTTGATCGGACGATCCGGGTCCGATAGAGTCATTCGTTGGCTCGTTTACGCCCCAAAGGGCGGGGAAACGTATTGTTCAGGCATAATAATCCACATCGGTGGACCGGCCCTGACGATTCAAGGGGCAGTTGCGGCTGTTCCTGTGGCTCGGGCTAGAGAGTCACGAATTCGGTAAGGACTATCTTTTGCCTTGGTTCATGACGGAAATCCAATTTCCAAATACGCGACTGTGCGGTTTCGATTGTATACCTATATATGGCGACATAGTGGTATGGGGCATTAATGCCGTCTATGATTGATAGTTATGATTTGAAATTGTTTTCAAAACATATAAACACTAGCAATAATATCAAATGCCTTTGTTTTATTCGTATCAAGCATATCTTGGCCGTTATAAGGTAAAAACTCTATCCTCCGGTTTGCGTTGCATTGTGTGATGGGAACTGAGTCTTATAACGGCTTCATTTTTATAAAAAGCATAGCGATGTTCAAAAGAAAGATTTGTTTTAAAGCACTGGCAATCTAATGGAGTAAACCCGTTCCACGAAAGTGGCGTGGTCCTGTGATTAGCCAATTATATATGTGTTGAGTAGATTTCTCATACCAGTCCCATGACTGACTCGTAGTTTGTTTCACTCTCAAACTCGGGTGCCCCTTTTTCTACACGGGCAGCCTTGTATTCAGGTTTAGCTGGTTCTTTCTGGATAGCTGGAGCTGAAGATGGATTCTATCATTTATTTCCTTTTATGCTGTTCAGCTCCTATTGTACATATTTTGTTTATTTCCGCTGTAGACATTTATGTATAGCTGAACTGTATTTGTACTAAGTAAGATCCTGTATACTGTGTAACTCTGATGATTACTTTTATCCAGTATATTTTGTTGTTCATTCTGGTGTATTTATTTAATTTTGTTCTGCTATTATATGTTTCTGTGTTATATTCCAAAGATAACCTTGTTTCCGTGAGAACGGGAAATCGGGTCGTCTCAATAAGTAAAAAGAGCAATTTGACAATGGAATCAAAATCACCTTTTTATGTAATTTAAAAAGATGGAAATTTTCACTGTAATGATTAATCACATTCTTGTGTTAGAAATGTAAATATTAGAAAATCACATATTTATGTTAAAAAGGGAATTCACTAAAATATTCAAGTTACAATGGAATTGTGTTAACATAAGAATGAATCATTAAAGTATATAAGGAAGAATGGAATTTTGTTAACATAAGAATTTGCATTTTTAATGTAAATGAAATATAAGTCATAAATAAAAAGGGATTCAATTAAAAAGATTCTATCTTTACTGTCAATATGCTAAGATAAGAAGATTAGATTCAGAATTAGACATTTTGAAAGGTTTATTGTTATTAATATAATAATTGAGAAAGTCCCAAGTTTTATTAAGATTTGAACAGGTAAGTTATAGTATTTGAAATCAAGTTATTTTGGAAATATGGAATATTCCAAAATTAAGATATTTTGAAATGGGAAACAGTTTAAAATAATATTTTTAGTAGAACAATTATAATGATTAATTAAAATTGTACTTGGACACAAGGTTAGGTGTAACACCCCGAATTTCAATTAACACTAATGGTTAGTAATTAAAGTATAATTAATCTCAGATGTAAGAATCAGGGGAAACGGGCTGCGTCATTGCGTTCGTCTCGGAAAAATACGCGAAATAGAGTCCGAGTTTGCGTAAAACGGGTACCGTATGAAAGAGATATGGACGAACGAAGTTAGGCAGAAAAACCGAAAACAAGCAAGAATGCACTGGCGCACTTGTGAAGTGCGCCAACACAAAAATGCACTGGCGCACTTGTGAAGTGCGCCAACACATTTTTACAC
Source organism: Allium sativum (assembly GCA_030737875.1). Taxonomy (NCBI): domain Eukaryota; kingdom Viridiplantae; phylum Streptophyta; class Magnoliopsida; order Asparagales; family Amaryllidaceae; genus Allium; species Allium sativum. The sequence goes on along the minus strand of CM060915.1, from coordinate 884,296,532 downwards.
TGGCGCACTTGGGAAGTGCGCCCATGTCGGGACAGGAAACCTGCACAGTTTCTAGAGAGTTCTGTGGTTGGGTGCACCAGTTTGGGGTTTCGGCTTGGTCTTAGGGCTGGTTTCTGGAAGGTTTCGAAATCTAAGGGTCCTAATCTAATTTAGGGTTAATCTAATGGCCTAAAACACTTGCCTAATCCTATAAATAAGACCCTAAGCTAGCCCTAAATGGTCATAATCCTATCTCCTAACTAAACTATGCCAAAATTTTCTATGATCATGGCCTCCACTCAAAACCCTAGCCTCCATCCTATTTCTAAACTATTTCTATGAAGGCTTTCATGTGCATACAAGCATCTTTGAGTTGTATGAGTGATCATTGGCTTGCATTCATCATCAAGTTGCAAGCTTTATGTTCAAGGCTAGAGTTTTTGGGTGATTTGTGGCAAGGGTTTGCTTATTGGAGTTTAGTGGTGAGTTTCTATAGACTTAACAATCAATTGTTAAATTGATTATGATAGGATATGATAAGATATGGCTATGTTTGTGGAATCAATGTGTTTATGCAAGTTTAGTATAGTGTATGTTGTGTGCTATATGCAAGTTTAATGCTATGTTTTATGATGCAAAACACTATGTTGAACATTGATTCATATGTAACATGTTATGCAAGCTATATGGGAGATTATATGCAAGTCTATATGTAACATGTTATGCAAGTTATGTATTTGGTTTTATGCATGCTAAGTATTTGGTTTTATGCATGCTATGTATGTGGTTTTATGCATGCTAAGTATTTGGTTTTATGCATGCTAAGTGTTTGGTTTTATGCAAGTTTGTCTCTTTTTATGATATGCATAATATATGCAAGTTTGTCTCTAAGTATGGCATGTTATGCAAGTTCATATGCAAGTTATGATACATATTCATATGCAAGTTATGATGCAAGTTCATATGCAAGTTATGATACATATTCGTATGCAAGTTATGATGCAAGTTCATATGCAAGTTATGATACATATTCATATGCAAGTTATGATGCAAGTTCATATGCAAGTTATGATACATGTTCATATGCAAGTTATGATGCAAGTTCATATGCAAGTTATGATACATGTTCATATGCAAGTTATGATGCAAGTTCATATGCAAGTTATGATGCAAGTTCATATGCAAGTTTATGTGCAAGTTCATATGCAAGTTGTCTCTTTTATGATATGCATAATGCAAGTTTGGGTTAAATACTAGTTGGGTTTAATGTATGTTCATATATGCAAGTTGACACCTTTTGAACCCATGATAAAGTTACATGCTATGTTGGCTAAACCCATGACCTTTGTGATGAATCTTCCCTTTATTATGTCGTGTTATGAGAACGAACTACGTGGGGAACGATGGGGTTAATATGCATGTTAATAAAATGATGTGAAATGGGTATGATTAATCATACCACAAATTAAATTGACGTAATTGGGAATTTACCTATTAAGTTAGGTCTACCCATATTATGGAGTTGGGAATTTACCTATTAAGTTAGGTCTACCCATACTATGGAATTGGGAATTTACCTATTGAGTTAGGTCTACCCATATTCTTAAAAATGTGTAATTAATTAGGCATAATTAATTCAAATTATGGGGGTGATTAATTAGGTGTAATTAATCAACTAAGACACGAGGTTGGACCCTTTTGTAGCGGAAGTCTGCCCGGAACCGACCGGCCATCCAGCAGCTACAAATGATTGGCCCAATGTGAGAGGTCTTAGTCATAAATTAAATACGTGATTAAAGTAAAGACACGAGGTTAGACCTTTTTATGACAGAAGTCTGCCCGGAACCAACCGGCATATCCAGCAGTCATAAAAGATGGTCTAATGTGAGAGGTCTTTATGAGGTCATGATCTTAATTAATTAAGAAACACTTAACCATATTAGCATGTAGAGGGACATGAGGGGTTAAGTGGGTGCCTTGGGTGGCATGTGGAAATCTAGTGGGTTGCCTTGGGTGGCAATAGAAAATACGATTAGAATACTTAACCAAAGAGGAACATGTAATTAAATATGGGTAAAGGGTTAAGTAAGTGCTTTGGGTGGCATGTGGAAATCTAGTGGGTGCCTTAAGTGGCAATTGAAATATGATTAGATGACTTAACCAAACCTTAACATGTAGGTGGGCATGATTATAAAAGGGGTTAAGTGGGATACACTAGATAAAATAACAAGCTTAGGTGGTAGCTTGTGGGGGCCTATTTCAACCAATATCCCAAACGTATCTTACTGGGCTCGACTCTAGTCGAGTGACGGGACACGCATATTGGGCTTGACTATAAGAGGCCAAAACAGGGTAGCGGTGGCAACGCGAGTCCAACGGGTTTCATCTGCGTGTGTGGACCCGGGATGGTAGGTAAGACGTTGTCGCATCGTGTAGATATAACCCGTGCACCATTTGTTGTATCGGGCTAGCCACTTTGGGGAGTGATACACCCCATTGTGGGGCCAACACGGATATCTACGGTAGGGAGCCGATCGCTTGGGAGTAGTGGGTACACCTAGTAAAGATAGGGGCAGACGGCACCTATGTAGGGGTACACGAACCTACTGGGTAAAATTACTAAGTACACTTAGTGGGATCAACCTTTAAGTAGGAATTATCCTTGGGTAGGTAGAACTGGTGTGGTGCAGTGTAGGAATTACCCTTGGGTGGGTAGATCTGGGGTGGTGTAATCTAGTAATTATCCTTGGGTGGATAAATGCGTCTTTTCGGTTATCTTAGTACATCCTGTGTTTAGTTGGCTACTTAGTGTAGTCATTAACCCCAGAGGTACCGTACCTTGTTTATATCATACCCTAATTACTTTAATGATTGTATTGTTAGGGTTATAGGACTCACTCAGACTTATGTCTGACCCCGTTGTTTCTTTATTTTTTTCCCAACCCTCAGGTTTTCAGAGTGGGCCTAGCACTAGTGGGCTTTGATCAGACTGCTTTATCTATCTTTTGGAGCTTGGACCGTGGATGTAAAGCTCAGTTTATCTTTTCTATTATGGCTATTAGGTTATGTAGTGGGATTATGTACTTTCGTTTTATCAGGATGGATATTATGTACTTGACTCTTATTTATGGTTTTGGTGTAACCAAATGAAACACCCCACCTCCGTTAGGGTCACTCTCAAAGGGAATGCCCTAATTTTGGTGGAGGTTTATAAGTACAAGTCACAGATATACAAGACAGATATAAGAACACATATTTGTAAACAGCGGAAGAACAACAAATTTTATTTCATAAAGTCAAATACGTGTTACAAAACATCACCATAATTGTCTTACATCCTTCCCAAAAACATAACATAACATTTTTCATCATCTGTCTTGAGTACATTATTTAAAGAAGCATAAATAAAACATAGATAAACTGCAAAAGCCCCTTAGTGGAGTGTCCAAAGCCATAGTTCAAAACAGGAAAGTCCAAGCAATACATTTCTCTTCTTCAAGCTGGATGTTGAGGTTGGTCAAGCTGCTTTGTTCCCTCCCTGAGGACCTGGGGGGGAAACGGAAGAAAGAAGACGAAAGAAAAGCAGAGTCAGACATAAAGCCTGAGTAAGTCTAGTACTACTTTGTCTATGAATAAAGAACTGGGTATGATAAGTAAAACAGGAAGTGGGCAACATTATAAACTTGGTTAAGTTATCTAGGGTCGAATATACTATCGTACCCCATGTTAATCTCTGAACCCATATAAACTAGTTTCCAATTTGCACCCCATAATCAGGGTAGTGTGATCCATTCTACGATGACCGGCTCCTACTCGCATAGTTACCTGTGTCTTACGGCCCCCGATGTCTGTAGTTACCTATGCTGGTCCCACCATGGGGTGTATCAAGTCCCATAGTGGCAACCCGACACAACCTTAGAGTGCAAAGGTATGCTACTGGTGTCCAGTGCTTTATTTTTCTGCGCCGGAGTGCGTGCACGCCCGCACACCGTTAGAACCTACACTGCTACACCACCGCCGTCGATTTGACCTCTTACAATCAGCCCAGTAATCGTGCTCCACCCTGCCTAGTTTCAGGGTATCCTGATACACCTTTTAGGGTTACTGCTGAAAAGGGTCCCCCGTTACTAGGTTTTCTATCTCTAGCCAACATGCTAAGTTGGTTAAGTGTTTCCTAACCTAACCCCACCAGTCCGTTTAGTTTAGCATGTTTCATTTTGATTAAGTCTTTAGTTCACTTAATCCTAACAATCCTGACTCAGCCTTAATTGTCTTATTAAGGCCCTGACCTCTCACATTAGACAGTTATTGCTGTGGCTGCCTGTTGCCGGTTGGTTCCGGGCAGTCTTACGCCACAACTCAGTCTAACCTCGGGTCCTTGCTGGGCTCCATGTTTAACCTCCCACATTGGATAGGTATTGTTGTGACTACTGGACAGCCGGGCGGTTCCGGGCAGGTTTACATCACAACTCAATCCAACCTCGGGTTAAACACATCGTCTTTTCTACATTTACATATTTTGTCATTCTTCTTTATTTATATGTAAATATTTGCGGCCCATTATTAAGTTCATGGTGTAAAGGTTACACCAATCATGGGCCCAACCCATACTTGAATTTGGGCCCTTCTATTTTATATTTTCATTCATTAATTAATTTTAACCCAACGTTATTTTCCCCCGTTTTACACGTTCGTTCATATATATTGGGCTTAGCCTTTTAAAGCCCAATTTAGCCATGCGAAAAGGGGAGGCTTATGGCGTATACACAAAGAGGGGAAAGTGAGCGCATGAACTTGCATATGACGTTGGAAAATACATAATAGAAATTGGTGTACTTGCATAGTGGTGACATGTATTTTGGTCATAAAACATAGGTGACATAAATCAAGGCATGTAAACTTGCGTAGGTTTAACTACAACATGAACCTATATTCTTATTTAGGCATAATGTCAAACATAAGCATGGCCTAAATATTTCTAGCATAAACATGGCATATTGTCAAACATAAGCATGGCATAAAATACTTCTTGCATAGGCATGACATATGGTCAAGCATAAGCATGGCATAAATACTTCTAGCATGAACATAGCATAATTCAACTTAATCATGGTTTAAGCCTAATCACATAACGATGGTATAAACATACTTATGCATAAATATTCCTAAACATGGTGTTTGCTTTAAAACTTGCAAAAAGAGGATTTTTGAGTCCAACCTAGCCATGTCTCACATATGTCACTATATAATTCTTTTAAACAAGATAGACTTAATCATAGATTTCAATTATGCCAAATATACTTCATAGCCTAGCCATATTCATAAGTTTGCAAAAGCATGACTTAATACATGGATTATGGTGTCAAAATTCCACATAGTTTCATATGAACTATAATAACCAATCTTGTTTCAATTACTTGCAAAACGATTTATGCACAAAAATATACATCATAATGGCATAATAACAAAGCCCCAAACTTGCATGAATTTCAATTAACTACATACATGTAGCTTCAACATAGATTACACAATTTGCGCAATATTCCAAACGTATATTTGCATAGAACTACCGCATGTAGTCCTTTATAATGAATAACATAATTTTGCACAAATATGAATTACTTCCATTGCCACAATTCAAGCATACACATCAACACAGTTGTTTATTATACCAAAGTAATACTCTACTTACAATGGTTTGATGAATTCTCTAGTTTAGGGATTGAAGACGCAAATTCCTTTGTTGAATTGATTAGCTTTAGGTTGCTTGAATTGCTTTAGGCTTAGAACTTTCTTCCTATTCCTCTCTTTAGTTGGCGGCTATTCTTTGTCGTTCCTCAGCAACATGGCGGCTATAATCTTAATTTTGAATGAATAGATTAGGGTTTAGTCTAGGGTTGTTTATATAGAGGTTAGGAATTGATTAGGACCATTGATGTTGCTAGGTTAGATCATAGCCATTCATTAGGAAGAGAGACCAATAAAAACCCGCCACCTAGCCCTAATGACAAAGCAGACCACAGAAATTCGACCAAACACAGACCTGGCCAGCCAGGTTGACTGGGCTCGACCAGGTCGACACCCCTGTCGACAGGGCTGTCGACAGCCCTGTCGACATGGGTAGCCCAGGTCGACAGCCCAGTCGACCTGGGTGGCTAGGCGGGTGTTTTATCCGCCTGGCCCATTGGGCCCCATTTCAAATTATTATTTTATTCTGTTTGAATTTTAAACTTAACTCAAAACTTCCGAAGGCCATATCTTCTTCATACAGACTCCGTTTTTCGAAAACTCGGACTCTATTTCGCGTATTTTTCCGAGACGAACGCAATGGCGTATCTCGTTTCCCTTAGTTCTTTGATTTGAATTTGATTATACTTTAATTCATGAATTTCACAGTTATAGAATTTTCGGGGTGTTACATTCTCCCCCACTTAAAAGGATTTCGTCCCCGAAATCTTCAAGTTAGGAGGAATGTAAATCCTAACATCCAATCATCCATCTACTCATCCATCAAACACGAGCATCCATTGTCCTTAAAAGATTTCTAATGCTTCATGATCATATGCAAAGTGTGTGTACATGTACTTATCTAATGCAAAATCAGGCGGTCTACTGATTCAGTTGACCTCCTTAATGCGAATTATGTAAGTGCCATGAATCCATTATGTATGCAAATTTTCCTATTCATGATTCTACATGAGTGCACAATCATTTAATACAAATGCAGCATCCACATGTCAACACATTAAAGTTCAACCACATACGAATACAAACATATATGCATATGCAATATGAAGTGACTGAGCCGATCTAAAACCTAGATTGTGTGTGTATATGCAACCACGAGCAACCACTAGCAATCACTTGCAACCACTTGCAACCATTCATACATAACATGTTTCAATTACATGTTTCCATCCAAAAGGTTTCTACCTAAAAGATAAGGTCGAGGAAATATTCCTAAAAAAAGATAGATAAAAGCGCAACTTAAGGAAAAGAAAGATCAAGGATGTACCCTCGAACAGAAAAGGGTAGGCAGTACGGATTCTATCTTCAGTCTCCCAAGTCGCGTCTCCCTCGGCGTCGCTCCACTGAACTTTGACGAGCTTGACTTCGCGGTTGCGTAGCTTCTTCACTTCCGTTCCTAAGATGCGGGTTGGAACTCTCCTTATGGTTGCTTCGCGTTCCACTTCGGCCTCTTCTAGGACATTTGGCTCTACCACTTCAGCAGACTCATGTAGACATTTTCGGAGATGTGAAACGTGAAAAACGTTGTGGACTCCAGCCAACTTCTCGGGTAGCTCTAATCTATAGGCCATTTTCCCAATCTTCTCGATGATAGGGAATGGCCCTACGAACCTTGGTGCTAGCTTCCCTGTGGTTCCAAAACGAACAATGTTCCTTAGCGGTGATACCTTGAGAAAAACTCTGTCTCCAACTTCAAATTCAAGGTCGGTCCTCCTCTTGTCGGCATAGGACTTTTGTCTGTCTTGGGCCGTCTTCATCCTTCTTCGTATTAAGTCTACTTTCTCTGAGGTCTCTCGGATCATGTCTGGTCCAAGTATGAGCTTATCCGTGGACTCCCACCAACAAGTGGGCGATCGGCACGGTCTTCCGTATAAAGCTTCGAAGGGCGCCATTCCGATGGTTGCTTGATAGCTGTTGTTGTAGGCAAACTCCACCAAAGGAAGGTGGTCTTCCCATGTCCCTCCGAAGTCAAGGACGCATAGCCTTAAGAGGTCTTCCAAAACTCTGTTTACTCTCTCTGTTTGGCCGTCAGTTTGGGGATGATAGGCTGTGCTCAAGCATAACTGCGTTCCTACTGCTTCTTGCAGACTCCGCCAAAACTCGCTGGTGAAGATGGGGTCTCGGTCACTAACGATGCTAGATGGTATTCCATGGAGTCGCACGATTTCCTTGAGGTAAAGTGATGCTAGGGATGAGGCAGTTCTCTTACTTTTTACAGGTAAAAAGTGGGCGCTTTTAGTAAGCCTATCCACTATTACCCAAATACTAGTGTTGCCTCTCCTAGACCTAGGCAGCCCATCGATGAAGTCCATTGAGATGCTATCCCACTTCCACTGCGGGACCTCCAGAGGATGTAGCAGTCCGCCAGGCTTTTTCTGTTCCGGCTTAACCTGTTGGCACACCATACACTTAGAAACGAATTCTGCCACGTCCTTTTTCATGCCGTTCCAGAAGAAAGTCCTTTTTATGTCTTTGTACATTTTATCTCCGCCTGGGTGTATCGTCATCTTGGAGTGATGTGCTTCCTCGAGAACCTTCTTTGTTAAATCGTTTGTCTGTGGGACGCATAGTCTTCCATCTCGCCTTAGTACACCCTTATCGTCAATGGAGTATCTGTTGAGGTGACTTGAAGTCTCACCCCTAATTAGCCTATCAATTATTTCCACAAGCTGAGGGTCTTCGCGTTGTGCTGTCCCTACCGAATCCACTAAAGTTGGGCGCACTTCGAGAGATGCAAGCAAGCCTGGTACGAAATCGGAGGAGGGCCTAAAGTCGAAGCTGGCTATAAACTCTAGGCTTTGTCTTTCAACAAACAACGGGCTTAGGGTCAATTTCTTTCGGCTCAACGCGTCTGCCACTACGTTGCCTTTGCCCGGAGTGTAGGAGATTTCGAAATCGTACGAGGCAAGAAACTCCATCCACCTTTGTTGCCTCAAGTTAAGATCTTTCTGCGAGAAAAGATATTTCAACGATTTATGGTCAGTGTAAAGTTCGAACTTCTCACCTAGGAGATAGTGTCGCCAAGACTTGAGTGCAAAGACGATGGCGGCTAACTCAAGATCGTGGGTTGGGTAGTTCTTTTCGTGCACCTTCAACTGCCTCCCGCCATAAGCTACTACCCTTCCTTCTTGCATTAAGACGGCGCCTAGCCCTGTCCCACATGCATCCGTATAAACAATGAACATCTTGCTCCCATCTGGCAGCGTCAAAACTGGGGCTGTTGTGAGAGCCCTCTTCAGTCGTTGGAAAGCAAACTCGCAATCCAAATCCCAATTGAATACTAGATTCTTCTTGGTCAATTTCGTGAGCGGAGCTGAAATTTTCGCAAAATCCCTTATGAATTTTCGATAGAAACCTGCTAGTCCTAGAAAGCTTCGGACCTCAGTTGCATTCCTTGGTGTCTTCCAATCTTGTACCGCCACTACCTTCGCAGGGTCCACCGCTAACCCTTGTTTGGATACTATGTGCCCAAGGAACCTCACCTCTTCTCTCCAAAAGTGGCATTTGGAGAACTTGGCTTTTAGTTGATGGACTCGCAAAGTTTCCATGATTGCCCTTAAGTGCTGAGCATGTTCCTCTTCACTCTTTGAGAAGATAAGGATATCATCTACGAAGACCACTACGAATTTGTTGAGGAAATCTCTAAATACCCTACTCATCAGGTCCACGAAGTAAGCAGGTGCATTTGTCAAGCCGAAAGGCATGACAAGCCATTCAAAGAAGCCGTCTGGGGTTCTGAAAGCCGTTTTATCGATGCTATCTTCAGCCACCCTTAGCTGATGAAAACCGGTTGCTAAATCGAGTTGGGAGAAAACAGACGCTCCTACAAGCTGGTCAAATAAATCGTCAATTCTAGGGAGAGGGTGCCTATTCTTTTTCGTTAACTTGTTGAGCTCCCTATAGTCAACACATAGACGGAGTGAACCATCCGCCTTTGTAGCGAACACCACTGGAGCGCCCCATTCTGAAATGCTCCTCCTAATGAACCCCTTTTCTAGAAGCTCTTTAATCTGTTTACTGAGCTCTTTCCTTTCTCGTGGAGCCATATGTCTAACGGGCAACGCAACGGGCTTTGCATTATCTACAAGATATATGCGGAAGTCTATTTCCCGCTTCGGAGGCAAGCCCTTCACCTCTTCAAAGACATCCGGATATTCCCGGACCATTCTAACTGAATGCAAATTTTCAACAGAGGCATCTAGCGATTCAAGATAACTAAGCATAACCGCATACGAGGGATTACAAGAAATTTCCAAAGTATTACCGAGCTGGGTTAGGAGCCTAACAACCCTTTTCTCACAATCAAGGACGGCCCCATTACTGGATAGCCAATCCATACCCAAAATCAAACCATACCCCGAAAAGCCCAAAACAAAGGCACTACATAGAAATTCAACACTTAGGATAGAAATTTTCAAATCCAAACAGATCATAGACAAATGAGCTGGGCCCCCAATTGGGTTTGAAACAATTAAGGGGTCCTTTACCATACTAGTTTTTAGGTGCAGAGATTCTACTAAAGCAGACGAGATAAAGGAGTGTGATGCGCCAGAATCAAACAAAGTGCGAACGGGGTGATCATAAAGATAAACTACACTTTCTACAGAAGTATTTATACCTCGCTGTTGCAATGGTGGCGCTTCTAGCACATGAACCTGTGCCCCTGGGGTGGATCCAGTGCCCTGCCCCTGTCCTCGTTTCCTTGGGCAGTCCTTAGCCCTGTGGCCTGTCTGACCGCACGAAAAGCACCCACCATTCTCCTTGGCCTTCTTTTTCCGGCAGTCCTTTACTAAGTGCCCCACTTTGCCACAGAAATTACACTTCCTCTTCTCCTTGTTGCCTTTTCCGCCCTTCTTAAAGTCTGTCTTCTTAGGCTGCAAACCCTCTTTCTTCCCTTGAGAGCTTTCTGCCTTGCTCTCCTTCTTGCCCTTGTCCTCTTCGTTCAGCAATGCCATTTGCACCAATCTTTCATACGTGACTCCCATGGGTATATGGGTCATGGCCAAACTATGTAATGGCTCATTTAACCCCTTGACGAAACGGAGAGCCTTCTTGTGCGGGGTGTTGACTAGGTCAAGCCCAAACCTAGCCAGCTCATCAAACTGATTCACATACTCTCTAACAGTCTTGTCTCCTTGCTTAAGAAATAGGAATTTCTCCAACTGCAAACTTCTTTCCGCATCTGAGAGAAATTTGGTCTCAAACCTTGCCCTAAAGTCCTCCCATGTCTCCACTGGTCTTTCAGCATTAGTGACTTCCCACCAGTAGGAAGCCTCGCCCTTCAATAGCCACACCGCCAATTGTACTTTTTGTCTATCTTCTACCTCAAAGATGATGAATAGGTCGTCAGTTTCTTTCAGCCAATTCCTAGCTGCTACGAAGGACTCAGTTCCATGGAAATCCCTTCCTCCCATGGCTTTAAAATCTTTACATATCTTAGCGAACGTGTTTCCCCGAGGAGGAGGTGGAGGAAAAGGTGCTGCTGCAGCTGGATGATTTCCTTCAACTGGGGGAGGAGGAACGGTAGGACCTGGCTGAGTGGCCCTTGCTTCTAAGAACCGTCTAAACCAACCAGGTATTGGCACCCCTTCAGGCAAGTTAAGATCTTGGGACATGCTGAAACAAAAAGGATAGATTCAAAACGAAGGATAAGAGATAATACCTATGGCTTTGGGGAGTGGACTTTGCTTTTTTTAAAATAAAATAACATTTTTCTTTTAAAAATGCTTCTTTAAATATCCTTTTTTTTTTTTTTTTGAAAATAATTTTTCAAAACTTTTTATCTTATCTGGTAAACCTATGCTCTGATACCAAGTGAAACACCCCACCTCCGTTAGGGTCACTCTCAAAGGGAATGCCCTAATTTTGGTGGAGGTTTATAAGTACAAGTCACAGATATACAAGACAGATATAAGAACACATATTTGTAAACAGCGGAAGAACAACAAATTTTATTTCATAAAGTCAAATACGTGTTACAAAACATCACCATAATTGTCTTACATCCTTCCCAAAAACATAACATAACATTTTTCATCATCTGTCTTGAGTACATTATTTAAAGAAGCATAAATAAAACATAGATAAACTGCAAAAGCCCCTTAGTGGAGTGTCCAAAGCCATAGTTCAAAACAGGAAAGTCCAAGCAATACATTTCTCTTCTTCAAGCTGGATGTTGAGGTTGGTCAAGCTGCTGTGTTCCCTCCCTGAGGACCTGGGGGGGGGGGGGAAACGGAAGAAAGAAGACGAAAGAAAAGTAGAGTCAGACATAAAGCCTGAGTAAGTCTAGTACTACTTTGTCTATGAATAAAGAACTGGGTATGATAAGTAAAACAGGAAGTGGGCAACATTATAAACTTGGTTAAGTTATCTAGGGTCGAATATACTATCGTACCCCATGTTAATCTCTGAACCCATATAAACTAGTTTCCAATTTGCACCCCATAATCAGGGTAGTGTGATCCATTCTACGATGATCGGCTCCTACTCGCATAGTTACCTGTGTCTTACGGCCCCCGATGTCTGTAGTTACCTATGCTGGTCCCACCATGGGGTGTATCAAGTCCCATAGTGGCAACCCGACACAACCTTAGAGTGCAAAGGTATGCTACTGGTGTCCAGTGCTTTATTTTTCTGCGCCGGAGTGCGTGCACGCCCGCACACCGTTAGAACCTACACTGCTACACCACCGCCGTCGATTTGACCTCTTACAATCAGCCCAGTAATCGTGCTCCACCCTGCCTAGTTTCAGGGTATCCTGATACACCTTTTAGGGTTACTGCTGAAAAGGGTCCCCCGTTACTAGGTTTTCTATCTCTAGCCAACATGCTAAGTTGGTTAAGTGTTTCCTAACCTAACCCCACCAGTCCGTTTAGTTTAGCATGTTTCATTTTGATTAAGTCTTTAGTTCACTTAATCCTAACAATCCTGACTCAGCCTTAATTGTCTTATTAAGGCCCTGACCTCTCACATTAGACAGTTATTGCTGTGGCTGCCTGTTGCCGGTTGGTTCCGGGCAGTCTTACGCCATAACTCAGTCTAACCTCGGGTCCTTGCTGGGCTCCATGTTTAACCTCCCACATTGGATAGGTATTGTTGTGACTACTGGACAGCCGGGCGGTTCCGGGCAGGTTTACATCACAACTCAATCCAACCTCGGGTTAAACACATCGTCTTTTCTACATTTACATATTTTGTCATTCTTCTTTATTTATATGTAAATATTTGCGGCCCATTATTAAGTTCATGGTGTAAAGGTTACACCAATCATGGGCCCAACCCATACTTGAATTTGGGCCCTTCTATTTTATATTTTCATTCATTAATTAATTTTAACCCAACGTTATTTTCCCCCGTTTTACACGTTCGTTCATATATATTGGGCTTAGCCTTTTAAAGCCCAATTTAGCCATGCGAAAAGGGGAGGCTTATGGCGTATACACAAAGAGGGGAAAGTGAGCGCATGAACTTGCATATGACGTTGGAAAATACATAATAGAAATTGGTGTACTTGCATAGTGGTGACATGTATTTTGGTCATAAAACATAGGTGACATAAATCAAGGCATGTAAACTTACATAGGTTTAACTACAACATGAACATATATTCTTATTTAGGCATAATGTCAAACATAAGCATGGCCTAAATATTTCTAGCATAAACATGGCATATTGTCAAACATAAGCATGGCATAAAATACTTCTTGCATATGCATGGCATATGGTCAAGCATAAGCATGGCATAAATACTTCTAGCATGAACATAGCATAATTCAACTTAATCATGGTTTAAGCCTAATCACATAACGATGGTATAAACATACTTATGCATAAATATTCCTAAACATGGTGTTTGCTTTAAAACTTGCAAAAAGAGGATTTTTGAGTCCAACCTAGCCATGTCTCACATATGTCACTATATAATTCTTTTAAACAAGATAGACTTAATCATAGATTTCAATTATGCCAAATATACTTCATAGCCTAGCCATATTCATAAGTTTGCAAAAGCATGACTTAATACATGGATTATGGTGTCAAAATTCCACATAGTTTCATATGAACTATAATAACCAATCTTGTTTCAATTACTTGCAAAACGATTTATGCACAAAAATATACATCATAATGGCATAATAACAAAGCCCCAAACTTGCATGAATTTCAATTAACTACATACATGTAGCTTCAACATAGATTACACAATTTGCGCAATATTCCAAACGTATATTTGCATAGAACTACCGCATGTAGTCCTTTATAATGAATAACATAATTTTGCACAAATATGAATTACTTCCATTGCCACAATTCAAGCATACACATCAACACAGTTGTTTATTATACCAAAGTAATACTCTACTTACAATGGTTTGATGAATTCTCTAGTTTAGGGATTGAAGACGCAAATTCCTTTGTTGAATTGATTAGCTTTAGGTTGCTTGAATTGCTTTAGGCTTAGAACTTTCTTCCTATTCCTCTCTTTAGTTGGCGGCTATTCTTTGTCGTTCCTCAGCAACATGGCGGCTATAATCTTAATTTTGAATGAATAGATTAGGGTTTAGTCTAGGGTTGTTTATATAGAGGTTAGGAATTGATTAGGACCATTGATGTTGCTAGGTTAGATCATAGCCATTCATTAGGAAGAGAGACCAATAAAAACCCGCCACCTAGCCCTAATGACAAAGCAGACCACAGAAATTCGACCAAACACAGACCTGGCCAGCCAGGTTGACTGGGCTCGACCAGGTCGACACCCCTGTCGACAGGGCTGTCGACAGCCCTGTCGACATGGGTAGCCCAGGTCGACAGCCCAGTCGACCTGGGTGGCTAGGCGGGTGTTTTATCCGCCTGGCCCATTGGGCCCCATTTCAAATTATTATTTTATTCTGTTTGAATTTTAAACTTAACTCAAAACTTCCGAAGGCCATATCTTCTTCATACGGACTCCGTTTTTCGAAAACTCGGACTCTATTTCGCGTATTTTTCCGAGACGAACGCAATGGCGTATCCCGTTTCCCTTAGTTCTTTGATTTGAATTTGATTATACTTTAATTCATGAATTTCACAGTTATAGAATTTTCGGGGTGTTACACCAAACATGTTTTACTTTCCGCTGAAATGAAATGATGTTTTAAATTCTCAAGTATTACTTATGTCTGTCTTGTTGTAATTTTTCTGTTCTATATTCACTTAAAATACTCCACCGATGTTATGGCATTCCCTTAGTGAGTGATCGTAGCGGGTGTGGGGTGTTACACGTGGTATCAGAGCTTAAGGTTACCAGAACAGATAAAATTTTTAGAAAAACTATTTTCTAAGAATATTTTTGAAAGGAGTATTTTCAAAAACATGTCTTTTAAGAGAAAAGTTTTTGAAAGAAAAGCATAATCCCCAATAGCCATATCTATATCTTTCGAATTCTCCGTTTTGAATCTCTTCCTCTCTCGTTTTGAGTTTCCCCTCCGCATATAGATGACCTTTCTAAGATAGATAAGAACGGAAAACCACTTCAAGGGACTTAGACACTAGTCGGATTAGAAGTTGGTTCAAGAAGGAGGAGGACTGGTAGGTATCTATTGGATAGACGATGGGAGGAAGGCTCAAATAGTTGTTTGGTTAATGAAGGATGAAACCTCATTGGTGGGAGGTTACGAGTGGAGAATGGGAAGAAGAAGGCGAGTAGTTATCCTTTTGGAGGAATGGGACACCGTATTAGGATTGTCCAAAGGGGCATGGGCAAGGTATGGAATCTCCTGGAGGGTAGTTGTATTCCCTCGCGGCTAGTGTACCAGATGGGGATAGGACCGTCTATGTTGGAATTTGGATTTCTTTATTATCCGGTTCGAACTTTATTAGATTCTGACGCATCGAGTTCGGTTATCTCATCATTGTTAGTTGAGTCACTACACTTAGACACCAGTTTGGTAGATGATCCCTTAGTTGTTTCAAACCCAATTGGGGCTCCATGATGTGTTTGGGTTTGAAAGTTTCTATACCTAGCGTTGAGTTTAGATGTGATGCTTTTTGGGCTTCACGGGCTATGGGTTAGTTTGGGCATGGACTGGTTATCCAGTAGGGGTGCCGTTCTTGATTTTGAAGGGAGAGTTGTTAGGCTTATGACCCGCTTGTGTAACACTCTCGAGATCTCTTGTAATCCCATGGAATCTGTTATGCTAAGTTATCTAGAATCGCTTGACACGTCGGTCGAGAGTTTGCGATCTGTTAGAGTGGTCCGGGAATACTCGGATGTGTTTGAGGAGGTGAAGGGCTTACCTCCGGAGCGGGAGATTGACTTCCGAATATATCTGGTAGACAATGCTAAACCTGTATCTTTACCAATGCGCCACATGGCTCCTCGCGAGAGGAGGTAACTCCATAAGCAAGTAGGGGAGTTGCTTGAGAAGGGGTCCATAAGACAAAGTATATCGGAGTGGGGTGCTCCAGTAGTTTTTGCTACGAAGGCGGATGGGTCCCTCAGACTTTGTGTATGCTAAAGAGAGCTAAATAAACTCACAAAGAAGAATAGACACCCATTGCCGAGGATTGATGATCTCTTTGATCACTTGGTTGGCGCCTCAGTATTTTCGCAAGTTGGACTCAGCCATGGGGTTTCGTCAGTTGAGAGTGGCTGAGGATAGTATAGAGAAGATTGCCTTTAGGACTCCGGATGGTTTTATGAGTGGCTGGTGATGCCATTTGGTTAGACGAACGCCTCCGCATACTTTGTTGATTTGATGAGAAGGGTGTTCAGGGAGTACCTAAATAAGTTTGTGATGATCTTGGTGGATGACATCTTGGTCTTTTCTAGGGGCGAAATAAGTTTTCGTATGTGCTCAATAGGTTGAGCAAAGCCAGTTATGGGATAAACGGTGGTTTTGGAGCGAGACTGGCAAGGACATCCAGAATTGGACAAGGGCTTAATTATTTAGCCATTTTTACTAGTATCATCTCACGTAGGTCGTCTGAATTCGAAGGAGGTATCCCTTGGGTGTTTGTCTGATATTGGTTTAGGCCTTTGGGGCTTGCATTTGGGGGATGTCGAGTTCGACTAGGGTGGTCTGCGTGAGAGATGGATAGTTGTGACGATTTTGCATGGGAGAATATCCTGATTTTCTCTAGAAGTGGAGAAAAGCATGCCCTACATCTTAGGGAAGTTTTGGAGACTCTTTGAGCGCATTGTCTTAAGACAACAAAGGAGGATGGAATTCTTAGCATCCTATGAGTTTGAGATAGCGTATACCCCTGGCAAGGGTAACGTGGTGGCAGACGCCTTAAGCAGAAAAAGGCTGTCTTTGAGTCCATTGTTCGTGGAATGGCGAAGCTCGGAGTTTAATTCTATGTTTGACTTTAGACCTTCCGTTGACTTTGTACCCGGTTTTCTAGCCTCCTTGGAGGTTAGGCCTACTCTTTTGGGGCGGATTGGCGAGGCACAGCGAGACGACCCACAGTTGGTTGAGTTAGTAGAAAAGCTCATAAGGGGGGGGGGGAGTCGTCCAGCCATTTGAGTAGGTACACCCTAGATGGTAAGGGGTGGTTGCGTAGAGACGGTAGACTTTGTGTACCGCAAGACGAGGGTCTGAGGAAGGCTATATTTGATGATGCACATCGGTCGAAGATGACCATTCATCCTGGTAGGGACAAGATGTACCAAGACATGAAGCGAGTTTTCTTTTTGGGCCGGTATGAAGAAAGATGTGGCCGAGTATGTGGCTAGATGCTTAGTGTGCCAACAAGTTAAAGCAGAGCAAAGGAAACCCGGTGGGTTGCTACACCCATTGGAAGTTCCGCAATGGAAGTGGGATAGTGTCTCGATGGATTTCATCGATGGGTTACCGAGATCGAGGAAGGGCAATACGGGAATTTGGGTTGTGGTAGACAGACTTACCAAGAGTGCCCATTTTATACCCGTGAAGAGTAAGAGGACCGCTCCATGGCTTGCTTCAGTCTATGTTAGAGAGATTGTTAGATTGCATGGCGTACCATCCAGCATTGTGAGTGATCGAGATCCTATCTTCACTAGTGAGTTTTGGAGAAGTTTGCAAGAGGCGGTAGGGACTCAGTTGTGTTTGAGCACCGCATATCATCCTCAGACGGACGGCCAGACTGAGAGGGTGAATCGGTCCTAGAAGACCTTTTGAGGCTTTGTATCTTAGATTTTGGTGGTACATGGGAAGAGCATCTTCCATTGGTGGAGTTCGCATATAATAACAGCTTTCAGTCCAGTATTGGTATGGCTCCTTTTGAAGCTCTTTATGGAAGGCCTTGTCGATCACCTACATGTTGGTGGGAATGTACGGAGAAGATCTTGCTTGGGCCTGATATGGTTAGGGAGACTTCTGAGAAGATTGACTTGATTCGAAGAAGGATGAAAGCAGCGCAGGATAGGCAAAAATCTTATGCGGACAAGAGTAGGACGGACCTTGAGTTTGAAGTAGGGGACATGGTCTTTGTCAAAGTGTCTCCGTTACGAAATGTGGTTCGCTTTGGATCTGTTGGGAAGTTAGCACCAAGGTTCGTAGGGCCGTTTCCTATTAAGGAAAGGATTGGACGGATGGCATATAGGGTGGAGTTGCCCGACAGACTTAGTGGTGTTCATGATGTATTCCATGTATCACATTTGAGGAAGTGCTTACATGAGACCGCAGAGGTGGTAGATCCGAGCTTGCTTAGAGAAGAGGAAGTAGAGCGTGATGCGACTATTAGACGAGCTCCTACTCGCATCCTTGGGTCAGAAACTAGGAAGTTGAGGAACAGAGAAGTTCAGCTAGTTAAAGTGCAATGGGGAGATGTGTAATGACCCGGATATTCCGGCGGTTAGATTTGAATATTTAATACGGTTTTAAATATTAATTTGATAAATTAAATGAATATTTATATTAAGTTATTAATTTAATAATCAATTTCGATTAAATATCGAATATATTAAATTATCGTAATACGTCAATTCGAGAAGTTGAAAATGAATTAGAAACAGTTCAGAAAATCAATTCAAACTCCTATTTGAATTAGATGAATAATATTAATTTATTATCGAAGAATAAATTGTCTGAAATAAATTTATATAGGTTTAAATTAATATCTTCTACAGATGATCAAATTGGACTTCGTGACCTATACCAGTGTGTCCGGAACTGGGGCATTACCCTAAGATTGACAGTTGTTGGGTTCAGAAAGGAGTTCGACATCAAGGGTATTTTAATTAAAGGATATCGGTTTAATTTAAATTTAAATTAAAATAAATTATACTTGTCCCTCATTAAAACACATATCTCCTTTCCTTGCCAATAAGAAAAACACGTGGCCTTCTCTCCTATTCAAAATCCATGGCCTCGCTGTACGTTTTAAAGCCGCACCCTTCCCCCGTTTTAAACATCAGTACCCCCTTACGAATGAAATCCATTCTAAGCTCCTCGAAATAGAAAAATGGCCGCTGCCTTTTAAATGTTAAACTCAAACTCCACTGATAATCTCGTTCTTTCCACTAAATTCAAAATCAAATCGGCCTTCGTTTATTTAAAATCACCTTTGCTTCCTTCGAGTAAATCGCGATTCAAGGAAGGGTTTTTGGGTTTTTGAGGAGTGCGAGAGGAGGTTGAGTCAACCGCGATATCAGGAGAGCGACTGGGATCTGATGTTAGTCGCGACAGATCTAACTAGGGTTCGTTTTACTTCTTCTTAAGCGAAGGCTTCAAATTTCTGTTTCTCGTGTGGATTCCCATTAACTAAGTGGCTAGACATCCTGCCTTGGATTTTGGGGGAATTTAGTGGTAAAAAAGGTCCGAAGGTTGACCGTTGCTAATCATGGAGCAGGATAAATTGCGTTACTGGAGGGGGCATCAAGCTGGAAGATGCAGTGTACAGTGAGAAGGGAAGGGTTTTGATTTGCAGTCCAGGTATTCGATGAAATGTCACATTAAGGCTGACAGTAGTTTTTGGTACTGTTCGCTGTGAGAGAAGATGAAGATTGACTATGTAAGGATGGAGGAAATGTCTGGTGTTCGACAATGTTTTGGGTGCTGCTTCTATATGCTGTTAACACACCAAGAAGTAATGGATTGAGGAAGGCCTTCGAGCATGTCCGACTGTAGTTGGAGACGAGAAGATCAAACAATGATCTACGGTGAAGCTTTGTACAAGCAGTAATCCGGAGAAGGAAAGATTTAAAATGGGGTAAGGTAAAAATTTAGTTAATTAAATTACTTAGATTTAATTATATAAACAATCCTATTAACCAAGCAATCTGATATCAAAGGTATACAAGATTTTAGAGAAACGGAAGCGATCGAGTTGAACACAGCTCCGGGATTCATAATTTGGGGTTTTAGAATTTAAATCAAAATGGATCACGAATTAAAACCCTGGTGAGTAAACCTCACTCACCATTTATTTAGAAATTATTTTTATATAGTTAAAAATAATTGTCTGTGCTTGTTTGAATGCTGTCTGATTGTTTTGAAATATATATTAGTTATTTAGGATATATATATATATATATATATTGGGTTGATGATTGGTTGGATTCCCGCAGTCTCATTAGCGGATGCCCGCGGTACCATAGCGGATGATTACCCTATACTCCCCACGCTATGATTAGTGGATGACCTTCTATACCGCGATATCCTGCCTCGAAGCAGGATGGGTATTACTATGTTGACTAACATCTGTGGATGCAGGAAAACAGGTTGGAGGAATCCAACTGGATTCCTCAAAAATATATTATCTGTTTGTTGTTTGTTTGATTTCATATATATTCATATATGATGTGTTAAAAATCAAATGATTGAAAATTGGTTGATTTGATTGTTTAAAATATCCCTGGGCTTGAATATTGATTTATAAAAATATCAAAAAGGGTATTTGAAATTTAAAAAGGGGAATTCTATTTTTATAAATAGAATTTGAATTTTAAATGAAGTATAGAAACATTAACTTGTTTTGAATACATATGACAGGAATGGAATTTATAAACGTTGTTTATAAATGGAAATATGGAATTTGAATCGAATTTATAAACGTTGTTTATAAATGGAAATATGGAATTTGAATCGAATTTATAAACGTTGTTTATAAATGGAAATATGGAATTTGAATCAAATTTATAAACGTTGTTTATAAATGGAAATATGGAATTTGAATCGAATTTATAAACGTTGTTTATAAATGGAAATATGGAATTTAAATCGAATTTATAAACGTTGTTTATAAATGTAAATATGGAATTTGAATCGAATTTATAAAGTTGTTTATAAATGAAAAGATGGAATTTGAATCGAATTTATAAACGTTGTTTATAAATAGAAAGGTGGGATTTGAATTGAAGTTATAAACGTTGTTTATAAATAATGCAGAGAAATTCAAATAGACTTTGAATATAGAATTTGAAAAGAGAATTCAAAAAGAAATTTGAATATAGTATTTCAAATGGAAATTGAAAAGAGAAATTCAAGTAGACTTTGAAAATAGAGATTTGAATAATCAAATTCAAATGGAGTTTAACTATAGAATTTGAATATAGAAATTCAAATAGACTTTAAACTATAGATTTGAATATAGAAATTCAAAGGGACTTTAAACGATTTGAATATAGTATTTCAAATAGAATTTGAATATAGAAATTCAAATAGACTTTAAACTATAGAATTTGAATATAGAATTCAAATGGAGTTTAACTATAGAATTTGAAAATAGAATTCAAATGAAGTTTAAATAAAGAGAATTCAAATAGGATTGAATTGGAATTTGAATAGAGAAGTCGATAAGGGAACGAGAGTATTAGTATAATTAGAATGTGTAATTTGCAAGTTAAAATATATTTGAACATGTCATGTTCAAATATGAAGGTGAAATAGACTAAGAAGTTAATTAACAGATAATTAACAAATTGAGTTAAAACGATTTGGTATAGTTAAATAGATTGGGCAGGTATAGATACAGGAGAAAGGTATGGAATAAAGTATAGAAGTGAAATAAATAGAATGCCCGACAAAAAGGTACGTATTTAATTTCCATATGAGATTTTATGCGCCGTATCGGCAAGCCGCTTTACTTTTTCTTTTTCTTTTTCTTTTTGAGATGAGAAGGACCGGGAAAGCTATTTGAAATTTCCCGATGCTCCCGGTACAAAGGAGATTATGGCGAATTTTTCCGGGAATTTAAGGAGATAGAATATTTTTAAGATAATTTGATAGTTAGAAATTTACATATCAAAATATATAGAAGTCGATTAGAAAACGAACTTAGAAATAGAATAGTATAATCAAAAAGGAAGTATAAGAATAAAATCTCGTAGGATTAGAAAGAGAAAATGTATATGTGTTTAAAGGTGAATAATCAGTTGTATGGTATTGATTATTCGAGTAAGTAGTCTTGTCTGTTTTGACGTTAAATGTTATTCAGTCAAGGTCTGAGAGGTAATTATACCCCAACTTGGTTGATTTCATGATATACCGATAAGTAGCAAGATTCAGGCTCGAAGATCAATGTGGAATAAGAATTAGTTAAATACTGTATTTGGGTTGTCGTAACGATGTTTTACACAACATCTATTTTAACCCAAATATGTGCAAAGCTTGGAAATAGAATAATGAATATGTCCTAGTATAGAAAATAAAGGAAGGCAATATATGGAAATGTTTTCCAAAGAACGTACAAGGCCAATATGGTTATTGAAAATATTTGGTTAACAAATATTGATAAAGAAATAGAGAAGATATTTAATTAATGGAATATTAATTAAAGGCTCACTGATTGTTGGATGTTTGGATAAACACTTGTTTTATTCGATAGTTAAATCATCGACTATCGAAACACTTGTTTTTATTCGATAGTTAAATCACAGACTATCGGAGTTTTGACCATCGTTGTCAGTATGGAGAGACCGGTTGGATTATTATCCGAAGAACCACTCCATATTGGCAGTAGCGCACGAATCAGATTATATAAAGATAATCGAAGACGGAGTAGAGTGCAAGGACTTTTCCTATTTATAGAAATAGTACCTTCGGTTCATCCTGTTCCTGGGTGACGTGTATGGATGAATGTCTGACAGAATATTTCCAGAAAGGTCACGTACATTGATTTCTTCAACCGTACCAAGAGTGGAAGCGGAGAAGGAAACTTCTTTTAGCTAACACGTAATGTACTGTTGAGGACGTCAATCGGTGATTTGATGGATTTGACGATGTGGCATTCGAAGTGAATCTGGTGTGATGAAAAAGCGTAGCTTCTAGCCTCAACATCCGGTAAATGACAGAAATCGGGCAAGCAGCATGGCTATGTAGGTCGCACCTATTAGGGTGTATAATCACCTGATCTAGAGTTTCATTTACTTCTAAAAATCTATTGTCGATGCTGTCCCATTCGGGAAACGGTTGCTGATCCCAACCGTTGGTGATATACATTCGATACACTCAAGCGAAATGAGTGGTCGGTCATGTGTGGCTGAGTTGCAAGATGTTCTTGTTGAACTCGGTGTATTCTCCTCTAGAGATATACTAGCGGAAGGTGATCCCATACCTTGTCATAGTTGGAAATCCATTACCCAATACGTGCTTGCGGTTTTGATTGTATATTATATATGTGGAACGTGAGATGCAAGCGTTCCACTAGATTGTTATCTACTTGATTTAGACATTATTATAATATCAAAAGAGTTTTGATATAAAGATAAATCAAGTGTTTGGATTCTCATAAGGGAAAAACCCGTTCCGTGTTATACGGCGTGGTCTGATGAAATATCATTTAATTTTCTGAAACTGTTTTAAACTGTTTACTCATACCAGTCCATGTTGCGTGCTTTAAGGCATGTGTCGCATGATAGGGGGTTCTCGCTTTTCGTTAGGTGGCGAACGGGAGACTCTTACTCCTACATGTCCCCAGTAGTGGGTTGGTTGCTTAGTGCGAAGTCGAAAGGCTGGCCGTAAAATGTGGTGCTGGGGTACCAATGTAAGCCACAGTGGGGTATTACCTTGCTGCTTTGGGGAGGAGAGGATGGTTGCAAAGCCTACTTGAATTTCCGAGACACTACAGTTGGTATCAGAGCTTAGGTTGAGCGAATACCTAGGCTTGTTGGAATGTGCTCATTAGAGATAGGATCAGTAGTATCCTAGAATGAGTTGAGTGTATATATACGAGAGAGCGTATTTGTTATTTGATATAAAAACCGTTTTATATTGTGTTGACTAGTCTGTTGAGTGGATTATAAATTTTGGTCGAATCGTGGGACGCCACGATGTCGATAGGAGTTTATAAACACTTGAATAGAAGATTGGACATGATATTGTTTTCAAATAGTTAAGTTGATTGTTAGGATTATAATCAAATTAGATTATAAAAATGAAATAGTTATATATAACCATAGGAATTTGTATATGAAATCAAATACATATGTGATAAATTGAAATTGAATTCAAACCAGAATTCAGAATTTAAAATCCTGGGAGTTTGGAAAATATTTTTCTAAAATGGAGTTTGAAAGAAATAAAGCACTGAACTCATTCAGTAGCTGGGAAATAATTCTGATGATGGTCGCAACATCACCAGTGTTCATTTTCGAGTTTCTAAGTGACGAATGGCTGCCTTAGAAAAGTTTTGATGGAAATTTGTTTGAAAGAAACAAGTTGTTTGAAAATTCAAATGTTCTGAATTTGGGATAGATATAAATATATGTATATATTTATATTACTTCAAAGGAATTTTGAAATGGGAATTGAAATATAGATTTCAAATAGAAGTACATTAAAGGAATTTGAATATATATATAATTCAAATAGAAGTGAAATAGAATTTGAATTCAAAGGAATTCAAATGAGTTTGAATAAAAGGAAAATTCAAATAGAAATTGTATAAGAAAAATTGAAATAGAATTTGAATTCAAAGGAATTCAAATGGATTTGAATAAGAAAAATCAAATAGAGATTTGAATATTAGAATTCAAATGGAATTTGGTTAAATAGAATTTCAAAGAAAGTATAGAGTTTGAAATAGAATTTGAATTCAAAGGAGTTAAAATAGAATTTAAATTCAAAGGATTTCAAATTGAAATTGAACAAAGGAGTTTAAATAGAAATCGAATAGAGGATTTCAAATGGAATTTGAATAAGGGATTTGAAATGGATTTTTGAATAAAGGAATTCAAATAGGAATTGAAGATAAGAAAATTCAAATAGGAATTTGAATAGAAGAAATTCAAATAGAAATTGAATGGAAGGAAATTCAAATATAGAGTTTGAATAAAGAAGTTCAAATGGAATTTGAATATTGTAAATATATATGATTCGAATATTAGAAGTGAAATAGATCGGGAATATTATGAAATGGATTTGATATATATTAAAAATATATCAGAATGGAGTTGAATTTATTATAAACGAAGTTAAAACGTTTATATTTATAAATATAATTAGAACGAGCTCGTCGTAGCGCGGCAGTTCGTAAATGGGCGATTCGAACTTTAATTTAGTATACAGAACTCAATTGAAGTCGGAATTCTTTGAAACAAGAATCGTCGGGACCGGTTGAACAATAGTTTTCTAATGAAAGAGAAAAATCAGGATTTCGTCGTATAGATTTTGAGATAGGTCAAAATCAAATTTCAAAAAGTGCAGCGCCAGAAACCATTTAAAACCACAATGGTTTATATATATATATATATATATATATATATATAAGTAAAAGGATTTTTAAAGTAAATAAAATCCGAATGGCCATGAGGAAAATATAGACTTGAGTTATAAAATAAATATGAACTTCAGTGAAGTAAGTGAAATGATTTTTAAGACAAAAATCATATTTTAAATGGTTAAATAGAATTAACTAAATTTGAGAATAATTAGTTAAAGGAAATTTGAATCGAAATTGGGTTTTTGGATAAGTGAAAGAAATTGAGAATTTATATTCGAAATCGAATATATAACTGGAGTTGAAAATATAATCAGATTAGTTATATTTAAGTTGACATACATTTGAACAAGTTATATTCAAATAAAAAGGGTGAAATAGGCAAAACGGTTAATTAACAACTAGTTAATGGGAATTTGAATGATTGAAATTAAATTTAACTTAAGTAAGTTAAATGGATAGAAATGAATAAATTGAGTAAAATCAATGTGAATGAAATATGAATTGGGAAATATAAAGGAAATATATTTGTAACACAAATACAAAGGAAGTTATGTGCAAACAAATAAAAGAAGAAATATTTGTAAAAACATTTACAAAAAGAATTTAAAAGGGAATATTTGTAAAACATTTTCAATAGATTCAATGGAAATATTTATTTATAGAAAATAAATAGAATGTTATAAATGAGATATTTATTTGTTAAATAAATAGAATTTAATCAAAAGAATATTTAGAAGATGAATAGAAAATGAAAATCTATTTTAACAGATAAATAGCAAAGATTAATTTATAAATAACAGTTATAAATTAAATTAAATATTTATCATTCGATAAATGGAATATATAAGTCTGAACTTATATAGAGAAGAGATATTGGTTTTTAACACCGATAGTTTTAAATAGAAGAGGTACACAACACTTGTATAAGTGAAGTAACGTTATTAAAAAGAACATTTATGAAGTGAAAAACCGTTACTAAAAATAAATCTTTATAAACGAATAAACGTTATCCAATAGGAGTTATTCGAATAGGAGAAGTCGATTAGAGTTAGAAATAATCGATTAGAGTTAGAATAAATCGATTAGAGTAAGAATTAACCAGTTAGAGTTAATCGGTTAGGGTTAATCCGTAGAGTTAATTTAATATTAGTTATTCAATTAGAATTTATCGAATATTTGTTATACTAATTAAGAGTTAACCAAATAAAGTAAATTGAACATGGTTAATCGAATTAGGATTTAATTGAATGTTAGTTATTCAATTTAAGTTGATCGAATATAGTTATTGAAATAGAGTTAGTCAAACATAGTTACTCAGGATAAGTTGCCATTTCGTTTGACTGCTAGCGTAATTCGCAGGGCTGCAGATAGCTTAGGGCGGTCGGATGTTTCCTGAGGGAACCAGGCGTAACCATTGTGATCGCTGCGATCTAAAGTCAAGCGAAAGGAGTTAAATCGAATATAGTTTATTCGAATAGAGTTAAAGGATTTATCGAATATAGTTTATTCGAAAGGAATTATAGAATATTGGTTATTCGGAAGGAGTTATCGATTATTTGTTAATCGAAATGAGCTATCGATTACAGTTTAATCGAAAAGAGTTACCGATTAGTTTAATCGAAGTGAGCTATAAAATATTGGTTATTCGAAGGAATTATCGAATTTAGTTATTCAATAGAGCTAATCAAATAGAGTAAATCGAATATAGCTTATTCGAAGAAGGTTTTTCGAATCTAGTTATTCGAAAGAGAGATTATCGAATATAGTTATTCGAAGGGAGGAGTTATCGAATATGGATTTATTCGAAAGAGAGTTACGTAAGGAAGTTTGAAATGTTGAGTATCAACATCAATAAGTTTTGGAAAAGTTAATGGGTTTGTAGCATTTTTCTACCTTAGCAATTTCGAGGACGAAATTATTGTAAGTGGGGAAGAATGTAATGACCCGGATATTCCGGCGGTTAGATTTGAATATTTAATACGGTTTTAAATATTAATTTGATAAATTAAATGAATATTTATATTAAGTTATTAATTTAATAATCAATTTCGATTAAATATCGAATATATTAAATTATCGTAATACGTCAGTTCGAGAAGTTGAAAATGAATTAGAAACAGTTCAGAAAATCAATTCAAACTCCTGTTTGAATTAGATGAATAATATTAATTTATTATCGAAGAATAAATTGTCTGAAATAAATTTATATAGGTTTAAATTAATATCTTCTACAGATGATCAAATTGGACTTCGTGACCTATACCAGTGTGTCCGGAACTGGGGCATTACCCTAAGATTGACAGTTGTTGGGTTCAGAAAGGAGTTCGACATCAAGGGTATTTTAATTAAAGGATATCGGTTTAATTTAAATTTAAATTAAAATAAATTATACTTGTCCCTCATTAAAACACATATCTCCTTTCCTTGCCAATAAGAAAAACCCGTGGCCTTCTCTCCTATTCAAAATCCATGGCCTCGCTGTACGTTTTAAAGTCGCACCCTTCCCCCGTTTTAAACATCAGTACCCCCTTACGAATGAAATCCATTCTAAGCTCCTCGAAATAGAAAAATGGCCGCTGCCTTTTAAATGTTAAACTCAAACTCCACTGATAATCTCGTTCTTTCCACTAAATTCAAAATCAAATCGGCCTTCGTTTATTTAAAATCACCTTTGCTTCCTTTGAGTAAATCGCGATTCAAGGAAGGGTTTGTGGGTTTTTGAGGAGTGCGAGAGGAGGTTGAGTCAACCGCGATATCAGGAGAGCGACTGGGATCTGATGTTAGTCGCGACAGATCTAACTAGGGTTCGTTTTACTTCTTCTTAAGCGAAGGCTTCAAATTTCTGTTTCTCGTGTGGATTCCCATTAACTAAGTGGCTAGACACCCTGCCTTGGATTTTGGGGGAATTTAGTGGTAAAAAAGGTCCGAAGGTTGACCGTTGCTAATCATGGAGCAGGATAAATTGCGTTACTGGAGGGGGCATCAAGCTGGAAGATGCAGTGTACAGTGAGAAGGGAAGGGTTTTGATTTGCAGTCCAGGTATTCGATGAAATGTCACATTAAGGCTGACAGTAGTTTTTGGTACTGTTCGCTGTGAGAGAAGATGAAGATTGACTATGTAAGGATGGAGGAAATGTCTGGTGTTCGACAATGTTTTGGGTGCTGCTTCTATATGCTGTTAACACACCAAGAAGTAATGGATTGAGGAAGGCCTTCGAGCATGTCCGACTGTAGTTGGAGACGAGAAGATCAAACAATGATCTACGGTGAAGCTTTGTACAAGCAGTAATCCGGAGAAGGAAAGATTTAAAATGGGGTAAGGTAAAAATTTAGTTAATTAAATTACTTAGATTTAATTATATAAACAATCCTATTAACCAAGCAATCTGATATCAAAGGTATACAAGATTTTAGAGAAACGGAAGCGATCGAGTTGAACACAGCAACGGGATTCATAATTTGGGGTTTTAGAATTTAAATCAAAATGGATCACGAATTAAAACCCTGGTGAGTAAACCTCACTCACCATTTATTTAGAAATTATTTTTATATAGTTAAAAATAATTGTCTGTGCTTGTTTGAATGCTGTCTGATTGTTTTGAAATATATATTAGTTATTTAGGATATATATATATATATATATTGGGTTGATGATTGGTTGGATTCCCGCAGTCTCATTAGCGGATGCCCGCGGTACCATAGCGGATGATTACCCTATACGCCCCACGCTATGATTAGTGGATGACCTTCTATACCGCGATATCCTGCCTCGAAGCAGGATGGGTATTACTATGTTGACTAACATCTGTGGATGCAGGAAAACAGGTTGGAGGAATCCAACTGGATTCCTCAAAAATATATTATCTGTTTGTTGTTTGTTTGATTTCATATATATTCATATATGATGTGTTAAAAATCAAATGATTGAAAATTGGTTGATTTGATTGTTTAAAATATCCCTGGGCTTGAATATTGATTTATAAAAATATCAAAAAGGGTATTTGAAATTTAAAAAGGGGAATTCTATTTCTATAAATAGAATTTGAATTTTAAATGAAGTATAGAAACATTAACTTGTTTTGAATACATATGACAGGAATGGAATTTATAAACGTTGTTTATAAATGGAAATATGGAATTTGAATCGAATTTATAAACGTTGTTTATAAATGGAAATATGGAATTTGAATCGAATTTATAAACATTGTTTATAAATGGAAATATGGAATTTGAATCGAATTTATAAACGTTGTTTATAAATGGAAATATGGAATTTGAATCGAATTTATAAACGTTGTTTATAAATGGAAATATGGAATTTGAATCGAATTTATAAAGTTGTTTATAAATGAAAAGATGGAATTTGAATCGAATTTATAAACGTTGTTTATAAATAGAAAGGTGGGATTTGAATTGAAGTTATAAACGTTGTTTATAAATAATGCAGAGAAATTCAAATAGACTTTGAATATAGAATTTGAAAAGAGAATTCAAAAAGAAATTTGAATATAGTATTTCAAATGGAAATTGAAAAGAGAAATTCAAGTAGACTTTGAAAATAGAGATTTGAATAATCAAATTCAAATGGAGTTTAACTATAGAATTTGAATATAGAAATTCAAATAGACTTTAAACTATAGATTTGAATATAGAAATTCAAAGGGACTTTAAACGATTTGAATATAGTATTTCAAATAGAATTTGAATATAGAAATTCAAATAGACTTTAAACTATAGAATTTGAATATAGAATTCAAATGGAGTTTAACTATAGAATTTGAAAATAGAATTCAAATGAAGTTTAAATAAAGAGAATTCAAATAGGATTGAATTGGAATTTGAATAGAGAAGTCGATAAGGGAACGAGAGTATTAGTATAATTAGAATGTGTAATTTGCAAGTTAAAATATATTTGAACATGTCATGTTCAAATATGAAGGTGAAATAGACTAAGAAGTTAATTAACAGATAATTAACAAATTGAGTTAAAACGATTTGGTATAGTTAAATAGATTGGGCAGGTATAGATACAGGAGACAGGTATGGAATAAAGTATAAAAGTGAAATAAATAGAATGCCCGACAAAAAGGTACGTATTTAATTTCCATATGAGATTTTATGCGCCGTATCGGCAAGCCGCTTGACTTTTTCTTTTTCTCTTTGAGATGAGAAGGACCGGGAAAGCTATTTGAAATTTCCCGATGCTCCCGGTCAAAGGAGGTTATGGCGAATTATTCTGGGAATTTAAGGAGATAGAATATTTTTAAGATAATTTGATAGTTAGAAATTTACATATCAAAATATATAGAAGTCGATTAGAAAACGAACTTAGAAATAGAATAGTATAATCAAAAAGGAAGTATAAGAATAAAATCTCGTAGGATTAGAAAGAGAAAATGTATATGTGTTTAAAGGTGAATAATCAGTTGTATGGTATTGATTATTCGAGTAAGTAGTCTTGTCTGTTTTGACGTTAAATGTTATTCAGTCAAGGTCTGAGAGGTAATTATACCCCAACTTGGTTGATTTCATGATATACCGATAAGTAGCAAGATTCAGGCTCGAAGATCAATGTGGAATAAGAATTAGTTAAATACTGTATTTGGGTTGTCGTAACGATGTTTTACACAACATCTATTTTAACCCAAATATGTGCAAAGCTTGGAAATAGAATAATGAATATTTCCTAGTATAGAAAATAAAGGAAGGCAATATATGGAAATGTTTTCCAAAGAACGTATAAGGCCAATATGGTTATTGAAAATATTTGGTTAACAAATATTGATAAAGAAATAGAGAAGATATTTAATTAATGGAATATTAATTAAAGGCTCACTGATTGTTGGATGTTTGGATGAACACTTGTTTTATTCGATAGTTAAATCATCGACTATCGAAACACTTGTTTTTATTCGATAGTTAAATCACAGACTATCGGAGTTTTGACCATCGTTGTCAGTATGGAGAGACCGGTTGGATTATTATCCGAAGAACCACTCCATATTGGCAGTAGCGCGCGAATCAGATTATATAAAGATAATCGAAGACGGAGTAGAGTGCAAGGACTTTTTCTATTTATAGAAATAGTACCTTCGGTTCATCCTGTTCCTGGGTGACGTGTATGGATGAATGTCTGACAGAATATTTCCAGAAAGGTCACGTACATTGATTTCTTCAACCGTACCAAGAGTGGAAGTGGAGAAGGAAACTTCTTTTAGCTAACACGTAATGTACTGTTGAGGACGTCAATCGGTGATTTGATGGATTTGATGATGTGGCATTCGAAGTGAATCTGGTGTGATGAAAAAGCGTAGCTTCTAGCCTCAACATCCGGTAAATGACAGAAATCGGGCAAGCAGCATGGCTATGTAGGTCGCACCTATTAGGGTGTATAATCACCTGATCTAGAGTTTCATTTACTTCTAAAAATCTATTGTCGATGCTGTCCCATTCGGGAAACGGTTGCTGATCCCAACCGTTGGTGATATACATTCGATACACTCAAGCGAAATGAGTGGTCGGTCATGTGTGACTGAGTTGCAAGATGTTCTTGTTGAACTCGGTGTATTCTCCTCTAGAGATATACTAGCGGAAGGTGATCCCATACCTTGTCATAGTTGGAAATCCATTACCCAATACGTGCTTGCGGTTTTGATTGTATATTATATATGTGGAACGTGAGATGCAAGCGTTCCACTAGATTGTTATCTACTTGATTTAGACATTATTATAATATCAAAAGAGTTTTGATATAAAGATAAATCAAGTGTTTGGATTCTCATAAGGGAAAAACCCGTTCCGTGTTATACGGCGTGGTCTGATGAGATATCATTTAGTTTTCTGAAACTGTTTTAAACTCTTTACTCATACCAGTCCCATGACTGACCCGGAGTTTACTTTGTTGTTTTCCCCTAAACTCTTGGGTGCCTAAATTTGTACGGGCAGTCAAGTAGTCGGGAATTTACAGATATACTGGAAGAGCTTGGAGCAGGAGGCTTCAGGATCATATAGCTATAGTTATTTCTGCTGTGTTGTAAGTAATGTACTTTGACATTGATGTATATTCAAGTACAGATGTATATTTCAAGTTATGTTATATATATTATATGTTATTCGTTCCGCTGTGAGATTCGTGTTACTCTGATGTTGTGTTCTTCTTCTTCTTCTATTCTAAGTTTCTATCTTATCTATCCTCACCCTCTAACTTCTTTCTATTAATGGTTCGAATTTCCGTGATATTTGGGTTGGACTTGTGTTTTTGGTCAGCTCAAATTCTACCGGATTTTCGGGTCACTACAAGATGACGAAAGCAATGCTACTTGGGAGACGGAAGCGAAGATGCGTTCTTTGTACCCATTTCTTTTTGAGGGTATGTCCTTTGAACGTCTCCTTTATCGTTTGTATAGTGCTTATCTTATCTTTAGTATGTCCTCTCATTAATACCTTTGACCTTTAGATAGGGTAAATCTATGGTTGAAACATGTGTTTGAGACATGTTATGTTTGATGGATGCGTGTGGATGCAAGTGGTTGCTAGTGGTTGCTCGTGGATGCATATACACACACTCTAGACACTAGATCGGCTCAATCACTTCATATGGCATATTGCATAAAATTGTGTGTAGGAAGCTATATTTATGAATGTATAATGATTGTGTTATCATATGGATGATGCATTTTGGTGAATGATTGTGCACTCATGTAGATATTGTATGTGTCGATAGGGTTCTCTCGCATACATAATGGATGCATGGCACTATCATGGTTTGCATATGTTCATACATTAGATAGGGAACATATACACACACTTTTTGCATATGCTCATACATCATTAGAAACTGTTTTAAGGACAATGGATGCCCGTGTTTGATGGATTGAGTAGATGGTTGTTTGGATGGTAGGATATGCATTCTCCTTAGCTTAGAGATTTCGGGGACGAAATCCTTTAAGTAGGGGAGAATGTAACACCCCGAATTTCAATTAACACTAATGGTTAGTAATTAAAGTATAATTAATCTCAGATGTGAGAATCAGGGGAAACGGGCTGCGTCATTGCGTTCGTCTCGGAAAAATACGCGAAATAGAGTCCGAGTTTGCGTAAAACGGGTACCGTATGAAAGAGATATGGACGAACGAAGTTAGGCAGAAAAACCGAAAACAAGCAAGAATGCACTGGCGCACTTGTGAAGTGCGCCAACACAAAAATGCACTGGCGCACTTGTGAAGTGCGCCAACACATTTTTACACTGGCGCACTTGGGAAGTGCGCCCATGTCGGGACAGGAAACCTGCACAGTTTCTAGAGAGTTCTGTGGTTGGGTGCACCAGTTTGGGGTTTGGGCTTGGTCTTAGGGCTGGTTTCTGGAAGGTTCCGAAATCTAAGGGTCCTAATCTAATTTAGGGTTAATCTAATGGCCTAAAACACTTGCCTAATCCTATAAATAAGACCCTAAGCTAGCCCTAAATGGTCATAATCCTATCTCCTAACTAAACTATGCCAAAATTTTCTATGATCATGGCCTCCACTCAAAACCCTAGCCTCCATCCTATTTCTAAACTATTTCTATGAAGGCTTTCATGTGCATACAAGCATCTTTGAGTTGTATGAGTGATCATTGGCTTGCATTCATCATCAAGTTGCAAGCTTTATGTTCAAGGCTAGAGTTTTTGGGTGATTTGTGGCAAGGGTTTGCTTATTGGAGTTTAGTGGTGAGTTTCTATAGACTTAACAATCAATTGTTAAATTGATTATGATAGGATATGATAAGATATGGCTATGTTTGTGGAATCAATGTGTTTATGCAAGTTTAGTATAGTGTATGTTGTGTGCTATATGCAAGTTTAATGCTATGTTTTATGATGCAAAACACTATGTTGAACATTGATTCATATGTAACATGTTATGCAAGCTATATGGGAGATTATATGCAAGTCTATATGTAACATGTTATGCAAGTTATGTATTTGGTTTTATGCATGCTAAGTATTTGGTTTTATGCATGCTATGTATGTGGTTTTATGCATGCTAAGCATTTGGTTTTATGCATGCTAAGTGTTTGGTTTTATGCAAGTTTGTCTCTTTTTATGATATGCATAATATATGCAAGTTTGTCTCTAAGTATGGCATGTTATGCAAGTTCATATGCAAGTTATGATACATATTCATGTGCAAGTTATGATGCAAGTTCATATGCAAGTTATGACACATATTCATATGCAAGTTATGATGCAAGTTCATATGCAAGTTATGATACATATTCATATGCAAGTTATGATGCAAGTTCATATGCAAGTTATGATACATGTTCATATGCAAGTTATGATGCAAGTTCATATGCAAGTTATGATACATGTTCATATGCAAGTTATGATGCAAGTTCATATGCAAGTTATGATGCAAGTTCATATGCAAGTTTATGTGCAAGTTCATATGCAAGTTGTCTCTTTTATGATATGCATAATGCAAGTTTGGGTTAAATACTAGTTGGGTTTAATGTATGTTCATATATGCAAGTTGACACCTTTTGAACCCATGATAAAGTTACATGCTATGTTGGCTAAACCCATGACCTTTGTGATGAATCTTCCCTTTATTATGTCGTGTTATGAGAACGAACTACGTGGGGAACGATGGGGTTAATATGCATGTTAATAAAATTATGTGAAATGGGTATTATTAATCATACCACAAATTAAATTGACGTAATTGGGAATTTACCTATTAAGTTAGGTCTACCCATATTATGGAGTTGGGAATTTACCTATTAAGTTAGGTCTACCCATACTATGGAATTGGGAATTTACCTATTGAGTTAGGTCTACCCATATTCTTAAAAATGTGTAATTAATTAGGCATAATTAATTCAAATTATGGGGGTGATTAATTAGGTGTAATTAATCAACTAAGACACGAGGTTGGACCCTTTTGTAGCGGAAGTCTGCCCGGAACCGACCGGCCATCCAGCAGCTACAAATGATTGGCCCAATGTGAGAGGTCTTAGTCATAAATTAAATACGTGATTAAAGTAAAGACACGAGGTTAGACCTTTTTATGACAGAAGTCTGCCCGGAACCAACCGGCATATCAAGCAGTCATAAAAGATGGTCTAATGTGAGAGGTCTTTATGAGGTCATGATCTTAATTAATTAAGAAACACTTAACCATATTAGCATGTAGAGGGACATGAGGGGTTAAGTGGGTGCCTTGGGTGGCATGTGGAAATCTAGTGGGTTGCCTTGGGTGGCAATAGAAAATACGATTAGAATACTTAACCAAAGAGGAACATGTAATTAAATATGGGTAAAGGGTTAAGTAAGTGCTTTGGGTGGCATGTGGAAATCTAGTGGGTGCCTTAAGTGGCAATTAAAATATGATTAGATGACTTAACCAAACCTTAACATGTAGGTGGGCATGATTATAAAAGGGGTTAAGTGGGATACACTAGATAAAATAACAAGCTTAGGTGGTAGCTTGTGGGGGCCCATTTCAACCAATATCCCAAACGTATCTTACTGGGCTCGACTCTAGTCGAGTGACGGGACACGCATATTGGGCTTGACTATAAGAGGCCAAAACAGGGTAGCGGTGGCAACGCGAGTCCAACGGGTTTCATCTGCGTGTGTGGACCCGGGATGGTAGGTAAGACGTTGTCGCATCGTGTAGATATAACCCGTGCACCATTTGTTGTATCGGGCTAGCCACTTTGGGGAGTGATACACCCCATTGTGGGGCCAGCACGGATATCTACGGTAGGGAGCCGATCGCTTGGGAGTAGTGGGTACTCCTAGTAAAGATAGGGGCAGATGGCACCTATGTAGGGGTACACGAACCTACTGGGTAAAATTACTAAGTACACTTAGTGGGATCAACCTTTAAGTAGGAATTATCCTTGGGTAGGTAGAACTGGTGTGGTGCAGTGTAGGAATTACCCTTGGGTGGGTAGATCTGGGGTGGTGTAATCTAGTAATTATCCTTGGGTGGATAAATGCGTCTTTTCGGTTATCTTAGTACATCCTGTGTTTAGTTGGCTACTTAGTGTAGTCAATATCCCCAGAGGTACCGTACCTTGTTTATATCATACCCTAATTACTTTAATGATTGTATTGTTAGGGTTATAGGACTCACTCAGACTTATGTCTGACCCCGTTGTTTCTTTATTTTTTTCCCAACCCTCAGGTTTTCGGAGTGGGCCTAGCACTAGTGGGCTTTGATCAGACTGCTTTATCTATCTTTTGGAGCTTGGACCGTGGATGTAAGCTCAGTTTATCTTTTCTATTATGGCTATTAGGTTATGTAGTGGGATTATGTACTTTCGTTTTATCAGGATGGATATTATGTACTTGACTCTTATTTATGGTTTTGGTGTAACCAAACATGTTTTACTTTCCGCTGAATTGAAATGATGTTTTAAATTCTCAAGTATTAGTTATATCTGTCTTGTTGTAATTTTTCTGTTCTATATTCACTTAAAATACTCCACCGATGTTATGGCATTCCCTTAGTGAGTGATCGTAGCGGGTGTGGGGTGTTACATTAGGTCACATTTGTGGTGGAAGTCTGCCCGGACCCGACCGGCATATCCAGCAGCCACAAATTTTGGGCCTAATGTGAGAGGTCCAAGTGCGCAAATACAAATTGGGCCAAGACACGAGGTTAAGCCCAACTTGTGGGATAAGTCTGCCCGGAACCGACCGGCCCATCCAGCATTTACAAGTTGCAGGCCTAATGTGAGAGGTCTGGGCCATATTAAAATATAAATGACTAAATAGAAAATGGACATTATTTACACCGTCATGAGTTAAATTAGAAAGTTACATTATTTTCACCGTCATGTTTAAAGAAGAGAAAATTTCATTTCTATGTAATTAGATCAAAAGAAGAAATTTATATTTTTATGTAATTAAGATGAAGAGAAAGAAAGAAAATTACATCTTTATGCAATTAAAACCAAAAGTAAGAAATTTACATTTTTATGAAATTAAGATTAAAGGTAAAAGTTACATTTTTAAGGTAAACTAGATAAAAAGGGAATAATTACATTTTTCATGCATGTAGATTAAAAGTGAAAAATTACATTTTTATGTAATTGGATTTTAATTAAAAAGAATAAGGATATGAAATTACATTTTTATGTAATTGGATTTTCATAAAAATAAAAATAAGGGTATGAAATTTATATCTTAATGAATTAGGTTTTCATTAAAAAGATTAAAGATATGAAAATTATAATTTCACGTAAATAGATTAACACACAAAATTATCGTTTTGTTTGTAATATAAAATTATTATTTTTGTTTCGCATTGAAAAGATAATAAAATTATCAATTTTGTTACATTGAAATTAACAAACAAAAATACCCATTCTTGTAGAAGTAAAGGTGAATGAACAAAAAAATATTCGTTTTGTTGAAATTGAAATGAAACACAAAAATGCTCATTTTTGTTGGAATTGGTATGATAAGAAAAATATACATTTTGCGTAATTCGAAAGATGAAACAAGAAAATGTACATTGTTGTGTATAAGATGTGTATGTGTATGAAAATAAATGGTGTGTACATTGTACGTTAATATTGAATATACGAATAGGAATATTTTTCGTTAGCAAAATGTAATGAAATAAAACACATTTCATTACACATTATAAACATTTCGATAAGTTGTGAAACAAAACATTCACTACTTGTTATATAATTTCGTTAATGAAATGGAATTTAAATATTTTTATATATATAAAAATAATGATAAATCGTTATAAATTACTAATAACGATATTAAATGATTTCCAACTTATATATATACGAGAATTATTTGGAAAGTCCGAGTCTATCTCATTCCAAATAATTTAAGCGACGTTTCAAATTCAAGTTTTGAAGACAACGATAGAAGACCGATGATCTTCATATCGAATGGACGATGACTGCAGATGCCCGTGATTGGAGTAGCTACCTTGAAGGGGCTACAGTGGAGGCCGTCCGGACGTAGTGTTAATTTGTGCGGATTTGGCTTTCGCTCAGACCCAGAGCATAAGTTTATAAATGGATATGTGTCTGACGTTGAATTTTGTTCTATGTAAATTGATTTCTATTAATATACGACCGTTGGTGGCGGAGAATTTATTCTCTTGCTTAACACCCTTAGAGGTTGTGTATTAATAGTTATCAATCGCGTGGCGTGAATTGTCAACGTGGCACGCTAAGATGAAGATGATCAAGGCTTTGTTGAAAAGTAGGCCTTGTGGTTATAACGTTACTTCGCGAGCCTCACAACCCGGTTGAGTCTAAAACGGGAGAAGGGAACACAGGGAGAGCAGCACGTTTCTTTCTAGATAAAAGTAGTGTCAGTGCTTAAACTGGCTGATATTTTACTTATGTGGATGATGGAATGAGGCGCCTCGGATGTTAGGTCCTATAGGACCGGGAACCGTGTGTTCAGGAATAACTAATCCACAAACCGTAAGTGTGGACCGGCCCTGCAGCTATCCAAGGGTTCTCTGCAGGGAATCCTGAGACATTAGCTAGAGTGTCTCGAATCGGTAAGGAGCTCCTCCCTAGCCTTGACTCATGATGGAAACCCAATTTCCAATACGACCTCATGCGGTTTTGATTTTATTACTAGTATGGAGGCATAATACATGGTAGCTATGCTTCTTAGGATTGATACATTTACTTTGAAATGTTTTTGAAACATATATACACTAATAATAATATCAAATTCATTTTTAACGTATCAAGCATTTTTTACGATTATAAGGTAAAACTCTATCCTCCGGTTTGCGTTGCATTGTGTGATGTGACTTGAGTCTTATGATGGTTTCATTTTTCCAAAAAGCATTGCGTTGTTTTATGATTTACCTTTAATTATGCACGACAATCAATTGGGATAAAACCTGTTCCGCGTTCGCGGCGTGGTCCTTGGATTTGCCTTATTGCTATTAGTTATATTAGTTAAGAAGTCTCACACCAGTCCCATGACTGACTCGTAGTTTGTTTCACTTTGCAAACCCGGGTGCCCTCTTTTCCACACGGGCAGTCGAGTAGCTTTTTGCAGATATTTATCTCTTGAGCATGATTCTGGATCGAAGCCTAAAGCTGTGTCCAGAGCATAGAAGTCTTCCTCTGTTTATTGTATTTAATATTGTAATTTATCTTCCGCTGTAATTTTATTCAATGTACTCTAATATTCTGTACTCTGATGTGACATTATCGTAATGTTTATTAAAGTCTGTTGTTATTGTTCTGATGTTGTTGTATTCCCAAAGTCAACGTACTCGGGTTTTGAATGGTCTTAGTCGATCTAACGATTGATCGGGTCGGGCGGAATCCGGGGTCGTTACACCGAGGTTAGCTTCCGTCGGTGGACAATGCAAATCCAGTTGCATTGCCTGTGCGCCATACGGCTCCGAGAGAAAGGAGGGAGCTTAGAAAGCAAGTAAGGGAGCTACTAGAGGATGGGTTTTTTAGGCGAAGCATATCTGAATGGGGTACTCTGGTGGTATTCACAACTAAGGCGGATGGTTCGCTTCGCTTATGCGTGGATTATAGGGAATTAAATAAACTCACTAAAATGAATGGGCTCCCACTTCCCAGGATAGATGATCTGTTTGACAAGGTTGTTGGTGCATCTGCTTGGGAATGGAGTTTCATCAGTTGAGGGTGGCCAAAGACAGTATAGACAAGACCATTTTTAGAACTCCAGAAGGTTTCTTCGAGTGGCTCGTTATGCCTTTTGGGTTAACGAATGCATCCGCCTATTTTGTTGATCTTATGAGTAAGGTGTTTCGGGAGTTTCTAAATAAGTTTGATGTGGTCTTCGTTGATGATATCTTGATTTTCTCGAAGAGCGAGGAAGAGCATGTCCAACATTTAAGGCAGGTTATGAAAACTATTCGTGTGCACCAGCTTAAAGAGAAATTCTCCAAATATCATTTTTTGAGAGAAGAAGTGAGATTTCAAGGGCGTGTGGTCTCTAAAGATGGGATAGCTGTAGATCCCACGAAGGTATTTGCAGTTCAAGATTGGCAGATCCCAAAGAATGCAATGGATGTGAGAAGTTTTCTCGGTTTAGCGGGCTATTATATGAAGTTCATTAAGGACTTCGCAATGATATTAGCCCCACTCACCAAACTAAAAAAGAAGAATTTGACCTTTGAAACATTGATTTTGAGAATGCTTTTCATCAACCAAAGAGGGCTCTGACAACAGCCTCAGTTTTGACTTTGCCTAATGGAAACAAAGTATATACTGATGCGAGGGGAATAGAGCTCAGTGTTGTCTTGATACAGAAGGGAAGGGTAGTATGTTATGGAGGTAGGCCGTTAGGAGTTCATGAGAACTACCCTACCCATGTTTTGGAATTAGCCGCTAAAGTATTTGCACTTATGACCAGGCGGTAGTATCCGCTTGGAGAGAGGTTCAAGTTATACATAGACCATAAGTCACAAGTATATGTTCTCGCAGAAGGATCTCAAATTGAGGCAGTATAGATAGGATTCTACTTGGAGTTGAGACGATTAGATAAACTTCAGAAAAGATTGATCTTATCCATAGGTGCATGAAGATAACACAGGACAAGCAGAAGTCATATGCAGATAAAGGAAGAACCGATATTGAGTTTAGGTGGGAGGCATGGTTTCATCAAGGTATCACCTCAGAGGGATGTGGTTCGTTTTGGATCTGTAGGGAAACTGGCACCAAGGTTTTTAGGACCATTTCGCATAATGGAAAGAATTCAAATGGGTTATATGTAAATCTACAAGAGAGATTAGCGGATTTTCATTTGCAGAAATGTCTACACGATACAGCAGAAGTAGTTGAGCCGAGTACACTTGAGGAAGTAGAGGTGGAACGGGAGGCGACAGTTAGAAGAGTTCCTACCCGTATTCTTGGATCAGAAGTTAAGAATCTACGCAACCGAGAAATCAAGTTGATGAAAGTTAAGTGGGGAGATAACCAAGAGGATGCAACTTGGGAGACCGAAGACAAGATTCGTGCTTCGTACCCTTTTCTTTTCAAGGGTATGTTCTTAAATTCCTTTCTAAATCTTTTATTCATGCTTGTTTCTATAATTTGAGCATATCCTATCGATCGAATCTTCGACCTTTAGGTAGGAATCCCATGGATGTAAACATGTGTTTGAGACATGTTATGTTTGTTGGATGCAAGTGGATGCTAGTAGTTTCTCGTAGACGCATATACACACACATTAGGCACTAAATTGGCTAAATCACTCTCATACTACATATGGATGCGTTTGTATATTTTTCTTCTTTTAATGGATGAAAGTGGGTGTATCATCGTATAGATGTTGCATTTGAATGGATGATTGTGCATGCATATAGCCTTTGCATGGTGTATTAGGATTATTTGCATACATGTTGGATTCATGGCATTAACATACTTTGCGTTAAGGAGGTTGACTGAATCTGTAGACCACCTAATTTTTCGCATTAGTATAGGGACATATACACACACTTTTGCATATGTTCATATAAGCATTAGAAATATTTTAAGGACAATGGATGCCAGTGATTGATGGATGAGTTGATGGATGTTAGGATATACATTCTTCTTAACTTGGTGATTTCGAGGACGAAATCCTTTAAGTAGGGAGAATGTAACACCCCGTAATTTATAACACATTAAAATGATAAACTAAAGAGTACTTAATTAAATATTCAGAATAAAGTGAAACAGACTATGCTATTGCATTTGTCTCGGAATTCTGCTTAAGATTGACTTTGAGTTTGTGTAAAACAGGCATTTTATGAAGAAAATATTAAGGTTTGAAGTTTACACATATATGAGCTAATTATATATATATATAAACATTTCAGAAAATCAGTTCAAAATAATTCAAATTAATTAGAATTCATAGGCGGGAACCAACGTGGGAACTAGACCCTTGGGTGTCGACCCCAGCCAAAGGGTGTCGACCCATGGGTCGACACCCACACAGGGGTGTCGACACCCATGTCGATACCCAGGTCGACACCTTAGAGATCTGGGGCAGGTGCGTACTTCTGAACGTGGAATCAATTTCTGACCTGGTTCGTTGGTTGATAGCTATATATAGGACCCTATACCCATTGTTTTATTCATCTAGATCAATGGCGACGACGAGACGCTGCTCTAACTCAGATTGAATTAACCTTTTCTTTAGTAACGACGATTCATACGTATTCAAAGACCGCTGATTCAACAACAACACGATTCTCCCTGTTTTCTTAGATCCATTCTATGTGAGTCTACGTTATTTTTAGTTATGAATACTTAAAGTTAATCTTAACATGTTTATGAATTGAATATAAGCCTGTGACTAACTGAATCATATCAGATCTGCCATAACCTGTGTATCTAAGTTATTTTGACATGATTATGAATTGGATCTAAGCTATGCCTATTTAACATGTCAGATCTGCCATTATTTGTAGATCTAATTCACTATTTAGATCTTATAATGCCTGATTATGATGTCCCTATTATATTAGAATCAGTTCAATTATCACATGTCTATCAGATCTGTTCCTATATGCCTATCTTAACATTATGACCAATTTTGTCACTATAAGCTTATTAGTTACTATGTCTATTTCTGCCATCATATGTCAATCTTGTTTTTATGTTTATTTCTGTTTTCTTCCCTTCTTCCTTTCCTTTTTTTAT
Organism: Allium sativum; assembly: GCA_030737875.1. NCBI lineage: Eukaryota > Viridiplantae > Streptophyta > Magnoliopsida > Asparagales > Amaryllidaceae > Allium > Allium sativum. Next base: position 884,253,521 of record CM060915.1, on the reverse strand, counting down.
TTTATAGCCAGGCTACATTCGAGCCTTGGCATACCGTAGAAATACTCGAACGTACGAAATTGGGAACGATGGGAATAATTAATTTTGGCATAATTCATATTGTAAAACATGATTAGGAATATTGGGCATAAATCGTACCTTAAGCCAAGACCTGGGATTTGGGGCATAATTTATATGCTCATCTAAATCTTGATTAGGCATAACTTGTATTGGGAAATTTGGGCATAACTTGAATTGAAAACATAAATATGGATTTGGAGGAATAAATCAAAGTTGTGATTAAAGATCTTAATTTAGGGCATGATAAACATGAAAATTTGTTAGTTATGAACATGGCTTGTGAAAGGGGCATGAAAGTTAATAACGAAATAGGAATAATTGTTAAAGAATGAACATGCCTAGATTTACAGTAATTAGAAACTATAACTGCGCTTAGACACGAGGTTAGATTGCACTAGTCGTAGATGTCTACCCGGATCCGCCCGGCATATCTAGCAACCACACGTGGTGAATCTAATGTGAGGGGCCTATATGCATAAACACGTAACGTGCTGAGACACGAGGTTAAGTCTAACTTGTGGAAGAAGTCTGCCCGGACCCACCCGGCATATCTAGCATCCACAAGTAATAGACTTAATGTGAGAGGTCTAATGCATAAACATATATATACATACAAATATATGTATATAAAAGGATAGAATTAAATGGCACTAACTATAATGTAATGGAAATGAATTGGAATAAATTGGGAATGAGAATAACCTATTATAGTTGATTACATTAATGAGAATGATATATAATAGGTAGGCTTGCCCCAGGGACAAGTGGAAATTATAACATAAGTTATAATAAAAGGAAAAAAAAACTTATCAGTAAAACTTATTTAAGAGAACTAGGTTAATAAGTAAACAACAACAAGTTGTAGTGATATGTTAGACAGAAAACAGGTGAATTGAGATTAAGTATACTTAACTACATGTTATTGTAACTATGAAGACAGACATTGAATAATTGTGGATTACTTTCGTTAATTAAAATCCGGGGATAATAGATCATGGATGACAAATCTTGGACTACAATCTAGAAAATAACATGTGATGGGCTTATTAATAAGCATAAATGGATTAAGCTGTATATATATATATATATGTATATATGAAATTAATAAGCAAGTGGAACTTGGTAATTTGAAAAGAAGTCAATGTGAGTGAGGATAACCTGATAACCTGTAATACTTAACCTGTTTTGATCCATAAGGATTACATGAACCTGTTAACTTGAGTAGGGGTTAAGTAAACTTGCTTGAATTAGCAGGAGGGTTAAGTAAACCTTGGGTTAGTGGGTAATATTTCTATATATAGTCCCACAAACTTAACTTGTTGGGGTTATGCAATCTTGAGAAACTAGTAGGCATAACCTGTGGAAAACCTAGTAGTAGGGATGCACACATAGGGGAAATCTTATATCATCTTGTATGTAGGACCCATATCCAGTAACCTATAGCGGTATCAAATGGTAAACCCCGAACTAGGTCAGGATCAGGGCATACTTACCGAGCTGGTTGTAAGAGGTCACTTGAGGGAGGTGTCATCCGGCGAGTTCCATCGGGGTCATGTGTGTGCATGAGTCTGCCTTCTCGGGAAGATTAAACGCTGGGACATCTGTAGATATGGTTATGCATCTTGTTTTGTATCAGGGTTGCCACCTTAGGGAGTGATACACCCTAAGTATGGGGCCAGCACTATATACCTACGGGGTTTAGGGAGCCGATCAATTAGGGTACATCAAGTCACGTCTGTTTAGGAGCCCGTTATTATCGTTTGGGGATAACACCCGTCAGTTCTGTTACGCTACCTGTATTGTAGGGGGTTAAAACCTCTCACTAGAAGTACACCTAAGTCTACCATCTTATGCTTATTGGGATCATCATGTTACAGTTACACTAGTATTGGTGCAAAGAAAAGTAGTAGGAAGCGCATTGCACATTCTGTTCAGTTCATCCTATTTATCTTGTTGCACCTGACTTATATGCTATATCTCTCTTATCCAGTTTATATGCCTATTATGATACTTTTACTTATTTATATGATAAAAGTAATTGGACTCGCCAGACTTTATGTCTGACCTATTTTGTTTCCTCTTCTTTCTCTTCCGTCCCCCCAGGTTCTCAGGGTGGGAATACTCAAGCGTGATCATGATTCTTCTTTCATTCTGCTTGGAGCTGCTAGATGTACTGCTTCGATTTTATACTTTCTTTACTATGGTTATATTTATGGGGAACTATGCTTCTTTTATTATTGTTCTATGATGATTTTAGTAAAAGATAGAAGTTTAAAATTAATGTTTTGGGTTTTATGTTTTTCAGACTTATGATGTAACTATGTTTTGAACCACGATGTTTTATGATAAATGAAGTTTTAAAATTCCGTTGCTATTTTACATCTATCTTGTAATGTTCTGTTTCTGCTTACCTTTAACGCTTAACAAGACTTAACGCATTCTCTTATTGAGTGACATTAACAGACGTGGGGTGTCACATAGCACATTATAACCATAAATGAATAAATGGTAATGAACTTGAATACTTAACCTGGTTGAATCCATAAGGATTACATGAACATGTTAACTTGAGTAAGGGTTAAGTAAACTTGCTTAAAATAGTGGGAGTGTTAAGTATATCTTGGGATGCTGAGTAATATTTGTATATATGCCCACAAACTTAGCCTGTGGGGTTATGCAATCTTTTTACACTGGTATGGCATAACCTCCTGTGGGGTATTGCAATCTTTTTACACTGGTATGGCATAACCTGTGGAAACCCTAGTAGTGGGGATGCAAGCCTAGGGAGAATCTTGTATCATCTTGTGTTTGGGACCCTTTTTACTCAGTAACCCATATATAGGTATCAAAGATTACTCCGAACTAGGTCAGAGTCAGGGCACGCTTACTGGGTTGATTGGAAGAGATCCAAAAGAGGGGACGGTTTGGGAGGCAGGTTCATGTGTGTGCATAGGTCCATACAAGAGGAGGCTAAGATGTCGTGACATCGGTAGATATGGTTGTGCACATCCTGAAAACAAAGGGTTGCCACTTTAGGTGGTGATACATCCTAATGTGTGGCCAGCACAAGGTATCTATGGAGTAGGGAGCCGATCAATTGGGGTAGTGATTAGGGTACATCTAGACTCTGGTATGTTTAGGAGCCCGTTATTATCCTTATGGGTAACTCCGGTATGTTCAGTTGGGTTGCCTGTTATTGTATGGGGTTAAACCTCTCACTAGATGTGACACCCCACGTCCGTTAATGTCACTCATTAAAAGAATGTGTTAAGTTTCATAAAGCATTAAAGGTAACAGAAACATTACAAGACAGACGTAAAATAGCAGTGGAATTTAAAACTTTATTAATCATAAAACATCGTGTGTCAAAAACATAGTTACATCATAAGTCTGAAATACATAAAACCCAATACATCAACTTTAAACTTCTGTCTTGTACTAAAATCACCTGAGTACAATTATAAAAGAAGAACAGTTTCCCATAAATATAGCCATAGTAAAGAAAGTACGGAATCAAAGTAGTACATCTAAGCAGCTCCAAGCAAAATGAAAGAAGAATCTTGATCAAGCTTGAGTATTCCCACCCTAAGAACCTGGGGGGTGAAGGGGAGAGGGAAACAGAAGAGAAAGAAGAGGAAAGAAAATAGATCAGACATAAGTATGGCGAGTCCGCTTACTTTTAACATATAAATAAGTAAAAGTATCATAACATGCATAAAAACTGGATAAGAGAGATAACAGCATATAAGGCAGGTATGACAAAGTAAATAGGACAAACATAACGTATATGTGCATAGCTCTTCTCTAATACTTTTATCTTTCTCTGCACCAATACTAGTATAACTATAACATGATGATCCCAACCAGCATAAGATGGTAGACTTAAATGTACTTCTAGTGAGAGGTTTAACCTCATACAATAACAGGTAGCCCAACAAAGCTGACAGGTGTTATCCCCCAACGATAATAATGGGCTCCTAAACAGACGTGGCTAGATGGACACTAATTACTACTCTAATCAACCGGCTCCCTAACCCCCACAGATACCCTATGTTGGCCCAACATTTAGGGTGTATCACTCACTAAGGTGGAAACCCTGATACAAACAAGATGCACAACCATATCTACAGATGTCCCATCGTTTTATCTTCCTGAGCAGGCGGACTCATGCACGAAAATAACCCCGATGAAACTCATCGGCTGACACCTCCCTCAAGTGACCTCTTACAACCATCTCAGTAAGCGTGCCCTGATCCCGACCTAGTTCGGGGTTTTCCATTCGATACCGATATAGGTTACTGACTGATATGGGTCCCACATACAAGATGATACAAGCTTTCCCCTTGGCTTGTATCCCCACTACTAGGTTTTCCATAGGTTATGCCTACTGGTTAAACATGATTACATAACCCTAAGATTTACTTAACCCTCCCACTGATTCAAGCAACTTTACTTAACCCTTACTCAAGTTAACTAGTTTATGTAATTCCTATGGATTCAAACAGGTTAAGTATTTCAAGTCCATTACCATTTGTCGTTTATGGTTATAGTGCGCTAGACCTCTCACATTAAGCCTACAACTAGTGGATGCTGGATATGCCGGTCGGGTCCAGGCAGACTTCCTCCACAAGTCGGACTTAACCTCGAATCTTAGCACGTTACTTGTTTATACACTTAGACCCCTCACATTAGATTCACCACTTGTGGTCGCTGGATATGTCGGGTGGGTCCGGGCAGACTTATACTACAAGTGCAATCTAACTTCGTGTCTAAGCGCAGTTAAAGTTTCTAATTACTGTAAATCTAGGCATTTTCTTTATTCAATAATCATCCCTATTTCATTATAGATTTTCAGGCCCCTTTCCCATGTCATATTCAACATTAACCATATGCCCCGAATTAAGATCTAAATCATAATTTCATTTACGCCCCAAATTCATATTTGTGCATTTAATCCAAGTAATTCCCAAATTTCCCAATACAAGTTATGCCCCAATTTTAACATTTTCCCCTCGTTCCCAATTTCGGCATTCGCATATTTCAGCGGTATGCCTAGGCTCGAAGGTAGCCTGGCTATAAAATAAAAAGTGAAAAAGAAAAAGGGAAGAGAACAAAAATAAAAATAATAACAAGGCGGACATACAGTGATATAAATAGGCATAGCAACTGAGTAGGCATAATGTCAAGATAGGCATATAAGAACAGATCCGATGAACATGTGATAATAGAACCGATTAGGCATAGTGACATGATCATAAAAACGCATGATGAGAGCAAATCAGTGAATTAGACATATAATTAATGATAGATCTGATATGATTCAAATAGTCATAAGCTTAGATCCATGTTATAATATGTCAAAATAAATTTTAAGTGTTTATATCTAAAAATAATGTAGACTCACTGTGATTGGATCTAAGAAATAGAAAAGAATAATTGCAAATGTTGAATCACAGATCTCTGAATTAGTTTAACTCCCGTTGCTGAAGAAGAAAAAGCTATTTTAATCTTGGCAGAGGCAGCATCTAGTTCTCCATTGTTTTTGAGTGAATGAAACAATGAGAATGGGGTCTTATTTATAGCCTAGGGTTCACGAATCTGGTCAGAAAACAAGTCTACATACGCAAAAATGTACCAGGCTCGAATCTGGTGGTGACGACCTGGGTGTCGACATGGGTATTGACACCCCTTATGGTGTCGACCCACGGGTCGACATCCCTAGGGCAGGGGTTGACCCCCAATGGGCCTGGTTCCCACCTACGGATTCAAACTGATTTTGAATTTCTGAAATGATTATTTTATATATAATTAGCTTGTATATGTGCAAAATTCAAACCTTAATAACTTCTTCATACAATGTCCATTTTACGCAAACTCAGAGTCTATCTCAAGCAGAATTCCGAGATGAACGCAATGGCATAGTTCGTTTTACTTAATTCCCAATATTTAATTAAGTATTCTTTAACTTATCATTTTAATGTGTTATAAATTACGTGGTGTTACATTCTCCCCTACTTAAATGATTTCATCCCCAAATCTCCAAGTTAAGAAGAATGTATATCCTAACATCCTTCATCCATCTACTCATCTATCAGCTACTAACATCCATTGTCCTTTAAAGAATTCTAATGCTTACATGAACATATGAAAAAGTATGTGTATATGTCCCTATCCTAATGTGAAAAATCAGGCAGTCTACTAATTTAGTTGACCTCCTTAATGCAATGTATGTTAGTTCCATGAATCCAGTATGTATGCAAATAATCCTATTACAACATGTAGGTTCTATATGTGTGTAAAGTCATTCATCCAAATGCAAAATCCATATGATGATACACCTACTTTCATTCATTAAAAGAAGAAAGAAATAAAATTCACACACATCCATATGCAATAAGAGAGTGATTGAGTCGATCTAGTGTCTAATTTGTGTGTATATGCATCCACGAGTAACCAATAGCGACCGCTTGCATCCACTTGTATCCGTCAAACATAACATGTCTCAAACACATGTTTACATTCATGGGATTCCTACCTAAAGGTCGAAGACTTGATCGATATGATATATTCATACGATGGAAACAAACATGGATAAAAGCTTTGTAAAAGAAGTTAAGAACATACCCTTGAAAAGAAAAGGGTATGATCTTGTCTTCAGTCTCCCAAGTTGCATCCTCTTGGTTATCTCCTAACTAGATTTTCATCAACTTAACCTCTCGGTTGCGTAGCTTCTTAACCTCCGATCCAAGAATACAGGTAGGAATTCGTCTGACTGTCGACTCCCATTCCACTTCTACTTCCTCAAGCATACTCGGCTCAACTACTTCTATGGTATTATACAAACATTTCCGTAAATGTGAGACATGGAAAACATCATGAATGTTGGACAATGCCTCTGGTAGCTTTACTCTATAGGCCATTTGGCCAATCCTTTCTGTTATGGGAAATGGCCCTACAAATCTTGGTGCCAATTTCCCTACAGATCAAAAGCGAACCACATTGCTAAAAGGTGATGCCTTGATAAAAACCATGTCTCCCACCTAAAACTCAATATCAGTCTTTCTCCTATCGGCGTAGGATTTCTGCTTGTCCTGAGCTGTCTTCATACGCCTTCTAACAAGATCAATCTTTTCTAAAGTTTTTCTAACCATATCCGATCCAAGCAAAAGCCTTTCTGTAGACTCCCACCAACAAGTTAGTGATCTACAGGGTTGTCCGTACAATGTTTAGAAGGGTGCCATGCCAATACTAGCTTGAAAATTGTTGTTGTAGGAGAACTCTACTAAAGGAAGATGCTCTTCCCAAGTCCCTCCGAAGTCTAGGGTACATGGTCTTAAAAGATCCTCAAGGACTTTTTTCACCCTTTCCGTCTTTCCATCGGTCAGAGGGTGATAGGCGGTGCTCAAACACAACCGTGTGCCTAATGCTTCTTGCAAGCTCCTGCAGAATTCACTAGTGAAGATGGTGTCACGATCACTTACGATACTAGAAGGTACTCCATGAAGACGGACTATCTCACGAACGTAAATTGCTGCCAACCATGCTGCCTTTCTCTTACTCTTAACCGAAATGAAATGAGCGCTCTTAGTAAGCCTGTCTACTATAAACCAAATACTAGTGTTGCATTTCCTAGATCTAGGCAAACCATCAATGAAATCCATAGAGAGGCTCTCCCACTTCCACACTGGGATCTCCAAAGGATGAAGTAAACCACCAAGCTTCTTTTGCTTAGCTTTGACTTGCTGGCAAATCAAACATCGAGAAACAAATTACTCCACATCCTTCTTCATCCTAGCCTAAAAAACCCCTCTTCATATCTCTATACATCTTATCACTGCGTGGATGTATAGTCATCTTGGAATGGTGGGCTTCCTCAAGGACTATCTTCAACAAACACTTAATACGAGGAACACAAAGCCTTCCATCTCATCGCAACCACCCTCAATCAACTATGGAATATCTACCGAGGTGACTAGAAGTCTCCCCTTTATTGAGTCTATCCAAGATATCTATTAGTTGTAGGTCCTCTTGCTGCGATGTCCCTATTTGATCAAACAGAGTAGGTCACACCTCTAATGATGCCAACAGACCAGGTGTAAACCCGGTGGAGGGTCTAAAATCAAATATCAATATGTACTCCAAGCTTTTCCTCTCCACAAACAGGGGACTAAATGTCATCCTCTGCCTACTCAATGCATCTATGACCACATTACCCTTGCTAGAGGTATACGCAATCTCAAAGTCATAGGATGCTAGGAAATCCATCCATCTTTTCTTCCTTAAATTAAGAGCCATTTGCGAGAACAAGTACTTGAGATATTTATGATCGGTGTACAACTCGAACCTCTCTCCTAGTAAATAAAGGAACCAAGTCTTAAGCGCGAATACTATGGCGGCTAACTCTTAGTCATGAGTAGGGTGGTTCTTCTCATGAACCTTAGGTGTCTACCCCCATAGCATACTACCATTCCCTCTTGCATCAGTACCGCATCAAGCCCTGTACCACATGCATCAGTGTATACTATAAACACTTTATTCCCGTCGGGCAAGGTCTGTACTGGGGATGTTGTCGGAGCCCTTTTCAATTGCTGAAAAGCTTCTTCACAATCTACATCCCAAGAGAATATCATATTTTTCTTTGTCAGCCTGGTGAGTGGGGATGATATCTTTGCGAAGTCTTTTATGAATTTCCTATAATAGCCCGCTAGTCGAAGAAAACTTCTCACCTCCGTTGCATTCTTTGGGATCTTCCAATCTTGAACTACAAATACCTTTATGGGATCTACTGCTATCCCATCTTTAGAAACAACATGCTCTATAAATCTCACTTCTTTTCTCCAAAAATGACATTTGGTGAACTTAGCCTTAAGATGATGCACATGGAGAGTTTTCAAAACCTCCCTTAAATGTTGGGCATGCTCTTCCTCACTCTACGAGAAAATCCAGATATCATCAATGAAGACCACAACGAATTTATTTAGAAATTCCTGGAACACCCTACACATTAAATGATCAAAATAGGCGGCTTCATTCGTCAACCCAAAGCTCCTAACGAGCCACTCGAAAAAAACATCTAGAGTTCAAAAATGGTCTTTTCTATACTACCTTCGGCTACCCTCAACTGATGAAACCCCATGGCCAAGTCTAGCTAAGAGAAAATAGATGCACCAACAAGCTGGTCAAACAGATCATCTATCCTCAGGAGTAGGTGCCTATTCTTCTTAGTGAGCTTGTTCAACTCTCTATAATCCACACATAGGCAAAGCGAACCATCTGCCTTTGTCAGGAGTGGGTGCCTATTCTTCTTAGTGAGCTAGTTCAACTCTCTATAATCCACACATAAGCAAAGTGTAACAACCCGAATTTTAACAACATGTTAAAATCATAAATCAAGGCAGAATTAAATTTTAAGATAAGAATCAAGGGAAACAGGTTGCGCCATTGCGTTCGTCTCGGAATTCTACATGAAATCGAGTCTGAGTTTTAGAAAATAGGAGTCCGTATGACCAAGTTATGGCTCCCCAAAGTTTCAGAAATTTTCAGAGTTCAAAACAGCTCGAATTCGAATTCAAAATTTGAATTTCAAACGCAGAACAGACTGGGCGGGAAATTTCCCGCCCAGACCCAGGTCGACTGGGGAGTCGACTGGGCAGTCGACCCCCCCCAGGTCGACTGGGCAGTCGACTTGGGTGTCGACCTGGTCCCCGAGCCCATTTTTGGGCCAGTGTTCGTTCTGATGTATCTAGTCCGATTTCTGTCCAGATTCATCTTCCTAAACCTATTTAAACATCCCCAAACCTAGCCTTCTCTACACACAATTCTATTCTGCTTCTACTCTGCCTCTGTTCTAAATAAAAATAAAAATGGCGTCGCTACTCTGCTGGAATCAAAACTAAAAGCTAATCAACATCAACCTAAGCAACTCAATTCAAACTAGAGATTGAAGCTTCTGCAACTTTCTCCGACAAATTCACTTCTTAATTCGTTAGCCACGATCTGTAAGTTCTAGTTACTTTCCGATTTAAATATTTCACTATAATATGGCCATGAATTAAAGTAAAATTGGATCTAAGTATGTTTATCGATTCAGATCTATTTCTGTTGTTCATAATCTATTCAGCCTGTTGTAAATCAGCGTTCTTGATTCATGCTAATATTATTATCAAGTTGTAATCTTCGTGCCTGTGGTGATGCTTTTCTCTCTGATCTCATTTTTATGCAAAATTCTATCTTCCCCTATTTATTTTCTTTTGATGAGACTTGGTCAATTTCGGACCTTGGCCTAAAATCGCGATTTGCGTACGAGATGTGTACGGGGGAATTATGGGATTATTGCCTATATGAATATGATGGAATTATTGGCAACATGAAATTGGAAATTATCATTGTATTTGCAAGTTTGGGGCTTGATCTGAAAATTTTGGTATAATCTTGTTATGGGGAAATTTGCATAAATAATATATACATGGAATTTGGCATTAATAGGATCTATGTAAAAAGGCATGAAATTTTGTATATATCTAAATTGGCTAGGATTGGACACATATAAATTGATATATGTAATTTTGACGTGGATCGTGACATATGTAAAAAGCTATAACTTGTTATAGGTAAATTGGTGTAAACATGGAATACATGTAGTTTGATATGAAACTTGAACATATGTAAATTGGCTAGAATTGGGCATATGTATATCGACATGAAAAGTTAGAACTTGGGCATATATATTAATATGTAAATTTGGGAATTTGAAACATGAAAATGACTGTATATTGGATTATCGACCTGAACATTTTCATATGTTAAATATGAACGCGCCTATGTTGGGTTTTGGGTAGTTGGCTTGCATTGTAAATATAAGGCTGTAACTTGGCATAACTTTATAGCAAATTTTGGTAATACTTTGGGAACACGTTTTGGGGCAAAAACGTGAGTTATGAACTTGATAATAGGCATAAGTTGAAACCTAGAAACTTGACATGAAACTTGCTTAGAAATTTGAACATTGTTATAACTTGAACATGGACATGACACTTAGATAACTTGAAAATGGCCAACTCGAGGTTGGGTTGAGTTTGTAGTGTAATTCTGCCCGGAACCGCCCGGTAAATCCAGTTACTGCAAACAATAGGATCCAATGTGGGTAGTTGGTCATATCGCACTTGAAAACCCGAGGTTAGACTGAGTTGTGGTATAATTCTGCCCGGAACCGCCCGGCATATCCAGTGACCACAACAACAAGTCTGATGTGAGAGGTTGGGGTGCATAAATGAATTAATGACTTGATAGGGTTAAGTCATGAACTGCTTGAATATACTTAACCAATTTGACACGATGACTTGATAGGGTTAAGTCATGAACCGCTTGAATATACTTAACCAATTTGACACGATGAATTGATAGGGTTAAATCACGAACCGCTTGAATATACTTAACCAATTTGACACGATGGTTTGGTAGGGTTAATTCACGAACCGCTTGAACATACTTAACCAACTTGACACATGATTCGTAGGGCTAAGTCATGAACTTGAACGACAACACTTAGCCAATTTGACATGACACGTAGACGGGTTAAGTCACGAACTTGAATGACCACACTTAACCAACTTGACATGCTAGACTGATGGGGTTAAGTCTCGAATTTAAATGACAACACTTAACCTACTGGATGGAAACCCTAGTTACGCGGTCCTTTTCAGCAGTAACCCACTATATGTATCATGGTACCCTGGAACTAGGCAGGGTGGGGCACGATTACTGGGCTGATTGTAAGCGACCAGAACGACGGCTGAGTTGGTGCGCTAATGTAGGTTCAGGCGGACTACGGTCGTACACGTAGTCCATAGTTGAAAAAGCAGGCATTGGGCAACAGTAGATTTACACTGTGCGTGCTTGATTCGTGTCGGTGGTTGGCACCCTAAGTCTTGATACACCCTATGGTGGACCTAGCACAGGTGACTACATTCGTGATAGGGCCGTATGACACAGACACATGAACGAGATAGGACATGTAGGGAGTCGATCGACTAATAGATCATTTCATGGGACCAAGTAATGGGTCATTTCATGACATTGGGCAAGGGATCATTTTATAGTCAACACACGACACGGGTTGGGATACTAGTACGGTTGGTGCAGAGCAAATAGACATCATAGAAATATTTTAATGGTAAAGCAGAGAAATCTTGCGATGCTTGATAGAAATCTTGCGAAATTATACTTAGTTTATCTTGAATGGAAACCTGGCGATGTTATACTTGACAAAAACCATATGAGGTTATTCTTAGTTATCTTTCCTGTAGCTTATCTTGTCATCATGCTTAGGTTTACTTTCATTTTATTCATGCCATGTTATCTTTACTTGTTTTTATGTTGAAAGTCACTAGGACTTACTCAGTCTTTATGACTGACCCATTTTGTTTCGCCTCTTTTTCTTCCGTTCCCCCCCAGGTTCGCAGGGTGGGAATACAGCTTAGTTCGGATCTTACCAAGCTCCAAAGCCCTTTCATGTACGGCTTGGATTTCTCTTGGCTATGGCTTGCTTGGCTTTATTGGGGGATGATTTATAACTATGGTTTTATGCTTCTTTACTATTGCAAGACATATTTCGATGTAATTGACTTAACAACATTTTGATGTAAAAGGCTTTAGACCTTACTAGATTTTAAAGCAATGAAATTTGGGTTTTCCTTCTGCTGTTTTATTTATGTTCTATCTTGTAATATTTCTGTGTATGTTTACCTAGATAATACTCCACCAAAGCTAGTGCATTCCCTTTGTGAGTGACCCTAGCGGAGGTGGGGTGTTACATTTGGTATCAGAGCAGAAGGTTACCAGACTGGGCAAAAGTTTTTTTAAAAAACTTCTGAAATTATTTTCAAACCCGTTTACAAAGAAGCATTTTTCAAGAAAAATCTTGTTTTATTTAAGGCTATTCCCCAAAGCCATATGCACTATCTTTTGATTCTCTCCTTGAGTCCCTTCTCCCTTTCTTTTTCACCATAGTTTGCATGCATACAACACATGTTGGAGGGCAAAGTAGTGCCCAACCTCCATCTGTAGCCGCAGTTGTTCCATCTGCGACTAATCTTATTTCAAGCTTTGTAGGGTTGCCGTGCGATGGAGGTAGCTTTCGAGAAACTTGTCAACAAGCTATACAAGGATAGTAATAACGAGGATAAAGAACACAAGCCTAAGGATGAGAAACTTGTTGATAAGGCGTAATCCACGAAGGAGGAAAATTTGAAAGGGAAGAGGTCAAAGTAAAAGAATAATAAAACCCATGACAAGGAAGAACATCGTTGGTATGGTAAAAAGGGACATGTAGTTAAGTATCATAGGACAAGGACAAGGGCAAAGAACAAGATCGTCGAGAGGGCAATTGTATGCTCTCACTACTAGCATACCTAAGAGCAGTGGTAACGTTTCTGTTAAAAGTTTAGCTTCTCTTTTCTATCATACCATGGGAACTTTGTTTTTATACATCGCATCCTTTTAATTCTGCCTCGATAGTTGAGTCTCTGCACCTTAGTACTAGCGTAATAGAGGATCACATTTTTGTCTCAAATCCTGTTGGGGAATCGGCTCATGTATTCATGATTTGTTTGGATTTGAGAATGTCTATGCTAAGTGTTGAGTTTAGAAGTAATGCTTATGTTTATGTTTTGGGCTTTGGGTTGATTCTAGCGATGGAGTAGTTATCCAGTAAGGGTGACATTCTCGGTTTTGAAAAGAGGGTAGTTAGACTCTTGACTTGCCTCGGTAATACCCTCGAAGTCTCGTGTAACCTTTAGGGTTCTCTCATGATTAGTTACCTAGAATCTCTTGATACATTTATTGATTCGCTCGAGTAGTGTTCACCACTAAGGCAGATGGTTCATTTCACTTATGCATGAGTTGTAGAAAGTCACCTTAGTAAGTACATTTGGCAACATGGTTGATATTTGTTATTTTCAAGAGATAGTTCTTCTGCGTGGAATACCTCCTAGTAAGTGTAACACCCCGTATTTTTAATGTAATTAAAAATGTATATATATCCACAGATAGGATTAATATGGTGATGTATAATGAAAATTAATTAATATATGAAAGAAAGAAAGGATTGGTTGCATGCGATGTAAATATGTTGCATGCACTGATTTGCAAACATAATGCATTAACATTAAAAGAAAAAGATTCATGCATTGGTTTAATTTAAGTATTGTAACTAACATGAAAAAGAGAAGTAAGGAAAGAACAATAATTATCATTGTTCTAAGACTTATTAACAAAAGACTTTGTAGCTCAGTTGGTTAAGGCATTGGATTTGTAACATGGAGGTCGGGGGTTCGAACCCCGGCGGCAGAATAATTTTTATCTCTGTTTTAAAGAGGGCCAACTGAACATGCAAATATATATACATATACAAATTCAAAATTTGAAAAGATAAGAACGTACATATAAGGAAATAAAGAAAATATATGTATATACATGAGAATATATATATATATATGCAGAAATATATGTATACGAAAGATAAAATTTAAGATAAGGCTATAGTAAATGAAATATGGCAAGAATTAAATAACGGTGCAACATCGTTTGAATTTTGAAAATAAAATGAAAGTTGTGCGTATATATATACGCGTAAAGTGGTCGTTAAAGGAATTGTATACATATAAGATTTGGCTAGATTCATCTGCGAACCTGGACTATTTTCTTAACTAGGTTCAATGCTGACTCAGCGCTGCGTGTACGATAAGGTCTTGGGCAACTATATAAACAGCCCTGGTCTTCTTCTCTATTCACAATTCTTCTCTACCCTTATGCTGCAAAGATTCTTAGTAAACATGGCTTCCTCTCCTCCTCTTAATCAAATAATAAATAAAATAATATATATAAAATAAATCAAGACGAGGAGGTGCTGCTCAAAGACTTTCAAAGAGGAGATTCAAGCTAGAATTTAAGTGAAGATTCGAACGACTGCAACGACCGTTTTTCTACGAATCATAGCAACGCCATCTTTCTATTCTAATCTAATCTCTGTAAGTCAGTTATTTTTAGATTTGAACTTTTTTCTTTGTTCGTGACATGAAATTAAAGGAATAAAAGAATATGCCAAATCTCTCTCTCTCTATTCGAATCAGTGCTTATATTCTTGGACCTAATCAAGAACTATTATGGTTCAAGGACAAATAAGACTGCGACTATGAAACTATGGACCTTAGAACCATATGCCTCTTTAACTATGAACGTTGCCTATGACTATGAACATTGCCTACGACTATGGACATTGCCTATGAATGTGACTGTGACTATGAGAATTATTTCCTTGATTAAACTTATGCTTTTGATTTGGAAACATAAACTATTGCCTATGACATAACAAGGACAACTGTGACTAAACACCTATGATTTCTGACTAGGAAAGTGTTGCTGTGAAATTGGGTCTAAACCTGATCTTTATATTCTGTCTATCCTTGGTTTTCGTTGGTTTTAGACCTTGGGAATTTACCTATTAAGTTAGGTCTACCCATGTTCTTGAACCTACGTCTCTATTCTGTCTATTCTTGGTTTTCATTGGTTTTAGGCCTTGGGAATTTACCTATTAAGTTAGGTCTACCCATGTTCTTGAACCGACGTCGTTGTTCAACCCTCTTTATGCCAGTTAGTATGTCTATCTGTTGCATAACATCTTTGGTTCATTCCCTATTTTCTATGAACCTAGCTTTATTTATAATCTAGACTGAATCACGATTATACGAACGATGGGAATGCGGTTTGGGCAAAACATGAAATTTACTAAAAACGTAGTTTAACTTGAAAATTGGCATAAATTGGGAACATGTATTATTGCATGTTCATAGGAATGCAAATTGGATAAATTTGATTATAAGATGTGTAATTTGAACCTAGTATTGACGTGTAAATCTAGCATTTACATGAATAGTGAACTAGAGTAATAAGTCTAGTTTGACGTGAATTAGAATGTTAAATCGGAATTGGATTAGCTAATTTGGCACGGTAAGTATATTGGCATAAATGTGAAATTGGCCATAATTGGGAATAACTTTCAGGTTTAGCAAAATCATGGTTAGTGACACTTAATTTGGTATAGTTTACATACCAAAAAGCATAAATATGATATAGCGGGGAAAATGGGCCATAGAAATAAATGTAGACATATTACATTAAAAGAGTAATTGGGAAATAAGTAAATTAGGAATAATTTACTTATAGAATTTGTCCTAAATGAGAAATGTAAATTTAGACAAATTAAAGATTTATTAACGACATCTCTTTTAATGAAACACCAGAAAGTTCTAGGGTGACAGAGAGGATAGTGTCTAGGCTTGGGTTTGGAAAATACAAGTTTCCTGCTCTCCCTGGCTATCCCTAACTGATCCGACGGACGGGATGGTTACTTTCAAAACCTGATTTGAAAATTAATCAAAAACCTTTGAACTTAACCCGAGGTTAGACTGAGTTGCGATGTAAACCTGCCCGGAACCAACCGGCACATCCAGTATTCGCAACAATATATGTCTAATGTGAGTGGTTGCGGCTTTAATCTATTTAGTTAAAGCTAGAACAAGAATGGTAGGGTTAAGTTAACTAAGACACTTAACCAGTTCAACATGATAACTAAACTGATGGGTGGGGATAGGTTCAGACTGACACTTAATACAGTTGAGCTAGAATGGGAGGGCTAAGTCCATAGAGACACTTAACCAAACTCAAGGTAGCAAGACAAGATTTGTAGGGGTTAAGTAACTAAGAAAACACTTAGCCAAATTAACATGTTAACTAGACTAAGAAGGCGGGGTTAAGTAAAGTTAATACACTTAGCCAATTTGATATGTTAGCTGGGCTAGACCGTAGGGTTAAGTAAACTTGAACACTTAACCATCAGGTTGTGATAAAGGAATAAGGCTAAGTCTAAAACATGAAGGGACAATACTTAACCATTAATAACATGTTAGTGAAAACAGACGGGCAAGGTTAAGTTAAAAAGGAACACTTAACCAATACAGGATAATGGGTAGGGTTAAGTAATAAGGAATACTTAACCAATATAACTTGGTTTGTGGTCGGGTTAAGTCAACATGAATTACTGATAACACTTAACCAGTTTAACAGGATAAATGAAGGGGGTTAAGTTAGCTTGAAGTGACTAATGACACTTAACCAATCCAAATTGATGGGAAAGAGAACGAAGTAGTAAACCTTAGAAAACAACGATTCTGGAAACTAAGTGGTAAACCTTAGTTGACAAAACTAAGTAGTAATTCTTAGTATAACACGAGGAGGAGCGAACGCCCGTCTGATTAGAAAGAAGGCTCCAACGAATTGGGTTACGAAGCCCGAGGCTTCGAGGGGACGTGAGGGTACTCTTGGTATCCCTCTGTGAGGCTGCAGATGATCCGCCTGGGCCTACAGAGGTTAAGGTCTGCGTAGAAGAACCAGGAGTATGCCTTGGTTGCAATACATGGCAACCTAAAGACAAGGATGGACCGGCGTGATTCGGCGAGCAAACGGTAGCCCTGTGATAGCGACTCGTCGTCTACCATCCATCCTGAGTCAATCGAGATACGTGAAGCGGAAAGGCGGAGAACTCCAAAAGACCATATACTTGCTATCTAGTTATGGTTGCGGATGGCCATAGGATAGTGGGGCACCGGGGGCCGGCGTATAGTTCTCATTTTACAAGGTGTGCCTTTCATTAGTTGAGGGAGGGGTCAAGTGGGACCATAGCCACTGGAATAAAAACAGACCTTAGCATCTGCATCGGCAGATATCTGAAAGCTCCCGACCGAGTTCTGTATTCCTTGATTTGCCCTATCACAGGACTCAGACCGCACATTACAGGACATGTGCATATAGACAAGCGATAACGATTCGCGATACATGCGTGGGGAAGTATAGGAACATATACCACTCTAGGTAGTGTGTCCTAGACTTGGAGGCATCGTTCGACAGGTAGCGTAATCCCTAGTTGGACTAGGTGGCATAAACCCTGAACTCGAAAAACGTTCAGCAGATAGCGTAAAACTCTAGTTAAATCTAGAAAGCACTGGATAGAAAACCCTAGATTAGATCTAGGTAATAAATAATAAATGTATGCCTGAAGGCAATGGAAACTACAGGGGTTGGGATCACGTTATCGTTACTAGTTGGAACACTAGTTAGGTGGTGCAGAGATATAGAAACCAGTATAACAAGGAAATAGTGAAGCGGCGAAAGTATTAGAGCATATCCAATTTATCTTATCTTAGCATATCTTGTGATTATCTTGTCTAATCTTGCTGACCCTATGGTCAGGGTGTAATCCTGGATTCAGTTAATTCATGTCGTTTGTTTTTCCATGTTCACATGCTAGAAGTTACTGAACTTACTCAGGCTTTATGTCTGACTCTGTTTTTCTTTCGTCTTCTTTTCTTCCGTTCCCCCCAGGTAGTAGAGGAGGGAGTAGTATAGCTCAGGTTAAGTTGGACTGTCACTCTTTCCCAGCTTGAAGATTTGTCGAAGTTTGCTTGGATTCTCTTATCAGATGCTATGGCTGGCTCTTGCTAAAATTGGGGAATATAAATGTTGTTTTATGCTTCTTTATTTTGTGAGACAGATGACACTCTGATATTGTAAAGAAATCTTTGTACAAACTATTTTATCAATAAAGCAAAGTTTTATTTTCCGCTGTTTAATTTCTGTCTGTCTTGTAATTTATCTGCATCTTTTACCCTAAATGCTCCACAGAACTTAGTGCATCCCTTTGTGAGTGACACTAACGGATGTTGGGTGTTACACGTGGTATCAGAGCTGAAGGTTACCAGATCGGATAAAGGATTTGAAAAATTATTTTCAAAACGGTTTTAAAAGAAGCATTTTCAAAAGAAAAGATTTGTTTTAAAGACATATTCCCCAAAGCCATACGCACTATCTTCTCTTCCTCTGTTTAAATTCTTGTCTCCTTCTTTCTTGAGTCTCTGGGGCTCCTGGCTTTCTGGGAGGTAACCTCATCGAAGGGCAAAGTAGTGCCCGGCTTCCATCTATAGCCGTAGTTGTTTCATCTACGGGCAGTTTTCTTTCAAAGCTTATAGGGTTTTCCGGACGATGGAGGCAGTTTTCGAGAGATTTGTCTACACACGGAAGGGGATGAGGAGTTTGGGTAAGGAGCATAACCCTAGGATGAGGAATTCATGGATGTAGACTTAGCACACGAAGGTGGAAGAAATTGTAAAACCTAAGACAGGAGGAAGTATCTTTACTAGGGTATGATAGGGCATATAATTAAGGACAAGAGCAAGAACGAGGAACAAGATTTTCATAAGGGCAAGAACCTACTTTCGCCACCAAGCGTACCTAGGAGAAAGGTAGTAAAAGTTCTCTTGGAAGAGTCTAGTTTTGTTATTCGTACTATTTCCTTTGGTTTTATCGCTTCGCATTTGTTCGTATCCACTTCCATAGTTGAGTCTCTGCACCATAGTACTTGAATAGTAGAAAGGTCCCACTAGAGTCTCAAATCCAATTAGTGGTCCGACCAGTTTATTTTTGGTTAGTAGGGATTTGAGAATAGCTATCGAGTCTGCTTATATCATCTCACGTAGATCGTTTAAATTCAAAGGAGATATTCCTTGGGTGCTTGTCTGATATTGGTTTAGGCCTTTGGGGCTTGTACTTGAGGAAGTCAAGTTTGACGAGGATGGTTTACGTGAGAGAGGAATAGTTGTGGCAGGCACTCCAAAAAGCACGTAGCGACCTTTTGACCCTTATAGTTATGGCATGATGGATAAGCTAGTAGGAGAGATCTCTGATCATCCTAGTATATACACTTGGTTGACAACTGTTTATTTTGGAAATGGAGGTTAGAAACTTCACAATCGTAAAGTTAAATTGGTTAGGATACAGTGGAGTAAAGCTCAAGAAGACTAGATACTTGCATCATACCCTTTTTCTTAAGGGTGCATCCTTGATTCCTTTTTGTAGGAGCTTTACACATTATTGTTTCTCTCTTTCCATAATATATCCTCTAGGTCGTATCTTCGATCTTTAGGTAGAAACTCTTTTGGGTGTAAACATGTATTTGAAACATGTTATGATTGATGGTTGCGAGTGGTTGCTAATGGTTGCTCGTGGATGCATATACATACGTATTAAGCACTAGATCAGTTCAGACGCTTTCATATTGCATTTACAGATATGTATTTGTTTGTAACTTGAACTTGATATGTTATCATATGGGTGTTGCAAATGGATGAATGGCCGTGCACGCATATAGTATTTACATAACTAGGGATGCTTGCATACATGGTTGGACGCATGGCACTGACATGACTCGCATTAAGGAGGTCGACTGAATCAGTAGACCGCTTGATTTTACAGTAGATAAAGACATATACACACACTATGCATATGAACATGAAAGCATTAGAAATCAGGACAATGAATGCCTGTGATTGAATGGTTGAGTAGATGGGTGATTGGATGGTAGGACACATTCTTCCTAACTAGAAGATTTCGGGGACGAAATCCTTTTAAGTGGGGGAGAATGTAACACCCCGTATTTTTAGTGTAATTAAAAATGTATATATATATCCACAGATAGGATTAATATGGTGATGTATAATGAAAATTAATTACTATATGAAAGAAAGGATTAGTTGCATGCGATGTAAATATGTTGCATGCACTGATTTGCAAACATAATGCATTAACATTAAAAGAAAAAGATTCATGCATTGGTTTAATTTAAGTATTGTAACTAACATGAAAAAGATAAGTAAGGAAAGAACAATAATTATCATTGTTCTAAGACTTATTAACAAAAGACTTTGTAGCTCAGTTGGTTAAGGCATTGGATTTGTAACATGGAGGTCGGGGGTTCGAACCCTGGCGGCAGCATAATTTTTATCTCTGTTTTAAAGAGGGCCAACTGAACATGCAAATATATATACATATACAAATTCAAAATTTGAAAAGATAAGAACGTACATATAAGGAAATAAAGAAAATATATGTATATACATGAGAATATATATATATATATATATATATGCAGAAATATATGTATACGAAAGATAAAATTTAAGATAAGGATATAGTAAATGAAATATGGCAAGAATTAAATAACGGTGCAACATCGTTTGAATTTTGAAAATAAAATGAAAGTTGTGCGTATATATATACGCGTAAAGTGGTCGTTAAAGGAATTGTATACATATAAGATTTGGCTAGATTCATCTGCGAACCTGGACTATTTTCTTAACTAGGTTCAATGCTGACTCAGCGCTGCGTGTACGATAAGGTCTTGGACAACTATATAAACAGCCCTGGTCTTCTTCTCTATTCACAATTCTTCTCTACCCTTATGCTGCAAAGATTCTTAGTAAACATGGCTTCCTCTCCTCCTCTTAAACAAATAATAAATAAAATAATATATATAAAATAAATCAAGATGAGGAGGTGCTGCTCAAAGACTTTCAAAGAGGAGATTCAAGCTAGAATTCAAGTGAAGATTCGAACGACTGCAACGACCGTTTTTCTACGAATCATAGCAACGCCATCTTTCTATTCTAATCTAATCTCTGTAAGTCAAGTTATTTTTAGATTTGAACATTTTTCTTTGTTCGTGACATGAAATTAAAGGAATAAAAGAATATGCCAAATCTCTCTCTCTCTATTCGAATCAGTGCTTATATTCTTGGACCTAATCAAGAACTATTATGATTCAAGGACAAATAAGACCGTGACTATGAAACTATGGACCTTAGAACCATATGCCTCTTTGACTATGAACGTTGCCTATGATTATGAACATTGCCTATGACTATGGACATTGCCTATGATTGTGACTCTGAGAATTATTTCCTTGATTAAGATTATGCTTTTGATTTGGAAACATAAACTATTGCCTATGACATAACAAGGACAACTGTGACTAAACACCTATGATTTCTGACTAGGAAAGTGTTGCTGTGAAATTGGGTCAAAACCTGATCTTTCTATTCTGTCTATCCTTGGTTTTCGTTGGTTTTAGACCTTGGGAATTTACCTATTAAGTTAGGTCTACCCATGTTCTTGAACCTACGTCTCTATTCTGTCTATTCTTGGTTTTCTTTGGTTTTAGGCCTTGGGAATTTACCTATTAAGTTAGGTCTACCCATGTTCTTGAACCGACGTCGTTGTTCAACCCTCTTTATGCCAGTTAGTATGTCTATCTGTTGCATAGCATCTTTGGTTCATTCCCTATTTT
Source organism: Allium sativum (assembly GCA_030737875.1). Classification (NCBI taxonomy): domain Eukaryota; kingdom Viridiplantae; phylum Streptophyta; class Magnoliopsida; order Asparagales; family Amaryllidaceae; genus Allium; species Allium sativum. Next base: position 884,231,230 of record CM060915.1, on the reverse strand, counting down.
CTACGAACCTAGCTTTATTTATAATCTAGACTGAATCACGATTATACGAACGATGGGAATGCGGTTTGGGCAAAACATGAAATTTACTAAAAACGTAGTTTAACTTGAAAATTGGCATAAATTGGGAACATGTATTATGGCATGTTCATAGGAATGCAAATTGGATAAATTTGATTATAAGATGTGTAATTTGAACCTAGTATTGACGTGTAAATCTAGCATTTACATGAATAGTGAACTAGAGTAATAAGTCTAGTTTGACGTGAATTAGAATGTTAAATCGGAATTGGATTAGCTAATTTGGCATGGTAAGTATATTGGCATAAATGTGAAATTGGCCATAAATGGGAATAACTGTCAGGTTTAGCAAAATCATGGTTAGTGACACTTAATTTGGTATAGTTTACATACCAAAAAGCATAAATATGATATAGAGGGGAAAATGGGCCATTGAAATAAATGTAGACATATTACATTAAAAGAGTAATTGGGAAATAAGTAAATTAGGAATAATTTACTTATAGAATTTGTCCTAAATGAGAAATGTAAATTTAGACAAATTAAAGATTTATTAACGACATCTCTTTTAATGAAACACCAGAAAGTTCTAGGGTGACAGAGAGGATAGTGTCTAGGCTTGGGTTTGGAAAATACAAGTTTCCTGCTCTCCCTGGCTATCCCTAACTGATCCGACGGACGGGATGGTTACTTTCAAAACCTGATTTGAAAATTAATCAAAAACCTTTGAACTTAACCCGAGGTTAGACTGAGTTGCGATGTAAACCTGCCCGGAACCAACCGGCACATCCAGTATCTGCAACAATATATGTCTAATGTGAGTGGTTGCGGCTTTAATCTATTTAGTTAAAGCTAGAACAAGAATGGTAGGGTTAAGTTAACTAAGACACTTAACCAGTTCAACATGATAACTAAACTGATGGGTGGGGATAGGTTCAGGCTGACACTTAATACAGTTGAGCTAGAATGGGAGGGCTAAGTCCATAGAGACACTTAACCAAACTCAAGGTAGCAAGACAAGATTTGTAGGGGTTAAATAACTAAGAAAACACTTAGCCAAATTAACATGTTAACTAGACTAAGAAGGTGGGGTTAAGTAAAGTTAATACACTTAGCCAATTTGATATGTTAGCTGGGCTAGACCGTAGGGTTAAGTAAACTTGAACACTTAACCATCAGGTTGTGATAAAGGAATAAGGCTAAGTCTAAAACATGAAGGGACAATACTTAACCATTAATAACATGTTAGTGAAAACAGACGGGCAAGGTTAAGTTAAAAAGGAACACTTAACCAATACAGGATAATGGGTAGGGTTAAGTAATAAGGAATACTTAACCAATATAACTTGGTTTGTGGTCGGGTTAAGTCAACATGAATTACTGATAACACTTAACCAGTTTAACAGGATAAATGAAGGGGGTTAAGTTAGCTTGATGTGACTAATGACACTTAACCAATCCAAATTGATGGGAAAGAGAACGAAGTAGTAAACCTTAGAAAACAACGATTCTGGAAACTAAGTGGTAAACCTTAGTTGACAAAACTAAGTAGTAATTCTTAGTATAACACGAGGAGGAGCGAACGCCCGTCTGATTAGAAAGAAGGCTCCAACGAATTGGGTTACGAAGCCCGAGGCTTCAAGGGGACGTGAGGGTACTCTTGGTATCCCTCTGTGAGGCTGCAGATGATCCGCCTGGGCCCACAGAGGTTAAGGTCTGCGTAGAAGAACCAGGAGTATGCCTTGGTTGCAATACATGGCAACATAAAGACAAGGATGGACCGGCGTGATTCGGCGAGCAAACGGTAGCCCTGTGATAGCGACTCGTCGTCTACCATCCATCTTGAGTCAATCGAGATACGTGAAGCGAAAAGGCGGAGAACTCCAAAAGACCATATACTTGCTATCTAGTTATGGTTGCGGATGGACATAGGATAGTGGGGCACCGGGGGCCGGCGTATAGTTCTCATTTTACAAGGTGTGCCTTTCATTAGTTGAGGGAGGGGTCAAGTGGGACCATAGCCACTGGAATAAAAAAAGACCTTAGCATCTGCATCGGCAGATATCTGAAAGCTCCCGACCGAGTTCTGTATTCCTTGATTTGCCCTGTCACAGGACTCGGACCACACATTACAGGACATGTGCATCTAGGCAAGCGATAACGATTCACGATACATGCGTGGGGAAGTATAGGAACATATACCACTCTAGGTAGTGTGTCCTAGACTTGGGGGCATCGTTCGACAGGTAGCGTAATCCCTAGTTGGACTAGGTGGCATAAACCCTGAACTCGAAAAACGTTCAGCAGATAGCGTAAAACTCTAGTTAAATCTAGAAAGCACTGGATAGAAAACCCTAGATTAGATCTAGGTAATAAATAATAAATGTATGCCTGAAGGCAATGGAAACTACAGGGGTTGGGATCACGTTATCGTTACTAGTTGGAACACTAGTTAGGTGGTGCAGAGATATAGAAACCAGTATAACAAGGAAATAGTGAAGCGGCGAAAGTATTAGAGCATATCCAATTTATCTTATCTTAGCATATCTTGTGATTATCTTGTCTAATCTTGCTGACCCTATGGTCAGGGTGTAATCTTGGATTCAGTTAATTCATGTCGTTTGTTTTTCCATGTTCACATGCTAGAAGTTATTGAACTTACTCAGGCTTTATGTCTGACTCTGTTTTTCTTTCGTCTTCTTTTCTTCCGTTCCCCCCACAGGTAGTAGAGGAGGGAGTAGTATAGCTCAGGTTAAGTTGGACTGTCACTCTTTCCCAGCTTGAAGATTTGTCGAAGTTTGCTTGGATTCTCTTATCAGATGCTATGGCTGGCTCTTACTAAAATTGGGGAATATAAATGTTGTTTTATGCTTCTTTATTTTGTGAGACAGATGACACTCCGATATTGTAAAGAAATCTTTGTACAAACTATTTTATCAATAAAGCAAAGTTTTATTTTTCGCTGTTTAATTTCTGTCTGTCTTGTAATTTATCTGCATCTTTTACCCTAAATGCTCCATAGCACTTAGTGCATCCCTTTGTGAGTGACACTAACGGATGTGGGGTGTTACACGTGGTATCAGAGCTGAAGGTTACCAGATCAGATAAAGGATTTGAAAAATTATTTTCAAAACGGTTTTAAAAGAAGCATTTTCAAAAGAAAAGATTTGTTTTAAAGACATATTCCCCAAAGCCATACGCACTATCTTCTCTTCCTCTGTTTAAATTATTGTCTCCTTCTTTCTTGAGTCTCTGGGGCTCCTGGCTTTCTGGGAGGTAACCTCATCGAAGGGCAAATTAGTGCCCGGCTTCCATCCATAGCCGTAGTTGTTTCATCTACGGGCAGTTTTCTTTCAAAGCTTATAGGGTTTTCCGGACGATGGAGGCAGTTTTCGAGAGATTTGTCTACACACGGAAGGGGATGAGGAGTTTGGCTAAGGAGCATAACCCTAGGATGAGGAATTCATGGATGTAGACTTAGCACACGAAGGAGGAAGAAATTGTAAAACCTAAGACAGGAGGAAGTATCTTTACTAGGGTATGATAGGGCATATAATTAAGGACAAGAGCAAGAACGAGGAACAAGATTTTCATAAGGGCAAGAACCTACTTTCGCCACCAAGCGTACCTAGGATAAAGGTAGTAAAAGTTCTCCTGGAAGAGTCTAGTTTTGTTATTCGTACTATTTCCTTTGGTTTTATCGCTTCGCATTTGTTCGTATCCACTTCCATAGTTGAGTCTCTGCACCATAGTTCTTGAATAGTAGAAAGGTCCCACTAGAGTCTCAAATCCAATTAGTGGTCCGACCAGTTTATTTTTGGTTAGTAGGGATTTGAGAATAGCTATCGAGTCTGCTTATATCATCTCACGTAGATCGTTTAAATTCAAAGGAGATATTCCTTGGGTGCTTGTCTGATATTGATTTAGGCCTTTGGGGCTTGTACTTGAGGAATGTCAAGTTTGACGAGGATGGTTTACGTGAGAGAGGAATAGTTGTGGCAGGCACTCCAAAAAGCACGTAGCGACCTTTTGACCCTTATAGTTATGGCATGATGGATAAGCTAGGAGGAGAGATCTCTGATCATCCTAGTATATACACTTGGTTGACATCTGTTTATTTTGGAAATGTAGGTTAGAAACTTTGCAATCGTAAAGTTAAATTGGTTAGGATACAGTGGAGTAAAGCTCAAGAAGACTAGATACTTGCATCATACCCTTTTTCTTAAGGGTGCATCCTTGATTCCTTTTTGTAGGAGCTTTACACATAATTGTTTCTCTCTTTCCATAATATATCCTCTAGGTCGTATCTTCGATCTTTAGGTAGAAACTCTTTTGGGTGTAAACATGTATTTGAAACATGTTATGATTGATGGTTGCGAGTGGTTGCTAATGGTTGCTCGTGGATGCATATATATACGTATTAAGCAATAGATCAGTTCAGACGCTTTCATATTGCATTTACAGATATTTATTTGTTTGTAACTTGAACTTGATATGTTATCATATGGGTGTTGCATATGGATGAATGGCCGTGCACGCATATAATATTTACATAACTAGGGATGCTTGCATACATGGTTGGACGCATGGCACTGACATGACTCGCATTAAGGAGGTCGACTGAATCAGTAGACCGCCTGATTTTACAGTAGATAAAGACATATACACACACTATGCATATGAACATGAAAGCATTAGAAATCAGGACAATGAATGCCTGTGATTGAATGGTTGAGTAGATGGGTGATTGGATGGTAGGACACATTCTTCCTAACTTGAAGATTTCGGGGACGAAATCCTTTTACGTGGGGGAGAATGTAACACCCCGTATTTTTAATGTAATTAAAAATGTATATATATATCCACAGATAGGATTAATATGGTGATGTATAAAGAAAATTAATTAATATATGAAAGAAAGAAAGGATTGGTTGCATGCGATGTAAATATGTTGCATGCACTGATTTGCAAACATAATGCATTAACATTAAAAGAAAAAGATTCATGCATTGGTTTAATTTAAGTATTGTAACTAACATGAAAAAGAGAAGTAAGGAAAGAACAATAATTATCATTGTTCTAAGACTTATTAACAAAAGACTTTGTAGCTCAGTTGGTTAAGGCATTGGATTTGTAACATGGAGGTCGGGGGTTCGAACCCTGGCGGCAGCATAATTTTTATCTCTGTTTTAAAGAGGGCCAACTGAACATGCAAATATATATACATATACAAATTCAAAATTTGAAAAGATAAGAACGTACATATAAGGAAATAAAGAAAATATATGTATATACATGAGAATATATATATATATATATATATGCAGAAATATATGTATACGAAAGATAAAATTTAAGATAAGGCTATAGTAAATGAAATATGGCAAGAATTAAATAACGGTGCAACATCGTTTGAATTTGGAAAATAAAATGAAAGTTGTGCGTATATATATACGCGTAAAGTGGTCGTTAAAGGAATTGTATACATATGAGAATTGGCTAGATTCTTCTGCGAACCTGGACTATTTTCTTAACTAGGTTCAATGCTGACTCAGCGCTGCGTGTACGATAAGGTCTTGGGCAACTATATAAACAGCCCTGGTCTTCTTCTCTATTCACAATTCTTCTCTACCCTTATGCTGCAAAGATTCTTAGTAAACATGGCTTCCTCTCCTCCTCTTAATCAAATAATAAATAAAATAATATATATAAAATAAATCAAGACGAGGAGGTGCTGCTCAAAGACTTTCAAAGAGGAGATTCAAGCTAGAATTCAAGTGAAGATTCGAACGACTACAACGACCGTTTTTCTACGAATCATAGCAACGCCATCTTTCTATTCTAATCTAATCTCTGTAAGTCAGTTATTTTTAGATTTGAACATTTTTCTTTGTTCGTGACATGAAATTAAAGGAATAAAAGAATATGCCAAATCTCTCTCTCTCTCTATTCGAATCAGTGCTTATATTCTTGGACCTAATCAAGAACTATTATGATTCAAGGACAAATAAGACCGTGACTATGAAACTATGGACCTTAGAACCATATGCCTCTTTGACTATGAACGTTGCCTATGATTATGAACATTGCATATGACTATGGACATTGCCTATGATTGTGACTGTGACTCTGAGAATTATTTCCTTGATTAAGATTATGCTTTTGATTTGGAAACATAAACTATTGCCTATGACATAACAAGGACAACTGTGACTAAACACCTATGATTTCTAACTAGGAAAGTGTTGCTGTGAAATTGGGTCTAAACCTGATCTTTCTATTCTGTCTATCCTTGGTTTTCGTTGGTTTTAGACCTTGGGAATTTACCTATTAAGTTAGGTCTACCCATGTTCTTGAACCTACGTCTCTATTCTGTCTATTCTTGGTTTTCTTTGGTTTTAGGCCTTGGGAATTTACCTATTAAGTTAGGTCTACCCATGTTCTTGAACCGACGTCGTTGTTCAACCCTCTTTATGCCAATTAGTATGTCTATCTGTTGCATAGCACCTTTGGTTCATTCCCTATTTTCTACGAACCTAGCTTTATTTATAATCTAGACTGAATCACGATTATACGAACGATGGGAATGCGGTTTGGGCAAAACATGAAATTTACTAAAAACGTAGTTTAACTTGAAAATTGGCATAAATTGGGAACATGTATTATGGCATGTTCATAGGAATGCAAATTGGATAAATTTGATTATAAGATGTGTAATTTGAACCTAGTATTGACGTGTAAATCTAGCATTTACATGAATAGTGAACTAGAGTAATAAGTCTAGTTTGACGTGAATTAGAATGTTAAATCGGAATTGGATTAGCTAATTTGGCACGGTAAGTATATTGGCATAAATGTGAAATTGGCCATAATTGGGAATAACTGTCAGGTTTAGCAAAATCATGGTTAGTGACACTTAATTTGGTATAGTTTACATACCAAAAAGCATAAATATGATATAGAGGGGAAAATGGGCCATAGAAATAAATGTAGACAGATTACATTAAAAGAGTAATTGGGAAATAAGTAAATTAGGAATAATTTACTTGTAGAATTTGTCCTAAATGAGAAATGTAAATTTAGACAAATTAGAGATTTATTAACGACATCTCTTTTAATGAAACAGCAGAAAGTTCTAGGGTGACAGAGAGGATAGTGTCTAAGCTTGGGTTTGGAAAATACAAGTTTCCTGCTCTCCCTGGCTATCCCTAACTGATTCGACGGACGGTGTAACACCCCACACCCGCTATGGACACTCGCTAAGGGAATGCCATGGCATCGGTGGAGTATTTTAGTGAATATAGAACAGAAAAATTACAACAAGACAGATATAAATAGTACTTGAAATTTTAAAACATCATCTCATAACAGCGGAAGTAAAACATGTCTGGTTACATCATAAAACCACAATATAAGTCAAGTACAATATCCATCAAATAAATATCATACATAATCTCACTCTCAATAATAGCCATGACAAAAGAAAAGATAACTGGATAACTGGAGCTTTACATCTACCCAAGCTCCTAAAGACTGGAATAGCAATCTGATCAAACTCCACTACTGCTAAGATCCACCGTAGGACCTGAGGGTTGGGAAAAAGATAAAAACAACGGGGTCAGACATAAGTCCGAGTGAGTCCTATAACTTTAACAATACAATCATTAAAGTAACCAGAGAAGACATAAACTTGACCTACGGTAATATCTGGGGATGAATGGCTACACTAAGCAGCTTGGTAGACTTAGGATAAACTAAGGTAACCGTAAGGACGCATCTACCCACCCAAGGGTAATTACTACACTGCACCACACCAGTCATTCCTACTTAAAGGTTGATCCCTCCAAGGACTTAGAAAATTTCCCCAGTAGATTCGTGTACTCCTAGCCCACTACATAGGTGCCGTCTGCCCCTATCTCCACTAGGTGTACCTAGCAATTTTACCCAGTAGTTTCGTGTACCCCTACATAGGTGCCGTCTGCCCCTATCTTTATTAGGTGTACCCACTACTCCCCATCGATCGGCTCCCTACCGTAGATACCCGTGCTGGTCCCACAGTTGGGTGTATCACTCCCCTAAAGTGGCAACCCAATACTATCAACGGTGCACGGCTTTATATCTACACGATGCAACAACGGCTTATCTACCAGCCCGGGCCCACACACGCATATGAAACCCGTTGGACTTGCGTTGCCACCGCTATCCCGTTTGGCCTCTTATAATCAAGCCCAATATGCGTGTCCCGTCACTCGACATGGGTCGAGCCCACAAAGATACGTTTGGGATATTGGTTGAAATGGGCCCCCACAAGCTACCCACCTAAGCTTGTCACATATCTAGTGTATCCCACTTAACCCTTTAATCATGTTTAATTACATGTTTCCACTTGGTTAAGTATTCTAATCGTATTTTCTATTGCCACCCAAGGCAACCCACTAGATTCCACATGCCACCCAAGGCAACCACTGAATTTCCACATGCCAGCCAAGGCACCCACTTAACCCCTCATGTCCCACTACATGCCAATATGGTTAAGTGTTTCTTAATTAATTAAGACCGTGATCTCCCATAAGGACCTCCCACATTAGACTGGCTGTTATGACCGCCTGGTTAAGCCGGTAGAGTCCGGGCAGTCTTACGTCATAACAGAGCCTAACCTCGTGTCTTTACTTTAATCACGTATTTAATTTATGGCTAAGACCTCTCACATTGGGCTGACATTTGTAGCAACTGGTTAAGCCGGTCGGGTCCGGGCAGTTTTACACTACAAATGAGTCCAACCTCGTGTCTTAGTCGATTAATTACACCTAATTAATCACCCCCATATTAATTATCCCTAATTAATATCAAGTTTTCCATAACATGGGTAGACCTAACTCAATAGGTAAATTCCCATGGGGTAGACCTAACTCAATAGGTAAATTCCCACTTATGGTAATTTATTTTTATGGTATGCTTAATCATACCCAATCATACATTTATTAACATATTTTCCAACCCCATCGTTTCCCACGTAAATCGTTCTCACTTCATGACATAATAAAGGGGAAGATCCATCACAAATATCATGGGCTTAACATATAACTTTGTCATGGGTTAAGAGGATGTCAACTTGCATATATGAACATATATTAACCCAACTACATTTTACCCAAACTTGCATATTATCATACACATATCTTGCATAACATGTTGAACTTGCATATAAGCATTCTCATAACTTGCATAACATGTTAAACATGCATTTAAGCATACACATAACTTGCATAAGCATCCACATACTTGCATAAGCATTCACATACTTGCATAAGCATTCACATACTTGCATAAGCATGCATAACTTGCATATCATGTCATTTAAGCATATACACATCTTGCATAAGCATTCATATACTCGCATAAGCATGCATAACTTGCATATCATGTTAAACTTGCATTTAAACATATACTTAACTTGCATATGAACTTGCATAACTCACTTTGTTAAACATGCATAATTCCACTCATTAAATATGCATAAACCCACTTGTTAAACATGCATAAACCAACTTATTAAGCATGCATAAACCAACTTATCAAACATGCATAAAGCCACTTATTAATTATGCATAATCATAGTAAAACATAGAGTAGCATATCATTACAAATGATTCAAACTCACTAATCCGCATTTAAGACCATAAGTCTCATTATACCCAATCTACTTACTTTAACAATTGATGTTAAAGTGATAGAAACTCACCACTAGCAAATTTGCACTCCAAATGAAGAAGATTAAGATGCTTAGAATGGATTAGAGGTTGATTAGAGAGTGATTTGCTTGCAACTTCCTTCATGAACTAGTGGAGGCCATGCTCAAATTTCATTTTGCCATAGTTTAGTTACAAGACCTAATTATGAATGAATTAGGGTAGGGTTGGGGTCTTATTTATAGGATTAGGTGAGTGTTTTAGGCCCTTAGATTAACCCTAGATTAGATTAGGACCCTTAGATTTAGGAAATCTCTAGAACCAACCCTCTAAGCCAGCCTAGAACCCAACCTGGTGCACCCAGGTTCACTGGACGCCGCACCCCTGTCGACAGGCAAGTCGACAGGCAAGTCGACACCCCCTGTCGACAGGCCTGTCGACAGCCCTGTCGACATGGGTAGGGCGGGATTTTTCCCGCCTGACCCCACTTGTCCAATTTAAAATCTGAATTTTAAATTCTTAATTCTGTTTTTAGTTTTGAATTTTCTGCAAACTTCATCGGGCCATAACTGGGCCATACGGACTCCGATTTTCGAAAACTCGGACTCTATTTTGCGTATTTTTCCGAGACGAACGCAATGACGCAGCCCGTTTTCCCCCGATTCCCACATCTGAGATTATTTATTCTGTAATTAGTGAATTTTAGCATTAACCCAAAATACGGGGTGTTACATTCTCCCCTCCTTAAAGGATTTCGTCTCCGAAATCTCTAAGCTAAGGAGAATGCATATCCTACCATCCAAACAACCATCTACTCAATCCATCAAACACGGGCATCCATTGTCCTTAGAACAATTTCTAATGATGTATGAGCATATGCAAAGAGTGTGTGTATATGTTCCCTATCTAATGTATGAACATATGCAAACCATGATAGTGCCATGCATCCATTATGTATGCGAAAGAACCCTATCGACACATACAATATCTACATGAGTGCACAATCATTCACCAAAATGCATCATCCATATGATAACACAATCATTAGACATCCATAAATATAGCTTTCTACACACAATTTTATGCAATATGCAATATGAAGTGATTGAGCCGATCTAGTGCCTAGAGTGTGTGTATATGCATCCACGAGCAACCACTAGCAAACACTTGCATCCACTTGCATCCATCAACCATAACATGTCTCAAACACATGTTTCAACCATAGGTTTACCCTATCTAAAGGTCAAACAGTACTAACGAGAGGACATACTAAAGATAAGATAAGTACTAGACAATGATAGAGGAGAAAGTAAAGACATACCCTCAAAAAGAAATGGGTACAATGAACGCATCTTCGCTTCCGTCTCCCAAGTTGCGTTGCTCTCATCTTCTCCCCATTGCACTTTGACTAGTTGAACCTCTCGATTCCTCAATTTCCTAGTCTCTGACCCAAGGATGCGAGTAGGAGCTCGTCGGATAGTCGCATCACGCTCTATCTCTACATCTCTAAGCAAGCTCGGCTCTACCACCTCTGCGGTCTCATGTAAGCATTTCCTCAGATGTGATACATGGAATACATCATGAACACCACTAAGTCTGTCTGGCAACTCCACCCTATATGCCATCCGTCCAATCCTTTCCTTAATAGGAAACGGTCCAACAAACCTCGGTGTTAACTTCCCAACATATCCAAAGCGAACAACATTTCTTAACGGAGATACTTTGACAAAAACCATATCCCCAATCTCAAACTCAAGATCCGTCCTTCTTTTGTCCGCATAAGATTTTTGCCTATCCTGTGCTGCTTTCATCCTTCTTCGAATCAAGTCAATCTTCTCAGAAGTCTCCCTAATCATATCAGGCCCAAGCAAGATCTTATCCGTAGATTCCCACCAACATGTAGGTGATCGACAAGGCCTTCCATAGAGAGCTTCGAAAGGAGCCATACCAATACTGGACTGAAAGCTGTTATTATATGCGAACTCCACCAACGGAAGATGCTCTTCCCATGTACCTCCAAAATCTAAGATACAAAGCCTCAAAAGGTCTTCTAGAACACGATTCACCCTCTCAGTCTGGCCGTCCGTCTGAGGATGATATGCAGTGCTCAGACACAATTGAGTCCCCACTGCTTCTTGCAAACTTTTCCAGAACTCGCTAGTGAAGATAGGATCTCGATCACTCACTATGCTAGAGGGTACCCCATGTAATCGAACTATCTCTCGAAGATATACTGAAGCTAGCCATGGAGCAGTCCTCTTGCTCTTCACAGGTATGAAGTGGGCGCTCTTAGTAAGTCTGTCTACCACCACCCAAATTCCTGTATTACCCTTCCTCGATCTGGGTAACCCGTCAATAAAGTCCATCGAGACACTATCCCACTTCCATTGCGGAACTTCCAATGGGTGAAGCAACCCACCAGGTTTCCTTTGCTCCGCCTTCACTTGCTGGCATACCAAGCATCGAGCGACATATTCGGCCACATCTTTCTTCATACCGGCCCAGAAGAAAACCCTCTTCATATCTTGGTACATCTTGTCCCCACCGGGATGAATGGTCATCCTAGAACGGTGTGCATCATCAAGAATAACCTTCCTCAACCCTTCATCTTGCGGTACACAAAGTCTACCGTCTCTACGCAAGCACCCCCTATCGTCTAGGGTGTACCTACTCAAATGGCTGGACGACTCCCCCCTTATGAGCTTCTCTATCAACTCAACCAACTGTGGGTCGTCCCTCTGTGCTTCTCCAATCCGCCCCAAAAGAGTAGGTCTAACTTCCAAAGAAGCTAGCAAACCGGGTACATAGTCAATGGAAGGTCTGAAATCAAACATCGAGATAAATTCCAAGCTTTGTCGTTCCACGAACAATGGACTCAAAGACAACCTTTTTCTGCTCAAGGCGTCCGCCACCACGTTACCCTTGCCAGGGGTATACGCTATCTCGAAGTCATAGGATGCTAAGAACTCCATCCACCTTTGCTGTCTCAGATTCAAATCCTTCTGAGAAAACAAGTACTTCAATGATTTGTGGTCAGTGAACAACTCGAATCTCTCACCAAGAAGATAATGGCGCCAGATCTTAAGCGCAAAAACAATAGCAGCCAACTCTAAATCATGGGTAGGGTAATTTTTCTCATGTGGCCTTAACTGCCTTCCACCATAGGCTATTACCGTTCCCTCTTGCATTAAGACTGCGCCAAGTCCTGTCCCACAAGCATCGGTATAGACAACAAATGGCTTGCTCCCATCTGGCAACACCAAAACTGGAGCAGTGGTTAAAGCTCTCTTTAACCGTCGGAACGCATCATCACAATCTACGTCCCATGCGAAAACAAGATTCTTCTTCGTTAAGCGGGTTAATGGGGCTGATATCTTCGCGAAGTCTTTAATAAACTTCCTATAATAACCCGCCAAACCCAAGAAACTTCTTACTTCGGTAGCATTTCTAGGAACATTCCAATCTTGGACTGATACTACCTTCGCGGGATCCACAGCTATCCCCTCCTTGGAGACCACGTGCCCCAAGAACCATACTTCCCTCCTCCAGAAGTGACATTTAGAGAATTTAGCCTTAAGGCTATGTGCTCGAAGAGTCTTCAACACCTCCCCAAGATGTAGGGCATGCTCTTCTTCACTCTTAGAAAATACTAAGATATCATCCACAAAGACCACCACGAACTTATTAAGGAACTCCGTGAACACCCTACTCATCAAGTCAACAAAGTATGCAGGGGCGTTCGTCAACCCAAATGGCATCACCAGCCACTCATAGAAACCATCCGGAGTCCTAAAGGCAGTCTTGTCTATGCTATCCTCAGCCACCCTCAACTGATGAAACCCCGTGGCTAAGTCCAACTGAGAAAATACTGAAGCGCCAACCAACTGATCGAAAAGATCATCAATCCTCGGCAATGGGTGTCTATTCTTCTTTGTGAGCTTGTTGAGTTCTCTATAGTCTACACAAAGTCTGAGAGACCCATCCGCCTTCGTAGCAAAAACTACTGGAGCACCCCACTCCGATATACTTCGTCTTATGAACCCCTTCTCAAGCAACTCCCCTACTTGCTTATGGAGTTCCCTCCTCTCACGAGGAGCCATGTGGCGCACTGGTAAAGATACAGGTTTAGCATTATCCACCAGATATATTCGGAAGTCTATCTCCCGCTTCGGAGGTAAGCCCTTCACCTCCTCAAACACATCCGGATATTCCCGGACCACTCTAACAGATTGCAAACTCTCGACCGAAGCGTCAAGCGATTAAAGATAACTTAGCATAACAGAATCCCTGGGATTACAAGAGATCTCGAGAGTGTTACCCAAGCGGGTCATGAGCCTAACAACTCTCCTTTCGCAATCAAGAACGGCACCATTACTGGATAACCAGTCCATGCCCAAAATCAACCCATAGCCCGTGAAGCCCAACACAAAAGCATCACATCTAAACTCAATGCTAAGTATAGAAATCTTCAAACCCAAACATATCATGGACAAATAAGTGGAGCCCCCAATTGGGTTTGAAACAACCAAGGGATCATCTACCAGACTGGTGTCTAAGTGCAGTGACTCAACTAATGATGATGAGATAAAAGAATGCGATGCGCCTGAATCAAACAATGTACGGACAGGATGATCAAATAGAAAAACCAGACTTTCCACAGAAATAGTTCTACCTCTCTCCTGAATCGGTGGAACCGTGAGAGCCTGTACTTGCCCCCTAGCCTGACCCGGTGCCATAAGAGCTTGCACCTGTCCTCCTGAGGTAGATCCCGTCCTTTGCCCCTTCTTGGGACAGTCTTTCACTAGATGCCCTGCTTCGCCACAGTGGAAGCAGCCAGTCTTCTTCTTTTTGCGACAATCCTTGCTTAGGTGGCCAGGTGTCCCACAATTGAAACACTTCTTCTTCTTGCCCTTGCCACCGTTGCCTTTCCCACCTTTGTTTTGTTGTTGTTGCTGAGGTCTCTTTTGATCTCCCTTCTTCTCGGGTGCCTTATTAGCATTGGGACCCTTCTCTTCTTCATGCATGAGTGCCATGTCAACTAGCTTCTCAAAGGTGGCCCCCATAGGGATATGAGTCATAGCCAACCCATGCATCGGTTCATTCAAGCCTTTCACGAATCTCAAAGCCTTCTTCTCCGGTGTATTCACCATATCTAGGCCAAACCTTGCCAATTGATTAAACTTATTAACATACTCCTTCACCGAGAGATTTCCTTGCTTTAGAGTCAAGAATCTTTCCATATACAAGTTTTCCTCCGCCCTTGAGAGAAACTTTGCCACAAATCTTTGCCTAAAATCCGCCCAAGAGTCAACGGGGCGTTCTCCATTAGTGACCTCCCACCAGAATGAGGCCTCTCCCTTCATTAACCAAGCAGCTAACTTGACTTTCTTTCCTTCTTCCATCTCAAAGATATCTATCAACTCTTCCACCTCCTTAAGCCAATCTCTAGCCTCCACAAAAGTTTCAGATCCTTGAAAAGGTTTCCCTCCCATAGCTTTAAACTCCTTGCAAGTCTTAGCAAAAGTATCCGTACGAGGAGGAGGGGGAGGAGGAAGATCGGGTGCTACGGTTGGTGGAGGAACATTTGCTGGACCCGCAGTGGTGGCCCTAGCCTCCATCAATCTCCTATACCATACTGGTACCGTCACACCCTCCGGAAAGTTAAGATCCTCAGCCATGCTGAAACGAAAAAAAGGAGAGATTCAAAACGGAGAATTCGAAGGATATAGATATGGCTATTGGGGATTATGCTTTTCTTTCAAAAACTTTTCTCTTTAAAGACATGTTTTTGAAAATATCTCTTCCAAAAATGTTTTTAGAAAAATAGTTTTCTAAAAATTTTATCTGTTCCGGTAACCTTTGCTCTGATACCACGTGTAACACCCCACACCCGCTATGGACACTCTCTAAGGGAATGCCATGGCATCGATGGAGTATTTTAGTGAATATAGAACAGAAAAATTACAACAAGACAGATATAAATAGTACTTGAAAATTTAAAACATCATCTCATAACAGCGGAAGTAAAACATGTCTGGTTACATCATAAAACCACAATATAAGTCAAGTACAATATCCATCAAATAAATATCATACATAATCCCACTCTCAATAATAGCCATGACAAAAGAAAAGATAACTGGATAACTGGAGCTTTACATCTACCCAAGCTCCTAAAGACTGGAACAACAATCCGATCAAACTCCACTACTGCTAGGATCCACCGTAGGACCTGAGGGTTGGGAAAAAGATAAAAACAACGGGGTCAGACATAAATCTGAGTGAGTCCTATAACTTTAACAATACAATCATTAAAGTAACCAGAGAAGACATAAACTTGACCTACGGTAATATCTGGGGATGAATGGCTACACTAAGCAGCTTGGTAGACTTAGGATAAACTAAGGTAACCGTAAGGACGCATCTACCTCCCCAAGGGTAATTACTACACTGCACCACACCAGTCATTCCTACTTAAAGGTTTATCCCTCCAAGGACTTAGAAAATTTCCCCAGTAGATTCGTGTACTCCTAGCCCACTACATAGGTGCCGTCTGCCCCTATCTCCACTAGGTGTACCTAGCAATTTTACCCAGTAGTTTCGTGTACCCCTACATAGGTGCCGTCTGCCCCTATCTTTATTAGGTGTACCCACTACTCCCCATCGATCGGCTCCCTACCGTAGATACCCGTGCTGGTCCCACAGTGGGGTGTATCACTCCCCTAAAGTGGCAACCCAATACTATCAACTGTGCACGGCTTTATATCTACACGATGCAACAACGGCTTATCTACCAGCCCGGGCCCACACACGCATATGAAACCCGTTGGACTTGCGTTGCCACCGCTATCCCGTTTGGCCTCTTATAATCAAGCCCAATATGCGTGTCCCGTCACTCGACATGGGTCGAGCCCACAAAGATACGTTTGGGATATTGGTTGAAATGGGCCCCCACAAGCTACCCACCTAAGCTTGTCACATATCTAGTGTATCCCACTTAACCCTTTAATCATGTTTAATTACATGTTTCCACTTGGTTAAGTATTCTAATCGTATTTTCTATTGCCACCCAAGGCAACCCACTAGATTCCACATGCCACCCAAGGCAACCACTGAATTTCCACATGCCACCCAAGGCACCCACTTAACCCCTCATGTCCCACTACATGCCAATATGGTTAAGTGTTTCTTAATTAATTAAGACCGTGATCTCCCATAAGGACCTCCCACATTAGACTGGCTGTTATGACCGCCTGGTTAAGCCGGTAGAGTCCGGGCAGTCTTACGTCATAGCAGAGCCTAACCCCGTGTCTTTACTTTAATCACGTATTTAATTTATGGCTAAGACCTCTCACATTGGGCTGACATTTGTAGCAACTGGTTAAGCCGGCCGGGTCCGGGCAGTTTTACACTACAAATGAGTCCAACCTCGTGTCTTAGTCGATTAATTACACCTAATTAATCACCCCCATATTAATTATCCCTAATTAATATCAAGTTTTCCATAACATGGGTAGACCTAACTCAATAGGTAAATTCCCATGGGGTAGACCTAACTCAATAGGTAAATTCCCACTTATGGTAATTTATTTTTATGGTATGCTTAATCATACCCAATCATACATTTATTAACATATTTTCCAACCCCATCGTTCCCCACGTAAATCGTTCTCACTTCATGACATAATAAAGGGGAAGATCCATCACAAATATCATGGGCTTAGCATATAACTTTGTCATGGGTTAAGAGGATGTCAACTTGCATATATGAACATATATTAACCCAACTACATTTTACCCAAACTTGCATATTATCATACACATATCTTGCATAACATGTTGAACTTGCATATAAGCATTCTCATAACTTGCATAACATGTTAAACATGCATTTAAGCATACACATAACTTGCATAAGCATCCACATACTTGCATAAGCATTCACATACTTGCATAAGCATTCACATACTTGCATAAGCATGCATAACTTGCATATCATGTCATTTAAGCATATACACATCTTGCATAAGCATTCATATACTCGCATAAGCATGCATAACTTGCATATCATGTTAAACTTGCATTTAAACATATACTTAACTTGCATATGAACTTGCATAACTCACTTTGTTAAACATGCATAATTCCACTCATTAAATATGCATAAACCCACTTGTTAAACATGCATAAACCAACTTATTAAGCATGCATAAACCAACTTATCAAACATGCATAAAGCCACTTATTAATTATGCATAATCATAGTAAAACATAGAGTAGCATATCATTACAAATGATTCAAACTCACTAATCCGCATTTAAGACCATAAGTCTCATTATACCCAATCTACTTACTTTAACAATTGATGTTAAAGTGATAGAAACTCACCACTAGCAAATTTGCACTCCAAATGAAGAAGATTAAGATGCTTAGAATGGATTAGAGGTTGATTAGAGAGTGATTTGCTTGCAACTTCCTTCATGAACTAGTGGAGGCCATGCTCAAATTTCATTTTGCCATAGTTTAGTTACAAGACCTAATTATGAATGAATTAGGGTAGGGTTGGGGTCTTATTTATAGGATTAGGTGAGTGTTTTAGGCCCTTAGATTAACCCTAGATTAGATTAGGACCCTTAGATTTAGGAAATCTCTAGAACCAACCCTCTAAGCCAGCCTAGAACCCAACCTGGTGCACCCAGGTTCACTGGATGCCGCACCCCTGTCGACAGGCAAGTCGACAGGCAAGTCGACACCCCCTGTCGACAGGCCTGTCGACAGCCCTGTCAACATGGGTAGGGCGGGATTTTTCCCGCCTGACCCCACTTGTCCAATTTAAAATCTGAATTTTAAATTCTTAATTCTGTTTTTAGTTTT
The DNA here is from genome assembly GCA_030737875.1 of Allium sativum. Classification (NCBI taxonomy): domain Eukaryota; kingdom Viridiplantae; phylum Streptophyta; class Magnoliopsida; order Asparagales; family Amaryllidaceae; genus Allium; species Allium sativum. The sequence continues at coordinate 884,212,648 of CM060915.1, read as the reverse complement.
GAATTTTCTGCAAACTTCATCGGGCCATAACTGGGCCATACGGACTCCGATTTTCGAAAACTCGGACTCTATTTTGCGTATTTTTCCGAGACGAACGCAATGACGCAGCCCGTTTTCCCCCGATTCCCACATCTGAGATTATTTATTCTGTAATTAGTGAATTTTAGCATTAACCCAAAATACGGGGTGTTACAGACGGGATGGTTACTTTCAAAACCTGATTTGAAAATTAATCAAAAACCTTTGAACTTAACCCGAGGTTAGACTGAGTTGCGATGTAAACCTGCCCGGAACCAACCGGCACATCTAGTATTCGCAACAATATATGTCTAATGTGAGTGGTTGCGACTTTAATCTATTTAGTTAAAGCTAGAACAAGAATGGTAGGGTTAAGTTAACTAAGACACTTAACCAGTTCAACATGATAACTAAACTGATGGGTGGGGATAGGTTCAGACTGACACTTAATACAGTTGAGCTAGAATGGGAGGGCTAAGTCCATAGAGACACTTAACCAAACTCAAGGTAGCAGGACAAGATTTGTAGGGGTTAAGTAACTAAGAAAACACTTAGCCAAATTAACATGTTAACTAGACTAAGAAGGTGGGGTTAAGTAAAGTTAATACACTTAGCCAATTTGATATGTTAGCTGGGCTAGATCGTAGGGTTAAGTAAACTTGAACACTTAACCATCAGGTTGTGATAAAGGAATAAGGCTAAGTCTAAAACATGAAGGGACAATACTTAACCATTAATAACATGTTAGTGAAAACAGACGGGCAAGGTTAAGTTAAAAAGGAACACTTAACCAATACAGGATAATGGGTAGGGTTAAGTAATAAGGAATACTTAACCAATATAACTTGGTTTGAGGTCGGGTTAAGTCAACATGAATTACTGATAACACTTAACCAGTTTAACAGGATAAATGAAGGGGGTTAAGTTAGCTTGAAGTGACTAATGACACTTAACCAATCCAAATTGATGGGAAAGAGAACGAAGTAGTAAACCTTAGAAAACAACGATTCTGGAAACTAAGTGGTAAACCTTAGTTGACAAAACTAAGTAGTAATTCTTAGTATAACACGAGGAGGAGCGAACGCCCGTCTGATTAGAAAGAATGCTCCAACGAATTGGGTTACGAAGCCCGAGGCTTCGAGGGGACGTGAGGGTACTCTTGGTATCCCTCTGTGAGGCTGCAGATGATCCGCCTGGGCCCACAGAGGTTAAGGTCTGCGTAGAAGAACCAGGAGTATGCCTTGGTTGCAATACATGGCAACCTAAAGACAAGGATGGACCGGCGTGATTCGAAGAGCAAACGGTAGCCCTGTGATAGCGACTCGTCGTCTACCATCCATCTTGAGTCAATCGAGATACGTGAAGCGAAAAGGCGGAGAACTCCAAAAGACCATATACTTGCTATCTAGTTATGGTTGCGGATGGCCATAGGATAGTGGGGCACCGGGGGCCGGCGTATAGTTCTCATTTTACAAGGTGTGCCTTTCATTAGTTGAGGGAGGGGTCAAGTGGGACCATAGCCACTGGAATGATATCTGAAAGCTCCCGACCGAGTTCTGTATTCCTTGATTTGCCCTGTCACAGGACTCGGACCGCACATTACAGGACATGTGCATCTAGACAAGCGATAACGATTCGCGATACATGCGTGGGGAAGTATAGGAACATATACCACTCTAGGTAGTGTGTCCTAGACTTGGGGGCATCATTCGACAGGTAGCGTAATCCCTAGTTGGACTAGGTGGCATAAACCCTAAACTCGAAAAACGTTCAGCAGATAGCGTAAAACTCTAGTTAAATCTAGAAAGCACTGGATAGAAAACCCTAGATTAGATCTAGGTAATAAATAATAAATGTATGCCTGAAGGCAATGGAAACTACAAGGGTTGGGATCACGTTATCGTTACTAGTTGGAACACTAGTTAGGTGGTGCAGAGATATAGAAACCAGTATAACAAGGAAATAGTGAAGCGGCGTAAGTATTAAAGCATATCCAATTTATCTTATCTTAGCATATCTTCTGATTATCTTGTCTAATCTTGCTGACCCTATGGTCAGGGTGTAATCTTGGATTCAGTTAATTCATGTCGTTTGTTTTTCCATGTTCACATGCTAGAAGTTACTGAACTTACTCAGGCTTTATGTCTGACTCTGGTTTTCTTTCGTCTTCTTTTCTTCCGTTCCCCCCCCCCCCAGATAGTAGAGGAGGGAGTAGTATAGCTCAGGTTAAGTTGGACTGTCACTCTTTCCCAGCTTGAAGATTTGTCGAAGTTTGCTTGGATTCTCTTATAAGATGCTATGGCTGGCTCTTGCTAAAATTGGGGAATATAAATGTTGTTTTATGCTTCTTTTTTTTGTGAGACAGATGACACTCTGATATTGTAAAGAAATCTTTGTACAAACTATTTTATCAATAAAGCAAAGTTTTATTTTCCGCTGTTTAATTTCTGTCTGTCTTGTAATTTATCTGCATCTTTTACCCTAAATGCTCCACAGAACTTAGTGCATCCCTTTGTGAGTGACACTAACGGATGTGGGGTGTTACAGTAAGTGAACGAGATCCAAGATTCACTAGTGAATTTTGGAGAGCTTGCATGAAACCATGAGTACGTAGTTAAGTTTGAGCCGAGTATACTAGGAGGATAAGTGAAAGTGGAACGAGAGGCAACAGTGAAATGAGTTCCAACTCATATTTTGGAAACAAGAATTAAGAAACTATGAAGTTAAAGACGGTCAAAGCACAATGGAGTTAAGCTCAAGGAAACACGACTTAGAAGATTGAAGACTAGATACGTGCATCATATCTCTTTTTAAGAGTATATCCTTGGTCCCTCTTTTCCTGTAGAGCTTACTTGCATGTAATCTTTTTCCTCTCGGTCCTATTCTCAATCAAATTTCTGTTGCAAACCCCATATGAAAAATGACTCATCTGTTAGTAATACATTTTGGGGCTTGAGGGTGTCCGTTGGGTTGACTAAACTCTTTGGGTTTTATAGGATACGGGTTGGTTTTAGGAAGGGATTCCCTTGTGACCTAAAAGGAGTCCATCATGCTTAGTTTCCTCGAAACGTATATTGGTTTGATTGAGTAATTCTTTGGGTGTCAGCCTGATGTTGATTTCGGTTTCCGGGGCTGGTGCTTAGGGAGTTCTTCTCCTGATCAGTATATATGTGACATATATTTCCAGTTTTGACATGGCCTAATGGGCACAAGGTTTTTACTTGCTTCTATCATTGGGCTATACCTTTAGGTAGGAACAATTGGGTGTAAACATGTGTTTGAGACATGTTATGATTGATGGTTGCAAGTGGCTGCAAGTGGTTGCTAGTGGTTGCACGTGGATGCATTTACACATTAGGCACCAGATCGGCTCAGTCACCTTTCATATTGCATATGCATGAGTGTTTATACTTGTTTATGGATGAATTTGAATGTGTTATCATGTGGATGTTGCATATGGATGGATGTTTGTGCAAACATGTAGTGTTATTGTGACTAGGACTATTTGCATACATGTTGGACTCATGGCACTAGACGTATTTTGCATTAAAAAGATCAATCAGGCCTGATCATTTGCATTAGACAAGGAACATATACACACACTTTCTGCATATTTTCATACAGCATTAGAAATCTATTAAGGACGATGGATGCCTGTGATTGATGATTGAGTAGATGGATGATTGGATGGTAGGACACATTCTCCTTAACTTGAAGATTTCAGGGACGAAATCCTTTAAGGAGGTGAGAATGTAACAACCCGAATTTTAACAACATGTTAAAATCATAAATCAAGGCAGAATTAAATTTTAAGATAAGAACCAAGGGAAACGGGTTGCGCCATTGCGTTCGTCTCGGAATTCTGCATGAAATCGAGTCCGAGTTTTCGAAAATCGGAGTCCGTATGACCAAGTTATGGCTCCCCAAAGTTTCAGAAATTTTCAGAGTTCAAAACAGCTCGAATTCGAATTCAAAATTTGAATTTCAAACGCAGAACAGACTGCACGGGAAATTTCCTGCCCAGACCAGGTCGACTGGGGAGTCGACTGGGAAGTCGACCCCCCCCAGGTCGACTGGGCAGTCGACTTGGGTGTCGACCTGGTCCCCGAGCCCATTTTTGGGCCAGTGTTCGTTCTGATGTATCTAGTCCGATTTCTGTCCAGATTCATCTTCCTAAACCTATTTAAATATCCCCAAACCTAGCCTTCTCTACACAATTCTATTCTGCTTCTACTCTGCCTCTGTTCTAAATAAAAATAAAAATGGCGTCGCTACTCTGCTGGAATCAAAACTAGAAGCTAATCAACATCAACCTAAGCAACTCAATTCAAACTAGAGATTGAAGCTTCTGCAACTTTCTACGACAAATTCACTTCTTAATTCGTTATCCATGATCTGTAAGTTCTAGTTACTTTCCGATTTAAATATTTCACTATAATATGGCCATGAATTAAAGTGAAATTGGATCTAAGTATGTTTATCGATTCAGATCTATTTTTGTTGTTCATAATCTATTCAGCCTGTTGTAAATCAGCTTTCTTGATTCATGCTAATATTATTATCAAGTTGTAATCTTCATGCCTATGGTGATGCTTTTCTCTCTGATCTCATTTTTATGCAAAATTCTATCTTCCCCTATTTATTTTCTTTTGATGAGCCTTGGTCAATTTCGGACCTTGGCCTAAAATCGCGATTTGCGTACGAGATGTATACGGGGGAATTATGGGATTATTGCCTATATGAATATGATGGAATTATTGGCAACATGAAATTGGAAATTATCATTGTATTTGCAAGTTGGGGCTTGATCTGAAAATTTTGGTATAATCTTGTTATGGGGAAATTTGCATAAATAATATATACGTGGAATTTGGCATTAATAGGATCTATGTAAAAAGGCATGAAACTTGGTATATATCTAAATTGGATAGGATTGGACACATATAAATTGATATATGTAATTTTTAAGTGGATCGTGACATATGTAAAAAGCTAGAACTTGTTATAGGTAAATTGGTGTAAACATGGAATACATTTAGTTTGATATGAAACTTGAACATATGTAAATTGGCTAGAATTGGGCATATGTATATCGACATGAAAAGTTAGAACTTGGGCATATATATTGATATGTAAAGTTGGGAATTTGAAACACGAAAATGACTGTATATTGGATTATCGACCTGAACATTTTCATATGTTAAATATGAACGCGCCTAAGTTGGGTTTTGGGTAGTTGGCTTGCATTGTAAATATAAGGCTATAACTTGGCATAACTTTATAGCAAATTTTGGTAATACTTTGGGAACACGTTTTGGGGGCAAAAACGTGAGTTATGAACTTGATAATAGGCATAAGTTGAAACCTAGAAACTTGACATGAAACTTGCTTAGAAATTTGAACATTGTAATAACTTGAACATGGACATGACACTTAGATAACTTGAAAATGGCCAACTCGAGGTTGGGTTGAGTTTGTAGTGTAATTCTGCCTGGAACCGTCCGGCAAATCCAGTTACTGCAAACAATAGGATCCAATGTGGGTAGTTGGTCATATCGCACTTGAAAACCCGAGGTCATACTGAGTTGTGGTATAATTCTGCCCGGAACCACCCGGCATGTCCAATGACCATAACAACAGGTCTGATGTGAGAGGTTGGGGTGCATAAATGAATTAATGACTTGATAGGGTTAAGTCATGAACCGCTTGAATATACTTAACCAATTTGACACGATGACTTGATAGGGTTAAGTCATGAACCGCTTGAATATACTTAACCAATTTGACACGATGACTTGATAGGGTTAAGTCACGAACTGCTTGAATATACTTAACCAATTTGACACGATGGTTTGGTAGGGTTAAGTCACGAACCGCTTGAACATACTTAACCAACTTGACACATGATTCGTAGGGCTAAGTCATGAACTTGAACGACAACACTTAGCCAATTTGACATGACACGTAGACGGGTTAAGTCACGAACTTGAATGACCATACTTAACCAACTTGACATGCTAGACTGATGGGGTTAAGTCTCGAATTTAAATGACAACACTTAACCTGCTGGACGGAAACCCTAGTTACGCGGTCCTTTTCAGCAGTAACCCACTAGATGTATCATGGTACCCTGGAACTAGGCAGGGTAGGGCACGATTACTGGGCTGATTGTAAGCGACCAGAATGACGGCTGAGTTGGTGCGCCATTGTAGGTTCAGGCGGACTACGGTCGAGCACGTAGTCCGCAGTTGAAAAAGCAGGCATTGGGCACTAGTAGGTTTACACTGTGCGTGCTTGATTCGTGTCGGTGGTTGGCACCCTAGGGCTTGATACACCCTATGGTGGACCTAGCACAGGTGACTACATTCGTGATAGGGCCGTATGACACAGACACATGAACGAGATAGGACTTGTAGGGAGCCGATCGACTAATAGATCGTTTCGTGGGACCAAGTAATGGGTCATTTCATGACATTGGGCAAGGGATCATTTTATAGTGAACACACGACACGGGTTGGGATACTAGTACGGTTGGTGCAGAGCAAATAGACATCATAGAAATATTTTAATGGTAAAGCAGAGAAATCTTGGGATGCTTGATAGAAATCTTGCGAAATTATACTTAGTTTATCTTGAACGGAAACCTGGCGATGTTATACTTGACAAAAACCATATGAGGTTATTCTTAGTTATCTTTCCTGTAGCTTATCTTGTCATCATGCTTATGTTTACTTTCAGTTTATTCATGCCATGTTATCTTTACTTGTTTTTATGCTGAAAGTCACTAGAACTTACTCAGTCTTTATGACTGACCCATTTTGTTTCGCCTATTTTTCTTCCGTTTCCCCCCCAAGGTTCGCAGGGTGGGAATACAGCTTAGTTCGGATCTTACCAAGCTCCAAAGCTCTTTCATGTACGGCTTGGATTTCTCTTGGCTATGGCTTGCTTGGCTTTATTGGGGAATGATTTATAACTATGATTTTATGCTTCTTTACTATTGCAAGACAGATTTCGATGTAATTGACTTAATAGCATTTTGATGTAAAAGGCTTTAGACCTTACTAGATTTTAAAGCAATGAAATTTGGGTTTTCCTTCCGCTGTTTTATTTATGTTCTGTCTTGTAATATTTCTGTGTATGTTTACCTAGATAATACTCCACCAAAGCTAGTGCATTCCCGTTGTGAGTGACCCTAGCGGAGGTGGGGTGTTACACAAAGCGAACCATCTGCCTTTGTGGCGAACACCACCGGAGCACTCCATTGTCTGACCCACGCATCCACACCAAGGGGGTTGTCAATCGTTTTCAACCGATCGTTTTCAATTTGGAAAGGTCGCTGTCGGGAGCCGTCCAGGCCTTCGAAACGTGCATTGATTGAGAAATTTCTGGTCAGATGCACCAACAAGCTGGTCAAACAGATCATCAATCCTCAGGAGTGGGTGCCTATTCTTCTTAGTGAGCTTGTTCAACTCTCTATAATCCACACATAAGCAAAGCGAACCATATGCCTTTGTCAGGAGTGGGTGCCTATTCTTCTTAGTGAGCTTGTTCAACTCTCTATAATCCACTCATAAGCAAAGCGAACCATCTGCCTTTGTGGCGAACACCACCGGAGCACTCCATTCAAATATGCTTCGCCTTATAAACCCTTTCTCAAGTAGCTCCCCTACTTGCTTGATGAGCTCCATCCTTTCTCTTGGGGCCATATGGCGCACAAGAAATGCAACTGGCTTTGCATTTTCCACCAAGTATATACAGAAATCAATCTCGTGCCTCAGAGGTAAGCCCCTAACATCCTCAAAAACATCAAGGTACTCACATACTGGTACAGATTACAAATCATCGATAGATGCATAAAGCAACTCTAGGAAACTAAGCATGATAGACCCCTTAGGGTCGCAAGAAATCTCGAAGGCCTCCCATGGCAAGTCAAAAGTCTAACTACCCTCCTTTCACAATCTATAATGGCACCATATATGGCAACCCAATCCATCCATAAAATCAACCCATAGCCCATGAATCCAAGCACATATGAGTCGCACTCGAACTCGACGCCTAACACAAATATTTTCAAACCCTGAAAAATCATAGACAGATGAGCCATACCACCAATGATGTTTGAGACAACAGCAGGATCCAAAACCATACTAGTACAAAGGTGCAGAGACTCAACCACAGAACCAGATATAAAAGAATGCGAAGCACCAGAATCAAAAAGGGTTCTAATTGGATGATTTGAAAGAGATATCAAACCTTCAATGGAAACATTCCTACCTCTATCCGGCACACTAGCCACAAGAGCATGCACCTGCCCTCTAGAAGATTATTTCCTTTGACCCTGTCCTTGCTTTTTTCGGCACTCCTTAGAAAATTGTCTGACCTCTCCACACTGAAAATAAGCGTTCTTTCTCTTCTTGCAATCTTTGATCACATGACCCTCTTGTCCACAAAGATGACATTTCCTCTTATCTCAAGCTTTGATGTTCTTATGCCCTTCTTTTTTTGTTGTTGTTCTTTCTTGGTCCACACTTTCTTGTTTTGTGTTTCCTCAACCTTAGCTTCTTTCTTTCCACCTTTACCCTCCTCATGCATCAATGCCATATCAACAAGGTTCTCAAAAGTTGCTCCCATCGGAATATGAGACATAGCTAACCCATGGAGGGGTTCATTTAATCCTTTAGCAAACCTCACCAATTGATTAAACTTATTAACATATTCTCTAACAGTCATGCTCCCTTGCCAAAGTGCCAAAAATATTTCCATTTTCATACTTTGCATGGCTTGGGAAAGAAACTTCATTTCGAATCTCCATCGAAAATCATCCCAAGTCTCCACTAGTCGTCTCACATGTGTCACTTCCCACCAAAACGAGGCCTCGTCTTTCAGCAGCCAGGCGGCTAATTGAATCTTCCTACTATCATCAACTTCGAAAATTCCAAACAAATCCTCCGTTTATTTGGGCCAAGTCCACGAAAGTCTCACTTCCTTTGAATGGCTTCCCACCCCTATCACGGAAGTCTTTGCATATCTTATAGAAATTATCAGCATATAGAGGAGGAGGAGGAGGAACAGCGGCCACAACGGGAGAGGAATGTCTGCTTGACCACTAGCAGGCGCCGTGGCCCCCAAATACCTACAGATCACACCTGGTATTGTGACGCCCTCAGGAATATTAGGCTCCCCAGACATGTTGAAAAGAAAAGGAAAAGGGATTCAAATATAAAATCTAAAGACATTACATATGTCTTTGCAGAATATGTTTTTCAAAACAGACTTTTCCTGAAAATGCTTTCTTTTAAAACCGTTCGAAAACAATTTTCAAAATATTTTATCCGATCTGGTAACCTTCATCTTTTATACAAAGTGTGACACCCCACGTTTCTTAGTGTCACTCATTAAGAGAATGCATTAAGTTTCCTGAAGCATTAAAGGTAATAGAGACAGAAACATTACAAGACATATGTAAAAAGCAGCAAAATTTAAAACTTTATTAATCATAAAACATCGTGGTTCAAAAACATAGTTACATCATAAGTATGAAATACATAAAACCTAATACATCAACATTAAATTTCGTTCTTGTACTAAAATCATCAGAGTACAATAATAAAAGAAGCACAGTTCCCCATAAATATAGCCATAGTAAATAAAGTACGGAATCAAAGCGGTACATCTAAGAAGCTCCAAGCAAAATGGAAGAAGAATCTTGATCAAGCTTGGTTATCCCACCCTAAGAATCTGCGTGTTTGAATCTAAAATGGTTCAAACACCAAAGATGTGAAATCACACTTCACCAATCACTAAGAAAGAGGTCGCGATTCATAATTAAAAGTTAAAAGACACAAATTTTATGGTGGTTCGATCTTAGGAAATATCTACATGCACTTTGTCAATGATTTGCATTAGCCATTCAAGAGTTACAAATGTAGAATCACTCAAAGATACATTCCTCTTTTCTCTAACACTTAGATCTCTTTCTAATCAAAATAAATCAAAAAATAATTAAGTAGATACCACAAAATGCAAGGAGAAGGATAGAGGATCTTCACTCTCTAAGATGCTTGAGCATTTTTGGTAGATCTCATGGTGGATTTAATGCTTGATCTTTGCCTTGGAATGGTAAAAGGTGTAAGAATTCCTTGAGGAAGGAGTGAATGCAATTCGGCAAACCTTCGGGGTTGTAGAAATCGATCCCTAAAAGTTGGGAATCCATGGCCTATTTATAAGAGAAGTTCGAGTGAAGTGGTGAGTTAAAATGTGTATATGTAGGCTGTGGATCGAACATACAAGAAATTATAAAAATGCCACTGCCAACTGTTGACAGATGTATCCAGCAGTTTATTTGAATTCATGTTCGACCGACCCATAGAAGGCACGTTCGACCGACCCATAGGAGGCACGTTCGACTGCCCCCACTTGAAGCACCATGTTTGATGGATTCAGGAAAGGTTCTACCCTAGGGATGTTCGACCCCTATGCATGTTCGACCTTGTACAGTGTTCGACCCTTGGGATGTTAGACCCTATATAGTGTTCGACCCTAGGGATGTTCGACCCATGTGCCTGTTCGACCTTATATAGTGTTTGACCCTGTGCCCGTTCGACTCGTACACCATTTGAACGATGTCCAATCACTTTTCAAATGTTTGATCGACCCTCATACTTAATCTATTAGTATGTGCTAGATCCTTTATGGATAAACATTTTCCCCTCAATGTTTGTAAAATTTTCCCGATTTGTCAAAATTTACAAGCATTGAATTGATTAATAAAGGCACACATTGATAGATTGAATTTGAATTATCACGGGACGGTCGAACATAGCTCAGTTAGTTTGGAGATTGATTGCAGACATATTGGATCAAATAAGCAATGTGGTTCGAGCAAGTCATTTGATTCGATCATGCCTTCCGGGTCGAGCACACCATCTGGATCGAACACGCCATCTGGTTCGGACACGTCTATTCAATGATCTATATTGAGCATATTCAGGGTCGAATACACCTTTTGGGTCGACCAATCATCCTTGATCGAACATGAATCTTTGTCTTTTGGTCCTTTATATTACTTCAGCTCCTTACTTTTCCACATTGTTTACTTCCTTTGAAAAAGTGATTAATGGCGATCAATTCTTTACCTTAAAATTCCCATTGCTTCAATCTTCCACCTTTCCTTGATTTCAGTTCGAATTCAATGTCACACCAACAGTCATCGAAGCTTGCTTGACTCAGCAATGAAACCAAGACAACTTCGAATTTGCTTTAAGCGGCTATTATCCCTGTATTCGGATTGCCCTTACTGTCCAAAGGTGATTTACCATTCCTTTTTGCATTGTTTTTAGTTTGGAGGTGCCTAGGGATTGAATTATGATAGTATAGATTCAAATAGAATGTTTGGGGATGAAATTGTTAGTAACTTTAACGAACTTGATTACATTTGGACCAAGAATGTGTAATTGGAAGTGTGTTTGAGGAATTCAAGTCACTCGAAACCCTTTACACTCTGATTTGCACTTGAGACACTCTAGGTTCTTGGTGAAATGCTTGTGACACGCGATTTTCATTCACTTCATCGATTTGCCCATACACTTATGTTTGAATGTTTTGTACTTATCACTTGAACTCATTTTTGTCGTGCCCATAGTGAACCAAACCTTAACAACGATTTGTTCATGTTGCACTGTCCTAGGCTTTGTTCGAATCAATACCACACTCGACCTAAATGAATGTTGAATGTGGCCAAACCATGCGGAGTTTGCCCTATTTGATCCACTTAGGATCGAGTGTGTTCGAGTCAAATCTGGTTTAAACACGTGCGACCATCACGGGGTCAGTCGTGTTTCACCCAGTTAGGGCTCGAGCATGTTCGACCCTGTATGGTTTGAATGCGTCTGATGTTTAGAGGGCTGGTCATGTTAGACTCAGCTAAGCCTCCTTCATGTTCGACTCTCATGGGTCGGGCATGCTTGTGCCAGCTAGGCCTCGAACTTGTTTGATCCTGTTTGGGCATGTTCAGTTTGTTTGGGAACGGGCGTGATCTCCCTGTTTGGTTGGAATAGCTTGATACTTTTTGATCTAATGATTCTCCTTGATCATGATTCTTAAACACAAACCTCGACTGTTGTTTATTTTCAAACACCGTTATTTGTGCAGGATGTCTACCAGTCATACAAGAACTAGGGAGGTCTCGAGCAAGGACTACACTCGAAAACACCATAGATTGAACAAGCTCCCTGTGCCTAATATTCAGACCACTTCCGACCATTGGCTACTTCCTTTATTGCTCCAACTCTGGCCGACCTTCAAGTAATCATAGACAGGCCTTGTTAAACTTCTGAGTCGTGCAGCTTTGAACTTGCTCAGCGTTTCGAAGGTTGGTGTCTACAGCTGTTGCAATTTGACCAATTTGACCTGGATATATACCCATCCGACAAACGATCAATCACTGACGATCTGAACGTTATAAAAAATCACTCACTGGCACAACTTGATTATGCTAAGGATTGGCTGGAGAAGCACTTTGACCTCATCAGAAACTATATTGCGTGCAAACTGGGTGCCTGGAATACCTTTGCCTGTGGTCTTCGAAGACTAAATAGGGAGAACATATCTCTACTTTAGAGAAGGATAAAGCTGCACTTATCCAGGCTCTCAAATCCCGGGATAAGATTATTGCAAAATTAGCAAATCTTGAGGACAAGACGAAACCGACTGCTACACTCCAATTCCTCCTCTGCTTATGTCGGGAAGCGACTTAGTGATGGAAAGAAGGAAAACATGACATAAACTTTTCACCTTTTTTATTTCTCTTCTATGCATTTAGTTTGCAGACCGATTGTATATGCGGGTGTCGACCCTCGCCTACTACTTTTACGCTACTTTGTGTCTGAAATCTTTGTGTCGAACTAGTGATGTTGTGATGGAAATGCATTCTTTCTGTCATAATTTAAGCTTTTATTTTTTCTTTGTAATACTTTCTTCTTCTATATTCCACCCCTGTTTTCTTTTCATGTTGTAAACTTTAGGCCCTTTGGGGGTTCGATTTGAACATACACTCCCGAAGAGGCCTTTTTTATTCTGAGGTTTATAGCACTGATCATCGACTAGGTGCCCCTCAGGGGGGTCTTTAGTATAAAAAGCTCAACGTTTGTCTGCTTTGCTGATCAGCTCTGATGTTAGAGATTTCGTTGGATGTTCCATGTTTCGGGGTGGTCATTTTAACTAAACGTTGTTGATTTCTTCAATAGAGAAGCTTCTTTTTCCATAAAAAGGATTTTTGGTTGTATCGTTTCGCAGTGCGAACTCCAATGATGTTTAGATGAGATTGCATTGCTTCGCATTACGAACTCCCATGCTTTGTTCCACTTATAGTGAACTCCAACGCTTCGTTTCGCGCAACGAATTCCCGTGAACCTCTGGGTGGTTGCATCGCTTCATGCCACAAATTCCACACTTTGTTTCATGTATAGTTAACTCCAGTGCTTCGTTTTGCACAACAAATTCCCGCGAATCTTTGGGGGGTTGCATCGCCTCGCGCCACGAACTTCTACACTTCGTTTCACTTATAGTGAACTCCAGCGCTTCGTTTCAAGCAACGAATTCCTGCGAACCTATGGTGGGTTGCATCGCTTCGCGCCATGAACTCCCACGCTTCGTTTCACTTATAGTGAACTCCAACGCTTTGTTTCATGCAACGAATTCCCGCGAACCTTTGGAAGGTTGCATTGCTTCATGCCAAAAACTCCCATGCTTTATTTCACTTATAGTGAACTCCAGCGCTTCGTTTCGCCTAACGAATTCTAGTGAACCATTTGTGGGTTGCATCGCTTCACGCCATGAACTCCCACGCTTCGTTTTACTCATAGTGAACCCCAGCGTTTCGTTTTGCGCAGCGAATTCCAGCGAACCATTGATGGGTTGCATCACTTCGTGCCACAAACTCCCACTCTTCGTTTGAATTATAGTTAACTCTAGTGCTTTGTTTTGCGCAATGAATTCTAGCGAACCATTGGTGGGTTGCATCGCTTCGCGCCATGAAATCCCACGCTTCATTTCACTTATAGTAAACTCGAGCGCTTCGTTTCAATCAAAGAATTCCAACGAACCTTTGGTGGGTTGCATCGCTTCGCACCAGAACTCCCACACTTCGTTTCACTTATAGTGTACTCTAGCGCTACGTTTCACGCAACGAATTCCAGTGAACCTTTGGTGGGCTGCCTCGCTTCGCGCCATGAACTCCCATGTTTCGTCTCACTTATAGTGAACTCCAACGCTTTTGAAACACCCCACCTTCATTAAGGTCACTCACAAAGGGAATGCCTTAATTTCGGTGGAGAATTATAGGTAAAAGATACAGATAATTTACAAGACAGACATATGAACAGCGGAAAAACTAAATTTATTTCATAAGTACGTGGTTCTGTTAAAACATTACAATAACTGTCTCAAACCAACTTCCAAATTATTACAACAAAATTTTGTCTTGAATTAAAACATAAAGAAGCATTAAAATAATAGTAAGGCATCATAAATCCCCAATAAGAGAGTATCTAAAGCCATAGCCCAAGGAAAGAGAATCCAAGCAATACATCTACTCTCTTCAAGCTGGAAATGATCTGAACTAAGCTGAAGTGTTCACTCCTTGCGGACCTGGGGGGAAACGGAAGAAAAGAAGACCAAAGAAAATGGGTCAATCATGAGACTTGTAATCCAGTGATTATTTATCATGTAAACAAGAAAAAGGATTATGACATGAATAAACTGAACCTAGGACAGTACCCTAGAAATAAGATAATAAAACTGAATATGCTATCGCACTCATTACTATTTCTCTGCAACCACTTACAAGTGTTTCAACTAGCACCATGTGTTCAAGATAAATGATCCCCTTTTTCGATCGGCTCCTATTCGTATACGTTTACCGCTTGTGTCATTCGGCCCCGCTTGATTGTAGATACCTGTGCTGGTCCCACCATGGGGTGTATCAAATCCTATGGTGGCAACCTGACACAATTCAAGATGCACAGTGTATAACTACGGATGCCCAGTGCTTGCTTTTTCCACTTCGGAGTACGTGCACGCCCGCACTCTGTCGGAACCTACACTGACGCACCACCCGCCATTGTTTTGACCGCTTATAATCAGCCCAGTAATAGTGCCCCACCCTGCATGGTTCAGGGTACCATGATACATCTATGTGGGTTACTGCTGAAATGGGTCCCCATTACTAGGGTTTCCTAGTCAACTTGTTAAAATGGTTAAGTGTTCTCAAATTAACCTGGCCCCACCAATCAGTTTAGTTAACATGTTGTATTGGTTAAGTGTTGCCTTAATTAACTTAATCCTACCATTCATGTCTTAGCTTTAATTTATTTATCAAAGCACCAACCAATCACATTAGATATGTATTGTTGTGGTCGCTGGATGTGCCGGTCGGTTCCGGGAAGTCTTAACCGCAACTCAATCTAACCTCGGGTTCTTTTGGGCTTGATGTGCTAACCTCTCACATTAGATCTATATTGTTACGGTTGCTTGATGTGCCGGGTGGTTCCGGGCAGTCTCACAACGTAACTCAATCTAACCTCGGGTTAGGCATATTTGTCTTTTACTTAATTTACATATTTACTCTTTATATATATATATATATGTAAATTATCAACAATTATTGCCATTCAAGTCATACCCCATTTACCCACTAGATCATTTTCATAATTTTTAGGTATATAAACTATACCAATTTGTGCCACTAATCATTTATATGATTATGGGCCAAACTATGCCAATAATTTGAAGTTTAAGGTTTTTTCCAATGTTACCCCCGTTATACGTTCGCAAAATTCACATAGAATGTTTGGATCGCAACTTAGCCTAACTTATATACAAAAGAGGAAAGAAAGGAGCATGTACTATTCCTACAACATAAAATAATAAGGATCTAACTAAACATGTGTCATATAAGTTTGGCATAAAACAATGAACTTGCATTTTTGGATCCAGTTAACATGAATCTTAAGCATATGAAATTACACAAATCCAACTTGTAACACCCTGAATTTTCCGTGTCTATTAAAATAACGAATTAAAGAATACTTAATTTTGAAAGTGATAATTAAGGGAAACGGATTACGCTATTACGTTCTTCTCGAAATTCTTCTTGGAATAGAGTCCAAGTTTTCGTAAGTCGGACTTCGTATGAAGAAGTTATGGCCCTCAGAAGTTTCAGAAATTTAAATAAATTATAACAACTCAAGTTTAAAATTCAAAATTCAAACGGAAAACAAAGAAGCGGGCTGGGCGGGATTTTTTCCGCCCTAGGCCAGGTCGACCTCCCCTATATAGGTCGACCAGCGGGTCGACCTGGGGGTCGACCTACCCCCCTCGCCCAGATTCAAAACAGTGACGATTCTGACTTGTTCCTGAGTTTTTTTCTAATTTGTTGCTGAGTCACTAGGGCATAGGTGGAAATTCTGGATAACTCTATCTAGTCTGAACGATTGTGATTGCTCCTAGAATGATCAAACGGCTCACATAAGATTAAACTTCTACAAAAGCAACCCTAGTCCTCAAACTCTAAATCACACAAATTCATCCAAGGAGCCACCATGTTGTAACGACCCAGAAAATCTGAACCAATTTAAAAATTTTAAATTGGCTAAAATAATGGATTTTAAATATTTAAAATAAATATTTTAAACAATGGCGATGAAAACTGAGTTGAATCGACATTTGAAAACGAATATAATTAATTATAATTATATATAGAATTGAAAATGGCGCGGTAGTTCGATAATTCGATTTCAAACTTCAAATGAATATACCGGGTGCAAAACAATCCGGATTTTAGTGAGACCAAAAACATTAGTATCTAATTGATGATATCTTTCTAACGAATCCGACCAATCGAAATTTGATAGCGGGAATCAAAAGATATGTCCAGTTGAAAATTCTGAATAGTCGCTATGGAATTCAGGCCCTTAAAAATGGATATTTTGCAAATGACCTCGGATTTCGACGAAACCACTTTTGTTAGGTCCGCAGTGTCAAGTTATTGTTAGGTTTCAAATTTCATAATTTTTCGAATCAATATGTGAGCGTGGCAAAGGAAAACGCGTTTGACCGATTTCAGTTGATTTTAATCGACTGGAAATTGGCCATTTTACAAACGGTCTCAGAATTCGACGAAACTAGTTTTGTTAGGACCGTATCGTCAATACGAAGCTAGAAAATATTTTTCTAGAATTTTTCTAGTTAGTATGTGACCCCGGTAATTTGAAATGTGCGTTTAAAATTCAATATAGTGATTTAAATGAAAATTCAAAAGGAAACTGATTGTAACAATCGAATCAGCTTGCGATACATATCCCATTGTGTTCGGAATGGGGGTGAAACGCTATGGGCGACAGGCGGTGGGCCTCGTTTCGAGGTCGTGTGTAAAAGTCAACCTATTGGCAAAAATAATAATTAAATAATATATAAAAAAAAAAAAAAAATTTCTTTCCCTCCCCTTTATCTCCTTTCTGGCCCCCCCCCGATTCAGTTAAACAAAAAAATAAAAAAAATAAAAGAAAAACAAAAACCCTAAAAACCTAAATCGGATCGCCGCCCCTCCCTCCAGTCATCGCCGTCGTACCTCGACCCCCCGCCCCTCGTTCGAACCCCGAAGCCCTGCATCGACGAAGACCCGAGGCCCCTCCCTCCATCGCGAACGATTCGAGACCCCCCCCCCCCCAGTTCGCGACGCTGATTCGCGAGTCCCCCCCCTCGAAGCTGCCTCCGACCATCGGCGAAGACCTTCCCCCCCCCCCCCCCCCCCGCTCCTCTGTAAGTTTTAATTTAATTTTATTTTTATTTATTTTATTTTTATTAAATATATAAACTGATTTAGTTTAAAAATAAAAACAGAAATTATAAAAGGCAAACTGCATTTTAAAAAGAATAATTTAAAAACTGCATTTTTAAAAAGAATAAAAAAAAACTGCATTTTGAAAAAGGCAAACTGCATTTTTAAAAATAAAGAAAAACTGTTTTAAAAATAAAGTAAAAAACTGTTTTATGTTTTTAAAGTTAAAAACTGTTTTGTGTTTTTAAAGTTAAAAACTGTTTTATGTTTTTAAAGTTAAAAACTGTTTTATGTTTAAAATAAAAACTGTTTTGTGTTTTTAAAGTTAAAAACTGTTTTATGTTTTTAAAGTTAAAAACTGTTTTATGTTTAAAATAAAAACTGTTTTGTGTTTTTAAAGTTAAAAACTGTTTTATGTTTTTAAAGTTAAAAACTGTTTTATGTTTTTAAAGTTAAAAACTGATTTGTTTAAAATTTAAAAACCGATTTTGTTAAAGTTAAAACAGAAATTTTTATAAAGTTTAAAACTGAATTTTTAAAAAAGAAATAAAACTGTTTTTGAGGCAAAAGAAAAAAAAAAACATATTTTTATATGTTGAAAGCAAAAATAGAAAACATATTTTTATATGTTGAAAGCAAAAGTAAAAAATCATATTTTTATATATTGAATAGCGAAGTCAAAATTCGATTTTTATATATTGAATAGCATAGTAAAAAAATTCTATTTTTACATATGCAGAGAATACGGGTGAAAGCGACAAAAAGGCGAAGATTTCTATTAAGGAAGTGTCAAGAAGTTGGATAGCTATTGGTGAGATTTCTGATTTAAAATTTATATATATATACGTGTGAAGTAAAAGTGAATTGCTATATATATATATATATATATATATATATATATATATATATATATATATATATACGCCCCTCGTCCACAAACCATGGACGATATTTATTGGTTGAAATTGTGGTGAAAATAGAATGATTGTTTGGGATTGTTTGTGATTGATATTGGTTGATTGTGGTTGAAAAATACCCATTGGTGGTTGTGAAATATTTGGTTGAAACCACATAGGATTAGTTTGTGGAAATGAATAAATATATATACATGCCGCCTGCGTGCGAACTAGATGCATGTTTCCCATTGTCAAAAACCGCGAGGTTTTAAGGTAGAGCGAGGAGCCGTACTAGGGACGGTGCCGGTGTAACTACCCTGCCGTTATGCTGCCGAAATTTTGAATAATATTTGTGTGTTTGAATTATTTTCATATGCATAAGCTATATTTATTCATTGTATTGAAAACATTCATGTGTTGAATTGATATTCATCCGTTGTTTAGAAATTCAAGTGTTGAATGGTATTCATATTTTGAAATAAATCGTTCGATAATAAAAATCACATTTTTATCTATATATAAAAACTATAGAAAACATTCATGTGTTGAATTGATATTCATCCGTTGTTTAGAAATTCATGTGTTGAATGGTATTCATATTTTGAAATAAAGTGTTCGATAATAAAAATCACATTTTTATCTATATATAAAAACTATAGAAAACATTCATGTGTTGAATTGATATTCATTCGTTGTTTAGAAATTCATGTGTTGAATGGTATTCATATTTTGAAATAAAGTGTTCGATAATAAAAATCACATTTTTATCTATATATAAAAACTATTGAAAACATTCATGTGTTGAATTGATATTCATTCGTTGTTTAGAAATTCATGTGTTGAATGGTATTCATATTTTGAAATAAACTGTTTGATAATAAAAATCACATTTTATCGACTATATGAACTATATAGAAAAATAGTGTTTTGAAATGAATCGTTTTACAATAAAAATCACATTTTTATTGTATGCATAAATCGTTAAAATGTGAAGAGTTGAAAATAGCCACTTGTTCAAAATAAACATATATGAGTTGAAATATTCATTAATTAGCTAATGAAATGATTTGCACCTATTTATGTAACATTAGAATGAATGGAGTTTTTAAACCAAATAGAAATCAAATATGAAGTTGAATAGAAAATGAAAAATGATATGAATTGTATATATATGTACATGCAATATTCATTGAACAGGTTATAGCAAAGGGGCTAGAGAAGAGGAATAAAATTTGTGCCCGACAAATAGGTACACGTTTACTGATTTGTTTGGGTGATGATTTTGAGCCTGTTGGCTAGCCGCTTGGCTTTTTCTTTTTCTTTTTGAGATTAGAAGGACCGGGACGCTATTTGCGATTTCCCGACGCTCCCGGTGCAGGGGAGGTTATGGCGAAATTTTTCCAAAATTTAAGGAGTTAGAAAATTTTTTGAAGTGAAAACGATATAGAAATCATTGAATGAACTATATTTATATAACTATATAAATATAAATAAAATTAAAACGAAACGAGGCCGTGCAGTTCGTATTTTGAAACCGTGATTTCAAACGACTAGTACGGGAAATCCGACCATTGGATTTTCCCGAAACCTCAACCGTCGGGTTCGCCTTGGAATAATCTTTCCAACGGCACCAACCTTGTAAAAATCCAACGGTTGGATTGTCCGGAATGTTTAATTCAAATTTGAAGAAAAACAGCGCCAGAATCGATTTTATTTATATATAAATATAAATAGAATTATATTTAATCGAATAACGACGCTGCAGTTCGTATTTTGAAATCGAAAATTCAAACGATTGTACCGGGAGATCCGACCGTCGGATTTTCCCGAAACTGGAACCGTTGGATTCGTTTTGAAAAGACCTTTCTAATGATGTAAATTTTGTGAAGATCCAACGGTTAGATTTTCAGATATGTGTAAATCAAATCTGAAGAAAAACAGCGCCACGGCCGCCTTATGGCCCGAAGCGTCGTTTTGAATAGAATGGCTATTTTAAAATAAATAAAAATAGCGATAAATAGTTATAAAATATCGTAAGCGATATGGAATGGAAATAAACTGAATTTGCTTGATTTATGTGATGTTTGATGGTTGAATGTGTTTGGTGTGAAAACTATATAAAGAACACAATTGGTGTTGTCGAATAATTTAACCATTGAAATAAATCGATTTGAAATTCTAAATATACGTGAATTATTTGAAAAGGCCGAGTTAATTCTCATTTCGAATAATCGACCGACGATTGAAATTCGAAGATGAAGACGATGGTCGAAGACCGGAGATCTTCACCTCGTTTGGATGGTAACCGAGGTCCTGATTGGGAGGCATCCCGAAATATGGATAATGAGTGGTGATCGTTCAGACGTACGTGTTGATCGATGGGTTTGCGAGGTATTTAGTGCCTCCGGTTTCGTTCAGACCCAGAACGGACTTGTAAATGGACTGTGTGTCTGACATAGGATTTATTCTGTGTGGCATGCTAAGATGCAGTGATCAGGGCTTCTGTTGAAAAGCAAAGTCTTGTGGTGATGATCAAAGCACCGCCTGTGTGGCGTAGCTTTGTGTGTAACGTGAATTCGCGAGCCTCACACACCGGTAGGAACCTAAAACGGGAGGAAGGACCTCAGGGAGGGCATGCGTTTCTTTCTAGCTAGGGTGGTGTCAGTGACCTACCAGCCCTGACATTTATATACTTTTCACCTATGTGGTTGTTGCTGTTGCGAGGCGCCTCGGTTTGATCGGACGATCCGGGTCCGATGGAGTCATTCGTTGGCTCGTTTACGCCCCAAAGGGTGGGGAAACGTATTGTTCAGGAATTTTAATCCACATCGGTGGACCGGCCCTGTCGCTCCAAGGGTCGATGCGCTCTGACCCTGTGGCTCGGGCTAGAGAGTCACGAATTCGGTAAGGACTATCTTTTGCCTTGGTTCATGACGGAAATCCAATTTCCAAATACGTGACTGTGCGGTTTTGATTGTATACCTATATATGGCGACATAGTGGTATGGGGCATTAATGTCGTCTATGATTGATAGTTATGATTTGAAATTGTTTTCAAAACATATAAACACTAGCAATAATATCAAATGCCTTTGTTTTATTCGTATCAAGCATATCTTGGCCGTTATAAGGTAAAAACTCTATCCTCCGGTTTGCGTTGCATTGTGTGATGGGAACTGAGTCTTATAACGGCTTCATTTTTATAAAAAGCATAGCGATGTTTAAAAGAAAGTTTTGTTTTAAAAAGCACTGGCAATCCAATGGAGTAAACCCGTTCCACGAAAGTGGCGTGGTCCTGTGATTAGCCAAATTATATATGTGTTGAGTGGATTTCTCATACCAGTCCCATGACTGACTCGTAGTTTGTTTCACTCTCAAACTCGGGTGCCCCTTTTTCTACACGGGCAGCCTTGTATTCAGGTTTAGCTGGTTCTTTCTGGATAGCTGGAGCTGAAGATGGATTCTATCATTTATTTCTTTTTATGCTGTTCAGCTCCTATTGTACATATTTTGTTTATTTCCGCTGTAGACATTTATGAATAGCTGAACTGTATTTGTACTAAGTAAGATCCTGTATACTGTGTAACTCTGATGATTACTTTTATCCAGTATATTTTGTTGTTCATTCTGGTGTATTTATTTAATTCTGTTCTGCTATTATCTGTTTCTGTGTTATATTCCAAAAGATAACCTTGTTTCCGTGAGAACGGGAAATCGGGTCGTCTCAACGTGGTATCAGAGCTTTGGTTAAGCTTAGTTCTGGAATATAACATTTGAACGAACTCGTCAGAGATAGAACCAGTAGTGTTCTAGGACGGGTAACTCTATACAGATAGGATCAGTAATATCCTAGTATGAGTAGCAGAATCAGAACAACTCGTTAGAGATGGGGTCAGAAGTGCCTCAGAACGAGTCGAGAGTAATATGTTTTTAAATAACGTATTTGTGATTATATTTATATATAGTCTGGTTTTAGAAATATAATTTTTGAATATATAAAAGATATATATTTGAAAAGTTAAGAAGGTTAAAAACAATTGGATTGGTTGTTGTATTGTGTGATTGTAGATTTATCAAACCACTTTCGACTTTATTCCTTTTCGGGGACGAAAAGTTTTAAGTGGGGGAGATTGTAACGACCCAGAAAATCTGAACCAATTTAAAAATTTTAAATTGGCTAAAATAATGGATTTTAAATATTTAAAATAAATATTTTAAACAATGGCGATGAAAACTGAGTTGAATCGACATTTGAAAACGAATATAATTAATTATAATTATATATAGAATTGAAAATGGCGCGGTAGTTCGATAATTCGATTTCAAACTTCAAATGAATATACCGGGTGCAAAACAATCCGGATTTTAGTGAGACCAAAAACATTAGTATCTAATTGATGATATCTTTCTAACGAATCCGACCAATCGAAATTTGATAGCGGGAATCAAAAGATATGTCCAGTTGAAAATTCTGAATAGTCGCTATGGAATTCAGGCCCTTAAAAATGGATATTTTGCAAATGACCTCGGATTTCGACGAAACCACTTTTGTTAGGTCCGCAGTGTCAAGTTATTGTTAGGTTTCAAATTTCATAATTTTTCGAATCAATATGTGAGCGTGGCAAAGGAAAACGCGTTTGACCGATTTCAGTTGATTTTAATCGACTGGAAATTGGCCATTTTACAAACGGTCTCAGAATTCGACGAAACTAGTTTTGTTAGGACCGTATCGTCAATACGAAGCTAGAAAATATTTTTCTAGAATTTTTCTAGTTAGTATGTGACCCCGGTAATTTGAAATGTGCGTTTAAAATTCAATATAGTGATTTAAATGAAAATTCAAAAGGAAACTGATTGTAACAATCGAATCAGCTTGCGATACATATCCCATTGTGTTCGGAATGGGGGTGAAACGCTATGGGCGACAGGCGGTGGGCCTCGTTTCGAGGTCGTGTGTAAAAGTCAACCTATTGGCAAAAATAATAATTAAATAATATATATATAAAAAAAAAAATTTCTTTCCCTCCCCTTTATCTCCTTTCTGGCCCCCCCCCCGATTCAGTTAAACAAAAAAATAAAAAAAAAAAAGAAAAACAAAAACCCTAAAAACCTAAATCGGATCGCCGCCCCTCCCTCCAGTCATCGCCGCCGTACCTCGACCCCCCGCCCCTCGTTCGAACCCCGAAGCCCTGCATCGACGAAGACCCGAGGCCCCTCCCTCCATCGCGAACGATTCGAGACCCCCCCCCCCAGTTCGCGACGCTGATTCGCGAGTCCCCCCCCTCGAAGCTGCCTCCGACCATCGGCGAAGACCTTCCCCCCCCGCTCCTCTGTAAGTTTTAATTTAATTTTATTTTTATTTATTTTATTTTTATTAAATATATAAACTGATTTAGTTTAAAAATAAAAACAGAAATTATAAAAGGCAAACTGCATTTTAAAAAGAATAATTTAAAAACTGCATTTTTAAAAAGAATAAAAAAAAACTGCATTTTGAAAAAGGCAAACTGCATTTTTAAAAATAAAGAAAAACTGTTTTAAAAATAAAGTAAAAAACTGTTTTATGTTTTTAAAGTTAAAAACTGTTTTGTGTTTTTAAAGTTAAAAACTGTTTTATGTTTTTAAAGTTAAAAACTGTTTTATGTTTAAAATAAAAACTGTTTTGTGTTTTTAAAGTTAAAAACTGTTTTATGTTTTTAAAGTTAAAAACTGTTTTATGTTTAAAATAAAAACTGTTTTGTGTTTTTAAAGTTAAAAACTGTTTTATGTTTTTAAAGTTAAAAACTGTTTTATGTTTTTAAAGTTAAAAACTGATTTGTTTAAAATTTAAAAACCGATTTTGTTAAAGTTAAAACAGAAATTTTTATAAAGTTTAAAACTGAATTTTTAAAAAAGAAATAAAACTGTTTTTGAGGCAAAAGAAAAAAAAAACATATTTTTATATGTTGAAAGCAAAAATAGAAAACATATTTTTATATGTTGAAAGCAAAAGTAAAAAATCATATTTTTATATATTGAATAGCGAAGTCAAAATTCGATTTTTATATATTGAATAGCATAGTAAAAAAATTCTATTTTTACATATGCAGAGAATACGGGTGAAAGCGACAAAAAGGCGAAGATTTCTATTAAGGAAGTGTCAAGAAGTTGGATAGCTATTGGTGAGATTTCTGATTTAAAATTTATATATATATACGTGTGAAGTAAAAGTGAATTGCTATATATAAATATATATATATATATATACGCCCCTCGTCCACAAACCATGGACGATATTTATTGGTTGAAATTGTGGTGAAAATAGAATGATTGTTTGGGATTGTTTGTGATTGATATTGGTTGATTGTGGTTGAAAAATACCCATTGGTGGTTGTGAAATATTTGGTTGAAACCACATAGGATTAGTTTGTGGAAATGAATAAATATATATACATGCCGCCTGCGTGCGAACTAGATGCATGTTTCCCATTGTCAAAAACCGCGAGGTTTTAAGGTAGAGCGAGGAGCCGTACTAGGGACGGTGCCGGTGTAACTACCCTGCCGTTATGCTGCCGAAATTTTGAATAATATTTGTGTGTTTGAATTATTTTCATATGCATAAGCTATATTTATTCATTGTATTGAAAACATTCATGTGTTGAATTGATATTCATCCGTTGTTTAGAAATTCAAGTGTTGAATGGTATTCATATTTTGAAATAAATCGTTCGATAATAAAAATCACATTTTTATCTATATATAAAAACTATAGAAAACATTCATGTGTTGAATTGATATTCATCCGTTGTTTAGAAATTCATGTGTTGAATGGTATTCATATTTTGAAATAAAGTGTTCGATAATAAAAATCACATTTTTATCTATATATAAAAACTATAGAAAACATTCATGTGTTGAATTGATATTCATTCGTTGTTTAGAAATTCATGTGTTGAATGGTATTCATATTTTGAAATAAAGTGTTCGATAATAAAAATCACATTTTTATCTATATATAAAAACTATTGAAAACATTCATGTGTTGAATTGATATTCATTCGTTGTTTAGAAATTCATGTGTTGAATGGTATTCATATTTTGAAATAAATTGTTTGATAATAAAAATCACATTTTATCGACTATATGAACTATATAGAAAAATAGTGTTTTGAAATGAATCGTTTTACAATAAAAATCACATTTTTATTGTATGCATAAATCGTTAAAATGTGAAGAGTTGAAAATAGCCACTTGTTCAAAATAAACATATATGAGTTGAAATATTCATTAATTAGCTAATGAAATGATTTGCACCTATTTATGTAACATTAGAATGAATGGAGTTTTTAAACCAAATAGAAATCAAATATGAAGTTGAATAGAAAATGAAAAATGATATGAATTGTATATATATGTACATGCAATATTCATTGAACAGGTTATAGCAAAGGGGCTAGAGAAGAGGAATAAAATTTGTGCCCGACAAATAGGTACACGTTTACTGATTTGTTTGGGTGATGATTTTGAGCCTGTTGGCTAGCCGCTTGGCTTTTTCTTTTTCTTTTTGAGATTAGAAGGACCGGGACGCTATTTGCGATTTCCCGACGCTCCCGGTGCAGGGGAGGTTATGGCGAAATTTTTCCAAAATTTAAGGAGTTAGAAAATTTTTTGAAGTGAAAACGATATAGAAATCATTGAATGAACTATATTTATATAACTATATAAATATAAATAAAATTAAAACGAAACGAGGCCGTGCAGTTCGTATTTTGAAACCGTGATTTCAAACGACTAGTACGGGAAATCCGACCATTGGATTTTCCCGAAACCTCAACCGTCGGGTTCGCCTTGGAATAATCTTTCCAACGGCACCAACCTTGTAAAAATCCAACGGTTGGATTGTCCGGAATGTTTAATTCAAATTTGAAGAAAAACAGCGCCAGAATCGATTTTATTTATATATAAATATAAATAGAATTATATTTAATCGAATAACGACGCTGCAGTTCGTATTTTGAAATCGAAAATTCAAACGATTGTACCGGGAGATCCGACCGTCGGATTTTCCCGAAACTGGAACCGTTGGATTCGTTTTGAAAAGACCTTTCTAATGATGTAAATTTTGTGAAGATCCAACGGTTAGATTTTCAGATATGTGTAAATCAAATCTGAAGAAAAACAGCGCCACGGCCGCCTTATGGCCCGAAGCGTCGTTTTGAATAGAATGGCTATTTTAAAATAAATAAAAATAGCGATAAATAGTTATAAAATATCGTAAGCGATATGGAATGGAAATAAACTGAATTTGCTTGATTTATGTGATGTTTGATGGTTGAATGTGTTTGGTGTGAAAACTATATAAAGAACACAATTGGTGTTGTCGAATAATTTAACCATTGAAATAAATCGATTTGAAATTCTAAATATACGTGAATTATTTGAAAAGGCCGAGTTAATTCTCATTTCGAATAATCGACCGACGATTGAAATTCGAAGATGAAGACGATGGTCGAAGACCGGAGATCTTCACCTCGTTTGGATGGTAACCGAGGTCCTGATTGGGAGGCATCCCGAAATATGGATAATGAGTGGTGATCGTTCAGACGTACGTGTTGATCGATGGGTTTGCGAGGTATTTAGTGCCTCCGGTTTCGTTCAGACCCAGAACGGACTTGTAAATGGACTGTGTGTCTGACATAGGATTTATTCTGTGTGGCATGCTAAGATGCAGTGATCAGGGCTTCTGTTGAAAAGCAAAGTCTTGTGGTGATGATCAAAGCACCGCCTGTGTGGCGTAGCTTTGTGTGTAACGTGAATTCGCGAGCCTCACACCCCGGTAGGAACCTAAAACGGGAGGAAGGACCTCAGGGAGGGCATGCGTTTCTTTCTAGCTAGGGTGGTGTCAGTGACCTACCAGCCCTGACATTTATATACTTTTCACCTATGTGGTTGTTGCTGTTGCGAGGCGCCTCGGTTTGATCGGACGATCCGGGTCCGATGGAGTCATTCGTTGGCTCGTTTACGCCCCAAAGGGTGGGGAAACGTATTGTTCAGGAATTTTAATCCACATCGGTGGACCGGCCCTGTCGCTCCAAGGGTCGATGCGCTCTGACCCTGTGGCTCGGGCTAGAGAGTCACGAATTCGGTAAGGACTATCTTTTGCCTTGGTTCATGACGGAAATCCAATTTCCAAATACGTGACTGTGCGGTTTTGATTGTATACCTATATATGGCGACATAGTGGTATGGGGCATTAATGCCGTCTATGATTGATAGTTATGATTTGAAATTGTTTTCAAAACATATAAACACTAGCAATAATATCAAATGCCTTTGTTTTATTCGTATCAAGCATATCTTGGCCGTTATAAGGTAAAAACTCTATCCTCCGGTTTGCGTTGCATTGTGTGATGGGAACTGAGTCTTATAACGGCTTCATTTTTATAAAAAGCATAGCGATGTTTAAAAGAAAGTTTTGTTTTAAAAAGCACTGGCAATCCAATGGAGTAAACCCGTTCCACGAAAGTGGCGTGGTCCTGTGATTAGCCAAATTATATATGTGTTGAGTGGATTTCTCATACCAGTCCCATGACTGACTCGTAGTTTGTTTCACTCTCAAACTCGGGTGCCCCTTTTTCTACACGGGCAGCCTTGTATTCAGGTTTAGCTGGTTCTTTCTGGATAGCTGGAGCTGAAGATAGATTCTATCATTTATTTCTTTTTATGCTGTTCAGCTCCTATTGTACATATTTTGTTTATTTCCGCTGTAGACATTTATGAATAGCTGAACTGTATTTGTACTAAGTAAGATCCTGTATACTGTGTAACTCTGATGATTACTTTTATCCAGTATATTTTGTTGTTCATTCTGCTGTATTTATTTAATTCTGTTCTGCTATTATCTGTTTCTGTGTTATATTCCAAAAGATAACCTTGTTTCCGTGAGAACGGGAAATCGGGTCGTCTCACATGTTGTCCATGATCATTCTAGCCTAGCCACAATTTCTTTTTCAATTAGAAAACAAGTTAAAAGCTACAAATCAAAACTAACTTAGAGAATTGATAGTCTTCTTCAAGGGATTGCTTTTCAATTTCAGAAAACAGATCCTAGAAAATAAGACTTTCTTTTGTTTGTAAGTCCAGTTATTATTTAGATGTGAACTATTAAAAGTTATGATTTGTAATAAAGTGAAAACTAGCATTATTCCTAGTTGTAAGATAATGATGCCGATTCATGTCTATTCTTGTAATGATTCTATCGTATATACTTATGAGACTATTGTGGTTATTATGTTAGTGTTAAACCAATCACGTATTATGTAAATTTGGTGATTTATTCATGTTATGTTACATGCAAGTTGTTAGGCTATTGTGGTTATTATGTTGATGTTAAACCAATCATGTAAATTTGGTGACTTTTTCATGTTACGTTACATGCAAGTTGTTAGGCTAAGACATGTATTATGTTTAGATCTACATTTAGATCTATGAAAATTGTATCCAAGATAAAAGTTTACATTCACATGCCTAGGTCAACTTGTGTAAAACCATATGCTTAAGATTCATGTTTATTGTATCCAAAATAAAATTCACATCTACATGCCTAGTTGAGCTTGTGTAATTCCATATGCTTAAGATTCATGTTTATTGGATCCAAAATAAAAATTTACATTCACATGCCTAGTTGAACTTGTGTAATTCTATAAGCTTAAGATTCATATTTATTGGATCCAAATTGTAGGTTTACATTTACATGCCTAGTTGGATTTGGATAATTTCATATGCTTAAGACTCATGTTAATTAGATCCAAAAATGCAAGTTCATTGTTTTATGCCATAATTTATACGACACATGTTTATTTAGATCCTTATTATGTTGTATGAATGGCACATGTTCCCTTCTTTCCCTTTTTTATATAGGTTAGGCTAAGTTACGAGCCTAACATTCTATGTGAATTTTGTGAACGTATGACGGGGGTTACATTGGGGAAAACCTTTAATTTATATTATTGGCATAATTTGGCCCATAAAAATTTGAATGATTAGTGGCATAAAAATTATATACCAAATTTTTTGAATATGATTTAGAGGAAAAAATAGGCATGACTTGAATGGCAATAATTGTGGAAAATTTACATATAAATATGAAAGGTAAATATGTAAATAATGTAAAAGACGAATATGCCTAACTCGAGGTTAGATTGAGTTACGGTGTAAGACTGCCTGAAACCGCTCGGCACATCTAGCAGCCGTAACAATATATATCTAATGTGAGAGGTTAGTGCATCAAGTCCAAAAGAACCCGAGGTTAGATTGAGTTGCGGTGTAAGACAACCGGAACCGACCGGAAAATCCAACAACCGCAACAATACATATCTAATGTGAGTAGTTGGTGCTTTAATGAATGAATTAAAGCTAAGACAGGAATGGTAGGGTTAAGTTAATTAAGGCAACACTTAACAAATGCAACATGTTAATTAAACTGATGGGTGGGGTTAGGTTAATTTGAGAACACTTAACCATTTTAACATGTTGATTACGAAACCCTAGTAACAGGGACCCATTACAGTAGTAACCCACACATAGATGTATCATGGTACCCTGAACTAGGCACAGTGGGGCACGATTAATGGGCTGATTATAAGCGGTCAAAACAACGGCAGGTGGTGCGTCAGTATAGGTTCTGGCGGAGTGCGGTCGTGCACGTACTCCGGAGTAGAAAAAGCAGGCACTAGGCATCAGTAGTTATACTCTATGCATCTTGAATTGTGTCGGGTTGCCACCATAGGATTTGATACACCCCACGGTGGGACCACACATGTATCTACAATCATGCGGGGGTCGAATGACACAAGTGGTAAACGTATACGAGTAGGAGCCGATCAATAAAAAGGGGATCATCTATCATGAACACATGGTGCTAGTTGAAACACTTATAAGGGGGTGCAGAGAAGTGAAATAAGTGCGGTATCATATTCAGCCTTATTATCTTATTTCTAGGGTGTTTTCCTAGATTTAGTTTATTCATGTCATAACCCTTTTTCTTGTTTACATGCTAAATAGTCGCTGGACTTACCAGACACATGTCTGACTCATTTTCTTTCGTCTTCTTTTCTTCCGTCCCTCCCCCCGGTCCGCAGGGAGGGAATACTTCATCTTAGATCGGATCATTTCCACCTTGAAGGGAGTTTATGTATTGCTTGTAATCTTTTTCCTTGGGCTATAGCTTTGGATACTCTCTTACTAGGGATTTATGCTGCCTTACTGTTGTTTTAATGCTTCTTTATGTTTTAATTCAGATCAGAGATTTTGTTGTAATAATTTGGAAGTTGGTTTGAGACAGTTGTTGCAATGTTTTAACTGAACCACATACTTATGAAACAAATTGAGTTTTTCCCCTATATATATGTCTATCTTGTAAATTATCTGTATCTTTTACCTGCAATGCTCCACCAAAGTTAAGGCATTCCCTTTGTGAGTGACCTTAATGGAGGTGGAGTGTTTCACTTGGTATCAAAGCTGATGGTTGCCAGATTAGATAAAAATTTTGAAACTAATTTTCAAAAAGAAGTTTAAAGAATCATTTTCAAGAAAAAGTATTGTTTTAAAAAGGCATAATTTCCCCCAAAGCCATATGCTCTATCTTCCTATCCTTTGTTTTGAATCTTTTCTTTTTCGTTGCAGCATGTCTGGGGATCTTAACCTTCCAGAGGTTGT
Source organism: Allium sativum (assembly GCA_030737875.1). Classification (NCBI taxonomy): domain Eukaryota; kingdom Viridiplantae; phylum Streptophyta; class Magnoliopsida; order Asparagales; family Amaryllidaceae; genus Allium; species Allium sativum. Next base: position 884,181,202 of record CM060915.1, on the reverse strand, counting down.
ACCAGTACCAGACTGGTTCAAAAGGTACCTAGAAGGTAGGACTAATGATGCAGTCCCAGCAGACGTTACTCCTCCCCCAGTTACAGCTGTTCCTCCTCCTCCTCCTCCTCCTCCTCGTGCAAATGCTTTCTCAAAGATATGTAGGGATTTTCGAACCATGGGTGGAAATAACTTTAATGGGACTTAGTCATTTGTAGAAGCAAGAAACTGGCTCAAAGAAACCGAGGACTTGTTTGTTATATTCGAAGCGGACGATAGGCAGAAGATACAGTTGGCCATGTGGTTTCTTAAAGATGAAGTCTCTTATTGGCGGGAAGTTACTAATGCTGAGAGACCAGTTGAAACTTGGGAGGATTTCAGAATGAGGTTTGAATTGAAATTCCTCTCACAAGATGAATGTAGCCTACAGATGGAGAAATTCTTAGCTCTCAAACAGGGAAGTATGTCGGTCAAGGAATACGTCAACCAATTCAACCAGCTGGCTTGATTCGGACTGGATTTAGTGAACACTCCCCATAAGAAGGCTCTCTGTTTTGTTAAAGGGTGGAATGAGCCACTGCACAGCCTAGCTATATCCCATATACCTATGGGTGCAACTTATGAGTGACTGGTGGACATGGCACTGCTACAGGAGGAAGACAAGGATGGCAAGAAAGAGGCAAAGGTGGAAGTAACTCAAAATAAGAAAGTGGAGGGATCCCAGAATAAGAAGACAGACTCAAAGAAGGGCGGGAGGAACAACAAACCCTGTGACAAGAGGAAGTGTAATTTTTGTGGCATTCCTGGACATCTGATTAAGGACTGTAGAAAGAAAAAGAGGAAGATGGGTGGTTGTTTTATCTGCGGCGAGACAAGACACATGGCTAAGGACTGCCCAAGAAAGCAAGGGCAAGGGCAGAGTACTGGATCTACTTCTGGAGGGCAGGTTCATGCTCTCATGCTACCTCCGCAAGAATGAGGTAGAAATATTTCAGTTGAGAGTTTAGTTTATCTTTTTGATCTTCGTGTTCATACACTCTTTGATTCTGGCGCATCGCACTCTTTTATATCCACTGCTTTAGTTGAATCTCTGCACCTAGACACCAATATAGTAAAGGATCCCTTGGTTGTTTCAAATCTAATTGGGGGCTCGGCCTATTTTTCAATGATTTGTTTTGATTTGGAAATTTCTATACTAAGCATTGGGTTTAGATGTAATGCCTATGTTTTGGGCTTCACGATCTATGGGTTGATACTAGGCATGGATTGGTTATCCAGTAATGGAGCCATCCTCGATTGTGAAAAAAGAGTGGTTAGACTTATGACTCGCCTCGGTAACACCCTCGAAATCTCTTGTAATCCCATGAATTCTGTTATGCTTAGCTACCTAGAATCTCTTGTTGTGTCTACTGAAAACTTGCAATCTATTAGAGTAGTCCATGAATACTCAGATGTATTCGAAAAGGTGAAGGGCTTACCTCTGAAGTGGAAGATAGACTTCCGCATATACCTTTCTGATAATGCAAAACCCGTAGCTCTACCCGTTAGACACATGGCTCCAAGGGAGTGGAAAGAGCTCAGCAAGCAAGTCAAAGAGCTGCTCGAAAAAGGGTTTTTAATGCGGAGTATTTCTGAATGGTATGCTCCAGTAGTATTTGCAACCAAAGCGGATGGTTCACTTCGCCGATGCATTGACTGTAGGGAGCTAAACAAGTTGACCAAGAACAATAGGCACCCACTTCCAAGAATAGATGACTTTTTTGATCAGCTTGTAGGTTCGTAGGTTTTCTCCCAACTAGATCTGGCTACCGGGTTTCATCAGCTAAGAGTGGCTGAAGACTGCATTGATAAGACCGCGTTTAGAACCCCGAATGGTTTCTTCGAATGGCTTGTCATGCCTTTCGGCTTGACAAACGCACTCGCTTGTTTCGTTGATTTGATGAGCAGGGTGTTCAGGGAGTTCCTTAATAAATTTGTGGTGGTCTTCGTAGACGACATTTTGATTTTACCGAAGAATGAAGAAGAGCATGCTTTGCATTTAAGGGAAGTCATGGATACTCTTCATGCACATCAGCTGAAAGCCAAATTCTCCAAATGCCATTTCTGGAGAGAAGAAGTGAGGTTTCTTGGACATGTGGTGTCTAAAGAGGGAATAGTTGTGGAGCTCGCGAAAGTAGTTGCGGTGCAAGATTGGAAGGTTCCACGGAATGTAACCGAAGTCCAAAGCTTTCTCGAGCTAGCGGGTTTTATCGAAAGTTCATTAAAGACTTTGCGAAAATCTCAGCCCCACTCACAAGATTGACAAAGAAGAAACTAACTTTCGCTTGGGATTTGGATTGCGATATTGCTTTCCAACATTTGAAAAGGGCTCTAACAACAGCCGCAGTTCTTACATTGCCTGACGGAAGCAAAATGTTTACCGTATACACAGACGCATGTGGTACAGGGTTGGTCACTGTCTTGATGCAAGAAGGCAAGGTAGTTTGTTATGGGGGAAGGCAATTGAAGGTACGTGAGAAGAACTACCCAACTCATGATTTGGAGCTAGCTGCCATTGTTTTCGCTCTTAAGTCATAGCGTCATTATCTACTAGGAGAAAGATTTGAATTGTTAACTGACCATAAATCATTAAAGTACCTTTTCTCATGGAAAGATCTTAACTTAAGACAACAAAGTTGGATGGAATTTCTGGCCTGAGATTTCTTATACCCCTGGCAAGGGCAATGTAGTAGCAGACGCCTTAAGTAGAAGGAAGCTGACCTTAAGTCCTCTCTTTGTAGAAAGGAAAAGCCTGGATTACATAGCAAACTTTAACTTTAAACCCTCCTCTGAAATTGTACCTGGTATGTTAGCATCGCTAGAGGTGCGGCGTATTCTTTTGGACTCAATAGGAACCGGGCAATGAGAAGACCCTCAGCTAGTTGATATGATGGATAAGCTAATTAGGGGTGAGACTTCTAGTCACCTCAATAGATACTCCATCGATGATAAGGGTTGGTTGAGACGCGATGGAAGACTATGCATCCCACAAGAAAGGGAATTGGCGAAGACGGTTCTCGAAGAAGCACACCATTCTAAGCTAACCATACACCCAGGTGGAGACAGGATGTATAAAGACATAAAAAGGGTTTTCTTTTGGAATGGCATGAAGAGGGATGTAGCTGAGTTCGTCGCTAAGTGCTTGATATGTCAGCAAGTCAAAGCGGAGAAGAAGAAGCCTGGTGGTCTGCTTCATCCTCTAGAGCTCCCACAATGGAAATGGGATAGCATTTCAATGGACTTTGTGGATGGGTTTCTTAGGTCAAGAAGGGGAAATACCAAAATTTGGGTAATAGTGGATAGGCTCACTAAAAGAGCTCACTTTATACCTGTTAAGAGTAGAAGGACTGCCTCGTCCCTTGCATCCATTTATCTTAAAGATATAGTTCGACTCCATGGGATACCCTCCAACATAGTGAGTGATCGAGATCCTATCTTTACGAGCGAGTTTTGGAAGAGTTTGCAGGAGGCTGTAGGCACAGAATTATGCTTAAGCACGGCCAATCACCCCTAAACCGATGGTCAGACGGAAAGGGTGAACAGAGTATTGGAAGACCTCTTGAGATTGTGCATTCTCGACTTTGGAGGAACATGGGAGGATCATTTTCCTTTGGTGGAATTCGCTTACAACAATAGCTACTAAGGCATCATAGGCATGGCACCCTTCGAGGCTTTACATGGAAGACCATGCCGATCACCAACTTGTTGGTGGGAGTCTACATACAAGCTCATACTTGGGCCAGACATTATTAGAGAAACCTCAGAAAAGGTGGGCTTGATAAGAAGACGAATGAAGACTTCACAAGATAGACAGAAGTCCTACGTAGACAAAAGGACCGACCTTGAGATTGAGGTTGGAGTTAAGGTGTTCCTTAAAGTATCTCCTTTGAGGAATGTCATTCACTTTGGGTCCGTAGGAAAGTTGGCACCAAGATTTGTAGGACCATTTCCTATCATTGAAAGGATTGGGACGATGGCTTACAGAGTAGAGTACTCGAAAGACTGGCTGGAGTTCATAATGTTTTTCATGTTTCTTAACTATGAAAGTGCTTACATGAGTCTGCGGAAGTTGTGGAGCCAAGTATACTAGAGAAAGTAGAAGTGGAAAAAGAAAGCGACTATGAGAAGAGTTCCAACTCGTATCTTGGGTACGGAAGTAAAAAAGCTACGCTACTGAGAAGTTAAGCTTGTTAAAGTTCAATGGAGTGATGCTGAGGAAGATGCGACTTAGGAAACTGAGAGAAAAATACGCGCAACCTACCCTTTTCTTTTTTAGGGTACCTCCTTGTTCTCTTTTTCCATAAGTTTATTCATGCTTATATCTATCTTTTAAGTATATCTCTCGGTCCTCTTCTTTATCCTTAGGTAGAAACCAATGGACGTAAACATGTTTTTGAAACATTGATTGATGGTTGCGAGTGGTTGCTCGTGGGTGCATATACACACACATTAGGTACTAGATCGGCTAAGTCACTTTCATATTGCGTATGCATATATGTATTTGTATATGGATTAGAACTTGATGTGTTATCATATGGACGTTGCGTTTGTATAAATGATTGTGCACTCATGTAGAAAGTATGATTAGGAATAATTGCATAATGGACTCATGGCACTAACATAATTCGCATTAAGGAGGTCAACTGAATCAGTAGACCGCCAGATTTTGCACTAGATAAGGACATGTACACACACTATGCATATGATCATGAAAGCATTAGAAGTCTTTTAAGGACAATGGACGCATGTGTTCGATGGTAGAGTAGATGGACGATTGGATGGTAGGATATACATTATTCTTGACTTGAAGATTTCGTGGACAAAATCCTTTAAGGAGGGGAGAGTGTAACACCCCGAATTTTCCGTGTATATTAAATGAACGAATTAAAGAATACTTAATTTTTAAAGTGAGAATTAAGGGAAATGGGTTACGCCATTACGTTCGTCTCGAAATTCTGCTTGGAATAAAGTCCAAGTTTTCATAAATCGGACTTCGTATGAAGAAGTTATGGCCCTTAGAAGTTTCAGAAATTTAAATAAATCATAACAGCTCAGGTTTAAAATTCAAAATGCAAACGGAAAACAAAGAAGAAGGCTGGGCAGGATTTTTTCCGCCCCAGGCCAGGTCGACTAAGGGGTCGACCAGGGGGTCGACCTCCCCTATACAGGTCGACCAGGGGGTCGACCTACCCCCCTCGCCCAGATCCAAAACAGTGACGATTCTGACTTGTTGCTAAGTCTTTTCTGACCTGTTGCTGAGTCACTAGAGCATAGGTGGCAATTCTAGATAACTCTATCTAGTCTGGACGATTGTGATTGCTCCTAGAATGATCTAACGGCTAACATAAGATTAAAATTCTATAAAAGCAACCCTAGTCCTCAAACCCTAAGTCATGCAAATTCATTCCAAGGAGCCACCATGCTGTCCAAGATCGTACTAGCCTAGCCACCATTTCTTTTTCAATTAGAAAACAAGTTAAAAGCTACGAATCAAAACTAACTTAGAGATTTGATAATCTTCTTCAAGGGATTGCTTTTCAGTTTCAGAAAATATATCCTAGAAAATAAGACTTTCTTTTGTTTGTAAGTCCTATTATTATTTAGATGTGAACGATTAAAAGTTATGATTTGTAATAAAGTGAAAACTAGCGTTATTCCTAGTTGTAAGATAATGATGATGCTGATTTATGTCTATTCTTGTAATGATTCTATCGTATATACTTATGAGACTACTTTGGTTATTATGTTGGTGTTAAACCAATCATGTATTATTTAAATTTGGTGATTATTCATGTTATGTTACATGCAAGTTGTTAGGCTATTGTGGTTATCGTGTTGATGTTAAACCAATCATGTAAATTTGGTGACTTTTTCATGTTATGTTACATGCAAGTTGTTAGGCTAAGACATGTATTATGTTTAGATCTACATTTAGATCTATGAAAATTGGATCCAAGACAAAAGTTTACATTCACATGCCTAGTTCAACTTGTGTAAAACCAAATGCTAGAGGTTCATGTTTATTGGATCTATAATAAAAGTTCACATCTACATGCCTAGTTGAACATGTGTAATTCCATATGCTTAAGATTCATGTTTATTGGATCCAAAATAAAAGTTTATATTCACATGCCCAGTTGAACTTTTGTAATTCTATATGCTTAAGATTCATATTTATTGTATCCAAATTGCAAGTTTACATTTACATGCCTAGTTGGATTTGGGTAATTTTATATGCTTAAGACTCATGTTAATTGGATCCAAAAATGCAAGTTCATTGTTTTATGTCAAAATTTATATGACACATGTTTAGTTAGATCCTTATTATGTTGTATGAGTGGCACATGTTCCCTTCTGTCCCCTTTGGTATATAAGTTAGACTAAGTTACGAGCCTAACATTCTGTGTGAATTTAGCGAACGTATGACGGAGGTAACGTAGGGAAAAACCTTAAATTTATATTATTGGCATAATTTGACCCATAAACATATGAATAATTAGTGGCATAAAAATGGTATAATTTATATACCAAAAATTTTGAATACGATTTAGAGAAAAAAATGGGCATGACTTGAATGGCAATAATTGTGGAAAAATTACATATAAATATGAAAGGTAAATATGTAAATTAAGTAAAAGACGAATATGCCTAACCCGAGGTTAGATTGAGTTATAATGTAAGACTGCCCGGAACAGGTCGGCATATCCAGCAACCATAACAATATATATCTAATGTGAGAGGTTAGTGCATCAAGCCAAAAAGACCCCGAGGTTAGATTGAGTTGTAAGACTACCCAGAACCGAATGGCACATCCAGCAACCGCAACAATATATATCTGATGTGAGTGGTTGGTGCTTTAATGAATGAATTAAAGCTAAGACAGGAATAGTAGGGTTAAGTTAATTAAGGCAACACTTAACCAATGCAACATGTTAACTAAACTGATGGGTGAGGTTAGGTTAATTTGAGAATACTTTACCATTTTAACATGTTGATTAGGAAACCCTAGTAACGTGGACCCATTTCAGCAGTAACCAACGTAGATGTATCACGGTACCCTGAACTAAGCAGGGTGGGGCACGATTACTGGGCTGATTATATGTGGTCAAAGCAACGGAGGGTGGTGCGTCAGTGTAGGTTCCGACGGATTGCGGTTGTGCGTGTACTCCGGAGTGGAAAAAGCAGCCACTGGGCATCAGTATTTATACTCTGTGCATCTTGAATTGTGTCGGGTTTCCACCATATATACCTCATGGTGGGACCAACAGAGGTATCTACAATCATGTGGGGCCGAATGACACAAGTGGTAAACGTATACGAGTAGGATCGATAAAAAGGGGATCATCTATCCTGAACACATGGTGTCAGTTGAAACACTTGTAAGGGGTGGAGAGAAGTGAAATGAGTGCGATAGCATATTCTTCCTTATTATCTTATTTCTAGGGTGTTGTCCTAGATTCAGTTTATTCATGTTATAACCCATTTTCTTGTTTACATGCTAAATACTCACTGGACTTACCAGACTCATGTCTGACCCATTTTCTTTCGTCTTCTTTTCTTCCATTCCCTCCCCAAGTCCGCAGGGAGGGAATACTTCAGTTTAGATCAGATCATTTCCAACTTGAAGGGAGTAGATGTATTGCTTGGAATCTTTTTCCTTGGGCTATGGTTTGGATACTCTCTTATTGGGGATTTATGCTGCCTTACTGTTGTTTTAATGCTTCTTTATGTTTTAATTCAGATCAGAGATTTTGTTGTAATAATTTGGAAATTGGTTTGAGACAGTTGTTGTAATGTTTTAACTGAACCACATATTGAGTTTTTCCGCTATCTATATGCCTATCTTGTAAATTGTCTGTATCTTTTACCTATAATGCTCCACCGAAGTTAAGGCATTCCTTTTGCGAGTGACCTTAACAGAGGTGGGGTGTTTCACAACTAGACATGTAAATGTAAACTTGCAATTTGGATCCAATTAATATGAATCTTAAGCATATGAAATTACGAAATCCAATTAGGAATGTAAATGTAAATTTTCAATTTGGATCCAATTAATATGAATCTTAAGCATATAAACGGGGATTTACATAGAATTACACAAATCCAATTAGACATGTAGATGTGAACTTATATTTTGGATCCAAACATCATAGATCTAACATATGAGAATGTAGATCTAAACATATATATGACTTGGCCTAAAAACTTACATGTAACAAAACATGAAAGAGTCACCAAATTTACATAATACACGATTGGTTTAACATACAACATAATAAATCCAATAAACCACAATAGTCTCATAGGCATATATGATAGAATCGTTACAAGAATAGACATGAATCAACATCACCATTATCTTACAACTTAGGCACAACTCTAGTTTTCACTTTATTACAAATCATAACTTTTAATTGTTCACATCTAAATAATAATAGGACTTACAAACAAAAGAAAGTCTTGTTTTCTAGGATATGTTTTCTGAAACTGAGAAGCAATCCCTTGACGTAGACTATTGATTCTCAAATTTATATTAGACTCGTAGCTTCTAACTTGCTTTTTAGTTTGAGAAGAAATGGTGGTTAGGCAAGGTCGATCATGGACAACATAGTAGCTCCTTGAAATGAAATTGTGTGATTTAGGGTTGAGGACTAGGGTTGCTTTTATAGAGGTTTAAACTTATGTGAGCCGTTAGATCATCTTAGGAGCGATCACAACCGTCCAGACCAGATAGAGTTATCTAGAAATTTCCACCTATGCCCTAGTGACTCAGCAACAAGTCAGAAAATCGTCACTATTTGGATTTGGGTGAGGGGGTCGACCACTATAGGGGGGTCGACACCCCAGTTGACACTCCTCTTGGGGGGTCGACACTTACGTTGACCCCCCCGGGGAAGTCCACCCCTATGGGCGGGAATTTTCCCGCCCAGCTGAGCCACGTGATTTTTGAAATTTGAAATGTTTTGTTTATTAAATTATTTAATTATATAATTTTCTATTCAAACATGAAATCTTCTGAACTCCATAACTTCTTCATACAGAGTCTAATTCAGGCAAACTCGGACACTATCTCAAGAAGAATTCCGAGATGAACGCAATGGCGTAACCCGTTTCCCTTAATTCTCACTTTTACAAATTAAGTATTCTTTAATTCATTACTTTAATAAACATAAAAAATACAGGGTGTTGCTTTCTCCCCTCCTTAAAGGATTTCGTCCTCGAAATCTTCAAGTCATGAAGAATGTATATCCTACCATCCAATCATCCATCTACTCAACCATCAAACACCGGCATCCATTGTCCTTAAAAGTTTTCTAATGCTTCCATGATTGTATGTAGAGTGTGTGTGTATGTCCTTATCTAATGCAAAATCAGGCGGTTTACTGATTCAGTTGACCTCCTTAATGCAAATTATGTTAGTGCCATGAGTCCATTATGTATGCAATTATTCCTAATCATACTTTCTACATGAGTGCACAATCATCCATACAAAAGCAACGTCCATATGATAACATTCCAAGTTTCAATCCATATACAAATACATATATGCATATGCAATATGAAAGTGACTGAGCCGATCTAACACCTTATGTGTGTGTATATGCATCCACGAGCAACTACTAGCAACCACTTGCAACTGCTCGCAACCATCAATCATAACATGTTTAAAATACATGTTTACATCCATTGGTTTCTACCTAAGGATAAAGAATAGGACCGAGGAGATATACTTAAAATGTAGATATAAGCATGTATATACTTATGGAAAAAGAGATCAAGGACGCATCCTAAAAAAGAAAAGGGTAGGCTGCGCGTATTTTTCACTCAGTTTCCCAAGTCCGTTTTCCTCAGCGTCACTCCATTGAACTTTAACAAGCTTGACTTCATGGTTGCGTAGCTTTTTGACTTCTGTACCCAAGATACGAGTTGGAACTATTCTCAAAGTCGCTTCTCGTTCCGCTTCTACTTCCTCTAGTATACTTGGCTCCACAACTTCCGCAGCATCATGTAAGCATTTTCGTAGTTGAGAAACATGAAAAACATTATGAACTCTAGCTAGTCTTTCGGGCAGCTCTACTCTGTAAGCCATCGTCCCAATCCTTTCAATGACAGGAAATGGTCCTACAAATCTTGGTGCCAACTTTCCTACGGACCCAAAGCGAATGATATTCCTTAAAGGAGATACTTTAAGGAACACCCTATCTCCAACCTCAAACTCAAGGTCGGTCCTTCATTTTTCTGCATAGGATTTATGTCTATCTTGTGCAGTCTTCATCTGTCTTCTTATCAAGTCCACCTTTTCTGAAGTTTCTCTAATCATGTCTGGCACAAGTACGAGCTTGTTTGTAGACTCCCACCAACAAGTTGGTGATCGGCATGGTCTTCCGTATAAAGCCTCGAAGGGTGCCATGCCCATGGTGGCTTGGTAGCTATTGTTGTAAGCGAATTCCACCAAAGGAAGATGATTCTCCCATGTTCCTCCAAAGTCAAAAATGCACAATATCAAGAGGTCTTCCAATACTCTGTTCACCCTTTCTGTCTGACCATCGGTTTGAAGGTGATAGGCCGTGCTTAAGCATAGTCGTGTGCCTACAGCATCTTGCAAACTCTTCCAAAACTCGTTTGAAAAGATAGGGTCTCGATCACTCACTATGCTGGAGGGTATCCCATGGAGTCGAACTGTCTCTTTCCGATAAATGGATGCTAAGGACGAGGCAGTCCTTCTACTCTTAACAGGTATAAAGTGAGCACTTTTAGTGAGCATGTCCACTATTACCCAAATACTGGTATTGCTCCTTCTTGACCTAGGCAACCCATCAACAAAGTCCATCGAAATGTTATCCCATTTCAACTGTGGGACCTCTAGAGGATGAAGCAGACCACCAGGCTTCTTCTGCTCCGCTTTGACTTGCTGGCATATCAAGCACTTAGCGACGAACTCAGCTACATCCCTCTTCATGCCATTCCAAAAGAAAACCCTTCTTATGTCTTTATACATCTTGTCTCCACCTGGGTCTATGGTCAGCTTAGAATGGTGTGCTTCTTCGAGAACCGTCTTCACCAAATCCCTTGCTTGTGGGACGCATAGTCTTCCATCCCGTCTCAACCAACCCTTATCATCGATGGGGTGTCTATTGAGGTGACTAGAAGTCTCACCCTTAATTAGCTTATCCATCATATCAACTAGCTGAGGGTCTTCATGTTGCGTGGTTCCTATTGAGTCCAAAAGAGTAGGCCACACCTCTAGCGATGCTAACAAACCAGGTACAAATTCAAAGGAGGGTCAAAAGTCAAAGTTTGCTATGTACTCCAAGTTTTGCCTTTCTACAAAGAGAGGACTTAAGGTCAGCTTCTTTCTACTCAAGGCGTCTGCTACTACATTGTCCTTGCCAGGAGTATAGGAAATCTCAAAATCATATGAGGACAGAAATTCCATCCACCTTTGTTGTCTTAAGTTAAGATCTTTCTATGAGAAAAGGTACGTTAATGATTTATGGTCAGTAAACAATTCAAACCTTTCTCCTAGTAGATAATGGCACCATGACTTAAGAGAGAAAACAATGGTAGCTAGCTCTAAATCATGAATTGGGTAGTTTTTCTCATGTACCTTCAACTGTCGTCCCCCATAACAAGCCACCTTGCCTTCTTGCATCAAGACATCGCCTAATCTTGTACCGCATGCGTCTGTGTATACAGTAAACATTTTTCTCCCATCAGGCAATGACAGAACTGGGGCTGTTGTTAAAGCCCTTTTCAAGCGTTGGAAAGCAACATCGCAATCCAAATCCCAAACGAAAGTTAGATTCTTCTTTGTCAATCTTGTGAATGGGGCTGATATTTTTTTGCAAAGCCTTTAATGAACTATCAGTAAAACCCGCTAGCCCGAGAAAGCTTCGGACTTCGGTTGCATTCCGTGGAACCTTCCAATCTTGCACCACAACAACTTTTGCGGGGTCCACAACTATCCCTTCTTTGGACACCACATGTCCAAGAAACCTTACTTCTCTTCATAAATGGCATTTGGAGAATTTGGCTTTCAGTTGATGTGCACGAAGAGTATCCATGACTTCCTTAAATGCAAAGCATGCTCTTCTTCTTTCTTCGAGAAAATCAAAATGTCGTCCACGAAGACCACCACAAACTTATTAAGGAACTCCCTGAACACCCTTCTCATCAAGTCAACGAAATAAGCGGGTGCGTTTTTCAAGCCAAAAGACATAAAAGGCCATTTGAAGAAACAATTCGGGGTTCTGAACGCGGTCTTATCAATGCTGCCTTCAGCCACTCTTAGCTGATGAAACCCGGTAGCCAAATCAAGTTAGGAGAAAACCAATGCACCTACAAGCTGATCAAACAAGTCGTCTCTTCTTGGAAGTGGGTGCCTATTCTTCTATGTCAGCTTGTTTAGATCCCTATAGTCAACGCATATGCGAAGTGAACCATCCGCTTTGGTTGCGAACACTACTGGAGCACCCCAATAAAAAATACTCCGCCTTGTAAATCCCTTCCCGAGTAGCTCTTTAACTTGCTTGCTGAGCTCTTTCCTTTCCCTTGGAGCCATGTGTCTAACGGGTAGAGCTACGGGTTTTGCATTATCAACAGGGTATATGCGGAAGTCTATCTCCCGCTTCGGAGGTAAGCCCTTCACCTCTTCAAATACATCTGAGTATTCACGGACTACTCTAACAGACTGCAAGTTTTCAACAGACGCATCAAGAGATTCTAGGTAGCTAAGCATAACAGAATTCATGGGATTACAAGAGATTTCAGGAGTGTTGCCGAGGCGAGTCATAAATCTAACCACTCTTTTTTCACAATCAAGGATGACACCATTACTGGATAACCAATCCATGCCTACAATCAATCCATAGCCCGTGAAGCCCAAAACATGGGCATTACATCTAAACCCAACGCTTAGCATAGAAATTTCCAAATCCAAACAAATCATTGAAAAATAAGCCGAGTCCCCATTCGGATTTGAAACAACTAAGGGATCCTCTACTATACTGGTGTCTAGGTGCAGAGATTCAACTAAAGCAGTTGATATAAAAGAGTGCAATGCGCTAGAATCAAAGAGTGTACGATCAGGATGATAAAAAAGATAAACTAAACTCTCAACAAAAATATTTCTACCTCATTCTTATGGAGGTGCTATGAGAGCGTGAACCTGTCCTTTAGAAGTAGATCCAGTCCTCTTCCCTTGCCCTTGCTTTCTTGGGTAGTCCTTAGCCATGCGTCCTGTCTCGCCGTAGTGAAAACAACCACCCATCTTACTCTTTTTCTTTCTGCAATCCTTAATCAAATGTCCAGGAATGCAACAAAAATTACACTTCCTCTTGTCATGGGGTTTGTTGTTCTTCCCGCCCTTCTTTGAATTTGTCTTTTTATTATGCGATGCCTCCACTTTCTTATCTTGAGGTACTTCCACCTTTGCCTCTTTCTTTCTATCCTTGTCTTCCTCCTGTAACAGTGCCATGTCCACTAGTCTCTCATAAGTTGCACCCATAGGTATATGGGACATAGCTAGGTTGTGCAGTGGTGCATTTAACCCTTTAACAAAACGGGGAGTCTTCTTATGGGGATTGTTCGCTAAATCCAGTACGAATCTAGCCAGTTGGTTGAATTGGTTGACGTATTCCTTGACCGACATACTTCCCTGTTTGAGAGCTAAGAACTTTCCATCTATAGGCTACATTCAGCATGTGAGAGGAATTTCATTTCAAACTTCATTCTGAAATCCTCCCAAGTTTCAACTGATCTCTCAGCATTAGTAACTTCCCACCAATAAGAGGCTTCGTCTTTAAGCAACCATATGGCCAAATGTATCTTTTGCCTATCATCCACTTTGAAGATAACAAACAAGTCCTCGGTTTCTTTGAGCCAGTTTCTTGCTTCTACAAATGACTCAGTCCCATTAAAGTTCTTTACACCCATGGCTCGAAAGTCTCTACATATCTTTGAGAAATCATTTGCACAAGGAGGAGGAGGAGGAATAGCTACAACTGGGGGAGGAGAAATGTCTGTTGGGCCTGCATCATTAGCCCTAGCCTCTAGGTACCTTCTGAGCCAACCAGGTACCGATACGCCCTCTGGAAGGATAAGATCCCCGGACATGCTGAAACGAAAAAGAAAAGATTCAAAACAAAGGGTAGAAAGATAATGCATATGGCTTTGGGGGATTATGGCTTTTAAAATAAAAACACCACTTTATCTTGAAAATTATTCTTTAAACTTCTTTTTGAAAATTAGTTTCCAAAGTTTTTATCTGATCTGGCAACCATCAGCTCTGATACCAAGTGAAACACCCCACCTTCGTTAAGGTCACTCACAAGGGTATGCGTTAATTTTGGTGGAGCATTATAGGTAAAGATACAGATAATTTACAAGACAGACATATAAACAATGGAAAAACTAAATTTATTTCAAAAGTACGTGGTTCTGTTAAAACATTACCACCACTATCTCAAACCAACTTCCAAATTACTACAACAAAATCTCTGTCTTGAATAAAAACATAAAGAAGCAATAAAATAAAAGTAAGGCAACATAAATCCCCAATAAGGGAGTATCCAAAGCCATAGCCCAAGGAAAGAGAATCCAAGCAATACATCTACTCTCTTCAAGCTGGAAATGGTCCGAACTAAGCTGAAGTATTCCCTCCCTGCGGACCTGAGGGGAAACGAAAGAAAAGAAGACGAAAGAAAATGGGTCAGACATGAGTTTGGTAAGTCCAGTGATTATTTAGCATGTAAACAAGAAAAAGGATTATGACATGAATAAACTGAACCTAGGACAATACCCTATAAATAAGATAATAAAACTAAATATGCTATCACACTCATTACTATTTCTCTACACCCACTTACAAGGTTTCAACTAGCACCATGTGTTCAAGATAAATGATCCCCTTTTTCGATCGGCTCCTATTCGTATACGTTTACCGCTTGTGTCATTCGGCCCCGCTTGATTGTAGATACTTGTGCTGATCCCACCATGGGGTGTATCAAATACTATGGTGGCAACCCGACAAAATTCAAGATGCACAGTGCATGAATACTGATGCCCAATGCCTGCTTTTTCCACTCCAGAGTACGTGCATGCCCGCACTCCGTCGGAACCTACACTGACGCACCACCCGTCGTTGTTTTGACCACTTATAATTAGCGCAGTAATCGTGCCCCACCCTGCCTAGTTCAGGGTACCATGATACATCTATGTGGGTTACTGCTGAAATGGGTCCCTGTTACTAGGGTTTCCTAATCAACATGTTATAATGGTTAAGTGTTCTCAAATTAACCCAACCCCACCCATCAGTTTAGTTAACATGTTGTATTGGTTAAGTGTTGCCTTAATTAACTTAACCCTACCATTCATGTCTTAGCTTTAATTTATTCATCAAAGCACAACCACTCACATTAGATATGTATTGTTGCGGTCGCTGGATGTGCCGGTCAGTTCCGGGCAGTCTTACACCGCAACTCAATCTAACCTTGGGTTCTTTTGGGCTTGATGCGCTAACCTCTCACATTAGATCTATATTGTTATGGTTGCTGGATGTGCCGGACGGTTCCGGGCAGTCTTACACTGTAACTCAATCTAACCTCGGGTTAGGAATATTCGTTTTTTTACTTAATTTACATATTTACTCTTTATATATATATATGTATGTAAATTATCCATAATTATTGCCATTCAAGTCATTCCCCATTTACCCACTAGATCATGTTCATAATTTTTAGGTATATAAATTATACCAATTTATGCCACTAATCATTTATATGATTATAGGCCAAACTATGCCAATAATTTTAAATTTAAGGTTTTTCCCAACGTTACCCCCGTTATACGTTCGCAAAATTCACATAGAATATTAGGCTCGCAACTTAGCCTGACTTATATACAAAAGGGGAAAGAAAGGAGCATGTACCATTCCTACAACATAAAATAATAAAGATCTAACTAAACATGTGTCATATAAGTTTGGCATAAAACAATGAACTTGCATTTTTGGATCCAACTAACATGAATCTTAAGCATATG
The DNA here is from genome assembly GCA_030737875.1 of Allium sativum. NCBI lineage: Eukaryota > Viridiplantae > Streptophyta > Magnoliopsida > Asparagales > Amaryllidaceae > Allium > Allium sativum. The sequence continues at coordinate 884,165,143 of CM060915.1, read as the reverse complement.
AAATTACACAAATCCAACTAGACATGTAAATGTAAACTTGCAATTTGGATCCACTTAATATGAATCTTAAGCATATGAAATTACGCAAATCCAACTAGGCATGTAAATGTAAACTTGCAATTTGGATCCAATTAATATGAATCTTAAGCTTATAAATGGGGACTTACATAGAATTACACAAATCCAATTAGACATGTAGATGTGAACTTGTATTTTGGATACAATAATCATAGATCTAACATATGAGAATGTAGATCTAAACATATATATGACTTGGCCTAAAAACTTACATGTAACATAACATGAAAGAGTCACCAAATTTACATAATACACGATTGGTTTAACATACAACATAATAAGTCGAATAAACCACAATAGTCTCATAGGCATATATGATAGAATCATTACAAGAATAGACATGAATCAGCATCAACATTATCTTACAACTTAGGCACAACTCTAGTTTTCACTTTATTACAAATCATAACTTTTAATTGTTCACATCTAAATAATAACAGGACTTACAAACTAAAGAAAGTCTTGTTTTCCGGGATCTATTTTCTGAAACTGAAAAGCAATCCCTTGACGTAGACTATCAATTCTCAAATTTAGATTAGACATGTAGCTTCTAACTTGCTTTCTAGTTTGAGAAGAAATGGTGGCTAGGCTAGGTCAATCATGGACAACATGGTGGCTCCTTGGAATGAAATTGTGTGATTTAGGGTTGAGGACTAGGGTTGCTGAAACACCCCACCTCCGTTAGGGTCACTCTCAAAGGGAATGCCCTAATTTTGGTGGAGGTTTATAAGTACAAGTCACAGATATACAAGACAGATATAATAACACATATTTGTAAACCAGCGGAAGAACAACAAATTTTATTTCATAAAGTCAAATACGTGTTACAACAACATCCCTTCCAAAAACATAACATAATACTTCATAATCTGTCTTGAGTACATTATTTAAAGAAGCATGAATAAAACATAGATAAACTGCCAAAGCCCCATAGGGAATTGTCCAAAGCCATAGTTCAAAACAGGAAAGTCCAAGCAATACATTTCTCTTCTTCAAGCTGGATGTTGAGGTTGATCAAGCTGCTGTGTTCCCTCCCTGAGGACCTGGGGGGGGGGGGAGGAAACGGAAGAAAGAAGACGAAAGAAAAATAGAGTCAGACATAAAGCCTGAGTAAGTCTAGTACTACTTTGTCTATGAATAAAGAACTGGGTGTGATAAGTAAAACAGGAAGTGGGCAAACACTATGAACTTGGTTAAGTTATCTAGGGTCGAATATACTATCGTACCCCATGTTAATCCCTGAACCCATATAAACTAGTTTCCAATTTGCACCCCATAATCAGGGTAGTGTGATCCATTCTACGATGATCGGCTCCTATTCGCAAAGTTACATGTGTCTTACGGCCCCCGATGTCTGTAGTTACCTATGCTGGTCCCACCATGGGGTGTATCAAGTCCCATAGTGGCAACCCGACACAACCTTAGAGTGCAAAGGTATGCTACTGGTGTCCAGTGCTTTATTTTTTCTGCGCCGGAGTGCGTGCACGCCCGCACACCGTTAGAACCTACACTGCTACACCACCGCCGTCGATTTGACCTCTTACAATCAGCCCAGTAATCGTGCCTCACCCTGCCTAGTTTCAGGGTATCCTGATACACCTTTTAGGGTTACTGCTGAAAAGGGTCCCCCGTTACTAGGTTTTCTATCTCTAGCCAACATGCTAAGTTGGTTAAGTGTTTCCTAACCTAACCCCACCAGTCCGTTTAGTTTAGCATGTTCCATTTTGATTAAGTCTTTAGTCCACTTAATCCTAACAATCCTGACTCAGCCTTAATTGTCTTATTAAGGCCCTGACCTCTCACATTAGACAGGTATTGTTGTGGCTGCCTGTTGCCGGTTGGTTCCGGGCAGTCTTACGCCACAACTCAGTCTAACCTCGGGTCCTTGCTGGGCTCCATGTTTAACCTCCCACATTGGATAGGTATTGTTGTGACTACTGGACAGCCGGGCGGTTCCGGGCAGGTTTACATCACAACTCAATCCAACCTCGGGTTAAACACATCGTCTTTTCTACATTTACATATCTTGTCATTCTTCTTTATTTCTTATATGTAAATATTTGCGGCCCATTATTAAGTTAATGGTGTAAAGGTTACACCAATCATGGGCCCAACCCATACTTGAATTTGGGCCCTTTTACTTTAGTTTTTATTCATTAAATTAATGTTAACCCAACGTTATTTTCCCCCGTTTTACACGTTCGTTTATATATATTGGGCTTAGCCTTTTAAAGCCCAATTTAGCCATGCGAAAAGGGGAGGCTTATGGCGTATACACAAAGAGGGGAAAGTGAGCGCATGAACTTGCATATGACGTTGGAAAATACATAATAGAAATTGGTGTACTTGCATAGTGGTAACATATATCTTGGTCATAAAACATAGGTGACATAAATCAAGGCATGTAAACTTGCATAGGTTTAACTACAACATGAACTTATATTCTTATTTAGGCATAATGTCAAACATAAGCATGGCCTAAATACTTCTAGCATAAACATGGCATATTGTCAAACATAAGCATGGCATAAATACTTCTAGCATAAACATGACATATTGTCAAACATAAGCATGGCATAAATACTTCTAGCATGAACATAGCATATTTCAACTTAATCATGATTTAAGCCTAATCACATAACGATGGTATAGACATACTTATGCATAAATATTCCTAAACATGGTGTTTGCTTTAAACTTGCAAAAAAGGGATTTTTGAGTCTAATCTAACCATGTCATCATATAATTCTTTAAAACGAGATAGACTTAATCATAGATCTCAATTATGCCAAATATCATTCCTAGCCATATTCATAAGTTTGCAAAAGCATGACTAATACATGGTGTCAAAATTCCACATAGTTTCATATGAACTATAATAACCAAACTTGTTTCAATTACTTGCAAAACGATTTATGCACAAAATATACATCATAATGGCATAATAACAAAGCCTCAAATTTGCATGATTTTCAATTAACTACATACATGTAGCTTCAATATAGATTACACAATTTGCGCAATATTCCAAACGTTTATTTGCATAGAACTACCGCATGTAGTCCTTTATAATGAATACATAATTTTGCACAAATATAAATTACTTCCATTGCCACAATCCAAGCATACACATCAACACAGTTGTTTATTATACCAAAGTAATACTCTACTTACAATGGTTTGATGAATTCTCTAGTTTAGGGATTGAAGACGCAAATTCCTTTGTTGAATTGATTAGCTTTAGGTTGCTTGAATTGCTTTAGGCCTTAGAACTTCCTCCCTAATCCTCTCTTTAGTTGGCGGCTATGCTTTGTCGTTCCTCAGCAACATGGCGGCTATGTTCTTAATTTTTAATGAATAGATTAGGGTTTAGTCTAGGGTTGTTTATATAGAGGTTAGGAACTAATTAGGACCCTTGATGTTGCTAGGTTAGATCATAGCCATTCATTAGGAAGAGAGACCAATAAAAACCCGCCACCTAGCCCTAATGACAAAGCAGACCACAGAAATTCGACCACACACCGATCTGGCCAGCCAGGTTGACTGGGCTCGACCAGGTCGATACCCCTGTCGACAGGGCTGTCGACAGCCCTGTCGACATGGGTAGCCCAGGTCGACAGCCCAGTCGACCTGGGTGGCCCAGGCGGCGCTTTTCTGGCCCAATGGGCCCCACTTCGGAATATTTAATTATTTAATTCTGTTTGAGTTTTAAATTTAATTCAAATCTTCCGAAGGCCATATCTTCTTCATACGGACTCCGTTTTTCGAAAACTCGGACTCTATTTCGCGTATTTTTCCGAGACGAACGCAATGGCGTATCCCGTTTCCCTTGGTTCTTTGATTTCAGATTAATTATACTTTAATTTGTTACTTTCACAGTTATAGAATTTTCGGGGTGTTACATTCTCCCCCACTTAAAAGGATTTCGTCCCCGAAATCTTCAAGTTAGGAGGAATGTAAATCCTAACATCCAATAATCCATCTACTCATCCATCAAACACGAGCATCCATTGTCCTTAAAAGACTTCTAATGCTTCATGATCATATGCAAAGTGTGTGTGTATACATGTACTTATCTAATGCAAAATCAGTCGGTCTACTGATTCAGTTGACCTCCTTAATGCGAATTATGTTAGTGCCATGAATCCATTATGTATGCAAATTTTTTCCTATCCTTGATTCTACATGAGTGCACAGTCATTCAATACAAATGCAGCATCCACATGTCAACATATTAAAGTTCAACCACATACGAATACAAACACATATGCATATGCAATATGAAGTGACCGAGCCGATCTAAAACCTAGATTGTGTGTGTATATGCAACCACGAGCAACCACTAGCAATCACTTGCAACCACTTGCAACCATCATACATAACATGTTTCAACTACATGTTTCCATCCAAAGAGATTCTATCTAAAAGATACGGTCGAGGAAATATACCTAAAAAAGATAGATAAAAGCGCAACTTAAGGAAAAAGAAAGATCAAGGATGTACCCTCGAACAGAAAAGGGTAGGCTGTGCGGATTCTAGCTTCAGTTTCCCAAGTCGCGTCTCCCTCGGCGTCGCTCCACTGAACTTTGACGAGTTTGACTTCGCGGTTGCGTAGCTTCTTCACTTCCGTTCCTAGTATGCGGGTTGGAACTTTTCTTATGGTTGCTTCGCGTTCCACTTCGGCCTCTTCGAGGATATTTGGCTCTACCACTTCAGCAGACTCATGTAGACATTTTCGGAGATGTGAAACGTGAAAAACGTTGTGGACTCCGGCCAATTTCTCGGGTAGCTCTAATCTATAGGTCATTTTCCAAATTTTCTCAATGATAGGAAATGGTCCTACCTAAAGGTATAGTCGAATGATAGAAGCAAGTAAAAATTTTGTGCCCATTAGGCAATGTCAAAACTGAAAATCTATGCCACATATATATTGATTAGGAGAAGAACTCTCTAAGCATCAGCCCCGAAGACCGAAATCAACATCAGACTGACACCCAAAGAATTAATCAACCCAACCACCACATATGATTCTAGGAAACTAAGCATGATGGACTCCTTTTAGGTCACAAGGGAGTCCCTTCCTAAGTCCAACTATGTTGCCAAATGTACTTACTAAGGTGATTCTTTACAACTCATGCATAAGTGAAATGAACCTTCAGCCTTAGTGGCGAACACTCCTGGAGTGCCCTATTCTGAAATGCTCCACCTAATGAACCCCTTCTCTAGAAGCTCTCTAATCTGTTTACTGAGCTCTTTTCTTTCTCGTGGAGCCATGTGTCTAACGGGCAACGCAACGGGCTTTGCATTATCTACAAGATATATGCGGAAGTCTATTTCCCGCTTCGGAGGCAAGCCCTTCACCTCTTCGAAGACATCCGGATATTCCCGGACCACTCTAACTGATTGCAAATTTTCAACAGAGGCATCTAGCGACTCAAGATAACTAAGCATAACCGCATACGAGGGATTACAAGAAATTTCCAAAGTATTACCGAGCTGGGTTAGGAGCCTAACAACCCTTTTCTCACAATCAAGGATGGCCCCATTACTGGATAGCCAATCCATACCCAAAATCAAACCATACCCCGAAAAGCCCAAAACAAAGGCACTACATTCAAATTCTACACTTAGAATAGAAATTTTCAAATCCAAACAGATCATAGACAAATGAGCTGGGCCCCCAATTGGGTTTGAAACAATTAAGGGGTCCTCTACCATACTAGTTTTTAGGTGCAGAGATTTTACTAAAGCAGACGAGATAAAGGAGTGTGATGCGCCAGAATCAAATAAAGTGCGAACGGGGTGATCATAAAGATAAACTACACTTTCTACAGAAGTGTTTGTACCTCGCTGTTGCAAAGGTGGCGCTTCCAGCACATGAACATGTGCCCCTGGAGTGGATCCAGCTCCCTGCCCCTGCCCTCGTTTCTTTGGGCAGTCCTTAGCCCTATGGCCCGTCTCACCACAAGAAAAGCACCCACCATTCTCCTTGGCCTTCTTTTTCCGGCAGTCCTTTACCAAGTGCCCCACTTTGCCACAGAAATTACACGTCCTCTTCTCTTTGTTGCCTTCCCCGCCTTTCTTAAAGTCCGTCTTCTTAGGCTGCAAACCCTCTTTCTTCCCTTGAGAGCTTTCTGCCTTTGTCTCCTTCTTGCCCTTATCCTCTTCATTCAACAACGCCATTTGCACCAATCTTTCATACGTGGCTCCCATGGGTATATGGGTCATGGCCAAACTGTGTAATGGCTCATTTAACCCTTTGACGAAACGGAGAGCCTTCTTGTGCGGGGTGTTGACTAGGTCAAGCCCAAACCTAGCCAGCTCATCAAATTGATTCACATACTCTCTAACAGTCTTGTCTCCTTGCTTAAGAAATAAGAATTTCTCCAACTGCAAACTTCTTTCCGCATCTGAGAGAAATTTGGTCTCAAACCTTGCCCTAAAGTCCTCCCATGTTTCTACTGGTCTTTCAGCATTAGTGACTTCCCACCAGTAGGAAGCCTCGCCCTTCAATAGCCACACTGCCAATTGTACTTTTTGTCTATCTTCTACCTCAAAGATGATGAATAGGTCTTCAGTTTCCTTTAGCCAATTCCTAGCTGCTACGAAGGACTCGGTTCCATGGAAATCCCTTCCTCCCATAGCTTTAAAATCTCTACATATCTTAGCGAACGTGTTTCCCCGTGGAGGAGGTGGAGGAAAAGGTGCTGCTGCAGCTGGATGATTCCCTGCAGCTGGGGGAGGAGGAACGGTAGGACCTGGTTGAGTGGCCCTAGCTTCTAAGAATCGTCTAAACCAACCAGGTATTGGTACTCCTTCCGGCAAGTTAAGATCTTCGGACATGCTGAAACAAAAGGGGTAGATTCAAAACGAAGGATAAGAGATAGTACCTATGGCTTTGGGGAGTGGACTTTGCCTTTTTAAAATAAAATAATATTTTTATCTTTTAAAAATGCTTCTTTAAATTCCCTTTTTGAAAATAATTTTTCAAAACTTTTTATCTTATCTGGTAAACCTATGCTCTGATACCAAGTGAAACACCCCACCTCCGTTAGGGTCACTCTCAAAGGGAATGCCCTAATTTTGGTGGAGGTTTATAAGTACAAGTCACAGATATACAAGACAGATATAATAACACATATTTGTAAACCAGCGGAAGAACAACAAATTTTATTTCATAAAGTCAAATACGTGTTACAACAACATCCCTTCCAAAAACATAACATAATACTTCATAATCTGTCTTGAGTACATTATTTAAAGAAGCATGAATAAAACATAGATAAACTGCCAAAGCCCCATAGGGAATTGTCCAAAGCCATAGTTCAAAACAGGAAAGTCCAAGCAATACATTTCTCTTCTTCAAGCTGGATGTTGAGGTTGATCAAGCTGCTGTGTTCCCTCCCTGAGGACCTGGGGGGGGGGAGGAAACGGAAGAAAGAAGACGAAAGAAAAATAGAGTCAGACATAAAGCCTGAGTAAGTCTAGTACTACTTTGTCTATGAATAAAGAACTGGGTGTGATAAGTAAAACAGGAAGTGAGCAAACACTATGAACTTGGTTAAGTTATCTAGGGTCGAATATACTATCGTACCCCATGTTAATCCCTGAACCCATATAAACTAGTTTCCAATTTGCACCCCATAATCAGGGTAGTGTGATCCATTCTACGATGATCGGCTCCTATTCGCAAAGTTACATGTGTCTTACGGCCCCCGATGTCTGTAGTTACCTATGCTGGTCCCACCATGGGGTGTATCAAGTCCCATAGTGGCAACCCGACACAACCTTAGAGTGCAAAGGTATGCTACTGGTGTCCAGTGCTTTATTTTTTCTGCGCCGGAGTGCGTGCACGCCCGCACACCGTTAGAACCTACACTGCTACACCACCGCCGTCGATTTGACCTCTTACAATCAGCCCAGTAATCGTGCCCCACCCTGCCTAGTTTCAGGGTATCCTGATACACCTTTTAGGGTTACTGCTGAAAAGGGTCCCCCGTTACTAGGTTTTCTATCTCTAGCCAACATGCTAAGTTGGTTAAGTGTTTCCTAACCTAACCCCACCAGTCCGTTTAGTTTAGCATGTTCCATTTTGATTAAGTCTTTAGTCCACTTAATCCTAACAATCCTGACTCAGCCTTAATTGTCTTATTAAGGCCCTGACCTCTCACATTAGACAGGTATTGTTGTGGCTGCCTGTTGCCGGTTGGTTCCGGGCAGTCTTACGCCACAACTCAGTCTAACCTCGGGTCCTTGCTGGGCTCCATGTTTAACCTCCCACATTGGATAGGTATTGTTGTGACTACTGGACAGCCGGGCGGTTCCGGGCAGGTTTACATCACAACTCAATCCAACCTCGGGTTAAACACATCGTCTTTTCTACATTTACATATCTTGTCATTCTTCTTTATTTCTTATATGTAAATATTTGCGGCCCATTATTAAGTTAATGGTGTAAAGGTTACACCAATCATGGGCCCAACCCATACTTGAATTTGGGCCCTTTTACTTTAGTTTTTATTCATTAAATTAATGTTAACCCAACGTTATTTTCCCCCGTTTTACACGTTCGTTTATATATATTGGGCTTAGCCTTTTAAAGCCCAATTTAGCCATGCGAAAAGGGGAGGCTTATGGCGTATACACAAAGAGGGGAAAGTGAGCGCATGAACTTGCATATGATGTTGGAAAATACATAATAGAAATTGGTGTACTTGCATAGTGGTAACATATATCTTGGTCATAAAACATAGGTGACATAAATCAAGGCATGTAAACTTGCATAGGTTTAACTACAACATGAACTTATATTCTTATTTAGGCATAATGTCAAACATAAGCATGGCCTAAATACTTCTAGCATAAACATGGCATATTGTCAAACATAAGCATGGCATAAATACTTCTAGCATAAACATGACATATTGTCAAACATAAGCATGGCATAAATACTTCTAGCATGAACATAGCATATTTCAACTTAATCATGATTTAAGCCTAATCACATAACGATGGTATAGACATACTTATGCATAAATATTCCTAAACATGGTGTTTGCTTTAAACTTGCAAAAAAGGGATTTTTGAGTCTAATCTAACCATGTCATCATATAATTCTTTAAAACGAGATAGACTTAATCATAGATCTCAATTATGCCAAATATCATTCCTAGTCATATTCATAAGTTTGCAAAAGCATGACTAATACATGGTGTCAAAATTCCACATAGTTTCATATGAACTATAATAACCAAACTTGTTTCAATTACTTGCAAAACGATTTATGCACAAAATATACATCATAATGGCATAATAACAAAGCCTCAAATTTGCATGATTTTCAATTAACTACATACATGTAGCTTCAATATAGATTACACAATTTGCGCAATATTCCAAACGTTTATTTGCATAGAACTACCGCATGTAGTCCTTTATAATGAATACATAATTTTGCACAAATATAAATTACTTCCATTACCACAATCCAAGCATACACATCAACACAGTTGTTTATTATACCAAAGTAATACTCTACTTACAATGGTTTGATGAATTCTCTAGTTTAGGGATTGAAGACGCAAATTCCTTTGTTGAATTGATTAGCTTTAGGTTGCTTGAATTGCTTTAGGCCTTAGAACTTCCTCCCTAATCCTCTCTTTAGTTGGCGGCTATGCTTTGTCGTTCCTCAGCAACATGGCGGCTATGTTCTTAATTTTTAATGAATAGATTAGGGTTTAGTCTAGGGTTGTTTATATAGAGGTTAGGAACTAATTAGGACCCTTGATGTTGCTAGGTTAGATCATAGCCATTCATTAGGAAGAGAGACCAATAAAAACCCGCCACCTAGCCCTAATGACAAAGCAGACCACAGAAATTCGACCACACACCGATCTGGCCAGCCAGGTTGACTGGGCTCGACCAGGTCGATACCCCTGTCGACAGGGCTGTCGACAGCCCTGTCGACATGGGTAGCCCAGGTCGACAGCCCAGTCGACCTGGGTGGCCCAGGCGGCGCTTTTCTGGCCCAATGGGCCCCACTTCGGAATATTTAATTATTTAATTCTGTTTGAGTTTTAAATTTAATTCAAATCTTCCGAAGGCCATATCTTCTTCATACGGACTCCGTTTTTCGAAAACTCGGACTCTATTTCGCGTATTTTTCCGAGACGAACGCAATGGCGTATCCCGTTTCCCTTGGTTCTTTGATTTCAGATTAATTATACTTTAATTTGTTACTTTCACAGTTATAGAATTTTCGGGGTGTTACAGTTGCTTTTATAGAGGTTTAAACTTATGTGAGCTGTTAGATCATCCTAGGAGCGATCACAACCGTCCAGACTAGATAGAGTTATCCAGAAATTGCCACATATGCCCTAGTGACTCAGTAACAAGTCAGAAAATCGTCACTGTTTTGATCTGGGTGAGGGGGTCGACCCCTATACGGGAGGTCGACACCCCAGTCAACACTCCTCTTGGGGGGTCGACACCTATGTCAACCCCCCCGGGGGTAGTCGACCCCTATAGGCGGGAATTATCCTGCCCAGCTGAGCCACATGATTTTTGAAATTCGAACTGTTTTGTTTATTAAATTATTTAATTATATAATTTTTTTTCAAACATGAAATCTTCTGAACTCCATAACTTCTTCATACGGAGTCCGATTCACGCAAACTCGGACTCTATCTCAAGAAGAATTCTGAGACGAACGCAATGGCATAACCCATTTCCCTTAATTCTCAATTTTACAAATTAAGTATTCTTTAATTTGTTACTTTAATAAACATAGAAAATACAGGGTGTTACAGCTTTGTTTAGAGCAACGAATTCCCGTGAACTTTGGGGGGTTGCTTGGCTTCACGCCACCAACTCCTATGCTTCATTTCACTTATAGTGAGCTCCAGTGCTTCATTTCGCGCAACAAATTCTAGCGAACCTTTGGTGGGTTGCATCGCTTCGCGCCACGAACTCCTACATTTCGTTTCACTTATAGTGAATTCCAGTGCTTTGTTTTGCGCAACGAATTCCAGCGAACCTTTGGTGGGTTGCATCGCTTCGCGCCACGAACTCCCACGCTCCATTTCACTTATAGTGAACTCTCGTGCTTCGTTTCACGCTTCAAATTCCAGCGAACCTTTGGGATTTCAAAACTTTGACTGTTTGCTTCTCTTTGCAATTTGACTCATTGAGACTTTTCCAATTCACTTCTCGAAGCAGTGCTTTTCTCCCTTGCAATATGAGCATCGATGGTTATGGCATTTTGACATTTGAATTGGTATTATTAAGACTGTCTCATTTGGTCTGAACTTGAGGAAACGAATGCCTATAGAATAGCCTGTAATGAGAAAATCTCCTTTAGTAAATTTTGTGTGTATTTTGCACGTCAGAGATTTATACATGCAGACAACATTTCATTCGTAAAGCTATTGTTTGTTACAATGCATGTAGATCATTACAGACTTTTTTCAAGAATGTAGAACATGGAAAAGAGTAAAGTAATGCAAGAAGTAAAGTAAAGGCGATAGTGATCGCTTATTCTAAGCCGCAGATATTAGATCATCATCAACGGTCACTAATTGACAATTACTCTTGGATTAGTTTGAGCCGAAGCTACGTTGCTTGGACCTTACTGGTCATTTGATACCCCTTGCCTCTGGGGAGTTGCAGAAGGATTTGTATCCTGAGAATTCCTCACATATTGTTGCAAGCAGTTCTTCCTAATCAGCTCTTCAATTAATGATTTCAGATGCCTTCATTCATTGGTGTTGTCGCCTAACTGATTATGGAACCTGCAGAACTTTCTGGATCTGGTCATATGATCATTCATTTTTATTGGCCGAGGCTTCGAGTAATCTTCTGCGTTCTTTTTGGAAAGATAGATGTTCTCAGGAGTGTCATTCAAAGGAGTTAGCTCTGATGAATCAAGAAGACGAACTTCTTATTAGACTTATTGTCATTCCTATCATTTGTGCGCTTCTGCCCCTGAGTGTTCTTTTGATTGTGTTGAACAACGTCACTTTTAGGAGCTTCAAGGAGTTGGTTACCACCAATGATATGAAGAGGTATAGGATTATCGTCCATCCTCATGTACTCCTCTGCTTTCTTATAGAACTTGTTCAGCGTATTCGGTTCCTTCATTTTTATCCATTTCCCTAATTCGCTTGCTCTGTCTATAGCGTCAAGTAAGGCCATGAGAATTATACGTGGCTCTGGATTACTCACTTCAGATAAGGCAACATTGAAGCAACTAAGAATGGCTTTAACAGTTTCCCCTGGCTTTTATTTCATTGCTGAGACTGTTACGGCATCCTTGGCCTTGGTAGCATACAAGCGGAAATGCTTTTTAAACTTTTTGGTTGGGTCGGAGAACCGGTCGATGGAATTGGGCGGCAGCTTCGTGAACCATAATTATGCAGTACCTTCTAAGTAGAGAGGGAAATATGTGCATCTCATCTCATCAGTAACCTTCACTGCACTCATATGCCACTCGTATTTGAATATGATGTAGTTAGGATCAACAAGGTCATTTTACTGAGGCAAGGTTGGAGGATTGAATTTCTTTGGACACTCCACTTCAAGGATTCTCTCAGTGAATGGAGTCATGTCAGGAAAGAAGTCTCATTCTCTTTCATCATCTTTGCTAGCTCGGTTCCTCTTCAAGATTTGTTCTATCATATCTGATATGTATTCTTCAGTGTTATGGCGCTCCGCGAAGCTAAGCTCCTTTCCAAAATTCGTCTAGGCAAACGGTCTTGACTAAAAAGCTTAGGTACTGTGCCTTCTTGATGAGGAGGTGCCCTCGTGAAAAGGTTGGTAGCTTTTGAAATTCCACCTCAGAACAATTCTTAGCTTTTGATTTCAACTCTTTAATGTTAGCTTCATCCTTGTTACTCAGCCAGTCATAAGTGTCTTCCATGTTGTTGTTGCGGTTATAACTGGAGGTGGGTGATTTCTTGTTTTCTTTGAGATCAACATGGACCTTCTTAGGGACTGGATTTGGTCGAGCACTAAGGATAGCATCAAGTTTCTCCATCACAACTTTAGTAGAAGCACCCATTTGCTGGTTCATATTGGCAATAACGACATTCAACTCATTTTTAGTCACACCGGCTCCACTTTTCTAGTTTTCACCAACTTCAAAGTGATTGGTAAGCTGTGTTCATTCATTAGTGACACTATTGGTTTCTACCGCGGCTTTATTAGCAGTATTTTTGTATCTAGCCATGATTTCGGAGAAGGAGATGGTTAGCACTTCAATGGTAGTCTTTTAACCTTGTGAGGAGTGTGAGAAGGGGAATGGAAAAAGCAGCCCCACGGTGGGCGCTAAATGTTTGAATCTAAAATGGTTCAAACACCAAAGGCGTGAAATCACACTTCACCAATCGGTAAGAAAGAGGTCGTGATTCACAATTAAAAGTTAAAAGACACAAATTTTATAGTGGGTCGATCTTAAGAAAGATCTACATACACTTTGGCAATGGTTTCCATTAGCAGTTCAAGAGTTACAAATGTAGAATCACTCAAAAATACATTCATCTTTTCTTTAACACTTAGATCTCTCTCTAATCAAAATAAATCAGCGAAAAATTAAGTAGATTCCATAAAATTCAAAGAGAAGGATAGAGGATCTACACTCTCTAAGATGCTTGAGCATTTTTGGTAGATCTCATGATGGATTCAATGCTTGATCTTTGCCTTGGAATGGTAGAGGGTGTAATAATTCCTTGAGAAAGGAGTGAATGCAATTCGACAGCCGTTCGGGGTCATAGAAATCGATCCCTGAAAGTAGGGAAGCCATGACCTATTTATAGGATAAGTTTGAGTGAAGTGGTGAGCTAAAATGTGTATATGCAGGCTGTGGATCAAACACACAAGAAATTACGGAAATGCCACTGCCAGCTGTTGACAGCTGTATCAAGCTGTTTACTTGAATTCATGTTCGACCGACCCATAGAAGGCATGTTCGATCGACCCATAGATGGCATGTTCGACTGCCCCCACTTGAAGCACCATGTTTGATCGACTAAGGAAAGGTTCTTCCCCGGGGATGTTCGACCCTTGTGTCTGTTTAACCCTATATAGTGCTCGACCCTGGGGATGTTCGACCCCTTTGCCTGTTCGACCTTGTATATATACTGTTCGACCCTGGGGATGTTTGACCTCTATGCCTGTTCGGCCATGTATAGTGTTTGACCCTGTGCCCGTTCAATTCGTACACCATTTGAACCATGTCCGATCACTTTTCTAATGTTCGATCGACCCACATACTTAATCTATTAATATGTGCTTGATCCTTTATGGATAAACACTGGGGAAACAGAAGACGAAGAAGAGGAAACAAAATAGGTCAGACATAAGTCTGGCGAGTCCAGTTACTTTTAGCATATAAATAAGTAAAAGTATCATGACAGGCATAAAAACTAGATAAGAGAGATAACAGCATATAACGCAGGTATGACAAAGTAAATAGGATTAAAAAAACGTATATGTGTATAGTGCTTCTCCAATACTTTTCTCTTTCTCTGCACCGATACTAGTATAACTATAACATGACGATTCCAACCAATAAGATGGTAGACTTAAGTGTACTTCTGGTGATAGGTTTTAACCCCATACAATAATAGGTAGCCTAACAGAACTGATGGGTGTTATCCCCAAACGATAATAACAGGCTCCTAAACAGATGTGACTAGACGTACCCTAATCAATAGGCTCCCTAAACCCCATTAATACCATGTGCTGGCCCAACACTTCGGGTGTATCACACCCTTAGGTGGAAACCCTAATACGAAAAAGATGCACAATCATATCTATAGATGTCCCAGCGTTTTATCTTCCCGAGCAGGCAGACTCATGCACACACATGACCCCGATGGAACTCATCGGCTGACACCTCCTTCAAATGACGTCTTACAACCATCTCAGTAAGCATGCCCAGACCCCTACCTAGTTTATGGTTTCCCGTTTGATACCGATATAAGTTACTGATTGATATGGGTCCCACATACAAGATGATACAAGCTTCCCCCTCGGTTTATATCCCCACTACTAGGTTTTCCATAGGTTATGCCTAGCTATTAAACAAGATTGCATAACCCTAACAGGTTAAGTTTGTGGGCCTATATATATAAATATTACCCACCAACCCAAGATTTACTTAACCCTCCCACTGATTCAAGAAAGCTTACTTAACCCCTAATCAAGTTAACTGGTTCATGTAATCCCTATGGATTCAAACAGGTTAAGAATTACAAGTCCGTTACCATTTTTCATTTATGGTTATAGTGCGCTAGACCTGTCACATTAAGCCTGCAACTTGTGGTTTTTGGATATGCCAGTAGGGTTCGAGCAGACTTCCTCCACAAGTCGGACTTAACCTCATGTCTTAGCACGTTACATGTTTATACACTTGGACCCCTCACATTAGATTCACCACTTGTGGTCATTGAATATGTCAGGCGGGTTTGGGCAAAATTATACCACAAGTGTAATCTAACCTCGTGTCTAGGCACGATTATAGTTTCTAATTACTGTAAATCAAGGCATTTTCTTTATTCAACAATTATCCCTATTTCATTATACGTTTTCATGCCCCTTTTCCAAGTCATATCCATCATTAACTATATGCCCCAAATTAAGATCTGAATCACAATTTGATTTATGCTCCAAATACATATTTATGCATTTAATCCAAGTTTAACGTTTTGTCGTAGTTTCCAATTTCGCGCGTTCGCATATATCAGCTATATGCCTAGGCTCGAAGGTAGCATGGCTATAAAAGAAAAAGGGAAAAATAAAAAGGGAGGAGAACAAAAATAAACAAAATAACAAGATGGAGATACGGTGATAGAAATAGGCATAGCAACTGAATAACCATATAGTGACAAAATTGGGCATAATGACAAGATAGGCATATAAGAACAAATCTGATGAACATGTGATAATAGAATTAATTAGGCACAGTGACGTGATCATAAACAGGCATGATGAGAACAAATCAGTGAATTAGACATACAATTAACGACAGATCTGACATGATTCAATTAGTCATAGCTTAGATCCAATTTATAACATGTGAAGATTAACTTAGATACACAGGTTATGGTAGATCTGATATGATTAAAATTGTCATAAGCTTATATCCAATCCATAATATGTCAAAATAACTTTTAAGTGTTTATGTCTAAAAATAACAGACTCGCTGTGATTGGATCTAAGAAATAGAAAAGAGTAATTGCAGATATTGAATCACAGATCTCTGAATTAGTTTAACTCCTGTTGCTGAAGAAGAAAAGCTATTTTAATCTAGGCAAAGGCAGCACCTAGTTCTCCATTGTTTTTGACTAAATAAAACAATGAGAATGGGGTCTTATTTCTAGCTTAGGGTTCACAAATCTGGTCAGAAAACAAGACTACATACACAGAAATGTACCAGGCTCGAACATAGGGGTGTCGACCTGGGTGTCGACATTAGTATTGACACCCTCCTTATGGTACAGGCCTGGTTTCCACGTTGGTTCCCACCTATGGATTCGAACTGATTTTGATTTTCTAAAATATTTATTATATATATAATTAGATTATATATGTGCAATCTTCAAACCTTAATAACTTCTTCATATGATTCCGTTTTACGCAAAATCGGAGTCTATCTCAAGCAGAATTCCGAGATGAACGCAATGGAATACTCCATTTTTCTTTATTACCAATATTTAATTAAGTATTGTTTAATTTATCATTTTAATGTGTTATAATTTACAGGGTGTTACACTAGAAGGATGCCTAAGCCTACCACCTTATACTTGTTGGGGATCATCTTGTTCTAGTGATACTAGTATTGGTGCAGAGAAGGAGAAAAGTTTTAGAGAAGCGCTAAACATATACATTCTTTTTAGTTTATCCTGTTTACCTTATCATCCCTACCTTATATGCTGTTATCTCTCTTATCCAGTTTATATGCCTGTCATGATACTTTTACTCATTTGTATGCTGAAAGTAACTAGACTCGCCAGACTGTATGTCTGACCTGTTTTATTTCCTCTTCTTTCTCTTCCATTCACCCCCAGGTTCTCAGGGTGGAAATGCTCAAGCTTGATCAGGATTCTTCTTTCATCCTGCTTGGAGCTGCTTAGATGTACTGCTTGATTTCATACTTTTTCTACTATGGCTATGCTTTTGGGGATTATGCTCTTTTCATGTTTATTGTACTCTGATTATTTTAGTACAAGATAGAAATTTTAAGTTGATGTACTGGGTTTTATGTATTTCAGACTCATGATGTGACTATATTTTGAACCACGATGTTTTCTACTTAATAAAGTTTTAAATTCCGCTGTTATTTTATATCTGTCTTGTAATATTTTTGTTTCTATTTACCTTTAACGCTTCAAGAAACTTAATGCATTCTCTTAATGAGTGACACTAACGGACATGGGGTGTTACATTATTGGTGATGGATTTCAAATAAAACAAGTCGTCTAACGCTAATTGCATCCTTAAATATTTAGTGTCAAAACGTTTAAACATGAATAATGAATCTTTAATTATTTCTAAACTGATGTTGAGAATGAGAGATCAATTTAGTACAGAAATTCATGTGTCCCTCTTTTGTCCTTGGGAAGTCCACCTATACTTGCCAAAGTGACTCCATATCCAGTTCAATGTTCCTTTAAAATCAAAATTATATGAATGAAATTCAATTAATAACTAACATAAAGCATCGATATGCTTTAAGACCGAGGATTTGCTGTCAGATATGATGGGAAAATTAACGATTTTTCCCTGTAACATAACAATTATGATTAGAATTCTGAATATTTGCAAGAATAACAATACTGTTAAAAAATGCAATTTGTAGTTAATTATATTGTTTGTATTGCAATTTGTTTATATTGAATATATTGTTAATTTTTTTTTTCATTTGATTATGTTGTTTGTATTTGCAGTTGATTATGTTGTTAAAAAAAAATTGCAGTTGATTATATTGTTTACTATTGCAATTTGGAGGAATGCAATAGTACAACAATAATGCTAAAAATGTAGAATTTCAGTAAGTAGATCTATTATCTTCAAGCAGTAGTTCTAAAGAAATAAACAACTCCATTGCTATTTGAAGAACATGAACAACCAAAATGATATAAAAATGAATTATGATTTCATGAATTACCATGAATTATAACAAGTTGATTACACATTCATAATTTTTTTGGTTATTATATTAATCATTAATAGTGTTATTATTCAATGTTAATTTTGTAGCGTTTAAAAATGCGTAAGAAAGAATCTGGACATTCTAAAAGGGTTAGAAAAAGAAGGTTGAAGGAACTCACTAATTCACAGAAAGGTTCTCTTAATAATTTTTTCATCAAAAGTAGTCCCGAAAAACGTTCGACTTTGAATGTGGAAAATACTCCTATTACTGATGAGAATGACGATAACATGGATGATGATATTTTAATGCGCAAAAATGACAAAGAAAATATAAGCAAAGAGGAAGCACACATTGATTTATCATCACATGTGGAGAATGTTAGTATGGTTTTAATTGACCCTGGTACATGGAATAAATTGATTAGGGCTTGAGAGACTTGCTAGTTGAAAGAGGTCCTTTTCGAGTAATAAAGAATAATGATTTTGATTTTCTAAAAGACGCTATTAATATACTTTTTTTACTCCACATTATATGTCAGACATTTGCCTAACGAGGATAAACAAGAAAGAAAATGGTTGGTATATTCAAATTCACTTGATAAAGTAATTTGCTTTTGGTGCAAGTTATTCACGAATCAAATGACAGCTAGTCTTCTTGCTACTGAAGGAAATAATGATTGGCACAATCTTAGTACTAAGCTGAAACAACATGAAAGTAGTAAAGATCATCATTTGAATATGAGCAATTGGATTGAGTTGGAAACAAGATTGAAAGTCAAAACAGCCACAGACCAGAGTGTATTTGATCAAATAAATAAAGAAAAAAGATTTTGGAAGAAAGTATTGGTAAGAATAATTGCTGTTGTGAAAACGCTTGCTTCCAATAGTTTAGCATTTCATGGAATGAATGAAAGGATTTACGAAAAAAATAATGGTCTTTTTTGCAAAATTAATTGAAATGATAGCAGAATTTGATCAAGTAATGCAGGAACATGTTCGACGGATTAAGCAAAAATAAATTCATATACATCACCTTGGGCAAAAAGTTCAAAATAAGCTAATACTTACCTTGGAGAAAGAAATTAAAAATGAAATTCTTAGGAAAAAAAGCCAAGTGTGGACTGCACTCCATATATTATTCGCGTTGAACAAATGTGTATTATAATAAGATGTGTTGATGTTTCAACTAATCCGGCAAAGGTGGAAGAATTTTTTGTTGAATATTTGAAAGTAGACGATACCACTGGACTTGGAGATTTTAACAACCTTAAAGAAGTATTTAAAGATATTAAGCTTGATATCTACGATATTATAGGACAAGGTTATGATAATGGATCAAACATGAGAGGAAAAAATAAAGGAGTGCAACAAAGACTGTTCGAAGTTAATATGAAGGCTTTCTACACACCTTATGGTTGTCATAGTCCCAATCTTATGTTGTGCGATATGGCTAAATCATGTCCAAAAGCATCAAAAATTTTAGGGTAATCCAACGGATATTTAATATATTTTCTTCATCTACACAGAGGTGGCAAGTTTTTAAACATCATGTACCAGGTTGTACGGTTAAACCATTATCTGACACACGTAGGGAAAGTCACATTAAAAAAGTAAAATATATAAGATATCAAAGTGTGGAACAAGAGATACTCTACTTTTTTTATCAAGTTGCACCAAGGATTCTGTGGCAAAGAAGCAAGAAGTCTTGTGACAAATGAGATTGAAAATTTTGAATTCTTATTCGGATTGTGCATTTGGTATGCAATTTTGAAAAATGTAAACACCGTTAGAAAAATTCTTCAAACTAAAGATATGCAAATTGATGTTGCGATTACAAGAGCTTATTGATTTTTTTGAAGATTTCAAAAACATAGGTTTTGATTCTACGATGGTTGATGCTAAAGAGATAGCTCAAATGTTGGAAGTTGAACCTGTTTTTGTTCCAAAAAGGATCATTCATGGAAAGAAACAGTTTGATGAAGATGTGAATATTTAAGAGCAAATGCAAACACCAGAAGAATCTTTTCGAACTAATTATTTTATGCAAATTGTAGATAAAGCTCATATTTTGTTAATGACTTGATTTGAGCAATTCAAAGAATATGATGATAGATTTGGCTTTTTATTTGATTTAAAAAAATTCACTTCTTTAGACGATAAGAAATTAACGGAGCATTTTTTACAACTTGAAGAATATTTGAGACATGATTTGCACTCTAATATTGATGGAAAAGAGCTATTCTCAGAATTAAAAGTACTGAAGTTATCTTGCCAAAGGAAAAAAGAAAAGAAATTGATTTATTTAATATCATAAATTCTTGTTCGAAAGAGTTAAATTTTCCTAATGCTTGGATTGCATATAGATTAATTCTGACTATACCAGTTACAATTGCCTTGGTCGAAAGAAGTTTTTCAAAGCTAAAGTTGATAAAGTCTTATCTTCGTTCCACTATGTCAAAAGAAAGGCTAAATGGTTTGGCACTTTTGTCGATTGAACAAGATGTGGTCATTGAACTTGAATATGATAATATTGTTAGCAACTTTGCAAGTCAGAAGGCTAGAAAAATGTTCATAAGAAATTAGTAAATTTTTGTTATATAACTTGGATTATTATTACGTATAAAGTTATTTGTTTTTTTTAATTTTTTTTAACTATTTTTAAACATTATAAATTGTTTTGATGTCATACATTAACATTTGTAGAAGGTCCTTTTTTTGTTTCTACTTTAGGTACAAAAAGTCCTAGGACCGACCCTGGCAACTATGGGTGAGAGCTCGGTCGGTTCGCTTGGTTTTGTGGTTAGAAAACTCAAATCGAACTAGAACCGAAAATTTTCCAAACACTAATATACATGTATCTATCATGAACATTTGTCATGGCGGCTGCGCAAATAGATTCCTCTTCTCCTAATCTTGCTTCCGAATCCTTTCCTCCTCTTCCATCTCGCACTCCTCCTCTTCCTTCTCCATCTGATCCTCCACCCTCTGATACTAATCCCTCATCTGCGAACCCTTTGCTTGTGAATATTGGAGCTTTTTCTTCTAATAGGAGCCAAGTAAATAAGGAATTGCATCCTAATTAGATCCCACCATCCTTATCAAAACCATCAACTAAGTGCGACTACGCATCTCTCTTCAATTCCCTACAAAGCAACGCTGGCATTTATGAGCCTCTCCACTTTGACATTCCCAGGGATGCCCTCCCCCCCCCCAATCGATGCTAGATTTAGTCAGAAAAACAAGTATGGATTATTGGAGTAGTTATTTAATAGGATTTTTTTCTGGATGGAATATTGAATTATCTCGCTGTGACCAATTTTCTAAAGAAGTATTGGAAATTAAAAGGGGATGTGGACATCAAATTCGATGGTAGATTTTACTATTTCAAATTTTCTTATGATGATGAGAAGGATCGAATTCTCAACGCTGATCCGATTTTTATTAGAGGAAGAATGTTTATGCTGACCAAATGGGATCCTATGATTGGTAATGTTCAATCGCAGATCAGGAAATTTCCTGTATGGATTCACTTCTATCGAATTCCTACTATTCTTTGGACTCTAATTGGTATAAACTGGTTAGTGTTCCTTATAGGAAAATTAATTTGCTTCGATAGTAGCACAGAGAGAATGAACAGATTTAGATATGCTAAGGCTTTAGTGGAAGTCACCCCTGAGTATGAACTGCCTGATTCTATTCCAGTAATTGCATTAGGAGAGAATTGCCCCTCTGTTAAACTCTCTTACGAATGGAAGCCGTTGATTTTTACTTTGTGCAAAGAGTTTGGTCATGAATCTTCCTCATGTGAGTTAAATAATAATAAGAAAGTCACAAATGATGATCGGATTGATAGTGGCAAGCAACATCAAGTCAATGATCATAATGGGAATAACATAAAAAGGTCACATGAGAACACTTTTCAGAATAATTGGAAAATGGTTAATAATAAGAAAAAGAAATACTGGAGAATGAAAACCGCTAGTAGTAACATGGTTAATGTGAGTCGAGATGTGGAGACTGGAAATGGAATCGCCAATCCTTTTGCGAACCTAGCTACCGCAGATGCTGAACATGTTGAAGAGGATGAACCAACAGTAGTAGATAATGGGACTATGGTTTATGATGCTAATGCAAATCTTAATGAACAACATGTTTTGGATATGAATACCACTGAAATTCATCACAAGGAGGTTGACAATGATACACAGGTTGAAGCGGTTGCTGTTGAGCTTCGTTCTGGAAGCAGCAAAAATCAAACGCCAAAGTCTACATCTGGAAATTGCACAGCTAGTTCACCTCAATCCTCTCCAGACTTGTCTAATCCTTACTTCACTTTGTCATGTTCCTTTTCGGTCGGTAAAGCATCATCAGTAGATAATGCTTTGAAGGTTGCCTCGCCATCTTCAGAATCTACTGCATCCCCATATAACAGCCTAAAGCCTCCTCTTAATATTATCTTGCTACCTCCTATGGTCACTGAAAATGGTCTTACTTTTCCAAGGGTGAACACCTCATTAGCTTCTCTATCGTCAACTGTTCCTACAAGCGCTCTTCCTTCGTCTAAAGCCAAGAAACTTAAAGGAAAATTTTGGGATGACTCTGATTTAGATGAAGGAAACGACTTCTTACCTGATGATGTGTATCCATTCACCAATAAAGCGAAGAGACATACTAGGAAATATCCTAGTCCTATGTTCGATCTTGTTTTAAACTGATCTGGACTTTGGACACTTGTTATCGGTAGCTACTTTGTTTGGTTATTCCTCATTGAGTTGGTGAAGGTTAAATAGTCAGTCGCTTGGAGCTTTCATTGCTTTTTGGCTAAAGATACTTCAGATTGGTACTGCTGCAGCGTGGCAGTTGGAGCAATTTGTTATTAATAATGTTGCAATTTACATGCGTTCTTGTTTATTTTGGTTTAGTTTAGTAAGTCCAAGGTGTGTAATTCAAGAGCCTGTTTTGATTTAGTTTTTTTTTATTAATTTGTTGTAACTCTTGATGTTGTGAATAAAAAAATTCACTTGCCTTTCAAAAAAAAAAAAAAACAAACCGAATCGAACTGACTTAATTTCGGTTAATTCGATTGGTAAATGATTTAACCAAACTTAAAGGACGTGTTAGTATTTAAATAATAAATTCACCCAAAGTAAAACATAGATTCATATTTGGAGAAATTTTATATAGTAAAATTTATGTTTATAATAAAATTTGACCTATTTACAATGCATGGTTTTTTATATTATCACTAAACTAATAATTTGAAGTACTACAACGTCATAAAATTAGATGATAAAGTAAAAGTTTAGTTAATTTGGTTAAACCGACAATGGAAAAAATCTACTTTATAAACTGAATTCAAACCAATTTAGTTTTAAAACCGAACCATTCAAAATGAACCGGTTTGGTTGGTTAATTTGGTTTGAACTGAATATTGCTTAACCCCACTTACAACTATAAATATAGCTCCCTAAGTTCACTCTAAACCATATTCTCATTTCATTCTACGCCTCCATATTGTCCTTCTTCCATTACTGATTCCAAAGAAATGTTAGGATTCTCTTCTATTTTCTCCAACTCCACTCTATCTTCCCTGATCTAGATTTAGATTCTGGAATTTAGTTTTATATGCATATATATGAATTTCTAATATATACTATATTAGATGGATTGGAGTACGATTTCGAAGGATGAATCCATATTTGATGCTACATAAATTCTATTGTTCTTCCTTCTTAAATCACTGTGAGTGAAAACCCTATAAGTTGTTGTTTTCTATCTTTTGTACTATGGATTTGGATTAATATGCATGTATGTATTTGGATTAAAACAAAAACAACAATAAACCCCCAAAATCCTGTATTTGATTTATTGCGGAAATGGTCAATCAAAAGTGATATATTTGGGGTTTGTGATTATTAAAACAATGAAAGTTAGGCTTTGGGCGTTGTGGAATTCTTAGTTTTAGTCTGATTCACTTAATTTTTCACTTAAATTGTTTATATATGTTTGTGTATTAAAGCATAAGATTTGATTGTTGTATAATAATAGGTTTAAGCATCTATTTTTAATAGATTTGTTTGAACGTATTATATATAATATATTAGGATCTTATGTTTTTATATGCAATATAAGACAAAAAAATTGAAGCAGCACCAAAAGTAAGGTTTTGCATATGTAATTAGATTATTGCACCTTGTCTATACTTTTATTATTTAGATAATTATTCATACCTAGGCTGCATGTTTTATTTATATGTATTTCTATTTCCCTTTTTGATCATTAAATGAGAATATACATGGTAGACCATGTTAATTGGTAGGGAAATTAACTTGTACACCTTAATTGTGGTTACTGGGATTGACATTTCAAACATATCAAGTCATTATTCACGTGCGTTAAATTTACGCCTATATATATATGAATATATATAGCGTAGTTAAATGTAATATTAGACGCGTATTAAATTTTTAAATTAGGAAATATAAATTAGGTGTCCCTATAGGAATTTGAATGTGTGTGAGTTAATGGCTTTTAATTTTAATTAATGACACATAGACACAAGGTTAACAATTACTTGAAGTAGAAGCCTACCAAGAACTAACTAGTATATCCAGCATCTACAAGTAAGACTGGTTAATGTGAGAGGTCCAGATGTCATGGGTCATTATATTTATTACACTAAGATGCGAGGTTAGGCCCTACTTGTACTAGAAGCATGCCCGAAACCGCCTGGAAAATCCAGCATTTACAAGTGGTTGGTTTCATGTGAGATGTCTAGTGTGTACACACACACACACACATATATATATATATATGTGTGTGTGTGTGTGTGAAGTAAGCCTTCCTTGAGAACATATAAAGTGACTGACCATCCTTGTTGGGTATCAAGTGGTTAGTACTATGTTTGTTCCTTAAGTTCACTCCTTGGACTTAGACCAGAGAGATAGGACTAGTGCTAGTAGGTCTTAATTAGTCATTAGTTCCTTCTTTATTTTATATAACCTATTAATTGGTCCAAGTAAATGACAACGTATGAGTGGGGTAGTTCTTCGGAAGTGTCCACATCTTGTTTAGGGGTTTATTAAAGGCTGACCTAGGGAAGGACTACTAAGATTTTCACCGACCATGTAAGGAGAACCTCCCGTCCAAGGGAAGTTTAAGTTTTTAGGAATTCATCCATAATATCAGGCTAATAATAACTTATAGGTCTGCCGGAGGGGTCTTAAATGACAATAAGTGTCTACCCTAGCCCGGTATTAAGTGGCAGAATACTATTGTGACGGCCCGCCTCGCACCAGCCTGCATTTCCTCCAGAAGTGCGCTGTACACATGCCCGACTAGCACAAGACGGTCGTCATAAGAAAGAAAAGAAGGGAATGAACTAATCCAGAAACCTGTAGAATGTCTCACAGCGCATGGAATAAAATACAATAATAATATACTTGACACAAAACAGGCGAGACAGTGCATAAGCTGATAACTAAAACCAACATCAATCTCAAAGCAGCGGAAATCCAAATACAGCTTATTACAACTCTCCAAATTTACTGTCTCTAACAAAAGAAAGCTAAAATAGAAGATACACCAACAATGCCCAAGCAGTGATCTTCAACAGCACAGGGAGAATACTATATATATTACGTGGAAGCCTCCTGCTCGTCTCCGGATCATCTACCCGTGCATCACCAGCTAACCTGTCTCTAGTCTGCTCGTGTGAGCACCCAGAGTAATAAGAGGAGACATAAAACTCTGGGTCAGACATAAAGCCTGGTATGAGCGATAAGCATCTAAACAGAATAATAACAGGTATACTAAACCATACCTGAACCTGGACCTGCAACCAAAGAGTTAGTACCACATACCGTACAATACTCCAAGGTGCCATAATAAATAGTGTAAGAATACGGGGGTGGGGTGTGCATGTCAAAATGATAGCAAACAAATCATCCATAGCAACCATCCTCGCATCTCTCACTCAGTGCGTAAAGCGTACGACATCTACCACTTTGGCACACTAGACAAACTGAGGCAACGACGAATCCCGACTTGTAGAAACCCTGCTGTGACCAAGCCAAACACTTGGAGTCATGACCAAACATTTCAATGACCCACTTCATTGGTCATAGCCCTTGGTTCTACCAATGCCATAATGGCCCTGAATCCGCCTTCGTACCTCCTACCATAGTGGTCCAAAGCTATAGGTGTCGATAACTCCTTAGCACGCGTCCCGCAGCAAAGTCCAATCATGAAGTGAACTCGTTGACTCCCATCTGAATCTTAAGCTCTAACTTCTCATTTGGACTTCCTTTGCATCTCGGGTTTGGTCGAATTGGAGTGGGTCTTCAGAAGAGTCATCGCGTAGTAGTAATAGCCCACAGACGGTTCGGTTCGGTGCTCCTCATCTAGTTTGGTTCGGTTCGGTCACCCATGCTCGGTTCGGTTCGGTCACCCATGCTCGGTTCGGTTCGGAGTGCCACCTTCCTCTGGGTTCGGGTCCTTCTCCTTGCCTTCTTTCATTCGATTCGGGTCGGTTACTTCGCTCCGGGTCGGGTCGGGGTCCTCCTCCAGGTCGGGTCGGGTGTCCTTCTCTCCAGCGCTCCAGTCCCTAGCTTATTTCTTCTTTGCTTCCGATCCGAGCCCTGCATCTCCAAGTCGATCCGATCTGGCCTCCAATCTCTCTTCCGATCCGATCCGCTCCGTTCCCTAGCTTACTCCGATCCGATCTCCTGTCCAACTCCAACTCTGAGCAATGGCCTTCCTTCCTGCCAAACTTCTTCCAGTGGCAAGTCCTCATCCAGTTCGGATTCCCTTGGTCAGTTCCCTAGTCCGATCCGACCCCTTTCTCCGATCCGAACCGGTTCGGAGCCTGCACACTTCTGCAACTTTCCAGCAAGCTTTCTACGCCATTCGACGACGTTTTTGACAAATCTAACTATTCTAATCAATCATAATTCATGTCAAACTGTCACAGCAACATATAACATCAATTGCAAACACCATAACAACAATTCAAATGAACCAAAATGGATCAAAAGTGGTTAAAACCTCACATTTTCCTATAATCCTTCTTAATCATGTTTAAGCATACGATTAGCAAAACACATCGAAATTAACCCAAATTTCTAACAGAGCCTTAAAACATTATTTTAGGATTTTAAGAATTTTTCCAGAATTTATTTACGTATAAATTCGCTAATCTTCACTAATTACCCTTAATTACCGTAATTAGTGTAAAAACTATGCAAATCACTCACCTTGGCCACAAATGAAATTCTCAGAACTGAAACTCCTCTGATTCGGGGTGAATACTGATGTCTAACAGCAGTTCCAACCTTGCTTTGGTGCTTTTTCTCCTTAATTTGGTGTTGCTAAGCCTAATCTTCAATTAGAGAGTGATTTGGGGTGTTTTAGATGTAGGAAGCCATTACTAAGGTGTCAAGAAGGTTTGTGGCGGCTCAAAACTGAAATGAGAATGATAACCTCACCCTAATCAGACCTCCTATACCCCTAAACCCGAAATTCCCCTTGGGCCTAGCTGCTAATCACCCGGTTAAGCCCAACTAAGCTGTTTTTCTCCATCTGAAACTTGTTTCAGCCATACCTCCCAAACGGTAAGCCCGTTTGGCTAATGTGACCACTCTACGGAAAGAGAAACCATCATCCGAAGCCAATGGAAGTGGTTTCAGGTCAAAATTCCTTTCCAGTCAAAAGTTATGGCCAAAACAGTGCCAACTAGGGGTAAAATGGTCATTTAAAAATCGGGAAAAATCATGAACATGGGAAATGACCCCAATAGTCGTCTCCCAAAGTTACATGACCATACGACTTCGTATGTGAAAGAAATAAATATCCTACGATCCTATGATGCGTAGAACGCGGGTCGTTACACTCTCCCCCCCTTAAGAAATTTCGTCCCCGAAATTCCTTAACCCCAAAACATACACAGGATCCCGCATGCTTAACACCCACACACAACAATCAAACATGCAAAGCAAGCAAACAAGTCTATCCTAGCATGCGGAAAACTAAATCGCTAATAAAATCTTACCAGACAAAGAGTTCTGGATACTTCTTCTTTACGTCCTCTTCTGTTTCCCAAGTACAATCATTCTCGTTTTCGCTCCACTGCACCTTGACTAGCTTCACCGACTTCCTTCGAAGTTGCTTCATGTCGTGCGCGACAATACGGGCCGGCTTGCGGTTTCCAACCGCCTCGGGTTCTACTTCGAAGTCTTCCAACTGATCAGGTGAGATAGTCATATCTGAGCCGTGAACGAACTTCCTTAGTTGGGAAACATGAAATACGTTGTGAACTCCCGCCATCTTCTCTGGTAAGTCAATTCTATATGCCAAATTCCCGACTAGTTCAAGAACAGGGAATGGGCCAACAAATCTTGGTGCTAATTTACCTCTCCTGCCAAATCGTATTACGCTCTTCAATGGAGAAATCTTGACAAACACCAAGTCACCAACGGAGAATTTTAAGTCTCTTCTTCTCTTATCAGCATAACTCTTCTGCCTATCTTGGGCTGCCTTCATTCGTTGCTGAATGATCTTGATCTTATCTGAAGTTTCCCTCACCACATCTGGTCCAAGCATAAACTTCTCGCCAGTTACTATCCAACATGATGGTGAGTTGCACGGTCTTCCATACAAAGCTTCAAATGGAGCCATACCGATACTGGATTGGTAGCTATTATTATATGCAAACTCTACTAGATGCAAATGGTCATCCCATGATCCTCCAAAATCCAATATACATGCTCTCAAGAGATCTTCCAAAATACGGTTCACCCTCTCCGTCTGACCGTCGGTCTGAGGATGATATGCGGTACTGAGATGTAACTCTGACCCTAGCGCCTCTTGCAAGCTCCTCCAAAACCCACTAGTGAACAACGGGTCTCGGTCGCTCACAATGCTTTTAGGTACTCCATGAAATCTCACTATCCACTTCATATACAATTCTGCTAACTTAGTTGCCGTTCTGGTCGATTTGACTGGTATAAACCTTGCACTTTTAGTTAGTCGATCCACAATTACCCAAATGCTATCATATCCCGATCTAGTCCTTGGTAATCCATCGATGAAATCCATCGAGACTTGCTCCCATTTCCATTCGGGAATTTCTAAGGGCTGTAACAACCCACTAGGCTTCTTTTGCTCGGCTTTAACTAGCTGGCAATTCATGCACTTGGATATAAACTTCCCAACGTCTCTTTTCATCCCTTCCCAGTAGTAGGTCTGCTTCATATCTCTATACATCTTATTACCACCGGGGTGTATAGTCAGCTTTGAGTGATGACATTCTCTAAGCACTTCATCCCTCAATCCATTGACATTGGGTACAACAAGCTTTCCATTCTTTCTAAGCCATCTATCTCGACCAAGCCCATACTTGTTCATCTCCTCATCGATTCCCATCTCTAACTTGGAGATGATTTCCAATAGGTTAGGATCGTCCCTCTGACTAGAGCCGATCCGCTCAATCAAAGTGGGTCTGATCGTCAAACTTGCTAACATCTCTGGATCCAATTCGCACTTTGGTCTGAAATCAAACCCCGCGATAAACTCCAGTTGCTTCCATTCAAGGAACATAGCCCCTAAGCTGGCATGCCTTCTACTCAATGCATCAGCCACCGCATTGCCCTTTCCTGGTGTGTATGCGATGTCAAAATCATAGGAAGCTAAGAACTCTAACCATCTCTGCTGACGGAGATTTAAATCCTTCTGGGAGAATAGATACTTCAACGACTTATGATCTGTAAACAGCTCAAACCTTTCTCCCAAGAGATAGTGTCTCCACATCTTTAACGCGAACACGATCGCTGCCAATTCTAAATCATGGGTAGGGTATCTTCTCTCGTGCGGTTTCAATTGCCGACTTGCATAAGCTACAACCCTATCGCCTTGCATCAATACAGCACCCAGCCCGGTACCACAGGCATCCGTGTATACCGTCATCTCTTCATCCCCCTTAGGAATGACTAACACTGGTGCGCTTGTCAGCTTGTCCTTTAGGCTTTTAAATGCATTCTCGCACCTCTCATCCCAGACAAAAGCTTGATTCTTCTTGGTCAACTGGGTCAATGGTGCTGCTATCTTGGAGAAACCTTGGATAAACTTACGATAATATCCCGCTAATCCCAAGAAACTTCTTACATCTGTTGCGTTCTTGGGCGTAGGCCAATCTTGTACCGTAGCCACCTTCGCTGGGTCCACGGCAATACCATTCTCTGATACAACATGGCCCAAGAACCTCACTTCCCTCTTCCAGAAGTGACACTTAGAAAACTTTGCTTTCAATTGGTGTTTTCTCAATACCTCCATCGCTACCCTTAAATGTTCCTTGTGTTCTTCCTCTGTCCTCGAATAGACCAAAATATCATCAACGAACACAAGGACAGACTTATTCAGCTGATCTCTGAATACCCTATTCATAAGGTCCACAAAATATGCCGGGGCATTAGTCAGCCCAAATGGCATAACCAACCATTCATAAAATCCAGACGGCGTCCGAAATGCCGTTTTAGCTATACTCTCAGCTTCCACTCTAAGCTGATGAAAACCTGTCGCGAGATCCAACTGAGAAAATACCCCCGCGCCACTCAACTGATCAAACAAATCATCTATCCGCGGTAGAGGATACTTGTTCTTCCTCGTCACTTTATTCAACTCGCGGTAGTCTACACACAAACGAAGGGAACCATCCGCCTTGGTAGCAAACACAACTGGTGCTCCCCATTCAGAAGCACTCCTTCTGATAAATCCCTTCTTCAAAAGATCGCTGACTTGCACCTCGAGCTCTCGCTGCTCCCTTGGTGCCATACGACGAAGTGGCATCACTATAGGTCTGGCATCTTTTACCAAATCAATCCGAAACTCAATCTCTCGGTGTGGTGGAAGTCCGGTCACTTCTTCGAAAACATCCGGATACTGGCCAGCCACGGGCAAACCTGACAACTCACTATGCGGAATGTCGAGGGAGTTTAGAAAACTAGCCAATACCCCCTTACTGGGTAGACCACCAAACACTATCCTCCGCCCATCATCCGCTCTAGCTGTCACCAACAAGCCCTCACAGTCTACCACCACCCCGTATCTTTGGAGCCAATCTACTCCCAAAATAATGCCAAACCCAGTAAAGCCCAAAACAAAGCAATCACAAACAAACATGCATCCATGACTCGATAGAACCACATTACGACAAATCATGCTAAGGCTAGTCGAACCACCAATCGGGTTCGTCACTACTAAAGGTCTATCGACAATCTCGGGCTCCAATCCCAACCTATCTACCAGGTCACTAGATATGAAAGAACTGGAAGCTCCGGTATCAAACAAAACTCTAACAGGAACATCATAAACAGAAAGCATACCTTGAATGACGACATTCTTTCCCTTCTCCGCCGCAGTTGGGGCATTCGACGAAGAAGGAATAGCATTAAGAGCATATGCTTTCACCATTTGCTTTTCTTTAGGGGGCTGTGGACACTTGTCCTTGTGATGTCCCATTTGGCCACAGTTGAAGCACTTCCTATCCGCTGGCTTGGCCCGACAATTACTAGCATAATGGCCCTTCTTACCACAGCTGAAGCACTCCACATCTTGCTTATTCTTTTTCTTCTGGCCATCCTTAGCCTGATTCTGCTTTCTCTTATTCTGGGAACCACCTTTGCCTCCACCACTAGCTTGTGGCTTTGGCTCTTCTGTGGATGCAACTTCAGTCTTCGGCTTAGGGTAGAGACTTTCTGACCTTAACGCTTTCCCCACAATCGATTCAAACGTCTCATCGATGTGGTTAATAAGTTTTTCCCCCAAGTACTGATCCAATCCAGTTA
This sequence comes from Allium sativum, assembly GCA_030737875.1. NCBI lineage: Eukaryota > Viridiplantae > Streptophyta > Magnoliopsida > Asparagales > Amaryllidaceae > Allium > Allium sativum. The sequence continues at coordinate 884,133,077 of CM060915.1, read as the reverse complement.
TGAATTTCTCATTCTTTTTCTCGGCAGTATCTATAAGAGATAACCCATATTTTGACAAAGTGTCAAATTCAGCAATATACTCCGAGACAGCCCTGCCATTCTGCTTGAGCTCCAAGAATTTCTTAAACAACATTGACTTCTGAGCAGCTGGGATGAACTTCTCACTAAAGCGAGCCTTAAACTGCTCCCAAGTAATCTGATCTTCGGGAGTAGCTGCCTTTATAGCATTCCACCAATTCATTGCCCGCCCTTGCAGCTGACGGGACGCTAACTTTCTCTTCATCGCATCCTCGATACCCAAATCTTCGAAGATACGTTCGCAACTATCCAACCAATCCTGAACGTCTGTAGCCGACTCCGTTCCGTGGAACGGCTTCCCACCAAGGCTAGTATAATCCTTATTCAGCCTGGCGAAATCGACTCTTGGCGCCTGCACTATTGGGCCACCACCATTTCCACCATTGGGAGCTGCCCTCTGCACATCTCTAAGCATCTCTCTCATGAGGTCAGTAAACATCGTCCTCATGTCAGCAGCAATCCCATTATTGGCTCCCCTACCAGCACCTCTAGTATCTCGGCTCATCGTCAATCTGAAAAAGGAAATGATTAACGATTCCATAGTGGTGCTAGTGCAGTACGACTTCATCCTTACACTACTAATAGTATATATATATATAGCTTCTTAAAAACCAAAGTAATCACAAATACGCTCTCTCGTATACGTATATTATCTCTCCCTGATAACTTCCCTAAGTTAACTACGCAACCTGGCTCTGATACCAAGTGTGACGGCCCGCCTCGCACCAGCCTGCATTTCCTCCAGAAGTGCGCTGTACACATGCCCGACTAGCACAAGACGGTCGTCATAAGAAAGAAAAGAAGGGAATGAACTAATCCAGAAACCTGTAGAATGTCTCACAGCGCATGGAATAAAATACAATAATAATATACTTGACACAAAACAGGCGAGACAGTGCATAAGCTGATAACTAAAACCAACATCAATCTCAAAGCAGCGGAAATCCAAATACAGCTTATTACAACTCTCCAAATTTACTGTCTCTAACAAAAGAAAGCTAAAATAGAAGATACACCAACAATGCCCAAGCAGTGATCTTCAACAGCACAGGGAGAATACTATATATATTACGTGGAAGCCTCCTGCTCGTCTCCGGATCATCTACCCGTGCATCACCAGCTAACCTGTCTCTAGTCTGCTCGTGTGAGCACCCAGAGTAATAAGAGGAGACATAAAACTCTGGGTCAGACATAAAGCCTGGTATGAGCGATAAGCATCTAAACAGAATAATAACAGGTATACTAAACCATACCTGAACCTGGACCTGCAACCAAAGAGTTAGTACCACATACCGTACAATACTCCAAGGTGCCATAATAAATAGTGTAAGAATACGGGGGTGGGGTGTGCATGTCAAAATGATAGCAAACAAATCATCCATAGCAACCATCCTCGCATCTCTCACTCAGTGCGTAAAGCGTACGACATCTACCACTTTGGCACACTAGACAAACTGAGGCAACGACGAATCCCGACTTGTAGAAACCCTGCTGTGACCAAGCCAAACACTTGGAGTCATGACCAAACATTTCAATGACCCACTTCATTGGTCATAGCCCTTGGTTCTACCAATGCCATAATGGCCCTGAATCCGCCTTCGTACCTCCTACCATAGTGGTCCAAAGCTATAGGTGTCGATAACTCCTTAGCACGCGTCCCGCAGCAAAGTCCAATCATGAAGTGAACTCGTTGACTCCCATCTGAATCTTAAGCTCTAACTTCTCATTTGGACTTCCTTTGCATCTCGGGTTTGGTCGAATTGGAGTGGGTCTTCAGAAGAGTCATCGCGTAGTAGTAATAGCCCACAGACGGTTCGGTTCGGTGCTCCTCATCTAGTTTGGTTCGGTTCGGTCACCCATGCTCGGTTCGGTTCGGTCACCCATGCTCGGTTCGGTTCGGAGTGCCACCTTCCTCTGGGTTCGGGTCCTTCTCCTTGCCTTCTTTCATTCGATTCGGGTCGGTTACTTCGCTCCGGGTCGGGTCGGGGTCCTCCTCCAGGTCGGGTCGGGTGTCCTTCTCTCCAGCGCTCCAGTCCCTAGCTTATTTCTTCTTTGCTTCCGATCCGAGCCCTGCATCTCCAAGTCGATCCGATCTGGCCTCCAATCTCTCTTCCGATCCGATCCGCTCCGTTCCCTAGCTTACTCCGATCCGATCTCCTGTCCAACTCCAACTCTGAGCAATGGCCTTCCTTCCTGCCAAACTTCTTCCAGTGGCAAGTCCTCATCCAGTTCGGATTCCCTTGGTCAGTTCCCTAGTCCGATCCGACCCCTTTCTCCGATCCGAACCGGTTCGGAGCCTGCACACTTCTGCAACTTTCCAGCAAGCTTTCTACGCCATTCGACGACGTTTTTGACAAATCTAACTATTCTAATCAATCATAATTCATGTCAAACTGTCACAGCAACATATAACATCAATTGCAAACACCATAACAACAATTCAAATGAACCAAAATGGATCAAAAGTGGTTAAAACCTCACATTTTCCTATAATCCTTCTTAATCATGTTTAAGCATACGATTAGCAAAACACATCGAAATTAACCCAAATTTCTAACAGAGCCTTAAAACATTATTTTAGGATTTTAAGAAATTTTCCAGAATTTATTTACGTATAAATTCGCTAATCTTCACTAATTACCCTTAATTACCGTAATTAGTGTAAAAACTATGCAAATCACTCACCTTGGCCACAAATGAAATTCTCAGAACTGAAACTCCTCTGATTCGGGGTGAATACTGATGTCTAACAGCAGTTCCAACCTTGCTTTGGTGCTTTTTCTCCTTAATTTGGTGTTGCTAAGCCTAATCTTCAATTAGAGAGTGATTTGGGGTGTTTTAGATGTAGGAAGCCATTACTAAGGTGTCAAGAAGGTTTGTGGCGGCTCAAAACTGAAATGAGAATGATAACCTAACCCTAATCAGACCTCCTATACCCCTAAACCCGAAATTCCCCTTGGGCCTAGCTGCTAATCACCCGGTTAAGCCCAACTAAGCTGTTTTTCTCCATCTGAAACTTGTTTCAGCCATACCTCCCAAACGGTAAGTCCGTTTGGCTAATGTGACCACTCTACGGAAAGAGAAACCATCATCCGAAGCCAATGGAAGTGGTTTCAGGTCAAAATTCCTTTCCAGTCAAAAGTTATGGCCAAAACAGTGCCAACTAGGGGTAAAATGGTCATTTAAAAATCGGGAAAAATCATGAACATGGGAAATGACCCCAATAGTCGTCTCCCAAAGTTACATGACCATACGACTTCGTATGTGAAAGAAATAAATATCCTACGATCCTATGATGCGTAGAACGCGGGTCGTTACAACTATATCTTATATTACAAAGAAGAGAATATGTATAATAGTGTTGATGATTATAAGATGGGGTATTAAGTGACTAGGGTCCACCATAGGGTATCAAGTGATGATAGAGAATCCACCCTAAAACAAATATAAAGTAATGGCCTTAAGTGACCAAATGGTAAGTCTGCCCCATAACGTATTAAGTGACGATAGAGTATCTGCCCTAAATAAATAAATAGTAGGCATTAACTGACTGTAGGGTAGTTAGCCTCATAAATTTATGTCATTTGATTGTGTGTTGAATTGTATAAACATAACATGAAAATTTTACACTGCCAAATGTAGGAAATATTCATTCCTAAACTTATGTGATTTTCATTCGCTAAAACTTTATGTTCTCATCTCCCTCCTTTTAACATTGTATGAGGGAATGCTTGATATAAATGATGCTTAGAGAAGGAGCCCGACAATGGAGGCTTTTTTTTATTTATGAAAGTATTATTATTATCTTGTATTGAGATAGTTATTGATGTACCTTTTATTTCTTGAGACTCGTTATATTTGACGTTTATGATGGTTTATTTAAGTTACATCTATTTTTGAGATATTATGTCTTATTCCTTTCGTTATGTGAGTCTCTGATTTCGTTCAGAATTGCTTTATTATATCTATTTTGGCACTTTCTTATAGGAACCAACAATCCGTTTAGAAGGGTTCTTAAGTCTGATAGACCTTTTCTGGGTCAAAATTGAGGCCCATTTTGGGGGCCTTGTTACATGTGGCATCAGAACATAGGTTTCCCGATTAAGGGGAAATATACATAAGAGAGTCGTATTTATTATTTGAAAAGGTTTTTAAAACTACAATATATATACATACTAAGCACCAAAGAAATAGGAAAACCTTAATATTCCTTCCTTTTTGGCCTTAGTATTGTCGTAGGAAGTCCACTGAAGGATTTTCCTTTTCAGATAGCAGAAACAGTCGATAGCCATCCTGATCAGGGGAACCCTCCAAGGCCTCGGTGCTTGCCTGAATGGTTCCAAGAGTACCCTTAGGACTGTGGAACAGGTCACTACTGCTGCTCCTACCCCAACGATACTAGTAGCTCAACCCATTGACGTGTTTTTCAATTTTCTTCATCTTTGCAAAAATTTCATCAATTTAGGAGGCAAGCCATTTTTATGAACCAAAAGCTTCCTTGAAGCTAAATCTTGGATAACCAAATGCAAATGAAACTTCGAGGCTACCATATGGGACGACTAGCTAAAGCGTAGGGTAGTAGCTTGGCATTTTAAGGTAGAAGCCTAGAGTGGTGGAATGTGATTTCAAAGGAAAATATAGGTAGACTATTTTCTTAGGGGCAGTTTAAGACTCATTTTGAAAATAAGTTCTTAACAAAAACCGATACGTGCCTATTGATGGAAAATTTCATTCAGCTAAAGGAAGGGGAGTTAAGTCTGAAAGAGTATTTATCAAGATTTATGGAGTTATCCAAATTTGTAAGTGGATTGGTGGAGACCACTATGAATAAATTGTTTAAATTTGTTATGGGACTGAATTATCCATTAAGGAGAATGTTACTGACTTAGGTGATGTTTAGAGCTACGTTCGAGGCATATGTTGAGACATCTATCTAGTATACAACCGAGGAAATGAAGGTAGTTAAGAAGGAGAATGGGGAAGGTGCTTCTAGTTTTGGAAAGAACAAAAAGAAAAGTTTCTGGCTTAAGAAGAAGAAAGGTGGAAAATTTAAGGAGGCTAAGGTGTCTTCTAGGGGCCAAAAGAAAGGCCATGAGGCTAAAGATTGTCGAGTGAACCCAGCAAAGCCGTAATTCAAAGGAAAGTGCTTCAATTGTCATGAGGATGGACACTTCACAAAGAATTTCCCTAAAGCTAAAGAAGTACAGGGTGGGAAAAATTATGCTTCGGAGGTAGCATCGCTTCAAAGTCAACCCCTTAAAGATCAAAGAAAACCAGCTTTAGAAGATATATTCTCTATTCTAGGAATTTCTAGGTATACACTATTTGATCTGAGAGCAACCTACTCCTTCATTGCTAGAGAGATTGTTGATTACTTAAATCTTCCGTTGTCCTTTACTAATAGTCTGATAGGAGTGTATAACCCTATTAGAGGAGATATGCAACTTTTGCTTATGTGTAAAGACCTAATTTTAGACATTAATGATGTTGATTTCTTTTGTGATGCGTATGTACTATAATTCGAGAGGTATGGTGTCATATTATAGGTGAACCGGCTATCATTTTATGTGGTCGTCTGTAAATGTGATAGGAGAGTTGTTTGCTTGAGAAGTGGCGGAGACGTAACTTAGAGATCCCTTATAGGGCTGGGAATAGGGATTCAACCTTGTTGCATTCGTTATCGTCTGATTTAGAAGGACCATCTTCGATGCCTATCATTCGTGAGTTTCCAGATGTCTTTTAGGAAGTCATGGAACTTCCACCAAATAGAGAAATCTTGTTCAGGGGTAGACCTCGAGAAGGACGCAAGGCTAGTAGCATTTCCATTAGGGCACATGGCTCCTAAGAAAAGGAGAGAGTTGGATAAACAATTTCTTTATTTATTGGAGAATGGGTTTATTCATAGAAGTACGTCTAAGTGGGGTGCGCCAGTATTATTTGCCACTAAATTCGACGTTCATTAATATTGTGTGTGGATTATAGGGAACTCAACAAGATAAATAAAAAATAATAGATACACCTACTTAGGATTGATGACATGCTTGACCATTTGGGGGTGCCCAAATCTTTTCTCATTTAGACCTGGCAAGTGTGTTTCATTAATTGAGGATTTCCAAAGAGAGTTATCCTAAGACATCATTTACGATGCTAGATGGATTATTTAATTGGGAGTTTATGCTCTTTAGTTTGACGAATGGCTCGGCTTTCTTTGTGGATCTTATAAGTAGGGTATTTAGGGGAATCCTCAACAAGATAGTGCTAGTATTTGTATATGAAATTCTTATCTTTTCCAAGGACTTTAAGGAGCATGAGGGTCACTTGAGAAAGGACCTTGGAATTTTGAGGGAAAATCAACTTAAGGATAAGTTTTCAAAATGTTTCTATTAGAAGGAAAAAGTTAAATTTCTTGGACACATCATCTCAGGGGAAAGATTGGCCGTAGACCCCACTATGGTAGAGGACGTTCAAGAGTGTAGGATATACGCAATGTAAAAGAGGTTAGAAGTTTTCTTGGGTTAGCAGGTTACTATAAGAATATTATTAAGGACTTCACAAGGATTGCAACCCCTTTAACTTGGTTAATTAAAAAGAAATGTGAGTTTGTGTGGAGTGAGAATTGTGGTATTGCCTTTGAATGGCTGAAGGAATCTCTCACGAGGGTTCCTATTCTTATTATTCTAGATGTGAAGATGTTCATTGTTTTCACCGATGCATGTGGGACAAATTTAGGAGCGGTACTCATGCAAGAGGGTAGAGTAGTTGCCTACGCAAGTAGACAACTTAAGGTCCATGAAAAGAGGTACCCCGTCCATGACTTAGAATTGGCTGCTATGGTTTATGCACTAAAGATGTATAACACTACCTTTTAGGAGAAAAGTTTGAGCTCTTTACCAACCGTAAGTCTATTAGATATTTGTTTTCTCAATGAGATCTGAACCTTCGACAACAATAATGGATGGAGCATCGAGCATCGTTCGTCTATGCTATTCATGATACGTCTGGGAAAGTTAAAGTCGTTGCCGACGCTTTGAGTCAGAGGCAAGCTACCCTAAGTGCAGTCACCAAGAGGAAGCCGTTAGAGTTCTTTCTAGTTTCAATGTCCAACCACCATTTCAAGCAGCTCAAGGATTCCTTGGAGTTATGGAAGAAAGATATGTTTTCGTAGAAAGAGTTAGGAGCGACGTAGATCTTGATGATGAGTTAAGAACGTTAAGGGAAAGGATTTTTAAGGGAGAACCTTTTTCTCATTTGGATAGATATTCTATTGATAGTAGTGATAGAATGAGAAGGGACAACCGACTCTGTGTCCCTAAGAATGAAGACATTAGAAGAGAAATTCTAGAGGAGTGTCATCGGCCGAGGATTACCATAAACCATGGAGGAGATAAAATACTTAAGGATATGAGAAGAAGGCTTTATTGGAAGGAATGAAAAGGGATATTGCAGAGTTTGTAGTTAGATGCTTCATTTGACAATAGGTTATAATATAGCAAGGTAGGCCTTAAGGGTTGTTGTTGCCCCTAGAGATTCCCACTTGGAAATTGGAACACATTTCAATGGATTTTATTGATGGGCTTCCAGGGAGTCAGAAGGGAAATGAACCCATTTGGGTCATTATGGAACGATTAATGAAGAGTGCCCATTTTGTCCAAATTAAGAAAAGTAGGACCTCCGCTTCGTTGGCCCAATTATATGTTAAAGAAATAGTTGGAATGCATGGAATCCCAACTAGTATATTAGTGACAGAGACCCTTTGTTTGCTAGCGAATTTTGGAGGAGTCTACAAGTAGCTTTAGGGACAATGCTGAGTACAGCCTATCACCCGCAAATCAACGATCGGATAGATAAAGTATATAGAGTTCTAGAAGATCTTCTTAGATCCTATATCATTGATTTCGGAGGAGCTTGGAAGTAGTACTTTACATTGGTGGAGTTTTCTTACAACAATATTAACCAAACGACGATTGGTATGGCCCCTTATGAATCACTGTATGGGAAACCATGCAAATCATCCACTTGTTGGTGGGAAAATACCGACAATATTTTACTCGGACTAGGCTTTATCCGTGAAGAAAATCTATTTGATTCGGCAGAAAATATAGGCTTCCCAAGACTAGCAGAAATCGTATGTGAATAGAAGGAAGAAGGAACTTGAATTCAGTGTTGGAAATTTGGTATTCATGAAAGTTTCCCGTTTTCATATTTTATTTACTAAAAATGGAGTCTGTGTGAAGAAGATATTAATAAAACAAGTTATGCGTTAAAGTTTACACAAAAGGTTTGAAATTTAAATTAATTAAATATAAATCCGGAATATAATTAATTATAGATTAGCATAAAAGAATATTCCAAGAGGATTTGATGTAGTTTGTATATACTCACATGCAAAGGAGACAAGATAATCAACATAAGTAAAGAAATCAAGGTCATTAATTAAGAAATTAATAGAAAACAATGTCGTAAGAGATTTAATTCTCCTTGCTCGATCCCAGAAGGGGGGTCGACTGCCCTTATAGAAGAGAGGTCGGTCTGATAGTTGACCAACCTCCTATAGAAGGGATTGACTGCCCTCTTTGGTGATGGGTGATGAGTATGTGTTTTTGTAGGGAGGTTCATATTGTTTTGCATCAAATAGACGGTCCAGATTAAATAAAACTAATCCAATGATTTGTACACACTTGCAGCTTTAAATATAGCTCCCTAACATCACTCTAAACCCTATTCTGATTCTATGCCTCCATACTGTCCATCCGCCATTGTTAATTCTAGAGAAAGGTTAGGATTCTCAAATATTTTGTCTAATCTCCATTGTGTCTTCTCTAATCTAGTTTTTTTTATTGATATAGATTCTAGAATTTAGTAGTGTATATGTGTGTGTGTGTATATATGAGATTCTAATATTTGATCCTTATATATATATATATATATATATATATATATATATATATTAGAAGGATTGGAGTACGATTTCGAAGGCTGAATTCAGATCTAATTCTACACAAATCCTATTGTTCTTTTTTCTTAAATTGCTATGAGTGAAGACCTTATAAGTTGTTGTTTTCTATCCTTTGTACTATGAATTTGGATTTTTATGCTTGTATGAGATTTGGATTAATGCGAAAACAAAACACTATAAACCCTCCAATTTATAAATTTTGTTTATTGCGGAAACGGTCATTCAAAAGTGATATATTTGGGGTTTGTTATTATTGGAATAATGAAAGTTAGGCTTTGGGCATTGTGAAATTCTTAGTTTTCTACTGATTCGCTTGGTTTTTCAATTTGACTATTTGCATATGTTTGTGTATTAAAACATAAGATTTGATTGTTGCATAACAATAGGTTTAAGCATCTACTTCTAATAGATTTTTTTGAATGTATTATGAACAGTATACTAGGATCTTAAGTTTTTGTATGCAATATAAGATAAAAAGTGAAGCAGCACCAAAAGTAAGGTTTTGCATATATAAATGGTCTATTGCACTTTGTCTATACTTTTATTATTTAGACATTATTACTCAAAGCTTGGTTGCAAGTTTTATTTTGTATGTATTGTCATTTCCCTTTTTGATCACTAAATGAGAATATACATGTTGGAGAATGTTGATTAATAGGGAAATAAACTTGTATGCCTTAAATGTGGTAATTGGGAATGACATTTTAAACGTATTATGTCATTGTTTATATGCGTTAAATTTATGCCTATTTATATATACATGTAACGTCCCGCTTTTTCGATTGCTTTAAGTCAGTGATTAAACTAACTTAAACCGCTCGAAATGATAGATTGTTATTTAGCTTACAGGGTTTAATCAGAATCGAACACATAAATCACAGGAAAAAAACTACATTATCTCACCGTAGAATAATTTTATACAGAATATTAGAGTTATACAATATTTTTAAACAGCGGAAATACATAGATTTTAAAATTTAAAATTACCGAAATAGCTGAGTTAAAAGTGAGTGTGTCTTCACAACCTAATTTAAATGTATTAAGTTTTCCCATTCATATATACATATATATATCATAGTAAAACGTAATATTAATGTGCATTATATGCGTACTGAATACGCTTAAATTAGGAAACATAAATTAAATAACCCCATTGGAATTTGTATATGTGTGATTTAATGGCTTTTAATTATAGTTAATGAAACATAGACACGAGGTAAACCATTACTTGTAGTAGAAGCCTGTTCGGAACCAATCTGCATATAAAACATCAACAAGTAAAACTGGTTAATATGAGAGGAATAGGTGCCATAGACCATTTTAATTATTACACTAAGACATAAGATTAAGCCTAACTTATGGTAAAAGCCTGCTTGGAACCACCCGACAAATCTAGCATCTACCAATGGTCAGTTTAATATGAGATGTCCAGTGTGTGTGTGTGTATATATATATTTGTGTGAAGTAGGTTTTCCTTGAGAAGGTATTAAGTGGGTGACCTTCCTTGTTGGAAATTAAGTGTTTTGGTCTAGGTCCGTTTCTTAGGTTCAATCCTTAGTTCTGGATCAGAGTCATGTGACACCCTATCCTTAGTTCAATCCTTAGTTCTTATATAAGGTACTAAATGGTCCTAACAGACTATGATATATAAGTGGGTGGTTCTCCAGAAGTGTCTGCTTCTTATCTAGAGGCTTAATGAGGATTGACCTATGGACGAGCTACTAACAGTTTCACCGACCATGTAAGGGGAATCGCCTGTCTAAGGAAAGTATTAAGAGACTAGGATTTCACCTGTAATACTAGTTAAATAGTAATATGTGGGTCCGCCGAGGGTGTCTTAAATGATAATAAGAGTCTACCCTAGCCCGATATTATGGGGTAGATTACCATTTCTCGTATTACAAAGGAGAGAGTATATATAATAGCATTGATGAATATAAGATGTGGTATTAAGTGATTATAAATAATCCGCCCTAAAATAAATATAAATTAATGGCCTTAAATGGTCAAATGGTCCACCCCACAGGGTATTAAGTGATGATAGAGTATCCACCCTAAATAAATAGGTAGTAGGCCTTAAATGACTACAGGATAGTTCACCTCATAAATTTATAATTAATATCATATGATTGTGTGTTATATAGCAGTGACATAACATGAAGAATTTACACTGCCAAATACAAGAAATAATTATTCCTAAACTTATTTGAATTTCATTCACCAGAACTTTATGTGTTGACCTTCCTCCTCTTAACATAAAATGGTTAGTAGGTGGGAACGCTAGAGAATGATGATACATGGAGATGGATCCCGACGATGGAGGCTTTTAGTTATTTATGACAGTAGTATTATTAGTTTTGGGATAGTTATTTATGTACTTTTTATTTTTTAAGACTCAATTTATCAGACATTTATGATGGGTTTATTTATGGTACATTTATTTTTGAGATATTATATTTTATCTCTTTCACTGTATGAGACTCTGATTTCATTTAAAATTTCTTTGTTATATCTATTTTAGTATTTTCTTACAGGAACAACTGATCCATTTATAATGGTTCTAAGTTCCGATAGGCCATTCCTTGGTCGGAATTTAGGCCCATTCCGGACGGGTTGTTATAGAGTCTTTTTGGAGAAGTAAATCATCACTTTTAATTTTGTACAAGACCTAAAGGAAAGAGATTTAATTGTTCTATCTGTTAACTAAATTATGGTTATTAAAGGAGAGATAAGTATGGCTGTAATTTAAAAAATTGACGTTACTTTATCATCATATGCTCACGGACTACACCACCCCGCATTTTTAATTAAGTAAAATAAAGTAAAAATTTGAAGAGCATCCAAAACTTAGTCACAGGATTAGCGTCATTGCATCCGTGGCGATTTTCTGGTCAATTTAGACATATGGATTGCAGAAAATAGATTTAAGATGAAAGAGATACCTTTAAATGGAATATTACAACAAATATAAAAAGGAGGTATAAGAAAAATAAAATTGACCACCATTGCTTTTAGTCTTGTTAACAAAAGCCTATGTAGTCCAGTTGGTAAGAGCATGCGACTTTCATGAGAGTGGCACGAGTTCAATTCCCACGGGCACCATATTTTTATTTTAAAGGAACGACTAAAATAATACATGTTCTAAAGGGAAAATATGTATAAACTCACATATAAGGAAAAATAGACATATAAGAAAGTACAAAAATATATGTATACATACATATGTAAATATATGCACGTATATGTGCATGCATATATATATATATATATATATTGAAAATTGGTAACAAATATTAATCAGAAACATTACATGATTTCAGTTAGCATACTAACCGGATTACAAATCAAAAAGCTAAAAAAACTGAAGAACTGCTGAAAAACCAAACAAGAACACTCCATCTTGCCGAGCATCACCACAAACATACCACCAAAAAGCGACTTATGATGAAAGTGATGTCGCAATCTTTACAGAGAACAAAACAGTTCTCAACTTCCTTAACAAAACCAACACACACCAGATCAAAACAAAAACCGTCTCAACTCCATTGCAAAACAAACCCAACTACCAACCAAAGTCAGAGCAAATAGCAAACCACATACAAGGAAAGAGAAGAACTTCGAGGAAACCAGAGGATCGGTTGGAGTAGACTGCGTCTGAAGAAGCTTCAAAACCCGCCGACAATGCCTAAACCAGTCACCCAGTAGCTTGAACCCCAAATCACAAGAAGGCCTTCGATTTCCAAGCAGTCGCAGACGCTCAGAGCAACCAACGGCAAGACAGGAAGTGGGTGGGATTGCAAAAGGAGGCCTGATTTTGAAACGGAAGCGATTTGAGGAGGCTCGAAGGGTTTGAGAGGAAGGGAAGGAGCCGATCTACCCAAAAACGAAGAAATCTAGGTCAAGTATTAGGGAAAGAACGAAGATGGAAAGTGGATTAGCAGAAGAAGAAGACCAGAAGGGGCGGCGGCGAAAAATCGCAGGAGCCCTAGTCTCCATTAATGAAGTAGAAGTCGGCTATATATATAGAAATTCAAAATAAACCTGCAATCAGTGAAAATATGTAATAATTAAATGACGGCATAACGTTGTCTGAATTTTGAAAATGAAATAGAAGCTGTGCAAATATATATGTGTAAATTGGGAATTGGATGTTTTAATACATATAAGGGGTTATATGTAAATATAATATTTAAATGATCCCAGAAATTCAAACGAATGAAGCGGGAAAGTAAAGAGGGAAGTTGGACCCATATGGGCCGACCCAAGTCATTACTGGGTCTACCTATGGGTCGACCCAGGGGGTAGGTGGGTCGACCTACCCCTGATCAGGGAAGGTTCACTCGGTGAATCTAGGCGGTTTTTCAAACCATATTCATTGTTTGCTCAGCACTACATATACAAGATCATATCCACTTTCTTGAACACCTATAAATAGGCTAACAGAGCCTAGCCTAAATCTAATATTTTCTAAGAGGCTGTCTAGACTCTACCATTCTTCCTCCTCTTCAAATCTCTTCAGAAAATAGAATAATTAGTCTTAGGAAAGTCTGATTCAAGATCTGGAGGAAAAGAACGTATGTATACAAATGGGTGTTCAAAATTTTAATCGAAGTGAGGTAAACTCTAGGATCTGGTTAATTTAGATTTCTCTTCTTTCTCCCCTTTTCTTTTAGTTTCGTAATTGTGAATCCATGGTTAATTAAGTTCTAGATTCAGTTAGGAGAGCCATGGAATGTTAGGTCTAGACCAGATTCATGAATTGGAAAGCTATTAGGTGAGTGGATTTAAGTTATACCTTCTGATAACGATATATCTGTTGTTTGGCATTTCAAGTTAATATATATAATTAATATGTTGAAATGATTAATCTGCTGAAATGTTTAACCTATTGAAATCTGCTAAAATGTTTAACCTACTGAAATTTGATGAAATAAATAATCTGTTGAAATGTAAACCTGTTGAAATGTTTATTCTGCTGAAATGTAAACCTACTGAAATGTTTAACCTACTGAAATATTTTGAAATTGGTACTATTGTAATTAAATAAATGATGGAACTTCTATAGTATTGTAATCTTGAAACCTGAACTGAGAACATTTCTGCTGTATAAAGCCTTTTTCCATTAATCATCTGTCCAAGTTGGAATTTACTAGAAATGGTGTAATTATGGAATTTACAATGAACATTAATATTTAAGAATATCATTATGCCCAAAGATTTTAAGTAGAATTACAGTAAAATTTGGAAGAATGAATATGCCTAAATTTACAATAAATAGAAAATTTGTAACCGCACTTAGATATGAGGTTAAATTTAACTTGTGGCAGAAGTCTGCTTGGAACTGCCCGGCAAATCCAGCATCCAAAAGTGGTTAATTTAATGTAGGGGGTCTGGTACATGAACATACATATAATGGTGCTAAGACACGAGGTTAAGTTCAACTTGTGGTGGAAGCCTGCCCGGAACCGCCCGACAAATCCAGCATCCATGAGTAGTCAACTTAATGTGAGGGGCCTGGTGCATTAACATACATGAATATATGTATATAACTGGAAAGAATTAAATGGCATTAATTGTGATTAATGGAAATGAATGATTCCTACAACAATAAAAGAATTGGAATGAACGGGGAATGATAACAACCTATTTTGAATAGATCTGAAGGGGAAAATGAAAGGTAATAGGTAGGCTTGTCCTAGGGACAAGTGGAAATTATAACTTAGGTTATAATAAACGATGGAGAAAATAAGCTAACTTATGTAATGGAATAAGTTATACTTAATTATAAATTAAGTAATTTGTAAACCTGAGAATCTGAATCCTGCTGACAAGAAGAATTTGTTGTCTAAAAACCAAAGAATCTAAAATCTGCTGGTAAGAATAACATGTTAAAGGCTTATTAATGGACATAAATGGGGTAAGTTATATAACTGAAATTAATAAGCAAGAATTACTTGGTAATCTGAATAAGAAGTTAATATGATTTGAAATAACCAAGTTAACTAGAAATCTAATGAAGTAGAGCAAGAGCGTAACTAAACGTTTGGACATAGGGACTAATAAAACGTTAGCCTAAGGCGCTTGGACTAGTCTGTACGTCTGAAAGTGAAGAACCCAACGGGGCAGATCAACCTGGTGTTAGGAGACACGATGGGTGTGCACGTCCATCTGATTATTCTGCCTATTATTCTTGTTATTCTGCAAGCTCCGAAGGACTAGAAGAGGAAGTACACGATTCCTAGGACGTGGAGTGTACTCCTGGTAGTCCTCTGTGCGGTGGCAACATTTAGGTTGTGCTCGCAGAGGTTGGGTCTGCGCGTTACTACCTGGTGAGTATACCTTGATTGCCATGACAGTTGGCATTCCGTAGACTGTAGGGTGGCATAGGTGATTCAATGAATCTGGTGCCTTGTGATTAGGCGGGTTACGACCATCTCATCTATTTGCCTTAGGCGGGTCTAACCATTTGATTGATAGTAATCGTCGGATACTGGTCATCGACAGTCAGCGTGATGCGGAAAGGCGGAGAGCTAAACCAAAAGACTATTGACCCTTTACTATCAAAGCTTTGGATGTGGGACACGCCGGTTTGAATGTATATTGTTTGTTAGTGGCACGTCACTATCTCTCATATCTGTTTGTCTTTAACTAGATGAGGGAGGGGTTGGGTGGGACAATAACCACCATGAAAATGTAGACCATAGCATCTGTGTATACAGATATCTATAATAGCTCCCGACCGAGTTCCGTGTATCTGATATAGACCTGCTACAGAATTTGGTGCACAGTAGATAATACGTATGGATACATGTATACCATTTTCGGATGATGTATCGTCGAGGTTGAGGCATCGAGTACGATTGACGATACATATGTGAGAAAATCTAGATACATGCATGTCTTCTTTGGGTCGTGTATTGTCACTACGCCATAGATTGCATACTGCAAAACCAGAGAAGTGATGCAGAAAGTGCGAGAAAGTATTGTTGTAGGAAAAAAATGATCTATGACAACACTTTCTTGGTGTTGCATTTTGCCGCGTTGCCTTAGAATCAAGGGCAACACCTTTGCAACCCTATGGCGCAGATGTTTACCCAAGTACCACTATAACAAAAAAAAATACCCTTTCACAACTGCCAAAAACAGTTGTAATATGTCTACTACAACTGGCATGCACCACTAGTTATATCCGCAATCGAAATAAAGTCAACCTTTGTTACAACTGTTTCTAGTAGTTGTTAATTATTTTTTTACAACTGATAAAAGTAATTATACCTCAACTGTTGTTAATCAAAATAATCATAATATTATAATTATAATAGCAATTTCACTAACAACAAACATAACTACTCACATTAAGGAAAAAAAATTCAAGTTTACACCATTTGAGAATTAGTAACCTCATTACAGAAAATAGCTGAATCCAATACATATGTCAATAAAAGTACATATGCTTATTAAATGAGAAGTTTTCTACATGATCTCATGACTACTATACTTTCAGTTATTACACAACAGCACAATATAATAATCATAATAAATTTTAATAAATAAACACGATCTAATACTACTATAAGACCATCAAGATTCTGGCAACTACTTCCCATATGCATATAAAGTAATAAAAAGTTGGACTCGAACATAAGATAAGAAATTGCAGTTATCAAGAGGGACAAATGCACACAATATAAGAGTTGATATTGCTGGATGAAAATGCTGAACTCCATGTTGAGAAAAACTTGTTTGCTGAAAAGACTGTCAATTGTCAGCAAGATGAAAAGGAGCAATGACACATAATAATTTATTTTGCACTCCAATGCCATAGCCAAAGTATAATCCACTACCACCTTATGAGCCTTACTCGAATTGTAACACCCCGTAATTCTGTTAACACTGAAGTTCACAAATTAAAGAATAACTAATCTCAGATGTGAGAATTAAGGGAAACGGTTGCGCCATTGTGTTCATCTCGGAATTCTGGTTGAGATAGTGTAACACCCTACATCCGTTAGTGTCACTCACAAAGGGAATGTACTAAGTTCTGTGGAGCATTTAGGGAAAAAGATGCAGATAAATTACAAGACAGACAGAAATTAAACAACGGAAAATAAAACTTTTCTTTATTGATAAAATAATTTGTACAATGGTTTCTTTACAATATCAGAGTATCATCTGTCTTACAAAATAAAGAAGCATAAAAATACATTTATATTCCCCAATTTTGGCAAGAGCCAGCCATAGCATCCGAAAAGAGAATCCAAGCAAAACTTCGACAAATCTTCAAGCTGGGAAAGAGTGACAGTCCAACTTAACCTGAGCTATACTATTCCCTCCTTTACTACCTAGGGGGGGGGAACGGAAGAAAAGAAGACGAAAGAAAAAACAGAGTCAGACATAAAGCCTGAGTAAGTTCAGTAACTTCTAGCATGTGAACATGGAAAAACAAAATGACATGAATTAACTGAATACAAGATTACACCATGATGATAGGATCAAGCAAGATTAGACAAGGTAGTCACAAGATATGCTAAGATAAGATAAACAGGATACACTCTAATACTTTCACCGCTTCGCTATTTCCTTGTTATACTGGTTTCTATATCTCTGCACCGCCTATCTAGCGTCCCAACTAGTAACGATAACGTGATCCCAATCCCTGTATTTTCCATTGCCTTCCGGCATACATTCATTATTTATTACCTAGATCAAATCTAGGGTTTTCTATCAAGTGCTTTCTAGATTTAACTAGAGTTTACGCTATCTGCTGAACGCTTCTTGGATTCAGGATTTATGCCACCTAGTCCAACTAGGGATTATGCTACCTGTCGAACGATGCCCCCAAGTCCAGGACACACTACTTAGAGTGGTATATGTTCCTATACTTCCCCACGAATGTATCGCGAATCGTTATCACTTGTCTAGATGCACATATCCTGTAATATGCGGTCCGAGTCCTGTGACAGGGCAAATCAAGGAATACAGAACTCGGTTGGGAGCTTTCAGATATCTGTCGATGCAGATGCTAAGGTCTGTTTTTATTCCAGTGGCTATGGTCCCACTTGACCCCTCCCTCAACTAATGAAAGGCACACCTTGTAAAACGAGAACTATACGCCGGCCCCCGGTGCCCCTCTATCCTATGGCCATCCTCACCCATAACTAGATAGCAAGTATATGGTCTTTTGGAGTTCTCTGCCTTTCCGCTTCACGTATCTCGATTGACTCAAGATGGATGGTAGACGACGAGTTGCTATCACAGGGCTACTGTTTTCTCGCCGAATCACGCTGGTCCATCCTGGTCTTTAGGTTGCCATGTATTGCAACCAAGGCATACCCCTGGTTCTTCTACGCAGACCTTAACCTCTGTGAGCCCAGGAGGATCATCTGCAGCCTCACAGAGGGATACCAAGAGTACCCTCATGTCCCCTCGAAGCCTCGGGCTTCGTAACCCAATTCGTTGGAGCCTTCTTTCTACTCAGACGGACATTCGCTCCTTCCCGTGTTATATTAAGAATTACTACTTAGTTTTACTAACTAAGATATACCACTTAGTTTCCAGAATCGTTGTTTTCTTAACTAAGGTTTACTACTTAGTTCCCTTTCCCGTCAATTTGGATTGGTTAAGTGTCATTAGTCAATTCAAGCCAACTTAACCCTGTTTATTCATCCTGTTATACTGCTTAAGTGTTATCAGTAATTCATGTTGACTTAACCCCACCACAAACCAAGTTATATTGGTTAAGTATTTCTTATTACTTAACCCTACCCATTCACCCTGTATTGGTTAAGTGTTCCTTTTTAACTTAACCTTGCCCGTCTGTCTTAACTAACATGTTATTAATGGTTAAGTATTATCCCTTCATGTTTAGACTTAACCCAATTCTTTTATCACAATCCGATGGTTAAGTGTTCAAGCTTACTTAAACCCTACGGTCTAGCCCAGCTAACATATCAAATTGGCTAAGTGTATTTACTTAACCCCAACCTCTAGTCTAGTTAACATGTTAATTTGGCTAAGTGTATCAACTTAACTTAACCCCACCTTCTAGTCTAGTTAACATGTTAGTTTGGCTAAGTGTTTTCTTAGTTACTTAACCCCTACAAATATGGTCTTGTTACCATAAGTTTGGTTAAGTGTCCCTATGGACTTAGCCCTCCCATCCTAGCTTAACTGCGTTAAATTGGTTAAGTGTTCCTATGGACTTAACCCTCCCATTCTAGCTTAACTGTATGGCCCTAACCCCACCCACCAGTCTGGTTATCATGTTGAATTGGTTAAGTGTCTTAGTGAACTTAACCCTACCATTCTTGTTCTAGCTTTAATTAAATAGATTAAAGCCACAACCACTCACATTAGACAGATATTGTTGCGATTACTGGATGTGCCGGTTGGTTCCGAGCAGATTTACATCGCAACTCAGTCTAACCTCGGGTTAGGCCTATTCATGTTTTCTAGTTCAAAGGGTTTTGATTAGTTTTCAAATCAAGTTTTGAAAGTAACCATCCCGTCCGTCGGATTTGTTAGGGATAGCCAGGGAGAGCAGGAAACTTGTATTTTCCAAACCCAAGCCTAGACACTATCCTCTCTGTCACCCTAAAACTTTCTGGTGTACCATTAAAAGAGATGTCGTTAATAAACCTTTAATTTGTCTAAATTTGCATTTCCTCATTTAGGACAAATTCTATAAGTAAATTATTCCAAATTTACTTATTTCCTAATTACCCTTTTAATGTAAACTGTCAACATTTATTCTTATGGCCCATTTTCCCCTCTATATCATATTTATGCCTTTTGGTATGTAAACTATACCAATTAAGTGTCACTAACCATGATTTTGCTAAACCTGACAATTACTCCCAATTATGGCCAATTTCAAATTTATGCCAATATACTTATCGGCTAATCCAATTCTGATTTAACACTCTAATTACAAGTCATGTCAAACTAGACTTATTATTCTAGTTCATAATTCATGTAAATGCTAGATTTACAAGTCAATACTAGATTCAAATTACACGTCCTATAATTCATGTCAAATTTATCCAATTTGTATTTCTATGAACATGCCATAATACATGTTCCCAATTTATGCCAATTTCCAAGTTAAACTACGTTTTTTAGTAAATTTCATATCTTGCCCAAACCGCATTCCCACCGTTCGTATAATCGTGATTCAGTCTAGATTATAAATAAAGATAGGTTCGTAGAAAAAAGGGAATGAACCAAAGACGCTATGCAAAAGATAGACATACTAACTGGCATAAAAAGGGTTGAATAACGACGTCGGTTCAAGAACTTGGGTATACCTAACTTAATAGGTAAATTCCCAAGGTCTAAAACCAAGAATAGACAGAATAAAGACGTAGGTTCAAGAACATGGGTAGACCTAACTTAATAGGTAAATTCCCAAGGTCTAAAACCAAAGAAAACAAAGAACAGATAGAATAGATAATCTGGTTTAGACCCAATTTCACAGTCACAAAACTTAAACACTTTCCTAGTCATGAACCATAGGTGCTTAATCACAGTTGTCATAGGCAATATTCATAGTCATAGGCAATGTTCATAGTCATAGGCAATGTTCATAGTCATAGGCAATGTCCATAGTCATAGGCATATGGTTTTAAGGTCCATAGTTTCATAGTCACAGTCTTATTCGTCCATGAATCACAACAGTTCTTAATTAGGTCCAAGAGTATAGGCACTGATTCGAATAAAGAGAGAGAGATTTGGCAAATTCTTTTATTCCTTTAATTTCATGTCACGAAAAGAGAAAAACGTTCAAATCTAGAAATAACTGACTTACAGAGATTAGATTAGAATAGAAAGATGGCGTTGCTATGATTTATAGAAAAACAGTCGTTGCAGTCGTTCGAATCTTCACTTGAATTCTAGCTTGAATCTCCTTTTTGAAAGTCTTTGAGCAGCACCTCCTCGTCTTGATTTATTTTATATATTTTATTTTATTTATTATTTAATTAAGAGGAGGAGAGGAAGCCATGTTCACTAAGAATCTTTGCAGCATAAGGGTAGAGAAGAATTGTGAATAGATAAGGAGTCTAGGGCTGTTTATATAGTGTAGAAGTCAACGAATCTGGTCAGGATGGCGTCCGAATACAGAAGAACGAACCAGGTGCAAAAAGCAGGAAAAAGCAGGGGGGGTCGACCCCTAGGTCGACTACCCAGTCGACTTGGGTGACCCAGGTCGACTACCCAGTCGACCTGGGTGACCCAGGTCGACTACCCAGTCGACCTGGGTGCCCCAGGTCGACTACCCAGTCGACCTGGGTGCCTTGGGCGGGAAAATTCCCGCCCAGCCCAATCTGGGTCCGATTTGAATTTTGAACTTGACCTGTTTTGAAATTTGAACTTCGCTGAATCTTCCGGAGACCATATCTTCCTCATACGGACTCCGATTTACGCAAACTCGGACTCGTTTTCATGCAAAATTCCGAGACGAACGCAATGGCGTATCCCGTTTCCCTTGATTTTGATTTTAACTTTTAATTCTGCCCTGATTTGTGAATCCTAGTGTTACAGAATTACGGGGTGTTACATTCTCCCCCACTTAAAAGGATTTCGACCCCGAAATCTTCAAGTTAGGAAGAATGTGTCCTACCATCCAATCACCCATCTACTCAACCATTCACTCACAAGCATCCATTTTCCTTAAAATATTTCTAATGCTTTCATGTTCATATGCATAGTGTGTGTATATGTCTTTATCTACTGTAAAATCAGGCGGTCTACTGATTCAGTCGACCTCCTTAATGCGAGTCATGTCAGTGCCATGCGTCCAACCATGTATGCAAGCATCCCTAGTTATGTAAATACTATATGCGTGCACGGCCATTCATCCATATGCAACAACCATATGATAACATATCAAGTTCAATTTACAAACAAATACATATCTGTAAATGCAATATGAAAGCGTCTGAACTGATCTAGTGCCTAATACGTATGCATATGCATTCACAAGCAACCATTAGCAACCACTTGCAACCATCAACCATAACATGTTTCAAATACATGTTTACATCCATTGGCTTCTACCTAAGGATCGAAGATACGACCTAGGTCATATACTTTGGATAGAGAGAAACAATTATGCGTAAAGCTCCTAAAACAAAGAAATCAAGGATGCACCCTCAAGGAAAAGGGTATGATGCTAGTATCTAGCCTTCTTGAGCTTTACTCCACTGTATCTTAACTAATTTAACTTCACGATTGTGAAGTTCCGGATCTCCATTTCCAAAATAAACAGATGTCAATCACGGTACCAGGTATACGTACTAAGATGATTAGAGGTTTCCCTCTTATCCGCCATGCCATAACTATAAGAGTCGAAAGGTCACTACGTGCTCTTTGGAGTGCCTGCCACAACTATTCATCTCTCCCGCAAACCATCCAAACCGAACTCGACATTCCTCAAGTACAAGCCCCAAAGGCCTAAACCAATATCAGACAAGCACCCAAGGAATATCTCCCCCGAATTTAGACGATCTACTTGAGATGATATAAGCAAACTCGATAGCTATTCTCAAATCCCTACTAACCAAAAATAAACTGGTCGGACCACCAATTGGATTTGAGACTCTAGTGGGATCTTTCTACTATACAAGTACTATGGTGCAGAGACCCAACTACGGAAGTGGATATGAACAAATGCGAAGCGCTAAAACCTAAGGAAATAGTACGAACAGAAAACTAGGCTCTTCCAACCGGACTACCTTTCAACTAGGTACGCTTGGTGGTGAAAGCATGTACTTGTCCTTCTGAAAATCTCGTCCTCATTCTTGCCCTTGTCCTTAAGTATACGCCCTATCATACCCTAGTAAAGATACTTCCTCTTGTCTTAGGTTTTATAATTTCTTCCTCCTTCGGGTGCTAAATCTACATCCATGAATTCCTCATCCTAGGGTTATGCTCCTTAGCCAAACTCCTCATCCCCTTCCATGTGTGGTCATGTTGACAAATCTCTCGAAAACTGCTTCCATCGTCCGGAAAACCCTATAAGCTTCGAAAGAAAACTGCCCATAGATGAAACAACTACGGTTACGGATGGAAGCCGGGCACTACTTTGCCCTTCGATGAGGTTACCTCCCAGAAAGCCAGGAGCCCCAGAGACTCAAGAAAGAAGGAGACAAGAATTTAAACAGAGGAAGAGAAGATAGCGCGTATGGCTTTGGGGAATATGTCTTTAAAACAAATCTTTTCTCTTGAAAATGCTTCTTTAAAAACCGTTTTGAAAATAATTTTTCAAATCCTTTATCTAATCTGGTAACCTTCAGCTCTGATACCACGTGTAACACCCCACATCCGTTAGTGTCACTCACAAAGGGAATGCACTAAGTTCTGTGGAGCATTTAGGGAAAAAGATGCAGATAAATTACAAGACAGACAGAAATTAAACAGCGGAAAATAAATCTTTGCTTTATTGATAAAATATTTTGTACAATGGTTTCTTTACAATATCAGAGTATCATCTGTCTTGAAAAAAAAAGAAGCATAAACATACATTTATATTCCCCAATTTGTGCAAGAGCCAACCATAGCATCCGAAAAGAGAATCCAAGCAAAACTTCGACAAATCTTCAAGCTGGGAAAGAGTGACAGTCCAACTTAACCTGAGCTATACTATTCCCTCCTTTACTACCCGGGGGGGGGGGGGATGGAAGAAAAGAAGACGAAAGAAAAACAGAGTCAGACATAAAGCCTGAGTAAGTTCAGCAACTTCTAGCATGTGAACATGGAAAAACAAAACGACATGAATTAACAGAATACAAGATTACACCATGACGATAGGGTCAAACAAAATTAGACAAGGTAGTCACAAGATATGCTAAGATAAGATAAACTGGATACGCTCTAATACTTTCGCCGCTTCGCTATTTCCTTGTTATACTGGTTTCTATATCTCTGCACCGCCTATCTAGTGTCCCAACTAGTAACGATAACGTGATCCCAATCCCTGTATTTTCATTGCCATCCATCATACATTCATTATTTATTACCTAGTTCAAATCTAGGGTTTTCTATCAAGTGCTTTCTAGATTTAACTAGAGTTTACGCTATCTGCTGAACGCTTCTTGGATTCAGGATTTATGCCACCTAGTCCAACTAGGGATTATGCTACCTGTTGAACGATGCCCCCAAGTCTAGGACACACTACCTAGAGTGGTATATGTTCCTATACTTCCCCACGCATGTATCGCGAATCGTTATCGCTTGTCTAGATGCACATGTCCTGTAATGTGCGGTCTGAGTCCTGTGACAGGGCAAATTAAGGAATACAGAACTCGGTCGGGAGCTTTCAGATATCTGCCGATGCAGATGCTAAGGTCTTGTAACAACCCGAATTTTAACAACATGTGAAAACAAGAAATCAAGGTATAACTAAAAATGAAATAAAATATATAAAAATATGTTTAGATAGGTAAATAATGGTGATGCATAAGAAGAATTAATTAATATTTGGAAGAGAAGAAAAATTAGTTCGGTAACGGTGTGTGTAACGGAAAAGATAGTAAAATAAGGAAATTAATTTAAGAATCAGGAATTAGGTAAAATGGACTTCACCATTGCGTTCCTCTCGAAAAAATACGCGAAATAGAGTCTGAGTTTTCGAAAATCGGAGTCCGTATGACCAAGATATGGCCAAAACAAGTTTCAGCAGACTTTCTGGCAGACAGAACCGAGTCGACCCTAGAGTCGACCCTAGAGTCGACCCTAGAGTCGACCTCCCAAGGCCAGGTCGACCCTAGAGTCGACCCCCCCTGTACAGGTCGACCTAGTCGGTCTGGTTTGGCCCAGAACCCATTTTTGAAGCCCGGTATGTGTTTTGATGGTCCGGATTGACTCTGGGGTTGATCTAATGGCCTAAATGAGTTGCCTACAACTATTTAAAGACCCTAAGACCTAGCCTAAATCATACTATTTCATTTTAGCACTCTTGCAGCCGCCATTAAACCTAGAACTCTAAATTAAAAATACAAAGAACAAAAATTAAAGAAGACGAAGGATGATTCTTGAAGGCTACAACTAGAAGCTACAACAACTACGACGCTTTAGACAACGGATTTGGGGCTATTTGATTTAAAGTTTTGATTTGGATTGCTTGCTTCATATTGTAAGTTCTGTGTCACTTTTCAGGCAAAAACGCTAAAATAACATGGACATGCTATGAATTGAAACTGGATTTAAGAACTATTATTAATCCATGTTTAGATTGTTTAACTTTGAATCAAAATTTGGGAATATTGCTATGTTTATGTTGCAAGTTAAACTTATCATGATGTTGATGTTGTTATGAATCACTTGGGCTTAAATTTATTGCAAGTTGAACAAATACATGTCCATGGAATCATTATGTTCATTGAAATCCTCATGTTGATTAAACCATGCCTATGATGCTAATTAAACCATGTCTATGATATTAATGAAACTATGCCTGTGATGTAAATATACCTATCATGCTAATGAAAAATTGGGAATTGCTAGGTCATGATGAAAAGTTGGAATCATTATGTTTATAATGCTAGATGAGAATCATTATGTTAAAAATACTAAATTGGAATCCACTATGCCTATTAGAATTACCATGCCTTTAATGTTTCATGTTTGTAATAAATTATTATTATGCCCGCAATGATTATTATGCCTATGATGTAAATTTGAATTCATCATGTTGAACTAAGTTGGAACCATTACTATGCCAAGTTATCATCATGCTAGTATTGAAACCATGTGATATGTTATAGCCTGTTTATTATGCAAGTGATGGTGGAATTGTCACATATGCCTATCACATGTTTTGTGTTATTCCCCCTTATCTCTTGAATTGTTTATGCTTGTGAACGAAGTACGTTTATATGCGTTGGGGATACGATTGGGTAGAATAGGAAAAACTTGAATTGGTTATAATCATAAACCATGGCATAAGTAGAACATGAAATATGGCACGAAAAACTTGACTTGAATATTCTATGACTTGACTTGAAACATGCCTTAGTTGGGTACGAAATTGACATATGAACATGCTATGAAAATAGCACGAATCTGATAAGAACATGGGCATGACTTTAGAAAACAAGAAAGTGGCCAACTCGAGGTTGGGTTGAGTTTGTAGTGTAAATCTTCCCGGAACCGCCCGGCAAATCCAGTTGCTAAAAACAATAGGATCCAATGTGGGTAGTTGGTCACATCGCACTTGAAACCCGAGGTTGGGTTGAGTTCGTAGCGTAAACCTGCCCAGAACCGCCTGCCAAATCCAGTGGCTACGAACAATAAGATCCAATGTGAGTGGTTCGGTGCATTAAAGAACCAATTAATGTCAATTAGGGTTAAGTCATGAACATGAAAAGACAACTTAACCAACTTAGGGCTAAGTCATGGACTTGAAACGACAACACTTAGCCAACTTGACATGACACGTAAACGGGTTAAGTCACGAATTTAAATGACATACTTAACCATCTTGACATGACTAGACTGGAAAAGGATTAAGTCACGAATTACATGACTTAATCGGTTAGGCGGGTTAGGTCACGAATTACATGACCTAATCTGTTAGGCGAAACCCTAGACACGACCCCTTTCAGCAGTAACCCTCTAGATGTATCAAGGTACCCTGGGGCTAGGCCGGGTGGGGCACGATTACTGGGCTGATTGTAAGAGGTGAACGACGGCAGTGGGGTACGCCAGTGTAGGTTCGGTGGGCTACGGTCGTGCACGTATTCCGGGGCAGACTCTGGGTATCCGTAGATTTATCTGTGCATCTTGAATCGTGTCAGGGGTTGACACCCTAGGGCTGATACACCCGAAGGTGGACCCAGCACAGGTGACTACATTCGTGATTAGCCGTATGACACCGGCACTTGACGAGCTAGAACTTGTAGGGAGCCGATCGACTAGATAATCGCTCCGTAGGACCCCGTACTTGGGTCAGACCCCGTTTCAGGGTCATTTCATGATATTGGGCCGTGGGATTTATTTCGTGATTAACTTGTGACATCGGCTTAGTATACTAGTACAGTCGATGCAACGAATCTCGAACATGTGATGCTTTACTTGACTTGTCTTGACTTATCCTGATCGCCTTAGTCTATCTTGTTCACCTTGACACCATTCTTAAGTTTAATTCCAGTTCATACATGACAGGTTGTTTTAACCGTTTTTACACTGAAAGTCACTAGGACTTACTCAGTCTTTATGACTGACCCTTTTCCTTTCGCCTCTTTTTCTTTCGTTTCCCCCCCCCCCAGGTTCTCAGGGAGGAAACACTAGCTCTTAGCTTGGATATCACTTGCTTTGGCTCAGCATGTACGGTTTGCTATGGCTGCTTCTTTTTACTGCACTTGGGGAATAAGCTGTTTTTCTGTTTTAAGTTATTGCTTCTTTGGCTATTATTACAAGACAGTTGTAATGAAGTTGTTATTTGAAATGTTTGTAAGAGACATGGTTTACTTCGGAATAAAATGAAGTTCTGTTTTGCTCAAAAATTCTTCCGCTGTTTACTTAATTATTTATTTATGTTCTGTCTTGTGATAATTCTGTGATGTTATCTCGATAATACCCCTCCAAAACTAGTGCATTCCCTTTGTGAGTGACCCTAGAGGAGGTGGGATGTTACACTTGGTATCAGAGCAGAAGGTTACCAAGACTGGGCAAAAGTTTTGAAAACCTTTTGAATTTTTTTTTCAAAACCATTTACAAAGAAGCAAATTTTCAAGAAAATTTTGTTTTGATTAGAAGGCATATTCCCCAAAGCCATTAGCACTATCTTTGTTTCCTCGTTTGAATCTTTTCCTTTTTCGTTTTCAGCTTATCATGGGCGACGACCTTAATCTTCCCGAGGGGGTCAATATACCCACTTGGTTCCGTCGTTTCCTCGAGGCTCGGGCTAATGTGGCAGGCCCAGCCAATCCTCCTCCTCAACCTCCGCGAGAAACCGCTTTTTCAAAGATATGCAAGGACTTTAAGGCCATGGGCGGAAAAAATTTCCTAGGAACTGAGACTTTTGTTGAGGCACTGAATTGGTTGAAGGAAACCGAAGACTTGTTTGTTATCTTTGAGGTAGAGGACAATAGGAAAGTACAGTTGGCGGCGTGGCTCATGAAAGAGGAAGCTTCTTATTGGTGGGAAGTCACCAACGCTACTAGGCCCATTGAGACCTGGGCGGACTTTAGAGGGAGATTTGGGCTTAAGTTCTTGTCATCGGCAGAGGAGAGTCTCCAAATGGAACGGTTTCTGGCCCTTAAACAAGGAAATATGACAGTTAAAGAATAAGTGAACCGTTTCAATCAGCTTGCTCGCTTCGGATTGGAGTTAGTCAACACTCCTCAGAAAAAGGCGCTACGTTTTGCACGAGGCTTGAACGAGCCACTACATGGTTTGGCCATGACTCATGTGCCCATGGGGGCGACCTTTGAAAGCTTGGTGGATATGGCCCTTCTGTATGAGGAAGATAAGAAGGGCAAGAAAGAGGTCAAGCCCAACGATTCTCAGAATAAGAAGGTAGACTCCGAGAAAGGAGGCAAGAACGACAACTCACGTGATAAAAGGAAATGCAATTTCTGTGGTACGGAAGGGCACATAGCCAAGGATTGTAAAAAGAGGAAGAGAAAGCAAGGTGAATGTTTTCATTGTGGGGAGACTGGACACATCAGCAAGGACTGCCCTAAGAAGCAGACCGGACCTTCCGGGGGTACATCTTTAACTTCTTTTTCTAGATGCTTTGTTTTATCTTGTTATCTCCTCGATCCTATCTTGAGAACCATAGGTAGAATCTTTTTGGATGTAAACATGTAATTGAAACATGTTATGATTGCAAAATGGTTGCAAGTGGTCGCAAGTGGTTGCTCGTGGATGCATGAATACACATTAGGCACTAGATCGGCTCAGTCACAGTTTCATACTTGCATATGCATGAGTGATTATTTTGGAAACTTGGTTGTGCTATCATTTGGTTGTTGCATATGATTGAATGTTTGTGCACTCATGTAGAAATCATGAATTATAATAGGAAAAATTTGCATACATGTTGGACTCATGGCACTAAACATATTTTGCATCTAGAAGATCAATCAGGCCTGATCATTTACATTAGATAAGGAACATATACACACACTTCTTGCATATGTTCATACAACATTAGAAATCTTTTAAGGACAATGATTGCTAATGGATGATGTTTTGAGTAGATGGATGATGGATGGTAGGACACATTCTTCTTAACTTGAAGATTTCGGGGACGAAATCCTTTAAGGAGGGGAGAATGTAACAACCCGAATTTTAACAACATGTGAAAACAAGAAATCAAGGTATAATTAAAAATGAAATAAAATATATAAAAATATGTTTAGATAGGTAAATAATGGTGATGCATAAGAAGAATTAATTAATATTTGGAAGAGAAGAAAAATTAGTTCGGTAACGGTGTGTGTAACGGAAAAGATAGTAAAATAAGGATAATTAATTTAAGAATCAGGAATTAGGTAAAATGGACTTCACCATTGCGTTCCTCTCGAAAAAATACGCGAAATAGAGTCCGAGTTTTCGAAAATCGGAGTCCGTATGACCAAGATATGGCCAAAACAAGTTTCAGCAGACTTTCTGGCAGACAGAACCGAGTCGACCCTAGAGTCGACCCTAGAGTCGACCTCCCAAGGCCAGGTCAACCCTAGAGTCGACCCTAGAGTTGACCCCCCTGTACAGGTCGACCTGGTCGGTCTGGTTTGGCCCAGAACCCATTTTTGAAGCCCGGTATGTGTTTTGATGGTCCGGATTGACTCTGGGGTTGATCTAATGGCCTAAATGAGTTGCCTACAACTATTTAAAGACCCTAAGACCTAGCCTAAATCATACTATTTCATTTTAGCACTCATGCAGCCGCCATTAAACGTAGAACTCTAAATTAAAAATACAAAGAACAAAAATTAAAGAAGACGAAGGATGATTCTTGAAGGCTACAACTAGAAGCTACAACAACTATGACGCTTTAGACAACGGATTTGGGGCTATTTGATTTAAAGTTTTGATTTGGATTGCTTGCTTCATATTGTAAGTTCATTGTCACTTTTTAGGCAAAAACGCTAAAATAACATGGACATGCTATGAATTGAAACCGGATTTAAGAACTATTATTAATCCATGTTTAGATTGTTTAACTTTGAATCAAAATTTGGGAATATTGCTATGTTAATGTTGCAAGTTAAAATTATCGTGATGTTGATGTTGTTATGAATCACTTGGGCTTAATTTTTTTGCAAGTTTAACAAATACATGTCCATGGAATCATTATGTTCATTGAAATCCTCATGTTGATTAAACCATGCCTATGATGCTAATTAAACCATGTCTATGATATTAATGAAACTATGCCTGTGATGTTAATATACCTATCATGCTAATGACAAATTGGGAATTGCTAGGTCATGATGAAAAGTTGGAATCATTATGTTTGTAATGCTAGATGAGAATCATTATGTTAAAAATACTAAATTGGAATCCACTATGCCTATTAGAATTACCATGCCTTTAATGTTTCATGTTTGTAATAAAATTATTATTATGCCCACAATGATTATTATGCCTATGATGTAAAGTTGAATTCATCATGTTGAACTAAGTTGGAACCATTACTATGCCAAGTTATCATCATGCTAGTATTGAAACCATGTGATATGTTATAGCCTGTTTATTATGCAAGTGATGGTGGAATTGTCACATATGCCTATCACATGTTTGGTGTTATTCCCCTTTATCTCTTGAATTGTTTATGCTTGTGAACGAAGTACGTTTATATGCGTTGGGGATACGATTGGGTAGAATAGGCAAAACTTGAATTGGTTATAATCATAAACCATGGCATAAGTAGAACATGAAATATGGCACGAAAAACTTGACTTGAATATTCTATGACTTGACTTGAAACATGCCTTAGTTGGGCACGAAATTGACATATGAACATGCTATGAAAATAGCACGAATCTGATAAGAACATGGGCATGACTTTATAAAACAAGAAAGTGGCCAACTCGAGGTTGGGTTGAGTTTGTAGTGTAAATCTGCCCGGAACCGCCCGGCAAATCCAGTTGCTACAAACAATAGGATCCAATGAGGGTAGTTGGTCACATCGCGCTTGAAACCCGAGGTTGGGTTGAGTTCGTAGCGTAAACCTGCCCGGAACCGCCCGGCAAATCCAGTGGCTACGAACAATAAGACCCAATGTGAGTGGTTCGGTGCATTAAAGAACCAATTAATGTCAATTAGGGTTAAGTCATGAACATGAAAAGACAACTTAACCAACTTAGGGCTAAGTCATGGACTTGAAACGACAACACTTAGCCAACTTGACATGACACATAAGCGGGTTAAGTCACGAATTTAAATGACATACTTAACCATCTTGACATGACTAGACTGGAAAAGGATTAAGTCACGAATTACATGACTTAATCGGTTAGGCGGGTTAGGTCACGAATTACATGACCTAATCTGTTAGGAGAAACCCTAGACACGACCCCTTTCAGCAGTAACCCTCTAGATGTATCAAGGTACCCTGGGGCTAGGCCGGGTGGGGCACGATTGCTGGGCTGATTGTAAGAGGTGAACGACGGCAGTGGGGTACGCCAGTGTAGGTTCGGTGGGCTACGGTCGTGCACGTATTCCGGGGCAGACACTGGGTATCCGTAGATTTATCTGTGCATCTTGAATCGTGTCAGGGGTTGACACCCTAGGGCTGATACACCCGAAGGTGGACCCAGCACAGGTGACTACATTCGTGATTAGCCGTATGACATGGGCACTAGACGAGCTAGAACTTGTAGGGAGCCGATCGACTAGATAATCGCTCCGTAGGACCCCGTACTTGGGTCAGACCCCGTTTTAGGGTCATTTCATGATATTGGGCCGTGGGATTTATTTCGTGATTAACTTGTGATGTAACACCCCAAGTCCATTATTGTCACTCACAAGGGGAATGCATTAACTTCCATGAAGGTTATAAGTGAATATAGAACAGTAAAATTACAACAAGACAGATATAAGATAGTACTTGGAAATTAAAAACTTTATTTTATTGCAGCAGAAGTCAAAACATGTTTGATTACATCTTAATACCATAAATTAGAGTCAAGTACAATATCCATCTTGATAAAACAAATACATAATCCCATTACACAAATAGCCATTATAAAAAAGATAACAAGCTGGACTTTACTTCAGCAGTCCTAGCTTTCCGAAAGAGATACGCAATCCAATCTGACTCCACTTGAGCTGGGTCCAACCTGAGGATCTGGAGGGAGAAAAATATGGAAAAGAGGGGGGGTCAGACATAAAGTCTGGCGAGTATGATAATTCTACAATACTATTATCAAAATAACTAGACTAAGGCATAAACTGGAAAACAAGGAAATGTCTATGAAAGAGAAGATAAAGGACATAGACAATCGCTAAAGGCAACTTTTTAGGCGCTCCTTAATTACTAAAGGATAATTATTACACTGCACCACACTGGTCTGCTAACACTGATATTATTGGCGCTTGCTAATCAATATAGGATAATTATTATGTTCTACTGTACTGTACCGTTCTGTACTGTACTAACACTAACTGCACCCATACTAGTCGCTCTAGAAACTTGATCCCTCTTGGTTAAATAGAATGATGATAGCTTCGTGTACTACTAGATGTACCCGCTATCCTCCTCGTTTAACAGTATATCTCTAGCTGCTACCATAGGTAACCAACGTGTACCTATCCCCTCTAGATGTACCCCCTTAAATGGTAATTCCATGTACTCCTAGTTGACGTCATAGGTGCCGCCTGCTCCTATCTCCACTAGGTGTACTCCCTTAGTAATTAAATGATAGTGGTAGCTCTATATACCCCTAGCTGACTACATAGGGCCGCCTGCTCCTATCTCCACTAGGTGTGTCCACTACCCTGCCTCATTCGATCGGCTCCCTAACTCGTAGATACCCGTGCTGGATCCACAGTGGGGTGTATCACTCCCCTAAAGTGGCAACCCAATACAACGGAGATGCACGGCTTATACCTACACGATGCAACAACGTCTTACCTACCAGCCCGGGGCCACGCACGCACGTGAACCCGTTGGACTTGCGTTACCACCGCTAACCCGCTTTGGCCTCTAACAATCAGGCCCAGTAGGCGTGTCCCGTCCTCGACTTGGGTCGAGCTTACAAAGATACGAAATGGGCTACTGGTCTGAAAAGGGCCCCCACCAAGCTTCCCACCTAGGCTTGGTCCCCTCTAGTATATCCCACTTAACCCCTCCATGTCTACTTACATGTCCGAATTTGGTTAAGGGTTCTTATAGTAATTCCACCTGCCACCCAAGGCACCCACCTAACCCCCATGTCCCACTTACATATTTACTTTGGTTAAGTGTTACTAATCATATTTTCTTATGCCACCCAAGGCACTAACTTAACCCTTTAGTCATGTTCATTTACATGTGTGTTTGGTTAAGTCTTCACTAATCGTATTTCAAATGCCACTAAGGGCAACCACTAGATTCCTCATGCCACCCAAGGCACCTACTTAACCCCCATGTCCCACCTTACATGATTATCTGGTTAAGTATTTCTTAATTCATTAAGGCCATAACCTCATAAAGACCTCTCGCATTAGACTGGCATTTATGGCAGCTAGATTTGTCGGGCGGGTCCGGGTAGTCTTATACCATAAAAGAGTCTAACCTCGTGTCTTTACAACTGTTATGCTTTAGTTTGGGCCTAGGACCTCTCACATTGGGCCGACATATGTGACTACTGGATTTGCCGGGCGGGTCCGGGCAGGTTTACATCACAAACGAGTCCAACCTCGTGTCCTAAGCATTGATTATTATTAATAATCCATTTTCCCCCAATTTTAATAATTCCCTATTTGAATTATTAATTAATTTCCAGTTTTAACGATGTCCATAATTGACTCAATTATGGCCATCCATTTATGGTATGCAAAATCATACCAAATTTCATCACAAGTTCATTATATGCCATTAAAGGCATTCTAATTCAAGTTAATCCATAATTAGATTATGTCCATTACTCCACATTAATTTTCCAATTAATGTCTTAATTAAATTTTCCACCTTTTAAGGCAATTTCTTAACATCTCAATTTTGTTATATGCCTTTTTAAGGCTATCTCATGCAAATTCTCAATATTAAATCTTTTAATATTATTTCAACCCCACGTTGTACGTTTCGTTCATTAAACGTAAAATATACGTTAGACTCGAATAGTCTAACTCATAGCATAAAAGAAATTATCACAGCAACCACAACATATACATGTGACTAAAATAGATCTAGTCATAAAAAGGGTGAAACTTGCATATATGTCCAAAATACAACTTGCATAAGAATTATACATGTCATGGATCTAAAGGTGTCAACTTGTTCATGATTCACATAATATGATCTTAATCCAATTTCATAAACTTGCACAGGTACATGTGTGAATCAACATCATCTAACTTAACAATATGGTTTTATATGGATACACCTAACTTAATAGGCAAATTCCCATAATCAAGTTTCATTTAATCATAGATTCATGTTTATGGGTACACCTAACTCAATAGGCAAATTCCCAAAGATACATTAAATTGTAGATTCACGTATATGGGTACACCTAACTTAATAGGCAAATTCCCATAATCATGATCCATTTAATTTTTAGAAGAAAAACATAAACTTTAAAACATGATCCAATTCGCATAAATATCAACATCATGATTTTACAACTTGTACGATTCAACACAACTTAGCATGATATCATAATCATATAACGTATGGATTTCCAACATGTGTGATAATATGAGATCTACAACATATATAAGATTTACAACATAACATAGCATGGTTTACAGCATAGCATAGCATGATAGCATAACGTTGCATAACATGATTTACATCATAGCATAACATAGCATAGGAGCCTTTACAACATATAATTCATAACAACATATGACAGCATAATAGAATAACAAGAGATCCACAATATAGAATTTACAATTACAATTCATATCACTTTCTTGTGATCCATTCATAATTTAATCAAATTATTTTATAATATCATTGTGGGAATCATCATACTCACTATTTTAAGACGAGAAAGAGAAAGAGTCTTTTGATTTGATTTGATTTGTTGTTGAGTAGATTTAGTTTGTAGGTTAGGCTTTCTTCTTCTTAAATTTGCGACGGCTACGCTGAACTCCATGGCAACGGCATGTCGGTAGCTCTCCAATTTTTCAAGTGATTTAGGATTAGAGTCTACCCACTTATTTATAGATGTTAGGATGCATTTAAGCCGTTAGATTAACCCTAGAATAGATTAGAGCCATTAGATTTCGACCAGCCCTCAAAACACAGCCCGGAAACCCAACCAGATGCACCCAGGTCACCTGGGCTCGACCAGGGAGGTCGACTCCCAGGTCGACTCTAGTGTCGACCTGGCCCCCCCCAGGTCGACTCCCAAGTCGACCCCCAGGTCGACCTGGTCTGGGCGGGAGTTTTCCCGCCTGCCTCCATTTCTGTGTTTTTGAAATCTGTTTTAAAATTTGAATTTTTCGTGAAACTTCTCAAGGCCATATCTCGGTCATACGAACTCCGATTTACAAAATTTCGGACTCTATTTCGAGTATTTTTCCGAGACGAACACAATGGCGCAGCCCGTTTACCAATATTCTTATATTTGAAATTAATTATTCTTTCATTTGTGAATATTAGTATTAACTGATTTATGGGGTGTTACATTCTCCCCTCCTTAAAGGATTTCGAGCCCGAAATCTTCAAGTCAAGAAGAATGTTTAACCTAACATCCTATCAATCATCTACTCAATCATCAAACACTGGCATCCACTGTCCTTATAGACTTCTAATGCTTTTATGTTTAAATGCATAGTGTGTGTATATGTCCGTATCTAATGCAAAATCAGGCGGTCCACTGATTCAGTTGACCTCCTTGATGCAATTCATGACAGTGCCATGCATCCATTATGTATGCAAAAGATCCTAATTGCTTACATACTACTTCTATCTGCGTGCACATCCATTCAACCGAATGCAACATCTATATGATGGTACAACCATTATACATCCATTATACTAAATACATTCATTTATGCAATATGCAATATGTAGTGACTGAGCCGATCTAGTGCCTAAAGTGTGTGTATATATGCATCCACGAGCAACCACTAGCAAACACTTGCATCCATTTTGCATCCATCATACATAACATGTCTCAAACACATGTTTCAACCATAGGATTATCCTAACTAAAGGTCAAAGATACTAATGAGAGGACATACTAAAGATAAGATAAGATAAGCTATGCGATAAAGGAGAAATTAAAAGACATACCCTTAAAAAGAAAAGGGTACAACGAACGCATCTTCTCTTCTGTCTCCCAAATAGCGTTGCGCTCATCATCTCCCCATTGCACTTTAACTAGTCTGACCTCTCGATTCCTCAACTTTTTGATCTCCGACCCAAGAATGCCTGTAGGAGCTCGTCGAATTGTTGCATCACGCTCTATTTCCACCTCTTTTGGCAAGCTCGGCTCCACCACCTCTGTGGTCTCATGCAAACACTTCTTCAACTGTGATACATGGAATACATCATGTATACCACTACGTCTCTTAGGCAACTTCCACTCTGCCCAATCCTCTCCTTAATAGGAAGCGGCCCTACTAATCCTGACGCTAACTCCCCTCCTGATCCAAAGCGAACATTGTTCCTTAATGGAGATACCCTGATAAAGACCATGTCCCTTATGCGAAACTCCAGCTCGGTCATCCTTTTGTTGGCATATAATCTTTGCCTACCTTGCGCCATTTTCATCTTTCTTTGAATCAAGTCGATTCTCTTCCGTAGCCTAAGAAACATGACCTAAAAGAAAGAAATACTCAAGAATATGATTCACCCTCTTGGTCTGGCCATCTGTCTGAGGATGATATGCGGTGCTCAGACATAACTGAGTCCCTACCGCCCCTTGTAAGCTCTTCCCAAAATCGCTAGTGAAGATAGGGTCGCAGTCGCTCACCATGCTAGAAGGAACACCGTGCAAACTAATTATCTCCTTAATGTATGCGGAAGCTAACCATGGAGCAGTCCTATTACTCTTCACGGGAGTGAAATGGGCGCTCTTAGTAAGTCTGTCTACTACAACCCAAATCCCCGTATCTTGATTTTGGTAACCCATCGGGTTTCCTTTGCTCCGCTTTTACTTGATGGCACTCCGAACATTTAACGACATATTCGGCCACATCCATCTTCATACCGACCCAAAAGAAAACTTGCTTCATGTCCTTTTTCGTCTTGTCCCCGCCAGGATGAATGGTCATTTCTAAATGATGTGCATCATCAAGAATAACTTTCCTTAAGCTCCCGTCCCGTGATACACAAAGTCTATCGTACTCATGCAACCAACCCTTATTATCTAGGTATATCCACTTAGGTGGCTTGATGACTCCCCTCTTATGAGTTTCTCTACTAACTCTATCAACTGTGGGTCATCACGCTGTGCCTCTCCAATCCGTCCCACAAGCGTAGGTCTAATCTTAAGGATGCTAGCAAACCGAGTACAAAACCAATGGATGGTCTAAAGTAAATGGTAGGGATAAACCCTAAGCTATGCCGCTCAACAAACAAAGGACTCGATGTCGATCCTTCCCTACCTAAGAAATCCACCACAACGTTACCCTTTGTAAGGGGTATATGTTACCTCGAAATCGCAGGACGGCAAGAACTCCATCCACCTTTTCTGCCTCCAGTTCAAATCTTTCTGAGAGACCAAAACTTTAGCGACTTATGGTCTTTAAACAACTCAAACTTTTACCAAGACTTGAGCGCAAAAGCTATGGCGGCCAATCCTAGGTCATGGGTAGGGCAATTTTTCTCATGGACTTTCGATAGTCTTCCTTCATAACATATTACCCTTCCTCTGAGACCTCCCTAAGATGTAGGGCATGTTCTTCTCCGCTTCTAGAGAAAACCAGGATGATATCCCATGCAAAATCACCACAACTATCCATCTCTCACGCAGACTATCCTAGTCAAACTCGACATCCCCCAAGTGCAATCCCCAAAGGCCTAAACCAATATCAGACAAACACCCAAGGGATACCTCCTTCGAATTCAGACGACCTACGTGAGATGATATTAGTAAAACGACCAAATAATTGAGCACTTAACCGACTCTGGCTGTCCTTGCCAGTCTTGCTCCAAAGCCATCATTGCTCACCTAACTGGCTTTGAACTATCCACTAGGCACACACGAAGGCTTACTTCGTGCCTCTAGGTAAACCCCACACTTCATCGAAGACGTCACTATACTCACGGACCACACAAACAAATTCCAAATCACCGTTGGATGCGTCAAAAGATTCTATGCGGCTAAGCATTACTGAACCCCTAGGGTCTCAAGAAATATCGAGGGTCTTTCCATAACGAGTCACTGTCTTACTACGCTCCTTTCCCCATCTAGGATGGCACCACACCTGGCTAGCCAATCCATCCCTAGAATCAAACTACAGCCCGTGAAATGAAGGCGTTGCATTCAACCCCAATGCTCCAGATAGACACTCTCAAATCCCAACAAACCATTTAAGGATGAGCCGAACCACCAACCGGATTTGAGACTAGAATGGGATCCTTAACTAGACTAGTATTTAGGTGCAATATTTCAACTAACTGAGCAGATACTAACGAGTATGAAGCGCCATAATCGAATAAGGTACGGACAGGATGATCAAACTGAAAATCTAAGCTTTCAACAGAAATTTTTCTACCTCGTTCTTGCAGCGGTGGGGCCTCAATAGCCTGAACTTGCCCCCTTGCCTGCCTGGGTGCCATAAGAGCCTGCACCTGTCCTCCTGAGGTAGACTCTGCCCTCTGCCCCTCCTTTGGGCAGTCCTTCACTAAATGTCCTATAACTAGCCTTCTTCTTCTCATTCTCCATTCGTGACCTCCCACCAATATGAGGTTTCGTCCTTTGTTACCCTAACAGCTATTTGAACCTTCCTCCCCGTTGTCCATCTTTAAAGGTACCAACAAGCCCTCCACCTCCTTGGACTAACTTCTACCCCAACCAACGTCTAAGTCCCTTGAAGTGGGTTTTTTTTCGTCCTTTGTATGGAAGTCCCTAATTATCTTAGAAAAAGCATCTATACGCGGAGGGGGAAATTCAAAAAGAGAAAGAGGAAGAGATTCAGAACGGAGAATCGAAGGAAAGATATATGGCTCTTGGGGATTATGTTTTTAAAATAAACCTTTCTTTCAAAAATACTCTCCAAAACATACTTTTGAAAGTATTCTTTATAAAAATGCTTTTTGAAAAATAATTTTTTCAAAATATCTTATCTGTTCTGGTAACCTTAAGCTCTGATACCACGTGTAACACCCCAAGTCCATTAATGTCACTCACAAGGGGAATGCATTAACTTCCATGAAGGTTATAAGTGAATATAGAACAGTAAAATTACAACAAGACAGATATAAGATAGTACTTGGAAATTAAAAACTTTATTTTATTGCAGCAGAAGTCAAAACATGTTTGATTACATCTTAATATCATAAATCAGAGTCAAGTACAATATCCATCTTGATAAAACAAATACATAATCCCATTACACAAATAGCCATTATAAAAAAGATAACAAGCTGGACTTTACTTCAGCAGTCCTAGCTTTCCGAAAGAGATACACAATCCAATCTGATTCCACTAGAGCTGGGTCCAACCTGAGGATCTGGAGGGAGAAAAATATGGAAAAGAGGGGGGGGGTCAGACAAAAAGTCTGGCGAGTATGATAATTCTACAATACTATTATCAAAATAACTAGACTAAGGCATAAACTGGAAAACAAGGAAATGTCTATGAAAGAGCAGATAAAGGACATAGACAATCGCTAAAGGCAACTTTTTAGGCGCTCCTTAATTACTAAAGGATAATTATTACACTGCACCACACTGGTCTGCTAACACTGATATTACTGGCGCTTGCTAATCAATATAGGATAATTATTATGTTCTACTGTACTGTACCGTTCTGTACTGTACTAACACTAACTACACCCATACTAGTCGCTCTAGAAACTTGATCCCTCTTGGTTAAATAGAATGATGTTAGCTTCGTGTACTACTAGATGTACCCGCTATCCTCCTCGTTTAACAGTATATCTCTAGCTGCTACCATAGGTAACCAACGTGTACCTATCCCCTCTAGATGTACCCCCTTAAATGGTAATTCCATGTACTCCTAGTTGACGTCATAGGTGCCGCCTGCTCCTATCTCCACTAGGTGTACTCCCTTAGTAATTAAATGATAGTGGTAGCTCTATATACCCCTAGCTGACTACATAGGGCCGCCTGCTCCTATCTCCACTAGGTGTGTCCACTACCCTGCCCCATTCGATCGGCTCCCTAACTCGTAGATACCCGTGCTGGACCCACAGTGGGGTGTATCACTCCCCTAAAGTGGCAACCCAATACAACGGAGATGGACGGCTTATACCTACACGATGCAACAACGTCTTACCTACCAGCCCGGGGCCACGCACGCACGCACGTGAACCCGTTGGACTTGCGTTGCCACCGCTAACCCGCTTTGGCCTCTAACAATCAGGCCCAGTAGGCGTGTCCCGTCCTCGACTTGGGTCGAGCTTACAAAGATACGAAATGGGCTACTGGTCTGAAAAGGGCCCCCACCAAGCTTCCCACCTTGGCTTGGTCCCCTCTAGTATATCCCACTTAACCCCTCCATGTCTACTTACATGTCCGAATTTGGTTAAGGGTTCTTATAGTAATTCCACCTGCCACCCAAGGCACCCACTTAACCCCCATGTCCCACTTACATATTTACTTTGGTTAAGTGTTACTAATCATATTTTCTTATGCCACCCAAGGCACTTACTTAACCCTTTAGTCATGTTCATTTACATGTGTGTTTGGTTAAGTCTTCACTAATCGTATTTCAAATGCCACTAAGGGCAACCACTAGATTCCTCATGCCACCCAAGGCACCTACTTAACCCCCATGTCCCACCTTACATGATTATCTGGTTAAGTATTTCTT
This sequence comes from Allium sativum, assembly GCA_030737875.1. Classification (NCBI taxonomy): domain Eukaryota; kingdom Viridiplantae; phylum Streptophyta; class Magnoliopsida; order Asparagales; family Amaryllidaceae; genus Allium; species Allium sativum. The sequence continues at coordinate 884,091,932 of CM060915.1, read as the reverse complement.
AATTCATTAAGGCCATAACCTCATAAAGACCTCTCACATTAGACTGGCATTCATGGCAGCTGGATTTGCCGGGCGGGTCCGGGTAGTCTTATACCATAAAAGAGTCTAACCTCGTGTCTTTACAACTGTTATGCTTTAGTTTGGGCCTAGGACCTCTCACATTGGACCGACATATGTGACTACTGGATTTGCCAGGCGGGTCCGGGCAGGTTTACGTCACAAACGAGTCCAACCTCGTGTCCTAAGCATTGATTATTATTAATAATCCATTTTCCCCCAATTTTAATAATTCCCTATTTGAATTATTAATTAATTTCCAGTTTTAACGATGTCCATAATTGACTCAATTATGGCCATCCATTTATGGTATGCAAAATCATACCAAATTTCATCACAAGTTCATTATATGCCATTAAAGGTATTCTAATTCAAGTTAATCCATAATTAGATTATGTCCATTACTCCACATTAATTTTCCAATTAATGTCTTAATTAAATTTTCCACCTTTTAAGGCAATTTCTTAACATCTCAATTTTGTTATATGCCTTTTTAAGGCTATCTCATGCAAATTCTCAATATTAAATCTTTTAATATTATTTCAACCCCACGTTGTACGTTTCGTTCATTAAACGTAAAATATACGTTAGACTCGAATAGTCTAACTCATAGCATAAAAGAAATTATCACAGCAACCACAACATATACATGTGACTAAAATAGATCTAGTCATAAAAAGGGTGAAACTTGCATATATGTCCAAAATACAACTTGCATAAGAATTATACATGTCATGGATCTAAAGGTGTCAACTTGTTCATGATTCACATAATATGATCTTAATCCAATTTCATAAACTTGCACAGGTACATGTGTGAATCAACATCATCTAACTTAACAATATGGTTTTATATGGATACACCTAACTTAATAGGCAAATTCCCATAATCAAGTTTCATTTAATCATAGATTCATGTTTATGGGTACACCTAACTCAATAGGCAAATTCCCAAAGATCCATTAAATTGTAGATTCACGTATATGGGTACACCTAACTTAATAGGCAAATTCCCATAATCATGATCCATTTAATTTTTAGAAGAAAAACATAAACTTTAAAACATGATCCAATTCGCATAAATAACAACATCATGATTTTACAACTTGTACGATTCAACACAACTTAGCATGATATCATAATCATATAACTTATGGATTTCCAACATGTGTGATAATATGAGATCTACAACATATATAAGATTTACAACATAACATAGCATGGTTTACAGCATAGCATGATAGCATAACGTTGCATAACATGATTTACATCATAGCATAACATAGCATAGGAGCCTTTACAACATATAATTCACAACAACATATGACAGCATAATAGAATAACAAGAGATCCACAATATAGAATTTACAATTACAATTCATATCACTTTTTTGTGATCCATTCATAATTTAATCAAATTATTTTATAATATCATTGTGGGAATCATCATACTCACTATTTTAAGACGAGAAAGAGAAAGAGTCTTTTGATTTGATTTGATTTGTTGTTGAGTAGATTTAGTTTGTAGGTTAGGCTTTCTTCTTCTTCTTAAATTTGCGACGGCTACGCTGAACTCCATGGCAACGGCATGTCGGTAGCTCTCCAATTTTTCAAGAGATTTAGGGTTAGAGTCTACCCACTTATTTATAGATGTTAGGATGCATTTAAGCCATTAGATTAACCCTAGAATAGATAAGAGCCATTAGATTTCGACCAGCCCTCAAAACACAGCCCGGAAACCCAACCAGATGCACCCAGGTCACCTGGGCTCGACCAGGGAGGTCGACTCCCAGGTCGACTCTAGTGTCGACCTGGCCCCCCCCAGGTCGACTCCCAAGTCGACCCCCAGGTCGATCTGGTCTGGGCGGGAGTTTTCCCGCCTGCCTCCATTTCTGTGTTTTTGAAATCTGTTTTAAAATTTGAATTTTTCGTGAAACTTCTCAAGGCCACATCTCGGTCATACGAACTCCGATTTACAAAATTTCGGACTCTATTTCGCGTATTTTTCCGAGACGAACACAATGGCGCAGCCCGTTTTCCAATATTCTTATATTTGAAATTAATTATTCTTTCATTTGTGAATATTAGTATTAACTGATTTACGGGGTGTTACATGTGACATGGGCTTAGTATACTAGTACAGTCGATGCAACGAATCTCGAACATGTGATGCTTTACTTGACTTGTCTTGACTTATCCTGATCGCCTTAGTCTATCTTGTTCACCTTGACACCATTCTTAAGTTTAATTCCAGTTCATACATGACAGGTTGTTTTAACCGTTTTTACACTGAAAGTCACTAGGACTTACTCAGTCTTTATGACTGACCCTTTTCCTTTCGCCTCTTTTTCTTTCGTTTCCCCCCCAGGTTCTCAGGGAGGAAACACTAGCTCTTAGCTTTGATATCACTTGCTTTGGCTTAGCATGTACGGTTTGCTATGGCTGCTTCTTTTTACTGCACTTGGGGAATAAGCTGTTTTTCTGTTTTAAGTTATTGCTTCTTTGGCTATTATTACAAGACAGTTGTAATGAAGTTGTTATTTGAAATGTTTGTAAGAGACATGGTTTACTTTGGAATAAAATGAAGTTCTGTTTTGCTCAAAAATTCTTCCGCTGTTTACTTAATTATTTATTTATGTTCTGTCTTGTGATAATTCTGTGATGTTATCTCGATAATACCCCTCCAAAACTAGTGCATTCCCTTTGTGAGTGACCCTAGCGGAGGTGGGGTGTTACAGGTTTGTTTTTATTCCAGTGGCTATGGTCCCACTTGACCCCACCCTCAACTAATGAAAGGCATACCTTGTAAAATGAGAACTATACGCCGGCCCCCGGTGTCCCTCTATCCTATGGCCATCCTCACCCATAACTAGATAGCAAGTATATGGTCTTTTGGAGTTCTCCGCCTTTCCGCTTCACGTATCTCGATTGACTCAAGATGGATGGTAGACGACGAGTTGCTATCACAGGGCTACCGTTTTCTCGCCGAATCACGCTGGTCCATCCTGGTCTTTAGGTTGCCATGTATTGCAACCAAGGCATACCCCTGGTTCTTCTACGCAGACCTTAACCTCTGTGAGCCCAGGAGGATCATCTCCAGCCTCACAGAGGGATACCAAGAGTACCCTCACGTCCCCTCGAAGCCTCGGGCTTCGTAACCCAATTCGTTGGAGCCTTCTTTCTACTCAGACGGACATTCGCTCCTTCCCGTGTTATATTAAGAATTACTACTTAGTTTTACTAACTATGATATACCACTTAGTTTCCAGAATCGTTGTTTTCTTAACTAAGGTTTACTACTTAGTTCCCTTTCCCGTCAATTTGGATTGGTTAAGTGTCATTAGTCAATTCAAGCCAACTTAACCCTCTTTATTCATCCTGTTATACTGGTTAAGTGTTATCAGTAATTCATGTTGACTTAACCCCACCACAAACCAAGTTATATTGGTTAAGTATTTCTTATTACTTAACCTTACCCATTCACCCTGTATTGTTTAAGTGTTCCTTTTTAACTTAACCTTGCCCGTCTGTCTTAACTAACATGTTATTAATGGTTAAGTATTATCCCTTCATGTTTAGACTTAACCCTATTCTTTTATCACAACCCGATGGTTAAGTGTTCAAGCTTACTTAACCCTACGGTCTGGCCCAGCTAACATATCAAATTGGCTAAGTGTATTTACTTAACCCCAACCTCTAGTCTAGTTAACATGTTAATTTGGCTAAGTGTATCAACTTTACTTAACCCCACCTTCTAGTCTAGTTAACATGTTAGTTTGGCTAAGTGTTTTCTTAGTTACTTAACCCCTACAAATCTGGTCTTGTTACCATAAGTTTGGTTAAGTGTCCCTATGGACTTAGCCCTCCCATCCTAGCTTAACTGTGTTAAATTGGTTAAGTGTTCCTATGGACTTAACCCTCCCATTCTAGCTTAACTGTATGGCCCTAACCCCACCCACCAGTCTGGTTATCATGTTGAATTGGTTAAGTGTCTTAGTGAACTTAACCCTACCATTCATGTTCTAGCTTTAATTAAATAGATTAAAGCCACAACCACTCACATTAGACAGATATTGTTGCGATTACTGGATGTGCCGGTTGGTTCCGGGCAGATTTACATCGCAACTCAGTCTAACCTCGGGTTAGGCTTATTCGTGTTTTCTAGTTCAAAGGGTTTTGATTAGTTTTCAAATCAGGTTTTGAAAGTAACCATCCCATCCGTCGGATCAGTTAGGGATAGCCAGGGAGAGCAGGAAACTTGTATTTTCCAAACCCAAGCCTAGACACTATCCTCTCTGTCACCCTAGAACTTTCTGGTGTACCATTAAAAGAGATGTCGTTAATAAACCTTTAATTTGTCTAAATTTGCATTTCCTCATTTAGGCCAAATTCTATAAGTAAATTATTCCAAATTTACTTATTTCCTAATTACCCTTTTAATGTAAACTTTCAACATTTATTCTTATGGCCCATTTTCCCCTCTATATCATATTTATGCCTTTTGGTATGTAAACTATACCAATTAAGTGTCACTAACCATGATTTTGCTAAACTTGACAATTACTCCCAATTATGGCCAATTTCAAATTTATGCCAATATACTTATCGGCTAATCCAATTCTGATTTAACACTCTAATTACAAGTCATGTCAAACCAGACTTATTATTCTAGTTCATAATTCATGTAAATGCTAGATTTACAAGTCAATACTAGATTCAAATTACACGTCCTATAATTCATGTCAAATTTATCCAATTTGTATTTCTATGAACATGCCATAATACATGTTCCCAATTTATGCCAATTTCCAAGTTAAACTACGTTTTTAGTAAATTTCATATTTTTCCCAAACCGCATTCCCACCGTTCGTATAATCGTGATTCAGTCTAGATTATAAATAAAGCTAGGTTCGTAGAAAATAGGGAATGAACCAAAGATGCTATGCAAAAGATAGACATACTAACTGGCATAAAAAGGGTTGAATAACGACGTCGGTTCAAGAACTTGGGTAGACCTAACTTAATAGGTAAATTCCCAAGGTCTAAAACCAAGAATAGACAGAATAAAGACGTAGGTTCAAGAACATGGGTAGACCTAACTTAATAGGTAAATTCCCAAGGTCTAAAACCAAAGAAAACAAAGAACAGACAGAATTGATAATCGGGTTTAGACCCAATTTCACAGTCACAAAACTTAAACACTTTCCTAGTCATGAACCATAGGTGCTTAATCACAGTTGTCATAGGCAATGTTCATAGTCATAGGCAATGTTCATAGTCATAGGCAATGTCCATAGTCATAGGCAAATGTTCATAGTCATAGCGTATGGTTTTAAGGTCCATAGTTTCATAGTCACAGTCTTATTCGTCCATGAATCACAACAGTTCTTAATTAGGTCCAAGAGTATAGGCACTGATTCGAATAAAGAGAGAGAGATTTGGCATATTCTTTTATTCCTTTAATTTCATGTCACGAACAGAGAAAAACGTTCAAATCTAGAAATAACTGACTTACAGAGATTAGATTAGAATAGAAAGATGGCGTTGCTATAATTCATAGAAAAACAGTCGTTGCAGTCGTTCGAATCTTCACTTGAATTCTAGCTTGAATCTCCTTTTTGAAAGTCTTTGAGCAGCACCTCCTCGTCTTGATTTATTTTATATATATTATTTTATTTATTATTTAATTAAGAGGAGGAGAGGAAGCCATGTTCACTAAGAATCTTTGCAGCATAAGGGTAGAGAAGAATCGTGAATAGAGAAGGAGTCTAGGCCCCAGGTCGACTGCCCAGTCGACCTGGGTGCCTTGGGCGGGAAAATTCTCGCCCTGCCCAATCTGGGTCCGATTTGAATTTTGAACTTGACCTGTTTTGAAATTTGAACTTCGCTGAATCTTCCGGAGACCATATATTCCTCATACGGACTCTGATTTACGCAAACTCGGACTCGTTTTCATGCAGAATTCCGAGACGAACGCAATGGCGCAGCCCGTTTCCCTTGATTTTGATTTTAACTTTTAATTCTGCCCTAATTTGTGAATCCTAGTGGTATAGAATTACGGGTTGTTATAGATAGAGTCCGAGTTTGCGTGAATTGGACTTCGTATGAAGAAGATATGACCATAGGAAGTTTCAGAAAATTCAAAACAGATTTCAGAAAATTCAAATTTCAGAGTCAAATAGGCTAGGCGGGAAAATTCTCGCTAGGGCCAGGTCGACCATAGAGTCGACCTACCCTGACCAGGTCGACCATAGGGTCGACCTGCCCCCCCTCCCCCTCGGGCAGATTTGATTGATGACCTGTTTGTGACTAGATGCTGACTCATTACGGTTTCTGATCTGCTCTGATTGGCTGGGATTAATTCTGGGTTGATCGGACGACCTAAATTAATCCTAAACTCTATAAAAACACCTATAGACTCAAACCCTAAAATCAAAATAAAATTAGATTCATGGCCTCCATGCCATCATCTAGCAACTCAGAATAGCCGCTACCAATTAGAGAGGAAGAAAGCAAATCAAATTCAATCCTTTTCAACTCTAAAAACGAATCTTCATCAAAAGAAAGCTAATACAACTTCAGAACTCAGAATTCAGAATTCAAGACCTTCTTTGAGTTGTGAGTTCGATTTCTTTAATAAAATAATTAGTAATTTAATTGGATTAAGTTATAATGTGGATTATTTGGATATGATGTGAACTATTGACCGCATGTTATAATTATGTTGTAAAGTTGTGATGTTATCATACATGTTGTAAATTCTATGATTTTATGTTGTGATGTTATCATATATGTGGTAAATTTATGATGTTACCGTCTATGATGTAATTCTATGATTGGTTTATGTATAATCAAATCATCATATTGTTCATAGGCTAGTTTGGTTATGTTGATTCATATGATAAATCATAAGTATGTATGCAAGTTTAGATTTTGATTAAGACATGAATCATATGCAAGTTGGGGAAAATTATATGTATAACCTTACATGTTTCATGACATATATTTTAGATCTAAAGTTAGGCTATGACATGTGTGAGTTTTATGATAAATTATACATGCTAGATTACATGTTTAGATGTAAGTTTACACCATTGTTATGTTTCATAAATCACATATGCAAGTTTATATAAATATATGAGTTTGGAATATGAATCATGTTATGCAAGTTTGTGGTTATTGCCTATGCAAGTTTACACCCTTAGATGTAGATCTATGACATACATGATTTATGCAAGTTTGTGACTATCACCCAAACAACTTCACACCTTTAGATTTGGATTTATAACATATATAGTTTTATGCAAGTTGTAACTTTGGCCTATGCAAGTTTTTGATGTAGAACATCATTCACACATGCAAGTTCAACCCTTATGTTTAGATCTATTTTTAATTATATGTATGTTGTGATGTTTTCTCTTTATTCCATGAGTTAGACTATTCGAGTCTAACGTATATTTTACGTTAAACGAACGAACATACAACGTGGGGTAATGGGATAATATTAAAAAGATTTAATATTAAGAATTGGCATAAATGCCTTAAATGGCATAAAATAAATTTGTGATGAAAATTGGTATGATTTTCCATACCATAAATGGATGGACATAATTGAGTCAATTATGGCCATAGTTAAATTTGGAATTGATTGATAATTTGAATAGGGAAAGTAATTCAAATTGGGGAATGATTAATTAGGAGTAATTAATCGTCTAAGACAGGAGGTTAGGTTCGTTTGTGGTGTAAGACTGCCCGGACACGCCCGGCAAATCCAGCTGCCACAAATGACAGTCTAATGTGAGAGGTCTTAGGCATAAATTAAATACGTAACAATTGTAAAGACACTAGGTTAAGCTCGTTTGTGGTGTAAGACTGCCCGGACCCGCCCGGAAAATCCAGCTGCCACAAATGCCAGTCTAATATGGGAGGTCTTTCTGAGGATACAGTCTTAATGAATTAAGAAACACTTAACCAGATAAACATGTAGTGGTACATGAGGGGGTTAAGTAGGTACCTTGGGTGGCATGTGGAACCTAGTGGGTGCCTTGGGTGGCATTTGAAATACGATTAGAAATACTTAAACCAAAATTGAAACATGTAAGTGAACATGAATAAGAAGTGGGTTAAGTGGGATGTACTAGAGGGGACCAAGCTTAGGTGGATAGCCTATGTCAAGTAATGGGGGCCCGTTTCAACCATTAATCCAAATGTATCTTTGTGGGCTCGACCCAAGTCGAGGATGGGACACGCATACTGGGCCTGACTGTAAGAGGCCAAAACGGGTTAGCGGTGGCAACGCAAGTCCAACGGGTTGATATGCGTGTGTGGACCCAGGCTGGTAGGTAAGACTTTGTTGCATCGTGTAGGTATAAGCCGTGCATTCTTGGTGGTATCGGGTTGCCACTTTGGGGAGTGATACACCCCACCGTGGGGCCAGGATGGGTATCTACGAGTTAGGGAGCTGATTACACGGGAGTAGTGGGTACACCTAGTGGAGATAGGAGCAGGTGGCACCTATGAAGGCAACTAGGGGTGTACGAAACTACAATTATCATTGTTAAAGTCTTGTAGGAGGGATCAACCTTAGGGTAACTAGTGGTGGTGCAGTATAGTAATTATCCTATAGTCGTTTAGGTGCGCTTCAACGTTATCTTAGTTCAATCTTGTTTCCTTATTTACTCTGTCTTACTCAATTGTTCACAGTCATTTCCTTATTTTCCAACTTATGCCTTAGCCTGGTTATTTTGGTAATTATATTGTTAAAGTTATCGCACTCGCCATACTTTATGTATGACCCCCTTTGTTTCCTCCTCTATTCTTCCTTCCCCCCTCCCCAGCTGCTTAGGTTGGAACTAGCACCAGTGGAGCTTGATTTTGGACAGCTGTATTTCTTGCTTTTAGAAGATTGCTTGGATCGCTGAAGTAAAGTTCAGCCTCTCTTATTTATGGCTATTTTGTATTAGGGATTATGTCTTTCAATTTATGTACTTTGATTTAGTCAAGATGGATATTGTGTACTTTGACTCTGGTTTTGATGATGTAATCAAACTTATGTGTTTTCCGCTGCAATGAAATAAAGTTTTAAAGTTTTAGTACTGTTTATATCTGTCTTGTTATTAAGTTTCTGTTCTATACACACTTTAAATGCTCCATGAAAGTTAATGCATTCCCTTTGTGAGTGACATTAATGGACGTGGGGTGTTACACGAATAATCAATTTTTTTCAAAGAAAAGAATGTGAAGTGTTTTCTTTCATCTCAAAACAAACATTATTTACATCTTTGTGCACATTTTGGATTGTGTACAAAGTTACATAGGATACCCAAAGTAACCAAGTCAAATTATATTCTAATTTGGAAGTAATCATGAATGAAACAGAAAAAATTTACATACCACTCAATAGGTGAAGGCTACCACGCATACGTGCATTTTTCATTGGTTGCTTGACTATAGTTATTATAGCCCCATCCATATATTTGCCCATCTTTCATAGATATTGAAGTACGAGAATGGCCGCAAGAAACTAATTCCACCTCGCATCGTATAACATCAGCTAGGATATTACGAAGAAAGATGTCGGTGTTGCACCAGAAAAGAAAGATTCATGCCGAGGCCTTGTCAAATTGTTGGTTACATCCCTTGACATAGGACATCTACCCATCAGAACATGTTACCCCAACAATATTTCTCCTTCTATGTTCAAGTTCAACTGGTCAAACATGGTAGTTTATAAAAACCAATTTGTGGCCAAATTAACTTATTTGTAATAACTGAATAGTTCTTATATATAAACAAAAGCAATAGAAGATATTTAAGCAAAGCACTACAACTTACCTCTAAACAATCAACCACAGGCAGTTGATGTTGCTCAACAATAACTGGAATTATTTTTATCAGTCGCCTGAGTGCATCAATGCCCATGTATTTCAAGTTATGACTATCAGTGTGCTAATAATATCAAAAGGGAAATAAAATACAAGTATCACAGCTAACCTAAAAGTCAAACTTTATTTATACTGCAAATGTCCAAAAGACTGAAGAAACATTTTAGAACATGCTAACCTTCAGAAATTTTGAAGTTGCATTTGCAGCAGATTCTAATAATTTGGGATTAGGATATATGGAAGACACACAACAAATGTTTCATATAATATTGTATTTCCAATGTTGCTTGAATAGTCACCCTTTCTAAAAATATCACCAAGTACACTGTACATATGTCCACTTGCTTATCTACACTCCCAAGTAATGCAAGAATTTTTAGCAACTTTATCTATCAATAAAAATCAGAATCCATGGTATCTAGGTTCATACCCTTGTTAATGAAAAAAGACTAATTACTACACTACTGAGACATTCTATTTTGCACCACACTGAATGTAATGTAAGTTGCATAAAAAATATATTTGGGATGCATGTTAGAGAAGTGGACAAGCAATGCCGGTTAAATGTTATCGACTAATTACTTAAGTTTCTGCTGCTGCTGTTTGTATTTTATAAGCAGGGGTAACTCTGTTGCTATTAGTAATTGTCGAGTTACATCAAAACCAACATTCCCTTTTCATAATTCTATTGGGTTTATGGAACCACCTTACATTCCAAACAACTATTAACATCTTTTATTTTTGTAGTTTCTCAAAACATTAGCTTGTTAGGAACTAACACTTACCAAATTACCTTTATCAAGCTTGGACTCATATTATAGAATTTTCAAACTAATATAGTTATCAGATCATAAGAAGAAACAAAACAGTAATAAACCAATCAAATAAATGATAACAAAAGCATCAATTAATTTACCAAATCAGTTAGTTACTTTGTAGGCGCATTTTACCATTTACTACAATTTTGGTCAGATTTACTATGCTCTATAACTTCATACATCAGTGAACACAGACGTGTTTTGTAATATTAGCAAATCTGTTTTATATCACATATTCTTTATCTTTAAAGTTAATGATGTGCAAATGTTATCATCCGATAAAAGAATTAAAAACAATAAAAGTACAAAAGAATACGTTTTTTTACGATACTGAGATGTCAATAGCTTGACCGTGATGACAAAAATTAATAAAAATATAAACCAAGATTGAGATACCTGCATTTCTTCTCGCATAATTTAGTATCATGAAGTAAAAAAATTGAGTTTAAACTTTGAAGGATGTTAAACTACCTCTACATGCTCCATTTAAGCAATCCCCGCATCTAATATTTACTGCATTTAAAAAAAGGAGGAAATATAATACATGACTCAAAATAACTGAAAAGTTGCTAGTAAAACTTGTCTAATTTTAATCACGACTATGAACAAAAGTTATACCTGTGCCATACAGCCCAATTTATCAAAACTGTATTCACAGTTCCATAGATCCCACTGTAATATTTCTACATTTCGCATGCAGTACACAAAATTTTAACCGAGAGATAATGATCATGATTATACCGAATAATAAGAAAACTAGTTGAAATGTTGTCTTGAAACTTTTTCAACTTTTGGTTCCAGGAAGTTTATGCGGTTTTAATCAAGAGAAAGACCACACGAAATAAAGACTGTTGATGTATAATCATACTTCTGTTTAAAAAACCAAAAATGTAATAGTCTTCTATTGCTTGTAAAATTGCTTAGCAAGCGGATACAACACCTTAAAATGCCAGAACCTTCTTTGGTGGTCACAGTTCTAGTTGTCAAGTTTGCTATCTAAAGATGGTGCAGAATACTATACATCCAAAAACGTAAACCCACTTGAACAAAGTTTACTGACCCTGAAACTTCATGAAGGATTTTAAGTCTGCATAACGACCATAAGCAATATAACCCTGTACCATTAACTAGTAAAGCAAACTATACAAAATCTCGTGTACCGACATATAGTTTTCGTGTACCGATGACTCAATTGAAATTAATGCTTTCCACAATAGGACTTATGGCAAGAAGAGACTTGTAACAACCCAGAATTTCCGAACCAATTTAAAATTTTTATTTTAGCTATTTTCATGGATTTTGAATATTTAAAATGATTTATTTTAAATAGTAATGATGAAAAATTTATATAAATCGAAGTTAGAACGCCGAAATTTAAAATTTAATTAAAACGAGCTCGAAATGGCGTATCAGTTTGGAAATTGGATTTTAAATTTCTATTGAATGTACAGAATTCAATATAAACCGGATTTTAGTAAAACAAGAAACGTTTGAATCTGTTTAATTATAATTTTCTAAGAATGTAAGAAATTGAGATTTCACTTTATTAATTGAAAGTTATGTCCAATTTAAAATTTAGAATAGTCGCTATGGAATATATATGTATTTTAATATAATATATAGCCCTTAGAAATAGCCATTTTGCAAACGACCTCCGTTTTCGATGAAACCACTTTTGTTGGATCCGAAATGTCAAATTATTTTTAGATTTCAAATTTCATAATTTTTGGATTTAATATGTGAGCGTGGTTAGTTTAAATGTATTCTGACAGTTTCAGTTTGAATTAGATCAACCAAAAAAGGCCATTTTTCAAACGATCTCCAAATTCGACGAAATTAGTTTTGTTAGGACTGTATCGTCAAAACATAGCTAGATTTTAATTTTTGGAGTAAGTATGTGGCCTCGGTAAATTAAAATGTACATTTAAATTTAATATATATTGATGTATGTTTTAATTTAAAGGAAAACTAGTCAAAGTAGTCAAATTGGCTTACGAAACATATCCCATTATGTTCGGAATGGGGGTATTTAGCTAGGGACGACAGTCATTGGGTTTGATTTGGAATTCGAACACAAATTTTCATAATAAAACAATTAAATGAATTAAATATTAATATAATTATATATATAAAAGTCTTTTTCCCTAGAACCCTAATTCACTTAATAACATCAGCCGCCTCTTGCCCAAAACGGATGATATAAATGCTCTGAAACTATTTCCCCAAATTTTCTTGGTTTAGATCGAATTAAAGCAAGGTTATTAAGCGAAAACGATAGAGGGTTTCTGGCTCAAAGAAGTGATACGGCTATGTTATGGTATCGTTCATCGTGGAGACCGATTTATCATCTCGAAGTCACCGCCGTTGACTAGGAATTGGGGGCTCCAAGGTCCATCGAGCTTCACGAGGTGGTGTGGCGGAGGTAGGCGGAGCGATGCTCTCTAACGTGGCATCCTCCGATCAGCGGCTAGTGGCTCCAGGCGCATGGAAATTCCAACCCTAGGTTGCGACTAATGGTTTTTCTCGATGCCAGTTATAATGAAGAGAACAACGGATTAAAAATGTAATTGGGGTAGTAATTATTTAATTATCGAATTATCTAATGAAATGTTTAAAATACAATATCTTCTTCATAAGAGGTCCAAATCCGAGGATTTCGGATCCGTTGTGATCGTAGGGACGAGAGCTTCACAATAAGAGAAACTGGATCAAATTTGGAGCTTGTTAGAATTTAAGGCAAATTTAAATCCAAACCGTCCAATAAAGAATAGTGGAAACCGATAGTGAGATCTCTCTCTCACTCAAATTATTTTACAATTATTATATAATAGGTTGCAGATGGGGCTTAGTAACTCCTAACACTATTTTTCTGTACAAACCACGGTTGATTGTTTGTTTGGAATGTGATTGGGATTGTCATTGATTGATATTGTTGTATATAGAATTTTTTCTATATAAAATATATATAAAAATTATCATGTAAATAAAATAAAATGAATATTCATTTACAAGTCAGACGACTTGTTTATGCACGCCTATTTAATTGACATTGATTAGGACGATAATATTTTACACATCGCCCAACTGCACAAATAATAAACATTATTTGTTGGTTGAAACCCCACACGGGAATTAGGATGACATTTGACATACACTAATCCTAATTGTTTAGTTGTATGTCAATCGATGGGTTGATTGACTATATAAGCATTATTTATTTATTTATTTATTTTAATACTTATGCAGTTGTAAAATGCACTCTGGATGTTGTATGAATTTTTAATGATTGTTTATCATTATTGTTACGTACATGCAATGTATGAAATACTATAATTAAAATTATATGGTAACTGATTGAGTCTGATTCCAGTTCAGAATTAACGAATATTTTAAAATAATATTCAGTGAATAATCAAAATGTGATTTTGATGTCTGGTTTTGGATGGACATGAAAAAATTGAAATGTGATGCCATGTTAAATAGTTAAATGCTATTTTAACACGAATGAGATTTTATGTCGATTTTATAATAAATATCAAAAAGTGATTTCAAAATTTGATATTTTGAAAATATTATCATTTTAATATTATAATAAATTGGAATATTCAATTTCAATTTAAAACTGAAAACGACGGTGAAATCGTTTTAAAATGAATTTATAAACGATTTATAAAATATGTTTTAAAAAAAAATCGACGATATTATATATATATATATAATGGTTTGAATAGAATGCGCAGCACAACGCTCGTTCGCGAATTTCAACCATTGACTTCAAATGGATGTAACGGGAGTTCCGACTGTCCGATTCTCCTAAAACCAGAATCATTGGATTCGTATTGAAAAGAACTTTCCAAATAATATAAGAGATTTAAATTCGAATTGTCGGATTTTAAAATATAACCAAATCAATTTCAGAAAAGGTCGTTATGGATGTAGTTCGGTGGCCGTTATTGGAAACCGACTGTAACGGCCTTAGTAAAATTATTAAAAATATGGAAAAATTGTGTAAAATCATAATAAATGTTTTGGAAAGATTTTGGGTGAAAAATTGCAGTTTTGTAAAGATAAAAATATATTTTTATCTAAATGAAATAGTTATTAACTAGAAGAATAATCCAAAGGATTTTTAGAAATAATAAATTGGATTTGAAAATGGTTTCGAAATAACCAGAATTTTTCCAAAGAATAAATTGGAATGGTTTTTGAATGGAAATAATCTTCGGAATATTTCGATATTGGATTCCGTGATTACACGGATATTGTTGAGGAATTTGGAAAATATATATATCGTTATTCCCAATATGATATTTTTTGGTTTCAGAATTTTATATTGAATACAAGCCGATATAATTTCTATTCAGAGCCTTGTATTTAATATCAAATTAGATTTTGGGTTTTTCGTGAATGGTGTCTTTATTAACATTGTTCATAAACCAAGTTGAGAAAAGAATAAATCTTTAAATTAATATTTAGTGAAGTTTTCCAATTAATTAATATTTAATTGGAATTGAATAAAAGGATTGTATTTTTGGGTTTATATTGAATAGTGTTTTAAATAACATTTGTTCTTTAACCCAATTAACAGTGGGAATATGATTTGGAATATATAATCTTTTAATAAATATTAATGGGATTTTCCAAAGTAAATATTTCCAACTTAATATATTAAATTGGAATTGAATGGAATTTGATTTGGTCATAATCGATAAGAGCTTCTGTGAAGGAAGACCGTTATTATATATGAAATTTAAAAGGCTTTGTCATTATTCCATTTATATTATTAGTCTGATACATAATTTGGTATCAAATATATATATATATATATATATATTGATTTGTTTTCTGTGAAAGTTCCAGTTTGATGTACGATTTTGGGTTTATTGTGAATTGTGTTTTAAATGACATTGGTTCTTTAACCCAAGTAAAGATAGGATTTATTTGCTAAATTTGAATAATCATTAAATAATGATTTTTGGAGATTAAAACTAAGTGGAGTTTTAATGAATCTTTAATTAGATTGAAATGTTAATGTGGTAATTAAAAATTATCAAATTTTAAGAAGGTGATCGAAATGGAGTACCACCAGTTTTACTCCAGGCGACAGGTAAATCTTTAATTAGATTTGAACGTGAAAAGGTAATTGAATTTATCGATAACACAATGGTGTTAGATGTCAAGTACTACCAGTTTTTCTCCATGGGATGAGTAGGTTGGGATGGGATAATAAAATGAATGATTACTTCGGTAAAGCGTTAATCCTGACTAGTTTGATAAACCTTATTTGGTATAGACTGTGATAAGATACTACAAAATATTTTGAAATGATTTCCAAAGAAATGGATTAAACAGTGTGTTTAAAAGTGATAATCTTTGATAAGATTAATGAGAACCTTTCCAGAATAAAGAAATACGAAAAAGAATATTTTGTATTGGAAAGAGGTGTATGCTGTGTTGTTGTAGCACTTGATTATAAGATATGCGAGTTATTCGGAATGACCGGGTTTAACCCATTTTGAATAATTGATACGACGACTAACAGTCAAGAGATTAAAGACGGTGCAAGGCCGACGATCTTCACATCGAATGGATGGGTTGCTACCGATGCCCATGATTGGAGTAGCTACTTTGAAGGGGCAACAGTGGTAGCCATCCGAAAGTATTTGTTGATTGTTCGGATATGAGAGGGTCTCTCTCTTGTATTGGACATATGTGATGAGGAATAAGGTGCATACGGTTTCGTTCAGACCAGAACGGACCTGTAAATGGATGGTGTGTCTGACGTTGTATTCAGTTATGTTGTATTCATTGATCTCTACTAAATATATATCTATTTGGTAGCGGAAAATTTATTCTCTTGCTTAACACCCTTCTCTGAGACGTACGAGCTTAGAGGTTATATATTGGTAGAAATCAGTGATATGTTATGGATTGATAGTGTGACATGCTGAGTTGTAGTGATCCAAGATTTTTTTTGAAAAGAAAAGCTTGGTGGATGATGATCAAAGCATAGCTTTAATTAGCATAGATTTGTGTAGCATTAATTTCCGAGCCTCACACATCGGTATGATTGTGAACTGATGTTTAGATCAGTATACTTTCGATATTAGGATGGATTTGGTCGATCGAGATAGGCTGGGCGTGGTTGCTACACACCTGGTAGGGAGAGGGCACACCACCCGATTCCCTGAAGGATAGAATACGACGTTTTTTCATGCACATGACGTAAGCCGCTGAGATACTTAATATCCTGAAAATAGTGCAGATGTGTATTACGGCGTTTTCTCACGCAAGGGACGTAAGCCGTTGAGTATTACACTACAGGATCGATCTTTCGGATCAATTTCCATCATAATGGAAATTCAAATTCCAATACGACATTTTATGGTTTTAGTAGTATACTATTGGCGGCGTAGTGGTATGGGACATTCATGTCGTCTATGATTGATACATTTATATTTGAAGTTGATTTCTTCACTTATAGTAATAATAAAAGATAAATTTTGTGTACCAAGCATATTTGGCTATTATAAGGTAAGACACTATCCTCCGGCTTGCGTTGCATTATGTGATAGGACCTGAGTCTTATAATAGCTTTATTGTTCTTTATTTAGCATTGCGCTGTTTTTTTATGCACTGATATTCTTGGGGGTAAACCCGTTCCGCGTTTGCGGCATGGTCCCTTGATTTACCTAACTTTAAAATAAAGATTAATAATTGTTTTAGTTCTCACACCAGTCCAATGACAAACTCGGAGTTTCTTGTTTTGACCTAAGCTCGGGGTGCCCAATTTTTTCTCACGGGAAACTAGTAGTTTTGGCTTTCGCAGATATTTCTTTTCCCTTGATCCTGGATTACAACTGGAGCTATATTCAGAAAGCTTTGTATCCATGTATTTCTTTCAGTTGTGGTGTTGATGTATTTTCCACTATACATTGTATTTATACATTTAAATTTCCGCTGATTTGTATTTTAAATCTCTAATATTTGTTGTATAATTATTCATACTCTGATATCTTGTACTCTGATGTAAATTGTTGTAATAGCAATGAAATGTTCTATTGTTCGTGTTCTGATGCGTTGTGTTCTCAATTCAATTTGGGCTTTGTAACACCCCGTATTTTCGGTGAACGTCAAAGTAACAAATTAAAGTATACTAATTTTTTAGAGAAGAAATAGGTGAAACGGGTTGCGCCATTGCATTCATCTCGGAATTCTGCTTGAGATAGAGTCCGAGTTTGCGTAAATCGGACTCCGTATGAAGAAGATATCATTAAATTAAATATTGCAGCAAAACATGAAAAAGAAGAATGAGAAAAGAATAATGTTTAGCATTGTTCTAAGGTTTGTAAGCAAAAGACTTAGTAGCTCATTTTGTTAGAACATGTGACTTGCATACAAGAGGTACAAAGTTCGATCCCCGCCAGCATATTTTTGTTTTAGGGGAATGGCTAAAAAGTGGCTTAGTGTGAATGCAGTTCAAAAAGTGGTTTAGTGCGAAAATGGTTAATTGGGAAGATAGATAAAAAGAATATATATATATATATATATATATATATGTTTGCGAACAAATTAAACAATTGTAAACAACTGTAAAATTCGTTCGTCTTTCCTAAACAACAAGTATCGTTGTAGAGGGTGTCGAACTCTAGGACCAAATTATTTTATTAATAAATCCACTCAAGTTATCCCTAACTTTTGATTGGTTGAAAACAAAGAAAATAGCAGAAATTAAATAAAAGAGAGTTTTAACAATAAGTGAAAGCAATTAGGGGATAATGACATAGATCAGATTCATAATCATCAATAGCCAAAAGATTAACCAGATCTAATACATGTTTCTGTCACAAACATGAATCAACGATAATAGGTTTTTAGAAACAAATATGTAAATAACGACAAGCATAGCCTATGCAGGAGCTCAGCTCTACAACCATAGACTATCAGGACAGATTCACTATTTTATTTCTAAAACCCTAAATATTAAATCTAAATCTGATAAGTGTTAGATCGCACTCGAATATACCCTGTGAAGGAGCACAGCTCTTAAACGACACAGGGTATGAAGGTTCAGATCTAACCCTTAGTTCAAATCTAGATCTACATACATGAAGTTCTAATCTTTTGGCTATGTAATTCATATTGAATCATAACTATTAGCGTCATCACCCCCTAATTAAAGAGGATTAGCTAGACATAGCTAAAAGAAAAGAAAATAAAAAGAAAATAAATGACATAAATAAAATGCAATAAAAACTAAATAGAAGAGAGAAAGAAGAGTTTTATTCCAAGAAAAGGATTATAGAATAAAACTGAATGTGTTTTACAATGAATGAGATACAAGGTATTTATAGCTGATATGACAAAGACAACTAGGCTAGTTACACAATGTGGGACTAAAGATTTAGCCCAAATAACACATAAGCCAGTGTGAACAGGGTTGTAGAGTAAGAGGCCTTGTAAGTGAGCCAGTGTGAACGCTTCATGAGTGAAATGGTCTGCAATTGAGCCAATGTGAACACAATATGAGTCTTTAGTGAGCCAAATCTACCCAACTGAACTTTATTTGCAACCGTTCTTCAAGCTTTAAACTCTTCAAGCTTTAGTAATTTTAACTTCACTCTTTTTCAGCAAATTCTTCATGCTTTATTCATCAAATGCTCTAAACCATGATTCTTGTCAACAATCTGAAAACACAGCTATAAATACACAATATCAATTATTTAAAAGATAAAATAAGATAAATATGCGGATAAAATATACACATTTACGTGTATATCAAATACCCCCACACTTATCTTTTTATTCGTCCTCGAATAAACTAAACTAAGATATGTCACACTTTCGTAGGAAACACGATTGCATTTAGCGTATGCAACAAGCCGTTAAACCTTTGGGTGTCCCCAGTAGGACGAGTGTTGTCTTGTGAGGGTTTTCAGCGGATACTACCCACAAAATCCAAAGCGTCTTATGTACGCGGATTGATCAAACAATATATTTAAGGTCTTTCCCATTCCAAGGATTTCACCTAACTTCAATAATAACGGTTTAGCCCCAAATTGTCCGTTCCATAATTAGTGCAAAAATGAACAAAATTTTTCAAGCTGAATCGTAATTCCTTGATAACACTGTAATTGTCTTGAAGGTTAAGAGCGTGGTGTCAACCAAAGTTCTACACATCGACAATGTGCACCCAATCATTTATTCAACCTTTTTTTTTTTTGAATAATTTTGCACCAATGTAACTGTAATGTACTGGATATGAGTTATGCATAGATGAAGGAAAATTTTGTAAGTTCTAAAAATATTCTAGATAAGAGGGCAAGTGTATTAGTTGAATTTCAAGCTACAAAAGATAAAGTAATACTAAGGCACATATGGACATTTTGTTTCCTTTCATCTCTTCAACTACAATCCTCGCTTCTAAGTACGGTATGATGGATGTGGATGGAATGGAAATGAATTCTTTATAGTCAAGATTGATGAATGACTATTTTATTCAGAGAGACTCTCTCTTTATTTCATATTTTTTTCTTTTCTTTCTCTTTTTCTTCTTCTTTTTTTTTCACTTTTTTTCATATTTGCATGATGAATGATGAGTGGAGATGGAATGGAATGATACCGTATTATTTCATTTGATTCCTCCTCTACTAAACCAATCATAACCAACACTTCATGAAAGGAAAGTTTTGTGCCCTAGTCACTCTACTTCTATAACTCTAATTCAACACACAAGTCTGGATTGATGTTATACAAAAAGCTGAAAGGAATGATAAGCAAAGTTTCGTAAGATAGATAACCCATATAAAATAAGATGTGGTATATGGTTATCCTACCTTAAAACAAGTACGGAGTGGGTAGTGTAATATTGGTATAAAAAGTGACGTTTTTGACCTTTAAACAAAGGTTCTTGAGTATACCAATATAAGATAAACTTGTCGAAACATGGATGTAAATCGACTAAAACTTGGGTTTGAATAATGTGGGGTATCGAAGAAGAACGCTACAATGAGTCATTTCTCCTTAATTGGGCCAAGTGGATTAGAACTTACAATTTTGAAAATTTGAGTGGAAAAGAAAATATTATGCATGAAAACTAACTCAGAAAATCCAACAAATGTAGGTGCAAAATCCTTTTATTTCATGATTGTTTTTTTTATTTTTTTTACTTGCACATTCTAACATGTATAACAAAGGTTGACACGCTTACTCCAGAACACGACTAACGTCTGCACAGTCTCAAGCTAGCATCTTAAAAAGACACATTACGATTCAATGAATAAATAATGTTCATTCCCATCACCCAATAATTCAACTTATCAAACAAGAACCAAGGTGTTATTTATGAATTTAAGTTAATCCTTGTTCAATGAATGACCTACTTCATAAAATTTGATTGCTGCTGTAATGTAAATTCCCCCCACACTTGAGTGTGACTGTGTCCTCACAGTCTTAATCAGACATATCTTAGTGAAAGGGAAAAACAAATAAGAGAATATTTACATATGTACAAAAGAGGGTTAGTGCGTCTTACCGAATGTAATGTGGCTCATGGAGGACCATGAGCTCTTCCTCTTGGTTGGGTATTGGTTCCAAGTAAGGTTGAAGGCGTTGACCATTGACCTTAAAGGATGATCCATCAGTTGGATTCTCAATTTCTACCGCACCATACGGAAAAACAGTCTGTACAATGTAAGGTCCTGTCCATCTAGATTTTAGCTTACCCGGAAATAGATGCAGTTTTAAGTCATACAACAGAACTTTTTGACCTGGCATGAAAGTTTTACGTAAAATTGATTTATCATGAAAAACTTTTGTTCTGTCCTTGTAAATTCGTTCATTTTCATAGGCATCATTTCGAATTTCATCAAGTTCATTAAGTTGAAGCTTCCTATATTCACCTGCTTGCTCTAAATCAAGATTCAAAGTTTTTATTGCCCATAACGACCTATGTTCTAGTTCAACTGGCAAGTGACATGGCTTACCAAAAATCAACCGATAAGGGGACATACCCAAGTTGGTTTTGAAAGCGGTGCGGTAAGCCCAAAGAGCATCGGTTAACTTTTGGGACCAATCTTTACGATTTCGATTCACAGTTTTCTCAAGAATTTGTTTAATCTGCCTATTCGATACTTCAACCTGCCTACAAGTTTGAGGATGGTAAGGAGTGGATAACTTATGGGTTATCGAATACTTTCTCATGCGGGCTTCAAAAGAACGATTACAGAAATGTGTCTCGTTGTCGCGGATTATTGTGCGAGGTGTGCCAAACCTAGAAAAGATGTTTTCTTTTAAGAAGCGCACAACAACCTTATTGTCGTTCGTTTTGCATGGAACAGCTTCGACCCATTTAGAAACATAGTCAACAGCCAAGAGAATGTAAATGTTCCCAAAAGAATTAGGGAAGGGTCCCATGAAGTCTATACCCCACACATCAAAAATTTCGACCTCTAGAATGGGGTTTAGGGGCATCATATTCTGTTTAGAAATTTTCCCAAAGAATTGGCATCGATCATAAGTTTTACAAAATTCGTATGCGTCTTTGAAAAGGGTGGGCCAGTAGAAACCCGATTGGACAAACTTTTCGGCTGTCTTTTTGGGACCGAAGTGACCACCGCATGCTTGATCTTGACAGAAAGAGAGGACACTGTGAATTTCAGTGTCAGGAACACATCTTCGAATGATTTGGTCGGGACAATACTTGAAAAGATAGGGGTCGTCCCAATAAAAATGTTTCACTTGGGAAACGAATTTGTGTTTATCCTGATTAGACCAAAAAGAAGGGATCTGCTTGGTGACTAAGTAGTTAACAATGTCAGCAAACCAAGGATCAGTGGATAGAGAAAACAGCTGTTCATCAGGGAAATTCTCGTTGATTGGAAGAGAAGAAGACGGGGCATTTGGAAGACGAGACAAGTGGTCCGCAATAACGTTGTCGGATCCTTTTTTATCCTTAATGGTAAGGTCAAATTCTTGAAGTAGAAGGATCCAACGAATGAGACGAGCCTTAGCATCCTTTTTAGAGAAAAGGTACCTAAGTGCGGAATGATCGGTATGAACAGTGATGTGTGAGCCAACTAGATAAGGTCTGAATTTTTCTAAAGCGAAAACGACTGCCAAGAGTTCCTTTTCAGTGGTCGTATAATTGATTTGAGCGTCGTTCAGAGTTTTACTCGCGTAGTAAATGACATGAAGAATATTATCGATACGTTGTCCTAAGACATGGCCAACAGCGAAATTCGAGGCGTCACACATGATTTCAAAAGGCAGCTTCCAATTGGGAGAGCAGATGATAGGAGCAGAGACAAGTTCATTTTTCAGAAGCTCAAAAGATGAAATGCAATCAGAATTGAAGTCGAAAGGAACATCCTTACCAAGAAGATTGGTCAAAGGTCGAGTGATTTTGCTAAAATCTTTTATAAAGCGACGGTAAAAACCAGCATGACCTAAAATGGATCGGATGTCCTTAACTGATTTGGGAATGGGAAGATTTGAAATAACTTCAATTTTGGCTTTGTCTACTTCAATTCCTTTGTTAGAGATGACATGTCCCAAAACAATGCCATGTTTAACCATGAAGTGACACTTTTCCCAATTAAGCGTTAAGTGTTTCTCTTTACAGTGATTAAGAACAAGATCGAGATGATGTAAACACTCAGAGTAAGAATCACCAAATATGGAAAAATCATCCATGAACACTTCCAAAAATCGCTCGATCATATCAGAAAAATGCTAATCATGCACCTCTGAAAGGTTGCAGGTGCATTACAGAGACCAAAAGGCATACGTCGGTACGCAAATGTACCAAACGGACAAGTGAAAGTGGTTTTCTCTTGGTCCTCAGGAGCGATAGGGATTTGATTATAGCCCGAGTACCCATCAAGGAAACAGTAGTACTCATGACCAGCTAGTCGTTCTAACATTTGATCGATAAATGGCAGAGGGAAATGATCCTTACGTGTTGCAGCGTTAAGTTTCCTATAGTCAATGCAAACACGCCAACCGGTATGGGTGCGGGTTGGGATAAGCTCGTTAGCTTCATTTTGGATCACGGTAATCCCTGATTTCTTAGGTACGACATGAATCGGACTAACCCATTGACTGTCAGAAATCAGGTAGATTATTCCATTGTCAAGGCATTTAAGGATTTCAGCACGAACTGCTTCTTTCATGATAGGGTTTAGTCGACGCTGGGGATCCCGAGTGGGTTTGGCATCATCTACAAGGTGGATTCGATGTTGGACAATCGAAGGACTAATCCCCTTAATATCATCTATGGACCAACCAATTACTTCCTTATTTTTCTTAAGGATGGGAAGGAGCAATTGTTCCTGCTCTAAAGTAAGGTCAGAAGCGATGATGACAGGAAAAGTTTCATTGTCTCCTAAGTAAGCGTACTTAAGATGACTGGGCAACAATTTGAGTTCAGATTTTGGGGGCGACTCAACCAAAGAAATTGGTTGAGGGATAGACTCATTTGTGAGAGGCTCGACAGGAATCGAATCAGAGACATTTTCGGGAATATTTTGAAATAAGGTTTCGTAATTCGATTCAATTTCGTTATTCAGATGGTCGAGCTCAGATTCATTATTGTGGACAGCATGGATTTCAGAAAACTGGTCCACATAAGAGTTAGGAGAGTTTTCAGTTCTGAAGATGTTTAGCTCGACAGTCATGTTACCGAAAGAAAGTTTCATAGACCCATTTCTACAGTTGATGAGAGCGTTAGAGGTTGCTAAGAAGGGTCGTCCTAGAATCAAAGGGATCTGGTTTGCAGGATTGCTAACCTGTTGAGTTTCTAAGATAATGAAATCAACTGGAAAGATGAATTCACCAATTTTGATCAACACATCCTCGATTTCTCCCACAGGTTTCTTAATTGATCGATCAGCAAGCTGAAGGGTAACCTTGGTGGGTTTCAATTCTCCTAGCCCTAATTGGTGATAGACGGAATATGGAAGCAAGTTAACACTAGCACCTAAGTCTAGCAGGCATCTATCGATTTTCTTGTCCCCAATAGTACATGATATTGCGGGGCAGCCAGGATCTTTGTATTTCACTGGCATCGATTGGGACAAGACTTCGCTTAGAGTTGCCACTAGAAACACTTTTTTAGGTACATGTGTATGACGTTTTTGAGTGCACATATCTTTTAGAAATTTTACGTATTGTGGAACTTGTTGTATAATATCTAAAAGAGGAATGTTCACTTTAACTTGCTTAAATATTTCAAGGATTTTTTCTAGCTGATCCGTCTTTTTCCTAGGTCGGAGTCTATGAGGAAATGGAGCAGACAACTCAGTAGGTTGGGCTACTTGAGTTTGAGGATGGTCCTTGTCAGAAATTGGCTCAATGTTTTGATCTGAGTTGGTCGAATTTTTTGTCGGAGTTGGAAGATCGTCCGGTAAAGCATTTTGGTTGACCACATGGTTGTCAATCTTTTTGCCAGATCTAAGAGTTGTGACCGCATTCAAGTGACTAACGTTTGAATCTTGAATGATGTGAATTTGGTTGGAGTTAGGATTTTGACGGTTGGGGTTTGGAATGGGTTGACTCGGGAAAGTGCCTCTTTCCCGTTCGCTTACTGAAGTGGCTAACTGACTCATTTGCATTTCAAGTTTAGCAATCGATTGACTCGTGTTTTGCATATGCGAAGTCAATAAATTTTGAAGATTGGTATTTGATTGGAGATTTTGAATCGTCGCTTTAGTCAATTCTTCGAGAGTTTTCTCCAGTGATGTCAATCGTTTATCGTCTTGGGGAACAAAAGATTGTTGTGCTTGGTTTTGAAAAGGTGGCGCAGGATGTTGGAATTAAGTTTGTTGAAAGGAAGGTTTCGAAGGATTATTCGAAAATGACTGAAAAGGTGGTCGAACCGCATTTGAATTTGCATTGTTTTGGGTCCAAGAGAAGTTAGGATGGTTTCTCCAACCTGGATTGTATGTTGGGGAGAATGGGTCGTTCCTAGCTTTGTTAAATGCGTTGAGTTTTTCCAATGAATGTGGGCATTGATCGGCTATGTGGTTAGGATCGTTACGTTTGTAACATGAGGTCTGAGACGCTTGAGCTTGATTTATTTGCGTTGATGAAAGGACATTATCGAATTTGGATATCATCGCGTCTATTTTTGCTTCTAAGGCTACTGATGATCCTACCAAATGAGCGTTAGATCGGGAATAAATCGATTTCTCGTTAGATCTTTCCCATTGAGCTGATTTTTCGGCCAAATTTTCGAGAAATTGCCAAGCGGCATTGTGATCTTGGGCTAGAAAATTTCCTTGGCACATTGATTCGAGCATGGTTCGAGAGTTATTTTCAAGTCCATCGTATAAAATTTGACAAAGAGTCCATTTTTCGAAATTGTGATGTGGACATTTGACTAGAAGCTCTTTAAATCTTTCAAAATATTTTGCAAAGGATTCACCCCCAAATTGACGAAAATTTACGATTTCATTTCGAATTTTGGATGTTTTTTCCAGAGGGTAAAATTTCTTTAGAAAAATGTTTACAAATTCACCCCAAGTTCCAATCGTATTTGAAGGCAAGCTATACAACCATTTCTCAGCATAATCGGTAAGTGCAAATGGAATTAACCTAAGTTTGATTCCATCGTCACTTAATTGTTGGAATTTTATGGTTGCACAAACTTGTTCAAATTTGGTCAAGAAAATATACGGATCATCACATTCTAAATTGTCGAACTTTGGAAGAGTATTTATGTGATTCGAATGAATTTCAAAGTGGTTACCCGTTGGGGCGGGCAATATGATGCAAGAAGGAATAGAAACCCGATCGGGGAAGTATCTATCCATAAGAGATCGAGGGGGATTTTCTTCGGCCATGGTTAAAGAAATGTTTGTTCGAACTAAACGATTGTCTGAAGGATCACGAGTCCAACTACGCATGAACTAGCAAGAAGAATAAGGGAAGACGAGAAAACAAATTTGAGCGGATTTTTTTTTTAAAATGAACCTAATGCAATTTACAATTTCTAGAATTATATAATGACGGTTTGATTTATTTCAACAAAAGACTTCTCAGCCAGTTAACGGACAGGAGTTATCGGTGCACCAGGAATCACCCTAGCAATGCAGCCGAAGGTTTAAGTACCTTCAGAGGAACAACCGATATAATATTTACGAATCACCGTAATATTTATAAATAGTTATTACTCTGCCGTAGTCTAGACATCGAGAAATAATCCGTTAGAACTAAACCAAATTGTCAAAATATAATGAAGTCCTTAGAAAGTAAAAACAAAACTACGATGAATGCGGATTTTTTTTTTCAGTCACAGAATGAACAGTCTTAGGACAGTCACAGAACAGTCAATTGCAGAAATAAAAAAAAACAATTTTTTTTACAAGCAAGCCGATGCCCTGCAGAAGAGTTTTACAAGCAATGTCTATTTTTTATTTTTTTTTGCCGCAGCGGTCCCTGTAAAGTTAGAAAATACTCACCTTGATCGGCAGTCCGTCCAGTGTAGTTGAGTCGCGCTAGCGCGTTCACACCCCACTTGGTGTGCAACCGCTCCAATCAAATTGACCTTTGAATCCTTTTGCGTTTGCTTGACTGTTTTTCTCGCTTTGATTTGATTTTCTTTGTTTTTTTGTAGAGTTTTAAAAAAACTCAAAAGAAAATAAAACAAAATAAACTAAAAATAAAAAAAATGAAAGATCGAACAAAAGAAAACAGAAAATCTCTCCTTGAATTATCAAAATAACACCAAATTCACTTGCCCAGACAAAACCTAACTCATACAAGTAAAAAAAAAAACCTTTGACCCCTCCTTTTCTTTAAAAGATTTCAAACAAACGTTTAATAGGCTGTTTTTAAATATAAAAATACCTAGCTTAAAAAGCCCAGCCCATTTCAAAACCTTCCGGTCTAAATTTATAAGGAAACTAAAACCCTTCTTCCACTGTTATAATTTCCAATTGCTCTCTCACAAAACAAAACAAAATGGAAACCGATGTATCCCAAAAAAAAATAGAAACTACCGAAACAAATCAACAACAATTTCTCGTCTTTTTTTTATTCAAAATCGATTTGGGTGATTCAGGTATCTTGCGAATAGGTGGGTATTGAATCAGCGAATTTGGATTTTGTGCGAGTTGAGGAGGGGCGATTGGTATCTGAAGAGGGTTGATGAATGACAGTTTTGGGTTTGAAGGAGTTTGAATGGCTGTGAAGGGAGATGTTGAACTTGGTAGAGGATGTGATGGCTTTGCGGGTTGGTGGAGAAGTTGAGAAGGCTGGGGGTTGTAGACTTGCTGGCTCTTCGTGAATTGTCAAAGAACGTTGGAGTTTGAATTCGGGTGGCAGTTTTTAAAGTGTGGTTGACAAACTGGCTTTGATTATGAGACGTGATGGGAAGAACGATGGTTGATCGGTGATTGGGTTATGGTGGATGGCCTGATGCCGATGTCAGGATGTTCAAGTGGAGTTATTGCGGTGTGGTAAGTAGCGAATTCGTGGTTTTTTTTTTTTGAAAAGATGATGGAAAAGTTGAAGTATGTTTTGGCAGTGCGTAATGATCTGGGGTATTGGAGTGGAGATGATATGTGGTGGTTGTCACAGTAGGTAGAGGTGATTTATGGTGATATGTGACTGGTTTGATTAGGAGGATGGTCCGATGGTAGGACTTGGAGAGGCGACTGATGCTTTGAAGAGGGGACGACAGTGATTGCTTTAGGTGAATTGAACGTGAAATTTTGGAGTCATGGTTTGAGTTAGAGTAGGATCCTGGTTGCTGCACTGTAGTTTGGCAAAGGACGTGATAATGGTGGTATTTGCGTGAGGGAGACAGTGGATGCTTGCAGTTTGTGGGCAAGTTGAAGATGGTGTCTAGGGAAGGAGCAGAACCATGGTGATCGGATTTGTTTGGCAGAAGATGTAGTTGTGGAACTTGCGGCAGAAAATCAAAGTTGAGAAGGAAAAAAAATGTGTTTTTTTTATTGTAAGAAGGAAAGAAATATGTAAAAAGGAAAAGAAACGAATGAAACGGAAATAAAATCAAGGAATTCTGGCAAGTTTTTTTTTAATCTATATATAAAAAACAAAATAAAACAACAACAAGAAATAAAAAAATATAACCCGAAGGATTTAAAAATAAAGATTATTTGGTCCCCAGCAACGGCGCCAAAATTTGTTTGCGAACAAATTAAACAATTGTAAACAACTGTAAAATTCGTTCGTCTTTCCTAAACAACAAGGATCGTTGTAGAGGGTGTCAAACTCTAGGACCAAATTATTTTATTAATAAATCCACTCAAGTTATCCCTAACTTTTGATTGGTTGAAAACAAAGAAAATAGCAGAAATTAAATAAAAGAGAGTTTTAACAATAAGTGAAAGCAATTAGGGGATAATGACATAGATCAGATTCATAATCATCAATAGCCAAAAGATTAACCAGATCTAATACATGTTTCTGTCACAAACATGAATCAACGATAATAGGTTTTTAGAAACAAATATGTAAATAACGACAAGCATAGCCTATGCAGGAGCTTAGCTCTACAACCATAGACTATCAGGACAGATTCACTATTTTATTTCTAAAACCCTAAATATTAAATCTAAATCTGATAAGTGTTAGATCGAACTCGAATATACCCTGTGAAGGAGCACAGCTCTTAAACGACACAGGGTATGAAGGTTCAGATCTAACCCTTAGTTCAAATCTAGATCTACATACATGAAGTTCTAATCTTTTGGCTATGTGATTCATATTGAATCATAACTATTAGCGTCATCACCCCCTAATTAAAGAGGATTAGCTAGACATAGCTAAAAGAAAAGAAAATAAAAAGAAAATAAATGACATAAATAAAATGCAATAAAAACTAAATAGAAGAGAGAAAGAAGAGTTTTATTCCAAGAAAAGGATTACAGAATAAAACTGAATGTGTTTTACAATGAATGAGATACAAGGTATTTATAGCTGATATGACAAAGACAACTAGGCTAGTTACACAATGTGGGGCTAAAGATTTAGCCCAAATAACACATAAGCCAGTGTGAACAGGGTTGTAGAGTAAGAGGCCTTGTAAGTGAGCCAGTGTGAACGCTTCATGAGTGAAATGGTCTGCAATTGAGCCAATGTGAACACAATATGAGTCTTTAGTGAGCCAAATCTACCCAACTGAACTTTATTTGCAACCGTTCTTCAAGCTTTAAACTCTTCAAGCTTTAGTAATTTTAACTTCACTCTTTTTCAGCAAATTCTTCATGCTTTATTCATCAAATGCTCTAAACCATGATTCTTGTCAACAATCTGAAAACACAGCTATAAGTACACAATATCAATTATTTAAAAGATAAAATAAGATAAATATGCGGATAAAATATACACATTTACGTGTATATCAATATAGAAAAAATATATATATACATACATATATATATATATGACGTGTACGTATCATGTGGCGCTCGTGGCGCATTTTTTGTTGGTCAAGGATGGTCTTTTTTACGTGGCCTTCTCTGATTGGCTTTGTGACAAATTCTGAGGTGTTAGGGCTTATGTGTCATGCTATGATTGGCTGAGTGACACATTGCTTTAGTTGGATGGCTCTGATTTCTCCTAAAACGATATAACGGCTCGCATAAGATTTAACTTCTATAAAAGCAACCATAATCCTCAAACCCTAAATCACACAAATTCTTTCCAAGGAGCCACCATGCCGTCCATGATCGTTCTAGTTTAGCCACCATTCCTTCTTCAACTTGAAAGCAAAATTAAAGCTACGAATCAAAACTTACGTAGAAAAATTGATAGTCTTTGTCAAAGGATTGCTTTTCAAATTCAGAAAATAGATCCTAGAAAAACAATACTTTCTTTTCTTTGTATGTCCTGTTATTATTTAGATATGAACGATTAAAAGTTGTAATTTGTAATAAAATGAAAACTAGAGTAATTCCTAGTTGTAAGATAATGGTGATGCTGATTTATGCCTATTCTATTAATGATTCTATCGTATATGCTTGTTAGATTATTGTGGTTATATGTTGATGTTAAACCAATCGTATATTATGTAAATATGGTGACTTTTGCATGTTATGTAACATGCAAGTTGTTTAGATGTACATTTAGATCTATGTTTATTGAATCATGCAAGTTGTTTAGATCTACATTTAGATCTATGTTTATTGAATCATGCAAGTTGTTTAGATCTATATTTATTGAATCATGCAAGTTGTTTAGATCTATGTTTATTGAATCATGCAAGTTGTTTAGATCTACATTTAAATCTATGTTTATTGAACCATGCGAGTTGTTTAGATCTATGTTTATTGAATCACGCAAGTTGTTTAGATCTACATTTACATCTATATTTATTGAATCATGCAAGTTGTTTAGATCTATGTTTATTGAATCATGCAAGTTGTTTAGATCTATGTTTATTGAATCATGTTAGATCTATGTTTATTGAATCATGTATTATGTTTAGATCTATGTTTATTAAATCATGCAAGTTATTAGGCTAAGACATGGATTATGTTTAGATCTACGTTTAGATCTATGCTTATTGAATCATGCAAGTTGTTAGGCTAAGACATGTGTTATGTCTAGATTCACATTTAGATCTATGAAAAGTGGATCCAAAATTAAAGCTCATATTTACATGCCTTGTTAAACTTATGTAAAACCATATGCTTAAAATATATGTTTGTTGGATCCAAGATAAAAGTTCATATTTATATTCCTTGTTAAACCTGTGTAATTCCATATGTTTAAAATTCATGATTATTGGATCCAAATTAAAGTTTACATTCACATGTCTAGTTGAACTTGTGCAATTCTATATGCTTGGGGATTATGTTCATTAGACCCAAAATGAAAGTTTACATTTACATGCTTAGTTGGATTTGGGTAATCTCATATTCTTAAAGCCTCATGCTAGTTGGATCCAAAAATGCAAGTTCATTATATTATGCCACATTTACATGACACATGTTTGGTTAGTTCCTTATTATTTTATGTTGTGTGAATGGTACATGCTCCCTTCTTTCCCCTTTTGTATATAAGTTAGGCTAAGCTACGAGCCAAACATTCTATGTGAATTATGAGAACGTATGACGGGGGTAACGTTGGGAAAACCTTAAATTCATATTAATGGCATAATTTGGCCCATAAATATATGAATGATTAGTGGCATAAAATTGGCATAATCTATATACCAAAAATTACGAATATGATTTAGAGAGGAATTGGGCATGACTTGAATGGCAATAATTTACATATAAACACAAAAGGTAAATATGTAAATTTAGAAAAAGTCGAATATGTCTAACCCGAGGTTAGTTTGAGTTACGGTGTAAGACTTCTCGGAACCGCCCGGCACATCCAGCAAACGTAACAATATATATCTAATGTGAGATGTTAGTGCATCTAGCCCAAGAGAACCCGAGGTTAGACTGAGTTGCGGTGTAGAACTACCCGGACCCGACCGACACATCCAGTAACCGCAACAACACCTGTCTAATGTGAGTGGTTGGTGCTTTAATG
Organism: Allium sativum; assembly: GCA_030737875.1. Classification (NCBI taxonomy): domain Eukaryota; kingdom Viridiplantae; phylum Streptophyta; class Magnoliopsida; order Asparagales; family Amaryllidaceae; genus Allium; species Allium sativum. Next base: position 884,059,661 of record CM060915.1, on the reverse strand, counting down.
AATGAATTAAAGCTAAGAAAGGAATGGTAAGGTTAAGTTAAAACAAGAGGGCAACACTTAATCAATATAACAAGATGAATGACTAGGGTTAAGTTAATAGGAAACGCTTAACCAGTATAGCATGATGAATGGGTAGAGTTAAGTAATAAGAAACACTTAACCAATATAACTTGGTTTGTGGTAAGGTTAAGTTAAATCAAGAGGGCAACACTTAACTGATATAACTTGATTTATGGTAGGGTTAAGTTGACACAAGAAGGCAACACTTAACCAAAGTAACATGACAAGTAGGTGGGTTAAGTAACTTGAATTGATTGATGACACTTAACCAATACAACATGATGAACACATGGGGTTAAGTTAACAAGAAACACCTGACCAATATAGCTTGATGGACGAATGGGGTTAAGTTAATAGGAAACACTTAACCAATCCAACATGCTAAGTAAGGAGGGTTAAGTTAGTAAGAAGCACTTAACCAACATGACATGATGAATGAGTGGGTTAAGTTAACATGAATGGACAACACTTAACCAATATGGCATAATGTGCAGGAGGGTTAAGTACATATCGGGTTGGTCGGTAATATTAGTAAATATAGGCCTACAAAACTTAACCATTAAATAAACATGCTTGAATCAGAAGGAGGGTTAAGTACATATCGGGTTGGTGGGTAATATTAGTAAATATAGGCCCACAAAACTTAACCATTAAATAAACATGCTTGAATCGGTGGGAGGGTTAAGTACATCTCATGTAGGTGAGTAATATTTGTATATATAGGCCCACAAACTTAACCAGTAGGAAACCCTAGTAACGGGGACCCGTTTCAGCAGTAACCCACATAGATGTATCATGGTACCCTGAACTAGGCAAGGTGGGGCACGATTACTGGGCTGATTATAAGCGGTCAAAACAGCGGCAGGGGGTACGTCAGTGTAGGTTCCGACGGTTTATGGCGTGCACGTACTCCGGAGTGGGAAAAAGAAGGCACTAGGTACCAGTAGTTATACACTGTGCATCTTGAATCGTGTCGGGTTGCTATCATAAGGATTGATACACCTTATGGTGGGACCAGCACAGGGTATCTACACACAAGAGAGGGCCAATTGACACAGACACATGGAAAAATTAATACGAGTAAGGAGCCGATCAATAGGGTAGTAAGGGTACATCTAACATGTTCATGGCAGCTAGACAGATTGAGGTGGAATCCTCACGATAGATGTACACCTGAAGGCTACCACAATTGCGGGGATTGGGATTACTTTACAATACGATCATTTTATATAGATTACTAGTTGGGACACTAGTTAGGTGGTGCAGAGAAGTGAAATGAGTGCGATAGCATATTCAGCCTTATTATCTTATTTCTAGGGTGTTGGCCTAGATTCAGTTTATTCCTGTCATAACCCTTTTCTAGTTTACATGCTAAATATCACTGGACTTACCAGACTCATGTCTGACCCATTTTCTTTCGTCTTGTTTTCTTCCGTTTCCCCCCAGGTCCGCGGGGAGGGAATACTTCAGCTTAGATCGGATCATTTCCAGCTTCAAGAGAGTAGATGTATTGCATGGAATCTTTTTCCTTGGGCTATGGCTTTGGATACTCTCTTATTGGGGATTTATGCCGCCTTACTGTTGTTTTAATGCTTCTTTATGTTTTAATTCAAGACAGAGATTTTGTTGTAATAGTTTGAATGTTGGTTCGAGACAATTGTTCTAATGTTTTAACTGAGTCACGTACTTATGAAATAAATTTAGTTTTTCCGCTGTTTATTTGTCTGTCTTTTAATTTATCTTCATCTTTTACCTAAAATGCTCCACCGAAGTTAAGGCATTCCCTTTGTGAGTGACCTTAACGGAGGTGGGGTGTTTCACTTGGTATCAGAGGTGAAGGTTACCGATCAGATAAAAGATTTGAAAAATTATTTTCAAAACAGTTTTAAAAGAAGCATTTTCAAAAGAAAAGTTTTGTTCTAAAGGCATATTCCCCAAAGCCATATGCACTATCTTTTGATCCTCTGTTTGAATCCTTGTTTCCTTCTTTCCTGATTCTCCGGGGCTCCTGGCTTTCTGGGAGGTAACCTCATCGCGACATGGTTCCGTAGGCTCGATGAGACTACGACACCCGTCAAAGGGTGAAGAAGTGCACAACCTCCATCCATAGAAGCAGTAGTTTCACTTGTGGCTAATTTTCTTTTGAGCTTTGTAGGATTTTCCATGCGATGGAGGTAGCTTTCAAGAGACTTGTCAACAAGTTACACAAGGATGGAAAAGATGAGAATGAAGGAGTTTGGTTAAGGAGCATAACCCAAGGATGAAGAACTCATGGATATAGACTTGGTTCACCAACGAGGGGAGGAAAGAGTAGTAAAACCTAAAACAAGAGGGAGTATCTTTATTATGGTATAACGGGTCGTATAATTAAGGGCAAGGGCAAGAACAAATGACAGGATTTTCAGGAGGGCAAATGCATGCTCTCACCCTCAACGTACCTGAGAGAGAGGTAGTAAGGTTTCTGTTGAAAAAGTTTAGTTTTTCTTCTTGATCATCCAATTAGTACTCTTTTTGATTTTAGAGATTCACATTCATTTATATCTGCTTCCATAGTTGAGTCTTGCACCTTGGTACTTGTATAGGAGAAGATCCCACTATTGTCTCAAATCCCATTTGTGGTTCTGCTCATTTATCTTTGGTTTGAAACGATTTGAGATGCTTATGTTTCCGGGTTTCATGGGCTATGGTTTGATTCTAGGCATGGAATGGTTAGCTAGTAATTGTGAAAGGAGGGTAAGTAGACTTTCGACTTGCCTCGGGAATACCCTCGAGATTTCGTGTGATCCTAAGGGATCAGTTTGTCTTAGCTACTTAGAATCACTTTATGTATCTATCGACGATTTTTGATTCGTTGGAGTAGTCCATGAGTACGCATGATGTTTTGATTAGGGTAGGGTTTTCCCCCTAAAACTCGAGACAGACTTCTACGTATATCTAGTTGACAATGCAAATCCAGTTATGCGATCAACGATAGTTTTGGAACAAGATTGGCGTGGATAGCCAGAGTCCATTAAGTGCTCAATTGTTTGGTTGTTTTGCTAATATCATCTCACATAAATCGTCCAAATTCGGAGGAGGTATTCCTTGGGTGCTTGTCTGATATTGGTTTAGTCCTTTGGGGCTTGTACTTGAGGGATGTCAAGTTCGACTAGGATGGTTTGCATGAGAGATATCGACCCTTAGATTTGTGACATGATGGATAAGCTAAGTAGAAGAGAGACCTACAATCATCTTAGTATATACACTTGGTATCATGGTTAACATCTGTTTATCTTGGAAAGATAGTTCGACTACATTGGATACCCTCTAGCATAGTAAGTGATCAAGGTCCTATCTTTACTAATGGGTTTTGAAAATGGAGGTCAAGAAGCTTCGCAATCGTGAAGTTAAATTAGTTAAGGTACAACGGAGTGAAGCTCAAGAAGATGCGACTTAGAAGACTGAAGATTACATACATGCATCACACCCTATTTGAGGGTATATCCTTGATTCCACTTTTTCTGTAATATTTATTTGCATGCTAGTCTTTATCTTTTAGTTATATCCTCTCAGTCCTATCCACGATCCTTAGGTAGAAGCTAATGGATGTAAACATGTATTTGAAACATGTTATTGTTGATGGTTGCAAGTGTTTGCTAGTGGTTGCTCGTGGATGCATATACACACACTAGGCACTAGATCGGCTCAGTCATTTTCATATTGCATATGCATGAGTGAATTTTTAAATATGGATTGAAACTTGATGTGTTATCATATGGATGTTGCATTTGTATGAATGACTGTGCTCTCATATAGAAGTTATAAAGTATGATTAGGAATAATTGCATACATGATGGACTCATGGCACCAACATAATCCGCATTAAGGGGGTCAACTGAATCAGTTGACCGCCTAATTTTGCATTAGGTAAGAACATGTACACACACTATGCATATGATCATGAAAGAATTAGAAATCTTTTTAAGGACAATGGATGCCTGTGATGGAATGGTTGAGTAGATGGGCATTGGATGTTAGGATATGCATTCTTCTTGACTAGAAGATTTTGGGGATGAAATCCTTTAAAGAGGGGAGAATGTAACACCCCGTATTTTCGGTGAACGTCAAAGTAACAAATTAAAGTATACTTAATTTTTTAGAGAAGAAATAGGTGAAACGGGTTGCACCATTGCGTTCATCTCGGAATTCTTCTTGAGATAAAGTCCGAGTTTGCGTAAATCGGACTTCGTATGAAGAAGATATCTTTAAATTAAATATTGCTGCAGAACATGAAAAAGAAGAATGAGAAAAGAATAATGTTTAGCATTGTTCTAAGGTTTGTAAGCAAAATACTTAGTAGCTCATTTGGTTAGAACATGTGATTTGCATACAAGAGGTACAGAGTTCGATCCCCGCCAGCACCATATTTTTGTTTTAGGGTAATAGCTAAAAGGTGGCTTAGTGTGAACGTAGTTCAAAAAGTGGTTTAGTGTGAAAATGGTTAATTGGAAAGATAGATAAAAAGAATATATATATATATATATATATATATATGACGTGTACGCATCATATGGCACACGTGGCACATTTTTTGTTGGTCAAGGATGGTTTTTTTTACGTGGCCTTCTCTGATTGGCTTTGTGACAAATTCTGAGGTGTTAGGTGTCATGCTATGATTGGCTGAGTGACACAGTGCTTTAGTTGGATGGCTCTGATTGCTCCTAAAATGATCAAATGGCTCGCATAAGATTTAGCTTCTATAAAAGTAACCACTGTCCTCAAACCCAAAATCACACAAATTCATTCCAAGGAGCCACCATGTCATCCATGATCGTTCTAGTTTAGTCACCATTCCTTCTTCAACTTGAAAGCAAAATTAAAGCTACGAATCAAAACTTACTTAGAAAAATTGATAGTCTTCTTCAAGGGATTGCTTTTCAAATTCAGAAAATAGACCCTAGAAAAACCAGACTTTCTTTTCTTTGTAAGTCCTATTGTTATTTAGATGTGAACGATTAAAAGTTGTGATTTGTAATAAAATGAAAGCTAGAGTAATTCCTAGTTATAAGATAATGACGATGCTGATTTATGCCTATTCTTGTAACGATTCTGTCGTAAATGCTTGTGAGATTATTGTGGTTATATGTTGATGTTAAACCAATCGTATATTATGTAAATATGGTAATTTTTCATGTTATGTAACATGCAAGTTGTTTAGATCTACATTTAGATCTATGTTTATTGAATCATGGAAGTTGTTTAGATCTACATTTAGATCTATGTTTATTGAATCATGCAAGTTGTTTAGATCTACATTTAGACCTATATTTATTGAATCATGCAAGTTGTTTAGATCTATGTTTATTGAATCATGCAAGTTGTTTAGATCTACATTTAGATCTATGTTTATTGAATGATGCAAGTTGTTTAGATCTACATTTAGATCTATGTTTATTGAATCATGCAAGTTGTTTAGATCTACATTTAGATCTATATTTATTGAATCATGCAAGTTGTTTGGATCAATGTTTAATGAATCATGCAAGCTGTTTAGATCTACATTTAAATCTATGTTTTTTGAATCATGCAAGTTGTTTAGATCTATGCTTATTGAATCATGTATTATGTTTAGATCTACATTTAGATCCATGTTTATTAAATCTTGTAAGTTATTAGGCTAAGACATGTATTATGTTTAGATCTACATTTAGATCTATGCTTATTGAATCATGCAAGTTGTTAGGCTAAGACATGTATTATGTTTAGATTCCCATTTCGATCTATGAAAAGTGGATCCAAAATTAAAGCTCATATTCACATGCCTTGTTAAACTTATGTAAAACCATATGCTTAAGATTCATGTTTGTTGGATCTAAGATAAAAGTTCATAATTACATGCCTTGTTAAACCTGTGTAATTCCGTATGTTTAAGATTCATGATTATTGGATCCAAATTAAAGTTTACATTCACATGTCTAGTTGAACTTGTGCAATTCTATATGCTTAAGGTTTATGTTCATTAGACCCAAAATAAAAGTTTACATTTACAAGCCTAGTTGGATTTGGGTAATCTCATATGCTTAAAGACTCATGTTAGTTAGATCCAAAAATGCAAGTTCATTATATTATGCCACGTTTACACGAAACATGTTTAGTTAATTCCTTATTATTTTATGTTATGTGAATGGTACATGCTCCCTACTTTTCCCTTTTGTATATAAGTTTGGCTAAGCTACAAGCCTTACATTCTATGTGAACTGTGCGAACGTATGACGGCGGTAACGTTGGAAAAACCTTAAATTCATATTAATGGCATAATTTGGCCCATAAATATATGAATGATTAGTGGCATAAAATTGGCATAATATATATACCAATAATTATAAATATGATTTAGAGAGGAATCGGGCATGACTTGAATGGCAATAATTTACATATAAACACAAAAGGTAAATATGTAAATTTAGAAAAAGACAAATATGTCTAATCCGAGGTTAGATTGAGTTACGGTGCAAGACTTCCCAGAACCACCCGGCACATCCAGCAACCGTAACAATATATAACTAATGTGAGAGGTTGGTGCATCAAGCCCAAGAGAACCCGAGGTTAGACTGAGTTGCAGTGTAAAACTGCCCGGACCCGACCGGCACATCCAGTAACCGCAACAATAGCTGTCTAATGTGAGTGGTTGGTGCTTTAATGAATGAATTAAAGCTAAGACAGGAATGGTAAGGTTAAGTTAAAACCAAAGGGCAACACTTAACCAATATAACAAGATGAATGACTAGGGTTAAGTTAATAGGAAATGCTTAATCAGTATAGCATGATGAATGGGTAGAGTTAAGTAATAAGAAACACTTAACCAATATAACTTGGTTTGTGGTAAGGTTAAGTTAAATCAAGAGGGCAAAACTTAACCAATATAACTTGATTTATGGTAGGGTTAACTTGACACAAGAAGACAACACTTAACCAAAGTAACATGACAAGTAGGTGGGTTAAGTAACTTGAATTGATTGATGACACTTAACCAATACAACATGATGAAGATGTGGGGTTAAGTTAACAAGAAACATTTGACCAATATAGCTTGATGGACGAACATGGTTGAGTTAATAGGAAACGCTTAACCAATCCAACATGCTAAGTAAGGAGGGTTAAGTTAATAAGAAACACTTAACCAACATGACATGATGAATGGGTGGGTTAAGTTAACATGAATGGACAACACTTAACCAATATGGGATAATGTGACGGAGGGTTAAGTACATATCAGTTTGGTGGGTAATATTAGTAAATATAGGCCTACAAAACTTAACCATTAAATAAACATGCTTGAACCAGAAGGAGGGTTAAGTACATATCGGGTTGGTGGGTAATATTAGTAAATATAGGCCCATAAAACTTAACAATTAAATAAACATGCTTGAATCAGTAGGAGGGTTAAGTACATCTCGTGTAGATGGGTAATATTTGTATATATAGGCCCACAAACTTAACCAGTAGGAAACCCTAGTAACGGGGGCCAATTTCAGTAGTAACCCACATAGATGTATCATGGTACCCTGAACTAGTCAGGATGGGGCAATATTACTGGGCTGATTATAAGTGGTCGAAACAGCGGTAGGGGGTACGTCAATGTAGGTTCCGACGGTTTACAAGCGTGCACGTACTCCGGAGTGGGAAAAAGCAGGCAATGGGTACTAGTAGTTATACAATGTGCATCTTGAATCATGTCGGGTTGCTATCATAAGGATTGATACACCTTATGGCGGGACCAGCACAGGGTATCTACACACAAGAGAGGGCCGATTGACACAGACACAAGGAAAAATTAATACGAGTAAGGAGCCGATCGATAGGGTAGTAAAGGTACATCTAACATGTTCATGGCAGCTAGGTAGATTGAGGTGGAATCCTCACGATAGATGTACACCTGAAGGCTACCACAATTGCGGGGATTGGGATCACTTTACAATACGATCATTTTATATAGATTACTAGTTGGGACACTAGTTAGGTGCTGCAGAGAAGTGAAATGAGTGCGATAGCATATTCAGCCTTATTATCTTATTTCTAGGGTGTTGACCTAGATTCAGTTTATTCCTGTCATAACCCTTTGTTGTTTACATGCTAAATATCACTGGACTTACCAGACTCATGTCTGACCCATTTTCTTTCGTCTTCTTTTCTTCCTTTTCCCCCCAGTTCCGCAGGGAGAGAGTACTTCAGCTTAGTTCAAATCATTTCCAGCTTGAAGAGAGTAGATGTATTGCCTGAAATCTTTTTCTTGGGCTATGGCTTTGGATACTCTCTTATTGGGGATTTATGCTATGTTACTGTTGTTTTAATGCTTCTTTATGTTTTAATTCAAGATAGAGATTTTGTTGTATTAATTTGAAAGTTGGTTTGAGACAATTGTTGTAATGTTTTAACTGAATCATGTACTTATGAAATAAATTTAGTTTTTCCGCTGTGTATTTGTTTGTCTTGTAATTTATCTGCATCTTTTACCTAAAATGCTCCACCGAAGTTAAGGCATTCCCTTTGTGAGTGACCTTAACGGAGGTGGGGTGTTTCAGGCTTTCCCGTAAGGGGTAGTTTGGGTTGTCTCAGTTTGGTATCAGAGCTATGGTTTACAGGGCTCGAGAACAAGGCACACTAGAACCAAACGAAAGAATTCATCTTAGATAGGATTAGTAATATCCTATGAGAATAACTTGTTAGAGATAGGATCAGTAGTTTCCTAGAATGAGATGGAAGAGTGTTATTTTTAAAATGAAATTAGATTTTGAAAATTTTATATCTTATTATTCATTTTTGAATATTTATTTTATATTGAATTCGGACTATCGAGTAAATGAATATTTTAAATATACGTGTATTCGAAGTCTCAAATATACTGGATAGGTATAGAATAACACTCTAGTCACCCGGGGATGATTCTAATGATAGCAGCTACATCATCAGCATTTATGTTCTACTCTCAAAAGTGAATATCTATATAATTTCCAATTTACTGGTGTGAGAACCAAAACATGGTTACAATCTATTGTTTGTGATTTGACATTGAAAATATGATTTTTGAGTATAAAAGTTATATATTTGAAAATTTAATCAACTAATTGATTGCTGGTTGTGATGTGTGATTATTAGTTAACTAATTAAATTATTAAAACCAATATGTGAATGAAAGTTAATTTAGCCAAATTGAATCAAAGTATTGAATTAAATTGAAAATTGATAGAATTGCATATATGTACATGTATATATGTTGTACAGGTCATAGCATGAAAGCTAAGAAGAGGAATAAAATTATATGCCCAACAAATAGGTACATGTTTACTATATTCATTGGGTTTGATGATTTTATGAGCCGATTGGCTTTTTCTTTTTCTGTTGAATTGATGAGGGCCCTGTGAGGCAAGTTGTAGTTTAACCGATAGGGTTATACAAAGGAAGGTTATGGCGAAATTTTTCGAATATTTAGGATGTTAGCCAAATTTCTGAAAATTTAGAAAATTCTTAGAAACTAAAAAGTTGAAGAATAAAAGCCAAAACGAAAGTTGAGTTGGTTGGTTAAACAACTTTCAGCTCCGTTCCTTTTCGAGGATGAAAAGATTTTGAGTGCGGGAGATTGTAACAACCCAAAATTTCTGAACCAATATAATTTTTTTATTTTAGCTATTTTCATGGAGTTTGAATATTCTAAATGATTTATTTTAAATAGCAATGACGAAAAATTTATTTAAATCTAAGTTATAATGTATAAATTTAAAATTTAATTAAAAGAACTAGAAATGGCACGGTAGTTTGAAAATTCGATTTTAAATTTCAAACAAATATACATAATCCAATATAAACCGGATTTCAGTAAAACAAGAAACATATGAATATGTTTAATTATATCTTTCTAACGAATGTAAGAAATTGAGATTTCACTTTATTAATTGAAAGTTATTTTTAAAATTTAGAATTGTCGCTATGGAATTTATATATATTTTAATATAACATATAGCACTTAAAAATAGTCATTTTGCAAATGACCTCCGTTTTTGATGAAACCACTTTTGTTGAATCCGGAATATAAAATTATTGTTAGGTTTCAAATCTCGTAATTTCTGGATTTAATATGTGAGCGTGGTAAATTTAAATGTTTTTTGACATTTTCAATTTGAATAGGATCGACTAGATAAGGGCCATTTTTCAAACGGTCTCTAAATTCGATGAAATTAGTTTTGTTAGGACCGTATCGTCAAAACCTAGCTAGATTTATTTTTCTATAATTTTTGGAGTAAGTATGTCGCCCCAGTAAATTAAAATGTACATTTAAATTCAATATATATTGATTTATATTTTAATTTAAAAAAACTAGTCAAAACAGTCAAACTGGCTTGCGAAACATATCCCATTGTGTTCGGAATGGGGGTATTTAGCTAGGTACGACAGTCGTTGGGTTTGATTTGGAATTCAAACACAAATTTTCATAATAAAACAATTAAATGAATTAAATATTAATATAATTATATATATATAAGCCCTTTTTCCTGGAACCCTAATTCACTTAATAACATCAGCCGCCTTTTGCCCAAAACGGATGATATAAATGCTCCGAAACTATTTCCCCAAATTCTCTTGATTTAGATCGAATTAAAGCAAGGTTATTAAGTGAAAACGATAGAGAATTTCCTGCTCTACGAAGTGATACAACTGTGATGTGGTATCGTTCAACATGGAAACCGATTTCTCATCTCAAAGTCACCGCCATCAACTGGGAATTGGGGGCTCTAGGGTCCACCGTGCTTCTTGAGGTGGGGTGGCGGAGGGCCGGAGGTAGGCGGCGCGATGCTCTCCGACGTGGCATCCCCTGATCAACGGCTAGTGGCTCCAGGTGCCTGGAAATTCCAACCCTAGGCAGCGACTAATGGTTTTGCTCAATGCCAGTTATAACGAAGAGAACAACGGGTTAAAAATGTAATTAGGGGGAGTAATTATTTAATTAATTATTATTTAACTATCGAATTATGTAATGAAAATTTTAAAATACAATATCTTCTTCGTACGAGGTCCAAATCTAACGATTTCGGATCCATTGTAATCGTGGGGACGAGAGCTTCAAAACAAGACTAACTGGGTCAAATTTGGAGCTTCTTAGAATTTAGGGCAGATTTAAATCCAAACAGTCCAATAAAGAATAACGGAGTGGAAATCGACAGTGATAACTCTCTCTCTCACTCAAATTATTTATAGTTATTATATAATAGGTCACAGATGGAGCTTAGTAGCTCCTGACACCATTTTTTTGTATAAACCATGGTTGATTGTTTGTTTGGATTGTGATTGGGATTTTAATTGATTGATATTGTTGAATATAATTTTTTTTTATTAAATGTATATAAAAATTATCATGAAAAAATATATTCATTTACAAGTCGGACAGCTGGTTAAAGTACACCTATTTAACTGACATTGGTTGGGATGATAATATTTTAACATCAACCAACTACAAAAATAATAAACAGAATTTGTTGGTTGAACCCCACACGGGTATTGAGATGATATTTGACATACACTAATCCTAGTTGTTTAGCTGTATGTCAATCGATGGGTTAGCAGATTATATAAGCGTTATTTATTTATTTTAATGCTTATACTATTGTAAAACGCACTCGGGATGTTGTATGAATTTTTAATGATTGTTTATCATTATTGTTGTATACATGCGATATATGAAATCCATATAACTAGAACTATATGGTAATTGATTGAGTCTGATTCTAGTTCAGAATTAACGAATAATTTAAAATAATATTCAATGAATAATGAAAATGTGATTTTGATGTCCGATTTTGGATGGATATGAAAATATTGCAATGTGAAGCTGTGTTAAGTAGGTAAACGTCATTTTAATACGAATGGGATTTTCTATCGGTTTTATTCATTTTATACTGAATATTGAAAAGCGATCTCAAAATCTGAAATTTTGAAAATATTATCATATTAATATTACAATAAATTGGAATATTCAATTTTGATTTAAAACTGAAAATGAAGGTGAATTCGTTTTGAAATGAATTTATAAACGATTTATAAAATATGTTTTAAAAAGGAATTCGACAATATAAATTATATATATAATGGTTTGAGTAGAACGTGTAACGACCCATATTTTTGACTGTTCAAATCAACAATAAACCACACAAGTCGACCCAAACAAATCGCAAATGCAGGTAGTTATTGGAAAAAGAAGAAAAGAAAGAAAGAAGAGAAAAACCAATCACAGAATCTCACAGCGGAAGGACAACATATAATAAACAAATTGCAGTTAAAAAGCAGTTGAAATGTGTACTTTGGTTATAACATTCAATGATTATCAGAGTTACATATACATACGGATGTACATAATAAGCAGCGGAAATAAATGCAGTGGTTAAACCATACTCATAATAGATATATACGCCAAACTTCGTCTTCGTCCTCCAAGGCAAGGGAATCTTCGCTAACTGCAACATCTGCTGACCCGAGCGTATTGCATAAAAAGAAAACACAACAAACACTCGAATCAGCACTAAATCATTCTCATATTAGTTAAATCAAAATACGAAATAATATCAGTGTCATGGGTGCAGTAACTCAAGAGATGTTACGGGATTTTCCCATCTCTCAAGGATCCGTTAAACTAATACATAGATAGTATAATACGCTATTATGATAGTGTCTACTCAGTAAAGTATAAATACTGAAAATAGCGTAAGTGGGATTACATTTTTACCCTTACACCGTTTATAATACCGTAGTCTATACAGTACCGTAAACCCACCGTAAACAATGGCATCAGAGGGCACTCCATAGGTACGATACAAATCAAAATCGTATGGGGCTCGATAAGGATAATATGACAAGGCACTCGAGGCAATGCCCAGGGTAGGATTCTACCAATTGCACTCCCGGACCGGTGGTAATGCATAGCAGCCACTACCGCCCACCTCGGAACACACTCCAAAGTAATAAATGGGCCCAAATCATCATCATCATCATAGTCATAGAAATAATATCGAAGAAGTGTGTCCGATCAAAGGTGGTGGTACCTCAATTAGTCACGGTATAGCTCCTGTTTTAGTCATTTCAATTCTGACCCGAAGGTCAGGGCTATTTCGTCATCGATCATCTTCTTCGATTCAATAATCGCCTCCAAGTCATCATACTCAATCTGGATACGTCATAACGTTCACAGTTGTTAAAGTGGTATCGACACTGACAGTGAGTATGACTTATGTCGACTCCGATCTCTTTAACAACCAACGCTTACATCTTTCACATCGGTCGGTTCTTTTATATTTGATAAAGGTTCGCTTTCATATCAAAATATCATCTTCTGTTCGAACCCAATTTATATTCAGATGAATAAAATTTTCATATTGACATATCATAATCATACCCAAACCATTTATATTCTAAAACTAGAATATATTTCATATCATTATATTATAATCATATAATATTTCAAAACGACTTATATCCCAATAGAATATAATTTATCTCAAAGATTTCAAATTATCACGAATTCTTATCACAACTCCATTTGAACCAGCGGTTCAAACTCAACATTCTCCATTCGGAAGGAAATTTACAAATTCAAAAATACTTGTAAAATAAATGTTTATAAGAAACCTTATATAATAGATATATAGGTAAAATATAAAAATTTCAATAAATAAAGAATTTAAATATTACGTATACACATAACTTAAAAGTTTACTAGATAGTTTGAAAAATAAATTATAAGGGAAAAGTTATTTATAATAAAATAGTTTATAGGTAAAGGTTAATAATAAAAGTTTAAGGCAAGAATAATTTATTTGAAATCAAATGTGTAAATAAATAAATATATATATATAAAATTTTCTTTAACCATAATCTTCCTTCCAAATTTCAAATGCTTAAATCTATACCCCAACCTCAATGGAGTCCCTAGTTCAAAATCTTGTTTCAAACACCATTCAACCCAAATCTTCCAATTTAGGGAAATATAATTATATTCATGATAAGTTTAAACAACTTCGAGTACCCTCGATTATGTTTATCCCACATTAAATTCAATAAGAATTTATTAACTCGAGTCCACCCGATTATTTGAAATAAATTCCAAATCATATAAAATTCAAATTTTAAACTTTTAAATTTGTTCGGGAAATTTCCTTAACCATTTCAAATAACATTCTAGATTCAGATCTTCAAAGAAGAAAAATATTTATCGAAAAATCGATATATTCCTTAAATGAAATTTCCATCAATAAAATTTGAATATTTAAAAATCATTTAACCAACCGATGTCCATATATAATTTGCTATCCTATGGCCAAGTGATTTTAAATTTAAATTTCTCGATATTCAGGGATGGATCTATCATTTCGATCCAAATCAGGGTCACAGAGATTTATCAGTTCACTCTGTGTTCTTAATTTATTTTATCGATAAACCCCGGTTCATTGGATGCCCGTAACATCAAGGGTAAATGGGATTTATCGTCAATGATGAGTACACACAGCCATATATTGAGATAAAGAACATTTCAAGCAATACTTATTCAGAAAATCACCCACCACATCCATCATAATCATTCATCTCATTAACCAGCATTAACCTGTTATACGGGTTTGCAAGGATCAAAAATCGCAACTAGTAATTTAATTAAATTAAATAACTAATTATCGACCCAGATTTCAGATTTATATACTTGCATGTCAAATTTGAGCAGTCAATCACAAATCAAACACAACCATGCAACCAAACTTATTTCATATTTTAATTTAACAAATATGGGAATAAATTCAGTATTTCGTGAGTGAGAAATCACTCACCTTTGGGTCTTAATTGGATCAGACGTCCAAAAGAAGCCCAAAATTTCACAGTCTTGAAATGCAGCGAAACCAGTGCCAAAACGTCCGCAATTCCTCCACGATCCCAACGCAATAAACCGCGTCCAATTCCGAGTTAAAACGAGAAAGTTATGAGCATTTTACTCTCTGAACATTAAATATATAAAATTAATATAACTAATCTCCTTACCCTTTCATTCCTTGACACGTCATCCACCTGGAATTGATCTTCCCGCTCCTCTAACCCACTGCTACAGTAAATGACGTGAGAAAACCCAAACCTGACCAATTTTGACCACCAATTGCCATCGATTCAGGCCACGATAGGTTCCGAGACCACCACCGTTGGAAAGCTTGACCCAAGACGCACCTCCTCAGCTCGACCCCGTCGCCTCCGGTGAAGTACTCCACTGCTGTCGTCTTCATGAACGAAACGGGTTTTTGAGCCCAAAACGCAAATTCCCGATGCCATAGTTGATAATAATCGTCGAGACCAAGCTCGTTACACTCCAGGCAGCCATCCAAACAAAACCCATATCATAGATTTCGCGATTTAATCAGAAATCAAAAATACCCAATTTCGAAATTAGGGTTCCAAGAACAGAAACATTTGACCGCTGATTCCGGCTAAACGAAGCATTGCATGTCCGAATAAAACATACCAGCAGCTTCGTATCGTCAAGAGCTTCAGTTTGATATATAATACGCTAGGGTTTTAAGAGGATTTGGATTTAAAGTTAGGATTTTTATTTTGTTTTAGGGTTTAGAAATGGTTTCAGCCATTAGAGAGAAAAATTAGATTGAGAAAATGAACGTAGTAAAGAATGGGCTGGTGGTGTGGAAATGAACTTGAGTTATATATATGTAGAAGGCCCAAATGTTCAACACACCGTCATCTTATTATACAATGCTCTCGTTCGCATTTTCTCTCGTACGGTCAAACGGTAAGTCGGATTGTAACGCAAATTGAAATCCAATAATAATTCACCGTTACGGTTCTGATGGCGCCAGTTTCGTCGAATTCCGAGACAGTCGCCAAAACGGTTAAATTTCACAGTTAAATACATAAATAAAATATTCAATTATTTGATTAACTGTTTAAATTAAATTTAAATATTTTTAAATTCAAATTTAACCAAATCATAACTTAAATAAATTTTATAAATTTATTTCACACATTTTAATATCTTAATTTGATTATTTAAATCTTAAATTTGAATTTCAGTTATTATTCCCCAACTTAGAATTCTCCAATTATCCAGTTAAATTTTGAATTTCCATTATAACTAATGACTCAATTTATTAAATAAATAAAATATAAACTTTCAAATTACACCAATTCTAAGTATAAACTAAATTAAAAATCTATTTATACTCCATTCAAATAATCATCATCATAAAAATCGACAAAATTTGATTTTCATCCAATATTATTATATTTTATTTATTTAAAATTTGAAAATTAAATACACAGAAATTATGGGATGTTACATTCTCCCCCACTTAAAATCTTTTCGTCCTCGAAAAGAGAACGAAATAAATTATTAAACAACTATACTTTCAAATCCATACTTATAAATTAGTATTTATAAAATAGAGTTATATAGTTAAAAAAAAAATCTCAAAATTTTCTAACTCCCGAAATCACGAAAAATTTCGGCAGCATCTCCTTTGTATGTAGAGGCCTGGGAAAAATCCCAACATACATATAAACTCAAACATCATCCATCATATGATGAGGCATCCCAAAATGGGGAAAACACAAAACCAAAACCCCAGAACCCAAAACAATCCCCAATACGTACCTCCTTAGCGTTCATATGCCAATTTATTTATTTTTAGCACATAGCCTTTAGCGCAAGCGAACTCCAAGCGTAATTCCAATCCTTGCACCTACTAAAACACTCAAACATGCATAAGAATCAGATATATAACAATCCATGGCAAATTTATATAGCTTACATAACATACACAAAGCAATTCAACCACAAAACCAAGATTTTCATAACAGACCAGCGAACAAATCATTGATTATCACCCGTTAAAAGTTGGAATTTGACTAAAACATACTAGGAAAAAGTTATGGTATTTGTTTCAGGCTTTCCGAATTGTCTGGATTCGTCGAATTCGGATAAATCGTTCAAAAGTTATGACTATTTTAGTGAAGGCGAACACCTCAGCCCGAAAAATGAAAAATGCAGGTCTGAGTTGTTCAACCCAGTTTTTAACCCCTTAGACATCAGAATTTGACCCAGCATATTATAGAAAGTTTTAGTTTACATTCAGGCCTTTCCGAATTGTACTCGCACGTTAAAATCTGATGTTTCGTTTGGAAGTTATGGTCAAAACAATATCGCTATTCAGATCAGATTTTTATTTTCTGCGCATACGACTTCGACTAAATCTTGAATTTCAACATGTAGACTTGAAAATCCGATGAGGCTCAATTAACGACAATTCTAGTTCAGGTTCTAAGATTTCCGAAAAGTCCGGAATCTCCCGATTCCGATCATTCATTCAAAAATTACGATCATTTTCGTTTCAGCTTATTGAATATTTTAGATTTCGCCTAAACAATGATTTATTTTATACGGAGTTCCAACCTTCGGACTCCAAAACTTAAACAAGGCTTTATTACCAAAGATGGATTGTTGCTTTGTTTTGTTCATGATACGATTCACCCCTCCATTACTTACACATATTCATTTCCCTTATATTAAATGTATTTCGCTTCGTTTACTTGTATTCCATCATCGCCCATTTAATCATCTCCATTTACTTCACCATCAAAATGAATTTTCATTAAATTTCTTACTTCATTCCAAACCTTAAATCTCGAATAAACCTGAATTCATTTTAAAATTTCTTACGAACTTGATTATTATGAATAAATTTGTCAATATTTTATAATTCACCTTTTCCCAAGTACTAAATTTCCAGGCGAACCTTATATGGTCTTCTAAGTTAACTCTCATCGAGTCAATTCATTTGACTCGACTAAATTTTAGCCTTACCCACATTTCAATAACTTATTCATCCCGGTATACTTTCTATTCATTCCAAGCATTAATTCAGGTTAAGATTTGAGTTCATCCTAACATTTCCACTAACTCGATGGTATTCAATTTTTTTAAATTCATCAACATGGATTAAATTTCCAAATTTCAAGATTTATTCTTTCCTTAAGCATTTAATTATCAATCGACCTTTACATCCATTTAAATTTAGTTCCCATCGATAAATTGAAATTTCTCAAGTTTACTTCCATTTATTCCAGTTTATTCAACTTAATTGAATCCATTTAGTTTCAATTCTTTCGATATTCTAATTTAATAATTGAGACTTGTTTTTTTTTCATTTTCAATACCTTATTCCGAATAAGCCACACTTTTATAATTACACCTTATTCCTTTAACTCAACTTATTTATTTGACGCTCAACTTATGAATTTCATTAAGGATGGTTCACAATCAGAATTTTATACTTAATTTACAACCATTTTCATTCGATTTCTTAGGTTGAACCTTATTGAACTCGATTTCTCTACTCAAATGGATTTATGTTCCATTCAACACCATGTTTATGTTCCATTTATTTCATTATTCATACTTAGATTTACCTTCGACAAATTTGTCTTAATTACGTCTTTCCCAATTTGTATTTCTATGTCTTCATTTCACGTGTACACGAATTCACCATTTTATTCCTCAATTCTTAATTTGTCGGCCCTTCATACTTATCAACAACATCCATTCTGAACAAACCAATTTATATTTTCATTCCCATATTCTCATCTCATTTTGTATTAAAGTTTGTTTCGATAAAATATATTTTTATCTATTCAAGTATGGAATTTTTCATCCCAATTCTTTCCAAATCACTTATTATGATTTTTCATCGATTATCAATATTTTTAATAATTTTATTATCGATATTTCAGTCGGTTTCCAATAACGGCCACCGAACTGCGGCCATAGCGACCTTTTCCAAATTTGATTTGGGCATATTTCCAAATCCAACCGTTAGATTTTTAATCTCTCATATTCATTGGAAAGCTTTTTCCGATACGAACCCAACGGTTTCGGTTTTGGGAGAATCCGATGGTCGGATCTCCCGCTATGTCCATTCAAAGTCAATGGACGAAATTCGCGAACGGTCGCTACGCGGCGCATTCAATTTAAACCATTTATATATATATTTCATCGGCAAATTTTCTTCCCGTATTATCGCCCTGCTTAAGGATTCAACGACCACTTATTTTCTCTTAATACTCAGGTCCATTTCCTTGTTTCAACATCTAAATTCTAACAGATCGAGTTTCTTAAGTGATTAAACCAATATTATTAGTTAAGACAACTTAAGTATTTTAATTCCGGGTTTAAACTAAGTTCAAAGACACATACATGTTTATAAACTTCCTTGAAAACCATACCATATAAAAATTTTAAATCCAATCTTTAATTGTAAAGAACAAAAAATTTCAATTCTGGTTTAAATTTAAACTCATTTTTAAATATCATATACTTGGACTCTTATCCAAACTTATACTATAGGGGTTTAAATCCAAAAATCCTTTCAAAATAGTTATGAAAATACGAGTGGTCTCCCCCACTTAGACGCTTCAGAATAAACGTCGATAATGTGTGCACTCATTACCGACATCATTTCTGATGTTCTGAGAAGGGATTACACTCTTATCCCTTTAAAAATCCTTTGAAAACTATTTCCAAAACTATTTCTTATAATACAATATTATTTTCACTTTGTCAAACTATTCCAAAAGTCTCCCAAGATCAAGTTTTAAGGTCATTTCTATTTTAATCACACCTTTCTCATCTAATTATACCTACATGTATTACATCTCATTTCAAATATTTTCTAAAACCATTAAATTTCCAACACCTATTAATTATCTATTATTATATTCATTATTCAACCAACCATAATAGGTAATAACTTAATATTATTACCCACTAACACGAATACATATATACTTGAACCAATAATATATATTTGATATATTTAAAAAAAATAAAAATAGAAACCATATTATATCATTCATTCTGTTCGATTATTTAGAGATCCCTATCGACTCTATGGCGTCCCATATATCGACCAGAATCCATAAATATTCAACAGAACGACTCAACAATATAAACCAATTTATAACCAAATACAAGTACGCTCTCTCATATTACTCAAACTCATTTTAGGGTGTTTCTAACCCCATCTCTAATGAGTTAATTCCCAACAGAGCCAATGTTATCGCTAACCATCGCTCTGATACCAAATGTAACGACCCATATTTTTGACTGTTCAAATCAACAATAAACCACACAAGTCGACCCAAACAAATCGCAAATGCAGGTAGTTATTGGAAAAAGAAGAAAAGAAAGAAAGAAGAGAAAAACCAATCACAGAATCTCACAGCGGAAGGACAACATATAATAAACAAATAGCAGTTAAAAAGCAGTTTAAATGTGTACTTTGGTTATAACATTCAATGATTATCAGAGTTACATATACATACGGATGTACATAATAAGCAGCGGAAATAAATGCAGTGGTTAAACCATACTCATAATAGATATATACGCCAAACTTCGTCTTCGTCCTCCAAGGCAAGGGAATCTTCGCTAACTGCAACATCTGCTGACCCGAGCGTATTGCATAAAAAGAAAACACAACAAACACTCAGATCAGCACTAAATCATTCTCATATTAGTTAAATCAAAATACGAAATAATATCAGTGTCATGGGTGCAGTAACTCAAGAGATGTTACGGGATTTTCCCACCTCTCAAGGATCCGTTAAACTAATACATAGATAGTATAATACGCTATTATGATAGTGTCTACTCAGTAAAGTATAAATACTGAAAATAGCGTAAGTGGGATTACATTTTTACCCTTACACCGTTTATAATACCGTAGTCTATACAGTACCGTAAACCCACCGTAAACAATGGCATCAGAGGGCACTCCATAGGTACGATACAAATCAAAATCGTATGGGGCTCGATAAGGATAATATGACAAGGCACTCGAGGCAATGCCCAGGGTAGGATTCTACCAATTGCACTCCCGGACCGGTGGTAATGCATAGCAGCCACTACCGCCCACCTCAGAACACACTCCAAAGTAATAAATGGGCCCAAATCATCATTATCATCATCATAGTCATAGAAATAATATCGAAGAAGTGTGTCCGATCAAAGGTGCTACCTCAATTAGTCACGGTATAGCTCCTGTTTTAGTCATTTCAATTCTAACCCGAAGGTCAGGGCTATTTCGTCATCGATCATCTTCTTCGATTCAATAATCGCCTCCAAGTCATCATACTCAATCTGGATACGTCATAACGTTCACAGTTGTTAAAGTGGTATCGACACTGACAAAGAGTATGCCTTATGTCGACTCCGGTCTCTTTAACAACCAACGCTTACATCTTTCACATTGGTCGGTTCTTTTATATTTGATAAAGGTTCGCTTTCATATCAAAATATCATCTTCTGTTCGAACCCAATTTATATTCAGATGAATAAAATTTTCATATCGACGTATCAAAATCATACCCAAACCGTTTATATTCTAAAACTAGAATATATTTCATATCATTATATTATAATCATATAATATTTCAAAACGTCTTATATCCCAATAGAATATAATTTATCTCAAAGATTTCAAATTATCACGGATTCTTATCACAACTCCATTTGAACCAGCGGTTCAAACTCAACATTCTCCATTCGGAAGGAAATTTACAAATTCAAAAATACTTGTAAAATAAATGTTTATAAGAAACCTTATATAATAGATATATAGGTAAAATATAAAAATTTCAATAAATAAAGAATTTAAATATTACGTATACACATAACTTAAAAGTTTACTAGATAGTTTGAAAAATAAATTATAAGGGAAAAGTTATTTATAATAAAATAGTTTATAGGTAAAGGTTAATAATAAAAGTTTAAGGCAAGAATAATTTATTTGAAATCAAATGTGTAAATAAATAAATATATATATATAATTTTCTTTAACCATAATCTTCCTTCCAAATTTCAAATGCTTAAATCTATACCCCAACCTCAATGGAGTCCCCAGTTCAAAATCTTGTTTCAAACGCCATTCAACCCAAATCTTCCAATTTAGGGAAATATAATTATATTCATGATAAGTTTAAACAACTTCGAGTACCCTCGATTATGTTTATCCCACATTAAATTCAATAAGAATTTATTAACTCGAGTCCACCCGATTATTTGAAATAAATTCCAAATCATATAAAATTCAAATTTTAAACTTTTAAATTTGTTCGGGAAATTTCCTTAACCATTTCAAATAACATTCAAGATTCAGATCTTCAAAGAAGAAAATTATTTATCGAAAAATCGATATATTCCTTAAATGAAATTTCCATCAATAAATTTTGAATATTTAAAAATCATTTAACCAACCGATGTCCATATATAATTTGCAATCCTATGGCCAAGTGATTTTAAATTTAAATTTCTCGATATTCAGGGATGGATCTATCATTTCGATCCAAATCAGGGTCACAGATATTTATCAGTTCACTCTGTTTTCTTAATTTATTTTATCGATAAACCCCGGTTCATTGGATGCCCGTAACATCAACGGTAAATGGGATTTATCGTCAATGATGAGTACACACAGCGATATATTGAGATAAAGAACATTTCAAGCAATACTTATTCAGAAAATCACCCACCACATCCATCACAATCATTCATCTCATTAACCAGCATTAACCTGTTATACGGGTTTGCAAGGATAAAAAATCCCAACTAGTAATTTAATTAAAGTAAATAACAAATTATCGACCCAGATTTCAGATTTATATACTTGCATGTCAAATTTGAGTAGTCAATCACAAATCAAACACAACCATGCAACCAAACTTATTTCATATTTTAATTTAACAAATATGGGAATAAATTTAGTATATCGTGAGTTAGAAATCACTCACCTTTGGGTCTTAATTCGATCAGACGTCCAAAAGAAGCCCAAAATTTCACAGTCTTGAAATGCAGTGAAACCAATGCCAAAACGTCCGCAATTGCTCCACGATCCCAACGCAACAAACCGCGTCCAATTCCGAGTTAAAACGAGAAAGTTATGAGCATTTTACTCTCCGAACATTAAATATATAAAATTAATATAACTAATCTCCTTACCCTTTCATTCCTTGACACGTCATCCACCTAGAATTGATCTTCCCGCTCCTCTAACCCACTGCTACAGTAAATGACGTGAGAAAACCCAAACCTGACCAATTTTGACCACCAATTGCCATCGATTCAGGCCACGATAGGTTCCGAGACCACCACCGTTGGAAAGCTTGACCCAAGACGCACCTCCTGAGCTCGACCCCGTCGCCTCCGGTGAAGTACTCCGCTGCCGGCGTCTTCATGAACGAAACGGGTTTTTGAGCCCAAAACGCAAATTCCCGATGCCATAGTTGATAATAATCGTCGAGACCAAGCTCGTTACACTCCAGGCAGCCATCCAAATAAAAATCCATATCATAGATTTCGCGATTTAATAAGAAATCAAAAATACCCAATTTCAAAATTAGGGTTCCGAGAACAGAAACATTTGACTGCTGATTCCGGCTAAACGAAGCACTGCATGTCCGAATAAAACATACCAGCATCTTCGTATCGTCAAGAGCTTCAGTTTGATATATAATACGCTAGGGTTTTAAGAGGATTTGGATTTAAAGTTAGGATTTTTATTTTGTTTTAGGGTTTAGAAATGGTTTCAGCCATTAGAGAGAAAAAATAGATTGAGAAAATGAACGTAGTAAAGAATGGGCTGGTGGTGTGGAAATGAACTTGAGTTATATATATATAGAAGGCCCAAATGTTCAACACACCGTCATCTTATTATACAATGCTCTCGTTCGCATTTTCTCTCGTACGGTCAAACGGTAAGTCGGATTGTAACGCAAATTGAAATCCAATAATAATTCACCGTTACGGTTCTGATGGCGCCAGTTTCGTCGAATTCCGAGACAGTCGCCAAAACGGTTAAATTTCACAGTTAAATACATAAATAAAATATTCAATTATTTGATTAACTGTTTAAATTAAATTTAAGTATTTATAAATTCAAATTTAACCAAATCATAACTTAAATAAATTTTATAAATTTATTTCACACATTTTAATATCTTAATTTGATTATTTAAATCTTAAATTTGAATTTCAGTTATTCCCCAACTTAGAATTCTCCAATTATCCAGTTAAATTTTGAATTTCCATTATAACTAATAACTCAATTTATTAAATAAATAAAATATAAAATTTCAAATTACACCAATTCAAAGTATAAACTAAATTAAAAATCTATTTATACTCCATTCAAATAATCATCATCATAAAAATCGAAAAAATTTGATTTTCATCCAATATTATTATATTTTATTTATTTAAAATTTGAAAATTAAATACACAGAAAATATGGGATGTTACAGAACGCGCTGCGTAGCGACCATTCGCGAATTTCGACGATTGACTTCAACTGAACATAACGGAGATTTGACCGTTGGACTCTCCTAAAACCGGAACCGTTGGGTTTGTATTAAAATGATATTTCCAACGAATATAAGAGATTTAAATTCGAATGGTCGAATTTTAAAATATGTCCAAATCAATTTCAAAAAAGGTTGTTATGGATGCAGTTCGCTAGCCGTTATTGGAAACCGATTGTAAGGGCCTTAATAAAATTATTTAAAATATGGAAAAATTGTGTAAAATCATAATAAATGATTTGGAAAGATTTTGGGTGAAAAATTCCAGTTTTGAAAAGATAAAAATATATTTTTATCTAACCGAACTTGTTATTAACCAGAAGAATAATCCAAATGAATTTTAGAAATAATAAACTGGATTTGGAATAACCAAAAATTTTCCAAAGAACAAATTGGAATGGTTTTGGTATGGAAATAATCTTCGGGATATTTCGATATTGGATTTCGTGATTACACGGATATTGTTGGGGAAATCGGAAGATGTATATATATCATTATTCCCAATACGATATTTGTTGGTTTCAAAATTTGATATTGAATATAAGCCGATATAATTTCTATTTAGAGCCTTGTATTTAATATCAAATTAGATTTTGGGTTTGTAGTGAATGATGTCTTTATTAACACTGTTCTTAAACCCAGTTGAGAAAAGAATACATCTTTAAATTAAGATTTAGTGAAGTTTTCCAATTAATTAATATTTGATTGGAATTGAATAAAAGGATTGGATTTTTGGGTTTACATTGAGCAGTATTTTAAATAACATTTGCTCTTTAACCCAATTAACAGGGGGAATATGATTTGGAATTAATAATCTTTTAATTAAGATTAATGGAATTTTCTAAAGTAAAGATTTGCAATTTAATATATTAAATTAGAATTGAATGGAATTCGATTTGGTAATAATCGAGATAAGCTTCTTTGAAGGAAGACCATTATTATATATTGAATTTAAAAGGCTTTACCGTTATACCTTTATATTATTAGTCTGATACGAAAATTTATATCGAACATATATTTCCCTGAAAGTTCCAGCTTGATGGAATATGATTTTAGGTTTATCTCGAAATGTGTTTTAAATGACATTGGCTACTTAACCAAAGTAAAGAGAGGATTTATTTCCTAAATTTGAACAATCATTAAATAACGATTTTTGGACATTAAAACTAAGTGGAATTTTAATAAATCTTTAATTAGATTGAAATGTTAATGTGGTAATAAAAAATTATCAAATTCAAGAAGGTGAAAAGTTAATGGAGTACCACCAGTTTTGCTCCAAGCGATAGGTAAATCTTTTATTAGATTTGAACGTGAAAAGGTAATTGAATTTACCGATAACACAGTGGTGTTAGATATGGAGTACTACCAGTTTTGCTCCATGGGATGAATAGGATGGGATGGGACAATAAAATGAATGATTACTTCGGTAAGGCATTAATCACGACTAATTTGCTAAACCTCAATTTGGTTTAAACTGTGAAAAGATACTATAAAATCGTTTGAAATGATTTCCAAAGAAATGGATTAAACGGTTTGTTTAAAAGTGATAATCTTTGTTAAGATTAATGAGAAACTTTTCATAATAAAGAAATATGAGTAAAAGAATATTTGGATTGTAATAAGGCTTATGATGTGTTGTTATAGCAGTTAATTGTAAGATACGCGAGTTATTCGGAAAGATCGAGTTTAACCCATTCTGAATAATTGATACGACAACTAACAGTCGAAGAGATTGAAGACAGTGTAAGACCGACGATCTTCACATCGAATGGATGGGTTGTTACTGATGCCCATGATTGGAGTAGCTACCTTGAAGGGGCTATAGTGGTAGCCATCCGGACGTATTTGTTGATTGTTCGGATATGCGAGGGCCTCTCTCCTGTATTGGACATACGGGACGAGGAATTAGGTGCCTCTAGTTTCGTTCAGACCCAAAACGGACTTGTAAATGGACGGTGTGTCTGACATTGTATTTCATTATGCTGTATTCGTTGATCTCTACTAAATAAATATCCTTTTGTGGCGGAGAATTTATTCTCTTGCTTAACACCCTTCTCTGAGACGTACGAGCTTAGAGGTAATATATTGGCAGAAATCAATGATATGGTATAGATTGACAGTGTGGTATGCTGAGTTGTAGTGATCCAAGATTTTGTTGAAAAGCAGAGCTTGGTGGATGATGATCAAAGCATAGCTTTAATTAGCATAGCTTTGTGTAGCGTTAATTCGCGAGCCTAACACATTGGTATGATGGTGAACTGATGGTTAGATTAGTATACTTTTGATATAAGGATGGGTTTGGTCGACCGAGATAGGCTTGGTGTGGTCTCTACACACCTATTAGGGATAGGGCACACCCCCCGATTCCTAGAAGGATAGAGTACACGGCGTTTTCTCATGCACGGGACATAAGCCGTTGAGATACTTGATTTTCTGGATATAGGGCAGAAGTGTATTACGGCATTTTCTCATGCACGAGACGTAAGCCGTTGAGTATTACACTAAGTGATCGATCTTTCGGATCAGTAGCCATCATGATGGAAATCCAACTTTCAATACGACATTTTACGGTTTTAGCTGTATACTATTGCCGGCATAGTGGTATTGTAACGACCCGGAAAATCTGAACCAATTTAAAAAAATTAAATTGGCTAAAATTATGGATTTTAAATATTTAAAATAAATATTTAAATAATAAAGATGAATACTGAGTTTGAATCGACAATTGAAAAGGAATATAATTAATTCTAATTATAAACAAGGCCTGAAATGGCGCGGTTGTTTCAAATTTTGAATTCAAACTTTGACTGACTGTACCGGGTGCAAAACAAAACGGATTTGAGTGAAACCAAAAATATTTAAATCTGTTAGTGAATACCTTTCTAACGAATCTGAAAATTTGAAGTTTCATAGCGGAAAGCAAAAGTTATGGCCAAATGAATTTTCAGAAAGGTCGCTATAGAAATTATATAGCCCGTGAAAATGGCCATTTTGCATACGACCTCGGAATTCGACGAAACCCCTTTTGTTGGATCCGGGATGTGAAGTTATTGCTAGGTTTCAAATTTCATAATTTTTGAAGCCAGTATGTGAGCGTGGCAAAAGAAAATGTGTTTTGGCCAATTATAGTTAAATTGGATCGACCGGAAATGGGCCTTTTTGCAAACGGTCTCCGAATTCGACGAAACTAGATTTGTTGGGACCGTATCGTCAAAACATAGCTAGATTTATTTTTCTGGAATTTTTCAAATCAGTTTGTGGCCCTGGCAAATTGAAATGTACGTTCAAATCAAATATTGAATGTTATATATTTTAAATTGAAGGAAAACTGACTGAAACAGTCGAATGGGCCTACGAAACATATCCCATTGTGTTCAGAATGGGGGTAAAATGCTAGGGACGACAGTCTTTGGGTTTGGATTGGTGTTCGTGAGTGAAAGAGGATATTTTTGGAAATAAAAAATATAAATTAAAGAAAAATCCTCATTGGTAAGAAAATTATTTTTCTCTCCCCATCGTCGACTGCAGGCGGAAATCCCTTCAAACTTTCCCCCTCATTTTCTGATCAATCCACGCCGAATTAGCTCGTGCCACAGTTGAACTTTTTGAAGATCTTCTCGAGCTCTTCAAATCCGTACCTGGTTTCGATTTTTTCAATGTGTATTTTAGGAGAACGGACGCCGAGAAGTCAACGTCTTCAAACCGCCGCCGCCATCACCTGGAGCCGCCGAGTTCAACCCCCTCCCTGGCGCACGTGCGCCTCTCCAAGCCCTTCCATGTGGCAGTGGCCGATCGTCGTATCGAGCAACGGATTTCACGAAAAATCAAAACCTAGTTTTGAACCTCCTCTGAAAGGTACGGCTGATTTTCTTTGAACTGATTTTAACACCTTTAAACCGTTGCAAACTTTGAAAAATCATATCTTTTTCATTTCTTGACGAAATTCGATGAAATAGGAAACATCATGACCGTGTGGACGTCTTCTACATTCTAGAAGAGACCGCATATTTTTCTGAGTTATCTGCTATTTTTGGTGGAGTAGAACCCAATGTGAGATTTCTATTTTATAAACGATATGGAAAACGACGATGTATAAACTATATAGTCGATGTATGAGTTATATAAGCATGGTACACCTCTTGTATAAGCGTTGTATAAGTTGTATGTTCGATGTATAAGTTGTATATGCGTTGTAAAAATTATAAATGTGTTGAAATAGAAGTGAAATGCTATATATATATATATATATATACACGCCCCTCGTCCACGA
The DNA here is from genome assembly GCA_030737875.1 of Allium sativum. Lineage (NCBI taxonomy): Eukaryota > Viridiplantae > Streptophyta > Magnoliopsida > Asparagales > Amaryllidaceae > Allium > Allium sativum. Next base: position 884,030,911 of record CM060915.1, on the reverse strand, counting down.
ACCATGGACGATATTTATTGGTTGTGATTGGTGTGAAAATTGATTGATAGCGAATGGTTGATTGAAATTGTTTGTGGTTGGAATTGATTGATTGCGGTTGAAAAATACCCGTTTGTGGTTGAGAAATATTTGGTTGAAACCACATAGGATTAGTTTGTGGAAATGAAAAAAATATACATGCCGCCTACGTGCGAACTAGATGCATGATTCCCCATTGTCAAAAACTGCGAGGCTTTAAGGTAGAGCGAGGAGCCGTACTAGGGACGGTCCCGGTTTTAACTACCCTGCCGTTATGCTGCCGAAATTTTGAATAATATTCATGTGTTAGGATTATTTTCCTGTGTTGAAATTATATTCGCCTGTTGAATAGAAAACCTTCATGTGTTGAATCGATATTCATTCGTTGGATAGAATTCATGTGTTGAATGGTATTCGTGTTTTTAAATATAAAAATCACCTTTTTATCTATATATACAAACTATAGAAAACCTTCATGTGTTGAATCGATATTCGTTCGTTGGATAGAATTCATGTGTTGAATGGTATTCGTGTTTTTAAATATAAAAATCACCTTATTATCTATATATACAAACTATAGAAAACCTTCATGTGTTGAATCGATATTCATTCGTTGGATAGAATTCATGTGTTGAATGGTATTCGTGTTTTTAAATATAAAAATCACATTTTTACTCTATATATACAAACTATAGAAAACCTTCATGTGTTGAATTGAAATTCATTCGTTGAATAGCATTCATGTGTTGAATGGTATTCGTGTTTTAAATATAAAAATCACCTTTTTATCTATATATACAAACTATAGAAACCCTTCATGTGTTGAATCGATATTCATTCGTTGAATTGAAATTCATGTGTTGAATGGTATTCATATTTTGAAAGAAATTGTTTTATAATAAAAATCCTATTTTTATCATCAATATGAACTATATAAAATAATCTTGTTTTGAAATAAATTGTTTTATAATAAAAATCCTATTTTTATCACCTATATTAACTATATAAAATAGTCGAGTTTTGAAATGAATTGTTTTACAATAAAAAATCACATTTTTATTATATACATGAATTGCTAAAAATAGTGAAGTGTTGAAATAGAAGACAGTTAGATAAAAATATCATTTTTATCAAATGTATGAAAAGAATATAGTTTTGAAATCGAAGAATCGATTATATTTATATATATATATATATATATAAATATAATTATATATAATCGAATAACGAAGCTGCAGTTCGTATTTTGAAACCGTGATTTCAAACGATTAGTGCGGGAGATCCGACCATCGGATTTTCCTGAAATCGCAACCGTTGGGTTCGCTTTGGAAATATCTTTCCAACGGCACCAACTTTGTAAAAATCCAACGGTTGGATTGTCTGGAATGTTTAATTCAAATCTGAAGAAAAACAGCGCCAGAATCGTTTATATTTATATATATATAATTATATTTAATCAAATAACAACGTTGTAGTTCTTATTTTGAAATCGAAACTTCAAACGATTATACCGGGAGATCCGACCGTCGGATTTTCCCGAAACTGGAACCGTTGGATTCGTTTTGAAAAGATCTTTCTAATGATGTAAATTTTGTGAAGATCCAACGGATAGATTTTCAGATATGTGTAAATCAAATCTGAAGAAAAACAGCGCCACGGCCGCATTATGGCCTGAAGCGTCGTTTTGAATGAATTGGCTATTTTAAAATAAATAAAAATAGCGATAAATCGTTATAAAATATTATAAAAGATATGGATGTGAAATTTAGAAACTAACTGAAGGTTGGCTAAGTCGAATGGTTTCTTGGGTATTGATATGATGTTGGTTTCGGCCTTCGGGGTTAATATTTGGGAAATCGTTCTCTTACTGATTGACGGTTAGTGACTAATGAATTGAAATGACGCGTGTGTTGTAATTGTATAGCACTTGTTAATATATACGCGGGTTGTTCAGAAAGACCGGGTTTATCCCATTCTGAGTAACTGAATCGACGATAAGAAATCGAAGATGAAGACGGTGGTCGAAGACCGGAGATCTTCACCTCGTTTGGATGGTAACCGAGGTCCTGATTGGGAGGCATCCCGAAATATGGATAATGAGTGGTGATCGTCCAGACGTATGTGGTGATCGATGGGTTTGCGAGGTATATAGTGCCTCCGGTTTCGTTCAGACCCAGAACAGACTTGCAAATGGACAATGTGTCTGACATTGGAATTTATTCTGTGTGATTGATAGCTATCAGTTGCATGGTGTGAATTGCCTGTGTGGCATGCTAAGATGCAGTGATCAGGGCTTCTGTTGAAAAGCAAAGTCTTGTGGTGATGATCAAAGCACCGCCTGTGTGGCGTAGCTTTGTGTGCAACGTGAATTCGCGAACCTCACACCCGGTATGAACCAGAAACGAGAGAGGACATCAGGGAGGGCCTGTGTTTCTTTCTAGCTAGAAGTGGCGTCAGTGGTTTTACATGCCCTGACGAGTTTGACTTATGTGGTTGTTACTGTTAAGAGGCTCCTCGGTTAGATCGGACGATCCGGGTCCGATGGGTCATTCGTTGGCTCATTTACGCCCCATAGGGCGGGGAAACGCAGTGTTCAGGAATTTTAATCCACATCGGTGGACCGGCCCTGACGATCCAAGGGTCGATGCGCTCTGACCCTGAGGCTCGGGCTAGACAGTCTCGAAGTCGGTAAGGACTATCTTTTGCCTTGGTTCATGACGGAAATCCAATTTCCAAATACGTCATCGTGCGGTTTTGATTGTATATATATATATATGGCGACATGATATATGGTACCCATGCCGTCTATGATTGATAGTTATGATTGAAATTATTTTTGAAACATATAAACACTAGTAATAATATCAAATGCTTTTGTTTTATTCGTATCAATCATATTTTGGCCATTATAAGGTAAAACTCTATCCTCCGGTTTGCGCTGCATTGTGTGATGGGAACTGAGTCTTATAATGGCTTCATTTTTATAAAAAGCGTTGCGATGTTTAAAAGAATGATTTGTTTTAAAGCAGTGGCAATCCAATGGAGTAAACCCATTCCACGAAAGTGGCGTGGTCCTGTGAATGGCCATATTTTAAATGTGTTGAGTAGATTTCTCATACCAGTCCCATGACTGACTCGTAGTTTGTTTCACTTTCAAACTCGGGTGCCCTTTTTTCTACACGGGCAGCCTTGTATTCAGGTTTAGCAGGCTTGATCCGGATAGCTGGAGCTGAAGATGGATTCTATCTTTTATCTCTTTTTATGCTGTTCAGCTCCTATTGTACATATTAAGTTTATTTCCGCTGTAGACATTTATGTATAACTGAACTATATTTGTACTAAGTATGATCCTGTATACCGTGTAACTCTGATGTTTACGTTTATCCAGTATATTCTACTGTTCATTATCTGGTGTATTTATTTATTTCTGCTATGCTGTTATCTGTTTATGTGTTATATTCCAAGGATTACCCTTGTCGCCGTCCGTACGGGGTTTGGGGTCGTCTCATTTGGTATCAGATCTTTGGTTAATCTTAGTTCAAGAATATAACATATTAACGAACTCATCAGAAATAGAACCAGTAGTGTTCTAGGACGGGTAACTCTATACAGATAGGATCAGTAATATCCTAGTATGATTAAAGCAGAATGAAATACACCCCAGTAGACACATTTACATTGAAGTATATGTTTCTATGTTTTAAAATATCTTTTCTGTGACCTGACACTTGATTTGCTGTTTGCAGAAGTACTAGAAAAATGAGTGTCAGAAACAGAAGGAATGCACAACCAGATCTAGAGGCTCTATTTAAGAGATATCGAAATCTGGGTGGAGCAAAATTCTCGGGCAATGAATCTATTATTCAAACTCAAGCTTGGGTGAGCTCTGCAGAAAGAATATTTGAGCGTTTCCAGCCGAGAGATGACCAGAAAAGGTTAGTAGCATCTTGGGCGCTCAAGGAAGAAGCTTTAATCTGGTGGGAAACAATCATCAAAGATAATCCAGAAGGTGATATCACCTGGGATAGATTCAAAGAGATTTTCCTAGGAAGATTTACTCCTCCTGAAGTGACTAAACGATTATGTGATGAATTCTCTTATTTGATACAAGGAGATATGACCGTTCCAGAATATCATAAGAGATTCAACGAACTTTCTCACTTTGCCCCTCATCTGATTCAAGATCCAAAGAGGAAGAATCTGAGATTTATTCATGGCCTGCAAAGAAAATATCAGAATAGTGTGATGAGGAATGTGAAGCTTCCTTTTTCTGAAATGATTTATATGGCTTATCAGTATGAAGATCTCCATAAGAAAGGTATGTTGCGCGACGAAGAGGAAGTCAGCTCTAGTAACAAAGAAGAGTCGGAAACTGACATTCCTGAAGCCAACACGAGGTCTGAGGTCAGTAAAGAGCCTAAAGTCAATCGAAAAAGGGCCAGATCTGAGAAAGAACAAGTAACTGCTGCCATATGCCATAACTGCAATCAGAAAGGCCATTTGTCCAGAAAATGTAAATCTTTAAAGAAACAAAGAAAGGATGGATATAGAGCCAATCGAAAGAAAAAGAAGAAGAGATTTAGAACTGATGGGGAGTTTCAAGAGAACTGGGAGTGCAAATAGTGCCATAAGGCTGGTCATCTTGCAAAGGATTGCCCGCTCTTAAACAAGCCTGAAATAGTTCAAGTGAATGAAGTAGCAGAAGCTTTTGATCCCTCAGCTAGTCAGGGAAGACCAGATGTTTTGGAAGGCACGCTTAATGTCAAAAACATTCCAGTTAAAGTGCTGTTTGATATAGGCGCGTCACGAAGCTTCATTGCCAAGAATGCAGTTAAGAAGTTGGATTTGAATTTGAAGAAGCTCAAAGAACCAATGTCTGTCCAAAATCCGGTTGGGGGTTCCATCGATCTCAGTTGGGTTTGTGCAGTACCTGTCTCTTTTTCCTGCTATAAATTCCCTACTATCTCTATCGTCATGAATTTTACTGAATTCGATCTATTCTGGGATTGGATTGGCTAACCAAATATGAGGCAGAGGTTAGATGCGCCGAGAGAATTGTTAGGGCTAAGATCAAATCAGGTGATTATATAACCATTCCCTGTGAAGGTCAGAATGCTAATAGAAAAGACTTCTGGGCAGCTTTGGATGTTTCTCCTATTAAAATAGAAAATATCCCTGAAGTCACAGAGAATATTCCTGACCTCATCAAAGACATTCCTGTCGTCAAGAACTATGCGGATGTGTTCGAATGAGTTGTTCGCTTACCTCCGCAGAGAGAAATAGATTTCAAAATTGCTTTGATTCCGGATGCAAGGCCGGTAGTTCACGCTATTCGAAGAATGTCCTTGAAAGAGAAAGAGGAATTAGACAATCAAACAAGACAGCTGGTATGGAAGGGTCTGATCAGGCCTAGTTTCTCTGATTGGGGAGCAACAGTGGTGTTTGTCCCAAAATCTGACGGTACTCTACGGCTATGTGTGGATTATCGTGATTTGAACAAGAAGACAATAAAGAATAAATATTCATTGCCGCGAATTGATGATTTATTGGATCGTATGAATGGAGCACAAGTGTTTTCAAGGATGGACCTAGCTACAGGCTTCCATCAGCTTCGAATTGCCGAAGAGTGTGTTCCTATGACAACATTCAGAGGTCCAGACTTATTCTACGAGTGGTTAGTAATGCCCTTCGGCTTATGTAACGCTCCAGCCTATTTCGTCGATCTAATGAACAGAGTATTCAGAGGAGTATTGAATAAATTTGTTCTGGTTTTCATTGATGATATCCTTATCTTCTCTAAGTCAGAAAGCGAGCATGAAAAACATTTGGAACAAGTGTTAGAAATTCTCAGAAAGAATGTGTTGAAAGCAAAGTTTTCCAAATGTATATTCTGGCAAGAAGAAGTCAAATTTCTTGGCCACGTAGTGTCAAAGCAAGGAATTTCAGTGGATCCCAGTAAAATCACTGCTATTCAGAATTGGAAACAGCCTCATACGCCAACAGAAGTTAGAAGTTTTCTCGGGTTAGCCAGTTATTATCGGAAATTCATTAAGGATTTCGCGAAGACATCTAGTTCTTTAACGAAACTGACGAAGAAACATTCGACATTCAATTGGACTCTGGTATGTGAGGAAGCGTGTAACACCCCACGTCCATTAATGTCACTCACAAAGGGAATGCATTAACTTCTATTGAGGTTTTAGGTTAATATAGAACAGTAAAATTTCAATAAGACAGATATAAAATAGTACTTGGAAATTTAAAAACTTTATTTCAATTGCAGCAGAAGTCAAAACATGTTTGATTACATCATAACACCATAATCAAAGTCAAGTACAATATCTATCTTGATAAAACAAGTACATAATCCCATTACATAAATAGCCATTAAAAAGAAAGATAACAAGCTGGACTTTACTTCAGCAGTCCAAGCTTTCCAAGAGATAAGCAATCCAATCAGACTTCACTGGAACTTGGCCCAACCTGAGGACCTGAAGGGAGAAAAAGATGAAAAAGAGGGGGGGGGTGAGACATAAAGTCTGGCGAGTATGATAATTCTACAATACTATTATCAAAATAACTGGACTAAGGCATAAGCTGGAAAACAAGGAAATGTCTATGAAAGAGCAGATTAAGGACATAGACAATCGCTAAAGGAAACGTTATAGGTGCTCCTAAATACTAAAGGATAAACACTATACTGCACCACACCAGTCACCCTAAAGATTGATTCCACTTAGCTTCACTTAGAAACTTTCTTAATGGCTTTACGTACTCCTAGCTGACTACATAGGTGCCGCCTGCCCCTATCTCCACTAGGTGTACCCCACTTTCCATTTTTCGATCGGCTCCCTACTCGTAGGTACCCGTGCTGGCCCCATAGTGGGGTGTATCATTCCCCTAAAGTGGCAACCCGATATAACGGAGGTGCACGGCTTATACCTACACGATGCAACAACGTCTTACCTACCAGCCCGGGTCCACACACGCATATGAAACCCGTTGGACTTGCGTTGCCACCGCTCCCTGTTTTGGCCTCTTATAGTCAAACCCAGTATGCGTGTCCCGTCCTCGACTTGGGTCGAGCCCACAAAGATACGTTTTGGGATACTGGTTGAAATGGGCCCCCATTATTTCCCACAAGCATTCCACCTAAGCTTGTCCCATTAGTCCATCCACTTAACCCACTTAGTCATGTTCATTTACATGTGTATTTGGTTAAGTCTAATCGTATTTCAAATGCCTCTAAAGGCAACCACTAGATTCCTCATGCCACCCAAGGCACCTACTTAACCCCCATGTCCCACCTTACATGATTATCTGGCTAAGTATTTCTTAATTCATTAAGGCCATAACCTCATAAAGACCTCTCACATTAGACTGGCATTTGTGGCAGCTGGATTTGTCGGGCGAGTCCGGGCAGTCTTACACCATAAAAGAGTCTAACCTCGTGTCTTTACAACTGTTATGCTTTAGTTTGGGCCTAGGACCTCTCACATTGTGCCGACATTTGTGACTACTGGATTTGCCGGGCGGGTCCGGGTAGGTTTACGTCACAAACAGGTCCAACCTCGTGTCCTAAGCATTGATTATTATTAATAATCCACTTTCCCCAATTTTAATAATTCCCTACTTGAATTATTAATTAATTCCAAATTTAACAATGTCCATAATTGACTCAATTATGGACATCCATTTAAGGCATGCAAAATCATATCAATTGCACCCCAATTTATTAATTTCCTAATATTACCCCTACCCCACGTTTGAACGTTTATTCGCAAAATGTATGCTAGACCCGATTAGTCTAACTCATAGCATAAAAGAAAATATTCACAACAACAACATATATATGTGACTAAATAAATCATAACAAGGGGTAAAACTTGCATACATTACAACTTGCATAAGGTTATACATGTCATGGATCTTAGGGTGTCAACTTATTCATAATTCACATAATATGATTTTTATCAAATTTCATAAACTTGTATAGGACATGTGTGAATCAACATCATTAACAACATGGTTTTATATAGGTACACCTAACTCAATAGGCAAATTCCCAAAAATCAAAATTCATTTAATCATAGATTCATGTATATGGGTACACCTAACTTAATAGGCAAATTCCCATATTCAAGATCCAATTAATTTGTAGATTCATGTATATGGGTACACCTAACTCAATTGGCAAATTCCCATAATCAAGATCTATTATAAAAAAACATAAACTTTAAACATGATCCAATTCGCATAAATACTAACATCATGATTTTACAACTTGTATGATTCAACACAACTTAACATGACATCATTATCATATAACATAAGTATTTCAACATATGTGATAATATGAGATCTACAACATATATAAGATTTACAACATAGCATATCATAATTTGCAACATAGCATGATATGATTTACAACATAGCAAAGCATGATTTACAACATGGCATAACATGATTTATAACATAGCATAGCATGATTAATCACATATGACATAGCATAGGATTATTTACAACATAATCACTACAACATAACAACATATATATGATAACATAATAGCATAACAAGAGATCCACAACATAATTTACAAATACATAACAATTCATATCACTTTCTTGTGATCCATTCATAACTTAATCAAATTATTTTATAATAATATTGTGAGATTCATCATACTCACAATTTTAAAGAAGAGAAATAGAAAGAGAGAGAGCTTTTGATTTGATTTAAGTAGATTTAGTTTGTAGATTAGGCCTTCTTCTTCTTTAGTTTGTGATGGCTATGCTGAACTCCATGGCAACGGCATGTCGGTAGCCCTCCAATTTTTCAAGTGATTTACGGTTAGAGTCTACCCACTTATTTATAGATGTTAGGATTCATTTAGGCCATTAGATTTAACCTAGAAATAACCGCACCCATTCAAACCAGATGGGGCTTATCTTATTGACTCAGCAATGAGTCAGAAGTGACTCAGCAAACACTCAGCAAATTAATAAACTTCTATTCATGTTTACATTAACTGCCCATATATATATAAATATATATATATATATATATACACACGCACCTATTCATGAATTCAAATTAATCCATAATTAACTTATGACCATTTCTACACATTAATTTTCCAATTAATGTCTTAATTCCATTTTTCGCCTTTTTAGGCAATTCACATACCTCAAATTTGTTATATGCCTTTTTAAGGCTATTTCGTGCAAATTCTCAATATTAATTCTTTTAATTTGTGAATATTAGTATTAACAGAAATACGGGGTGTTACATTCTCCCCTCCTTAAGGGATTTCGACCCCGAAATCTTCAAGTTTATATCCTATCATCAACCATCTACTCAATCAACAAACACTGGCATCCATTGTCCTTATAGACTTCTAATGCTTTCATGTTTAAATGCACAGTGTGTGTCTATGTCCGTATCTAATGCAAAATCAGGCGGTCCACTTGTAATGACCCGCATTTTTAGAGATATATAATTAATTTATTTAATTATATAATTGGTGGTTTAGAGAAGTTAATGATCGTTTAATTAAATAATATTGAATATTTAATAAATAATTATAATATAATAATATATTATAATGTCGAAATAGTCGGAAATAGTGAAATTCACAATATCATGTGAATTGAATAGCATACGAGATTTGGTGGAGTTTCGATTCGAAATATAATAACGAATATATTCAATCGACGACGGTTTGAACGTATAATTATAATATAATTAAAATAGAGCTTGAAATGGCGCGGCAGTTCGCGATTTGGCGATTTGAACTTCAACTGAATGTACAGGATTCGTTTTAAGCCGGATTTCTGTGAAACAAGAAACGTGTGGAGCTGGTGGAGTATATCTTTCTAGTGGAAGAGAAAAATCAGGATTTCATCGTGTAGATTTTGAGTTATGTCCAAATCAAATTTCAGAAAAGTCGCTGTGGAATTCCTTTATAATTTGCGACGCTTTATATACGTTATAAATCGATTTTTCGATACGAACTGAATATCGGGATAATCTGGAGTCTGGAAATCAAGTCATAAAATCTGAGGTGATATTCTGGAGCCAGACGACATCGTATATGGATATATATGATAATATTAATTTATTAATATTTAATTTAATTATATTTAAATATATTTATATATTTAAATGGGTCATTCAGAGCGTTAAAAATAGCCACTTTTGCAAACGAAGTCGGAATTCGACGAAACTAATTTTGTTGGATCCGCAATGTCAAATTATTGTTAGATGTCCAGTTCCGTGATTTTTGAAGTCAGTATGTGGTCGTACGGATTTTTAGAGTGAAAAACAGTCAGTATTTTGACAGTTAAAAATATACTGTGTGGGCATACGAAGTCAGAATTCGACGAAACCAATTTCGTTGGGACCGTAATGTCAAATTCTATCAGCGTGTCAGTTTTCATGATTTTTAGGCGTCGTATGTGTTCGCAGTGATTTTTAGAAGACTGAATCGAATATATTAATATTAAAATAAAATATCTCAATAAAATATCTAACTTCCTCTCTCTATAAATAGCCACCAGCAAAATTCCTAAAACCTAATTTCAACTTCAGAAAACCCGCCGTCATGTTTCTCCAACCCAGTAAAGTGTTCGATCTTTCAAAAATAAAAAGAAACTCAAAGAAAATTGCTAAAATCTCAAATCATATATAGATGAGATCGTTGTCACTTGCTCTTAGTTTCAGTGTGCTCTTGGTTGGGTTCGACGCAGTGTATGGACGATGGATTTTTGACCGTGGTGCCTAGGGTTGGCTGATTCATGGGTTTAAGGCATCGATGGGGGTTTCGAGTGTTAGAAATAAGATCAAGGAAGGATTCCGCGTCTGGTGTGTGAACTTGGAAGGATTCGGGGAAGATAGTTGTCGATGTCTGCACTGTATTGCGTGAGCAGGGGGGGTTCGACGCATACCAGTTGGAGCCAACGAGTTCGGAGAAATGGGTATAGGGAGGAGCGGTTTTCGAAGAGGTAAAGAACGGAACTTGTCTCAAGGGGAACGAAGGTGAACGGAAGGAGGGAATGGCGGTCAACGTTTGGCCATTTGCACTGATAGTTGGATACTGGAGTTTGAAAAAAATCATTTGGGGAAGACGGTTTTATTTGTGGAGCGGGTGGGCTTGTGAGGGGAGTTGGGCCGGGAAAGGGAAGGTGAAAGCCCAACTATTAAATAAACTTATGTTTTGTTATTAATTGAATTGTATATTTAACTTGTTAACGCGATATCTTCTTCATACGTTATCAGTTTTTCGAACGGTTAGATCCGTTAGGATCGTATGGACGGGAGCAACACAATGGGACTGACCGCGAGTCAAATCTGAGCTCGTTACAATTTATGGCGAAATAAATTGTCCGTCTAAATCAAAGACAGTTAATCGTTTTTAACGATAACAGTCCAATGTGAGTAAATCTCACTAACTCTGTTCAGTTTATATTTGTATAAACTGTACTTTATTTTTAATGATTGATTGCTGTGTATTGATTGTTAAATTGGACTGTTAAATTGGACTGTTAAATAGATTTGATTGAAAACGTAGATATAGTTATATATAGAAAACCGTCAATCAAATATGGATTCTGATTATCAGTATATTTCATGTTGGGATGAAATTGATGTTATCTATATTGTCTAACATCTGTGATGCAGGGAAACAGGTTGGAGGAATCCGACTGGATTCCTCAACAGTTATTTTATTGTTTTTCATATATTTGATATATGATGTGAATTATAACATGTTGTTGATTGTGTGGGTATGGACGATATTGAACATCGTGATTTGATATGATTGAATACCATGACATACTGGAATGTTGATAAGGAGATTTTCAAAGTGATATTGAAAAAAACAGAATATTTATAAAGTGGAATATTTATAAATAAGAAATGTTTATAAATTGGAATATTTATAAATAGGAGATATTCAAAAAGGAAATAATTACAATCCATTTTCTTTTTGAATGGAAAGGCCTGTGTGGCGGGTTTGGGGATTTTCCCGATGCTCCCGATGCAAAGGAGGTTATGGCGAATTTTCCCGGGAATTTAAGGAGTTAGAATATTTCAAGAATAAATTTGAAAAGAAAATATTTGTAAAACATTTACAAATAGAACTGGAAAGGGAACATTATAAAAAGGGAATCATTTTTAAAGTGTAGAACCGTTATTTAAAAGTAAATCTTTTCAAATGAATAAAACGTTGTTAAAAAGGAAATCTTTATAAAGTGAAGTTAGTAAATCGAATATGGTATTCGAAGATAGTTAATCGAATATAGACATTTGAAAGGAGTTAATCGAATATGGTATTCGAAGATAGTTAATCGAATATAGACATTTGAAAGGAGTTAATCGAATATGGTATTCGAAGTTAGTTAATCGAATATAGACATTTGAAAGGAGTTAATCGAATATGGTATTCGAAGTTAGTTAATCGAATATAGACATTCGAAAGGAGTTAATCGAATATGGTATTCGAAGTTAGTTAATCGAATATGGTATTCGAAAGTTAGTTAATTGAATATGTTATTCGAAAGGGGTTAGTCTAGTCGAGTTAGTCAAATAGAGTTAACCAGTTAGAGTTAATCAGTTAGAGTTAACCAGTTGGAGTTAATTAGTTAGAGTTAATCGATTAGAGTTAAATGAACTAGAGTTAATCAAATATAGTTATTTGAGACAGAGCTAGTCAAACATAGTATTCAGGGTATTGCCATCTTGTACGGCTGCTAGCGTAATTCGCAGGGCTGTAAATAGCCTACGGCGGTCGGATGTTTCCTGAGGGAGTCAGGCGTAACCATTGTGATCGCTGCGATCTAGAATCAAGCGAATGGAGTTAAATCGAATATTAGTTATTCGATAGGAGTTAATTGAGTTGATCGAGTTGAGAAATAAGTTAAGTTAAATAAGTTGAGTTGATCGGGTGGTTCGGTCAAGTTAGTCGAGCCTAGTTAATCGAATCGAATTGGTCGAACCAAGTAAGTCGAGTTAAGTTAGTCAAGTTAGTCGAGCCTAGTTAATCAAATCGAATTGGTCGAACCAAGTAAGTCGAGTTAAGTTAGTCAAGTTAGTCGAGCCTAGTTAATCGAATCGAATTGGTCGAACCAAGTGAGTCGAGTTAGTCGAGTCAAGTTAAGTTAGTCGAGTTAAGTTCGTCAAGTTAAATAAATCGATGTTAGTTTCATCAAAAGGTGTTATCGATGTTAGTTTCATCGAAAGGAGTTATCGATGTTAGTTTCATCGAAAGGAGTTATCGATGTTAGTTTCATCGAAGGGAGTTATCGATTATAGTTTAATCGAAGTGAGATTTTCAAATATGAGATATTTGAAAAGGAAGAGTTATCGAATATTAGTTATTCGAAGAGAGATTATCGAATATCGTTTATTCGAAAGAAGTTAATCGAATATAGCTTATTCGAAGAAGAATTAATCAAATAGAGATTTCTCGAAGAGAGATAATCGGCGAATTCGATTATATCGAATTCGGGAAAGCACTTATACTTTCCAGTGTTCAAATAGAGATTTATTTATTTATAAATAAATAAGTGTTAGGTTAATTATTCACTAATAAGAATAGAAGTTATAATTAAAGTTAGATAATTCGAAAGTAAGGATTATAACGTTATCGTTATAACCAATGTTTTAAATATAGAAGTGGATTAGTAAAATTGGATCCGAGAAAGGCGTAAAGAAGTTGTTAAAGATTAAAAGATAAACTTTGACCATTTCGAAGTTATAACGTTGTTCAGTTAAGGTCTGAGAGGTAATTATACCCCAACTTGAGTGACTTCCTTCTTAACTAAGAAATGGTAAGGTTTGATCGTAAAGGAGTTTTGGAAATGTTTTCCAAACGAGAATCAGAAATGTTTTCTGATAAAAGAAAAATAAGAATTTAGAACATAGGGAAAACAAGAGATAAGTAAATAAATGAACTAAAGAGATTTATGTTAAATGATGTTTATTCGATATAATTTCCATTTTGGAAATAATATCGTTGTTTGCACACTTGTTTTCTTTGATAGTTAACTCACAGACTATCGAAGTTTTGACCATTTTAACGTTGTTAATATGGAGAGAACGGTTGGATTATTATCCAAAGAACCACTCTGTATTGGCATAAGCGTGCGAATCATATATGCCAAAGATAATTGAAGACGGAGTAAAATGCAAGGGCTATCCTGTTTACAGAATAGTGCCTTCGGTTTGTCCAGTCCCAGGACAACTTGTATGGACGAAGGTCTGACAGAGTATATCCAATGGATCGCGTAAGTTGATCTGTTCAAACGTATTCACGTTTGGTGGCGGAGGAATTCGTTTCTCTTAGCTGTATACCCGTGTTATTTTTGAATAAGTCCATTTGTGATTTGGCGGGTATGACGATGTGACATTTCTAAGTGAATGAAGATGGATGTCTGACATAGTATTTCCAGAAAGGTCACGTACATTGATTTCTTCAACCGTACCAAGAGTGGAAGCGGAGAAGGAAACTTCTTTTAGCTGACACGTAATGTATGGTTGTAGACGTCAATTAGTGATTCTGATGGATCTGACAATGTGGCATTCGAAGTGAATCTGATGTGATGATAAAGCGTAGCTTCTAGCCTCATCAACCGGTAAATGACAGAAATCGGGCAGGCAGCATGGCTAAGTCGGTCGCACCGAAGTAGGATGTATAATCACCTATCTAGAGAATATTCATTTGTTTCTTAAATCTATCAATGCTGTCCCATATATATATACGGGAACGGTTGCTGATCCCAACCGTTGGTGATGTACATTCGATACACTCAAGCGAAATGAGTGGTCGGTCATGTGTGGCTGAGTTGCAAGATGTTCTTGTTGAACTCCAGTGTATCGTTCCTAGAGTACACTGATCGGAAGGTGATTCCATACCTTGTCATAGTTGGAAACCCAATCATCCAATACGTGCTTGCGATTTTGATTGTATACTATATATGTAGAACGTGAGATGCAAGCGTTTCTACTAGACTGATATTTATTTGTACTTAGACATTATTATAATATCAAAATGATATTGCTTTGCAAAGATGTTTGGATTCTCATAAGGGAAAAACCCGTTCCGTATTCACGGCGTGGTCTTATGAGATATCATATACCTGTTTAAATGATTTGAGTTTATTCACACCAGTCCCATGACTAACCCGGAGTTTACTTTGTTGTTTTCCCTAAACTCTTGGGTGCCTAAATTTGTACGGGCAGTCAAGTAGTCAGGATTTACAGGTATACTTGAAGAGCTGGAGCAGGAGGCTTCTGGATTATATAGCTATAGTTATTTCCACTGTGTTGTAAGTGTTGTACTCTGATAAGTGCTATTGTATACATAACTGTTATATTTCAAAGTTATGTTATCTATTATATGTTATTCGTTCCGCTGTGAGGTTCGTGTTACTCTGATGTTGTGTTCTTCTTCTTCTTCTATTCTAAGTTTCTATCTTATCTATTCTCACCTTCTAATTTCTTTCATTAATTACCGGGATTTTTCGATGGTTTGGTTATCGACGTCGGGCTTACGTCGATAACCAAAGCCGCTCAAAATCCGGGTCGTTACAGTTGGTATCAGAGCTTAAGTTAAGAATTACTTGGCTCTGTGGCGTGACTCGGTAGAGATAGGGTTAGTAATACCCTAGATTGAGTTTGAGTGTATATATACGAGTGAACGTATTTGTATTTGATATAAAAATTTGTTTTATATTGAGGAGATTCATTGGTTGAGTTGTTTATAAGTCTGGACGATCAGTTTGATCCACTGTATCGGTAGGAGTAAATAAACACTTGAATACGATGGACCGACACAGTATGGATATGTGATACATTATCATATATAGGATATATTTGTTGCTATTATAATCGAGTAAGATTATAACAAGTGAAATGGTTATATGTAACCAATCAGAATTCATATAAGTAAAGTATATGAAATAAGATGAATTGAATATGAATTTAAATCAGATTTGGAATTAAAATAAGGAAATTTTAAGTTCCTGAGAGATTTTGAAATTTTTTCAAAATGGAAGTATTTAGTAATGGTTTTGAAAATGATATAGTATTGAAATCACTTGTGTCGCTGGAAAATAATTCCGATGATGACTGCGCAGTATCATCGGTGTGATTTTCGAGTTTCTAAGTGGTGGATTACTACCAGAGGTTTTGTTTTTGAATTGTTTTGAGAAAACAAGTTGTTTAGAAATTCAAATGTTTTGAATTGGTATTGTTATTTCAAATTGATTTAAAAGAAACCCAGGAATTTAAGTTATGGAATTAGAATTTAACTTATGAAGTTAATGAGATTGAGATGGTAAAAATTGAATAAATAAATTGGAATTTAACTTGAACCAAGTTAAATAAAACTTGATTTGATTATAGAATAATCTAGGATAGAATTGAATTGATGAGTTAAGAGTTGAAATCGAGAATGGAACTCGAGTTGAAATAGAATCCGACTTAGGTATAAGCTAATGATTGGGTTTTGAGAATGAACTGATCGGAGATCAAGTTGGTAATGCATTGTTATATGCAGAAGTGGTAACGAATAGCAGGGATACAGCGATATGCCCGACAAAAAGGTACAAGTTTATATTTCATATGGGTTTGAGATGTTGATGAGCCGAAGTGGCAAGCCGCTTGGCTGTTTGATTTTCTTTGGGATTGGAGAGGGCCTCTGTGGCAAGGTTTGAATTTTTCCGGTAACCCCGTACAAAGGAAACGCTGGCGAAATTTTCTGAAAATTTAAAGTGTTAGAAAATTTTCAGAATTTTTGAAAATTTTAGTTAGTCGGAATAAATAAATATTTTAATCAATATTAATTGGTTCAGTTAAAATCAGAAAGAAGGGGTAAACAAATCTAAGGAATTCCAGTCGATAGGGTCGCCCCCTACATTTTAGCAATTTCGAGGACGAAATTATTTTTAAGTGGGGAAGAATGTAATGACCCGCATTTTTAGAGATATATAATTAATTTATTTAATTATATAATTGGTGGTTTAGAGAAGTTAATGATCGTTTAATTAAATAATATTGAATATTTAATAAATAATTATAATATAATAATATATTATAATGTCGAAATAGTCGGAAATAGTGAAATTCACAATATCATGTGAATTGAATAGCATACGAGATTTGGTGGAGTTTCGATTCGAAATATAATAACGAATATATTCAATCGACGACGGTTTGAACGTATAATTATAATATAATTAAAATAGAGCTTGAAATGGCGCGGCAGTTCGCGATTTGGCGATTTGAACTTCAACTGAATGTACAGGATTCGTTTTAAGCCGGATTTCTGTGAAACAAGAAACGTGTGGAGCTGGTGGAGTATATCTTTCTAGTGGAAGAGAAAAATCGGGATTTCATCGTGTAGATTTTGAGTTATGTCCAAATCAAATTTCAGAAAAGTCGCTGTGGAATTCCTTTATAATTTGCGACGCTTTATATACGTTATAAATCGATTTTTCGATACGAACTGAATATCGGGATAATCTGGAGTCTGGAAATCAAGTCATAAAATCTGAGGTGATATTCTGGAGCCAGACGACATCGTATATGGATATATATGATAATATTAATATTTAATTTAATTATATTTAAATATATTTATATATTTAAATGGGTCATTCAGAGCGTTAAAAATAGCCACTTTTGCAAACGAAGTCGGAATTCGACGAAACTAATTTTGTTGGATCCGCAATGTCAAATTATTGTTAGATGTCCAGTTCCGTGATTTTTGAAGTCAGTATGTGGTCGTACGGATTTTTAGAGTGAAAAACAGTCAGTATTTTGACAGTTAAAAATATACTGTGTGGGCATACGAAGTCAGAATTCGACGAAACCAATTTCGTTGGGACCGTAATGTCAAATTCTATCAGCGTGTCAGTTTTCATGATTTTTAGGCGTCGTATGTGTTCGCAGTGATTTTTAGAAGACTGAATCGAATATATTAATATTAAAATAAAATATCTCAATAAAATATCTAACTTCCTCTCTCTATAAATAGCCACCAGCAAAATTCCTAGAACCTAATTTCAACTTCAGAAAACCCGCCGTCATGTTTCTCCAACCCAGTAAAGTGTTCGATCTTTCAAAAATAAAAAGAAACTCAAAGAAAATTGCTAAAATCTCAAATCATATATAGATGAGATCGTTGTCACTTGCTCTTAGTTTCAGTGTGCTCTTGGTTGGGTTCGACGCAGTGTATGGACGATGGATTTTTGACCGTGGTGCCTAGGGTTGGCTGATTCATGGGTTTAAGGCATCGATGGGGGTTTCGAGTGTTAGAAATAAGATCAAGGAAGGATTCCGCGTCTGGTGTGTGAACTTGGAAGGATTCGGGGAAGATAGTTGTCGATGTCTGCACTGTATTGCGTGAGCAGGGGGGGTTCGACGCATACCAGTTGGAGCCAACGAGTTCGGAGAAATGGGTATAGGGAGGAGCGGTTTTCGAAGAGGTAAAGAACGGAACTTGTCTCAAGGGGAACGAAGGTGAACGGAAGGAGGGAATGGCGGTCAACGTTTGGCCATTTGCACTGATAGTTGGATACTGGAGTTTGAAAAAAATCATTTGAGGAAGACGGTTTTATTTGTGGAGCGGGTGGGCTTGTGAGGGGAGTTGGGCCGGGAAAGGGAAGGTGAAAGCCCAACTATTAAATAAACTTATGTTTTGTTATTAATTGAATTGTATATTTAACTTGTTAACGCGATATCTTCTTCATACGTTATCAGTTTTTCGAACGGTTAGATCCGTTAGGATCGTATGGACGGGAGCAACACAATGGGACTGACCGCGAGTCAAATCTGAGCTCGTTACAATTTATGGCGAAATAAATTGTCCGTCTAAATCAAAGACAGTTAATCGTTTTTAACGATAACAGTCCAATGTGAGTAAATCTCACTAACTCTGTTCAGTTTATATTTGTATAAACTGTACTTTATTTTTAATGATTGATTGCTGTGTATTGATTGTTAAATTGGACTGTTAAATTGGACTGTTAAATAGATTTGATTGAAAACGTAGATATAGTTATATATAGAAAACCGTCAATCAAATATGGATTCTGATTATCAGTATATTTCATGTTGGGATGAAATTGATGTTATCTATATTGTCTAACATCTGTGATGCAGGGAAACAGGTTGGAGGAATCCGACTGGATTCCTCAACAGTTATTTTATTGTTTTTCATATATTTGATATATGATGTGAATTATAACATGTTGTTGATTGTGTGGGTATGGACGATATTGAACATCGTGATTTGATATGATTGAATACCATGACATACTGGAATGTTGATAAGGAGATTTTCAAAGTGATATTGAAAAAAACAGAATATTTATAAAGTGGAATATTTATAAATAATAAATGTTTATAAATTGGAATATTTATAAATAGGAGATATTCAAAAAGGAAATAATTACAATCCATTTTCTTTTTGAATGGAAAGGCCTGTGTGGCGGGTTTGGGGATTTTCCCGATGCTCCCGATGCAAAGGAGGTTATGGCGAATTTTCCCGGGAATTTAAGGAGTTAGAATATTTCAAGAATAAATTTGAAAAGAAAATATTTGTAAAACATTTACAAATAGAACTGGAAAGGGAACATTATAAAAAGGGAATCATTTTTAAAGTGTAGAACCGTTATTTAAAAGTAAATCTTTTCAAATGAATAAAACGTTGTTAAAAAGGAAATCTTTATAAAGTGAAGTTAGTAAATCGAATATGGTATTCGAAGATAGTTAATCGAATATAGACATTTGAAAGGAGTTAATCGAATATGGTATTCGAAGATAGTTAATCGAATATAGACATTTGAAAGGAGTTAATCGAATATGGTATTCGAAGTTAGTTAATCGAATATAGACATTTGAAAGGAGTTAATCGAATATGGTATTCGAAGTTAGTTAATCGAATATAGACATTCGAAAGGAGTTAATCGAATATGGTATTCGAAGTTAGTTAATCGAATATGGTATTCGAAAGTTAGTTAATTGAATATGTTATTCGAAAGGGGTTAGTCTAGTCGAGTTAGTCAAATAGAGTTAACCAGTTAGAGTTAATCAGTTAGAGTTAACCAGTTGGAGTTAATTAGTTAGAGTTAATCGATTAGAGTTAAATGAACTAGAGTTAATCAAATATAGTTATTTGAGACAGAGCTAGTCAAACATAGTATTCAGGGTATTGCCATCTTGTACGGCTGCTAGCGTAATTCGCAGGGCTGTAAATAGCCTACGGCGGTCGGATGTTTCCTGAGGGAGTCAGGCGTAACCATTGTGATCGCTGCGATCTAGAATCAAGCGAATGGAGTTAAATCGAATATTAGTTATTCGATAGGAGTTAATTGAGTTGATCGAGTTGAGAAATAAGTTAAGTTAAATAAGTTGAGTTGATCGGGTGGTTCGGTCAAGTTAGTCGAGCCTAGTTAATCGAATCGAATTGGTCGAACCAAGTAAGTCGAGTTAAGTTAGTCAAGTTAGTCGAGCCTAGTTAATCAAATCGAATTGGTCGAACCAAGTAAGTCGAGTTAAGTTAGTCAAGTTAGTCGAGCCTAGTTAATCGAATCGAATTGGTCGAACCAAGTGAGTCGAGTTAGTCGAGTCAAGTTAAGTTAGTCGAGTTAAGTTCGTCAAGTTAAATAAATCGATGTTAGTTTCATCAAAAGGTGTTATCGATGTTAGTTTCATCGAAAGGAGTTATCGATGTTAGTTTCATCGAAAGGAGTTATCGATGTTAGTTTCATCGAAGGGAGTTATCGATTATAGTTTAATCGAAGTGAGATTTTCAAATATGAGATATTTGAAAAGGAAGAGTTATCGAATATTAGTTATTCGAAGAGAGATTATCGAATATCGTTTATTCGAAAGAAGTTAATCGAATATAGCTTATTCGAAGAAGAATTAATCAAATAGAGATTTCTCGAAGAGAGATAATCGGCGAATTCGATTATATCGAATTCGGGAAAGCACTTATACTTTCCAGTGTTCAAATAGAGATTTATTTATTTATAAATAAATAAGTGTTAGGTTAATTATTCACTAATAAGAATAGAAGTTATAATTAAAGTTAGATAATTCGAAAGTAAGGATTATAACGTTATCGTTATAACCAATGTTTTAAATATAGAAGTGGATTAGTAAAATTGGATCCGAGAAAGGCGTAAAGAAGTTGTTAAAGATTAAAAGATAAACTTTGACCATTTCGAAGTTATAACGTTGTTCAGTTAAGGTCTGAGAGGTAATTATACCCCAACTTGAGTGACTTCCTTCTTAACTAAGAAATGGTAAGGTTTGATCGTAAAGGAGTTTTGGAAATGTTTTCCAAACGAGAATCAGAAATGTTTTCTGATAAAAGAAAAATAAGAATTTAGAACATAGGGAAAACAAGAGATAAGTAAATAAATGAACTAAAGAGATTTATGTTAAATGATGTTTATTCGATATAATTTCCATTTTGGAAATAATATCGTTGTTTGCACACTTGTTTTCTTTGATAGTTAACTCACAGACTATCGAAGTTTTGACCATTTTAACGTTGTTAATATGGAGAGACCGGTTGGATTATTATCCAAAGAACCACTCTGTATTGGCATAAGCGTGCGAATCATATATGCCAAAGATAATTGAAGACGGAGTAAAATGCAAGGGCTATCCTGTTTACAGAATAGTGCCTTCGGTTTGTCCAGTCCCAGGACAACTTGTATGGACGAAGGTCTGACAGAGTATATCCAATGGATCGCGTAAGTTGATCTGTTCAAACGTATTCACGTTTGGTGGCGGAGGAATTCGTTTCTCTTAGCTGTATACCCGTGTTATTTTTGAATAAGTCAATTTGTGATTTGGCGGGTATGACGATGTGACATTTCTAAGTGAATGAAGATGGATGTCTGACATAGTATTTCCAGAAAGGTCACGTACATTGATTTCTTCAACCGTACCAAGAGTGGAAGCGGAGAAGGAAACTTCTTTTAGCTGACACGTAATGTATGGTTGTAGACGTCAATTAGTGATTCTGATGGATCTGACAATGTGGCATTCGAAGTGAATCTGATGTGATGATAAAGCGTAGCTTCTAGCCTCATCAACCGGTAAATGACAGAAATCGGGCAGGCAGCATGGCTAAGTCGGTCGCACCGAAGTAGGATGTATAATCACCTATCTAGAGAATATTCATTTGTTTCTTAAATCTATCAATGCTGTCCCATATATATATACGGGAACGGTTGCTGATCCCAACCGTTGGTGATGTACATTCGATACACTCAAGCGAAATGAGTGGTCGGTCATGTGTGGCTGAGTTGCAAGATGTTCTTGTTGAACTCCAGTGTATCGTTCCTAGAGTACACTGATCGGAAGGTGATTCCATACCTTGTCATAGTTGGAAACCCAATCATCCAATACGTGCTTGCGATTTTGATTGTATACTATATATGTAGAACGTGAGATGCAAGCGTTTCTACTAGACTGATATTTATTTGTACTTAGACATTATTATAATATCAAAATGATATTGCTTTGCAAAGATGTTTGGATTCTCATAAGGGAAAAACCCGTTCCGTATTCACGGCGTGGTCTTATGAGATATCATATACCTGTTTAAATGATTTGAGTTTATTCACACCAGTCCCATGACTGACCCGGAGTTTACTTTGTTGTTTTCCCTAAACTCTTGGGTGCCTAAATTTGTACGGGCAGTCAAGTAGTCAGGATTTACAGGTATACTTGAAGAGCTGGAGCAGGAGGCTTCTGGATTATATAGCTATAGTTATTTCCACTGTGTTGTAAGTGTTGTACTCTGATAAGTGCTATTGTATACATAACTGTTATATTTCAAAGTTATGTTATCTATTATATGTTATTCGTTCCGCTGTGAGGTTCGTGTTACTCTGATGTTGTGTTCTTCTTCTTCTTCTATTCTAAGTTTCTATCTTATCTATTCTCACCTTCTAATTTCTTTCATTAATTACCGGGATTTTTCGATGGTTTGGTTATCGACGTCGGGCTTACGTCGATAACCAAAGCCGCTCAAAATCCGGGTCGTTACACCACTGATTCAGTTGACCTCCTTGATGCAATTCATGATAGTGCCATGCATCCATTATGTATGCAAAAGATCCTAATTGCTTACAAACTACTTCTATATGCGTGCACATCCATTCAACCGAATGCAGCATCTATATGATGGTACAACCATTATACATCCATTATACTAAATACATTCATTTATGCAATATGCAATATGCAATATGCAATATGTAGTGACTGAGCCGATCTAGTGCCAAAATGTGTGTATATATGCATCCACGAGCAACCACTAGCAATCACTTGCATCCATTTTGCATCCATCATACATAACATGTCTCAAACACATGTTTCAACCATAGGATTATCCTAACTAAAGGTCAAAGATACTAATGAGAGGACATACTAAAGATAAGATAAGATAAGCTAAGAGATAAAGGAGAAATTAAAAGACATACCCTCAAAAAGAAAAGGGTATAGCGAACGCATCTTCCCTTCTGTCTCCCAAGTAGCGTTGCTCTCATCATCTCCCCATTGCACTTTAACTAGTCTGACCTCTCGATTTCTCAACTTTTTGATCTCCGACCCAAGAATGCATGTAGGAGCTCGTCTAATTGTTGCATCACGCTCTATTTCCACCTCTTTAAGCAAGCTCGTCTCTACCACCTCCGCGGTCTTGTGCAAACACTTCCTCAAATGTGATACATGGAATACGTCGTGTACTCCACTAAGTTTCTCAGGAAACTCCACCCTATACGCCATCTTCCCAATCCTGTCTTTTATAGGAAACGGCCCTACAAACCTTGGCGCTAATTTCCCAACGGACCCAAAGCGAACAACATTCCGTAACGGAGACACTTTGATAAAAACCATGTCCCCAATGTCAAACTCAAGATCTGTCCTCCTCTTATCAGCATACGATTTCTGCCTATCTTGTGCTGCTTTCATCCTCCTTCGAATCAAATCAATCTTCTCCGAGGTTTCCCTAACCATATCGGGCCCAAGTAGGATTTTATCGGTAGATTCCCACCAACATGTAGGCGAACGGCAAGGCCTTCCATAAAGAGCTTCGAAAGGTGCCATGCCAATACTAGACTGAAAGCTATTATTATATGCGAATTCTACCAACGGAAGGTGCTCTTCCCATGTACCCCCAAAGTCTAGGATACAAAGCCTTAAAAGATCCTCTAGAATACGATTCACCCTCTCGGTCTGGCCGTCCGTCTGAGGATGATATGCGGTGCTCAAACATAGTTGAGTCCCTACCGCCTCTTGTAAACTCTTACAAAATTCGCTAGTGAAGATGGGATCACGGTCGCTTACTATACTAGAAGGAATACCATGCAAACGAACTATCTCTTTAATGTATACAGAAGCCAACCACGAAGCAGTCCTCTTACTTTTCACGGGAATAAAATGGGCGCTCTTAGTAAGTCTATCTACTATAACCCAAATCCCCGTATTACCCTTCCTTGATCTTGGTAATCCATCCACAAAATCCATTGAGACGCTTTCCCATTTCCATAGTGGAACTTCCAATGGGTGAAGCAACCCACCGGGTTTCTTTTGTTCCGCTTTTACTCGTTGGCACACTAAGCATCTAGCGACGTACTCGGTCACATCCTTTTTCATACCGGCCCAAAAGAAAACCCGCTTCATATCTTTGTACATCTTGTCTCCGCCGGGATGAATGGTCATCTTTGAGCGATGAGCATCATCAAGAATGGCCTTCCTTAAGTCTTCGTCTTGTGGTACACAAAGTCTATTATCCCTTCGTAACCAACCCTTATCGTCTAGGGTGTACCTACGAAGATGGCTAGACGACTCCCCTCCTTTGAGCTTTTCTACTATCTCAACCAACTGGGGGTCGTCTTGCTGTGCCTCACCAACTCGTCCTAGAAGTGTAGGTCTAACCTCCAAGGATGCTAACAAACCAGGTACTAGGTCAACGGAGGGTCTAAAGTCAAACATGGAGATGAATTCTAAGCTTCGTCGTTCAACAAACAACGGACTCAAGGACAACCTTTTCCTACTTAAGGCGTCTGCTACCACGTTACCCTTGCCCGGGGTATATGCTATTTCAAAATCATAGGAGGCTAGGAATTCCATCCACCGTTGCTGCCTTAAATTCAAATCTTTCTGAGAGAATAAGTATTTTAATGATTTGTGGTCAGTGAACAGTTCGAATTTCTCACCAAGAAGATAGTGACGCCAAGACTTAAGCGCGAAAACAATTGCGGCTAACTCAAGGTCATGCGTAGGGTAATTCTTTTCATGAACCCTCAACTGCCTTCCACCATAGGCTATTACTCTTCCCTCTTGCATGAGGACCGCGCCAAGTCCCATCCCACAAGCATCGGTATAGACGGTAAACGGTTTATTCCCGTCTGGCAGCACTAAGACTGGGGCTGAAGTTAAGGCTCTCTTTAAACGTTGGAACGCATCATCACAATCTTCGTCCCACGTAAAAACCAGGTTCTTCTTCGTTAACTGTGTTAATGGAGCTGATATTTTTTCGAAGTCTTTGATAAACTTCCTATAATAGCCAGCCAACCCTAAGAAACTTCTTACTTCGGTTACATTTTTAGGGACCTTCCAATCTTGGATGGCCACCACCTTTGCGGGATCCACTGCTATCCCTTCCTTGGAAACCACGTGCCCTAAGAACCGTACTTCTTTCCTCCAGAAGTGACACTTAGAAAATTTTGCCTTAAGGTTATGCGTTCGAAGGGTTTCCAATACTTCCCTAAGATGTAGGGCATGCTCTTCTTCATTCTTAGAAAAGACTAAGATGTCATCCACAGAGACTACCACGAATTTGTTAAGGTACTCCCTAAACACCCTACTCATCAAATCAACAAAATATGCAGGGGCGTTTGTCAAACCAAAGGGCATCACTAGCCATTCATAGAATCCGTCAGGAGTCCTAAAAGCAGTCTTATCTATACTATCCTCAGCCACTCTCAGTTGATGAAAGCCAGTGGCTAAGTCCAACTGCGAAAACACTGAGGCGCCAACTAACTGATCAAAGAGATCGTCAATCCTCGGCAGTGGGTGTCGGTTCTTTTTAGTAAGCTTGTTTAGTTCTCTATAGTCCACACAAAGTCTAAGGGACCCATCCGCCTTTGTAGCAAATACTACTGGAGCACCCCACTCTGATATACTACGTCTTATGAACCCCTTCTCAAGCAACTCCTTCACTTGCTTATTGAGTTCCCTCCTTTCACGAGGAGCCATGTGGCGCACTGGCAAAGATACGGGTTTAGCATTATCCACAAGATAAATTCGAAAGTCTATCTCCCGCTTTGGAGGTAAGCCCTTCACCTCCTCAAACACATCCAGATATTCTCGGACCACCTCTACCGTTCGCAGATTCCCTACAGACGCGTCAAGCGATTCAAGATAACTTAGCATAACGGAATTTATGGGACTACAAAAGATGTCGAGAGCATTACCAAGGCGAGTCAAAAGCCTAACTACTCTCCTTTCACAATCAAGAATGGCCCCATTTCTAGATAACCAATCCATTCCTAAAATTAGCCCATAGCCCATGAAGCCCAATACATAAGCATCACATCTAAATTCAACGCTAAGTATAGAGATTTTCAAATCCAAACATATCATGGTCAAATGAGCCGAACCTCCAATTGGATTTGAAACAACCAAGGGATCCTCTACTAAACTGGTGTTCAAGTGCAGTAATTCAACTAATGATGCAGAGATAAACGAATGAGATGCGCCAGAATCGAATAAGGTACGGACAGGATGATCAAACAGAAAAACTAAGCTTTCAACAGAAATTGTTCTACCTCTTTCTTGCAGCGGTGGGGCCGCAATAGCCTGAACTTGCCCCCTTGCCTGCCATGGTGCCATAAGAGCCTGCACCTGTCCTCCCGAGGTAGACCCTGCCCTCTGCCCCTTCTTTGGGCAGTCCTTCACCAAATGTCCCGCATCTCCACAATGAAAACAACCAGTCTTCTTTTTCTTTCTACAATCTTTGCTGAGATGGCCAGGCGTCCCACAATTGAAGCATCTCTTCTTCCCTTTGCCATTATTGTTTTTACCACCCTTCTTATTTTGCTGTTGGGGTTTCTTCTGATCCCCTTTCTTTTCAACTGCCTTATCCTCATGCATAAGTGCCATTTCTACTAGCCTTTCAAAGGTGGCTCCCATAGGGATGTGGGTCATAGCCAACCCTTGCAACGGTTCATTCAAGCCTCTAACGAACCTCAAAGCTTTCTTCTCTGGCGTGTTCACCAACTCCAAGCCAAACCTTGCTAACTGATTAAATTTATTGACATACTCCTTCACTGATAAGCTCCCTTGCTTTAATGTCAGGAATTTTTCCATATTTAAATTCTCCTCTGCCCTTGAAAGAAACTTTGCCTCAAACCTTCGTCTGAAATCCGCCCATGAATCAACTGGACGTTCCCCGTTAGTGACCTCCCACCAAAACGAGGCCTCTCCCTTCATTAACCAAGAAGCTAAACGGACTTTCCTCCCATCTTCCACTTCAAATATATCCAACAATTCCTCAGTCTCCTTAAGCCAGTCTCTGGCCTCCACAAACGTCTCAGTCCCTTGAAAAGTTTTTCCTCCCATAGCCTTAAATTCTTTGCACGTCTTTGCAAAAGTGTCAACACGGGGAGGAGGAGGAGGAGGAATGGGTGCAACTGGGGGTGGAGGAACATCTGCTGGGCCTGCAGTGGTGGCCCTAGCCACCAAATATCTCCTAAACCACCCTGGAACCGTCACACCTTCTGGGAGATTAAGATCTTCAGCCATGCTGAAACGAAAAAGGAAAGATTCAAAATGGAGAATTCGAAAGATAAAGATAAGGATATGGCTATTTGGGATTATGTTTTTCATAGAAACTTTCTCTAAATAACTTGTTTTTGAAAGCACTTCTTCCAAAAATACTTTAGAAAAATATTTTTCTAAAATTTTTATCTGTTCTGGTAACCTTATGCTCTGATACCACGTGTAACACCCCACGTCCATTAATGTCACTCACAAAGGGAATGCATTAACTTCTATGGAGGTTTTAGGTGAATATAGAACAGTAAAATTTCAACAAGACAGATATAAAATAGTACTTGGAAATTTAAAAACTTTATTTCAATTGCAGCAGAAGTCAAAACATGTTTGATTACATCATAACACCATAATCAAAGTCAAGTACAATATCTATCTTGATAAAACAAGTACATAATCCCATTACATAAATAGCCATTAAAAAGAAAGATAACAAGCTGGACTTCACTTCAGCAGTCCAAGCTTTCCAAGAGATAAGCAATCCAATCAGACTCCACTGGAACTTGGCCCAACCTGATGACCTGAAGGGAGAAAAAGATGAAAAAGAGGGGGGGGTCAGACATAAAGTCTGGCGAGTATGATAATTCTACAATACTATTATCAAAATAACTGGACTAAGGCATAAGCTGGAAAACAAGGAAATGTCTATGAAAGAGCAGATTAAGGACATAGACAATCGCTAAAGGAAACGTTATAGGCGCTCCTTAATACTAAAGGATAAACACTATACTGCACCACACCAGTCACCCTAAAGATTGATTCCACTTAGCTTCACTTAGAAACTTTCTTAATGGCTTTACGTACTCCTAGCTGACTACATGGGTGCCGCCTGCCCCTATCTCCACTAGGTGTACCCCACTTTCCATTTTTCGATCGGCTCCCTACTCGTAGATACCCATGCTGGCCCCACAGTGGGGTGTATCATTCCCCTAAAGTGGCGACCCGATATAACGGAGGTGCACGACTTATACCTACACGATGCAACAACGTCTTACCTACCAGCCCGGGTCCACACACGCATATGAAACCCGTTGGACTTGCGTTGCCACCGCTCCCTGTTTTGGCCTCTTATAGTCAAACCCAGTATGCGTGTCCCGTCCTCGACTTGGGTCGAGACCACAAAGATACGTTTTGGGATACTGGTTGAAATGGGCCCCCATTATTTCCCACAAGCATTCCACCTAAGCTTGTCCCATTAGTCCATCCACTTAACCCACTTAGTCATGTTCATTTACATGTGTATTTGGTTAAGTCTAATCGTATTTCAAATGCCTCTAAAGGTAACCACTAGATTCCTCATGCCACCCAAGGCACCTACTTAACCCCCATGTCCCACCTTACATGATTATCTGGCTAAGTATTTCTTAATTCATTAAGGCCATAACCTCATAAAGACCTCTCACATTAGACTGGCATTTATGGCAGCTGGATTTGCCGGGCGGGTCCGGGCAGTCTTACAACATAAAAGAGTCTAACCTCGTGTCTTTACAACTGTTATGCTTTAGTTTGGGCCTAGGACCTCTCACATTGGGCCAACATTTGTGACTACTGGATTTGCTGGGCGGGTCCGGGCAGGTTTACGTCACAAACGGGTCCAACCTCGTGTCCTAAGCATTGATTATTATTAATAATCCACTTTCCCCAATTTTAATAATTCCCTACTTGAATTATTAATTAATTCCAAATTTAACAATGTCCATAATTGACTCAATTATGGACATCCATTTAAGGCATGCAAAATCATATTAATTGCACCCCAATTTATTAATTTCCTAATATTACCCCTACCCCACGTTTGAACGTTTATTCGCAAAATGTATGCTAGACCCGATTAGTCTAACTCATAGCATTAAAGAAAATATTCACAACAACAACATATATATGTGACTAAATAAATCATAACAAGGGGTAAAACTTGCATACATTACAACTTGCATAAGGTTATACATGTCATGGATCTAAGGGTGCCAACTTATTCATAATTCACATAATATGATTTTTATCAAATTTAATAAACTTGTATAGGACATGTGTGAATCAACATCATGGTTTTATATGGGTACACCTAACTCAATAGGCAAATTCCCAAAAATCAAAATTCATTTAATCATAGATTCATGTATATGGGTACACCTAACTTAATAGGCAAATTCCCATATTCAAGATCCAATTAATTTGTAGATTCATGTATATGGGTACACCTAACTCAATAGGCAAATTCCCATAATCAAGATCTATTATAAAAAAACATAAACTTTAAACATGATCTAATTTGCATAAATACTAACATCATGATTTTACAACTTGTATGATTCAACACAACTTAACATGACATCATTATCATATAACATAAGTATTTCTACATATGTGATAATATGAGATCTACAACATATATAAGATTTACAACATAGCATATCATAATTTGCAACATAGCATGATATGATTTACAACATAGCATAGCATGATTTACAACATGGCATAACATGATTTATAACATAGCATAGCATGATTAATCACATATGACATAGCATAGGATTATTTACAACATAATCACTACAACATAACAACATATATATGATAACATAATAGCATAACAAGAGATCCACAACATAATTTACAACTACATAACAATTCATATCACTTTTTTGTGATCCATTCATAACTTAATCAAATTATTTTATAATAATATTGTGAGATTCATCATACTCACAATTTTAAAGAAGAGAAATAGAAGAGAGAGAGCTTTTGATTTGATTTAAGTAGATTTAGTTTGTAGATTAGGCCTTCTTCTTCTTTAGTTTGTGACGGCTATGCTGAACTCCATGGCAACGGCATGTCGGTAGCCCTCCAATTTTTCAGGTGATTTAGGGTTAGAGTCTACCCACTTATTTATAGATGTTAGGATTCATTTAGACCATTAGATTTAACCTAGAAATAACCGCAGCCATTCAGACCAGATGGGGCTTATCTTATTGACTCAGCAATGAGTCAGAAGTGACTCAGCAAACACTCAGCAAATTAATAAACTTCTATTCATGTTTACATTAACTGCCCATATATATATAAATATATATATATACACACGCACCTATTCATGAATTCAAATTAATCCATAATTAACTTATGACCATTTCTACACATTAATTTTCCAATTAATGTCTTAATTCCATTTTTCGCCTTTTAAGGCAATTCACATATCTCAAATTTGTTATATGCCTTTTTAAGGCTATTTCGTGCAAATTCTCAATATTAATTCTTTTAATTTGTGAATATTAGTATTAACAGAAATACGGGGTGTTGCAAAGCTTTCCAAGAGCTGAAGCTGAAACTGACAACTACTCCAGTGTTAACAATAATAGATGGCAATGAGGATTTGAAAGTCTGGACTGACGCTTCTAGAGAGGGCCTTGGTGCAGTATTAATGCAAAGAGGTCAAGTGATTGCATATGCTAGCCGTCAGCTGAAACCACATGAGAAGAATTATGTGACTCATGATCTTGAGCTGTTAGCCATAGTATTCGCCTTGAAAATCTGGAGACATTATCTTCTGGGTGAGAGATTTGAACTGTTTACAGATCACCAGTCGTTAAAGTATCTGTTCACCCAGAAAGACTTGAATCTGAGGCAGCAACGTTGGTTAAAGTTCCTTGCAGCATACGATTTTGAGATTATATACACTTCAGGGAAAGCCAATGTCGTGGCCGATGCGTTAAGCCGAAAGAATGAAATGATCGCCAATTTTATTATCACGACTTCATTGATAGATAAAATATCTGCTCTTCAGAAGGATGATCACTTCATTCAGAAGATCAGAGAGATAATTCAACAAGGCGAACCCTCGAGTTTTCAAGTTGATAATGATGGGATTCTAAGGCTCAAAGGTCGAATCTGTGTCCCTAACATTTCTGAGCTCCGAAAGGAAGTACTGGATGAATGCCACAAGTCAAAACTTAGTATCCATCCAGGAGTAAGAAAAATGTATATTTAAAAGTATCGCCGATGAGAGGAGTTATCCGGTTCGGTAAAACTGGGAAGTTGGCACCCAAATTCATTGGTTCGTTTCCTATTCTGGAACGGATCGGGGCACTCGCTTATAGGGTTAAATTGCCAGATTGGTTGCCTGGGGTGCATGATGTATTTCACATATCTCAACTTCGAAAGGACGTTCATGGTCCAGACTTGATCGTGGAAGAAGCAGCTCAACAAGATATTGAAATTACTCCAGAATTAGCTGTGAGAAGAGAGCCGCTCAAGATTATCGGTAAAGAAACCAAAGAGCTGAGGAACAAGAAGGTTCACTTAGTCAAAGTGCAATGGAGTGGAAATCTGCGAGATTGTACTTGGGAAACTGAGGAGAGCATTCAGAAAGCCTATCCTAGGTGCCGAGTGGATATCTCTGATTGACTCCGGTGCAAGGTACATTTACCATAATTTGCATTGCCAATTAGTTCTCTACTCTGTTGTTATTTTCTTTCCATGGATGTGCACTTTTAATTCTATAGTCTGAATGATTTTAAAAGAGTATAGAAATTGATTAGTATATTTTTGAAAAGTTAAAAACAATTTGATGGTTGTTGGTGTTGTGTGATAGTAGAATTGATTAATTAAAATTATTAAAACGATAGTTAATTTAATCAATAATAGAATGAATGGTAGAATTTATTCGATTATATCACACATTGAACTGATTAGAAAATAGATAGAAATATATACATGTGCATTGTATATGTTTGAACAGGTAAATGGATAGCTGTTGAGTAAAGATTTTATTTGCGTGCCCGACAAATAGGTAAACCTTAATGAGTTGGATGCGAAATATTATTATATCAACTCCTGTGAATGCCATTGGATGCGGAGTGCTGGTTATTCTGTGTGTAATAATAAATGTCGCCACAGGATAGTAACAATTAATTTTGAACTACATTACATGGCATACTTCTGAAGATAGGCATACTTCATCATATACCACATAAGCATTTGGAGCTTGTGTGACGAGGTGGAAGATTTACCATACGAGCGAGAGGCTTGTATGGCGATGACTATATTTTACAGGTTGAACTGATGACTGATACGTACTATTTAAATTGTAACGGTAATATTGCCAGATTAATAAAAACCCCACACGGGTCTGGAGTTGACAATAATCACGTCTCTCTAGTTATTAGATACGGCACATGGACTATTTATTTCCCACACGGGACGATGTGACGAGGATTTATCCTCTGGAGCAATTAAAATACACACTCCCTCAGGCTTTGACAGGGTGACGAGAATTTATTCTCTGGAGTTATTATCAATACACGCTCCCCTGTAAACACCAGAATATATCACTATAAATATGTGTATGCTTATTAGTATTTATTGGGTACCTAATACGGCCCAATAAATTTCCAAACCTCTCCCCGTACAAAGGAGCTTATGGCGAAATTTTTCGAAAATTCCAGGTGTTAGCCAAATTTTTGAAGAATTTGAAAATTCTCAGAAACTGAAAAGTTGGAGAATGGAAGCCAGATTGAACGTAGAGTTGATTAATCAAACCACTTTCGACTTTGTTCCTTTTCGGGGACGAAAAGTTTTAAGTGGGGGAGATTGTAACGACCCGGAAAATCTGAACCAATTTAAAAAATTTAAATTGGCTAAAATAATGGATTTTAAATGTTTAAAATAAATATTTTAAATAACAAAGATGAAAACTGAGTTTGAATCGATAATTGAAAAGGAATATAATTAATTCTAATTATAAACAAGGCCTGAAATGGCGCGGCAATTTCAAATTTTGAATTCAAACTTTGACTGACTGTACCGGGTGCAAAACAAAACGGATTTGAGTGAAACCAAAAATATTTAAATCTGTTAGTGAATACCTTTCTATCTAATCTGAAAAATCGAAGTTTCATAGCGGAAAGCAAAAGTTATGGCCAAATAAATTTTCAGAAAGGTCGCTATAGAAATTATATAGCCCGTGAAAATGGCCATTTTGCATACGACCTCGGAATTCGACGAAACCAATTTTCTTGGATCCGGGATGTGAAGTTATTGCTAGGTTTCAAATTTCATAATTTTTGAAGCCAGTATGTGAGCGTGGCAAAAGAAAATGTGTTTTGGTCAATTACAGTTAAATTGGATCGACCAGAAATGGGCCTTTTTGCAAACGGTCTCAGAATTCGACGAAACTAGTTTTGTTGGGACCGTATCGTCAAAACATAGCTAGATTTATTTTTTTGGAATTTTTCGAATCAGTTTGTGGCCCTGGCAAATTGAAATGTACGTTCAAATCAAATATTGAATGTTATATATTTTAAATTGAAGGAAAACTGACTGAAACAGTCGAATGGGCCTATGAAACATATCCCATTGTGTTCAGAATGGGGGTAAAATGCTAGGCACGACAGTCGTTGGGTTTGGATTGGTGTTCGTGAGTGAAAGAGGGTATTTTTGGAAAAAAAATTATATAAATTAAAGAAAAATCCTCATTGGTCAGAAAATTATTTTTCTCTCTCCCCGACGTCAATTGCAGGCGGAAACCCCTTCAAACTTTCCCCCTCGTTTTCCGATCAATCCACGCAAAATTAGCTCGTGCCACAGTTGAACTTTTTGAAGATCTTCCCGAGCTCTTCAAATACATACCTAGTTTCGATTTTTTCATTGTGTATTTTGGGAGAACGGACGCCGAGAAGTCGACGTCTTCAAACCGCTGCCGCCATCACCTGGTGCCGCTGAGTTCAACCCCCACCCTGGCGCACGTGCGCCTCTCCAAGCCCTTCCACGTGGCAGTGGCCGATCGTCGTATCGAGCAACGGATTTCACGAAAAATCCAAACCTAATTTTGAACCTCCTCTGAAAGGTACGGCTGATTTTCTTTGAACTGATTTTAACACCTTTAAACCATTGCAAACTTTGAAAAATCATATCTTTTTCGTTTCTTGACGAAATTCGATGAAACAGGAAACATCGTGACCGTGTGGACGTCTTCTACATTCGAGAAGAGACCGCATATTTTTCTAAGCCTTCTGCTATTTTTGGTGGAGTGGAACCCAATGTGAGATTTCTATTTTATAAACGATATGGAAAACGACGATGTATAAACTATATAGTCGATGTATGAGTTATATAAGCGTTGTACACCTCTTGTATAAGCGTTGTATAAGTTGTACGTTCGATGTATAAGTTGTATATGCGTTGTAAAAATTATAAATGTGTTGAAATAGAAGTGAAATGCTATATAAATATAAATATACGTATATATATATATATATATATATACACGCCCCTCGTCCACAAACCATGGACGATATTTATTGGTTGTGATTGGTGTGAAAATTGATTGATAGCGAATGGTTGATTGAAATTGTTTGTGGTTGGAATTGATTGATTGTGGTTGAAAAATACCCGTTTGTGGTTGAGAAATATTTGGTTGAAACCACATAGGATTAGTTTGTGGAAATGAAAAAAATATACATGCCGCCTGCGTGCGAACTAGATGCATGATTCCCCATTGTCAAAAGCTGCGAGGCTTTAAGGTAGAGCGAGGAGCCGTACTAAGGACGGTCCCGGTTTTAACTTCCCTGCCGTTATGCTGCCGAAATTTTGAATAATATTCATGTGTTTGGATTATTTTCCCGTGTTGAAATTATATTCTCCTGTTGAATAGAAAACCTTCATGTGTTGAATCGATATTCATTCGTTGGATAGAATTCATGTGTTGAATGGTATTCGTGTTTTTAAATATAAAAATCACATTTTTATCTATATATACAAACTATAGAAAACCTTCATGTGTTGAATCGATATTCATTTGTTGGATAGAATTCATGTGTTGAATGGTATTCGTGTTTTTAAATATAAAAATCACCTTTTTATCTATATATACAAACTATAGAAAACCTTCATGTGTTGAATCGATATTCATTCGTTGGATAGAATTCATGTGTTGAATGGTATTCGTGTTTTTAAATATAAAAATACATTTTTACTCTATATATACAAACTATAGAAAACCTTCATGTGTTGAATTGAAATTCATTCGTTGAATAGAATTCATGTGTTGAATGGTATTCGTGTTTTAAATATAAAAATCACCTTTTTATCTATATATACAAACTATAGAAAACCTTCATGTGTTGAATCGATATTCATTCGTTGAATTGAAATTCATGTGTTGAATGGTATTCATATTTTGAAAGAAATTGTTTTATAGTAAAAATCCTGTTTTTGTCATCAATATGAACTATATAAAATAATCTTGTTTTGAAATAAATTGTTTTATAATAAAAATCCTATTTTTATCACCTATATTAACTATATAAAATAGTCGAGTTTTGAAATGAATTGTTTTACAAAAAAAATCACATTTTTATTATATACATGAATTGCTAAAAATAGTGAAGTGTTGAAATAGAAGACAGTTAGATAAAAATATCATTTTTATCAAATGTATGAAAAGTATATAGTTTTGAAATCGAAGAATCGATTATATATATATATATATAATTATATATAATCAAATAACGAAGCTGCAGTTCGTATTTTGAAACCGTGATTTCAAACGATTAATGCGGGAGATCCGACCATCGGATTTTCCTGGAATCGCAACCGTTGGGTTCGCTTTGGAAATATCTTACCAACGACACCAACTTTGTAAAATTCCAACGGTTGGATCGTCTGGAATGTTTAATTCAAATCTGAAGAAAAACAGCGCCAGAATCGATTATATATATATAATTATATTTAATCGAATAAAGAAGCTGCAGTTCGAATTTTGAAATCGAAACTTCAAACAATTATACCGGGAGATCCGACCATCGGATTTTCCCGAAACTGGAACCGTTGGATTCGTTTTGAAAAGATCTTTCTAATGATGTAAATTTTGTGAAGATCCAACGGTTAGATTTTCAGATATGTGTAAATCAAATCTGAAGAAAAACAGCGCCACGACCGCGTTATGGCCCGAAGCGTCGTTTTGAATAAATTGGCTATTTTAAAATAAATAAAAATAGCGATAAATCGTTATAAATTATTATAAACGATATGGATGTGAAATTTAGAAACTAACTGAAGGTTGGCTAAGTCGAATGGTTTCTTGGGTATTGATCTGATGTTGGTTTCGGCCTTTGGGGTTAATATTTGGAAAATAGTTCTCTTACTGATTGACGGTTAGTGACTAATGAATTGAAATGATGCGTGTGTTGTATTTGTATAGCACTTGTTAATATATACGCGGGTTGTTCAGAAAGACCAGGTTTATCCCATTTTGAGTAACTGAATCGACGATAAGAAATCGAAGATGAAGACGGTGGTCGAAGACCGGAGATCTTCACCTCGTTTGGATGGTAACCGAGGTCCTGATTGGGAGGCATCCCGAAATATCGATAATGAGTGGTGATCGTCCAGACGTACGTGGTGATCGATGGGTTTGCGAGGTATATAGTGCCTCCGGTTTCGTTCAGACCCAGAACAGACTTGCAAATGGACAGTCTGTCTGACATTGGAATTTATTCTGTGTGATTGATAGCTATCAGTTGCACGGTGTGAATTGCCTGTGTGGCATGCTAAGATGCCGTGATCAGGGCTTCTGTTGAAAAGCAAAGTCTTGTGGAAATGATCAAAGCACCGCCTGTGTGGCGTAGCTTTGTGTACAACGTGAATTCGCGAAACTCACACCCGGTATGAACCAGAAACGAGAGAGGACATCAGGGAGGGCCTGCGTTTCATTCTAGCTAGAAGTGGCGTCAGTGGTTTTACACGCCCTGACGAGTTTGACTTATGTGGTTGTTACTGTTACGAGGCGCCTCGGTTACATCGGACGATCCGGGTGCGATGGGTCATTCGTTGGCTCATTTACGCCGCCCCATAGGGCGGGGAAACGCAGTGTTCAGGAATTTTAATCCACATCGGTGGACCGGCCCTGACGATCCAAGGGTCGATGCGCTCTGACCCTGAGGCTCGGGCTAGACAGTCTCGAAGTCGGTAAGGACAATCTTTTGCCTTCGTTCATGACGGAAATCCAATTTCCGAATACGACATCGTGCGGTTTTGATTGTATATATATATGGCGACATGATATATGGTACCCATACCATCTACGATTGATAGATATGATTGAAATTGTTTTTGAAACATATAAACACTAGTAATAATATCAAATGCTTTTGTTTTATTCGTATCAATCATATTTTGGCCATTATAAGGTAAAACTCTATCCTCTGGTTTGCATTGCATTGTGTGATGGGAACTGAGTCTTATAATGGCTTCATTTTTATAAAAAGCATTGCGATGTTTAAAAGAATGATTTGTTTTAAAGCACTGGCAATCCAATGGAGTAAACCCGTTCCACGAAGGTGGCGTGGTCCTGTGATTGGCCATATTTTAAATGTGTTGAGTAGATTTCTCATACCAATCCCATGACTGACTCGTAGTTTGTTTCACTTTCAAACTCGGGTGCCCCTTTTTCTACATGGGCAGCCTTGTATTTAGGTTTAGCAGGCTTTATCCGGATAGCTGGAGCTGAAGATGGATTCTATCACTTATCTGTTTTTATGATGTTCAGCTCCTCTTGTACATATTATGTTTATTTCCGCTGTAGACATTTATGTATAGCTGAACTGTATTTGTACTAAGTATGATCCTGTATATTGTGTAACTCTGATGTTTACGTTTATCCAGTATATTCTATTGTTCATTATCTGGTGTATTTATTTATTTCTGCTCTGCTGTTATCTGTTTATGTGTTATATTCCAAGGATTACCCTTGTCCCCGTCCGTACGGGGTTTGGGGTCGTCTCAGGTATGGGAATTCATGTCATCTATGATTGATACATTTATATTTGAAGTTGATTTCTTCACTTATAGTAATAATAAAAGATAAATTTCGCGTACCAAACATATTTGGCTATTATAAGGTAATACTCTATCCTTCCGCTTGCGTTGCATTATGTGATGGGACCTGAGTCTTATAATAGCTTCATTGTTCTTTATTTAGCATTGCGCTATTTGTTTTATGCACTGATATTCTTAGGGGTAAACCCGTTCTGCATTAGCGGCGTAGTCCCTTGATTTACCTAACTTTAAAATAAGGATTAATAATTGTTTTAGTTCTCACACCAGTCCCATGACTGACTTGAAGTTTATTGTTTTAACCTAAACTCTGGGTGCCCATATTTTCCACACAGGCAGCTAGTAGTTTTGGTTTTCATAGATATTTCTTTTCCAAGGATCCTGGATTACAGCTGGAGCTATATTCGTAAAGCTTTGTATCCTTGTATTTCTTTCAGTTGTGGTGTTGATGTATTTTCCGCTATACGTTGTATTTATACATTTAAATTTCCGCTCCTTTGTATTTTAAATCTCTAATTTTTTTTCTGTTGTATAATTATTCATACTTCGATATCTTGTACTCTGATGTAAATTGTTGTAATAGCAATGAAATGTTCTATTGTTTGCGTTCTGATTCGTTGTGTTCTCAATTCAATCCGGGCTTTCCCGTAAGGGGTAGTTTGGGTCGTCTCAAGACTGTCTGCTTTTTTCAGTTCAAACTTGAAATAATAATCAACAAATTGATATATAATGATTAATTCTTTAGAAACAGATTGTTTATTTCGGTTCAAACTCTGAAAACAAGTTTTAAATGCATTGTTCTAGATACCCATAATGCATGTACCCTATCAAGATGAAAATTAAAACAGAAATCATCATTTGATATCAAAACAAATAGTGAAAATCTAGAAAGGTGTCACGAACCAACTTATTAGCCATGATTATACTTATAAAAACCACGAAGTTGAAGGTTAAAGAAACAACTGGATGGCGGAATCTTTGTTGTTGCCTTTTGCTCCTTCTGAAGTGTGAAAATCCCAATTTTAGCGTGAATTGCAAACAATAGAACTTAAGAACAAATAATTTTATGAACTATCATAAAATTATCATGATGTTCAATATAAAATCAAACCAAATTAGACTGGAATTGATGACAAGATTTAAGCTGATTTCTAAGTTCGATTAGGGACTGGTAGTGAGGAAATCATGCAATCGCGATTTCTGGATTC
This sequence comes from Allium sativum, assembly GCA_030737875.1. NCBI lineage: Eukaryota > Viridiplantae > Streptophyta > Magnoliopsida > Asparagales > Amaryllidaceae > Allium > Allium sativum. The sequence continues at coordinate 883,990,984 of CM060915.1, read as the reverse complement.
AAGTGAGTTCGAATGGAGAGGGGAAACTGTCAATTTCTGGGTTTGAACTGGACAGCATAGACACAACAGATCTCCACAGCGATTTTGGCAATTTGGATTGATGGTGTAATTTAGATCTTGAATTAAAATCGCAATTAGGGATTAGATTTGGAAATTCGGGGGTGAAACGAAATGAAAAATTAGGCGGGGGAATGAAAATAAAAGTGGAAATTAGAAATAGCGCAGATGTGGATTGATGCATGGATTGACAGTTGGGATTTTGTTTTAAGTGATTGTGCGGATCGCTGAGTTATAACATTTTTTTAATTTGAATATATCTATCGCTACTGCAATGCAATTTGATATCTATGCTAACACATTGAAGAGTGCATTGCAATAGACAAAAATTAGAATGGCTATGGTTACATTATAGCTAGAAACACCTGAGATTTTCGTTGCCATAGGCCATCTGTGGCGTAGTGCGTGGACTTTAGGGCATTTGGAATTTGATTCGATCGAATGATTCGAAGGTGGCAGTCTGTATGCTTACGTAGCATGGTCATAGCGGGTCTATGCAGAACATAGCTCTGTTATATTAGGATCCATACATCACTCCGACGTAGGATGAGGGACTGCGTATATTTCTGTGGCATTAAGGCGAAGACCATGTGAGCGGGGTACCATGGGGTGTACCTTAATATTGGTGTAGCTACACAAACACACACACACACACATATATATATATATTATTGTATTAGGTTAATCTACTGGGGAGTAGATGGGTACGACGTGTGTGTAAGCTTTGAGTGCTATTAACCCAAGTAACCTATTAATAGGAGAATGCAACTGAAGGTATATAAAGGGTTATCCAAATTGTGTAGTTTAAATCCAATCACCAGAACTTGTGTTCTGACCCCCTCCTCATAACATACTCGTAGGTTAAATTTGTGGCAGAGATATGATAGCTTTGGATACTGGTTAGGCAGTATTATTATCTGGGTAAGGCTATATTTGATTATATTTTATTCCATTCCACAGTGAGATATTTTTTGAGATCTGATATGTTTATTATCTCTGTCTTTTCTGTAGGGTACCAGACAAACCAACACGGGTTCCGATAGATTATAATTTTAAAAAAAATTATGTCTGTCAGAATTTGGGTTGTTACATGGACATTAACTGATCAAACCACTCTATGTTCGAGCTTGGGTTAGTAATTTTGATTATTATTTACTTTATCTGCATATGCTCCTGGGCATTAACCGATCGGACCACTCTATGTTCGAGCTTGGGTCAGTAATTTTGATTGGACTCTTCTGTTGATCAAAACCTTTCCTTTTCTTAACCAGGCCAAACCTCGATTGGACAATTTTTGAACTGGGCCACATTAAACAACGGAGTGTTTGATCCGATATACACCCCTAATTGTTTCTAATGTAAAAGTAGCCTTCGCATTCATATTGTTCCACTCTACTACTGGATTTTATAAGACATGGTATTAAAGAGAATCGCACTTTGTTTGAGCAATGTCACTTTCCAAAATTTAACATTACATGAAGGACGTAGTTTGATTTGAGTATGAGGGTGAGGGAGAGAACTACTTATTTTAAGCTTTGTTTCCACACTGAACTGTGTGTTTTTTGAATTCATTATCAAAAATGGGTTATCAAAAATGGGTTATCAAAAATGTTTGGATATAGCTACAGTGTTCCACCTTCTTATAATTTTAATTCCAAGTCCTCATAGACTTTTGGAAGTTCCAGGTTACTAAAAGAAATTGGAGAAAGCTTCCTAAAAAGAATGGTACCAAACCGAAAGATTTAATCATGGAAGTTTAGATCATGTTAATAAGCGCTTATTAACTGGGAGAAAGAAAGCACTGCACTGATATATAGTCATTGAGAATATAAACGGGTTAATGATTACTAGTCTTCTAGGCTAAGAGATGAATTTGTTTTCCTATCTTGACATGACATTTGTAATCTTCCTGTACAATGGAATGAACTGGGGGAAGGATATTATCTTTTTAGCTAGAGGAATACCTAGGTAAGACGTATTAGACTATAAAGGAATCATACCAATAGCAGGAAGGCGTTGCATTAATTGTTGAGGCAGTAAGCCAACATTTAGGATGTGATATTTTTAAGGGTTGATCATCTGTCCAGAAAGGTTATAGAAGCATTTTAAGGTGTCCATGATAGATTAAAGAGATTTAACAATGGGTTTGATAAAGATAATATCACCAAAAGCTAAGGAGGTAATCATATAGGATCCACATTTAGGATATACCATGAATTCTTTTCAGCAACATGCCTCCGAAGAGTTAAAGTTAGGGTCCCTATAATGATGATAAATAGGTAAGAAGAGATGGGATCACGCTATCTTGTGTTTGAATTAGTGAAAATAAAGTCCTATATCAGGAATATTTGTGCAAAATTTCTTTATATATGCACTAACCTAATACACTATGTAAAATAAAAGAGAGTGAGGACATGAAGACATAAAGACACGAAGGCATTTATATTAATATAAAATGTCAAATATAATAAGCACTTTTCTGTCCGTATGAAATATGAATGGACATGAGTGTTTCCTTCCATAAACAATGGACGCATTCCTTTGGTTCCTATAAATCTTTGCCTGCATCTTTTATACAAAACTAATCTTTCTTTCTCCCCTTCTTCAACAAATCAAACAGAGAGACACATATTGACCTTCACCTGTATCGAAGGCATCTCTACATCACCTTTGATTGAGAGTTATATCATGGAAGGCAAACATTCGATTTTCAACTAGAGCAGAAGTGTATGATGAATTTCTATCATAGGACATTGCAGATGCAAGCCTTACTTCGTACCCAAGTTAGTTCTCTATTTCATTTATGTGCTCTGTTTTCTGTACTTCATTCATGAAATTGTATTTTTTTTTAAATTTATTTGCTTACATAACTGCCATATTTAATCTTTTTTCTTTATCCATTTATATGATTGAATTGATCTCCTTCTACTTAACATCTTGGACCATTTCTACATTGAAAGTAACCAACATTATATGCACTGAAAACGAATGTGTATCAGACTATGGGCATTCATTATAGATTAAGTCAGAAATTTGAGATAGAAATTCCATTTTTTTGAGAGTGAACATCAAGGCAGGCTGATTAACAATCAAATGTCTTTTTGATGTCAATCTTGAGTATTGCTTTAGGAGAGATATGAGGATGTGAGTATCCATTAAAAGTTCATGTCTTAGAAGGACATCATCTATGATATTTCGATCAAGGTGATAGGCAGCTTGATTATGGAAAATTTGATGAATAGTATCTTGTAAATTTCTATATCAATGACATTATCTAGGTTATGCATGGTTTATATTTAATTACAACATCATATTATAGTTAAAATCGATCATATATACATACATACACACACATATATATATGTACATACATACATATATATATATATATATCAATTTTCAAATATATATATATATATATATATATGTATGTATGTATGTATGTATGGGCTGGATTCGATTCAGTACCAAAATTCATATTCACAACGATCACCATACTAATACATATGGTAATAGAAAAATCTTACCGTTACCAACCAAAGTAATCGGTAAACCAATAATTTGATTTTAGGTTGGTGATTGTTGGTAGAGGTCGGTAATTATTTTTACCGTTTACAAGTTTGATATTTATTTATTTACAATTTTTTATGCTAAAAAGGGTAAATACTAAGATTGTTTTTTTTTCTTTCTATTGTACGATTATTTATCACTTTTATTTTGTGTAGGCAAAAGATAAAATATTATGCAAAATCATATTATATTTTAAAAATGCACAATAAGAATTGCATTTTATTTGATAACATAATAGTGTTTTGTTATATTTCCTATTAATTCATTATACTTTAAATGCGGTGTTACATAATAGACATATTATATATACACATAAACATATGTATATATACATACATATGTTTATGTGTGCGAAAATGTATGGTAGTTATGGTAATTTCCATATTTAATAGTTAATTACCATTATCATAACACATAATTTCATACGGCTCAGCAAACCATAACAAACAAATTGGTTATTAGTTTTTCTGATATTATTTTATTAGTAGCGGTTAGTAATGACAATAAGCGGTAATATGGTAAAAATGTTTGACCTATATATATATATATATGACCAAATATATATATATATATGACCAAATATATTATGAAAATTAATTTATAAATTTTATGAAATTACTTTTAACATCAGATAAGCTATATCCCATAAATATAGGTAATGACGATAAGTGGTAATATGGTAAAAATGTCTGATCCATATATATATATATATATATATATATATATATATATATATATATGACCAAATATTTTATGAAAATTAATTTATAAATTTTATAAAATTACTTTTAGCATCAGATAAGTTATATCATATAAATACAGGATGCTACTATTCATACCCCAGTTTGCACTACTGACCACCAAAACTAAAAGCATCCCAAATATTTCCATTTTCCTCTGTCGGCGACTGTCTAAATTAATAGCGTAAAAAATGGAGAGGTCACCATCTCCCTCATCTAAATGAACGCTTCCTTCCTCGCTTACTTTCCAGTTATCTTCATCTACATACATGCCCTTCAATCTGAAAGGGCATTTGCATTTTCTGCTGGCGCTAGGTCTGGATTTTTTACATTGTTTTCAATTTTTTGACTTTGGTTGATGACTACGATAAAATACAACCCTTTCACACCTCAATCATAACCTTGGTTTTCTTATAAGTCCTAATTTATCCGACTATAGAATTACAATAACGGTATTCAACTTTTTTCCCTTTGTTTTACACTATCGGATCAATGTACTCTGCGAATCAAATACCTAAAGTAAAATAGTTTAATAAAAAATTAACATAACCCATTTTAGCAATTTTTTTTTTTAAAATGAGTACTATCTTCGCTGGTTGTGAAATGATTCGTCAAATAAACATATATGTCTTTTGAGTCATTTGATCGAACATCTTGCATAATATTATCACAACCATCATGTTTACCATCCGAAATAATAAGGGTGTTGCCCAATTTATCATCATTCAAATACTCCATCTATCAAATGAAAAAAAAAATGATGTATAAATTTGTAGAACAAGATACGTAAGTTATACGGATAAAAACCCTATAAGTCAAAGCTTACATTGTTATTCTCTGTTACAACATCATCAAATTTAATGTCCTCCAAGCTTGAAATCTCCAACTGAGTGGAAAACATATCCTAAAACGCAATGGAAAACCCAAACCATAAAAAAAAAACATGTTCTATAAAATAATAGAAAACAATAAAAATCAAGCAACTCTAACATCTTTTTTATCTTTATCTTCCATCTCTATTAGGCATAATAGAATATCCTCTTTTGTTAGGGTTAAGTTTTGAGACTGTAGAGAAGTACATGTTTTTTAGGAGGAGTACGATGGTAAATAATTGAATGCAGGAATAATATATGGTTGCCAAAAGGATATAAAAAATAATCATTTGTAATAAATTTAGAAAAGTGGCCGAAAGTGTAAACTAGGCGTGAATAGTAGCACCCTAAATATATATATTACAAAAATGGCCGACATTTCTTTACCTCCCTCCCTCTCCTTTGCCAATGCCTCTACGTGTCTTGTCATCGCTCAAACATCTATCCCTGCTTTGAATCCACCACCCACCCCTATTTCACCTTCGTTGGACCTTCCTCCGCCCATCCCTTCTCCTATCCCCTTTGGCCTTAAAAATGAAATGGTCTTCTCTATTTAACTCAAAACTCAAGAATGCAGGTCCTTATACCCCTCCCCCAATTCAGCTCTCTTTCTCCAGTAAGAGCTTCTTCCTATCGAAGAAATTATCAACGTTGTTGTAGAGATCCAGAAAAATTACTTGGCCGGTTACTTCCTTGACCACCTCTCTCTTACACAGTAGTGATTATGCATTTGAAGAAAATACGGAAGCCGAATGGTGCTATCAAGGTAAAATCTAATGGTAACTTGTTTTTCTTCCACTTTGCATTTGCTGAAGAGAGATTTAAGGTAGTTAAATCCGATCTAGATTATTAGGAACAAGATCTTTATAGTAAAACCATAGGACACTTCTACAGGAAATAATAGTGGTAGTATTAAAAATGTGTCTATGTGGACTAAGTTGATGAACATCCCAATGTATGCTTGGTTTTTGTTGTGGATGAGTTGGCTGGTTACCCACAGGAGTAGAAGAGTTTCTCCGTGTAGATGCATCCATAAAAAAGGATTGAATATGCGAAATGTATGGTTGAAATCTCACTTGGGCATGAACTGCCTGATGAATTCTCTGTTCAACTAACCGATGGATTTAAGCACTTTGTCAAGATTAATTACCTTTTAACCAATAACTTGTTCCATCAGCAAAGTCTATGGTCACAATTTGGAACTCTATAAATTTTCTTGTAGAAAATTAAAGGAATCCAATGATAGTCCCACTAGCAATGTAGAGAAAAAACTTCTAAGGAAGTAAGTGATGTTTCTCCGAAAACTCGAAGAGATGACAATGTTCGAAACGATGTAGTAGTTCCCATAGTTTAGAAAACACAATTGTGACGGCCTGCCCCGCACCAGCCGGCATTTCCTCCGAAAGTGCGTTGTACACATGCCAACTAGCACGGAACGGTCGCCAAAGAAAGGAAAGAAGAGAATGAACTAATTGAAAACCTGTATAATGTCTCACAGCGCATGGAACAAAATATAATAATAATGTACTTGACATAAAACAGGCGAGACATTGCATAAGCTGATAACTAAAATCAACATCAACACCAGAGTAGCGGAAATCTAAATACAGCTTATTACAACTTTTCAAATTACTGTATCTAAACAAAAGAAAGGAAGAGTACACTACTAATGCCCAAAGTAGTGACCAGCAACGACACAGGGAGAATATCTATATATGTATCATACTTGGAAGCCTCCTGCTCGTCTCCGATACAGCTACTCATGCATCAACAGCTAACCTGTCTCTAGTCTTCTCATGAGAGCACCCAGAGTAATAAGAAGAGACATAAAACTCTGGGTCAAACAAAAGGTCTGGTATGAGCGATAACCAGCTAAACAGAACAATAACAGGTATACTAAACCATACCTGAACCTGGACCTGCAACCAAAGAGTTAGCACTACATACCGTACAATACTCTAAAGTGCCACTGAACAGATGGTGTAAAGATAACGGGGGTAGGGGTGTGCATGTCATAATGATGACAACAAATCAACCATAGCAATCATCCTCACATCTCTCACTCAGTGCGTAAAGCATACGATGTCCACCACTGTCAATCACTAGACCTATCGAAGTAGTGACGGAGTTCGACTTGTACAACTACTGCTACTACCAAGCTTACCACATGGAGTCATGACCAAATCTTTACAAATGACCCCACTTCATTGGTCTTAAGCTCTTTAGTCGTACCTAGGCCACTGTGGCCCTGAATCCGTTCACATACTCCCTACACATAGTGATTCAAAGTTACAGACATCGACAACCCCTTAGCACACGTCCCGCAGCAAAGCCCAATTATGAAGTTAACTCGTTGGTTCCCAACTGGATCCAGAGTACAAACTTCCTACTTGGACTACCTTTTCATCTTGGGTTTTGGCCGTCACATTCTTCTCCGGATCAGTCTCCATTTCTTTGCTTCACTTTGCTTCAAGTCGTGGTCGTCAGCTCCTCGGTTCGTATCGTGAGTCAGCCCCCATCGGTTCGGTTCGGTGCCAAAGTTCCATCAGGTCATGCTCCCTCACCTGGGTCGGTTCGTAACAATGCTCCAAGCTCGTGCTCGTCATGTCAGGTGGAAGGCTCCCTGGTCGGATCGGGTCGGGCCTTCATTACCAATTCGGATCAGGGATCCTCAGATGCGAGCGGATCGGTCTTGGTTGCCCCTGGCGGATCGGGTCGGGTTCCTCAAGCTTCTCCACGGTGCATCGGTTCGAGTTGGAGTGGCACACGAGAGGCAGATCGGGTCGGAAGCTCCTAGTGTGGGCGGTTCGGTTCGTGCTACTATCCGATCCAATCGGTTCGGGTATTTTCCTGCACTTTGTCCAACAAGCCGTTTACGCCATTCGACGGCGTTTTCGACCAATCTAACACTTCTAGACAATCACAAATCATACCATACAGTCATAGCAACATGTATAATCATCCACAAACAGCAAAACAACAATCATAGCATGTAAAATGGGTCAAACATACTCAAAACCCCATATTTTCCCTTAAACATGTTTAGGCAAAACTAGTGATATGATTAGCAAAACTTAACCAAATCAAACCAAATTTCTAAAAGAGATCTAAAAAATTATTTTCGAATTTATAAATATTTTTCTAAAATTTTATCATGTCTGATTTCGTTAATCTTCACTAATTACCCCTAATAAACCGTAATTAGTGCAAAACTATGCAAATCACCCACCTTGGCCACAAATAAAATACCAAATCTGAAATGAATCTCTGTTTGGCATGAATACTTATGCCTAACAGCAGCTCTAACGTTGCTTTGGTGCTAATCCTCATTGATTTGATGTTGCTAAGCTTAATCCTTGATTAGAAAGTGATTATGGAATGTTTTAGAGGTTAGAGGCCATTGTTAGGGTTTCTAAGAGGTAAGTGGCAGCTAGAAAACTGAAATAGAATGAAAACCAAACTCATTTCAGCCTTCCCATAACCCTAACCCTGAAATGGGTTATGGGCCCATTCACTAATCAGCCTATTTGGCCCAGTTAAGCAGTTTTTCACCTCCCAAACATTATTTCAGCCATATCTCCCAAACGGTAAGTTCGTTTTTCACATGTGACCACTCTACGGAATTGTAAACCATCATCCGGAGCCAATGGAAGTGGTTTTAGGTCAAAACTTCTTCCCAATAAAAAGTTATGGCCAAAACAAGATCAGCTAGGGGCAAAACGGTCATTTAAAAATCGGCAAAAAATCATGAACAAGGGAAATGACCCCAATAGTCGTCTCCCAAAGTTACATGACCATACGACTCCGTATGTGAAAGAAATAAATATTATACGATCCTATGATGCATAGAATACGGGTTGTTACACTCTCCCCCCTTAAGAAATTTCATCCCCGAAATTCCTTAACCCAAAGCATACAAAGGATCCCGCATGCCTACCAGCCACATACAACAATCAAACATGCAAAACAAACAAAACAAACCTATCCTAGCATGCGGAAAGGCTAAATCGAAATTGAAATCTTACTAGGCGAAGAGTTCTGGATATGTCTTCCTAACGCTCTCCTCTGTCTCCCAAGTACAGTCATTCTCATTCTCGCCCCATTGAACTTTGACTAATTTCACCGCTTTCCTTCGAAGTTGCTTCGTATCGTTCCCAACAATACGCATAGGCTTGCGGTTCCCAACCGCCTTGGGTTCAACTTCGATATCATCCAACTGATCAGGTGAAATAGTCACATCTGGGTCGTGCACAAACTTCCTTAACTGGGAAACATGAAATACGTTGTGAACTCCTGCCATCTTCTTTGGTAATTCAACTTTGTATGCCAAATTCCCAATTTGCTCAAGAACTGGGAATGGACCAACAAATCTTGGTGTTAACTTGCCTCTCCTGCCAAATCGTATCACGCTCTTCAACGGAGAAATCTTGATAAACACCAAGTCTCCAATGGAGAATTTTAATTCCTTTCTCGTCTTATCAGCATAACTCTTTTGCCTATCTTGGGCAGCCTTCATTCGTTGTTCGATAACCTTAATCTTAGTTGAAGTTTATCTTATCACATCGGGTCCAAGTACAAACTTCTCACCAGTTTCTACCCAACATGACGGTGAGTTGCATGGTCTTCTGTACAATGCTTCAAATGGAGCCATACCGATACTTGATTGGTAGCTATTATTATATGCAAACTCTACTAGATGCAAATGGTCATCCCATGATCCACCAAAATCCAGTACACAAGCTCTCAAGAGGTCTTCTAACACTCGATTCACCCTCTCTGTTTGTCCGTCGGTTTGAGGATGATACGCGGTACTGAGATGTAATTCTGATCCTAACACCTCTTGTAAGCTCTTCCAAAATCCACTAGTGAACAACGGATCTCGGTCACTCACAATGCCTTTGGGTATTCCATGAAATCTCACTACCCACTTTATATATAGTTCAGCTAACTTAGCTGCTGTCCTGTTCGATTTGACGGGTATAAATCTTGCACTCTTAGTCAATCGGTCCACAATCACCCAAATGCTACCATGGCCCGATCTAGTCCTTGGTAAACCATCAATGAAATCCATCGAGATTTGTTCCCATTTCCATTCTGGAACTTCTAATGGTTGTAACAAACCACTATGCTTCTTTTTCTCAGCTTTAGCTAGCTGGCAATTCATGCATTTGGATATAAACTTCCCAACGTCTCTTTTCATCCCTTCCCAGTAGTAGGTCTGCTTCATGTCTTGGTACATCTTGTTACCACCGGGATGTATAGTCAGTTTTGAGTGATGACATTCTCTAAGCACTTCATCTCTCAATCCATTGACATTGGGTACAACTAGTCTTCCATTCTTTCTAAGCCATCCAACTTGATCAAGCCCATACTTGTTCATCCCCTCATCGATACCCATCTCTAATTTGGAGATGATTTCCAATCGGTTAGGATCGTTCCTCATACTGGAACCAATCCGCTCAATCAAAGTGGGTCTGATCGTCAAACTTGCTAACATTTCTGGATCCAATTCGCACTTTGGTCTGAAATTATACCCAGCGATATACTCCACTTGCTTCCATTCTAGAAACATAGCCCCTAAACTGGTAAGTCTTTTACTCAATGCATCATCCACCGCATTGCCCTTTCCTGGTGTATATGCGATGTCGAAATCATAGGAAGCTAAGAATTCTAACCATCTTTGCTGTCGGAGATTTAGATCCTTTTGAGAGAAAAATACTTTAACGATTTATGATTGGTAAACAACTCGAATCTTTCTCCCAAGAGATAATGTCTCCACATCTTCAGTGCAGACACGATCGCTGCCAATTCCAAATCATGGGTAGGGTATCTTTTCCCATGCAGTTTCAGTTGCCGGCTTGCATAAGCTACAACCCTACCTCCTTGCATCAATACAGCACCTAGTCCGGTATCACATGTATCCGTATATACTGTCACCTTTTCATTCCCCTTAGGAATGACTAACACTAGTGCGCATGTCAACTTTTCCTTTAGACTCTTGAATGCATTCTCGCACTTTTTGTCCCAGACGAAGGCTTGATTCTTCTTGGTCAACTGAGTCAACGGTGCTGCTATCTTGGATAAGCCTTGGATAAACTTACGATAATATCCAGCTAACCCCAAGAAACTTCTTATGTCCGTTGCATTCTTGGGCGTAGACCAATCTTGTACCGTAGCCACCTTCGCCGGATCCACGACAATACCATTCTCTGAAATAACATGGCCCAAGAATCTCACTTCCCTCCTCCAGAAGTGACATTTAGAGAATTTTTCTTTCAACTGGTGTTTTCCATCACTATCCTCAAATGTTCCTTGTGTTCTTCCTCCGTCCTCGAATAGACCAAAATATCATCCACGAACAAAAGGACAAACTTATTCAACTGATCTCTGAATACCCTATTCATAAGATCCACAAAGTATGCTGGGGCATTGGTCAGCCCGAATGGCATGACCAACCACTCATAAAATCCAGATGGCGTCCGAAATGCCGTTTTAGTTATACACTCAGCTTCCACTTTAAGCTGATGGAAACCTGTCGCGAGATCAACTGGGAAAATACTCTCGCTCCACTCAACTGATCAAACAAATCATCTATCCGCGGTAGAGGATACTTGTTCTTCCTCGTCACTTTATTCAACTCGCGGTAGTCTACACACAAACGAAGTGAACCATCCGCCTTGGTAGCAAACACGACTGGTGCTCCCCATTCAGAAACACTCCTTCTGATAAATCCCTTCTTCAAAAGATCGCTGACTTGCACCCCGAGCTCTCGCTGCTCCCTTGGTGCCATACGACGAAGTGGCATCACTATAGGTCTGACATCTTTCACTAAATCAATACGAAACCAAATCTCTCGGTGTGGTGGAAGCCCGGTCACTTCCTCGAAGACGTCCGGATAATGGACAACGACGTGCAAACCTGACAACTCACTATGCGTAATGTCGAGGGAATTTAGAAAACTAGCCATTACCCCATCACCGGCTAGACCACCAAACACTACCCTCTGCCCATCATCTGATCTAGCTGTCACCAAAAAGCCCTCACAGTCTACCACCACCTCGTATCTTTGGAGCCAATTGACTCCCAAAATAATGCCAAACCCAGTAAAGCCCAAAACAAATCAATCACAAACAAATATGCATCCATGACTCGATAGGACCACATTACGACTGATCATGCTAAGGTTAGTTGAACCACCAATTGGATTCATCACTACTAAAGGCCTATCGACAATCTCGGGCTCCAATCCCAACCTATCTACTAGGTCACTAGATATGAAAGAACTAGAAGCCCTGGTATCAAACAAAACTCTATCAGGAACATCATAAATAGAAAGCATACCTTGAATAACAACATTCTTTCCGTTATCCTCTGCAGTTGGGGCATTCGACGAAGAAGGAATAGCATTAAGGGCATATGCTTTCACCATCTGCTTTTCTTTAGGGGGTTGCGGACACTTGTCCTTGTGATGTCCCGCTTGGCCACAGTTGAAGCACTTCCTATCCGCTGGCTTGGCCCGACACTCTTTGGCAAAGTGGCCTTCTTACCACTGCTGAAGCACTCAACATCTTGCTTATTCGTTTTCTTCTGGCCATCCTTGGTCCGATTCTGCTTTCTCTTATTCTGAGAACCATTCTTGCCTCCACTGCTTGCTTGCGGCTTTGGCTCCTCTGCAGATACGACCTCAGTCTTCGCCTTAGGGTAAAGACTCTCTGACCTCAGTGCTTTCCCCACAATCGATTCAAACGTATCATCGATGTGGTTAATAAGCCTTTACCCTAAGTACTGATCCAAGCCAGTTATGAACTTCTCGTTCTTCTTCTCGGCAGTATCAATAAGAGATAGTCCATACTTTGATAAAGTATCAAATTCTGCAATATACTCCGAGACAGCTCTGCCATTCTGCTTGAGTTCCAAGAATTTCTTAAAAAACACTGACTTTTGAGCAACTGGAATGAACTTATCGCTAAAGCGAGCCTTAAACTAATCCCAAGTAATCTGATCCTCGGGAGTAGTTGCCTTTATAGCATTCCACTGATTCATTACCCATCCTTGGAGCTGACGGGATGCTAGCCTTCTCTTCATCGCATCTTCGATACCCAAATCTTCGAAGATACACTCGCAGCTGCCCAACCAGTCCTGAACATCCGTAGCTGACTCCATTCCGTGGAACGGCTTCCCACAAAGACTAGTATAATCCTTGTTCAGCTTGGCGAAATCGGCCCTAGGCGCCTGCACTATTGGACCACCACCATTACCAGCATTGGGAGCTGCCCTCTGAACATCTCTAAGCATCTCTCTCATGAGGTCAGTAAACATCGTCCTCATGTCAGCAGCATTCCCATTATTGGCTCCTCTACTGGCACCTCTTGCGTATCGGCTCATCGTTCAATCTGTAAAGAGATAACGATTAACCATCTCCAAAGTGGTGCTAGTGCAGTGCGACTTCATCCTTAACTATACTAATAGTATATATATATAGCTTTTGAAAACCAAAATAATCACAAATACGCGCTCTCATATACGTATACTATCTCTCCTTGATGACTTCCCTGGGTTAACTATGCAACCTAGAGCTTTGATACCAAGTGTGACGGCCCGCCCTGCACCAGCCGGCATTTCCTCCGGAAGTGCGGTATACATATGCCAACTAGCATGGAACGGTCGCCAAAGAAAGGAAAGATGAGAATGAACTAATCAAAAACATGTATAATGTCTCACAGCGCATGGAAAAAAATATAATAATAATATACATGACATAAAACAGGCGAGACAGTGCATAAGCTTATAACTAAAATCAACATCAACACCAGAGTAGCGGAAGTCTAAATACAGCTTATTACAACTTTTCAAATTACTGTCTCTTAACAAAAGAAAGGAAGAGTACACTACTAATGCCCAAAGTATTGACCAGCAGCGACACAGGGAGAATATCTATATATGTATCATACGTGGAAGCCTCCTGCTCGTCTCCAATACAGCTACTCGTGCATCTCCAGCTAACCTGTCTCTAGTCTGCTCGTGAGAGCACCCAGAGTAATAAGAAGAGACATAAAACTCTGGGTCGGACAAAAAGTCTGGTATGAGCGACAAGCAACTAAACAGAACAATAACATGTATACTAAACCATACCTGAACCTGGACCTGCAACCAAAGAGTTAGCACTACATACCGTACAATACTCTAAGGTGTCACTGAATAGATGGTGTAAATATAACGGGGGTAGGGGTGTGCGTGTCATAATGATGACAAACAAATCAACCATAGCAATCATCCTCACATCTCTCACTCAGTGCGTAATACATACGATGTCCACCACTGTCAATCACTAGACCCATCAAAGTAGTGAGGGAGTTCGACTTGTACAACTACTGCTACTACCAAGCTTACCACATGGAGTCATGACCAAATCTTTACAAAATGACCCCACTTCATTGGTCTTAAGCTCTTTAGTTGTACCTAAGCCACTGTGGCCCTGAATCCGTTCACATACTCCCTACACATAGTGATTCAAAGTTACAGACATCGACAACCCCTTAGTACACGTCCCGCAGCAAAGCCCAATCATGAAGTTAACTCGTTGGTTCCCAACTAAATCCAGAGTACAAACTTCCCACTTGGACTACCTTTGCATCTTACGTTTTGGTTGTCACCTTCTTCTCCGGATTGGTCTCCAATTTCTTTGCTTTACTTTGCTTCAAGTCATGGTCATCAGCTCCTCGGCTCGGATCGTGAGTCAGCCCCCATCGGTTCGGTTCGGTGCCAAAGTTCCATCGTGTCGTGCTCCCTCACCTGGGTCGGTTCGTAATAATGCTCCAGGCTCGTGCTCGTCATGTCAGGTGGGAGGCTCCCTGGTCGGATCGGGTCGGGCCTTCATTACCAATTCGGATCAGGGATCCTCAGATGCGAGCGGATCGGTCTTGGTCGTCCATGGCGGATCGGGTTAGGTTCCTCAAGCTTCTCCATGGTGCATCGGTTCGAGTCGGAGTGGCACACGAGAGGCGGATCGGGTTGGAAGCTCCTAGTGTGGGCAGTTCGGTTCGTGCTTCTATCCGATCCGATCGATTCAGGTACTTTCCTGTACTTTGTCCAGCAAGCTGTTTATGCCATTCGACGACGTTTTGGACCAATCTAACACTTCTAGACAATCAAAAATCATACCATACAGTCATAGCTACATGTATAATCATCCACAAACGACAAAACAACAATCATAGCATGTAAAATGGGTCAAACATACCCAAAACCCCGTATTTTCCCTTGAACATGTTTAGGAAAAACTAATGATATGATTAGCAAAACTTAACCAAATCAAACCAAATTTCTAACAGAGATCTAAAACATTATTTTCGAATTTATAAATATTTTTCTAAAATTTTATCATGTCTAATTTCGTTATTCTTCACTAGTTACCCTTAATAAACCGTAATTAGTGCAAAACTATGCAAATCACTGACCTTGGCCACAAATAAAATACCAAATCTGAAATGAATCTCTGTTTGGCGTGAATACTGATGCGTAACAGCAACTCTAACCTTGCTTTGGTGCTAATCCTCTTTGATTTGATGTTGCTAAGCTTAATCCTTGATTAGAAAGTGATTTGGGAATGTTTTAGAGGCAGGAGGCAAGTATTAGGGTTTCTAAGAGGTAAGTGGAAGCTAGAAAACTAAAATAGAATGAAAACCTAACTCATTTCAGCCTTCCCATAACCCTAATCCTGAAATGGGTTATGGGCCCATTCACTAATCACCCTATTCGGCCCGGTTAAGTAGTTTTTCACCTCCCAAACCTTATTTCAGCCATATCTCCCAAACGGTAAGTCCGTTTTTCACGTATGACCACTCTACGGAATTGTAAACCATCATCCGGAGCCAATGGAAGTGGTTTCAGGTCAAAAATCCTTCCCAATCAAAAGTTATGGCCAAAACAAGATCAGCTAGGGGCAAAATGGTCATTTAAAAATCGGCAAAAATCATTAACATGGGAAATGACCCCAATAGTTGTCTCCTAAAGTTACATTACCATACGACTCCGTATGTGAAAGAAATAAATATTCTACGATCCTATGATGTGTAGAATACGGGTCGTTACAACAGTCATAGAGAAAAGTTATAAAAAAGAAGAGAAAGTTAAGATCGAATTTTTTAGTAACAATGTGTTTGAAAATTTGAAAAGTCCTCATGGAGAAGTTACAATAGAGGTAGTACTTTTAGCTATGCAACAAATTGTTTGCGGTAAATCTACCTTACTTGATTCTCTACCTACCCCTGTTACTGACCTCCATCAGAACAATATTGATGGTGGGAAAACGAGAAGAAATGTGAAGGTTATTTCTGATATCAAATTTAAAAATAGATGTGATGTACTAGTAAAAGACAGTGAGCGTAGTAAACCTGATGTCCTACAGGTTTCTAATCTTATACTTGAGGAGGTTGAAATAAATTTATGTAATGAAATGTTGAGTATAAGAAATAATATCAATGATAATAACAAAGACAATGACAAGTTGTTAGATAAAACATGAGAACAAAAAGTGAGTGATCTGTAACCCACCTGTACAAAATTTAGAAGTGGAGATAGTGGTCCTACACATCCCAATGATCAACCTAAAAGATTCCAATTCGGTTGACGTATACAATGTAAAATCTAAGTTATTAGGTGAGCATGAAGTGGATTACCATAGGACCACTATAGAGCATATGCATGCACAAATTACTTATGATGTGCACGCTTCTCTTATGCACACCGAAGCTTCAATCCCATGTGGCATTTATCCTATTACTAGCTCATTACAATTTAAGTAATGCTTTCTAAACAAGCAAACTCCTCCACTCAAGTCAAACAAGGTTGTTGTTACCTTAAGCATGTCAACTGAAACTGCTGCACTAGAGAACAATATGAAACCATCCTCCTCAGCCAAATAATAACACAAGTCCAAGCAAGAATACCTATATGCCCACTTGCTGCCCCTACTGCCTATAGAGCTCCACCTTCCCTACCTACTAATATGAATGAAATGATCTAATAATCTCTCCACTTTCAGCTTCTCTTCCTGGTTATAAAGAGCTAAAGGCCCCAACCACTGTAAGTAAGAAAATTGAAATGATGAAGAGTCAACTTTTCAACAATGACTAATTTGTAGGAGAAGTTCCCCTTCTTAGTCACCTTGTGGCTCAAGTGATGCTCTACACAGAAGTTTAGCTCTGCTTTGGTTCATATCAAACTCCTTGTTGCAATGTTCTACCTTCTGTGGTTTTAGTAATATTTTAGATTTGGTTAATTTGAACTGCCCCTTTTTGCAATTTTGTTCTCCTTGCATGGAGAGTTGTAGCTTGTTTGCAGTAGATATGCATTTTATATATCTCTTGTATTTATTATTTAATATAATAAAATTTCATGGATCACTTTAAAAACCAATCAGCCTTGCCAAAAAAATTAAAATATTATTAAAATCGACCAAAATTTAATAGATTAATTTAAAATACTTTGCTGGAAGAAATTTGATGCAAAATCCAAAATATCGTTTATGATTTACTAAAAAATTAAATTTAATAGAAATCTTTCATAAATAATTTTTTATTAATATTTTATGTAATTTTGAACGCATATTCAAAATATATTTTAAAAATAATTTTTCCTTGTGGTATACACACGATCCAGAATTTATGGAAAAATATTTTACTAATTGTGATATATATATATATATGTATATAATATATGACCATTATGAATTCTTTTTCTTAACCATTTTGTTGAAAAAAAATGGTTGATATATATATATATATATAATCACCTTTATTATTCATTGTTTTTTCAAAACAAATTGAGATTTATTTCAATACTTAAATAACTTATTTATAATAATATAGATATACTATAATAACATGCATATATTATATATTAAATTATATTTATAAGATTATATTTATGCACAAACACTCATATGTATGTATGTATATATGCATATATTTAAATATATTATATATTTAACATGTACATTTATGTACATATAACATATTACATTTATCTATAACTGATAATTTATATAAACATGAATTGGACAACATATAATTTTATATCGAATGAGGAAACTTGTCCATTGTGATGCGAATCTGAACATTTATGGTCTATGATGTTATACCTTGTATGAGTTGACATGTTATACATGCATACACGTGCATACATACACATACGTTAGTATATTTGGGGGGTTTATATGACAATGCTCTTTTATGGCACCAGTTTTGAATCTGAATAATAGCCACTCATTTAGAATTAAATAAGTTAGTGGAGAAAGAAAGAGTTAACGGGAAGGGAGAGAAATGAGAATGTGTAGTGGAGATTGGGGGATATAGGAGTGTTGTACTATTCGGGGGTGCTCGTGATCCTGTGTATATATATGTGTGTGTGTGTGTGTGTGTGTATGTTTGTATGTATGTATATAATAAAAAAAATTGGGAGATCTTCGCTACTGGTTACCACACCTGGAGACGAAAATCAAAACACGGAAGATGATGGGAAAGAAAACAAACGGCAGGCGGTAAGAGGTAGGAAAAATAAACCTTCCATAGCAGAATCGGCAAAACAAAATAGGGTAGCGGCTAATAAAAAGGATTAGCTAGATCTTATTGGGCAGTTGTTTCGAATAGATCCAATCAAATAAAACAATTAAAGACCAGTTCAACATATAGATCATAGGCCCAAGCTTTTGTAAGAAATACACGAATTGATGGTGGAATGGATAAAGTGAATATGCAAAAGATGTGTAACGACCCGGATTTTCAACGACTTTGGTTATCGACATAAGCTCGATGTCGATAACCAAAACATCGAAAAATCCTGGTAATTAGTGAAAGAAATTAGAGGGTGAGGAAAGATAAGATAGAAAATTAGAATAGAAGAGGAAGGAGAACACAACATCAGAGTAACACGAATCTCACAGCGGAACGAATAAATATATTTCATAACATAACTTTGAAATACAAATCTGTACTTGAATATACATATCATTATCAAAGTACAGCACTTACAACACAGCGGAAATAACAACAGCTATATGATCCTGAAGCCTCCTGCTCCAGGTCTTCAACTATATCTGTAAATCCCGACTACTTGACTGCCCATACAAATTTAGGCACCCAAGAGTTTAGGGAAAACAACAAAATAAACTCCGGGTCAGTCATAGGACTGGTATGAGTAAAACAGTTTAAAACAGTTATACAGGTATATGATATCTCATAAGACTACGCCGTATAATGGAACGGGTTTTTCCCTTATGAAAATCCAAATATCTTTATATCAAAAACTTTTGATATTATAATAATGTCTATCAACACAATATAATAATCATCTAGTAGAAACGCTTTCATCTCACGTTCTACATATATAGTATACAATCAAAACCGCAAGCACGTATTGGATAATGGGTTTCCAACTATGACAAGGTATGGAACCACCTTTCGCTAGTGTACCTCTAGAGAGGAATACACTGGGTTCAAAAAGAACATCTTGCAACCCGGCCACACATGACCGACCACTCATTTCGCTTGAGCGTATCGAATGTATATCACCAACGGTTGGGATCAGCAACCGTTTCCCGAATGGGACAGCATCAACAATAGATTTTTAGAAGTAAATGAAACTCTAGATCAGGTGATTATACACCCTACTTCGGTGCGACCGACTTAGCCATGCTGCCTGCCCGATTTCTGTCATTTACCGGATGATGAGGCTAGAAGCTACGCTTTTCATCACATCAGATTCACTTTGAATGCCACATCATCAAATCCATCCAATCACCGATTTTACGTCCTCAACAATACATTATGTGTTAGCTAAAAGAAGTTTCCTTCCTCGCTTCCACTCTTGGTACGGTTGGAGAAATCAATATACGTGATCGTCTGGAAATACTCTGTCAGACATCCGTCCATAAAGTCATCCAGGAACAGGATGAACCGAAGGCACTATTCTGTAAACAGGATAGTCCTTGCATAACTCCGTCTTCAATTATCTTTGGCATATATGATACGCAACGCTTATGCCAATACAGAGTGGTTCTTTGGATAATAATCCAACCGGTCTCTCCATATTAACAACGTTAAAATGATCAAAACTTCGATAGTCTGTGATTTAACTATCGAATAAAAACAAGTGTGCAAACAACGATATTATTCCCAAATGGAAATTATATCTATCAAACATCATTTAACATTCATCTCCTTAGTTCATTAATCTACTTATCTCCTGTTTCCCTATATTCAGTATTTCTTATTTTCTAAATTTGGAAAATATACGTTATTAACAATGGAAAACATTTCCATTTCTTGTTTTCTTTATTAGAAAACATTTCTGGTTTCTTATTTGGAAAACATTTCCAAAGCTTCTTCATTGGACTTAGACAGATGTTTAAACAAACCATAGCGATGCCAACTCAAACCATTTCCTTTACTGCCGAACCTTAACTATTCCCTAGTTAAAACGAAGCCAATCAATTTAGGGTAGAACTACCTCTCAGACCTTAACTGAACAACATTTCTAACTTTGAAATAGGCAAAGTTCACTTTATAACTCCTTTTACTAACTTCCTTACTTAACCCTCCTTCGAATAGCTATATTCGATTGACTCCTTTTACTTAACTCTATTCGATTTAACTCTAACTCTATTCACTTAACTCCTATCGAATAAGCTATATTCGATAGCTCTTTTAATTCTATTTGAATACTATATATTTGATTAACTCCTTCATTCTATTCGAATAAACTATATTCGATTTACTCCTTTTACTTTCTGTTCGAATAAACTATATTCGATTAACTCCTTTGCTTTCTATTCGAATAACTATATTCGATTAACTCCTTTTACGTTATTCTCTAATCGATTAACTAACATCGGTTAACTAACATCGATTAACTAACATCGATTAACTAACATCGATTAACTCCTTTTTTGCTTTATTCTCTAATCGATTTAAACTAACATCGATTAGCTAATATCGATTAACTAACATCGATTAACTAACATCGATTAACTCCTTTTTTGCTTTATTCTCTAATCGATTTAACTAACATCGATTAGCTAACATCGATTAACTAACATCGATTAACTAACATCGATTAACTCCTTTTAACTTTATTCTCTAATCGATTTAAACTAACATCGATTAGCAAACATCGATTAACTAACATCGATTAACTAACATCGATTAACTAACATCGATTAACTCCTTTTTGCTTTATTCTCTAATCGATTTAAACTAACATCGATTAGCTAACATCGATTAACTCCTTTATTCTATTCGAATAAACTATTCATTTATAAAGATTTACTTTTAGTAACAGTTCTTCACTTTACAAATGATTTCCCCTTTTATAAAACTCTATTCGTTTTAAAAACATTTTTCCCTTTTTATTTACTTTCGAAATATTTCCTTTTATACAATCTGTTGATTTTATAAACTCCCTTTATTTCAATATACATTGAAATAATTCTTTTTACATCCCAGGGTCTTTATGATATTTACAATATCGAATAACAATGATCAACATCATTCCAACACACATAATCCATGACAGATTATATAACACATCATATATCACAATATATGGAAACCAGTAAAATAAATGTTGAGGAATCCAGTTGGATTCCTCCAACCTGTTCTCCCTGCATCACAGATGTTAAATAAAATCACTTTCAGTTCCATATGATATATTCTGTTTAAACAGAATCAATATAGAAATTCAACTAACTGACTAGCAGTTCAATCAAACAGTTCTAAAAATACAACATGAAATTATAAACTGTTTAGAGTTGGTGAGATTTACTCACATTTGCGCGTTAGCCGTTAAATAACGGTTTGCGTTATTTGATTCAGTCGGACAATTTATTTCGCCATAAATTGTAACGAGCTCAGATTCGCTCCTAGTCAGTTCCATTTCGTAATCTGCGGTCCTATGATTCCAATGGTACCAAATTCGCACAATTCGTTAAATCGGCCCACTTTCGTTTGTGGACACCCAAACCGCCACGTGTACATCTTTTTCTTTCTCACTGCTCCACTCAGAACGTATTATTATCATCATACCATGGGCTTCACATTATTTCCATCCACCCAACACCCCTATAACGGATCCATGAAACCGCATCAACCAATCATTTCTTCACGTTGTACAGACTCCTTGAAGTTCAACTCATCGCACCCTTTTTATGCATGAACAAGACCGAAACCTCCTGCTCCTTCACATTTTCCAGTCCAGAACTGTGGCGCCACCTCTCCCAAAACACACGCCGCCCCACAACTGCCAAGACCCCCCATATGCTTCAGTTCACCATGCTGCATGCATCTTGTTTCACCATCCCAAATGCCACGCCTGCTCCTTATACACAGCTCCATCCATTTAAAACCCAATACCGAAATGCCTTAACGTAAACAGCTCCTCACGTGTACAACAGTCGCCATATCCACCTTCTTTCCTATTTCACCCTTTCCTAGTGCCCTTTTCTAGCTGCTAACGCAGCTCTTGTATTTCCACACACCTCCAGAAGAAAAGCGACTCCTGTACTTCATCGAGACACTACTGTGTATATTATGTTTTTTAAATGAAAGAGGAAATAAAAATGAAAAAGGGATGAACGCTGGTTCCTTTGAAGTTTGAAGGCTTCGGCTCTTCACAGAAAAAGAAAGAAAAAGAAGTGAAGATTTGGATTGGTATTTATATACTTTTATTTGCAGGAGTTGTGGAGCCACGACTTCGTTTTTGAGTCCACAGAAGAATGACGGTTGCTAAGAAGAAACGTGGCTTTTGTTTGATCATAGAAAAGGGGTGGTTGATGATGCTTACACGTATGCACGTTCTAGCCCTTTTACTTTAGTTTGATTTGAAAAGTTTAGGGTACCCTATTACAGAAAACTCCGCTCGCGTATGAACTACAACGGACAGAAAACAAATTACTGTTGTGTCCAACGAGGTGTCACGATCCCGAAAATATAATAATACCGGTAGGTTAGCTCATTCTGTGAAACCCCAAAATATTGATTACAGGGTGCACAATACTTCAAATAAAAAGTTGCTTATTTAATTAATTAAAAATTACAGTAAAATTCTAAAAATTAAATTATCACTATATCCCAAAAGAACCTCGTCTAAATTTGAAACCGGTATCTAGTTATATCGAATAAACCGTTACGGTCGATAAACGATTCTATAGCGACTATTTTAAAATTTGATTTGTACATATCTCAAAATCTACATGATGAAATCCTGATTTTTCTCTTCCATTAGAAAGATGTACTCCACCAGCTCCACACGTTTCTTGTTTCACAGAAATCCGATTTAAAACGAACCCTGTATATTCAGTTGAAGTTCAAATCGCCAAATAGCGAACTGCAGCGCCATTTCAAGCTCTATTTTAATTATATTATAATTATACGTTCAAACTTTCGTTCAAATATTATATTCGTTATTCTAATTCAATTCTAAACTGAATTAAATATCACAGATGATCCAGTTCACACCATATCGCCATTTTAGCCAATTCTGATTATTTCAAAATTAAATATATTATTTAATTTATTATTTTAATTAAATATTCACCCTTATTTAATTCAACGACCATTTAATTCACTATATCACTATTTATATAATTAAATAAATTAATTATAATACCTCTGCCAATGCGGGTCATTACAATCTTCCCCACTTAAAATAATTTCGTCCTCGAAATTGCTAAAAGGTAGAGAACGACCCTATCGACTGGTTAGAACATATTGTTCACTTCTTAACTTCAGTTTTCAACTGAACCAATTTAATTTCAATTAAATATTAATTAATTCTTATCAACGAAAATTTTCAAAAATCCTGAAAATTTTCTAATGCCTTAACTCTTCGAAAAAATTTCGCCAACACCTCCTTTGTACTGGTCAATACGTCAAACCACCACTCGCCTCTCTGGGCCAACTCCAACCCAAAAAGAAAATCAAACAGCCAAGCGGCTTGCCAATTCGGCTCACAAATCTTATATCCAATAGAAATATAAACTTGTACCTTTTGTCGGCATATCCTTATATCCTTTCCACCTGTTATCAATTTAGCGGATACAAGGGTCATCCCAATCAAATTCCATCTGCTTTTATCCACAACACAACCATGCGCTTATATCCGAGCCAAATATCATTTCAACTCGAGTTTCTTCTCGATTCCCAACTCTTAACTTGATTACCACATTACACTTCAAATTTGAATCTCACAATCCAATTTGTCTTGATATCATTCTAATTCAATCTCAGTTACCACTTTACTGGCTTTACTTTAATTCAAATTTGCTTTCACAAATTTCTGTTAAATTTGTTATTAATTCAAACAGTCTTTCCCTGGGAGTTTTTTAAACAGTTTACTCCTTTCAAAAATCAATTTTCCTTTTTGAACATGTCACTGAGCCCTTAATTAATATTTCATTAGTTAAATCACTTCTCTATTTCTTTATCCATATTTACTAACCACATTTTTCAATAACCATATTGGCCTTTTATGTTATTTGGAAAACATTTCCGAATATCGCCTTCCTTTATTTTCTAAAATTTAGAAAATATATGTTATTTATAATTGGAAAGTATTCCAGTTACTTATCTCTTTTTCGATCTCGTTTATTTCTATACTTAGGAAATATTCTTTGTTATATTTCCAAGCTTACACTTATTTGGGTTAAAACGGATGTTGTGTAAAACATCGTTACGACAACCCAAATACTATATTCAACTAACTCTTATTCAACATCGATCTTCGAGCCTGAAATCTTACTATTTATTTGTTAATAATGAAATCAATCAAGTTGGGGTATAACTACCTCTCAGACCTTGACTGAATAACATTTATAACGTCAAAACAGATATGACTACTTACTCGAATAATCAATACCATACAACTACTTATTCACTTTTAAACACGTATACGCTTCCTCTTTCTATCCTTACTAGATTTTATTCTTAGTCTTCCTTTTCGATTTTACTATTCTATTTCTAAGTTCTTTCCTTATCGACTTCTATATATTTCGATACGTTGATTTCTAACTATCAAATTATCTTAAAAATATTCTAACTCCTTAAATTCCCGAAAGAATTCGCCATAACCTCCTTTGTACTAGGAGCATCGGGATATTTCAAATAGCCTCCCATGGCCCTCACCAATCCAAAAGAAAAAGAAAAAGCCAAGCGGCTAGCCGATATGGCGCATAAAATCTCATATATGAATTAAATACATACCTTTTCATCGAGCATTCTATCTATAACTCTTGCATTATCCTTATCCATACCTATCTCATGTATATTTATCCCTGCCCAATCTATTTTAACTATACCTGATCGTTTTAACTAAATTCGTTAATTAATTTGTTAATTAACTCTTAAGTCTATTTCACTTTTATATTTGAACATGACATGTTCAAATATATTTTAACTTGCTTATTAACTAATTTGAATCCAAATTTCAAATTTAAGTTCTATATTCGATTTCGAATATACATTTACAAATCCAATTCACCTTCCAAAGTTCAACTTCAAAATCAAAACTCGATTAACTAATTTCTCTTCGACTTAGTTAATCCTATTCAATTTCTATTCAAATTTTTATATTATAATTCTCATTTGAATTTCTATATTCAAATTCCATATATTCAAATTCTATATTATAATCCCATTGGAATTTCCTATATTCAAATTCCATTTCAATTCTCTTATTCAAATTCTATATTTGAATTTCATTTCAAGTCTGTTATTCAAATTTTATATTTGAATTTCATTTCAATTCTATTTGAATCTTCTATATTCAAATTTCATTTTCACTTTCGATATTCAAATCCTATATTTGAATTTCTTTTGAATTCTATATTCCAATTCCAATTCCCATTTCAACACTATTTGAATTCTATATTCAAATTCCTATTTCAAATTCTATTTTGAAATTCTATTTTCAAATTCCATTTCAATCTATTTGAATTCTATATTCAAATTTCCATTATTCAAATCTTCTTTATTCAAATCTCATTTGAATTTCTATATTTAAACCTCCTTTGAATTTTCTATATTCAAATCCCCTTTGAATTTTCTATATTCAATTCTATTTCAATTCCATTGAATTTCATATATTCAAACTCCCTTTGAATTCCTATATTCAACTTCTACTTGAATTCTCTTTATTCAAACTCTATATTCAAATCTATTTTATAAATCCCATTTTGAAATTCAACACAACTTGTCTTTCCCAAAACAAATTCAAAACAGTATCTCTGGTAGTAATTCGTCACTTAGAACTCGAAAATGAATACTGATGATGCAGCTGTCATCATCAGAATCTATTTTCCAGCGATCGAAGTGAGTTCAATACTATAAAACCATTTCTAAACATTTCCACTTTGAAATCCATTTCAACATATAATTCACACTGCTTGTAAAACAATTTAAAATCTCCTAGGATGTAGTAACCCGCATTTTAGCTGTTGAACAATTTATTTATTTAATTATTAAATATCGATTTATCGATATCGAGAACGTGAATTAAATAATATTGAATATTTAATTAATAATTTTAATATAATAAAATATATTATAATGTCGAAATAATCAAAAATATTGGAAATACAAATATTCTGTGAATGGGGTCATCCCAAAGATATAATTCAACTTAGAGTTGAATTATATTGACGAATATATTCAATCGACGACAGTTTGAACGTATAATTATAATATAATTAAAATAGAGCTTGAAACGACGCGGTAGTTCGCTATTTGGCGATTCAGACTTAAACTGAATGTACAGGATTCATTTTAAGCCGGATTTCTATGAAACAAGAAACGTGTGGAGCTGGTGGAGTATATTTTTCTAATGGAAGAGAAAAATCTGGATTTCGTTGTGTAGATTTTGATTTACGTCCAAATCAAATTTCAGAAAAGTCGCTATGGAATTCATTTATAATTCGTAACATTTTATATACGTTATAAAAGGATTTTTCAATGTAAATTGAATATGGATTCAACCTGGATTTGGGATATCGAGTATACGTATATCCTGGAGCGGAATGGTATCCCACTGTGAATATATACGAGAATACTTATTTTTAAATATTAAACTTAATTATATTTAAATATATTTATATATTTAAATGGGTCATCCAGAGCTTTAAAAATACACTGTGTGAGCATACAGAGTCGGAATTCGACGAAACCAGTTTCGTTGGGACCGTGATGTCGAACTCAAGCTACATGTCCAGTCTCGTGATTTTTAGATATCGTGTGTGATCACACGGATTTTTAGAAGTCAGAAATGAATATAAAAGATTAAATAAAATATTAAAATATTAATATAAAAATATCTAGATATTTTTATTGGCTATAAATACACCACCCTTACTCCCTAAACCTAATTTTCATTTCACAGATAACCAAATGTGAGCCGGCACAATTTTCATTCTCCAGTAGATTTTCACAAGCTCAAACAAATCAAAACAAAACTATACAAAATTCAGTAAATCATAAAACCCTTTCATTTGGACTCCTGCTATCATTCTCTTCAAGCCGATGTGTATAACGTTGGATCCGATGGATTTTTTGTGGCTCGCTGGAAATAACCGAGGTTCTAGGGTTCGATAAATTGGGTTATAAGGAGCATCGATCTTGGTTTGAGAATCGAATGCGGGTTTGTGAGGTGAGATGGAGTTCGTCGGCCAGAGTTTTGTGGTGTTCGGTGATCAGGGGTGTCGATGACGTCAGGGTAGTTCACGAAGGGAGGACAGGCGCGAGTGGGGAGAAAAGGGGTTGAGCAGGTTCGGATTTCGATGGAGAATTAGATGGGGGAGGTGGAGCTGGAAATAGATGGCAGGAGAGATGGTGGTTATGGGTCAAAGGAGGAGTCAACGGGGGGATTTTCTTTCTGGATCTGACGATGGTTTTGGGGAAGAATGGATATAAAGTGGAGCGGGTCAGGATTTTAAAAGGGGGTTTTGGGCCTTATTCAAATGTAAGCCCAATTAGGAAATGATATTTAGTTTTAATTTATTTTTAAATGTATAAACTTCTAATCGGTATAACTTGATCATGCGTGGACGAAAATCAGCGAAACAAGATCCGACAGGATCGTATGGACGGGAGCAACACAATGAGACTGACTGGGAGTGAATCCGAGCTCGCTACAATTTATGGTGAAATAAATTGTCCGTCTCAAACATCGAATGCAAACCGTTATTTAACGATTTACGCGCAACTGTGAGTAAATCTCACTAACTCTGAACAGTTTATATTTTCATGTTGTATTTTTAGAACTGTTAAATATTGACTGTTTGATTGTGTGTTGACTGTTTGATTGAACTTCTAGTCAGTTAGTTGGATTTCCGTATTGATTCTGTTTATCAGAATATATCATATGAAACTGAAAGTGGTGATTGATTTTATTGTGTAACATCTATGGATGCAGGGAAACAGGTTGGAGGAATACGACTGGATTCCTCAACAGTTATTTTACTGTTTTTCATATATTTTAATATATGATGTGATTTATAACCTGTTGTTGATTGTGTGTGTATGGACGATGTTGGATATCATAACTTGACATGTTGAACGCCGTGACATACCGGAATATTGAAAAGAGAATATTTATAAAATCAAGAGGATTTTATAAAAGAGAATATTTATAAATAGAATATTTATAAATAGAAATATTTATAAATGGAATATTTATAAATAGCAAATACGTTTAAGTGGAATTATAAATGAAAGGGAAATCTTTATAAATGGAATATGTATAAAATGGATTATTTATTTGTTAAATAAATAAGATAAGATAATGGATTATTTATTTTTTTAAATAAAATAGGGGATATTAAATAAGATATTTATTTGATTAAAATAAATAGGAGATATTCAAAAAGAAAATAACTGCAAATCATTTTCTTTTTGAATGGAAAGGCTTGTGTAGCGGTTTGGGGATTTTCCCGATGCTCCCTTTACAAAGGAGGTTATGGCGAATTTTTCCGGAAATTTAAGGAGTTAGAATATTTAGAAAATAAATATAGAAAAAGGAAATTTGTTTATAACGGAATAGGACGTTATAAAGCAGAAAATGTTATAAAGCAGAAAACGTTATAAAGAGGAAAAACGTTATTAAAAAGGAATCATTTGTAAAGTGTAGAACCGTTATTTAAAAGTAAATTTTTTCAAATGAATGAACATTATAAAAAGGAAATCTTTATAAAGCAAAAGGAGTATTCGAATTCAGTTATTCGAATAGAGTTAAAAAGAGTATTCGAATTCAGTTATTCGAATAGAGTAAAAAGAGTATTCGAATTCAGTTATTCGAATAGAGTTAAAAGGAGTTATTCGAGTATGTTATTCGAATAGAGTTAAAAGTAGTTATTCGAATTTAGTTATTTGAATAGAGGTTAGTAAATAAGAGTAAATCAGTTAGGGTTAACAAGTTAGAGTTAATCAGTTAGGGTTAGCCAGTTAGAGTTAGCCAGTTAGAGTTAATCAGTTAGAGTTAGCCAGTTAGAGTTAATCAGTTAGAGTTAGCCAGTTAGAGTTAATCAGTTAGAGTTAGCCAGTTAGAGTTAAATCAGTTAGAGTAAACCAGTTAGAGTAAACCAGTTGAGTTAAGTAAGTCGAGTTAACCAGTTGAGTTAAGTAAGTCGAGTTAATCAGTTGAGTTAAGTAAGTCGAGTTAACCAGTTGAGTTAAGTAAGTCAAGTTAATCAGTTAGAGTTAATACAAATGAGTTAATTCAAAGGAGTTATTCGAATATTAGTTATTCGAATAGAGTTAGAGGAGTTAGTCGAATATAGTTTATTCGAATAATGTTAAAGAGTTATCGATTAGTTAATCAAAAGAAGATTTTCGAATATAGCGTATTCAAAAGAAAGAGATCGAATATAGTTTATTCGAAAGAGAGAGATTTCGAATATAAGTTATTCGAAGAGAGATAATCGAATATAGATTATTCGAAGAAGAGTTAATCAAATAGAGATTACTCGAAAGAGAAATATATGTCGAATTCAATTATATCGAATTCGGGAAAGTAATATTTACTTTCCGGTTTTTAAATCAAGAATATACACTAATAAATTAGGGTTATGTTTAATTACTCGAATTAAAGAATAAAGGTTAAAATTGAAGTTAGATATTGCAAAAGTAGGGATTATAACGTTATCGTTAAAATCAATGTTTTCAATAAAGAAGTGGATTCGCAATTTGAATCCGAGAGTTACGTAAAGAAGTTGTTAAAAGTTTAAAAGATAAACTGTTACTATTTTAAAGTTATAACGTTGTTCAGTTAAGGTCTGAGAGGTAATTATACCCCAACTTGATTGACTTCCTTCTTAACTAAGAAATGGTAAGGTTTGATAGTGAATGATGGTTAAGTGAATTTAGTAAATGATTTGAGTTGGCATAGCGATATTTTATTTAAACATCTGTTTAAATACAATGAAGGAACTTTGGAAATGTTTTTTCCAAATAAGAAATCAGAATTGTTTTCTAATATAGGAAACAGGAAATGGAAATGTTTTCCATTGTTAATAAAGATATATTTTCTAAAATTAGAAAATAAGAAATGTTGAATATAGGGAAACAGGAGATAAGTAAAATAATGAACTAAAGAGATAAATGTTGAATGATGATTGATTGATATAATTTCTATCTGGAAATAATATCGTTGTTTGCACACGAGTTTTTCTTTGATAGTTAAATCACAGACTATCAATGTTTTGACCATTTTACGTTGTTAATATGGAGAGACCGGTTGGATTATTATCCGAAGAACCACTCCGTATTGGCATAAGCGTTGCGAATCAAGTATGCTGAATATATTGAAGACGGAGTAAAGTGCAAGGGCTATTGTATAAGTCTTAGATAACAGTGCCTAAGATGGATGTACTGAATAGTGCCTTCGGTTTGTCCAGTCCCAGGACAACTTGTATGGACGAATGTCTGACAGAGTATTCCTAACGAATCATATATGTTGATCTCTTCAACGTATTACGTTTGGTGGCGGAGGAATTCGTTTCTCTTAGCTTCATACCCGTGATACTGTTAGGGAAATCGATAATGATTCGGCGGGTATGACGATGTGGCATTCTGAGTGAATGAAGATATGACATAAAAGATAAGCGTAGCTTCTAGCCTCACATCCGGTAAATGACAGAAATCGGGCAGGCAGCATGGCTAAGTCGGTCGCACCGAAGTAGGGTGTATAATCACCTATCTAGAGAATATTCATTTGCTTCTTTAATCTATCAATGCTGTCCCATATATATATACGGGAACGGTTGCTGATCCCAACCGTTGGTGATGTACATTCGATACACTCAAGCGAAATGAGTGGTCGGTCATGTGTGGTTGAGTTGCAAGATGTTCTTGTTGAACTCCAGTGTATCGTTCCTGGAGTACACTGATCGGAAGGTGGTTCCATACCTTGTCATAGTTGGAAATCCATTACCGAATACGTGCTTGTGGTTTTGATTGTATACTATATATGTAGAACGTGAGATGCAAGCGTTTCTACTAGGCTGATATTTATTTGTATTTAGACATTATTATAATATCAGAATGATATTGCTTTGCAAATATGTTTGGATTCTCATAAGGTAAAAACCCGTTCCGTATTCACGGCGTGGTCTTATGAGATATCATATACCTGTTTTAAATGATTTGAGTTTACTCACACCAGTCCATGACTGACCCGGAGTTTATTTTGTTTTCCCTAAACTCTTGGGTGCCTAAATTTGTACGGGCAGTCAAGTAGTTAGGATTTACAGGTATACTTGAAGAGCTTGGAGCAGGAGGCTTCAGCAGTCGATAGCTATTATTTATTCCGCTGTGATGTTATGTGTTGTACTCTGAAATGGTATGTATATACAGTTATAACTTTGTATTTCAAAAGTTATGTTATATTCTATTCGTTCCGCTATGAGATTCGTGTTACTCTGATGATGTTGTATGTTCTTCTTCTTCTTCTATTCTAAGTTTCTATCTTATCTATTCTCACCCTCTGTCTTCTTTCTATTAGTTTCTTGAATTTCCAGTGTAATTTGGGGTTGGACTTGTGTTATTTAGTCAGCTCAAATTCCCCCGGATTTTCGGGACACTACAGTTGGTATCAGAGCATAAGGTTAAGTAATTACCTTGGCTCTGTGGCGTGATTCAGTAGAGATGGGATTAGTAATATCCTAGACTGAGTTTGAGTGTATATATACGAGTGCATATTTGTTAGTTAATATAAAGTGATTTATATTGTGGAGATTTATTGGTTGAGTAGTTTGTGAATTCTGGTCGATCAGTTTGATCCACTGTATCGATAGGGGTTACCAAACAATCGAATACGATGAACCGACATGGTATGTTTTGAAAATAATATAGTATATTGGTTGTGTTGATTTAAAATATAATCGAATAAAGATTATAAAAAGTGAGATGGTTATAAATAACTAATCAGAATTCATATAAGTAAAGTATATGAAATAAAATGAAGAAAAATCTGAATTTAAATCATATTGGAATTAAAATAAGGAAATTTTAAGTTCCTGGGATATTTTGAAAACGTTTTTCAAACTGAAGGTGATATAGTATTGAATTCACTTCGATAGTTGGAAAATAGATTCTGATGATGAATCGCGACATCATCAGTGTTCATTTTCGAGTTCTAAGTGACGGACTACTACCAAAGGTTTTGTTTTTGAATTGTTTTGAGAAAACAAGTTGTTTAGAATTTCAAAGGTTTTGAATTGGCATTGAAATTTCAAATTGATTTGAAATAGACCCAGGAAATTATGTTTCGGAATTTAATTTTATCTTATGAAGTTAAATAGAATAAGATAGTAGAAATAAATTGAAATATTAACTTGAACTGAGTTAAATAGAATTGAATTGGATTAGAGAATAATCTGTTATGGAATTGGGTTGATGAGTTAAGAATTTGAAATTTGATATTCGGGTTCAAATGAAATTCGATTTGGTTTTGAGGATATGAACTGATTGGAATTTGATGGAAATAACACTGGTATATGTTGAGTTGATAGCATATGGAAGTGATAGAGTTGATATTCCCGACAAAAAAAGGTACCAGTTTATATTATATATGGATATGAGATTTATAAGCTGAATTGGCAAGCCGCTTGGCTGTTTGATTTTCTTTTGGGTTAAAGAAGGCCCAGAGAGGCGAGTTGGAGTTTGAGATATCGACCAGTACAAAGGAGGTGCTGGCGAAATTTTTTCAAAAGTTAAGGCGTTAGAAAAATTTCAGGATTTTTGAAAATTTAGTTAGTCGAAATAAATTAATATTTTAGTCGATATTAATTGGTTCAGTTGAAACCAGAGATAAGAGGTAAACAGATAAATTTTTACCCAGAAGATAGGGTCGTCCCCTAGCTTAGCAATTTCGATGACGAAATTTTATTAAGGGGGGAAGATTGTAGTAACCCGCATTTTAGCTGTTGAACAATTTATTTATTTAATTATTAAATATCGATTTATCGATATCGAGAACGTGAATTAAATAATATTGAATATTTAATTAATAATTTTAATATAATAAAATATATTATAATGTCGAAATAATCAAAAATATTGGAAATACAAATATTCTGTGAATGGGGTCATCCCAAAGATATAATTCAACTTAGAGTTGAATTATATTGACGGATATATTCAATCGACGACAGTTTGAACGTATAATTATAATATAATTAAAATAGAGCTTGAAACGACGCGGCAGTTCGCTATTTGGCGATTCAGACTTCAACTGAATGTACAGGATTCATTTTAAGCCGGATTTCTATGAAACAAGAAACGTGTGGAGCTGGTGGAGTATATTTTTCTAATGGAAGAGAAAAATCTGGATTTCGTTGTGTAGATTTTGATTTACGTCCAAATCAAATTTCAGAAAAGTCGCTATGGAATTCATTTATAATTCGTAACGCTTTATATACGTTATAAAAGGATTTTTCAATGTAAATTGAATATGGATTCAACCTGGATTTGGGATATCGAGTATACGTATATCCTGGAGCGGTATGGTATCCCACTGTGAATATATAAGAGAATATTTATTTTTAAATATTAAAATTAATTATATTTAAATATATTTATATATTTAAATGGGTCATCCAGAGCTTTAAAAATACACTGTGTGAGCATACAGAGTCGGAATTCGACGAAACCAGTTTCGTTGGGACCGTGATGTCGAACTCTAGCTACATGTCCAGTCTCGTGATTTTTAGATATCGTGTGTGATCACACGGATTTTTCGAAGTCAGAAATGAATATAAAAGATTAAATAAAATATTAATATAAAAATATCTAGATATTTTTATTGGCTATAAATACACCACACTTACTCCCTAAACCTAATTTTCATTTCACAGATAACCAAATGTGAGCCGCCACAATTTTCATTCTCCAGTAGATTTTCACAAGCTCAAACAAATCAAAACAAAACTATACGAAATTCAGTAAATCATAAAACCCTTTCATTTGGACTCCTGCTATCATTCTCTTCAAGCCGATGTGTATAACGTTGGATCCGATGGATTTTTTGGGCTCGCTGGAAATAACCGAGGTTCTAGGGTTCAATAAATTGGGTTATAAGGAGCATCGATCTTGGTTTGAGAATCGAATGTGTGTTTGTGAGGTGAGATGGAGTTCGTCGGCCAGAGTTTTGTGGTGTTCGGTGATCAGGGGTGTCGATGACGTCAGGGTAGTTCACGAAGGGAGGACAGGCGCGAGTGGGGAGAAAAGGGGTTGAGCAGGTTCGGATTTCGATGGAGAATTGGATGAGGGAGGTGGAGCTGGAAATAGATGGCAGGAGAGATGGTGGTTATGGGTCAAAGGAGGAGTCAACGGGGGGATTTTCTTTCTGGATCTGACGATGGTTTTTGGGAAGAATGGATATAAAGTGGAGCGGGTTAGGATTTTAAAAGGGGGTTTTGGGCCTTATTCAAATGTAAGCCCAATTAGGAAATGATATTTAGTTTTAATTTATTTATAAATGTATAAACTTCTAATCGGAATAACTTGATCATGCGTGGACGAAAATCAGCGAAACAAGATCCGACAGGATCGTATGGACGGGAGCAACACAATGAGACTGACTGGGAGTGAATCCGAGCTCGCTACAATTTATGGTGAAATAAATTGTCAGTCTCAAACATCGAATGCAAACCGTTATTTAACGATTAACGCGCAACTGTGAGTAAATCTCACTAACTCTGAACAGTTTATATTTTCATGTTGTATTTTTAGAACTGTTAAATATTGACTGTTTGATTGTGTGTTGACTGTTTGATTGAACTGCTAGTCAGTTAGTTGGATTTCCGTATTGATTCTGTTAATCAGAATATATCATATGAAACTGAAAGTGATGATTGATTTTATTGTGTAACATCTGTGGATGCAGGGAAACAGGTTGGAGGAATCCGACTGGATTCCTCAAAAGTTATTTTACTGTTTTTCATATATTTTAATATATGATGTGATTTATAACCTGTTGTTGATTGTGTGTGTATGGACGATGTTGGATATCATAACTTGACATGTTGAACGCCGTGACATACCGGAATATTGAAAAGAGAATATTTATAAAATCAAGAGGATTTTATAAAAGAGAATATTTATAAATAGAATATTTATAAATAGAAATATTTATAAATGTAATATTTATAAATAGCAAATACGTTTAAGTGGAATTATAAATGAAAGGGAAATCTTTATAAATGGAATATGTATAAAATGGATTATTTATTTGTTAAATAAATAAGATAAGATAATGGATTATTTATTTTTTTAAATAAAATAGGGGATATTAAATAAGATATTTATTTGATTAAAATAAATAGGAGATATTCAAAAAGAAAATAACTGCAAATCATTTTCTTTTTGAATGGAAAGGCTTGTGTAGCGGTTTGGGGATTTTCCCGATGCTCCCGTTACAAAGGAGGTTATGGCGAATTTTTCCGGAAATTTAAGGAGTTAGAATATTTAGAAAATAAATATAGAAAAAGGAAATTTGTTTATAACGGAATAGGACGTTATAAAGCAGAAAATGTTATAAAGCAGAAAACGTTATAAAGAGGAAAAACGTTATTAAAAAGGAATCATTTGTAAAGTGTAGAACCGTTATTTAAAAGTAAATCTTTTCAAATGAATGAACATTATAAAAAGGAAATCTTTATAAAGCAAAAGGAGTATTCGAATTCAGTTATTCGAATATAGTTAAAAAGAGTATTCGAATTCAGTTATTCGAATAGAGTAAAAAGAGTATTCGAATTCAGTTATTCGAATAGAGTTAAAAGGAGTTATTCGAATATGTTATTCGAATAGAGTTAAAAGGAGTTATTCGAATTTAGTTATTTGAATAGAGGTTAGTAAATAAGAGTAAATCAGTTAGGGTTAACCAGTTAGAGTTAATCAGTTAGGGTTAGCCAGTTAGAGTTAGCCAGTTAGAGTTAATCAGTTAGAGTTAGCCAGTTAGAGTTAATCAGTTAGAGTTAGCCAGTTAGAGTTAATCAGTTAGAGTTAGCCAGTTAGAGTTAAATCAGTTAGAGTAAACCAGTTAGAGTAAACCAATTGAGTTAAGTAGGTCGAGTTAACCAGTTGAGTTAAGTAAGTCGAGTTAACCAGTTGAGTTAAGTAAGTCGAGTTAACCAGTTGAGTTAAGTAAGTCAAGTTAATCAGTTAGAGTTAATACAAATGAGTTAATTCAAAGGAGTTATTCGAATATTAGTTATTCGAAAAGAGTTAGAGGAGTTAGTCGAATATAGTTTATTCGAATAATGTTAAAGAGTTATCGATTAGTTAATCAAAAGAAGATTTTCGAATATAGCGTATTCAAAAGAAAGAGATCGAATATAGTTTATTCGAAAGAGAGAGATTTCGAATATAAGTTATTCGAAGAGAGATAATCGAATATAGGTTATTCGAAGAAGAGTTAATCAAATAGAGATTACTCGAAAGAGAAATATATGTCGAATTCAATTATATCGAATTCGGGAAAGTAATATTTACTTTTCGATTTTTAAATCAAGAATATACACTAATAAATTAGGGTTATGTTTAATTACTCGAATTAAAGAATAAAGGTTAAAATTGAAGTTAGATATTGCAAAAGTAGGGATTATAACGTTATCGTTAAAATCAATGTTTTCAATAAAGAAGTGGATTCGCAATTTGAATCCGAGAGTTACGTAAAGAAGTTGTTAAAAGTTTAAAAGATAAACTGTTACTATTTTAAAGTTATAACATTGTTCAGTTAAGGTCTGAGAGGTAATTATACCCCAACTTGATTGACTTCCTTCTTAACTAAGAAATGGTAAGGTTTGATAGTGAATGATGATTAAGTGAATTTAGTAAATGATTTGAGTTGGCATAGCGATATTTTATTTAAACATCTGTTTAAATACAATGAAGGAACTTTGGAAATGTTTTTTCCAAATAAGAAATCAGAAATGTTTTCTAATATAGGAAACAGGAAATGGAAATGTTTTCCATTGTTAATAAAGATATATTTTCTAAAATTAGAAAATAAGAAATGTTGAATATAGGGAAACAGGAGATAAGTAAAATAATGAACTAAAGAGATAAATGTTGAATGATGATTGATTGATATAATTTCTATCTGGAAATAATATCGTTGTTTGCACACGAGTTTTTCTTTGATAGTTAAATCACAGACTATCAATGTTTTGACCATTTTACGTTGTTAATATGGAGAGACCGGTTGGATTATTATCCGAAGAACCACTCCGTATTGGCATAAGCGTTGCGAATCAAGTAT
Organism: Allium sativum; assembly: GCA_030737875.1. Lineage (NCBI taxonomy): Eukaryota > Viridiplantae > Streptophyta > Magnoliopsida > Asparagales > Amaryllidaceae > Allium > Allium sativum. The sequence continues at coordinate 883,952,943 of CM060915.1, read as the reverse complement.
GCTGAATATATTGAAGACGGAGTAAAGTGCAAGGGCTATTGTATAAGTCTTAGATAACAGTGCCTAAGATGGATGTACTGAATAGTGCCTTCGGTTTGTCCAGTCCTAGGACAACTTGTATGGACGAATGTCTGACAGAGTATGCCTAACGAATCATATATGTTGATCTCTTCAACGTATTACGTTTGGTGGCGGAGGAATTCGTTTCTCTTAGCTTCATACCCGTGATACTGTTAGGGAAATCGATAATGATTCGGCGGGTATGACGATGTGGCATTCTGAGTGAACGAAGATATGACATAAAAGATAAGCGTAGCTTCTAGCCTCACATCCGGTAAATGACAGAAATCGGGCAGGCAGCATGGCTAAGTCGGTCGCACCGAAGTAGGGTGTATAATCACCTATCTAGAGAATATTCATTTGCTTCTTTAATCTATCAATGCTGTCCCATATATATATACGGGAACGGTTGCTGATCCCAACCGTTGGTGATGTACATTCGATACACTCAAGCGAAATGAGTGGTCGGTCATGTGTGGTTGAGTTGCAAGATGTTCTTGTTGAACTCCAGTGTATCGTTCCTGGAGTACACTGATCGGAAGGTGGTTCCATACCTTGTCATAGTTGGAAATCCATTACCCAATACGTGCTTGCGGTTTTGATTGTATACTATATATGTAGAACGTGAGATGCAAGCGTTTCTACTAGGCTGATATTTATTTGTATTTAGACATTATTATAATATCAGAATGATATTGCTTTGCAAAGATGTTTGGATTCTCATAAGGTAAAAACCCGTTCCGTATTCACGGCGTGGTCTTATGAGATATCATATACCTGTTTTAAATGATTTGAGTTTACTCACACCAGTCCATGACTGACCCGGAGTTTATTTTGTTTTCCCTAAACTCTTGGGTGCCTAAATTTGTACGGGCAGTCAAGTAGTTAGGATTTACAGGTATACTTGAAGAGCTTGGAGCAGGAGGCTTCAGCAGTCGATAGCTATTATTTATTCCGCTGTGATGTTATGTGTTGTACTCTGAAATGGTATGTATATACAGTTATAACTTTGTATTTCAAAAGTTATGTTATATTTTATTCGTTCCGCTATGAGATTCGTGTTACTCTGATGATGTTGTATGTTCTTCTTCTTCTTCTTCTATTCTAAGTTTCTATCTTATCTATTCTCACCCTCTGTCTTCTTTCTATTAGTTTCTTGAATTTCCAGTGTAATTTGGGGTTGGACTTGTGTTATTTAGTCAGCTCAAATTCCCCCGGATTTTCGGGTCACTACATAGGATGTTAAATTTTCCTTATTTTTAATCCAAATCCATTTACAAACACTTATCAAATTCTCCAGAGTTTTAATTCAATTTCTAGTTTAAAATTTCAGATTTAACTCATCTGATTTCACGTATTTCACTTATATGAATTCTGATTGGTTACTTACATAACCATTTAATTTATAATCTTTCTCGATTATAATAACAACCAGTATGTCCATGATATTAAAATATACCTTGGGTAAACTTATTTTAATTTACCCTCTTTTCAAAACATATCGTGTCGACCAATCGTATTCGAGTGTTTATAAACTCCTACCGATACAGTGGATCAAACTGATCGACCAGAACTCATAAACTACTCAACCAATAAATCTCCACAATATAAAATTATTTTTATATCAATAACAAATACTTCCACTCGTATATATACACTCAACTCAATCTAGGGTATTACTAACCCTATCTCTACCGAGTCACGCCACAGAGCCAAGTTAATCAATTAACCTTCCGCTCTGATACCAACTGTAACGACCCGGATTTTCAACGACTTTGGTTATCGACATAAGCTCGATGTCGATAACCAAAACATCAAAAAATCCTGGTAATTAGTGAAAGAAATTAGAGGGTGAGGAAAGATAAGATAGAAAATTAGAATAGAAGAAGAAGGAGAACACAACATCAGAGTAACACGAATCTCACAACGGAACGAATAAATATATTTCATAACATAACTTTGAAATACAAATCTGTACTTGAATATACATATCATTATCAAAGTACAGCACTTACAACACAGTGGAAATAACAATAGCTATATGATCTTGAAGCCTCCTTCTCCAGCTCTTCAACTATACCTGTAAATCCCGACTACTTGACTGCCCATACAAATTTAGGCACCCAAGAGTTTAGGGAAAACAACAAAATAAACTCCGGGTCAGTCATGGGACTGGTATGAGTAAAACAGTTTAAAACAGTTATACAGGTATATGATATCTCATAAGACCACGCCGTATAACGGAACGGGTTTTTCCCTTATGAAAATCCAAATATCTTTATATCAAAAACCTTTTGATATTATAATAATGTCTATCAACACAATATAATAATCATCTAGTAGAAACGCTTTCATCTCACGTTCTACATATATAGTATACAATCAAAACCGCAAGCACGTATTGGAGAATGGGTTTCCAACTATGACAAGGTATGGAACAACCTTTCGCTAGTGTACCTCTAGAGAGGAATACACTGGGTTCAACAAGAACATCTTGCAACCCGGCCACACATGACCGACCACTCATTTCGCTTGAGCGTATCGAATGTATATCACCAACGGTTGGGATCAGCAACCGTTTCCCGAATGGGACAGCATCAACAATAGATTTTTAGAAGTAAATGAAACTCTAGATCAGGTGTTTATACACCCTAGTTCGGTGCGACCGACTTAGCTATGCTGCCTGCCCGATTTCTACCATTTACCGGATGATGAGGCTAGAAGCTACGCTTTTCATCACATCAGATTCACTTTGAATGCCACATCATCAAATCCATCCAATCACCGATTTGACGTCCTCAACAATACATTATGTGTTAGCTAAAAGAAGTTTCCTTCCTCGCTTCCACTCTTGGTATGGTTGGAGAAATCAATATACGTGATCGTCTGGAAATACTCTGTCAGACATCCGTCCATAAAGTCATCCAGGAACAGGATGAACCGAAGGCACTATTCTGTAAACAGGATAGTCCTTGCATAACTCCGTCTTCAATTATCTTTGGCATATATGATACGCAACGCTTATGCCAATACAGAGTGGTTCTTTGGATAATAATCCAACCGGTCTCTCCATATTAACAACGTTAAAATGGTCAAAACTTCGATAGTCTGTGATTTAACTATCGAATAAAAACAAGTGTGCAAACAACGATATTATTCCCAAATGGAAATTATATCTATCAAACATCATTTAACATTCATCTCCTTAGTTCATTAATCTACTTATCTCCTGTTTCCCTATATTCAGTATTTCTTATTTTCTAAATTTGGAAAATATACGTTATTAACAATGGAAAACATTTCCATTTCTTGTTTTCTTTATTAGAAAACATTTCTGGTTTCTTATTTGGAAAACATTTCCAAAGCTTCTTCATTGGACTTAGACAGATGTTTAAACAAACCATCGCGATGCCAACTCAAACCATTTCCTTTACTGCCGAACCTTAACTATTCCCTAGTTAAAACGAAGCCAATCAAGTTGGGGTAGAACTACCTCTCAGACCTTAACTAAACAACATTTCTAACTTTGAAATAGGCAAAGTTCACTTTATAACTCCTTTTACTAACTTCCTTACTTAACCCTCCTTCGAATAGCTATATTCGATTGACTCCTTTTACTTAACTCTATTCGATTTAACTCTAACTCTATTCACTTAACTCCTATCGAATAAGCTATATTCGATAGCTCTTTTAATTCTATTTGAATACTATATATTTGATTAACTCCTTCATTCTATTCGAATAAACTATATTCGATTTACTCCTTTTACTTTCTATTCGAATAAACTATATTCGATTAACTCCTTTGCTTTCTATTCGAATAACTATATTCGATTAACTCCTTTTACGTTATTCTCTAATCGATTAACTAACATCGATTAACTAACATTGATTAACTAACATCGATTAACTAACATCGATTAACTAACATCGATTAACTCCTTTGTTGCTTTATTCTCTAATCGATTTAAACTAACATCGATTAGCTAACATCGATTAACTAACATCGATTAACTAACATCGATTAACTCCTTTTTTGCTTTATTCTCTAATCGATTTAAACTAACATCGATTAGCTAACATTGATTAACTAACATCGATTAACTCCTTTTAACTTTATTCTCTAATCGATTTAAACTAAAATCGATTAGCTAACATCGATTAACTAACATCGATTAACTCCTTTTTGCTTTATTCTCTAATCGATTTAAACTAACATCGATTAGCTAACATCGATTAACTAACATCGATTAACTAACATCGATTAACTCCTTTATTCTATTCGAATAAACTATTCATTTACAAAGATTTACTTTTAGTAACAGTTCTTCACTTTACAAATGATTTCCCCTTTTATAAAACTCTATTCATTTTAAAAACATTTTTCCCTTTTTATTTACTTTCGAAATATTTCCTTTTATACAATCTGTTGATTTTATAAACTCCCTTTATTTCAATATACATTGAAATAATTCTTTTTACATCCCAGGGTCTTTATGATATTTACAATATCGAATAACAATGATCAACATCATTCCAACACACATAATCCATGACAGATTATATAACACATCATATATCACAATATATGGAAACCAGTAAAATAAATGTTGAGGAATCCAGTTGGATTCCTCCAACCTGTTCTCCCTGCATCATAGATGTTAAATAACATCACTTTCAATTCCATATGATATATTCTGTTTAAACAGAATCAATATAGAAATTCAACTAACTGACTAGCAGTTCAATCAAACAGTCAACACAATGTCAATCAGCCAATATCTAACAGTTCTAAAAATACAACATGAAATTATAAACTGTTTAGAGTTGGTGAGATTTACTCACATTTGCGCGTTAGCCGTTAAATAACGGTTTGCGTTATTTGATTCAGTCGGACAATTTATTTCGCCATAAATTGTAACGAGCTCAGATTCGCTCCTAGTCAGTTCCATTTCGTAATCTGCGGTCCTATGATTCCAACGGTACCAAATTCGCGCAATTCGTTAAATCGGCCCACTTCCGTTTGAGGACACCCAAACCGCCACGTGTACATCTTTTCTTTCTCACTGCTCCACTCAGAACGTATTATTATCGTCATACCATGGGCTTTACATTATTTCCATCCACCCAACACCCCTATAACGGATCCATGAAACTGCATCAACCAATCATTTCTTCACGTTGTACAGACTCCTTGAAGTTCAACTCATCGCACCCTTTTTATGCATGAACAAGACCGAAAGCTCCTGCTCCTTCACATTTTCCAGTCCAGAACTGTGGCGCCACCTCTCCCAAAACACACGCCGCCCCACAACTGCCAAGACCCCCCATATGCTTCAGTTCACCATGCTGCATGCATCTTGTTTCACCATCCCAAATGCCACGCCTGCTCCTTATACACAGCTCCATCCATTTAAAACCCAATACCGATATGCCTTAACGTAAACAGCTCCTCACGTGTACAACAGTCGCCATATCCACCTTCTTTCCTATTTCACCCTTTCCTAGTGCCCTTTTCTAGCTGATAACGCAGCTCTTGTATTTCCGCACACCTCCAGAAGAAAAGCGACTCCTGTACTTCGTCGAGACACTACTGTGTATATATTTTTTTTAAATGAAAGAGGAAATAAAAATGAAAAAGGGATGAACGCTGGTTCCTTTGAAGTTTGAAGGCTTCGGCTCTTCACAGAAAAAGAAAGAAAAAGAAGTGAAGATTTGGATTGATATTTATATACTTTTATTTGCAGGAGTTGTGGAGCCACGACTTCGTTTTTGAGTCCACAGAAGAATGACGGTTGCTAAGAAGAAACGTGGCTTTTGTTTTATCATAGAAAAGGGGTTGTTGATGATGCTTACACGTATGCACGTTCTAGCCCTTTTATTTTAGTTTGATTTGAAAAGTTTAGGGTACCCTATTACAGAAAACTCCGCTCGCGTATGAACTACAACGGACAGAAAACAAATTACTGTTGTGTCCAACGAGGTGTCACAATCCCGAAAATATAATAATACCGGTAGGTTAGCTCATTCTGTGGAACCCCAAAATATTGATTACAGGGTGCACAATACTTCAAATAAAAAGTTTCTTATTTAATTAATTAAAAATTACAGTAAAATTCTAAAAATTAAATTATCACTATATCCCAAAAGAACCTCGTCTAAATTTGAAACCGGTATCTAGTTATATCGAATAAACCGTTACGGTCGATAAACGATTCTATAGCGACTATTTTAAAATTTGATTTGTACATATCTCAAAATCTACATGATGAAATCCTGATTTTGCTCTTCCATTAGAAAGATATACTCCACCAGCTCCACACGTTTCTTATTTCACAGAAATCCGATTTAAAACGAACCCTGTATATTCAGTTGAAGTTCAAATTGCCAAATAGCGAACTGCAGCGCCATTTCAAGCTCTATTTTAATTATATTATAATTATACGTTCAAACTGTCGTTCAAATATTATATTCGTTATTCTAATTCAATTCTAAACTGAATTAAATATCACAGATGATCCAGTTCACACCATATCGCCATTTTAGCCAATTCTGATTATTTCAAAATTAAATATATTATTTAATTTATTATTTTAATTAAATATTCACCCTTATTTAATTCAACGACTATTTAATTCACTATATCACTATTTATATAATTAAATCAATTAATTATAATACCTCTGCCAATGTGGGTCATTACAAGATGATGAAGCGATTTTCGCGGATCTAGATGGTCCAGTTTTTGAAGAAGCAAATGAAATGCGGAAAACTCTATCTATATTTATTTGACTACGAAAAGACCTTATTATATACAATTAAACGCATACATTAAAAGAGAATGGAAACCAATAGGAAGTTTGGAGATCTTCGCTCATGAGGATGCATTTGACCTTATAAAATTCATGAATGAAATAGACTGTAAAAAATCCTTAATGGAGAACCTTGGTTCATGGATAACAAACTAATTTTTATCAAGAAATGGGAACCAAATCAAAGTCTTGAAAGGGGTATGTTAAAATTCCACGCGATCTAGGTAAAAATGACTAACTTAGATCTACTTTAGTGGAATGTTATAGGATTTAATTAACTAGCCATTTAAAATATGCAATATTTCTTGTAGATATGGACGATTTTCCGATGAATAAACATTTAAAATATGCAATATTTCTTGTAGATATGTGTTGACCCACTATGTGGGGCCACACAAAGTCCAGATGACTATTTACAAGTAACAAAGTCAGATAGAATCGATCCCGAGTCGAAAGGGAGAACTTTTTCATCAACACATGATGAGTAAGATCAGGTCGGGCCGGAGAAACTATGACCTAATCCCCATATACACAAGCAGCAAAACTCCAAAAAACAATCGGCGGATCGGTTCGGTATATCGCTACCCGCTCTGCATGACTCAAAAAGGAAGCAAAGTGTGAACATCTAGTCGGGTCGGAGTACCCCTATATACGACCGGATCCACATCCCTGTGCAAAAAAATCTCACCATGTTCCAGTTTTTTTGCCTATAAAAGCGGACCGGTAACCGCTACCTACACACAACCCAGATATGTTGTCTCTACTATCCCACGTTCTTATCCAAGGTTTCATGGATAGGACCCATGTGGCACCTGACCCGCCTGCGTTAGAGGGCTGTAAATACACCAGAACTCAACATTTGAAGGGATCTTTTGGCATTCTAAGTTCTTAAACTTCACCATTAATAGTATTCTCTGTTTTATTCAGATTGTACTTTATATTTGTGAGTATAATTTAGCAGAATTTTGAGAGATTATTAATTGTACTCGTGAGATTGAGTGTCTCTCTGCATTGTACTTGTAATCAATACATCAATCAAAGAGTTATAAAGTGGACGTATGCTTGTTAATGCCGAACCACTAAAAATCTTGTGTGTTGATTACTTTTTATCTGTTTTTAAATTATAATTATCCACAATTTCTAGTCAGTTGGTTGTTAGAACCACTTTTTGGTCTAACATTCTGGTGGTTTCGTCGAGAAACTTGAATTCTCAGCTTTCTGGATTTTCATTCTACAGGTTGGATCTTCAAGTCCGAAGAGATAGTCTGCATTTCTGCCATTTTTGAAGTTTGCGTTGACTTCAAAGGACTCATATTCCATGACTCCAAGAAAAGGAAAGGAACCACAAACTTCCCGGGTGAATAATGCAAACGAATATCAATAGAATATCGCACAGGCACTCATAGCTATCAGGTCGCATGGGGGTGGGTCAGATCCGACCCGGTCCGGGGGAGAAGGAATGACCCAACCCGGGGAAAATAGCATGACTCAATCCGAAGGCTTGAATGTGGCTAGTGATGTTTCTCCGACCCGCGCTGGTGACGCTTCCTCAATCCGACCCGGTGGCGCCACAACGATGCGATCGAATGCTGAATTATAGACCCGATCCGATAGGGCTGATCCAGATGCAATTGACACTGGTGTTTCTACTCGAGCTGATACAAATGCTCGACCTTCAACAACAATGACTAGTAATAAACCCACTACATCTGCTCCTATATCGCAAATGGATTTTGCATGCTTGATTGCTAGGATGGAAAAAACTAACGAAGCTTTAGAGGCCCAAAGACGCGATAGTGCCACAATCCATGAAAACATGAATGCAATGAATAGGCAAATGGATGAGCTTCGTAGGTTGAGAATGCCTTCTCCATCTCATCATCTAGCCGCAAACTACTCATCTTCATCAGAGGAGAATGCAAGACCTCCAAGAAGGCCATACGAAAGACCCGAAAACCTTGAGCAATCAACATTTGGTTTGTTGGGATCTCGTGAAGATGCAGCCCTTTACTTGGGTCCTAATAATCCTAGTCTGGTAGAAGCGATGTCATTGCTAATTCATGGACCTCATCTTCTACCCAGAGATCCAAACATTGTCTATTCTACCCAAGGCCAACTCCTTCAACCAACTTGTCCCGTGAACGACCGGGAGCGCAGGGCGCAAGGAAACTATGCTTCCGTAAGAAATAGGAGGAAGTCGCCTAGTGCAGGGGCTAGAAGGGCAAGAAGTGTTGAAACTGAACCTGCACTTACCAATTTAGAAGTAGAGGCTATGGAATGACAAATTATGGATGATAGCAGAGGTTACTCTAATGAAGACTAGGGCATCGATGGCAGCCATACACCTTTCACTGACGACATGCTAGATGTCCAGTATCTGAGCGATTCAAATAACCTATCATCGACTGATATGGAGGAAGAACTGATCCAAGGCAACATCCAATGAGATACTCCTTGTACATGATTGTTGCAGCGACTCATGACACCATGAAGTGCAAGGCCTTCCCAATATACCTCGAAGATATCGCACTGATGTGGTTTACCGGGATCCTGCCTCGACCAATCTACTGCTTCAGAGAGATAAGCGAGAGCTTCATGAAGTCGAATCCATGCCCGAAAATCCAAGAACAAAAACAAGCTTTCTGTAATCAAGAAAGCTCCTAGGGAAACTCTGAAATCATACATGGACCGGTTCAATCTGGCAGTTACAGAAGTGAGTAACCCACATGAGCAAACCATCTTTATGGCACTAATAAATGAAGTCGATAAAGACACTGAATTTGGGAGGTAACTGGCCCAAAAAACCGCCTTTAAGTAGAGAGTTTTTTTATGAAAAGGCTAACATTCATCTACGACTAGAAGAGATATATGCCATCCGAAAAAGAAAATTCGATGACATCCCGAGGGAAGATATCCAAAGAAATGTTGCCATTAAGCAATCTGGTGATAGTGCTGGGAAAGTTGAAGTGAACGTCGGCAACAAGAGCAGAGGGAATAACTGTCAAGGTAGGAACGACAACAAGGGAAGCAGGAATCGGAGAAACAATCCTAAAAAAAGACCTCAGTTTCAATATTTTGAGAATTATACGCCGCTAAATGACACCTTGAAAAATATTTATTGGATACCTACAATGTTATCGAACATAAGAAGCCTCCACCCAGAGAATCGACTGAAAAGGAGAGTGAAACCGAAAATTTCTGTTTGTTTCATGAGACTTATGGCCACTCCACGAATGAGTGTCGCCACTTGAGAGATGTTGTGAAAATTTTGCTTCGAGCAGGGAAGTTAGACGAGTATAAGGTTTCCCCTAAAGATAGGGTCAAGGAGGATTGGCACCGAGTCAGAACAAACCTGCCCCTAGACCTACTGCACAATAGAAAGGGAAGAGCATAGTCATTAATAATATGATCAGTGGACCACATCAGGTCGGATTTAGCAACAAAGCCATGGAGCAGTACGTCAATGCTACTAAACATCCAGAAGTGGGGGAGTGTAGTTCCCTTGAGGATACTGCTCCCATAAAGTAGCAGAAGACAGTGGAAGATGACATTATCTTCAAAGAAAGAGAAAGTGTGGGAGTAGAGACTCCAAGTGTTGACCCATTGGTAATTACAATTACCATTGGTCCTGTCCTAGTACGGAAAGTCCTTATTGATTGCAGGAGTTCTGTCAATATTTTGTTCAAAAAAGCATTTAACAAGATCATATTGGAGCCTAAAGATTTGAATCCACGCACATGATGTATTTGTGGCTTCAACGGCTCAACAAAAACTTCAATGGGAGTAGTGGAATTATCTGTGGAGCTTGGAGAAGGAGATCGTAGGAGAATATGAATCATTCCATTTGTTATTATGGATATTGTGACGGCCCACCACAAACCAGCCGACATTTCCCCAAAATGCGATGTGCCAATGCCTAACTAGCATGGGACAGTCATCAAAAGAAAGGGATTTGAAACTATGAATCATCAAGAACCCATAGTATATCTTACAGCATAGGGAATAAAATATAATAATAATGTAATTTGATATAAAACAGGCGAGACAGTGCATAAGCTGAAAACTAAACCATATCCATTAGAGTAGCGGAATTGAAAATACTGCTTATGATCCAAACCATTATTACTACTTCAAAATAATATTACTAAAGCAGAATAGAAAAGGTACACTACTACTGCCTAATGTGACGGCCCGCCTCGCACCAGACGACATTTCCAATGAAAGTGCGCTGTGTCGATGTCCAACTAGCATGGGACGGTCATCAAAGAAAGGAAAGGTAAGGAATTTGAACTAGCAAGAAACCTGTAGAATGTCTCATAACACATGGGATATAATATAATAATAACATACTCGACACAAAACAGGTGAGACAGTGCATAAGCTGAAAACTAAACATCATAGCAGCGAAAAATCCAAATACAGCTTATGTTTCACATCATTATTATTATAACTTTTGAACACTGTCTCTAAAGCAAAGTAAAGGAAAGGTTCACTACTAATGCCCGAAGTAGTGACCGGCAGCGACATAAGGAGAATATCTATATATATCATACGTGGGAGCCTCCTGCTTGTCTCTGGTACAGCTACTCGTCCATACCACCTAACCTATCTCTAGTCTTCCCGTTTAAGAGCACCCAGAGTAATAAGAAAAGACATAAAACTCTGAATAAGACAAAAGTCTGGTATGAGCGATAAACAACAAAACAGTACAATAACAGGTATACTAAACCATACCTGAACCTGGGCCTGCAACCAAAGAGTTAGCACAACATACCACTCAATACTCTAGGGTGCCACTAAACATAAGGTGTAAAGAATACGGGGCTAGGGGTGTGCATGACATAGTGATGGCAAACAATCAATCATAGCAACCATCCTCACTTCTCTCACTCAGTGCATAAAGCGTACGATATCCACCACTTTGATCACTACATCCATCGAGGTAGTGACGGAGTCCGACTTGCATAACTATTGCTGCCACCAAGCTTGCCCCATGGAGTCACGGCTAAATCCTTACAATTGACCCCACCTCATTAGTCCATAGCCAATAGTCTTACCTAGACCACTGCGGCCCTAAATCCGTCCACATACCCCGCACTCCTTAGTGAACCAAAGTTATAGACATTGATAACCCCTTAGCACACGTCCTGCAGCAAAGCCCAACTCATTAAGTTAACCCGTTGGTTCCCAACTGGATTCTGAGTACAAACTTCCTACTTGGGCTACATTTGCATCTCGGGTTTTGGTCATCATCTCCGGATCAGTCTTTAGTCAGTTCATGACCATCATCTAGGCTAGGTTTCCCATCAGTTCGTAGCACCCTCTCCAGATCGGTTTAGTTCATGATGTCCTTCCTCCAGTAGTTCGGGCCGGGGTCTACACCTCCTGGGGGTTCGGTTCGTGGATAACTCCTCTGGTTCGATCCTCCTTCCCAAGCTCTCCGGATCGGGTCATGGTGCCAACTCCACTGGGTTCGGATCGGATGAAGCAACGATTCGTGACTTTCTTTCTCAGACGGTTCGTGGTACTTAAGCTAAAGCGGATCAGATCGTATGGCTCCCCAGGTGAGCGGGTCGGTGCGGTGCCACCATCCACGAGCGGGTCGGTTCGGGGGATCCGATCCGATCTCTGCACATTTCCTACACTTTGTCCAACGACCTGTTTACGCCATTCGACGGCGTTTTCGACCAATCTAACTTCTCTAAACAATCACAAATCATTCCAAATAGTCATAGCGACATAGAGGACTAACCATAAACACCAAAACAATAATTTGATATGTTAAAACGAATCAAATATCGCCAAAATCCCATATTTTCCCTTAAGCATGATTAAGCAAAACTAATGATATGATTAGCAAAACTTAACCAAATCAACCAAATTTTCTAATAGAGGCCTAAAACAATATTTTGAAATTTATAAATATTTTTTTCCAGATTTTTAACATGCATAATTGTGTTAATTAACACTAATCACCCTAATTAACTGTAATTAGTTTAAAAACAATGCTAATCACTCACCTTAGCCAAAATAAAATACAAAATCTGAAACGATTCTCTGTTTGGCACTGTTCCAAAGGCTATACAGCAGTTCTACCTCGATTTTTGTGCTAATCCGCTTTGATTTGATGTAGATTTGGCTCAATTAGTTAATAGCTAGGCCATTACTAGGGTTTCAAGAATGAAAGTGGCGGCTGAAAATGTCTCTAAAGAAATTTTTTCTAACCCTAATCAGCCCCTATATACCCCTAATCCTGAAATCCCCCAATGGGCCTAGCTATTAACTAACCAATTAAGCCCCGTTAAGTTATTTTTCACCTTCTAAACCTTGTTTCTGTCATATCTCCCAAACGTTAAGTCCGTTTTTCACATATGACCACTCTACGGAAAGGTAAACCATCATCCGGATCTAATGGAAGTGGTTTCAGGTAAAAACTCCTTTGCAATCAAAATTTATGGCCAAACAAGATCAGCAAGGGGCAAAACGGTCATTTAAAAATCGGCAAAAATCATGAACATGGGAAATGACCCCAATAGTCGTATCCCAAAGTTACATGACCATACTACTTCATATGTGAAAGAATTAATACTCTACGTTCCTTCGATGCGTAGAATGCAGGTCTTTACATTCTCCCCCCTTACGAAATTTCGTCCCCGAAATTCCTTAGCTCAAAACATACAAAGGATCCTGCATGCCTACCAATCATTAACAAAACAATAAAGCATACAAAACAGCACAACAAGCCTTTCCTAGCATGCGGTTTATTAGCAACGGAGTACTATACCAATATAAAAACCTTGCTAGGCAAAGAGTTCTGAATACTTCCTCCTTATGTTCCCTTCTGTTTCCCAAGTACAGTCTTCCTCATCGTCACCCCACTGAACTTTGACTAGCCTCAGCGGCTTCCTTCGAAGTTGCTTCGTATCGTTCCCAACAATATGCATGGGCCTGTGGTTCCCAACCGCCTCGGGTTCAACCTCGATATCATCAAACTGATTCGGTGAAATAGTCACACTAGGGTCGTGCACAAACTTGCTTAACTAGGAAACTTGAAATACATTATGAACTTCCTCCATCTTGTCTGGTAATTCAACTTTATATGCCAAATTCCTATTTTGCTCGAGAACCGGGAATGGTCCAACAAATCTTGTGTTAACTTGCCTCTCCTACCAAATCGTATCACGCTCTTTAACGGAGAATTCTTGACAAACACCAAGTCGCCAATGGAGAACTTTAAATCTCTTCTACTCTTATTAGCATAACTCTTCTGCCTGTCTTCGGCAGCCTTCATTCGCTGTTGAATAATCTTGATCTTGTCTGAAGTTTCTCTTATCACATCTGGTCCAAGCACAAACTTCTCACCAGTTTCTTACCAACATGACGGTGAGTTGCATGGTCTTTCATACAAATCTTCAAATGGAGACATACCAATACTGGATTGATAACTATTATTATATGCAAACTCTACTAGATGCAAATGGTCATCCCATGATCCATGAAAGTCCAATATGCATGCTCTTAAGAGATCTTCTAACACTCGATTCACCCTCCCTGTCTGACGTTGGTTTGGGAATGATACACGGTACTGAGATGTAATTCTGATCCTAACGCCTCTTATAAGCTCTTCCAAAACCCACTAGATAACAACGGATCTTGGTCACTCACAATATTTTTTGGTACTCTATGAAATTTCGCTACCTATTTCATATATAGCTCAGCTAGCTTAGCTGCCGTTCTATTTGACTTGATGGGTATAAATCATTCACTCTTGGTCAATCGGTCCACAGCCACCCAAATGCTATCATGGCCAGATCTAGTTCTTGTTAACCCGTCGATGAAATCCATCGAGACTTGTTCCCATTTTCATTCAGGGATTTCTAATGGTTGTAACAAACCACTAGGCTTCTTTTGTTCAGCTTTGACTAGCTGGCAATTCACGCATTTGGATATAAACTTCCCAACGTCTCTTTTAATCCCTTCCCAGTAGTAGGTCTGCTTCATGTCTCGATACATCTTGTTACCACTGAGGTGTATAGTCCTTTTTGAGTGATGACATTCTCTAAGCACTTCATCTCTCAATCCATTGACATTGGGTACAACCAGTCTTCCATTCTTTCTAAGCCATCCATCTCGATCAATCTCGTACTTGTTCATCTCCTCATCGATGCCCATCTCTAACTTGGAGATGATTTTCAATAAGTTAGGATTGTCCCTCTAACTAGAACCAATCCGCTCAACCAAAGTGGGTCTGACCATCAAACTTGCTAATACTTCTGGATCGAATTCGTCTTTTGGTCTGAAATCATACCCAGCGATGTACACCAGTTGCTTCTAGTCAAGAAACATAGCCCCTAAACTGGCATGTCTTCTACTCAATGCATCAACTACCGTATTGCCCTTTCTTGGTGCGTATGCAATATCGAAATCTTAGTAGCCAAAAATTCTAACCACCTTTGCTGTCGAAGATTTAGATCCTTCTGAGAGAAAAGATATTTCAACGATTTATGATCAGTAAACAGCTCGAATCTTTCTCCCAAGAGATAATGTCCCCACATCTTCAACGCGAATACGATCGCTACTAATTCCAAATCATGGGTAAGGTATCTTTTCTCATGCGGTTTCAGTTGCCGACTAGCATAAGCTATAACCCTACCTCCTTGCATCAATACAACACCTAGTCCGATACCACAGGCGTCCATGTATACCGCCATCTCTTCATTCCCTTTCGGAATGACTAATACTGGTGCACATGTCAACTTGTCCTTTAGACTCTTGAATGCATTCTCAAGCTTTTCGTCCCAGATGAAAGCTTGATTCTTTTTGGTCAACTGAGTCAACGGTGCCACTATCTTGGAGAAGTCTTGGATAAGCTTACGATAATATCCAGCTAATCCCAAGAAACTTCTTATGTCTGTTGCATTCTTGGGCGTAGACCAATCTTGTACCGTAGCCACCTTCGTAGGGTCCACGGCAATACCATTCTATGAAACAACATGGCCCAAGAATCTCACCTCCCTCCTCCGTAAGTGACACTTAGAAAACTTTTCATTCAATTGGTGTTTGTTCAACACCTCTATCACTATGCTCAAATGTTCCTTGTGTTCTTCCTCTGTCCTCGAATAAACAAGTATATCGTCCACGAACACAAGAACAAACTTATTCAACTGATCTCTGAATACCCTATTCATAAGATCCACAAAATATGTTGGTGCATTGGTCAACCCGAATGGCATGACCAACCACTCATAAAATCCAGACGGCGTCCGAAAGGCTGTTTTAGCTATACTCTCAGCTTCCACTCTAAGCTGATGAAAACCTGTCGCGAGATCCAACTGGGAGAACACCCTCGCGCCACTCAACTAATCAAACAAATCATCGATCAAACAAATCATCTATCCGCGGTAGATGATACTTATTCTTCCTCATCACCTTATTCAATTCGCAGTATTCCACACATAATCGAAGGGAACCATCAGCCTTGTAGCAAACACAACTGGTGCTCCCCACTCAGAAACACTTCTTCTGATAAATCCCTTCTTCAAAAGATCTCTTACTTGCACCCCGAGCTCTCGCTGCTCCCTTGGCGCCATACGACGAAGTGGCGTCACTATAGGTCTGACATCTTTCACCAAATCAATATGGAACTGAATCACTCGGTGTGGTGGAAGTCCGGTCACTTCCTCGAACACGTCCGGATACTGGCCAGCAACAGGCACATCTAACAACTCATTATGCGGGATGTCGAGGGAATTTAGAAAACTAGCCATTATCCCATCACTAGGTAGACCACCAAACACTACCCTCTGCCCATCATCCGCTCTAGCTATCACCAAAAGCCCTCACAGTCTACCACTACCCCGTACCTTTGGAGCCAATCGACTCCCAAAATAATGCCAAACCCAGTAAAGCCCAAAATAAAGCAATCACAAACAAACATGCATCCATGACTCGACAAGACCACATTACGGCAAATCATGCTAAGGCTAGTTGAACCACCAATCGGGTTCATCACTACTAAAGGTCTATCAACAATCTCGGGTTCCAATCCCAACCTATCTACCAGGTCACTAGATATGAAGGAATTGTAAGCTCCGGTATCAAACAACACTCTAACTGGAACATCATAAACAGAAAGCATACCTTGAATAACAACATTCTTTCCTTTCTCCGCCGCAGTTGGGGCATTCGACGAAGAAGGAACAACATTGATAGCAAATGCTTTCACAATCTGCTTCTCTTTAGGGGGTTGTGGACACTTATCCTTGTGATGTCCCACTTGGCCGCAGTTAAAGCACTTCCTATCTGCTGGCTTGGCCCGACACTCTTTGGCATAGTGGCCCTTCTTACCACAGCTGAAGCACTCAACATCTTTCTTATTCTTTTTCTTCTGGCCATCCTTGGTCTGATTCTTCTTTCTCTTATTCTGAGAACCATTCTTGCCTCCACCGCTTGCTTGCGGCTTTGGCTCCTCTGCAGATGCAACCTCAGTCTTCAACTTAGGGTATAGACTCTTTGATCTCAAAGCTTTCCCCACAATTGATTCAAACGTCTCATTGATGTGGTTAATAAGCCTTTCCCCTAAGTACTGATCTAAGCCTGTTGTGAACTTTTCATTTTTCTTCTCGGCAGTATCAATAAGGGACAATCTATATTTCGGTAGTATCAAACTCTGCAATGTACTCCGAGACTGCCCTACCATTCTTCTTAAGCTCTAGAAATTTCCTAAACAACTCTGAATTCTGGGCAGCTGGGATGAACTTATCACTGAATCGGGCCTTAAACTGATCCCAAGTAACCTGATCCTCATGGGTAGTTGCCTTAATAGTGTTCCACCAATTCATCGCCCGTCCTTGCAGCTGATGGGATGCTAATTTTCTCTTCATCGCATCCTCGATACCCAAGTCTTCGAAGATATGCTCACAGCTATCCAAACAATCTTGAACATCCGTGGCTGATTCTGTTCCATGGAACGGCTTTCCACCAAGACTAGTGAAATCCTTGCATAGCTTGGCGAAATCGGCCCTAGGCGCTTGCACCACTACACCACCACCATTAGCAACATTGGGAACTACCCTCTGAACGTCCCTAAGCATCTCTCTCATGAAGTCAGTGAACATAGTCCTCATGTCAGGAGCATTCCCATTATTGGCTCCTCTACCAGCACCCCTCGTATATCGGCTCATCGTTTTAATCTGTAAAGAGAAATGATTAACCATCCTCTTTGTGGTGTCAGTGCAGTGCGACTTCGCTATACTAATAGTATATATATAGCTTTTTAAAACCAAATAATCACAAATACGCACTCTCATATACGTATTAACTCTCCCTGGTGTCTTTCCCTAGGTTAACTACGCAACCTAGAGCTCTGATACCAAATGTGACGGCCCGCCCCACACCAGCCGACATTTCCAATGAAAGTGAGCTATGCCAATGTCCAACCAGCATGGGAAGGTCGTCAAAGAAAGGAAAGGTAAGAAATTTGAACTAGCAAGAAACCTGTAGAATGTCTCATAGCGCATGGAATAAAATATAATAATAACATACTCGATGTAAAACAGGTAAGACAGTGCATAAGCTGAAAACTAAACATCATAGCAGCGGAAAATCCAAATACAGCTTATGTTTCACATCATTATTATTACAACTTTCTAAAACTGTCTCTAAGGCAAAGTAAAGGAAAGGTACACTACTAATGCCCAAAGTAGTGACCAGTAGTGACACAGGGAGAATATCTATATATATATCATACGTGGGAGCCTCCTACTTGTCTCCGGTACAACTACTCGTGCATACCACCTAACCTATCTCCACTCTGCCCGTTTAAGAGCACCCAGAGTAATAAGAAGAGACATAATACTCTGGGTCAGACAAAAGTCTGGTATGAGCGATAAGCAGCAAAACAGAACAATAACAGGTATACTAAACCATACCTGAACCTGGACCTACAACCAAAGAGTTAGCACAACACCACTTAATACTCTAGGGTGCCACTAAACATAAGGTGTAAAGAATACGGGGGTGGGGGTGTGCATGACAAAGTGATGGCAAACAATCAATCATAGCAACCATCCTCACATCTCTCACTCAGTGCGTAAAGCATACGATATCCACCGCTTTGATCACTAGATCCATCGAGGTAGTGACGAAGTCCGACTTGTATAACTATTGCTACCACCAAGCTTTCACCATGGAGTCATGTCTAAATCCTTACAAATGAACCCACCTCATTGGTCCATATCCTATAGTCCTACCTAGGCTACTGCGGCCCTGAGTCCGTCAACATACCCGCCACTCCATAGTGATCCAAAGTTATATAAATTGATAACCCCTTAGCACACGTCCCGCAACAAAGCCCAACTCATGAAGTTAACTCATTGGTTCCCAACTGAATCCTTAGTACGAACTTCCTACTTGGGCTACCTTTGCATCTCGGGTTTTGGTCATCATCTCCGGATCGGTCTTCAGTCAGTTCGTGATCATCATCTAGGCTCGGGTTCCCATCGGTACGTAGCACCCTCTCCAGATCGGTTCAGTTCGCGGTGTCACTCCTCCAGCAGTTCAGGTCGGGGTCCACACCTCATGGCGGGTTGGTTCGTGGAGAACTCCTCTGGTTCGATCCTCCTTCCCAAGCACTCCGGACCAGGTCGTGGTGCCAACTCCAGTGGGTTCGGATCGGATGAAGCAACGGTTCATGACTTGCTTTCCCAGACGGATCGTGGTACTCAAGCTGAAGCGGTTCGGATCGTATGGCTCCCCAGGTGAGCGGGTCGGTGCGGTGCCACCATCCACGAGCGGGTCGGTTCGAGGTTTGCGGGATCCGATCCGATCTCTACAAATTTCTTGCACTTTGTCTAGCAACCTGTTTACGCCATTCAATGGCATTTTTAACCAATCTAACTTCTCTAAACAATCACAAATCATTCCAAACAGTCATAGCGACACAGAGGACTAACCATAAACACCAAAACAATAATTTGATAGGTTAAAACGAAACAAACATCAAGAAAATCCCATATTTTCCCTTAAGCATGATTAAGCAAAACTAATGAAATGATTAATAAAACTTAACCAAATTTTCTAATAGAAGCCTAAAACAATATTTCGAAATTTACAAATATTTTTTCTAGATTTTTAACATGCATAATTGCGTTAATTAACACTTATCACCCTAATTAACTGTAATTAGTGTAAAAACAATGCTAATCACTCACCTTAGCCAAAATAAAATACAAAATCTGAAATGGTTCTCTGTTAGGCATTGTTCCCAAGGCTATACAACAGTTCTACCTCGATTTTTGCGCTAATCCGCTTTGATTTGATGTAGATTTGGCTTAATTAGCGATTAGAAGGTTATTTGGGGTGTTTTAGCAAGTGAAGGCCATCAGTAGGGTTCCAAGAATGAAAGTGGCGGTTGAAAATGTGTCTAAAGAAATTTTTTCTAACCCTAATCAGCCCCTATATACCCCTAATCCCAAAATCCCCCAATGGGCCTAGCTGTTAACTACTCAATTAAGCCCGGTTAAGCTGTTTTTCACCTCCTAAACCTTGTTTCAGCCATATCTCCCAAACGGTAAGCCCGTTTTTCACATATGACCAATCTATGGAAAGGCAAACCATCATCAGGATCTAATGGAAGTGGTTTTAGGTCAAAACTCCTTTCCAATCAAAAGTTATGGCCGAAACAAGATCATCTAGGGGCAAAACGGTCATTTAAGAATCGGCAAAAATCATGAACATGAGAAATGACCCCAGTAGTCGTCTCCCAAGTTACTTGACCATACGATTTCATATGTGAAAGAATTAATACTCTACGATCCTTCGATGTGTATAATGCGGGTCGTTACACCTTAAGTACTGACCAGCAACAACACAAGGAGAATATATGTATATAGTACGTAGAAGCCTTCTGCTCGTCTCCGGACAGCTACTCGTGCATACCACCTAACCTGCCTCTACTCTGCTCATTTAGGAGCACCCAAAGTAATAAGAAGAGACATAAAACTCTTGATCAGACAAAAGTCTGGTATGAGCGATTAGCAAAATTAATCAATAATAGTTATAAATGATCATACCTGAACCTGGACCTGCAACCCAAGAGTTAGCACAACAAGATGCACAGTACTGTGAGGTGACACTGATATATAGTGTAAAAATGGGAGTGTGCGCGTCATAGTGATAGCAGCCATCAAAATAGCAATAATCCTTACGTCTCTCACTCGGTGCGTAAAGCATACGATATCCACCACTTTGACCACCAAAACCATTGGGGCTATGATGGACTCCCACTCCGTATAACTATCACTATGACCACTTTGCCCTTTGGGACACGGATGGAGTACGACTCCATGCAACCTATGATCCCACTGCACTGGTCCATAGGCAATGCCCAATCCTCAATAGTGAATCAAAGTTATAGATATCGATAACCCCTTTGCACACGTCCCACAGCAAAGCCCAACCCTTGAAGTTACACGTTGGTTCCCATTTAGATCCTGAGTAATAACTTCCCATTTTGACTTCTCTTGCATCTCGGGTTTTGGTCGAATTGGAGTTGGTCTTCAAAAGATTCGTCGCGTAGAAGTAAAATTCCAAATTCAGTTCGGTTCGGTCACTTCTCTTCGATTCGGTACACAAGTCTGGGCCTGGTTCATAGTCATCGGTTCGGTTCGCATGTACGGTGTTCGAGTCCTCCATTCGGGTCGGTTTGTTCCTCCTTGCTCAGTTCGGTTTGGCTATGTCAAACCGAACCCATCTAATCCGGTTACTCCTTCATCTTGACACGGTTCGGTGCGAAGTTCCAGCTCGGTCACAACTCAACTCAAATGGCCTTCCTTTTTGCCATGCTTCCTTGTGCTTAGGCTCCAGTTCGGTTAGGGTTCCTCATCCAAACTCCCAGTCCAGTTCGGTTCGGCTACCGATCCAACTAGCTCACCCCTACCCGATCTGATCCGAAACCCTGCAAGTTTTCCAACAAGCTTGTATCGTCCATTCTCGCCATACGACGGCATTTTCAACCATTCTAACTTTACTGATCAATCATAAAACATCACAAACAATAGTTACAACATATAGGTTCAATCAAAAAGATCAAAAGATCAAGCATATAGGTTATTTTAGATCAAACATGGCCAAAACCATGATTTTTCCCTTAACCACGTTTAACTATATCTTACAATCGGATTAGCAAACTTTATCCAAATTAACCCAATTTTTAACTACTAACATAAAATAATATTTCAGAATTTATGCATATTTTTTCATATTTTTCTAAATTATAATTTCGCTAATTATCACTAATGACCCCTAATTAGACGTAATTAGTGTAAAAACATGCAAATCACTCACCTTAGCCACAAATAAATTATAGATCTGAAAATTCCACTGATTTGGCACGGGTTCCTATGTATAGCAGTAGATCTATCTTTGATTTGATGCTAATTTAATTTGATTTGATGTAGTTTTGCTTAATATGTGATAAAAAGGTGATTAGGGAGTGATTTAGAAGATGGAGGCCATTGCTAGGTTAGAGGAATGTTTATGGCAGAGAAAATGAAAAGGAATCATTCTCTAACTCCTTTCAGCTCACCTATAAGCCTAATCCCGAAATGGGTTATGGGCCCAGCTGCTAATCACCCTATTAAGCCCGATCAAGCTGTTTTTCATGTTCCAAACCTTATTTCAGTCATATCTCCCAAATGGTAAGTCCGTTTGATTAATATGACCACTCTGCGGATACGTAAACCATACCCGGATCCAATGGAAGCGGTATCAGGTCAAAACTCCTTACCAATCAAAAGTTATAGGCAAAACAATATTCGTCAGGGGCAAAGCGGTCATTTAAAATTCGTTCAAAATCGTGAATATGGGAAGTGACCTCAATAGTCGTTTCCCAAAGTTACACGACCAAACGACTTCATATGAAGATAAAATAAATATTTTGTGATCCTCCAATACGTAGAATGCGGGTCGTTACACTCTCCCCCCTTAAGAAATTTCGCCCTCGAAATTCCTTAACCAAGAAAACATACAATGGTGCCCCGCATGCCTATCAACCATTTACAAACAATCAAACATACACAATAACACAACAAGCTTATCCTAGCATGCAGTTTGCTGATAAAGGAATAACTATATCGCGATTTAAAATCTTACCAGGCACAGTGTTCTGGATATGACTTCCTTATGCTCTCCTCTATTTCCCAAGTACAATCATTCTCATTATCGCCCCGCTGGACCTTGACTAGTACCACCGTCTTCCTTCGAAGTTGTTTCGTATCGTGTTCGACAATACGAATCGTCCTGCAGCCCCCAACTGCCCCGGATTCTACCCTGATATCATCCAACTGGTCTGGTGAAATAGTCATATCGGAATCATGCACGAACTTCCTTAACTGGGAAACGTGAAATACGTTTTGAACTCACGCCGTCTTGTTAGGTAATCTAACTTTATATGCTAAATCGCTAACTTGTTCAAGAACTGGAAATGTACCAACAAATCTTGTTGCCAACTAACCTCTCCTACCAAATCGAATTACACTCATCAATGGAGAAATCTTGATAAATACTAAGTCTCCAACAAAGAATTTCAAATCTCTTCGCCATTTATCAGCATAACTCTTCTGTCTATCTTGGGCGGCCTTCATTCGCTGTTGAATGACCTTGATCTTATCTGAAGTTTCTCTTATTACATCTGGCCGAAGCACAAATTTCTCAACGGTTTCTAACTAACATGATGGTGAGTTGCACGGTCTTCCGTACAAAGCTTCAAATGGAGTTATACCATTACTGGACTGATAACTACTGTTATATGCAAACTCAACAAGATGCAAATGGTCATCCCATGATCCACCAAAGTCCAATATACAAGCTTTCAAGAGATCCTCTAATACATGATTCACTCTCTCTGTTTGACCGCCGGTCTAGGGATGGTATGCAATACAAGATGTAATTCTGACCCTAAAGCCTCATGTAAGCTCTTCCAAAACCCACTAGTAAATAATGGATCTCGATCACTCATGATACCTTTAGGTACTCCATGAAATATCACTACCCACTTCATATACAGTTATGCTAACTTAGCTATCGTTCTGTTTGACTTAACCGGTATAAACCTTGCACTTTTGATTAGTCGGTCTACAATCACCCAAATACTATCATTACCTGATCTAGTCCTTGGCAAACCGTCAATGAAATCCATTGAGACTTGTTCCCATTTCCATTCGGGAATTTCTAACGGTTATAACAAACCACTAGGCTTCTTTTGCTCGACTTTAACTAGCTGGCAGTTCATGCACTTGGATATAAACTTCCCAACGTCTCTCTTCATCCCTTCCCAGTAGTAGGTTTGCTTCATGTATCGATACATTTTGTTACCACCGGAATGTATAGTCAGTCTCGAGTGATGACACTCTCTAAGAACTTCATCTCTCAATCCATTAACGTTGGGTACAACTAGTCTCCTATTCTTTCGAAGCCATCCCTCCTGATCAAGACCATACTTGTTCATTCTCGTCGTCGATACACATCTCTAACATGGAGATGATTTTCAATAGATTAGGATCGTCCCTCTGACTGGAACCAATCTGCTCAATCAAAGTCAGTCTAATCGTCAAACTTGCTAACATCTTTGGATCCAATTCGCACCTAGGTCTGAAATCATATCCTGTGATATACTCCAGTTGCTTCCATTCAAGAAACATAGCACCCAAACTGGCATGCCTCCTACTTAATGCATCAACCACCACATTTCCCTTCCCAGGCGTGCATGCGATATTGAAATCATATGAAGCCAAGAACTCTAACCATCTTTGCTGACAAAGATTTAAATCCTTCTGAGAGAAACGATACTTTAACGACTTATGATAGGTAAGCAACTCGAATCTTTCTCCCAAGAGATAATGTCACCACATCTTCAACGTGAACATGATCGCTACAAATTCCAAATCATGGGTATGTTATCTTTTCTCTTGTGCTTTCAGTTGCCGACTAGCATAAGCCACAAACCTACCTTCTTGCATCAGTACAACACCTAGTCTGATACCACAGGCATCCATGTATACCATCATCTCTTCGTTCCCCTTAGGGATAACTAACACTGTGCACATGTTAGCTTCCCCTATAGACTCTTAAATGCATTCTCGCACCTTTCTTCCCAAGAAAAAGCTTGATTCTTCTTGGTCAACCGAGTTAACGGTGCCGCTGTCTTGGAGAAGTCCTGAATAAACTTATGATAATATCCAGCTAATCCTAAGAAACATCTGATGTCGGTTTCATTCTTAGGCGTAGATCAATCTTGCACTGTAGCCACCTTCGCAGTGTCCACGGCAATACCATTCTCTGAAACAACATGGCCCAAGAACCTCACTTCCCTCCTCCAGAAGTGACATTTAGAAAATTTCGCTTTAAGTTGGTGTTTCCTCAACATCTCTATCACAATCCTCAAATGTTCCTCCTGTTCTTCCTCTGCCCTCAAATAAACTAAGATATCATCCACGAACAAAAGAACAAACTTATTCAATTGATCCATGAATACCCTATTCATAAGATCCACAAAATATGCAGGTGCATTGGTCAACTCGAATGGCATGACCAACCACTCATAGAATCCAGACGGCGTTCGAAATGTCGTTTTAGGTAAACTCTTAGCTGCTACTCAGAGCTGATGAAAACCTGTCGCGAGACCTAACTGAGAGAACATGCTCGCTCCATTCAACTGATCAAATAAATCGTGTATCCGTGGAAGAGGATACTTATTCTTCCTCGTCACCTTATTTAACTTGCGGTATTCCACACACAATAGAAGGGAACCATCGGCCTTGGTAGCAAGTACAATTGGTGCTCCCCACTCGGAAACACTTCTTTGGATAAATCCCTTCCTCAAAAGATCTACCTTCTTCAAAAGATCTCTTACTTTCCCCCAGAGCTCTTGCTGCCCCCTTGGCACCATACGATGAAGAGGCATCACCATAGGCCTGGCATATTTCGCTAAATCAATACAAAACTCGATCTCTCGGTGTGGTGGAAGTCTGGTCACTTCCCCGAAGATGTCCGGATACTCGCCAACAATAGGCACATCTGACGACTCGTCATGCGGGATGTCGAGGAAATTTAGAAAACTAGCCATCACCCCATCACTAGGTGGACAACCAAACAATACCCTTTGCCCATCATCCGCTCTAATGGTCACCGAAGACCCCTCACATACTACCACAACCCCTTATCTTTGGAGCCAATCGACTCCTAAAATAATGCCAAACCCAATAAAGCCCAAAACAAAGCAATCACAAATAAACATGCATCTATGACTCGATAAGACCAAATTACTACAAATCATACTAAGGCTAGTCGAACCAACGATCAAGTTCGTCATAACTAAAGGTCTATCGACAATCTCGGGTTCCAATTTCGACCTACATAATAGGTCACTAGATACGAAGGAATAGGAAGCCAAGGTATCAAACAGAACTCGAACAGGAACATCATAAATGGAAAGCATACCTTGAATGATGACACCCTTTCCTTTCTCCACCGCAGTTGGGGCATGCAACGAAGAAGGAACAACGTTGATAGCATATGCTTTCACAATCTTCTTCTCCTTTGGAGGTTGTGGACATTTATCCTTGTGATGTCCCACTTGGTTGCAATTGAAGCACTTTCTGTCTATTGGCTTTGCTCGACATTCTCTGGCATAGTAGCCTTTCTTGCCATACCTATAACACTCGATATCTTTCTTATCCAGCTTTTTCTGACCATACTTGCTTTGATTTTGCTTGCTCTTATTCTGGGAATTATTCTTGCCTTCACCGCTTGCCTGCGGTTTTGGCTCTCATGTAGATGCAACAGCAATATCAGTCTTTGACTTAGGGTAAAGGCTCTTTGATCTCAATGCCTTTCCCACAATAGATTCGAATGTCTCATCGGTATGGTTTATAAGTCTTTTCCCCAAGTACTCATGTAAGCCAGTTGTGAACTTCTCATTCTTCTTCTTGGCAGTATCGATAAGAGATAATCCATATTTCGCTAGGGTATCGGATTCAGCAATATATTCCGAAACTGCCCTACCATTCTGCTTAAGCTCTAAAAACTTCTTAAACAATTCGGATTACTAAGCAGCGGGAATGAACTTATCATTGAAACGAGTATTAAACTGATTCCAAATAAATTGGTCCTTTAGAGTAGCCGATTTAATGGCATTCCACCAATTCATAGCCTGTCCTTGAAGTTGACGCGATGCTAACTTTATCTTCGTTGCATCCTTGATACCGAAATCCTCAAAGATGCGCTCACAACTATCAAGCCAATCCCGAACTTCTGTAGCCGATTACGTTCCGTGGAACGACCTCCCACCAAGACTAGTATAATCCTTGTTAAGTTTGGTGAAATCGGCTCTAGGCGCCTGCACTACTACACCACCATCAGCAACATTAGGAACTACTCCCTGAGCAGCCCTATGCATCTCATGCATGAAGGTAGTAAACATCATCCTTATATCAGGGACATTCCCATTGTTGGCCCCTGAACTCGCTGATTCTTCAACTTTCGATGCATGGTTCCTCATCGTACTCCTCGTATTTCGGCTCTTCGTTCAGTCTGTAAAGAGAAAACGATTAACCATATCTTTAGTGGTGCCAGTGTAGTGGGACTTCATCCTTAGACATACTAAAGCATATATATAGTTTTTGAAAACCAAAATATAAAAAATACGTGCTCTCATATATGTATACTATCTCTCCTTAATGTTATCCCCTAGGTTAAACTACGCAACCTACGCTCTGATACCAAGTGTGACGGCCCGCCCTAAACCAGACGACATTTCCCCGAAGTGCATTGTGCCAATGCCCGACTAGGACGGGACGGTCATCAAAAGAAAGGGATTTGAAGCTATGAATCATCAAGACCCTGTAGTATATCTCACTGCGCACGGAATAAAATATGATAATAGCTTAATTTGATATAAAACAGGTGAGACAGGGCATAAGCTAAAAACTAAACCATATTCATCAGAGCAACGGAATCCAAAATACAGCTTCTGATCCAAACCATTATTACAATTTCAAAATACTGCCTCTAAAGCAAAATAGAAAAGGTACACTACAAATGCCCAAGGTAGTGACCAGCAACAACATAGGGAGAATATATGTATATAGTACGTAGAAGCCTTATGCTCGTCTCTGGACAGCTACTCATGCATACCAGCTAGCCTGCCTCTAGTCTGCTCGTTTAGGAGAACTTAGAGTAATAAGAAGAGACATAAAACTCTGGGCAGACAAAAGTCTAGTATGAGCGATAGCAACAAAATAAAACAATAACAGGTATAAATGATCATACCTGAACCTGGACCGACAACCAAAGAGTTAGCATAACAAGATGTACAGTACTCTGAGGTAACACTAACATATAGTGTAAAAATAGTAGTGTGTGTGTCATGGTGATAACAAACGTCAAACATAGCAATCATCCTAACGTCTCTCACTCAGTGCGTAAAGCATATGATATCCACCACTTTGATCACCAGAACCATTGGGGCTATGATAGAGTGTACAACTATCACTACGACAACTTTTCCCTTTGGAACCCTGATGGATTACGACTTCATACAACTTCTGACCCAACTACACTGGTCCATAGTCAATGCCCTATCCTTAATAGTGAATCAAAGTTATAGATATCGATAACCCCTTTGCACACGTCCCGCATCAAAGCCAAACTCTTGAAGTTACTCGTTGGTTCCCATCTGGATCCTGAGTAATAACTTCCGGTTTGGACTTCCTTTGCGTCTAGGGTTTTGGTTGAATTGGAGTTGGTCTTTAGAAGAGTCGTCGCATAGAAGTAAAATTCAAGATTCGGTTCGGTACTCAAGTTTGGGTTCGGTTCATGGTCATCGGTTTGGTTCTGATGTATGGTATTCGAGTCCTCCGTTCGGTCCTCCTTGCTCGTTTCGGTTCGGCTATGTCAAACCGATCCCATCCAATCCGGCTGCTCCCACATTTTGACATGGTTCGGTGCTAAGCTCCAGCTCGGTCCCAACTCCAACTCAACTCGAATGGCCTTCCTTTTTACCTTGCTTCCTTCTGCTTAGGCCCCAGTTCGGTTCGGGTTCCTCATCCAGCTAGACTCCTAGTCCAGTTCGGTTCGACTACCGATATGACCAGCTCACCCGTACCCGATCCGAAACCCTGCAAGTTTTCCAACAAGCTTGTATCGTCCATTCTCTCCATACAACAGTGTTTTCAACCATTCTAACTTTACTAATCAATCATAAAACATCACAAACAATAGTAACAACATATAGGTTCAATCAAAAATATCAAAAGATCAAGCATATAGGTTATTTTAGATCAAACATGCCAAAAACCATGATTTTCCCCTTAACCATGTTTTACTATATCTAAAAATAGGATTAGCAAACTTTATCCAAATTAGCCTAATTTTTAACCAGTAACATAAAATAATATTTCAGAATTTATGCATATTTTTACATATTTTTCTAAATTATAATTTCGCTAATTATCACTAATGACCCCTAATTAGACGTAATTAGTGTAAAACATGCAAATCACTCACCTTATCCACAAATAAATTATAGATCTGTACATTCCACTGATTTGGCACTGGTTCCTATGTATAGTAGCAGCTCTATCTCTGATTTGATGCTAACTTAACTAGATGTAATTTTTCTTATTATGTGATAAAAAGGTGATTAGGGGATTTAAAAGATGGAGACCATTGCTAGGGTTAGAGGAATCTTTACCGAAATGGGTTATGGGCCTAGCTGCTAATCACACTTTTAAGCCCGATTAAGCTATTTTTCATCTTACAAACCTTATTTCAGCCATATCTCCCAAATGGAAAGTCCTTTTTATTAATGTGACCACTCTACAGAAAGGTAAACCATTATTCAGATCCAATGGAAGTGGTTTCAGGTCAAAACTCCTTACCAATCAAAAGTTATAAGCGAAACAAGATTCTCTAGGGGTAAAATGGTAATTTAAAATTTGGCAAAAATCGTGAATGTTGGAAATGACCCCAATAGTTATTTCCTAAAGTTACACGACCATACAACTTCGTTTGGAGATAAAATAAATATTCTACGATCCTCCGATACGTAGAATGTGGGTCGTTACAGATATTGATTCACCGTACAATGCCTTTTTAGGTAGACCAGCTCTTGTGGAGTTCTGAGCCTACATTGAGCCCTAGTGTTTATTATTAAAATTCCCGGCCGAATCCGAAGTAGGGATGGTCCGTGGTGACCAAGTTAATGGAAGAGCCTGCTACATGGATGAGTTGAAAATGCTACGCAACGGAGATCGCATAGAACCGAAAAATACCACCCCTCCCGCAAATGAGGGTTCAGCATAGCAAACAAAGGAGATATTGCGGAAGAAGTCGCCCGATGATCTGCTCGAAGACATAGATCCCAGAGTGGACGAGGATTCGGGATGAAGAAGGGCGATACCTAATGAAGCGACCATAGATATTCCGATCAACGACAACGACCCGACAATGATCTAGAAGATCAGATCTCATTTAGATCCTATCTGAACGAAGGAGCTGACGGAATTTCTGCAGGCAAACCTAGATGTGTTTGCTTGGACCATGCTGATATGTGTTCGATTTCACCATCAAATATGATTCATTTGCGAGCATAAACTTGAAGTATCCTCCTATGAAGAAAAAGAGGCGTATGCTGGGCCTGGAGTGGTCAGCTGCCTTGAAAGAAGAAGTAGAGAAATTGAGAGACAATGGATTTACTAGAGATGCGGCATATCCCAACTGGATATCAAGCCTTGCCCTTGTCAAGAAAGCTAATGGGAAGTGGCATACATGCATTGATTTTTTGGATTTAAACAAAGCCTGCCCAAAAGATAGCTTCTCGTTACCGAGAATTGATCATCTTATGGATTCAATGGAAGAACATGAACTTCCCTCCTTCATGGATGCGTACTCAGGTTACTTCCAGATTCCCATGCACGTTCCAGATCAAGAACATACCAGTTTTATCACCAATCTTGGACTGTACTGCTACTTGGTAATGCCCTTTGGATTGCAAAATGCCGAAGCGACATACCAACGCCTAGTGAATCGTATGTTATACAATCAAATCAGGAAATCTATGGAGGTTTATGTGGATGACATGCTTGTGAAATCCAGTCCATCGTCCGACCATAGGGCAGATTTGGCTAAGATGTTCGATATCCTTTTATGCTATGGAATGAAGCTTAAACCTTTAAGATGCTCATTCGGGGTGGCATCAGAAATATTTCTTGGTTTTATCATCAACTCGCGCGAGATTGAAATTAACCCAAATCAAATTGCAACAATCAGGATTTAAATTTTATTATAGTTGATTTACTTGAATAAAGTTCATTTTGACTCGAGTGTTTTGTGTCTTGCACGAAATGCTAGGGTCAGACCCGAGTGTTGCAGATCTAAAGTTTTCAGCTAGCGAAGTTTTAGACACGTGAATAAGCACACACATAAATTTGACAAATTTGCTATAAAATTTATTTTATGTAAAAGCTATGTATTTTCCGATGTGTAAAAATATCGTAAAACTCTGATATTTTTGTAAAAATTGTTTCATTGCATGTTATTATATTATGTGATTCTATGTATTAATTCCGTTAAACCTCATAAGCAATAATATTCTTTCATTTTGAGCTATTTAAGTTAGTTTAACTACCAACTTGAAGCGGTCAAATAGGTAGGTCGTTACATTTGGTATCAGAGTGAACAATGGAAGATCAAAGATGTATAGAGCTTAGCAGGTAAGGTTGCGGCGATAAACAAAATTATTTCCAAGGCCACCAATAAGTGCATTCCTTTCTTCAATTTGATAAAACAAGGGAAATGCAATTTTGAATGGACCCCAGATTGCTTTGAAGCTTTCCAGAACCTGCTGAATCTTTTAGAGAAGCCCCCGATATTGTCTAAGTCAGTGGATCATGTAGACTTATTTGTGTATTTGGTAATATCGATGTACGCTATCTGCTCAGTACTAGTGTGAGAAGAAGATAAGGTTCAGAGACCGATGTACTATGTGAGCAAGAAATCAGCGGCAGTAGAATGCAATTACTCAAAGATAGAAAAGCTTTCCTATAGCTTATTGATTGCCTCGAGGAAGCTTCGGCACTATTTTCAAGCTCATCCAATTATTATATACACTGATCAACCACTCCGACAGGTCTTGCAGCGACCTGAAGTATCATGAAGACTGCTCAAGTGGAACATCGACCTGAGTCAGTTTGACCTCAATTTTCTCTTCAAAATGTCCATACGGGTGTAAGAATTGGTTGATTTGATCGCTGAGTTCACAATCCCTGAAGAGGATGTGCTAAATGAAGAAGATGTCCCCTCAAAATGGAAGCTAGAATCTAGCGCATTGAAGTTGTATACAGACAGAGCTAGGAATGATCGACGGTACATCGTCAGAGTTGTACTAATAACTCTTGAAGGGAGGTCAATTTATTATGCTCTGCAATTGGAATTTTCTGCTACTAACAGTGATTTTGAGTACGAGGTCCTGATTGCCGGGTTGAAACATGCTAAGGTGTTGAGAGTTGCGACGTTAAACATCTTTTGCGACTCTCAAATTGTTGTTTGTCAGGTTTGGAAGGAATATCAAACGAAGGGACCACAGTTTGCAGCTTATTTAGAAAGGGTAGAGAAGCTGTTGGATGGGCTAGAACATTATAATATATCCCACATTCCATGAACAGAGAATTAAAAGGTGGGAAGGTTGGCGAAATTAGCAAGATCTGACAACCCTGAAGAAGTAGAAATGATCTAAATTGAGACACTGAAGCTCTGAGCATTGATCAGATGGAAATAAATCCAGTATTGGAGATAGAACCAGAAAGAGAGTCGTGGATGACACCGATAAATTTCCTGCAAAATGGAACACTCCCAACGAAAAAGAGTGAATGGCGTGTCGTCGTTCGCAAGGCCCTAGGATATGTTATGCAGGGGGAAGCTCTTTACCAGGCCTGTGCTTAGGATTCTCCTGCATACATTCTGGACGCATTGGTCAACTGAATTAGTGGACCCGCTAATTTCTTACATTAGTTAAGGTCATATACACTACACTATTACATATTTTCACGAAAAGCATTAGAAATCCTAAGGACAATGGAGGCCTGTGATTGGTGTATGAGTAGATGGATGAAGATAATGTTATGACAAAAATTATGACATTCTTCTATCCTTGGAGATTTTGGGTGCGAAACCTTTTAAGGAGGGGAGAATGTACGTAACACCCCGCATTTTTAATATAATTAAAAATGAAATAAAATTTATGAAAATATGCTTATATAGGTAAATAATGGTGATTTATAATGAGAATTAATTAATACATGGAAGAGAAGAAAAATTAATTCGATAATAGTGTGTGTACCGGAGAAGATAGTAAAGTAAGGATATTTAATTTAAATATCAAGAATTAAGTAAAATGGACATCACCATTGCATTCCTCTCTAAATTTTACATGAAATAGAGTCCGAGTTTTCGAAAATCGGAGTCCATATGAAGCATTTATGACCTCCCGAAGTTTCAGCGAAAAATCAGAAAACAGCCCAGCCCAGAACAGAAAAAAAAATGACCAGGTCGACCTCCCATAGTGTCGATCCCCCCTTGGGGAGGTCGACCTATAGCGACCTGGAGCGGGAATTTTGGTCCAGAAGCGGGAAATTTGCCCCAGAAGCTGTCCAGGTTCATTTTTGAGCACCTGGATGAGTTTTTGGGCCTGGTACATTGGTCTAACACGTATATAAACATCCTAGGCTCATTGTAAACTCCACAACAATTCGTGACAAGGCCATGGCTCTCTTCTAACTTGATTTCTTCTTCCTCCTCAAGCTATTGATCTAAATAAATCTTAGATCTATTCTTGTCTCTTTTCTCTACAACATCTATTCTTAAAATTAAAAAGAATGAGATCTAGAATTACTACAACCATGAATAAAAAAAAAAGAGGCTTAGATCTAAATCACTACGCAAAGAGGAATTCAGATCTGCAACCTACGCCGCATATGAAATCAAAGATAAATTGAATTGGACATGAAATCAATCAAAGATGAATCAAAAGAAATAAAAAGGGAAAGGGGGAATCAGTTGTGACGATCCAAAAACCCCGAGACACGGTGTTAAGGATAATCATTGGAATATAACACATTAATCAACATTAGCAGATCACAGATAATAGCATAAACATGAAATAGAATAATTTACACACATATGACAGCGGAATCATATAGATAACACCACATCAGAGAGCACAGTGCAGGATACAACTTAGTGCCTAACAATACATAATCAGTCATCATCGCCAGAGGCGGAATCATATATAAAGAGTACACAAAATAAAAACCAGTCTACATCGCCAGTGGCGGAATCATAATACATATACAATAATGGCGGAAAAGGTCAAAGTCAGCACGGTGTAGTCAAGCCTCGCCATGAGCTAAAACTGCACCAGATACCTGTAACTAGGCTGCCCATGTGAAGATGAGGGCACCCGAGTTTGCAAGGTGAAACAAACTACGAGTCAGTCATTGGACTGGTATGAGAAATCTACTTAACTTATTAACAACAATAATAAGGAAAATCAAAGGACCACGCCACTTTCGCGGAACGGGCTTACTCCAATGAGTGCTAGTGCATGAAATAAAGTAAATGATTAAATCATCGCAATGCTTTTTATAAAATGAAGCCATTATAAGACTCAGGTCCCATCACACAATGAAACGCAAGCGGGAGGATAGAGTTTTACCTTATAATGGCCAAAAATGCTTCATACGTATAAAACAAAAGTATTTGATATTATTACTAGTGCATATATGTTTCAAAAGCAATTTCAATCATAAATATCAGTCCTAGACGGCATGGGTACCATACTAGTAATACAATCACATCCGCATATTTCGTATTGGAAATTGGATTCCATCATGAGTCGAGGTAAGGGGCAAGATCCTCTCCGTTCGAGACACTCTAGCAAATGCCTCGTGACCGCACACAGCAATCCCTGGATCCTCCAAGGCCGGTCCTCTCTTACTTTTGAGGATTAATTATTCCTGAACACACGTTTCCCGGTCCATACAGACCTATAATCGAGGCGCCTCGCATTCCAACAAACATACAGGTGAAAAGTACATATAAATGTCAGGGCTGGTAGGTCACTGACACCACCATAGCTAGAAAGAAACGTCATGCACTCCTTGGGTCCTTCTCCCGTTTTTGACTCATACCGGGGTGTGAGGCTCGCGAATCCACGTTATACACAAAGCTACGTCACACAGACCATGCTTTGATCATCAACCACAAGACTTTTCTTTGCAACAGAAGCCTTGATCATATGCCACTTAGGCGTGCCACACAAGCAATCCACTCCATGCGACTGATTTCTATCAATACATAACGTCTGAGCTCGTACGTCTCAGAGAAGGACGTTAAGCAAGAGAATAAATTCTCCGCCGCCAAACAAATATATATTTAATAGAGATCAATCAACACAGAACAAAATCCAATGTCAGACACACAATCCATTTACAAGTTCGTTCTAGGTTTGAACGAAACCGGAGGCACCAAATTCCTCGCATATCCGCACAATCAACAATATGTCCGGACGGCTACTACTTCAGCTCCTTCAAGGTAGCAACTCCAATCACGAGCATCAGTAGCGCCTATCCATCCAATGTGAAGATCGTCGGTCTTCAACCGTCTTCGACTCTTCGACTTCTCAACGTCGATCGATTATTGGAAATGAGAATGAACTCGGCCTTTTCAAATAACCCACGT
Source organism: Allium sativum (assembly GCA_030737875.1). NCBI lineage: Eukaryota > Viridiplantae > Streptophyta > Magnoliopsida > Asparagales > Amaryllidaceae > Allium > Allium sativum. The sequence continues at coordinate 883,917,277 of CM060915.1, read as the reverse complement.
ATATTTAGATTTTCAAATCAATTTTTCACATGGTTAAACTATTCAACATTCACATTTCAGTTCTTTAGTTATAATTTTCATGTTAAATACATTCAACCATCACATATCAAGCAAACACCACAAAATTGGTTTATTTCCATTCTATATCGTCTATAGTATTTTATAACGATATATCGCCATTTTTATTTATTTAAAACGACCATATTTAATTAAACGACGTTTCAGGTCGTGCCGAGGCACTGGAGCTGTTTTTCACTAAATTTGTTTTACACATATCTGAAAATCTAACCGTTGGATCTTCACAAATTTTATATCATTAGAAAGATCATTTCAAAACGAATCCAACGGTTTCAGTTTTAGGAAAATCCGACGGTCGGATCTTCCACACTAGTTGTTTGAAGTTACGATTTCAAATTACGAACTGCAGCGTCGTTATTCGATTTATTTTAATTATATTTATATATATATATATAAATATAATCGTTTCTGGCGCTGTTTTTCTTCAGATTTGAATTAAACATTCCAGACAATCCAACCGTCGGATCTTTACAATGTTGGTGTCGTTGGAAAGATATTTCCAAGGTGAACCCAACGATTGCGGTTTCGGGAAAATCCAATGGTCGGATTTCCCGCACTAGTCATTTGAAATCACGGTTTCAAAACACGAACTGCACGGCCACGATTCGTTTTAATTTTATTTATATTTATATATTTATATAAATATAGTTCATTCAAAAATTCCTATATCGTTTTCACTTCAAATATTTCACTAACGGCTTTAAATTTTGGAAATTTTTGTCATAACCTCCTTTGTACGGGAGGGGCTGGGAAAATTCCCAAATAGCCACACGGGCGTCTCATCTCAAAAAGAAAAAGAAAAAGCCAAGCGGTTAGCCAACAGGCTCATAAAATCATCACCCAAACAAAACAGTAAATGTGTACCTATTTGTCGGGCACAAAATTTTATTCCTCTTCTCTAGCCTCTTTGTTATAACCTGTTCAATAAATATGCATGTACATATATGCCATTCTTATCACTTATCATTTTCCATTCAACTTCATATTTAATTCACTTTGGTTTATAAACACCATTTATTCTAATGTTGCATGCATAGGCAAAAATCATATCATTAGCTAATTAAGGAATATTTCAACTCATGCATATTTATTTGAACAAGTGGTTATTTTAACACTTTACATTTTAAAGATGATAATTTTGGCGAACTAAAATATATTTCAACACATGACTATTTTATTTAGTTCCTATGCATGTTAAAAATAATATTTCTTTCACCAATATTTATTTCAACGCTCGCATATCTTTAGCATATCAAATATATGAAAAAAATGGTATTTTTATCATCTGAAATATTTATTCAACACATGGATGTTTTTAACACTTCATAATTTCAATGAAAATGTAATTTTTATTGTTCGATCTTTTTATTCAACACATGAACTTTTCCAATACACACACTTCTCAACACATGAGCATCTCCACACATGGATATTTTATATATGTTGTTCATATAAGAAAGATGAGATTTCTATTGTTGAAACTATTTATATATAAGGCGAATATTTTACATACTTCATATATATTATAAAAATGTAATTTTTTTTGTTTAAACACTTCATTCGTTCACACATGAATTTAATTTTCACACATCACTTCTCAACACAAGAGCATTTCCACACATGGATATAGTTTCAACACATGACTTTAGTTTCATCGCATGAAAATAATTTCAACATATGAAAATAATTCTAAAATAATTTCAACATATGAAAATAATTCTAACACATGAATATTATTCAAAATTTCGGCAGCATAACGGCAGGGTAGTTAAAACCGGCACCGTCACTAGTACGGCTCCTCGCTCTACCTTAAAACCTCGCGGTTTTTGACAATGGGGATTCATGCATCTAATTCGCACGCATGCAGCCTGTTTTATTTTCATTTTCACAATTATTTCCAATTTATTTCAATCACCAATGGGTATTTTTCAACCACAATCAATCAATATCAACCACAAGCAATTATTCAACCATTCGCATTTTTCATCCAATATTTCACACCAATTCACCACAATAAATATCGTCCATGGTTTGTGGACGAGGGGAGTGTATATATATATATATATATATATATTATTTCTATATTTCACTTGCATTTCAACACATATATCGATTATACTATGAATGTATAATTCATACCTCACTTATATAATTTACACACCGCGTGTACATATGGTATACAACACGTGTATAATTTATACTTCGCTTGTATAATTTATACATGACATTTTCCATTCAATTTCATTTAATTTAGACTTCTCACATTGGTTTTTGGAGTGCTAAAAATCGTAGATGGCTCAGAAAAATCCGTGGCCTCTTCTATGTGGTAGAGAGCCTCCTTGCGGTCCCGACGTTTCCTGTTTCATCGAATTTCGTCAACACTCCATAAAGACGTCATTTTTCAAAGTTCAAACATCAAAAAGGACTCACCTTTCTAAGTTGTTCGAACTAGGGTTTGCAGTTTTCGTGAAATCCGTGCACCGTGGTGAAGATCGGAGGGTGCGACGTGAAAGAGAGGTGCGAGGCGGTCTTGTCGGTGGTGGTGCGGTCGAATCTGGTGGCCCCTGGCGATCGTGGCGTCGACGTGAAGTCGGCGACTTCCTGAGCGTCGTTCTCGACGCTGGCGAAGGGAGAGAGGCGGGGGTTTGGTCAGATTTGAAGAGGGAGGTCGGCGGCGTCGAGTCAGGGTGGTGGCGGAGGCGGTCGAAAATTGCCTGGGAAGGTTCGAACGGTTTTCCGCCGTTAAACGAGAGAGAAGCGGGTTTTTTTATTTTAATTTATGAAAGGAATTTTCTGATTTGCCGATATATATATTATTCAGAAAATTAGGGTTTTCCCATACGAACCCCAATACAAACCCAACGACTGTCGCCCCCAGCTAAATACCCCCATCCCGGACACAATGAGATATGTTTCGTAGGCCAATTCGACTGTTACAGTCAGTTATTTTTCAAATTAAAGTATAAAACCTCTTATATTCAATTTGAACGTACATTTTAATTTTCCAGGGCCACAAACTGATTCGAAAAATTCCCGAAAAATAAATCTAGCTATATTTTGACGCTACGGTCCCAACAAAACTGGTTTCGTCGAATTCTGAGATCGTTTGAAAAATGGCCCTTTTCTGGTCGATCCAATTTAACAGAAATTGACCAAACACATTTTCCTTTGCCACGCTCACATACTAGCTTCAAAAATTATGAAATTTGAAACCTAGCAATAGTTTGACATCCCGGACCCAAAAAAAGTGGTTTCGTCGAATCCCGAGGTCGTTTGCAAAATATCTATTTCCAAGGGCCATATATTCTATATAGTGACCTTTCTGAAAATTCATTTGGCCATAACTTTTGATTCCCGCTATGAAACTTCGATTTTTCAGATTCTTCAGAAAGGTATTGATAAACAGATTTAAATATTTTTGGTTTCACTAAAATCCGTTATATTTTCCACCCGACACAGTTAGTCAAAGTTTGAATTCCAAATTTCAAACTGACTCACTATTTCTAATTCACTATTTTATTGAAATATTCTATTTTTATTGTTCAAATTCCTTTGAAATAACCAATTTAAAAATTTTAAATTGGCTCGTATTTTCCGGGTTGTTACAATCTCCCCCACTTAAAACTTTTCGTCCCCGCAAAGGAAACAACAATAAAGTAGGAAACAAAATGTAAATGCAAAGTATTGTTAAGGTACCTTGCACTGGAGTTTGTCAGAGATGTCTACTCTGCATTTGGAGTAAGCTTGCTTAATGCTCTCCTCAGTCTCCCAAGTACAGTCTCTAGGATCACTACTCCACTGCACTTTAACTAAATGAACCTTTTTGCTTCTTAGCTCTCTAGTTTCTTTGCCAACAATCTTTAATGGCTCTCTTCTGATTGCTAATTCTGGAGTTATTTCCAAGTTCTGTTGCGTTGCTTCTTCTACAACAAGATCCGGATCATGCACATGTCTTCTAAGTTGAGATACGTGAAACACATCATGTACTCCAGGCAACCAATCTGGTAATTGAACCCTATAAGCAAGAGTTCCAATGCGTTCAAGTATAGGAAAGGGACCAATAAATCTCGGCGCCAACTTCCCAGTTTTGCCAAATATGATTACTCCTCTCATCGGAGAAACTTTCAAATAAACATGGTCACCAACAGCAAATGTCAAATCTCTTCTTCTATAATATGCGTAACTTTTCTGTCGGCTTTGCGTGGTTCTCAATCGCTTTTTGATGAAGTCGACTTTATCGGATGCTTCTCTAATCATATCGGGTCCTAACACAAGCCTGTTGCCAGGTTCTACCCAACATGCTGGAGATCTGCACGGTCTACCGTATAATGGTTCAAATGGTGACATTCCCAAACTTTCTTGATAGCTATTGTTATATGAGAATTCCGCCAAATGTAAGTGATATTCCCATGACCCGCCAAAATCAATTATACAAGCCCGCAGTAAATCTTCTAGAATTCTATTCACCCGCTCAGTTTGGCCATCTGTCTAAGGGTGATAAGCGGTGCTCATATTCAGTTTCGTTCCCAATTCTGTCTGGAATGCCTCCCAGAATTTGCTAGCAAATGTTGGGTCTCTATCACTGACTATGATGATGGGAATTCCATGCAGCTTAACGATTTCTTTGAAATATATTTGTGCTAAACTTTGAGCGGTTCTATTGGATCTGACAGGTATGAAATGGGCAGTCTTCATGAAGCGATCTACGATTACCCAAATGTTGTCATTACCTTTCCTGGTTCGCGGAAAACCATCTATAAAATCCATGGAAATCTGTTCCCATTTCAAACCTGGGACTTCCAACGGTTTCAACAATCCAGCTAGCTTCTGTTGGTCGCTCTTGACTAATTGACAAGTAGGGCATCTGCTAACATATAAAGAAATATCCCACTTCATTGCCTTCCACCAGAAAGTGCGTTTGATATCGTTGTACATTTTACTTACCCTAGGATGAATGCAAAGTTTGGATTTATGGCATTCATCTAGCACCTCTCTTTTGAGCTCTGGAATGTTGGGAACACATATTCTCCCTTTCAGTCTCAGAACTTCTTCTTTATCTATCTGAAAACTTGAGGGCTCTCCCTTCTGGATTCTCCCTCTGATCCTTTGAATGAAGTGATCATTCTTCTGGAGAGCAGATATCTTATCAATCAAGCCAGGTGTAATTATAAGATTGGAAATGATTGCGGTTTTTCTACTAAGCGCATCCGCTACAACGTTAGCCTTTCCCGGCGTATACAGGATATCTAGATCATACGCTGTAAGAAATTTTAGCCAACGCTGTTGTCTCAAATTCAGATCTTTCTGAGTGTATAAATACTTCAATGATTGATGATCTGTGTACAGTACAAATTTCTCGCCCAATAAATAATGCCTCCATATTTTCAAAGCAAAAACGATGGCTAGCAACTCAAGATCATGAGTTACATAATTCTTCTCATGCGGTTTCAGTTGGCGGCTTGCATAAGCGACTACTTGGCCTCTTTGCATTAACACTGCACCAAGACCTCTAATAGAAGCATCTGTCCAAACCGTCAAATCCTGATTGCCATCAATAATGGTTAACACTGGAGCAGTTGTCAGTTTCGATTTCAATTCCTGGAAAGCTTCTCCACAGTCGGAAGTTCACTTAAATTTCTCATGCTTCTTCGTGAGCTTCATTAACGGACCGGATATCTTCGAAAAATCCTTAACGAACTTTCGATAATAACTAGCCAACCCCATAAAACTTCTAACCTCTGTAGGTGTAGTGGGTTGTTTCCAGTCTTGAATCGCTGTTATTTTGCTCGGATCTACAGAAATCCCTTTCTTTGACACGACATGGCCAAGGAACTTCACTTATTCTTGCCAGAAGACACATTTTGAGAATTTGGCTTTGAAGACGTTCTTTCTTAGAATCTCCAATACTTATTCTAAGTGTTTTTCATGCTCGAGTTTTGATTTGGAGTAGATTAAAATATCATCGATGAATACAAGGACAAATTTATTCAGAACTCCCATGAACACTCTATTTATTAGGTCGACAAAGTATGCTGGAGCATTGCACAGGCCGAACGACATTACTAACCATTCATAAAATATGTCTGGACCTCTGAAAGCTGTCAAAGGAACACACTCCTCTGCAATTCTCAATTGATGAAAACCCGTAGCTAGGTCCATTCGGGAAAATACTCTTGCCCCATTCAATTGGTCTAGCAGATCATCGATGCGGGGTAATGGGTATTTGTTTTTGAGCATCTGTTTGTTGAGGTCTCGGTAATCAACACACAATCGAAGAGTACCGTCTGACTTTGGGACAAACACTACAGCTGCACCCCAATTAGAAAATCTAGGTCTGATCAGACCCTTCCACAACAGTTGACGAGTTTGATCACCTAATTCTTCTTTTTCTTTTGGAGTCATTCTTCTGATTGGATGTACCACTGGCCTGGCATTGGTAATAAGATCGATTCTGAATTCTATTTCTCTTTGCGGAGGTAAGTTTTCGGCTTCTTCAAACACATCCACATAGTTTTTAACAACAGGAATCTTTTCTAAGGAAGTGGGGATAACTTCTAACGCCGACCAAAATTCCTCTCTATCCGGATCCGAACCGTGACAGGGTAAAAAAATATGTCCTAGCTTCGTTTCAATTTTAACGATTCTCTCGGCAAATTTAACTTATGCCTTATACTTCGTTAACCATTCTAAACCGAGGATAACATCGAATTCAGAAAAGTTCATAACGATTAAATTGATGGGAAACTTGTAGAAGGAATAGGAGATGGGCACTCTGCAATATGAACTGAGGACAAGAGAGCCCCCTATCGGATTTTGAACTCTAACTGGTTCCTTGAGCTTTCTTACATTAAATTTTAACTTACTAACAGTGTTACTAGAAATGAAGCTATGTGATGCACCCGTGTCAAATAATACAGAAACAGGAATATTTTTAATTGTAAGGGTACCTCCCAAAACATCGGGTTTACCTGCTCCATCGGAAGCAGCCGGCGGGTTCGTCCCGTCATACATGTGAGCTAATGCAGCCTTCTTAAGCAAAGGGCAGTCTTTGACAAGATGATCCGTCTTGCGGCAATTAAAACAGGAGCGAGGGTTCTGAGAGCCCTGGCTTGAACCTTGAGAATTTGTCTTCTGCCTCTTCGGGGTTGTGCAAACATTGGAGTAGTGCCCCACCTTGCCACAATTATAGCAGCTTCCTTTTGGCGGCCTGCCAGTCTGTGGTTTCGAGGACGCTGCTTGGCTTGACTCTGCTTGATTCACAACGGGCTTGCATTTATTTCTGGCTTGGTTTTAGCACGATCCTGTTCTAGGTGCCTTTGATCCAGGTCTTCGTAGTTGCACGCCATTACCACCAATTCATTAAACCCCAGCTTGATGTGGGCCATTGCTCTATCATGGTATTGTCGCTTCAGCTCGAGGATGAACCTCTTATTCTTGGACTTTGCGGTGGCGACGAGCTCTGGAGCATAGCGGGACAATTGTGTAAATTTATTCAGATAATTCATCACCGAGAGATCCCCCTGCTGGAGGTTGGCGAAGTCGTCGTGCATGCGCTCTAGGGCTTGTTCTGGGACATATTTCTCTTTGAATAGTTCTTTGAATCCGTCCCGGGTTCTACCAGCTTCTCTATTCCCAGCGGTGAGAGCTTCCCACCATAGTTCAACTTCTTCTTATAGGAGCCAAGCACCCATAAAAGCTTTATCTTGATCTCCAAGCCTTAGGCCTTCTAGTATCTTCTCGCATGTTTTCAGCCATGCAAGGGCCTCTATTACTGTGCCAGTTCCCGAGAAGGTTTTGCCTCCTAGGTTCTTGTATCTCTTAGCCACGCGGTCCAGCTCGAGTTGTTGAGCGGTCGGGGGTTGTATCAAATGTCCTTCTTCAACTGGGACTTCTCCTCGTCCTCTGCCACGGCCAGCTCGGCCTCCTATAGCAGCGGCTGCTTGGGTAGCCATTGTTCAAATTCTATATAACCAAGAAAAGAGTCAACCTACAGAAATGATAATTTTATTGCATGGTTAAGCAGAAAACTTAAGGAAAGATAACGATGGACTGATCAACTTGTTTTTGCTATATTGCTTAGCTCATTCTAGTACATTACTAGTCCTAACTCTAATGAGCTACACGCCTTAGAATACTACTGATTCTATTTTGACGAAGTGTTTAATGTGTTAGACTCCAAAACTAAGGTTAACCAAAGCTCTGATACCAGCTGTGACGATCCCAAAACCACGTGACACGGTGTTAAGGATAATCATTGGAATATAACACATTAATCAACATTAGCAGATCACAGATAATAGCATAAACATGAAATAGAATAATTTACACACATATGACAGTGGAATCATATAGATATCACCACATCAGAGAGCACAGTGCAGGATACAACTTAGTGCATAATAATACATAATCAGTCATCATCGCCAGAGGCGGAATCATACATAAAGAGTACACAAAATAAACATCATTCTACATCGCCAGTGGCGGAATAATAATACATATACAATAATGGTGGAAAAGGTCAAAGTCAGCACGGTGTAGTCAAGCCTCGCCATGAGCCAAAAGTGCACCAGATACCTGTAACTAGGCTGCCCGTGTGAAAATGAGGGCACCCGAGTTTGCAAGGTGAAACAAACTACGAGTCAGTCATGGGACTGGTATGAGAAATCTACTTAACTTATTAACAGCAATAATAAGGCAAATCAAAGGACCACGCCACTTTCGCGGAATGGGTTTACTCTAATCAGTGCTAGTGCATGAAATAAAGTAAATGATTAAATCATCGCAATGCTTTTTATAAAATGAAGCCATTATAAGACTCAGGTCCCATCACACAATGCAACGCAAGCCGGAGGATAGAGTTTTAACTTATAATGGCCAAAAATGCTTCATAAGTATAAAACAAAAGTGTTTGATATTATTACTAGTGCATATATGTTTCAAAAGCAATTTCAATCATAAATATCAGTCCTAGACGGCATGGGTACCATATATCATGTCGCCATACTAGTAATACAATCACATCCACATATTTCGTATTGGAAATTGGATTCCATCATGAGTCGAGGCAAGGGGAAAGCTCCTCTACGTTCGAGACACTCTAGCAAATGCCTCGGGACCGCATACAGCAATCCCTGGATCCTCCAAGGCCGGTCCCCTCTTACTTTTGAGGATTAATTATTCCTGAACACACGTTTCCCGGTCCATACAGACCTATAATCGAGGCGCCTCGCATTCCAACAACCACACAGGTGAAAAGTACATATAAATGTCAGGGCTGGTAGGTCACTGACACCACCATAGCTAGAAAGAAACGTCATGCACTCCTTGGGTCCTTCTCCCGTTTTTGACTCATACCGGGGTGTGAGGCTCGCGAATCCACGTTATACACAAAGCTACGTCACACAGACCATGCTTTGATCATCAACCACAAGACTTTGCTTTGCAATAGAAGCCTTGATCATATGCCACTTAGGCGTGCCACACAAGCAATCCACTCCATGCGACTGATTTCTATCAATACATAACGTCTGAGCTCGTACGTCTCAGAGAAGGGCGTCAAGCAAGAGAATAAATTCTCCGCCGCCAAACAGATATATATTTAATAGAGATCAATCAACACAGAACAAAATCCAATGTCAGACACACAATCCATTTACAAGTTCGTTCTGGGTTTGAACGAAACCGGAGGCACCAAATTCCTCGCATATCCGCACAATCAACAATATGTCCGGACGGCTACTACTTCAGCTCCTTTAAGGTAGCTACTCCAATCACGAGCATCAGTAGTTCCCATCCATCCAATGCGAAGATCGTCGGTCTTCAACCGTCTTCGACTCTTCGACTTCTCAACGTCGATCGATTATTTGAAATGAGAATGAACTCGGCCTTTTCAAATAACCCACGTATATTTAGATTTTCAAATCAATTTTTCACGTGGTTAAACTATTCAACATTCACATTTCAGTTCTTTAGTTATAATTTTCATGTTAAATACATTCAACCATCACGTATCAAGCAAACACCACAAAATTGGTTTATTTCCACTCTATATCGTCTATAGTATTTTATAACGATATATCGCCATTTTTAGTTATTTAAAACGACCATATTTAATTAAACGACATTTCAGGTCGTACCGAGGCACTGGCGCTGTTTTTCACTAAATTTGTTTTACATATATCTGAAAATCTAACTATTGGATCTTCACAAATTTTATATCATTAGAAAGATCATTTCAAAACGAATCCAACGGTTTCAGTTTTAGGAAAATCCGACGGTCGGATCTTCCACACTAGTTGTTTGAAGTTACGATTTCAAATTACGAACTTCAGCGTCGTTATTCGAATTATTTTAATTATATTTATATATATATATAATCATTTCTGGCGCTGTTTTTCTTCAGATTTGAATTAAACATTCCAGACAATCCAACCGTCGGATCTTTACAAAGTTGGTGCCGTTGGAAAGATATTTCCAAGGCGAACCCAACTGTTGCGGTTTCGGGAAAATCCAATGGTCGGATTTCCCGCACTAGTCATTTGAAATCACGGTTTCAAAACACGAACTGCACGGCCACGATTCGTTTTAATTTCATTTATATTTATATATTTATATAAATATAGTTCATTCAAAAATTCCTATATCGTTTTCACTTCAAATATTTCACTAACGCCTTTAAATTTTGGAAAATTTCGCCATAACCTCCTTTGTACGGGAGGGGCTGGGAAAATTCCCAAATAGCCACACGGGCGTCTCATCTCAAAAAGAAAAAGAAAAGGCCAAGCGGTTAGCCAACAGGCTCATAAAATCATCACCCAAACAAAATAGTAAATGTGTACCTATTTGTCGGGCATAAAATTTTATTCCTCTTCTCTAGCCTCTTTGCTATAACCTGTTCGATAAATATGCATGTACATATATGCCATTCTTATCACTTATCATTTTCCATTCAACTTCATATTTAATTCACTTTGGTTTATAAACACCATTCATTCTAATGTTGCATGCATAGGCAAAAATCATATCATTAGCTAATTAATGAATATTTCAACTCATGCATATTTATTTGAACAAGTGGTTATTTTAACACTTCACATTTCAAAGATGATAATTTGGCGAACTAAAATATATTTCAACACGTAACTATTTTATTTAGTTCCTATGCATGTTAAAAATAATATTTCTTTCACCAATATTTATTTCAACGCTCGCATATCTTTAGCATATCACATATATGATAAAAATGGTATTTTTATCATCTAAAATATTTATTCAACACATGAATGTTTTTAACACTTCATAATTTCAATGAAAATGTAATTTTTATTGTTCGGTCTTTTTATTCAACACATGAACTTTTCCAATACACACACTTCTCAACACATGAGCATCTCCACACATGGATATTTTATATATGTTGTTCATATAAGAAAGATGAGATTTTTATTGTTGAAACTATTTATATATAAGGCGAATATTTTACATACTTCATATATATTATAAAAATGTAATTTTTATTGTTTAAACACTTCATTCGTTCACACATGAATTTAATTTTCACACATCATTTCTCAACACATGAGCATTTCCACACATGGATATAGTTTCAACACATGACATTAGTTTCATCGCATGAAAATAATTTCAACATATGAAAATAATTCTAACACATGAATATTATTCAAAATTTCGGCAGCATAACGGCAGGATAGTTAAAACCGGCACCGTCCCTAGTACGGCTCCTCGCTCTACCTTAAAATCTCGCGGTTTTTGACAATGGGGATTCATGCATCTAATTCGCACGCAGGCGGCATGTTTTATTTTCATTTCCACAATTATTTCCAATTTATTTCAATCACCAATGGGTATTTTTCAACCACAACCAATCAATATCAACCACAAACAATTATTCAACCTTTCGCATTTTTCATCCAATATTTCATACCAATTCACCACAATAAATATCGTCCATGGTTTGTGGACGAGGGGAGTGTATATATATATATATATATATATTATTTCTATATTTCACTTGCATTTCAACACATATATCGATTATACTATGCATGTATAATTCATACTTCGCTTATATAGCTTACACACCGCGTGTACATGTGGTATACAACACGTGTATAGTTTATACTTCGCTTGTATAACTTATACATGACATTTTCCATTCAATTTCATTTAATTTAGATTTCTCACATTGGTTTTCGGAGTGCTAAAAATCGTAGATGGCTCAGAAAAATCCTCGTTCTCTTCTATGTGGTAGAGAGCCTCCTTGCGGTCCCGACGTTTCCTGTTTCATCGAATTTCGTCAACACACCATAAAGATATCATTTTTCAAAGTTCAAACATCAAAAAGGACTCACCTTTCTAAGTGGTTCGAACTAGGGTTTGCAGTTTTCGTGAAATCCGTGCACCGTGGTGAAGATCGGAGGGTGCGACGTGAAAGAGGGGAGCGAGGCGGTCCTGTCGGTGGTGGTGCGGTCGGATCTGGTGGCCTCTGGCGATCGTGGCATCGACGTGAAGTCGGCAACTTCCTGGGCATCGTTCTCGAAGCTGGCAAAGCGAGAGAGGCGGGGGTTTGGTTGGATTTGAAGAGGGAGGTCGGTGGCGTCGAGTCAGGGTGGTGGCGGCGTCGGTAGGTGGCGGAGGCGGTAGGAAATCGCCTGGGAAGGTTCGAACGGTTTTCCGCCGTTAAACGAGAGAGAAGCAGGTTTTTTTATTTTAATTTATGAAAGGAATTTTCTGATTCGCCGATATATATATATATTACTCATAAAATTAGGGTTTTCCCATACGAACCCCAATTCAAACCCAACGACTGTCGCCCCTAGCTAAACACCCCCATCCCGGACACAATGGGATATGTTTCGTAGGCCAATTCGACTGTTACAGTCAGTTATTTTTTAAATTAAAGTATAAAACCTTTTATATTCAATTTGAACGTACATTTCAATTTTCCAGGGCCACAAACTGATTCGAAAAATTCCCAAAAAATAAATCTAGCTATGTTTTGATGCTACGGTCCCAACAAAACTAGTTTCGTCGAATTTTGAGATCGTTTGAAAAATGGCCCTTTTCTAGTCGATCCAATTTAACAGAAATTGACCAAATACATTTTCCTTTGCCACGCTCACATACTAGCTTCAAAAATTATGAAATTTGAAACCTAGCAATAGTTTGACATCCCGGACCCAACAAAAGTGGTTTCGTCGAATTCCGAGGTCGTTTGCAAAATGTCTATTTCCAAGGGCCATATATTCTATATAGCGACCTTTCTGAAAATTCATTTGGCCATAACTTTTGATTCCCGCTATGAAACTTCGATTTTCAGATTTGTTAGAAAGGTATTGATAAACAGATTTAAATATTTTTGGTTTCACTAAAATCCGTTATATTTTCCACCCGGCACAGTCAGTCAAAGTTTGAATTCAAATTTTCTAACTGACTCACTATTTCTAATTCACTATTTTATTGAAATATTCTATTTCAATTGTCCAAATTCCTTTGAAATAACCAATTTAAAATTTTTAAATTGACTCGTATTTTCCGGGTTGTTACATCAGTTCAAGGATTAATCCAATTCATAAATCAAAGGGGCAATCGAGGATCTACATTTTGAAGATGACAAACACTATGATTGGAGTTATAATGCACTTTTTGTGTAAAATTATTATTTATCGTTCAAACATTCCCTATGTAAACATGAAATGAAATTATTGAATCCATAATGTTTAATATTATCATGTGCTCGATTTTAATTATTATGCCTACGATTATGTACCTCCATTTATTCTTTCCCTTTTTGATTTTTAATAGCTAGGCTATCTCGAGCCTAGACCTATCATAAAATAAATACGATTGAATGATTATTGCAAGCGAAAAAGGGAAACGCTCGGTTTTGGGCGACATGAACTGGAGGGTTTGGTTATAAATTACAAAGAGGGTTGGGCGTAATATAACATTGACAAAACCTGAATGCGTAAACAAAATTTAGAATTATACGCATGAACATGATTTGGGGTTTGGCATAGGATTAACATCATTGATTTAAGAATGAAATTGACTTATGGATTTGTTAATGGGCACATGTCTCTAGAATAAAACCTGTATTATAACTCGAATTTGGATAAGAACACAAACTTGATATGAATCGACATCTGGAATTTGACATGAAGTTTACATCTAAAACTTGAACATGAAATTGACGTGAATATGAATTATGAATTTAATGATAGACGTAACCTGTTAATGGGATTACAAGCATGAATATAAATTGGGGCTTTTTAGGTAAAGCTTGGATTTGGGGAATTGACACTTGACATCTAGATTGAACTTGATACTTGAATTATGGCACTATTGAAATGCATTGAACATGAACATGGTTGAGTAATTTGTGTAATGTAAATATGGACAAGATTATGAAACTTGAAATATGACATTTAGAATATGTTTATGAACTTGACATCCAAAACGAACGTGAACATGGCATGAATTGGTAGTTGACATTTATAAGAACATGCTTGTAAGTTGGGTAATTGGCATAACATGAACTTAATATTTTTTTTGACATGATTATGAACTTGACATATGCCAATAAGAATAGACATGAAACAAATATGAAACGTGGCTAACTCGAGGTTAGGATGAGTTTGCGATGTAATCCTGCCCGGAACCGCCCGGCCTAACCAGTGGTCGCAAACAATAGGTCCTAATGTGAGAAGTTAGTCATATCGCGCTTAAATCCCGAGGTTAGACTGAGTTGTGGTGTAATTCTTCCCGGAACCGCCCGGCATAACCAGTGACCACAACAACAGGTCTAATGTGAGAGGTTGTGGTGCATTAATAATTAATTAATGGCACATGATTCTTAGGGTTAAGTCATGAATTCAAATACAACACTTAAACAAATTTGTGAATGAACGTTATAAGGAGATGGGGTTAATTCGACACGAACATATGAAAAAAACTTAACCAAAATTGGAAATAGGGAATGTTAACTACCTATTATAAATCGAAGTTGAAATAGTCGAAGGGTTAATTAGGGGGTAAACCTGTCCTAGGGACAGAGAAAGATTATGACTTAAGATGTAATGTAAGACCTGAAGGGTGGGATAACCTATAATATGGGGTAAGCTAAGCAAGAATTGTGGGAAAACACCCATGCGCTATCACCGAATAAAAGAGAACTTAATTTATGCTTGAATTCATGGGAAAACCTTAGTCAACAAGTTGAATTATAAATCGAGAATTTGTGGTCTGATGTCTAAGGTAACGAGAATTGACTAAGTAAAACAACGAGAATGATAACTAAGTAACAAGCCTTAGTTAATAGGAACTAAGCAGTAAACCTTAGTTAAGAAAACGGCCGAGAACGGGAACTAAGTTGTAATACTTAGTTAAGGGGACTAAGTGGTAAACCTTAGTTAACAAGATTAATGGGAAAGGAAACTAAGTGGTAAACCTCAGTTAAGAACAACTAAGTAATAATTCTTAGTCAAGGAAACTAAGCCAGTCCATAAAAGAGATGAATAACCCGATACGGTAGATCATCGCTTAACAAACACACGAGGAGGAGCGAACATTTATTTGATTTCGAAAAAGGCTCCAGCGGACTGGGTTACGAAGCACGTAGTTCGGGGAACGTGAGGGTACTCTTGGTATCCCTCTGTGAGGTTGCAGATGATCTGCCTGGGCTCACAGTGGTTAAGGTCTGCGGTAGGAGAACCAAGAGTATGCCTTAGTTGCAATATAAGGCAACCTAAAGACTAGGATGGACCAGCGTGAGGCGACGATATCTTATTTAGTCCTGTAATAGCACTCTTCGTCTACCTACCATCTTCAGTTAAATCGTAGTACGTATACGGAAAGACAGAGAACTCCCAACAGACCATATACTTGCTATCTAGTTATGGGTGAGGCCGGCCAATAGGAAAGTGGGGCATAGGTGGCAGGAGTACAGTTCTCGTGCTTGATTTTCTTGGATTGCCTTTCATTAGTTGAGGGAGGGGTCACGTGGGACCATAACCACTGGTATAAAAACATACCTTAGCCTCTGCATCGGCAGATAACTTAAAGCTCCCAACCGAGTTCTGTATTTCTTTATTTAGCCCTGTCAAGGGACTCGGCCTACACATATAGTGTACATGTGCACCTAGACATCGGAAATGATTCGCGATACATACATGGGAAAAGGGCGTTGTTCGACATGTAGCATAATCCCTAGTAGTCCTAGGTGGCGTAAACCCTAATCGAATCTAGAAGACGTTCAATAGGTTGCATAATCCCTAGTGGTCCTAGGTGGCATAAATCCTAGTTGAACACTCGATAGTTCATGATAAGGAAACTAGCCAGATTTAAGGGTGGCAGTCCAAATGATTTCAAAAATGGTGGCACTACGTTGAAGTAGTATAGAATTACGTGATAAAGCCCGTACGATATATGACAAGGGACTGTACGTATACATGGGAAGGATTATAAGAGTTGGGGAAAAAATTACATATACGATGTATTAGGTTAAGTCTACTAGTAATTGGACGAGAATGACATGGGTTTGGCCTTAGGTGCTAATATTGTGAATAACCTAATAAACAAGAAATTATAACTGAACTGTATATGTAGCGTTACACAAGAGTTTATTATAGTCCAGTCACATAGAACTTATGTTCTGACCCCCTCCTCACAACATGCGCAGGTTAGGTTCATGACAAAGATATTATTGCTTGACTACTGGCTTGGCAGTATTATTATTAAGGTAATGCTATTTTGAATAAATTATATTTTGTTCCTTCCGTTGTGAGCTGCTTTTCGAACTCTTACATAATTCTTTCTCTCTGACTTTTCTGCAGGATACCAGGGCACCCAACCCGGGGTCCGATGGATTGGATTTTGAAAAATTCGGTCTGTCGAAATCCGGGTTGTTACATCTGGTATCAGAGCTTCGGTTTAGTGGTCTTAGGGCGATAATGAGTGAACGTATTTGTATTTTCTAAAATATATATATATTATATATATAAACCTAAATCCATATAGTAGCCCACTAGACATGTAAAGAGTTGGGATATTGGTTCGTACACTAATGGCATGGACATAGAAATTTTGGAAACAATTAGGTGGTGGGGAAAGTGTACAATATGACTTGGAGCCTGAAAGTATCCTATGGAATGGAAACAGTAATATTAGTATTTCAGAGTAGTGGGTCTAGAAGTAAAACCTTAGAAATTAGAAAAAAAAGGTTAAAGTGTGAAAATGGATTAGGAATATATATAGTCGAGAAAATTGAATTTGTGAAAGTATCTAGGAAAGCCTAGTTGAGTGGAAAACCCGCTTTGAGTCTGACCCAATAATAAACTTTGAAGAACTTGAATTTGTAAAAGAGTTTGTGGTATTTTCTGAGTTTTGATCTTAAAAGTATCTTGATGTTTGAAAAGTGCATATTGGGTTTTAAAATAAATGGGGTATATTATGTAAAACAATGATTTCTTGTTTTGAAAGAATTCTCTCATGAAAAGGAGCATATATATATATATATAGCTCACTAGTTCTCATATATGAAAATCTTGAAAGGAAAATGTTGTATTTTGTAAAAGGAGTTTTTGAAATCTCTATTAAATTTTGATTATTGTTAAAAAAAAAATTGGCAAACAAATTTCCCGTAGAATGCATAAGCATTGAGACCTAGAATTGCTGCTTGAGAAAAAGAAAAGGACAGGCTAGTAATACACAGCATGGACTAGTAGTGACTACTAGGTGATGAAGGGCAAGCAATTATATAGACCCTGTTAGGTGGACTCGCGATTGTCAGAGGTAATAAAGTCTTAAGATCCTTGGCCCATAGTTATAGCTGTGTAGGATACTGTTTGACTAGAAAATGGAAAAGCTTATTTTAAAAGATAAATAAATAATATAAACATGAGAAACTGGACTAAGCCAAATAAGCTAAAGAATAGCCTAACTAACAAGAAAACAATAAATTCAGTAAAGCAACAAAACAAGACGGGGGAAAGAAAATGAAAATCTCAAGAAAAAGATTAATAAATATGAAATTATTTCAAGATAAAGTCAAAAATACGAGAAAGAAATTTTCTTATGTGGTTGTGCTTGGATAAGAGAATAGGAAATCTTAATAGAATAGTTATATAAAAATCCAAGTACAATTAGAAAAGAAAAACGGAGGATGTGAATTTTTCCATCTTATACCTTTTCGTAACATAAGAAATCGAATTTGGAAAATTAGTTTTTTCTAAATCTCGAATTAAAAGATGGTTGGTAGGGTTTTGGATGCGAAAATTGGATGAAATATGCTCTTATTCTATAAGAGTATGGGAAAATTTGAATGGAAAATGTTTTGATTTTCCAAAAATATTGCATCCATATAGAACTGCAAGTATATTTAGGATGTGAGCATCATGTTTTGAAAAGTTTTTTAAAGTTTGCATACATATAGGTGGATCCAAATTAGGCATACATGCTTTACTATAATGTACTTCACTTTGCACATGTGCACAATGTTGCAACAATTGGATGAACACTAATTGGATGTTGCGAGGGATTATCGATTTTACTCTTATCGAATTTCGGGGACGAAATTCTTTAAGGGTGGGAGAATGTAACACCCCGCATTTTTAATATAATTAAAAATGAAAAAAATTTTATGAAAATATGCTTATATAGGTAAATAATGGTGATGTATAATGAGAGTTAATTAATACATGGAAGAGAAGAAAAATTAATTCGATAATAGTGTATGTAACGGAGAAGATAGTAAAGTAAGGATATTTAATTTAAATATCAGGGATTAAGTAAAATGGACATCACCATTGCGTTCCTCTCTAAATTTTACATGAAATAGAGTCTGAGTTTTCAAAAATCGGAGTCCGTATGAAGGAGTTATGACCTCCCGAAGTTTCAGCGAAAAATCAGTAAACAGCCCAGCCCAGAACAGAAAAAAAAATGACCAGGTCGACCATAGTGTCGACCCCCCCCCCTTGGGGAGGTCGACCTGTAGCGACCTGGAGCGGGAATTTTGGTCCACAAGCGGGAAATTCGGCCCAGAAGCTGTTTTTGAGCACCTGGATGAGTTTTTGGGCCTGGTACGTTGGTCTAACAACTATAAAAACATCCTAGGCTCATTGTAAACTCCACAACAATTCATGGCAAGGCCATGGCTCTCTTCTAACTTGATTTCTTCTTCCTCCTCAAGCTATTGATCTAAATAAATCTTAGATCTATTCTTCTCTCTTTTCTCTACAACATCAGTTCTTAAAATAAAAAAGAATGAGATCTAGAATTACTACAACCATGAATAAAAAAAAAGGCTTAGATCTAAATCACTGCACAAAGAGAAGGAATTCAGATCTGCAACCTACGCCGCATATGAAATCAAAGATAAATTGAATTGGACATGAAATCAATCAAAGATGAATCAAAAGCAATAAAAAGGGAAAGGGGGAAAACAGTTCAAGGATTAATCCAATTCATAAATCAAAGGGGCAATCGAGGATCTACATTTTGAAGATGACAAACACAGTGATTGGAGTTATAATGCACTTTTTGTGTAAAATTATTATTTATCGTTCAAACATTCCCTATGTAAACATGAAATGAAATTATTGAATCCATAATGTTTAATATTATCATGTGCTCGATTTTAATTATTATGCCTACGATTATGTACCTCCGTTTATTCTTTCCCTTTTTGATTTTTAATAGCTAGGCTATCTTGACCCTAGACCTATCATAAAATAAATACGATTGAATGATTATTGCAAGCGAAAAAGGGAATTGCTCGGTTTTGGGCGACATGAACTGGAGGGTTTGGTTATAAATTACAAAGAGGGTTGGGCGTAATATAACATTGACAAAACCTGAATGCGTAAACCAAATTTAGAATTATACGCATGAACATGATTTGGGGTTTGGCGTAGGATTGACATAATTGATTTAAGCATGAAATTGACTTATGGATTTGTTAATGGGCACATGTCTCTAGAATAAAACCTGTATTATAATTTGAATTTGGATAAGAACACAAACTTGATATGAATCGACATCTGGAATTTGACATGAAGTTTACATCTAAAACTTGAACATGAAATTGACGTGAATATGAATTATGAATTTAATGATAGACGTAACCTGTTAATGGGATTACAAGCATGAATATAAATTGGGGGTTTTTAGGTAAAGCTTGGATTTGGGGAATTGACACTTGACATCTAGATTGAACTTGATACTTGAATTATGGCACTATTGAAATGCATTGAACATGAACATGGTTGAGTAATTTGTGTAATGTAAATATGGACAAGATTATGAAACTTGAAATATGACATTTAGAATATGCTTATGAACTTGACATCTAAAACGAACGCGAACATGTCATGAATTGGTAGTTGACATTTATAAGAACATGCTTGTAAGTTGGGTAACTAGCATAACATGAACTTAATATTTTTTTTTGACATGATTATGAACTTGACATATGCCAATTAGAATAGACATGAACCAAATATGAAACGTGGCTAACTCAAGGTTAGGATGAGTTTGCGATGTAATCCTGCTCGGAACCGCCCGACCTAACCAGTAGTCGCAAACAATAGGTCCTAATGTGAGAAGTTAGTCATATCGCGCTTAAAACCCGAGGTTAGACAGAGTTGTGGTGTAATTCTGCCCGGAACCGTCCGGCATAACCAGTGACCACAACAACAGGTCTAATGTGAGAGGCTGTGGTGCATTAATAATTAATTAATGGCACATGATTCGTAGGGTTAAGTCATGAATTCAAAGACAACACTTAACCAAATTTGTGAATGAACGTTATAAGGAGATAGGGTTAAGTCGACACGAACATATGAACAAAACTTAACCAAAAACGGAAATAGGGAATGTTAACTACCTATTATAAATCGAAGTTGAAATAGTCGAAGGGTTAATTAGGGGGTAAACATGTCCTAGGGACAGAGAAAGACAATGACTTAAGATGTAATGTAAGACCTGAAGGGTGGGATAACCTATAATATGGGGTAAGCTAAGCAAGAACTATGGGAAAACACCCATGTGTTATCACCAAAAAAAAGAGAACTTAAGTTATGCTTGAATTCATGGGAAAACCTTATTCAACAAGTTGAATTATAAAGCGAGAATATGTGGTCTGATGTCTAAGGCAACGAGAATTGACTAAGTAAAACAACGAGAATGATAACTAAGTAACAATCCTTAGTTAATAGGAACTAAGCAGTAAACCTTAGTTAAGAAAACGGTCGAGAACGGGAACTAAGTTGTAATCCTTAGTTAAGGGGACTAAGTGGAAAACCTTAGTTAACAAGATTAACGGGAAAGGAAACTAAGTGGTAAACCTTAGTTAAGTACAACTAAGTAATAATTCTTAGTCAAGGAAACTAAGCCAGTCCATAAAAGAGATGAATAACCCGATACGGTAGATCATCGCTTAACAAACACACGAGGAGGAGCGAACGTTTATCTGATTTCGACAAGGCTCCAGCAGACTGGGTTACGAAGCACGTAGCTTCGGGGAACGTGCGGGTACTCTTGGTATCCCTCTGTGAGGTTGCAGATGATCCGCCTGGGCTCACAGAGGTTAAGGTCTGCAGTAGGAGAACCAAGAGTATGCCTTGGTCGTAATATAAGGCAACCTAAAGACTAGGATGGACCAGCGTGAGGCGGCGATATCTTGTTTAGCCCTGTGATAGCACTCGTCGTCTACCTAGCATCTTCAGTCAAATCGTAGAACGTATACGAAAAGGTAGAGAACTCCCAACAGACCATATACTTGCTATCTAGTTATGGGTGAGGCTGGCCAATAGGAAAGTGGGGCATAGGTGGCAGGAGTACAGTTCTCGTGCTTGAATTTCTTGGATTGCCTTTCATTAGTTGAGGGAGGGGTCACATGGGACCATAACCACTGGTAGAAAAACAGACCTTAGCCTCTGCATCGGCAGATAACTTAAAGCTCCCGACAGGGTTCCGTATTTCTTGATTTAGCCCTGTCATCGGACTCGGGCCGCACATATAGTGTACATGTGCACCTAGACATTGGAAACGATTCGCGATACATACGTGGGAAAAGGGCATTGTTCGACAAGTAGCATAATCCCTAGTAGTCCTAGGTGGCATAAACCCTAATTGAATCTACAAAATGTTCAATAGGTAGCATAATCCCTAGTGGTCCTAGGTGGCATAAATCCTAGTTGAACACTCGATAGTTCATGATAAGGAAACCTAGCCAGATTTAAGGGTGGCAGTCCAAACGATTTCAAGAATGGTGGCACTACGTTGAATTAGTATAGAATTACGTGATAAAGCCCGTACGATATACGGCAAGGTGCTGTACGTATACATGGAAAGTATTATACGAGTTGGGGAAAAAATTACATATACGATGTATTAGGTTAAGTCTACTAGTAATTGGACGAGAATGACATGGGTTTGGCCTTGGGTGCTAATATTGTGAATAACCTAATAAACAAGAAATTATAACTGTACGGTATATGTAGGGTTACACAAGAGTTTATTATAGTCCAGTCACACAGAACTTATGTTCTGACCCCCTCCTCACAACATGCGCAGGTTAGGTTCATGACAGAGATAGTATTGCTTGACTACTGGCTTGGCAGTATTATTATTAAGGTAATGCTATTTTGAATAAATTATATTTTATTCCTTCCGCTGTAAGCTACTTTTCAAACTCTGACATGTTTCTTTCTCTCTGACTTTTCTGCAGGATACCAAAGCACCCAACTCAGGGTCCGATGGATTGGATTTTGAAAAATTCGGTCTGTCGAAACCCGGGTTGTTACAATGTAACAACCCAAAATTTAAAAAAAGAAATTTAACTAAAAGATTAATAAAGCATATATTAATCATCAAAAAATTGGGAAATAGGCAACAGAGATTGCGCCATAGTATCCATTATGAAACTCTGGCGTAGATAGACATTTGGTTTGCTGAAATCAGACATAAAATGAAGAAGATATGAAAGAAAGAAGTTTGAAATTAAAAGTTGAAATTGGAGTGAATCAACGAATTAAATATGAATAAATTCAGCCGTTAGTCACGAGTAGTTGGGTCGACCTAGGCCCCAAGTTTGTCGATCTAGGGTCGATCCACCTATATGATGGGTTGACCCGTCTAGGTGACTTGCACAACCTGGTGCGCACGTCTTTGGTCGGCTTAGCTGGCTTTTGGGTATATTCTTGTGGATAATTATTTTAATCTAAAGGCCTAAGATTTTTACCTACATCCCAATGATTCTAAATTCCCTAGCTATGTTATAAATATGGCTCCAAACCTAACCTATTTCTCCCTACTCCATTTGCTCAATTCTCTGCCTCCACCCTAAACAACCTTCTTCTCAAATAATTTTAATGGAGTACCGAGTCTTGAGTTTGCACATAATTTTTGAGAATATTCATAGATAGCGATTCCCTACCGGGACTTAATTTGATTTGTGTAAAATTTCAGTAATTACAAGTTTTAGTATAAATTGGTGTTTTTCTTGATAGTATAATAACTTGTAGACTCCTTCTGATTTCTATTTTCTTTTATATATGTAATCTGATTACTGCTTCTATCCTTTCTTCTGTCTGTTTCAATAATTTGTTCTGCTACTTTGGTTTTATTTAGTTCATATATGCCTCTTTTTTCATATGTAATTTTATTACAGTTCAGTTTCAGCCCAAATTTTATTTTAGAACTATCCTTATTTATCTGAGCCTAGGCCATGCGAGAGCCAAGGCCATTGTCCTTTTTATTTTGACATTGAGTTTAGGACTTCAAGAGCCAAGCAATTTATTTCTTGTCAATGCACAGTCTGGTTTGAAATATGAAATTGACAATAAAAGTGTAATTAGGTAAAATAAGATATATGTATAAAAAGAATAAATTGAGCTTATTGGAACAAAAAATGATAATTGAACTGTAACTTTGATAAACTGAATAATTGGCACTGGATGGATGCTAAATGGAGGGGGTTGACTTGCACAATGAAATTAAACAAAACTAATGTTTATAGACAACCTGTAATTAAATTTTACATGCAACCTATGGTAAGAAATAAGTTATATGAAGAAAGTAGACTTGTTATCAAATTTAAGATTGGTGTTACGTTCAAAATAAATAAATTAATAAGCATAGGTAGTAGTGGTCCGTTCCGACAACGTAAGTTGATTAGGGAAAATAAGTAGCCTATTAAGAAAGTGTGTAGTAGGAGTATGTTCTGGCAGCGACGACTAATTTGGGGAAATAAGGGGCTCATAACAGTGGTCTAGGGTAAGTTGGTTAAGGAAAATAAGTGGCCAATTAAAATAATCAATTTTTAGTGACCTAGGTGTTTATTAATGACACTATGGGGGTCTAGGGTAGCTAGGCGGTCAACAATAATTCTATTGGGCCTTGGCATTAGTAAATTAAATTGGGGGCTAAGTCTGGGGCTAACTTATGTTAAATTGCATTTTTGGGTAGGGGTCCGTATCATTTAGTATTCCTTTTTATCACACTACACCGAGGTCTCACGTGGAGGGGGAGATACGCTTATACTGTACTGGGTAGTAAGAGTCCAAATGAGGTGGGTATAGGAGCATTCCGAGGGGGTGGTGAGCGTTCATCGCGCCGATTAGGGAAGATAAAACGTTGTGACGTCGGTGATTTACGCTATGTCCTTAGAGCTGATGGGTCGGGTCTGATAAACCCGAGGTCAAAGTCGGCATATGTTATCACAATTGTGGTTTAGGAGACTATCATTGGATAAAATTAGGTTATATCCTAATCTATGAGTTGTAGTAAATGGTGAATAAATCGAATGATTTGACAATCAATTATATTCATGGAAGTATATTCTTGTGCTTATTTACTATGTTGAGCTTCAAATTATTATCATGTCTAGATTTCCTATGGTGTCAGTCATGCTAGTAATTATTTAACTCACCAGGCTTTATGTCTGACTAGTTTTCTTTTCTTCCTTCCTTTTCCCCTTAGGTTCTCAGGGTGGAGGATCTAGTACTTAGGAGAGCTTCAGCCTAGCTCAGCCATTGGAGATTCTCATTGTCTTGTTCCCTACTTTTACATGCACCTTTTAACGTTTGGTTTATTTTCTGTACTTAATGAAGAGAGAGATAATTTTTATTTTAGTACTCTAATTTATAATGTTTTGCGAGACAGTTGTGGTTTTTATGATCTATGATGTAATAGCACTTTTTATTCTACTTTAAACGAAATTTTAAGTTCTGTTGTGTTTTACTACGTTTAATTGTGAATTTTAGCCTCTATAATGATACTTTATACCTATACGCTTCATATTTCTTAATGAAATCCCCACGTGGCTAATGTTAATAGATGTGGGGTGTTATAGATGTGATAAAGGACATTTTGGGTGTTGTTAAAGGAGAGTTATCGGTTAGATATTTAGGAGTGACTCTTTCTACAAATAATATTACTGACAGGGAGTGTGTTATTCTTGTCTCTAACATTAGGGATAAATTGCAAGGATGAATCTAAAAAAAATGGCAAAGCATGTCAGATTTTTGTAGTGGGTCGTTCCACTCTTTATTAGAAGTTAAAAGAAAAGAAAAGTTTGTTTTGCGCAGGCACAATACAACCAAACTAGTTTGAATTGCCAGAACACTATACAGTAAACAAAGAGTAAAGTTGAAAGCTTCAGCTACTAAAAGGTGGTAGATTCATCATACAAAATGATACAAATAGGGGTTAGACTGTGTGTCTAAACTACTAAAGTAGCTACTGAACTAGCACCCCCTCAGCAGAGGAGGATCTAATGGTATCATTGGGAGGTCCAATGACACAGACGTTTCTGGAGAAAGCCAAATCTAGCTTCGGCACATAGCATGGATTAGAAGCATGGAAAATGATGTGCTTATCCCAAGTAGTTTTAAAGAACTTAAATTATTAATCTCGCCAATTTCTCCCATTGTGATAAGCTCAATATTATCATCAACTATCTCATACTCAAGGCATCTCAGATCAACAACATCATTGGTGATAAAATTATAGGATGTATCAAATAGGAGAATATCTCTTTTTCGAAGGTCTTTGTATCATTGCGAAGGTGGCTACGGTACAGGATTGGCCTACGCCCAAGAATGCAACAGACGTAAGGAGCTTCCTGGGGTTAGCCGGATATTATCATAAGTTTATTCAGAACTTCTCCAAGATAGCAGCACCGTTGACTCAGTTGACTAAGAAGAATCAAGCCTTCGTCTGGGACGGAGTGTGTGAGAATGCATTCAAGAGTCTAAAAGAAAAGTTGACGCGCGCGCCAGTGTTAGTCGTTCCTAGAGGGAATGAAGAAATGATGGTATACACAGATGCTTGTGGTACCGGACTAGGTGCTGTATTGATGCAAGGAGGTAGGGTTATAGCTTATGCTAGTCGGCAACTAAAGCCACATGAGAAGAAGTACCCTACCCATGATTTGGAACTGGCAGTGATTGTGTTCGCACTGAAGATGTGGAGACATTATCTCTTGGGAGAGAGATTTGAGTTGTTTACCGATCATAAATCGTTAAAGTATCTCTTCTCTCAGAAGGATCTGAATCTCCGTCAGCAGAGATGGTTAGAGTTCGTGGCTTCGTATGATTTTGATATCACATATACACATGGGAAAGGCAATGCGGTAGCCGATGCCTTGAGTAGGAGATAAGCCAGTTTAGGGGCTATGTTTCTTGAATGGAAGCAATTGGAGTGTATCGCAAGGTATGATTTCAGACCAAAGTGTGAATTGGATCCAGAGATGTTAGCTAGTTTGACGATCAGACCCACCATGATTGAGAGGATTGGTTCCAGTCAGAGGGACGATCCTAATTTATTGGAAATCATCTCCAAGTTAGAGATGAACATCGACGGTGAGGAGATGAATTTATATGGGCTTGATCGAGAAGGATGGCTTCGAAAGAATGGAAGACTAGTTGTACCCAACGTGAATGGTTTGAGAGATGACATGCTTAGAGAGTGTCATCACTCAAAACTGACTATACACCACGGTGGTGATAAGATGTATCGAGACATGAAACAGACTTACTACTGGGAAGGGATGAAAAGAGACGTTGGAAAGTTTATATCCAAGTGCATGAATTGCCAGCTAGTTAAAGCTGAGAAAAAGAAGCCTAGTGGTCTGTTACAACCATTAGAAATTCCAGAATGGAAAGGGGAGCAAGTCTTAATGGATTTCATTGACGGGTTGCCAAGGACTAGATCGGGACATGATAGCATTTGGGTAATTGTGGATCGATTGACTAAGAGTGCAAGATTTATACCAGTCAGATCGACCAGAATGGCAGCTAGGTTAGCAGAATTATATATGAAGTGGGTAGTGAGATTTCATGGAGTACCTAAAAGCATTGTGAGTGACCGAGACCCGTTGTTTACTAGTGGGTTTTGGACGAGCTTACAAGAGGCTCTAGGGTCGGAAGTACATCTCAGTACCGCGTATCATCCTCAAACTAATGGTCAGATAGAGAGGGTGAATCGTATATTGGAAGATCTCTTGAGAGCTTGTATATTGGATTTTGGTGGATCATGCGATGACCATTTGCATCTAGTAGAGTTTGCATATAATAATAGCTACCAATCCTGTAACACCCCGAATTTTCTATTAACACTAAAGTTGCTAAAATATTAATAAGTGTGTAAGAGAGGGGATGTATCTAATATGAATATAAAAATATTAATAAGTGTGTAAGAGAGGGGATGTATCTAATATGAATATAAAAATATTAATAAGTTTGTAAGAGAGGGGATGTATCTAATATGAATATAAAAATATTAATAAGTGTGTAAGAGAGGGGATGTATCTAATATGTATATAAAAACAATAATAAGTGTGTAAAAGGGGGGATGTATCTAATGTGTACATTGTAGAATATATATATAGATATATATATATATATATATGGGCAGTTAATGCAAACATGAATCGAAGTTTATTAATTTGCTGAGTGTTTGCTAAGTCACTTCTGACTCATTGCTGAGTCAACAAGATAAACCCCATCTTGTCTGAACGGCTGCGGTTATTTCTAGGTTAAATCTAATGGCCTAAATGAATTCTAAAATCTATAAGTAAGTGGGTAGACCCTAGACCTAAATCACTTGTAAAATTTGTAATAACCCGCAAAATCTGGGCCAGTTTAAAATTTTTATTTTGGCCATTTTAGCGAATTTTGAATATTTAAAATAGATTATTTTAAATAATGGCGACGGAAAATTTATTTTCAATATAGAATCGACGTATATATTATATACGTCGTCGTTAGAATATAAATAATTATATATAATTATAAATAGAAAAGAAAATGGCGCGGTAGTTCGAAAATTCGATTTCTAATTTCAAATGAATATACAGAATTCAATATAAGTCAGAATTGAACGAAACAAGAAATATTTGAATCTGTATAACTATATCTTTGTAACGAAGTTAACAAACTGAGATTTCATTTTAGAAATGATGAGATATGTCCAGTTGAAAATTAGAAATAGTCGCTGTGGAATTTATATATATTTTAATATAATATATAGCCCTTAAAAATAGCCATTTTGCAAATGACCTCGGATTTCGACGAAACCACTTTTGTTGGATCCGTGATGTCAAATTATTGCTAGATTCCAAATTTCATAATTTTTCGAATCAATATGTGAGCGTGGCAAAGGAAAACGCGTTTGACCAGTTTCAGTTGATTTTAATCGACTGGAAATTGGCCATTTTTCTAACGGTCTCAGAATTCGACGAAACTAGTTTTGTTAGGACCGTATCGTCAATACGAAGCTAGAAAATATTTTTCTGGAATTTTTCGAGTTAGTTTGTGCCCCCGGTAATTTGAAATATACGTTTAAAATTCAATATAGTGATTTAAAAGTAAATTCAAGGGAAACTGACTGTAACAATCGAATCAGCTTGCGATACATGTTTCATTGTGTTCGGAATGGGGGTGAAACGCTATGGACGACAGGCGGTGGGTCTCGTTTTGAGGTCGAAAATAAAAGTTGCTTTTTGAAAGTAATTAAATAATTAAATATATATATATTTTTCATATAAACCCCCCCCCTCTCGTTTTCATTCTAAAAACAGAAATCAAATAAAAAAAAAAAAAAAAAAAAAAAAAAAAGAAAAACCCCCAATCGCGATCGCCCCCCCCAGGATCCGTCGCCAGAGCCACCCAACGCCGCCTCTTCGCCAGCTCCGACCACCGCCCCTCCCCAGATGCATCGCCGCCCTTTCCCCTTCTTCTTCGATGATCCCCGAACCCCAAACCCGTCGCCCCATCGTACGCCATCGCCAATAGCGATCCACGCCACCGCAGTCCCCCCCCCTGTCGATGACCGCTTCCCCTCCCCTGTCGATGGTCGCGCCCCACTCGCGAAGTCCAGTACCCTCCTGCCGCCGACGAAGATGAAGCGAAGCCCCCCCCCCCCCCCCGACAAAGCCGACAGCGCCCCAGGTAGTTTTTTTATTTTATTTTATTTATTTTTACTTTTATATTGATTTTATAAAAAAAAAAACTGTTTTAAAAAGAATTTTTAAACTGTTTTTTTTAGAAATCAAAACTGAGATTTTTAAAAGTATTTTAAAAACTGATTTTTAATTTATTTTTAAAACTGAATTTTTAAATATAGAAAACTGTTTTTATTTTTAAGATTCAAAACTGAGATTTTTAAAAGTTTGAAAAACTGATTTTATTTTAAGATTTAAAATAGAAAAGGTTTAAACTTTAAAAAGAAAATGGTTTGAACTTTAAAAAGATTTGATCTTTAAAATAGGAAATTCAAAAAGGCGTAATCTTTAAATTCAAAAAGGCGTAATCTTTAAATTCAAAAAGGCGTAATCTTTAAATTCAAAAAGGCGTAATCTTTAAATTCAAAAAGGCGTAATCTTTAAATTCAAAAAGGCGTAATCTTTAAAGTAGAAAAGGCGAAATATTTGAAAAGACGAGATCTTTATATAGTAAACTTCGAAGTAAAATAAAAATTCGATTTTTATATATAGAACTTTGAAATAAAAATTCGATTTTTATATATTGAACTCTGAACTAAAAATTTGATTTTTATATATGGACCTTCGAAATAAAAATATGATTTTTAAATATTGAATAGCAAGGTAAAAATTCGATTTTTATATATGTAGTGGCTACGGACGACGAAGCTGACGAAAATGCCATAGCGATGAAGATTTCTATCAAAGAAGAGCCGTGGAGCTAGGATAGCTATAAGTGAGAATTTCTCACCCTTTCAATTTTATTTCTAGTTATATTTATATATATATATACTAGGATGCAGACGGTGTTTAGTAGCACCCGACACAACCGTCCACATACCATGGACTTGTTTGTTTGGATGTTTGGTGATTGATTGAGATATTGATTTGAATGTGGTTTGTGGTGTGAAAAATCGAATCGATAAATTGGTTAGGATTAGACGTGCGCCGTTATAAGGCGAAGGAGTAAGGCTAGGTTAGACCCTTACTCCAAATTTTGTGGCTTGCATAACGAAAGTGAATTTGATTGATGTGTGAATGGCGTGGGCCTTCACTAGACCGGGGATAAGGCTAGGCCTTGTCCCGTTTCTAGTATCGTGCCGTTATGCCGCCGAAATTTTCTAAAACATGTTAGAAAAATAAAAATAACATTTTATTTAAAGAATGAACTGAATAGATATTCATATGTCGAAATAAAATATTTTATCGTTAAAAATATAATTTTTAACGTGAATATGAATATAGTGAAAGTGAATAAAATAAATATTCATTTACAAACCGGACGGTTTGTTTATGTACACCTATTTGATTGATATTGATTGGGTCGATAAATTTTACACATCGCCCAACTGCACAAATAAAATCTGTGCTTGATTGTTTGAAACCCTACACGGGTGTTGGGATGAAATATGAAGTCCACTCATCCTGATTGATTAAATATGTCGATCGATTGATTGACAGGCTGTTATAAGCGTTAGATATCTATATTTGATGCTTATACAGTGTAGTGCACTTTGGTTGATGGTTGATTATTTTTCAATACTATTATATACATGTGATGTATGAAAATCCATATAATTAATTTTATATGGTGATTGATTGGGCCTCATTCCAATTTGAAAAATAAAGAATATATAAAATAAAGGTTCATGTGTTGACTATACTCATCCGTTGGGAATAGTCATGTGTTGAACGAATTATTTTTATAATAAAATTTACATCTTTATCAATATAATATAAAGGTTCATGTGTTGACTATACTCATCCGTTGGGAATAGCCATGTGTTGAACGAATTATTTTTATAATAAAATTTACATCTTTATCAATATAAAATAAAGGTTCATGTGTTGACGGTACTCATTCGTTGAGATTAGTCATGTGTTGAACGAAATAATTTAACCAAAAATAGTCACACATGGACGGTACTCATTCGTTGAGATTAGTCGTGTGTTGACAAAAAGAAATATTTGAAATAGAATATATAAAGCCGTGTTGAATAGTGATGCGCCATTTTGACGCGAACGATATATATAACGATTTCGAAATGAATTGAATATATAACGATTTCGAAATGAATTGAATATATAACGATTTCGAAATGAATTGAATATATAACGATTTCGAAATGAATTGAATATATAACGATTTCGAAATGAATTGAATATATAACGATTTCGAAATGAATTGAATATATAACGATTTCGATTTGAATTGAATATAAAACGATTTCGATTTGAATGGAATAGAAAACCAATTTGATTTCAAATTGAATATATAATGAACTTGATTCAAATAGAAAACGAAACGAATTAATTTGAATAGAAAATGAATTTGAATCGAATAGAAAATCAATTTGAATTGAATTGATTTGAATTGAATTGAAAAACGAATTCGAATTGAATTTAAAATGAAGTGAAATGAATTCAAATTAAATTGAAATTTGAATTGAATAGAAATGAATTTTAAAACGAATTTATAAAGAAGAATTCAATTTTGATTTGAATTGAAATAGAAGTTGACTTCGTTTTTGAAACGAATTCAAAACTAAATATATAATTCGTTTTAAATAGAAATCGACGAAATATATATTATATATATTATATATATAATATAATGGCCTGAATAGAACGCGCCGCGCCGCGGCAGTTCGTAAATTTCGACCATTTATTTCAAACGGACATTACGGGAGATCCGACCGTCGGATTCTCCTAAAACCGGAACCGTTGGGTTCGTATCGAAAAGAGCTTTCTAACGAATATTAGAAATTCAAAATCTAACGGTTGGATTTGGAGATACGTCCAAATCAAATTCGAAAAAGGTCGCTGTAAGTGCAGTTCGATGGCCATCGTTGGAAATCGACTGTACGGGCCTTGATAAAATTATTAAAAATATCAATAATTTGTGTAAAATCATAAGAAATGATTTGGGAAAAATTGGGGTGAAAAACTCCATATTTGAAAAGATAAAAATAGATTTTTATCAAAATGAACTAGTTTTGAACTAAATTTAAAACCCAATCATTTTTAAAATAAATGAATTAGATTTAAAAAGGGGTTTTAAATAATCGAATTTCTAATATGTTTGATTAAGTTTGAGATGGGTTTATCGTGAACAGTGTTTTAAATAACACTAGTTCTTTAACCCGATAACAAATAGAATGTGATTTGGGTTTGTTGTGAACTGTGTTTTAAATAACACCTAGTTCTTTAACCCAGTAAAAGGAGTTTTATTGAATCTGCAATTAGATTGAAATTCGAACTGATAATCTAAATTATCAAATTTAGAAATGAGCGAGAATGGAGTATCACCAGTTTTGCTCCAAAGCGATAGTTAAATCTTTAATTAGATTTGAACGTGAAATGGTAATTAATTTTACCGATAACACCACGGTGTTAGATATGGAGTATTACCAGTTTTGCTTCATGGGATGAATAGGTTGGGATTGGGAAATAAAATAAATAATTACTTCGTTGTGGTTCGCTAATCTCGACTAGTTGGAAAACCATAATTTGGTTTTAAATGACATCCAAAGGAAGATTTCAGGATAAATTTTAAAGAATTTATCTTGGATAAAATTAATGGGAACTTTTCCCTAAGAATGTGGAATTTAGAAACTAGCTGTAGGTTGGCTATGAAGAATGGTTTCCTGGGTATTGATCTGATGTTGGTTTCGGCCTTCGGGGTTAATGTTCGGGAAATTGTTCTCTTGCTAATTTGCGGTTAGTGACTAATGAATTAGAATGAGGCGTATGTTGTGTTTGTGTAACATTTGTTTTCAATATACGCGGGTTGTTCGGAAAGTCCGGGTTTATACCCATTCTGAATAACCGATTCGACGATATGTCGAAGATGAAGACGGTGGTTGAAGACCGGAAGTCTTCACATCGTAGGGATAATTACTGACGATCCTGATTGGGCTGTACACCCAAGAGGATGGAAATAGTTAGTGGTCGTCCAGACGTACTTGGAGATGGATGGATATGCGAGGAAAGTGCCTCCGGTTTCGTTCAGACCCAGAACGGACTTGTAAATGGATTGTGTGCCTGACATTGGATTTTATTCTGTGTTGATTGATTTCTATTAAATATATATCTGCTTGGCGGCGGAGAATTTATTCTCTTGCTTAACGCCCTTCTCTGAGACGTACGAGCTTAGAGGTTATATATCGATAGATATCAATCGCATGGCATGAATTGCCTGTGTGGCATGCTGAGTTGCATGGATCAAGGCTTTTGTTGAAAAGCAAAGTCTTGTGGTTGATGATCAAAGCACGCCTACGTGGCAGCTTTGTGTATAGCGTGTATTCGCAAGCCTCACACCTCGGTATGAGTTAAAAACGGGATACGGACCGCTGGGAGAGCGCACGTTTCTTTCTAGCTTTGGTGGTGTCAGTGACTTACCAGCCCTGACATATATATACTTTTCACCTTTGTGGTTGTTGGAATGAGGCGCCTCGATTATAGGTCTGTAAGGACCGGGAAACGTGTGTTCAGGCATAATTAATCCTCTAACGTAAGTGAGGACCGGCCCAGCCGCATCCAGGGGTTACCCAGTGTGCGTAATCCCGGGGACATTTGCTAGAGTGTCTCGAACGCGGAGAGGAGCTTGCCCCTTGCCTCGACTCATGACGGAAATCCAATTTCCAATACGTGTATCGCGGTTTTAATTGTAGAACTAGTATGGCGACATGATATATGGTACCCATGCCGTCTATGATTTATACTTATGATTGAAATGTTTTGACACTATACACTTATTATAGTATCAAATGATTTGTTTTAAAACGTATCAAGCATGTTTGGCTATTATAAGGGAAAACCCTATCCCCCGGCTTGCGTTGCATTGTATGATAGGACCTGGGTCTTATAATAGCTTCATTTTTCGAAAAAGCATTGCGTTGTTTATTCTATGCACTGGTATTCTTGGGAGGAAACCCGTTCCGTGTTATACGGCGTGGTCCCTTGAATTACTCTCTTTTAAAGTAAAGTTTTAAATAACTGTTTTAGTTCTCACACCAGTCACATGACTGACCTGGAGTTTATTGTTTTAACCTAAACTCTGGGTGCCCCTATTTTCCGCACGGGCAGCTAGTAGTTTTGGTTTTGCAGATTTATATTCACAGGATCCTGGTTTACAGCTGGAATGATATCCGGAAAGCTCTGTATCCGTATATCACCTTCAGTTGTGCTTTATATTATTTTTCCGCTGCTATGTATTTAAATGTAATTTAAATCTCTGATATTTCTGTGTAATATTTATTCATTTATACTCTGTATATTCTTGTATCTGATGGAATTGTTGTAATATACAATGAAATGTTCTTCTGTTTGTGTTCTGGTTTGTCATGTTCTCAACGTTCAGGGGTTTCGAACGGTTTAGATCGGTTTAACGACTGATTCAGATCGAGCGAAATTCCTTGCCGTCACATTTGGTATCAGAGCTTTGGTTTACAGAGCTCGAGAACAAGACACATTAGAACCATACGAAAGAATTCATCAGATATTGGATTAGTAATATCCAATTAGAATGACTCGTTAGAGATAGGATCAGTAGTATCCTAGAACGAGTGTGAAGAGTATATTTTTCAAATGAAAACAATTTTGTTTTGAAAATTTAAATCATGCTATACGTATTTGAATATTTATTTATTTTGAATGTGGACAATCTAGTATATAAAGGTTTTGCATATACGCGTCATGAACGTATATCCGAAGTTTTAATATATTAGATAGATATAGAGTCACACTCTAGGCACCCGGACATGGTCCTGATGATGAAGTATACCATCACCAGTATTTATTTTCGAGTGACGAAGGCGTGATTTTCTATATATTTCCATTAGGCTGGTGTGAGAACCCAAAACTTATATAGTTAGAACACATTGTTGTGAATTGGCATCAAAAACATGATTTTCTTTATATATATCAAAATTTATGAATTTGAAACTCTAATCCACTAATTGATTGATGTTTGTGTTGTTTGTTTAATTGTTTGCTGATTTTTAACCATTTATGCCTAATATAATCAAATATTGAATTGTATTGAAAATTGGTCGCGTTTGCTTGCATATATATATATATATATATATATATCATTGAACAGGTCATAGCAAGGAGGCTAGAGCCGAGAATAGAATTTGTTTGCCCGACAAATAGGTACATGTTTATTACATAATTTACTGTTTTGTTTGGGTGATGATGATTTTGTGAGCCTATTGGCTAGCCGCTTGGCTTTTTCTTTTTCTTTTTGAGATCTGAAGGACCGGGAACGCTATTTGCAATTTCCCGATGCTCCCGGTGCAGGGGAGGTTATGGCGAAATTTTTCGAAAATTTAGGGTGTTAGCCAAATTTTTGAAGTTTTGGAAATTCTCAGAAACTAAAGAGTTGGAGAATGGAAGCCAGAACGAACATAGAGTTGAATAATCAAACCACTTTCGACTTTGTTCCTTTTCGGGGACGAAAAGTTTTAAGTGGGGGAGATTGTAATAACCCGCAAAATCTGGGCCAGTTTAAAATTTTTATTTTGGCCATTTTAGCGAATTTTGAATATTTAAAATAGATTATTTTAAATAATGGCGACGGAAAATTTATTTTCAATATAGAATCGACGTATATATTATATACGTCGTCGTTAGAATATAAATAATTATATATAATTATAAATAGAAAAGAAAATGGCGCGGTAGTTCGAAAATTCGATTTCTAATTTCAAATGAATATACAGAATTCAATATAAGTCAGAATTGAACGAAACAAGAAATATTTGAATCTGTATAACTATATCTTTGTAACGAAGTTAACAAACTGAGATTTCATTTTAGAAATGATGAGATATGTCCAGTTGAAAATTAGAAATAGTCGCTGTGGAATTTATATATATTTTAATATAATATATAGCCCTTAAAAATAGCCATTTTGCAAATGACCTCGGATTTCGACGAAACCACTTTTGTTGGATCCGTGATGTCAAATTATTGCTAGATTCCAAATTTCATAATTTTTCGAATCAATATGTGAGCGTGGCAAAGGAAAACGCGTTTGACCAGTTTCAGTTGATTTTAATCGACTGGAAATTGGCCATTTTTCTAACGGTCTCAGAATTCGACGAAACTAGTTTTGTTAGGACCGTATCGTCAATACGAAGCTAGAAAATATTTTTCTGGAATTTTTCGAGTTAGTTTGTGCCCCCGGTAATTTGAAATATACGTTTAAAATTCAATATAGTGATTTAAAAGTAAATTCAAGGGAAACTGACTGTAACAATCGAATCAGCTTGCGATACATGTTTCATTGTGTTCGGAATGGGGGTGAAACGCTATGGACGACAGGCGGTGGGTCTCGTTTTGAGGTCGAAAATAAAAGTTGCTTTTTGAAAGTAATTAAATAATTAAATATATATATATTTTTCATATAAACCCCCCCCCTCTCGTTTTCATTCTAAAAACAGAAATCAAATAAAAAAAAAAAAAAAAAAAAAAAAAAAAGAAAAACCCCCAATCGCGATCGCCCCCCCCAGGATCCGTCGCCAGAGCCACCCAACGCCGCCTCTTCGCCAGCTCCGACCACCGCCCCTCCCCAGATGCATCGCCGCCCTTTCCCCTTCTTCTTCGATGATCCCCGAACCCCAAACCCGTCGCCCCATCGTACGCCATCGCCAATAGCGATCCACGCCACCGCAGTCCCCCCCCCTGTCGATGACCGCTTCCCCTCCCCTGTCGATGGTCGCGCCCCACTCGCGAAGTCCAGTACCCTCCTGCCGCCGACGAAGATGAAGCGAAGCCCCCCCCCCCCCCCCGACAAAGCCGACAGCGCCCCAGGTAGTTTTTTTATTTTATTTTATTTATTTTTACTTTTATATTGATTTTATAAAAAAAAAAACTGTTTTAAAAAGAATTTTTAAACTGTTTTTTTTAGAAATCAAAACTGAGATTTTTAAAAGTATTTTAAAAACTGATTTTTAATTTATTTTTAAAACTGAATTTTTAAATATAGAAAACTGTTTTTATTTTTAAGATTCAAAACTGAGATTTTTAAAAGTTTGAAAAACTGATTTTATTTTAAGATTTAAAATAGAAAAGGTTTAAACTTTAAAAAGAAAATGGTTTGAACTTTAAAAAGATTTGATCTTTAAAATAGGAAATTCAAAAAGGCGTAATCTTTAAATTCAAAAAGGCGTAATCTTTAAATTCAAAAAGGCGTAATCTTTAAATTCAAAAAGGCGTAATCTTTAAATTCAAAAAGGCGTAATCTTTAAATTCAAAAAGGCGTAATCTTTAAAGTAGAAAAGGCGAAATATTTGAAAAGACGAGATCTTTATATAGTAAACTTCGAAGTAAAATAAAAATTCGATTTTTATATATAGAACTTTGAAATAAAAATTCGATTTTTATATATTGAACTCTGAACTAAAAATTTGATTTTTATATATGGACCTTCGAAATAAAAATATGATTTTTAAATATTGAATAGCAAGGTAAAAATTCGATTTTTATATATGTAGTGGCTACGGACGACGAAGCTGACGAAAATGCCATAGCGATGAAGATTTCTATCAAAGAAGAGCCGTGGAGCTAGGATAGCTATAAGTGAGAATTTCTCACCCTTTCAATTTTATTTCTAGTTATATTTATATATATATATACTAGGATGCAGACGGTGTTTAGTAGCACCCGACACAACCGTCCACATACCATGGACTTGTTTGTTTGGATGTTTGGTGATTGATTGAGATATTGATTTGAATGTGGTTTGTGGTGTGAAAAATCGAATCGATAAATTGGTTAGGATTAGACGTGCGCCGTTATAAGGCGAAGGAGTAAGGCTAGGTTAGACCCTTACTCCAAATTTTGTGGCTTGCATAACGAAAGTGAATTTGATTGATGTGTGAATGGCGTGGGCCTTCACTAGACCGGGGATAAGGCTAGGCCTTGTCCCGTTTCTAGTATCGTGCCGTTATGCCGCCGAAATTTTCTAAAACATGTTAGAAAAATAAAAATAACATTTTATTTAAAGAATGAACTGAATAGATATTCATATGTCGAAATAAAATATTTTATCGTTAAAAATATAATTTTTAACGTGAATATGAATATAGTGAAAGTGAATAAAATAAATATTCATTTACAAACCGGACGGTTTGTTTATGTACACCTATTTGATTGATATTGATTGGGTCGATAAATTTTACACATCGCCCAACTGCACAAATAAAATCTGTGCTTGATTGTTTGAAACCCTACACGGGTGTTGGGATGAAATATGAAGTCCACTCATCCTGATTGATTAAATATGTCGATCGATTGATTGACAGGCTGTTATAAGCGTTAGATATCTATATTTGATGCTTATACAGTGTAGTGCACTTTGGTTGATGGTTGATTATTTTTCAATACTATTATATACATGTGATGTATGAAAATCCATATAATTAATTTTATATGGTGATTGATTGGGCCTCATTCCAATTTGAAAAATAAAGAATATATAAAATAAAGGTTCATGTGTTGACTATACTCATCCGTTGGGAATAGTCATGTGTTGAACGAATTATTTTTATAATAAAATTTACATCTTTATCAATATAATATAAAGGTTCATGTGTTGACTATACTCATCCGTTGGGAATAGCCATGTGTTGAACGAATTATTTTTATAATAAAATTTACATCTTTATCAATATAAAATAAAGGTTCATGTGTTGACGGTACTCATTCGTTGAGATTAGTCATGTGTTGAACGAAATAATTTAACCAAAAATAGTCACACATGGACGGTACTCATTCGTTGAGATTAGTCGTGTGTTGACAAAAAGAAATATTTGAAATAGAATATATAAAGCCGTGTTGAATAGTGATGCGCCATTTTGACGCGAACGATATATATAACGATTTCGAAATGAATTGAATATATAACGATTTCGAAATGAATTGAATATATAACGATTTCGAAATGAATTGAATATATAACGATTTCGAAATGAATTGAATATATAACGATTTCGAAATGAATTGAATATATAACGATTTCGAAATGAATTGAATATATAACGATTTCGATTTGAATTGAATATAAAACGATTTCGATTTGAATGGAATAGAAAACCAATTTGATTTCAAATTGAATATATAATGAACTTGATTCAAATAGAAAACGAAACGAATTAATTTGAATAGAAAATGAATTTGAATCGAATAGAAAATCAATTTGAATTGAATTGATTTGAATTGAATTGAAAAACGAATTCGAATTGAATTTAAAATGAAGTGAAATGAATTCAAATTAAATTGAAATTTGAATTGAATAGAAATGAATTTTAAAACGAATTTATAAAGAAGAATTCAATTTTGATTTGAATTGAAATAGAAGTTGACTTCGTTTTTGAAACGAATTCAAAACTAAATATATAATTCGTTTTAAATAGAAATCGACGAAATATATATTATATATATTATATATATAATATAATGGCCTGAATAGAACGCGCCGCGCCGCGGCAGTTCGTAAATTTCGACCATTTATTTCAAACGGACATTACGGGAGATCCGACCGTCGGATTCTCCTAAAACCGGAACCGTTGGGTTCGTATCGAAAAGAGCTTTCTAACGAATATTAGAAATTCAAAATCTAACGGTTGGATTTGGAGATACGTCCAAATCAAATTCGAAAAAGGTCGCTGTAAGTGCAGTTCGATGGCCATCGTTGGAAATCGACTGTACGGGCCTTGATAAAATTATTAAAAATATCAATAATTTGTGTAAAATCATAAGAAATGATTTGGGAAAAATTGGGGTGAAAAACTCCATATTTGAAAAGATAAAAATAGATTTTTATCAAAATGAACTAGTTTTGAACTAAATTTAAAACCCAATCATTTTTAAAATAAATGAATTAGATTTAAAAAGGGGTTTTAAATAATCGAATTTCTAATATGTTTGATTAAGTTTGAGATGGGTTTATCGTGAACAGTGTTTTAAATAACACTAGTTCTTTAACCCGATAACAAATAGAATGTGATTTGGGTTTGTTGTGAACTGTGTTTTAAATAACACCTAGTTCTTTAACCCAGTAAAAGGAGTTTTATTGAATCTGCAATTAGATTGAAATTCGAACTGATAATCTAAATTATCAAATTTAGAAATGAGCGAGAATGGAGTATCACCAGTTTTGCTCCAAAGCGATAGTTAAATCTTTAATTAGATTTGAACGTGAAATGGTAATTAATTTTACCGATAACACCACGGTGTTAGATATGGAGTATTACCAGTTTTGCTTCATGGGATGAATAGGTTGGGATTGGGAAATAAAATAAATAATTACTTCGTTGTGGTTCGCTAATCTCGACTAGTTGGAAAACCATAATTTGGTTTTAAATGACATCCAAAGGAAGATTTCAGGATAAATTTTAAAGAATTTATCTTGGATAAAATTAATGGGAACTTTTCCCTAAGAATGTGGAATTTAGAAACTAGCTGTAGGTTGGCTATGAAGAATGGTTTCCTGGGTATTGATCTGATGTTGGTTTCGGCCTTCGGGGTTAATGTTCGGGAAATTGTTCTCTTGCTAATTTGCGGTTAGTGACTAATGAATTAGAATGAGGCGTATGTTGTGTTTGTGTAACATTTGTTTTCAATATACGCGGGTTGTTCGGAAAGTCCGGGTTTATACCCATTCTGAATAACCGATTCGACGATATGTCGAAGATGAAGACGGTGGTTGAAGACCGGAAGTCTTCACATCGTAGGGATAATTACTGACGATCCTGATTGGGCTGTACACCCAAGAGGATGGAAATAGTTAGTGGTCGTCCAGACGTACTTGGAGATGGATGGATATGCGAGGAAAGTGCCTCCGGTTTCGTTCAGACCCAGAACGGACTTGTAAATGGATTGTGTGCCTGACATTGGATTTTATTCTGTGTTGATTGATTTCTATTAAATATATATCTGCTTGGCGGCGGAGAATTTATTCTCTTGCTTAACGCCCTTCTCTGAGACGTACGAGCTTAGAGGTTATATATCGATAGATATCAATCGCATGGCATGAATTGCCTGTGTGGCATGCTGAGTTGCATGGATCAAGGCTTTTGTTGAAAAGCAAAGTCTTGTGGTTGATGATCAAAGCACGCCTACGTGGCAGCTTTGTGTATAGCGTGTATTCGCAAGCCTCACACCTCGGTATGAGTTAAAAACGGGATACGGACCGCTGGGAGAGCGCACGTTTCTTTCTAGCTTTGGTGGTGTCAGTGACTTACCAGCCCTGACATATATATACTTTTCACCTTTGTGGTTGTTGGAATGAGGCGCCTCGATTATAGGTCTGTAAGGACCGGGAAACGTGTGTTCAGGCATAATTAATCCTCTAACGTAAGTGAGGACCGGCCCAGCCGCATCCAGGGGTTACCCAGTGTGCGTAATCCCGGGGACATTTGCTAGAGTGTCTCGAACGCGGAGAGGAGCTTGCCCCTTGCCTCGACTCATGACGGAAATCCAATTTCCAATACGTGTATCGCGGTTTTAATTGTAGAACTAGTATGGCGACATGATATATGGTACCCATGCCGTCTATGATTTATACTTATGATTGAAATGTTTTGACACTATACACTTATTATAGTATCAAATGATTTGTTTTAAAACGTATCAAGCATGTTTGGCTATTATAAGGGAAAACCCTATCCCCCGGCTTGCGTTGCATTGTATGATAGGACCTGGGTCTTATAATAGCTTCATTTTTCGAAAAAGCATTGCGTTGTTTATTCTATGCACTGGTATTCTTGGGAGGAAACCCGTTCCGTGTTATACGGCGTGGTCCCTTGAATTACTCTCTTTTAAAGTAAAGTTTTAAATAACTGTTTTAGTTCTCACACCAGTCACATGACTGACCTGGAGTTTATTGTTTTAACCTAAACTCTGGGTGCCCCTATTTTCCGCACGGGCAGCTAGTAGTTTTGGTTTTGCAGATTTATATTCACAGGATCCTGGTTTACAGCTGGAATGATATCCGGAAAGCTCTGTATCCGTATATCACCTTCAGTTGTGCTTTATATTATTTTTCCGCTGCTATGTATTTAAATGTAATTTAAATCTCTGATATTTCTGTGTAATATTTATTCATTTATACTCTGTATATTCTTGTATCTGATGGAATTGTTGTAATATACAATGAAATGTTCTTCTGTTTGTGTTCTGGTTTGTCATGTTCTCAACGTTCAGGGGTTTCGAACGGTTTAGATCGGTTTAACGACTGATTCAGATCGAGCGAAATTCCTTGCCGTCACAAAATTAGAGAAGCTACCGTCATGCTGCTGCCATGGAGTTCAGCATAGCCGTCACAAACTAAGAAGAGGAAGCCTAATCATCTACAACTAAATCTACACAAATCAAATCAAAAGATCTCTCTTTCTCTAATTCTTTTCTTTTGTTGGTGAGTATGATGATTCTCACAAGACTATTACAAACTAATTTGACTCAGTTATGAATGGATCACAAGAAAGTGATGTGATTTGTAATTGTAAATTCTATATATTGTGGATCTCTTATTATGTTATTATGTTGTCGTATGATGTAAATTATATATGCTATGTCATGCTATGTTGTAAATTCTCTTATGCTATGTCGTGCTATGTTGAGAATCATGTCAAGCTATGTTATACTATCATACTATGCCATGTTATAAATCATGTTATATTATGTTGAAAAATCATGATGTTGTTGGATCATGCTTAAAGTTATGTTTTTTTTTTCTTAATTTAAATGGATCTTGTTTATGGGAATTTGCCTATTAGGTTAGGTGTACCCATAAACTTGAAACTATAATTAAATAAAACTTGATTATGGGAATTTGCCTATTGAGTTAGGTGTACCCATATAAAACCATGTTGTTAAAAAATTAGATGATGTTGATTCACACATGTTCATATGTAAGTTTATGAAAATTGATTGAGATCATATTAGGTGAATTTTGAACAAGTTGACACCTTTAGATCCATGACATGTATAATCTATGCAAGTTGGACATATGCAAGTTTCACCCCTTATTATGATTCATTTGGTCACATATACATGTTGTTATTATGATAATCTCTTTTATGCTATGAGTTAGGCTATTCGAGTCTAACATATATTTTGCGAATAAACGTTCAAACGTGTGGTAGGGGTAATATTAGGAATTAATAAATTGGGTGCAATTTTGTAAGATGTTGCATACCATGAATGAATGTCCATAATTGAGTCAATTATGGACATTGTTAAAAATTGGAAGTAATTAATAATTCAAGTAGGGAATTATTAAAATTGGGGGAAAGTGGATTATTATTAATAATCAATGCTTAGGACACGAGGTTGGACCCGTTTGTGATGTAAACCTGCCCGGACCCGCCCGGCAAATCCAGTAGTCACAAATGTCGGCCCAATGTGAGAGGTCCTAGGCCCAAACTAAAGCATAACAGTTGTAAAGACACGAGGTTAGACTCTTTTATGGTGTAAGACTGCCCGGACCCGCCCGGCAAATCCAGCTGCCATAAATGCCAGTCTAATGTGAGAGGTCTTTATGAGGTTATGGCCTTAATGAACTAAGAAATACTTAACCAGATAATCATGTAAGGTGGGACATGGGGGTTAAGTAGGTGCCTTGGGTGGCATGAGGAATCTGGTGGTTGCCTTTAGAGGCCTTTGAAATACGATTAGACTTAACCAAACACACATGTAAATGAACATGACTAAGTGGGTTAAGTGGGATGGACTAATGGGGACAAGCTTAGGTGGAATGCTTGTGGTAAATAGTGGGGGCCCATTTCAACCAGTATCCCAAAACGTATCTTTGTGGGCTCGACCCAAGTCGAGGACGGGACACGCATACTGGGTTTGACTATAAGAGGCCAAAACAGGGAGCGGTGGCAACGCAAGTCCAACGGGTTTCATATGCGTGTGTGGACCCGGGCTGGTAGGTAAGACGTTGTTGCATCGTGT
Organism: Allium sativum; assembly: GCA_030737875.1. Lineage (NCBI taxonomy): Eukaryota > Viridiplantae > Streptophyta > Magnoliopsida > Asparagales > Amaryllidaceae > Allium > Allium sativum. The sequence continues at coordinate 883,872,726 of CM060915.1, read as the reverse complement.
AGGTATAAGCCGTGCATGTCCGTTGTATCAGATTGCCACTTTAGGGGAGTGATACACCCCACTGTGGGGCCAGCACGGGTATCTACGAGTTAGGGAGCCGATCGAATAATGGGAAGTAGGGTACACCTAGTGGAGATAGGGGCAGGCGGCACCTATGTAGTCAGCTAGGGGTACGTAAAGCCATTGGGAAAGTTTCTAAGTGAAGCTAAGTGGGATGAATCTTTAGGGTGACTGGTGTGGTGCAGTATAGTGTGTATCCTTTAGTATTTAGGAGCGCCTATAACGTTGCCTTTAGCGATTGTCTATGTCCTTAATCTGCTCTTCATAGACATTTTCTTGTTTTCCAGCTTATGCCTTAGTCCAGTTATTTTGGTAATAGTATTGTAGAATTATCATATTCACCAGACTTTATGTCTGACCCCCTCTTTTCCATCCTTTTTCTCCCTTCAGGTCCGCAGGTTGGGCCAAGTTCTAGTGGAGTCTAGTTGGATCGCTTATCTTCTGGAAAGCTTGGACTGCTGAAGTAAAGTCCAGCTTGTTATCTTTCTTTTTAATGGCTATTCATGTAATGGGATTATGTACTTGTTTTATCAAGATAGATATTGTACTTGACATTGAATATGGTGTTATGATGTAATCAAACATGTTTTGACTTCTGCTACAATGAAATAAAGTTTTTGAATTTCCAAGTACTATTTTATATCTGTCTTGTTGTAATTTTACTGTTCTATATTCACTTAAAACCTCCATGGAAGTTAATGCATTCCCTTTGTGAGTGACATTAATGGACGTGGGGTGTTACACGTGGTATCAGAGCATAAGGTTACCAGAACAGATAAAAAATTTTTAGAAAAATATTTTTTTTTCTAAAGTATTTTTGGAAGAAGTGCTTTCAAAAAAAAAAAAAAAAAAAAACATGTTTTTTAAAGAGAGTTTTTATGAAAAACATAATCCCAAATAGCCACATCCTTATCTTTATCTTTCGAATTCTCCATTTTGAATCTTTCCTTTTTCGTTTCAGCATGGCTGAAGATCTTAATCTCCCAGAAGGTGTGACGATTCCAGGGTGGTTTAGGAGATACTTGGAGGCTAGGGCCACCACTGCAGGCCCAGCGGATACTCCTCCACCCCTAGTTGCACCCATTCCTCCTCCTCCTCCTCCTCCTCCTCGTGTTGACACTTTTGCAAAGACGTGCAAGGAATTCAAGGCTATGGGAGGAAAAACTTTTCAAGGGACTGAGACGTTTGTGGAGGCCAGAGATTGGCTTAAGGAGACTGAGGAATTGTTGGATATCTTTGAAGTGGAAGATGGGAGGAAAGTCCGTTTAGCTGCTTGGTTAATGAAGGGAGAGGCCTCGTTTTGGTGGGAGGTCACTAACGGGGAACGTCCAGTTGATTCATGGGCGGATTTCAGACGAAGGTTTGAGGCAAAGTTTCTTTCAGGGGCAGAGGAGAACTTAAATATGGAAAAATTCCTGGCACTAAAGCAAGGGAGCTCATCAGTAAAGGAATATGTCAATAAATTTAATCAGTTAGCAAGGTTTGGCTTGGAGTTGGTGAACACGCCAGAGAAGAAAGCTTTGAGGTTCGTTAGAGGCTTGAATGAACCATTGCAAGGGTTGGCTATGACCCACATCCCTATGGGAGCCACCTTTGAAAAGCTAGTAGAAATGGCACTTATGCATGAGGATAAGGCAGTTGAAAAGAATGGGGATCAGAAGAAACCCCAACAGCAAAATAAGAAGGGTGGTAAAAACAATAATGGCAAAGGGAAGAAGAAATGCTTCAATTGTGGGACGCCTGGCCATCTCAGCAAAGATTGTAGAAAGAAAAAGAAGACTGGTTGTTTTCATTGTGGAGATGCGGGACATTTAGTGAAGGACTGTCCAAAGAAGGGGCAGAGGGCAGGGTCTACCTCGGGAGGACAGGTGCAGGCTCTTATGGCACCAGGGCAGGCAAGGGGGCAAGTTCAGGCTATTGCGGCCCCACCGCTGCAAGAAAGAGGTAGAACAATTTCTGTTGAAAGCTTAGTTTTTCTGTTTGATCATCCTGTCCGTACCTTATTCGATTCTGGCGCATCTCATTCGTTTATCTCTGCATCATTAGTTGAATAACTGCACTTGAACACCAGTTTAGTAGAGGATCCCTTGGTCGTTTCGAATCCAATTGGGGGTTCGGCTCATTTGACCATGATATGTTTGGATTTGAAAATCTCTATACTTAGCGTTGAATTTAGATGTGATGCTTATGTATTGGGCTTCACGGGCTATGGGCTAATTTTAGGAATGGATTGGTTGTCTAGAAATAGGGCCATTCTTGATTGTTAAAGGAGAGTAGTTAGGCTTGTGACTCGCCTTGGTAATGCTCTCGACATCTTTTGTAATCCCATAAATTCCGTTATGCTAAGTTATCTTGAATCGCTTGACGCGTCTGTAGAGAACCAGCGATCGGTAGAAGTGGTCCGGGAATATCCGGATGTGTTTGAGGAGGTGAAGGGCTTACCTCCAAAGCGGGAGATAGACTTTCGAATTTATCTTGTGGATAATGCTAAACCCGTATCTTTGCCAGTGCGCCACATGGCTCCTCGTGAAAGGAGGGAACTCAATAAGCAAGTAAAGGAGTTGCTTGAGAAGGGGTTCATAAGACGTAGTATATCGGAGTGGGGTGCTCCAGTAGTTTTTGCCACAAAGGCGGATGGGTCTCTTAGACTTTGTATGGACTATAGAGAACTAAACAAGCTTACTAAAAAGAACCGACACCCACTGCCGAGGATTGACGATCTCTTTGATCAGTTAGTTGGCGCCTCAGTGTTTTCGCAGTTGGACTTAGCCACTGGCTTTCATCAACTGAGAGTGGCTGAGGATAGTATAGATAAGACTGCTTTTAGGACTCCTGACGGATTCTATGAATGGCTAGTGATGCCCTTTGGTTTGACAAACGCCCCTGCATATTTTGTTGATTTGATGAGTAGGGTGTTTAGGGAATACCTTAACAAATTCGTGGTAGTCTTTGTGGATGACATCTTAGTCTTTTCTAAGAATAAAGAAGAGCACTCCCTACATCTTAGGGAAGTGTTGGAAACCCTTCGAGCGCATAACCTTAAGGCAAAATTTTCTACGTGTCACTTCTGGAGGAAGGAAGTACGGTTCTTAGGGCACGTGGTTTCCAAAGAAGGGATAGCAGTGGATCCCGCAAAGGTGGTGGCCATCCAAGATTGGAAGGTCCCTAAAAATGCAACCGAAGTAAGAAGTTTCTTGGGGTTGGCTGGCTATTATAGGAAGTTTATCAAAGACTTTGCAAAAATATCAGCTCCATTAACACGGTTAACGAAGAAGAACCTGGTTTTTACGTGGGACAAAGATTGCGATGATGCGTTCCAACGTTTAAAGAGAGCCTTAACTTCAGCCCCAGTCTTAGTGCTGCCAGACGGGAATAAACCGTTTACCATCTATACTTATGCTTGTGGGACGGGACTTGGCGCGGTCCTCATGCAAAAGGGAAGAGTAATAGCCTATGGTGGAAGGCAGTTGAGGGTTCATGAAAAGAATTACCCCACGCATGACTTAGAGCTAGCCGCAATTGTTTTCGCGCTTAAGTCTTGGCGTCACTATCTTCTTGGTGAGAAATTCGAACTGTTCACTGACCACAAATCATTAAAATACTTATTCTCTCAGAAGGATTTGAATTTAAGGCAGCAACGGTGGATGGAATTCTTAGCCTCCTACGATTTTGAAATAGCATATACCCCGGGCAAGGGTAACGTGGTGGCAGACGCCTTAAGTAGGACAAGGTTGTCCTTGAGTCCGTTGTTTGTTGAACGACAAAGCTTAGAATTCATCTCTATGTTTGACTTTAGACCCTCCGTTGACTTAGTACCCGGTCTGTTAGCATCCTTGGAGGTTAGACCTACACTTCTAGGACGGGTTGGTGAGGCACAGCGAGACGACCCACAGTTGGTTGAGATAGTAGAAAAGCTCAAAGGGGGGGAGTCGTCAAGCCATCTTCGTAGGTATACCCTAGACGATAAGGGTTGGTTACGAAGGGATAATAGACTTTGTGTACCACAAGACGAAGACTTAAGGAAGGCCATTCTTGATGATGCTCATCGCTCAAAAATGACCATTCATCCCAGCGGGGATAAGATGTACAAAGATATGAAGCGGGTTTTCTTTTGGGCCGGTATGAAAAAGGATGTTGCCGAGTACGTCGCTAGATGCTTTGTGTGCCAACGAGTTAAAGCAGAACAAAAGAAACCCGGTGGGTTGCTTCACCCATTAGAAGTTCCACTATGGAAATGGGAAAGCATCTCAATGGATTTTGTGGATGGATTACCAAGATCAAGGAAGGGTAACACGGGGATTTGGGTTATAGTAGATAGACTTACTAAAAGCGCCCATTTTATTCCCGTGAAAAGTAAGAGGACTGCTCCGTGGTTGGCTTCTGTATACATTAAGGAGATAGTTTGTTTGCACGGTATTCCTTCTAGTATAGTAAGCGACCGTGACCCCATCTTTACTAGCGAATTTTGGAAGAGTTTACAAGAGGTGGTAGGGACTCAGCTATGTTTGAGCACCGCATATCATCCTCAGACAGACGGCCAGACCGAGAGGGTGAATCGCATTCTAGAGGATCTTTTAAGGCTTTGTATCCTAGACTTTGGGGGTACATGGGAAGAGCACCTTCCGTTAGTAGAATTCGCATATAATAATAGCTTTCAGTCTAGTATTGGCATGGCACCTTTCGAAGCTCTTTATGGAAGGCCTTGCCGTTCGCCTACATGTTGGTGGGAATCTACCGATAAAATCCTACTTGGGCCCGATATGGTTAGGGAAACCTCGGAGAAGATTGAGTTGATTCGAAGGAGGATGAAAGCAGCACAAGATAGGCAAAAATCGTATGCTGATAAGAGGAGGACAGATCTTGAGTTTGACATTGGGGACATGGTTTTTATCAAAGTATCTCCGTTACAGAATGTTGTTCGCTTTGGGTCCGTGGGGAAATTAGCACCAAGGTTTGTAGGGCCGTTTCCTGTAAAAAAAAACAGGATTGGGAAGATGGCATATAGGGTGGAGTTGCCTGAGAAACTTAGTGGAGTACACGACGTATTCCATGTATCACATTTGAGGAAGTGTTTGCACAAGACCGCGGAGGTGGTAGAGCCGAGCTTGCTTAAAGAGGTGGAAATAGAGCGTGATGCAACAATTAGACGAGCTCCTACATGCATTCTTGGGTCGGAGATCAAAAAGTTGAGGAATCGAGAGGTCAGACTGGTTAAAGCGCAATGGGGAGATGATGAGAGCAACGCAACTTGGGAGACAGAAGAGAAGATGCGTTCGTTGTACCCTTTTCTTTTTGAGGGTATGTCTTTTAATTTCTCCTTTATCGCTTAGCTTATCTTATCTTATCTTTAGTATGTCCTCTCATTAGTATCTTTGACCTTTAGTTAGGATAATCCTATGGTTGAAACATGTGTTTGAGACATGTTATGTATGATGGATGCAAAATGGATGCAAGTGTTTGCTAGTGGTTGCTCGTGGATGCATATATACACACACTTTAGGCACTAGATCGGCTCAGTCACTACATATTGCATATTGCATATATATATGGATGTATTTAGTAAAATGGATGAACGATGGTTGTATTATCATGTGGATGCTGCATTCAGATGATGGTTGTGCACGCATATAGAAGTATTATGTAGCATTAAGAATCTTTTGCATACATAATGGATGCATGGCACGATCATAGTTGCATTAAGGAGGTCAACTGAATCAGTGGACCACCTGATTTTGCATTAGATACGGACATATACACACACTGTGCATTTAAACATGAAAGCATTAGAAGTCTGTAAGGACAATGGATGCCTGTGTATGATGGATGAGTAGATGGACGTTTGGATGGTAGGATATACATTCTTCCAGACTTGAAGATTTCGGGGACGAAATCCTAAAAGGAGGGGAGAATGTAACACCCCGAATTTTCTATTAACACTAAAGTTGCTAAAATATTAATAAGTGTGTAAGAGAGGGGATGTATCTAATATGAATATAAAAATATTAATAAGTGTGTAAGAGAGGGGATGTATCTAATATGAATATAAAAATATTAATAAGTGTGTAAGAGAGGGGATGTATCTAATATGAATATAAAAATATTAATAAGTGTGTAAGAGAGGGGATGTATCTAATATGTATATAAAAACAATAATAAGTGTGTAAAAGGGGGGATGTATCTAATGTGTACATTGTAGAATATATATATATATATATATATGGGCAGTTAATGCAAACATGAATCGAAGTTTATTAATTTGCTGAGTGTTTGCTAAGTCACTTCTGACTCATTGCTGAGTCAACAAGATAAACCCCATCTTGTCTGAACGGCTGCGGTTATTTCTAGGTTAAATCTAATGGCCTAAATGAATTCTAAAATCTATAAATAAGTGGGTAGACCCTAGACCTAAATCACTTGTAAAATTAGAGAAGCTACCGTCATGCTGCTGCCATGGAGTTCAGCATAGCCGTCACAAACTAAGAAGAGGAAGCCTAATCATCTACAACTAAATCTACACAAATCAAATCAAAAGATCTCTCTTTCTCTAATTCTTTTCTTTTGTTGGTGAGTATGATGATTCTCACAAGACTATTACAAACTAATTTGACTCAGTTATGAATGGATCACAAGAAAGTGATGTGATTTGTAATTGTAAATTCTATATATTGTGGATCTCTTATTATGTTATTATGTTGTCGTATGATGTAAATTATATATGCTATGTCATGCTATGTTGTAAATTCTCTTATGCTATGTCGTGCTATGTTGAGAATCATGTCAAGCTATGTTATACTATCATACTATGCCATGTTATAAATCATGCTATATTATGTTGAAAAATCATGATGTTGTTGGATCATGCTTAAAGTTATGTTTTTTTTTCTTAATTTAAATGGATCTTGTTTATGGGAATTTGCCTATTAGGTTAGGTGTACCCATAAACTTGAAACTATAATTAAATAAAACTTGATTATGGGAATTTGCCTATTGAGTTAGGTGTACCCATATAAAACCATGTTGTTAAAAAATTAGATGATGTTGATTCACACATGTTCATATGTAAGTTTATGAAAATTGATTGAGATCATATTAGGTGAATTTTGAACAAGTTGACACCTTTAGATCCATGACATGTATAATCTATGCAAGTTGGACATATGCAAGTTTCACCCCTTATTATGATTCATTTGGTCACATATACATGTTGTTATTATGATAATCTCTTTTATGCTATGAGTTAGGCTATTCGAGTCTAACATATATTTTGCGAATAAACGTTCAAACGTGGGGTAGGGGTAATATTAGAAATTAATAAATTGGGTGCAATTTTGTAAGATGTTGCATACCATGAATGAATGTCCATAATTGAGTCAATTATGGACATTGTTAAAAATTGGAAGTAATTAATAATTCAAGTAGGGAATTATTAAAATTGGGGGAAAGTGGATTATTATTAATAATCAATGCTTAGGACACGAGGTTGGACCCGTTTGTGATGTAAACCTGCCCGGACCCGCCCGGCAAATCCAGTAGTCACAAATGTCGGCCCAATGTGAGAGGTCCTAGGCCCAAACTAAAGCATAACAGTTGTAAAGACACGAGGTTAGACTCTTTTATGGTGTAAGACTGCCCGGACCCGCCCGGCAAATCCAGCTGCCATCCATCATCCATCTACTCAAAGGATTTCGTCCTCGAAATCTTCAAGTTAGGAAGAACGCATCCTACCATCCATCATCCATCTACTCAAATCATCATTCACGAGCAGTCATTGTCCTTAAAGATTCTAATGCGGTATGAACATATGCAAAAGGTGTGTGTATATGTTCTTATCTAATGCAAAGATCAGCAATGCAGAGTATGTTAGTGAAATGAATCCATCATGTATGCAAATAGTCCTAATCACATAATACTATATGTGTGCACAACCATTCGTCCATATGCAACATCCATGTGCTGAATTAACCATCTTGCAACCATAAGAATCGAAAATGTACACACGTCCATATGCAATATGAGAGTGTATTTCAAGCCGATCTAGTGTCTAGTGTGTGTTTATGCATCCACGAGCAACCACTAGCAACCACTTGCATCCACTTGCAACCATCAAACATAACATGTCTCAAACACATGTTTACATCCATAGGATTCCTATCTCCACCAGATATAGTCGAGTGATGGAAGCGAGTATAGATAAAACAAAAACTTGGTACATATACTTACAGACTACTAGTACCGATCAGATTTTCCCCAAATGATTCTTAGGAAACTAAGCATGGTAAAAACCCAGAATGTACTCGTCATAGTCACAGATACTCTCAAATCCCAATTTATCACAAACAGATGAGTTATAACTCTCAGGGAGTTTGAGACCATTACCAGATCAGAAGCAAGACTAGCATTAAAGTACTGAGTTTCCATTACAGAATCGAAATACCAGAAAAAGAGTTTCATACTGAAAATCAGACAAAGAGAATTAAACATCCTACAGACAAATTATTCTAGCCCAAATCTATTCGTCCTCCATGCGAGTATTCATCGTTCCTTCCGATGTAGTCCCTTTCTTCTTCGGGCAGTCCCTAGTGAAGTGCCCCATCTCTCCACAGTTAAAGCAAGTGCCCTTTCTCTTTCTGCAATCCTTGTTTAGATGAGTTGAGCTTCCACAAGTAAAGCACTTCTTTTCCTTCTTATCTTCAGACTTCTCCTCTTTCTTTTGTATTTCCTTTTTGGGTCCCGCTTTCTTGTTTTGAGACTCATTTACCTTGATCTCCTTCTTCGCACTCTTGTTCTCTTCATGGAGTAGGGCCATATCTACCAAACTCTCAAACGTGGCCCCCATGGGCACATGGGACATAGCTAACTCCTGTAACGGCTCATTCAATCCTCTAGCAAAACGAAGAGCCTTCTTCTGAGTAGTACTCACCATATCCAAGCCAAAACGAGCTAACTGGTTGAACTTGTTCACATATTCTTTGACAGACATGTCTCCTTGCTTCAAAGCAATAAACCTTTCCATTTGCAGATTCTCTTCAGTAGAAGATAGATACTTAAGTCCGAATCTTGTCCTGAAATCGACCCAAGTCTCAACGGGCCTAGTCGCGGTGGTGATCTCCCACCAATAAGCGGCCTCATCCTTCATGAGCCAAACCGCCAACAAGATCTTTCTCTGATCATCTATTCCAAAGATAGCGAATAAATCCTCGGTCTCTTTCAGCCAATTCCGGGCCTCTACAAAAGTCTCGGTACCTAGAAAGTTCTTGCCACCCATTGCTTTGAAGTCTTTGCAAATCTTCGTGAACTCTACTGGAGGATTCTGAGGGGGAGGAGGAGGAACCTCAGCGGCAGGAGGAGGAGGAACATTAACCACCGGAGGAGGAGTAACATTTGCGGGGCCGGCTTCGGTCGCCCTAGCCTCTATAAGTCTCCTATACCAAACAGGAACTTGCACTCCCTCTGGGATAACAAAGTTATCGGCCATACTGAAAAGACGGAAAAGATAGATTCAGAACGAGGAAACTAAGAATAGATAACTAAGGATTGTGCTAATGGCTTTTGGGGAATAGCCTTTTAAAATAAACTAGACTTTTCTTTGGAAAATACTTTATACTTGGTTTTGAAGATAGTTTTCCAAAAGTTTTAAAAAACCTTTTTGTCCCTTCTCGTAAACCATATGCTCTGATACCAAATGTAACACCCCGCCTCCGCCAGGGTGTCTCTTGCAAGCACTATGACTTTGGAGGGGCGTTTGAATCAGGTAAACATGCATAATGATATATCAAGGCAGAACAAGAACATATGTATATATGTAAATAGAGTAAATAACATAGATAAAACAGCGGAAGATATTCAAACCATTTCAAACACAAGTTTAGTACATCATAATGTCAATTTTCCAAATAAATAAGTCTAGTACATAAAACAACATCATCTGAAACTGAAAAGAAGAACATAAAGTAGCTATCCCCAAAGTGGAAAAAAACCATAGCGAGCTCAAGTCCAAAGCATACATGAGCTATCCAAGAAAAGCAGGAAAAATCCAAGCTAAGCTCCTGTATTCCCTCCCTGAGAACCTGGGGGGGGGAAACGGAAGAAAAGAGGCGAAAGAAAACAGGTCAGTCAAAAAGACTGAGTAAGCCCTACTACAATCAATGTAAACTGATAAAGTTAACTGGCATGAGCAGCAGGTATGAACATATGGATAACAACATACTAACATGTTGATTAACTAACAAGGCAGATAAAGGTGTTATCGCATAACCTGGTTTAAGGTTTTGTACCACAGGTGTACTAACATTCTAACATGTCATGAATAATCCAGAATTTATCCCTTGGCCCAAACTTGGCCCAGTATCAGGTATTTGACTCAAACCAAGATCTGACTTCTTGGTACCAATTCTAGTATAACAGGATTAGGTGTTACCCCTACGTTCACATCGAAACAGGTCGGAACAGAAGGGTCCATGCAGAAATAGAGTTTGGGAAAAATGGGCTTTTACCATCCCAACGGATAAAGTACAGAAACGGAATACTAACTATAATGGGCCTTTACCACCCTAACAGATAAAGTACAGAAACGGAATTCTAACTATAATGGGCCTTTACCACCCTAACAGATAAAGTACAGAAACAGAATGCTAACAAAAATGGGCCTTTACCACCCTAACAGAACGGTACCACGCAGAAATAGACGGGTGTTGCCACCCAGCAAAACAGACGGTACCGACAGAATCAGACAGAACTAAGTGTACCCTGAATCCTACCCAAGCGATCGGCTCCCTAATACATAAATACCCTGTGTCGGCCCCACGATAGGGTGTATCACTCCCTAAAGTGGCAACCAATTGGCACAGGCATATTTACAGATGTCACGGTGTCTTACATCCTCAGAGGCAGATCGGGATCCATGCACGCACATGACCCGGTTGGAACGCACCATCAACACCCATCGCCATTATCAGAATGAACCACTTATAATTAGTTCAGTAAGCGTGCCCGGACCCTACCTACGGTTGGGTCAAAGTTTTGATACCAGAAAGGGTTACTGACTAATATGGGTCCCAAACAACAGATGACACAAGTATTCCCCCTTGTATCCCCAGACTGTCAAATTCAGATTAACTTATTAACAGAGTTCAGACATACCAGATTCAGATGGTCAGTTTTCAGACTAACGGATCAGATAACAGATTTACAAACTTGCCTAACTTGGTGTGGGTCCTACAGATCCGCAAAACAGGTTCGTTTAATTTATCAATCAAGTTAGTTTATCCAGACCAGGTATCAAATTAGTCCTCAGTCTTACCAAATTACTGAGTTGGATTGGTTAAGTATAGTTCAACTTAACCCCGTTAAATTACCGAGTTCAGATTGGTTAAGTGTAGGTTAACTTAACCCCGTTAATTTACCGAGTTCAGATTGGTTAAGTGTTGGTTAACTTAACCCCGTTACTTTACCGAGTTCAGATTGGTTAAGTGTCATAAGTCAGATTTCCTTAACCTTATCATATAGCATTAATTAATTAATTAATGCGCCTTAACCTCTCACATTAGACTTTGTTGCGGTTACTAGTTAAGCCGGTCGGTTCCGGGTAGCTTTACACCACAACTTGGTCTAACCTCGGGTTCAAGGTACAACATGACCAACTTCTCACATTGGGTCCTATTGTTTGTAGCAACTAGTTAGGCCGGTCGGTTCCGGGTAGGTTTACGCTACAAACTCAACCCAACCTCGAGTTGGTCACACTTATCTTTTCTAAGTGTCATGTCCATCATGTTTCCAAAACATGTTACAAATTTTCAAGCAATTGGGTAGACCTAACTTAATAGGTAAATTCCCAATGGGTAGACCTAACTTAATAGGTAAATTCCCAAGCTCATGTTTTTTTTTATGTCTTTTAAGTTTACCCAACCCCAAACGCAATCCCATCGCTTACATATCGCAATAGCGCATAAAGGATAGAAAGAGGGAACTTGGCATAATCATGACATAAAAATGTTAAAGCCACAAGTTCAACATGGTGGCATATGAAATGTACATATGTTCATATACTTGCATTAGGCCTCAAAAGCATGCATAACATGATAGCATGAACAAAATGTTCAACCCAAACTTGCATAACATACTTGCATACCATAACATGACATACTTGCCTATAAACTTGCATATTACAACATGATAAACTTGCATATCAACTTGCATATTACAACATGATAAACTTGCATATCAAACTTGCATACAAAACTTGCATAACACATGACAACTTGCATATCATACTTGCATAATAAAACTTGCATGACATATGACAACTTGCATATCATACTTGCATAGCATAACTTGCATATCATATGACAACTTACATATCAAACTTGCATAGTATAACTTGCATATCATATGACAACTTGCAAACCAAACTTGCATAACAAAACTTGCATAACATATGATAACTTGCAAACCAAACTTGCATAACAAAACTTGCATAACATATGATAACTTGCAAACCAAACTTGCATAACAAAACTTGCATAACATATGATAACTTGCAAACCAAACTTGCATAACAAAACTTGCATAACATATGATAACTTGCAAACCAAACTTGCATAACAAAACTTGCATAACATATGATAACTTGCAAACCAAACTTGCATAACAAAACTTGCATAACATATGATAACTTGCAAACCAAACTTGCATAACAAAACTTGCATAACATATGATAACTTGCAAACCAAACTTGCATATCATACATTTAACTTTAAAAGTTCAAGTATGAAAGGAATAGGGCTTACAATGCTTATGCGAACTCAAATGAGTATAGCAAATGTAAGAAACCCCTTATGCAACTAAAAACCCCAAAAATGCAAGCAAACTTGATCAAGACTCCTCCTTTATGATGCAAATATAAGAACTAGACTTTAATGCAAGCTAAAGAGGATCATACAAGCCTAAATGCACTTGTATGCATGGAAATCTCTTAGAAATTTGATTTAGGAATTGTATGAAGAGAGTGGAGGCCATGAGAGGTTTGATTTTGACATAGTTTAGTTGCTAGAATGAATAATGAGTGATTTAGGGTAGGTTAGGGTCTTATTTATAGATTAGGCTAGTGATTTAGACCATAGGATTAAACGCTAGTTGCAATCTCAACCCTCAAAACTGAATCTGGCCCCCTAGCTCAACCCATTCTCAAAAGGGTGCACCAGGCTTGACTGGGCGTCTGAGCCAAGTCGACAGCCATGTCGACAGGGCTGTCGACCTGGTCAGACCAAGTCGACTCCCAAGTCGACAGGGCTGTCGACTTGGGTACTGTGGCGGGAATTTTTCCCGCCTGGCCCAACTGGCCCAATTTCCAAGTTCAGGTTTGAATTTGAAATCTGTTTTTTTTTTTTACTTAGAAATTTTCTGAAAACTTCGTTGGGCTTTAATCAGGTCATACGGACTCCGATTTTCGAAAACTCGGACTCTATTTCGCGTATTTTTCCGAGACGAACACAATGGCATAGCTCGTTTTCCCTTGATTCAGATTTTAGAATTAATTTCTGCCTCGATTTACAATATAACATATTATCAGAAATACGGGTTGTTACATTCCCATAATCAAAAGGGCCCAAATAGAATCTCAACGGAAATAGAATAATATTGAAGAAGTGTGCTCGATAAGAGGTATGATCTCACTTGGTCCGTGTATAGCTCCTGTTTTAGCCACATCAAGCTGACTCAAGGTAGTCTGGATCTCGTAATTAATATGAAATAAAATAAAATGGAGTCGTTCACCAAATCATCCCTTTTATTCTGGAACTCCAACCGCGCATATAATTGTTAAAGTGGTTTTCGGTATTAGCAGAGAGTATGACAATAGTCGATCCCGGTCTCTTTAACAACCAATCGTTTACATTTTTCACACCGTGGCCATTATTTTATAATTCACTTTATAAAATAGTTTATACAAAATCTCATATTCGAATTTTAAATCGAAATTAAATACCGAACTTCGAATATATCAAATTTTGAAACACATTCACTTAAATCACAAAAATCGAATCGACTTAGAAATCATATCGTAAAGGTTTCGAAATATAATATAGACTAATACTATAATAAATAACTTCGACTTTATATGATTTTCAAAATTATTAAAATAACGGTTTCAGTCCAAAATGACTTATTAGTTGAATATAACTACAGATCTCAATTTCCATTTTAAATCAATAACAAAATATTTAACTTCGATAATATTTTGGTTTGATTTATATTCGTAAAATTCAAGTTCTAAACAATTCAAATAATTCAAATTTACCTTTTTAAGAAATAGTTTCGAGTTGATTCATATGAATTCAACATTTGGTTCGAATTCAAACGTACAATTCAAGTCAAAACTTATATTTTCAATTTAAACAATCATATTGTATTTCATAATTTAAGTACAAATTCGAAATCGTTATTCATAAGTCTAAAACAATTCATGTAATCAAGCTTAACCGTATAAAATTCACTTAAGTCTTTCCAAAGATCAACTCACTTAGGCTCAAGTACAGTATATATAATTCAAATCAAGTCTTATATTTAAATTCAACAAATCATATCATATTTAACTTAAGTCGAATAATTCAAATTCATTACTATAAAGTCATGTCAAAACCTTTATATATCAATTTAAACAATTCATACAAATTTTAAACCATTCTTATGATTTCATAAATATTCCATTTCAAACCATACGATTATAAAAATCAATTCCATATATAAAATCTATATATTTAAATTCACATTCGGTTACTTAGAATCAAACTCATTTATAAATTCAAATTCATTTCTTCTAAATTCGAAAGATTCAAATTTAGAATAATTTCCAAAATTCAAATTTATCCCATATAAGTTCGAACCAATTCGAATTCAAATTCATTTCATATTTTACCCAATTCATCTCTACTAAAAGTTTGTATAAATTCGAATTCATAACTTAGTATGAGTTCATTCGTTATTCAAATATCGTTATATAAATTTACATCTTAAGCTTTGAATTTAAATCACGAAATCTAACTTATCCATCTTGAGTTCATTATTAAATTTATAAAATATATATATATAAGAAAATTAATTTTGAAAATAGATATATATGTTTATAAAATTCTAAAATTAATTAGAAATACATTATAACATATGTAAGTTTAAAATAATATAAAAATAGATTTAAAGAAATATTTATTATAATTATAGTAAAATAAAATACTTATAGGAATGGTTTAAAATAAATAAAATCATAAGTAAAATTCTAAATAAACATTTAAATCAATATTTACTCATAAACTCATTTTAAAACATATAATTCAAAATTTACAAATTTAAGTTTAAAAATATATTTAAATATAAAATATCAAGTTATTATTTTTTAAAAACAAATTTCCAAATCATCTTACTTCGAAAACATGACCAACGGTGTCTGTATATAGTTTTTACCCTATGGTCAAGTGATATGGATATTTATCATTTCAACCCCAATTTATAAAATTTCTACGGGTCTATCATTTCAACCGCGATCCCAAGTTATTTAAGAAAATCGTTCAGTTCTATCATTTCAACCCATAACGATTTTTCCCTATTTTAATGTCCGTTCGAGTATGTATCATTTCAACCCTTAGTGGTTTTTCATAAACTAGGGGTATCTACAACATAACAAATCATCATATATCATCAATCACATCATGGTCATATATAATCGGTGCACATACATATCATGTGAATATCGTGTCACATATGAAAGTGTATATTTTAAACAAACAGCTTCTACTGGCAATCCTATACATTTCATAATAGTTCATTTAGTTGATCTAACATCTATGGAATAATGTGAGTTAGGTGTGAGATAAACTCACCTTTCGTGGCATAGATTGGAAATAACAGATGAATTTGACACCGAATTGAAACAACATCTTCAAGGCACGATCCAGAATTGATTTAAATCATGGTAACCACTCAACAATTTATTTTTATTGGATACGATGGGGAATGGATTGGTTTGGATATTGAATTTCGGATGGATTTCGAGCTCAACACCATACTCAACTAAAATAAACACAAACCCCATTCAACCGAAAGTAAAACACAAAAATATTATATTTTACATATATGAATACATGGAGTAATATTATATAAAAAATACAAACACTTCTAAAGTCATATGTGTGTGTATATATATATATATAAACTTTCTTTTTTCTTTTACAATACATATATATATTCTAAACATAAGATTTCAAAACACCTATATATATATATATTTAAAACAATACACGCACAAACCCAAACTATATGTTTACTTTATATACACATATAGATTTAAAAACACACATAGACCACACAAATATGCACACAGTACTCAACTCAACACACCCACAAACCCCATGCAAACATGGGTCATAACTCACACCACTCATCAAAACAATAAACACACACAGAATATACACACCACACACATAATAGTTTGCAAATCCATATAACTCAACACGCAATAGCATTACACACTCACGAACTTAACAACTACACCAATATTTCACACAAAACTCACACCGAATGAAGAACACTCACGTAAGGGGAGATAGGGAACGGTACAAAGGAGTCGGTTTGGAGGCTAGACGTGAGAAAGAAGGCGACAACTATAGGGGTCAGTCATGCTAAGCGCATTTAAAAGGGGAGGCAAGTGGCATCGCGGGCGAGTTCAGTTCGTCGGGGAAGAGAGGGTTTAGGGCTCAGCAACAGGAGTCGACGTGGTGGGGTCTTCTAGTTGGGTGGAGAGATGCACGCGGAGGTGGATAGTTAGGTGGCTGTCATGCTAGGAAGGCAGATGGGAGGTGTGGCTTCGTGGTTGAGGGGCTGGATACCGATTGGAATGGAGTGAGCGAACTAGGTTGGGAGGGATAAGAGAATGGGATGAGAAAGGAAAAAGAATGGGAGCTGCTATCACTCTCGTTTTGTGAAGAGGGTAGGAAAAGTAGAAGGCGAGGGGCCAAAGAAGGGTTGGAGCAACCATTAGCTCGACTCGCATAGAAAAATGGAAATGAGAAGCAGCTTGCACCAGAAGAGAAGGAGATGGGATCGAAATGGGAAAGAGAAGATACATATATTTTTCTTTTGCGATAGCAGTTTTAACAGGCAACAAAAGAATAAGACCAGCTTTTGTCCATTTCACGAGGCACTATCGATACAAGGCATGAACGAGCCTTTGGAATAATCAAAGCTTTTGACTGATATTTTAGGAAAAAAGAATGGACAGTTATCTTACCTATGTTTTATTTAAATTTTAAAAAGGCACAGAACGGTTTCGAAAACAAAATGTATATATATACACATAACGAATGGGTGTGTGTATATATATATATATAACGAACGGTTATAAATCCAAACAAACAAATAATAGATTCAGACAGATAAAGTAGAACGATATTTGTAACAACAATGACCAGTACAAACAACTGTTCAAGAGAAATAATTTAAAATAAAATAAAAGATATAGCTCTATAAATATCGAAGTTAAATTATATAATATTACAAGTTAATGTTTAGATAAAATTCAAGATGAATTCGAATTCAAATTACTAACTCAAATAAATGCATACACTAAATAATATTTGAAATTATAAATATTGATTTGCATTATTCATTTATATTCATACCAAAACAAAATCTTTTGTTATAAAATCCCACAATAATTTAGTTTTTAAATCAAAATAAAAATAAAATATAAATTGAGTTTTAAAGAATAAAATAAAATACAAAACAAAATCTAAATTAAATTATTAAATAAAAATACACTTAAAATTTTGGATTGTTACATTCTCCCCCACTCAAACCTTTTCGTCCCCGAAAAGGAACGAGGCAGGGAAATAGTAATTAAATAATTAATATAATTAAACCAATAATTCATACTTATTATCATACATATATTTAATTTGAAATATATATATATATAATAAAAAGTTAAAATATTTCAAACATTTCACAATGGTTTTAAGTATTCACTCAACGTCTCTATTGGCAATATATAGTTATCCCACTTTCGAAACCCGAAAATAGATATTGATGATGTCGTGGTCATCACCAGAATCATTTTCAAGCGATTAGAGTGTGACTCTATATCTATCTAATACACATAGAATTTAACACATACGTTGATCAGACATATACCCAAATCACTAAGTATTTGATAGGCAAATTTTAATGTCAGGTAAATGCTCCAAAACATCTATATATTTTTAAACAGAATATATATCAAATTTCCAAATCATATATTATAAATAATATATATCAAATCATAAAAAAAAATAAGTAGGGAAAATTATATCTCTCCCCCACTCATTTATTTATTAACATTTAACCTCATTAATCATAATAAATACACAAATAATATTATTACCAAATCAAACATGTAACAATATTATTCTATAATATGCGTAAATAATTTCAAACCCTCGTTATCTATTTTTAAAACTTATAAAACTTTTTTTTATTCTAAAAGTTTAACATATATATATATATATATATATACACACATCACAAATTAAAATTTTCATAGACCAATTTAAATTTATAAATTCCTATAAAGACATACGTTTATAAACTATACTATTATAAATTTCAAGCAAGATAAAATTATTTTCTTGCAAAATCAACATCTTTAAATCTTACTCAAAGGATATAACTTATAAAAAAAAGTCTTAAAGTATAATATTAAATCATTCCAAAATATTGGTATTACCAAAGCAAAGTGTTATTTTCATATATACATCTCAAAAATATATGTCAAATTTTTAAATATTATATCAAGGCAATTATAATACCTAATCGAACCAATATTTAGATAGGAATGGACTCACTGGAAGACTTTCACTCTCCTTCTACTTCTTACCTTGTTATGGGAAAGATAAGTTATAGAGTTTAAGTTAAAAGTTGAACGAACGAAAGAACCTAATCAAAGAGAATCTAGAAAGGAAGACGAATTCAAATGGAAAGGAAATTTCAGAAAAGAATTCAAATGATAAACGAAAATTTATATTTGAAAATTTTGTTAAAACATTTTAAAACCATTTTAGAAAACCATTTATACTTTTAGAAATACGCTCTCTCAAGAAAGATTATGCAAATGATTCCTCTCATTCTTGGGTATCACTACCCTATCTCTAATGAGCTTTTACCCCATAGACTAAAGCTTTGATAAACCAAAGCTCTGATACCAACTGTAACGACCCGCCATTTTGATCGTGCCGAATCGACAAAACATACCAACTCGAAACGTCCAAAACAACAAATTGTTATTAGCTTCTGAGGTAAATAGAATAAATCATAGAATCACAGATCACAGACACAGAGCAATATAACATCTCGCAGCAGAAATAAGTAATACAATAGTAGTTCATGAAGCCACTAAATAAATTTTACAATACACAAATAATACAGCGGAAGTCTAATACAGTGATTTCGTATACATAATAAATAATAACAGTTTGATACAGAGACGACAATAAACAGGATGACTAGAACAACTGATCAATAGGTAGATATAGATGAGAAAAACATCCAATATAAGCTCCAAACTCCAAGAGTGAATCTCGAAAAACTTTAGTAATCGATTTGACCAAAGCAATAATGCAAAACAGAACAACTCGGATCAGGACTGGCATTCTCATGGAAGTAAATCAACTCAAATCAAATGTTCGATGAAATTCAATCAGTAACGTAAAGGATGTTTAGGATAACCGTCCTCTAAGGATCCGTCAAACTAATACTATATAGTATAATACGCTATATACAATAGTGTATATCAATAAAGTAAAAATATCAAAATAGCATAAGTGGGAGTACCATGATTACCCTTATACCGTTTATATATATTCCCATAGTATATACAGTATCGTTATTTTTCCGTAAACTGGAGTTGATCAGAGGGCACTCCATATAAAACAGTACAAAACAAAATTGTAGTGGGCTCGTATAAGGCATATGACAAGGCACGCAAGGAATGCCAGGGTGGATTCACCGTTTGCAGAGTTGGACTGGTGGTAACGCATAGTAGCTACAACCAACCACTTCGATACACACTCCCATAATCAAAAGGGCCCAAACCGAATCTCAATATAAATAGAATAATATCGAAGAAGTGTGCTCGATAAGAGGTATGACCTCACTTGGTCCGTGCATAGTTCCTGTTTTAGCCACATCAAGCTGACTCAAGGTAGTCAGTGTCTCGTAATTAATATGAAATAAAATAAAATGGGGTCATTCACTAAATCATCCGCTTCATTCTGGAAATCCAACTACGTACACAATTGTTAAAGTGGTTTTCGGTATTAGCAGAGAGTATGACAATAGCCGATCCCGGTCTCTTTAACAACCAATCGTTTACATTTTTCACACATTGCCATAATTTTATAGATCATTTTATAAAATAGTTTATACAAAATCTCATATTCGAATTTTAAATCGAAATTAAATATTAAACTTCGAATACATCAAATTTTGAAACCCATTCACTTAAATCGCTTAAGTCGAATCGATTTAGAAATCATATCGTAAAGGTTTCGAAATATAATATAAACTAATACTATAATATATAACTTCGACTTTATATAATTTTCAAAATTATTCACATAACGGTTTCAGTCCAAAATCGACCTATTAGTTGAATCGTAACTACAGATCTCAATTTCCATTTTAAATCAATAACGAAATATTAACTTCGATAATATTTTGGTTTGATTTATATTCGCAAAATTCAAGTTCGAAAAAATTCAAATAATTCAAATTTACCTTCTTAAGAAATTGTTTCGAGTTGAATCATATGAATTCAACATTTGGTTCGAATTCAAATGTACAATTCAAGTCAAAACTTATATTTTCAATTTAAACAAATCATATTGTATTTCATAATTCAAGTACAAATTCGAAATCGTTATCCATAAATCTAAAACATTCATTAATCAAGCTTAACCTTATAAAATTCACTAAAGTCGTTCCAAAGATCAACTCACTTAGGTTCAAGTACAGTATATATAATTCAAATCGAGTCTTATATTTAAATTCAACAACTCATATCATATTTAACTTAAGTCGAACAATTCAAATTTATTACTATAAAGTCAGGTCAAAACCTTATACATCAATTTAAACAGTTCATACATATTTTAAACCATTCTTACGATTTCATAAATATTCCAATTCAAACCATACGGTTATAAAAATCGATTCCATATATAAAATCTATATATTTAAATTCACATTCGGTTACTTAGAATCAAATTCATTTATAAATTCAAATACACTTCTCCTAAATTCGTAAGATTCAAATTTAGAATAAATTCCACAGTTAAAATTTATCCCATATAAATTCGAACCAATTCGAGTTTAAATCCATTTCATATTTTACCCAATTCATCTCTACTAAAAGTTCGTTTAAATTCGAATTCATAAGTTAGTATGAGTACATTCGTCAATCAAATATCGTTATATAAATTTACATCTTAAGCTTCGAATTTAAATCACGAAATCTAACTTATCCATCTTGAGTTTATTATTAAATTTATAAAATATATATATAAGAAAATTAATTATGAAAATAGATATATATATAAGTTTATAAAATTCTAAACTTAATTAGAAATAGATTATAACATATATAAGTTTAAAATAATATAAAAATAGATTTAAAGAAATATTTATCATAATTATAATAAAATAAAATACTTATAGGAATAAATTATATGGTTTAAAATAAATAAAATCATAAGTAAAATCTTAAATAAACATTTAAATCTATATTTACTCATAAAATCATTTTAAAACATATAATTCAAAATTTACAAATTTAAGTATAAAAATAAATTTAAATATAAAATGTAAAATATAAAATATTAAGTTATTATTTTTATAAATCAAATTTCCAAATCATTTTACTTCGAAAACATGACCAACGGTGTCCATATATTGTTTCTACCCTATGGTCAAGTGATACAGATATTTATCATTTCAACCCGCAATTTATAAAATTTCTACGTACCTATCATTTCAAACCGCGATCCCAAATTTAGTAAATAAAATCGTTCATGTCTATCATTTCAACCCATAAAGACTTTTCCCTATTCTAATATTCGTTCGGGTATGTATCGTTTCAACCCTTAGTGATATTTCCTAAACTAAGGGTATCTACAACATAACAAATCATTATATATCATCAATCACATCATAGTCATATATAATCGGTGCACATACATGTCATGTGAATATCGTGTCACATATGAAAGTGTATATTTTAAATAAACAACTTCTACTAGCAATCCTATACATTTTATAACAGTTCATTTAGTTGGTCTAACATCTATGAAATAATGTGAGTCAGGTATGAGATAAACTCACCTTTCATGGCATAGATTGGAAATAATAGATGAATTTGACACCGAATTGAAACAATATCTTTAAGGCACGATCCAGAATTGAATTAAATCACGGTAACCACTCAATAATTTATTTCTATTGGATACGATGGGGAATGAATTGGTTCGGATATTGAATTTCAGATGAGTTTCAGACTCAACACCATACTCAACTGAAATAAACACAAACCCAATTCAACCGAAAGTAAAACACAAAAATATTATATTTTACATGTACGAATACATGTTGTAATGTTATATAAAATATACAAACACTTCCAAAGTCATATATGTGTGTGTGTATATATAAACTTTCTTTTTTCTTTTACAATACATATATATATATTCTAAACATAAGATTTCAAAACACCTATTTATATACATTTAGAAAAATTATTACATACACATATAGATTTAAAATCACACACAGACCACACAAATATACACACAGAACTCAACTCAAGACACCCACAAACCCCATGCATACACATGACATAACTCACGCCACTCATCAAAACAATAAATACACACAATAATATATAAACCACACACATAATAGTTTGCAAATCCATATAACTCAACACACAACAACATTACACACTCATGAACTTAACACCTACACCAATATTTCACACAAAACTCACACCGAATGAAGAACACTCACGTAAGGGGAGATGGGGCACGGTCCAGAGGAGTTGATTTGGAGGCTAGACGTGAGAAAGATGGGGACAACTGTAGGGGTCAGTCATGCTGAGTTCGGCTAAAAGGGGAGGCAGGTGGGGTCGCGGGCAAGTTTAGTTCGTCGGGAAAGAGTGCGTTCAGGGCTCGGCAACAGGAGTCAACATGGTGGGGTCTTCCAGTTGGGCGGAGGGATGGACGCGGAGGTGGAAAGGTGGGTGGCGGTCACGCTGGGAAGGCCGACGGGAGGTGCGGCTGCGTGGTTGAGCGGGTGGATGCCGACTGGAATGGAGTGAGCGAACTTGGTTGGGAGGGATAAGAGAATGGAATGAGAAAGGAAAGAGAATAGGAGCTGCTGTCACTCTCGTTTTGTGATGAGGGTAGGAAAAGTAGAAGGAGAGGGTCAAAAGAAGGGTTGGAGCAACCATTAGCTCGGCTCGTTTAGAAAAATGGAAATGAGAAGCAGCTTGCATAAGAAGAGAAGGAGATGGGATCGAAATGGGAAAGAGAAGATACATATTTTTTAGCGATAGCAGTTTTAACGGGTAACAAAAGAATAGGACCAGCTTTTGTCCATTTCACGAGGCATTGTCATCGGTACAAGTTACGAATGAGCCTTTGTAATAATCAAAGTTTTGGACTGATATTTTGGGAAAAATGAATGGACGGTTATCTTACAAACGTTTTATTTAAATTTTAAAAAGGCGCAGAACAGTTTTGAAAACAAAATGTGTATATATATACATAACGAACGGTGTATATGTATACAATGAACGGTTATACATCCGAACAGACAGATAACAGATTCAGACAGACAAAGTAGAACAATATTTGTAACAACAACGATCAGTACAAGCAACTATTCAAGAGAAATAATTTAAAATAAAATAAAAGATATAGCTTTATAAATATCGAAGTTAAATTATATAATATTACAAGTTAATGTTTAGATAAAATTCAAGATGAATCCAAATTCAAATTACTAACTCAAATAAATGCTTACACTAAATAATATTTGATATTATAAATACTGATTTGTATTGTTCATTTATATTCATACCAAAACAAAATCTTTTGTTATAAAATCCCACAATAATTTATTTTTTAATTAAAATCAAAATAAAATACAAAAAACTGAGTTTTAACGAATAAAATAAAATAGAAATCAAAATCTAAATTAAATTATTAAATAAAAATACACTTAAAATTTCGGATTGTTACAAAGATAACCAAAGCGGTACATCAAATCGGAAGGCATTTGTTCCAAGCTGAAAGAAAATCCTGATCACTGCAGAGTAATACCACCTTGAGGACCTAAGGGGGGAAAGGAAGAGAAAAAAGCAAAACAAAATAGGTCAGACATAAAGCCTGGTAATTTTCAGTGATTTTCGGTATATGCACAAAATGGAGGTATCAAGATAGATAAACAAGACTGGATGAGAAAGTACAGTAGCATATAAGATAACAAGTAAACAAGATAAACAGGACAGCAAAGTAAAACAGTGATCAAGTAAAGCTTCTCATTTATATCCCTAGAACAAGTTTTCTCTGCACCAATACTAGTATAACAGGATTATGTGTCACCCTAATTTCATAAAAGGAACAAGATTAGGTGTTACCATAATTACAAAACAAGAACACGATTAGGTGTTACCCTAATTACATAACAGGAACATGATTAGGTATTACCCTAATTACACAACAGGAACATGATTAGGTGTTATCCTAATCACATAACAATAACAAGATTAGGTGTTACTCTAATTACATAACAGGAACATGATTAGGTGTTGCCCTAAATACATAACAGGAACATGATTAGGTGTTACCCTAATTACATAACAGAAACATGATTAGGTGTTACCCTAATTACATAACAAGAACAAGATTAGTTGTTACCTTAATTACATAATAGTAACATGATTAGGTGTTACTCTAATTACTACCCATGCGATCTGCTCCCTACTACGTAAATACCCTATGTTAACCCCAACACTAGGATGTATCACTCTCTAATCCAGCAACTTAAAGAACACAAACCTATTTACTAGTGTTGCATCATCTTAGTTTCCCTAATCGGATCCATGAATGCTCATGACCCTACCGGAACGCGCCCGTATCTACCTTCCTCATTTGAAACTCTTACTATCCAGTCTATAAAACATGCCTTGTCCCCTACCTAGTGCGAGGCCCTCTAACAAAATACCGATAGGGATACTGACTAATATGGGTTCGACACAGGATGATCTACATAAGCCAAACCCGTTGATCTTGCGGCCCTAAGTGACTAGGATTTAAAAGTCCGCAAAACCAGATATGACATCAAAACGAGGGACCTCTTAACTTATTAATAATCAGGTTTAACTTAGCTGGTTTAAGTTCATTAATAAGCATGGTTGTAATGTTACATATTTCTGTAAATGTTATTATGTGTACAACACCTTCCCCAGAACAAGCACTTGCCCAGATATGTGTGTGTGTATATATATATAGTAATTCATATTTACTTAACCTACATCTGGTACTTACATTTTCATAACATGTCCTTTACTTAATGTTTGTATTAAGTCTAATCTAACATGTGTACATATATGCATATTATCCCTTTTGATTAAATTCCTAAATTACAATAAGTATGTATATTGTCCCTTTTGATTATATTCCCGAATTATAACAAGTATTCATATTATCCCTTTTTGATTATATTCCCAAATTATAGTCAAAAATCCTCAATTTATGAATGCCCCAAAATTCTCCATTTTCATTGTCATTTCATATTACCTCCAATTTCAATTATACGCAATCTTAAATCGAAAATGGCCTAGGCTCTCCATGGCTTAGGCTTATTGTAAATAAAAAGGAAAACAGAAGGAAAAGAACAAAATCAAAGTAATTGAATAAAATAAGCATATAAATAAGGTTGTAAATATGTAAAACAAAAGAATATGGACATGGAAGATAGAGATGTATGAACATAACTGATAATCAAATGATAGTAAAAGAACATATATATTACTGTAACAACATCATAAATGAATAACAGTAAAAGAACAGTATAGAAAGTAACTTATAAGTATTGTATGTTCTATATCCACTTTTGTTTACTATCATAATACATAGCTAAATATCAGATCTAAATATAACTTGAACTCACAGTGTTAGGTATTAGGTTTAGAAACAGTTCTTGAAAAAGGTTGTATGTAGATCTTGATCATCTCCGTAGATTTATCCTTCAACAACATCTCTCCATTTTATATATTTAAATAGAGCCATGGAGGAAGAGAAGATGAAGAATAGCTGTGTGTATTAAAAGGGGAGAGAGCTACCATATTTTTTAGTCTTACAGAGCTAATTCTTAACCTTTAGATCTTAGGGTTTCAAATCTGGCCATAGAACTCTTCCAATGAACCCAGTATTATGAAATAGTCCAGGTACAAAACTCAGAACAGGACTTGCATGCGGGTGGGTCGACCCATCCACTACCTGTTCGACCGACTCAGCCATGAGTCGACCCATAGGTCGACCCAGTGCTGGTCGGGTCGTCCCATGACCGTTGTTCCTACGCAAATTATTCCGGTTTGAATTTAATTTGAATTAATCAATATATAAACCCTACATATGTATACGATCTTATGTTCATACCTTCTTCGTACATTATCCAATTTACGCAAACTCAGGGTCTATCTGAACCAGAATTCCGTGACGAACGCAAAGGTAAAGTCAGTTTTACTTAATTTTGAATATTTAATTATATAATATTCATTTTATTGTATTTACTCTATGGTTATGGTGTATTAAATTTTGCGATGTTACATTCTCCCCTACTTAAAGGATTTTGTCCTGAAATCTCATAGTTAAGAAGAATGTTATTATTTTAACAACCACCTACAATCATCTACTTATCCATCAACCACTGGCATCCATTGTCCTTAGGAAATTCTAATGCTTGTATGAACATATGCAAAGGTGTTGTGTGTATATGTCCCTACACTAATGCGAAAATCAGGCGGTCAACTGATTCAGTTAATCTCCTTAATGCAATATATGTTTATGCCATGTATCCAGTATGTACACAAAAGAGTCCTAGTATAACATATAAGTTCTATAAGTGTGCATAATCATTTACCAAAATGAAACATCCATATGATGATTCAACCATTTTCATCCATTGAAAATTAAAAAAAATGCGCATACATCCATATGCAATATGTAAGTGCTTGAGCCATTCAAATGTCTAGTGTGTGTATATGCATCCATAGGCAAACACTTGCATCCTTGAAACCATCAATCATAACAAGTCTCAAACACATTTTTCCAACCATTGGATTATACCTAAGGATTGAAGAATCGAATGATAGGATAAACATACTCAAATGATAGAAGCAAATGCAAATTAAAAGTTTGGAAAAGAAATTAAGAACGCACTCTAAAAAAGAAAAGAGTAAGAAGCGTGAATCTTGACTTCGGGTTCCTACGTTGCATCTTCGCAGTCTTCTCCCCATTGTATTTTCACTAATCTGATTTCTTTGTTGCACAGTTTCTTAACCTCTGATCCAAGAATATGAGTTGGAACTCTTCTCACCGATGCTTCCTTCTCAACATCCATATCTTTAAATGTACTTAGCTCCACTACCTCTATTGTATCATGTAGACATTTCCTAAAATTGGAAACATGGAACACGTCGTGTACACCTGCCAATCTCTCCGGTTGTTTTATCCTTTAGGCCATCTGACCTATCCTCTCCACTATAGGGAATGGCCCTATGAACCTTTGTGCCAACTTCCCTACTGAGCCAAAGCGAACTACATTCCTCAGCGGTGATACTTTAATGAAGACCATGTCTCCTACTTCGAACTCCAAATCAGTCCTCCTCTTATCGGCATATGACTTCTGCTGTCCTGAGTCATCTTCATCCGTTGTCAAATAAGATCATCTTTTCATAAGTCTCTCGAATCATCTCAGGTCCAAGTAGAAGTATGTCCGTAGACTCCCACCAACAAATCGGCGATCTACAAGGTCATCCGTAAAGTGCCTCGAAGGGTGCCATGCCTATGCTTGACTGATAACTGTTGTCGCAGGCAAACTCAACCAATGGGAGATGCTCCTCCCAAGTCCCTACGAAATCTAGGATACACGGTCTCAGAACATCCTCAAGAACCCTATTCACCCTCTCAGTCTATCCATTGGTCTGAGAGTGGTATGTTGTGCTCAAATGTAGTTGTACCTTGTGCATCTTGTAAGAACTTCCATAACTCACAAAGTGAAGATGGGGTCATGGTCACTTACTATACTGGAAGGTACCACATGAAGTCGGACTATCTCTCGAAGGTATACCAATGCTAGCCAAGTTGTCGTCCTCTAACTCTTGATAGGAATAAAGTGAGCGCTCTTCGTAAGTCTGTCTACTATCACCCAAATACTGATGTTATACTTCCTCAATCTGGGGAGTCCATTAACGAAGTCCATAGAGACGCTCTCGCACTTCCATTGTGGGACATCCTAGGGTTGAAGTAATCCGCTGGGTTTCCTTTGTTCAGCCTTTACTTGGTGGCAAGTCAAACATCGGGCCACAAATTTCGTCGCGTCCTTCTTCATACCAGTCCAAAAGAAAACTCTCTTTATATCCCGATACGTCTTGTCGCCGCACGAATGGATAGTCATCAGAGATTGATGAGCCTCCTCAAGGACTATCCTCAACAAATCTCTATCTTGGGAACACAAAGCCTTCCATCTAGTTGTAGCCACCCTTTTTCATCCACATAGTATATACTGAAGTGACTAGACTCTCCTCTACTACCTGTCTAAGATGTCTGCTATCTGCGGGTCCTCTTGCTATATGAATCTAATGCACTCTATGAGAGTAGAATGTACTGTCAATGATGCTAACAAATCAGTTGTGCAATTCGTTGATGGAATAAAATTGAAGATCAATATAAACTCCTAGCTCCGCCTCTCTACGAATAGAGAACTCAAGGTCGTCCTCTGCCTACTCAACGCGTCCGCCACTACATCACCTTTGCTTGGGGTATAGGCTATCTCAAAGTCGTAGGATGCTAGGAACTTCATCCATCATTGCTGCCTCAAGTTGAGATCCTTTTGTAAGAACAAATGTTTGAGCGACTTATGATCTGTGTATAGCTCAAATCACTCTCCAAGTAGATAATGTCGCTAAGACCTCAATGTGAACATTATATCAGCCAACTCTAGGTCATTGGTAGGGTAATTCTTCTCATAAACCCTCAACTGTGTGCTAGCATACTACCCTACCATCTTGCATTTATACTGCACAAAGTCCTATGCTATAAGCATCTGTGTAGACCGTAAACATATTGCTTCCATCAGGGAGAGTCAGAAATGGGGTTGACATCAGAGCCCTCTTCAACCTCTGAAAGGCATTCTCGCAATCAATGCTCCATGAAAAATCCAGGTTCTTCTTCGTCAGTTGGGTGAGTGGGGTTGATATCCTTGCAAAGTCCTTGTTAAACTTTTTATAATTGTCCACCAACCTTAAAAAAACTCTCCACTTGCGTCACATTCTTTGGAGCCCTACAATTTTGAACTGCAACAACTTCAGCGGGATCCACTGCTATCCCATCCTTGGATACTACATACCCTAGAAACCTTACTTCATTTCTCCAAAAGTGACACTTATAAAATTTTGCATTAAGCTGATGTAATCGAAGAGTGTGTAGAACCCCTTCTATATGGCATGTCCCTCCTCATTCTTTGAGAAGTTCAGAATATCATCCATGAAGACCGCCACAAACTTGTTTAGAAACTCTCTAAACACCCTGCTCATCAAGTCCACAAAATATGTGGCTGCCATGGTCAACCCAAAAGGCATGACAAGCCACTCAAAGAAACCGTATGGAGTTCTGAAAGAAGTCTTATCAATACCGTCCTTTGCCACCCTCAACTGATGAAATCCCGTGGCCAAATCCATCTGCGAGAAAAATGATGTGCCTATTAGCTGATCAAACAAGTTGTCAATCCTCGAAAGTAGGTGCCTATTCTTCTTAGTTAGCTTATTTAGGTCTCTATAGTCCATGCATAGACGAAGTGAGCTGTCTGGCTTAGTCGCAACGATGACTAGAGCTCCCCACTCTGATATGCTCCGTCTAATGAATCTTTCTCGAGTAGCTCCCCTACTTGCTTGCTGAGCTCCTGCATCTCTCTAGGAGTCATATGGTGCGCTGATAAAGCGAATGGCTTCGCATTCTCTATAAAGTAAATTCATAAGTCTATCTCACACCTCGGAGGTAACCCCTAACCTCATCAAACACGTGCGGATATTCTCTGACTATGGGTACTAATCGCAAATCGTCAACAGAAGTATCAAGCGAATCTTGGAACTGAGCATAACTAACTCCCATGGGTCACACGAAATCTTGAGAGTTCTTCCTTGGCATGTAAAAAGCCTAACCACTCTCCTCTCATAGTCTAGGATGGTACCATATATGTCTAGCCAATAAATTCCTAGAATCAGACCATAGCCTACAAAGCCCAGCACGTACGCGTTGCATTCAAACTTGACACCTAAAATAGAAATTCTCCAACCCCTACATATCATGGATAGATGAGTTATACCCCCTATGGGGTTTGAGACTATTACAGGATCAAAGACTATACTAGTATGAAGGTGCAGACTATCTACTACAATAATGGATATAAATGAATGAGAAGCGCCGGAATCACAGAGGGTTCTAACAGGATAGTCAAAAAGGGAAAACAAACCTTCAACAGTGACTTTCCGACCTCACTACACCATATATTGCATACGGTAACACCAGAGAAGTAATGTAGGAAGTGCCAAAAAATGTTGTTATAGGCCAAAAATTATCTATGGCAACCCTTTCTTGGTGTTGCATTTTGTTGCGTTGCCTTAGAGCCAAAGGCAACATATTTGCGACTCTAAGGCAACATCGGTAGATGTGTTGCCACAGGTACTAAATTTACCAAAATGTGGGGGCCCACCAAAATCTGCATCTCGGGTTCATGGAATACTATTGTGCCACTAAAATCTGTAGCCGGGTTTAAGGAATCCTGTTGTGGAGCCCACATGCATTAATCTACAGCAACACTTTTACCATCAAATGGCAACACTATATTAAAGCTACGGCAACATTTAACATCATCTACTGCAACATTTAACATCATCTACTGCAACATTATATCATAGCTATGCCAACATCATATAACATGCTACAACATAATAGCAATTAACGTCACATATTGAAATTAATAAAAAAACTTTTCATTTCAATTAATTAACCAGTAACACAAGTACCACTTAGTTAACTACAAAATAAAAAAACATAGACAATAAATTCAGTTTTACAGAGTACTTACAAACACATCCAGTACTAAATTCATGTTTACATCAAACTAAAATAGTTTCAAAATATAACGCGAGCCTCCAGCACGTATAGTGCCTCAGCTGCCTCCAGTACCTCTAGTGCCTTCAGTAACAAGTTCTTGAGCAACTTCATCACTGCCTCCTTCACCTATAAAATATAGTTGTTTCTAAAGTCATGCATTTCAGCAAAGCCTTTAGTACAACAAATGCATTTCAAAAACCAAATACATGCATGCCTCAGTTACAAACTGATGCAATGCCTCATTTACATTGCAACACAAAATGAGAGGCATGCATGCCTCAGTTGCATTTCAGTACAAACTATTGCCATAGTATAATTGAGTTTTATTTCAGCACAAAGACATTTCAGCACAATCTATGGCCTACATACCACAGTTGCATAACTGCCTGATTGAAGGGACATGTCACGACTCGTTCAAGTACAAACTCAACCATTGTTTTAGTTATGAACTGACACTGTCATTACTGATTGAAGAAAAAATAAAATTCTTAAATTTTGTGGTTCATTCTGAAGCATCAGTCTTGTACACGATCAGTAACATTTTCGCATTTCCTAAAACTTATGTGAAGCCATGATCACCACATTACGCCATAGCACGCGGCAAAACACTTAACAAAATAATGTAAGAATTAGATTAATGCATCAGCAAGTGGAAATTGTAAAAATTATGTAGTTCATTACGGTAGTTCATTATTAGAAAACCATAAAATTATGCAAAAATACATACCAGCAGTGTGTGTCTGTATAAGGTCTCCAATTTGCGGAATTTGTAAGGGTCTTGGACTACAAAAACATGAAGTAAAGATGCTTATCTGCCTTATCTACTTGAATTGAATGTGATAAAACATAAAATTATACCTGAATTTTTTCATCTCCCCAAAATATCAAGAGTACTTTGAAATCCTCAACTGGAATTTCGTCCGGCCAACAGAAAATGGAGGAATTAATGTAAGAATTACATTAGTTAAAAAAAGAAGCCACGAATATGATACATAAATTACTTGTAAAATAAAACAGTCACTTCACTAAAAAGTAATCAAGGCATAAATAACATTTTTTTAGTTAAACTGTGTAGAACAGTTACTTGAATAAATATGATAGTGATGTATAGAAATTAAGAAACATTGTCTTTCACTTTGCTAGGTGGAAGGCGGATTCGTCTTATTGGGACATTATCTCTACAACAACGAACATAAAAATCTTGAATTCCCATTCCATAAGCTGGCTGCATATCATTCAAATCTTCATTTTAATTTACTCTTTCATTTTCACACCAGTCGCTCGGCAATTTCTTGATAACATTGTGGCACATCTTATCAATTGGATCTTCTATATAAACTTGTTGTACGTGTGAAGCCATAACATAAGGATCAGATTCCTGGCAAAATCGATTAAAATTGACACGAGTTATCCCATATAAATCTTTCTCTTCTTGGTACCAACAACACTTAAATAAAACCACACTAAATTCTCCCCAATAAACTAGTTCTAATATTTCTTCAATTGGACCATAGTAATTAACTTCACCAACTAATGGATTTTGATCTTCTGAACTTGTAAAACTAGTAGTCAAGGCTGCCAAAATACACCACTATTTTGTGTAGTACATTTGGCATCTCTAAAACCTGTATAAAATCTGTATCCATTGATAACATTTTCAACAAACCTCTTAGCCGTTCGAAGAGGGCCCAATGAATTTTTTTTACTTCTTTTGGATTGTCCTCCTTTTTCCCAACCTCTTCCTTTAACCACTTCCAAAATTCTTCACTGTGTTCTCTCTCTCTCTCTTTTTGATGATGCATGACCATATATTAAAGCTCGATGTTCCCTAGAATAAAGACATGGTTAATAAAAGATAGAAACAAATTTTCTAATTCTTCAATACTTACTAAAATAAAAATAAAAATAAAACTTAAAACTTACTCAAGTAAACTCTCTATTTCCTCGTTACCATAATTGAATAGAACGTAAATGTGACATTCCTTCCATTGAGAATTTTTAAGATGGATTGATTTTCCATCTTTATTTCATTTTGTGCCAATCGGATATTCCAGATTCTGTGGACATGTTTCAAATTGCATTGTTCCTACTCCATCACCACCTAAGAACCTTCAACATAATATCAAACATTCTTCTGGAAGATAACCTTTAGCAATGGATGCCTCAGATTTACTTTTGTTACAAACATATGATTTCAGTTTACAAAGATAATGCTCAATAGGAAACATACAAAGAACATGTGCAGGTCCACCATATTCATGTTCCTTGCATAAATGAACTAGTAATCACCATTGTATCGAAGAAAGCATTTGTGAATATCATCTCAAACTGACAAAGAATTTCCACAATTTCCTTTTGTAGCCTCTTGAGATCAGCCAAATCAATAGTTATACTCCAAAGACTTCTTAGAAATGCACCTAATCTTATCATAGGTATTGCCACTTTAGATTTTACAGATTTCTTCATAGAAAACTACAGCAAGTAATGGAGAAGAAAATGAGCATATTTGCCCTTATACCCTGCAATTTTTCTCTCCTTCTTATTTACATACCGGCTGATATTAGCTGCACAACAATAAGTCAGTTTAGCATTCTCCAACACCGAGCAAAAAAATTCTTTCTCCTTGGTCGTCATTTCAAATATGGCATCTCTCATCTGAAGGTAATTCCCATCAGCTGATAGAACCGAATGAAGGACCTTCCTGATGCCTATCTCTTGTAAACCATACCGAGAATTAAAATGGTCTTTCGACTTCCAATCAATATTTAGTAAAGTACCAAGTATGTTATCACAAATGTTTTTCTCTATGTGCATAACATCAAGTTTATGTCGACATACATTTTGACTTCAGTATGGTACGTTAAAAAATGTTAACCTTTTTTTAAAAGGAGATTCATTAATATGCTTCTTGACCTCTTTCTTCCCAAAAATATTTTCATAAACAGCCAACAATTCTTTAAATGTCAGTCCTAGATAAAATTCCGAAGGTGTTCCTATTTCAATTTCACCATTGAACCTTTTCTTATCAAACCTACTCTTATGTCCCGGGTTTAAAAATTTTCTATGATTCATGTAGCACATTTTTTTACTATGTTTCAAGTAAGTTAAAGAAGTCTCAAAATGGCATACGGGACAAGTTAAATAACTCTTTATGCTCTAGCCGGATAACATTGCATAACCCGGAAAGTCGGTGATCGTCCGTAACACGCTTGCACGTAATGTTAAGTTATCACCAGTGAGTGCATCATAAGTTTGTATGCCAAGATCCCATATTATTTCAGTTCTACTATAAGAGGCTGCATGTAGAGATCAATGTAATTTTTGGGAGACTCTGGACCAAGGATAAGGGTTGAAAGTATCACATTTTCTGCCCTCGTGCATAACCATGGTGGAAGGTTGTAATTTACCAATATGATTGGCCATGTGTTGTGCTGTGTAGTCATTGTATGGAAAGGAAAGAATCCATCAGATCATCAGATGCTACTCCTAAACTGATATTTTTGTTTTTAGATGAAAAATGAGGATATTTGGCATCCCTTGTCTTCCAAACCTCGCTACCTGCTGGATGTTGAAGTCTGCCATCATTTTTTCATCCCACTGCATGCCATAACATAAGTTCTGCATACTCCTTCGATGTGAACATCCTTAGCAGCCTTGGTTTTTGTGGAAAATAACGCATAACGTTTGCTGGTACTTTGTGAATCCGCTTCTCCAGATCATTGTCAATAGCCACTTTCTTTTTCGGTATAACCCACCTTGAAAAACTACAAGTTTTGCAATTATTTTCCTTTTCATTTTCTGCCCAATATAACATGCAATCATTTGGACATGCATGTATTCTTTGGTAATCGAGACCTAAATCTTTAATGATATTTTTGGTAGCATTCAAAGATTGAAGGATGTGGGCTTGTGGAAAAGCTTCTTTTATCAACTCTAGTAAATCGCTGAATGCAGACTCGGTGATTCTATGTAGGCATTTTAAAGAATAAAGCCTGACAATGAAACTTAATTGCGAAAATTTAGTACACCCGGGATATAATGGCTGCTTTCCCTCTTCAACACGTTGATGAAATTTTCTAGCATCGACATCTATTTCATTTGATCCATCAGAAGATCCACATTCATCGTTCTGCATATTTCCACAAGTACATTGCAATATCTCATCGAGATTATCTCCAAAATTTATTCCTGCTTCACACTCCATATCGTTATCGCTCCTTTTAGGATCTAGATAGGAAACCTCACAAATACATTACACGTACAATTCAGATGGACCATTCCAAATCATATGGTCGTAGACTACCTCTTGACCATGCCACTTGCGATTATGACACCTTTTGTAAGGGCATGTAATTTCATCACCTACCGTGAATCTAGAAAAAGTATTTCGAATAAAAAGTTTCACTCTACTAATATATTCTTCACTGAACGTAGGAAATTCTGCCCATAGTTTTTCCTCGTTGTTCATCACTAATTGAAAAACAAATAACATAAACAAATATCATTTAGCCATGACTATAAGGACAAAGGCAAACACAATACTAAAATCAGGAATATGATTACACTTGAATGCACAAGTAAATTATTAAGTTAGGAAACACAACAATAAATCAGAAAAAATTGAAATATACATTCAATGATACCTTAAGCAACAGATTAAATCGAAGCCCTAACTGAAATTTGAAACCCAAACGAACCACAATTGAAGACCTAATTGAAACATCGAAGCCCTAATTGAACTTTAATTCAAACTTGCCATAGTCAAACCTTAATTAAGCCCTAATCGAACCTAAGAGTAAGTGTTTGAGAGGTTGAGTGGCGGAGTATTTGGTTTGAGAGTGACAGTTTGAGAGGTTGAGTGAATATTTGGGTAAGTGTTCTGCAATTTTTTTTTGTTTCCTGCCTTAAACATTATTTCTCGTGGGCCGCTAACCTGGACCATTGGATCTTGTTGACACAGACTGATTGTAATAACCCATAATTTTGTTATCATTAAAGGGGACAAATTAAATAATAATTAATTTAGTATTCGGAATTAAGATAAACGGACTGTGCCATTGCATCCGTCTCGAAATTCTGGTCAAGATAGACATTTGGTTTGCGTAAAACAGACACCGTATGAAGAAGTTATGAGGGTTTTAAGTTTGTATATGCGTAGAAGAATCATATATATACATATGAGTCAGATATGAATTAGAATCTTATACAGAATGGTTCAAAAACAAAATTTCATATGGCAGCAAATTTCCCGCTCTAGGGAGTTGACCCCCCTACAGGGGTGTCGATACCAGGGTCGACCCCCTACAAAGGTGTTGACACCCCTAAGGCTGACGTGGCAGTCGGTTTCAGAGGTGCTGGAAGCTATAAATATGTGTCCATTTCCCCTGTTTTCTTCATTGTAAATCGTGGAGGCCAAATGCTGCCAGTGTTTGAACTGAAACAAATCATATCTGCTACAACTATCAACTTTGCAAATCAGTTAGAGATTCAAGCGTAGATCTACAACCAATAACCTTCTTTTCCAGTTCTATCTTCTTAGCCAAAACACTGTGAGTTCTAGGTTACTTTTAGATTTAAATGACTAAATGTATAATGTGATAGTACTATGATTTGGATATGTCTTGAATCATAAACCTATATTATTCTTGGATCTCAAACTTTATTATGCTAGATCTATTTTTGTAGATCTAATTCATCTGTGATTAGCCTATCATGTCACCTTTGTGGATTTGAACTTTTGTCAAGTTTGTGGTTAATTTGGGATTATAATTGTATGGACAATTGAACCTTTATTTAGATCTAGATCATCATATTGTGATTAATTGAGATCTGTCATTATTGGACATATAAATTCTTATTTGGATATGTTCATCCTAAGTATATTGGATCTAGTTTTATCATTGCCCTTTTTATTAGATCTGTTTTTATGTCCACCTTATTATGCCTATTTCTTGTCTATGCCCGTACACATGTTTATGTCACTTTTAGAATGATCACTATTGTCATTTTCCCATCACTTTTCCTTTTTATTGTTTATGACTAGGATACCTTCTAGCCTAGATGCCGCCAAATATATGTGAATGCGTTAGTTAGGGAACGCGGGAAAAAGGCTAGAATTGGTATAATTTAAATAATGTTTATATGAATTGGACATAAAATTTCGAAAGGGGAAGTGGGGACATAATCACCTATAATGACATAGGTAAGAATGGAATGTCTAATAATTACAATTAGAAATTGTAATTGCACTTATGACATGAGGTTAGGTTGCATTAGTGGTGGAAGTCTGCCCGGACCCGACCGACATATCCAGTAACCACTAATGTTGAACCTAATGTGAGTGGTCTAAGTGCGCGAATACGAGACGGGCTATGACATGAGGTTAGGCCCAACTTGTGGAAGAAGTCTGCCCGGACCCGATCGACATATCCAGCATCCACAAGTTGTAGGCCTAATGTGGGAGGTCTAGCCCATTATAAACCATAAATGGACATTGTAATGAATTGGACTGCTTAACCTAATCTAATCCATAAGGGACTGTATGAATATGAACTAAAGTTAGGGTTAAGTAAAATTGATTGGACAGAGGGCGGGTTAAGCAAATCTGGAGGGGGTGAGTAATATTTACATATAGGCCCACAAACTTAACCCGATAAGGTTATATAATTAAAGACACCTAGTGGTATACATAACCGGTGGAAATAATAAAGTCATGTAATTAATGACACCTTTTAAAGTAAAGCATAACTTGTAGAAATGATAGGTTTATGTAATTAAAGACACCTAGTGGTATATATAGCCAAAGAAGACCTAATGGGGGATACAAGAAAAAGGGGAGAGCTTGTATCGTATTGTGTGGGACCCGTTTCATCCAGTAACCGAGTGTAGGTATCAAAACATGTACTCCGTACAAGGTTGGAGAAAGGGCATGCTTACTGGACTTATTGTAAGAGATCCAAGCAAGGAGGACAGTGTGGGCGGCACAATCCGACCGGCCTATGTGCGTGCATGAGCCGGGCATAGGAGGATAAGACAACTGTGGCACCTGTAGATATGGGGATATGCATATCAGCGGAGGATTGCCACTTTAGGATGTGATACATCCTACGGTGGGGCCGACACAGAGTATCTACGCGAATTAGGGAGCCAATCGATTAGGGTACACTTGGACGTATGCCTAAGCCTACCACCTTATAGTGGAAGGGATCATCTTATTCTGAATAAACTAGTAATAGTGTAGAGTAATCATTAGAAGCGTATACGCCTTATCCTGTCTACCTTGTCACACTTATCTTTTATGTAGTTATCTTTCTCTTATCCACTTTATATGTTTGTCATGCTACTTTTATTTATTTACTTGCAAAAAGTAACTAGACTCGCCAGACTTTATGTCTGGCCCTTTTTGTTCTCCTTCTTTCTTCCGTTCCACCCACCCCTTAGGTTCTCGGGGAGGAAACACTCAGGTTTGACCGTGATTCTGCTTACTTTTGCTAGAGATGCTGATATGTATGGCTCAAGCTCCTATCCTTGTTGCTATGGCTTTATTCTGTTTTTGGGGAATTTTACTTCTTTTATTTACTTTGATATTTTTGAAGTACAAGATAGTAGCTTTTTTGTTGTAATATGCTTTTATGTTTTAGACATGTGATGTTTTTGGACCACGGTATCTTATGATAAATAATTTTTTTATTCCGTTGGTATTATATATGTCTGTCTTGTAATAATTCCATTCTGTTTACTATAACGCTTCACGAAACTTAATGCATTCCCTTTGTGAGTGACATTGTTAGACCAAAAAGTGGTTCTAACACCCAAATTGACTAAAATTATAATGAAATGAGATCGAAAATAAAAAAGAGACACAGGATTTATAGTGGTTCGGTGTTAAAAAGCCTACGTCCACTTTACAATCACTTTGCTTGATGATGTAGATGAAAATACAATGAGATATTCACTCAATTTCACTCACTTTTCATATACATTCACTCAATTTTCTCAAAATATACTTTGAATAATGATTTTGAATTGTTTGGAGTACTGGAATTCGGTTCTCAAAGATGTTTGAACTCTCAGAGTGCCAAAAGATCCTTTCAAACGACCCTCGGAGGTCTATTTATAGGAGGAAACTTCTCCATAATTCGGTTCGGATCGGGTGCACGTGTCCTCCATTCCATGACTTTCGGGATCGGATGAGTTCTGGTGTTGCCAGCACATCAGGTAAGTGGCCATCGTGGGTAGAAAGTGGGTGTAACTGCCCCGAATATCCAGGAGATCATGGAGTGAAGCGGTTGGAAACTTCTGGGATCGGATCTGGTCCTTCTAATGACATGGGGTTCGGATCGGAGCATCCCATCCGATCCGATCCGGTTTGAATTTTGTCTCTCCTTACTTTGTCTCACTTTGCTTTTCGCTGACTACCCCCGATCCGACCGATTTATAGGCAGATCATATTCTAATATTAGATCTTTTAGCTTCCTGTTGCCTATGTTCCTACTCTTGTAATTTCGATCTGAATCGGATGTGTAACAGAGTGTCCTTTGTCTACTTGATCTTCTGACTTCTTGACTTTGTATAGCCTAGTTTACAAAGTAGGCTAACATTTTGCCCCCACAAAGGATGCTTCTATTGAATAAGAAGTGTGCTTTGATATTATCTGCTCATTGATCGGTTAAAAGTCATTTCCATTCGCTTGTGAAGATGCGTTACTTCATGAAGTCATGTCTTTTATCGCTTATATATATGTGGTAGAATACGCGATTTGTTTTCTTCATTTTTAAACAATCCTAGGAACTCTCCTTGATGATCAGTGATTCTTCCAGGTATGTCTTTTCTTAATTTTTCTTTGAATTTAATTTGCACACCGAGTCCTTGTGCTCAATTCATTCGGTTCGGGCCCGATCCGAAGGAACTCCCTTCGTATTGCTTACTGCTGGTCCAACAGGCCAGGATGTGTTTGTGGGCCTGTATCCCGGTCCGAGTGGGGAGAAGAAAACTGGGAATACGATTAGTCACTATGAACACATATATAAACCTATTACCTATTTCTTTCTTCCTCCCTTTATTTCATTAATCTCTCTCAACAGTTCTTACGCCGAAACCCTAGCTTTCTGAAAGCTCAAAAACTCTGAAATCCTCTACTTAGTCTTCAATTTAAACATCTCGGTAGGTTTAAAACTTCAATTATCTTAGTAATAACTGGTTCCAATTGAAATTTGCGGTTGATTTGAATGATTTGAGTGTGGTTATTGCTCGGCTTCGACGCCGCGACTCCCTCATCCCACGCCGTCGTCGTTGGTGGCTCCGTCATCCCCTCGAAGCGATGGGATTGATCTTGGTTGTGACCGAGGGGGAAGAGGAAGACGAAGGGCATAGGGAATCGGTTCGGGTGAGGAGATATGGAAGACGAAGGAGAAGAAAAGGCTCAGAAGGCCAGATCGGGTCGGGGCAAAAGTTGAAGAGGGAGACAGAGCTCACCTAACTGGATCGGGTCGGATAGTACTCTCGCAACCGGATCGGACCGGAAAGTGAAATAAAGGAGGAGAGGAGCATGGTCACTTAATTCGATCCGGACCGTTCGAGGAGCCTACTTCCGAACCATCAGACTTTGATCCCTGGGCTTCAATGTTTGTCTAAGTCCAAGGCAGGGCTGTTCTCCCGATCCGATCCCAATGAACGCATCCGAACCGAACCGAAGAGCAGTCCAACTTAATGCATAAGAACTTGTTTAACTGGCCAAATCAACTCTTGGCATAATCTTCAGCTTAATGGACAACTAGGATAGTGCCTCGCGAACATAAACGAACATCAAGAACTGTTCTTAACATCATTGCGTTGCCAAGATTT
The DNA here is from genome assembly GCA_030737875.1 of Allium sativum. NCBI lineage: Eukaryota > Viridiplantae > Streptophyta > Magnoliopsida > Asparagales > Amaryllidaceae > Allium > Allium sativum. The sequence continues at coordinate 883,831,351 of CM060915.1, read as the reverse complement.
TGCCTTACACTTTCGAGTGTTAACTTTACATCTTCTTCACACACCGTACACACTTTAGTTCACACACGTGCACAGGGGGACACGGGCTAATTTACTCTAACTTCTGTTATTACTTCTTCGATAGTTTAGTGATCATAGCCAAAAGACATTCTTCTAGACTAGCAGAAAAGAAAGAGGTCCCAGAGACATCGAACAAAGTTACTCTTTACAACATATCTTCTTCCTCAGACCCTGAATGGGGTGACGAGGGATCAGATTATGAAGGGGGGCACATAGCAGCGGAACGTCTTATAACAGTGAAGTTTCTCTAGGTTATGAAGAGGAAGGAGGGGTTGGAGATACTCGAGCTCCTGACGAATTTGAATCTGCGGTCATATTGGAATCACCTCAAGATTCTGTTGAATCGACAATTGACTATGACAGGCTCCTTTGAATATGCTTGAAGTATGGGATACATAAAAAAGATACTCTGGTGCCGTCTAAAACCGACCGTCCTCATAATCCTCCGGAGGGATTTATGGCAATCACTCGATTGATGTACATGGTTGGAGCTGTACCACCGTTTTCTCCCTTTGTCGTCGACTTTCTAAGACAGATGCGGATTGCTACCATGCAGCTGCATCCCAACTCCTATGCTTACCTGCATACCTTATACGTAGCATACCACGAGATCTTAGGCATAGAGCTCACTTTTGATGACGTTCATTTCTTTTATAACTTCAAGGACCGGACTCGATAAACTCCTTCTTTCTCTTACTTCGAGTCTGTCCTAAAAAGAAAGATAATTTCAACGCCATTCAGTAGCAAGGCCGACGACTCCAAGCTGGAATGGTTTAATGTAAGGCAACAGCCGGGGTGCGCTAGGAGGTGGACAAAATCGAGTAAGGCACTGGTTTTCTAAACCTCGACTCTGAATGTCCACGCCACCACATTAATCCGTTTTCTTTTTGTTTGCAGTTGACAATCCAAAATAGATATCGGGTCAAGTGTTCTTTGATTGTATGCATCGGCTCCTTAATGGTGATCAAAAGTTTTTAACTATCGACGAGGTCCTCAAGGACGAATATCTCCATCACCATAGGCTGTTATCCATTACTCGTAGCATAGGTCACGGGTCAGGTCCATATGTATATATCCCTCCGGTGGATGTAATTCCAGAAATGGGCGAGAGCTCGAAAGGTCCCACCATGCCGCTTCAAACTTCACCTTCTCCAATTTCGACTCAAGACGATGAGCTGGCTAATTTACCTGAAAAGCACCGAGAGGGGTACATCACTCATGGGGATGTTGTTTCTCCTGAGAAATCACCATCTCCTAAAGAACAGCCAACAGGCGCTTCCCAAAGAGATGCCCATATTGTTGATGATCCTACATTTCAGGGCTTGGTAGATCTCCCTCTTCCTGACACTATTTACAATTATGAGGATTTTGCCACAAATCCTTTAGTTTTTGCTCCTTCGGAGGAGGCTACTCCTGTTAAGCCCAAAGAGCCCTCTCGCACTGGCTCGGCTTCACACTCTGGTTTGTCGGAGGGGGGACACCGCTTAGGATGCACTTAACACAATTGCACCCCACTTCACAGCACTTACGTCTTATGAGAATACTGATTCTGAATTCCACTTGCATTATTGTGCAGGTACAAACATCAAGAAGCTACGTCACAGCATGACCAGACCCCCTCACGATGTTGAGTATGATCGTCGCGAAGGCCATGGTAGGGAGGACAGAAGGCCCTATGATTCTTATCATTCGCGGTCCTCGCGCTCTCGCTCTCCCATTCGGTCAGATTCAGAGCGATATAAGGGCTACCAAGGTCGTCGAGAAGATGACAGGCCGCAATCAAAAGACCCAATTTCTTCTCAAGAAAAGCGCAGTAGGGAAAGGAGCCCGCCGAGAGACACCGACTCGGGAAGGAAGCGCAAGGTTCCTGCTAAGCGGCCTAGAAGGAATGAGGAGGCCATTGAGCCTTCCACGCATAAGGATACTGAGCTGACATTCCCTGCACCTCCACCGTTGGATGCTGAAACTGCAGTTAAGCGGGCGTATCTGGAGGAGAAATTTCCCGATCTCTACTTTGAAAACTTAACTTTCTTACCTACTCTTGAGCCTATTTCCTCGAGGTGGGCAGATGAGGCCAAAGCAAAAATAGACGCGGTCAAGAAACAATTTTCAGAGATGTTCAAGTATTCGCGCAACCTTTGCAGAATCATCCGAACTCTAATCACGAATACTAACTCGATGCAGAAGACCGCAGAAGATGATGCAAGGGCCTTAAAAATTTTAGAAAAATACCTCAAGGATACACAGGCTCAACTTACTACCGCTCAACGAGACGCTGCTAGCTTCGAGCAACAATTTGAAGATCTACAAAAACGCTATCATGACTTGCTCGAGTCCCATACTCAAGAGCGTTCGGAGCTGAAAAAGCAAGCGGAAGATGCCAAGTAAGATGCTGCCAAAATACAACTTGCTTATGCTGACCTTGAGCGAGAAAAGACCGAGTTGGCGAAGAAGAACGCCGAATTGGAGAAGAAAAATGCTGACTTGGCTTCCAAGTTGATGGAGGCCGAGAACAGGGCTGCTCTGGCGGAGGGTAATGTTGAAAGCGTCATCAAATCGGCTGAAGAATCCCGCAAGCTGCTAGTGGAGGCCCAGGAGGATGTGCAGGGCTTTGGTGAATTACTGATTGATTTTTTTGCACATATAATCCGCCACCGGAACATCTCTTGGATCGATGATTACCCGACTACCTTGGTTCATGTATAGAGCCAAATTGTTGAATGGGAAAAAGAAGAAATCAAGGTAGATTCCATCGACGAGGACAATATGGAAAAGTATTTAAGAGATGACGAGCCGGCGAGTCTAGCCGAGGGGCGTCGCCTGATTGCTGCCGCTATGGATGAGGAAAAGCGGAAGGCTAAACAAAAGGACATCTTGGAGGCTGGCTCTTCTTCCACTGCCGCTAAAACTCCTGAAGTAGAGGGATATGACCCCGAAAACCCGGCGATCCCTCGGACATCTCTTTTATCTCCTATTCCTGAATCGGCTTCAAAGGAGGCAGCTACACCAGCTGATAAATCATCGGAAGGTATTTCCACCTTTTCACGCCAATTCGTCAAAGGTGTCTCCACTTTCGATCGTATAGTCGGACAATCAATGAAGGATCCTTTATTTTCTCCCGAGTTGATAACTGTTACTTCTCATTTCGCAGGTGCTGAACCGTCCGAGAAGGCAGACGTGCCCCAGGGAACCACTGCCGAAACAAAGTCAGCGGAGAAGGATGAAGGAGACAAGGGTAAGGCAGACGCTCCTCACGACGGCGAGATGATAGACGCCTTAAAGGATGATGGTGGTGATGAGGGACATGAGGAAGACCCTGAGGTGGCTATAGTTGGGGAGTCAAAAAGCGCCGATGACATTACTTTAGCTGCATTGAAAGCCGAACAAGACAAACGCATGCAGCTTAAAGTTGAAGACCTAGACCCCGAAAGCCTTAAGCCTCTCGCAGTAGTGGATGCTGGATCAAGGTTATTTGTTAAGCTTTCGACTAGATCTATTACAGAAGAACTTGCTAAAAAGTCTTCTCTTGATTCCAACGTTCCGCCTCCCGGGGAAAAGTCAACCGATTCCAGCACTTCAGTCTCAGGGAAGAAAAAACCAAGGTGCATCTTAACTGATGCTGAAAAAGAGGCGAAGGATGCTCAGAAGGCTGCTAAGAAATCCAAGTCCACTTCAAAGTCTAAGTGATGAAGTGCTTTGCTTTATTTTAGCATTTAATTGGCCCCACAATTGTTGCAGCAAGTGTGGCCCTCGCATCTTCATTTTTCCTGTTTTCCTGTACAAATTCATACATTTGTAAATAAGAATAATTCATTTCCTGCAATGTCTGTTCGTCGTCAGTTCAGTACTTATGTAAAAATGCAAATGCATGTCCTACTAAAATTGTGTAATGGAGTCATAGTGGGGGGGAATATGTGTGTACTTATATACCCCCAGTCAGTCTTGAAAAACTATTCAAGATTAAATTAAAAACGTCCAAATGTCCCCAATTCTCTGATGGGAGTCACATTCCTTTTGTCATTGATGCCTGCTCTTTTCTGGCATATTTTATACTCTCCTGTCTTATATTCAGGTCAGAGTTCTTGCTGAGGCGGTCTCTCATCTGTGTGCACCTTCACGCCTCAGAGGACGTCGTCTTCCCGTCCTTTATACTCTCTCTCAATTCTTGAGAGTTAGAGTTAAGAATGTGATCTTCCCATTCTTTTATGTCTTATTGCACAAACATTCGTTGTGTTTGTTCCTGCATATAAGCCATCTTCAACTTTTCAGATTTTAATTTAACATCTCGTATTCCACAGTCATAATAGTATAATAGTTGAAGATATAAATAATGCAGGAAAGTAAATGGTACACGATATTTTTATAGTGGTTCGGCTAAGTCGTTGCCTACATCCACTTTATAGTACTTTGTTTGTATCAACAGACTTTTCTAAGGCAAGTCGTGCCTTTTTACAGGGTTCATAAGAAAAACAAAAGAAAATACAACATCCCTAATTCAAATATCGCATCAAGTGTTGGGCATTCCAAGCCCTAGGCACTTCTTCGCCATCTACGGTCGTTAACTTGAAGGCTCATGTCTCAAGTTTCCGTTGGATGACGAATGGTCCTTCCCACTTTGGACCGAGGTGAGGAAGGGATGGAAAAACTCGCTTTAGGACCAAATCTCCTGGTTTAAAGGTTCTAAAATGAACTTACTTGTCATAATAGCGTGCCATCTGACGTCGATGCCTTGACGCACGCAAGTCTGCCTCGTCCCTTTTCTCTTCGATTTCATCAAGGGACTCGAGGAGGAGTGTCTGATTCGTCATCGGATCATAATATGTCACCCTGTGAGAGGGAACTTCAAGCTCTACCGGGATTACTGCTTCTGAGCCAAACGAGAGAGAAAGGAGTATGACTGGTATCTGTTTTAAACGTTGTCCGATATGCCCACAAAGCCAAGGGCAATTCATCCACCCATTTTTCTTTTGCACGTTCCAATCGTTTCTTGAGGATGGACTTTATGACTTTATTTATTGCTTCTACTTGCCCATTCGACTGTGGATGGGCGACTGCAGTATACCGCTTGTCGATCATGTATTTCTGGCAGAAATTTCTGAATTCAGCACCATCGAACTGGGTTCCATTATCAGTTATAATGGTCCTTGGAATCCCAAATCGGCATATGATATTTCTAACCACGAAACTTATCACCTTTCTCGCTGTGATTTTAGTTAAGGGCTCAGCTTCCACCCACTTCGTAAAATAGTCCACGACAACTATTGCATACTTCGCTCCTCCTTTGGCAATCGGTAGAACCCCGATGATGTCAATTCCCCACATGGCAAACGGCCATGGACTCACCATCGATTTGAGCTGGGTCGGTGGTGCTCTGGGGATCCTGGTGAACTTCTGGCATTTGTCGCAGCGTCGTGAGTAATCAGCTGCATCTTTGTTAATAGTGGGCCAGAAATACCCATACCGCAATACCTTTTTTGCTAAAGTCTGACCCCCCGTATGATCTCCACACTCACCTTCGTGTACTTCTCTTAGTACACGCTTGATGTCGTCGTGCGCTATACATCGTAACAGGGGCTGGAAAATCCTTGCCAATAAAGGGTATCATCTTGAAGGATGTATCTGGTAGCTTTGCGAACTGTGGCTCGCCTCTCACTCATCTTTGGCGGGAGTATTCCATTTCTGAGGAAATTCTTGATTGGGGTCATCCACGACTCCCTCTCTGGTTCTGCTTCGAAAGCTAATTCAATTTTCATTGACTCAAAGCTAGGCGATCCCAACGTCTCAATTGGAACCATTTCGGTTTCCTCCGGATTGTCGGAATTAGCCAGCTTTGCTAGCTGATCTGCCTTCTGGTTTTCAGCTCTTGGGATATGCGTTATGTTATACCGTTCCAAGTTGCTCAACAACTCCTCCACTTTCCCGAGATAGGTAATTAGTCGAGGTCCCCGGGCCATAAACTCCTTTCGCACTTGGCAGACGACTATTTTGGAGTCGCATAATATATCCAATGCGTTTATTCCGAATTCCTTAGCAAGTTTCAGCCCGGCAATCAGGGCTTCATACTCAGAGTCATTATTAGTCGCTGGAAATTCTAGTCGCAGAGCATAATATAACGATCGTCCTTCAGGAGTAACTAAGACGACTCCAGCTCCGGACCTTCGGTCGTTCTTGGCTCCGTCTGCGTACAACTTCCATGGATCTAATTTTAATTCCTCCTCTGACTTGACCACCTTGTCGTTGATCATTTCCTCCTCCGGAATTGTGAACTCTGCTATAAAGTCAGCCAGAGCTTGCCCCCTGATCGATCTCTACGGCTGAAAATTTAAATCAAACTGACTTAATTCAATATTCCATTTGATCAGTCGTCCCGATGCTTCGGGTCTTTGCAACACCTGTCTCAGAGGCTGATCAGTGTATATGGTTATTGGGTGAGCTTGAAAATAATGGCAAAGTTTTCGGGAGGCGATCAGAAGGCTGTAAGCAAGCTTCTCAATCCTTGGGTAGTTGCGTTCTGCGGCTGCCAATTTCTTACTTACGTAATATACCGGCCTTTGCACCTTGTCTTCTTCCCGGACCAAGGCGGTGCTAATGGCGTGAGCCGATACTGCTAGATAAACAAACAGCTCTTCATGATCCACTGGCTTCGACAAAATCGGTGGTCTCTCTAGTAAGTTCATTAGATTTCGAAGGGCCTCAACACAGTCCGGAGTCCATTCGAAATTTTTCTTTCCCCTTTTTATCAAAGTCAAAAAATGGGACGCATTTGTCTGTTGCTTTGGAGATAAATCTACTCAACGCGGCTATTTTCCCTGCAAGACTTTGGACATCTTTTATTCTCCTTGGTTCCTCAATGTTCCTTATCGCTGCTATTTGACTGGGATTGATTTCAATCACTCGAGAGCTCACGATGAAACCTAGAAACTTTCCAGATGCCACCCCAAATGAGCACTTCAAAGGATTTAACTTCGTCTGATACTTTCGCAGGATACCGAACATCTCTGCCAAGTCTTGCGTATGGCTGGAGGATTGTCTTGATTTGATGAGCATATCGTCCATATAAACCTCCATAGTCTTCCCTATTTGGTTATAAAACATCCTGTTCACCAAGCGTTGGCAGGTAGCTCCAGCGTTTTTCAATCCGAACAGCATGACCACATAGCAATACAACCCCAAATTTGTAATGAAGCTCGTGTGCTCTTGATCGGGCACATGCATGGGAATCTGGTTGTATCCGGAATATGCGTCCATGAAAGAAAGAAGTTCGTGTCCCACCGTAGAATCCACAAGCTGGTCTATTCTGGGGAGTGGGAAGCTATCTTTCGAGCAGGCTTTGTTCAAGTCTGAAAAATCAATGCATGTCCGCCACTTTCCGTTTGACTTCTTTACCAAAACAGGATTCGATATTCAGTCGGGATATGTCGAATCTCTAATAAATCCGTTCTCTTTCAGCTTCTCCACTTCTTCTTTCAGAGCTGCCGACCTCTCTGGGCCCAGCACACGTCTCTTTTGCTTTACAGGCGGGTGTTTTGGGTATATACTCAGCGAATGACTCATGATGGATGGTGATATCCCATACATGTCGGCGTGGGTCCAGGCAAACACATCCAGGTTTTCCTTCAGGAAGTCAGTCAGTTCTTTGGCTCGGTGCGGATCCAACTAGGATCCAATCTTCAAAACTTTTGCTGGATCAGCTTCGTCAATGGGTATATCCACTATCGTTTCGTTAGGAGTTGCCTTTCTATCCTCAGGTTCCTCATCTTCTCTGGGATCCGGGTCTTCGGGCATTCCCTTGGGCAACTCCTTCGGGGCTGATCCCTCGAATTGCTACGCCGAACCCTCCTTTGGAGGAGGTGAGGCACCTTTAGTCGTGATGTTGAATCCCTTCATCAGCATCTTTAATTCAGCAATATAGCAAGCTCGTCCGGAGACTTGATCTCCTCTCATTACTCCTGTTCCGGCTTCAGTTGGGAACTTTAGCAATAAACACCATGGTGCGATACAAGCCATGAACTCTGCAACGGCAGGCCTTCCTAAAAACGCGTTGTAAGGCGAATCTACATCCAGTACTACAAACTGAAGCATTCGTACTCTTCGACGATCCCCTTGCCCCAATGTTACGGGCAATTCTATATACCCCATTGGAGCTGTCGATGCCCCATTGAAGCCTCAGATCCAACCTTCACAGGGCTTCAAATTTCCAGACTCAAGTTTCATCTGATCAAACGACTTCTTAAACAAAATGTTGACAGAGCTTCCATTGTACACTAGTACCTTATGAACCAGTGTCGGTCCAATGGTAGTGGTAATGAACAACGGATCTTCGATAGGTGACTGGATTCCAGTATTGTCTGTGTTACGGAACACTACATCATCGAACATTGTCTTCTGTTGTTTCACAGGGGTGATGTCTTCCAAATCATCGCACTCGTCCACATCTATGTGCTTAACTGCATTAACGTATTGGTCCATTGCTCTGAAACTGTGGATAGCTGGATGGAGTCCAGCTACTTTGGTGTTAATGACAATCTCTTTGCCTTTCTGTTGCGTTGTAGGCTTGGGAGCAGACTGATTCTAGTTTGGGGCCTGTCCTCCTTGCCCCTGTCCCTTGGGGCAGCCTTATACTCATCCAACTTGTCTTCACGCAACAACTTCTCAACCACATCTCTCAAGTGTCGACATTCGTTTGTTGAATGTCCGTGAGTTCCGTGAAATAAACAAAACTTTCCGGTAGCAATTTTTTTCTGTCGAATCTCGTGGCGGCGGTCTTTTATATTGCAAAACATTATACGTGTCCAAATAAATGTTCTCTAATGTGTCATTCAACGGTGAATAGTTTTCAAATGTCTGGAACCGGGGTCTTTTGTCAGAATTACTTCCTCGGTTACTATTTCTCCTATTACCATTCCCATTGCGGTTTCCGTTGCCCCCATTTCCATTATTATTATTTCCATTCTTGTTTCCCACATTCACTTCGACTTTCCCAGAGCTTTCTCCAGACTGCTTTATGGAAACATTACTCTGAACAGCTTCTGTTGAGGCCGCTCCAGACTTCCTTTTTCTGTTTGCCTTTGCTTCCACCCGTCTTAACTGAATATTGGCCTTCTCATAAAACAACTCTCTTGTGGGAGGCGGCTTCCCAGAAAGATAATCTCCAAACTCTAAATCAGGATCAACTCCTTTTATTAAGGCCATCAAGATGGTAGGCTCATGCGGGTCGCTGACTTCTGTTACAGCTAAATTGAAACGATCAAGATACGACTTCAAAGACTCACTCGGCGCTTGCTTAATTCTAGATAATTCAATAACATTCTTTGACTTTCGGGCGTGAAGTTGGAATTGATTCATAAAACGTTCACTTAGTTCTTTGAAATTCGATATCGATCGAGGAGGAAGACGGGTAAAACATAGTAATGCTACGTCTTCTAAGTGAATCGGGAAAGCCTTACACTTCACAGCGTCAGGGGCAGTGGCAGCATTCATAAGCCTTGCGTATCGCATCAAATGTTGTCCCGGGTCAGTTCTCCTGTTATATCTGTCCATCTGCGGTAGATTAAAACGTCGGGGGAACTGAAAGTCAAGAATATCATCAGCAAAGGGAGTATGGCTTCGCTCAATACCATAATATTCATTTGTGTAGTTTCGACTCTCAGACATGATCTGGTGTACCATAGCCCATACGTCAGCATTGGTCAAGGGTCGTTCAGGCTCCCTGGTTCTGATGTTCGGGTTTCCTCTGGGCTCCTGATCAGTGGACGCCCTCCTTCTTCTAGCGGCTTCTACTCTGCTTTGCTCCCTACGTTCCCGGTCGATCTCGGGAGGAAGGGGCTGAAGCATTTGTCCCTGAGTGGGATTGGTAAGGTTAGGGTCTCTAGGCAAAACATGGGATCCTTGCATTGATAATAGCATAGGCTCTCTCAAGCTCGGATCATTGGGTCCTAGTACACGAGCAGCGTCCTCGCGGGATCCCAAAGATCCAAAAGTCATTTGCTCCAAATTCTGAGGTCGTTCGAGCGGCCTTCTTTCACGGGGTCGTTCTTCCTCAGAAGAAGAAGACTGATCCATTGCAGTATGATGAACTGGGGATGGAGTTCTTTGTCTCCGGTGTTCGCCAATCTCCCTACTCATAATTCTCATATTCTCTTGCATCATAAGATTGGTGCGCTCATGGATTCTCATAGCATCCCTAGTGCTCTCAAGCATGTCAAGAAGGCGCGAAAAATCTCCTTGGGTGATAGGCGCAAATGGATTGATCTGGTCATTGGTCCTGGTGGCTGGAGTCGGAGCATTTGGAGGGGCTCGAGTAGAGGTTCCAGCATCACCTAGTATCGGATCGGATCGGAGCAAAGTAACCTGGCCGGATCGGTTTGGGTTGGGGGAGTGCACTTCTTCAACGTCTTCTACTCGGTTCGGATCGGAGCTCTCTCTATGTGAACGGTTCGGATTTCCTGAACCTATCTGATCCTCTCCCGAACTCTGCCCACGAGACCTCGTCACGACCGGATTTTGCTGATCTTCACCAACTTCGTTCCCTCGACTGGTTTTAACTTCCTTTCCTTTTCCTTTGGCCATAATTCTTCAACAATCAACCAACAAGTATTTAAAAGCGTTGAAAATTGGGGATTAACTTCTTTGAACTCAACAGTCCAAAAAGTAGAACGATAATCCAGAAAAACAGAGAATTCAAATTGTTCTCAGTGAAAGCACCAAAATGTTAGACCAAAAAGTGGTTCTAACACCCAAATTGACTAAAATTAAAATGAAATGAGATCGAAAATAAAAAAGAGACACAGGATTTATAGTGGTTTGGCAATAAAAAGCCTATGTCCACTTTACAATCACTTTGCTTGATGATGTAGATGAAAATACAATGAGATATTCACACAATTTCACTCACTTTTCATATACATTCACTCAATTATCTCAAAATATACTTTGAACAATGATTTTGAATTGTTTGGAGTACTGGAATTCGGTTCTCAAAGATGTTTGAACTCTCAGAGTGCCAAAAGATCCTTTCAAACGACCCTCGGAGGTCTATTTATAGGTGGAAACTTCTCCAGAATTCAGTTCGGATCGGGTGCACGTGTCCTCCATTCCATGACTTTCGGGATCGGATGAGTTCTGGTGTTGCCAGCACATCAGGTAAGTGGCCATCGTGGGTAGAAAGTGGGTGTAACTGCCCCGAATATCCAGGAGATCATGGAGTGAAGCGGCTGGAAACTTCTGGGATCGGATCGGGTCCTTCTAATGACATGGGGTTCGGATTGGAGCATCCCATCCAATCCGATCCGGTTTGAATTTTGTCTCTCCTTACTTTGTCTCACTTTGCTTTTCTCTGACTACCCCCGATCCGATCCGATTTATTGGCAGATCATATTCAAATATTAGATCTTTTAGCTTCGTGTTGCCTCTATTCCTACTCCTATAATTCCGATCCGAACCGGATGTGTAACAGAGTGTCCTTTATCTACTTGATCTTCTGACTTCTTGACTTTGTATAGCCTAGTTTACAAAGTAGGTTAATAGACATTAATGGACGTTGGGTGTCACACTTGGTATCAGAGCTGAAGGTTACCCGATTAAATAAAAAAATTTGAAAGTTATTTTCAAAAAGGTTTTAAAAGAAAGCAATTTTAAAAAGAAAAGTCTATTTTGAAAAACATTCCCCAAAAAGCCATAAGTAATATCTTTCGATCCCTTGCCTGAATCTCTTTCATTTTCTTTTTCAGCATGTTTGGGGAACCCAACATTTAAGAGGGCATTACGATACAAGGATGGTTCCGTAGGTATCTAGAGGCCACGGCGCCTGCCAAAGGCCAAGGAAACGTTCCTTCCCTAGCTGCACAAGTTGTTCCTCCTCCTCCTCCTCCACGTGTAGACAACTTCTCAAAGATCTGCAAAGATTTATGTGCTATGGGAGCGAAGCCATTCGATGGAACCGAGACGTTTGTGGAAGCTAGGAACTGGCTCAAGGAGACTGAGGACTTGTTTGTAATCTTTGAAGTAGAGGATCGAAGAAAGATTCAGTTAGCTACTTGGCTATTGAAGGACAAAGCTTCATTTTGGTGGGAGGTAAACCAAGCAGGTCATCCGATGGAAACTTGGAATGACTTTAGACAGTGGTTTGAGATGAAATTCCTTTCCCAAGTTGAGAAGAGCATGCAAATGGAGAGTTCTTAGCACTCAAACAAGGGAACTTGACGGTTAAAGAGTATGTGAACAAATTTAACTAGTTGGCAAAACTTGGACTGGAACTGGCAGACACGCCACATAAGAAGGCTTTGTGGTTTGCTAAAGGGCTAAATGAACCCCTTCATGGGCTAGCCATGTCCCACATCCCAATGGGATCCACCTTTGAAAGACTTATTGATATGGCCTTGATGTATGAGGAAGAGAAAGGGGAAAAGAAGTAGGCTAAATCTTATGAAACAACGCAAAGCAAGAAGACATGGCCCAAGAAGAGACAACAACAACAAAAACAACAAAAGAAAGAAGGAAAGAATGGCAAGGGTAAGGAGAAAAGGAAGTGTCAAAGTTGTGGGAAAGAGGGTCACTTGATCAAAGACTGTAAAAGAAGGAAGAACACTTGCTTTAATTGTGGAGAAGTCGGACACTTTGCTAGAGAGTGCCCAAAGAAACAGGGATCGCAGGGACAAGGTCAAAGGGCAGGAACTCCTGGAGGGCATTTGCATGCTCTCGCAATCTGTGCTCCTGGTAGAGGTAGAAAAATTTCTGTAGAAGGTTTAATTTATCTTTCAAACCATCCTGTTAGAACACTTTTTGATTCTGGCGCTTCACATCCATTTATATCTAGTGCTGTGGTTGGATCTCTGCACTTAATTACCAGTATGGTAGTGGATCGTATAGTTGTTTCAAACCCCATTAGTGGTCCGGCTCATTTACCTATGATTTGTCAGGGTTTAAAAATATCTGTGTTAGGCGTCGAGTTTGAATGCGATGCATATGCGCTCTGGTTTATGGGCTATGGGCTAATTCTAGGAATGGATTGGCTTACCATGTATGGTGCCATTCTAGATTGCGAGAGGAGGGTCGTTAGGCTTCTGACTTGTCATGGGAAGACCCTCGAGATTTCTTGTGACCCCTAAGGATCTGGTATGCTTAGTTTCCTAGAGTCTCTTGATGCATATATCGATGATCTACAATATGTTCTAGTAGTCTGAGATTATTCTGATGTTTTTGATGAGGTACGGGGTTTACCTCCGAGGAGCGAGATCGTATATATCTGTTGGATAATGCAAAGCTAGTTTCATTACCAGTGCGCTGTATGGCTCCAAGGGAAAGGAAGGAGTTGAATAAGAAAGTAGGGGAGCTGCTTGAGAAAGGATTTATCAGACGAAGCATATCTGAATGGGGTGCTCCAGTTTTATTTGCAACTAAGGCAGATAGTTCGCTTCATTTATGTGTCGACTATAGAGAGTTGAATAAACTCACTAAGTAGAATAGGCACCCGCCTCTGATGATTGATGACTTATTTGATCAGCTTGTTGGTGCCTCGTTATTCTCTCAGTTAGACTTGGCCATGGGGTTTCATCAGTTGAGGGTGGCTGAGGACAACATAGATAAACGGCTTTTAGGACTCCATATGGTTTCTTTTAATGGCTAGTTATGCCTTTTGGGCTGATGAATGCACCCGCCTATTTTGTCGATCTGATGAGTAGGGTGTTTCGGGAGTTCCTAAATAAATTTTTCGTAGCCTGTGTTGATGACATTTTGATCTTATGAAAGAGCGAAGAAGAGCATGCACAGCATTTGGGAAGGTTTTGAAAACTCTCCGTGACCATCAGCTTAAGGAAAAGTTCTCCAAATGTCATTATTGGAGAAAGGAGGTGAGATTCTTAGGGCATGTAGTCTCCAAAGAAGGGATAGGTATGGATCCCGCGAATGTAGTTGCAGTGCAAGATTGACAGATTCCTAAGAATGAAACAGAGGTGAGAAGCTTTCTTGGGTTGGCAAGTTATTATAGGAAGTTCATTAAGGACTTTGCGAAGATATCAGCCCCACTCACCAGGCTGACGAAGAAGAACTTGGCATTTTCATGGGATACAGATTGTGATGTTGCTTTCGAATGTTTGAAGAGGGCTCTTATAATAGCCCCAGTCTTGACTTTGTCCGATGGGAACAAAGTGTCTACAGTTTACACTAATGCATGTGGTACAAGGCTTAGTGCAGCTCTGATGTAAGAAGGGAAAGTAGTGTGTTATGGGGGTAGACAGTTAAGAGTTCATGAGAAGAACTACCCCACCCATGATCTAGAGCTAGCTGCCATAGTATTAGCGCTAAAGACATGGGGTCATTATTAACTTGGAGAGAAGTTCGAATTATACACCGATCATAAATCCCTCAAGTATATGTTCTCACAGAAGGATCTTAATTTAAGGCAACAAAGGTGGATGGAGTTTTTATCTTCTTATGATTTTGAAATAGCTCATACCCCTGGCTAGGGTAATGTGGTGGCTGATGCACTAAGTAGGCAGAGGATGGCCTTAAGTCCTCTATATGTGGAGAGGAAGAGCTTGGAGTTCATCTCAACTTTTAATTTTAGACCCTCCATCACGAGTTTGCCTGATTTATTCGCATCGCTAGAAATACGACCAACTCTTATGGATCAGATAGGAGCTTCGCAACAAGGTGACCCACAGATTTTAGACATCACGAATAAGATCCGAAAAGGGGAGACTTCTAGTCACCTCAGTTGATGTACCATAGATGAAAAGGGGTGGTTGCGACGAGATGGAAGGCTTTGTGTTCCTCAAACTGGAAGCTTGATAAAGGCAGTCCTAGAAGAAGCCCACCATTCTGAGATGACTATTCATCCAGGCAGTGATAAGATGTACAAAGACATGAAAAGGGTTTTCTTTTGGGCCGGGATGAAGAAAGGTGTGGCTAAATTTGTTTCTTAATGTTTAGTTTGCTAGCAAGTTAAAGCTGAGCAAAAGAAGCCCGGTGGTTTACTTCATCCTTTGAAGGTTCCTCAATGGAAATTGGAGAGCATCTCTATGGATTTCATAGATGGTTTGCCTATATCAATGAAAGTCAACGCCAGTGTCTGGGTTGTGGTAGATATACTCACTAAGAGCGCTCACTTTAGTCCAGTTAAGAGTAAGAGGACGGCACCATGGTTGGCAGCAATCTATGTTCAAGAGATAGTTCGTCTTTATGGGGTACCTTCCAGAATCATGATCGATTATGATCCCATCTTTACCAGTGAATTTTGGAGGAGTTTGCAAGAAGCAATAGGTACATAGTTGTCTTTGAGCACCGCTTATCATCCTCAGACCGATGGACGGACGGAGAGGGCGAACAGAATTCTTGAAGATCTTTTAAGGCTATGTATTATAACACCCCACCTCCATTAAGGTCACTCACAAAGGGAATGCCTTAACTTTGGTGGAGCGTTTTAGTAGACAAAACAGAAATTTACAAGACAGATAAACAATACTTGAGAAATTATAACTTTATTACAGCGGAAAACAGAAATCAGTTTGGTTATATCTTTCCCAAAAACTCAAGTACATAAATATCAGCCTTGTTCAGAAAATCATCAGAGAACAAAACTTTAAAATCATAATCCCCACAGAAGCTGCCATAAGGAGTCAAGCCATAGTTTAAGCACTCGAAGTACTTCAAGCAGAAGAAATCCGGATCAAGCTAAAGTATTCCTTCCTTCGAAAACCTGGGGGGAAACGGAAGAAAAAGGGGCGAAAACAAGCAAGGTCAGACATAAAGTCTGGAAAGTCCAGTGACATTCAGCATATGAACAGATAATAATAATCATGGCATGCAAATAAAACTGGATGAGAGACAAAAGTAACAGGAGCAGCAGATGTACTTAGGTTAAACAGAAGGAACGGAATAATATTACTTTTCATTTCTTTGCACTAATACTAGTATAGCAGGATTAGGTGTCACCCTAATGTCTAAACTGAAGCAGAAACAGGAACAGAATAATTTCCACAAAAACAGAAAGCTAATAATGGGCCTTTACCACCCGAATAGAAACAGACAGAAGCAGAATGCTGATAATGGGCCTTTACCACCCAAACAGAAACAGACAGAAACAGATTAATCCCTACGGAAACAGAATGTAGAATTAGGTGTACACTAGTAAATGGGCCGTTACCACCCGAACGGACGGTACCATGCAGACAGGTGTTGCCACCCAACAGAAACAGACGGTACCAACAGAATAGACAGAACTAAGTGTACCCTAAAACCCTACCTCAAGCGATCGGCTCCCTAATACATAAATACCCTGTGTCGGCTCCACAATAGGGTGTATCACTCCTTAAAGTGACAACTAATTGGCACAGGCCTATTTACAGATGTCACGGCGTCTTACATCCTCAGAGGCAGACCGGGATCCATGCACGCACATGACCCGGTTGGAAAGCACCATCAACACCCCTCGCCATTATCAGAATGAACCACTTATAATTAGTTCAGTAAGCGTGCCCGGACCCTACCTACTATTGGGTTAAAGATTTGATACCAGAAAGGGTTATTGACTAATATGGGTCCCAAACAACAGATGACACAAGTAATTCCCTCCTAACCTTGTGTCCCCAGACTAACAGATTTCATATTAATTGGTTTACAAGTTCAGACATACGGAGTTCAAATCAACTAGTTCACAGATCAGACAAGTTTTCAGACTAACAGATCAGATATACGGATTTAACAGATTTACAGATTTGTCTAACTTTGTAATTGGGTCTACAGATTCACGAACGGGTTTGTTAAATTCATTATTCCAATTGGTTCAACCCTATCCACCCAACATGTTTTAGACATCATATTTATCCTAGATTTGCATTAATTAAATATTAATCCACAGACCTCTCACATTAGGTCGGTAGCTTGTGGCCGTTGGATATGCCTGGCGGTTCCGGGCAGACTTCTGCCACAAGCCATACCTAACCTCGTGTCTAAGCATATTTTAGTTATGCCTACGACCTCTCACATTAGACTGACAGTTTGCGGTTGCTGGTTAAGTCGGTTGGTTCCGGGCAGGCTTCTACCGCAAACAGAGTCTAACCACGTGTCATAGCCAATTCATTCCAATACAGATTTTTCAGATATCAGACTAATTCTGTTTATTTAACAGATTAAACTTCTGTACAAGTTCCAGCAGATTATTCGAGGTTCTATTAACAAGTTTTGCTCAATTTTAAGTCGATCCTACAGATTCACATACTTCAAATTTCAGCATTCCAGTTCTAACAGATTACGTCATTCAACAGATTTAACAGATAACAGATCTTGCAGATTAGGCTATTTAGCAGATTTAGCAGATAAGGCAAGTTAACATAATTAGCAGATTAGGCAATTAAATCTAATTAGCAGTTTAGGCAATATAACATAACTAGCAGAATTAGGCAATATAACAGATTTAGCAGATAACAGATTTAGCAGATTATATATATATATCATATCTTGCCTAATCATAAATTTAGCCTAAACTCACTTACCACATATGCTCCTAATCAAACATTACACAGTACAGAATATTCTCCATAAATCACGATAAACAATATGAATTATGCCAGATTATAGCCTATAATGCCAGATATCCAAAAACCCTTATTTAGGCGCATTCACATTAATAGTTATCCTATTTTGGTATAGGTCGTTATGCCTAAGTCACATATCCCTTTTTCAAGTCATGAATTTTTACATAAAAGGATATGTCCAAAAATCTAGATTTCTAAACTATAACATGTAGTATGTCCTCAACATGCATTACCTATTCATGCATAACATGTTGTAAATTATCTTTAAACTCTAACGTCAGACCTTGATTTAAAACATGCATTATGCCCCCAAGTTTCAAGTTGTCCTATAGTTCCCCTTCTCCTAAATCACAGATTATCATACCTAGTATGAACAGATCTAGATCTAACATATGTTTATTTCTCAAATTAACTACAGATCTAGGTTACAACATGTACTATGTATCTAAATTAGCTTCATTTTTTCGGTTAAATCTACGCCCGAATCCCAAGTCATAAGTCCAATATATTTTATGCCTCAATCTCAAGTCATATGTTAAATATGCCACATGTCCAATTATATGCCTCAGATTTTATGTCATGTCCTCGAATTAGTCCTGTCCAATTATGCATCATTCATTATTTGTCCCAAACATTTTAGCGTTCGCGCGTTAATCTCTTATGAGATTTGGCTCAGGCTCGTAGTAGCCTGGCTATAGAACAGAAAGAATAAAGAGATACAGAATAAGATAGATCTAAACAGAACAGAACAGACATAACGTCAAATTCAGATTTACAGTTCATGTCACAATCATAATTAATGTTTATAGCGGAAAATAATTGTACTTGCCTTTCGTGGTTTTAAGAAAGGATAATAAACTAGTGTTGATGCAGAAAGGCAGAATTGTTGTTGAAGCTCTAAACGTGGATTTGAAATTTGATTTAGCTTCTAATTCTATTCAGGTTGGAAGAAGATGCATCAGTCCAAGTTTTGATTCCAGCAGGGTAGCGACGCCATTTTTATTTTTAATTAGAACAGATGCAGAATATAGACAGAATGAAATTGTGTAGAGAAAATGAGGCTAGGGGGGTGCTTATATAGGATTAGGCGGACGAATCTAGACAGAAAACGAGTCTAAATACATCAGAATGCATCAGGTTCAGAAAGTGGGTTTCGGGAGCAGGTCGACCCTCAGGTCGACACTATGGTCGACTTGGTCCCCCCCGGGTCGACACTATGGTCGATCTGGCCCTGGGGAGGTCGACCACCCAGTCGACCTGGGTCATGGGCGGGAAATTTCCCACCCAGCCCGCTTCTGGGTTTGAATTCGAATTTCGAATTTGAATTTCGATCTGTTTTCGATTCTGAAATTCTCTGAAACTTCGGAGGGCCATATCTCCCTCATATGGACTCCGTTTCTCGAAAACTCGGACTCGTTTCCAAGTAGAATTTCGAGACGAACGCTATGGCGCAACCCGTTTCCCTTGATTCTTATTTTAAAAATTAATTATTCTCTGATTTGTTACTTATACGATCACAGAAAATACGGGGTGTTACATTCTCCCCTCCTTAAAGGATTCCGTCCCCGAAATCTTCAAGTTGAGAAGAATGTGTCCTACCATCCAGTCATCCATCTACTCAACCATCATCCACAAGCATCCATTGTCCTTAGAAAACTTCTAATGTTGTATGAACATATGCAAAAGTATGTGTATATGTTCCTTATCTAATGCAAAGATCAGGCGGTCCACTGATTCAGTTGACCTCCGTAATGCGAATTATGTTAGTACCATGAGTCCAACATGTATGCTGTTTTCCTATTTGATACATATCATTCTTATATGAGTGACAACCATTCATTCATATGCAGCATCCATGTGATGAGTCAACCATTTTGCATTCACAGAAATTGAAAATGCTCACACATCCATATGCAGTATGAGAGTGTTTTCGAGCCGATCTAGTGCCTAGTGTGTGTATATGCATCCACGAGCAACCACTTGCATCCACTTGCAACCATCAAACATAACATGTCTCAAACACATGTTTACACCCATCAGTTTCTACCTAAAGTTCGAAGATTCGATTAATAGTCGAATGATGGAAGCGAGTACAGATTAAACAAAAACTTGGTTTCCCTTAAAACTTGGTTGAGAGACAAACTCCCCTAAGTATCAACCCCGAAGACCGAAATCAACATCAGATTGACACCCAGAGGATTATCCTCTTTAGACAATGTCAAAACTGGAAATCTCAACCTTATCAGAAATATTCAGATATTTACAGATTACCGGTACAGATCAGATTACTAAATGATTCTTAGGAAACTAAGCATGATAAAAACCCAGAATGTATGCATCAATAGTCAACTTAACGCTCAACACAGATACCCAATTTACCAAGCTTAGATGAGTCATAACCCTTATGGGTCTGAGTCTACAGCGGAATCAGAAACAATACTAGTATTCAAGTGCAGAGTATCAATTACAGAATCGAAATACCAGAATCAGAAAAGAGTTTTAACACAGAAATCAGATAAAGAAATTAAACCTCCTACAGAAAGTTTTCCTATTTCTATCCTGTCCATTAGCCTCGAGAGTGTTCGCCTGCCTTCCAGAAGTTGGTCTTGCCCTCTGCCCTTGCCCTCGTTTCTTCGGACAGTCCCTAGTGAAATGTCCCATCTCACCACAGTTGAAGCAAGTGCCCTTTCTTTTTCTGCAATCCTTGTTCAGATGAGTCGAGCTTCCACAAGTAAAGCACTTTTTCTCCTTCTTATCTTCAGACTTTTCACCCTTCTTTTATGTTTCCTTTTTGGGCCATGCTTTCTTGTTCTGTGGTTCTTCCTTCTTTTCCTCCATCTTGTCATTGTCTTCCTCATGCAGTAGTGCCATATCCACCAAACTCTCTTAAGTAGCTCCCATAGGTACATGGGTCATGGCTAGGCTGTGCAGTGTCTCGTTCAATCCCTTAACAAAGCGGAGAGCCTTTTTATGCTGGGTGTTGAATAAATCTAGCCCGAACCTAGCCAGTTGGTTGAACTGATTGACGTATTCCCTGACCGTCATACTTCCTTGCTTAAGAGATAAGAACTTTTCCAGTTGTAGACTTCGTTCAGCTTGCGAGAGGAATTTCGTCTCAAACCTTGTTCTGAAATCCATCCATGTTTCAACCGGCCTCTCGGCGTTAGTGATTTCCCACCAGTAGGAAGCTTCGTCCTTGAGCAACCATACCTCCAATTGTACCTTCTGCCTATCGTCCACCTCGAAGATAACGAACAGATCCTCAGTTTCCTTGAGCCAGTTCCTTGCTTCTACGAATGATTCAGTTCCCTTGAAATCCTTTCCACCCATGGCCCCAAAATCTTTACAGATCTTTGAAAAAGCAATTGCACGAGGAGGGGGCGGAGGAGGGGGAATCGCTGCATCTGGAGGAGGAATATCTGCTGGGCCTGCATCGTTGGCCCTAGCCTCTAAGTACCTCCTGAACCCGCCAGGTAGTGGCACGCCCTCTGGAAAGTTAAGATTCCCAGACATGCTGGAATGAAAGAAAGATTTAAAACGGAGAACGGAAAAGATAGATATATGGCTCTTTGGGGATAATGTTTTTCAAAATAAACTTTATTTTTCGAAAATACTTCCTTTTCAAAACCTTTTAGAAAATAGTTTTCAAAACTTTTTATCAAACCTTTAGCTCTGATACCAAGTGTAACACCCCACCTCAATTAAGGTCACTCACAAAGGGAATGCCTTAACTTTGGTGGAGCGTTTTAGTAGACAGAACATAAATTTACAAGACAGATAAACAATATTTGAGAAATTATAACTTTATTACAGTGCAAAACAGAAATCAGTTTGGTTACATCTTTCCCAAAAACTCAAGTACATAAATATCAGCCTCGTTCAAAAAATCATCAGAGTACAAAACTTTAAAATCATAATCCCCACAGAAGCTGCCATAAGGAGTCAAGCCATACTTTAAGCACTCTAAGTACTTCAAGCAGACGAAATCCGGATCAAGCTAAAGTATCCCTTCCTTGGAAAACCTGGGGGGGAAACGGAAGAAAAAGGGGCGAAAACAAGCAAGGTCAGACATAAAGTCTGGCAAGTCCAGTGACTTTCAGTATATGAACAGATAATAATAATCATGGCATGCAAATAAAACTGGATGAGAGATAACAGTAACAGGAGCAGCAGATGTACTTAGGTTAAACAGAAGGAACAAAATAATATTACTTTTCATTTCTCTGCACTAATACTAGTATAACATGATTAGGTGTCACCCTAATGTCTAAACTGAAGCAGAAATAGGAACATAATAATTTCCACAGAAACAGAAAGCTAATAATGGGCCTTTACCACCCGAACAGAAACAGACAGAAGCAGAATGTTGATAATGGGCCTTTACCACCCGAACAGAAACAGACAGAAACAGATTAATCCCTATGAAAACAAAATGAAGAATTAGGTGTACACTAGTAAATGGGCCTTTACCACCCGAACAGACGGTACCACGCAGACAGGTGTTGCCACCCAACAGAAACAAACGGTACCAACAGAATAGACAGAACTAAGTGTACCCTAGAACCCTACCCCAAGCGATCGGCTCCCTAATACATAAATACCATGTGTCGGCTCCACAATAGGATGTATCACTCCCTAAAGTGACAACCAATTGGTATAGGCCTATTTACAGATGTCACGGCGTCTGACATCCTCAGAGGCAGACCGGGATCCATGCACGCACATGACCCGGTTGGAAAGCACCATCATCACCCATCGCCATTATCAGAATGAACCACTTATAATTAGTTCAGTAAGCGTGCCCGGACCCTACCTACTGTTGGGTCAAAGATTTGATACCAGAAAGGGTTACTGACTAATATGTGTCCCAAACAACAGATAACACAAGTAATTCCCCTCCTAACCTTGTGTCCCCAGACTAACAGATTTCAGATTAATTGGTTTACAAGTTCAGACATACAGAGTTCAGATCAACTAGTTCACAGATCAGACAAGTTTTCAGACTAACAGATCAGATATACGGATTTAACAGATTTACAGATTTGTCTAACTTTGTAATTGGGCCTACAGATTCACGAATGTGTTTGTTAAATTCATTAGTCCGATTGGTTCAACCCTATCAACCCAACACGTTTTAGACATCATATTTATCCCAGATTTGCATTAATTAAATATTAATGCACAGACCTCTCACATTAGGTCGGTAGCTTGTGGCCGCTGGATATGTCGGGCAGTTCCGGGCAGACTTCTGCCACAAGCCATACCTAACCTCATGTCTAAGCATATTTTAGTTATGCCTACGACCTCTCACATTAGACTGACAGTTTGCGGTCGCTGGTTAAGCCGATTGGTTCCGGGCAGGCTTCTACCGCAAACAGAGTCTAACCTCGTGTCATAGCCAATTCATTCCAATACAGATTTTTCAGATATCAGACTAAGTCTATTTATTTCACAGATTAAACTTCTATACAAGTTCCAGCAGATTACTCGAGGTTCTATTAACAAGTTTTGCTCAATTTTAAGTCGAGCCTACAGATTCACATACTTCAAATTTTAGCATTTCAGTTCTAACAGATTACGTCATTCAACAGATTAAACAGATAACAGATCTTGCAGATTAGGCTATTTAGAAGATTTAGCAGATAAGGCAAGTTAACATAATTAGCAGATTAGGCAATTAAATCTAATTAGCAGTTTAGGCAATATAACAGAACTAGCAGAATTAGGCAATATAACAGATTTAGCAGATAACAGATTTAGCAGATTATATACATATATATATATCATATCTTGCCTAACCATAAATTTAGCCTAAACTCACTTGCCACATATGCTCCTAATCAAACATCACACAGTACAGAATATTCTCCATAAATCACGATAAACAATATGAATTATGCCAGATTATAGCCTATAATGCCAGATATCCAAAAACCCTTATTTAGGTGCATTCACATTAATAGTTATCCTATTTTTGTATAGGTCTTTACGCCTAAGTCACATATCCCTTTTTCAAGTCATGAATTTTTACATAAAAGAATATGTCCAAAAATCTAGATTTCTAAACTATAACATGTAGTATGTCCTCAACATGCATTGCCTATTCATGCATAACATGTTGTAAATTATCTTTAAACTCTAACGTCAGACCTTGATTTAAAACATCCATTATGCCCCCAAGTTTCAAGTTGTCCTATAATTCCCCTTCTCCTAAATCACAGATTATCATACCTAGTATGAACAGATCTAGATCTAACATATGTTTATTTCTCAAATTAACTACAGATCTAGATTACAACATGTACTAAGCATCTAAATTAGTTTCATTTTTTCGGTTAAATCTACGCTCGAATCCCAAGTCATAAGTCCAATATATTTTATGCCTCAATCTCAAGTCATATGTTAAATATGCCACATGTCCAATTATATGCCTCAGATTTTATGTCATGTCCTCGAATCAGTCCTGTCCAATTATGCATCATTCATTATTTGTCCCAAACATTTTAGCGTTCGCGCGTTAATCTCTTATGAGATTTGGCTCAGGATCGTAGTAGCCTGGCTATAGAACAGAAAGAAGAAAGAGATACAGAATAAGATAGATCTAAACAACAGAATAGACATAACCTCAAATTCAGATTTACAGTTCATGTCACAATCATAATTAACGTTTATAGCGGAAAGTAACTGTACTTGCCTTTCATGGTTTTAAGAAAGGATAATAGACTAGTGTTGATGCAGTAAGGCTGAATTGTTGTTGAAGCTCTAAACTTGGATTTGAAATTGATTTAGCTTCTAATTTTATTCAGGTTGGAAGAAGGTGCATCAGTCCAAGTTTGGATTCCAGCAGGGTAGCGACGCCATTTTTATTTTTAATTAGAACAGAGGAAGAATATAGACAGAATGAAATTGTGTACAGAAAATGAGGCTAGGGGGCGGTTTATATAGGATTAGGCGGACGAATCTAGACAGAAAACGAGTCTAAATACATCAGAATGCATCAGGTTCAGAACGTGGGTTTCGGGAGCAGGTCGACCCCTAGGTTGACACTATGGTCGACCTGGTACCCCCAGGTCGACACTATGGTCAACCTGGCCCTGGGGAGGTCGACTACCCAGTCGACCACCCAGTCGACCTGGGTCCTGGGCGTGAAATTTCCCGCCCAGCTCGCTTCTGGGTTTAAATTCGAATTTCGAATTCGAATTTCGAGCTGTTTTCGATTCTGAAATTCTCTGAAACTTCGGAGGGCCATATCTCCCTCATACGGACTCCGTTTCTCGAAAACTTAGACTCGTTTCCAAGCAGAATTTCGAGATAAACACAATGGAGCAACCCATTTCCCTTGATTCTTATTTTAAAAATTAATTATTCTCTGATTTGTTACTTATACGATCACAGAAAATACGGGGTGTTACATGTATCATGGACTTCGGAGGGACTTTGGAAGAGCATCTTCCTTTAGTAGAGTTTGTCTATAACTATAGTTATCAAGCTAGCATCAGCATGACACCCTTCGAAGCAATGTACAGACGACCCTGTAAATCACAAACCTATTGGTGGGAATCTACAGAAATATTATTACTTGGACCAGATATGGTTAGGGAAACATCTGAGAAGATTGACCTTATTCGACGGTGGATTAAGACAGCCCATGATAGGAAGAAATACTACGTAGAAAAGAGAAGGACTGACATCGAATTTGAAGTGAGAGACTTAGTTTTTATTAAAGTGTCACCCCTGAGGAATGTGGTTCGCTTTGGATCGGTAGGGAAGCTGTCACCTAGGTTTGTGGGACCATTTCCCATAACCGAGCGGACTGGCCAAATGGCCTATAGAGTAAAGCTTTTAGAAAATTTATCTGGTGTTCATGACGTTTTCAACGTCTCTCATCTGTGGAAGTGCTTGCATGATAGCGTGGAAGTTGTTGAGCCAAGCATATTGAAAGAAGTGGAAGTAGAGCGGGAGGCGACCGTCAGACGACTCCCTACTCGTATTCTTGGATCAGAAGTTAAGAAGTTACGCAATAAAGAGATCAAGATGATCAAGGTTCAATGGGGAGATAACCCAGAGGATGCGACTTTGGAGATCGAAGACAAGATACATGCTTCCTACCCTTTTCTTTTCGAAGGTACGTTCTTTATTCCTTTTCCAAAAATTTATCTGTGCTTGTTTCCATCATTTGAATATATCATATCCATAGTATTTTTGTCCTTTAGATAGGAATCATGTGGATGTAAACATGTGTTTGAGACATGTTATGTTTGATGGATGGAAGTGTTTTCTAGTGGCTGCCTGTGGATGCGTATACACACACATTAGGCACTAGATCAGCTCAATCACTCTCATACTGCATATGGATGTGTGTGCATTTTCTTTTCTTTCACGGATGGTAATGGATGTATTAGCATATGGATATTGCATTTGGACAAATGATTGTGTACACATATAGAACTCACAAGTTATAATAGGATAATTTTCATACATATTGGATACATGGCACTGACATACATTGCATTAAGGAGGTCAACTGAATCAGTAGACCGCCTGATCTTGGCATTAGTGTTGGGACATATACACACACCTTCGCATGTATTCATATAAGCATTAGAAATCTTTAAGCACAATGGATGCCAGTGATTGATGGATGAGTAGATGGATGATGGATGGTAGGATATGCATTCTTCTCAACTTGAAGATTTCGGAGACGAAATCCTTTAACTAGGGGGGAATGTAACACCCCGTAATTTTGTTAGCATTAAAGAGGATAAATTAAATAATAATTAATTTAATATTCGAAATTAAGAGAAAAGGACTGCCTATTGCGTCTGTCTCGAAATTCTGGTTAAGATAGACATTTGTTTTGCGTAAAATGGACACCGTATGAAGAAGTCATAAGGGGTTTTAGTTTGTATACGCCCAAAAGAATCATATATATACAATGAGTCAGATATGAGTCAGAATCTTATCCGGAATGGTTCAAAAATCAAATTTTTGTATAAGGCCAAATTTCCCGCTCTAGGGGGCAGACCCCCCTACATTGATGTCGACACCCCTAGGGTTGATGTGGCAGTATGTTTCAGAGGTGCTGGCAGCTATAAATATGTGTCCATTTCTCCTATTTTCTTCATTGGAAATCATGAAGGCCAAATGTTGCCGGTGTTTGAACTGAGACGGATCATATCTTCTACAACTATCAACTTTGCAAATCAATTAGAGATTCTTGCGTAGATCTACAATCCAACAAGCTTCTTTTATAGTTCTATCTTCTTAGACAAAACACTATGAGTTCTAGGTTACTTTTAGATTTAAATGGCTAAAAGTATAACATGATAGTACTGTGATTTGGATCTGTCTTGAATCATAAACCTATTTTATTCTTGGATCTCAGACTTTATTATGCTACATCTGTTTTTATAGATATAATTCACCTGTGATTAGTTTATCATGTCACCTTCATGGACCTGAACCATTGTCAAGTTTGTGGTTAATTTGGGATTATCATTATATGGACAATCGAACCTTTGTTTAGATATAGATCATCATATTGTGATTAACTGAGATCTGTCATTATTGGATATATATATATTCTTATTTGGATCTGTTCATTCTAAATATATTGGATCTAGTTTTATCTTTACCCTTTTTACTAGATCTGTTTTATGTCCACCTTATTATGCCTATATATGTTTATGTCACTTTTAGAATGATCACTATTGTCGTTTTCCCATCACTTTTCCCTTATTATTGTTTATGACTAGGCTACTTTCTAGCCTAGATGCCATTTAATATATGCGAATGTGTTAGTTAGGGAATGGGGGAAAAAGGCTAGAATTGGCATAATTTAAATAATGTTTCTATGAATTGGACATAAAAATTCAAAATGGGGAAGTGGGGACATAATCGCCTATAATGACATAGGTAAGAATTGGATAAGAATGGAATTCTAATAATTAAAATTAGATTTCGTAGTTGCACTTATGACACGAGGTTAGGTTGCATTAGTGGTAGAAGTTTGCCCGGACCCGGCCCGCATATCCAGCAACCACTAATCCTGAACCTAATGTGGATGTCTAAGTGCGCAAATACGACATGGGCTATGACACGAGGTTAGGCCCAACTTGTGGAAGAAGTCTGCCCGGACCCGACCGACATATCCAGCATCCCCAAGTTGTAGGCCTAATGTGGGAGCTCTAGCTTATTATAAACCATAAATGGACATGGTAATGAATTGGACTACTTAACCTAATCTAATCTATAAGGGATTGTATGAATATGAACTAAAATTAAGGTTAAGTAAAATTGATTGGACAGTGGACGGGTTAAGCAAATCTAAAGGGGGCGAGTAATATTTACATATATGCCTACAAACTTAACCAGATAAGGCTACGTAATTAAGAGACCTCGTGGTATACATAACCGGTGGAAATAATAAAGTTATGTAATTAAAGACACCTTCTAGGGTAAATCATAACTTATAAAAATGATAGGGTTATGTAATTAAAGACACCTAGTGGTATACATAGCCAAAGAAAACCTAGTGGGGGATACAAGACAAAGGGGCGATCTTGTATCATATTGTATGGGAACCGTTTCCTCCAGTAACCCGGAGTAAGTATCAAAACATGTACTCCATACTAGGTCGGAGGAGGGGCACGCTTACTGGACTGGTTGTAAGAGATCAAAACGCGGAGGATAGTGCGGGCAGCGCAAACCGATCGAGCCATGTGCGTGCATGAGCCGGGCAAAGTGGGATAAGACGACCATGACACCTATAGATACGGGGCTATGTATATCAGCGAAGGGTTGCCACTTTTGGATGTGATACATCCTACGTTGAGGTCGGTATAGAGTATCTACGCGTATTAGGGAGCCAATCGATTAGGGTAGTAATTAGTGTACACTTGGACGTATGCCTAAGCCTACCACCTTATAGTGGGAGGACCATCTCATTATGGGTATACTTGTAATAGTGCAGAGTAATCATTAGAGGCGTATACACCTTATCCTATCTACCTTGTCACACCTGTTTTTTATGTAGTTATCTTTCTCTTATCCACTTTATATGTCTGTCATGCCACTTTTATTTGTTTACTTGCTAAAAGTAACTAGACTCGCCAGACTTTATGTTTGACCCTTTTTGTTTCTCCTTCTTTCTTCCATTCCATTCCCCCTCCCCTCAGGTTCTCAAGGAGGAAACACTCAGGCTTTACCGTGATTCTGCTTACTTTTGCTGAAGCTGCTAACATGTATGGCTCAAGCTCCTATCCTTGTTGCGATGGCTATATTCTGTTTATAGGGAATTTTGTTTCTTTTATGTACTCTGATATTTTTGAAGTACAAGACAGTAGCTTTTATGTTGTAATGGGCTTTTGGGTTTCAAACATGTGATGTTTTTGGACAACAACATCTTATGATAAATAAAATTTTTATTTCGTTGTTATTATATATGTCTGTCTTGTAATATTTATGTTCTTTTCAATATAACTCTTCACGAAACTCAACGCATTCCCTTAGTGATTGACATTTACGGACGTGGGGTGTCACACTTTGTATCCGAGCTAAAGGTTACTAGATTAGATAAAAGTTTTTGAAAGCTAATTTCAAACAGGTTTAAAAAGAAAGCATTTTCAAAAAGAAAAGATTATATTGAGAAACATTCCCCAAAAAGCCATAAGTATTATCTTTCGATCCCTAGTCCGAATCACTTTCATTTTCTTTTTCAGCATGTCTGGGGAGCCCAACATTCCAGAGGGCATTACGATACCAGGATGGTTCCATAGGTACCTAGAGGCCACGGCGCCTGCCGTAGGCCAAGGAAACATTCCTCCCCCACTTGCACAAGTTGTTCCTCCTCCTCCTCCTCCACTTGCAAACAACTTCTCAAAGATCTACAATGATTTCCATGCTATGGGAGGGAAGTCGTTCCAAGGAACCGAGACATTTGTGAAAGCAAGGAACTAGCTCAAGGAGACCGAGGACTTGTTTGTAATCTTTGAAGTAGAGGATCGAAGAAAGATTCAGTTAGCTGCTTGGAAGTTGAAGGACAAAGCTTCATTTTGGTGGGAGGTAACCCAAGAAGGCCGTCCGGTGGAAACTTGGGATGACTTTAGATAGAGGTTTGAGATGAAGTTCCTTTCCCAAGCTGAGAAGAGCATGCAGATGGAGAGGTTCTTAGCACTCAAACAAGGGAACTTGACGGTTAAAGAGTATGTAAACAAATTTAACCAGCTGGCAAGATTTGGACTGGAACCGGTAGACACGCCACATAAGAAGGCTTTGCGGTTTGCTAAAGGGCTAAATAAACCCCTTCATGGGTTAGCCATGTCCCGCATCCCTATGGGAGCCAGCTTTGAAAGACTTGTTGATATGGCCTTGATGTATGAGGAAGAGAAAGGGGAAAAGAAGGAGGCTAAAGCTGAGGAAACGATGCAAAACAAGAAGATATGGCCCAAGAAGGGACAATAACAGTAGTAGCAGCAGCAACAACAGACGAAAGGAGGAAAGAATGGCAAGGGTAAGGAGAAAAGGAAGTGTCACAGTTGTGGGAAAGAAGGCCACTTGATCAAAGACTGTAAAAGAAGGAAAAACACTTGCTTTAATTGTGGAGAAGTCAGACATTTTGCTAGAGAGTGCCCGAAGAAACAGGGATCGCAGGGACAAGGTCGAAGGGCGAGAACTTCTGGAGGGCAAGTGCATGTTCTCGCGATCAGTGCTCCTGATAGAGGTAGATTTTTTTTTGTAGAAGGCTTAATTTCTCTTTCAAACCATCCTGTTAGAACACTTTTTGATTCTGGCACTTCACATTCATTTATATCTAATTATGTGGTTGAATCTCTGCCCTTTGTTACTAGTATGGTAGTGGATCCCGTAATTGTTTCAAACCCCATTCGTGGTTCGTCTCAATTATTTATGATTTGTCAGGGTTTGAAAATATCTATGTCAGGCGTCGAGTTTGAATGCGATGCATATGTGCTTAGGTTTATGGTCTACAGGTTGATTGTAGGAATGGATTGGCTTACCATGTTTGGTGCCATTCTGGATTGCGAGAGGAGGGTTGTTAGGCTTATGGCTTGTCATGGGAAGACCCTCGAGATTTCTTGTGACACCCAAGGGTCTGTTATGCTTCGTTTCCTAGAGTCTCTTGATGCATCTATCGATGATCTGCAACCTATTCTAGTAGTCTGAGATTATTCTGATGTTTTTGATGAGGTATGGGGTCTACCTCCAAGGCGCGAGATCGACTTTCGTATATATATGGTGGACAGTGCAAAGCCAGTTGCATTACTAGTGCGCCATGTGGCTCCAAGGGAAAGGAGGGAGCTGAGCAAGCAAATAGGGGAGCTACTTAAGAAAGGATTTATCAGACGAAGCATATCTGAATGGGGTGATCCAGTTGTATTTGCAATTAAGGCAAATGGTTCACTTCGTTTGTGTGTCGACAATAGAGAGTTGAATAAACTCACTAAGAAGAATAGGCACCCACTCCCGAGGATTGATAATTTATTTGATCATCTTGTTGGTGCCTTGGTATTCTCTCAGTTAGAATTGGCCATGGGGTTTCATCTGTTGAGTGTGGCTAATGACAGCATAGATAAGACTGCTTTTAGGACTCTGTATGGTTTCTTTGAATGGCTAATTATGCCTTTTGGACTGATGAATGCACCCGCCTATTTTGTCAATCTGATGAGTTGGGTGTTTCGGGAGTTCCTAAATAAATTTTTCGTAGTCTGTGTTAATGACATTTTGATCTTCTCAAAGAGCGAAGATGTGCATGCCCAGCATTTGGGAGAGGTTTTGAAAACTCTCTGTGACCATCAGCTTAAGGAAAAGTTCTCTAAATGCCATTGTTGGAGAAAGGAGGTGAGATTCTTAGGGCATGTAGTCTCCAAAGAAGAGATAGCTGTGGATCCCGCGAAAGTAGTCACCGTGCAAGATTGCAGATTCCTAAGAATGCAACAGAGGTGAGAAGCTTTCTTGGGTTGGCAGGTTATTATAGGAAGTTCATTAAGGACTTCGCGAAGATATCAGCCCCACTCACCAGGCTGACGAAGAAGAACTTGGCATTTTCATGGGATATAGATTGTGATGTTGCTTTCCAACGTTTGAATAGGGCTCTTACAACAGCCCCATTCTTGACTTTGCCCATTGGGAACAAAGTGTTTACAGTTTACACTGATGCATGTGGCACAAGGCTTAGTGCGGTTCTGATGCAAGAAGGGAAAGTAGTGTGTTATGGGGGTACACAGTTAAGAGTTCATGAGAAGAACTACCCCACCCATGATCTAGACCTAGCTGCCATAGTACTCACGCTAAAGACGTGGCGTCATTATTTACTAGGAGAGAAGTTTGAATTATACACCGATAATAAATCCCTCAAGTATATGTTCTCACAGAAGGATCTTACTTTAAGGCAACAAAGGTGGATGGAGTTCTTAGCTTCTTATGATTTTAAAATAGCTTATACCCCTAGCAAGGGTAATGTGGTGGCTGATGCAATAAGTCGGCAGAGGATGGCCTTAAGTCCTCTATTTGTGGAGAGGAAGAGCTTGGAGTTCATCTCAACTTTTAATTTTAGACCCTCCATCGAGATTTTGCCTGATTTATTTGCATCGCTAGAAATACGACCAACTCTTATGGATCAGATAGGAGCTTCGAAACAAGGTGACCCACAGATTTTAGACACCATGGACAAGCTCCGTAAATGGGAGACTTCTAGTGACCTCAATCGATATTCCATAGATGAAAATGGGTGGTTGCGAAGAGATGGAAGGCTTTGTGTTCCTCAAATTGGAAGCTTTCTAAAGGCAGTCCTAGAAGAAGCCCACCATTCTAAGATGACTATTCATCCAGGCGGTGATAAGATGTACAGAGACATGAAAACGGTTTTCTTTTGGGCTGGGATGAAGAAAGATGTAGCTGAATTTGTTCCTCAAAGTTTAGTTTGCCAGCAAGTTAAAGCTGAGCAAAAGAAGCCCGGTGGTTTACTTCATCCTTTAGAGGTACCTCAATGGAAATGGGAGAGCATCTCTATGGATTTCTTTGCCTAGATCGAAGAAAGGCAACACCAGTATCTAGGTTATGGTAGATATACTCACTAAGAGTGCTCACTTTAGTCCAGTTATGAGTAAGAGGACGGCACCATGGTTAGCAGCAATCTATGTTCGAGAGATAGTTCGTCTTTATAGGGTACCTTCCAGCATCATGATCGATCGTGACCCCATCTTTACGAGTGAATTTTGGAGGAGCTTGCAAGAAGCATTAGATACACAGTTGTGTTTGAGCACCGCTTATCATCCTCAGACTGATGGACAGACGGAGAGGGTGAACAGAATTCTTGAAAATCTTTTAAGGCTATATATCATGGACTTCGGAGGGACTTGGGAAGAGCATCTTCCTTTAGTAGAGTTTTCCTATAACAATAGTTATCAAGCTAGCATCGACATGATACCCTTCGAAGTATTGTACGGACGACCCTGTAGATAACCAACCTGTTGGTGGGAATCTACAGAAAGATTATTACTTGGACCAAATATAGTTAGGGAAACGTCCGAGAAGATTGACCTTATTCGATGGTGGATGAAGACAACCCAAGATAGGAAGAAATAATACGCGGAAAAGATAAGGACTGACATCGAGTAGGAGACTTTGTTTTTATTAAAGTGTCACCCCTGAGGAATGTGGTTCGCTTTGGATCGGTAGGGAAGCTTGCACCTAGGTATGTGGGACCATTTCCCACAACCGAGAGGATTAGCCAAATGGCCTATAGAGTAAAACTTTCAGAAAATTTATCCGGTGTTTATGACATTTTCCATATCTCTCATCTGCGGAAGTCTTTGCATGACAGCACAGAAGTTGTTGAGCCAAGCATATCAGAAGAAGTGGAAGTAGAGCGGAAGGTGACAGTCAGACGAGTCCCTACCCGTATTCTTGGATCAGAAGTTAAGAAGCTACGCAATAAAGAGATCAAGCAGATAAAGGTTCAATGGGGAGATAACCTAGAGGATACGACTTCGGATATTGAAGACAAGATTCAGGCTTTGTATACTTTTCTTTTCGAAGGTATGTTCTTAATTCCTTTTCCAAAATTTTATCTGTACTTGTTTCCATCATTTGAATATATCCTATCCATAGTATTTTCGACCTTTAAAAAGGAATCATATGGATGTAAACATGTTTTTGAGTCATGTTATGTTTGATGGACGCAAGTGTTTGCTAGTGGCTGCCTATGGATGCATATACACACACATTAGGCGCTAGATCGGCTCAATCACTCTCATACTGCATATGGATGTGCGTGCATTTTCTTTTCTTTTATGGATGGAAATGGATGTATTGGCATATGGATGTTGCATTTGGACGAATGAGTGTGCACAACTATAGAACTTACAAATTATAATAGGATTATTTGCATACATATTGGGTACATGGCACTAACATACATTGCATTAAGGAGGTCATCTGAATCAGTAGACCTCCTGATCTTGGCATTAGTGTTGGGACATATATACACACCTTTTCATATATTCATATAAGAATTATAAATCTTTAAGTACAATGGATGCCAGTGATTGATGGATGAGTAGATGGATGATGAATGGTAGGATATGCAGTCTTCTTAACTTGCAGATTTCAGAGACAAAATCCATTAACTAGGGGGAATGTAACACCCCGTAATTTTGTTAGCATTAAAGAGGATAAATTAAATGATAATTATTTTAATATCCGAAATTAAGAGAAACGGACCGCCCATTGCGTCCGTCTCGAAATTCTGGTCAAGATAGACATTTGGTTTGCGTAAAATGGACACCTTATGAAAAAGTTATGAGGATTTTAAGTTTGTATATTGTGACGACCCCAAATCCCATTCAGACAGAGACAAGGGTAATCTTTGGAATATAACGCAGAAACAGATAACAGCAGAACAGAATTAAATAAATACACCAGATAATGAACAATAGAATATACTGGATAAAAGTAATCATCAGAGTCACAAAGTATACAGGATCATACTTAGTACAAACACAGTTCAGCTATACATAAACGTCTACAGCGGAAACAAACAAAATATGCACAATTGGAGCTGAACAGCATAAAAAGAGATAAATAATAGAATCCATCTTCAGCTCCAACTATCCAGGAAGAACCAGCTAAACCTGAATACAAGGCTGCCCGTGTAGAAAAGGGGGCACCCGAGTTTGAAAGTGAAACAAACTACGAGTCAGTCATGGGACTGGTATGAGAAATCTACTCAACACATTTAATATATGGCTAATCACAGGACCACGCCACTTTCGTGGAACGGGTTTACTCCATCAGATTGCCAGTGCTTTAAAACAAATCTTTCTTTTAAACAACGCAATGCATTTTATAAAAATGAAGCCATTATAAGACTCAGTTCCCATCACACAATGCAACGCAAACCGGATGATAGAGTTTTTACCTTATAACGGCTAAGATATGCTAGGTACGAATAAAACAAAGGTATTTGATATTATTGCTAGTGTTTATATGTTTTGAAAACAATTTCAAATCATAACTATCAATCATAGGCGGCATTAATGCCCCGTACCACTATGTCGCCATATATAGGTATACAATCAAAACCGCACAGTTACGTATTTGGAAATTGGATTTTCGTCATGAACCAAGGCACAAGATAGTCCTTACCGAATTCGAGACAATCTAGCCCATGTCTCAGGGCCCAGACTCAGGTGGGCCCTTGGATCGTCAGGGCCGGTCCACCGATGTGGATTATTATGCCTGAACACTACGTTTCTCCGCCCTATGGGGTGTAAACGAGCCAACGAATGGCTCCATCGGTCCCGTATCGACCGATATATCCGTGGCGCCTCGCAACAGCAACAACCACACAGGTGAAAAGTATATAAATGTCAGGGATGGTAGGTCACTGACACCACCCTAGATAAAAAGAAACGCGTGCCCTCCCTGAGGTCCTTCTCCCGTTTCTGGTTCATACCGGGGTGTGAGGCTCGCGAATTCACATTATACACAAAGCTACACCTCACCGGCGGCGCTTTGATCATCACCACAAGACTTTGCTTTTCAACAGAAGCCCTGTTCATTTGCCACTTAGGCATGCCACACTAGCAATTCATGCCATGTGACTGATGTCCACCGATATACAACCTCTGAGCTCGTGCGTCTCAGAGAAGGGCGTTAAGTAAAAGAATAAATTCTCCGCCGCCAAACAGATGTACATTTAACAGAGATCAATCAACACAGAATAAAATCCATTGTCAGACACACAGTCCATTTACAAGTCCATTCTAGGTCTGAACGAAACCGGAGGCCCTAAATACCTCGCAAACCCATCGATCACCACGTACGTCTGGACGATCACCACTCATTATCCATATTTCGGGATGCCTCCCAATCAGGACCTCGGTTACCATCCAAACGAGGCGAAGATCTCCGGTCTTCGACCACCGTCTTCATCTTCGAATTTCAATCGTCGGTCAATTATTTGAAATGAGAATTAACTCGGCCTTTTCAAATAATTCACGTATATTTAGAATTTCAAATCAATTTATTTCAATGGTTAAATCATTCGACAACACCAATTTTGTTCTTTAATGTAATTTTCACACCAAACACATTCAACCATCAAATACCACATATATCGAGCAAATTCAGTTTATTTCCGTTCCATATTGTTTATGATATTTTATAACGATTTATCGCTATTTTTATTTATTTTAAAATAGCCAATTTATTCAAAACGACGCTTCGGGCCATAACGCGGCCGTGGCGCTGTTTTTCCTCAGATTTGATTTACACATATCTGAAAATCTAACCGTTGGATCTTCACGCAATTTACATAATTAGAAAGGTCTTTTCAAAACGAATCCAATGGTTCTAGTTTCGGGAAAATCCGACGGTCGAATCTCCTGGTACAATCGTTTGAAGTTTCGATTTCAAAATACGAACTGCAGCGTCGTTATTCGATTAAGTATAATTATATTTATATATATATATATATATATATATATATATATATAAATATAATCGATTCTGGCGCTGTTTTTCTTCAGATTTGATTTACACATATTTGAAAATCTAACCGTTAGATTTTTACAAAGTGGGTGCCGTTGGAAAGATATTTCCAAGGCGAACCCAACGGTTGCGGTTTCGAGAAAATCCAATGGTCGGATTTCCCGCACTAGTTGTTTGAAATCACGGTTTCAAAACACGAACTGCACGGCCACGTTTCGTTTTAATTTTATTTATATTTATATATTTATATAAATATAGTTCATTCAACAATTTCAATATCGTTTTCACTTCAAATATTTCACTAACGCCTTTAAATTTTGGAAAATTTCGCCATAACCTCCTTTGTACGGGAGGGCTGGGAAAATTCCCAAATAGCCACACGGGCGTCTCATGTCAAAAAGAAAAAGGAAAAGCCAAGCGACTAGCCAACAGGCTCATAAAATCATCACCCATACAAAACAGTAAATGTGTACCTATTTGTCGGGCACAAAATTTTATTCCTCTCCTCTAGCCCCTTTTGCTATAACCTGTTCAATAAATATGCATGTACATATATACAGTTCTTATCACTTATCATTTTCCATTCAACTTCATATTTGATTCCATTTGGTTTAAAAACACCATTCATTCTAATGTTGCATGCATAGGCAAAAATCATATCATTAGCTAATTAATGAATATTTCGACTCATGCATATTCATTCGAACGAGTTGCTATTTTTAACACTTCACATTTCAATAATTCATGTATATAATAAAAATGTGATTTTTATTGTAAAACAATCCATTTCAAAACACTATTATTTTATATAGTTTAAATAGGTGATGAAAATAGGATTTTTATTATAAAACAATTTATTTTAAAACGAGATTATTTTACATAGTCCATATAGTTGGTCAAAGGTGATTTTTATTATGAAACAATTTATTTCAAAATATGAATACCATTCAACACATGAATTTCAATTCAACGAATGAATATCGATTCAACACATGAAGGTTTTCTATAGTTTCTATATATAGATAAAAAATATGATTTTTATATTTAAAACACGAATACCATTCAACACATGAATTTCTAATCAACGAATGAATATCGATTCAACACATGAAGGTTTTTTTTATTCAATGAATAAATATGGTTTCAGCAAATGAAAATAATTCAAACACATGAAGGTTTTTTTATTCAATGAATAAATATGGTTTCAGCAAATGAAAATAATTCAAACACATGAATATTATTCAAAATTTCGGCAGCATAACGGCAGGGTAGTTAAAACCGGGACCGTCCTTAGTACGGCTCCTTGCTCTACCTTAAAACCTCGCGGTTTTTGACAATGGGGATCATGCATCTAGTTCGCACGCAGGCGGCATGTATATATATTTTTCATTTCCACAAACTAATCCTATGTGGTTTCCACCAAATACTTTTCAATCGCAAATAGGTATTTTTCAACCACAATCAATCAATATCTACCACAAACAATCTCAAACAACCATTCGCTATCAATCAATTTTCACATCAATCACAATCAATAAATATCGTCCATGGTTTGTGGACGAGGGGCGTATATATATATATATATATATATATATATATAGCAATGCACTTCTATTTCAACACATATATAATTTTTACAACGCATATACAACTTATACATCGAACGTACGACTTATACAACGCTTATACAAGAGGTGTACAACGCTTATATAACTCATACATCGACTATATAATTTATACATCGTCGTTTTCCATATCGTTTATAAATTAGAAATCTCACCTTGGGTTCCACTCCACCAAAAATAGCAGAAGGCTCAGAAAAATATGCGGTCTCTTCTAAAATGTAGAAGACGTCCTCACGGTCCCGGTGTCTCTTGTTTCACTGGATTTCGACTACAAACGAGAAAGATATGATTTTTTTATAATGCTATATATATTTAAAAATCACATTTTTATATTCCTCTGTATATTTAAAAAATACATAATTTTAAAATAAAGTCTTTTACAAATAAAATCACATTTTTACATAATGATCTATATAATAAAAATCACATTTTTATTATAGCTCTATCGATATAAAAATCTCATTTTTACCCTATAGCAATTTTATTTAAAAATTTATATTTTAAAACAAGGTTATTTATATTTTATTTTAACTAATGTGATTCATGAAAAAAAACTGATTTTTCTACTAGGTTATTTCTTTTTTCCTAAATCTAATTAAACTAATTAAAGGGAAAAAAAATTACACTGTCGCTGGTCTTCTTCTTCCTCCTTCTGTTCACCGAAACCTACTTAGAAAACTAGGGTTCCTCCTCTCTCGCTCCACGCTCTACCGAACTCCGATCCGCCGATGCCAGCTGAAGCGCCATTGAACCCTCCTCCTCCGCCCAAAGTGGCTCGCAACTCGTCAGCCTCCTGTGGCCAGAAATGGCGTGCGAACGGAGAAGTTTCGCGCTCGAGAATCAAACAAATCACGAAAGGATAATTCACCAAATTAGCTCAGCATGTAGATCTCACCAAGTAGAAGGATTTTCGTTTATAAAGCTTTCAATTTTATTCAGTGGATTTTGAAATGTTTGAGGAGAAAGGATCGAATAAAATTCTGCCGTGAACGAGAGTGAAGGAGGCGGGTTGACCAGTCAAAAGGGAATGAGAGAGAAAGGCTTTGATTGGCCACTTTATATTTTATTTTTAATTTATTTTAAATTCAAAAATATCTTCTTATCCAAACGAACACCAATTTCAACCCAACGACTGTCGCCCTAGCTAAATACCCCCATCCCGGACACAATGGGATATGTTTCGTTGGCCAATTCGACTGTAACAGTTAGTTTTCCTCCAAATTAAAATATAAAACATTCAATTATTATTTTGAACGTACATTTCAATTTGTCGGGGCCACATACTAACTCGAAAAATTCCAAAAAAATAAATCTAGCTATGTTTTGACGATACAGTCCCAACAAAACTAGTTTCGTCGAATTCTGAGACCGTTTGCAAAAAGGCCCATTTCTGGTCGATCCAATTTAACTGTAATTGACCAAAACACATTTTCCTTTGCCACGCTCACATACTAGCTTCAAAAATTATGAAATTTGAAACCTAGCAATAACTTCACATCCCGGATCCAACAAAAGTGGTTTCGTCGAATTCCGAGGTCGTATGCAAAATGGCCAATTTCACGGGCTATAAAAATTCCATAGCGACCTTTCTGAAAATTCATTTGGCCATAACTTTTGCTTTCCGCTATGAAAATTCGATTTTTCAGATTCGTTAGAAAGGTATTCACTAACAGATTTAAATATTTTTGGTTTCACTCAGATCCGTTTTGTTTTGCACCCGGTACAGTCCGACAAAGTTTGAATTCAATTTTTGAAACTGCAACGCCTCTTCAAGCCTTGTTTTATAATCATAATTAATTATATTCGTTTTCAATTGTCGATTCAACTCAATTTTCATCTCTATTATTTAAAATATTTATTTTAAATATTTAAAATCCATTATTTTAGCCAATTTAAAAATTTTAAATTGGTTCAGATTTTCTGGGTCGTTACAATCTCCCCCACTTAAAACTTTTCGTCCCCGAAAAGGAACAAAGTCGAAAGTGGTTTGATTCATCAACTCTACGTTCGATCTGGTTTCCATTCTCCAACTTTTCAGTTTGTGAGAATTTTCAAATTCTTCAAAAATTTGGCTAACACCCGGAATTTTCGAAAAATTTCGCCATAACCTCCTTTGTATGGGGAGGGGTTTGGAAATTTATTGGGCCGCATTAGGTACCCAATAAATCCTAATAAGCATACACAT
Organism: Allium sativum; assembly: GCA_030737875.1. Taxonomy (NCBI): domain Eukaryota; kingdom Viridiplantae; phylum Streptophyta; class Magnoliopsida; order Asparagales; family Amaryllidaceae; genus Allium; species Allium sativum. The sequence goes on along the minus strand of CM060915.1, from coordinate 883,790,939 downwards.
ATTTATAGTGATATATTCTGGTGTTTACAGGGGAGCATGTATTGATAATAACTCCAGAGAATAAATTCTCATCACCCTGCCCCGTGTGGGAAATAAATAGTCCATGTGCCGTATCTAATAACTAGAGAGACGTGATTATTGTCAACTCCAGACCCGTGTGGGGTTTTTATTAATCTGGCAATTTAATCGTTACAATTTAAATAGTCCATATCAGTCATCAGTTCAACCTGTAAAATATAGTCATCGCCATACAAGCCTCTCGCTCGTATGGTAAATCTTCCACCTCGTCACACAAGCTCCAAATGCTTATGTGGTATATGATGAAGTATGCCTATCTTCCAGAAGTATGCCATGCAATGTAGTTCAAAATTAATGGTTACTATCCTATGGCGACATTTATTATTTCACACAGAATAACCAGCACTCTGCATCCAATGGCATTCACAGGAGTTGATATAATAATATTTCGCATCCAACTCATTAAGGTTTACCTATTTGTCGGGCATGCAAATAAAATCTTTACTCAACAGCTAATCCATTTACCTGTTCAAATATATAAAATGCACACGTATATACATTTCTATCTATTTTCTAATCAGTTCAATGTGTGATTTAAATGAATAAATTCTACCATTATCCGATTATTAATCAAATTAACTATCGTTTTAATAACTTTAATTAATCAAATCTACAATCACACAACACAACCAACAATCAAATTGTTTTTAACTTTTCAAAATCATACAAATTAATTCCTATATTCTTTTAAAATCATTCAGACTATAGAATTAAAAGTGCACATCCATGGAAAGAAAATAACAACAGAATAGAGAACTGATTGGTAATGCAAGGTATGGTAAATGTACCTTGCACCGGAGTCACTCAGAGATATATACTCAGCATCTGGGATAGGCTTTCTGAATGCTCTCCTCAGTTTCCCAAGTACAAACTCGCGGATTTCCACTCCATTGCACTTTGACTAAGTGAACCTTCTTGTTCCTCAGCTCTTTGGTTTCTTTGCCGATAATCTTTAGCGGCTCTCTTCTCACAGCTAGCTGTGGAGTAATTTCAATATCCTGTTGAGCTGCTTCTTCCACGATCAAGTCTGGATCATGAACGTGCTTTCGAAGTTGAGATATATGAAATACATCATGAACTCCAGGCAACCAGTTAGGCAATTTGACCCTATAAGCGAGAGTTCCGTTCCGTTCCAGAATAGGAAACGGACCAATGAATTTGGGCGCCAACTTTCCAGTTTTACCGAACCGGATAACTCCTCTCATCGGCGATACTTTCAAATATACATAGTCACCAACAGCAAAGGATATATCTCTTCTTCTTCTATCGGCATAGCTCTTTTGTCAGCTTTGAGCGGCCAGTAATCGTTTCTTAATAAAGTCGACTTTGTCGGCAGCTTCTCGAATCATGCCCGGCCCCAACACAAGTCTATTACCGGGTTCGACCCAACAAGCAGGAGATCGGCACGGTCTACCATATAATGCTTCGAATGGTGACATTGTCAGGCTCGCCTGGTAGCTGTTGTTATATGAGAATTCATCCAAATGCAGATGGTCTTCCCATGATCCACCAAAATCTATAACACAAGCCCGCAATAGATCTTCTAAAATACGATTCACCCTCTCAGTCTGACCGTCTGTCTGAGGATGATACGCGGTGCTCAAGTTCAACTTCGTTCCCAGCTCGACTTGAAACACCTCCCAGAATTTGCTAGTGAATATTGTATCTCTATCACTGACTGTACTGAGCGGCACTCCATGTAGTCTAACTATTTCCCTGAAGTATATCTGCGCCAGACTCTGAGCAGTTCTGTTTGATCTGACAAGTATAAAATGGGCGGTCTTCGTGAAGCGATCTACGATCACCCAAATACTGTCCTTTCCTTTTCTGGTTCTAGGCAAACCATCATTGAAGTCCATGGAAATATGTTCCCACTTCCAGCCTGGAACGTCCAGCGGTTTCAATAATCCAGCCAGTTTCTGTTGGTCGCTTTTGACTAGTTGGCAAGTAGGGCATCGGCTAACGTATAATGAAACGTCTCTTTTCATAGCCTTCCACCAGAATGTTCGCTTGAGATCGTTATACATTTTGGCTACACCAGGATGGATACTCAGCTTGGACTTGTGACACTCGTCTAACACTTCCCTTTTGAGTTCGGGGATATCAGGAACACAAATCCTTCCTTTCATTCTCAGGGTCTCGTCGTTATCTATTTGAAAACACGAGGGTTCGCCTTTTTGAATCCTTTTGATCATATCCTTTATAAAGTTGTCCTCTTTCTGAAGAATAGATATTTTGTCAATCAAGGAAGTCGTGATAATAAAGATGGCGATCATTACATTCTTTCGGCTCAGCGCATCGGCCACGACATTGGCTTTCCCTGAAGTATATATAATTTCAAAATCGTATGCTGCAAGGAACTCTAGCCAACGTTGCTGCCTCAAATTCAGGTCTTTCTGAGTGAACAGATATTTTAACGATTGGTGATCTGTAAACAGTTCAAATCTCTCACCCAGAAGATAGTGTCTCCAGATTTTTAAAGAGAATATGATAGCCAATAACTCAAGATCATGAGTTACATAGTTTTTCTCGTGCGGCTTCAGTTGACGGCTAGCATAAGCAATCACTTGGCCCCTCTGCATTAACACTGCGCCAAGGCCTTCTCTAGAAGCATCAGTCCAGACTTTTAAATCTTGGTTTCCATCGATGATGGTTAACACTGGAGCAGTTGTTAATCTCAACTTTAGCTCTTCAAAAGCCTCCTCACTTTCTGGAGTCCATTTGAATTTAGAATGCTTCTTTGTAAGCTTCGTTAAGTGACCAGATATCTTCGAAAAGTCTTTAACGAATTTTCGGTAACAACTAGCCAATCCGAGAAAACTGCAGACTTCAGTGAGGGTACTGGGCTGTTTCCAATTCTGAATAGCTGTGATTTTGCTTGGATCCACAGCGATTCCTTCTTTCGATACGACGTGGCCCAGAAATTTCACTTCATCTTTCCAGAATATACATTTGGAAAACTTTGCTTTCAATACATTCCTTCTGAGGATTTCTAGAACCTGTTCCAGATGCTTTTCATGTTCGGCCTTCGATTTAGAGAAGATTAGAATATCGTCAATGAAAACCAGAACGAATTTATTCAAAACTCCTCTGAATACTCTGTTCATCAGATCGACAAAGTAAGCTGGAGCGTTACATAAGCCGAACGGCATTACTAACCACTCGTAGAACAAGTCGGGTATTACTAACCACTCGTAGAACAAGTCGGGAACTCTGAATGTTGTCATTGGAACACACTCTTCGGCAATTCGAAGTTGATGGAAACCTGTAGCTAGGTCCATTCGTGAAAATACTTGTGCGCCATTTAATCGATCCAACAAATCATCAATCCGCCGCAATGGATATTTGTTCTTTATGGTCTGCTTATTCAAATCACGATAATCCACACATAGCCGTAGAGTACCGTCAGATTTTGGGACAAATACCACTGTTGCTCCCCAATCAGAGAAACTAGGCCTGATCAGACCTTTCCATACTAGCTGTCGTGTTTGATTGTCTAATTCCTCTTTATCTTTCAAGGACATTCTTCGAATAGCGTGAACTACCGGTCTTGCGTTCAGAATTAAAGCAATTTTAAAATCTATTTCTCTCTGCGGAGGTAAGCGAACAACTTCTTCGAACACATCCGCATAGTTCTTGACGACAGGAATATCTTTGATGAGGTCAGGAATATTCTCTGCGACTTCAGGGATATTTCCTATTTGAGCTGGAGAAACATTCAAAGCTGCCCAGAAGTCTTTTCTATTAGTATTCTGACCTTCACAGGGAATGGTTATATAATCACCTGATTTAATCCTCGCCTTAACGACTCTGTCGGCGCATTTAACCTCAGCTTCATATTTGGTCAACCAATCTAACCCCAAGATAAGATCAAACTCTGTAAAATTCATGACGGCCGCGATGGTAGGGAACCGATAACGAGAAAAGGAAACCGGCACTCCACAAACCCAACTGAGGTCAATGGAACCCCCAACCGGGTTCTGGATAGTCATTGGTTCCTTGAGCTTCTTCAAATTCAAATTCAGCTTCTTAGTTGCATTCTTCGCAACAAAGCTTCGCGACGCGCCGGTGTCAAACAGTACTTTAACTGGAATATCTTTGACAGTGAGCGTGCCTTCTAATACATCTGGCCTTTCTCGAACAGTCGATGGCTCAGAAGCTTCTGCTATTTCATTTATTTTGAACCACATTGGTCTTTTTAACAGCCAGCAATTCTTCGCAATATGACCGGCCTGGTGGCACTTATGGCATCCTCTGCCCTCTTCAACCCTTTTATTAGATTTAGATACTTCCTTCTTTTGCTTCTTTAAAGTTTTGCATTTTCTTTGCAAATGCCCCTGCTTTTGGCAGTTATTGCATATGGCAGTCGTTTCCGGTTCTTTTTCAGATTTAGCCCTTTTTCTCTTGGCACTGGGCTTCTTACTGACATCAGACTTTGCACTGGCCTCAGGACGATCGGTTTCAGATTCAACCTTATCGCTAGAACTGACTTCCTCTTCGTCGCGCAACATGCCTTTCTTATAGAGATCTTCATACTGAAAAGCCATATAAATCATTTCTGAAAAAGGGAGCCTCACATGCCCCATTACTTTATTCTGATAGTTCCTTTGAAGCCCGTAAATAAATCTCAGATTCTTTCTCTTCGTATTCTGAATTAGATGGGGAGCAAAGTGAGAAAGTTCGTTGAATTTCTTATTACATTCTGGGATTGTCATATCTCCTTGTATCAAATAAGAAAATTCATCACATAGGCGCTCAGTCGCTTCGGGAGGAGTAAATCTTTCTAGGAAAATCCCTTTGAATCTATCCCAGGTGATATCACCTTCTAGATTATCCTTAATAACTGAATCCCACCAGAACAAAGCTTCGTCTTCGAGTGCCCAGGAGGCTAGTAATCTTTTCTGGTCATCCCTCAGCTTTAATGCTTCGAAGATTTTCTCAGCCGAACGAATCCAAGCTTGTGTTCTCATAATAGATTCTTCGCCCGAGAAGGGTTTTCCACCAAAATTTCTATATTTCATAAATAGAGCTTCAATATCCGGTTCTGCATTCCTTATGTTTCTAACACTCATTTTCTAGTACTTCTGCAAATGGCAAATCAAGTGTCAGGTCACAGAAAAGGTATTTTAAAATATAGAAACACATACTTCAAATGTAAATGTGTCTATCGAGGTGTAATTTCATTCTGCTTTACTCATACTAGGATATTACTGATCCTATGTTTATAGAGTTACCCGTCCTAGAACACTACTGGTTTTATTTCTGACGAGTTCGTTAATATGTTATATTCCAGCACTAAGCTTAACCAAAGCTCTGATACCACGTTGTGACGACCCCAAATCCCGTTCAGACGGAGACAAGGGTAATCTTTGGAATATAACACAGAAACAGATAACAGCAGAACAAAATTAAATAAATACACCAGATAATGAACAATAGAATATACTGGATAAAAGTAATCATCAGAGTTACACAGTATACAGGATCATACTTAGTACAAACACAGTTCAGCTATACATAAACGTCTACAGCGGAAACAAACAAAATATGTACAATAGGAGCTGAACAGCATAAAAAGAGATAAATAATAGAATCCATCTTCAGCTCCAGCTATCCAGGAAGAACCAGCTAAACCTGAATACAAGGCTGCCCGTGTAGAAAAGGGGGCACCCGAGTTTGAAAGTGAAACAAACTACGAGTCAGTCATGGGACTGGTATGAGAAATCTACTCAACACATTTAATATATGGCTAATCATAGGACCATGCCACTTTCGTGGAACGGGTTTACTCCATCGGATTGCCAGTGCTTTAAAACAAATCTTTCTTTTAAACAACGCAATGCATTTTATAAAAATGAAGCCATTATAAGACTCAGTTCCCATCACACAATGCGACGCAAACCGGAGGACAGAGTTTTTACCTTATAACGGCTAAGATATGCTTGATACGAATAAAACAAAGGCATTTGATATTATTGCTAGTGTTTATATGTCTTGAAAACAATTTCAAATCATAACTATCCATCATAGGCGGCATTAATGCCCCATACCACTATGTCGCCATATATAGGTATACAATCAAAACCACGCAGTCACGTATTTGGAAATTGGATTTCCGTCATGAACCAAGGCAATAGATAGTCCTTACCGAATTCGAGACAATCTAGCCCATGTCTCAGGGCCTAGACTCTGGTGGGCCCTTGGATCGTCAGGGTCGGTCCACCGATGTGGATTATTATGCCTAAACACTACGTTTCTCCGCCCTATGGGGCGTAAACGAGCCAACGAATGGCTCCATCGGTCCCGGATCGACCGATATATCCGAGGCGCCTCGCAACAGCAACAACCACACAGGTGAAAAGTATATAAATTTCAGGGCTGGTAGGTCACTAACACCACCCTAGCTAGAAAGAAACGCGTGCCCTCCCTGAGGTCCTTCTCCCGTTTCTGGTTCATACCGGGGTGTGATGCTCGCGAATTCACATTATACACAAAGCTACACCTCACCAGTGGCGCTTTGATCATCACCACAAGACTTTGCTTTTCAATAGAAGCCTTGTTCATTTGCCACTTAGGCATGCCACACTAGCAATTCATGCCATGTGACTGATGTCCACCGATATACAACCTCTGAGCTCGTGCGTCTCAGAGAAGGGCGTTAAGAAAAAGAATAATTTCTCCACCGCCAAACAGATGTATATTTAACAGAGATCAATCAACACAGAATAAAATCCAATGTCAGATACATAGTCCATTTACAAGTCCGTTCTGGGTCTGAACGAAACCGGAGGCCCTAAATACCTCGCAAACCCATCGATCACCACGTACGTCTGGACGATCACCACTCATTATCCATATTTCGGGATGCCTCCCAATCAGGACCTCTGTTACCATCCAAACGAGGCGAAGATCTCCGGCCTTCGACCACCGTCTTCATCTTCGAATTTCAATCATCGGTCAATTATTTGAAATGAGAATTAACTCGGCCTTTTCAAATAATTCACGTATATTTATAATTTCAAATCAATTTATTTCAATGGTTAAATCATTCGACAACACCAATTTTGTTCTTTAATGTAATTTTCACACCAAACACATTCAACCATCAAATACCACATATATCGAGCAAATTCAGTTTATTTCCATTTCATATTGTTTATGATATTTTATAACGATTTATCGCTATTTTTATTTATTTTAAAATAGCCAATTTATTCAAAACGACACTTCGGGCCATAACGCGGCCGTGGCGCTGTTTTTCCTCAGATTTGATTTACACATATCTGAAAATCTAACCGTTGGATCTTCACACAATTTACATCATTAGAAAGGTCTTTTCAAAATGAATCCAACGGTTCCAGTTTCGGGAAAATCCGACGGTCGGATCTCCCGGTACAATCGTTTGAAGTTTCGATTTCAAAATACGAACTGCAGCATCGTTATTCGATTAAATATAATTATATTTATATATATATATAAATATAATCGATTCTGGCGCTGTTTTTCTTCAGATTTGATTTACACATATTTGAAAATCTAACCGTTGGATTTTTACAAAGTGGGTGTCGTTGGAAAGATATTTCCAAGGCGAACCCAACGGTTGCGGTTTCGGGAAAATCCAATGGTCGGATTTCCCGCACTAGTTGTTTGAAATCACGGTTTCAAAACACGAACTGCACGGCCGCGTTTCGTTTTAATTTTATTTATATTTATATATTTATATAAATATAGTTCATTCAACAATTTCAATATCGTTTTCACTTCAAATATTTCACTAACACCTTTAAATTTTGGAAAATTTTGCCATAACCTCCTTTGTACGAGAGGGCTGGGAAAATTCCCAAATAGCCACACGGGCGTCTCATGTCAAAAAGAAAAAGGAAAAGCCAACAGGCTCATAAAATCATCACCCAAACAAAACAGTAAATGTGTACCTATTTGTCGGGCACAAAATTTTATTCCTCTCCTCTAGCCCCTTTTGCTATAACCTGTTCAATAAATATGCATGTACATATATACAGTTCTTATCACTTATCATTTTCCATTCAACTTCATATTTGATTCCATTTGGTTTAAAAACACCATTCATTATAATGTTGCATGCATAGGCAAAAATCATATCATTAGCTAATTAATGAATATTTCGACTCGTGCATATTTATTCGAACGAGTTGCTATTTTTAACACTTCACATTTCAACAATTCATGTGTATAATAAAAATGTGATTTTTATTGTAAAACAATCCATTTCAAAACACTATTATTTTATATAGTTTATATAGGTGATGAAAATAGGATTTTTATTATAAAACAATTTCTTTTAAAACAAGATTATTTTACATAGTCCATATAGTTGATAAAAGGTGATTTTTATTATGAAACAATTTATTTCAAAATATGAATACCATTCAACACATGAATTTCAATTCAACGAATGAATATCGATTCAACACATGAAGGTTTTCTATAGTTTCTATATATAGATAAAAATGTGATTTTTATATTTAAAACACGAATACCATTCAACACATGAATTTCTAATCAACGAATGAATATCGATTCAACACATGAAGGGTTTTTTTATTCAATGAATAAATATGGTTTCAGCAAATGAAAATAATTCAAACACGTGAAGGTTTTTTTATTCAATGAATAAATATGGTTTCAGCAAATGAAAATAATTCAAACACATGAATATTATTCAAAATTTCGGCATCATAACGGCAGGGTAGTTAAAACCGGGACTGTCCCTAGTACGGCTCCTCGCTCTACCTTAAAACCTCGCGGTTTTTGACAATGGGGATCATGCATCTAGTTCGCACGCAGGCGGCATGTATATATATTTTTCATTTCCACAAACTAATCCTATGTGGTTTCCACCAAATACTTTTCAACCACAAATAGGTATTTTTCAACCACAATCAATCAATATCAACCACAAACAATCTCAAACAACCATTCGCTATCAATCAATTTTCACACCAATCACAATCAATAAATATCGTCCATGGTTTGTGGACGAGGGGCGTGTGTATATATATATATATATATATATATATATATATATATATATAGCAATTCACTTCTATTTCAACACATATATAATTTTTACAACGCATATACAACTTATACATTGAACGTACGACTTATACAACGCTTATACAAGAGGTGTACAACGTTTATATAATTCATACATCGACTATATAATTTATACATCGTCGTTTTCCATATCGTTTATAAATTAGAAATCTCACCTTGGGTTCCACTCCACCAAAAATAGCAGAAGGCACAGAAAAATATGCGGTCTCTTCTAAAATGTAGAAGACGTCCTCACGGTCCCGGTATCTCTTGTTTCACTGGATTTCGACTACAAACGAGAAAGATATGATTTTTTTATAATGCTATATATATTTAAAAATCACATTTTTATATTGCTCTGTATATTTAAAAAAAACATAATTTTAAAATAAAGTCTTTTACAAATAAAATCACATTTTTACATAATGATCTATATAATAAAAATTACATTTTTATTATAGCTCTATCGATATAAAAATCTCATTTTTACCCTATAGCAATTTTATTTAAAAATTTATAATTTAAAACAAGGTTATTTATATTTTATTTTAACTAATGTGATTCATGAAAAAAAAAACTGATTTTTCTACTAGGTTATTTCTTTTTTCCTAAATCTAATTAAACTAATTAAAGGGAAAAAAATTACACTGTCGCTGGTCTTCTTCTTCCTCCTTATGTTCACCAAAACCCACTTAGAAAACTAGGGTTCCTCCTCTCTCGCTCCACGCTCTACCGAACTTCGATCCGCCGATGCCAGCTGAAGCGCCATTGAACCCTCCTCCTCCGCCCAAAGTGGCTCATAACTCGTCGGCCTCCTGTGGCCAGAAATGGCGTGCGAACGAAGCAGTTTCGCGCTCGAGAATCAAACAAATCACGAAAGGATAATTCACCAAATTAGCTCAGCATGTAGATCTCACCAAGTAGAAGGATTTTCGTTTATAAAGCTTTCAATTTTATTCAGTGGATTTTGAAATGTTTGAGGAGAAAGGATCGAATAAAATTCCGCCGTGAACGAGAGTGAAGGAGGCGGGTTGACCAGTCAAAAGGGAATGAGAGAGAAAGGCTTTGATTGGCCACTTTATATTTTATTTTTAATTTATTCTAAATTCAAAAATATCTTCTTATCCAAACGAGCAACAATTTCAACCCAACGACTGCCGCCCCTAGCTAAATACCCCCATCCCGGACACAACGGGATATGTTTTGTTGGCCAATTCGACTGTTACAGTTAGTTTTCCTCCAAATTAAAATATAAAACATTCAATATTTAATTTGAACGTACATTTCAATTTGTCGGGGCCACATACTAACTCGAAAAATTCCAGAAAAATAAATCTAGCTATGTTTTAACGATACGGTCCCAACAAAACTTGTTTCGTCGAATTCTGAGACCGTTTGCAAAAAGGCCCATTTCTGGTCGATCCAATTTAACTATAATTGACCAAAACACATTTTCCTTTGCCACGCTCACATACTAGCTTCAAAAATTATGAAATTTGAAACCTAGCAATAACTTCACATCCCGAATCCAACAAAATTGGTTTCGTCGAATTCCGAGGTCGTATGCAAAATGGCCAATTTCACGGGCTATATAAATTCCATAGCGACCTTTCTGAAAATTCATTTGGCCATAACTTTTGCTTTCCGCTATGAAAATTCGATTTTTCAGATTTGTTAGAAAGGTATTCACTAACAGATTTAAATATTTTTGGTTTCACTCAGATTCATTTTGTTTTGCACCCGGTACAGTCCGACAAAGTTTGAATTCAATTTTTGAAACTACAGCGCCTTTTCAAGCCTTGTTTTATAATCATAATTAATTATATTCGTTTTCAATTGTCGATTCAACTCACTTTTCATCTCTATTATTAAAAATATTTATTTTAAATATTTAAAATCCATTATTTTAGCCAATTTAAAAAAATTTAGTTGGTTCAGATTTTCTGGGTCGTTACATATATGCGCAGAAGAAACGTATATATACATATGAGTCAGATATGAGTTAGAATCTTATCCAAAATGGTTCAAAAATCAAATTATTGTATGACGGCAAATTTCCTGCTCAAGGGGGTCGACCCCCCCAAGGTGGGGTCGGCACCAGGGTCGACCCCCCTACAGGGGTGTCGGCACCAGGGTCGACCCCCCTAGGGATGGCGTGACAGTCGGTTTCAGAGGTGCTGGTAGCTATAAATATGTGTCCATTTCTCCTGTTTTCTTCATTGGAAATCATGAAGGCCAAATGTTGCCGGTGTTTGAAGTGAGATGGATCCTATCTTCTACAACTATCAACTTTTCCAATCAATTAGAGATTCTAGCGTAGATCTACAAGCCAACAAGTTTCTTTTCTAGTTCTATCTTCTTAGCCTAAACACTGTGAGTTCTAGGTTACTTTTAGATTTGAATGACTAAAAGTATAACATGATAGTACTGTGATTTGGATCTGTCTTGAATCAAAAACCTATGTTATTCTTGGATCTCAAAATTTATTATGCTAGATCTATTTTTATAGATCTAATTCACCTGTGATTAGTTTATCATGTCACCTTTGTGGACCTGAACCTTTGTCAAGTTTGTGGTTAATTTGTGGACCTGCTAGATCTAGATCATCATATTATGATTAATTGAGATCTATCATTATTAGACATATAAATTCTTATTTGGATTTGTTCATCCTAAGTATATTTGATCTAATTTTATCTTTACCCTTTTTACTAGATCTGTTTTTATGTCCAACTTATTATGCCTATTACTTATCTATGCTAGCATATATGTTTGTGCCAGCATATATGTTCTAGCCTAGACGCCATCCAATATATGTGAATTCGTCAGTTATGGAATGGGGGAAAAAGGCTAGAATTGGCATAATTTAAATAATGTTTATGTGAATTGGACATAAAAAAACAAAATGGGGAAGTTGGGACGTAATCGCTTATAATGACATAGGTAAAAATTGGATAAGAAGAGAATGTCTAATAATTAAAATTAGAAATTGTATTTGCACTTATGACATGAGGTTAGGTTGCATTTGTGGTGGAAGTCTGGATGGACCCGACCCGCATATTTAGCAACCACTAATGCTGAACCTAATGGGGAGGTCTAAGTGCGCAAATACGAGACGGGCTATGACACAAGGTTAGGCCTAATTTGTGGAAGAAGTCTGCCCGGAACCGACCGGCATATCCAGCATCCACAAGTTGTAGGCCTAATATGGGAGGTCTAGCCCATTATAAACCATAAATGGACATGGTAATGAATTGGACTACTTAACCTAATCTAATTCATAAGGGATTGTATGAATATGAACTAAAGTTAGGGTTAAGTAAAATTGATTGGACAGTGGACGAGTTAAGAAAATCTAGAGGGGGCGGGTAATATTTACATATAGGCCATCAAACTTAACCCGATAAGGCTATGTAATTAAAGACACCTAGTGGTATACATAACCATTTGAAATAATAAAGTTATGTAATTAAAGACACCTTTTATGGTAAAGCATAACTTGTGCAAATGATAGGGTTATGTAATTAAAGACACCTAGTGGTATACATAGCTAAAGAAAACCTAGTGGGGGGATACAAGACAAACGGGAGATCTTGTATCATATTGTGTGGGAGCCGTTTCATCCAGTAACCCGGAGTAAGTATCAAAACATGTACTCCATACTAGGTCGGAGAAGGGGCACGCTTACTGGACTGATTGTAAGAGATCCAAACGTGGAGGACGGTTTGGGCGGCGCAAACCGACTGGGCCATGTGCGTGCAAGAGCCGACAGAGGGGGATAAGACGACCGTGACACCTGTAGATATAGGGTTGTGCATATCATCAGAGGGTTTCCACTTTAGGACGTGAGACATCCTACGGTGGGCCGACAAAGAGTATCTACGCGGATTAGGAAGCCGATCGATTAGGGTAGTAATTAGGGTACGCTTGGACGTATGCCTAAGCCTACCACCTTATAGTGGAAGGGATCATCACATTCTGGATATACTAGTAATAGTGTAGAGCAATCATTAGAAGCGTATACGCCTTATCCTATCTACCTTGTCACACCTATTTTTTATGTAGTTATCTTTCTCTTATCCACTTTATATGCCCGTCATGCTACTTTTATTTATTTACTTGCTAAAAGTAACTAGACTCGCCAGACTTTATGTCTGACCCTTTTTGTTTCTCCTTCTTTCTACCATCCTCCTCTCCCTAGTTTATCATGGAGGAAACACTCAGCCTTGACCGTGATTATGCTTACTTTTGCTGGAGTTGCTGATAAGTATAGCTCAAACCCCTATCCTTGTTGCTATGGCTATTTTTTGTTTTTATGGAATTTTATTTCTTTTATGTACTATGATATTTTTGAAGTACAAGACAGTAGCTTTTATGTTGTAACGGGCTTTTGTGTTTCAGACATGTGATGTTTTTGGACCACGGTATCTTATGATAAATAAAGTTTTTATTCGGCTGTTATTATATATGTCTGCCTTGTAATACTTCCATTTTGTTTACTATAATGCTTCACGAAACTTAATGCATTCCCTTTGTGAGTGACTTTAACGGACGTGTGGTGTCACAGTGATAATTTTATTCACCCGGCTACTTCAACCCTGGTTGATATCTACGCTAACACATTGAAGCGTGCATTGCAATAGAAAAAACAGCATAGCTATGGCAACATTGTAGCTACCAACACCATAGATTTTCGTTGCAGTAGGACATCTATAGCGTAGTGCCTCGATCAGGTCCACTAGTCTCGAGAGCATGCACTTGTCCAGAAGATCATGTCCCTTGTTTTTTCTTACTAGGGCATTGCCTAGTGAAGTGTCCTACTTGACCACAATTGAAATATGCTTCTTTCACAAAATAACCTAAAGCTTCGCAACCATGGCACTTGACATCTTTCTTGATCTGAGCCTTGTCAGGCTTTCCCCCTTTCTTTTGTGTTCCCTTCTTAGGCCACCACTTCTTTGTCTCTCCCTTAGACTATGTCTCCTCAGCCTTGTCGTCTTTCTTCTCATCCTTGTCTTCATAATGCATTAGAGCCATGTCAACCAGCCTCTCAAAAGTTGCCCCCATTGGTATATATAACAGTGCAATTCCTTGGAGAGGTTGACTCGACCCTCTCACAAACCTAAGAGCCTTCTTATGGGGTGTATTTACCAAGTCCAAACCAAATCTCACTTGCTGATTAAACTTGTCGACATATTCCTTAACAGACATATTCCCTTGTTTCAAAACCAAAAATCTCTCCTTCTGTAATCCTTCTTCCGCCTGAGATAATAATTTCATCTCAAATCTCCATCTAAAATCATCTCAAGTATCTATTGGTTGACCAGCTTGTGTCACCTCCCACCAATATGAAGATGTGTCCTTTAATTGCCAAGCGGGCAACTGTATCTTCCTCATATCCTCGAACTCGAAAAGACCAAACACATTCTCTGTTTCCCTAAGCCAATTGTGCGCTTCAACAAAACTCCCGGTACCAGGGAACAATTTTCCTCCCGTAGCGCAAAAGTCCTTACAAAGCTTAGAAAAGTTGTCTACATGTGGAGGTGGAGCTACTTCAGCTCCAGCTGGGGGTAGGCCATCTCTTTGAAATCCGGCAGGTGCGTAGCCTCTATATACCTACAGAACCATGTCGATAGTGGAATGCCCTTAGGAAGATTGGGTGCTCAGACATGCTGAAAAGAGAAGAAACAACGATTCAAAAAAAGATCGACAGAGTATTAAATATGGATATGTTTTTCAAAAATAGATTTTTATCTGAAAATACTATGCTTCTGAATATAATTTTTCAAAACTTTTCTCTGATCTTGTAACCTTCGTCTCTGATACCAAATGTTACAACCGACGCATGTTAGTGTCACTCATAAGAGAATGCATTAAGTTTCGTGAAGCACAATAGGTAAAAAGTAACAGAAACTCAAAAGACAGATATAAATAAGCAGTGGAAAAATCAACTTAACTATTGAAAATAAAACATTATTCAAAAACCAGTTACATCAGCAAATACCAAATACTTCCAACAAAACCATATGTCTTATAAAGAAAAACATCAGAGTACAATAAAGCAAAGCCATATCCCATTTGACAAACAATAGCAAAGTAGAAAGACAACCAAAGAGATACATCAAATCAGAAGGAATCTGATTCAAGCTGAAAGAAAATACTGATCGTTGCATAGTACTATCAATCTGAGGACCTAAGGGGGGAATAGGAAGAGAAAAAAGAGAAACAAAATAGGTCAGACATAAAGCCTGGCGAGTTCCAGTGATTTTCAGTATATACATAAAATAGAGGAATCGAGACAAATAAACAAGACTAGATGAGAAAGTACAGTAGCATATAATATAACAAGTAAACAAGACAAATAAGAGAGCAAGATAAAACAGTGATCGAATAAAGCTTCACATTTACATCCCTAAAACAATTTTTCTTTGCACCAGTACTAGTATAACAGGATTAGGTGTCACCTTGATTTCATAACAAGAACAGGATTATGTACAACCCTAATTACATAACATGAATAGGATTAAGTGTTGCCCTAATTACATAACAGGAACAAGATTAGGTGTTACCCTATTTACATAACAGGAATAGGATTAGGTGTTGCCCTAATTACATAAAAAGAACAGTATTAGGTGTTAACCTAATTATATAACAAGAACAAGATTAGGTGTTATCGTAATTACATAACAGGAACATGATTTGGTGTTACCCTAATTACATAACAAGAACATGATTAGGTGTTCCCTAATTACATAACAAGAACCGGATTAGGTGTTACCCTAATTACATAACAGGAACAAGATTAGGTGTTACCCAAATTACTACCTACGCGATTGGCTCCCTACTATGTAAATACCCCGTGTCAACCCCGACAGTAGGATGTATCACTCCCTAACCCAGCAACTTATAGAACATAGACATATTTACTGGTGTTACTTCGTCTTAGTTTCCCTAATCACACCCATGCACGCTCATGACTCCGCCGGAACACGCCTGTATGTAACTTCCTTCAACCTTTTACTATCCAAATCGGTAAAGCGTGCACTGGCCTCTACCTAGTGAGAGGCCCTCGAACAAAATACCAAAAAGGATACCGACTGATATGAGTCTCACACACCAAGATTGACATAAGCCAAACCCCTTAAGCTTGAGCCCCGAAGTAACTAGGATTTAAGAGTCCCCAAAAACCGATATGACATCAGAACAAGGGACCACATAGCGTATTAATAATCAGGTTTAAACTTAGCAGGTTTAAATTCATTAATAAGCATGGCTATAATATTACATTTTTCTGTAAATGTTATTATGTGTACAACCCCTTCCCCAAAACAAGCACTTGCCTAGATATGTGTGTATATATAGTAATGTATATTAATTTAACCTACATATGGTTCTTATATATTCATAACATGTCCTTTACTTAATGTCTGTATTAAGTCTAATCTAACATGCATACATATATGCATATTATCCCTTTTGATTGTATTCCCAAATTACAGCAAGTATGCATATTGTCCTTTTTGATTATATTTCCAAATTACAACAAGTATGCATATTATCCCTTTTTGATTATATTCCCAAATTACAGTCAAAAGTCCTTGATTTATGATATTCCCCAAATTCTCCTTTTTCATTATCATTTCGTATTACCCCCAATTTTAATTATACGCAATCTTAAATCGGAAATGGCCTAGGCTTAGCGTAAATAAGAGGGAAAGCAGAAGGAAAAGAATAGAATCAAATTAACTAAATAAAATAGGCATATAAATAAGACTATAAATATTTAAAACAACATAATAGGGATAGGCAAGATAGATATGTATGAACATAACTGATAAATCAAATGACAGTAAAAGAACATATTTAATATTTTAACAACTCCGTAAATGAATAACAGTAAAAGAACAATTTAGAAAATAACTTATAAGTACTGTATGCTCTAGATCCACTTTTATTTACTGTCATAATACATATCTAAATATCAGATCTGGAAATAACTTGAACTTGTCGTGCTAGGTATTAAGTTCAGAAATAGTTCTTGAAAAAGGTTGTGTGCATATCTTGAATTATCTTTGTAGATCTAGCCTTCAGCAGCATCTCCCTATTTTATATATTTAGAATAGAGCTATGGAAGGAGAGAAGATGAAGGATAGTTATGTGTATTGAAATGGGAGAGAGCTGCCTTATTTATAGATTTACAGAGCTAATTCTTAACCTTTAGATCTTAGAGTTTCAAATCTATCCATACAACTCATCCAACGAACCTAGTAACATAAAATAGTTCAGGTACAAAACTCAGAATCGATCCTATTTTTGGGTGGATCGACCCATCCACCTACTGGGTTGACCCAGTGCTGGTCAGGTCGTCCCACGACCGTTGGTTACTGCGCAGATTATTCCGATCTGAATTTAATTTGAATTTATTAATATAACCCCTATATACAAATAAAATCTTTTATGTTCATAACTTCTTCATACATTATCCGATTTACGCAAATTCGGGGTCTATCTGAACCAGAATTCCGAGATGATCGAAATGGTAAATTGATTTTACTTAATTCTGAATATTTAATTATATAATATTCATTATGTTGTCTTTAATGTATGGTTATGGTGTATTAAATTCTGGAGTGTTACAGTCAACCAACATGTGATGCACTTGAAAGGCAACCTCCATCGATCCATCATCGCGGAAACTATATGGATGATTTGGAAGGAAAGAAATCGCATGATTGTTGAGAAGAAGTGTAGGGATGTGTTCATTTTAAGTAGAATTGTTGAAAGAGAAATCAAATCATGAGCAATTAGGAGAGAGGGCTTTCGATAGCTGGATAAAATATACGAAATGTGTCTACATGAAGGAATCATCCATCCATAGTGGAATAAACTACGAGAATCAGCTATGAAAATGTGGAAAGAAGGTAGACGTCATGGAAGTTAGGTTGATATTAGATGTTGAAGATATTCGAATGGAACTGAAATGGGTATTAAATTTTGATTAATCCGACACTTTTATTTTGGTCGTTTTGTATTTGTACATATTATGCATGTTGCCATGTGACCAAGAGCCAATTGTACATATATCTGGCACAAGTTACCCAATAAAATTTACTTATTTCCCAAAAAAAGAATTTATTTAGGTAATATCTTGAAATGTTCTGCTGATTTAGACTTTGTATAGCTTAATCCTAGAAGTTTGGGATTTAGCGATTATTACTTAAAATCGAAAATAGAATTAAAGAGGAGGAGAATGCTTGATCATTCATTGTGGACGTTTTCATTTCGATTTTAGTTGAATTTTCAAGGAAATAGGAATTTTTTTTGATTCAGGAAGGAGGGAGGCACGAAATATTTATCGTGCAAAAGGAACAATATTTTATGAGGTTAATAAAAGTTAAACCACTACAAGCTATTTATAGTGTAAAAACTGTTTATAGATGCTCGATAAATAAATAAAAATTTCGCTTTCTCCAACTTGTTTCTGGAAAAATAGGAGGAATTGACCTTTTTTTATTTCGTTTCAAGCTGATATTCTCATGCTAGATATGCCAAAACAACTTCCTGTACCTAATTTCACCACGATCCTTTCAAAACTAGCAATGGTTGGTATTGGTTGTCCTCAATACTAGTTTGAACCCATGTTATGCAGGGTTTTATTCTTAACGTAAATAAATATTCATTGATTTTGCTAAACTATGAAAATATATTCTAATAAAGAAGATATTTTGTATGAAAATTTATATTGAACAACGAAAAGCTAGATTTGCATGATTTTAAATATACTACATAACATCCTTAAAGTACAAGTAGTAAACATAAACCATTCTTTTACTAAAATATAGACCACTTTCTAGTTCCTTTGTAACTTAAATTTAACTTTGCTTTTAACCGCATATACAAATTATTAAACCCTAACAATAATCCTAACTATGATATCAGTGAAATATACATATGAAATCAACTTTACAATTTAATATTCAAACGACCTCAATTATATATTTTTTATTTTTAGTAGTGAAATATTTAATCTAATTCATTAATTGGTTGCAACAATGATTATGTTAAAGGAGTGAAATTTACTCCTTTGGTTTAAAAATTGATACAACTAAGAATGATGAACCCATATTGAAGTCAAGATGAATGGTTTGATATATTGACTGCACTAAAAAGGGATCATGGAAAAACTCATAAAAAGTTGATAAATAATCAAAACAAAAAGAAGAATGGAGCCAAACACCTAGTCACGGATCTATAGAAATTTAGGCAATGTTAGAAGGCATATAAAATTTGTAAAGTGATTATGATTTTTTATAGGACTTTGAAAATGATTCTATCTAGTGAGATAGTTGACCTACATGTTTAAGAATAAAAGTACAGATGGACTTGATAAACAGAAGGAGAACAGTGAGTTTAAACTGATGGACAACTTACTATTTTGTAATTAAAAATGAAATAGTATGAAATTCATATGAAGAGAAAAATAAATGGAGTCATTAAGATAGAAGTGGAATGGATAATTTTTATAACCATTAAAAACTAGAAATTAATCGAAATGAGTGGTATTCAATAATCTGATTTACAAAGTGAATAAACTTCGTAGTAGAGCATACTAACTCAACAAAAAACAGAATATCAATAATAAAAAAATTGAAAATGGGTTCCTTTATTAACTACTAAATATAGTACACCGCATTAATATAGAGCAAAATGAAACACCAAATACATGACGGTATAATGCTCGGCCCCTATACAACGCATTCTACCCAAACCATCCCTAAAACTATATATAGTATGTAGAAAGATATCCAGGCTTGGTCAATATATCAAAAAACTGTTCCACATTTCTCGATGTATGTAATGAACTTGAGTGTAGGCATTTTGAACCATTGCATCCCAAAGGTATTTGCTCAACGTGTATGGTAGAGAACCATTCACAATTTAGAATTATGCAGTTTGTTGTAAAACCGCATATTGACCATTTTCCTTACGTTTCTTTCCCTTCCTTTCGCCTGCCACATGACAATCAACATCAACATTCACCATGATTTTTAAGAAAACAACACCGATTCTCCACAAAAATCCAGAGTGAATGCGTACGAAGTTCATCAACATTGGAGAGCATCAGGTCATTTTCATCATGCTCGCTTTGTCCATTTTATCCCCACGGAAAAAATCGTTATTATTACACAATGCTACAGTTGTGGGTTATCAATTGGGTTCTGTATTTGGCCGTTGCAATCTCAGTCAATTTCATCTTTAGAGAGTTAGAACCCAAGTCATCTTTAAAGAATAGGCAGATCCCATTATTGTTGATTTGCAGGTCTGGAGAATATTAATAAAATATTAATAGGGTAATATTAACATTAGATTTTATTGTCTTATAATTAGTTAGAGACAAAAAGGGTGATACCATAACTTTCTATATCAATAAAAAATTAAGGCTAATTCATTTTGGTGGATTGCAGTTAATTTAACATTAATTTCTTTTTCTATAGCGTACATCATTGAAGATAAAATAAAAATTGTTTAAAAAGAATGATTAACGTAAATCTATTTAGTAATAAGCAAAAAAAATAAAAAGAGGAAAATTATTATAAACATAATCACAGATCTATAAAAAAAGGTTGGCATATTTAGAAGTTTAGACTATTGGGTAAAAAGATTATGGCAATAGTTGCTGAATGTTTTTTTTTTGGCAAAGATGATGGGGTTGAGTGGACCCCTACCACTTTTATTGATAAGATAAGACGAATACAAGGCAACAAAGACAGAAAACAAGCAAAAAATAAAACAGAGCTCACAAGCATATCAACTTCTAACTACAGAAGACAAAACACATAATTACATAGACAAATAGATAACTGCGTAGCTCAAAAATCCCCGGATCATAACTGAATTTAAGGAACTTCAGTCCGTCTCTAATGTCACGCCACAGTAAGTGCTTCCAAAGTGAATAGTTCATTGTTTGCACATTGTCAAAAAATGCAGGAGTTTCATTTATGCCATATTGCATGCGTAATCTTCTTGAGCACAAAATTAATGAGCCCAGTTCTCATCTTTTTAGTGTCAGACTTTCTTTTGAAGAAACTCCAATTCTTATTACTTGTTAATGAAAAATTGCGGTGACTAGTATGTTGCATTACTTCAGTGCACAGTTGATGTGTTGCTCCACATTCGAAAAATAGGTGCTGAATATTCTAACTAGCAGCTCCACAAAGGTTGCAAGTAGTCTGAACTTCCATCCCAAGGATCGCTAGTCTTTCTTTAGTTAATAAAGCTTGGTTGATCACTTTCCATAATAACATGTTTTCTTTGGCAATGTTGTCTCTCTTCCAAACCTTCTTATACCAACTGCATACAGGAAGAGTAGTAACTTATGATAATTTAAAATACATTGATTTAATGCTGAAGCTCTCACCTTTCCAATTCCACAAAGTAGTGCGTCAAGATGCCGGTTGATTGTTGTGTTCTTCAATCTTATTCCAGAGCATTTAAACAGTTTGAAACGAAGTGTTGGGAAAGCAAATTTTGTCTTGAACAAGCAAATCTCCCATTAAAGTATCACTGTGACACCGGATCCTTGCTTTTCAAGTTATTTCATATTTTCATTCATAATAAAACCATGATTAAGCCAAGGGTCTTCCCAAAACTTGATCCTATCATATGCAGCAAACCCAAATTTGAAGTGAGGTAGAATCTTATATTTTAAATTCTTGATGCATTTCTAGCTACAGCTAAATCCTTGAAGAGTTCTTAAAGACCAAAGACTTTGATCTTTAAGGACATGTTCAAGGACCAGCGGACCCAAAACTAGAATTTTTGTTAAGTATACCATCAATGTGCCTAGCTATAGCAACAGTGTTCCATAGTTTGGTATTTAATATGCTAAGCCCTCGTCTATCAATCGGTCGAGTAATTTTAGTATACAAAGTTGGTGCAAGGTACTTAGCATGAATATTACTTTTCCAAAGGAATTTCAAGCAAGTAGTACGAATCAAATTATAAATCATATTAGGAAGAATATAAGTGCGAGACCAGTAAACTTGCATAGATATTATAACAGATTTAATTAGAGTGAGCCTACCAGCTTGACTAAGAAAGCTGGTAGACCAACAATTCATTCTTCTAGTTACTCTATCAAACAAAGGAAGACACGGGTGTGCGGTGATTCTAGAAATTGCCATAGGCAATCCAAGATATGATAAGTTTGTTTCACTACAAGTTATACCTGTAAAACTCTGAATTTCAGAAATGCACGTCTGGCTAACTCCAGCAATCATGTTGTTCGATTTCTCACAGTTTATTTTAAGACCAGCTGACAATAATTTTTTTAAAGAGTTTCCATTATATTGGTTATAGTTTTATTATTCGGTTTGCAAAAAACAAAGTCATCTGCAAGCATTAGGGAAGTGATGCGTGGATTTGAACATTTCGGATGTAAGTCAAAAAGATCAGTAGCAAACAAATTATCTAACATTCTAGTTAGCATTTCCATAATCATAAATAAATAAATAAGAAGATATAGGATCACCTTGTCTAATACCTTGTTTGCTCCCAAAAAATCCTACTGGAGAGCCATTAACATTGATAGAGAAATGTGTTGTACTAATACATGAGTAAACCCAAGTCGTAAAACAAGAAGGAAAATTCATGTAACTAAGGATTCTAATAATAGAGGACACTGAATAGTATCAAAAGATTTCCTAATGTCAAGCTTAATCATTGCTCTAGGTGAAATATTTTTAGTGTTATAACCTTTGATCAATTCGTGAACTAACAGAACATTGTCAAGAATATTCCTATTGGGCAAAAAAGCGGATTGGTTTGCAGATATGATAAATGGGAGAACATGCTTGAGCATACTAGCATTAATTTTAGAAATGCATTTATATATAGTGTTACAACAAAAAATTGGTCTGAAAGCATTCACATTATTAGCATTCTTCGTTTTAGGTATAAGAGCTATGACTGTATTATTGAAAGAATGGAACATATTAGCTTTTAAAAAAAACTGTTTAACAGCGTTGCATACATCATTGCTTACTACACTCCAACACTTAGTCTAGAAAACAGCATTAAGCCCGCCAGGACCACCACACGAATGTTTATTGTGAGAAAACATAGCTTGTTTAATTTCAACAATAGTAATAGTTGTACATAGGAAATGTTTCATGTCAGGGCTTATTTTTTGTAATAACATAGCATTCATCTCATCAATTTGAGGAACAAAGTTATCCCTATTACTGAATAGATTAGCAAAATAATTTACAAATGCATTCTGAACAGGAATAAGAGTGTTATGTACCTGCCCATGCTGATCCATAATAAAATATATGGATTCTCTAATTTATTTTGCTTTGAGATCTGTGTGGAAGCACGCAGAATTCCTGTTGCCATCTTCAAACCATTTGATTCTGCCTTTTTGTTTTCTCATCATAGATTCCATGATAACAGCTTTTTGGTACTGGCATGAAATGTCGTGTTCAATTGGAGGTAGAACAGAGTTGAGAGGATCAAGAAGCATACTAGATTTGATTTGCTCAAGCTGCCTCTTAAGAGTATGCGACTTCAGGCTACCACTACAAAAATTCTTGACAGACCATACTTTTAAATCATTCTTGATAGCTTCATGTTTTTTGTAGAGTTTATACATACGATTGTCGTAGCAATTAAATTCCCAAGCCTTTTTAACAATGCCATGAAAGTCACTTTGCTTAGTCCAAATGTAAAAGAATCTAAAAGATGGCGTTCTTTCAATAGTTCGTTCATTCAAGTGCAACATTTGTGGTGAATGATCAGATAGGATAGGCATAGAAAGCTGATTAACTAAATTTGGCCAAGTATAAAGTGCAAGAGCATTACAAAATAAAAATAAGAAAGGAATCAGAAACCAGACCGTAGATTGATAGATATTTAGGAATAACATAAAAGGCATCTAAATTCAGGAAAAAATAAAAAGGAAAAATTATATTATGTTGACAATGATTTGGTGAATACAATTAAAGATGAGCTTTAATATAGTAGGAGAAAGGTGAATATTGAAATTTGTAACAACATG
Source organism: Allium sativum (assembly GCA_030737875.1). Lineage (NCBI taxonomy): Eukaryota > Viridiplantae > Streptophyta > Magnoliopsida > Asparagales > Amaryllidaceae > Allium > Allium sativum. The sequence goes on along the minus strand of CM060915.1, from coordinate 883,766,725 downwards.
GATTTTGCCCGGACCTAATCGATCGCTAAATCAACCAAGACCGTTCAAAACCCGAATACGCTAACTCTGGGAATACAACACATTAGAAAAAATAATAGAAGATTTTTATTACATCATGGTAATGTTACATCAGAGTATAGAATATATCAGAGTACATCGATAAATAATAATACAGTGGAAGATAATTTACAATGAATTTAATACAGTGCAGCGGAACAAATAAACTAATGCCGTGGAAGACTATAAATGCTCTGGACACAACTCTAAGCTTCGATCCAGAATCCTTCTCAACATATCTGCAAAATAAGCTACTCGACTGCCCATGTGGAAAAGAGGGTACCCGAGTTTGCAAAGTGAAACAAACTACGGGTTAGTCATGGGACTGGTATGAGAATCTTTCCTAACTTATCTAATAATAAAGCTAATCACAGGACCACGCCGCTAACGCGGAACGGGTTTACTCCATTGGATTGCCAGTTCATAATTAAAGTAAATCATTAAACAACGCAATGCCTTTTAGAAAAATGAAACCATTATAAGGCTCAAGACACATCACACAATGCAACGCAAACCGGAGGATAGAGTTTTACCTTATAATGGTCAAAAATGCTTGATACGATAAAATATATTATCATAATTGTATATATGTATCAAAAACAATTCAATCATAATGTATCAATCATAGACGGTATAGTACCCCATCCTACTATGTCGCCATTTTTGTTCAACAATCAAAACTGCATGGTGTTGTATTGAAAATTGGGTTTCCATCAAGAGTCAAGGCTAGGAACGATCTCCTTACCGATTCGAGACACTCTAGCAATGTCTCAGGATCCCCCGCAGTGAACCCTTGGATACAGCAGGGTCAGTCCACAAATATCGTTAGTGGATTAATTATGCCTGAACACACGATTCCCGGTCCTTTTGGACCTATAATACGGCCATTGGCGACTGATAAATCCGAGGCCTCGAAAATTCCATCATCCGCATAACTAAATGTCAGGGCGTGTAAAACCCTGATACCACTTCTAGCTTGAAATAAACGTGCGCACTCCCAGCATTCCCTTGCTCCGTTTCTGACTCTTAGCGGGGTGTGAGGCTCGCAAGGTCACACAATACACAAATCTATGCCGAAATAGGCTATGCTTTGATCATCCCACAAGGCTCTGCTTTTCAACAAAAGCCTTGATCATTTGGATCTTGGCATGCCACATTGACAATTCACGCCATGCGATCGATAACTACCAATATATAACCTCTGAGCTCGTGCGTCTCAGAGAAGGGTGTTAAGAAAGAGAATAAATTCTCTGCCACCAGAGATATATATTAAATAGAAATCAATTTAATTACATGGAATAAAATCCAATGTCAGACATACATCCATTTACAAGTCCATACTGGGTCTGAACGAAACCGGGACACATTATTCCTCGTCCCATATGTCCAATACGGCAGTGAGGTGCTCGCATATTCGGAAATTCAACAAGTACGTTTGGAAAATCTACCACTTTAACCCTTTACTGGTAGCTAGCCAATGTCGGGCATCAGTAGTCATCCATTCGATGTGAGGATCGCCGGTCTTCAACCACCGTCTTCAATGTCTTTGACTTTAATTGTCATAATAATTATTCAGAATGGGTTAAACCCGGTCTTTCCGAATAACATGCGTATTTATATAATTAAAAATCGAGTGTTATAAAGTCACATCAAATGCCTCATTCCAATTCAGAATATTCTTTTAATAATGTATTCATGTTATTAGGAAAAGGTTCCCATAAATTTTATCAAAGATAAATTCTTTAAATTTATTCTTAAATCTTCTTTTTAAAGATTTGTTAAAACTCCAATTTAGTTTTAATATCAAAATCATTACTTTATGATTATTCAACTTTTAAGAAATTAATATTGTCTTTAGTTGGGTTAAAGAATCAATGTCATTTAAAAACATTGTTCACGATAAACCCAAAATCATCTTCCCTTAAATATGGAATTTTCACAAAAATCAAATCAATATATAACCGATATAAATTTTCGTATCAGACCGATAATATAAATGGAATAACGGCAAAGCCTTTTAAATTCTATATATAGTATCAGTCTTCTTTTACAGAATCCTATCTCGATTATTACCAAATCGAATTTCCACTCAATTCCAATTTAATATATTAAATTGGAAAACTTGACTTTTGAAATTTTCTTTTTAAATCTTAATAAAATAGATCTATAAATTCTAAATTATATTTTCACTGTTAATTGGGATAAAGAACAAATATCGTTTAAAACATAGTTCACAATAAACCCAATTCACATATCATTTTATTCCAATTACTAAATATAATTGGAACTCTAAAAATCTTAATTAAAAGATTTATTCTTACATGCGGTGTTTAAGAACAGTGTTATTTAAGACACCATCCACGACAACCCAAATTCTAATTCTTTTATTTATTCCAAATTAAATATTAATTAATTAGAAGACTTTATGAAATCTTAATTTAAAAGATTTATCCTTGTTAATAGCTGGTTCATTTCTATAAAAAAAAAATTAATCTTTGGTGTCCATCCGAAAGAGGACATAGAAATCATCATTCTATTCTTCGTTAAATAATATTTTGTAGTATTCGTTATTTAAAAATATTCTTTATATAAAAAGGTTCCTTATGTAAAGTATTCTTTATATTTCAATATCTTTTAAAAATAATCTTTATTTAAAAGAAATTCTTTGTTTAAAACATTCTTTATATAAAAGATATTTTGAATTGGAAAGCGACTCAATCATTTACCATATAACTTCGGTTATATGGATTTCATACATCATATGTAAATGACAACAAATGATAAATAATCATCAAACTATCCATTCAACATCCAGAGTGAAGTTCACAACTGTGTGAGCATTAAAATGAAATAATAACGCTCATCGCAGCCTATCAATCTATCGATTGACATACAAATAAATTATTGGGACTAGTGTATATCAATTATCATCCCAATACCCATGTGGGGTTTTCCGCCAACAACAGTTCATATAAATAAATAATTGGTTAGTGAATTTAACCAATTTTAATACTGTTAACATGTTGATGATAGTGAACAAACATGTTATTATATTCTTGGTGTCGAATAAAAATGTAGTTTACTCATATAATTTCCCTATGCATTTCTAATGCCTAATAAACGGTAATTTATTTACATGGCATTGTTACTGACGACAAATAAAGATAATTTTTCATTTATCTTTATTTGTATGCAAATCCTATCTTTAATTTTAACAAATAAAAAGAAATTGTTTATTTGTATATGTTTTCAGTATATAACCTGACAGATATAAATGCCTATATTAAACTGCATAAACATTCTAATGTATACATTAACACAAAAATTTCACTTTAATTTACATACAAATTCTAAGGAGTGTTGTGATAATATAAATGATTCTTTATTTAACCTACAAATGCTAATGTATGTTTTTGCAAATAAAGATGATTCTTATGTTTGCATATAAATTCTATTATATGTTATAGAAATAAAAATGATTCTTATATTTGTATATAAATTATATTTCAACAAAATGCATAAAAATGATATATTCGTTTTGTTGACCATTCTATTTCAACAAATGATTTAAAGGAGGTAATTTCATTTGTTAACAATCCTAGTTTTAACAAAATGAATAAAAAGTGGCAATTCATATTGTTAACAATGCTAATTTAACAAGATGGATTTTTTTTTTGTAACACAATTCTAGTTAACAAAAATGCTATTTGTGTTTAACTCTTTTATTTAACAAAAATTTAATTTTTTGTTTATTTCAAACCTAATTAACAAAAATGTAATTTTTGTTTTCAACAATCATATTTGACAAAATGTAATTTTGTTTTCAACTAGTATATTTTGACAAGAATGAATATATTGGTTCCATTAATGTATTTGGCCAAAAATGTTCTTTTTGACAAAACTGTGTAATTTGATCCAACTAACCTACTTTAACAAAAGCGTTTATTTTAACAAAATTATATGGTTTGATTCAACTGATTTATTTTGCCAAAGATGAATATTTTGACAAACTGTGTGTTTTGATTCATCTAATATAATTAGACAAAAGTGCATACTTTGTTTCAACTAATATAAATTGACAAGAGTGCATGTTTTGTTTCCACTAGTATAAATTGACAAAAGTGGATGTTTTGATAAAAATGTTGTTTTTATTTCAGTACACATGTTTCGACAAAAAATGATTATTTTTTAAATTTCATATAAAATGACAACAAAAATGTTACTTTCAACTCTCGTTTTTTATTGCATATAAAATGTAAATAAAAATGCAACTTTAAAATCTATTCTTTTCATTGCAACTAAAGTGACAATAAAAATATTTCTTTTATATGAATTCTTTTTTTATTGTAACTAACTTGACAATAAAAATGTTATTTTTAAATCTGTTCTTTTTATTGTAAACAAATGACAATGAAAATCTAATCTTTTATTTCAATACTTTTTATTGACAACAAATGACAATAAAAATCTAATTTTTTTTATTTGAATTCTTTTTATTGTAAACAATATTACTTAAAAATGTAATCTTTACATTCTATTCTTTTTAATGAAACAAATATTACATAAAAAAATGTAATCTTTAAATTCAATTCTTTTTAATGAAACAAATATTACATAAAAAATGTAATATTTAAATTCTATTCTTTTTAATGAAACAAATATTACATAAAAAATGTAATCTTTAAATTCTATTCTTTTTAATGGCAATAAAAATAAATCTTTTATTCGTACTAACATGTTTTAACACAAGTGTTACTTTATTTTAACTGACATGTTTTAACACAAGTGTTATTTTATTTTAACTAACATGTTTTAACACAAATGTTATTTTATTTTAACTAACATGTTTTATTTACATAATATGAATTTAAACTAAATAACAATTTTATTTAATAAAGTATGTTTTCTAACATAAATGACGAATTCATTTACAAAATATGTTTCTACATAAGTGACATATTTATTTATAAATAACATGATCTAACAAAGTGTCATTCTATTTTAATATAGCATTTCCTAACATAGATGGTATTTTAATGGTAATATAACATGATCTAACAAGAATGATATTTCAATGTTGATATAACATGATCAAACAAGAACGATATTTTATTGTTACTATAACATGATCTAACTAGAATGATTTTAATTTCAGATCGGAACCTAACGACATGAGCATCGAAATCAATCACAAACAACGAACAAATTTCAATCTACAAACCACAGATCTAATTTCATTACGTACATACATCGATTCTAAATAGTAAGAAAATAACTAAATTTTAATTAATTATTAGAATAGAAATCTCACCGTGTGTTTATTATTCTGAATTTGTAGTCAAATCCAAATCTGTTCCAGTCAACTCCATGTTGTAGACCTCGCTGTCGCGATTCCGACGAATTTGATTTCATCCAATTCTGTTTTGATTTGTAAAAGACATGTTCATTCGAATATTAATTACATTAAGAATATAATTAAATAACCTAAATTTAGTTAAGGTTTCTCTAATTACCCTTAAGAACAAATCTTGGTCGCTCCTTAACGTTTGTTCTTCCAGAAACCATCGTTATTTCTGGGCCTAAAATCGCACCCACTGTCTATTCGAGAAACCGGCCGCCGCCCTCACCATCGTCCATTTGGCCCTGAACTAAACTCCTCCCTTTGACCGCCTTTGTGCGCGCCGCCACCATCCCTAGTAGCTTGAAGCTCGGCTATCCCCTGGTCGCGCAAATCGAAGTTGAACAGCCGACCATAGCTGTGACAGCCCGCCCCGCACCAGTCGACATTTCCAATGAAAGTGCGTTGTGCCGATGTCCAACTGGCACGGGACGGTCGCCAAAGAAAGGGAAAAGAAAAGGACTTAATGGTGAACTAACAAAGAACTTATAGAATATCTCACAGCGCATGGAACGAAATATAATAATAACATACTTTGACACAAACAGGTGAGACGGTGCATAAGGTGAAAATTAAACATCATAGCAGCAGAAAATCCAATTATAGCTTATGTTCCACATCATCATTATTACAACTTTAAAACTGTCTCCAAAGCAAAAGAAAGGAAGGTATACTACTAATGCCTAAAGTAGTGACCAGCAGCGACACAGGGAGAATATATATATATATATATATATATATATATATCATATGTGGGAGCCTCCTGCTCGTCTCTGGTACAGCTACTCGTGCATACCACCTAACCTATCTCTAGTCTGCTCGTTTGAGAGCACCCAGAGTAATAAGAAGAGACATAAAACTCTGGGTTAGACAAAAGTCTGGTATGAGCGATAAGCATCAAAACAGAACAATAACAGGTATACTAAACCATACCTGAACCTGGACCTGCAACCAAAGAGTTAGCACAACATACGGCTCAATACTCTAAGGTGCCACTAACATATAGTGTAAAGAATACGGGGGTGGGGTGTGCATGACATAGTGAAAGCAACCAATCAAAAATAGCAACCATCCTCACATCTCTCACTCAGTGCGTAAAGCATACGATATCCACCACTTTGATCACCCTATTCCTTGCTATGATCACTCTGCCCCATGAAGTCATGATGACACCACTGCACTGATCCATAGCCACTAGTCTTTGCTATGTCCACTCTGCCCCATGAAGTCATAACAACTCCATTTCTCTGGCTCATAGCCTTGTTACGATCACTCTGCCCCATGGAGTAATAACTACCCCACTACACTGATACGTGACCTAACATCCGTCTTGGTGGTGAATTAAAGCTATAGACGTCGACAACCCCTTAGCACGCGTCCCGCAGCAAAGCCCAACTCATGAAGTTGACTCTTTGGTTCCTAACTGGATCCTGAGTACAAACTTCCCACTTGGACTACCTTTACATCTTGGGTTTTGGTCTTCTCCGAATCGGTTTGGATACGCTCCTTTTCACTATGCTTCAGATCTTGCTCCTCGAACTAGTCATGTCTGTGATCATTCACATCAGGTCGGGTCGGATTTCCTCCCCTATCCAAGTCGGTTCGGTTCGGATCGCCTTCAGCTCGCGCCCAACACATCGGTTTGTGGTACCCCTCTGGATTCGGTTCGGATTGCTCCATATGGTCGGATCAGTAGTGCTTTGGTTTGGAGAAGGAAACCAGTTCGTGCCCCGTCCCCTTTGTCACTGGTTCGTGGTTCATACACCGCTTCCATTCAGTTCGGTCCGTGGTGCATGCTCCAGCCCGGTTCGGTTCGGGGTTCCTTCTCTCAAGCGGGTCAGATCGTGGAGCTTCAATAGCAAGCAGTTCAGATCAGTCTCCATCACCATGAGCAGGTCGGTACAAATGGGATGAGGCGGATCAGTTCGTGCTTCCCCTCTGATCAGATCTGGTTCGGATAATTTCTTGCACTTCTTTTCAGCGACTGTTTTATGTCGTTCGATGGCGTTTTCAACCAATCTAACTTTTCTAATCAATCACAAAACATACCATACAGTCATAGCAACATGAATAATCAACCACAAACACCAAAACGACAATCTAACATGGTAAAATAGATCAAACATAGCTAAAACCCCACATTTTCCCTTAAGCATATTTAAGCAAAACTAATGATGCGATTAGCAAAACTTTACCAAACTGGCCAAATTTTCTAACAGAGGCCTAAAACAATATTTCGAAATTTTTAAATATTTTTTCAAAATTTAATCATGCTTAAATTCACTAATTAACACTAATTACCCTTAATTAACCATAATTAGTGAGGAACTATGCAAATCACTCACCTTGGCCACAAATTAACTTTAGATCTGAAATAAATCTCTGTTACGGCGCTATTTCCAAGGCTATACAGCAGTTCTACCTCGATTCTTTCGCTAATCCTCTTTGATTTGATGTAGATTTGGCTTAATTAACGATTAGAAGGTGATTTAGGGTGTTTTAGCAAGTGGAGGCCATTGCTAGGGTTCTAAGAATGAAAGTGGCAGCTGTGAAAGAGAGAAAAAGGGTGTTCTCTAAACCCTAACAGCCCTTAAATACCCCCAAATCCCGAAATTCCCCTTTGGGCCTAGTTGTTAATCACCCGGTTAAGCCCAATTAAGCTGTTATTCACCACCTAAAACTGGTTTCAGCCATATCTCCCAAACGGTGAGTCCGTTTGGCTAATGTGACCACTCTATAGAAAGGTAAACCATCATCCAGATCTAATGGAAGTGGTTTCAAGTCAAAATTCCTTTCCAATCAAAAGTTATGGCTAAAACAAGATCAGTTAGGGGCAAAACGGTCATTTCGGGAAAAATCGTGAACATGGGAAATGACCCCAATAGTCGTCTCCCAAAGTTACATGACCATACAACTTCGTATGTGGAAGAAATAAATATTCTACGATCCTTCTATGCGTAGAATGCGGGTCGTTACATTCTCCTCCTTAAAAAATTTCGTCCCCGAAATTCCTTAACCTAAAACATACAAAGGATCCCGCATGCCTACCAATCATATACAACAATCAAACATGCAAAACAAATAAAAAAACCTATCCTAGCATGCGGAAAGACTAAATCGAAACTGAAATCTTACCAAGCGAAGAGTTCTGGGTACGTCTTCCTAATGCTCTTCTCTGTCTCGCAAGCACAGTCATTCTCATTCTTGCCCCACTGAACTTTGACTAGATTTACCGCTTTCCTTCGTAGTTGCTTAGCATCGTTCCCAACAATACGCATAGGTTTGTGGTTCCCAACCGCCTCGGGTTCAACTTCGATATCATCCAACTGATCAGGTGAAATAGTCACATCTGTGTCGTGCACGAATTTCCTTAGATGGGAAACATGAAATACGTTGTGAACTCCTGCCATCTTGTCTAGTAATTCAACTTTATATGCCAAATTCCCAATTTGCTCAAGAAATGGAAATGGACCAACAAATCATGGTGCTAACTTGCCTCTCCTTCCAAATCGTATCACACTCTTCAACGGAGAAATCTTGGCAAACACCAAGTCGCCAATGTAGAACTTTAATTCTCTTCTCCTCTTATCGACATAACTCTTCTGCCTATCCTGGGCAGCCTTCATTCGTTGTTGGATAACCTTAATCTTAGTTGAAGTTTCTCTTATCACATCTGGTCCAAGCATAAACTTCTCACCAGTTTCTAACCAACATGACGGTGAGTTGCACGGTCTTCCGTACAAAGCTTCAAATGGAGTCATACCAATACTGGATTGATAACTATTATTATATGCAAACTCTACGAGATGCAAAGGGTCATCCCATGATCCACTAAAATCCAATATGCAATCTCTCAAGAGATCTTCTAACACTCGATTCACCCTCTCTGTTTGACAGTCGGTTTGAGGATGATACGCGGTACTGAGATGTAATTCTGATCCTAACGCCTCTTGTAAGCTCTTCTAAAATCCACTAGTGAATAACGGATCTCGGTCACTCACAATGCCTTTGGGTATTCCATGAAATCTCACTGCCCATTTTACATATAGTTTAGCTAACTTAGCTGTCGTCCTGTTTGACTTAACGGGTATAAACCTTGCACTCTTAGTCAACCGGTCCACAATCACCTAAATGCTATCATGGCCCGATCTAGTCCTTGGTAAACCATCAATGAAATCCATTGGGACTTGTTCCCATTTCCATTATGGAATCTCTAATGGTTGCAACAAACCACTAGGCTTCTTTTGCTCAGCTTTAACTAGATGGCAATTCATGCATTTGGATATAAACTTCCCAATGTCTCTTTTCATCCCTTCTCAGTAGTAGGTCTGCTTCATGTCTCGATACATCTTGTTACCATCAGGGTGTATAGTCAGTTTTGAGTGATGACATTCTCTAAGCACTTCATCTCTAAATCCATTGACATTGGGTACAACTAGTCTTCCATTCTTCCTAAGCCATCCATCTCGATCAAGCCCATACTTGCTCATATCTTCGTCGATTCTCATCTCTAACTTTGAGATGATTTCCAATAGGTTAGGATCGTTCCTCTGACTGGAACCAATCCGCTCAATCAAAGTGGGTATGATCGTCAAACTTGCTAACATTTCTGGATCCAATTCGAACTTTGGTCTGAAATCATACCCAGCGATGTACTCCAGTTGCTTCCATTCTAGAAACATAGCCCCTAAACTGGCATGTCTTCTACTCAATGCATCAGCCACCGCATTGCCCTTTCCTGGTGTATATGCGATGTCGAAATCATAGGAAGCTAAGAATTCTAACCATCTTTGCTGTCGGAGATTTAGATCCTTCTGAGAGAAGAGATACTTCAACGATTTATGGTCAGTAAACAACTCGAATCTTTCTCCCAAGAGAAAATGTCTCCACATTTTCAATGAAAATACTATTGGTGCTAATTCCAAATCGTGGGTAGGGTATCTTCTCTCATGTGGTTTCAATTGCCGACTTGCATAAGCTACAACCTTACCTCCTTTCATCATTACAGCACCTAGTCCGGTACCACATGCATCCGTGTATACCGTCATCTTTTCATTCCCATTAGGAATGACTAACACTGGTGCACATGTCAACTTTTCCTTTAGACTCTTGAATGCATTCTCGCACTTTTCGTCCCAGACAAAAGCTTGATTCTTCTTGGTCAACTGAGTCAACGGTGCTGCTAACTTGGAGAAGTCTTGGATAAACTTACGATAATATCCATCTAATCCCAAGAAACTTCTTATGTCCGTTGCATTCTTGGGCGTAGACCAATCTTGTATCGTAGACACCTTCGCAGGGTCCACTACGACACAATTTTCTGAAACAACATGGCCCAAGAATCTCACTTCCCTCCTCCAGAAGTGACACTTAGAAAACTTTGCTTTCAACTGGTGTTTTCTCAACACCTCCATCACGATCCTAAAGTTTTCCTTGTGTTCTTCCTCTGTCCTCGAATAAACAAGTATATCGTCCACGAACACAAGAAAAAATTTATTCGACTGATCTCTGAATACCTTATTCATAAGATCCACAAAATATGCTGGTGCATAGGTCAACCCGAATGGCATGACCAACCACTCATAAAATCCAGACGGCGTCCGAAATGCATTTTTAGCTATACTCTCAGCTTCCACTCTAAGCTGATGAAAACCTGTCGCGAGATCCAACTGGGAGAACACTCTTGCGCCAATCAACTAATCAAACAAATCATCTATCTGCAGTAGAGGATACTTATTCTTCCTCATCACCTTGTTCAATTCGCGGTAGTCCACACACAATCGAAGGGAACCATCTGCCTTGGTAGCAAACACAACTGGTGCTCCCCAGTCAGAAACACTTCTTCTGATAAATCCCTTCCTCAAAAGATTGCTTACTTGCACCCCGAGCTCTCGCTGCTCCCTTGACGCCATACGACAAAGTGGCATCACTATAGGTCTGGCATCTATCACCAAATCAATACGGAACTCAATCTCTCGGTGTCGTGGAAGTCCGGTCACTTCCTCGAAGACGTCCGGATACTGGCCAACCATGGGCACATCTGACAACTCATCATGCGGGATGTCGAGTTTAGAAAACTAGCCATTACCCCATC